>CM055124.1:36665667-39459418 GCA_029206835.1 Rana muscosa | reverse complement strand
GGACTATTTTCAACAAAAGGGCCGGAGGTTAGATTTTGGACCATTTTTGGGGACAAAAGGGCCAGGGGTTAGATTTTGGACCATTTTCAAGAAAGGGGCCGGAGGTTAGATTTTGGACCATTTCAGGGCTGAGGGGCCGGGGGTTAGATTTTGGACCAATATGGGGCAAAGGGGCCGGGGGTTAGATTTTGGACCATTTTAAACCATTTTGGGGACATAAAGGCTTGGGGTTAGATTTCAGACCATTTTGGGGACAAAAGGGCCGGGGGGTTAAATTATGGGCCATTTTCAACAAACGGGCCGGAGGTTAGATTTTGGACCATTTCAGGGCAAAGGGGGCCGGGGGTTAGATTTTGGACCATTTTAAACCATATTGGGGACAAAAAGGCCTGGGGTTAGATTTCGGACCATTTTGGGGACAAAAGGGCCAGGGGTTAGGTTTTGGACTATTTTCAACAAAAGGGCCGGAGGTTAGATTTTGGACCATTTCAGGGCAAAAGGGCCAGGGGTTAGATTTTGGACCATTTTAAACCATATTGGGGACAAAAAGGCCGGGGGTTAGATTTCGGACCATTTTGGGGACAAAAGGGCCGGGGGTTAGATTTTGGACCATTTTCAAGAAAAGGGCCGGAGGTTAGATTTTGGACCATTTTGGGGCAACGGGGCCGGCGGTTCGATTTTTGACCATTTTAAACCATTTTGGGGACATAAAGGCCGGGGGTTAGATTTCGGACCATTTTGGGGGACAAAAGGGCCGGGGGTTAGATTTTGGACCATTTTCAAGAAAAGGGCCGGAGGTTAGATTTTGGACCATTCGGGGCAAAGGGGCCGGGGGTTAGATTTTGGACTATTTTAAACCATTTTGGGGACATAAAGGCCGGGGGTTAGATTTTGGACCATTTTTGGGACAAAAGGGCCGGGGGTTAGATTTTGGACCATTTTCAAGAAAGGGCCGGAGTTTAGATTTTGGACCATTTGGGGCAAAGGGGCCCGGGGGTTAGATTTTGGACCATTTTAAACCATTTTGGGGACAAAAGGGCCAGGGGTTAGATTTGGGACCATTTTGGGGACAAAAGGGCCGGGGGTTCGATTTTGGACCATTTTGGGGCAAAGGGGCCAGGGATTAGATTTTGGACTATTTTAAACCATTTTTGGGACATAAAGGCCAGGGGTTAGATTTCGGACTATTTTCAACAAAAGGGCCGGAGGTTAGATTTTGGACCATTTTGGGGACAAAAGGGTCCGGGTATTAGATTTTGGACTATTTTCAACAAAAGGGCCGGAGGTTAGATTTTGGACCATTTTGGGGACAAAAGGGCCAGGGGTTAGATTTTGGACCATTTTCAAGAAAGGGGCCGGAGGTTAGATTTTGGACCATTTCAGGGCTGAGGGGCCGGGGGTTAGATTTTGGACCAATATGGGGCAAAGGGGCCGGGGGTTAGATTTTGGACCATTTTAAACCATTTTGGGGACATAAAGGCTTGGGGTTAGATTTCAGACCATTTTGGGGACAAAAGGGCCGGGGGGTTAAATTATGGGCCATTTTCAACAAACGGGCCGGAGGTTAGATTTTGGACCATTTCAGGGCAAAGGGGCCGGGGGTTCGATTTTGGACCATTTTAAACCATATTGGGGACAAAAAGGCCGGGGGTTAGATTTCGGACCATTTTGGGGACAAAAGGGACGGAGGTTAGATTTTGGACCATTTTCAAGAAAAGGGCCGGAGGTTAGATTTTGGACCATTTTGGGGCAAAGGGGCTGGGGGTTAGATTTTGGACTATTTTAAACCATTTTGGGGACATAAAGGCCGGGGGCTAGATTTCGGACCATTTTCGACAAAAGGGCCGGAGGTTAGATTTTGGACCATTTTAGGGCAAAAGGGCCGGGGGTTAGATTTTGGACCATTTTAAAACCATATTGGGGACAAAAAGGCCGGGGGTTAGATTTCGGACCATTTTGGGGACAAAAGGGCCGGGGGTTAGATTTTGGACCATTTTCAAGAAAAGGGCCGGAGTTTAGATTTTGGACCATTTTAAACCATATTGGGGACAAAAAGGCTGGGGGTTAGATTTCGGACCATTTTGGGGACAAAAGGGCCGGGGGTTAGATTTTGGACCATTTTCAAGAAAAGGGCCAGAGGTTAGATTTTAGACCATTTCGAGGCAAAGGGGCCCGGGGGTTAGATTTTGGACCATTTTAAACCATTTTGGGGACGAAAGGGCCAGGGGTTAGATTTGGGACCATTTTGGGGACAAAAGGGCCGGGTGTTCGATTTTGGACCATTTTGGGGACAAAAGGGCCGGGGGTTCGATTTTGGACTATTTTCAACAAAAGGGCCGGAGGTTAGATTTTGGACCATTTTGGGGACAAAAGGGCCAGGGGTTAGATTTTGGACCATTTTCAAGAAAGGGGCCGGAGGTTAGATTTTGGACCATTTCAGGGCTGAGGGGCCGGGGGTTAGATTTTGGACCATTTTAAACCATTTTGGGACAAAAAGGCTGGGGGTTAGATTTCGGACCATTTTGGGGACAAAAGGGCCGGGGGTTAGATTTTGGACCACTTTCAAGAAAAGGGCCGGAGGTTAGATTTTGGACCAATATGGGGCAAAGGGGCCGGGGGTTAGATTTTGGACCATTTTAAACCATTTTGGGGACATAAAGGCTTGGGGTTAGATTTCGAACCATTTTGGGGACAAAAGGGCCAGGGGGTTAAATTATGGGCCATTTTCAACAAACGGGCCGGAGGTTAGATTTTGGACCATTTCAGGGCAAAGGGGCCGGGGGTTAGATTTTGGACCATTTTAAACCATATGGGGACAAAAAGGCCGGGGGTTAGATTTCGGACCATTTTGGGGACAAAAGGGACGGAGGTTAGATTTTGGACCATTTTCAAGAAAAGGGCCGGAGGTTAGATTTTGGACCATTTTGGGGACAAAAGGGCCGGGGGGTAGATTTTGGACCATTTTAAACCATTTTGGGGACATAAAGGCCGGGGGTTCGATTTCGGACCATTTTGGGGACAAAAGGGCCGGGGGTAGATTTTGGACCATTTTAAACCATTTTGGGGACATAAAGGCCAGGGGTTAGATTTTGGACCATTTTGGGGACAAAAGGGCCGGGGGTTAGATTTTGGACCATTTTCAAGAAAAGGGCCGGAGGTTAGATTTTGGACCATTTTGGGGCAAAGGGGCCGGGGGTTAGATTTTGGACTATTTTAAACCATTTTGGGGACATAAAGGCCGGGGGTTAGATTTTGGACCATTTTTGGGACAAAAGGGCCGGGGGGGTAGATTTTGGACCATTTTAAACCATTTTGGGGACATAAAGGCCAGGGGTTAGATTTCGGACCATTTTGGGGACAAAAGGGCCGGGGGTTAGATTTTGGACCATTTTCAAGAAAAGGGCCGGAGGTTAGATTTTGGACCATTTCAGGGCAAAGGGGCCGGGGGTTAGATTTTGAACCATTTTAAACCATTTTGGGGACAAAAGGGCAGAGGGTTAGATTTTGGGCCATTTTCAACAAAAGGGCCGGAGGTTAGATTTTGGACCATTTTAGGGCAAAAGGCCGGGGGTTAGATTTTGGACCATTTTAAACCATATTGGGGACAAAAAGGCCGGGGGTTAGATTTCAGACCATTTTGGGGACAAAAGGGCCGGGGGTTAGATTTTGGACCATTTTCAAGAAAAGGGCCGGAGGTTAGATTTTGGACCATTTTAGGGCAAAAGGGCCGGGGGTTAGATTTTGGACCATTTTAAAACCATATTGGGGACAAAAAGGCCGGGGGTTAGATTTCGGACCATTTTGGGGACAAAAGGGCCGGAGGTTAGATTTTGGACCATTTCAGGGCAAAGGGGCCGGGGGTTAGATTTTGGACCATTTAAAACCATATTGGGTACAAAAAGGCGGGGGTTGGATTTTGGACCATTTTGGGGACAAAAGGGCCGGGGGTTCGATTTTGGACCATTTTCAACAAACGGGCCGGAGGTTAGATTTTGGGCTATTTTGGGGCAAAGGGGGCCGGGGGTTAGATTTTGGACTATTTTAAACCATTTTTGGGACATAAAGGGCCGGGGGTTAGATTTCAGACCATTTTTGGGGACAAAAGGGGCTGGGGGTTCGATTTTGGACTATTTTCAACAAAAGGGCCGGAGGTTAGATTTTGGACCATTTCAGGGCAAAAGGGTCAGGGGTTAGATTTTGGACCATTTTAAACCATATTGGGGACAAAAAGGCCGGGGGTTCGATTTCGGACCATTTTGGGGACAAAAAGGCCGGGGGTTCGATTTCGGACCATTTTGGGGACAAAAGGGCCGGGGGTAGATTTTGGACCATTTTAAACCATTTTGGGGACATAAAGGCCAGGGGTTAGATTTCGGACCATTTTGGGGACAAAAGGGCCGGGGGTTAGATTTTGGACCATTTTCAAGAAAAGGGGCCGGAGGTTAGATTTTGGGACCATTTTGGGGCAAAGGGGGCCGGGGGTTAGATTTTGGACTATTTTAAACCATTTTGGGGACATAAAGGCCGGGGGTTAGATTTTGGACCATTTTTGGGACAAAAGGGCCGGGGGGTAGATTTTGGACCATTTTAAACCATTTTGGGGACATAAAGGCCAGGGGTTAGATTTCGGACCATTTTGGGGACAAAAGGGCCGGGGGTTAGATTTTGGACCATTTTCAAGAAAAGGGCCAGAGGTTAGATTTTAGACCATTTCGAGGCAAAGGGGCCCGGGGGTTAGATTTTGGACCATTTTAAACCATTTTGGGGACGAAAGGGCCAGGGGTTAGATTTGGGACCATTTTGGGGACAAAAGGGCCGGGGGTTCGATTTTGGACCATTTTGGGGCAAAGGGGTCTGGGGGTTAGATTTTGGAATATTTTCAACAAAAGGGCCGGAAATTAGATTTTGGACCATTTTGGGGACAAAAGGGCCAGGGGTTAGATTTTGGACCATTTTCAAGAAAAGGGGCCGGAGGTTAGATTTTGGACCATTTCAGGGCTGAGGGGCCAGGGGTTAGATTTTTGGACCATTTTAAACCATTTTGGGGACAAAAAGGCTGGGGGTTAGATTTCGGACCATTTTGGGGACAAAAGGGCCGGGGGTTAGATTTTGGACCATTTTCAAGAAAAGGGCCGGAGGTTAGATTTTGGACCATTTCGGGGCAAAGGGGCTGGGGGTTAGATTTTGGACTATTTTAAACCATTTTGGGGACATAAAGGCCGGGGGGTTAGATTTCGGACCATTTTCGACAAAAGGGCCGGAGGTTAGATTTTGGACCATTTTAGGGCAAAAGGGCCGGGGGTTAGATTTTGGACCATTTTAAACCATATTGGGGACAAAAAGGCCGGGGGTTAGATTTCGGACCATTTTGGGGACAAAAGGGCCGGGGGTTAGATTTTGGACCATTTTCAAGAAAAGGGCCGGAGTTTAGATTTTGGACCATTTGGGGCAAAGGGGCCGGGGGTTAGATTTTTGACCATTTTAAACCATTTTGGGGACATAAAGGCCGGGGGTTAGATTTCGGACCATTTTGGGGACAAAAGGGCCAGGGGTTAGATTTTGGACCATTTTCGACAAAAGGGCCGGAGGTTAGATTTTGGACCATTTTAGGGCAAAAGGGCCGGGGGTTAGATTTGGACCATTTTAAACCATATTGGGGACAAAAAGGCTGGGGGTTAGATTTCGGACCATTTTGGGGACAAAAGGGCCGGGGGTTAGATTTTGGACCATTTTCAAGAAAAGGGCCAGAGGTTAGATTTTAGACCATTTCGAGGCAAAGGGGCCCGGGGGGTTAGATTTTGGACCATTTTAAACCATTTTGGGGACGAAAAGGGCCAGGGGTTAGATTTGGGACCATTTTGGGGACAAAAGGGCCGGGGGTTCGATTTTGGACCATTTTGGGGCAAAGGGGGCCGGGGGTTAGATTTTGGACTATTTTCAACAAAAGGGCCGGAAATTAGATTTTGGACCATTTTGGGGACAAAAGGGCCAGGGGTTAGATTTTGGACCATTTCAAGAAAAGGGCCGGAGGTTAGATTTTGGACCATTTTCAACAAAAGGGCCGGAGGTTAGATTTTGGACCATTTTGGGGCAAAGGGGCCGGGGGTTAGATTTTGGACCATTTTCAAGAAAAGGGCCGGAGGTTAGATTTTAGACCATTTCGAGTCAAAGGGGCCCGGGGGTTAGATTTTGGACCATTTTAAACCATTTTGGGGACAAAAAAGCCGAGGGTTAGATTTTGGGCCATTTTCAACAACGGGCCGGAGGTTAGATTTTGGACCATTTCAGGGCAAAGGGACCGGGGTTTAGATTTTGGACCATTTAAACCATATTGGGGACAAAAAGGCCGGGGGTTAGATTTTGGACCATTTTTGGGGACAAAAGGGCCGGGGGTTAGATTTTGGACCATTTTCAACAAAAGGGTTGGAGGTTAGATTTTGGACCATTTCAGGGCAAAAGGGCTGGGGGTTAGATTTTTGGACTATTTTAAACCATATTGGGGACAAAAAGGCCGGGGGTTAGATTTCGGACCATTTTTGGGACAAAAGGGCCGGGGGTTAGATTTTGGACCATTTTCAAGAAAAGGGCCGGAGGTTAGGTTTTGGACCATTTCGAGGCAAAGGGGCCGGGGGTTAGATTTTTGACCATTTTAAACCATTTGGGGACAAAAGGGCCGGGGGGTTAGATTTGGGACCATTTTGGGGACAAAAGGGCCGGGGGGTTAGATTTTGGACCATTTTCAACAAAAGTGCCGGAGGTTAGATTTTGGACCATTTTGGGGACAAAGGGGCCGGGGGTTAGATTTTGGACCATTTTCGACAAAAGGGACGGAGGTTAGATTTTGGACCATTTTAGGGCAAAAGGGCCGGGGGTTAGATTTTGGACCATTTTAAACCATATTGGGGACAAAAAGGCCGGGGGTTAGATTTAGGCCAAAATGTATTCAGCCACATGTCTTTAGTAAAAAAAATGTCAATAAGCGTATATTTATTGGTTTGCGCAAAAGTTATAGCGTTTACAAACTAGGGTACATTTTCTGAAATTTACACAGCTTTAAATTTATGACTGCCTATCTCATTTCTTGAGGTGCTAAAATGGCAGGGCAGTACAAAACCCCCCCAAATGACCCCATTTTAGAAAGTAGACACCCCAAGGAAATTGCTGAGAGGCATGTTGAGCCCATTGAATATTTTTTTTGTCCCAAGTGATTGAATAATGACAAAAAAAAAGAAAAAATTACAAAAAGTTGTCACTAAATGATATATTGCTCACACATGCCATGGTTATATGTGGAATTGCACCCCAAAATACATTCTGCTGCTTCTCCTGAGTACGGGGATACCACATGTGTGGGACTTTTTAGGAGCCTAGCCACGTACGGGACCCCGGAAACCAAGCACCGCCTTCAGGATTTCTAAGGGCGCAAATTTTTGATTTCACTCCTCACTACCTATCACAGTTTTGAAGGCCATAAAATGCCAAAATAGCACAAACCCCCCCCCCCCAAATGACCCCATTTTAGAAAGTAGACACCCCAAGGAAATTGCTGAGAGGCCTGTTGAGCCCATTGAATATTTTTTTTGTCCCAAGTGATTGAATAATGACAAAAAAATTTACAAAAAGTTGTCACTAAATGATATATTGCTCACACATGCCATGGTTATATGTGGAATTGCACCCCAAAATAAATTTTGCTGCTTCTCCTGAGTACGGGGAAACCACATGTGTGGGACTTTTTAGGAGCCTAGCCGCATACGGGACCCCGAAAACCAATCACCGCCTTCAGGATTTCTAGGCACAAATTTTTGATTTGACTCCTCACTACCTATCACAGTTTCGAAGGCCATAAAATGCCAAAATAGCACAAAACCCCCCCAAATGACCCCATTTTGGAAAGTAGACACCCCAAGATGTTTGCTGAGAGGCATGGTGAGTATTTTACAGCTCTCATTTGTTTTTGAAAATCAAGAAAGAACTTTTTTTTTTCAATTTTCAAAACTTTGTGACAAAAAGCGAGATCTGAAAAATACTCACAATACCTCTCAGCAAATAGCTTGGGGTGTCTACTTTCCAAAATGGGGTCATTTGGGGGGGTTTGTGCCATCTGGGCATTCCATGGCCTCCGAAACTGTGATAGGCAGTGAGAAGTGAAATCAAAAATTTACACCCTTAGAAAGCCTGAAGGCGGTGATTGGTTTTTGGGGTCCCGTATGCGGCTAGGCTCCCAAAAAGTCTCACACATGTGGTATCCCCGTACTCAGGAGAAGCAACAGAATGTATTTTGGGGTGTAATTCCACATATGCCCATGGCATGTTTGAGCAATATATCATTTAGTGACAACTTTGTGCAAAAAAAAAAAAATTGTCTTTTTTCCGCAACTTGTGTCAACATATGAAATATTCCATGGACTCGACATGCCTCTCAGTATATAGCTTGGGGTGTCTACTTTCCAAAATGGGGTCATTTGGGGGGGTTTTGAACTGTTCTGGCATTTTATACACAACATTAGGAAGCTTACATCCACTCTTCTAACCACTTGAAGACAAAGCCCTTTTTGACACTTTTTGTTTACATGAAAACATATTTTTTTTGCAAGAAAATTATGTTGAACCCCCAAACATTATATATATTTTTAAAGCAAAGGCCCTACAGAATAAAATGGTGGGTGTTGCATTTTTTTTCTACACAGTATTTGCGCAGCGATTTTTCAAACGCATTTTTTGGGGAAAAAATACACTTTTTTTAATTTTAATGCACTAAAACACACTATATTGCCCAAATGTTTGATGAAATAAAAAAGATAATCTTAGGCCGAGTACATAGATACCAAACACGACATGCTTTAAAATTTCACACAAACGCGCATTGGCGACAAACTACATACATTTTTAAAAGCCTTTAAAAGCCTTTACAGGTTACCCCGTTAGATTTACAGAGGAGGTCTACTGCTAAAATTACTGCCCTCGATCTGACCTTCGCGGTGATACCTCACATGCATGGTGCAATTGCTGTTTACATATGACGCCAGACCAACGCTTGCGTTCGCCATTGGGAAAGAGCAGGGCAGGACAGGGGTGCTTTTTTTTTTTTTTTTTTTTTATTAATTTTGCTTTTTTGTTTTATTTTTAAATTGTTCCTTCCATATTTTTTTATCATTTTTATTGTTATCTCAGGGAATGTAAATATCCCCTATGATAGCAATAGGTAGTGACAGGTACTCTTTTTTTGAAAAAACTGGGGTCTAGACCCTAGATCTTTCCTCTGCCCTCAAAGCATCTGACCACACCAAGATCAGTGTGATAAAATGCTTTCCCAATTTCCCAATGGCGCTTTTTATATCCGGGGGGGGACATTCCCTCCCACTGCTTGTAAAAGCAGTCCAGAGGCTAATTAGCCACTAGGATTGCTTTTACATGAAAGCCGGCCGCTGGCTGAAAAGAATTATACCAAGATGATACCTAAACCCGCAGGCATCAATCTGGTATAACCAATCAAAGTCCAGCAACATACCAGTACGTTGCTGGTCCTTGTTGGACATGTATTGTAATCTTTTTTTTTCATGCAGCCAGGTGGCTGAACGAAAAAAGAGATTGATTGGTGGGTATGCCCACCATTAGAATACCGCCCTTCATCCACCCACTTCTAATGATGGGCATACATGCACCATTTATATATGCAGAAGCATGGGGGCATCCTCCCGCAAAAAAGTTATGCCGCACACACATGGTCGGACTTTTCCACGGGCAAGCCTCCATCGGAATTTCGAACGTATGTACGCGGCATTAGGAGCAAAATCACTCCTCCGCCCCTGCTGCCCCAATACTTCGGCATATTTGCTTTTTTTTTTAACTGTGGTGGTGAAATCACCTCCTACAGCACTGGAGTCGCAGGGATCAGGCCTGTCTCTGCGAACGCTGCAGTTATGTTTGTTGTGTTTTGTAAGTGACAGTGATCGATCGATACTGCACTTGGGTTGCCTGGGCTGGACGGAGGGGCAAAACGCAGGTGCTAGCAGGTATCTGGGCTGATCCCGCTAACACTGCATTTTTGGGAACCCTAAACTGCTGGGGACGCTAGTATAGATCTGATCAGATATTGATCTGTTCAGATACTATACCACTAAGGGAGGTGTATGCTTCACGCGTGGGTGTTAACGTTACTGGCACTAACCTGACGCTGCCTGGGGTGTGACGCAGACCCTCTCTGATGCTAAAACCTAATTGATATCACCCGCCGGGCGATCAGGGGGTTAAACCTTTATTGGGTTATATACGGCGGGTGCTCTGACACTATAAAAAGCAAACTAACTAACCAGCGTCACCCGTAACACTTATATGATGATCACTGGTGAAAGGGTTAACTAGGGGCAATTAGGGGGTTAAAACCTTTATTAGATAATATATGGGGGTACCTGACGCTATAAAAACCTGCGGCAACCTAAAAAAAAAATACTGGCTACTGATCTGCATCACCGACGCTAAGACAGCGATCAGAAAAATGATCGCTTAGTGACAGTGGTGATAGGGGGTGAAAGGGTTACCTGGGGGGCGATCAAGGGGGTTAAACCTTTATTAGATAATTTATGGGGGTACCTGATGCTATAAAAACCTGCGGCAACCTAAAAAAAAAATACTGGCTACTGATCTGCATCACCGACACTAAGACAGCGATCAGAAAAATGATCGCTTAGCGACAGTGGTGATAGGGGGTGAAAGGGTTACCTGGGGGGCGATCAAGGGGGTTAAACCCTTATTAGATAATTTATGGGGGTACCTGATGCTATAAAAACCTGCGGCGAACCTAAAAATAATTACTGGCTACCGATCTGCATCACCGACGCTAAGACAGCGATCAGAAAAATTATCGCTTAGCGACAGTGGTGATAGGGGGTGAAAGGGTTACCTGGGGGGCGATCAAGGGGGTTAAACCTTTATTAGATAATTTATGGGGGTACCTGACGCTATAAAAACCTGCGGCGAACCTAAAAAAAATTACTGGCTACCGATCTGCATCACCGACGCTAAGACATCGATCAGAAAAATGATCGCTTAGTGACGGCGGTGCTAGGAGGTGAAAGGGTTATCTGGGGGGTGATCAAGGGGGTTAAACCGTTATTAGGGGGGGTTAGGGGGCTACACTGGACCTAAAACTAAATGTAGTGACACTTTTACAGTCACAAATGTCACTGATTGACACTGTGACTGGGGGCTGGGGGGTGATCTGGGGGGGCCTGGGGGGGGGGCGATTTATGTGCCTATGTGTGCTGGTGTTAGTGTAGTGTTTGTGCACTAACCTGTGTGTCTTCTCTTGTACGGTGCTCGGTATATGTGAGCACCGCACAGGAGATGACATCACTTCCTCCTGCTTTCTCTGTCTGTGTGTACATTCGACAGACAGAGGGGGCATTTCTATTCGCCGGGAGCGATCGCGGGGGGGTGGCCGGAATCGAACGGCCGTCCCCTCATGTCGGATCGCTCCCCAACGAATTCCGACCGCTCACTGTACAGAAGGGGGGTCCGATTGGACCCCCCAACTGTACAAAGGCAATCACGTATGCTCTACGTGATTGTGCCTGTCGGTGCCATTGTGCCGACGTATATATACAGTGAGCGGTCATTAAGTGGTTAAACCATATTAGGGACAAAAAGGCCGGGGGTTCGATTTCAGACCATTTTGGGGACAAAAGGGCCGAGGGTTAGATTTTGGAACATTTTCAACAAAAGGGCCGGAGGTTCGATTTTGGACCATTTTGGGGCAAAGGGGCCAGGGGTTAGATTTTGGACCATTTTAAACCATTTTGGGGACAAAAGGGCCGGGGTTAGATTTTGGACCATTTTGGGGACAAAAGGGCCGGGGGTTAGATTTTGGACCATTTTGGGGACAAAAGGGCCGGGGGTTAGATTTTGTACCATTTTCAAGAAAGGGGCCGGAGGTTAGATTTTGGACCATTTTAGGGCAAAGGGCCGGGGGGGTTAGATTTTGGACCATTTTAAACCATTTTGGGGACAAAATGCCTGGGGGTTAGATTTCGGACCATTTTGGGGACAAAAGGGCCGGGGGTTAGATTTTGGACCATTTTCAAAAAAAAAGGGCCAGAGGTTAGATTTTGGACCATTTCAGGGCAAAGGGGCCGGGGGTTAGATTTTGGACCATTTTAAACCATATTAGGGACAAAAAGGCCGAGGGTTCGATTTCGGACCATTTTGGGGACAAAAGGGCCGGGGGTTAGATTTTGGACCTTTTTCAAGAAAAGGGCCGGAGGTTCGATTTTGAACCATTTTAGGGCAAAGGGGCCGGGGGTTAGATTTTGGACCATTTTAAACCATTTTGGGGACAAAAGGGCCTTGGGTTAGATTTCGGACCATTTTGGGGACAAAAGGGCCGGGGGTTAGATTTCGAACCATTTTGGGGACAAAGGGGCCGGGGGTTAGATTTTGGACCATTTTCAAGAAAAGGGCCGGAGGTTAGATTTTGTACCATTTTAGGGCAAAGGGGCCGGGGGTTAGATTTTGGACCATTTCAGGGCAAAGGGGCCGGGGGTTAGATTTTGGACCATTTTAAACCATTTTGGGAACAAAAAGGCCGGGGGTTAGATTTTGGACCATTTTCAACAAAAGGGCCGGCGGTTAGATTTTGGACCATTTCGGGGCAAAGGGGCCGGGGGTTAGATTTTGGAACATTTTAAACCATTTTGGGGACATAAAGGCCGGGGGTTAGATTTCGGACCATTTTGGGGACAAATTGGCCGGGGGTTAGATTTTGGGCCATTTTCAACAAAAGGGCCGGAGGTTCGATTTTGGACCATTTTAGGGCAAAGGGGCCAGGGGTTAGATTTTGGACCATTTTAAACCATTTTGGGGACAAAAAGGCCGGGGGTTAGATTTCGGACCATTTTGGGAACAAAAGGGCCGGGGGTTAGATTTTTGGGCCATTTTCAACAAAAGGGCCGGAGGTTAGATTTTGGACCATTTTCAAGAAAAGGGCTGGAGGTTAGATTTTGGACCATTTTAGGGCAAAGGGGCCGGGGGTTAGATTTTGGACCATTTTCAAGAAAAAGGCCGGAGGTTAGATTTTGGACCATTTTAGGGCAATGGGGCTGAGGGTTAGATTTTGGACCATTTTCAACAAAAGGGCCGGAGGTTAGATTTTGGACCATTTCAGGGCAAAGGGGTCGGGGGTTAGATTTTGGACCATTTTATACCATATTGGGGACAAAAAGGCCGGGGGTTAGATTCCGGACCATTTTGGGGACAAAAGGGCCGGGGTTAGATTTTGGACCATTTTCAACAAAAGGGCCGGAGGTTCGATTTTGGGCCATTTTAGGGCAAAGGGGCCGGGGGTTAGATTTTGGACCATTTTAAACCATTTTGGGGACAAAAAGGCCGGGGGATAGATTTCGGACCATTTTGGGGACAAAACGGCCGGGGGTTAAATTTTGGACCATTTTAAACCATTTTGGGGACATAAAGGCCGGGGGTTAGATTTCAGACCGTTTTGGGGACAAAAGGGCCGGGGGTTAGATTTTGGGCCATTTTCAACAAAAGGGCCGGAGGTTAGATTTTTGGACCATTTCAGGGCAATGGGGCTGGGGGTTAGATTTTGGACCATTTTAAACGATATTGGGGACAAAAAGGCCGGGGGTTAGATTTCAGGCCATTTTGGGGACAGAAGAACCGGGGTTAGATTTTGGACCATTTCAGGGCAAAGGGGCCGGGGGTTAGATTTTGGACCATTTTAAACCATATTGGGGACAATAAGGCCGGGGGTTCGATTTCGGACCATTTTGGGGACAAAAGGGCCGAGGGTTAGATTTTGGAACATTTTCAACAAAAGGTCCGGAGGTTCGATTTTGGACCATTTTAGGGTAAAGGGGCCAGGGTTAGATTTTGGACCATTTAAACCCATTTTGTGGACAAAAAGGCCAGGGGTTAGATTTCGGACCTTTTCGGGGACAAAAGGGCCGGGGGTTAGATTTTGGACCATTTTCAAGAAAAGGGCCGGAGGTTAGATTTTGGACCATTTCGGGGCAAAGGGGCCGGGGGTTAGATTTTGGACCATTTTAAACCATTTTGGGGACATAAAGGCCGGGGGTTAGATTTCGGACCATTTTGGGGACAAAAGGGCCGGGGGTTAGATTTTGGACTATTTTCAACAAAAGGGCCGGAGGTTCGATTTTGAACCATTTTAGGGAAAAAGGGGCCGGGGGTTAGATTTTGGACCATTTTAAACCATTTTGGGGACAAAAGGGCCGGGGGTTAGATTTCGGACCATTTTGGGGACAAAAGGGCTGGGGGTTAGATTTCGGACCATTTTGGGGACAAAAGGGCCGGGGGTTAGATTTTGGACCATTTTCAAGAAAAGGGCCGGAGGTTAAATTTTGGACCATTTTAGGGCAAAGGGGCCGGGGGTTAGATTTTGGACCATTTTAAACCATATTGGGGACAAAAAGGCCGGGGGTTAGATTTTGGACCATTTCGGGGCAAAGGGGCCGGGGGTTCGATTTTGCCTCCTCACAGTCCTATGAATATTTAGGGGTACCCCACGGCAAAAAACAAGATAAAAAAAATCTCTGAAAAAAATAAAAAAACATGACACCCCCGGGGGTACCTTGTAAGTCCATTTTGGACCGAGATGAGAAATGAGAGATGAGACAAAGTGACGGCATGTGTTCAAACCCCCTCCTCACAGTCCTATTAATATTTAGGTGTACCCCACAGCAAAAATCAGGACGAAAAAAATCTCAGAAAAAAATAAAAAACATGACACGGGGGTATCTTGTGAATCCATTTTGGACCGAGATGAGAGATGAGAGCTGAGAGATGAGACAAAGTGACGGCATGTGTTTGAACCCCCTCCTCACAGTCCTATGAATATTTAGGGGTACCCCACGGCAAAAAACAAGACGAAAAAAAACCTCCGAAAAAAATAAAAAACATGATACAGGGGTTCCTTCTAAATCCATTTTGGACCGAGCTGAGAGATGAGACAAAGTGACGGCATGTGTTAAAACCCCCTCCTCACAGTCCTATGAATATTTAGGGGTACCCCACGGCAAAAAACAAGACGGAAAAAAAAATCTCAGAAAAAAATTAAAAACATGACACGGGGGTACCTGGTGAATCCATTTTGGACCGAGATGAGAGATGAGAGCTGAGAGATGAGACAAAGTGACGGCATGTGTTCAAACCCCCTTCTCACAGTCCCATGAATATTTAGGGGTACCCCACGGCAAAAAACAAGACGAAAAAAAAATCTCCGAAAAAAAAAAAACATGACACGGGGGAACCTTGTAAATCAATTTTGGACCTAGATGAGAGATAAGAGCTGAGAGATGAGACAAAGTGACGGCATGTGTTCAAACCCCCTCCTCACAGTCCTATGAGTATTTAGGGGTTTCCCACGGCAAAAAACAAGACGAAAAAAAAATCTCTGAAAAAAAAAACCATGACACGGGGGTACCTTGTAAATCCATTTTGGACCGAGATGAGAGATGAGAGCTGAGAGATCAGACAAAGTGACGGCATATGTTCAAACCCCCTCCTCACAGTCCTATGAATATTTAGGGGTACCCCACGGCAAAAAACAAGACGAAAAAAAACCTCCCTAAAAAATTAAAAACATGATACAGGGGTTCCTTCTAAATCCATTTTGGACCGAGATGAGAGCTGAGAGATGAGACAAAGTGACGGCATGTGTTCAAACCCCCTCCTCACAGTCCTATGAATATTTAGGGGTACCCCACGGCAAAAAAAAGACAAAAAAAAATCTCAGAAAAAAAATAAAAAACATGACATGGGGGTACCTTGTAAATCTATTTTGGACCGAGATGAGAGATGAGAGCTGAGAGATGAGACAAAGTGACGGCATGTGTTCAAACCCCCTCCTCACAGTCCTATGAATATTTAGGGGTACCCCACGGCAAAAAACAAGACGAAAAAAAATCTCAGAAAAAAAAACATGACACGGGGGTACCTTGTAAATCTATTTTGGACCTAGATGAGAGATGAGAGCTGAGAGATGAGACAAAGTGACGGCATGTGTTCAAACCCCCTCCTCACAGTCCTATGAATATTTAGGGGTACCCCACGGCAAAAAACAAGACGAAAAATAAATCTCCGAAAAAATAAAAAACATGACACGGGGGAACCTTGTAAATCCATTTTGGACCGAGATGAGAGATGAGAGCTGAGAGATGAGACAAAGTGATGGCATGTGTTCAAACCCCCTCCTCACATTCCTATGAATATTTAGGGGTTCCCCACAGCAAAAAACAAGATGAAAAAAAATCTCTGAAAAAAATTAAAAACATGACATGGGGGTACCTTGTAAATCCATTATGGACCGAGATGAGAGATGAGAGGTGAGAGATGAGACAAAGTGACGGCATGTGTTCAAACCCCCTCCTCACAGTCCTATGAATATTTAGGTGTACCCCACGGCAAATATCAGGACGAAAAAAAAATTCCTAAAAAAATAAAAAACATGACACGGGGGTACCTTGTAAATCCATTTTGGACCGAGATGAGAGATGAGAGCTGAGAGATGAGACAAAGTGATGGCATGTGTTCAAACCCAGTCCTATGAATATTTAGGTGTACCCCACGGCAAAAATCAGGACAAAAAAAAATCTCTGCAAAAAAAAAAAAACATGACACGGGTACCTTGTAAATCCATTTTGGAGCGAGATCAGAGATGAGAGCTGAGAGATCAGACAAAGTGACGGCATGTGTTTGAACCCCCTCCTCACAGTCCTATGAATATTTAGGGGTACCCCACGGCAAAAAACAAGACGAAAAAAAACCTCCGAAAAAAATAAAAAACATGATACAGGGGTTCCTTCTAAATCCATTTTGGACCGAGCTGAGAGATGAGACAAAGTGACGGCATGTGTTAAAACCCCCTCCTCACAGTCCTATGAATATTTAGGGGTACCCCACGGCAAAAAACAAGACGAAAAAAAAATCTCTGAAAAAAAAATAAAACATGACACGGGGGTACCTTGTAAATCCATTTTGGACCGAGATGAGAGATGAGAGCTGAGAGATCAGACAAAGTGACGGCATATGTTCAAACCCCCTCCTCACAGTCCTATGAATATTTAGGGGTACCCCACGGCAAAAAACAAGACGAAAAAAAATCTCTGAAAAAAATTTAAAACATGACACAGGGGTACCTTGTAAATCCATTTTGGACTGAGATGAGAGATGAGAGGTGAGAGATGAGACAAAGTGACGGCATGTGTTCAAACCCCCTCCCCACAGTCCTATGAATATTTAGGTGTACCCCACGGCAAAAATCAGGACGAAAAAAAATCTCTGAAAAAAATAAAAAACATGACACGGGGGTACCTTGTAAATCCATTTTGGACCGAGATGAGAGATGAGAGCTGAGAGATGAGACAAAGTGATGGCATGTGTTCAAACCCAGTCCTATGAATATTTAGGTGTACCCCACGGCAAAAATCAGGACGAAAAAAAAATCTCCGAAAAAAATAAAAAACATGACACAGGGGTACCTTGTAAATCCATTTTGGACCGAGATGAGAGCTGAGAGATGAGACAAAGTGACGGCATGTGTCCAAACCCCCTCCTCACAGTCCTATGAATATTTAGGGGTACCCCACGGCAAAAAAAAAGACGAAAAAAAAATCTCAGAAAAAAAAAAAAAACATGACACGGGGGTACCTGGTGAATCCATTTTGGACCGAGATGAGAGATGAGAGATGAGAGCTGAGAGATGAGACAAAGTGATGGCATGTGTTCAAACCCAGTCCTATGAATATTTAGGTGTACCCCATGGCAAAAATCAGGACGAAAAAAAATCTCCGAAAAAAATAAAAAACATGACACAGGGGTACCTTGTAAATCCATTTTGGACCGAGATGAGAGATGAGAGCTGAGAGATCAGACAAAGTGACGGCATGTGTTTGAACCCCCTCCTCACAGTCCTATGAATATTTAGGGGTACCCCACGGCAAAAAACAAGACAAAAAAAATCTCCGAAAAAAATAAAAAACATGACACAGGGGTACCTTGTAAATCCATTTTGGACCGAGATGAGAGCTGAGAGATCAGACAAAGTGACGGCATATGTTCAAACCCCCTCCTCACATTCCTATGAATATTTAGGGGTACCCCACGGCAAAAAACAAGACGAAAAAAACCTCCAAAAAAAATTAAAAACATGATACAGGGGTACCTTGTCAATCCATTTTGGACCGAGATGAGAGATGAGAGCTGAGAGATGAGACAAAGTGATGGCATGTGTTCAAACCACCTCCTCATAGTCCTATGAATATTTAGGGGTACCCCACGGCAAAAAACAAGACAAAAAAATCTCCGAATAAAAATTAAAACATGACACGGGGGTACCTTGTAAATCCATTTTGGACCGAGATGAGAGATGAGAGCTGAGAGATGAGACAAAGTGACGGCATGTGTTCAAACCCCCTCCTCACAGTCCTATGAATATTTAGGGGTTCCCCACGGCAAAAAACAAGATGAAAAAAAATCTCTGAAAAAAATTAAAAACATGACACGGGGTACCTTGTAAATCCATTTTGGACCGAGATGAGAGATGAGACAAAGTGATGGCATGTGTTCAAACCCAGTCCTATGAATATTTAGGTGTACCCCACGGCAAAAATCAGGAAGAAAAAAAATCTCCGAAAAAAATAAAAACATGACACAGGGGTACCTTGTAAATCCATTTTGGACCGAGATGAGAGATGAGAGCTGAGAGATCAGACAAAGTGACGGCATGTGTTTGAACCCCCTCCTCACAGTCCTATGAATATTTAGGGGTACCCCACGGCAAAAAACAAGACGAAAAAAAACCTCCGGAAAAAAATTAAAAACATGATACAGGGGTTCCTTCTAAATCCATTTTGGACCGAGATGAGAGCTGAGAGATGAGACAAAGTGACGGCATGTGTTCAAACCCCCTCCTCACAGTCCTATGAATATTTAGGGGTACCCCACGGCAAAAAAAGCCAGAAAAAAAATCTCAGAATAAAAAAAATATGACACGGGGGTACCTTGTAAATCTATTTTGGACCGAGATGAGAGATGAGAGCTAAGAGATGAGACAAAGTGATGGCATGTGTTCAAACCCCCTCCTCACAGTCCTATGAATATTTAGGGGTACCCCACGGCAAAAAACAAGATGAAAATAAATCTCAGAAAAAAATAAAAACATGCCATGGGGGTACCTTGTAAGTCCATTTTGGACCGAGATGAGAGCTGAGAGATGAGACAAAGTGATGGCATGTGTTCAAACCCCCTCCTCACAGTCCTATGAATATTTAGGGGTACCCCACGGCAAAAAACAAGACGGAAAAAAAAATCTCTGAAAAAAATAAAAAACATGACACCCCAGGGGTACCTGGTGAATCCATTTTGGACCGAGATGAGATATGAGAGATGAGAGCTGAGAGATGAGACAAAGTGACGGCATATGTTCAAACCCCCTCCTAACATTCCTATGAATATTTAGGGGTACCACACGGCAAAAAACAAGACGAAAAAAACCTCCGAAAAAAATTAAAAACATGATACAGGGGTACCTTGTCAATCCATTTTGGACCGAGATGAGAGATGAGAGCTGAGAGATGAGACAAAGTGATGGCATTTGTTCAAACCACCTCCTCATAGTCCTATGAATATTTAGGGGTACCCCACGGCAAAAAACAAGACAAAAAAAATCTCCGAATAAAAATTAAAACATGACACGGGGGTACCTTGTAAATCCATTTTGGACCGAGATGAGAGATGAGAGCTGTGAGATGAGACAAAGTGACGGCATGTGTTCAAACCCCCTCCTCACAGTCCTATGAATATTTAGGGGTTCCCCACGGCAAAAAATAAGATGAAAAAAAATCTCTGAAAAAAATAAAAAACATGACACGGGGGTACCTTGTAAATCCATTTTGGACCGAGATGAGAGATGAGAGCTGAGAGATGAGACAAAGTGATGGCATGTGTTCAAACCCAGTCCTATGAATATTTAGGTGTACCCCACGGCAAAAATCAGGACGAAAAAAAATCTCCGAAAAAAATAAAAAACATGACACAGGGGTACCTTGTAAATTCATTTTGGACCGAGATGAGAGATGAGAGCTGTGAGATCAGACAAAGTGACGGCATGTGTTTGAACCCCCTCCTCACAGTCCTATGAATATTTAGGGGTACCCCACGGCAAAAAACAAGACAAAAAAAATCTCTGAAAAAAATAAAAAACATGACACAGGGGTACCTTGTAAATCCATTTTGGACCGAGATGAGAGATGAGAGCTGAGAGATCAGACAAAGTGACGGCATATGTTCAAACCCCCTCCTCACAGTCCTATGAATATTTAGGGGTACCCCACGGCAAAAAAACAAGACGAAAAAAAATCTCAGAGAAAAATAAAATACATGACACGGGGGTACCTTGTGAATCCATTTTGGACCGAGATGAGAGCTGAGAGCTGAGAGATGAGACAAAGTGACGGCATGTGTTTGAACCCCCTCCTCACAGTCCTATGAATATTTAGGGGTACCCACGGCAAAAAACAAGACAAAAAAAACCTCCGAAAAAAATTAAAAACATGATACAGGGGTTCCTTCTAAATCCATTTTGGACCGAGATGAGAGCTGAGAGATGAGGCAAAGTGACGGCATATGTTCAAACCCCCTCCTAACAGTCCTATGAATATTTAGGGGTACCCCACGGCAAAAAACAAGACAAAAAAAATCTCAGAATAAAAATTAAAACATGACACGGGGGTACCTTGTAAATCCATTTTGGACCGAGATGAGAGATGAGAGCTGAGAGATGAGACAAAGTGACGGCATGTGTTCAAACCCCCTCCTCACAGTCCTATGAATATTTAGGGGTTCCCCACGGCAAAAAACAAGATGAGAAAAAAATTAAAAACATGACACGGGGGTACCTTGTAAATCCATTTTGGACCGAGATGAGAGATGAGAGCTGAGAGATGAGACAAAGTGATGGCATGGGTTCAAACCCAGTCCTATGAATATTTAGGTGTACCCCACGGCAAAAATCAGGACGAAATAAAATCTCCGAAAAAAATAAAAAACATGACACAGGGGTACCTTGTAAATCCATTTTGGACCGAGATGAGAGCTGAGAGATCAGACAAAGTGACGGCATATGTTCAAACCCCCTCCTCACAGTCCTATGAATATTTAGGGGTACCCCACGGCAAAAAACAAGACGAAAAAAATCTCAGAAAAAAATTAAAAACATGACACGGGGGTACCTTGTGAATCAATTTTGGGCCGAGATGAGAGCTGAGAGCTGAGAGATGAGACAAAGTGACGGCATGTGTTTGAACCCCCTCCTTACAGTCCTATGAATATTTAGGGGTACCCCACGGCAAAAAACAAGACGAAAAAAAACCTCCGAAAAAAATTTAAAACATGATACAGGGGTTCCTTCTAAATCCATTTTGGACCGAGATGAGAGCTGAGAGATGAGACAAAGTGACGGCATGTGTTCAAACCCCCTCCTCACAGTCCTATGAATATTTAGGGGTACCCAACGGCAAAAAACAAGATGAAAATAAATCTCAGAAAAAAATAAAAACATGCCATGGGGGTACCTTGTAAGTCCATTTTGGACCGAGATGAGAGCTGAGAGATGAGACAAAGTGATGGCATGTGTTTAAACCCCCTCCTCACAGTCCTATGAATATTTAGGGGTACCCCACGGCAAAAAACAAGACGGAAAAAAAAATCTCAGAAAAAAATAAAAAACATGACACCCCAGGGGTACCTGGTGAATCCATTTTGGACCGAGATGAGAGATGAGAGATGAGAGCTGAGAGATGAGACAAAGTGACGGCATGTGTTCAAACCCCCTTCTCACAGTCCTATGAATATTTAGGGGTACCCCACGGCAAAAAACAAGACGAAAAAAAAATCTCCGAAAAAATAAAAAACATGACACGGGGGAACCTTGTAAATCCATTTTGAACCGAGATGAGAGATGAGAGCTGAGAGATGAGACAAAGTGACGGCATGTGTTCAAACCCCCTCCTCACAGTCCTATGAATATTTAGGGGTACCCCACGGCAAAAAACAAGACGAAAAAAAATCTCCGAAAAAAATTTAAAACATGACACGGGGGTACCTTGTAAATCCATTTTGGACCGAGATAAGAGATGAGAGCTGAGAGATGAGACAAAGTGACGGCATGTGTTCAAACCCCCTCCTCACAGTCCTATGAATATTTAGGGGTTCCAAAAACGGCAAAAAACAAGATGAAAAAAAATCTCTCAAAAAAATTAAAAACATGACACGGGGGTACCTTGTAAATCCATTTTGGGCCGAGATGAGAGATGAGAGATGAGAGATCAGACAAAGTGACGGCATATGTTCAAACCCCCTCCTCACAGTCCTATGAATATTTAGGGGTACCCCACGGCAAAAAACAAGACGAAAAAAAAATCTTTGAAAAAAATAAAAAACATGACACGGGGTACCTTGTAAATCCATTTTGGACCGAGATGAGAGATGAGAGCTGAGAGATGAGACAAAGTGACGGCATGTGTTCAAACCCCCTCCTCACAGTCCTATGAATATTTAGGGGTACCCCACGGCAAAAAAACAAGGCGAAAAAAAAATCTCCGAAAAAAATTAAAAACATGACACCCCCGGGGGTACCTTGTAAGTCCATTTTAGACCGAGATGAGAGATGAGAGCTGAGAGATGAGACAAAGTGATGGCATGTGTTCAAACCCCCTCCTCACAGTCCTATGAATATTTAGGTGTACCCCACGGCAAAAATCAGGACGAAAAAAAATCTCCGAAAAAAATAAAAAACATGACGCGGGGGTACCTTGTAAATCCATTTTGGACCGAGATGAGAGCTGAGAGATGAGACAAAGTGATGGCATGTGTTCAAACCCAGTCCTATGAATATTTAGGTGTACCCCACGGCAAAAATCAGGACGAAAAAAAATCTCCAAAAAAAATTAAAAACATGACACAGGGGTACCTTGTAAATCCATTTTGGACCGAGATGAGAGATGAGAGCTGAGAGATGAGACAAAGTTACAGCATGTGTTAAAACCCCCTCCTCACAGTCCTATGAATATTTAGGGGTACCCCACGGCAAAAAACAAGACGAAAAAAAATCTCAGAAAAAAATTAAAAACATGACACCCCCGGGGGTACCTTGTATGTCCATTTTGGACCTGAGATGAGAGATGAGAGATGAGACAAAGTGACGGCATGTGTTCAAACCCCCTCCTCACAGTCCTATTAATATTTAGGTGTACCCCACGGCAAAAATCAGGACGAAAAAAAATCTCAGAAAAAAATTAAAAACATGACACGGGGTACCTTGTGAATCCATTTTGGACCGAGATGAGAGATGAGAGCTGAGAGATGAGACAAAGTGACGGCATGTGTTTGAACCCCCTTCTCACAGTCCTATGAATATTTAGGGGTACCCCACAGCAAAAAAACAAGACGAAAAAAAACCTCCGGAAAAAATAAAAAACATGATACAGGGGTACCTTCTAAATCCATTTTGGACCGAGATGAGAGCTGAGAGATGAGACAAAGTGACGGCATGTGTTCAAACCCCCTCCTCACAGTCCTATGAATATTTAGGGGTACCCCATGGCAAAAAACAAGATGAAAAGAAATCTTAGAAAAAAATAAAAACATGCCATGGGGGTACCTTGTAAGTCCATTTTGGACCGAGATGAGACCTGAGAGATGAGACAAAGTGATGGCATGTGTTCAAAACCCCTCCTCACAGTCCTATGAATATTTAGGGGTACCCCACGGCAAAAAACAAGACGGAAAAAAATATATCAGAAAAAAATAAAAAACATGACAAGGGGGTACCTGGTGAATCCATTTTGGACCGAGATGAGAGATGAGAGCTGAGAGATCAGACAAAGTGACGGCATGTGTTCAAACCCCCTCCTCACAGTCCTATGAATATTTAGGGGTACCCCACGGCAAAAAACAAGATGAAAAGAAATCTCCAAAAAAAATAAAAAACCTGACACCCCGGGGGTACCTTGTAAGTCCATTTTGGACCGATATGAGAGATGAGAGCTGAGAGATGAGACAAAGTGACGGCATGTGTTCAAACCCAGTCCTATGAATATTTAGGTGTGCCCCACGGCAAAAATCAGGACGAAAAAAAATCTCCGAAAAAAATAAAAAACATGACACAGGGGTACCTTGTAAATCCATTTTGGACCGAGGTGAGAGATGAGAGCTGAGAGATGAGACAAAGTTACGGCATGTGTTAAAACCCCCTCCTCACAGTCCTATGAATATTTAGGGGTACCCCACGGCAAAAATCAGGACGAAAACAAATCTCAGAAAATTTTTTAAAACATGACACCCCCGGGGGTACCTTGTATGTCCATTTTGGACCTGAGATGAGAGATGAGACAAAGTGACGGCATGTGTTCAAACCCCCTCCTCACAGTCCTATGAATATTTAGGTGTACCCCACGGCAAAAATCAGGACGAAAAAAAATCTCGGAAAAAAATTAAAAACATGACACGGGGGTACCTTGTAAATCCATTTTGGACCGAGATGAGAGATGAGAGCTGAGAGATGAGACAAAGTGATGGCATGTGTTCAAACCCAGTCCTATGAATATTTAGGTGTACCCGACGGCAAAAAACAAGATGAAAAGAAATCTCCAAAAAAAATAAAACACATGACACCCCCGGGGGTACCTTGTAAGTCCATTTTGGACCGAGATGAGAGATGAGAGCTGAGAGATGAGACAAAGTGACAGCATGTGTTCAAACCCAGTCCTATGAATATTTAGGTGTACCCCACAGCAAAAATCAGGACGATAAAAAAAAATCTTCCTTGTAAATCAATTTTGGACCGAGATGAGAGATGAGAGCTGAGAGATCAGACAAAGTGACGGCATATGTTCAAACCCCCTCCTCACAGTCCTATGAATATTTAGGGGTACCCCACGGCAAAAAACAAGACGAAAAAAAATCTCCGAAAAAAATAAAAAACATGACACCCCCGGGGGTACCTTGTAAGTCCATTTTGGACCAAGATGAGAGATGAGAGCTGAGAGATGAGACAAAGTGACGGCATGTGTTTAAACCCCCTCCTCACAGTCCTATTAATATTTAGGTGTACCCCACGGCAAAAATCAGGACGAAAAAAAATCTCCGAAAAAAATAAAAAACATGACACAGGGGTACCTTGTAAATTCATTTTGGACCGAGATGAGAGATGAGAGCTGAGACAAAGTGACGGCGTGTGTTCAATCCCCCTCCTCACAGTCCTAAGAATATTTAGGGGTACCCCACGGCAAAAAACAAGACGAAAAAAAAAATCTCGGAAAAAAATAAAAAACATGACACGGGTGTACCTTGTGAATCCATTTTGGACCGAGATGAGAGATGAGAGCTGAGAGATGAGAAAAAGTGACGGCATTTGTTCAAACCCCCTCCTCACAGTCCTATGAATATTTAGGGGTACCCCACGGCAAAAAACAAGACGGAAAAAAAATCTCAGAAAAAAATAAAAAACATGACACGGGGGTACCTTGTAAATCCATTTTGGACCGAGATGAGAGATGAGAGCTGAGAGATGAGACAAAGTGACGGCATGTGTTCAAACCCCCTCCTCACAGTCCTATGAATATTTAGGGGTACCCCACGGCAAAAAACAAGACAAAAAAATCTCAGAAAAAAATAAAAAACATGACACGGGGGTACCTTGTGAATCCATTTTGGACCGAGATGAGAGCTGAGAGATGAGACAAAGTGACGGCATGTGTTCAAACCCCATCAGTGGTCATTCTCCAGCAACAAGCCACCCCGTTCGCAAATGTTTGACCTGGTCCACCTCACCAAGAAGTGGTTGAAACCAGAGACCTTGACAGGCCCGCAGATCGTAGAGCGTGTGGTAATGGACCGGTATCTGCGTGCGCTTCCGGCTGCTCTGAGGAAGTGGGTCGGACAGGGCGACCCCAAAACTGCAGCCCAACTGGTCGACCTAGTGGAGAGGTATAGTGCTACTGAGGACTTGGTGAATCCATCTACGCCCCACTTCGGTGTGTCTAGGGGTGCAAGATCTCCCGGCGGTTCGGGTAAGACTGTTCCGGGGTCCAAGAGCTTGGGGAGATTTGATAAGACTGTTGTTCCAACTCATGAGACTGTGCTTCCTAGACCTGGAGACTGGCCAAAGAAGCCAGGAAGGTCTTTGGAACCGTTGAGAGGACTGGGGGTTGAGCATATAAGATGTTTTCGTTGCCATGCATTAGGGCATATTGCTGCAAACTGTCCTTTAAATGATGAACCTATACAATGCGATTATGCTTATATGAAAAGACGCTTTTCTTTGTTTGCACAGGTCGCATGTGCTGCATCATGTCAGAGTCACATTGATAAACAAATGTGTGTTATTTCTGTGGATGGAAAGCCACTGACAGCCCTGCTAGACTCTGGTAGTGTGGTGACCCTAGTCAGGAGTGATCGTGTGAACCCCACAAAACTACACCCCAGTACTATTGGGGTAATTTGCATCCATGGGGACACTCGAGACTACCAGACAGCGGTGGTTGAGACGCCCAGGGGCAGTATAACACATTCAGTGGGGGTGGTACCTTCACTGCTTCATGAAGCTTTAGTGGGAAGAGATTTTCCCCATTTCTGGAATTCATGGGAGAGCAAAGGGAGGCTGGTAGATAGAGCTCCCCCTGCTGGGGAAGCACGGGAACTCTCACCCGACCCTTTTTGCCAAAGGGAAGGGGATGCTGTTGGTGGGATCAAGGAAGCCGGAGACCCTCTTCCTTTCCCTGTCATGGTTGGGGAGCCGGAGGACCTGGAAGCTAGCTCCCAGCCTGAGGGTAACAAACAGGAAAACCCCTCTGACCCTGACATTGAGAGTAGCCAAGATGTGGTACCCGATTTAGAGGTCAGGAGAGAGGATTTCTGTACCGAGCAATTACGAGAGGCCACCCTCATGAGAGCCAGGGAAAACGTTAAGATGTTGGATGGGGAACCGGTGGATCCTAATTGGGTGGTGTCTTTCCCTTACATGCCAATTAAAAACAATTTATTGTATCGAGTGATAAAACATGGAGAGGACGAGGTAGAACAGCTACTAGTCCCCAAACCCTTCCGCAGGGTCGTGCTAGACCTGGCCCATGGTCATGCAATGGGGGGCATCTCGGTGTTGAAAAAACCAGGGAGAGAATCGCCCAGAGATTTTTCTGGCCCGGATTGCATGCAGATGTCAAGGAGTACTGCGAATCGTGCCCCAAGTGCCAAATGTCGGCACCGTCACCCCATTTTCGCAGCCCCCTCGTTCCTCTGCCAATAATCGAGGTCCCCTTTGAGAGGATTAGCATGGACCTGGTGGGGCCGGTTGTGAAATCTGCCCGCGGTCACCAGCATATTCTGGTGATCCTGGACTATGCGACTCGCTATCCTGAGGCCATACCCTTGCGCAATACCTCTGCGAAGGCTATCGCCAAGGAATTGGTCCATGTCTTTAGTCGACTGGGGATCCCAAAAGAGATCTTAACCGACCAGGGCACCCCCTTTATGTCCAAGGTTACCAAGGAGCTTTGTAAGTTATACAAAATCTCCCATCTCCGTACCTCTGTCTACCAGCCCCAAACGGATGGTCTGGTCGAAAGATTTAATAAAACTTTGAAAAGTATGCTGAAAAAGGTGGTCGACAAAGATGGGAGAAACTGGGATTTTTTGCTGCCATATCTCATGTTTGCAATACGTGAGGTTCCGCAGGCCTCCACAGGCTATTCCCCCTTTGAACTCTTGTATGGTAGGCATCCCAGGGGACTGCTAGATGTTGCCAAGGAAACATGGGAAGGTGAGGCAACCCCATATAAAAGCATCATAGAGCATGTCTCCTTGATACAGGATCGAATCGCAGCTGTCCTGCCCCTGGTGCGAGAACATATGGAGCGGGCCCAGGAGGCCCAAAGGAGGGTCTATGACCGAAGTGCCAGGGTCCGTACTTTCAGCCCTGGGGACAGAGTGTTGGTATTGGTCCCCACGGTGGAAAGTAAGTTTTTAGCCAAGTGGCAGGGTCCCTTCGAGGTTGTCGAAAGGGTGGGGGAGGTAAACTACAAAGTCTACCAGCCAGGGAAAAGGAAACAACACCAAATTTACCATGTGAATCTCTTAAAACCCTGGAAGGACCGAGAGACTTTACTGGCCACGTCCCAGCCTCCAACCGACCGGGTACACTTGACACCTGACGTTCCCATCACGGATACCCTGTCCATGGCACAACAAAGTGACGTTAGGGTGTTTGTGCATAAAAATAGAGACTTTTTCTCCCCCTTACCCGGACTGACCAACGTGATCCAACATGACATAGTGACGGAACCAGGGGTTCGGGTAAATGTGAAGCCGTATAGAATCCCAGAGGCCAGGCGTGAGGCAGTCGCGAAAGAAATTAAAAACATGTTGGAGTTGGATGTGATAGAAGAGTCCCACAGTGAGTGGTCTAGCCCCATAGTGCTGGTCCCAAAACCTGATGGCACTATCAGGTTTTGTAATGACTTTCGAAAACGTAACAGTGTATCCAAGTTCGATGCATACCCGATGCCCCGGGTCGACGAACTTGTGGACAGGTTGGGACAGGCTCGCTATATAACGACCCTAGACCTGACAAAAGGCTATTGGCAAATACCGCTGTCTGAATCGGCCAAGGAGAAGACTGCCTTTTCCACTCCTGAGGGCTCGTTTAGTACAAGCGGATGCCTTTTGGTCTGCATGGGGCCCCTGCATCATTCCAACGAATGATGGACAAAACTTTGAGACCACATCGCCCGTATGCGGCTGCTTATTTGGACGATGTGGTCATCCACAGCCCAGATTGGGAACCACACCTGCCCCAGGTACAGGCGGTGGTAGATTCCCTTAGAGAAGCAGGCCTCACGGCTAACCCAAAGAAGTGTGCCATAGGCCTGGAGGAGGCCAAGTACCTGGGCTTTGTTATTGGCCGGGGACTTGTCAAGCCTCAGACCAATAAAATTGAGGCAATTCAAAAGTGGCCCCAACCCGTAAACAAGAAACAAGTTCGGGCCTTCCTAGGCATTACGGGGTATTACCGACGGTTTATACCTGACTTTGCCACTATTGCCGTCCCTCTGACTAACCTGACGAAGGGCAGAGGGTCGGTCATGGTCAAATGAAACACTGAGGCCGAGAAGGCGTTTCAAAAATTAAAACAGGCCCTTTGTGCACTACCGGTGCTGGTGACCCCGGACTTCACAAAGGAGTTTGTCGTACAGACAGACGCCTCTGAGGTGGGCCCAGGGGCTGTACTGTCACAGGTCAGGAATGGTGAGGAACACCCGGTTGTATACCTAAGCCGGAAGCTGAACAAGCACGAAAGAAACTATGCCATTGTTGAAAAGGAGTGTCTCGCCATTAAATTGGCCTTAGACTCCCTGAGGTATTATCTACTCGGGAGGTCGTTCAGGCTGGTCACTGACCATGCTCCCCTGAAGTGGATGTGTGACAACAGGGAGAAAAATGCCCGTGTGACAAGGTGGTTCCTGGCTTTACAGCCCTTTAAATTCACGGTTGAGCACAGGCCGGGCAAACTCCAGGATAATGCTGATGCCCTCTCCCGCGTGCACTGTATGGCTGGGTCTAGTGCTCAGCCGCAGGGGCTTGAGCAGAGGGGGAGGATATGTGGCGGTATGCGAGGTGAAATATATGACAGTCGCTATGTTTCACCTCGCATTCGGTCCATTGTAAGGGACTGAACCAGAGTCCGGCCCAGGTTTTTCCAGCCTCTGTAGTTGGCTGGGTTCCAGCCAGGATATTCAGGTTCACTGGAATCCAGAGGCAGTTGGGCTTTAAAGATGCAGGAAGAGAGCACAGCAATGCTCTGGCCTGAGACTCAGAAGGGAATCTGAGTAAGAGGAGCGCTGGTTATTTTGGGCCGAAAGAAAAGGTTTGCTTTACTTTACCTTGTGTTTTGTGGGTGATGGGGACCAGCCCCTCACCGTATATAGAGCGGTTACTGTATAGTTTAGTGCCGGACGGCAAGGATTTGTTTTGCTGTTTTGTTTATTTTTATATGACTATTGCAAACCACTTGTAAATAAAGCTGGCAATACGCCAGGTTTTAAAGAAACTGCCTGTACGCTGACCTTCATTCTGTGAAAAAGGTGATCCCCACAAGCTAATCTCCCACAATATTTTTTTATAAAACTCATGGTAAAGGAGGCAACACTAGCAATTAACCACTTAAGCCCCGGACCATTTGGTAGATAAAGGACCAAAGGTGATTTCAGAATTTTGCACTGCGCTGCTTTAACTGTAAATTGTGCGGACATGCAATGTTGTACCCAAACGAAATTTGCGTCCTTTTCTTCCCACAAATAGAGCTTTCTTTTAATGGTATTTGATTGCCTCTGCGATTTTTATTTTTTGCGATATAAACGGAAAAAGATCGAAAATTTTGAAAAAAAAAGATATTTTCTACTTTTTGTTATAAGAAAAATTGAATAAACTCAATTGTAGTCATACATTTAGGCCAATGTATTCAGCCACATGTCTTTAGTAAAAAAAATGTCAATAAGCGTATATTTATTGGTTTGCGCAAAAGTTATAGCGTCTACAAACTAGGGTACATTTTCTGGAATTTACACAGCTTTTAATTTATGACTGCCTATCTCATTTCTTGAGGTGCTAAAATGGCAGGGCAGTACAAACCCCCCCCAAATGACCCAATTTTGGAAAGTAGACACCCCAAGGAAATTGCTGAGAGGCATGTTGAGCCCATTGAATATTTTTTTTTTGTCCCAAGTGATTGAATAATGACAAAAAAAAATAAAAAATTACAAAAAGTTGTCACTAAATGATATATTGCTCACACATGCCATGGTTATATGTGGAATTGCACCCCAAAATACATTCTGCTGCTTCTCCTGAGTACGGGGATACCACATGTGTGGGACTTTTTGGGAGCCTAGTCACATACGGGACCCCAAAAACCAAGCACCGCCTTCAAGGTTTCTAAGGGCATACATTTTTGATTTCACTCCTCACTACCTATCACTACCTATCACAGTTTTGAAGGCCATAAAATGCCAAGATGGCACAAAACCCCCCCAAATGACCCCATTTTGGAAAGTAGACACCCCAAGCTATTTGCTGAGAGGCATGTTGAGCCCATTGAATATTTGTTTTTTGTCCCAAATGATTGAATAATGACAAAAAGAAAAAAAAAGAAAAAATGTACAAAAAGTTGTCACTTAATGATATATTGCTCACACATGCCATGGTTATATGTGGAATTGCACCCCATAATACATTCTGCTGCTTCTCCTGAGTACGGGGATACCACATGTGTGGGACTTTTTGGGAGCCTAGCCGGGTACGGGGCCCCAAAAACCAAGCACCGCCTTCAGGATTTCTAAGGGATAAAAATTTTGATTTCACTCCTCACTACCTATCACAGTTTCGAAGGCCATAAAATGCCAAAATAGCACAAACCCCCCCAAATGACCCCATTTTGGAAAGTAGACACCCCAAGCTATTTACTGAGAGGCATGTTCAGTCCATGGAATATTTTATATTTTGCCACAAGTTGCGGGAATATGACAAACTTTGTTTTTTTTGCACAAAGTTGTGACTAAATGATATATTGCTCACACATGCCATGGGCATATGTGAAATTACACCCCAAAATACATTCTGCTGCTTCTCCTGAGTACGGGGATACCACATGTGTGGGACTTTTTGGGAGCCTAGCCGCGTACGGGACCCCAAAAACCAAGCACCGCCTTCAAGGTTTCTAAGGGCATAAATTTTTGATTTCACTCCTCACTACCTATCACAGTTTTGAAGGCCATAAAATGCCAAGATAGCACAAAACCCCCCAAAATGACCCCATTTTGGAAAGTAGACACCCCAAGGAAATTGCTGAGAGGCATGGTGAGTATTTTACAGCTCTCATTTGTTTTTGAAAATGAAGAAAGACATATTTTTTTTTCTTTTTTCAATTTTTAAAACTTTGTGACAAAAAGCGAGATCTGCAAAATACTTAACATACCTCTCAGCAAATAGCTTGGGGTGTCTACTTTCCAAAATGGGGTAATTTGTGGGGGTTTTGGGCTATCTTGGCATTTTATGGCCTTCAAAACTGTGATAGGTAGTGAGGAGTGAAATCAAAAATTTGTGCCCTTAGAAATCCTGAAGGCGGTGCTTGGTTTTCGGGGGCCCGTACGCGGCTAGGCTCCCAAAATGTCTCACACATGTGGTATCCCCATACTCAGGAGAAGCAACAGAATGTATTTTGGGGTGCAATTCCACATATAACCATGGCATGTTTGAGCAATATATAATTTAGTGACAACTTTTTGTACATTTTTTTTTTCTTTTTGTCATTATTCAATCACTTGGGACAAAAAAAAAATATTCAATGGGCTCAACATGCCTCTCAGCAAATAGCTTGAGGTGTCTACTTTCCAAAATGGGGTCATTTGGGGGGGTTTTGAACTGTCCTGGCATTTTATGCACAACATTAGGAAGCTTATGTCACACATCATGCAACCACTTGAAGACAAAGCCCTTTCTGACACTTTTTGTTTACATGAAAACATTTTTTTTTTGCAAGAAAATTATGTTGAACCCCCAAACATTATATATTTTTTTAAAGCAAAGGCCCTACAGATTAAAATAGTGGGTTTTGCATTTTTTTTTCCACACAGTATTTGCGCAGCGATTTTTCAAACGCATTTTTTGGGGGAAAAACACACTTTTTTTATTTTTAATGCACTAAAAAACACTATATTGCCCAAATGTTTGATGAAATAAAAAAGATGATCTTAGGCCGAGTACATGGATACCAAACACGACATGCTTTAAAATTGCGCACAAACGCGCAGCGGCGAGAAACTACATTCATTTTTAAAAGCATTTAAAAGCCTTTATAGGTTACCACGTTAGATTTACAGAGGAGGTCTACTGCTAAAATTATTGCCCTCGATCTGACCTTTGCGGTGATACCTCACATGCATGATGCAATTGCTGTTTACATATGACGCTAGACCGACGCTTGCGTTCGCCTTTGCGCAAGAGCAGGGGGGGCAGCGGTGCTTTTTTTTTTATTATTTATTTTGCTTTTTTATTTTATTTTTAAACTGTTCCTTCCATATTTTTTTTTTTATCATTTTTATTGTTATCTCAGGGAATGTAAATATCCCCTATGATAGCAATAAGTAGTGACAGGTACTCTTTTATTGAAAAAAAATGGGGGGTTAGACCCTAGATCTTTCCTCTGCCCTCAAAGCATCTGACCACCAAGATCGGTGTGATAAAATGCTTTCCCAATTTCCCAATGGCGCTGTTTATATCAAGCATTCCCTCCCACTGCTTGTAAAAGCAGTCTAGAGGCTAATTATCTGCTAGAATTGCTTTTACATGAAAGCCGGCCACTGGCTGAAAAGAATGATACCAAGATGATACCTAAACCTGCAGGCATCATTCTGGTATAAACATTCAAAGTCCAGCAACATACCAGTACGTTGCTGGTCCTTGTTGGACATGTATTGTAATCTTTTTTTTCATGCAGCCTGTTGGCTGAACGAAAAAAAGAGATTGATCGGTGGGTATGCCCACCATTAGAATACCTCCCTTCATCCACCCACTTCTAATGATGGGCATATATGCCGAAACATGGGGGCATCCTCCCGCAAAAAAGTTATGCCGCGTACACACGTCTGACTTTTCCACGGGCAAGCCTTCGTCGGAATTTCGACCGTATGTACGCGGCATAAAAGGTTATGCCGCGTACACACGGTCAAACTTTTCCACGGGCAAGTCTCCGTCGGAATTTCGACCGTATATACGCGGCATTAGGAGCAAAATCGCTCCTCCGCCCCTGCTGCCCCCATGCTTCGGCATATATGCTCTTTTTTTAACTGTGGTGGTGAAATCACCTCCTACAGCGTTGGAGTCACGGCTTTATGTATCGTGGGAGCAAACGCTGTTACTGTCAAGATAAATAAATCCGCGATGCAACTGAATGGCGTACCTGCTAAGCAAATGATGGTTAACATTAAAACAAAGTAACATTACAGTAAAACAGTAAGACCTTACCATACCATACCTGCAAAGCAAATACCAAAACAAAACCTAGTAAAAAATAAAACATTTTTTTTAACGCAACCTGTGCCTAAAATATATATATGCCGAAGCATGGGGGCATCCTCCCGCAAAAAAGTTATGCCGCGTAAACACGGTCGGACTTTTCCACAGGCAAGCCTTTGTCGAAATTTTGACCGTATGTACGCGGCATAAAAGGTTATGCCGCGTACACACGGTCGGACTTTTCCACGGGCAAGCCTCTGTCGGAATTTTGACCGTATGTACGCGGCATTAGGAGCAAAATCGCTCCTCCGCCCCTGCTGTCCCCATGCTTCGGCATATATGCTCTTTTTTTTTAACTGTGGCGGTGAAATCACCTCCTACAGCACTGGAGTCACGGCTTTATGTATCGTGGGAGCAAACGCTGTTGCTGTCAAGATAAATAATTCCGCGCTGCAGTTGAATGGCGCACCTGAAAACAAAAAATTACATACCTGAAAAGCAAGCATGATAAAACATTGCAGAATGGAATACAGTAAAAAAGAGCAGAACAATAGAGAGAAAATATAGAGAGAGAGAGGACAATAAAACGACAACTATTTTTGGTTTTTTTATTTTATATTTTTTTTGTGTTTTTGTTTTTTACGTTTTTTTTCTTTTTTACACTTTTTTTTTTGTAACTTTAACAAATGTAATGGTTCGGGTCTCTCAAAATGTAATGGCATCTTGGGAGACCCTGTGTAAGTGTGTCCTAGTCTGTGAAATGCTGTACCCTACGCTAAAACTTCACTTTTGAGTGGTAGCGTTCAAAACATTCACCAAGGCAAAGACCAGGTTTGTCAGGACAGAGTGGACAATAATGACGGGTGTCACGCCTAAATCCGCGCTTGCTACAGACACGACATCTTTTTTGGGGGGCTCGTTGGGTAGGGGTACTCGGGAGGACATGCGTATAATGCCTCTCATGCAGCCGGCTTACTGCATTTGGTAGGGGATGGTGAGGTGCAGAACCGCCTGGATACAGGAGTTCTGTGACAATCTCATTCTGGAATTTTAGAAGAGATAACGTCCCGCCTGAAGCTCTGTATAGCACATGAGCGTTCAGCAATGCCAATTGAAATAAGGATAGAGACACTTTTTTGTACCAGCGTCTCGCCTTACGGTCAATTAGATACGGCGCCAACAACTGGTCGTTGAGGTCCACCCCTCCCATATTTTTGTTATATTCGTGGACACAGAGGGGTTTCTCCACAACACCAGTCGCCGTACGAATTTGGACTGTCGTGTCTGCATGAAGGGAGGTAAGAAGGAAAACATTCTTATTGTCCCTCCACTTCATAGCGAGCAAGTTATTACACTTTACGCAGGCTCTCTCCCCCAGCCTAAGACGGGCATCTACAAGCCGCTGGGGAAAGCCCCGGCGATTAGGTCGCACGGTGCCACATGCTCCAATCTGATGATCAAACAAGTGACTAAACAGTGGCACGCTCGTGTAATAATTGTCCACATACAAGTGGTACCCCTTTCCGAATAAGGGTGACACCAATTTCCACACTATCTTGCCAGCGCTCCCTATGTAATCCGGGCAGTTGACCGGCTCAACCTGACTATCTTTTCCCTCATAAACCATAAAGCTCCATACATAGCCTGTCTGTTGCCCCGTCACAGCACTTATAGAGCTTGACCCCGTATCTGGCACGCTTGCTGGGAAGGTACTGCTTGAAAGCCAAGCGGCCAGAAAATTTAATCAGGGACTCATCAACGCAGACAGCTTGATCGGGAATAAACAAGGCTGCAAAACGTTTGTTGAAGTGGTTTATGAGGGGCCGAATTTTATAGAGCCGGTCGTATTCAGGGTCCCCACGTGGACGACAAAGTTCATTGTCGTTGAAGTGCATGAACCGCAAAATCTGCTTGTATCGTTTCCTGGGCATGGAGGCAGAGAACACGGGCATGTGGTCAATTGGGTGCGTGGACCAATAAGCATGCAATGACGGGAATTTATGTGTGCCCATGTTGAGGGAAAGGCCCAGAAAGGTCCTAAATTCGGAAACCGTAATTGGTTTCCAATCTTTGGCAATGGAAGGCAACTGGGGATTAGCGGCGATGAATTGGCCAGCATATAAATTACTCTGGTCCACAATAGATCTATAGAGATCTTCCGTGAAAACCAGCGAATAATAATCAATTGGCATAAAATCAGCTGTTTCCACCTGAATACCGGGTTGGGCAGTGAATGGGGGAAGTACGGGTTCTGCAGAAGTGGTGGGGACCCAATCAGGATAGGCGAATTCTGCAGGAAGAGCACTATGGGTACGACGGGCCTGCCTTTGTCTTCTTATTGGTGGCAGCGGGACACTACTTGTGCTTGCCACCTCGCCAGCTTGAACTGCACTTATGGGACTCGCCACATCACCAAGTGATACTGCAGTGCTGGATGTACGCCCAGGCTGTACTAGGCCGCTGGTGCTTGCCAATTCACCAGAAGGAATAGCGGCGCTAGTACTACTCTGCTCCATGATACGAGAGCCCTGCGGTTCTTGCTCCTCAACAACCTCAGAAGATCGGGATCGGGTACGCCTGACCTTAGCAGGGACCTCAACTTCGTCGTCAGAGCTATCTGACGTGGGGCCGCTGACGTCACTGTCTTCTACGGGAAGATATTCTGAGCCTGAATCTGACAGATACGTGACCTCCTCTTCACTATCTGTCATGCTCAGAATCTCGTAGGCCTCTTTACTAGTGTACCTTTGTCTTGCCATTTTGGGCTCTAAATTTAGGGGTACACTAGTAAGATTCACAGGAAAAAAAATTGTGCCCTTAGAAATCCTGAAGGCGGTGCTTGGTTTTCGGGGGCCCGTACGCGGCTAGGCTCCCAAAATGTCTCACACATGTGGTATCCCCGTACTCAGGAAAAGCAACAGAATGTATTTTGGGGTGCAATTCCACATATAACCATGGCATGTTTGAGCAATATATAATTTAGTGACAACTTTTTGTACATTTTTTTTTCTTTTTGTCACTATTCAATCACTTGGGACAAAAAAATAAAAATATTCAATGGGCTCAACATGCCTCTCAGCAAATAGCTTGAGGTGTCTACTTTCCAAAATGGGGTCATTTGGGGGGGTTTCGAACTGTCCTGGCATTTTATGCACAACATTAGGAAGCTTATGTCACACATCATGCACTCTTCTAACCACTTGAAGACAAAGCCCTTTCTGACACTTTTTGTTTACGTGAAAACATTTTTTTTTTTGCAAGAAAATTATGTTGAACCCCCAAACATTATATATTTTTTTAAAGCAAAGGCCCTACAGATTAAAATAGTGGGTTTTGCATTTTTTTTTTCCACACAATATTTGCGCAGCGATTTTTCAAACGCATTTTTTGGGGGAAAAACACACTTTTTTTATTTTTAATGCACTAAAAAACACTATATTGCCCAAATGTTTGATGAAATAAAAAAGATGATTTTAGGCCGAGTACATGGATACCAAACACGACATGCTTTAAAATTGCGCACAAACGCGCAGTGGCGAGAAACTACATACATTTTTAAAAGCATTTAAAAGCCTTTATAGGTTACCACGTTAGATTTACAGAGGAGGTCCACTGCTAAAATTACTGCCCTCGATCTGACCTTCGCGGTGATACCTCACATGCATGATGCAATTGCTGTTTACATATGACGCTAGACCGACGTTTGCGTTCGCCTTTGCGCAAGAGCAGGGGGGGACAGCGGTGATTTTTTTTTATTTTTTAATTTTTATTATTTATTTAGCGTTTTTATTTTATTTTTAAACTGTTCCTTCCATATTATTATTTTTTTATAATTTTTATTGTTATCTCAGGGAATGTAAATATCCCCTATGATAGCAATAAGTAGTGACAGGTACTCTTTTTTTGAAAAAAATTGTGGGGTTAGACCCTAGATCTTTCCTCTGCCCTCAAAGCATCTGACCACACCAAGATCGGTGTGATAAAATGCTTTCCCAATTTCCCAATGGCGCTGTTTATATCCGGGGGGGGCATTCCCTCCCACAGCTTGTAAAAGCAGTCTAGAGGCTAATTATCTGCTAGAATTGCTTTTACATGAAAGCTGGCCACTGGCTGAAAAGAATGATACCAAGATGATACCTAAACCTGCAGGCATCATTCTGGTATAAACATTCAAAGTCCAGCAACATACCAGTACGTTGCTGGTCCTTGTTGGACATGTATTGTAATCTTTTTTTTCATGCAGCCTGTTGGCTGAACGAAAAAAAGAGATTGATCGGTGGGTATGCCCACCATTAGAATACCTCCCTTCATCCACCCACTTCTAATGATGGGCATATATGCCGAAGCATGGGGGCATCCTCCCGCAAAAAAGTTATGCCGCGTACACACGGTCGAACTTTTCCACGGGCAAGCCTTCGTCGGAATTTCGACCGTATGTACGCGGCATAAAAGGTTATGCCGCATACACACGGTCAAACTTTTCCACGGGCAAGCCTCCGTCGGAATTTCGACCGTATATACGCGGCATTAGGAGCAAAATCGCTCCTCCGCCCCTGCTGCCCCCATGCTTCGGCATATATGCTCTTTTTTTAACTGTGGTGGTGAAATCACCTCCTACAGCGTTGGAGTCACGGCTTTATGTATCGTGGGAGCAAACGCTGTTACTGTCAAGATAAATAAAACCGCGATGCAACTGAATGGCGTACCTGCTAAGCAAATGATGGTTAACATTAAAACAAAGTAACATTACAGTACAACAGTAAGACCTTACCATACCATACCTGCAAAGCAAATACCAAAACAAAACCTAGTAAAAAATAAAAATAAATTTTAACGCAACCTGTGCCTAAAATATATATATGCCGAAGCATGGGGGCATCCTCCCGCAAAAAAGTTATGCCGCGTACACACGGTCGGACTTTTCCACAGGCAAGCCTTTGTCGAAATTTCGACCGTATGTACGCGGCATAAAAGGTTATGCCGCGTACACACGGTCGGACTTTTCCACGGGCAAGCCTCTGTCGGAATTTTGACCGTATGTACGCGGCATTAGGAGCAAAATCGCTCCTCCGCCCCTGCTGCCCCCATGCTTCGGCATATATGCTCTTTTTTTTTTAACTGTGGTGGTGAAATCACCTCCTACAGCACTGGAGTCACGGCTTTATGTATCGTGGGAGCAAACGCTGTTGCTGTCAAGATAAATAATTCCGCGCTGGAGTTGAATGGCGCACCTGAAAACAAAAAATTACATACCTGAAAAGCAAGCATGATAAAACATTGCAGAATGGAATACAGTAAAAAAGAGCAGAACAATAGAGAGAAAATAGAGAGAGAGAGAGGACAATAAAACGACAACTACTTTTGGTTTTTTTATTTTATATTTTTTTTGTGTTTTTGTTTTTTACGTTTTTTTTTTCTTCTTTACACTTTTTTTTTGTAACTTTAACAACTGTAATGGTTCGGGTCTCTCAAAATGTAATGGCATCTTGGGAGACCCTGTGTAAGTGTGTCCTAGTCTGTGAAATGCTGTACCCTACGCTAAAACTTCACTTTTGAGTGGTAGCGTTCAAAACATTCACCAAGGCAAAGACCAGGTTTGTCAGGACAGAGTGGACAGTAATGACGGGTGTCACGCCTAAATCCGCGCTTACTACAGAAACTACATCTTTTTTGGGGGGCTCGTTGGGTAGGGGTACTCGGGAGGACATGCGTATAATGCCTCTCATGCAGCCGGCTTACTGCATTTGGTAGGGGATGGTGAAGTGCAGAACCGCCTGGATACAGGAGTTCTGTGACAATCTTATTCTGGAATTTTAGAAGAGATAACGTCCCGCCTGAAGCTCTGTATAGCACATGAGCGTTCAGCAAAGCCAATTGAAATAAGGATAGAGACACTTTTTTGTACCAGCGTCTCGCCTTACGGTCAATTAGATACGGCGCCAACAACTGGTCGTTGAGGTCCACCCCTCCCATATTTTTGTTATATTCGTGGACACAGAGGGGTTTCTCCACAACACCAGTCGCCGTACGAATTTGGACTGTCGTGTCTGCATGAAGGGAGGTAAGAAGGAAAACATTCTTATTGTCCCTCCACTTCATAGCGAGCAAGTTATTACACTTTACGCAGGCTCTCTCCCCCAGCCTAAGACGGGCATCTACAAGCCGCTGGGGAAAGCCCTGGCGATTAGGTCGCACGGTGCCACATGCTCCAATCTGATGATCAAACAAGTGACTAAACAGTGGCACGCTTGTGTAATAATTGTCCACATACAAGTGGTACCCCTTTCCGAATAAGGGTGACACCAATTTCCACACTATCTTGCCAGCGCTCCCTATGTAATCCGGGCAGTTGACCGGCTCAACCTGACTATCTTTTCCCTCATAAACCATAAAGCTCCATACATAGCCTGTTGCCCCGTCACAGCACTTATAGAGCTTGACCCCGTATCTGGCACGCTTGCTGGGAAGGTACTGCTTGAAAGCCAAGCGGCCAGAAAATGTAATCAGGGACTCATCAACGCAGACAGCTTGATCGGGAATAAACAAGGCTGCAAAACGTTCGTTGAAGTGGTTTATGGTTTATGAGGGGCCGAATTTTATAGAGCCGGTCGTATTCAGGGTCCCCACGTGGACGACAAAGTTCATTGTCGTTGAAGTGCATGAACCGCAAAATCTGCTCGTATCGTTTCCTGGGCATGGAGGCAGAGAACACGGGCATGTGGTCAATTGGGTGCGTGGACCAATAAGCACGCAATGACGGGAATTTATGTGTGCCCATGTTGAGGGAAAGGCTCAGAAAGGTCCTAAATTCGGAAACCGTAATTGGTTTCCAATCTTTGGCAATGGAAGGCAACTGGGGATTAGTGGCGATGAATTGACCAGCATATAAATTACTCTGGTCCACAATAGATCTATAGAGATCTTCCGTGAAAAACAGCAAATAATAATCAATTGGCATAAAATCAGCTGTTTCCACCTGAATACCGGGTTGGGCAGTGAATGGGGGAAGTATGGGTTCTGCAGAAGTGGTGGGGACCCAATCAGGATAGGCGATTTCTGCAGGAAGAGCACTATGGGTACGACGGGCCTGCCTTTGTCTTCTTATTGGTGGCAGCGGGACACTACTTGTGCTTGCCACCTCGCCAGCTTGAACTGCACTTATGGGACTCGCCACATCACCAAGTGATACTGCAGTGCTGGATGTACGCCCAGGCTGTACTAGGCCGCTGGTGCTTGCCAATTCACCAGAAGGAATAGCGGCGCTAGTACTACTCTGCTCCATGATACGAGAGCCCTGCGGTTCTTGCTCCTCAACAACCTCAGAAGATCGGGATCGGGTACGCCTGACCTTAGCAGGGACCTCAACTTCATCGTCAGAGCTATCTGACGTGGGGCCGCTGATGTCACTGTCTTCTACGGGAAGATATTCTGAGCCTGAATCTGACAGATACGTGACCTCCTCTTCACTATCTGTCATGCTCAGAATCTCGTAGGCCTCTTTACTAATGTACCTTCGTCTTGCCATTTTGGGATCTAAATTTAGGGGTACACTAGTAAGATTCACAGGAAAAAAAGCACCCGACTGTCGTCAGCAAATGTATCAAACGCTACAAAAAAAACTGTTAGCGGTCGCAGGGATCAGGACTGTCTCTGCGAACGCTGCAGTTATGTGTTTTGTGTTTGGTAAGTGACAGTGATCGATCGATACTGCACTTGGGTGGGCTGGGCTGGGCGGAGGGGCTAAACGCAGGTGCTAGCAGGTATCTGGGCTGATCCCGCTAACACTGCGTTTTTGGGAACCCTAAACCGCTGGGGACGCTAGTATAGATCTGATCAGATACTATACCACTAAGGGAGGTGTATGCTTTGCGCGTGGGTGTTAGCGTTACTGGCACTAACCTAACGCTGCCTGGGGAGACGCAGACCCTCTCTGGCGCTAAAACCTAATTGATCTCACCCGCTGGGCGATCAGGGGGTTAAACCTTTATTGGGTTATATACGGCGGGTGCCCTGATGCTATAAAAAGCAAACTAACCAACCAGCGTCACCCGTAACCTTTATATGGTGATCACTGGTGAAAGGGTTAACTAGGGGCAATCAGGGGGTTAAAACCTTTATTAGGTTAAATATGGGGGTACCCGACGCTATATAAAAACCTGACGGGTTACCTAAATAACTAACTGGGTAACCAGTGTCACCAGTGACGCTTATACAGTGATCACTGGTGAAAGGGTTAACTCTAGGGGCAATCAGGGTGTTAAAATAATATATGGAGGTACCTGACACTCTAAAAACCTGCGGCGAAACTAAAAATAAATAATTGGCTATCTAGGGCACCACCGGCACTAAATACAGCGATCGAAAATACGATCGCTTAGTGACGCTGGCGTTAGGGGGTGAAAGGGTTACCTGGGGGGCGATCAAGGGGTTAAACCTTTATTAGGGGGGGTTAGGGGGCTACCCTGGACCTAAAGGGGCCTAAACCTAACTGCCCTGCAACTTTTTACTATCACAGATGACACTAAATGCAGTGATCAGTAAAATAAATGATCACTGCAATCAGTGACACTGTGATTGGGGGCTGGGGGGTGACCTGGGGGGTGATCTGGGGGTGACTGGGGGGTGAAATGTGTGCCTATGTGTACCTAAGTGTCAGTGGACTGTTGGTGCACTAACCTGCTTCTTCTATCCTCGGCGCCGGAATCGAAAAGACTGCCGCGAGGGAGATGACATCACTTCCTCCTGCCTGTGTTTACATCACATGGCAGAGCAAGCATTTTCATTCGCCGAGATCGATCGTGAGGGGGTGGCCGAAATCGAATGGTCACCCCCTCATCTCTGATCGCTCCCCAATGATAAACGGCCGCTCACTGTATAGGAGGGTGGTCCGATCGGACCCCCCAACTGTACAAAGGCGATCACGTACACTGTACGTGATTGTGCCTGTCGGTGCCATTCTGCCGACGTATATATACAGTGAGCGGTCGTTAAGTGGTTAAGGTCCCAGTCGACATTGAGGCCAAAGGGTACAAAGATTTCATATTAAAAATCCACCTGGTCTCAAGTCTTGATATCGATCTGACCATATTCGTCCCTCTCCAATGTGGACGAATGGTATCAAAGGCCAGAAATGTTGTTCCTTTGAGTTGTCTATCATGGTATTTATCGTAATGTCTGGACAGGTTATGTTTTTTAAAACCTCGTTTTATGTCGCCCACATGTTCACCAAGTCGCACATGCAATTCTTTTTTGATGCGACCAATATACTGTTTAGAACACTGACATTGGATCATATAAACCACATATTTTGTAGAGCAAGTCATAAATGATTCAATGTCATAGGACTTGTTGGTTACAGTAGATTGGAAGTTTTCACATTTCCGCCCCCTGAAAGTATTGATCTCACAAATACTACATCTACGACAAGAATAAAAGCCTTTCATAGACTGAAAAAAAGTCGCCCTCCTAGGTGGATCTATGACATTAGGCGCAATACTTTGTCTCAAAGGTGGAGCACCTCTATAAATCAAGACCGGACGATCTGGGATGATAGGACCAAGAACTTTATCGTTCCTCAGTACATCCCAATGTTTCTTGAGGATTTTTTTTATAAAAAAATGCTGATTGGAGTATCGAGTGATCATTGACCATCCAAATTGATCAGATGAGCCACGATTCTCTCTAACCCCAGTCAGCATGGAATCTCTATCCATAGCAGCAAATTTGGTAATTGTTTCATTAATTTCATATTCTTGATATCCTTTGTTTAAAAACCTCTGTTTAAGAACATTGGCCTGTTGATAAAATTCAGAAATTTCAGAGCAATTCCGCCTGATACGCTGAAATTGTCCTTTAGGGACAGCAGCTAGCCATGATTTGTGATGGCAACTGGTTAAAGGAATAAAAGCGTTGCGGTCAGTTTCCTTGAAAAAGGTACTGGTAATAAGACGACCTTCTTTAACCATGATGTTTAAATCCAAAAAAATTATATGTGTATCACTGCTCTCATATTTCAGAGATATACCTCTATCATTTTGATTTAATTTTAGAAAGAAGGCTTCTACAGATGTTGTGTCTCCCTCCCATATAAGGATCACGTCCTCGATATATCTTTTTCACAGATGTAATTCCTTAGGGGGATGGGCATCTATAGTTTCTCGTTCCCAGTGTGCCATGAATAAGTTTGCTAAACTTGGAGCAAACTTAGCCCCCATTGCTACAAGTTTGTAGAAAGAAATCTCCACCGAACCAGAAATAGTTATGATGGTTGCAAAACATAAGAGCTCCATAATGAAATCTTTCTGCAAGGGAGATAGAGAAATATCTTGTTGGAGGTAAAAGTCTACCGCTTCAAATCCATGTTGATGGGAAATAACAGTGTATAGGGAGGCTACGTCTGCTGTCGCCAGAACGTAACCATCCCCCAACTGGAAACCATCCAACAAGTTTAAAACCTCTGTGGTATCCCGCAAATAAGCGGGAGTAGAGACCACTAGAGGTTGCAGAAAACCGTCCACATATTTGCCACATATCCATATTTGCCAATTCTTGCTGTTACAGAATCAATGCCGCTTATGATGGGACGGCCTTGCGGTTTAGTCTGGTTTTTATGCAGATGGACACTGGGCAAGGCTGCAATGATGGACAAGGCTGCAGATGGACACTGATAAGGCTGCATTGATGGGCATTTAAATGTAAGTTTTTTTCCTTAAACTTCCCTCCTAAAAGTTTTTGTCCTTAAAATTCCCTCCTAAACTTGGGGTGCATGTTATACGCCGATAAATACAGTATTTATACACTGTATTCAGTTTAGATAGATCCGTTCCTGTTATTCTCTCTACTGTGACAGGCAGGCAGGTGATTGTGCTATTGTACAATGCTTTAACCCAGGGGTGTCCAAACTTTTGACCTTCCTGGGCCACATTAGAAGAAGAGGAATGGTCTTGGGCCACACATAAAATACACTAACAATTAGGCAAATTTCTCTCCTGCAACCATGCAACCCGGTGGGGGAGCGCAGTGGAAGCCGTCTCTGCCTGAAGAAGACAGTGATTATTGCTAGCGGCTATAGCAGCCACTTGCGATAATCGTAAGCAAATCCAGCAGGCTGGTTGTACCTAAGTTGATCAATCAACCAACTTGGTACATTCAGCTTGCTCATTAATGGTTCGAATCTCAGCCGGTTCCTGCTGCACTCCAGCTGTGGTGAAACTACAAATCCCATCATGCCTCTGCCACTAGGAGTCATGCCTGAGATTGTCAGGGTCTTGCAATGTCTCATGGGACTTGTAGTTTCAAAACAGCTGGAGGGCAGAGGTTGCCTACCCCTGGTCTATGGTAAGGTGACCAGATTTTTTAAATTAAATCAGGGGACAGAATTTTAAAATAAAATCCGTGGACATATATTTTTTTTTTACTAGTAATGGCGGCAATCAGCGACTTTCTGCCCGTCGCCGCCTGCCTTTACATCCTGTCAAGTCTCACTCTCGCTACTACTGGGTGGGGAGCGGAGGAAGGGAAGGCAAGAAGATAAGCAGGCAGTCGGCTGGCCGGGACTTGAGCCAAGGCAGAAGAACATGCGAGCGGAGCTGAATGGGCATGCACCTGAAACTGAAGAAATATTCCCTCGGCTCCGACCAGCACATGATCATCAGAAAGGGGCACAGATAATGGAAAAAAATACACCCCCCTAAGCTAGTAGGAGCGGTGGAGCCGGGGTGTGTAATTCTGATTTATTTATTTTTTATTCTGCACTGACTCTCTTAGAAATTTCCCCAGCCCCTGTTCAAATCCAATCCGGGGACAAAACCGGGGACAGACTTGGTCCGGGGACAGTGTCCTCAATCCAGGGACTGTCCCCAAAAACCGGGGATGTCTGGTCACCCTAGAGTATGGCTGGCCTAAGGAGAGCTGATGAGCAGAAAAAGTCTGTCAGATCACAAGTTAACATTCACTGATATAGCTGAATAATAAAACTTAATTTTTTTCTAATATTTTTTATTATCCGCTTACATATAGTTGCATAGTAGGTGAGGTTGAAAAAAGACACAGGTCCAACCTGTGTGTGAGATTATATGTCAGTATTACCACTTTACCCCCCTTCATGACCAGGCCATTTTATGTGATACGGCACTGCGTTACTCTTACTGACAATTATGCAGTCATGCGACACTGTACCTGAGTGAAATTTATGTCATTTTCTTCCCACAAATAGAGCTTTCTTTTGGTAGTATTCACCACTGGGTTTCTAAAATTTTGAAAAAAACAACAACAATATTGCAGCAGACAAAAAGGACACTTATGCCCTGTACACACGACCGGATTGTCCGTCGGAATAAAGTCCGACGGAATTCCGCTCAAGCTGTCTTGCATACACATGGTCACACAAAAGTCCGAACGTCAAAAACGCGGTGACGTACAACAAGTACGACGAGCCGGGATTAATGAAGTTCAATAGGCAGTTTGGCTCTTCTGCTTGATTCTGAGCATGCATGGTTTTTAGTCCGTCGGAATTGCATACAGACGAACGGACTTTCCGATAGAAATTTTTGTCTATCGGAAAAAAAGAGAACAAGTTCTCTAAGTCCGTTAGAATTTCAGAAGGAAAAAGTCTGATGGGGCATACACACGGACGGAATATCAGATGAAAAGAGCCCGTCTAACTTTTTCCCATCTGAAAATCTGGTCATGTGTACAAGGCATAACTGACACTTTTTACACTTTGTGAGAACCAGTGACACTAATACAGTAATCAGTGCTATAAATATGCACTGTTACTGTACTAATGACACTGGCTGGGAAGGGGTTAAACTTATACGGCGATCAAAGTATTAAATATTTACCTAACCGTTTTTTGTTTTTTTTGTGTACTGTGTAAGGTGCTTTTACTAAGGCAAGTGATGGATTTTACCTTAGTAAAAGGGAATCCATCACTTCCCCACTGTCAGAATGGAGCTCTGCCTTGTTTACATAGTCAGAGCTCCGTTCTGTGTGTCTTCCCGACGATCAGCGGGTTCTCAGGTCACCTGAAGCCAGGTGACAGATGCACACCGTTGGGGTCAAGAGTGCACTGCTAAGGTAGTGAACCCTATGGCTGACTGCTGCGGATGGAAGTCTGGGTGGTTAAGGAAGGCAGGTCCACTGGAGCACTAACAGGGATCCCACAGGGAGCTAGAGCCTAAGATTCCCCAGGGCGCGGAGTCTAAGATCCATCAGGTGTTCACCAGAGCCTCTAGTGGTGAGGATGGACTGGGCTGCAACTGGACCCAGGTCGCGGCCCCCAGAGTCCCCAAGCTCACGCTCACAGTGGGCTATATAGGGGATAGAGGGGAAGCAGAAGCTCAGGATACAAGAGATAGTGAGGGAATAAGCCAACGGTCGGGGCGTCTAGCAGACAAGGATAAACAAAGGACACGCCAAAAGATCAAGGTCACAAGCAGACAGGGATAGTCGAGAACAAGCCAAGATCGGTAAAACAGAGACAGACGTAGCACACGGCAAGCAGGAACCCAAACACACAATAGCTTAACAAACAATGTTGATCAGCACGGCTGGCTTGCAGTGCACAGGTTAATATAGTGTTCCCTGATAGGGCCTGGGGTGGAGCCATGCTTGGAGGAGAGATTATTTAAGCAGTCAGGTGAGAGTGGCTGGCCTCTAAGAAGAACACATGGAAAAGGGGTAAGCTGAGAGACAAACATTACTGCATAACCATGACACGGGTGCTGGCAGACATCCATTGACCAGCCCCTGCTAATAGGCTTCTGCTGTGACAAATCACTGCAGAAGCGGCACGCCCCCTACCCGGAAGTGCAGAATCATGCAAATATATGTGATTCTTCACAGCGCGGCCGCCCCATAGCAGTAAATCTGCTATAGGGCCAACAAGCTGACAATAACTGACAACTGACCAGTAAGCGGCAATAAAAGTAAAAGAGGGCAACATAAAACTAGAGCGAAGGTTTTTCAAAAACTGTGTCAAATAACACATCAATATCTGGTTGGATTGATGGAGTAGCAATTCTCAATGAATTCTCAAGGTGCTCATCTGATATTCTGGTTCTAATTTTGCCCTTCCTGTTCTTCATCCTTGAAAATAGTTGCTCACAAATATAGGTGCTGCCAAAAACTGATGACATATGTAGCGATTCCCCCAGTTAAGAGGGCTGCCTGTATGATTTTTGGGCCCTGTAATGCACCGCTGTCAACCCCTGGCAATCGGCTCTAACCTCCCTTGGCACAGTTAGTGGGGTTTGATAGGACTGTGAGGCCTGTAACTCACAGCGGCACAGTCCTATGACAAGAACACACAGCAATATATTAAAACTTCCTTTAGCTGTCTCTTCTGTAAAGTAAAGGACACAGACACCAATATACTTAACCCTGGGTAAGTAATAAAACAGGAATGTACATGTCATGTGCAGAGCCCTGCAATAAACAGTGTTTAAATGGCAGACAAATATACAGTGCTACGCAACCCGAACAGTTCCCCTTGCAGCTATTTCCCCTTGTGGACAAAATGGCGCCCAGGAATGTCTATGCTACACATTCAGGCCTGACTGAACTAAGTGGAAGTCTTATAGGGGAAATCTTCGCTAGCAACGGTGGTGCACTTGAAGAATAGAAATTGTAATCCACAATGTAACAGGGATACTGTGTCTGTCTCTGAGCAGGGGCTCTCTCACCCAACCGGACCAGTCCTTGTCCGTTTCTTCCGCTGCTGTGTCTAGGTACACAGGTCTCTCGACATCCGGGTCTTCGGTCCTCCTGGCAACGATGCAGCAACAATGGAGAGACGTATAAAAAGGCAGTACAGCGCAAACATAAAAAACACACATATGATTAAAGACTACAAAGGATAGAGATAGTCCAAGAGTCTCTTTGAGGAGCAATAAACTAAAAAACACCAATATGTGTTCAGTAGGTGACTTCTAGATTCTTTATAGTGACTTGTGTGACGACCTCCACCACTAGTAATGGTTAGCAGCTCACCTCAGCAAGTGGACCCCTGAACTAGTCAGTCAGGTCACTTAAGCAGTTCCCCCTCCGGGAGAAAAACAGACATCCAGGCTATACTGAATCCACATCAGGTAGACAAGGTGTAATTAGAGCGCTGATCAGTCTCACAGCCAGTAATCCAGACAATCAGATCCAGGAGGCCAGATATAAAATGAAAAGCAAAGAAATCTAGTGCTCTCCGTATAAAAGGATTTAATGATCATAAAAACAAGAAATAAACTTACAAAATTAGCACTGTGTCTCAGTACGGAGGATGTGCAGCATGTCAAAGTATATCCAACAGATGTCAGCATGGGACGCGGGTGACGTCACGCAGGATCACGTCGTTCCGCACGTGTTACGTCCAGGGGGCGGGACTTCATCAGCAGTAACGTGATGACGTGAGTCACCCGCTATTTTTACCAAAGGAAAAGCTGACGTCCGACCAGTCATGGAGAGGTAAAAAATCCAACTCCATGGCAACCTGTTAAACAAGTATGCAAACAACCGGAACTCAAAGGGGAATGAAGTATCGGCATTGCATTCATACCGAACGCAGCCCAATAATAGTAAAAGGACGTACCAACTATTAAAATACATTCAAATATAACATTTTAAAAGCATTATGCAAATGAGATTAAAAATTCCCACAGGGAACTAGAAAGCGTATAATAGGACACCCGCATCACAGCTGACACCCTTACAGCATATGGAAAACATGAACACAGTATCATTAAGAAAAAACAGACAATAACTCGAAACATATTGTAATATATATAAAATATATAAAAAGACCGCAGGATACACATACTAAAAACTAACGATCAGAAATAAAGCAGTTTACGCCAAAATCAACCCCTACTAAGAACCTTAATAAGTTCCAGACCTATGTTAATATTCATAAGTTTGTCAGAAACCTTACCATGAAAAAATACTTCCTGTCTAACCCCACTAGATCCTCCATTGTGGATGATGGTGTACACTCTAACCTTCGTAATAAGTCCACTTGTAATCCTTTGAACACTGATAACAAATATTTGGAAGTATTCAAACATATGATGTTCAATGATTTGGATAAAATGAGGATTAGAAAGGTGGTGGATCCCCAATACATCAGAAATGGTATGGAATCTTTGGAAAAAAGAAAAGATATAATTATTCGTCCGGCTGATAAAGGAGGAGGGCTGGTTATTTTGGACAAGGCTTACTATACAGCAGAGATGAACAGACTGTTGAGTGATCGTGACACATATAAAGTCCTTAATAAGGATCCAATGTTGGTGTATAAGGATAAACTACATCTATTGGTTGAATCTGGGAAGGCTAGTGGTGTTTTAAATAAAAAGGAGGCACTGTATTTGGATCCTCTGTTTTGTAGGACACCGATTATCTTTATGGACCTTTGGTAGGCAGTATATAGTGTCAACCCTCCTGGGAGACCTATCGTAAATGGTATCGACTCGATTTCATCGAGGGTTGGACAGTATATTGATACATTCCTGCAACCGTTAGTCTCCAAAACTGACGCCTTCCTTAAGGACACCAAACATATTATCCAGCTTTTGGAATCTGTCACCTGCTCTCCATCTAGCATCCTTGTAAGCGCAGATGTAAGCTCACTGTACACCATTATTGGGCATGAGGATGCTTTATCCTCTGTACAGTGGGCTCTATCTTCATCAGACCTTCCATCCAAGCATAAGAAGTTCCTTCTGCAGAGCCTCAGTTTCTGTTTGTCCAGAAACTATTTCTGGTACAACAGAGAGTTCTTCTTGCAGACAAGGGGGGTTGCAATGGGAGCCCGTTTTGCTCCCAGTGTGGCCAATTTATTTATGGTCCACTGGGAGGAGGATGTGGTTTTCAAGTGTCGTCCCCCTGAACTGGTCTGCTACAAAAGATACATCGATGATCTTATCCTGGTGTGGGAGGGTGATCGATCAGGCCTTGATCGGTTTATCCAGACCATGAATGATAACACTAGGAAAATCGAGTTATCTTGGACGATTAGCACGGAGCAGATTGTATTTTTGGATCTGGAAATCTGGAAAGATGATGAGCATTTCCGTTTGTGCAATTATTTGAAGCCTACTGACCGTAATTCCTATACACTTCTGGGGAGCTGCCACCACAAGTCGTGGTTGTGCAACATCCCCAAGGGTCAGTTCATTAGGCTTAGTAGAAATTGCACACGAGAAAATTATTTCCTATCTCAGTCACAGGTATTATCATCTAGATTTCAACAGAAAGGTTATGACAAAAACACTCTTGATAAGGAAATTGAGATGGTACGCAACATAGACAGGGGTCTGCTGGTTGCTAATAAGATTAAACAAACCAATATTAGCATTTCCAATTATAAGATGGTATTAGATTACAACATTCAGCATAAGAAATTTGAGAAGCTTGTGTCAAAGAACTGGTCCGTGTTAAAACAAGATAAAGTGTTGGGACCTTTATTGCCTGAACGACCATCTTTTATTTACAAGAAGGCCCCGTCATTACGTGACAAACTAGCACCAGGTGATCCACTGGTCCAGTCTGAGAATAGGCTTTTTTCTTTCCTTTCGGGTTTTTACGCATGCGGACGCTGCACTGCTTGTAAACACTCTAAATGTAATATTAAAAAGCGAAAATAATTCCTTGCTACGGCCACCAATAAACTATATAAGATTGAAAAATTAATCACGTGTACCACCGTTGGTGTTGTTTACATGCTTGAATGTGAATGTGGTCTCCAATATATTGGGAGGACCTCTAGACCACTTCACGTTAGATTGGGAGAGCATGTGAACAACATCAAGAGGGGACTTAAGACATACAATGTGTCAAGGCATTTTAAATAAAAAAAAATTGAAAAGCCCATGGCGTGTGAAACACACCCAAAAACTCCACCCGGTGCCAAAAAAAGTGCACACACATAGAGAGTGAAACACAAAACGTGCAACGGGTATAACACTTGTCCTCCACATGGAAGGACCTTACCCTGATCCCCCGGGGCGTTAGGCTCCTGACGGGGACTGAGGTACATCACGTGGTCCGACTGGCCGAAACCAGACAGACCCCTTTCTCTGGAGGGTCTGCCGAAACAGACCCACCCAAGTACTAGGTAGGGCTCCCCCAAAGGGAGACCCCATGAGAGCAGGCGAACCAGGCCAGAAGACCATGTCCACCTACTCCCAAGTCGTTCAGGGCAGGCCCGAGGACCTACACCCTACTAAACACACTGTGACAAACGTGGGACACCAAACAAAAAAATACAAAAAAGTGACAAACACGGGGATAAATAAAAAGAAAGTGGGGAGAAGGAAGGTGGGAGAGTGAAAGGGGCCATTGTGCAACACAATGGCCGGCCCTCCGGCCAGGAATAAAAAATTCTTCTGGTCCTAGCCAAAAGGCTCGGCCCTAGAGGCAGGTGCTAAAAAAGTGTGTTATGGTGAAGTGACTGTGGTGCCAAAAACCCAAAAGTGCTGCGAGACAACACTTGTGCAGTTATGGCACCCCTGAACTGCCACTCCAGGGGCACATTCACCATAGGCTTTTCGGTTCCTATCCGACCCCCCGACCAGGTCAGTGCAGCCTTCCGCTCACCACCAGATCGAGAGCCCTGTCTTTCTCTGTATGCAGCGAGCACATGAGTGACAGTACTCCTCCATTTCAGCTCGCATACAAGGCCAGTAGAATCTATTCCTTACAAGCTGGAAGATTCGTTCAGCCCCTAAGTGGCCATGTTTGTCATGGAGGGCAGCTAAGACAGTCTTTCTGTGTTTTTCTGGCAGAAACAGTTGCCACTTCTCTTCTAGGTCATCAGAGGGGCCCCTTCGGTAGACCACCCCTTGATGCACCTGCAACTTGTCCCATTCTTTGTGGATTAATTGAGCCTCCTTTGAGAGATCTTGCAAAAGCCTGTCTGGATCCAGGTCTTCCAGAGCTTCCAAAGCCAATCTTCCCCAGGGCTCTTCCAACTGATCTCTTCTTATGTCCTTCTTGGATAGTTTTGGCAAGTCGTCTTCGCCAATCTGGGTTACGTCACAATAGCATTTGGGCACCCCCACTACCGAAACTCCAATTTCTTCCACCCTGGATCCGCCACTAGCTTGAAGTTGTGCTCCTTGACACAAAGCCTGCACCCCATCTGGGGTTACCTGGGTCCAGTCTTCTGTATGGTAAGTGGGAGCATGAGACCTTCTGGACAATGCATCAGCATCTCTGTTTCCAGTTCCCGGCCTATACTTGACGCTAAAGTTGAATCCAGAGAGGGCCGCCAACCAACGGTGGCCGGTGGCATCCAGCTTGGCTGTGGTGAAAAGGTAGGCGAGTGGGTTATTGTCTGTCTTTACTATAAAGTCAGCTCCATACGGGTAGTCTTTGAGTTTATCCACAACTGCCCACTTTAGGGCCAGGAACTCCAATTTGTGGGTGGGGTAATTCTTTTCCGCTGGTGTTAGACTCCTACTTACATAGGCGACTGGCCTTAGCTGTCCTTCATACTCCTGGTACAGTACACCTCCCAGACCATCATGGCTGGCATCCACATGTAGTTCATATGGTCTCTTGGTGTCAGCATAGGCCAAGACCAGGGCAGTGGTCAGACTGTTCTTCAGCATTTCGAAGGCCTCTTCACACTTCTCTGTCTACTGGTCTTCCACGGACTTTCCGGGCTTCCTGGGGCCAGTATCATCCTCCTCTCCTTCTGTCTTCAGTAACTCATTCAGAGGTTTGGCAACTTTTGCAAACCCTTCTACAAATCTGCAGTAGTAGGAGCAGAACCCCAGGAAGGACCTGAGGTCCGTCACTGTAGTTGGTCGGGGCCAGGAGGTAACTGCTTCCAGTTTGTCAGGGTCTGTAGACACTCCCTATTCAGACACTATGTCTCCCAGATAGTGGACTGAGGACCGGTAAAACTGACACTTCTCCCTGGAGAGTTTAAGTCCCTCTTCACTGAGTCTCTTCAGGACTTTCTCCAGCCTTTCTTCATGCTCCTCCAGAGTCTTCCCGAAGACAATGATGTCGTCTAGGTACACCAAGACTTCAATAAGATTCATGTCCCCCACTGTCTTCTCCATCAACCTCTGGAAAGTGGCAGGGGCCCCTGACAGGCCCTGAGGCATCCTGTTGAACTCATAGCATTCATCACCCCAGTGGGATTCTGTCTTCTCTGTCATCAGGGTGCATTGGGATTTGGTAATACCCACTCTTCAGGTCCATGACGCTGAACCACTTGGCTCCAGACAGACTCTGTTAGGCATCTTCTATCCTGGGGGTGGTATACTGGTCGGGTATGGTCCTTCTATTGAGAGTCCTGTAGTCTATGCAAAGTCTCAGCGACCCATTCTTTTTCCTGACTACCACAATAGGCGAGGCATATGGGCTTCTGGACTCCCGAATAACCCCAGTTCTCTTAAGCTCCGTTGACTGTTCATGTAAGTCTTCTAAGTCAGCCAGGGGAACTCGCCGGACCCTCTCCCGGAAAGGTTTGTCTTCCTGCAGACGGATCTTATGGGTGGCACTCCTTGTACACCCTACGTCGAACTCGTCCCGTGAGAATATTTTTCTCCATCTGGTCAGCTGGGCCTTGGCTCTTTCCTTCCACACCGATGGTAGGGTGGTGTTCTCTAGGCAGAGTTTCTCTAGGGTGTGTTCTCCCCCTTCAGCCTTCTCCAAGTCGGACAGGGCCACTGGGGTAGCAGGGTTTACTTTTCCCAGCAACATCCGGGCCGGAATCTTCATGGGAGAACTAGTGACATTCCTGATGCTCACTGGGACCTGGCCCTTCGCCTTCTTCAATGCCCTCAACGGGACCACTTTGGGGATCACTTCCAACCCTGGGTGGGTGTCTAGGGGGTCTGGTTCCAGGACCACAAAGGGGCCAGGCTGCTCCCATGAGAGTTTCACAGGAGCCTGCAGACAGGTCATCTCACCAGGCTGCAACATCTTCTCCTTCCTTGACAGTCTCCAGACTTTCCCCACCCCCTCTTCCGGGGCCTTCTGTTCCAGGACCAACTTCCAGTAGACCTGCTGCAGCATGGGGTGGAGCCTGTCTCCTGAGGTACCCTGCTCCTGTGCTAGGGGAGTCAGCAGTCTCCTGACCAGATCAGTGTTGGTCACTATAATTAGGGAACTCGTGTTGGCTCCTGGTGGGCGAGGGCAAACTACTGCCAGGGCATCAAAGACTTCTGCCTTTCCTGTCACAGAGGGGTCGAAGGCCAGCCTGATTGAGACATAACCATCGTAGGGGAAACCTATGAGTACCAATTCCCCATATCTCTAGGTCTTCCAGCTTTTGTAGGGGCACATGACTCAGGTGTTTCTGATAAAAGTCTTTATACAAAAGGGTCACTTGGGTTCCTATATCTAGGATGTCCTTGGTGTAGACTCCCTTCACTTGAATGGGGACTAGGGGGGAGGGCCCTATTAACTTGGCTGGAAAACTCTTCTGGGGGGTCTCCTTCTTTGGACTCTTGGACTTTCCTTTTGAGGTTTTCTTTTTTTTTTCCATTTCTTTCTGGATCTCAACCCTTGTTGGGCCTGGTATGCATTGATTTTCCGCAGATTGTTAGATTTCCACCCCTGACAAGTGGCATCGGGTATTTTAGGAGGGGCATTGTTTCTCTTTTCCTTTGCCTCTTTTGGCTTTTGGATCTTTTTGGAGCTTTCTGTGAATAGTGGGCGCCCGGCTGACTTCTTCACCGGGGCCCTCTGAAGTTTTCCGCCGGCTGGTAGTAAGTGCCTTGGTTCTTCCTTGGACTGGGGCACACTCTTCCGAAATGGCCGACTCCTCCACAGTTGAAACAGACAGTTTCTCTTCTTCCCTGCGGGGATGTTGGAGTGGAAACACTCTGGCGTGGTTCATTCCTGATCTCCTCTTGCTCTTTGGCTCCTGAGTTCTTAGCCAATAGAGAGGTCAATAGATCCAGTACTTGAGTCATCTGGGACTTTAAGGTCTCTACTTCTAGGTCCTGTTCAGTGGTTACTGCTGCTCTGACTCCCACTGAGGGGTGAGGAGTGATCTTTTCAACCGCCTGTTGGTCCTTCAACAGGGCTTCTTCGTCCCTTATGATCCGCACAAGGTCTGGGTAATTTAAAGCCATGACTCCTTCAGAGGTCTTCAAGTGGAGCCAAACTGGATCCGAACGTAAAGCTCCCCTCAGGATCTGCTTCATCCTGGTTGCGTCTATGACTTGGGGCAGCATTCCCTTTTTGAGTACAATTTGGCACAGCATTCTGTTTAACCTCCAGACATATTCGGATAATTTCTCTCCCGGCTGTTGGAGGGTATGCTCGAACTGGTACATTAGTTCAGTCACCTTCTCCAGCTGGCCAAATTCCTCCTGCAACATAGACAGATAATCATATGCAGTGCAAGCAGCATTGCTGAACCTAAGATTCTTCACAGCCTCAGCAGCAGCGCCCTTCAAATTTTCACTGATGCGCTGCTTCTTCTGCGCTTCTGGTACTTCCCATCCTTCTACGGCCTGCATTGCCTGCTCAATCCAGGTGTCGAAGTCTTCTTCCCCGGAAGGCACGGGTAGCTTCCCTGAAAAGATCCGGAGCTTCCGGTACCCGGCTTCTACGTGCACCGTATTGCTCTTCTGGCACTTAGTGACAAAGTCTCCCAGGGCATTCAATAGTTCCGGCCCTATGGCGGCCAGGGGTGTCCCCGGGGCTATCGTTTCCCGACTGCTTTCCATTTTGGGGACGAGTAGTGGGGATGATGGCAGAGAGGTCTTTGGAGATTCCCTCTTCACGGCCCTCGTATGCACTAAGCGATATGTCTGGTCATCTATGGCTTTTATGTTCTGACCTCTAAAATCTTCCGGAACTTCTCCTCTCCATTCCACTAGTGCGTATGTACACGAGATGTCTGGCTTTATATCCATCACCCATGCTTTCTGGTTTGGAGACAGCGACATTATTAGCTGCTTGATTTCTTCTTCTTGCCAAATCCCCCCCGGGAGTTCAATAACTACCGCCTCGGTTGAATCGGCGCCAGCCGCTGCGCACCACTGTGTCATTGCTAGCGAGTCCATGCTGTTACTTCTGACCGGCTTGATTGAGGCCTGTAACTCACAGCGGCACAGTCCTATGACAAGAACACACAGCAATATATTAAAACTTCCTTTAGCTGTCTCTTCTGTAAAGTAAAGGACACAGACACCAATATACTTAACCCTGGTATATTTACTTAGACTAGTGGGTAAGCAATAAAACAGAAATGTACATGTCATGTGCAGAGCCCTGCAATAAACAGTGTTTAAATGGCAGACAAATATACAGTGCTACGCAACCCGAACAGTTCCCCTTGCAGCTATTTCCCCTCGTGGACAAGATGGCGCCCAGGAATGTCTACGCTACACAGTCAGGCCTGACTGAACTAAGTGGAAGTCTTATAGGGGAAATCTTCACTAGCAACGGTGGTGCACTAGAAGAATAGAAATTGTAATCCACAATGTAACAGGGATACTGTGTCTGTCTCTGAGCAGGTGCTCTCTCACCCAACCAGACCAGTCCGTGTCCGTTTCTTCTGCTGCTGTGTCTAGGTACACAGGTCTCTCGCCATCTGGGTCTTTGGTCCACCTGAAACGATGCAGCAACAATGGATTGACGTCCCTCTGGTTCCTCGGATGAGAGCGGAAGTTTCTTTGGAAAAAGGCCCAGGCTTTAGGCCTAAAGTCACGGCAACTCAACAGCAGTTCCACTTGCTGGGCGGGCGGTGTCCAAAGAGAGAGAACTGGGCTCCGCCTTTCCCTTATAAAGTCCACCCCAGCAGTCCTTGTGCGGGGCAATGCACCCTGGGTGCCTTAAGGTGTACTGGGTAATGTAGTCTCTGAGGGATTAAAGGGCAATACCCTGCTACACATAAATAAGGCATGATTGTGAAGAGTTGGATATTTTTCTTTGGGAAGATAAAACTTAAAAAAAAAACAGTAAAGAGATGCTGTCAAAGACACTGTTTCTTTGGCTGCATGTGTTTGCAAAGTCTAAATACATTTTAATTGTTTTTTGTTTTTTTTAATTACCTGTAGCGGGGTCCTTAATTTAAGGGAAGTGTTTGAGAGGTAGTCAGCTCAAACACTCTAATTTGTCAGGGTTTTTACAACCATTTCTATCCACAGGGAGAGTGTCGGTGTGTAGTTCCCTGTAGCCTACAGGTGGCGCTGCCATAGTAGGCTAGGGTTGAACCACTGATACAGTGCTGTGCCTTGTGTGTCCTCTCTCGGCAGCCATACGATGGGTGTGTTTTACCTGCTGGGCATGCTGGGAGAGGATATAAAAGGGGCAGACGCTGCCTGTTCGGGGTTCTTCGGTCAGCGGGGTCCTACCCCAGGTTCTGGTTCCTGTCCTCCCCGGGCACCTTTGGCCCGGGGGCGGGTTGTCGTTGGTTCGGTTGCCGGGAGTCCTACTCCCAGGGAGTGTTCCGGTTCCATCCTGGGCACCTTTAGCTCAGGGTGAGGTACTATCGTGTTGTTCCTATCTGCCCTGGGTATGTAAGCCCAGGAACCGCAGTGGAGGCCTGGGGCCCAGCACCTTCGGCTGGGGTCTGCCAGGGATCGAGGAATCTCAGGGTGCCGCCTTGTGAGGGGACCCGTATTTGGGATGAGGAGGCCGGGAAGGAACTCTTCTAAAACCCAGTGGAGTGTCATGGTGACGGTAGGGGCCCGGTAACTCTCCAGAAGGATGTCTTCTCCTAAACAAGGGCCATAGCTAAAGAAGGGGATCAGTTTCATCAGGTCTGTGGCAGAGACCAACCTCACAGTCTGTGGCAGAGACTGTGCGCCTAGTTAAATTTGCTCGATAAGCTGAGCGAACATCCATAACGTTTGTGCCTGGACCTTATCCACATCTTGTGCTATCCTGTTTCTTACTCCAACCTTTCTTCTATCAGTGTTATTGCTAAGAGAAAATAAACTCTGAGTTGGAGTTTCAGCTTGTGTGGACATTCACTTTAATGGGAAGTCAAGAACTTGTCTCTAATTAACATAGAGGTGAGCATCAGACTCTGGAGGTTTCCATGTTCTGACCGTAGAAAGACCCAACAACCACAACGCTCAACCTCTTGCACAGGAGGGTACGGGCTGTTAGTGCGGTGTGCCTCTCTCTTCCTGCGAGTAGCCAAAGTTAATGCAGGTAAAGAAAGAGGTCTATGCGCTACATACCATTTTTAACCACTTCAATACCAGGCACTTACACCCCCTTCCTGCCCAAGCCAATTTTCAGCTTGGGCATTGGGCATTGGGCATCAGCCCCACCGCCCCACCCTTTCCTCTATCGCTCCCCTCCCCTGGACATTTCTCTCTCCTCGTCTCTAGGTACTTATCTCACTGTATTCTTTTGTTAGTTTAAACTTTTCCCACTTTTCCCATCTCTTAGAGAATCACTCTCTACTATCTTCTTGACCAGGTCTTAAATATTCCATGTTGTATATATCTTCTATTTTATTACACCACTCTCTGATTTTTGGGCTTTTTACTTCTTTCCATTTCCTTGGTATCAGGCTTTTTGCAGTATTCATCATGTGTACTATCATTGATTTTCTATAATCCTTTATTGGGATATCTACCCCATGAAATAGGCATGTCCATGGTTCCTCAGGTAACTCTATATTGGTGATCCCCTTAATATACCTTAATATTTCCTTCCAATAGATTCTGACCTTAGGGCACCCCCACCATATATGGGCCATGGTTCCTGTTTTCTTGCACCCCCTCCAGCACTCAGTTGTTTGTCCTATTTGGTACTTCCCTAATATGTCTTGGGTTCTATACCACCTAGTTATACACTTATAGTTCATTTCCATAATACCATTATTTACTGATGATCCGTGTATAAGTTTCAAGATTTTTCCCACTTCCCGATTCCTTCCTCGGTTCCCCAGTTCCCTCTCCCAATTTTTTATAATTGTCGAGACCTCCAACTCCTCTTCTACTATAAGGATTTTATATATCTGGGATATTCCTACGTGTTTTTTCAATGGTACATAGTCTCTCTATTGGTGTGAGAGCGTCTCCCTCTCTTATTGGGTGTGGGAGTGCTGCTATAAAATGTTGGAGATCAATGAATGGAGGTAATTCCAGCTCAAACACATCTTTTTTTATTCTGAGCTCTTGTATAGTGCAAATTTTCCCCTCTTGTGTTATGTCACATAGTTGTGCATTTTCTTTATTGATCCAGTTACCCCCTACCAAACTTTTCCCCGGTGCAAAATAACGGAAAATTTATATCAAATACTTACCGTAATTTTCCTTTCCTGATGGACTCTATGGCAGCCTACGTGTGGGTTAATCCCGCCCCTCATACCTCATAGGACCCTTCTCCCATAAATCTTTGCTCTGAGCCAGAGGCCGTGTTCCATAATTTAGCCTACTCCAGCCACTGGGAGGGAACTCCTGCTGCCATGGAGTCCATCAGGAAAGGAAAATTACGGTAAGTATTTGATATAAATTTTCCGGTTTCCTGACAGACTCCATGGCAGCCTACGTGTGGGAAATAACTAGCCATACACACCCGGGTGGGCAGAGTGCTGGACAAAAGAAAAAAGGTTTAATTGGCACCATCAACAGACAAGATACGTAAACCACTACGCAGTAGTGTGCCATGAACGTGTTAATTGAAGCCCTTGGCTTTATAGGCCCACTGAATGGCCTGAACAATCCATGCTCCGATAGATCTGGAAGAGGCACGCATTCCCTTATACTTCCTGTGAAAAGAACGAGCAGGTGGTCGGTCTGACGGAAAGAAGCTGTAGCTTCAAGATACTGACTCAGAGCTTTTCCAACATCTAAGGGATAAACACTGGAATCCTTGGTAGATCTGAACGTTGGAAGAGCAATCTCCTGATTGTCATGAAACACAGATGCCACTTTGGGGTTTGAACCCAACATAGGAATTAAAAAGTTTAGAAATGGCTCCTTGCATCCCCTGAGAGCTGATTTCAGAGACATTCTTGGCCGATGTTATAGCCACCAAGAAAACAACTATTAGAGAGAGTCATTTGACAGAAGATTGATCTTCATGTTCCAACTCTCTACCTAAGAAAAAATCCAGGACAAGGGGAAGATCCCAATTAGAAAAACTTGGCTCTGAGGTCTGAGCCTTATTGCTCCTCTGAAAAACTACTGAGTAAGAGGGTGTCTAGCCCAGGAAACACCCGTAAATGGCAGAGATTACAGCGATTTGGACTCGCAGCGAGCTGACTGACAATGAGAGATCCAATCCTGATTGTAAGAAGCCCAGGATATCATGTATCTTTGGGTTATTGCAAGAACCTGCAGTGGAAGAGGTGTAGTCTGAAAACTTTTTCCAAATCCTCTGGTAGACCCCGTTGGTGCCTGTTCTTCTGGCATTTAATATTGTGGAGATGGCCCTACTTGGACAGCCTAAGGCCTCCAACCTTCCCCTCTCAAGAACCAGATCATAAGATGTAGATGTGCCGGGCATGGATGTAGAAATGCCCCTTGTGATAGGAGATCTGGTCTGGAGGGTAGAGGAACTGGGTCCCGGAAGCTGAGTTGCATCAGCAGTGGAAACCATGGCTTGTTTGGCCAGTACAGGACTATTGCCACTATCTCTGCTTCTTCCATCCAGAGCCTCGACAAAAAACGGAGAATGACAGGAACCGGGGGAAAGGCATAGGCCCTGTGGAACCGCCAATGGTCTGTCAGGGCATCTACCCAAAAGCCTGGGGATACCAAGACCTTGTGTAGTATCTCTCTAGTCTGAAGTTGCATGGGGAGGCGAACAAGTCTACTTCCGGAATGACTCCCAGGGACAGGACCCACCTGAAGACTTCGGGGGGGAAGTCCACTCGTTGTCCAGAGAAACTCAACAGAAAATCTGCCTGAACGTTCGGGACTCCAGGGAGATAGACAGCTGTCAGGTTGGCCAGGTTTTTCTGGGCCCAGATCATGATGGGCTCCATTTCCTTTGACAGGGAGAGACTGCGAGTACCCCCCTGTCTCTTGATGTATGCGACTGCCGTTGTGTTGTCCAGTCTTAGGAGGACAGAGTCTCCTGCTGTTAAGTGGTGAAAGGCCTGCAGAGCGCAGAACGCTGCCCGGAGTTCCAGAACATTGGAGACTATCCTGTGAGAGGGAAAATTCCATATGCCTTGGGCTACTTCTGTCAGCCCCTGTTGCTGGCATCTGTAGTGATGGTGACCCAAGACACAGGTGCGATGGAGTGACAATTGAGGAGGTTCCTCTGTTGTAGCCACCAAGTAAAGCTCTCCCACATGGATGAGGTTATTTGGATAAAGTGATCCTGAAGCCCTGGATTATACTGCTGGAGGAAACCCTTCTGGAAGGGCCGCATTTTCCACTGAGCCCACTTTACCATGGGTGTTGTTGCCACCATGGTGCCAATGAACTTTAGGCATTGAGAGGCTTGGAGATGAGGACGACATTGCAAGCCAAACTCTGTCCCGGATCACTGGGATTTTTCCAGGGATAACAAGATGGTGCTCTTGATAGCGTTGAAGTGTGCCCCGAGGAATACCAGGGACTGCGTAGGATCCAGATGGCTCTTTTACAGATTCAGAAGCCAACCAAACTCGAGTAGAGTGGAGATGACCTGGGATCTGTGGATTAGCAACTGCTCCTTGTCCCGAGACAACAGCAGGTCGTCTAGATAGTGATACAGACGGATACCTCTGGTCCTGATCAGAGCCACGACAGCCAACAAGTTTTGAAAACACACGAGGCGATGTTGTAAGCCCGAAGGGGAGACAGGTAAACTGCAGACAGATTTGATTGACAGCAAAGCGAAGGTATTTCTGGAATTCTGACGCTATCGGAACATGGAAGTAGGCGTCCTTCAGGTCTATAGAGACAAGCCAATCGCCTGGTTGGATTGCTTGACTGATCATGAGTAGTGTCTCCATCTTGAACTTCTCCTTCTAGATAAAAGAATTCAAGTGGGTTAGGTTTATAACTGGCCTCCAGGAGACGTTTTTCTTCAACACCATGAAGAGGGGTGAGTAGACCCCTTAAAACCTTTTGTCATCTGGAACTGGAATTGCAGCGCCCTGAGCCACAAGAGAGACAGGAGAATTCGCTTTTTCTCTTCCGAGAGAGGCAAGGATGCCAACTCGCTCTGTTTTAGGCAGGTGCAATATCATAAAGACTTAGGGGATTCTTGTCCACCGGAAGATGCCCCTTTTGAAAACTTCTGGCCTGAAGGCTGTTTTTTCTTCCAGGTCTTCTTGAACTCACGGCCAGGCCTATAGTAGCGAGCATTCCTTGCTCGATCTGAACTTTGCCTGGGCTGTGTTCTCTTCTGGTTTAGCAGACGGTGATCCTGGGGAAGGAACCCCGACTTGCCCCCTGTGGCACGGGTGATGGCACTGTCCGATATGTTCCCAAAGAGGGACGAACCCCCAAATGGAATCCTGCACCATGCCTGCTTGGAGGCAGGGTCAGCTACCCATGGGCGCAGCCACAAGGCACGCTTAGCCGTGACAGATGTCAGCATGATCCGAGCCACCAGGCGAATTATGTCTAGGGAAGCCCCACGAGCAAAGCCAACGTCAACCTTAGCCCATGAATAGGTGAGCTCCTGGCCAGTTCTTCCGAGATGCTCCTCAGAGAAGCATCTACGTCATCTGCCCAGACTTCCATCGCTTTAGAAAGGGCTGCGAGAGCTAGAGCTGGTTTGCAGGTCATACCCGCTGTAATGTAGATCCGCTTGAGGTCGGTATAAATTTTCCACTCCAGGCAATCCCTAAAGGAAACAGTATCCTACAATGGGAGTGTGACGTGCCTCACCATCCTCATTAGGGCTGAGTCAATGAGAGGAGCCGACTCCAGGTGTTTTACATCCTTGCTTTTAAATGGGTACATTTTTGATACCTTCATTAACAGGCAATTCTTCCTTTCAACACCACCCCATTCGTCGGTAATTATTGCGCTGAGTTCACCCAAAAAGGAGAAATTAGGGTGTTCTTTTTTTGAGGTGTTTAAAATATTTCCTCTATTTGGAGGGTGCCTCCACTGGCTCTTCCATCTCAAAGCTTCTTTGACAGCTTTTGACCAGCTGTGGTACTAGGGCAAATTCAAAACCTGCACCAGGGTCATCTACCTCCACCTCACTGTCTGAGGCTTCAATTGAGGAATGGCTCGGCTGTGAAGGGCCTGGAGCCTTGAGATCACCCCTAATAGGGACTGACATAGTGTCGCCAGCAGGGTTGTGGGTATGACCAGAATCCCCTTTACTCAGGGACTCATGGACCACCTTTCTGACCAGTGCTTCCACTTGTTGGTCTCCACCCTCTCTTTCTTATGCGACTTTAGAAAAGCATCGCTTGCAGAGCGATTTGCCTTCAGGAACCTGGGCCCCGCATACCCAGCAGGCTTTCCTCACAGAGCGGCTGGAGTGGCGGTGAGAGTGACGCCCAGAGGTGGTTTTAGACTCCTATCTGTGGTACCTAGATCTAAAAAGGAAGATCTGACGTCTGGACCTTGAAGAGGAGTGACAACGTTGAGACCTAGGACGGTCTTTGCCGTGCTTTGGTGTTCAGACCTAGAAGAGCTGAGTGAAAAAGAAAGGGTTAAGAGCTCCTGAATGAGTGAACCCAAGCATCACAGGTAGAAAATAAATAAATCCTACCTGCAGCGCAAGGGTTGGCCACAAGAGGGCGGTGACAGATCCATGGCAAGGCAGTTTGAAAGTGAAATGAATCATTAAAGCCTTATGAGAAACAGGCATGAGAGAGCACATAACAAAACATAGCCAGCACCCAGGGAGCCTGCAGCAAACAATTTACCTTGTAAACCAGAGCCCAGTGCCTGGGTAAATACCGCATAAGCCTGCAAGTCATCCCAAGTAATAGCTGCTTTGACAGCTATTTAAATCTGCCACCGTTAACGATGTCACCGCCCCATAGCGGTTGCCATCCGATGGCGGCCAATCGCATGTGCGACCGCCGCCGCCATTTTGGCGAAACTGCGCCTGCACGAACCAAGCACTGAATCTTCGTTCGCGGCTTGCGGATGCGCAGCGACTTTCTGAAACGGCGAGCTGGAACGCAGCTGCGCTCCAGCCGCCGTGGCCACTCACTGGAGCTTGATAGAAAATAAGGAGACACACAAAACACAGAGATACGGCTGCCATATAAAAGGAATATCTTTTTACATTACCACCACGGCACGATCCGGACCAGAACCTGGGACTGGGGAGCTGTTCGCTCGACCCACCGCACGATCGGGCGTTTACAAAGCCTCCCGCTAATAGCTGGGACGTTTGGCCATATTGCCGCTTGCCTGCCAATGGCCAGGTTAGTAAGCTCTTCATGGTATCACATCATATCGCCCATGTCCACCTGCTAATAGCTAGGATTGCTGGACTGCAGAGAGGATCACCGCTAACCACCAACGTATTGCCGTGCACACCGCCAGGCCTGGATTACAGAAAAACTTCATGAAAAGGTAAGACTATATCTTGGTCCTAGGAGGAGGACAAAAAAAGGAACACGGCCTCTGGCCCAGAGCAAAGATTTATGGGAGAAGGGTCCTATGAGGTATGAGGGGCGGGATTAACCCACACGTAGGCTGCCATGGAGTCTGTCAGGAAAGTTATTTTCCTTTAGTGTCATCAGTGGTGAATTATATTTCCATTTGTTTTTCTTGTGCAGTAAATCCCAAGTTTTAAAAACAATCCGTGTCAATATGTGTGTATTTTCTCCCAGTGCCCTATGTTGTGGTGGTGTCCAAATCGTCCTTCCTAGTGGTGTGTTTGCCATTGTGTGTTCTATCAATTGTATCAATGTGTACCCCTATTGTGAGGGGAAAAGTTTTTTTTTTTTTGTACAATGATACATTTTGATAAAATAAAGAATTAAAAAAAAATACAATTGCGCGGTCATGCTACACTGTACCCAAACAGAACTTTTATCATTTTATCATTTTGTTCCCACAAATAGAGCTTTCTTTTGGTGGTATTTGATCACCTCTGCTGTTTTTTATTAACAAATAAAAAAAGACTGAAAATTTTGAAGAAATTTTTTTTTCTTTTGTTTCTGTTATAAAATTTTGTAAATAAGTAAGTTTTCTCCTTCACTGATAAGGCGGCACTGACGGGCACTGATAAGGCGGCATCGATGATGGGCACTGATAGGCGGCACTGATGGGTACTTATGGGTGGCACTGGTGGGCACTGATAGGCGACACTGATGGGCACTAAAAGGCTACACTGATGGGTACTTATGGGTGGCACTGCTGGGCACTGATACGTGGCACTGATAGGCATCCCTGGTGGCACTCGTGGGCATTGTGGATGGGCACAGATTGGCAGCTGCCTGGGCATTGATTGGCATATCCCTGGTGGTTTAGGGTGGCATACCTGGTGGTCCAGTGTGGGTGGCCATCCCTGGTGGTCCTGGCGGCATCCTGGTGGTCCTGGGCGGGCATCCGAGGGGGGGCTGCGCTGATAAACAATAAGCACATAACCTCCCTGTCAGGAGAGCAGCAGATCGGATCTCCTCTACTCGCGAGTGGAGTCCAATTGGACACGGCTGATCACGTGGTAAAGACTTTAACAAGATCGGTGCAGCGGTGTGTCAGATTGACACGCCGCACCACAAATTGCCACGATGCACGCCCCCACGGATGTGCAGCGGCTGTTATTCTCCTGGACGTCATATGATGCCCAGTCAGGATAACTGAACCACCGCCGGGCCGTCATTCTGCTATAGGCCAGGCGGGAAGTGGTTAAGTAAATGTATGATTTTGTGTTGGGTACATTCATAGCCATTGTAGGCCGTGGGTTGGACAAGCCTGCTTTAACCTCTTCCTACTTTATCCAATATTTAAAATACTTTTTTTATCAGACTTAATTCATCCTATGAAACAAATTATTTACACTAATGCCCTGTAGACACGATCGGATTTCTGATGGAATAAAATCCGATGGAATTTTCCGTCGGAATTCCGATGAAGCTGACTTCCATACACACCATCAGACGAAATTCCGGCCGTCCAAAATGCGGTGACGTAAAACACTCCGACGAGCCGAGTTCAATGCTTCTGAGCATGCGTCGACTTGATTCTGAGCATGCGTGGGTTTTTTCTCCGTTGGAGTTCCACACAGACGATCAGAATTTCCTATCGTTTTCTTTTCCATCGGATAAATTTAAAACATGTTCTATTTTTAATCACCGATGGAAAAAAGACCGATGGGGCCCATACACGATTGGCTTTTCTGATGAAAAAAGTCCATCAGACTTTTTTCATCGGAAAAAACGATCGTGTGTACAGAGCATTACAGTGCCTTGCAAAAGTATTCACCCCCTTGGCATTTTTCGTGTTTTGTTGCCTCACAACCTGGAATTTGCATGGACTGTTTGAGGATTTGCATCATTTAATTTACAGAACATGCCCATAACTTTGTTTTTTGTTTTTTTATTGTGAAGCAAACAACAAATAGGACAACATAACAGAAAAAGTCAATGTGCATAACTATTCACCCCCCTAAAGTCAATACTTTGTAGAGCCACCTTTTGTGGCTATCACAGCTCCAAGTCGCTTTGGATAAGTCTCTATGAGCTTGCCACATCTTACCACTGGGATTTTTGCCCATTCCTCCTTCCTTGCAAAACTGCTCCAGCTCCTTCAAGTTGGATGGTTTGCGCTTGTGAACAGCAATCTTTACGTCTGACCACAGATTTTCTATTGGATTGAGGTCTGGGCTTTGACTAGGCCATTCCAACACATTTTTTTATTTTATTTTTTTATTAAACAATTTACAGTTTAAACATATTTCTGCAGGTTATAAGGCAATACTGTGGAAATGCATATAACAAGGATATGTGGATTATGTACATGTAAATACAAGTCAGGAACTCATACAGGTTTAACCTTGTGCTCAGCGAATCTCAATTGGGGGGAAACCTTCTGTCTATGCTAATCATGTGGTTCCACACTGGGAGGGGTTCATTCCAACACATTTACATTTTTCCCCTTAAACCACTTAAGTGTTGCTTTAGTAGTGTGTTTGGGGTCATTGTCCTGCTGGAAGGTGAACCTCCGTCCTAGCCTCAAATCACACTAGGAGTGGTACAGGTTTTGCTCAAGAATATCCCTGTGTTTAGCACCATCCATCCTTCCCTCAACTCTGACCAGTTTCCCAGTCCCGACTGCTGAAAAACATCCCCGCAGCATGATGCTGCCACCACCAGGGATGGTGTTCTTTGGGTGATGTGATGTGTTGGGTTTGCACCAGACATAGCGTTTTCTTTGATGGCCAAAAAGTTACATTTTAGTCTCATCAGACCAGAGCACCTTCCTCCATACATTTTGGGAGTCTCCCACATGGCTTTTCGCAAACTCAAAACGTGCCATTTTGTTTTTTTGCTGAAAGTAATGGCTTTCTTCTGGCCACTGGGCTTCATAACAAAAGGGGTGAATACATACGCACGTGCCAATTATCAGTTTTTAATTTCTGAAAAATAGTCTTATGTATATATTTTTCTAATTTTACTTCACCAATGTAGACTATTGTGTTCTGATCCATCACATATAATTCATATTAAAAAAAACTGTGAACTTTAATAAAGGCTGTAATGTAACAAAATAGGTAAAAAGCCAAGGGGGGTGAATACTTTTGCAAGGCACTGTATATCTATGTCCTATTATGCCCTTATTTTGTCTGCGAAAAATGCTTGTCATTAGTGGCCTGCTAATTTTGTATTAGCCACAGACTGCAAGTTCCTCATTTTGTGTATGTCATGACTTCTACTCCCCCACTTATTTCACATCTCTAGTGTTGCACAACTTTGTATTGTCAACACAATTGACAAATTACTTTAACAGTGCATTACAGAACTAATTTTTAGATATAAAAATATCCAAAATATCAGAGGCAGCATATCTTGTGACACATCATGTGAGAGAGGGAGAACTACAAGAGTTACATGTTTTATAAAATTGACATATACTGTATCTACTGACTTTAGCCGTAACAAAATTTCCTGCGTGCTCAGAAATCATTGATGAATGATGAATCCTTATACAATGTGGTCCAGTTTGCGTTTAAAGTAAAAAAAAAAAAAAAAAACGAATCCTCAAATTTTTGATCCTGAGTCACCATTGTATGATGTGTTTATTATGCGTAATTGATATTTAGCTTATTTAGCAATACAACCAACTTTGTGGAAATGGTTCTTGCATTAGTTTGTTTCATAAAATGTCATGGGTCATACAACAAGTAATTTAGTGGTCACATTGTGTTGACCTTATAGTTAATGAACTTCCACTGAATTTTTTATATGGACTATTTATATATATATGTTATGTACCCCAGTGATGAATATTAGTAATTTGCCTTGAAGTTGTGGTCCAACAGTTTTCCATTCCTTCAATGACCACCTAGGGTCATCCAGCAGTTGCCTTGACAGTAAGGTAAAGGCTGCCCAACATCATGGCATGACATTTTACTATACCCTAATAATATTTAATAGTATTAAGCACTTAAATAAGAATTATGGCCAAAGCAAGATGGTAGGTAGTATCCCAATTTGGCTGCAAACATGGAAATATTTAGGGCACTTCATCTGCAAACAAGGGAGCAGTCGATTTTGTAGCTCCTGAGTTGCCAGCCTGGACACAACTAACTGCATTTTGCTTGGTGTATATGTGGCTAATGCCGCGTACACACGACCGTTTTTAATGACGAGAAAAATGTAATTTTTTAAAATGGTCATTAAAAATGATCGTGTGTGGGCTTCAGAGCATTTTTTACGACGTGAAAAACGGCCATGAAAAAATTGGAACATGCTACAATTTTTCACGTTGTTTTTTACATCGTCGTTTTTCTCGTCATGAAAAACGGGCGTGTGTGGGCTTTAACGACGTGAAAAAAAATGCGCATGCTCAGAATCAAGTGATGAGACGGGAGCGCTCGTTCTGGTAAAACTAGCGTTCGTAATGGAGATAGCACATTCGTCACGCTGTAACGGACTGAAAAGCACGCGGCTGAAAAGCACGAATCGTCACTCAACAAACTTTACTAACATGAAGGTTGGCGCCATCCGAATGGAACTTCCCCTTTATAGTTGCGTCATACGTGTTGTACGTCACCGCGCTTTACTCGAACATTTTTTTCCACGATAGTGTGTAGGCAAGGCAGGCTTGAGAGGAAACACGAAAAATCACGTCGAGAAAAATGCAGTTTTTTTCAATGACATTAAAAACGGTCGTGTGTACGCGGCATAAGAGCAGCAAAAGGTCTGAAATACTGAATGCTGACACCTGGTCTCACAACATGGTATGTGTATGACATTTATCTGAAACAAAGAGACATCATCGGTGGTGAACCAAAAGTTGTGCCAACTTTCGGTGGAGTATCCTGCTCCACAAGCACCCACCTGTGGAACAGTAGACGGACTATTAAAAATGATGTTTATCCCAGATTCTATTCCCTGAAGGGTACACAGCAGTTTCAGTCTCTCCACTCAACCAGAAGTTTATTTTTTTCTGGGTTTATTGCTTAACCACTTCAATACCGGCGTATTGTAATATGACGTCCACAAGGTGGCTCTGCCATCGTGGGTGGATGTCATATGACGGGCTCGGGCCTCTCGGACGCTAGGGGGCGCGCGAGCGTGCCCGCCGCGTCACTCGGGTGCCGATGCGTGTGCCTGGCAGCTGCGATGTCTGCCAGGTACCCGCGATCGGCAGTTACAGAGCAAGGGACGTGGATCTCTGTGTGTAAACACAGTGATCCACGTCCTGTCAGGGAGAGGAGACCGATGGTGTGTCCATAGGGATACCGATCGGTCACCTCCCCCAGTCAGTCCCCTCCCCCCACAGTTAGAATCACTCCCTAGGGAACACATTTAACCCCTTGATCGCCCCCTAGTGTTAACTCCTTCCCTGCCAGTCACATTTAGGCTGGATTCACACCTATGCATTTTTTATGCTTTTTGCATTTTGCAGATTTGCACTACAGATTGTGTTCCATAGGAAACCATATAAAATGGACTGTATTGCAAATCTGCAAAATGCAAAAAGCTCTAAAACTGCATAGGTGTGAATCCAGCCTTATACAGTAATCAGTGCATATTTATAGCACCGTTGGCTGTATAAATGTGAATGGTCCCAAAATAGTGTCAAAGGTGTCTGAACTGTCCGCCGCAATATCGCAGTCCTGACAAACATTGCAGATCGCCGCCATTACTAGTAAAAAATTAATAATAATAAAAAAATGTCATAAATCTCTCCCCTATTTTGTAGACGCTATAACTTTTGCGCAAACCAATCACTATACGCTTATTGCGATTTTTTTTTTACCAAAAATATGTAGAAGAATACATATCGGCCTAAACTGAGAAAAAATATAAAAAAAAAAAAATTGGGATATTTATTATAGCAAAAAGTAAAAAATATTGTGTTTTTTTTTCAAAATTGTCAGTCATTTTTTGTTTATAGCGCAAAAAATAAAAACCGCGGACATGATCAAATACCACCAAAAGAAAGCTCTATCTGTGGGAAAAAAAGGACATCAATTTTATTTGAATGACAATTGCGCGGTCATGCAATGTGGCTCCTAAAGCGTGACAGTGCTGAAAGCTGAAAATTGGCCTGGGCAGGAAGGGGGTGAAAATGCCCGGTATCGAAGTGGTTAAAGAACTTGGATGGGGAATAGGGTGACCCTTGGGATACTTCAGAACTAGTTCAACTTTAATTGAGGACACATTCTAGTAGAACTAGCCTTTCTAATGTAAGCCTTTAGAGAGAAGGGATGTGGAAATATACTGTAGCTCGTACATTGGAAACAGCCCCAAGTCGGCAGAAAAATCTGGAACATTCTCTCACAAAAAGAGGCCAAAATGCAACAGTCTCTCCAGGATCTCCCTCAGGCCTTTACTCATTGTGTCTCTGTATACATGGATGCCTCCTTCCAGTATCAGCCAGACCCTGTACTGTGAGCTTCCAGGCCAGACCCTCAGTAGAATTTTCACCAGACTGTTCTCTCAGCTTCAGTAATCGGCCCCAGCTTTCCCTGAGCTGGGACTACGATGAACCTCATGCAGTCTTTAACTAGATGACCCAGGAGGGCAGACAGCCCCTCCAGGCTGGGTCTCTCTCTACCAGGGCAAAAGACTCTGCTGTGCTAGGCCTCAGATTATCTATGCACACCTCAGCCTCCTGCTGGTCACCCTCTTGATCAGGAATTGGCTGCATGAGAATTTAGCTTAGGGCCCGCTTCTCCAAACCCACTATATTCCAGAATCTACTGGAATGCAGGGGAGAGTAGTTGAGCCTGTAGCCAGCAGAATCCAAAACTGCCAAAAGCAATCAAAACTTGCTCCTGTCTACAGAGGAGCCAAGAACTAAATGTACCTAATCCTAGGAGGGTGCTACATGTTTATGTAGCGGCCTCACCTCTCTCCCCTTCTCATTCTCGGCTTGTCTTTCTTCGTCTAGGGGTGTTAGTGCTGGGGGGAGGGATGAGATACACCACGGCCCATGTCCTCCATAGTGAAGAGGTGAAGGCCAGAAAGATCGGGCTTTGTGTAGGTGTCCTAGAGTCAAGTCCTGTACTTCGTCCCTGACTCCTTTGCTCCTAGTAACCAGAGTTCCACACAGTGAATAGGTCCAACACAGTTTTATTCTTCTCAGCGAATAAACACACAGCACGGTTAAGTTGGATTCTTTTGCAACAACTTAGTAGTAATGGGAATAGGTCGAGGCACAATCCTTTCCCTTCTTTTGCTAACCACTGTGGTATCACCAGTGGCGAATAGTCACTGCCACTGACTATGTGAAGTAGAACGTGAATTACCTTCGCTAGCACGGCCCCTGTCAGGGGAAGGATATCCGTCCAAGGGAGATACCGGAGGCCTCTCTGTCACCAGCGATGCTGCGCCGGACTCTCCAGAGAAGTTCTGCTCACCAGACCTCACAAACTCAGACACGGGCACCCAAGGAATTAGGGCCTCCTCGGATTTCTCCACCCTCACGAAACTCAGTCGAAGGTACTGAGCCCCAGGCATCCGCCATAGTACCTCACCCCAGGCTAAAGGTGCCTGAGATGGACTCCATCTCCGCTCCGGCCAGGTCAAAGGCACCTGGGCCCGGAACACCGGAACGCCAGCACCCAAGCTGAAGGTGCCTGGGTGCGGCCGCGTCCTCCCGACTCTGAACCTCCACACCAACCCCGTGGTAAAGGCGTCCGCCCCTTTTATCCCCTCTCCCTTTGCGCCACAGCGGGTTCCCCGCCCCGCTGTACCAGCTCCAGGGGAGGACAAAAAGGCACAGTCTTGCGGTGTGAGTTCACCTCCGGCCCCCGGCAACAACGCCACCTGTAGGCCGCAGGGAACCTCACACCACCAGAGTCCTACAAGAACCATAAAAGGGTCTCAGATTCCCTAGCAATCAGTGCATCTGGGTTTCACTACCACCCAGATGCTTCCCCTAAATTCAAATACCCGCTACATTTAGTTTATGCTATTCTGATTACATACAAGAATTAAAAACTATCCAAACCCCAATAAAATGTTATACAATATGTGTGTATATATACAGTGGGTACGTAAAGTATTCAGACCCCCCTAAATTTTTCACTCTTTGTTATATTGCAGCCATTTGCTAAAATCATTTATGTTAATTTTTTTTCCTCATTTATGTACACACAGCACCCCATAGTGACAGAAAAACACAGAATTGTTGACATTTTTGCAGATTTATTAAAAAAGAAAAACTGAAATATCACATGGTCCTAAGTATTCAGACCCTTTGCTCAGTATTTATTAGAAGCACCCTTTTGATCTAATACAGCCATGAGTCTTTTTGGGAAAGATGCAACAAGTTTTTCACACCTGGATTTGGGGATCCTCTGCCATTCCTCCTTGCAGATCCTCTCCAGTTCTGTCAGGTTGGATGGTAAACGTTGGTGGACAGCCATTTTTAGGTCTCTCCAGAGATGCTCAATTGGGTTTAAGTCAGGGCTCTGGCTGGGCCATTCAAGAACAGTCATGGAGTTGTTGTGAAGCCACTCCTTCGATATTTTAGCTGTGTGCTTATGCCGCGTACACACGATCATTTTTCACGTCGTGAAAAATTACATATTTTTTTTTCAAGAAGAAAAACGACCGCGTGTGGTCTTTTTGTCATTTTTCCCGACGTGAAAAACAGCATTAAAAACGACGTGAAAAATTAGAACATGCTCTAATTTTTCTCGTCGTTTTTCCCGTCATTTTTTTCCGCGGCTGTTTTCCCATAGGGAAACACTGCCGCGGAGCCCACAGACGGTCGTTTTTCTCGACAAGAGAAAAAATGACGTGAAAAACGACCGTGTGTGGGGAACAAGCCGTTCCCTCGTTTTTAATGTCATTATTCACGGCGTTTTTTTAACCGCCGTGAATAATGATCGTGTGTACGCGGCATTAGGGTCATTGTCTTGTTGGAAGGTAAACCTTCGACCCAGTCTGAGGTCCTGAGCACTCTGGAGAAGGTTTTCGTCCAGGATATCCCTGTACTTGGCCGCATTCATCTTTCCCTCGATTGCAACCAGTCGTCCTGTCCCTGCAGCTGAAAAACACCCCCACAGCATGATGCTGCTGCCACCACCATGCTTCACTGTTGGGACTGTATTGGACAGGTGATGAGCAGTTCCTGGTTTTCTCCACACATACCGCTTAGAATTAAGGCCAAAATGTTCTATCTTGGTCTCATCAGACCAGAGAATCTTATTTCTCACCATCTTGGAGTCCTTCAGGTGTTTTTTTAGCAAACTCCATGCGGGCTTTCATGTGTCTTGCACTGAGGAGAGGCTTCCGTCAGTCCACTCTGCCATTAAGCCCCGACTGGTGGAGGGCTGCAGTGATGGTTGACTTTCTACAACTTTCTCCCATCTCTCGACTGCATCTCTGGAGCTCAGCCACAGTGATCCTTGGGTTCTTCTGTACCTCTCTCACCAAGGCTCTTCTCCCCCGATAGCTCAGTTTGGCGGGACGGCCAGCTCTAGGAAGGGTTCTGGTTGTCCCAAACGTCTTCCATTTAAGGATTATGGAGGCCGCTGTGCTCTTAGGAACCTTAAGTGAAGCAGAAATTTTTTTGTAACCTTGGCCAGATCTGTGCATTGCCACAGTTCTGTCTCTGAGCTCTTCAGGCAGTTCCTTTGACCTCATGATTCTCATTTGCTCTGACATGCACTGTGAGCTGTAAGGTCTTATATAGACAGGTGTGTGGCTTTCCTAATCAAGTCCAATCAGTTGTGAGGGGGCTAGCTCGGCAGCGGGTGTGTGTGACCCCCGGGATGGGCTCCCCACACAAAAACAGGCCCAGCAGACGGAGGTTGTGGTTTTCAAAATCAAAAAGGTGCCGTTTATTTTCTATTTACAGTGACAAAAACACAGCAAAGCAAAAGAAACAAACAAAATAAATCCTGGTCAACTTGACCTCTGACTAAACATACAGGTTTCCTAACTAACAACTGGGATCAGCCTAGTGCTGTCCTAGTCCCTGGTTTTAAATGTCCAAGCAAAATATAGCCACACAGGCTTTCTCTCACCGCACAGGGGTTCACTCTCCCTAGACAGTCCACACAGGTCTGCTTCCAGGCATGAGCTAACATCTAATGAATCTGGGAGTTTTTTATAGAGGCCTACATGAGCTGACAAGGTTCAGCTGATCTCATCAACTCCCTGTTTGCACGACGCCCAGCCCTCTCCCTAGAGGTATGAGTCATCAGTGAGCCCACTAGTCTCAGCTGGGCTTATACAACTCTCCACCTAGCTGTATAAGTCAGCGTAAAGCCTGAATCTGGGCGAAATATATCTACCCCCCTGGATGCAACCAGGTGACTTTACCTTCCTGCTGTCACATACCCCCCCCTCTTGTTTTAACCTCGGGGTTGGAACACCAGCAATCAGGCATTCATGTACTCGAGACAAAGCATCCACATTCCCCATTTGAACGCCAGGGCGATGCTTTACTGTGAAGTTGAATTCCTGGAGGGCCAGGAACCACCTATTCACTCTTCTATTTGTTTCCTTGTTTTGAGCCATCCACTTTAACGGAGCGTGATCCGTAACCATGTCAAAGTGCCTACCTAGCAGGTAGTACCGAAGGGAATCTAGAGCCCACTTCACCGCTAAACACTCCTTTTCAACGGTGGCGTAATTTACCTCATGGGACTTCAACTTCCTGCTGAGGTAAATGACTGGGTGCTCTTCCCCGTTCCAGACCTGGGACAATACTGCTCCTAACCCCACATCTGACGCATCACTTTGTACGACAAAGTCTCTAGAGAAGTCGGGTGAGTACAACACTGGCTGGCTACATAAGGCTTGTTTCAAGAATTGGAATGCTGCCTCAGCCTCGGGGGTCCATTTAATCATGACCGACCCTTTCCCCTTCGTCAGGTTGGTTAGGGGCACAGCCTTAGAAGCAAAGTGGGGAATGAATCGCCGATAATACCCAGCGATTCCCAGAAAGGCTCGTACCTGCTTCTTGCTGTTGGGACGTGGCCAACTCTGGATGGCCTCGACTTTGTTGAGTTGGGGTTTTATTACTCCCCTCCCAATGGTGTACCCAAGATATTTGGCCTCCTCCTGCCCAATGGTACACTTCTTGGGGTTAGCCGTAAACCCTGCTTCCCGAACAGAGTCCAGGACTGCTTGCACTTTTGGCAGATGTGAGGCCCAATCTGTGCTATGGACAATTATGTCATCCAGGTAAGCCGCAGCATACTTCCGATGGGGCCTCAGCATCTGGTCCATTTTCCGCTGGAATGTGGCCGGCGCATTCTGTAACCCGAACGGCATTCTTTTATATTGGAACGCCCCGTCTGGGGTTACAAATGCGGTTTTCTCTTTGGCCGACTTGGCCAGGGGGATTTGCCAATACCCTTTTGTGAGGTCAAGAGTCGTCATGTATCGGGCTGTTCCCAGCCGGTCGATCAACTCATCTATACGTGGCATGGGGTAGGTGTCAAATTTTGTAACTTTGTTCAACTGACGAAAATCGTTACAAAATCGCCAGCTCCCATCCGGTTTAGGCACCAACACAATGGGACTAGACCAATCACTTTGGGACTCCTCTATCACCCCTAAGTTCAGCATTCTCTGTACTTCCTCCCGTATTGCCTCCCGTCGGGCCTCTGGGATCCGATAGGGTTTTAACTTCACCCTTTCACCGGGCGGGGTAATAATGTCATGCTCTACCCCAGATGTTTGTCCCGGCAGCTCAGAGAATACCTCCTTGTTGCGAAGTACAAACTCCTTAACCTCCTGTTGTTGGGGTTGTGACAAGGTGGCTGCGATTCCAACCTCAGGAATCACGCAACCAGTTTGAGCTGGTGACCAAGTGTCTACGACTAGGGACTCTCTATCCCTCCAGGCTTTCAACAGATTAACGTGATAGATCTGTTCGGGCTTTCGCCTTCCTGGTTGTCTGACCTTGTAATTCACTTCGCTCACTTTTTCCATTATCTCGTAGGGGCCTTGCCATTTGGCAAGGAATTTACTTTCAACCGTAGGGACAAGTACCAATATCCTATCCCCCGGGGAAAAGGTACGGGTCTTGGCTCCACGGTTGTACACTCTCTGCTGTGCCAACTGCGCTTGGGCCAAATGTTCCTTCACGATGGGCATTACCTGTGCAATTCGATCTTGCATCAGGGCGACATGCTCAATCACACTCCTGTGGGGAGAACTCTCACTTTCCCAAGTTTCCTTGGCAATATCCAACAGCCCTCTTGGGTGTCTCCCATACAGTAACTCAAAGGGGGAGAATCCCGTAGAGGATTGGGGCACCTCCCTAATAGCAAACATCAAATAAGGAAGTAGACAGTCCCAATCCCTTCCATCTCTATCCACCACTTTCTTCAACATTTGTTTTAGGGTTTTGTTGAATCTTTCAACCAGCCCATCGGTTTGGGGGTGATACACAGATGTACGCAATTGCGTCACTTTGAACAATTTACACAGCTCTTTCATAACCCGGGACATAAAGGGTGTACCTTGGTCCGTAAGCAGTTCTTTACAAATACCCACCCGGCTAAAAACAAGAGATAGCTCTTTGGCTATGGTTTTGGCCGAGGTATTTCTGAGAGGGATCGCTTCTGGATAACGGGTGGCATAGTCCATTATAACCAATATGTACTGGTGCCCCCTAGCGGACTTGATTATAGGACCTACCAAATCCATTGCGATTCTCTCAAACGGGACCTCAATGATGGGTAGAGGGACCAGCGGGCTACGGAAATGTGGCATCGGGGCCGACCTCTGACACACAGGGCAGGAGGAACAATAATTTTCTATGTCCTTCATCACCCCAGGCCAATAGAATCTCTGTAATACCCTCTCTCGGGTTTTCTCTGTCCCCAGATGACCTCCAAGAATGTGCCCATGGGCCAACTCCAACACCAACTTCCTGTAAGGTTTGGGCACCACAAGCTGCTCAACGGTTTCTTCTGCCCTTTTTGCCACCCGATACAGTAGGTCCTTCTCTACGCTGAAGTATGGGTAAGTGCCAGTATTATCTGGGTTCACTAACTCGCCATCTATTTTCACTACGTTTTCCCGTGCCTTTATTAGGGCGGGGTCTTTCAACTGTTCTGTGGCAAAGTTTTCCCTGTGAACCTCAAGATCAGAAAACTCCACAGACGGTAGGTTTTCGTCTGAGGAGGTGGGCTCCTCTCCAGTTTCTTGAGTCTCCCCTGCCAATACTGACAAGGGAAATTCCGGAGAGTCCTCACCACTCTCAGGGGAGTTCTGGCTATCACATTCCTGGTACATAGGGGCACCAGTGGGGGGCTCAGGATCATCCCACAGTTCCCAGAACTTCGGAAAATCCCTTCCCACAATGGCGTCATGCGGTAACTGAGATACTAAGCCCACTGGATGAGAGAGGGTACCTTTGGGGGTCTCGAAACACACCGTAGTCACTGGATACTCTCGGGTGTCCCCATGCACACAAATAACGGCTACCTTGCTATTCCCAGAGACCTCTGTTTTAACTAACTCAGCCTTTATCAGGGTCACAAGGCTACCTGAATCCAGCAATACCACAACATTTCTACCATTAATACACATTTTGCATAAATGTTTCTCAGTTCCCCGAATGGCAGTGCATGCGACTGTCGCACACAGCGACTGACGTCTGCCCGTCAGAAAGTCACACTGCATGGGTTCCTCCAAAACCGGGCAATTTGCTGCAATATGTCCCGCTTGCCGGCAGCGGTAGCAAATGATCCTTCTTGCGGCCTCTTGAGCCGCTGACTTCCCAGGCTGTTCTCGCCAAACTTGGGGTAGAGCTCCCACCCTCTCACTCTCTCCACCCTTACCCCTTGGAATCATCTTATCCGCCCCTGGGGATGGTCTGGTCTTAGGGTGGAAAGTCCGAGTGTCTCTGGAAGAGGCCGTCAGGTTCTCTGTAGCCAAGTATTTCTCCACACGATCCACAAGACCATCGGCCGTCTCTGGGTCTCCATGGCTTACCCACTTTTGGATGGCAGTAGGAAGAGCTCTCAAAAACCGATCCATTACAACACGTTCCACAATCTTTGGTGCGGACAAAGTCTCTGGCTGTAGCCACTTTCTGCTCAGGTGAATGAGATCATACATTTGAGACCTGGGGGGTTTTCCAAGCTGGAAAGTCCAGTTATGCACACGCTGAGCCCGGACAGCCTGGGTGACACCCAGCCTTGCCAATATCTCAGCTTTTAGCATCACATAGTCTTTTGCTTGGTCAGGCTCCAGGTCATAGTAAGCCTTCTGCGATTCACCAGTTAACAGAGGAGCCACCAGTCCAGCCCACTGCTCCTCAGGCCACTTTTCTCTTTCAGCAGTCCTTTCAAATGTGGTCAAAAATACCTCTGGATCATCCTCTCCAGTCATTTTTGTCAATAAACGACTCACCCCAAAGGACGCGGTATTAGTGGGACGGCTTTCCTCACTGGTCTGCGGACGTTGCTGCATTACTGCTTCCATTTGTTGTAGTCTCTGCTCTTGCTTCTGTAACAGGTCTATGAAGCGGGCCTCAGATTGCTGCTGGGCTTGTTGCTGAGCTTCCAGACTCTGTTGGTGAGCTTGCTGCTGGGCTGCAAGGCTCTGTTGTTGAGCTGCAAGGCTCTGTTGATGAGCTGCAAGGCTCTTTTGCAAACCTGCATTTGTCTGCTGTTGATTGGCATTTGCTAGAGCCAGCTGCTTCAGTATCTCCTCCATGCTGGCTTAAAAAAAACTGCCACTGGTTCTCCACCAACTGTGAGGGGGCTAGCTCGGCAGCGGGTGTGTGTGACCCCCGGGATGGGCTCCCCACACAAAAACAGGCCCAGCAGACGGAGGTTGTGGTTTTCAAAATCAAAAAGGTGCCGTTTATTTTCTATTTACAGTGACAAAAACACAGCAAAGCAAAAGAAACAAACAAAATAAATCCTGGTCAACTTGACCTCTGACTAAACATACAGGTTTCCTAACTAACAACTGGGATCAGCCTAGTGCTGTCCTAGTCCCTGGTTTTAAATGTCCAAGCAAAATATAGCCACACAGGCTTTCTCTCACCGCACAGGGGTTCACTCTCCCTAGACAGTCCACACAGGTCTGCTTCCAGGCATGAGCTAACATCTAATGAATCTGGGAGTTTTTTATAGAGGCCTACATGAGCTGACAAGGTTCAGCTGATCTCATCAACTCCCTGTTTGCACGACGCCCAGCCCTCTCCCTAGAGGTATGAGTCATCAGTGAGCCCACTAGTCTCAGCTGGGCTTATACAACTCTCCACCTAGCTGTATAAGTCAGCGTAAAGCCTGAATCTGGGCGAAATATATCTACCCCCCTGGATGCAACCAGGTGACTTTACCTTCCTGCTGTCACACAGTATAATCAAAGACCGCTGGACTCAAATGAAGGTGTAGAACCATCTCAAAGATGATCAGAAGAACATTGTGTACATTAATGAAGAAATTAACTTAAAGGATTTTAGCAAATGGCTTCAATATAACAAAGAGTGAAAAATGTAAGGGTGTCTGAATACTTTCCGTACCCTCTCTGTGTGTGTGTGTGTGTATATATTGTGAGGGGGTTAGCTCGGCAGCGGGTGTGTGTGACCCCCGGGATGGGCTCCCCACACAAAACAGGCCCAGCAAACGGAGGTTGTGGTTTTCAAAATCAAAAAGGTGCGGTTTATTTTCTATTTACAGTGACAAAACACAGCAAAGCAAAAGAAACATAACCAAAATAAATCCTGGTCAAGTTGACCTCTGACTAAACATACAGGTTTCCTAACTAACAACTGGGATCAGCCTAGTGCTGTCCTAGTCCCTAAGTCCCTGGTTTTAAATGTCCAAGCAAATAGCCACACAGGCTTTTTCTCACCGCACAGGGGTTCACTCTCCCTAGACAGTCCACACAGGTCTGGTTCCAGGCATGAGCTAACACCTAATGAATCTGGGAGTTTTTATAGAGGCCTTAAACGAACTGACAGGCTTCAGCTGGTCTCATCAACTCCCTGTCTGCACGACGCCCAGCCCTCTCCCTAGAGGTATGAGTCATCCATGAGCCCACTAGCCTTATACAACTCTCCACCTAGTTGTATAAGTCGGCGTAAAGCCTGAATCTGGGCGAAATATATCTACCCCCCTGGATGCAACCAGGTGACTTTACCTTCCTGCTGTCACATACCCCCCCCTCTTGTTTTAACCTCGGGGTTGGAACACCAGCAATCAGGCATTCATGTACTCGAGACAAAGCATCCACATTCCCCATTTGAACGCCAGGGCGATGCTTTACTGTGAAGTTGAATTCCTGGAGGGCCAGGAACCACCTATTCACTCTTCTATTTGTTTCCTTGTTTTGAGCCATCCACTTTAACGGAGCGTGATCCGTAACCATGTCAAAGTGCCTACCTAGCAGGTAGTACCGAAGGGAATCTAGAGCCCACTTCACCGCTAAACACTCCTTTTCAACGGTGGCGTAATTTACCTCATGGGACTTCAACTTCCTGCTGAGGTAAATGACTGGGTGCTCTTCCCCGTTCCAGACCTGGGACAATACTGCTCCTAACCCCACATCTGACGCATCACTTTGTACGACAAAGTCTTTAGAGAAGTCGGGTGAGTACAACACTGGCTGGCTACATAAGGCTTGTTTCAAGAATTGGAATGCTGCCTCAGCCTCGGGGGTCCATTTAATCATGACCGACCCTTTCCCCTTCGTCAGGTTGGTTAGGGGCACAGCCTTAGAAGCAAAGTGGGGAATGAATCGCCGATAATACCCAGCGATTCCCAGAAAGGCTCGTACCTGCTTCTTGCTGTTGGGACGTGGCCAACTCTGGATGGCCTCGACTTTGTTGAGTTGGGGTTTTATTACTCCCCTCCCAATGGTGTACCCAAGATATTTGGCCTCCTCCTGCCCAATGGTACACTTCTTGGGGTTAGCCGTAAACCCCGCTTCCCGAACAGAGTCCAGGACTGCTTGCACTTTTGGCAGATGTGAGGCCCAATCTGTGCTATGGACAATTACGTCATCCAGGTAAGCCGCAGCATACTTCCGATGGGGCCTCAGCATCTGGTCCATTTTCCGCTGGAATGTGGCCGGCGCATTCTGTAACCCGAACGGCATTCTGTTATATTGGAACGCCCCGTCTGGGGTTACAAATGCGGTTTTCTCTTTGGCCGACTTGGCCAGGGGGATTTGCCAATACCCTTTTGTGAGGTCAAGAGTCGTCATGTATCGGGCTGTTCCCAGCCGGTCGATCAACTCATCTATACGTGGCATGGGGTAGGTGTCAAATTTTGTAACTTTGTTCAACTGACGAAAATCGTTACAAAATCGCCAGCTCCCATCCGGTTTAGGCACCAACACGATGGGACTAGACCAATCACTTTGGGACTCCTCTATCACCCCTAAGTTCAGCATTTTCTGTACTTCCTCCCGTATTGCCTCCCGTCGAGCCTCTGGGATCCGATAGGGTTTTAACTTCACCCTTTCACCGGGCGGGGTAATGATGTCATGCTCTACCCCAGATGTTTGTCCCGGCAGCTCAGAGAATACCTCCTTGTTGCGAAGCACAAACTCCTTAACCTCCTGTTGTTGGGGTTGTGACAAGGTGGCTGCTATTCCAACCTCAGGAATCACGCAACCAGTTTGAGCTGGTGACCAAGTGTCTGCGACTAGGGACTCTCTATCCCTCCAGGCTTTCAACAGATTAACGTGATAGATCTGTTCGGGCTTTCGCCTTCCTGGTTGTCTGACCTTGTAATTCACTTCGCTCACTTTTTCCATTATCTCGTAGGGGCCTTGCCATTTGGCAAGGAATTTACTTTCAACCGTAGGGACAAGTACCAATATCCTATCCCCCGGGAAAAAGGTACGGGTCTTGGCTCCACGGTTGTACACTCTCTGCTGTGCCAACTGCGCTTGGGCCAAATGTTCCTTCACGATGGGCATTACCTGTGCAATTCGATCTTGCATCAGGGCGACATGCTCAATCACACTCCTGTGGGGAGAACTCTCACTTTCCGAAGTTTCCTTGGCAATATCCAACAGCCCTCTTGGGTGTCTCCCATACAGTAACTCAAAGGGGGAGAATCCCGTAGAGGATTGGGGCACCTCCCTAATAGCAAACATCAAATAAGGAAGTAAACAGTCCCAATCCTTTCCATCTCTATCCACCACTTTCTTCAACATTTGTTTTAGGGTTTTGTTGAATCTTTCAACCAGCCCATCGGTTTGGGGGTGATACACAGACGTACGCAATTGCGTCACTTTGAACAATTTACACAGCTCTTTCATAACCCGGGACATAAAGGGTGTACCTTGGTCCGTAAGCAGTTCTTTACAAATACCCACCCGGCTAAAAACAAGAGATAGCTCTTTGGCTATGGTTTTGGCCGAGGTATTTCGGAGAGGGATCGCTTCTGGATAACGGGTGGCATAGTCCATTATAACTAATATGTACTGGTGCCCCCTAGCGGACTTGATTATAGGACCTCAATGATGGGTAGAGGGACCAGCGGGCTACGGAAATGTGGCATCGGGGCCAACCTCTGACACACAGGGCAGGAGGAACAATAATTTTCTACGTCCTTCATCACCCCCGGCCAATAGAATCTCTGTAATACCCTCTCTCGGGTTTTCTCTGTCCCCAGATGACCTCCAAGAATGTGCCCATGGGCCAACTCCAACACCAACTTCCTGTAAGGTTTGGGCACCACAAGCTGCTCAACAGTTTCTTCTGCCCTTTTTGCCACCCGATACAGTAGGTCCTTCTCTACGCTGAAGTATGGGTAAGTGCAGGTATTATCTGGGTTCACTAACTCGCCATCTATTTTCACTACGTTTTCCCGTGCCTTTATTAGGGCGGGGTCTTTCAACTGTTCTGTGGCAAAGTTTTCCCTGTGAACCTCAAGATCAGAAAACTCCACAGACGGTAGGTTTTCGTCTGAGGAGGTGGGCTCCTCTCCAGTTTCTTGAGTCTCCCCTGCCAATACTGATAAGGGAAATTCCGGAGAGTCCTCACCACTCTCAGGGGAGTTCTGGCTATCACATTCCTGGTACATAGGGGCACCAGTGAGGGGCTCAGGATCATCCCACAGTTCCCAGAACTTCGGAAAATCCCTTCCCACAATGGCGTCATACGGTAACTGAGATACTAAGCCCACTGGATGAGAGAGGGTACCTTTGGGGGTCTCGAAACACACTGTAGTCACTGGATACTCTCGGGTGTCCCCATGCACACAAATAACAGCTACCTTGCTATTCCCAGAGACCTCTGTTTTAACTAACTCAGCCTTTATCAGGGTCACAAGGCTACCTGAATCCAGCAATACCACAACATTTCTACCATTAACACACATTTTGCATAAATGTTTCTCAGTTCCTCGAATGGCAGTGCATGCGACTGTCGCACACAGCGACTGACGTCTGCCCGTCAAAAAGTCACACTGCATGGGTTCCTCCACAACCGGGCAATTGGCTGCAATATGTCCCGCTTGCCGGCAGCGGTAGCAAACGATCCTTCTTGCCGCCTCTTGAGCCGCTGATTTCCCAGGCTGTTCTCGCCAAACTTGGGGTAGAGCTCCCACCCTCTCACTCTCTCCACCCTCACCCCTTGGAATCCTCTTATCCGCCCCTGGGGATGGTCTGGTCTTAGGGTGGAAAGTCCGAGTGTCTCTGGAAGAGGCCGTCAGGTTCTCTGTAGCCAAGTATTTCTCCACACGATCCACAAGACCATCGGCCGTCTCTGGGTCTCCATGGCTTACCCACTTTTGGATGGCAGTAGGAAGAGCTCTCAAAAAACCGATCCATTACAACACGTTCCACAATCTTTGGTGCGGACAAAGTCTCTGGCTGTAGCCACTTTCTGCTCAGGTGAATGAGATCATACATTTGAGACCTGGGGGGTTTTCCAAGCTGGAAAGTCCAGTTATGCACACGCTGAGCCCGGACAGCCTGGGTGACACCCAGCCTTGCCAATATTTCAGCTTTTAGCATCACATAGTCTTTTGCTTGGTTAGGCTCTAGGTCATAGTAAGCTTTCTCTTTCAGCGGTCCTTTCAAATGTGGTCAAAAATACCTCTGGATCATCCTCTCCAGTCATTTTTGTCAATAAACGACTCACCCCAAAGGACGCGGTATTAGTGGGACGGCTTTCCTCACTGGTCTGCGGACGTTGCTGCATTACTGCTTCCATCTGTTGTTGTAGTCTCTGCTCTTGCTTCTGCAACAGGTCTATGAAGCGGGCCTCAGATTGCTGCTGGGCTCGTTGCTGAGCCTCCAGACTCTGTTGCAAAGTTGCGTTTGTCTGCTGCTGGGCTGCAAGGCTCCTTTGCAAACCTGCATTTGTCTGCTGTTGATTGGCATTTGCTAGAGCCAGCTGTTTCAGTATCTCCTCCATGCTGGCTTAAAAAAAACTGCCACTGGTTCTCCACCAACTGTGAGGGGGTTAGCTCGGCAGCGGGTGTGTGTGACCCCCGGGATGGGCTCCCCACACAAAACAGGCCCAGCAAACGGAGGTTGTGGTTTTCAAAATCAAAAAGGTGCGGTTTATTTTCTATTTACAGTGACAAAACACAGCAAAGCAAAAGAAACATAACCAAAATAAATCCTGGTCAAGTTGACCTCTGACTAAACATACAGGTTTCCTAACTAACAACTGGGATCAGCCTAGTGCTGTCCTAGTCCCTAAGTCCCTGGTTTTAAATGTCCAAGCAAATAGCCACACAGGCTTTTTCTCACCGCACAGGGGTTCACTCTCCCTAGACAGTCCACACAGGTCTGGTTCCAGGCATGAGCTAACACCTAATGAATCTGGGAGTTTTTATAGAGGCCTTAAACGAACTGACAGGCTTCAGCTGGTCTCATCAACTCCCTGTCTGCACGACGCCCAGCCCTCTCCCTAGAGGTATGAGTCATCCATGAGCCCACTAGCCTTATACAACTCTCCACCTAGTTGTATAAGTCGGCGTAAAGCCTGAATCTGGGCGAAATATATCTACCCCCCTGGATGCAACCAGGTGACTTTACCTTCCTGCTGTCACAATATATATATATATATATATATATATAGCGGGGTATTGCCCTTTAATTCCCCAGAGACTACAGTACCCAGTACACCTTGAGGCACCCAGGGTGCATTGCCCTGTGCAAAGACTGCTGGGGTGGACTTTATAAGAGGGAGGCGGGCCCCAGTTCTTTCTCTTTGGACACCGTCCTCCCAGCAAGAGGATCCCTGTGCTGACCTGCTGTGTGTACAAGGCCTGAAGCCTGGGCCTTGTGCTTTTCCAAAGAGCCTTCCGCTCCACCGGAGGAGCCTGCGGAGCTTCTGGTCCTGTTGCTGAGTGCTGTTACCAGGAGGACCGTGGACACTGTGAATCGAGTCACAGTAACGGAAGTAACGGACAAGGACTAGTCCGGTTGAGTTAAAGAGCACCTGCTCAGAGCTACACCACAGCATCTCTAGGCCCATTAACTTTATTCAGGGCCATCACAGTGATTGCAGTTACACTCTGGGGAGACTATCCACAGAACTGAGTTAGTAGTCTCCCTGGCATTATTAGGTTACTGATCATCGTTACTTTGTTGGATTACAATTGTTCTTAAAGTGCACCACCGTGTTTGCTAGCAAAGATTTCTTCCACAGAACTATACCCAAATCATAGTCAGGCCTGACTGGGTAGTATAGAACATTGCTGGGCGCCATTTTGTCCACGAGGGAGGATAGCTGCAGCGGGGTCTGTTAAACTGTCTATCATATTGCTGAACGTTTTGATGTTTTAATAAGTATACCCATATTGCAGGGCTCTGCATGTGACATTGCATACTGTTTATCATTATAACCTTTACCAACAGTAAAATATTAGAGTTAAGTATATTGGTTGCCAGTGTCATTTACTGTGTTATACCATACTGTGTGCCTTACTGTGGGATTGTGTCATAGAGAATATTAGAGTGATTGCAATTCTATCATCCCCTTTAGTAACTTTGCCACGAGAGGTTAGAGCCGATTGCCAGGGGTTGACAGCGGTGCACTACAGGGCCAAAAACAATCAAGGCAGCCCTCTTAACTGGGGTATCGCTATACATGGGGGCTCGGGTCCGGGATTCCTGTACACTGCACGCTGCAATCAAGCCGGTCAGAAGCACCAGAATGGACCCTGCTGCTGTAGCCCGGTGGTGCAGGGATGAAGGCATCCTACCCGGAAATGGCCTGGTGGTTGAAATCCAGAGAGAGGCCTGGGTAGAGGAGCAGCTAACTCCAGTCTTGAGAGCATTGTCCGTGGACAGGAAGCCATGGATGATTGACATGAAGACAGATACTGTAAATCCCCACAGTATCTGTGTGAGTGGAGGAACGGAATCTCTGACTACTTTAAGGGTGCCAGCATAAAAACTACAAACCAAGTAGAACTCCTCCTGATACACCCAGCAGAGAACAAAGATGGCCCCACATCCACTACTTCAGGGGGCCCCAGCACAGGAGGAAGCGCCCAACAGGGTCCGGTTCACCACCATTGACCACCCTTAGCTCAGAATTATGTGCTGTCCTGGGGGAGATTGTGGCCAAGTGTAAAAAGGACCCTCCAGACTACCTGATGTCAGGATACAGGAAACTCAGGACTTTTTCTGGGAAGAAACCTGTACCTTCAGTGGAGGATGGATTTGAAGAGTGGCTAGATGGCGCCACTCAGGCCCTAGAAGAATGGGAGGTGCCAGAACAAAAAAAAAAAACAGAGGATTGTGGAAAGCTTAAAGGGGCCTGCTCTGGAGGCCATACGTAACCTTAAGTTAAGCAAGAAGGACTGCAATGCACAGGATTATCTGGATATTCTGCAGAATGTGTTCGGCGGGACGGAAAAGGTCACTGAACTCACTTACCAGCTGGAGCATTGCTACCAAAAGGAGGGAGAGAAGCTGTCAGAATTCATAAGACGTCTGGATAAGATCCTGCATCAGATCCTACTGAAGAAAGGGATCGATCCAAGAAAAGTGGATGAGGCCCGTGCCCAGCAGATGTTGAGGGGAGCTCAACCCTTGGACCCCATCACATTAATGCTACGCACCCGGCAGGACAGGAGCAGCCTGGACTACCCTGACTTGATCCGGATAGTCAGGGAGGACGATGCCATGTTGGAAGACAAAAGGAGGAGTCAACACACCGAACCAACTGCTTGAGTCAGAATGTTAAGTGCAGAAGGAGGTGATTCAGAAGTTGAACTCCTAAAGACCCAGGTGTCACAACTAGTAGAAATGGTATCCATGCTGACTAGCCAGGCCTCTGTGCTACACAATAAGAACACGTCAGAGGAACTAGAAAAACCCTCCTAGCTCCAATACGGAACTAGTACAGAAGTCTTATGCCCCATACACACGATCGTTTTTCATGCCGTTAAAAATGCCATTTTTTAAAATGGCCAATAAAACCGATCGTGTGTATGCTCCAGAGCATTTTTAACGACGTGAAAAACGGCCATTAAAAATTTTGAACATGCTCTATTTTTTCACGTCGTTTTTCATGTCGTTTTTTTAACGACGTGAAAAACGATAGTGTGTATGCTTTAACGACGTGAAAAAAAACACGCATGCTCAGAATCAAGTATGAGACGGGAGCGTTCGTTCTGGTAAAACTAGAGTTGGAAATGGAGATGGCACATTCGTCACGGTGGAATTAATAGCATCGTTTTAATGCTGCGCATTCCGTTCTACTTTTGATAATGCTTAAATAATTACCTTCTTTTGCTAATGACATTTGAGAGTTATGCCAAACTAGGTTCTTAAGTAATTCCTAATTGATCGAATGATTGTAAAATATTCTTTTGAAGCCACATCTCCCTCATAAATTCATAACTAAATGTAAAGATCACACTAATTATAATTTTTATTTTATTTATTTTTTTAGTTTTTATTTTAGTAATTAAGTTAGCTTTATTATTTTTGATGGGCTTCTTTGATATATGTAGGGTTTTTTTTTTGTTGGTGATTTTGCTTAAATTATTGGTGTGTAAAGTTACCACACCAACCTTCAAAATTTGTCTCATTTTGCCTCAAGGAGGTTTGTGTCCCTTGTTAATAACAATAATATTATTTGAAATGTCCCTGCCTACTCCCTAGCAAAGTCTCTTTTGAAATACAAATCACATAGTCAAGTATTTGAAGCCAAAAAAAAAGAATCCTTTTTTTAGGTACATTACAAATTAAAGGTGAAGGCAGCACTGGAGAGCCTGCTTGCATTTGTGCATCCTTTGGACCCCACAACAACCATCCAAGATGTCAAAACCAAACTATTTAATTTAAATAAAAAAAAGGAGCCGAATCTTGGCTTGAACTCCCAGAGGTCAGGAACAGCAGCAGATAAGTCATATATGTCCCCAGTCTGTGGTACTACAGCAGGCATTATTTTTTTCTCTTCCTTGTAGCCTTCTCTCCAGCCTTCTCTGCAGCCTTCCCTGCAGCCTTTGTTGGTTGCTTCCTCGGAGGCTGGGGATCAGGAGGAGAGGAGGTGGCAGGAGGAGTAGTAGGAGGAGGAGGAGGAGGTGGAGGAGTAGGGACAACCTCAGTGATGTCGATGAACTTGGTCAGTTCACCGAGCAACCCCTTGTTAATGACCTTCAGCAAAAGGTTCTCACTATAGAGCTTTTGCCGCAAGTCCATTTGGCCTAACTAATGGGCCAGGACTGTGGCAAAGCCCTCCTCAGCAGAGGGTGCCTCTCTGAGGGCCACAGTAGCCTCTTTTAGAAAGGCTCTTGTTTCCTCCTCCACCTGCCTAGCTCTCCTTGGCCCTCGTTGTTTCATTATCAGGGGAGGCATCTGGGCTCTTGTGCTGGGCCCAGCCTCCTCCTGTGTGCCACTGGGCCCTGCCTCCTCCTGGTCCCCAACATCACCCTCTTCCTGGCTCAGCTCTGGCTGTAAAAAAAGAAAGGGACATTCTTTATTTTTTGCCACCATCAATCACACACATTGTTCACCTCCAGACATTTTTGAATTGAATGTCAAAAGGTATTAATTTTGCATAGATTCCGCCTCCTGATATTGTTGCCTTGTCCCCATCAAATTTGACCACTACTGTATCTTGCTCTTTAAATCCTCTTTTTTTTGAACATTAAATACCTAACAATACTAAAACATCAATTGAAAATCATCACTTTTGTAACATATAAATGTAGATATCAATACTTTACCTGGCTTCATATATCCAAATCTGCCTCCTCAAGAACCTCATCTTGATCCTCAGGGGAAGCCAGAGCAGGGTTGCTAGGAGGCCTGGAGGGCTGGCTGCAAGGAAGGCTGGAGGGCTGGCTGCAAGGAAGGCTGGAGGGCTGGCTACAAGGAAGGCTGGATTGACCTCTGGGGGGAAGGGTGGACAGAGATTCCCACACTTCCAGCTGGTCATCCAGGAAAGATAACTTGCTGTAGTACCACAGACTGGGTTTATAAACCTTATCTGCTGCAGCACCTGACCTCTGGGACTTCAGGACCATATTCCTCTGGGTCCTGTATGTCCCCCTGATGGTAGCAATTTTGGTTTTCACATCTTGGAGAGTTGTTGTGGGTATCTGTGTTTGGACAAATGCAAGCAGGCTCTCCAGTGCTGCTCTCCTGGCCACTTTATTTTTATTTCCACCACTTTTTGTCTGCCAAAGGATAGTGAGGTCTTTCCATTTATCAATAAACTCCCCCATAAACTCAGGGTTTTTGAAACTATTCATTCTCTCTGTAAAATCAAGCAACAAGAAAATACATATGTTTCAGGCAACATTCATCAAATCAGCATTTTTGACAGATTTTCAAGCCCAAAATCTCCTCCTCTGATGAAACCCAAATCCTTAAAAACGTATGTACCTTGGTCAACACGTTCGTTGCTAACTCCCTCTCCCGCCAAATGAACGTATTTTCGACACATGGATCTTCACTTGATATACACTGCGTATGCGTGAAACTCTGCACGCTTTCCCCGCCCCCGACATTCGAGATTGTACTTTCCCCGCCCCTTCTCGCTCATCATAGTGCTTAACAACATGGCGGAGACACAGGTGGCTGAGATTACCTCTACAGAGGAGGAAATTCCTGAGGAGCCCAAATCCCGATCCAGGAGATATAAGGCATCCAACATGTCATTCGAGCAAATGGTGGAGATGGTCGCCATTTTGAGGAGGGAGGATTATGATGCCAAGCATGGGCCGTATAAAAGACCTAATCTTGTCAAGACAAAAATTATGGGCAAAGTGGTCAAAACTCTTCACCAAAAATTCGGGGTGTGCAGAACAAAGGAACAGCTCAGAAAATGATGGTCTGATCTGAAGTTGCGGGAGCCCGACCAATACAAAAGAATCAAGAAAGTTTTAGGAAAAAGTAAGTACTTTTTCTTCATTTTCCCTGCTAAAGATTATTACTTGTATTAAGTCGTGTATATTTAGACTTTGATATAGTACAGTGAAAGATAACAACTTTCAATGTTCGTCCGCACACTAAACGGACGTAGTAAACCTCTTTCTCCGTCCAGTTCCTAAAACGATGTTTTTGGATCATCCAGTGTGAACACACAATTGTTTTTTTTTTGTTTTGGGGAGCAAATTTGGTAAACAATTTGCTTTATATTTAGAATCCAAATGACATTTTTTTGGGGGAAAAAGGGTAGGCATTGTAATGTTAAGGGAGAGAATGCTCAGCAGCTGCTTAAACATCTGAACACAGTAGTACAAGTGTGGGACAAAACCCCTAAATTTTTAGGGTGTCACACACAGGTGATCCTGTGTATATACTTTGGGGTGTTACAATGTGTCAAACTTTGTTTCAAAAAGTATATGCTCTGGTTTTGTCTATGTATCCAATCATGTGTTCCGGTTGTCACTGAGGGTACATTTAAATATGGACCACACTTCCAAATAATATTTAGAAATCTCTTTTTCTTGTTTTTTTGTGGCCCAAAAATTATTAGTTATTAATGAAACTCTACCTTTTATTGCAATCTCCATAGGGTTTCAAAAAGCTACGTCAGATGAGCCTATAAATCCAACACCTTCAACAATACCCCCAGAACCACATGATGGAGAGGAACGTGAAGTTGTGGAAGTGGAAAGTGGCACCACAAGAGGTCAGTGTCAAACCAGACAGATGCAGGTTAATAGATGTAGGCCTACATATTCTATACTACATGATTTGTTTTTGTTTAGGTGCAGATCTGGCCGGAGACCCCGAAAAGTTTACACATCACAGTGCCCAGATCCTGATCCAATACCTCATGGTCTGCTTTCGTGACCTTGAAAAAATAAAGGGAGACTTGATAGAGATCAGGCAAAATACCAAGCGGGTTGAGGAAAAGCTACAAAAAATAATGGCTGTGCTTGGGCGTGTATAATGTTTGAACACAAAAGAACGTTGAACTTGCTGTGTTTTGGCAGGTTTGTTTTTGTTTTAAGCTTGATAATGAATAGTACATGTTTACATTTCACGTTGTTTTATTTGTTAATTTTTTTAGGCATGTCTGTTCATCTACACTTCAAAGGAAGTTTCTTCAAAAATAATTAAAAAAGGTATTTTCTTAAGCAGAATTTGTGGCTTCATTATGTAAATGTGGTGCAAAGTGAACTAAACAATGTTTTGTGTTTACACTGACAATGAAGGCTAATTAAGAATGCAAAATACACATGGCAATACAAGTGCATTAGGTAAACCGACGAGAAATCTAAAAGAATATTAAAATGAAAACACCTAAACAATATTTTCTCAAAAAAAGGTTTTATTTTTAAAAATAATAAGGTTAAAATTCATCAGGCATATCAATGGCCCCCCTACCCACAAAATAATCGACATATTGTTGACGGACCTCACGTCCGGTTTGGGGGGCCAAGCCTGGACAGCCAGCTTCCAGGGCCACAAGATTTTCCGCTTCAAATAATGAGGCCTCAGGCCCAGTCAAAGTCAGATAATTGGTTGAATGCACCCGGAGATAATTATGGAGCACACAACAAGCCATTACAACATGGTTCCATTTGTAAGGGGCAAGGTGGATGGAGGTGAGGAACAGGCGGAATCGGCTGGCCATGATGCCAAAGGCATTTTCCACCACCCTTCTTGCTCTGGCCAGCCGATAGTTGAACACCCTCCTCTCAGGGGTGAGGGTGCGTTGGGGGAATGGCCTCATCAAATGGGGACCCAGGCCAAATGCCTCATCCGCCACAAAGACAAATGGGAGTCCCTCCACATTCTGCTCCGCTGGTGGCAAGGCCAGCTGATCCAAAAGGAGCCATTCCCCAAACTCCGTCTGTGCAAAGACTCCTCCATCAGACATCCTGCCATTCTTGCCAACGTCCACATAGAGGAATTCGTAGGTGGCCGACACCACTGCCATCATGACGATGCTGTGGAACCCCTTATAGTTATAATATAAGAATCCCAAATGGGGTGGTGGGATGACCCGAACATGTTTGCCGTCGATGGCCCCTCCACAGTTCGGAAAGTTCCATCGTTGGGCAAACTCAGATGCCACATTCTGCCATTCATGTGGCGTAAAAGGGAACTGTGGAATTAAATGAAAAAAATAATAATACTTTGAGACAGAAACATTGAAAGCAGATTTCAGAAAACCATTCATGGCCAACATTGGGAGAAACCGAAAAATAAAACATTATTAGTAAGCAACAACAAACCAAAAACAAACCCCCCCAAAACATGGGGGGGGGTTGAAGATGAGTGGGGGAGATCACAAATGTAGGCTGTAGCACTCTGTATGAATTATTGAAAAATGTTACATTCCTAGGCAATCTTTAGGGGGCGTTTAGGGTAAAGCACTACGATGGAGCATAGATTAAAATACATGGAAATGACTAGGCAAGGTGGGTATGGCCCCAGGATAGCATGCTGGAGAGGTTAGGTAAGGCAAATTAAAAAGGAAGGCCTAATAAAAACATTCCCAAAAATAACCATGTGGAGAAAGGGGACATTCCCTGCAGCTAAGAATCATGGGAATTAGGGACTGCTAATAAACCCCAAAAAATAAATTAAACAAAGAAATACATACAATGTGATGTTTGAAATAAGAACACTTACCTTAATATAGTCCTCCTGTAAAACTTGAAGGATGGCAGAACACGTCTCTGGTATAATGATACCCAGAGCCTGGGGGGATATGCCTGTGGAGAACTTTAGGTCCTGCAGGCTTCTCCCAGTCGCCAGGTATCGCAACGTGGCAATGAGCCTCTGCTCAGCACTGATGGCTTCACGCATAACGGTGTCCTGCCTGGTAATGTAGGGGGACACCAAAGCCAACAGATGCTGAAATACGGGGTTAGACATCCTGAGAAAATTCCTGTAGTCCTCAGGATTATTCTCCCTGATCTCCCGCAACAAAGGCATATGACAGAACTGGTGCCGCTGGAGCAACCAATTCTTGGTCCATGAACTCCTCTTCACCCTGTTCATGGCCTGGAGTCGGGATACAGCATGAACCCCAGCACCAACTACAGCACGAACTCTACGACGAGTACGTAGCCGCAACATGGCTAGATAACGGTCGGCAGCTCAGAACGAACTAGAAGAACGAACGGAAGAACAGCAAGGCCTATAAAGAACAAGCTGAAAAACAGGAATGAGCAGACAAGAACGCACTGAATAAACAGATACGAACTGACTACAAGCACTGCAAGACAGATACGAACCCACAGGCACAAACTGAACTCCACAAAACGATCTTCAAAGCACAAAGACTGAAAAGCGCGAATCGTCTCTCACCAAACTTTTACTAACACGCGGTAACACGAAATTAGCAAAAGCGTCCCAAAGGGTGGCGTCATTAGAACGGAACTTCCCCTTTATAGTGCCGTCGTACGTGGTGTACATCACTGCGCTTTGCTTGAACGTTTTTTAAAATGCTCGTGTGTACGCAAGACAGCCTTGAGAGGAAACATGAAAAAAACGACGTGAAACGACGTGAAACGACGGTTTAAAAAATGGCATGAAAAACGATCGTGTGTACGCCGCATAAGAGATTGATAACATGCTTCAAATGTGGGGGAATCGGGCATGTTAGAGCAGTGTGTCCCAGCCCAGATGAAGTTGCATCCAGATACCGCAAGCCGGCGGAAAACTTCAGAGGGCCCCGGTGAAGGAGTCAGCCGGGCGCCCACTACTTGCAGAAAGCTCCAAAAAGATTCAAAAGCAAGAAGAGGTAAAAGAGAAGGGAAACAATGCCCCTCCTAAAATACTCAATACCACCTGTCGGGAGTTGAAATTTAACAATCTGAGGGAAATCAATGCATACCAGGTCCAAAAAGGGTTGAGATCCAGAGAAAAATGGAAGAAAAAGAAAACCACAACAGGAAAATCGAGTCCAAGGAGGGAGACACCCCAGAAGAGGTTTCCAGACAAGCTAATAGGACCTTCCCCTCTAGACTCTGTTCAAGTGGAGGGAGTTTACACCAAGGCCCTCCTAAATACAGGAGCCCAAGTGACTCTTTTGTACAGAGACTTTTACCGGAAACATCTGAGTCACGTGCCCTTACAGAAGCTGGAAGACCTACAGATAGGGGGAATTGGTACTCATAGCTTTCCCTAGGACAGTTATGTCTCAATCAGGCTGGCCTTTGATCCCTCGGTGACAGGAAAGGCGGAAGTCTTTGACACCCTGGTGGTAGTTTGCCCTCGCCCAGGAGGGGCCAACACAAGTTCCATGATAATAGGGACCAACACTGACCTGGTCAGGAGACTGCTGACCCCTCTAGTGCAGGAACAGAGTACTTCAGCAGACAAGATTCACCCCATGCTAAAACAGGTCTACCAGAAGTTGGTCCTGGAACAGAAGGCCACAGAAGAGGGGGTGGGAAAAGTCTGGAGACTGTCAAGAAAGGAGAAGATATTGCAGCCTGGTGAGGTGACCTGCCTTCAGGCTACGATGAAACTCTCCTGGGAGCAGCCCGGCCCCTTTGTGGTCCTGGAGCCAGACCCCTTGGACACCCACAGAGGGTTGGAAGTGATCCCTGAAGTGGTCCCGTTGAGGGCATTGAAGAAGGCGAAGGGTCAGATTCCAGTGAGCATTAGGAATGTCACTTGTTCTCCCATGAAGATTCCAGCCCGGGTACTACTGGGCAAAGTAAATCCTGCTACCCCAGTGGCCCTGTCTGACTTGAAGACAGAAGGAGGGGAACTCACCCTGGAGGGACTCTGCCTGGAAGACACCACCTTACCACCAAAGTGGAAGGAGATAGCCAAGGCCCAGCTGACCAGATGGAGAAAGATATTCTCGGAAGAGGAGTTTGACGTGGGGTGTGCGAGGAGTGCCACCCATAAGATTCGTCTGCAGGAAGACAAACCCTTCCGGGAGAGGGTCTGGCGAGTTCCCCTAGCTGACTTAGAAGATTTGCGTGAACAGTTGGCGGAGCTTAAGAGAACTGAGGTTATTCGAGAGTCCAGGAGTCCATATGCCTCCCCCATCGTGGTGGTCAGGCAAAAGAATGGGTCGTTGAGACTCTGTATAGACTACAGGACTCTCAATAGGAGGACCATACCCGACCAGTACACTACTCCCAGGATAGAAGATGCCTTACAGAGTCTGTCTGGGGCTAAGTGGTTCAGTGTCATGGACCTGAAGAGTGGGTATTACCAAATCCCAATGCACCCTGAAGACAGGGAGAAGACGGCCTTCATCACCCCGGTGGGATTCTATGAGTTCAATAGGATGCCTCAAGGCCTGTCGGGGGCCCCGCCACTTTTCAGAGATTGATGGAGAAGACAGTGGGGGACATGAATCTTATCGAAGTCCTGGTGTACCTAGATGACATCATTGTCTTCGGGAAGACTCTGGAGGAGCATGAAAGAAAGACTAAAGTCCCGAAGAGACTCAGTGAAGAGGGACTTAAACTCTCCAGGGAAAAGTGTCAGTTTTACCAGTCCTCGGTCCACTATCTGGGACACATAGTGACTGAAGAAGGAGTGTCTACAGATCCCGACAAACTGGACGCAGTTACCTCCTGGCCCAGACCAACTACAGTGATTGAGCTCAGATCCTTCCTGGGGTTCTGCTCTTACTACCGTAGATTTGTGGAGGGGTTTGCGAAAATTGCCAAACCCCTGAATGAGCTACTGAAGACAGAAGGAGAGGAGGAAGATACTGGCCTCAGAAAGCCTGGAGAGTCCGTGGAAGGCCAGTGGACATTGAAGTGTGAAGAAGCCTTCAGAATGTTGAAGAAAAGTCTGACCACTGCCCCGGTTTTGGCCTATGCTGACCCTAAGAAACCATATGAACTGCATGTGGATGCCAGCCATGATGGTCTGGGAGGTGTGCTGTACCAAGAGTATGAAGGACAGCTAAGGCCAGTTTCCTATGTCAGTAGAAGTCTAACACCAGCGGAAAAGAACTACCCCACCCACAAGTTGGAATTCCTGGCCTTAAAGTGGGCAGTCGTGGATAAGCTCAGAGATTACCTGTATGGAGCTGACTTTACAGTAAAGACCGACATAACCCACTCACCTACCGTTTCACCAAGGCCAAGCTGGATGCCACTGGCCACCGTTGGTTGGCAGCCCTGGCCGGATTCAACTTCAGTCTGAAGTATAGGCCTGGGGCTGGGAATCGTGATGCAGACGCATTGTCGAGAAGGACTCATGCACCCACCCACCACACAGAAGACTGGACCCAGGTGGCCCGGATGGGGTATGGGCCTTGTGTCAGGGAGCACAACTTCAAGCTAGTGGTGGGTCAAGGGCGGAAGAGATCGGAGTCTCGGCAATGGGGGTGCCCAAGTGTTATTGTGACGTGACCCAGATTGGCGAGGACGACCTGCCAAAGCTGTCTAAGAAGGACATAAGAAGAGACCAGTTGGAAGATTCCTGGGGAAGATTGGCTTTGACGGCACTGGAAGACCAGGATCCAGGCAGGCTCCATCAGGACCCCTCAAAGGTGGCTCGACTGGTCCACAAAGAATGGGACAAGTTTCAGGTGCATCAAGGGGTGGTCTACCGAAGGGGCCCCTCTGATGACCTAGAAGAGAAGTGGCAACTGTTCTTGCCGGAAAAACACAGAAGAACTGTCTTGGCTGCCCTACATGAGAACCATGGCCACTTGGGGGCCGAACGAACCTTCCAGCTTGTGAGGAGTAGATTCTACTGGCCTTGTATGTGGGCTGAAGTGGAGGAGTACTGTCACTCATGTGCTTGCTGCGTTCAAAGGAAGACATTACCATGTCAAGCTGCCCCAATGGGCCATCTGCAGAGTCAAGGACGCTTGGACTTGGTATGCATCGACTTTCTCTGTCTAGAACCTGACTTGAGTGGACATGGAAATGTTCTGGGGATAACCGACCATTTCACCCGTTATGCCCAGGCCTTTCCAACTAAAGACCAGAAGGCCTCCACCGTAGCAAAAATCTTGGTGGAAAAATACTTTGTGCATTACGGGCTACCACAGCGCCTGCACTCAGACCAAGGGAGAGACTTTGAGAGCCGACTGATTAGGAAATTGCTGGACTCTTAAGGGGAAGTACAAGTTTTCTTTATACCTAATCACCCCCAAGGTGATGCCCAACTGGAAAGATTCAACAGGACTCTGTTAAAGAGCTATGAGTAAGCACTGAAATTACAGTGCGAAACGCGTCAGCTTGTCTGCTCTCATTTTTTGCTGTGGTTTGGATTTCTGTGATTTTCCAATAAAGGAACTGTTTTTGGAGTGCGGCTGTCCAATAGTTTCCTTCCATTTTTCGCATCATTATATGCATTGCCTGCACCCGTGGCTTGGGATAGAAGTGGAAAAATCCATCAGGTACATTTGAGCGGTAATTTTCTTTTTTCACTCTGTTAAATATGTTGGGTACTCTGAGCAGCGAGAAGAAGCAGCATTGGAGCAAGCATATAGAAGCAATAGTGCATGCCTATAACAGCACAACCAGTGATGCCACAGGGTACTCTCCCTACAGATTAATGTTTGGCAGGGAAGCAAGACTGCCTGTGGATCTGAACTTCGGCATATCAATGGATCACACATCAGCCACCTCGCACAAGGGATATGTAGATAGGCTGAGGAAGAGCCTGAAACTGGCGTTTAAACAGGCCCAAGCGGCATCAGAGCAAAGAGGAGCCCGGAACAAGAGGAACTTTGATCTCAAAGTTCGAATCCAGGACTTGCAACCCAGAGACAGAGTGCTGTTGCGGAACTTGGGAGTCCCTGGGAAGCACAAACTAGCAGACAGATGGAGACCCGAACCTTATGTGATCTGCAAAGGGTTACCAGGCTTGCCCGTGTATCAGCTGAAGCCAGAAGGGAAGATAGGGCCGCTGAAGACCTGGCACAGAAACCACTTACACCCACTTTCAGAAGCAGTTTGGATACCTCCTGTAGAGGATTCCCCTGGACCATCCTCAAGTCTGAATGCACCTAGGCCCAATACTCGGTCTCAGGCACCTCAGTCTGGAGGAATGGATGTCACTGATCAAAGTGAAGATGAGGAAGAAGAGCTTGAATGGTTGTGGCCGTCCCAGGCCTCTGTCCATAGACCTTCCGCCTTCTGAAGATACCCTGGATAGTACATTGAATGTGGAAGCCACTGAGTTTGTCCTGTCCAGCCCTCTGTCTGATGAGTGGGCAGATGCCATAGAGTCGCTGCCTACTGAAGATCAAAGGAACTCTCTGTATCTTCCTGCACCTGATCTGGATGCTCCAGAAATCTTGGAACCCAATACACCTACCCCAGAAGAAGAGCCTGTGGTGACGGAGACAGTTACCCCAAGAGAACAGAGAGCGAAGAGAACCATTCATCCTCCATGGAAGATAACCTATGCCCAAATGGGGGAAAGCTCTGAGGATACAGTAACTACTGCAAGAAGGCCAATACAAACACCTGGTCCCTCCACTGTACATTTGGTGGAGGGCAACCCCAGCTCACTTTCTGGCACAGTTAGGCAGGTCACCCTCATTGTTGTGACCTGTGGGCAGGAAAAGCTCCCTTCCCAGTTTTGGTGGGAGTTTCCCCTGCCAACTTCCCTTGCAGCCCTCAATGACCTTGTCTGTACATATTGTTAATACTGTCTTTGGGGACCAAAGATTCTAAGTGGGGGGAGTGTGTAACGGGGTATTGCCCTTTAATTCCCCAGAGACTACAGTACCCAGTACACCTTGAGGCACCCAGGGTGCATTGCCCTGTGCAAAGACTGCTCGGTGGACTTTATAAGAGGGAGGCGGGCCCCAGTTTTTTCTCTTTGGACACTGCCCTCCCAGCAAGACCTGCTGTGTGTACAAGGCCTGAAGCCTGGGCCTTGTGCTTTTCCAAAGAGCCTTCCGCTCCACCGAGGAGCCTGCGGAGCATCTGATCCTGTTGCTGAGTGCTGTTACCAGGAGGCCCGAAGACACGGGTGACGTGGACACTGTGAATCGAGTCACAGTAACGGAAGTAACGGACAAGGACTAGTCCGGTTGGGTGAGAGAGCACCTGCTCAGAGCTACACCACAGTATCTCTAGGCCCATTAACTTTATTCAGGACCATCACAGTGATTGCAGTTACACTCTGGGGTGACTATCCGCCAAACTGAGTTATTAGTCTCCCTGGCATTATAAAGTTACCGATCATCGTTATTTTGTTGGATTACAATTGTTCTTAAAGTGCACCACCGTGTTTGCTAGCGAAGATTTCTTCCACAGAACTATACCCAAATCATAGTCAGGCCTGACTGGGTAGTGTAGGACATTGCTGGGCACCATTTTGTCTTTGAGGGAGGATAGCTGCAGCGGGGTCTGTTAAACTGTCTATCATATTGCTGAACGTTTTGATGTTTTAATAAGTATACCCATATTGCAGGGCTCTGCATGTGACATTGCATACTGTTTATCATTCTAACCTTTACCAACAGTAAAATATTAGAGTTAAGCATATTGGTTGCCAGTGTCATTTACTGTGTTATACCATTACTGTGTGCCTTAAGCCTCGTACACACGACCAAGTTTCTCATCAAAAAACGACAAGAAACTTGCTGGCAGAGCTTTCTTGTCGAGTAAATCGGTCGTGTGTACGCGGCTATCATGTTTCTCGTCAAGAAAACCGACAAGAATCTCGACGAGAAAAAGAGAGAACCTGCTCACGCTCGTCGTAGTCGCAAGAAAACTGGTCAGGGAGGCTGCCAAGAGGCCTACAGCAACATTAAACGAGCTGCAGGAATATCTGGCAAATACTGGCTGTGTGGTACATGTGACAACAATCTCCCTTATTCTTCATATGTCTGGGCTATGGGGGTAGAGTGGCAAGATGGAAGCCTTTTCTTACGAAGAAAAAATCCAAGCCCGGCTTTTTGCAAAAACACATCTGAAGTCTCCCAAAAGCATGAGGGAAAATGTGTTGTGGTCTGATGAAACCAAGGTTGAACTTTTTGGCCATAATTCCAAAAGATATGTTTGGCACAAAAACAGCACTGCACATCACCAAAACAACACCATACCCACCGTGAAGCATGGTGGTGGCCCATCATGCTTTGGGGCTGTTTTTCTTCAGCTGCAACAGAAGCCTTAGTCAAGGTAGAGGGAATTATGGACAGTTCCAAATACCAATCCATATTGGCACAAAACCTTCAGGCTTCTGCTAGAAAGCTGAACATGAAGAGGAACTTCATCTTTCTGTATGCCAAAAAACCCAAAGAATACATCCAAATCAACAAAGGAATGGCTTCCCCAGAAGAACAAAAATGCAAAAAGTGATTTATACAAATAATATATATACGTTTGTAACCGTGTATAAACGTGTATTAGTGAATGGCTTCACTTTATACATGTGCACAAATATTTCAGAAAAAAATAAATATATTTATGAAAGCTCAAACAAATATATCATGAAAAGTTCAAAACATTTTCAAAATTCTTTCTAGATGATTCCACTCCAACACCATGTGAGAAATAAAATCCATGTTCCAGATAATATTCGTGACTTTTCACCCAAAGTGACAACAAAATGCGCTCACCAGATGGCCCTGGCCAGCAAGTGACCATAAGCCCACGTTCACACTGGGGCTGCGGGAGTGAAGCCTGCGAGTTCAGCTGAACTCGCACGATTTCACTCCCGCTGGCAGTCCCAATTTCGGCCACGATTTCAAAGACATCTGAAACAGATGTCAATGTAAATCGCGGCTGAAATCGCAAAAAGTAGTACAAAAACTACTTTTTGTAATCGGTGCAGCGCTGCAGATGCGGCGTTGCACCGATTAGGACGGTGCCATTGCCCGCAATTTCCGGCAAATTTCGCCGATTTGACATGCGATTTGACATGTCAAATCGCATGTCAAATCGCACCAGTGTGAACCAGGGCTTAGACATGAAGTAACGCCTCAAATCCTGGAAACCAGTCAACGATCTTCTTCCAATCAATCAGTCACATGTGTGGTGAACTTGGTCCAATGAGCCCGGGAACAGCCAGATCAAATCTTTGTTATCTATCCTCTGCTCCAATCTCACACATCTGAAAATCAATCTCCACCAAAAAGAGCCAGGGAAGGCAGATATAGTGTAGTATTGTTTGTTTATTGTTAAAAAATGTCACTTACAATATTTCCAGCAGGGGAGTGCATCAGTATATCGGAAACACCTAGTGCGGTGGATGTCCATTCTGACCAGCGGTGTATACTATGCATTAGGCAATCCCCCGGCAGAAGTGACGTGGAGTGCGTGTCAGACCTAGCTTCTATGCATTTTGTGTTCCAGTACACGTCATCAGGAAGTCATCTCTGCTCATCTGAGCAGTGGCAGTCTACATATCCAAGCTACGACAGGTATCCTTTAATTTGTACAAAAACATTTGTGCTTCTGAACTTGATAGGAAATTGACACTGTAACAGTGTAATTTTTCTAGCACCCTACACACACGCACACACACGTTACAGCCCTCTCCTCATGTCGGAATGTCTAAATACTGACTGTGTTGGTCCAGGTTCTTTACCCTTTCCCTTTCATATAGCAGCCAGGGGAGAAGCCATGTGAAATACTATGGAGTGTGGTTAAGTGACAGCTGCCATAATGACAATGTCCAGCAGCAGCCTTAGACCACTTTCACACTGAGGCGCTTTTCAGGCGCTTTCACACTAAAAACATCGCCTAAAAAGCTCACAAAAACGTATTTCCATTAAAATAAATGAATGCTTTCACACTGGGGCAGTGTGCTGACAGGGCTGTGAAAAACTCCCCTCTCCATTGAAATGAATTGAAAGCTCTTCAAAAGCGCCTGAAAAGCGCTTCAAAAGCGCTCAGTGTTTTTACTGGCAGTTTAGAAGCGCTTCAGTGTGAAAGTGGCCTAGGTTTTTGGATGCCTACACAAGGCTGATAAATACAATTTATTAAATGCACATATAACCTTATGGCAAGACTGTTGTTGAAATGAATTGCCTGGTGACAGGGTCTCTTCAAAGGGAACCGTTCAGAAATAGATATCTGGAAGAATCTGAATGTCCACACTTAACTTGTTTTGATAATGTAGCCTTGCCTTTCAGAGTTGATGTGTATGACTTGTATTCTCTCCCTGTAGCCTTAGAAGAATAAGAGCACTATCCCCACATGTCCTTATTTTATGCATTTATTACAAGTTTTTATATAGCGCTACCAATTTAGGCAGCTATATATATATATATATATATATATATATAGCGGACCCCCCATAATTGGGGTCGCTATGCCTAAATTTAGGGGGTAGCCTGAGCCAATAGTTGGGCTCAGGCTGTTGGAATTCTCTAAATTGGCCTCTGCTCTGTTGTGATGTTGCCTGGTAGTACAGTTCCCTGTGGCCTGTAGGTGGCGCAGTCGCCCAGGTCTCAGGTCGAACCACAGGTGGCATTGCAGCGCTATTGGGTGTCCCCTCTCGGTGGCCTGCAGTGGGCGTGGTCTACCCGCTGTGCATGCTGGGAGACGCCATTATTCGGGGAGCAGTTTGCGCCTTACGGCCTTCCAGGCCAGGGGTGCGTGTGTGTGTGTTCAGTCCCGGGCACCTTTAGCCCGAGGCTGCATCGTTCCAGGTAGGCCCAGCACCTTTAGCTAACACCTACACCAGAAGAGGGGGTCCCAGGGTACCCAAGTGGGGGTAACCCGCTCTGAGGGAGAGGAAATCAGGGGAGGATCTACCCAAGGGGATCGGTGAAGGAGGTCACTGTCTCGGGAGAGGCCTGGTTACCTGTCAGAGGGAAGGACTCCACAATCCGCCACAAGCCTTGTAACGTGCCCCATTGGCACCTAATTTCTCATTGTTACAAGTGCTGGGAAGTTCAGGACTTAGAGGCTAACATCCTGATTGTATCCTAAGGAAAATTATAAGTTAATGTTCGTGCTCCACACCGGCTGCTAGAACCGTGAGAGGGGACTATCCGGGTGAGCAAAACCCACTCAGGCTTGAGTGGCAGCGAGTGATAGTTGGGTGTTGCGTGCCTGAACCTGCCTCCCTGTTCAATTCTCTATCTCCAACTTTCCTATCAAGTTCTACGCAAGCCAAATAAACCTTTCTTTATTGGGTTTAACACTGTGTGGACAATGGCCTTATTGAACTTTCAAGGAGAATAGACTTTTCTAGAACCAACGGAATAAGGTAACTCGCTGCAGGACCCAAATCAATTAACACCGCTCACCCTCTACAAGATGGAGGATACTGGGCATGTGGCATGGTGTGTCCCACTCTGCAAGTGGAGGTAAGCAGGGTAAAGGATCTGTGTGCTACATATATAATTTATTTAACCACTTGACCTACAGAAGATTCCCCCCCCCCCCCTTATGTCCAGGCCATTTTTTGCAATATGTCACTGCGTTCTTTTTTTTGGGTACAGTGTTGCATGACCGCGCAATTGTCAGTTAAATTTGATGTCCTTTTTTCCCCACAAATGGAGCTTTCTTTTGGTGGTAATTGATCATCACATTTTTTTTTTTGTTTTGTTTTTTTGCAAGACCGTCAATTTTGAAAAACAATATTTTGTACTTTCTGTTATAAAACACATTCTTTAAAAAAAAAAAAATGTAAATCTAATTTCTTAAAATTTAGGCCAATATATATAGTGTTACATATTTTTGGTAAAAAAATCCCAATAAGCGTATATTGATTGGTTTGCGCAAAAGTTATAGCATGTACAAACTATGGGATATATCCTGGAATCCTTTTTTTTTTTTTTTTTTATACCAGTAATGGCGGCAATCAGCGACTTATAGCAGGATTGCGATATTGCGGCAGATATTTTGATACTAACTGACGCTTTGTGGGAACCAGTGACGCTAATACAGTGATTAGTGCTAAAAATATGCACTGTCACTGTACTAATGACACTGGCTGGGAAGGGGTTAAACATCTAGGGCGATCAAAAGGTTCTCTGTGTGCCTAACCAGTGTTTTTGCTTACCGTGTTTGGCATTTTTACCAAGGTGGATTTTCTTTTCCTGTGTCTCTTCTACATGATCGGCGGGTGGCGGCGGACATCCAACAGAAACTACCCAAATGACCCTGATCAAATGTTTACATACCCCAGTTCTTGATACCGTGTATTGCCCCCTTTAACATCAATGACAGCTTGAAGTCTTTTGTGGTATTTGTGGATGAGGCTCTTTATCTTCTCAGATGGTAAAGCTGGCCATTCCGCTTGGCAAAAAGCTTCCAGTTTCTGTAAATCCTTGGGCTGTCTTGCATGAACTGCATGTTTGAGATCTCCCCAGAGTGGCTCAATGATATTGAGATCAGGAGACTGAGATGGCCACTCCAGAACCTTCACTTTATTCTGCTGTAGCCAATGACAGGTCGACTTGGCCTTGTGTTTTGAATCATTGTCATGTTGGAATGTCCAAGTACATCCCATGTGCAGCTTCCTGGCTGATGAATGCAAATGTTCCTCCAGTATTTTTTAATAACATTCTGCATTCATCTTGCCATAAATTTTGACCAAATTTGCTGTGCCTTTGTAGCTCACACATCCCCAAAACATCAGCAATCCACCTCCGTTTTTCACAATAGGATGGTGTACCTTTCATCATAGGCCTTGTTGACTCCTCTCCAAATGTAGCGTTTATGGTTGTGTCCAAAAAGCTCAATTTTGGTCTCATCACTCCAAATAACTTTGTGCCAGAAGGTTTGAGGCTTGTCTCTGTGCTGTTTGGCGTATTGTAAGCGGGATACTTTGTGGTATTTGCGTAGTAATGGCTTTCTTCAGGGCGACTTGACCATGCAGCCCATCTTTCTTCAAGTCCCTCCTTATTGTGCATCTTAAAACAGCCACACCACATGTTTTCAGAGAGTCCTGTATTTCACCTGAAGTTATTTGTGGGGTTTTCTTTGCATCCCGAACAATTATCCTGGCAGTTGTGGCTGAAATTTTAGTTGGTCTACCTGACCGTGGTTTGGTTTCAACAGAACCCCTCATTTTCCACTTCTTGGTTAGAGTTTGAACACTGCTGATTGGCATTCTCAATTCCTTGGATATATTTTTATATCCATTTCCTGTTTTATACAGCTCAAATTCCTTTTCTCGCAGATCCTTTGACAATTCTTTTGCTTTCCCCATGACTCAGAATCCAGAAACGTCAGTGCAGCACTGGATGAAAGATGCAAGGGTCTGTCAGGAGTCCAGAAACTCATTGACCTTTTATACACACTCACTAATTACAAGCAAACAGATCACAGGTGAGGATGGTTACCTTTAACCACTTAAGCCCCGGACCAATACGGACCATAATGACCAGAGGTGATTTCACAATTTGGCACTGCGCTGCTTTAACTGGAAATTGTGCAATGTTGTACCCAAACAAAATTTGCATCCTTTTCTTCCCACAAATAGAGCTTTCTTTTAATGGTATTTGATTGCCTCTGCGATTTTTTTTTTTTTGCAATATAAACTGAAAAACTGAAAATTTTGAAAAAAAATTATATTTTCTACTTTTTGTTATAAGAAAAATCGAATAAACTAAATTTTAGTCATACATTTAGGCCAAAATGTATTCAGCCACATGTCTTTAGTAAAAAAAAATGTCAATAAGCGTATATTTATTGGTTTGCGCAAAAGTTATAGCGTCTACAAACTAGGGTACATTTTCTGGAATTTACACAGCTTTTAATTTATGACTGCCTATCTCATTTCTTGAGGTGCTAAAATGGCAGGGCAGTACAAACCCCCCCCCCCAAATGACCCCATTTTGGAAACTAGACACCCTAAGGCAGGGATATGCAATTAGCGGACCTCCAGCTGTTGCCAAACTACAAGTCCCATGAGGCATAGTGAGACTCTGAGAGCAGCAAGCATGACACCCAGAGGCAGAGGCATGATGGGACTTGTAGTTTTGCAACAGCTGGAGGTCCGCTAATTGCATATCCATGCCCTAAGGCATGGTGAGTATTTTACAGCTCTCATTTGTTTTTGAAAATGAAGAAAGAAAGAAAATAATTTTTTTTTTTTTTCAATTTTCAAAACTTTGTGACAAAAAGTGAGACCTGCAAAATACTCACCATACCTCTCAGCAAATAGCTTGGGGTGTCTACTTTCCAAAATGAGGTCATTTGGGGGGGTTTTGTGCCATCTGGGCATTCCATGGCCTCCGAAACTGTGATAGGCAGTGAGGAGTGAAATCAAAAATTTATACCCTTAGAAAGCCTGAAGGCGGTGCTTGGTTTTTGGGGTCCCGTACGCGGCTAGGCTCCCAAAAAGTCTCACACATGTGGTATCCCCGTACTCAGGAGAAGCAACAGAATGTATTTTGGGGTGTAATTCCACATATAACCATGGCATGTTTGAGTAATATATCATTTAGTGACAACTTTGTGCAAAAAAATAAATAAAATAAAATAAATTGTCTTTTTTTCCGCAACTTGTGTCAACATATAAAATATTCACTGGACTCGACATGCCTCTCGGTATATAGCTTGGGGTGTCTACTTTCCAAAATGGGGTCATTTGGGGGGGGGGGTTGAACTGTCCTGGCATTTTATACACAACATTAGGAAGCTTACATCCACTCTTCTAACCACTTGAAGACAAAGCCCTTTCTGACACTTTTTGTTTACATGAAAACATATTTATTTTTTTGCAAGAAAATTATGTTGAACCCCCAAACATTATATATTTTTTTAAAGCAAAGGCCCTACAGATTAAAATGGTGGGTGTTTCATTTTTTTTTTTACACATTATTTGCGCAGCGATTTTTCAAACGCATTTTTTGGGGAAAAAATACACTTTTTTTAATTTTAATGCACTAAAACACACTATATTGCCCAAATGTTTGATGAAATAAAAAAGATGATCTTAGGCCGAGTACATAGATACCAAACACAACATGCTTTAAAATTTCGCACAAACGCACAGTGGCGACAAACTACATACATTTTTAAAAGCCTTTAAAAGCCTTTACAGGGTACCACGTTAGATTTACAGAGGAGGTCTACTGCTAAAATGACTGCCCTTGATCTGACCTTCGCGGTGATACCTCACATCCATGATGCAATTGCTGTTTACATATGACGCCAGACCGACGCTTGCGTTTGCCATTGCGCAAGAGCAGGGCGGGACAGGGGTGCTTTTTTTTTTTTATTATTATTAATTTTGCTTTTTTATTTCATTTTTAAACTGTTCTTTCCATATATTTTTTTTTTATCATTTTTATTGTTATCTCAGGGAATGTAAATATCCCCTATGATAGCAATAGGTAGTGACAGGTACACTTTTTTGAAAAAACTGGGGTCTATTGGACCCTAGATCTTTCCTCTGCCCTCAAAGCATCTGACCACACCAAGATTGGTGTGATAAAATGCTTTCCCAATTTCCCAATGGCGTTTTATATCCGGGGGGGGGGCATTCCCTCCCACTGCTTGTAAAAGCAGTCCAGAGGCTAATTAGCCGCTAGGATTGCTTTTACATGAAAGTCGGCCGCTGGCTGAAAAGAATAATACCAAGATGATACCTAAACCCGCAGGCATCAATCTGGTATAACCAAAGTCCAGCAACATACCAGTACGTTGCTGGTCCTTGTTGGACATGTATTGTAATCTTTTTTTTCATGTAGCCTGTTGGCTGAACGAAAAAAAGAGATTAATCGGTGGGTATGCCCACCATTAGAATACCTCCCTTCATTCACCCACTTCTAATGATGGGCATACATGCACCATTTATATATGCCAAAGCATGGGGGCATCCTCCCGCAAAAGTTATGCCGCGTACACATGGTCGGACTTTTCCACGGGCATGCCTCCGTCTGAATTTTGACCGTATGTACGCGGCATTAGGAGCAAAATCGCTCCTCCGCCCCTGCTGCCCCCATGCTTCGGCATATATGCTCTTCTTTTTTTTTTAACTGTGGTGGTGAAATCACCTCCTACAGCACTGGAGTCACAGGGATCAGGCCTGTCTCTGCGAACGCTGCAGTTATGTGTGTTGTGTTTTGTAAGTGACAGTGATCGATTGATACTGCACTTGGGTATCCTGGGCTGGACGGAGGGGCAAAACGCAGGTGCTAGCAGGTATCTGAGCTGATCCCGCTAACACTGCGTTTTTGGGAACCCTAAACTGCTGGGGACGCTAGTGTAGATCTGATCAGATCAGATATTGATCTGTTCAGATACTATACCACTAAGGGAGGTGTATGCTTCATGCGTGGGTGTTAGCGTTACTGGCACTAACCTGACGCTGCCTGGGGCGACGCAGACCCTCTCTGACACTAAAACCTAATTGATATCACCCGCCGGGCGATCAGGGGGTTAAACCTTTACTGGGTTATATATACGGCGGGTGCCCTGACACTATAAAAAGCAACCTAACTAACCAGCGTCACCTGTAACACTTATAAGGTGATCACTGGTGAAAGGGTTAACTAGGGGCAATTAGGGGGTTAAAACCTTTATTAGATAATATATGGGGGTACCTGACGCTATAAAAACCTGCGGCGAACCTAAAAAAAATAACTGGCTACCTATCAGCACCAGCATAACTAATACAGCGATCAGAAAAACGATCGATTAGTGACACTGGCAAAAGGGGGTGAAAGGGTTACCTGGGGGGCGATCAAGGGGTTAAACCTTTATTGGGTAATATATGGGGATACCTGATGCTATAAAAACCTGCGGCGAACCTAAAAAAAATAACTGGCTACCTATCGGCATCACCGACACTAAGACAGTGATCAGAAAAACGATCGCTTAGTGACACTGGCAAAAGGGGGTGAAAGGGTTACCTGGGGGGCGATCAAGGGGTTAAACCTTTATTAGGGGGGTTAGGGGGCTACACTGAACCTAAAACACTCTTTTACAGTCACAAATGTCACTGATTGCAGTGATCAGTAAATAAATGGTCACTGCAATCAGTGACACTGTGGCTGGGGGGTGATCTGGGGGGTGATCTGGGGGTGTCTGGGGGGGCGATCGTGTGCCTATGTGTGTGGTGTCAGGGTGCTGTTATGTGCACTAACCTCTGTGTCTTCTCTCATGCGGCGCTCGGTATATGTGAGCGCTGCATGAGAGATGACATCACTTCCTCCTGCCTGTGTGAACACTACACAGGCAGAGGAAGCTTTTCATTCGCCGGGAGCGATCGCGAGGGGGTGGCCAGAATCGAATGGCGGCCCCCTCATCACGGATCGCTCCCGAAGCGATCCCGGCCACTCACTGTACCGGAGGGGGTCCGATCGGACCCCCCACCCATACGAAGGCAGGCACGTACAGGTACGTGATTGTGCCTGTCCGTGCCATTCTTCCGACGTATATATACAGTGAGCGGTCGTTAAGTGGTTAATAGCCATCCAAACCCATTTGTGTCAACTTGTGTGCATGTTATCAGGCCAAAATCACCAATCAATGTAAACTTTTGATCAGGGTCATTTGGGTAGTTTCTGTCATCATTATGATTTAAAAAGAGTGTAGCAGGGTTCTACTGTAATAGACTATTGTTATATGGAATGTTCCCCAAACTCCCTCCGGTGTTCCAGTTACAATCCTATAAACTGTTTGTTTACTTATGTTCCGTGATGAGTGTGGAACTTATGGTACAGGGAGAAAGGGACTCCGTTGCCATGGATTCCTAATAGACTACGGTACCCAGAGTGCAGCTGTACTCCCAGAATGCATTACAACCACTGCACAGCCTGCTGGGGGAGGTTACTTAAGGAAGGGGAGGAGCCGCGCTCAGTCTCTCTGGACTTCGCTTTCAACCAAGCAGGAAGTCTGTGTGAGGCCTGCTGCCGGGCGCCTAGGCCCAAAGCCTGGGCCTGTAGTTTCGCGGAGGATCACCAAGCCAGAGAGGGATCTCTTTCCGTGTGACCAGCTTGCACTTCTCAGAGACCGGAGTCATCCACCAACCGACATCTACGGCGGCTGTGAGAGGGATCGGAGACTGTACGTTGTGGAGAGGTCGCGGATCGAGGTACCGACAGCGGATTGTGTCAGGCGGACTAGGCCTGTTTGGGTGAGCGGGCACCTGCCCAGAATCTATAACTGTCTATTCGGCCTGTGACTCTTGAAGGCCCACCATCATCAGAGTAGTGCGCCACACATACACCAGGACATAGCGCAGCGTGTGGTAGCTGCGTAGTTAAAGTTTGGCGTTACACTGACGGAGAGTTTCACTCCCAAAAGCATTGCGGGAGTTTAGTTACATCTTTAATCTCCTTTTGGATTACAATTATAACGTGCACCAACGTTTGCTAACGAAGATTCCCACCATTGAGGAATTCGTACAATAATCTTAGTCAGGCCTGACTGGAACTAACATTGACGGAACACAGGGTGATATTGCCCACTAGGGGGAGCTCGCGAGCATAGGACTGTTTATTCATAGAAAGTAGGCATTAACATTGTGTAATATTTTTTTGTCTTATTCATATTATTGACTCTTGCAGGGCCCTGCAGAGCCAACTGAAAGTACACAAATGTATTAACCTGTCTTCTTACCTCTTATTAAGTAAACTTTATATTTGGTTAAGTGTAAAGCCTGTGTGACGCATTTTTGTTAGCCTGAAGGACTACAACGAAGAAAGGTAGAATTGTGTTTCCCAATAGCAAGTGGGTATTACAATTATTTTCTATACCAGTTGTGCCAAGGGAGGGTTCGAGACAGTTAAGGGGTTGAGAATCAGAGGGCAGACCCAAACAAAACCAGCAGTTCCTTCGGGGGTTGTGCTACACGAGTAAACACAGTTGATTGATAATTAATGGCTTCAGCCGAACACTAACCATGAGTTAAAAAAACGTTTTTGTGCTATCATTCATATTCTCTGAAAAATGGCCAAGAAATCATAAATTCTGCCAGGGTATGTAAACTTATGAGCACAACTGTATATACACTGAGCAAAATTATAAACGCAACACTTTTGTGTTTGCCCCTATTTATCATGGGCTGAACGCAAGGATCTATGACTTTTTCTCCTATACTCCAAACACAGAGAAACCATGCAAACTCCAGGCAGGTAGTGCCATGATTGGGATTAAAACCGACAACCCTAGTGCTGCCAGGCGGAAGTCATTTGGCCACGGTGCTGTCCTTAGCACCTGAAATTATGGTCAAGAGAAGTGCTTCCCTTTTGTTCTGTCTTCTAGGGAAGTCCGGTATGGCACCAGTCATAGGCTTCCCGAGTCAATGTCTGATTGGGCATAGCATTCTCTTGCAAATTAGACGGCCATCTTTGAGGGTCATATAAAGCCCCTGCTGTGAACATGTGGTGAGGGGAAAGAAGATAGGACAGAGATTAGCTTATGGGGGCAAGATAGATTGAGCCTTGTTTAGCGCCCTGCTCTAGTCAGGCTAAAATTTGTTAATTATATTCTCTTTATTTATTTTCTTACATTTTCAAATTGACAGTGTACATACTTATACATATTTGTTTTTCACAATAAAAAATAGCAAAATATTATCAATGTAATTTTCACTCTGTTAACCCTCGTCCCTCCCACCTTCCCCCCTCCCCATTTACCATTTCTCATGTTGGTTTTTTTTCTATTATTTCTTTCTTCCATTTTTACACATTATTCAATATTATTTATTATTTTCATTTAATTTCCTTATACCATTTTTCTTACTTCCTTTTCTTTTCTCCTTTTTTTTTTCTCTTTTTCTTTCCCTCGTTCTCCGTTTTACAGGGATATCCCTATTTTTTCCAGCCACGGGTTCCACACCTTTTCAAACTCTCTTGTGTTCCCTCTCTTAATATATACTACCTTCTCCTTCCATATTGTTTCAGTGACCGTGTTAGCCCATTCTCTCACTGAGGGGGGTCTTCTGCCTGCCATCTCTGCGCTATCAATTTTCTTGCATGAAAAAGGCATCTGAGCGCTGCTTTTGTTATATTTGTTGCTCTGCTTGTTCCTTCCCCTAGTCCCAGGATACACATTCTGGGATCTATTTCTATTGTTGTCATATATGTCCTATTTATGCTATCCAGTACCTCTGTCCAGTACCTAAATAATTTCGGGCACCTCCATAGCATATGTATCAGGTCCCCTGTGTCCTGACATCTGGGACACCCTGCATCTGTTCTCCATCCAAAATCAAACAACCTTTTTGGTGTATAGTATGTCCGATGTAGTAGCATTAGAAATGAAAACGTCTGAGCCGGTGAAACAGATACAAGGTGTCCACTCTCTAGTACCTTTTTCCATTGCCCCTCGGATATGGGCCCCAGATCTTCCTCCCATTTCCCTTTGCTTTTGAGATGTTCTGGAGCTGTAATACTTCCTTTGCATAGATGTGGGTATAGTTCAGATATACGGCCCCCGGTCTCACTCTGATTGCCCAATCTCTGAAAGATAGGGGATTTGTGCCAGGTTGGTCCCTGTCTATCAAACTGCGTATTTAATGTGTGTCTAATTTGAAGATATCTATAGAATGTATGTTTAGGGACATCATATTCCTCTCTAAGTGCAGCAAAAGTTTTTAGAATTTTTCCCTCATACAACTGGGCCAGCCTGGTTATCCCCTTCCCTTCCCATTCCTTAATTTTCCCCATCAGCTCCAACTCCTGAAGATTCCTATTATCCCAAAGGGGTGTGAATTCTGTCTCTCCTTTTAATCCCCTTATTGCTTTCACCGCTTTCCACACCTTTATTGCCATCTTGACCGTGGGGGATTTATATAAAAATGAGTTTGCCTCCAGAGCCTCAATCACCAATTTATGGGGTGACCCCGATGTCATCAATCGCCCATTTGTATCTCCTCCCAGCTCTGGTCTCATTCCTATATGCTGCAGCTGTGCTGCCAGGAAGTAACACCGTGGGTGTGGTACCGCCATACCTCCCTCCCTTGTTGACAGTTGCAGGGTCTGTAATCCTATCCTCGCTTGGCCTCCTTTCCATATTAATTCTCTAAATAGTGTGTCAATTTTCCTAAACCATTTCTTATGTATCCATGTTGGTGTGTTATGCAATACATATAATAATTGTGGCATCCACAGCATTTTGATCAGGTTACATCTCCCTGCAACTGACAGTGGGAGCCGCCGCCATATTTGAATTTTATTTTTAAATTTAGACAGGAGGGGAACTATGTTGTTATTTATATATTTATTTTGGTCAAATGTTATATGTATTCCCAAGTATTTCATTGTATCCACCATTTCTAATTGGGGTATTTCTACTGAGGTTTGATTGGCAATCTGGTCCACCGGCATCAAGGCTGATTTTTCCCAATTTATAACCAATCCTGAGAGTCTTCCAAATTCTCCAAAGATACTCATAGCCTGCTTAAGTGAATGATCTGTGTCCCCCAAGAAGAGAAGAACAATTTTTGTATTCGTTCTTATTGCTATGGCCAATGGCTCCATTGCTAGTGCAAAAAGCAGGGGTGACAATGGACACCCCTGCCTTGTGCCCCTCTCCAATTTAATCTTACCTGAATAATCATTGTTGACTCTAATTTTTGCACTTGGGTCACTATACAGGATTTTTATCCATCTGATAACTGATGGACCAAAACCAAATGCTCCTAGAGCATGCCAGATATACCCCCACTCCAAGCTGTTGAACGCCTTGACCACATCTAAGGACATAACTGCCCTAGTACCCCAAATTCTGTGTTGGAGTTTGTAGGTTAAGGAATACCCTTCTAATATTCATACTAGTTGATCTACTGGGGATAAACCCAGTTTAATCTTGATGTATTAGTCTTGAAATAATTTTGTTTAATCTAGTTGCCATTATTTTGGCCAATATTTTAGCGTCTGAGCAAAGCAGGGAGATGGGCCTATAGGATGAGGTTTCTAGTGGAACTTTCCCTTCCTTATGCAGAACTATAATTATTGCTTCTGACATTGACTTAGGCAATTCCCCCTCCTCCCTTGCCCAATTCAGTGTTTTAAGAAGTTCCGGCAATAGCACTTTCCCGTAATGTTTATAAGTTTCTATAGGGAGACCATCAGGTCCAGGCGATTTCTGATTGGCCATCTCTGCAACTGCTAACTGTACTTCTTCAAGAGTTATCAGAGCCTCTATTCCCTCTTTCTCTGCTTCAGTAAGAATTGGTATTTTAATTTTCCCAAATAATATTTCCAATTCCTCCTCTCCCGCTGCACCCTGCGATTTGTATAATTTATCATAATATTCTCTAAAGGTATCTGTAATATCTGATACCCGAGTGGAGATTTCTCCTTTCGAAGTCCTAATGGCGGGTACTGCGGATGGGGAGGAATTGGTTCGCACTAAATGTGCCAGCATTCTTCCGACACTCTCCCCCTCCCCAAATGCGGCTTGTTTCTGAAATAATCTTTTATTCTCAGATTTTTTAATCATTGCTATTTTATATTCTTGTTGTTTATTCATCCATATTCCTTGTCACTCTGGTGTTGGGTTTTCAACATATTCCTTTTCTACATTCACCAATTCCTGCCTTATCCTATTCTCCCCCTCTCTGGATACCTTTTTTACTTTTGCCACTTGTTGAATACATATTCCCCTTAAAGTCAGGCTAAAATTTAGGTTTTGGCTTCACTTTACCCAGTGGAAGGGTGAACAGTTCTTTTTGGTCTGGTCAGGTTTTCCTAAGGTCATTGGTTGAATGCTCCTGTCTGCCTCTGGAAGAAGCTTCCAGAATATATAATTGGAGGACCAACCACTGATTGATAAATATTTATTAGACCTCAGCCAATACCTGGGAGTGGGCATCCAGAAGGTGGCTGAGGGAGGTGATAACTGTTTGGGAGGCCGGAGCTAATGCCGTGTACACACGGTTGGACGTTTGACCGGGCAAAACTCTGTCGGAACCTGCTCTCTATCTAAGTCCGTCGGAATTTCTGACGAGAAAAGTCCGATGGGGCATACACACGGCCGGAATATCCGATGAAAAGCTCCCATCTGACTTTTCCATCGGAAATTCCGGCCGTGTGTACGCGGCATAAGTGTTCTTTCTTGGCTAAGAGGGTTTCTCTTTTCCTTGGGAGACATGTAGTGTGAGACGAGAGCTGCAGCTTGGACCTCAGCAGGTGCTGGGCTAGGGGGCCTGGAGATGATTGTTTAAGTCCAGATCTGGAGAAGGACCTTCTCTCCCCCACTGAAGAGTGTGATGTGGAAAAGTTGGGTGGAAGACAGCTTCTAGGACATTGTGAGTAGGACCTAAGATTGGGACTTTCATGAGTTCCCACTGCTATAGGATTTGTGCTGAGAAGTTTGTCCTCTTGTTGATATTTGATAAAGTATCCTGAACCCTCACCTGCCCTCCTGTTCAAGTTTCTGCAAGTAAAATTCACAAAAAGACATCCCCTAGACCAGTGGTTCTCAACTCCTGTTCTCAGGACCCACAAACAGGCCAGGTTTGCAAGATAACTGAAATACATCACAGGTGATATCATTTGCTGCTCAGTGATTGCAGTATTCTAGTCTGCATCTCCCCAAGGTAATACTTAATACCTGGCCTGTTAGTGGGTCCTGAGGACAGGAGTTGAGAACCACTGCCCTAGACTGAGCCTGTATTGTTTGTGTGCATGGAACTGTGACTGTGGCAGACGGCCTCTGTACTAGCAAGGGAGATCTGGGCATATACTCAGTGGCCCTTCCAGGAGTGAGCACCTCACTAGGCACAGGTTCCTGTGTAGAACAGACAGTCTAGGCACATCGCAGACACCTGTTAGTATCTGCTGATGGGAGCAAAGAATAGGGATGAGCTTCGTGTTCGAGTCGAACATACGTTCGACTCGAACATTGGCTGTTCGATCGTTCGACGAAGATCGAACGATTTGGGCCGTTCGCGCCAAATTCGAGTGACGCGAACGGCCCACAATGCACTACGCCATCGCAGTGTCATCCAGGCGCTGTGATTGGCCAAGCATGCACTGTGACCCCGCATGCTTGGCCAATCACAGCGCCGGCAGCGAGGAGAGCAATGATTGGCCACAGGCAGGATGCCTGTGGCCAATTATTGCTGAGGGTGTTTAGTACACGCCCCACACTATAAAAGGCCGCCAGCACGGCGGCCTAGTGTAGTGTGTTCCGGAGCAGGGATAGAGTAGCATAGGCAGGGACAGTGACTGTTATTTCTTTCTTGCTTAACCTGGATTCCTTTAGTTTAGGGAAAGAGAAGGATAGGTAGGGAGAGTGTCAGTGTGTTTTGTGCTTCTGCTATAGTGTGCTTAAAAAAAAACATTTATTCTAGGGACAGAAAACTCTAGGTAGGGACAGTGTCAGTTTCTTTCACTCTGCAAGTCCTTGTTTCCAGGGACCTGGAAGGACAGTGAGTGAATTGTCCTTTTGCTATATTGTGATTAAAAAAAACATTTATTCTAGGGACAGAAAACTCTAGGTAGGGACAGTGTCAGTTTCTTTCACTCTGCAAGTCCTTGTTTCCAGGGACCTGGAAGGACAGTGAGTGAATTGTCCTTTTGCTATATTGTGATTAAAAAAAACATTTATTCTAGGGACAGAAAACTCTAGGTAGGGACAGTGTCAGTTTCTTTCACTCTGCAAGTCCTTGTTTCCAGGGACCTGGAAGGACAGTGAGTGAATTGTCCTTTTGCTATATTGTGATTAAAAAAAACATTTATTCTAGGGACAGAAAACTCTAGGTAGGGACAGTGTCAGTTTCTTTCACTCTGCAAGTCCTTGTTTCCAGGGACCTGGAAGGACAGTGAGTGAATTGTCCTTTTGCTATATTGTGATTAAAAAAAACATTTTTTTCTAGGGACAGAAAACTGTAGGTAGGGAGAGTATTTTTTTTCTTTCACTCTGCAAGTCCTTGTTTCCAGGGACCTGTAAGGACAGTGAGTTAATTGTCCTTGTGCTATATTGTGCTGAAAAAAACATTTATTCCAGGGACAGAAAACTCTAGGTAGGGACAGTGTCAGTTTCTTTCACTCTGCAAGTCCTTGTTTCCAGGGACCTGGAAGGACAGTGAGTGAATTGTCCTTTTGCTATATTGTGATTAAAAAAAACATTTTTTTCTAGGGACAGAAAACTGTAGGTAGGGAGAGTGTTTTTTTTCTTTCACTCTGCAAGTCCTTGTTTCCAGGGACCTGTAAGGACAGTGAGTTAATTTTCCTTGTGCTATATTGTGATTAAAAAAAACATTTATTCTAGGGACAGAAAACTCTAGGTAGGGACAGTGTCAGTTTCTTTCACTCTGCAAGTCCTTGTTTCCAGGGACCTGGAAGGACAGTGAGTGAATTGTCCTTTTGCTATATTGTGATTAAAAAAAACATTTATTCTAGGGACAGAAAACTCTAGGTAGGGACAGTGTCAGTTTCTTTCACTCTGCAAGTCCTTGTTTCCAGGGACCTGGAAGGACAGTGAGTGAATTGTCCTTTTGCTATATTGTGATTAAAAAAAACATTTTTTTCTAGGGACAGAAAACTGTAGGTAGGGAGAGTATTTTTTTTCTTTCACTCTGCAAGTCCTTGTTTCCAGGGACCTGTAAGGACAGTGAGTTAATTGTCCTTGTGCTATATTGTGCTGAAAAAAACATTTATTCCAGGGACAGAAAACTCTAGGTAGGGACAGTGTCAGTTTCTTTCACTCTGCAAGTCCTTGTTTCCAGGGACCTGGAAGGACAGTGAGTGAATTGTCCTTTTGCTATATTGTGATTAAAAAAAACATTTTTTTCTAGGGACAGAAAACTGTAGGTAGGGAGAGTATTTTTTTTCTTTCACTCTGCAAGTCCTTGTTTCCAGGGACCTGTAAGGACAGTGAGTTAATTTTCCTTGTGCTATATTGTGATTAAAAAAAACATTTATTCTAGGGACAGAAAACTCTAGGTAGGGACAGTGTCAGTTTCTTTCACTCTGCAAGTCCTTGTTTCCAGGGACCTGGAAGGACAGTGAGTGAATTGTCCTTTTGCTATATTGTGATTAAAAAAAACATTTTTTTCTAGGGACAGAAAACTGTAGGTAGGGAGAGTATTTTTTTTCTTTCACTCTGCAAGTCCTTGTTTCCAGGGACCTGTAAGGACAGTGAGTTAATTGTCCTTGTGCTATATTGTGCTGAAAAAAACATTTATTCCAGGGACAGAAAACTCTAGGTAGGGACAGTGTCAGTTTCTTTCACTCTGCAAGTCCTTGTTTCCAGGGACCTGGAAGGACAGTGAGTGAATTGTCCTTTTGCTATATTGTGATAAAAAAAAACATTTTTTTCTAGGGACAGAAAACTGTAGGTAGGGAGAGTGTTTTTTTTCTTTCACTCTGCAAGTCCTTGTTTCCAGGGACCTGTAAGGACAGTGAGTTAATTTTCCTTGTGCTATATTGTGATTAAAAAAAACATTTATTCTAGGGACAGAAAACTCTAGGTAGGGACAGTGTCAGTTTCTTTCACTCTGCAAGTCCTTGTTTCCAGGGACCTGGAAGGACAGTGAGTGAATTGTCCTTTTGCTATATTGTGATTAAAAAAAACATTTTTTTCTAGGGACAGAAAACTGTAGGTAGGGAGAGTGTTTTTTTTCTTTCACTCTGCAAGTCCTTGTTTCCAGGGACCTGTAAGGACAGTGAGTTAATTTTCCTTGTGCTATATTGTGATTAAAAAAAACATTTATTCTAGGGACAGAAAACTCTAGGTAGGGACAGTGTCAGTTTCTTTCACTCTGCAAGTCCTTGTTTCCAGGGACCTGGAAGGACAGTGAGTGAATTGTCCTTTTGCTATATTGTGATTAAAAAAAACATTTATTCTAGGGACAGAAAACTCTAGGTAGGGACAGTGTCAGTTTCTTTCACTCTGCAAGTCCTTGTTTCCAGGGACCTGGAAGGACAGTGAGTGAATTGTCCTTTTGCTATATTGTGATTAAAAAAAACATTTTTTTCTAGGGACAGAAAACTGTAGGTAGGGAGAGTATTTTTTTTCTTTCACTCTGCAAGTCCTTGTTTCCAGGGACCTGTAAGGACAGTGAGTTAATTGTCCTTGTGCTATATTGTGCTGAAAAAAACATTTATTCCAGGGACAGAAAACTCTAGGTAGGGACAGTGTCAGTTTCTTTCACTCTGCAAGTCCTTGTTTCCAGGGACCTGGAAGGACAGTGAGTGAATTGTCCTTTTGCTATATTGTGATTAAAAAAAACATTTTTTTCTAGGGACAGAAAACTGTAGGTAGGGAGAGTATTTTTTTTCTTTCACTCTGCAAGTCCTTGTTTCCAGGGACCTGTAAGGACAGTGAGTTAATTTTCCTTGTGCTATATTGTGATTAAAAAAAACATTTATTCTAGGGACAGAAAACTCTAGGTAGGGACAGTGTCAGTTTCTTTCACTCTGCAAGTCCTTGTTTCCAGGGACCTGGAAGGACAGTGAGTGAATTGTCCTTTTGCTATATTGTGATTAAAAAAAACATTTTTTTCTAGGGACAGAAAACTGTAGGTAGGGAGAGTATTTTTTTTCTTTCACTCTGCAAGTCCTTGTTTCCAGGGACCTGTAAGGACAGTGAGTTAATTGTCCTTGTGCTATATTGTGCTGAAAAAAACATTTATTCCAGGGACAGAAAACTCTAGGTAGGGACAGTGTCAGTTTCTTTCACTCTGCAAGTCCTTGTTTCCAGGGACCTGGAAGGACAGTGAGTGAATTGTCCTTTTGCTATATTGTGATAAAAAAAAACATTTTTTTCTAGGGACAGAAAACTGTAGGTAGGGAGAGTGTTTTTTTTCTTTCACTCTGCAAGTCCTTGTTTCCAGGGACCTGTAAGGACAGTGAGTTAATTTTCCTTGTGCTATATTGTGATTAAAAAAAACATTTATTCTAGGGACAGAAAACTCTAGGTAGGGACAGTGTCAGTTTCTTTCACTCTGCAAGTCCTTGTTTCCAGGGACCTGGAAGGACAGTGAGTGAATTGTCCTTTTGCTATATTGTGATTAAAAAAAACATTTTTTTCTAGGGACAGAAAACTGTAGGTAGGGAGAGTGTTTTTTTTCTTTCACTCTGCAAGTCCTTGTTTCCAGGGACCTGTAAGGACAGTGAGTTAATTTTCCTTGTGCTATATTGTGATTAAAAAAAACATTTATTCTAGGGACAGAAAACTCTAGGTAGGGACAGTGTCAGTTTCTTTCACTCTGCAAGTCCTTGTTTCCAGGGACCTGGAAGGACAGTGAGTGAATTGTCCTTTTGCTATATTGTGATTAAAAAAAACATTTATTCTAGGGACAGAAAACTCTAGGTAGGGACAGTGTCAGTTTCTTTCACTCTGCAAGTCCTTGTTTCCAGGGACCTGGAAGGACAGTGAGTGAATTGTCCTTTTGCTATATTGTGATTAAAAAAAACATTTTTTTCTAGGGACAGAAAACTGTAGGTAGGGAGAGTATTTTTTTTCTTTCACTCTGCAAGTCCTTGTTTCCAGGGACCTGTAAGGACAGTGAGTTAATTGTCCTTGTACTATATTGTGCTGAAAAAAACATTTATTCCAGGGACAGAAAACTCTAGGTAGGGACAGTGTCAGTTTCTTTCACTCTGCAAGTCCTTGTTTCCAGGGACCTGGAAGGACAGTGAGTGAATTGTCCTTTTGCTATATTGTGATAAAAAAAAACATTTTTTTCTAGGGACAGAAAACTGTAGGTAGGGAGAGTGTTTTTTTTCTTTCACTCTGCAAGTCCTTGTTTCCAGGGACCTGTAAGGACAGTGAGTTAATTTTCCTTGTGCTATATTGTGATTAAAAAAAACATTTATTCTAGGGACAGAAAACTCTAGGTAGGGACAGTGTCAGTTTCTTTCACTCTGCAAGTCCTTGTTTCCAGGGACCTGGAAGGACAGTGAGTGAATTGTCCTTTTGCTATATTGTGATTAAAAAAAACATTTTTTTCTAGGGACAGAAAACTGTAGGTAGGGAGAGTGTTTTTTTTCTTTCACTCTGCAAGTCCTTGTTTCCAGGGACCTGTAAGGACAGTGAGTTAATTTTCCTTGTGCTATATTGTGATTAAAAAAAACATTTATTCTAGGGACAGAAAACTCTAGGTAGGGACAGTGTCAGTTTCTTTCACTCTGCAAGTCCTTGTTTCCAGGGACCTGGAAGGACAGTGAGTGAATTGTCCTTTTGCTATATTGTGATTAAAAAAAACATTTATTCTAGGGACAGAAAACTCTAGGTAGGGACAGTGTCAGTTTCTTTCACTCTGCAAGTCCTTGTTTCCAGGGACCTGGAAGGACAGTGAGTGAATTGTCCTTTTGCTATATTGTGATTAAAAAAAACATTTTTTTCTAGGGACAGAAAACTGTAGGTAGGGAGAGTATTTTTTTTCTTTCACTCTGCAAGTCCTTGTTTCCAGGGACCTGTAAGGACAGTGAGTTAATTGTCCTTGTGCTATATTGTGCTGAAAAAAACATTTATTCCAGGGACAGAAAACTCTAGGTAGGGACAGTGTCAGTTTCTTTCACTCTGCAAGTCCTTGTTTCCAGGGACCTGGAAGGACAGTGAGTGAATTGTCCTTTTGCTATATTGTGATTAAAAAAAACATTTTTTTCTAGGGACAGAAAACTGTAGGTAGGGAGAGTGTTTTTTTTCTTTCACTCTGCAAGTCCTTGTTTCCAGGGACCTGTAAGGACAGTGAGTTAATTTTCCTTGTGCTATATTGTGATTAAAAAAAACATTTTTTCTAGGGACAGAAAACTGTAGGTAGGGAGAGTGTTTTTTTTCTTTCACTCTGCAAGTCCTTGTTTCCAGGGACAGAGAAGGACACCTGAAGGTAGCCCTTATTGCTTTTTTCCCATCTCCCTGCAGGCCATCTATTAGAATGTCTGGAAGGCAAACAAGGAGAGGCAGACAGTCAGGAGGCAATAAAAGAGGGCAAGCAGGCTCTGTGTCTGGGGGCAACAGTGCTGGTCGTGGACGCGGTGCATTGTCATCAGCACATGGCCATGGGACACGCTTGTCCTTCTTTTCGGCAGCTGGACATGTTGAGCCACATCATGCCGAAGACTTGGTAGAGTGGATGACCAAGCCCTCCTCCTCCTCCTCATCCTCTCTCACCCAGGCTCAGGGTACTGGAAAAGCAGCTGCCAAAGCGTCGTCTTCCCTGGTATCAATGTCAGACAAATCATCAGTCACTCCTTCCCTAGACCCACCATGTCCTCCTCCTGAGGAGTCCCCCGAACTGTTTCAGCACAGTGTTGGGTACATGCTCCAGGAGGATGCCCAGCGTTTCGAAGGGTCTGATGATGAAACCCAGCTAGAGGAAGGCAGTAGCGTGAGAGCAGACAGAGGGGATGCTCAAGAAGGACACCAATCTGGCAGTCATGTTCCAGCAGCTGCAGCATACTGCCAGATTGGCTCCAGTGATGAGGAGGGAGGGGATGATGAGGTCAATGACTCCACGTGGGTGCCTAATAGGAGAGAGGAGGAGGAGGAGGATGAGGAGGAGGCACATCTCCAACGAGGCAGGATGCCCTTTGGTGGCCAGCGTAAGGGCAGTACACCGACGGAATCACACCGCAGAGCTCCGCCTGTGCAGGGCGCTGCCTCTGCCCGTCATTCAAAAAGTTCTTTGGTGTGGGCCTTTTTTGAGGCTAGTGCATCAGATCGCACAGCTGCTGTTTGCAACATATGTCTCAAGCGTATATCGCGTGGCCAAAACATCAGCCGCTTGGGTACCACATGCCTGACCAGACATATGTTGACCTGCCATGCAGCTCGTTGGCAAGCCTACCTCAAAGACCCACACCAAAGAACAAAGCGGACCTCTCCTTGCACCGCATCAGCTGGGATCTCCAACCCCACTATAACTTCAGTCCTCTCTGAAACATGCACTGAGAGGAATGAAGGTGTAGAATTAGGTGTGTCACAGCCAAGTACTTGCGCCCACTCTGCTAGCAGTACACCGACGTCCGATTCTAGCAGGCAAATTTCCCTGCCCCAGCTGCTGGACCGTCGAAAGAAGTTCACTCCCAGCCATCCACATGCCCAGCGGTTGAATGCTAGCTTGGCTAAATTGCTAGCGCTTCAACTGCTGCCTTTTCAGTTGGTAGACTCGGCCCCCTTCCGTGAGTTTGTGCAATGTGCGGTTCCTCAGTGGCAGGTTCCCAAACGCCACTTTTTCTCACGGAAGGCTATTCCGGCTCTCTACCGGCATGTGGAAGGCAATGTCTTGGCCTCGCTGGACAGGGCGGTCAGCGGTAAGGTGCATATTACCGCTGACTCATGGTCCAGCAGGCATGGACAGGGACGTTACCTTTCTTTCACGGCCCATTGGGTCACTCTTTTGGCAGCTGGGAAGGATTCAGGACAAGGTGCAGTAGTGTTGGAGGTTGTCCCACCGCCACGCCTCCAAAATGCTACTACTGGTTGTGACACACCTCTCTCCTCCACCCCCTCCTCTTCTTCTTCCTCCATGGCCTCTTCCTGTGGTTTGTCCTATGAACCAGCGGTGCTCCGTAGCCGTTCACGGGGCTACGCAAGTACGCAGGCAAAAAGATGCCATGCCGTGCTTGCGCTGGTGTGTTTGGGGGACAGAAGCCACACTGGGGCAGAGGTCCTGTCTGCTCTGCAGGGCCAGGCCGAGAGGTGGTTGACGCCACGCCAGCTTAAGCCAGGAATGGTGGTTTGCGACAATGGCACCAACCTCCTCTCCGCCCTCCGACAGGGACAACTGACCCATGTGCCCTGTGTGGCTCACGTCCTTAACCTGGTGGTGCAGCGGTTCTTGGGCAGGTACCCGGGCTTACAGGATGTCCTGAGGCAGGCCAGGAAAGTCTGTGTGCATTTCCGCAGATCTTATAATGCCAGTGCTCGCCTGGCTGAGCTGCAAAAGGAGTTGAACCTGCCCAAGAACCGCCTTATATGTGACATGCCCACCAGGTGGAACTCAACGTTGGCCATGCTGCAGCGGCTGCACACGCAGCAGAGGGCCATCAATGAGTACCTGTGCGACTACGGCACCAGGACAGGGTCAGGGGAGCTTGGTTTTTTTTCTCCACGCCAGTGGGGCATGATCAGGGATGCATGCACTGTCCTGGCACCATTTGAGGAGGCCACGAGGATGGTGAGCAGTGACAGTGCATGCATCAGTGACACTGTACCTCTTGTCCACCTGTTGGAGCACACGCTGCGTGGAATAATGGACAGGGCACTTGAGGCAGAACAGAGGCAGGAAGAGGAGGACTTCCTTGCCTCTCAAGGCCCCCTTTACCCAGACAGTGTTCCTTCTGTCCCACCCATCGCACAGGAAGAGGAGGAGGAGGAGGAGGAGGAGGAGGATTGTGTCAGCATGGAGGTGGAGGCTGGCACTCAGCATCATCAGCAGCAGTCTTTTAGGGATGATTTACAGTCCCAAGAAACCAGTGGACTTGTACGTGGCTGGGAGGAGGTGGCTGCGGATCATGTCGTCCTTAGTGACCCAGAGGACTCCGGAGCGAATGCCTCAGCAAACCTACGCTGCATGGCCTCCCTGATCCTGCAAAGTCTGCGGAAGGATCCTCGTATTCTTCGGATCAAGGAGAGGGACCATTACTGGCTGGCCACTCTCCTTGATCCACGGTACAAGGGTAAGGTTGCGGACCTTATGTTACCGTCGCAGAGGGAGCAGAGGATGAGACAACTCCGGGAGGCCTTGCAGAAAGGTCTGTGCAACGCGTTCCCAGAGACTGGGAGGTTGCAAACTCCTGGTCCTGGACAACGAGTTGCTGAGGCTTCGGCCAGTCAAAGAAGGAGCGGTGGGGAAGGTGGCCGTCTGACCGATGCGTTCAGACAATTCTTTAGTCCGCAGCCCCAAAGTATGATTGGTTCCAGCAACCATCGCCAGCGTCTGATAAACATGGTGCAGGAATATCTAGGGGCAAGGTCAGACTTGGACACCTTCCCCACCGAAAATCCTCTGGCTTACTGGGTCTTGAGGATGGATCACTGGCCAGAGCTTGCACAGTATGCAATTGAGCTACTGGCCTGTCCTGCATCCAGCGTTCTTTCGGAACGCACATTCAGTGCTGCTGGAGGATTTGTCACGGATCACAGGGTGCGCCTGTCCACCGACTCGGTTGATCGACTGACTTTCATCAAGATGAACCAGTCTTGGATCACCACCAGCTACCACACACCTGATGCTGATATAACAGACTAATTGATTTTAAAATGTCACATCCCTTCAAGACTGATGCTGATGCTGAGTGCCTGTGCTGTTATGTTGACTGCCTATCCTCCTCCTCCGAGTCCTCAATGATACGATTGATGATGATAGCTTGGAAGATCATTTTTGTTTATGGGTGCCGCCACCAGTGCCTAACGCCCAATTTTTCAGCCCCTGTTTAACAGGGGCGTGTAATTACAATTTTTGAAGCAATACTTTGCAACAGGGCTCATTGCTGTGCTCCAAGTACAGTATCTGTGAGGAGTTGCAGTGTTGTGCCACCAGTGCCTAAGGCCCAATTTTTCAGCCCCTGTTTAACAGGGGCGTGTCATTACAATTTTTGAAGCAATACTTTGCAACAGGGCTCATTGCTGTGCTCCAAGTACAGTATCTGTGAGGGGTTGCAGTGTTGTGCCACCAGTGCCTAAGGCCCAATTTTTCAGCCCCTGTTCAACAGGGGCATGTAATTACAATTCTTGATCTAATAATTCACAGCAGGGCCCATTGCTGCACCCACCAAGAGTAACTGTCAGGGCTTACAGTGTTGTGGCACCAGCACCACCATCAAAGGCCCAATTTTTACTACCACTGTTCAACAATTATATGTAATTAAAATTCCTGATATAATAGTTGACAGCAGGGCGTTCCAGCACCAACCAAGAGTAACTGTGAGTGCTTACAGTGTTGTGCCAACACCAACAACTAAGGGGCCTATTTCTGCAGAGTATATACGGCAGGTCCCTACTTTCAAACATCCAACTTACAAACGACTCCTACTTGCAAACGCAAGAAGACAACAGGAAGTGAGAGGAAATCTACCACTAGGAAGGAAAATTCTCTCCTGTAAGAATAAATATGGGAGAAAGGTGTCTCCTCTGTACTGATGCTTTATCAGCAATCCTTGTTTCAAGAAAAACACCACATTTCAAAAACAGTTGTCATTGGGACGGAAAGTGAGGTGAAATGTTCTGAACAGGGGCACAGACAGCAAAACAAATGTTACAGGGGTGATAACCCTTACCTATGTTTTCCAAAAAGTTTAAAAATAGATTTTTGGGCTGGAGCTACACTTCAACAATGTACCTGTTCAAAATTACAAACAGATTCTACATAAGAACAAACCTACAGTCCCTGTCTTGTATGCACCGCCTGTATACGGCTGTTCAGAGTATATAGGGCCTTTTTTATTTTATGTGCGGGGTTCCCCTTAATATCCATACAAGACCCAAAGGGGCTGGTAATGGGCTGGGGTAGGGGGGGGGGGTCATGGGGTAGCTATGCCATTTTTCTTAAAGAATTTCATCCATATTACCGGGACCAGACATTACATTAAAGCCGCAAGCAGTTTTAAATGGCTTTTTTTTCCTTTAGAAGTGTCATTTTGTGCAGGGACAGTTCTAAACACGGGAAACACGTGGCACTTCACAGGCATACTTTAGACACCCCCCAGGTACGATATTTAAAGGAATATTTGACTTTTTTTTTTTCACTTTATGCATCATTAAAATGACTGCTCCCGAAAAACGACCGTTTTTAAAACTTCTTTTTGCATTGATACATGTCCCCTGGTGCAGAACCCGGGTTCCCAAACCCTTTTTAGGACAATAACATGCATAATAGTTGTTATAATTAGCACTTTAGAATTCGAACGTTCGCATCCATTGTATTTAATAGGGTTCTAATGTTCGTTCGAACTTCCGGTCCGTTCGCGGGTTCTGGTGCGAACCGAACCCGGGGGTGTTCGGCTCATCACTAGCAAAGAACTTCTCTGTATGTAATCAGTATACTGGTCTGGCACAAAACATATATGTAGCACTTACCCCCATTTAAGGGACCGGCTGGTTTTGTTTTGGGCCTGCAGAAATTACCTCTCTCGAGTGGATCCCTTAGCTCCGTTGTCTAGGAAAAAAATCTCTTGTAATAAGGCCAATGTTCACACATGAGTAAAACCTAATCAGCAAGGCTTTATTCTTTTTCCTTGAGTCAACTTGAAGAGAGAGAGAGTAGGAAGTTGAAAGTAGGGGAAGGTTCAGGCACGCAACACTTAAGGTTCAGTGTCTATATTCATCGCCACTCAAGCCTGAGTGGGTATTGCTCACCCGGATAGTCCCTATGAGAGCGGTCCTAGCAGCCGGGATGGAGTACAGATATCAGAGATGATGAATCCCTCTTTAGGGGAGTTTCCAGGCCTCTCCCCGAGACAGCAGTGCTGTCGCTAATCTCCTGGGACTGATCCTCCCCTGGACTCCTTTCCTTAAGTTGGGCCCCCCTTCAAGCGGGCAGCCTGGGATCCTTCTCTGAAGTGTAGGCCCTTGCCAGCAGAGCTGGGCCCACGATGCAGCAATGGGGCCTCAGGCTAAAAGGTGCCTGAGGCCTAAACACACTAGCGCACCTCGTGCCATGCGGGCCACGAGGCACACTCACTGGACCAGAGGTCATCCCTTTGCGCCTTGGGGTCCCCATGGAATCGCCTCATGGCATCTGCCCCTATGTACCCCCTCCCAGCATGCACAGCGGGTAGACCATGCCCCCTGCACAGCCGCCGAGAGGGGACACCCAAGGTGTTGTGATACCCCCCGTAGTCCAACCTATGCCGGCGGTGACAGTGCCACCTACAGGCAATGGAGAACACTACTGCCAGGCAGTATCACACCCAGAACAGAGCAATATTGAATCATTGATTGGTCTGAGCCCAACTACCGGCTCAGACTACCCCTAAATTTCCACATAGCACCCCCAAATATTGGGGGGGGGGCGCTACATATACATCAGTGGTACAGGGGGACATCTCTCTCAGCAAGGCACATTGATCAGTCATATATCTGCTTAAAGTGGTAGTAAACTTTTTTTTTACTTGTACCTACAGGTAAGCCTATAATAAGGCTTACCTGTAGGTACAGTGAATATCATCTAAACCTGCACTGTTTAAGCGATATTCACACAGCATGCAGCCGGTGATGCCACCGGCGCATGCGCTCTGAAGGGACGGCATACCCATGCCGTCCCTTCAGAGCTCCGTGCCGCAGTCCGTGACTTCCACACGCAAGCGCGTGAATGACGTATAAGCGGCGTTGCCAATCAGACGGCCAAAGCACGCAAACCCAGAAGGAAGTCCTAGTGAAGATGGAAGTCCCGTCAGCGGTGGCAGTGTGCCGCTGGAGGGCTTCGTTCTAAGGTAAGTATTTCATAATGTGCTAATTTGCGATGCATACTAGCTCATTATGCCATTGTCTTGTAGAGTTTTTTTTTTGTTTGTTTAAAGGTGCAGTTTACTACCACTTCGAAGAGGAACTCCACCCAGTATTATAAAAATCAAAAGTCAGCAGCTGCAAATACTGTACTTGATCATTTTTAAAAAATCAGGTACTTACCAGCTCCGGACCATCTTCTCACAGGCAATCAGGGCTGCTGTTAGAAATCACGGGGCCCCATACAGCCTACCTGGCAGGGCCCCCCTCAAATATATCAAAACAACATTTTCACAAAAAATATACTAAAATCATTCTTAGCGGACACAAAGATAACAGAGAAGCTGTGTGAATTAGCCTTTTTTTTTTTATTCGTTTTTTACATTTTTGAACAAAAACATTTCATCATTTAAAAAAAAAAAAAAAAACTGTTTTGAAAGAAAAATTTTACAATTTTAACAAATTCTTTTTTTTACAATTTTTTTCCCAAGAATTTAATTACATTTTACAAGGGATTAAAACCACACAGGGTTACAATTAGTTTTTTGTTTTTTTATGGGACAGGGAAGCCGTCAGCTGTGTCTGTGTCTCTTTTTGCAGCAGTTGAAAGTCAGCGGGAGGGAGAGAAACCGGTTTCCTGCTGCTGCAGAGAGTCACATAGGGTATCCTGTAATTGCCCCTCCAACCGACCGCACTGATTCCCTCTGCTGTTTGGTCCCCCCTGTGAGCCCGGGCCCCCTACAAGAGGACTGGTGGTTCCCCCCTATCAGCAGCCCTGCAGGCAATTATTTACACCACTGCTGGACCCCCGACACCGCTATCTTGGATTTGGGAGCGGGCAGTTACTTCCTGATGAATCACAGCTGACTCTCCAAAGTGCATATGTGAGATCGCACTATACATGGAGACTGGTTTTGTAGTCTCCTGAGACATGTCTAAGTGGGGGGTGGGACAAGGCAAGGTCATCTTTACCTAAGTATTTAGTTAGTGGAAGTGGGCACAAAAAACACAGGTACTTGTTTTCCACATGCCTTCCCCCCCCCCAAAAAAAAACGGCAACTTATGACAGGCTGGGGGAGAGGGAGAGAATGAGAATAATACTTTAGCAAGCCCCTGTACGAAAATTTTTACGAATATTTTGTAGGTTTTTTTTTGTTGTTTATTGTTTCTGATCATGCGCACTCTTTCTTTTCTGATTTTTCTTGTACAAAAACGGTACACATTAAACAAAAATAGTTTTTTCCCGTACGACAAAATTTGGGAGTTCGTCCCTTTGGGAATTTTTGTACGAAAATTCGGAATCGGCTGTCTAAAGTTGTGTACACACTATACGAAAATTCTTTGGATGAAATTGTTCGCCCGATTTTCTTATAGTGTGTATGAGCCCTTATTGAAGTGTTTGTATCTCATTGATCTTCTATGCTTAATGGTATTCCTGGTCTCACGTTAATAGTATGTCTTGCTAGTTATAGCCTTGCTATGGCTTGATGAAGGGCACCTGCTCAAAACTGTTGCTGGTATATTCCACTTCTATTTGTAAAATTTCGAGAAAATGAAAAAAAATGTACAGTATATATAAAATAAATCTATACTTTTAAAAAGTGCTGCATCCCGTCAAAGTGTCATGCCGCGTACACACGATCGTGATTCACGGCGGTGAAAACACCGCCGTGAATCACGACATGAAATTAAATGAAAAACGAGGGAACGGCATTTTCCCCCACACACGACCGTTTTTCCCGTCATTTTTTTCTTTGTCGAGAAAAACGACCGTCTGTGGGCTCCGCGGCAGTGTCTCCCTATGGGAAAACTGCCGCGGAAAAAAATGATGGAAAAAACGATGAGAAAATTTAGAACATGTTCTAATTTTTCTCGTCGTTTTTCCTGCCGTTTTTCTCAACGAGAAAAAGGGCATAAAGCCCACAGACGATCGTTTTTCTCGGCGGAAAAAAAAAAATGTCATTTTTCCCGACGGGAAAAATGATCGTGTGTACGCGGCATTAGTGTTTAATGTTCTGTTAACATGATTATGTATATAAATCTAATTCCCATTGCTTCTGCTTTTGTTGGTGCTGGAATATAGTGACCAGATAGCGAGGTGATATATAATAAACACAGTACATCCGGAAAGTATTCACAGAGCTTCACTTTTTCCAGATTTTGTTATATTACAGTTGTATTCTAAAATGGATTAAATTCATTATTTTCCTCAAAATTCTACAAACAATACCCCATAATGACAAGATGAAAAACCCACATTAGACACATCGGTAACGGTATTTCCAGGAACCTTCCAGGACAGCTACGAGAGATGATTGGCTCCGCCCTCTACAGGAAACACAAATCAGATACAATTTAAAAGGCCCCTCCCTTTCCTCTGACCCTCAATTGTTTAGAAGATCAAGTAAACCTCCACCAAAAGTGCACTCGGCAGAGGAAAAAAAACGAAACATATAAAACACCACCACCAGGTAAACAAGGTCGACAAGTGAAAAGTAGAATAGGGTGGGAATATAGACGCTGTCCTGGAAGGTTCCTGGAAATACCGTTACCGGTAAGTCTAACGGGGTTTTCCCCCCTCATCTTCCAGGACAGCTACGAGAGGATAAGCAAGATTTTATACCTTAGGGAGGGACGACAGCCTGAAGCAGTTTCCTACCAAAAGAGGTCCTGGCTGGAAAGTATCTGAACTCTATAATGTTTGACATATGCATGAGGAGGACCAGACGGCAGCTTTAGAAATTTCTTCCCATGATGCCCCCGCTCTTTCTGCCCATGACGTGGCCATGGATCTCGTTGAATGATCCCTAATTCTGGAAGGAGGGGTGCGACCTGACGCTTTGTATACTTCACAAATAGCTTCCCTAATCCACCTAGCATTAGAACTTTTAGACGCTTTGGACCCCTTCTTGGGGCCACTAAATAACACCAACAGCTGGGAGGAACTCCTAAAACCACTGGATCTCTCTAGATAAAGCAGAAGACATCTCTTTACGTCTAAAAGACTAAATCTTTCCTCCTCCGTATTCTTGGGAGAGGTACAGAAACTAGTCAGGACTACCTCCTGGGACCTCTGAAAGTTTGAAGATACTTTGGGCAAATAGAAAGGATCAGGCCTAATCACTACCCTATCCTCTAGAATCCTCAGGAAGGGGTCTTTACAGGAAAGAGACTGCAGATCAGAAATACATTTCAGGGAAGCCTCATGCAAAGGCTCAAAAAGAGCCCTCGTTAGAGCATTTAACACTAATGACAGATCCCAGGGAGGCACATGTTTGATGACCTTGGGAGCATGTCTAGATCTGGCTGAAAGGAACCTCCTTGTCTGAAAACAAAGACAGAGATGTAACCTGAACCCGAAGGGTGCTGACAGAGAGTCCTTTCTCTTACTCCCTTGTGCAAAAAGTCCAATATACAGGGAGTGGAAAAAGAATCTAAACTGAATTTCCTTTGCCAGGAAATAAACGTTTTCCAAACTTTCCCATAGATTCTTCTTGTGACCAACTTGCGGCTGTCCAGGATAGTTTGAATAACCTTCTCCGAACACCCTCTAAACTGTAAGATGCACCCCTCAGCCTCCAGACCGTCAAATGGAAGGTCTGAGGGCTTGGATGCAACACTGGTCCCTGATGGAGTAGATCAGGGATATGCAATTAGCGGACCTCCAGCTGTTGCAAAACTACAAGTCCCATCATGCCTCTGGGTGTCATGCTTGCTGCTGTCAGAGTCTCGCTATGCCTCATGGGACTTGTAGTTTAGCAACAGCTGGAGGTCCGCTAATTGCATATCCCTGGAGTAGATTCTTCTGTTCTGGTAGGGGCCAGGGAAGATCCACAGAGAGGGCCTTCAGAGAGGAAAACCAACTACTCCTGGGCCACCAGGGGGCAATCAGAACAACTTCTGCCCGGTCCTGATTAATTTTCCGAACTACCAGAGGTAGGAGGGGAAAAGGAGGGAAGGCGTAGGCCAGACTGAAATCCCAGGGGAAGGAGAGAGCATCCATCCCCAAGGACCTTGTGTCTCTCTCCAGTGAGAAGAATGCCGGCAGTTTTCTGTTGAGACTGGAGGCAAAAATATACACTGCAGGAAGACCCCATCTTAGTACAATCTCCCAGAACGTGCCTTGATGTAGCTCCCAACTACTGGAACTGACGCTCACTCTGCTCAGATAGTCCGCCAGCGCATTCTCTGACCCCCTGATGTGGACTGCCCTGATCAAAGTGACAGATCTCTGCCCAGGACAGAATCTGCTGTGTTAGCATTATAAGTGACTCCGGCCGAGTGCCCCCTTGCTTGTTCAGGTACGCCACAGTTGTGGCATTGTCTAAAAAAATTAATAGGTCTCTTGAATAGACCCTCTCTTGCAGAGCTAAAAGGGCTTTCCCCACAGCTAGTAGATTCCTGAAATTTGAGGAATGGCCTGTCTCCTCTGGCAACCAGGCTCCCTGGGCCTGCCAGCCCTGAGAGTGCGCACCCCAGCCCCACAGACTGGCGTTAGTAGTAACTTTTACTGGAGCATGTTGCGCCCAGTTCTTCCCTCCCTGCAGGTGTTCCCGCTGCTTCCACCAGGAGAGATTGAGAAAATCCTCTTGGCAGCTGCACCAGCTGATCTAGAGAACCCTTCCTGCGATCCCAATCGAGTAAGAGAAACGCCTAAAGGGGTCTGGAGTGTAATTTGGCCCAGGGCACCCCTGGGATGGCTGCAGTCATTAACCCTAATAACTGCATGATACGCCGAAGAGAGGTCTGTGGGAGCAATTTGAAGGCCTGCACGGAGAGAAGAAGTTTCAAAATGTTCTCCTCTGGAAGAAAAATCTTTTGGGCAACAGAGTCTTTTAGATAACCCAGGAAAAGTATGCTCTGGGAGGGCACCAGACAAGACTTCTGCTGGTTGACTTTCCACCCCAACTTCTGAAAGGTCCGCAAAACCAACTGTAGATCCTGGATAAGGGACTCTTTGTCTCGGGCAAAGATCAAAAAATCGTCTAGATATGGGACGATCGATACACTTTGCATCCGAAAAAAGGCCATGACTTCGGCCATGATTTTTGTAAAAATTCTGGGTGCTGCCGAGAGACCAAAAGGAAGGGCATTGAACTGCCAATGACTCGGCCCGGTTGTCCATGAGAATCGCTAATCTGAGGAACCTTCGGTGGCTCTGGCAGATTGGTACATGGAGATAAGCGTCCTAAAGATCCAGGGTTACCATGAAGACCTCTGGCCACAATAGATTTCTTACAGAACAAATATTTTCCATTCAGAAACATCTGTAGAGAATAAATGTATTCAGGACCCTCAAATTGATGACCATACGGAAGCCTCCGGAGGCTTTTTGAACCAGAAACACGTGGGAATAAAATCCCCGGAATTTTTGATTTTCCGGAACAGGAGAAATAAGTCCCTCTGTTTTCCACACTGAAATTAGATTCAACATGGCTTGCCGTCTCTCTTGGTCTCTTGGCAGATGGGTAAGAAAAAATCTTTGGGGGGGGAGACTCTTGAATTCCAACCTGTAACCCCTTTCCAATGTTTGAAGAATAAAGGAATTGTTGGAAATCTCTGCCCATTCTCTGACGAAATGGGACAACCTTCCCCCTACCCCTATTCTGGCGTCACTGGGGATTCTTGGAAGGGGCTGAAGGAGCAAAGAGTGTCCCCCTTTTTAGCTTATCTTTGTTAAAAGACCACTTTTTCTTCGCCTGTTGGTTTTAAAATTAACCTTGTTCTGGAAACCGCGAAAAGGCTTCTTATTCTGTGGCTTATTTTTTTGAGAAGAAGAGAACTGTTTACTCTTCTCAGAGGAACGAGCTAGGACCTCCACCAAGGAGGAACCGAATAAGAGCTTGCCTTCAAAGGGAATGCTACAGAGTTTGTTTTTGGAGGTAAGGTCACCCTCCCAAGATTTAAGCCAGATAGCCCGTCTGGCTGAATTAATGAGAGCAGAAGACCTGGCTGCAGCTTTTGCGGAGTCTGCAGCTGCATCAGCCAAGAAGGCAACTGATTTGGCAATGAGTGTGAGAGACTCCCTAATCTCCTCTTTGGGGGTGTTGGATGAAAGAAGATCATCCAGACGCTGAACCCATACGTCCAAATTCCTAGCCACACAGGTGGATACTACAGCTGGACCCAAGGAGAAAGCTGTAGCATTCCAGGCCTTACGCAGCAAGGAGTCAGCCTTCCTGTCCATTTGATCTTTAAGGACCCCCGAGTCTTCAAAAGACAGGTCTGACCTCTTGGACACCTGTGACATAGGGGCATCCAGCCTAGGACATTTAAAGAAAGTCTTCTCAAACTCAGACTGAAAAGGAAATCTTCTTTTGTGCCCTCTTAGACTGGAATAACCTCCTCTCATGTTCCTTCCACTCTGAAAGAATCATATCCCTAAGTACACCGGAAAAGCTCTTGATTTTCGCACCTGTAGACCCCTATACATTTTATCCTGTACAGATTGGACTTGCTGTGGCATCTCAATCTGTTCCGAGGTATATATTGACTTTAAAAGTTTGTCAATATCTTCCACTGGGAAAAGATACTTAGAGCTACCCGCAGAGCTTGGGTTCTCACCTTCTTCCAGATCAGAAGCATTGTGTGAACTAATGGTCTTGGACACTAGCAGAGGAAGGGGTCTAGCTGAGGCTGAAGGCTCTTGAGCTATGGAACTAGATGAGGAAGGTCCCAGCCCTGCTACTCTGTCATTAAAGGATCGGAAGGAGGCCACAACCTCCTTCATAGAAGACATTAACTCTTTTAAAGAGTCAAAAGTCTCTGAACTAGCTCTGGATGGAATACAATCCTTACAAAATAGTTTTTTATAACTATCAGAAAGCCTGGCCCTACAGTTCCCACATTTCTTCTTTACCGGTTTGACCTAGAAAAAAGCAGAAACAAGAACCATAAACAAAGAAGGTCCATACAAAAAAAAGGTCCCTTGCTGTAGAACCATAGACAAGGGCTTACCTTGGGGGCAGTATGGGACCCGGAGGCTGCCGCTGGTTCAATCCGAGCGGGTGCTCCATCCTGAGACCTGTCTTCAAGCTCCAAAGGCGAGCGGAGATTGGCCGGAGAGATAGGCTGCTGTTGTCCTGCTAAAATGCACCTGTCCGGCATTTCAGCAGACTGTTCCCCAGGCAGCAAGTCCTCAGTGTATCACGCCGTGTCTCCTTATAAACAACAGCGCCCGGAAGTGCGTCACGTGACTTCCGGTTCCATCTTGCTGCGTCACCGGAAGTCCTCCGGCGCCATCTTGGTACACCTCGGCGAAGCACGAGGAGGACAAGGTTCCACACAGGCAGAGCTGGGGGGAAAAAAAACGTAAGGAAGTTGCCACCACTTCCGCCACCAGGTAAGTAAGTATCTCTGAATAGGGAACCCTTCTGGACAGAAAGTACAGGGACTAAACATCCAGGACTTGGCCACAACTAGTCCTGGGTGATTCCAGAGAAGGGGGGTCCACCAACCACAGTTACCAGACCCAAGAATAACAAAAACGTGTCAGTGCTCCTGGAGGGTCTGGAAACACAAAACAACTGAGGGTCAGAGGAAAGGGAGGGGCCTTTTAAATTGTATCTGATTTGTGTTTCCTGTAGAGGGCGGAGCCAATCATCTCTCAAGTAGCTGTCCTGAAAGGTGAGGGGGGAAAGTTTGTTTGAAATCTTTACAAATGTATTAAAAATAAAAAATGAAATAAATCCCATGTACATAAGTATTCACAGCCTTTGGGCAATACTTTATTGAAGCAACTTTGGCACCAATTACTGCCCAAAAAGCTTGTAGCATCATACTCAAAAAGACTTGATGCTGTTTCTCCCATTCTTCTTTGCAGGACCTCTCAAGCTCTATCAGGTTGGAAGGGGAGCATTGATGCACAGCCATTTCCATATCTCTCCAGAGATGTCCATTCAGGTTCAAGTCTGGGCTCTGGCTGGGCCACTCAAAGACATTCACAGAGCTGTCCCGTAGCCACTCCTTTGTTATCTTGGCTGTGTGCTTAGGGTCGTTGTCCTGTTGGAAGATGAACCTTCGTCCCAGTCTGAGGTCCAGAGCGCTCTGGAGCAGGTTTTCATCTAGGATGTCTCTGTACATTGCTGCATTCATTTTTCCCTTGATCCGGACTAGTCTGCCAGTTCCTGCCACTGAAAAACATCCCAGCAACATGATGCTTCCACCACCATGCTTCACTGTAGGGATGGTATTGGCCAGATGATGAGCAGGGCCTGGTTTCCTCCAGACATGACATTTGCCATTCAGGCCAAAGAGTTCAGACCAGAGAATGTTGTTTCTCATGGTCCGAGCGTCCTTCAGGTACATTTTTGCAAACTCCAGGCAGGCTGTCATATGCCTTTTACTGAGGAGTGGCTTCAGTCGGGCCACTCTACCATACAGGCCTGATTGGTGGAGTGCTGCAGAGCCATTTGTGGAGAGAGGAGAACCTTCCAGAACAGAGAAATGCTGGAGCTCTGTCAAGGTGACCATCGGGTTCTTGGTTACCTCCCTAAGGCACTTCTCCCCTGATCACTCAGTTTGGCCAGGTGGCCTGCTCTATGAAAAGTCCTGCTGGTGCCAAATTTCCTCCATTTACGCATTATGGAGGCCACTGTGCTCATTGGGACCTTCAATGCTGCAGAAATGTTTCTGTACTCTTCCCCAGATATGTGCCTCCATACAATCCTATCACTGAGGTCTACAGACAATTCCTTGGACTTCATGGCTTGGTTTGTGCTCTGACATGCACTGTTAACTGTGAGACCTTATATAGACAGGTGTGTGCCTTTCCAAATCATGTCCAATCTACTGAATTTACCACAGGTGGACTCCTATCAAATTGTAGAAACCAAGAATGATCAGTGGAAAGAGGATACACCTGAGCTCAATTCTGAGTGCCATGGCAAAGGCTGTGAATACTTATGTACAGTTGCAAAAAAAAGTATGTGAACCCTTTCGGAATGATATGGATTTCTGCACAAATTGGTCTTAAAATGTGATCTGATCTTCATCTAAGTCACAACAATAGACAATCACAGTCTGCCTAAACTAATAACACACAAAGAAATTAATGTTACCATGTTTTTATTGAACACACCATGTAAACATTCACAGTGCAGGTTGAAAAAGTATGTGAACCCCTAGACCAAGGGCCTCCAAACTGCGGCCCTTTGGTTGCCTTTATCCGGCCCTTGGGGCATTATTAATCCCACTAATATGAGACACCATTCTGTCCTCTAACACCAAAAATGGGGCATAATTCTTGCCACTGATATCAACAATGGTGCACTATTCCCCCCCCCCTATTACCAAAGATGGGGTACCGTTTACTCCCACTGATGCCAGAAAAATGTTCTATTCCTGCTGGCCACAGTCCGGCCCCCCTAAAATCTGAAGGACAGTAAACTGGCCATTTGTTTATAAAGTTTGGAGACCCCTGCCCTAGACTAATGAGATCTCCAAGAGCTAATTGGAGTGAGGTGTCAGCAAACTGGAGTCCAATCAATGAGATGAGATTGGAGGTGTTGGTTACAGCTGCCCTGCCCTATAAAAAACACACACCAGTTGTGGGTTTGCTTTTCACAAGAAGCAATGCGTGATGTGAATGATGCCTCGCACAAAAGAGCTCTCAGAAGACCTACAATTAAGAATTGTTGACTTGCATAAAGCTGGAAAGGGTTATAAAAGTATCTCCATAAGCCTTGCTGTTCATCAGTCCACGGTAAGACAAATTGTCTATAAATGGAGAAAGTTCAGCACTGCTGCTACTCTCCCTAGGAGTGGGCGTCCTGTAAAGATGACTGCAAGAGCACAGTGCAGACTGCTCAATGAGGTGAAGAAGAATCCTAGAATGTCAGTTAAAGACTTACAAAAATTTCTGGCATATGCTTACATCCCTGTAAGCGAATCTACGATACGTAAAACACTAAACAAGAATGGATTTCATGGGAGGATACCATAGAGGAAGCCACTGCTGTTGAAAAAAAACATTGCTACACGTTTACAGTTTGCACAAGAGCACCTGGATGTTTCACAGCAGTGCTGGCAAAATATTCTGTGGACAGATGAAACTAAAGTTGAGTTGTTTGGAAGAAACACACAACACTATGTGTGGAGAAAAAGAGGCACAGCGCACCAACATCAAAACCTCATCCCAACCAGGGATGAGCCGAACACCCCCCTGTTTGGTTCGCACCAGAACCTGCGAACAGACAGAATGTTCGTGTGAACTTTAGAACCCTATTAAATACAATGGACTCGAACGTTCGAAATCGAAAGTGCTAATTATAAAGGCTAATATGCAATCTATTGTCCTAAAAAGTGTTTGGGGACCCGGGTCCTGCCCCAGGAGACATGTATCAATGCAAAAAAAGGTTTAAAAAATAGACGTTTTTACGGGAGCGGTGATTTTAATAATGCCTAAAATGAAAAAATAAAAGTGAAATATTCCTTTCAATTTCATACCTGGGGGGTGTGTATGATATGCATGTAAAATTGCGCATGTTTCCCGTGCTTAGAACTGTCCCTGCATAAAGTGTCATTTTTGAAGGAAAAAAAGTCATTTAAAACTCACTCGCGGCTATTAATGAGTTGTCGGCTTTTATCAATACATAGAAAAGTCATTGATAAAAAAAAAAAAAAGCGTGGGGGTTCCCCCAAATTCAATTACCAGGCCCTTCAGGTCTGGAATGGATATTAAGGGGAACCCCGCCACAAATTTAAAAAATAATGGCGTGGGGTTCCCCCTAAATATCCATACCAGGCCCTTGAGATCTGGCATGGATTTTAAGGGGAACTCCACCCCAAATTTAAAAAAAAAATGGCGTGGAGTCCCCCCAAAAATCCATACCAGACCCTTATCCGAGCACCCAACCTGGCAGGCCGCAGGAAAAGAGGGGGGGACGAGAGAGCGGCCCCCTCCTTCCTGAACCGTACCAGGCCACATGCCCTCAACATGGGGAGGATGTCCCCATCTTGATGGGGACAAGGGCCTTATCCCCACAACCCTTGCCCGGTGGTTGTGGGGGTCTGCGGGTGGGGGGGGCTTATCGGAATCTGGAAGACCCCGTTAACAAAAGGGGACCCCCAGATCCCGCCCCCCCATGTGAATTGGTAAGGGGTACATTGTACCCCTACCATTTCACGAAGAAAGTGTCAAAAAATGTAAATAAAAACACACAAACACCTTGAAAAAGTCCTTTATTAAAAAATAAAAAAAATAATAAAAAATAAAAACATTCCAGCGATGAAATCCAGTGTCCCGCGGCGATCCCGATGTCCAGCGCTGTCCGTCATTGGTTGTGCCTGTGCGGACCTGATGGGGAACTTCCTCTGCTGTGTTTTAAATGTATAGACCCGCCCCTTCTAAAGTTCCCCATCAGGTCCGCTCAGCGGACCAGATGCGGAACATGAGAAGGGGCGGTTCTATACATGTATTACACAGCGAACGAAGTTCCCCATCAGGTCCGCCCCCTCGGTATGTCCGACCCCGCCTACGTCATTGGCCTGAGCGGGGAACTTCCTTCACTGTGTAATTTAATTTTACACAGTGAAGGAAGTTTCCCGCTCAGGCCAATGACGTAGGCGGGGTCTGACATACCGAGGGGGCGGACCTAATGGGGAACTTTGTTCGCTGTGTAATACATGTATAGACCCGCCCCTTCTCTCGTTCCGCATCTGGTCCGCTGAGCGGACCTGATGGGGAACTTTAGAAGGGGCGGGTCTATACATTTAAAACACAGCTGAGGAAGTTCCCCATCAGGTCCGCACAGGCACAACCAATGACGGACAGCGCTGGACATCGGGATCGCCGCGGGACACTGGATTTCATTGCTGGAATGTTTATTTTTTTTTTATTTATTTATTTTGGTTTTAATAAAGGACTTTTCCAAGGTGTGTGTGTTTTTATTTACATTTTTTGACACTTTCTTCGTGAAATGGTAGGGGTACAATGTACCCCTTACCAATTCACATGGGGGGGCGGGATCTGGGGGTCCCCTTTGTTAAAGGGGTCTTCCAGATTCCGATAAGCCCCCCGCCCGCAGACCCCCACAACCACCGGGCAAGGGTTGTGGGGATGAGGCCCTTGTCCCCATCAACATGGGGACATCCTCCCCATGTTGAGGGCATGTGGCCTGGTACGGTTCAGGAGGGAGGGGGCCGCTCTCTCATCCCCCCTCTTTTCCTGCGGCCTGCCAGGTTGGGTGCTCGGATAAGGGTCTGGTATGGATTTTTGGGGGGACTCCACGCCATTTTTTTTTAAATTTGGGGTGGAGTTCCCCTTAAAATCCATGCCAGATCTCAAGGTCCTGATATGGATATTTAGGGGGAACCCCACGCCATTATTTTTTAAATTTGTGGCGGGGTTCCCCTTAATATCCATTTCAGACCTGAAGGGCCTGGTAATTGAATTTGGGGGAACCCCCACGCTTTTTTTTTTTTATCAATGACTTTTCTATGTATTGATAAAAGCCGACAATTCATTATAGCCGCGAGTGAGTTTTAAATTACTTTTTTTCCTTCAAAAATGACACTTTGTGCAGGGACAGTTCTAAGCACGGGAAACATGCGCCACTTTACATGCATATCATACACACCCCCCAGGTACGAAATTTAAAGGAATATTTCACTTTTATTGTTTCATTTTAAGCATTATTAAAATCACTGCTCCTAAAAAAACAGACGTTTTTAAAACTTTTTTTTGCATTGATACATGTCCCCTGGGGCAGGACCCGGGTCCCCAAACACTTTTTAAGACAATAACTTGCATATAAGCCTTTATAATTAGCACTTTAGATTTCTCTCATAGACTTTTCGAATTTGCCGCGAACACCCCAAATTATTTGTTGTTCAGCGAACGGGCGAACAGGCAATGTTCGAGTCGAACATGAGTTCGACTCGAACTCGAAGCTCATCCCTAATCCCAACTGTGAAGTATGGTGGTGGGGGCATCATGGTTTGGGGCTGCTTTGCTGCGTCACGGCCTGGACGGATTGCTATCATCAAAAGGAAAAATTAATTCCCAAGTTTATCCAGACATTTTGCAGGAGAACTTACGGCCATCTGTCCACCAGCTGAAGCTCAACAGAAGATGGGTGTTGCAACAGGACAAGGACCCAAAGCATAGAAGTAAATCAACAACAGAATGGCTTAAACAGAAGAAAATACACCTTCTGGAGTGGCCCAGTCAGAGTCCTGACCTCAACCCGATTGAGATGCTGTGGCATGACCTCAAGAAAGCAATTCACACCAGACATCCCAAGAATATTGCTGAACTGAAACAGTTCTGTAAAGAGGAATGGTCTAGAATTACTCCTGACCGTTGTGCACGTCTGATCTGCAACTACAGGAAACGTTTGGTTGAAGTTATTGCTGCCAAAGGAGGTTCAACCAGTTGTTAAATCCAAGGGTTCACATACTTTTTTCACCTGCACTGTGAATGTTTACATGGTGTGTTCAATAAAAAAAATGGTAACATTTAATTCTTTGTGTGTTATTAGTTTAAGAAGACTGTGATTGTCTATTGTTGTGACTTAGATGAAGATCAGATCACATTTTATGACCAATTTGTGCAGAAATCCATATCATTCCAAAAGGGTTCACATACTTTTTTTTGCAACTGTACATGTGATCTTTTTCTTTTTTTTTTTTTTTTTTTATAAATTTGCAAATATTTCAAACAAACCTCTTTCGTGTTGTCATTATGGGGTATTGTTTGTACAATTTTGATTAAAATAACTAATTTTAATTCATTTTGGAATAAGGCTGGAACATAACAAAATGTGGAAAAAGTGAAGCGCTGTGGATACTTTCCGGATGTAAACCAAGCTGGTAGAAGAGGCTCCAAATCTGAAAAAAGTTTGATGTTTTATGTTCCAATCTTGTCACATAAGTGGGTTTTATTAGGCAGCCCCTTGACCCAGAGATCCCTATTTCCGTGTGTGGGACCTTAGATAAACACTTAAAGTCGTATTAAACCTAAAAGCAAACATTTATTATAATGCAGCTTACTAATTCTTAGATGGTATGGCTGCATTCATTTCCTTTTTTTAGGCTTTCCCTCTATTTTTACCTGGTGTGCCAGCCAGTAGGTCTGTTTTTCAACAGAACAAGCTCTGTTGCAGTTACAGGGATTAAACAGACCATTTAACACTGACAGGAGTGCCTTAGCTTTTATTAATGTAAAACCTTTACCCCAAAAGGAAAAAATGTGCTTATAAAGTATTAGCTGTCCAGCTTCAATGTGTTAAATCCACTAGCAGATTTGAATACACTAAGCCCTGGTTCACACTGGTGCGATTTGACATGTCAAATCGCATGTCAAATCGGCGATATTTGCCGCAAATTGCGGTCATTGGCACCGTCCTAATCGGTGCGGTGCTGCATCGATTACAAAAAGTAGTTTCTGTACTACTTTTTGCGATTTCAGCCGCGATTTACATTGACATCTGTGTCAGATGTCTCTCTAATCGAGCTGAAATCGGGACTGACAGGCAGGAGTGAAATCGTGCGAGTTCAGCTGAACTCGCACGGCTTCACTCCCGCAGCCCCAGTGTAAACCTGGGCTTAAGCCTCATCCACACAATCAGATTTTCCGCGGACTAAGCGGAGGACTTTTGTCCGAAGGGCGTTGGCCGTGAACTTGTATTGCATACAAAATGGCAAAGAATTGTTGACCAACAAACACGAAACAACGTGGTTTTTCAGCTCTTTAGCACCACCCTTTGGGCAACTTCTGCTAATGTTGTCTTATGGTTAGCATTGGTTCGGAGCATGTGTGTTTGTACTTTGGATTTTTTTCCGACGGACATGTGTACACAAGATCGCATAATCCGACACCACACATTTGTTGTCTGAATATTTTAAAGCATGCTATCCAACATTTGTTGTTGGAAAATCTGACAATTGTCCGATGGAGCATACAAACGGTCAGATTTTCCGACAACATCCTGCCATCACACATTTCCCGTCTGAAAGTCCGATCGTGTGTACGGGCCTTAACACTCCCCTCCAGACTTACAATGCTGTTGTCTAAGGCCCCGTTCACATCTATGCGAATTGGTTGCGGCTTACACTGCATCCAATTCGCATAACATTTTAAAATACATTGATTTCAATGAGGCTGGTTCACATATGTGTGATGCATTCGCACTGCGCATTGTCCAAAAAACGTGTGTGTTTTCTAGGCATTGCGGTGCAAATTGTCTGCCCATTATGTTCTATGGGAACGCATCTGATTCGCAGATGTGTTGCATTCTGAACACGGTATGTATGAATCATGAGGGGGAACTCCACGCCAAATAAAAAAACAAAAACGGCATGGATTCCCCTCCAGGTCTGGTATGGATTTTAAGGGGAACCCCCTACGCAGAAAAAACGGCATGGGGCCCCCCCAAAATCCATACCAGACCCTTACCTGAGCACGCAGCCCGGCCGGTCAGGAAAGGGGGTGGGGACGAGCGAGCGCCCCACCCCAAAGCACCCTGCCCCCATGTTGATGAGGACAGGGCCTCTACCCGACAACCCTGGGCGTTGGTTGTCAGGGTCTGCGGGCGGGGAGGCTTATCGGAATCCGGAAGCCCCCTTTAATAAGGGGGCCCCCAAATCCCGGCCCCCCACCCTATGTGAATGAGTATGGGGTACATCGTACCCCTACCCATTCACATGGTGAAAGAAATGTCAATAAAAAAAACACACTACACAGGTTTTTAAAGTAATTTATTAGGCAGCTCCGGGGGTCTTCTTCCGACTTTGGGGGTCCCTTCTTCTGCTCTCTGGTGTCGTCTCCGTGCTCTCTGGTTCTTCTCCCGCTCTCTGGTGCCTTCTTCCTTCTGCTGGGCGCCTCCGCTATCTTCTTCCAGTTTTTTTGCTAGCAGCGGCCCGGTCTTCTTTATCGCCTTCTTCCCTCTTCTCGAAATGTTGACACGACACTCTCTGCCGTTGTAATGCCGTGTGCGCAACGACTTATATAGGCATGGGGCCTGGTCACCGGGTGATGCCACCCGGTGACCCCGACCCCGTATGACGTGACAGTCCCGAGGAATGATGGGACTGTGACGTCATACGGGGGCGGTGTCACCGGCTGGCATCACACGTGACTACCCCCTATGCCTATATAAATCATTGTGCACCGTGCAACCGGCATTACAGCGGAAGAGAGCGTTGTGTCAACATCTCGAGAAGAGAAGAGGGAAGAAGGCGACAAAGAAGACCGGGCCGCCGCTAGCAAAAGAGCTGGAAGAAGATAGTGGAGACGCCCGGCAGAAGGAAGAAGGCACCGGAGAGCGGGAGAAGAACCAGAGGAGCGTGGAGATGACACCAGAGAGCAGAAGAAGAGACCCCCGAAGTCGGAAGAAGACCCCCGGAGCTGCCTAATAAATTACTTTAAAAACCTGTGTAGTGTGTTTTTCTATTGACATTTTTCTTCCACCAGGTGAATGGGTAGGGGTACGATGTACCCCATACTCATTCACATAGGGTGGGGGGCCAGGATTTGGGGGCCCCCTTATTAAAGGGGGCTCCCGGATTCCGATAAGCCCCCCGCCCGCAGACCCCGTCAACCAACGGCCAGGGTTGTCGGGTAGAGGCCCTTGTCCTCATCAACATGGGGGCAGGGTGCTTTGGGGTGGGGGGCATGCGACCTGGTACGGTTCAGGAGGGGGGGTGCTCGCTCGTCCCCACCCCCTTTCCTGACCGGCCGGGCTGCGAGCTTGGATAAGGGTCTGGTATGGATTTTGGGGGGACCCCCACACCGTTTTTTCGGAGTAGGGGGTTCCCCTTAAAATCCATACCAGACCTAAGGGCCTGGTATGCTCCTGGAGGGGAACCCATGCCGTTTTTTTATTTAAAATTTGGCGTAGAATTCCCCCTCATGATAACAGCGGCGAGATCGCGGTCAGCCACTGTACACTTCCCTCTCCTCTCCCAGGTCAACAAATCCGCAGCTAAAACGCAAAGGAACCGCTGAACAACTGATTGAGAACTTGGCAAAGAAACCGGAGCTCAAAAACGCAATGCACAAGTGTGAACCCAGCCTAAAGGTGCCCCATGTATTCCTTCTTTCAAAGTTGTGCCTCTCTAATACAGGAGAAATGTTACTGGTTGGATCACAAGGTGAAAATAGATGGGAAAAATCCTGAAAAATTAAAACGAATGCAGCCACCACACCTAATGATTGGCAAGCTGTAAAATATAAAAAAAAAATATTGGTTTGGGTTTTAATACTGCTTTCAAATACGGAAATGTTTCTTCACAGTAATGCCGCGTACACACGGTCTGAATTTGTGGAAATTTTTTTGTGGAATTTGTCGGAAAATTGACCTTGTGTATGCTCCATCGGACATTTGCTGTCGGAATTTCCGACAACAAAAATTTGAGAGCTGGTTCTCAAATTTTCCAACAACAACTTTTGTTGTCGGAAATTCCGACCGTGTGTAATTCAACGCACAAAAATTCTGCACATAGTCGGAATCAATTTGACGCATGCTCGGAATCATTGAACTTCGTTTTTCTCGGCTCGTCGTAGTGTTGTACGTCACCGCGTTCTTGACGCTCGCAATTTCCGACAACATTTGTGTGACTGTGTATGCAAGACAAGTTTGAGCCAAAATTCAGTCGGAAAACAATCCACGGTTTTGTTGTCGGAATGTCCGATCGTGTGTACGTGGCATAAGAGCTGTGAAAATGTGGATTAGCCCAGGTTCACACTGGGCTGTGGGAGTAGGGTTGCCACCTCATCCCTTTAAACCCAAACACATATGAATTACACAGGTTCTAAGGCTAATTTAATGCAGATAAGGCACCAAGTGAGTTTAATTACCACCTTAATCAGCCACAGAACCTGTGTTCGGTTTTAAAGGGATGAGGTGGCAACTCTATGTGGGAGTGAAGCCGTGCCAGTTCAGCTGAACTCGCACAATTTCACTCTCGCTGGCAGTCCCGATTTCAGCCGCGATTACAAAGACATCTGTGCAGGTTTCTGCACAGATATCAATGTAAATCGCGGCCCAAAATCGCAAAAAGTAGTACAGAAACTACTTTTTGAAATCGGTGCAGCACCGCAGATGCGGTGTCGCACCGATTAGGACGGTGCCATTGCCGGCAATTTGCGTCAAATACCGCCGTTTTGACATGCGATTTGACATGAACCAAGGCTTAGACTCCCTCCAGAGGTGGTTCTGGCCAGCTCAGTAGATTTTGCTTTAAAAAAGGCCTGGATTCTTTCCGTACACAATATAACTGGGTATGAATATTTATAGGTAAAGTTGATCCTGGGAATATCCAATCACCTCTCGGGGTATCAGGAAGGTTTGTTTCTTTTCCTACTGGAGCAAATGGGATCATGCTTTATTGTTTTTTGTTTTTTTGTCTTCCTCTGGAAGAACGGTGGGTATAGGAGTGTGTGTGTGTATAAAGGTTTTAAATTTGTGTGCGTTTTGTGTTCTATGTTGGTTGAACTGGATGGACTAGCGTTTTCTTTTTTTGGCAGAGTAATAAAAGTACAACATAATAAAGCTGTTTTATGTCAGATTTAGGAAATTAATATTTTTATATATTGCTATTTTTTTTTTCTCTTACCTGATAATTCTATATCATAATAGTTAAGTAGGGGTCATACTAACAAGCAGATGTTCGTTATGACTAATAAAATTAAAATGACAGGCTTCTACACTCCCAATGGGGTTGATTTACTAAAACTGGAGAGTGCAAAATCTGGTGCAGCTGTGCATGGTAACCAATCAGCTTCCAGATTATTATTTTTTTTTGATCTTAATTGAACAAGTTGAAGTTAAAAGCCGATTGGCCATCATGCACAGCTGCACCAGATTTTGCACTCTCCAGTTGTAGTAAATCAATTCCACAATCTTGAAGTTGAAACAAAAAGTATTTTAAACCACTTGCCTACTGGGCACATATACCCCCTTCCTGCCCAGGCGAAATTTCAGCTTTCAGCACTGTCACGCTTTAACTGACAATTGCACGGTCGTGCGACGTGGCTCCTAAACAAAATTTACGTCCTTTTTTTCCCCCCACAAATAGAGATTTCTTTTGGTGGTATTTGATCACCTCTGCGGTTTTTACTTTTTGCGCTATAAACAAAAAAAGAGCGACGATTTTGAAAAAAAAAACACTATTTTTTACTATAATAAATATCCCAATTTAAAAAAAAAAATATATATATATATATATATATATATATATTTTCTCAGTTTAGGCCGATACGTATTCTTCTACATTTTTTTTTTTTTAACCAAAGATATCGCAATAAGCGCATAGTGATTGGTTTGCGCAAAAGTTATAGCGCCTACAAAATAGGGGATAGAATTATGACTTTTTTTTTTTTTTACTAGTAATGGCGGTTAGCTGCGATTTTTGTCAGGATTGCAATATTACAGCGGACACATTGGACACTTTTGACACATTTTTGGGACCATTCACATTTATACAGCGAACAGTGCTATACACCTTTACATCTGGTGATCTGGTGTCCCTGGCAGCAGCGGAGCCCTCCTTTACATGTGGTGTCCCCCAGCAGCGGCAGCCACTGGGCAGGATTAGAGAGCGACACGAGAGCAGCTGAGTTCAGGGGATATCTATGCTGGGTGTGCCATATTTACACAGCATTTCACTGGCCCCAGGGAACAGATGCTCTCACCTCCTGTCTTTGTGTGTGTGCTGGAGGCAGAGGCAGTGGCAGCTCCACGGTCCATGTGACCTTCACACACAGATCTGATTGGGAGTACATTTCTAGTAGGGATGAGCTCGGTGTTCGAGTCGAACATACGTTCGACTCGAACATCGGCTGTTCGATCGTTCGCCGAACAACGAACGATTTGGGCCGTTCGCGCCTAATTCGCGGCCCACAATGCACTACGCCATCGCAGTGTCATCCAGGCGCTGTGATTGGCCAAGCATGCACTGTGACCCCGCATGCTTGGCCAATCACAGCGCCGGCAGCGAGGAGAGCCTGTGGCCAATTATTGCTGAGGGTGTTTAGTACACGCCCCACACTATAAAAGGCCGCCAGCACGGCGGCCTAGTGTAGTGTGTTCCGGAGCAGGGAAAGAGAAGCATAGGCAGGGACAGTGACATTTTTTTTTCTTGCTTAACCTGGAATCCTTTAGTTTAGGGAAAGAGAAGGATAGGTAGGGAGAGTGTCAGTCTGTTTTACTGTGCTAAACCTTGTTTGTAGGGACAGGGAAGGACAGTGAGGGAAATTCTCATTGTGCTATACTGTGCTAAAGCATTCCTCATCAACCATCTTTAAAAAAAAAAAAATTATAGGGACAGAAAACTATAGGTAGGGAGAGTGTCAGTGTGTTTTACTGTGCTAAACCTTGTTTGTAGGGACAGGGAAGGACAGTGAGGGAAATTCTCATTGTGCTATACTGTGCTAAAGCATTCCTCATCAACCATCTTTAAAAAAAAAAAATTTATAGGGACAGAAAACTATAGGTAGGGAGAGTGTCAGTGTGTTTTACTGTGCTAAACCTTGTTTGTAGGGACAGGGAAGGACAGTGAGGGAAATTCTCATTGTGCTATACTGTGCTAAAGCATTCCTCATCAACCATCTTTAAAAAAACATTTTTTATAGGGACAGAAAACTATAGGTAGGGAGAGTGTCAGTGTGTTTTACTGTGCTAAACCTTGTTTGTAGGGACAGGGAAGGACAGTGAGGGAAATTCTCATTGTGCTATACTGTGCTAAAGCATTCCTCATCAACCATCTTTAAAAAAAAAAATTATAGGGACAGAAAACTATAGGTAGGGAGAGTGTCAGTGTGTTTTACTGTGCTAAACCTTGTTTGTAGGGACAGGGAAGGACAGTGAGGGAAATTGTCATTGTGCTATACTGTGCTAAAGCATTCCTCATCAACCATCTTTAAAAAAAAAAAATTTTATAGGGACAGAAAACTATAGGTAGGGAGAGTGTCAGTGTGTTTTACTGTGCTAAACCTTGTTTGTAGGGACAGGGAAGGACAGTGAGGGAAATTCTCATTGTGCTATACTGTGCTAAAGCATTCCTCATCAACCATCTTTAAAAAAAAAAATTTATAGGGACAGAAAACTATAGGTAGGGAGAGTGTCAGTGTGTTTTACTGTGCTAAACCTTGTTTGTAGGGACAGGGAAGGACAGTGAGGGAAATTCTCATTGTGCTATACTGTGCTAAAGCATTCCTCATCAACCATCTTTAAAAAAAAAAAAATTATAGGGACAGAAAACTATAGGTAGGGAGAGTGTCAGTGTGTTTTACTGTGCTAAACCTTGTTTGTAGGGACAGGGAAGGACAGTGAGGGAAATTCTCATTGTGCTATACTGTGCTAAAGCATTCCTCATCAACCATCTTTAAAAAAAAAATGTTTTATAGGGACAGAAAACTATAGGTAGGGAGAGTGTCAGTGTGTTTTACTGTGCTAAACCTTGTTTGTAGGGACAGGGAAGGACAGTGAGGGAAATTCTCATTGTGCTATACTGTGCTAAAGCATTCCTCATCAACCATCTTTAAAAAAAAAAAAATTTATAGGGACAGAAAACTATAGGTAGGGAGAGTGTCAGTGTGTTTTACTGTGCTAAACCTTGTTTGTAGGGACAGGGAAGGACAGTGAGGGAAATTCTCATTGTGCTATACTGTGCTAAAGCATTCCTCATCAACCATCTTTAAAAAAAAATTTTTTTATAGGGACAGAAAACTATAGGTAGGGAGAGTGTCAGTGTGTTTTACTGTGCTAAACCTTGTTTGTAGGGACAGGGAAGGACAGTGAGGGAAATTCTCATTGTGCTATACTGTGCTAAAGCATTCCTCATCAACCATCTTTAAAAAAAAACATTTTTTATAGGGACAGAAAACTATAGGTAGGGAGAGTGTCAGTGTGTTTTACTGTGCTAAACCTTGTTTGTAGGGACAGGGAAGGACAGTGAGGGAAATTCTCATTGTGCTATACTGTGCTAAAGCATTCCTCATCAACCATCTTTAAAAAAAAAAAAATTTATAGGGACAGAAAACTATAGGTAGGGAGAGTGTCAGTGTGTTTTACTGTGCTAAACCTTGTTTGTAGGGACAGGGAAGGACAGTGAGGGAAATTCTCATTGTGCTATACTGTGCTAAAGCATTCCTCATCAACCATCTTTAAAAAAAAACATTTTTTATAGGGACAGAAAACTATAGGTAGGGAGAGTGTCAGTGTGTTTTACTGTGCTAAACCTTGTTTGTAGGGACAGGGAAGGACAGTGAGGGAAATTCTCATTGTGCTATACTGTGCTAAAGCATTCCTCATCAACCATCTTTAAAAAAAAAAAAATTATAGGGACAGAAAACTATAGGTAGGGAGAGTGTCAGTGTGTTTTACTGTGCTAAACCTTGTTTGTAGGGACAGGGAAGGACAGTGAGGGAAATTCTCATTGTGCTATACTGTGCTAAAGCATTCCTCATCAACCATCTTTGAAATCCTTGTTTTTTGGACAGTCAGGGAAATTTTCATTGTGCTATTCTGTGCGAAAGCAATCATCCTCAACCATATTTAGAAATCCTTAAGTAAAGGGACAGAGAAGGACACCTGAAGGTAGCCCCTATTGCTTTTTTTCACATCTCCCTGCAGGCCATCCATTAGAATGTCTGGAAGGCCAACAAGGAGAGGCAGACAGTCAGGAGGCAATAAAAGAGGGCAAGCAGGCTCTGTGTCTGGGGGCAACAGTGCTGGTCGTGGACGCGGTGCATTGTCATCAGCACATGGCCATGGGACACGCTTGTCCTTCTTTTCGGCAGCTGGACATGTTGAGCCACATCATGCCGAAGACTTGGTAGAGTGGATGACCAAGCCCTCCTCCTCCTCCTCATCCTCTCTCACCCAGGCTCAGGGTACTGGCAAAGCAGCTGCCAAAGCGTCCTCTTCCCTGGTATCAATGTCAGACTCATCAGTCACTCCTTCCCTAGACCCACCATGTCCTCCTCCTGAGGAGTCCCCCGAACTGTTTGAGCACAGTGTTGGGTACATGCTCCAGGAGGATGCCCAGCGTTTCGAAGGGTCTGATGATGAAACCCAGCTAGAGGAAGGCAGTAGCGTGAGAGCAGACAGAGGGGATGCTCAAGAAGGACACCAATCTGGCAGTCATGTTCCAGCAGCTGCAGCATACTGCCAGATTGGCTCCAGTGATGAGGAGGGAGGGGATGATGAGGTCACTGACTCCACGTGGGTGCCTAATAGGAGAGAGGAGGAGGAGGAGGATGAGGAGGAGGCACATCTCCAACGAGGCAGGATGCCCTTTGGTGGCCAGCGTAAGGGCAGTACACCGACGGAATCACACCGCAGAGCTCCGCCTGTGCAGGGCGCTGCCTCTGCCCGTCATTCAAAAAGTTCTTTGGTGTGGGCCTTTTTTGAGGCTAGTGCATCAGATCGCACAGCTGCTGTTTGCAACATATGTCTCAAGCGTATATCGCGTGGCCAAAACATCAGCCGCTTGGGTACCACATGCCTGACCAGACATATGTTGACCTGCCATGCAGCTCGTTGGCAAGCCTACCTCAAAGACCCACACCAAAGAACAAAGCGGACCTCTCCTTGCACCGCATCAGCTGGGATCTCCAACCCCACTATAACTTCAGTCCTCTCTGAAACATGCACTGAGAGGAATGAAGGTGTAGAATTAGGTGTGTCACAGCCAAGTACTTGCGGCCACTCTGCTAGCAGTACACCGACGTCCGATTCTAGCAGGCAAATTTCCCTGCCCCAGCTGCTGGACCGTCGAAAGAAGTTCACTCCCAGCCATCCACATGCCCAGCGGTTGAATGCTAGCTTGGCTAAATTGCTAGCGCTTCAACTGCTGCCTTTTCAGTTGGTAGACTCGGCCCCCTTCCGTGAGTTTGTGCAATGTGCGGTTCCTCAGTGGCAGGTTCCCAAACGCCACTTTTTCTCACGGAAGGCTATTCCGGCTCTCTACCGGCATGTGGAAGGCAATGTCTTGGCCTCGCTGGACAGGGCGGTCAGCGGTAAGGTGCATATTACCGCTGACTCATGGTCCAGCAGGCATGGGCAGGGACGTTACCTTTCTTTCACGGCCCATTGGGTCACTCTTTTGGCAGCTGGGAAGGATGCAGGACAAGGTGCAGTAGTGTTGGAGGTTGTTCCACCGCCACGCCTCCAAAATGCTACTACTGGTTGTGACACACCTCTCTCCTCCACCCCCTCCTCTTCTTCTTCCTCCATGGCCTCTTCCTGTGCTTTGTCCTCTGAACCAGCGGTGCTCCGTAGGCGTTCAAGGGGCTACGCAAGTACGCAGGCAAAAAGATGCCATGCCGTGCTTGCGCTGGTGTGTTTGGGGGACAGAAGCCACACTGGGGCAGAGGTCCTGTCTGCTCTGCAGGGCCAGGCCGAGAGGTGGTTGACGCCACGCCAGCTTAAGCCAGGAATGGTGGTTTGCGACAATGGCACCAACCTCCTCTCCGCCCTCCGACAGGGACAACTGACCCATGTGCCCTGTGTGGCTCACGTCCTTAACCTGGTGGTGCAGCGGTTCTTGGGCAGGTACCCGGGCTTACAGGATGTCCTGAGGCAGGCCAGGAAAGTCTGTGTGCATTTCCGCAGATCTTATAATGCCAGTGCTCGCCTGGCTGAGCTGCAAAAGGAGTTGAACCTGCCCAAGAACCGCCTTATATGTGACATCCCCACCAGGTGGAACTCAACGTTGGCCATGCTGCAGCGGCTGCACACGCAGCAGAGGGCCATCAATGAGTACCTGTGCGACTACGGCACCAGGACAGGGTCAGGGGAGCTTGTTTTTTTTTCTCCACGCCAGTGGGGCATGATCAGGGATGCATGCACTGTCCTGGCACCATTTGAGGAGGCCACGAGGATGGTGAGCAGTGACAGTGCATGCATCAGTGACACTGTACCTCTTGTCCACCTGTTGGAGCACACGCTGCGTGGAATAATGGACAGGGCACTTGAGGCAGAACAGAGGCAGGAAGAGGAGGACTTCCTTGCCTCTCAAGGCCCCCTTTACCCAGACAGTGTTCCTTCTGTCCCACCCATCGCACAGGAAGAGGACGAGGAGGAGGAGGAGGAGGAGGAGGATTGTGTCAGCATGGAGGTGGAGCCTGGCACTCAGCAGCATCAACAGCAGCAGTCTTTTAGGGATGATTTACAGTCCCAAGGACGTGTACGTGGCTGGGAGGAGGTGGCTGCGGATCATGTCGTCCTTAGTGACCCAGAGGACTCCGGACCGAATGCCTCAGCTAACCTACGCTGCATGGCCTCCCTGATCCTGCAAAGTCTGCGGAAGGATCCTCGTATTCTTCGGATCAAGGAGAGGGACCATTACTGGCTGGCCACTCTCCTTGATCCACGGTACAAGGGTAAGGTTGCGGACCTTATGTTACCGTCGCAGAGGGAGCAGAGGATGAGACAACTCCGGGAGGCCTTGCAGAAAGGTCTGTGCAACGCGTTCCCAGAGACTGGGAGGTTACAAACTCCTGGTCCTGGACAACGAGTTGCTGAGGCTTCGGCCAGTCAAAGAAGGAGCGGTGGGGAAGGTGGCCGTCTGACCGATGCGTTCAGACAATTCTTTAGTCCGCAGCCCCAAAGTATGATCGGTTCCAGCAACCATCGCCAGCGTCTGATAAACATGGTGCAGGAATATCTAGGGGCAAGGTCAGACTTGGACACCTTCCCCACCGAAAATCCTCTGGCTTACTGGGTCTTGAGGATGGATCACTGGCCAGAGCTTGCACAGTATGCAATTGAGCTACTGGCCTGTCCTGCATCCAGCGTTCTTTCGGAACGCACATTCAGTGCTGCTGGAGGATTTGTCACGGATCACAGGGTGCGCCTGTCCACCGACTCGGTTGATCGACTGACTTTCATCAAGATGAACCAGTCTTGGATCACCACCAGCTACCACACACCTGATGCTGATATAACAGACTAATTGATTTTAACATGTCACATCCCTTCAAGACTGATGCTGATGCTGAGTGCCTGTGCTGTTATGTTGACTGGCTATCCTCCTCCTCCGAGTCCTCAATGATACGATTGATGATGATAGCTTGGAAGATCATTTTTGTTTATGGGTGCCGCCACCAGTGCCTAACGCCCAATTTTTCAGCCCCTGTTTAACAGGGGCGTGTAATTACAATTTTTGAAGCAATACTTTGCAACAGGGCTCATTGCTGTGCTCCAAGTACAGTATCTGTGAGGGGTTGCAGTGTTGTGCCACCAGTGCCTAACGCCCAATTTTTCAGCCCCTGTTTAACAGGGGCGTGTAATTACAATTTTTGAAGCAATACTTTGCAACAGGGCTCATTGCTGTGCTCCAAGTACAGTATCTGTGAGGGGTTGCAGTGTTGTGCCACCAGTGCCTAAGGCCCAATTTTTCAGCCCCTGTTTAACAGGGGCGTGTAATTACAATTTTTGAAGCAATACTTTGCAACAGGGCTCATTGCTGTGCTCCAAGTACAGTATCTGTGAGGGGTTGCAGTGTTGTGCCACCAGTGCCTAAGGCCCAATTTTTCAGCCCCTGTTCAACAGGGGCATGTAATTACAATTCTTGATCTAATAATTCACAGCAGGGCTCATTGCTGCACCCACCAAGAGTAACTCTGAGGGCTTACAGTGTTGTGGCAACGCCACCACCACCACCACCACGAAAGGCCCAATTTTTCAGCCCCTGTTCAAAAGGGGCATGTAATTACAATTCTTGATCTAATAATTCACAGCAGGGCCCATTCCTGCACCCACCAAGAGTAACTCTGAGGGCTTACAGTGTTGTGGCAACACCACCACCACCACCACCACCACGAAAGGCCCAATTTTTCAGCCCCTGTTCAACAGGGGCATGCAATTACAATTCTTGATCTAATAATTCACAGCAGGGCCCATTGCTGCACCCACCAAGAGTAACTGTCAGGGCTTACAGTGTTGTGGCACCAGCACCACCATCAAAGGCCCAATTTTTACTACCACTGTTCAACAATTATATGTAATTACAATTCCTGATATAATAGTTGACAGCAGGGCGTTCCAGCACCAACCAAGAGTAACTGTGAGTGCTTACAGTGTTGTGCCAACACCAACAACTAAGGGGCCTATTTCTGCAGAGTATATACGGCAGGTCCCTACTTTCAAACATCCAACTTACAAACGACTCCTACTTGCAAACGCAAGAAGACAACAGGAAGTGAGAGGAAATCTACCCCTAGGAAGGAAAATTCTCTCCTGTAAGAATTAATATGGGAGAAAGGTGTCTCCTCTGTACTGATGCTTTATCACCAATCCTTGTTTCAAGAAAAACACCACATTTCAAAAACAGTTGTCATTGGGACGGAAAGTGAGGTGAAATGTTCTGAACAGGGGCACAGACAGCAAAACAAATGTTACAGGGGTGATAACCCTTACCTATGTTTTCCAAAAAGTTTAAAAATAGATTTTTGGGCTGGAGCTACACTTAAACAATGTACCTGTTCAAAATTACAAACAGATTCTACATAAGAACAAACCTACAGTCCCTGTCTTGTATGCACCGCCTGTATACGGCTGTTCAGAGTATATAGGGCCTTTTTTATTTTATGTGCGGGGTTCCCCTTAATATCCATACAAGACCCAAAGGGGCTGGTAATGGGCTGGGGTAGGGGGGGGGGGGTCATGGGGTAGCTATGCCATTTTTCTTAAAGATTTTCATCCATATTACCGGGACCAGACATTACATTAAAGCCGCAAGCAGTTTTAAATGGCTTTTTTTTCCTTTAGAAGTGTCATTTTGTGCAGGGACAGTTCTAAACACGGGAAACACGTGGCACTTCACAGGCATACTTTAGACACCCCCCAGGTACGATATTTAAAGGAATATTTGACTTTTTTTTTTTCACTTTATGCATCATTAAAATGACTGCTCCCGAAAAACGACCGTTTTTAAAACTTCTTTTTGCATTGATACATGTCCCCTGGTGCAGAACCCGGGTTCCCAAACCCTTTTTAGGACAATAACATGCATAATAGTCGTTATAATTAGCACTTTAGAATTCGAACGTTCGCATCCATTGTATTTAATAGGGTTCTAATGTTCGTACGAACTTTCGGTCCGTTCGCGGGTTCTGGTGCGAACCGAACCCGGGGGTGTTCGGCTCATCACTAATTTCTAGGCTTTCTAGTGTGTGAACACAGTGTTCAGTGGAGAGGGGAGAAGCCAATTGGCTGCTCCTCCCCTCGCCACTGAACACAAGGGGAAATAATCCTTGTGTCTGCGGCGGCGGGCATCTTTTGGTAGCCCGCCATCTGTGTTCCCTAGAACATTCCCAATTTTCCCGGTGGGACAAAGGCAAAATTCCGGGAAAATAAGCGGGACAAAATAAATCCGGGACGAGGGTCTCAAATCCGTGATTGTCCCGGGAAAAACGGGACTGTTGGCACATTTATTTCTTCTTGAGGGCACACTTGCATAGTTGCCATGTGGCAATAAAGGGAAGCATGATCTCCAGTGGAGAGTGGACTAGAGGTGGACAAGGAATAATCCAGTGAACATAGATAAAGATCAGGATGGGTAGCAGACAAGAGAGTAATTCTATGACCAGCCAAGGTCAGAATCCAGAGTAGCAAAGAAATGGTGTCGGAACAGGGATCAGAATAGGGGTGCATGGCACAGGACCAAATCACAGAGTAAAAGGCTGCTGTAAAAATGAGTTTTCACAAAACCAGAGCCCTGGCCTTGTGGTGCTTAAATAAAGCTAGATTTGTTAGCTAACAGCTGGGAAAGGTGCTGGAGAGCATGTGGCCAGGTTCATTAGCTCACAGCTGACAATGATGTCTGGGAAGGGTGCAGTAGCAGCAAGTAACCACCAGGAGGAGCTGGAAGGCAGCTACAGTTTTAGGAGCAAATCACTTCTAAACTTGTGCAGTAAAATTATAATCCACTCTAAATACAGGAATACTATGTAACATGGTATAAAAGCTGGAGTCACAAGATGTCCTTGGAGCACTATCATTGCATTACGAAATATTTACCTTAGAACGAAGCCCTCCAGAGGTGCGCTGTCATTGCTTACAGGACTTCTTCCTTCCAGGTTTGGGAGTTCCGGCTGTATAAGAGCCGACATGACATCATGACACCATGGCTCCGGCAGGTATTCTGGACCTTCAGAGCGCAAATGCGCCAGTGACGTCACTCACCGGCTGCATCCAGCGTGAATATCTCCTAAACACTGCAAGTTTGTACCACTGGCTTTCATTATATATTAGTATAGTACAGTACTTCTTATTTAACCACTTGCTTACTGGGCACATAAACCCCCTTCCAGCCCAGGCGAAATTTCAGCTTTTGGCACTGCGTCACTTTAACTGACAATTACGCGGTCGTGCGACGTGGCTCCCAAACAAAATTGACGTCCTTTTTTTCCACACAAATAGAGCTTTCTTTTGGTGGTATTTGATCACCTCTGCGGTTTTTATTTTTTGCGCTATAAACAAAAAAAGAGCGACAATTTTGAAAAAAACACAATATTTTTTACTTTTTGCTATAATAAATATCGCATTTTTTTTCTCAGTTTAGGCCGCTACGTATTCTTCTACATATTTTTTGTAAAAAAAAAAAAAAAATCGCAATAAGCGTATAGTGATTGGTTTGCACAAAAGTTATAGCGCCTACAAAAAAGGGGACAGAATTATGACATTTTTTTTATTCTTTTTTTTTTTTTTTACTAGTAATGGCAGCGATCTGTGATTTTTATTGGGACCGTGACATTGCAGCAGGCACATCGGACACTTTTGACACATTTTCGGGACCATTCACATTTATACAGCGAACAGTGCTATAAATATGCACTGATTACTGTATAAATGTGACTGGCAGGGAAGGCGTTAACACTAGGGGGCGAGGAAGGGGTTAAATGTATTCCCTAGGAGTGATTCTAACTGTCAGGGGAGGGGACTGACTGGGGGAGGTGACCGATCTGTGTCCCTATGTACAAGGGACACAGCATCGGTCTCCTCTCACTGACAGGACATGGATCTGCGTGTTTACACACACAGATCTACGTCCGTGGCTGTGTAACGGCCGATCGCGGGTACCTGGCGGACACGCATCGGCACCTCAGTGATGCGGCGGGCACGCGTGCGCGCCGGCGCTCGCGCCTTCCAGTGGCCAGAGGAGCCGAGGACGTCAATAGACGTCCTCCCGGGATTGTAGAGCCGCCTTGTGGCCGTCTTTTTACAATGGCCGGGGCTTCAAGTGGTTAAATGCAGTGTGCGGGAGTCACAGACAACACTACAACCCTGCTATGTAAATAAGCTCTAAATCAAGCCATGTGTATAAGAACAATATTTTTTACTTTCTGCTATAAAACATATCCAATCTAAAAAATAAATAAATGTAAAAATCGAATTTCTTCATCAATTTATACCAATATGTATTCTGCTACATATTTTTGGTAAAAAAATCCCAATAAACGAATATTGGTTGGTTTGCGCAAAAGTTATAGTTTCTACAAACTAACTTTTTTTTTTTACTAGTAATGGCAGCAATCAGCAACTTATAGCGGGACTGCAATATTGCGGTGGATAAATCAGACACTAAGTGACACTTTTTGGGGACCAGTGACACTAATACAGTAATCAGTGCTAAACATATGTAGTGTACTAATGACACTGGCTGGGAAGGGGTTAACATCAGGGGTGATCAAAGGGTTAACTCTGTGCCCAGCTTGTGCTTACTCACTGTGGGCAAGGTTCTTTGACTGCTTTGCAGAGACACATGATTCATGCGTTCCCTAAGACAGAATGACAATTTGCACTGTTTACATTGGCAGATTGCTATTCTTCCTGTGTAATCGGCAGGTGCCGGTGGACATCGAGTCCACAGTACCCGCTTGCTGGGCTCCCGCTGTGTGTGATCACAGTGGAAGCGGGTCCCCAGGGGCGCGCCCCAAACCTGGAAGAGGCAGATCTTGTACTAGGTATGTGATCTGGCACAGAGCGCCCGTTCTGCCACAAAAAATGTATGGTGGGCGATCAGCAGTGGCTGCATATGATGGACACAGAGGCTACAATTGATGGGGCACAGTAGCTGCAATTGATGGGTACAGAGACTGCATTTCATGGGTACAGAGGCTAATTATGATGGGCACAGTGGCTGCATATGATGGGCACAGAGGCTGCATATGATGGGCACAGAGGCTGCATATGATGGGGCACAGTGGTTGCATTTGATGGGGCACAGTGGTTGCATTGAATGGCACGGTGAGGCTGCATTTAATGTTTTTGTTTCAATATTTTTCAGTTAAAAAAAAATAAGTTTTGAGCACCAGCCGTCACTGGCGATCAGCAAGTAGTTAAGTCACTCTAGATTAGACATTCTCATCAAGGGTTCCTCAATCAATGGCTGATTGACATCTGATGGTGTCTGCATAGTTCTAGAGCAGTGTTTCTCATCCAGTCCTCAAGGCACCCCAACAGATCATGTTTTCCATTATTTTGCACAGGTGATTTGATCAGTTTCACTGCCTTAGTAATTACCACAGCTGTTTCATCTGAGGGAAATCCTGAAAACATGATCTGTTGGGGCGCATTGAGGACTGGAGTTGAGAAACATTGTTCTAATCTAGAGCCAACACCACTTGGCAGAGCCAGCAGCGTAACACCGATCTTTTTAGCTGTCTGCAAGGGGGACGATTCTGACCACCACTGTAAAGTGGGGAATTCCTCCAACTGGCCATCTTTGTATTTTCTCACTGACCCCACAATACGTTGGTTTAAGGCCTTGTGTACACTGCTGCTGGTAAACGGGCATTTAGGAGCAGTTGGGCATTTTTTTCAACTGCTTCTGAACTTTCCTCTATGTTATCTTATCAGTACCTGTACACAGGGTCGTTTTATAGTCATTTCTAGGCAGTTGAGTTTAGAGGCTTTTTCCTGAACCCAAAAAAATGCATTCAGAAGCTGTGTTTAGAGGCAGTTGAAGCGCTAAACGCGCTTTCGTCTGGAAGCGTTTTTAAAGGGAAACATTTTATTCATTACTTTTGAGCCTGGAAAATGCTAAAAACACACCAAAAACTCAATTATCACTGCCTGCAAGCTTGATATACCATGAGATATTCCCCTCATCAGCCAATTATGCTGTACAATACACGACTTGCATACTTGACATTGAAGTTGAATAGGAATTTCACTCACCCGTCAACCATTGCAAATTTAACCCGATGACCTCCACATTGAGCTTCAGACCCTAATGTCTGGCTGACCCAACATGTAAAGTTTTCCAGCTAGCTAATGAGATTCCTACAATTGTCTTTTCCTTCCCCCAGCCTGTAACCCTAGAATCTAGATCAATCTCTCAACTGTTATCTAGGGACACTGGTCCACCCTTCAAACCAACCAAAAAATAACAGCTACAAGCACACAGCTTTCTTAGCTGCTACTCACACTGTTTTCTCACAGAATGGCTGAAATAGTTAATAAATACTTGTTTTTAGTGCTTTGTAATCATTTGGGAGGGTCTCCTGAGGTTATCTGTACTGAACTCAAACGCGGCTTGTAAACGCTGCTGAACACAGGTTTTTAACTTCTTGAGACCCAGGCCATTGACAAATGACGGCCACAAGGTGGCTCTACCGGTCCGGGAGGCCGTCTTTTTATGGCCTCGGCTCCTCCGGCCACTGGGGGGCGCGTAAGCATGCCCGGCGCGTCACTGAGATGCCGATGCGCGTGCCTGGCGGCCGCGATGTCCGCCAGCTACCCGCGATCGCCCGTTACACAGCCAAGGACGTGGATCTGTGTGTGTAAACACGCAGATCCACGTCCTGTCAGGAAGATTAGACCGATGCTGTGTCCCTTGTACATAGGGACACAGATCGGTCACCTCCCCCAGTCAGACCCCTCCCCCAACAGTAACAATCACTCCTAGGGAACACATGTAACCCCTTCCTCGCCCCCTAGTGTTAACCCCTTACCTGACAGTCACATTTATACAGTAATCGGTGCATATTTATAGCACTGTTCACTGTAAAAATGTGTCAAAAGTGTCCGATGTGTCAGCCATAATATCACAGTTCTGCCAAAAATCGTAGATAACCGCCATTACTAGTAAAAAAAAACAATGCGCAAACCAATCACTATACGCTTATTGCAATTTTTTTTACCAAAAATATGTAGAAGAATACATATCAGGCCCAAACTGAGAAAGAAAAAGTAAAAAAAATTGGGATATTTATTATAGCAAAAATTAAAAATATTGTGTTTTTTTTCAAAATTGTCGCTATTTTTTTCTTTATAGCGCAAAAAATAAAAACCGCAGAGGTGATTAAATACCAGCAAAAGAAAGGTCTATTTGTGGGAAAAAAAGACATCAATTTTGTTTGGGAGCCACGTCGCACGACCTTCGCAATTTTCATTCAAAGCGTGACAGTGCCGAAAGCTGAAATTTCGCCTGGGCAGGTAGGGGGTATATGTGCCCAGTAAGCAAGTGGTTAAACGTGGATTACTAGCTGTGATGTTCCAGCGTTCAGCAGAGGTTGAGAAACGTCCCGTGTACATGAAGCCTAACTAGTTGCAGACTTTAGTCATGGTATAAAGGTCAAATAAATAAACGCATTAGGCTGGGTTAACATATATGCAGTTTGGGACACCGTATGTGATTCAGATAGGAATCACACTGCATTCCTATGTGATGTCTGTGCGGTGTAATTTGAGCCATTCACTTGCATGGCTCAAATCGCACCACATCCGCACAAAAAAAGTTGCAGGGCCCTTTTTTTCCTGCACTGGCATCAGATCGCATGGGTGTTTACATCTATGCAATCACACTGCATTTTGCGAACCGTTTTGGGGTATTGTTAACTTAACATTGACACCCACTGCGGTTTGCATAAATGCTGTGCGATTTCAATGCAGTGCGGGAATTGCACAGGATTCACTGCGTTTCCCGCACCGCATTTATGTGAACCCAGTCTAAGGGGCCTTGCATACGGGCTTGTCGGTAATATGGACTCCGCTTGCTCAGCGGGGCATCACTCAGTTGAAGTGAATGGAAGCGTCTGATCAGGTCCGCCTTAAAAACAGAGAGGCGAACCGGATCAGAGTGCCCATGTGAAAGGGGCCTTACTGTATAGTCACATGGTGTCCAAAGCTGTAGCTGTAAAAAAAAACAAAAAAAAACAGTCTGAATCAAAGTTTATAAGCAACACAGCTCCAGAATTATACAAAGCTACAAAGTGACATATTGTTACTTTAGTATTGTTCTGTTTATTCATCTGCAGATCACAGGGATGAACTTAGATCTACAAATGAACAAATTGACAAGTAAAAAAAAAGTTTTCTTCTGTTCTGGTTCTGTTTAACCCCTTATTACCTCTTAGTTTACTCTAATCAGCCCTAATTAACTTCGTACTTTCCTTCTCTCTTCTCCAATATTTTCCTGCTGATTTTCTTGTTTAGTTATACAGTAAAACCTTGGTTTGAGAGTAACTTGATTTGAGAGCGTTTTGCAAGGCAAGCTACATTTTTTCATACATTTTGACTTGATATACAAGCGATGTCTTGATATACAAGTAGCGTCATGTCACAACTGAGTATAAAAGAGAAGAGAGGCGCCTCTAAGTGTAGCAATATGGTTACATTTAATGAAGGTACAACATTTAGCAACTCACATGATTGATGATTAAAAGAGGCACATCTAAGTATGCAGGCATCCGGGGTAAAGCTGTCCACATAGACATTTGTGGATGGACATTTTATGGTTACACAACCTATCACATTGCTATAATCTTCTTTTTATATGGACTATAAACTTAACCACTTAACGACCGCTCACTGTATATATACGTCGGCAGAATGGCACCGACAGGCACAATCACGTAGAGTGTACGTGATTGCCTTTGTACAGTTGGGGGGTCCAATCGGTTCTATACAGTGAGCGGTGGCTAAGTGTCCGGGAGCGTTCCGGGATGAGATTTTTCTAAACGCTGTCTTAGTGTCTGTGATGCAGATTGGTAGCCGGTAATTTTTTTTAGGTTCGCCGCAGGTTTTTATAGCGTCAGGTACCCCAATATATTATCTAATAAAGGTTTAACCCCCTTGATCGCCCCCCAGGTAACCCTTTCACCCCCTATCACCACTGTCGCTAAGCAATTGTTTTTCTAAACGCTGTCTTAGTGTCGGTGATGCAGATCGTAGCCAGTAATTTTTTTTAGGTTCGCCGCATGTTTTTATAGCGTCAGGTACCCCAATATATTATCTAATAAAGGTTTAACCCCCTTGATCGCCCCCCAGGTAACCCTTTCACCCCCTATCACCACTGTCACTAAGCGATCGTTTTTCTAAACGCTGTCTTAGTGTCTGTGATGCAGATCGGTAGCCGGTAATTTTTTTTAGGTTCGCCGCAGGTTTTTATAGCGTCAGGTACCCCAATATATTATCTAATAAAGGTTTAACCCCCTTGATCGCCCCCCAGGTAACCCTTTCACCCCCTATCACCACTGTCGCTAAGCAATCGTTTTTCTAAACGCTGTCTTAGTGTCGGTGATGCAGATCGGTAGCTGGTAATTTTTTTTAGGTTCGCCGCAGGTTTTATAGCGTCAGGTACCCCCATATATTATCTAATAAAGGTTTTAACCCCCTGATTTCCCCTAGTTAACCCTTTCACCAGTGATCACCATATAAGTGTTACGGGTGACGCTGGTTAGTTAGTTTGCTTTTTATAGTGTCAGGGCACCCGCCGTGTATATAACCCAATAAAGGTTTAACCCCCTGATCGCCCGGCGGGTGATATCAATTAGGTTTTAGCGTCAGAGAGGGTCTGAGTCACACCCCAGGCAGCGTCAGGTTAGTGCCAGTAACGCTAACACCCACGCGTGAAGCATACACCCCCCTTAGTGGTATAGTATCTGAACAGATCAATATCTGATCTGATCAGATCTATACTAGCGTCCCCAGCAGTTTAGGGTTCCCAAAAACGCAGTGTTAGCGGGATCAGCCCAGATACCTGCTGGCACCTGCGTTTTGCCCCTCCGCCCAGCCCAGGCCACCCAAGTGCAGTATCGATCGATCACTGTCACTTACAAAACAAAAACACACATAACTGCAGCGTTCGCAGAGACAGGCCTGATCCCTGCGACTCCAGTGCTGTAGGAGGTGATTTCACCACCACAGTTAAAAAAAAAAAGCAAATATGCCGAAGCATTGGGGCAGCAGGGGCGGAGGAGCGATTTTGCTCCTAATGCCGCGTACATACGGTCGAAATTCCGACGGAGGCTTGCCCGTGGAAAAGTCCGACCATGTGTGTGCGGCATAACTTTTTTGCGGGAGGATGCCCCCATGCTTCGGCATATATAAATGGTGCGTGTATGCCCATCATTGGAAGTGGGTGGATGAAGGGCGGTATTCTAATGGTGGGCATACCCACCGATCAATCTCTTTTTTCGTTCAGCCAACTGGCTGCATGAAATAAAAAGATTACAATACATGTCCAACAAGGACCAGCAACGTACTGGTATGTTGCTGGACTTTGAATGTTTATACCAGAATGATGCCTGCGGGTTTAGGTATCATCTTGGTATAATTCTTTTCAGCCTGCGGCCGGCTTTCATGTAAAAGCAATCCTAGCGGCTAATTAGCCTCTGGACTGCTTTTACAAGCAGTGGGAGGGAATGCCCCCCCGGATCTAAAAAGCGCCATTGGGAAATTGGGAAAGCATTTTATCACACCGATCTTGGTGTGGTCAGATGCTTTGAGGGCAGAGGAAAAATCTAGGGTCTAGAAGACCCCAGTTTTTTCAAAAAAAGAGTACCTGTCACTACCTATTGCTATCATAGGGGATATTTATATTCCCTGAGATAACAATAAAAATGATAAAAAAAAAAAATACTTGGAAGGAACAATTTAAAAATAAAATATAAAAGCAAAATTAATAATAAAAAAAAAAAAAAAAAAAAAAGCACCCCTGTCCTGCCCTGCTCTTGCCCAATGGCGAACGCAAGCGTCGGTCTGGCGTCATATGTAAACAGCAATTGCACCATGCATGTGAGGTATCACCACGAAGGTCAGATCGAGGGCAATCATTTTAGCAGTAGACCTCCTCTGTAAATCTACTGGGGTAACCTGTAAAGGCTTTTAAAGGCTTTTAAAAATGTATGTAGTTTGTCGCCAATGCGCGTTTGTGCGAAATTTTAAAGCATGTCGTGTTTGGTATCTATGTACTCGGCCTAAGATCATCTTTTTTATTTCATCAAACATTTGGGCAATATAGTGTGTTTTAGTGCATTAAAATTAAAAAAAGTGTATTTTTTAACCCAAAAAATGCGTTTGAAAAATCGCTGCGCAAATACTGTGTAGAAAAAAAAAATGCAACACCCACCATTTTAATCTGTAGGGCCTTTGCTTTAAAAATATATATATAATGTTTGGGGGTTCAACATAATTTTCTTGCAAAAAAAAAAATGTTTTCATGTAAACAAAAAGTGTCAAAAAGGGCTTTGTCTTCAAGTGGTTAGAAGAGTGGATGTAAGCTTCCTAATGTTGTGTATAAAATGCCAGAACAGTTCAAACCCCCCCCCCCAAATGACCCCATTTTGGAAAGTAGACACCCCAAGCTATATACTGAGAGGCATGTCGAGTCCATGGAATATTTTATATGTTGACACAAGTTGCGGAAAAACGACAATTTTTTTTTTTTTTTTTGCACAAAGTTGTCACTAAATGATATATTGCTCAAACATGCCATGGGCATATGTGGAATTACACCCCAAAATACATTCTGTTGCTTCTCCTGAGTACGGGGATACCACATGTGTGAGACTTTTTGGGAGCCTAGCCATGTACGGGACCCCAAAAACCAAGCACCGCCTTCAGGCTTTCTAAGGGTGTAAATTTTTGATTTCACTTCTCACTGCCTATCACAGTTTCGGAGGCCATGGAATGCCCAGATAGCACAAAACCCCCCCAAATGACCCCATTTTGGAAAGTAGACACCCCAAGCTATTTGCTGAGAGGTATTGTGAGTATTTTGCAGATCTCGCTTTTTGTCACAAAGTTTTGAAAATTGAAAAAAAAAAATATATATATATATATATATATATATTTTCTTTCTTCATTTTCAAAAACAAATGAGAGCTGTAAAATATTCACCATTCCTCTCAGCAAATAGCTTGGGGTGTCTATATTCCAAAATGGGGTCATTTGGGGGGGTTTTGTGCGATTTTGGCATTTTATGGCCTTCGAAACTGTGATAGGTAGTGAGGAGTGAAATCAAAAATTTGTGCCTAGAAATCCTGAAGGCTGTGCTTGGTTTTCGGGGTCCCGTACGCGGCTAGGCTCCTAAAAAGTCCCACACATGTGGTATCCCCGTACTCAGGAGAAGCAGAAAAATGTATTTTGGGGTGTAATTCCACATATAACCATGGCATGTGTGAGCAATATATCATTTAGTGACAACTTTTTGTAATTTTTTATTTTTTTTTTGTCATTATTCAATCACTTGGGACCAAAAAAATTATATTCAATGGGCTCAACAGGCCTCTCAGCAATTTCCTTGGGGTGTCTACTTTCTAAAATGGGGTCATTTGGGGGGGTTTTGTGCTATTTTGGCATTTTATGGCCTTCGAAACTGTGATAGGTAGTGAGGAGTGAAATCAAAAATTTGCGCCCTTAGAAATCCTGAAGGCGGTGCTTGGTTTCCGGGGTCCCGTACGCGGCTAGGCTCCCAAAAAGTCCCACACATGTGGTATCCCCGTACTCAGGAGAAGCAGCAAAATGTATTTTGGGGTGAAATTCCACATATAACCATGGCATGTGTGAGCAATATATCATTTAGTGACAACTTTTTGTAATTTTTTTTTTTTTTTTTTTTTTTTTTAGTCATTATTCAATCACTTGGGACAAAAAAATAAAAAATTCAATGGGCTCAACATGCCTCTCAGCAATTTCCTTGGGGTGTCTACTTTCCAAAATGGGGTCATTTGGGGGGGGGGGGTTTGTACTGCCCTGTCATTTTAGCACCTCAAGAAATGAGATAGGCAGTCATAAATTTAAAGCTGTGTAAATTTCAGAAAATGTACCCTAGTTTGTAAACTCTATAACTTTTGCGCAAACCAATAAATATACGCTTATTGACATTTTTTTTACTAAAAACATGTGGCTGAATACATTTTGGCCTAAATGTATGACTACAATTGAGTTTATTCGATTTTTCTTATAACAAAAAGTAGAAAATATCATTTTTTTTCAAAATTTTCGGTCTTTTTCCGTTTATATCGCAAAAAATAAAAATCGCAGAGGCAATCAAATACCATTAAAAGAAAGCTCTATTTGTGGGAAGAAAAGGACGCAAATTTCGTTTGGGTACAACATTGCATGTCCGCACAATTTACAGTTAAAGCAGCGCAGTGCAAAATTCTGAATTCACCTCTGGTCCTCTAGCTACCAAATGGTCCGGGGCTTAAGTGGTTAAAGGACTTATGAATAAATGGTTGTGGAATGAATCATTTGAGTTTCCATTATTTCTTATCGGGAAATTTACTTTGATATACAAGTGCTTTGGATTACAAGCATATTTCTGGAACAAATTATGCTCGCAATCCAAGGTTTTATTGTACTTTAAAAAAAAGTTTTGCCTTTGTTTCTATGTCATTAGTTTTGGACAGAGTAGAGATGAATTAGAACACATGTCAGTTTTTATTGCTGTCTGTGCCCTGTTTTTGGGTTGTCCCCAGAAAAGTAATAGAGGGGAAATCTTCCAATGGGGACACTAGTTCTGGTGACCTGGGGGTCCCTGAGGTATTCCCTTAATTTGCAGGAATTTCCTCTGATGCCGCGTACACACGACCGTTTTTAATGACGAGAAAAATGAAATTTTTTTAAATGGTCATTTAAAAATGATTGTGTGTGGGCTTCAGAGCATTTTTCACGACGTCCATGAAAAAATTGGAACATGCTCTAATTTTTCACGTCGTTTTTTACATCGTCGTTTTTCTCGTCATGAAAAACGGCCGTGTGTAGGCTTTAACGACGTGAAAAAAAATGCGCATGCTCAGAATCAAGTATGAGACGGGAGCGCTCGTTCTGGTAAAACTAGCGTTCGTAATGGAGATAGCACATTCGTCACGCTGTAACGGACTGAAAAGCACGAGGCTGAAAAGCGCGAATCGTCGCTCAACAAACTTTACTAACATGAAGGGTGGCGCCATCCGAATGGAACTTCCCCTTTATAGTGCCGTCGTACGTGTTGTACGTCACCGCGCTTTACTCAAGCATTTTTTTCCACGATAGTGTGTAGGCAAGGCAGGCTTGAGAGGAAACACGAAAAATCACGTCGAGAAAAATGCATTTTTTTTCAATGAAAAACCGGTCGTGTGTACGCGGCATCAGGTCATGTTTGGCTATGGAACAGGAAGTGAAGGGAAATCTCTACAATGGGATAGAGATGGCGAAAAAAAATCTGACAGGGGTTATAACCCTCCCTTGCGCTATCCAAAATGAAAAAAAAAGTTTTACCTCTTAGTTCTACTCTAATTTATGTTACATGTGTAAACAAATTAACATACAAACTCAAAAACAAAAAAAAGTTAAAAAAGTTAAAATAATTATAAATAATCATAACAAAGCACAACATTGAAAAAACAAAACACACTTTATTTCATTTGTAAATAACCCTGTAATGCATTGCACCAGAATCATAATTTTAGTGTCATCCTAAATAGGACAAATGACAGAATAAAATGTGTAAATTTTATGAGCGTTAACACTATTCTTAAAATAACACTGCTGAAAAAAAAAGAAGGATGTATTGTTAAAGGGGTTGTAAAGGTTCGTTTTTTATTTTCTAAATAGGTTCCTTTAGAGCCGGTTCACACCAGGGCGACTCGTCAGGCGACTCAGTCGCCTGACAAGTCGCGTCCCACGCTTTTCAATGGAACCGTTCTAAGTAAGAGCGACTCAGGTCGCTCCGACTTAGAAAAAGGTTCCTGTACTACTTTTGGGGGCGACCCAAGGCGACCTGCATTGACTTCTATACAGAAGTCTTATGCAAATCGCCTCGGCGGGCGTCTCAAGTCGTCTTGAGATCGCGCCGCCGAGGTCGCCCCCACAAGTCGTGCCGCGTCGCGCCGCCCTGGTGTGAACCGGGTCTTAAGCTAGTGCATTGTTGGTTCACTTACCTTTTCCTTAGATTTCCCTTCTAAATTATTTTTTTCTTTGTCTGAATTTGTCTGAATTTCTCACTTCCTGTTCCTCCTCAGTAAGCTGTTCTGGCTGACTAAACACGGCGCGGATGATGGTGTGAAGTTTACTGAGGAGAAAAAGGAAGTGTGAAATTCAGACAAAGTAAATAAATATTTAGAAGGGAAATCGAAGGAAAAGGTAAGTGAACCAACAATGCACTAGCTTAAAGGAACCTATTTAGAAAATAAAAAACAAACCTTTACAACCCCTTTAAGTTTTGTTGCTTTTTAGGCCCCTTTCACACGATCGGGCCGGCTGTCTGTTTTTCAGGCGGATCCGATCGGGCCACCCATTGACTTCTATAGGCAGGCGAATGTCAGTGGATATGTGTCCGCTGACACCCGCCTGGAATCTGATTCGACAAGATCCGTTGAAAACAGACGGATGGCGATACGTTCGCCATCCTTCCAGCGGGTGGGATCCGATGAAAACGGACATGCAGTCCCTTTTTTATTCGATCTTCCCATAGAGAACAGCGGGGCTCTGACAGGTCCGTCCCAGACAATGATCGGAGACGAACCTGTCATCTACCTGCTCAGCCGGGATCAACGGAGCGATCCTCCGCTGAGCTAGCGGAGTCCATCAAAATGGATCCGCACCATGTGAAAGGGGCCTTAATGTGTAAGAATTGAAAGAGAAAAAAAAAACATTGTTGCAAAACAATATCATTAAAAGAAAACCTTGTTTGTCCTTAAAAAAAAAAATCTTAGATTGTAAGCTTGCAGGAGCAGGGCCCCTCTAACCCTCTTGTTTTGAATTGTACTATTGGTGTATTGTCTCCCTTTATATTGTAAAGCGCTGTGCAAACTGTTGGAACTATATAAATCCTGTATAATAATAATATATATATAAAAAATATGTTTTAGCTTGTTATCTTACATGACAAAGCAGAAATGTAAAAATTGTTCTGGTCCATTTGGGGTGAAGTGGTGTGAGATGCAAAGTGGTTTAGCTGGGGTTTCCTAAGACCTTAAAATATTTTCAATGGTTCCTCTGCTGTAAAGAAGAGGTTGAGAAAAGCTGCTCCAGATCATCTATATATTTTATTGAATTTATTTTGCTCAGTTGTTACAGTGAAAATAAGTATAAATTAAGTTCCAAACTATAAAACACCACATAGAATCTGTCATGTGCATGTGGAGGTCATTTTACAGCTTGCATCTGGTTTGGGTAGGTACAAATAAAAATTCAGTTTCAGTCCAAGTGAAATCACTCTACACAACCTGTATGCTCAGGAGAGTTCCCTCACTATGGTTGTTGGTTTCAAATCTTCCTCTTGGGCACAGAAACCCATGTAGATATTTAGAATGCAAACAGAAAAATCAGTGCTACTATCCATACAATATATTGATGACAGAGCTCCCGGGTGCTCGATCCACAGTCGTTTCTTCCCTACATATATCTAGGATATACAGCGTGCTGGCTCCTTCAGAACAATGACAATTTCTGTAGTAATACAATGGTCCTCCCCTTATGCAGCCACCTTTTACATAAATAAATGACATTAGCTTCTCTTCTCAGTAGTTAGAAGATTGCTCTTCTTAGTAATTATTAGAATGAAGTCTGACTGTTCTAAAACAGGAATACTCATGGAGCACCACTGTATCTTTATGACTCTATGGTAGGGTGAGCAGGCATCCCCGGTTTCAGGGACAGTCCCCGGATTGAGGTCACTGTCCCCGGACTAAGTTTGTCCCCGGTTTTGTCTCCGGATTGGATTTGAACAGGGGCTGGGGCAATTTCATTGAGCGGAGCGTCATGCCCCATAATGCACTGCGTCATCGCAGGGCATTGCTGGCTGATGATTGGCTAAGCATGCACTATGACCCGCATGCTTTGGCCAATCACAGCGCCGTCAGCAAAGAGAGCCATAATTGGCCAAAGGCAGGGTGCCTTTGGCCATTAATGGCTCAGGGGGTTAAGTCCACGCCCCACACTATATAAGGCTGCCCGCACGTCGGCCTTGTGTAGTGTGTTCCAGTGGAGAGAGAGAGTTAGAGAGAGAGAGAGTGTGTCATTTAAATTACTTTGAGCTGGCAGGCGATTCAGTTAGCTGCAGTGTATTTAGCATATATATTCATCCTGGTTTTGTATATATATATATATATATATATATATATATATATATATATATATATACACACACTGTATCCAGTTTAGCTAGATCTCACTGCAGACCGTTCCTGGTGTACTGTTTCTAAAATACTTCAGGCAGGCAGTTGATTCAGTTAGTTGCAGTGTATTCAGTATATATATACATCCCAGCTTTGTATATATATATATATATATATATATATATATATATATATATATATATACACTGTATCCTGTGAAGCTAGATCTCACTGCAGACCGTTCCTGGTGTACTGTCTCTAAAATGCACTTTCAGGCAGGCAGGTGATTCAGTGATCTGCAGTGCATAAAATATATACTGTCTCCTACAGTCAGGTCCATAAATATTGGGACATCGACACAATTCTAATCGTATTGGCTCTATACACCACCACAATGGATTTGAAATGAAGCGAACAAGATGTGCTTTAACTGCAGACTTTCAGCTTTAATTTGAGGGTATTTACATCCAAATCAGGTGAACGGTGTAGGAATTACAACAGTTTGTATATGTGCCTCCAACTTTTTAAGGGACCAAAAGGAATGGGACAATTGGCTGCTCAGCTGTTCCATGGCCAGGTGTGTGTTATTCCCTCATTATCCCATTTACAAGAAGCAGATAAAAGGTCCAGAGTTCATTTCAAGTGTGCTATTTGCATTTGGAATCTGTTGCTGTCAACTCTCAATATGAGATCCAAAGAGCTGTCACTATCAGTGAAGCAAGTCATCATTATGCTGAAAAAACAAAACAAACCCATCAGAGAGATAGCAAAAACATTAGGTGTGGCCAAATCAACTGTTTGGAACATCCTTAAAAAGAAAGAACTCACCAGTGAGCTCAGCGACACCAAGAGACCCGGAAGACCACGGAAAACCACTGTGGTGGATGACCGAAGAATTATTTCCCTGGTGAAGAAAACACCCTTCACAACAGTTGGCCAGATCAAGAACACTCTCCAGGAGATAGGTGTATGTGTGTCAAAGTTAACAATCAAGAGAAGACTTCACCAGAGTGAATACAGAGGGTTCACCACAAAATGTAAACCATTGGTGAGCCTAAAAAACAGGAAGGCCAGATTAGAGTTTGCCAAACAACATCTAAAAAAGCCTTCACAGTTCTGGAATGACATCCTATGGACAGATGAAACCAAGATCAACTTGTACCAGAGTGATGGGAAGAGAAGAGTATGGAGAAGGAAAGGAACTGCTCATGATCCAAAGCATACCACCTCATCAGTGAAGCATGGTGGTGGTAGTGTCATGGCGTGGGCATGTATGGCTGCCAATGGAACTGGTTCTTTTGTATTTATTGATGATGTGACTGCTGTCTAAAGCAGCAGGATGAATTCTGAAGTGTTTCAGGCAATATTATCGGCTCATATTCAGCCAAATGCTTCAGAACTCATTGGACGGCACTTCACAGTGCAGATGGACAATGACCTGAAGCATACTGCAAAAGCAACCAAAGAGTTTTTTAAGGGAAAGAAGTGGAATGTTATGCAATGGCCAAGTCAATCACCTGACCTGAATCCGATTGAGCATGCATTTCACTTGCTGAAGACAAAACTGAAGAGAAAATGCCCCAAGAACAAGCAGGAACTGAAGACAGTTGCAGTAGAGGCCTGGCAGAGCATCACCAGGGATGAAACCCAGCGTCTGGTGATGTCTATGCGTTCCAGACTTCAGGCTGTAATTGACTGCAAAGGATTTGCAACCAAATATTAAAAAGTGAAAGTTTGATTTATGATTGTTAATCTGTCCCATTACTTTTGGTCCCTTAAAAAGTGGGAGGCCCATATACAAACTGTGGTAATTCCTACACCATTCACCTGATTGAGATGTAAATACCCTCAATTTAAATCTGAAGCCCCGTACACACGATCGGTTTTACTGATGAAAACCGTCCGATGGATTTTTTTCATCGGACAAACCGATCGTGTATGGGACCCATCGGTCTTTTTTCCATCGGTTTTAAAAAATAGAACATGTTTTAAATTTTTCCGATGGATTAAAAACCGATAGCAAATTCCGATCGTCTATGGGCGAGTCCATCGGATAAAAAACCCACACATGCTCAGAATCAAGTCGACGCATGCTCAGAAGCATTAAACTTCATTTTTCTCGGCGCATCGGCGTGTTTTACGTCACCGCGTTTGGAACGGTCGGTTTTTTGACTGATGGTGTGTGGGCAAGACTGATGGAAAACAGTTTCATCTGATATCCGATTGGACAAATCCATCGGACTAGAATCCATAGGAAATCCGATCGTGTGTACAGGGCTTGAAAGTCTGCAGTTAAAGCACATCTTGTTCGTTTCATTTCAAATCCATTGTGGTGGTGTATAGAGCCAAAAAGATTAGAATTGTATCGATGTCCCAATATTTATGGACCTGACTGTATATACCCGCTGCATTCTAGTCTAGCCAAGCCTATACCTGCCTGCAGGCCATTGCTGGTGTCCATATTAATCACTTCAATACAGGGTTTTTTATACCACTTCCATACCGGGCCTATTCTAGCACTTCTCTCCTACATGTAAAAATCATCATTCTTTTGCTAGAAAATTGCTCAGAACCCCGAAACATTATATATGTTTTTTTAGCAGACACCCTAGGGAATAAAATGACGGTCATTGCAACTTTTTTTCTTGCACGGTATTTGCGCAATAATTTTTCAAACGCCTTTGTTTTTTTTTTTAAATGGTTTCATGAATTAAAAAATAACAAAACTGTAAAGTTAGCCCAATTTTTGGGGAAAATATGAAAAATTATGTTACGCCGAGTAAATAGATACCTAACATGTCACGCTTTAAAATTGCGCACACTCATGGAATGGCGCCAAACTTCGGTACTTAAAAATCTCCATAGGCGACGCTTTAATTTTTTTTACAGGTTACCAGGTTAGAATTACAGAGGAGGTCTAGTGCTAGAATTGTTGCACGCGCTCTAACGCACGCGGCGATACCTCACATAGAAGGTTTGAACGGCGTTTACATATGTGGGCGACTTACGTGTACATTCGCTTCTGATCGCCAGCTACCGGGGACAGGGGCGTTTTAATTTCTTTTTCGTACATCACGGGACACAGAGCGACTTAGTCATTACTAATGGGTTATATAGATACCTTCAGGTGCTGGCACTGGCAACTTCCAAAACCGGAAGTACCCTCCCCTATATAAGCCCCTCCCATCCGGGAGCACCTCAGTTTTTTGCCAGTGTCTAAGGTGTTGGCCAAAGAGTAACATGTGTTTTCCTGGGCTTGCGTACAGGTTCTTTTACGGGCCTTAGTAAGCTGTTCCGGATCCCACCAAAAAAGCTTCATAGCTAAACGGTCGGTACCCGGGCCTTGCAACAGAAGAGCAAGGTTTTGCCTGTAATGCCTCTCTTAGGAGGGCTGGACCCTGGGATCCAGAGCTCTGGTCATACCCACGACCAAGATGTTTTCTGTGCAGGGTGCTATACAGGTCCAGGGGAGTGGAATCCTTGGGAACCCGGTCCCTGAAGGTTTAATTACAATGCCTGCCGTGATAGGTGAAGTTTGGGCTTCTGTGGACCAAACAGAGTCCTGCGGCGGGGAACAGGTAAGTGGGGGCCCCCAGGAACTTGGTTCTATTGGGGGACCCCCAAGCCTAATTTGTCTTTCTGTCTGTTACCTAACGGTATTCCCGCTAATATCTGTGTATGTCTGTAACTACTGAAAAATGTAAAATTTTAATAGTAGTCAAGAAAAAAAAAAAAAAAAAAGAAGAGGACCGCACTAGAGGCCGCTGTGGTCCATTTTTTCTTGTCATGTGGATCTTTGGTTTTCTCAAGTCAAAAGATCCAGGCAGTTGGTAAGTTCTCTGTGGGAATCCACTTCCTCTGCCCTGTTGCTGCGCTCATCCACCGCACAGGCCCTCCGGCAAAAAGGGCCCTGGCTCCTAGTCCCTGCTTGGTTTCGAAAAGGGCGCCAATGGCGCACGGGCGCGTGCACGCGCCTCCTATGAAAAAAAAGTGGCGGGGCGGGTGGATGACGCTCGATGCGCGCCGCGGCGCTTCTGCGCATGTGCAGGCGTCCCAGCATGTATAAAAGACACAGTACAAGTGTCAGCTGGAGGCAAACAGAGCTAGCAACAAACAGTGGCACACAGAGGCGGTTGATGCAGGCATCCCCATAGAAAGGCACTTTAGTGGACACCAGCTGGTATATAGCAGCAACTGTGTTAGACTATTACCAGCAAAATTGGTGTATGACGACGGGAATACCTCAGCTTTGTGCTTAAAGGATATGTCGTCCAGACGCTCCGGAAATAAGTCTTCCAGGAAGCCAAAGGGGTCTCCATCGGGCTCTGAGGATATTGGGCATGCTTGTACTGCACCAATCTCCCCTGAGAATTCAGAGGTCAGTAGCCGTAGGAACCCCACAGGAGTGCCTGGTGCTGCGGCTGTCCCCAGTCCACCTGCTCCTGTATATATAACAGAGGAGGTTTTATCCTCAACTCTGGGAGGATTGGAAGAGAGATTAACAGCATTGATCGCTGCTTCCCTGTCACAGGGAAAGCGCGTCCGATCTCCGTCTCCTCCTTCAGAGTGCCTGTTAGTGGAGGAACAGCCCCACACAGAGATCGACCTACCTGAAGGGGATCAGGATGAGGTTGATTCAGTTATGGAGGAATCAACAGTGGAAGAACCTTTCTCAGCATCTCAGGCTGAAAGATTATGGGTTCAGTCTCTGACTAACATGGTCTGATCAGCATTTAAAATGCCTCTGGCGGAACCATCAACCACTACGGTTTCCTCGCTGGGGTCGCTGAAAGCTCCCCAGGCTGTCTGTTCCTTCCCAATCCACCCTTTATTGGAAGGGCTTATTTACCAGGATTGGGAGCATCCTGATAAAATATTTACTCCCCCCAAGAGATTTCCGGTGATCTATCCCATGGAGGATAAGTTCATAAAAAAATGGAGGGTCCCTACAGTGGACGCAGCCATCTCTTCTGTGAACAAATCACTGACATGTCCAGTAGATAATGTTCCAATGTTCAAAGACCCAATAGATAAAAAATTGGAGTCTTTACTAAAATCTGCTTTCTCTACAGCAAGCATGGTGACACAACCTGCGGTAGCAGCGATTGGAGTCTGCCAAGCGGTGAAAGATCAGTTGAAACAAGTCTTAAGGGACTTACCAGATCAGCAGGCTCTTGCCCTAGCTGACCTACCTAGAGCCTTGTGTTTTGCGGTGGACGCCATAAAGGATACAATCCAACAGGCCTCCCGCTTTACGCTGTCTGTAGTACATATGCGTAGGCTTCTATGGCTCAAAAACTGGTCTGCTGAAGCTCCCTGTAAGAAATTGCTGGTTAGCTTCCCATTTCATGGAGAACGCTTATTTGGAGAAGATCTGGACAAATATATCCAGAAAATTTCTGCCGGTAAAAGTTCACTCTTACCGGTTAAGAACAAGAGTAGAAGTCCTTCTTTTAAGAGGCCTACTTCTCCAGTCCCTGGCACATCGGCTGTGAAACAGTTCCGACGGCCTCCGCGGTCAAATTCAGGGGGCAGAAATCAGGGACAATCACAGGGTAACAAGAAACCCTGGGTCAAGAGAGGTACAAAACCTCCCCCCAAGTCATGAAGGGTTGCCCCCACTCAATCGGGTGGGGGGAAGACTTCAGTTGTTCACAGAGACCTGGCGGGACACCATCAGAGACAGATGGGTGCTCTCCGCAGTAAGTCTGGGATACAAGCTGGAGTTAAAAGACACTCCTCCTGCCCAATTTATGAGGTCAAACGTGCCAAGCGATCCCCAGAAGAGAGGATCCCTCCTTCTGGCACTAGAACAACTATTGCTCCAAGGTGTAATCATGAAGGTTCCCCTGGAAGAAAGCGGGTTCGGGTTTTACTCGAACCTTTTCACAGTCCCCAAACCAAATGGGGACGTGAGGCCCATATTAAATCTAAAAGGGCTAAACAAGTTCCTAAATATCAGGACTTTTCGGATGGAGTCGATCCGATCGGTGGCCACCGCCCTACAAGGGCAGGAATGGTTAGCCTCGATCGACATAAGGGATGCTTATCTGCATATTCCCATCTTTCCGGCCCACCAGAAATTTCTACGCTTTGCAGTAGAAGGGCGCCATTTTCAGTTCAGAGCCTTACCTTTCGGTCTGGCCACAGCACCACGAGTGTTCACAAAAATTCTGGCCCCACTATTGGCCAATCTAGATATGCCATTATCGTTACACCTTGTGTTCTTAGACGACCTGCTACTAATAGACCACTCAGTGGAAAAGCTGGAAGTAGCTATTCACAAGACAATCAAGTATCTGGAATATCACGGTTGGATTATCAACCGGGACAAGTCAGCTCTAAGACCAGTCAGAAGTCTGGAATACTTAGGGCTAAGGCTGGATTCAAATCAGAGAAAGATTTTCTTACCTCCAGAAAAGGTGTCGTCTTTAAAAGATTTGACCCACTTAGTGGGTACAAAAAGAAAACCATCCATACGCCTGTGCATGAGGCTGCTGGGAAAAATGGTCGCTTCATTCGAAGCAGTACCCTACGGTCAATTCCATTCAAGGAACTTGCAGAGGGCCATACTGTCAGCCTGGAACAAAAAAGTTCAGGCTTTAGACTTACCAATGTCCCTGTCCCCTTCCGTTCGCAAGAGCCTCCATTGGTGGTTGGTGCCCCAGAATCTGGAAAAAGGGAAACCCTTCAGTCCGGTTTCTTGGAAGGTGGTCACTACAGATGCCAGCCTCATAGGCTGGGGGGAAGTACTGGAGCAATGGTCTCTCCAGGGCAAGTGGTCAGAAGCAAAGAAGGCCTTGCCCATCAATTTCTTAGAGATACGAGCAGCCCGGTATGCCCTAGTAGCATGGACATCCAAACTCCAAGGGTCCCCTGTCAGAATTCAATCAGACAATGCCACAGCAGTGGCATATATCAATCACCAGGGTGGCACCAGGAGTCGTGCAGCCCAGAGGGAAGCGAATTGCATCCTGGAATGGGCAGAAAGATATGTCCCAGCCATATCCGCGGTTTTCATCCCAGGAGTGGAAAATTGGAAAGCGGACTTTTTAAGTCGCCAGCAATTATGCCCGGGGGAATGGTCTCTTCACCCCGAGGTTTTCCAGGCAATATGCCAGCGGTGGGGAACACCGGATGTAGATCTGCTAGCATCCAGATTCAACGCAAAGGTGGACAGATTTGTGTCTCGCACAAGGGATCCCCTAGCTTGCGGCTCGGATGCCCTAGTGTTCCCTTGGGATCAGTTCAAGCTGATATATGCATTCCCACCGCCACAATTGTTACCGCGATTAATCCGCAGAATCAGGGTAGAAAAGAAACCAGTGATTCTGGTGGCTCCAGCGTGGCCCCGAAGGGCATGGTACGCGGAGATTGTAAAAATGTCAGTGAGGAGTCCTTGGACCCTCCCACATCGTCCGGACCTGCTGTCGCAAGGACCGATATACCACCCTTCCTTACCAGCCCTAGGTTTGACGGCCTGGCTATTGAAGCCCACATTCTGAAAAAGAGGGCTCTCTAATCCTGTGGTATCTACCATGATCAATGCCAGGAAGCCGGTATCCAGGCAGATCTATTATAGGATCTGGAAGGCGTACATTACATGGTGTGAGGCCAAGAAATGGCATCCACGTAAGTACGTAATAGGTAGGATTTTGGACTTCCTACAGTGGGCTGTAGATAGGAAGCTGACTTTGAGTACTATCAAGGGTCAGATTTCGGCCTTGTCAATATTTTTTCAAAGGCCCTTGGCTTCGCATTCACTAGTCAAAGCTTTCATACAAGGAGTGATGCGTATTAGCCCTCCGGTTAGTATTCCCATATGTCCATGGGACTTAAACCTGGTTCTGTCGGTTCTACAGAAACAACCGTTTGAACCATTGCAACACATTTCCTTGGTTCTTCTCACCAGGAAATTGATTTTCTTAGTAGCCATTTGTTCGGCTAAAAGAGTATCGGAATTAGCCGCCTTGTCCTGTAAGGAGCCATATCTGGTTGTCCATAAGGACAGAGTAGTATTACGTCCTCATCCAGCCTTTCTTCCTAAGGTGGTATTGAGGTTTCATTTGAACCAAGATGTGGTTCTTCCTTCTTTTTTCCCCAAACCTAGCTCGGTAGAGGAAAAGTTATTGCATTCTTTGGATGTAGTAAGAGCAGTTAAAGCTTATCTAAAAGCCACTGCTCAGATTCGCAGAACGGATACTTTGTTTGTTCTGCCGGAAGGCCCCAGAAAGGGTCAGGCAGCATCAAAATCTACTTTAGCCAAGTGGATTCGACAGGTCATAATACAAGCCTATGGCTTGAGAAAGAGACCGCCTCCATTCAAAGTTAGGGCGCACTCCACAAGAGCAGTTGGAACTTCATGGGCAGTGCATCACCAGGCCTCCCTGGCTCAAGTCTGTAAGGCCGCAACATGGTCTTCAGTACACACGTTTACTAGATTCTACCAGGTAGACGTTAGAAGTCAGGAGGATGTCGCCTTTGGGCGCAGTGTGTTGCAGGCCGCAAAAGATCCTCATGCCTGATGGCGCCCAGCTTATGTATAGTGTATCCCTCCCCTCATTTGGCATTGCTTTGGGACGTCCCATTAGTAATGACTAAGTCGCTCTGTGTCCCGTGATGTACGAAAAAGAAAAAGGGATTTTTATAACAGCTTACCTGTAAAATCCTTTTCTTGGAGTACATCACGGGACACAGAGCTCCCACCCCTCTTTTTGGGACACTTATTGCTTTGCTACAAAACTGAGGTGCTCCCGGATGGGAGGGGCTTATATAGGGGAGGGTACTTCCGGTTTTGGAAGTTGCCAGTGCCAGCACCTGAAGGTAATTCTATATAACCCATTAGTAATGACTAAGTCGCTCTGTGTCCCGTGATGTACTCCAAGAAAAGGATTTTACAGGTAAGCTGTTATAAAAATCCCTTTTTTTTTTTTACTTATTTATTTATTTATTTACACTTATTTTACTTTTTTTTTTTTTGGATCACTTTTATTCCTATTACAAGGAATGTAAACATCCCTTGTAATAGGAATGTGTGTGACAGGTCCTCTTTATTGAGAGATGCGGGATCAATAAGACCCCACATCTCTACTCCAGGCTGGAAAGCATGAGATTGTGATTTTTTTTTCACTGATCTCATACTTACTAGCCGCAATGGCGGCTTTGTTTACATTTGAGGACCCGGGCGTGACGTCATCACATCGCGCCCGGGCCTCCGACGATCATAGAGATGACTGGTGACCATCTGGTCACCAGTCATCTCTATGCTCGTCACGTGACCCACCACCGGCGCCGGAAGATTCTCTCCGGATCCCCGATCGCACGGGAGAGCCCGGAGAAGCACCGGATGGCGGCGGGAGGGGGGGGATGTCCCCTCCCACCGCCTATAAGAACGATCAAGCGGCGGAACAGAATCGCCGGCACATCAAAAGGATATCTGAATGATGCCTCTAGCTGCAGGCATCATTCAGATATCCCCCTTCAAACCCATATGACGTCCACCCATGATGGGAGATCCCATCTGTGGATGTCATATTACTATGGCTGGGTATTGAAGTGGTTAAAATACACTTTCAGGCAGGCAGGCCAGGCAGGTGATTCGGTGATCTGCAGTGCATAAAATGTATACTGTCTCCTACATATATATCCACTGCATTGTACTGTAGGCAAGCCTATACCTGACTGCAGGCCATTCCTGGTGTAAATTTTCTAGTAAACTTCAGGCGGTGTTTTGCTAATCCAATTTTACAGCATGTCTGGCGGGCCACCAAGGAAAGGCAGACACTCGCAGGCCACTAATAGAGGGCAAGCAGGCTCTGTGTCTACAGCCAACAGTGCTGGTGCAGCCAACATCCGACTTACAAACGACTCCTATTTACAAACGGAAGGAGACAACAGGAAGTGAGAGGAAATCTACCCCTAGGAAGGGAAATTCTCTCCTGTAAAGCCTCGTACACACGAACGAGTTTCTTGGCAAGAAACGACAAGAAAACTGCCGAGATAGCTTTCTTGCCGAGAAAATCGTTCGTGTGTATGGTTTCTCGTCAAGAAAACCGAAAGAATCTCGACGAGAAATATAGAGAACCTGCTCTCTATTTTCTCATCGAGATTCTCGTCAGCCTGTTTCTCGACGAGAAAATTGTGTGTGTGTACACTTACCTGTCCTCCGGGAAGCCCGCGCATGCTCGAAATGACTTTGACGCATGCGCGGTAGCTTCCTAGGCATAGATAGGGCGTAGCAAGATGGCGGCGACGGCATCGAATGTGACGAGCGCACGCTCGTCGTAGTCGATGACGTCACCGCGTTCGCTCCATTCAAATAGCCGCGGGTTCTTTGAATCGAGCGTCTGTACACTCGGCCGGGACAAGTTTCTTGTCCAAGAATCTCGTCAAGAAAAACAACGTGTTTTTTCCTGACGAGATTTTCGGCCGTGTGTACGAGGCTTAATGCGGCTTACACACGATCGTTTTTCATGACATTTTCTAAACCAATGTTTTTCTAGTCGTTTTTTTTTCATGTTTCCTCTCAAGCCTGTCTTGCGTACACACGATCATTAAAAAAAACGCTCGAGCAAAGCGCAGTGACGTACAACACGTACGATGGCACTATAAAGGGGAAGTTCCATTCGGATGGCGCCACCCTTCATGTTAGTAAAGTTTGTTGAGTGACGATTCGCGCTTTTCAGCCTCGTGCTTTTCAGTCCGTTACAGCGTGACAAATGTGCTATCTCCCTTACGAACGCTAGTTTTACCAGAACGAGCGCTCCCGTCTCATACTTGATTCTGAACATGCGCGTTTTTTTTCTCCTCGTGAAAGCCTACACACTATCGTTTTTCACGTCGTTAAAAAAACATGAAAAACGACGTGAAAAAATAGAGCATGTTCGAAATTTTTAATGCCCGTTTTTCACGTCGTTAAAAATGCTCTGGAGCATACACACGATCGGTTTTAATGCCCATTTTTAAAAATGGCATTTTTAACGGCATGAAAAACGATCGTGTGTATGTGGCATAAGAGTTAATATGGGAAAAAGGTGTCTCCACTGATGCTTTATCACCAACCCTTGTTTCCCTAATAACCCAAAATTTTCAAAATCCATTTGTCATTGGGACAGAAAGTGAGGTGAACTGTTCTGAACAGGTGCACACTGCACAGACAGCAAAACAAATGTTACAGGGGTGATAACCCTTCCCTATGTTTTCCAAAAAGATTTTTGGGCTGGAGCTACACTTACAAAATGTACCTGTTCCAAATTACAAACAGATTGTACTTAAGAACAAACCTACAGTCCCTGTCTTGTTTACACCGCCTGTATACTGCTGTTCAGAGTATATAGGGCCTGGGGGCAGCACACCTTTTCTTTTTTTAATTTGGGTGCGGGGCTCCCCTTAATATCCATACAAGACCCAACGGGCCTGGTAATGGGCTGGGGGGGTACCCATGCCATTTTTCTCAATGATTTTCATCCATATTACCGGGACCAGACATTACATTAAAGCCGCAAGCAGTTTTAAATGGCTTTTTTTCCTTTAGAAGTGTCATTTTGTGCAGGGACAGTTCTAAACACGGGAAACACGTGGCACTTCACAGGCATACTTTAGACACCCCCCAGGTACGATATTTAAAGGAATATTTCACTTTTATTTTTTCACTTTAACCACTTCCATACAGGGCTCTTATACACCTTCCTGCCCAGACCAATTTTCAGCTTTCTGCGCTGTTGCAATTTGAATGACAATTGCGCGGTTGTGCTACACTGTACCCAAACTAAATTTTTATCATTTTGTTCCCACAAATAGAGCTTTCTTTTGGTGGTATTTGATCACCTCTGCGATTTTTATTTTCTGCTCTAAAAAATTAAAAAAGACCGAAAATTTTGAAAAAAATACGTATTTTTTTGTTTCAGTTACAAAACTTTGTAAATAAGTACGTTTCCTCTTTTACTGATGGGCACTGATGGGGCTGCACTGATAGGCACTGATGAGGCGGCACGGATGGGCACCGATAGGCAGCACGGATGGGCACAGATAGGCGGCACAGATGGGCACAGATAGGCGGCACAGATGGGCACTGATAGGTGGCATGGATGGGCACTGATAGGTGGCACTGTACTGTAATGTGTTACTAATGGATGCCAATCAGTGCCAAACAATAATGCCTGCCAATCAGTGATGCCCATTGTAGGCACTGATTGGCATCCATTGTGGGCACCGATTGGCATCCATTAGGGGCACTGATTGGCATCCCTGGTGGTCTAGGGAGGCATACCTGGTGGTGGGCATCCCTGGTGGTCTGGTGGCATCCCTGGTGGTCCAGTGGCAACCCTGGTGGTCCAGTGTGGGCATCCTTGGGGGGGCTGCACTGATAATCAATCAGCACAAACCCCCCCTGTCAGAGGAGCAGCCGATCGGCTCTCCTCTGACAGACGCGAGTGAGGAAAAGCCGATGACCGGCTTTTCCTGTTTACATTGTGATCAGCCGTGATTGGACTCTTTACCTAGATCGGTGTTGCGGGGTGTCAGACTGACACCTTGCAACAACGATCGCCGCGATGCGCGCCCCCGGGGGCGCGCAGCGGCTCAAAATCCCGAGGACGTCATGTGATGTCCAGTCAGGATTTTGAAACCACTTTGCCATCGTCAATCCGCTATAGGGCGGTCGGCAAGGGGTTAAGCATCATTAAAATCACTGCTCCCGAAAAAACGGCCGTTTTTAAAACTTTTTTTGCATTGATACATGTCCCCTGGGGCAGGACCCGGGTCCCCAAACACTTTTTAGGATAATAACTTGCATATTAGCCTTTAAAATTCACACTTTTGATTTCTCACGTTCGAGTCCCATAGACTTTAACGTTGTTCGAATGTTCGCATGAACTTTCGGTCCGTTCGCATATTCTGGTGCGAACCGAACCGGGGGGTGTTCGGCCCATCCCTAATTATAATCATTTTAATTTTGAGATGAATTGTTTATTTCTCTAAAATAAATTGTCCTTGTTGAGTTTTTATGTTGCTTCTTCATTTTTTTTTTTTTTTTTTTTTAAGAATACTAGTAATGTGTAATGTATTCATGTTTTAGTAAAATATATTTTTTCACAAAAATCTAATCCGAAACTCCCACAGTTGTCTTCACAAAACAATACCATTGCTGAAGCAAATTTTAAATGAGTCACAATTTTGTGTGTTTAGTACTTCCAAATGATCATAAATTGACCACAAAAAATGTGATGTGTACCAACATCAGAAATAAAAAAAATTATTCCCAAAATTCAGAGTGTAACATTACTATTCTACACTCACATACCAAGAACCACCAAATATCACAGAACAAATCAAGAAGCATAACTCCTTACTAATGTCATTCCACCACCTATAGGTATATGTCCAAAGAAATGCAGTATTTATGTGTACTTATGTGTAGGATGGTTCTACCACCATTGCAAATCATGCCATGTTTTTTACATGGGCAAAGACAATAATCAGCCTTAAAGAGGAAGTAAACCCTGGTCCACTTCCCCAGTTTTTTACTTATTATGATACTACATGTTATTGCAATGTTTATGACATATTTTTTTTTTTTTTAAACGAGGCCCACAAATACCCACAAATACCTTTTGTTTAGCCTTTCTTTTAGCTGTGTTTCTGGGTATCTAAATCGCCATTATGACTCCTGTTGTGTGATTCCCTTTCTGACGTCACGTCCGCCCTTACTAGGAATCTTGTTATAAGTGTCGCGCATGCGCCGTAACCAAGCCTCTATCTGGATAGCCGTTACCGCGGCAACCATTGTAAAAGGAAATGAAAATGAATGACAGTGTATTGTTAGTATTGCGGCTGGCTGGCACACCCCTTTTGTGACATCTTCTACAGTCACAAGGGGGAGTTCTAGGAAGTGATGAATGAAATAAACAGCGCAAGACTTCTCCTCTGTGCCTGACAGAGGGGAAGTTCTCGCATACAGATTTCCGGAATTATAGTGAATGAAAACCGGCAAGCATTACTTGCCAGTTTTCACACGGTAATCTGTGATGACGTGATTACAATCGAAAAATTACATTTTTAAAGAAAATCAGAAAGTGAAGCGTGTGTGAGTCGTGCTGCGCATCCTAACTGGTCCCCGCTGTCTCCTGGGACCTGTGTGTTTCCCAGAAGACAGCAGGGGGACGGGAAGGGGCGTCACCCCCCGCGGGAGTCTATGCCCAGGAAGTGGATGCAAATACCTGTATTACACAGGTATCTGCACCCCCTCCCCCCTGAAAGGTACCAAATTTGACACCGGAGGGGGGGAGGGTTCCGAAAAGCTGAGGTTCCATTTTTGTGTGGACCTCCGCTTTAAGATTTCCCCACCAGCACTAATTGCAGCCTCTTACCAAGCAAAATGCCCCAAAATTAGAAATGTTTTATAGCAGCACGCTGACAGTAATTAGCCATAACCAGCCTTCAAAACAGATGGCATATGCCAGAAACAGGTTGTTCAATGGTTCTCTGGCCTTCCACAGTACATCTGCATTGATTAACTTATTGCACCTCTGGGACTTAGGACCAGGGCGAGACAAGGGGTGGACGGAAGGGGCAGCTGCCCTGGGCACTGTGGCATCATGTGAGGTGCTGGGGTGGCAAGAGGAGATGGGGGAGGAAATTTGTGTTTGGTGGGGGGAATTGGGTGGCAACAGGTGGTAAGAATTGTTCTAGGAGGGGAAATTTAGGGAAAGGGTGCTAGGAAAGGTGATTTGGGGGTATTTGTGTTGGGAGAGAGGATGGGGGAAAAGATTTGTGCTAGAAGAGGTGATATGGAAGAGGGGGGGGAGGGGATTTGTGCTAGGATGAGAAATTTTGTGCTAGGAGGGGGGTTTGGGATTCGTGCTGGGAGGGAGGATTTGGAGTGGGGGGGAGAGTATGTGTATTCGGAGGGGATACTTGAGTAGAGGATTTGTGCTAGGCAGGCAGTGATTTTTTTTGGGGGGGTGGGAGATTTGTGCTGGGGGGATATGGAATATGGGGAAAGAGGATATGAGCTGGGAGGAGGGTTGAGGAGGCAAAGATTTGTGCTTGGGAGGCGGGGTGGATTTGTCCTAGGAGGAGAGGGAATTCATGCTTAGGGGGGTAAGCATGTGGATTATTTTATTTTTTTGTGGGTGGAATTTTTGCCAACACTTAATTCTCATACATCTGGGGGGGGGGTAGTTTGGCATGTTCGCCCTGGGCTCTAAATGACCTTGTCCCGGCACTGCTTCGGACTGTTTGACACCAGAGAGATGCAGCCTCCATCCATGTGGCAGCACAGTGGTTAATGGGTTAGCACTTCTGCTTAGAAGCAATGGGGTCGATGGTTTGAATCCCAAATATGCTGTGGCCAGCGGGAATATAATTTTTTTCTGCCATCGGTGGCAATATACAGTGTACCTTCTTTGATATTTGGGGGAGGAATAGTGCCTCTTTATTGTTGGTGTCAGTGGCAGGAATTATGCCCCATTTTTGATTCCAGTGGGCAGAATAGTGTCTCATGTGAGTGAGATGAATAGTGCAAAAAGTGCAGGATAAAGTCAAACAAGGTGTCGCATCTGGCCCCCAGGCCACAGCTTGGTGACTTCTGTGCTATAGGATAAGAGTTTAAAGTAAACTTTACTTGCTTAGGTGAAAACTTACCTGACATGCTGCCTCTTGTAGTTCTTCTTTAAGAGAGCTTCAGCCAGGCCACCAAATGCTGATTGAAATATCCAGTAAAGGGTTCTATGGAGATACCCTTGCATGCGCTCTGGACCAGGACTAGTACTGAATGGATGTGTTTCCATTCAAACACACAGGCCATGTTTGTCAGTCCCCTTCTCAAAGCTGATTGGCTGCTGGCACCTGTGCTGTTCTCTTCCACCTGGATGAGTGCTCTCACCCCAAAAATTTTTTGGAAAAGATGGGGAACTGGAGCCAGCAGCGATGAATATGGACAATGTAAGCATTTGTACCCATGCATGTTAAGTAGGGGGAGATGTCTATCATAGATTAGCATTCATAGATTAAAAAAAAAAAATGTTTAGTACTAATTTAATTAAGTAAGCTTATAACTACTGTTTGCAAAGTATTAAAATCCAGGATTAACCACCCATCTAGATTTTTCATTGTATAAATAAACCTAAACCCTCATGAAGGGAAATCTCGGACTACCCTAAAAACCCCATTGGTTATCAACCCTTGCTAAACTCTTATGTAAAAAGGAGTAGATCACCAAACCAAACCAGTTCAGATATAAATTTTATGCCATGCAAACCATCTTGGTCTTAGCTAGGGTTGTCCCGATACCGATACTAGTATCGGTATCGGTACCGATACCGAGCATTTGCCTGAGTACTTGTACTCGGGCAAATGCTCCGATGCTTCACCCGATACTTTACAGCCAGGGATGATCGGTGCGGCCGGGGGAGTTACAAACACTGATCTCCCTGTAAAGATTTCTATAAAGCCTGACCGCTTCTCCCCGGACCCCCCCCCCCCCCTTTTCAGCTGCTTTAGTGAAATCTTTTACAGCGGTGATCGGTGCTTGTAACTCCCCCCAAAGCCGCACCGATCACCGCTGACTGTATCCTCCTCCAGTCCCTCCTCCATGCTCCGTGTCCCCTTCATTGTGCTGTTCTCCCTGTCCACGCTTCACTCCATGTCTCCCCCTCCGTGCCCCCCTTCATTGTGCTGTTCTCCCTGTCCACGCTCCAATCCGTGTCTCCCCCTCCGTGCCCCATCTGTCCTCGATCTGTCAGGATGGAGAGCGGAGGTAGGAGCCAGTAAACCCGGCTCCTTCTTTTCCGAATGAACAGAGTCAGTGGTCACTGACTCTGTCCATTCACAAAACTGAAACATCGTAACTGGTATTTACGATGCTTCAGTTTATGAATGGAGAGGAGCTTCTGTCTCCTGTCCATTCATTTTCAGTGCAGCAGAGGCTGCTGAGAAAGGGACTGGGGAATCTGTGTCCCTAGTACCTTTCTCTGTCTCAAAGGTGAGATGTCAGAGGTATGTTAAGACCCCTGATATCTCACCAAAGCCCCCCAGCAGGGCTAAAAAAAAAACAAAAAAAAAAACAAAACATTGCAATAAATGATAAAAAAATAAAAAGAGAATTGTAAAAAATAAAAAAATAAAAATAAAAAACACACTGACACCATCCACCCCCCCCCCCCCAAAAAAAAAAAAGAAAGCATTGTAAAAAAAAAAAACATAACAAAAAATAAAAATTGTAAAAAAAAAAAAAAAAATACTGACACATGTGCCACTGTCACATGACATTAAAAAAAAGTATCGGTAACCGGTATCGGCGAGTACTTGAAAAAAAGTATCGGTACTTGTACTCGGTCCTAAAAAAGTGGTATCGGGACAACCCTAGTCTTAGCACCCTCATAAGCTTTGTGTCTTTTCCTGCACAATTCCACTACTGTGTAATGATTGATAGAATGTAAGTAAAAACACATAAAGAACACTTTATTTTAACATATTTATTTTACAGTAATATAGTGTTAAATCTTTATAAATTATACAATACCAAAGAATAATCCTCTCTTGGACTTGGAGCTCTCCTGTTTTCAATGTCTTTAAGTGCTTTACAGTTCTTTCATACTTGAAGACATAAGGAAAGGTGAAGCGGTGGATGGTTGCTGGTGCCGTATTTAGTGTCCATCCTGTAGTGTCTTGTCCATGTGTTGAAATAATTTAATATTGATATTTCCATGTCTCCAAGTGATTTCTTACAGTTTATGCAACATAAAAATTTATATTAGTGTCCCTTGGCGTACTTGGCCATTAAATATCTTAGATGCAGCAGTAGTGTTTATTCATAATTTGGTCTTTTGATCTCAGTTTGAAGTCTTCAGCTTATGCAAAGTATAAGGTTCCAGTTTTTCTGCAAATAAATAAATAAAACTTCAATAAATAAGATTTTTTAAATACCGCATATACTCGAGTATAGGCCGACCCGAATATAAGCCGAGGCACCTAATTTTACCACAAAAAAACTGGGAAAATGTATTGACTCGAGTATAAGCCTAGGGTGTCCATCTGCATGCCTCACTGGGCCTCACTGTGTCCATGCCTCACTGTGCCCATGACTAGACTGACGTTTAACGTGGGAGTCTATGGAAGGGTTGCCGGATTTGAAAAATCGGTGCTCCCCGGCTGTAGGTCCCCCAGACAACAAACTTTGCACACTTATAGAGCAGAAATGGGGCTACATGTGTGCCAAGTTTCAGGTCCAGGGGATCTACGACCGGCCGGTACCGGGTCCCCAAAGTAACCAGAGAAATTACCGTTTAACATGGGAGTCTATGGAAGGGGTGCCCGGCTTTGAACAATCGGTGCTCCCCGGCCGTAGGTCCCCTGGACAACAAACGTTGCACATTTGTAGAGGAAGAGTGGGGCTACATGTGTGCCAAGTTTGGGGTTCAGGGAACTTACGGCCGACCGGTACCGGGTCCCCAAATTCCGGGAGATCAGTATAAGCCGAGGGGAGCATTTTCAGCACCAAAAAATGTGCTGAAAAACTGGGCTTATACTCGAGTACATACGGTAATTGAGAATTGGATTTGGCATAAGATATGCTGGGTTCTCTTTAACTAAAACCTAAGTCAGGAGAAAAACTAACATTAAACATTGTAGAAAAGGAGAGCTGTGGGACTTTGAGTGAGGCTACCACCATGTCAGATATTCAACAGAAACATAAAATTTACAGTACAAAATTTATTGTTACATTGTAAAAAAAATTGTATCAAATAAATAGGTAGTCGCATGACTTACACTAAATATGCTGCTATATAGCATGCAATACACATAGGAATTCAACATAATAACTGTACATAATAAGGTAAATGAGTTAAAAGACAATGTAGGGACAGATAACGTGGGGCGTCTAGGGGCACTCAACGTGTTTCCTGGCATTACAGCCATTCATCAGGAGTGTTGTAGCATATTATACTGGAAAGGAAAGGGACAAGGATTAATAATGATACTCTTAGAATAAGGGAGGACAGAGAGAATGTGTCCCAGCAGGGTGTTTTCTCGGTCTCCGGGGTTGCGATGTGCAGCAGTCCCCCCCCCACACACACTTTTTGGTGGGAGTGGGGCTTGGCCTCCTGCTCATCGGCGTCATGCTTCGACGCCGCATCAGCGGTGTCATTGACGTTGTTTAAACGTCTTTGTTTCATCTTTAGCCATGCACTAGGTGGGTGGGGACCCACTGCTGATGGCTCCTCCACATGTAGCTGGGAATCCCCTCCCCACCTCTCTTGTGCAGTATGGCCAATCAGGCATGACGTTGACGGGGCCCCTCCCTTGGAATGGGAGTATATAGCAGCCTTGAAGCAGCCGGTGGTTCATTTGCTTGATTCAATCACAAGGACAACACACACTGAATCCACACATAGGTTACCTTCGTTGGGAGCTCAGCAATCCTTTTTTGGTATGTTTTCTTTTTTCCCCTTTATTTTTATTTTTTTTCTCACATACACTTCCTCATGTAGTCCCCTTGTGGGAACACATAGATATTTGCCATGATTTCACACACTTTACACTTTTACACATTCAATTAATCTTCCTCTTTTTTGATACACATCTTTTCCAGGAACACTATGCACTTTTTGTGCACACATAGCCTATTGGATCAGGCTGTGACCACCGTGTCATGCTCTGGGCGCTGTTCTTCATCCTTGGAGGGTTCCCCCATCTCAACCCCGGGGGAGACATCATGCCTGTTACCCCCATCTTCCCTGGCGGACACCGGGCCTGGCCTTGGGGCTGTGCAGTGAGTATCCCAGATTGTCCCCACCTTGCTGGGACACATTCTCTCTGTCCTCCCTTATTCTAAGAGTATCATTATTAATCCTTGTCCCTTTCCTTTCCAGTATAATATGCTACAACACTCCTGATGAATGGCTGTAATGCCAGGAAACGCGTTGAGTGCCCCTAGACGCCCCAAGTTATCTGTCCCTACATTGTCTTTTAACTCATTTACCTTATTATGTACAGTTATTATGTTGAATTCCTATGTGTATTGCATGCTATATAGCAGCATATTTAGTGTAAGTCATGCGACTACCTATTTATTTGATACAATATTTTTTACAATGTAACAATAAATTATGTACTGTAAATTTTATGTTTCTGTTGAATATCTGACATGGTGGTAGCCTCACTAAAAGTCCCACAGCTCTCCTTTTCTACAAATTAATTTAGGGATGGAGGTCGCCATGTTGTGCTATAGTGTGTCAGGTCACATCCAATTCACTGTATTAACATTAAACATGTTTTTTCTATGCTTTTCTAAAGTCCCAAGGGGAAGTTAGAGTATGACAGAAATGTATTGGTATATAAAGAATATATAATTTTAATTGTACAAAAAATTACTTAAAAGACATCATATAAATGTTAAAAATCTATATGATAGCTCTGACAAAACCATACACATATCTCCCACATTGGAATAATTCATCCAGGGCCAAAACAGCTAATCGATTAATCGACAACTAATCGATTATGAAAATAGTTGACAACTTTTTTCATAATCGATTAGTTGCTCAGCCGATTAGTTGGCCTGCATACAAAATGAATTATGTGTTTACATATCAGGAAATACAGTGAAGCACTCATACAGCCCAGTACACCGTCTATACATGTCAGTAAGTGCCTGAGAACTTGTGACTGTGAATGTGTGAGGAGCAATGCCTCATGGGACATGTAGTCCTGGGCAGGAAGTCAGTGGTTCTAAAGGCAGATGTTTTTTTTTACCTTGCTATAGGGGCATTCTCTACTATATTTTGCAGGTTGCTATTGGGGCACTCTGAAGGCTGGAGGAGCCAGAAGCGTCAGAAGCGTCGGTGGGGGACCCCAGAAGTGGAGAATCAGGGCTGCTCTGTGCAAAACCATTACACGGAGCAGGTAAGTATAACATGTTTGTAATTTTTTTAAACAACAATTTTAAAGACTGTGTTCAGGGAAGATCAGCATCTGAACCCAGAGAAGGTGGAGGCTGATAAACTGCAGGTAATATAAGGCATTACAATTACACTTAAAGTAAACTTTTACCAGTAGTATTGTGCATTATATTTAAAATGATCATATCCATGGAAAAAAAAGTCTCAGCTGTTAGAGCTACTTTAACCATTTGCCAAACGGCTCGTGCCGATATACGTCAACAAAATGGCACGGCTGCGCAAAATCACTTAGGGGTATGTCGCCCCTTTAAGAGCCGCGAGAGGGCGAGCGTGAGCCCCGCCAGCAGGGGGCCCGATGCGCGTGCGAGGTGGGCGTGATGGCGCACACGAGAGCCAGCACAGGGATTTGTGTGTGTATACACACAAATCCCTGTGCTGTCAGAGGAGAGAAGACAGATCGTGTGTTTCCTACTAAGTAGAAACAACGATCTGTCATCTCTCCTAGTTAGTCCCATCCCCACACAGTTAGAACACACAACAACACACTTAACCCCTTGATCGCCCCCTAGTATTAACCCCTTCCCTGCCAGTGACTGATAGGGGCTACTGAGTGATGTGGCCCAACTGTCACCCTGCCCAGCCCAGCATTCACTTCCCAATCACTTTGGAGACATTGAACAGTCTATATGTTTGTTTTTGCTATTTTATTGAGGGAACTTAACTTGGATGGGTAAGGGAATTTATAGGATGCCCAGTAGAATGAACAATTGGCTGATTGTATATCAATCAATTAGAGGATTGTATAGCAATTAATTGGGACTACACTTTGTTACTCCAGTCTCCTCCAGCACAACTCTTGCTCGCAGACTGTTCCTCTCTCCCTCTCTCCAGCACAGCACTTACTTCTCAGGCACAGCTAACACATATTTTAGGCCTGGCTCTGACTCAGCCAGGCGTCAGCAACTGCTTTTTGCAGGCAGGGACCTTGGGCCTCTTTAACCGCTTGCTGACCGCCGCACAAACATTTACGTCGACAGAATAGCACGGACAGGCAAAAGGGCGTATGTATACGTCCCCTTTAAATTGCTGTCCGTGTGGTCGCGCACACGCCGCCCGCAGCGTTCTCGCAACCCTGTCACGAACTCCGTGACCGCGCCCGCAGGACCCACGGACCTGATCGCCGCCGGTGTCCCGCGATCGGGTCACAGAGCTGAGGAACGGGGAGATATTAGTGTAAACACATTATCTACCCGTTCTGCCTAGTGCCATGTCCCTGACTGTGTTCCCTCTCATCAGGAACAGTGATCAGTGACGTGTCACGGCAGGCCACGCCCCCTAACATGAAGAATCACTCCCTAGGTCACACTTAACCCCTTCAGCGCCCCCTACAGGTTAACCAACCCTTTCACTGCCAGTGTCATTTTTACAGTAATCAGTGCATTTTTATAGCACTGATCGCTGTAAAAATGACAATGGTCCCAAAATGGTGTCAAAAGTGTCCGATGTGTCCGCCATAATGTTGCAGTCATTAAAAAAATCGCTGATCGCCGCCATTACTAGTAAAAAAAAAAAAATATTAATAAAAATGCCATAAAACGATCCCTTATTTAGTAGACGCTATAACTTTTGTGCAAACCAATCAATAAACACTTATTACGATTTTTACCAAAAATATGTAGAAGAATACGTATCGGCCTAAACTGAGAAAAAAATTTTTTTTATATATTTTTGGGGGATATTTATTATAGCAAAAAGTTAAAAATATTGAATTTTTTTTCAAAATTGTCGCTCAATTTTTGTTTGTAGCGGAAAAAAAACAAAAAACGCAGAGGTGATCAAATACCAACAAAAGAAAGCTATATTTGTGGAAAAAAAAAATAGGATTTTTATAACAGCTTACCTGTAAAATCCTTTTCTTGGAGTACATCACGGGACACAGAGCGACATAGTCATTACTAATGGGTTATATAGATACCGTCAGGTGCTGGCACTGGCAACTTCCAAAACCGGAAGTACCCTCCCCTATATAAGCCCCTCCCATCCGGGAGCACCTCAGTTTTGTAGCAAAGCAATAAGTGTCCCCAAAGAGGGGCGGGAGCTCTGTGTCCCGTGATGTACTCCAAGAAAAGGATTTTACAGGTAAGCTGTTATAAAAATCCTATTTTCTTTCTCGTACATCACGGGACACAGAGCGACATAGTCATTACTAATGGGATGTCCTAAAGCAATGCCAAATGAGGGGGGGGATACACCATATATAAGCTGAGCGCTATCAGACATGAGGATCTTTTGTGGCCTGCAACACACTGCGCCCAAAGGCGACATCCTCCTGACTTCTAACGTCCACCTGGTAGAACCTAGTAAACGTGTGAACTGAAGACCATGTTGCGGCCCTACAGATTTGAGCCAGGGAGGCCTGGTGATGCACTGCCCATGAAGTTCCAACTGCTCTCGTGGAGTGCGCTCTAACTTTGAACGGAGGCGGTCTCCTTTTCAAGCCATAAGCTTGCATAATGACCTGTCGAATCCACTTGGCTAAAGTAGATTTTGACGCTGCCTGACCCTTTCTGGGGCCTTCCGGCAGAATAAACAAAGTATCCGTTCTGCGAATCTGAGCAGTGGCTTTTAGATAAGCTTTAACTGCTCTTACTACATCCAAAGAATGCAATAACTTTTCCTCTACCGAAGTAGGTTTGGGGAAAAAAGAAGGAAGAACCACATCTTGGTTCAAATGAAACCTCGATACCACCTTAGGAAGAAAGGCTGGATGAGGACGTAACACTACTCTGTCCTTATGGATAACCAGATATGGCTCCTTACAGGACATAGCTGCTAATTCCGATACTCTTTTAGCCGAACAAATGGCTACTAGAAAAATCAATTTCCTGGTGAGAAGCACCAAGGAAATATGCTGTAATGGTTCAAATGGTTGTTTCTGTAGAACCGACAGAACCAAGTTTAGATCCCATGGACATATGGGAATATTAACCGGAGGACTAATACGCATCACTCCTTGTATAAAGGCTTTGACTAGTGAATGCGAAGCCAAGGGCCTTTGAAAAAATATTGACAAGGCCGAAATCTGACCCTTGATAGTACTCAAGGCAAGCTTCCTATCTACAGCCCGCTGTAGGAAGTCCAGAATCCTACCTATTACGTATTTACGTGGATGCCATTTCTTGGCCTCACACCACGCGATGTACGCCTTCCAGATTCCATAGTAGATCTGCCTGGATACCGGCTTCCTGGCATTGATCATGGTAGATACCACAGCATTAGAGAGCCCTCTCTTTTTCAGAATGTGGGCTTCAATAGCCAGGCCGTCAAACCTAGGGCTGGTAAGGAAGGGTGGTATATCGGTCCTTGCGAAAGCAGGTCCGGACGACGTGGGGGAGTCCAAGGACTCCCCACTGAAATTTTACAATCTCCGCGTACCACGCTCTTCGGGGCCACGCTGGAGCCACCGGAATCACTGTTTCTTTTCTACCCTGATTCTGCGGAGTAATCGAGGTAACCATTGTGGTGGTGTGAATGCATATATCAGCTTGAACTGATCCCAAGGGAACACTAGGGCATCCGAGCCGCAAGCTCGGGGATCCCTTGTCCGAGAGACAAACCTGTCCCCCTTTGCGTTGAATCTGGATGCTAGAAGATCTACATCCGATGTTCCCCACCGCTGACATATTGTCCAGAAAACCTCGGGGTGAAGGGACCCTTCCTCTGGGCCTAATTGCTGGCGACTTAGAAAGTCCGCCTTCCAATTCTCCACTCCTGGAATGAATACCGCAGATATGGCTGGGACATATTTTTCTGCCCATTTCAGGATGTAATTTACTTCCCTCTGGGCTGCACGACTCCTGGTGCCCCCCTGATGATTGATATATGCCACTGCTGTGGCATTGTCTGATTGAATTCTGACAGGGGACCCTTGGAGTTTGGATGTCCATGCTACTAGGGCATACCGGGCTGCTCGTATCTCTAAGAGATTGATGGGCAGGGCCTTTTCTGCATCCGACCATCTGCCCTGGAGAGACTATTGCTCCAGTACTGCTCCCCAGCCTATAAGGCTGGCATCTGTAGTGACCACCTTCCAAGAAATCGGACTGAAGGATTTCCTTTTCCAGATTCTGGGGAACCAACCACCAACGGAGGCTCTTGCGAACGGAAGGGGACAAGGACATTGTAAGTCTAGGGCCTGAACTTTTTTGTTCCAGGCTGACAGTATGGCCCCTTGCAAATTCCTTGAATGGAATTGACCGTAGGGTACTGCTTCGAATGATGCCACCATTTTTCCCAGCAGCCTCATATACAGGCGTATGGACGGCTGTCTTTTTTGTACCCACTAAGTGGATCAAATCTTTCAAAGACAACACCTTTCCTCGAGGCAAGAATATTTTTCTCTGGCCTGAATCCAACCTTAGCCCCAAGTATTCCAGACTTTTGACTGGTTTTTAGGGCTGACTTGTCTCGGTTGATAATCCAACCGTGAGATTCCAGATACTTGATTGTCTTGTGAACGACCACGTCTAGTTTTTTCACTGAGTGGTCTATCAGCAACAAGTCATCCAAATATGCCATTATCATTACACCTTGTGTTCTTAGATTGGCCAATAAAGGGCCAGAATTTTTGTAAACACTCGTGGTGCTGTGGCCAAACCGAAGGGTAAGGCTCTGAACTGAAAATGGCGCCCTTCTACTGCAAAGCGTAGAAATTTTTGGTGGACTGGAAAGATGGGAATGTGCAAATAAGCATCTTTGATGTCGATCGCGGCTAACCAATCCTCCCCTTGTAGGGCAGTGGCCACCGATCGGATCGACTCCATCGGAAAGTCCTGATATACAGGAATTTGTATAGCCTTTTTAGAATTAATATGGGCCTCCCGTCCGCGTTTGCTTCGGGACTGTAAAGAGGTTTGAGTAAAACCCGAACCCTCATTCTTCCAGGGGAACCTCCATAATTACTCCTTGGAGCAATAGTTGTTCTAGTGCCACAGGAGGGACGCTCTCTTCCGGGGATCCCTTGGCACGTTTGACCTCAGAAATGGGAAGGAGGAGAGTCTTTTAACTCCAAACTGTATCCCAAACCTACTGCGGAGAGCACCTATCTGTCTTGATCGTGTCCCGCCAGGTCTCTTGCGAACGACTGGAGTCCTCCCCCCCACCCGACTGAGTGGGGGCTTCAATGAATTTAACTTTGGGGGAGGTTTTGTACCTCCCCTGACCCAGGGTTTCTCATTACCCTGCTACTGTCCCTGTTTTTTACCCCCGGGAATTGACCGAGGAGGCCGTCGGAACTGTTACACAGCCGATGCCCCAGGGACTGGAGAAGCAGGCCTCTTAAAGAGGGACCTCTAACTCTGTTTTTAACCGGCAAGAGCGTATTTTTACCGCTGGAAATTTTCTGGATATATTTGTCCAGGTTTTCCCTGAATAAGCGTTCACCATGAAATGGGACGCTAACCAGCCAGTCTTTACAGGGAGCTTCAGCAGACCAGTTTTTGAGCCATAGGAGCCTACGCATATGTACTATAGACAGCATAAGGCGGGAGGCCTGATGGAGTGAATCCTCTATGGCGTCAACCGCAAAGCCTAAGGCTCTAGGTAGATCAGCTAGGGCAAAGCCTGCTGATCTGTCAAGTCCCTCAAGACCTGTTTCAACTGATCCTTCACTGCTTAGCAGACCCCAATAGCTGCTACTGCTGGTTGTATCACCAAGCAGATTTTTATAAGGACTCCAATCTTTTATCTATTGGGTTCTTGAACATTTGGACATTATCCACTGGACATGTCAGTGATTTATACATACAAGAGATGGCTGCGTCCCTGTAGGGACCTTCCATTTTTTTTTTTTTTTTTTTTTTTGATGAACTTATCCTCCATGGGATAGACCACCGGAAATCTCTTGAGGGAATAAATATTTTCTCAGGACGTTCCCAATCCTGGTAAATGAGCCCTTTCAGTAAAGGGTAAAGTGGAAAAGAACAAACAGTCTGGGGGCTTCTAGCGACCCCAACGAGGATACAGTAGTGGTTGATGGTTCCACAAGGTGCATTTTTAAATGCTGATCGGACCATGTTAGTCAGAGACTGAACCCATAATCTTTCAGCTTGAGATGCTGAGAAAAGGTTCCCCCACTGTTGATTCCTCTATAACAGAATCAACCTCATCCTGATCCCCTTCAGGCAGGTCGATCCCTGTATGGGACTGTTGCTCTGCTAACAGGCACTCTGAAGGAGGAGACGGAGATCGGGCGTGCTTTCCCTGACAGGGAGGCAGCAATTAATGTTGACAATCTCTCTCTAATCCTCCCAGAGCTGAGGAAAAAAACCTCCTCTGTTACATACACAGGAGCAGGTGAACTGAGGACAGCCACAGTACCAAGTACCCCTGCGGGGTCTCTACGGTCACTTACCTCTGAACTTCAGGGGAGACTGGTGCAGCAGAAGTATGCCCAAGATCCTCCGAGCCCGATGAGACCCCCTTCGCTTCCTGGAAGATTCAGTTCCGGAGCTTCTGGACGGCATATTCCTAAGCCTAAAGCTGAGGTATTCCAGCCGTAATACACCACTTTTACTGAGAATAGTCTAGCACAATTGCTGCTATATCACAGTTGGTGTCTACTAATGTGCCTTTCTAGGGGATGCCTGTATCAACCGCTTGCTGTATGCCTTTAAATGTTGCCAGCTCTGTCTCTGTACTTCATAGCCAGCTCACTACAACATTGTGGTTTTTTTAAACTGCTGGGACGCCCGCACATGCGCAGAAGCGCTGCGGCGCGCACAGAGCGTCATCCCCCAGGCTCCGCCCCCTTTCCCGGCTCACCTCTATATATAGAGGCGCTTGCACGCGCACGCGCGCGGCCACGTGCGCCTTCGGCGCTAATTTCAAAAAATGGTAACAAGGGACAGGAGCCAGGGCCCCTCTTTGCCGCAGGCCGGGGGATGGACGAGCACTGCAACATGGCAGAGGAAGCAGTTTCCTATAAGAGAACTCACCATCTGCCTGGACTTTGCTCTGCTGAGAAGAAGCTAGTCCACATGACAAGAAAACATTCCACAGCGGCCTCTAGTGGACAAACACAGGTACCGCAGTCTAATATATTAAATATATATATAAAAAAAATTTTTTTTTTTTTTTTTTCTTGACCACCATTAAAAATTATTACATTTTTTTAGTAGTTACAGGCATGCACAGAATTTTGCGGGAATACCATTAGGTAACAGACAGAAAGACAAATTAGGCTTGGGGGTCCCCCAATAGAACCAAGTTCCTGGGGGCCCCCACTTACCTGTTCCCCGCCGCAGGACTTTGTTTGGTCCACAAAAGCCCAAACTTCACCTATCACGGCAGGCATTGTAATCAAACCTTCAGGGACCGGGTTCCCAAGGATTCCACTCCCCTGGACCTGTATAGCACCCTGCACAGAAAACATCTTGGTCGTGGGTATGACCAGAGCTCTGGATCCCAGGGTCCAGCTCTCCTAAGAGAAGCATTACAGGCAAAACCTTGCTCTTCTCTGCAAGGCCCGGGTACCGACCGTTTAGCTATGAAGCTTTTTTGGTCGGATCCGGAATAGCTTACTGAGGCCCAAAAGAACCTGTACGCAAGCTCAGTGAAAAACACATGTTTCTTCTTGGCCAACACCTTAGACACTGGCAAAAAACTGAGGTGCTCCCGGATGGGAGGGGCTTATATAGGGGAGGGTACTTCCGGTTTTGGAAGTTGCCAGTGCCAGCACCTGACGGTATCTATATAACCCATTAGTAATGACTATGTCGCTCTGTGTCCCGTGATGTACGAGAAAGAAAGGACAATTTTGTTTGGGAGCCACGTCGCACGACCGCGCAATTGTCAGTTAAAGCGACGCAGTGCCGAAACGCAAAAAGGGGCCTGGTCCTTTAGCTACAAAATGGTCCAGGCTTAAGTGGTTAATGTTATCCTAGACGTATGCGAGTTAAAAAAATAATAATTTAATCACCTCCCGCCCACGATATAGCCGGATGACGGCTACAGCGCAGGCCTAATGCCCTGTACACACAATCGGCTTTCTGATGAATAAAATCCGATGGAATTTTCCGTCGGAATTCCGATGAAGCTGACTTCCATCAGTCTTGCATACACACTGTCAGACTAAATTCCGACCGTCCAAAACGCGGTGACGTAAAACACTACGACGAGCCGAGAAAAATTAAGTTCAATGCTTTCGAGCATGCGTCGACTTGATTCTGAGCATGCGTGGATTTTTCTCCGATGGAATTCTACACAGACGATCGGAATTTCCCATTGTTTTTTTTTCCAGCGGAAAAATTTAAAACATGATCTATTTTTTTCCACCGATGGAAAAAAGTCAGATGGGGCCCACACACTATCGGTGTGTCCACCGGACTTTTTTCAATCGGACAAAACGATCGTGTGTACAGGGCATAAATTGCCGGGAGGTCGTCAATAGATGTCCTCCCGAGCATGCGCTGTCAGCGCGCCCCTGCGGGGTACACGTGGCGTGCTCTGTGATCACAGAGTCTGAGTCCCGGCCCCTTACCATATGATCAGCTGTCAGCCAATGACAGCTGATCACGTGATGTAAACAGAAGATCAGTAATTGTGTGCGAAAAAAAAAAAAGCCGATCACTGGCTTCTGTTAGAGGGACATCGGTCCCTCACACAGAGAGCCACCGCTGCCTTGTCTGTGCCCACCAGTCAGTGCCCACCAGTGTCACCTACCAGTGTCCACCTTTGCCCACCAGTGCCACCTATCAATACCCACCAGTGCTGCCAATCAATGCCCATTAGTGCCTCATCACCAGTGCCACCGATTAGTACTGCCTATCAGTGCCACCCATCAGTGACACCCATCAGTAACACTTCTCAGTGCCCATCAGTGCCACCTCATCAGTGCAGCCTAACAGTGCCCATCAGTGCAACCGCATCAGCGCACGTCAATGAAGGAGAAAAATTACCTGTTTTCTAAATTTTATAACATAACATTTCCTATTTAATGAGATCCGGAAGCCTAAAATATTCAGGCGGAGAGATCAGTAAGAAGTACATTGTGGAGAGGGTGCGCAGTAGTGTGCCTCCCTCCATGCAATGGGACTCAAATGGGGTTGGTGTCCTTCAGTAGTCTGTCAGGGGGCCCAGCGTATGGAGAAAATTATGGAGTTGCAGTGCCCTCCAAAAATCTAATACAAATCGGCCATCCGGTTGCATCAGAGACTAAATGGAGGGCTACCGTCCGAGTTAAGGAAATGTGATACTTGAGTTGGAAGCAACCTGCTGGAATGGCCCACCACTTAGTCCTGAGGGGAAGTTGGGGTTACCTAATACAGGGTATAAATTGGACTTGGCGGAGGAGATAGTCAAGTTTTTACACATAAGGTTACAGACCCCGAGGGTGGGGCCAATGGTAGGGTGTGTTTTAAGCAACGGGGGCAAGGCCTGAAAGCACCAGGAAGCCCTAAGAAGAGGGATGGCACTGAATTGTTGTTCTAATTTAGTCCATAATTTTTGGTCGCCGTGTCTGCACCAGTCAATCCCCCACATGAGGTGAGCAGCTTGGTGATATTTCTGGCTATCCGGGACAGCAATTCCCCCAAATATTTTGGTCGAGGGTCAGAAGGCATCCTCGGAACCTGGGTTTCTTATTAGCCCATATAAATTTAGTGAAAAGGGTGTTTACTTGTCTAAAGTAGGCTGAGGGTATTTGAATAGGTAGAGCCTGAAATAAGTACAGGAATTTGGCTAAGATACTCATCTTTATGATGTTGCAGGCCTTGATGTAATTAAACTAAACGTTCCACCTCTCCTTGGTATAGTACATAAACTTTTGGATCAAAGACATTGACCAATTTATTTTCAGGTTCGACAGCGCGCCATACTGCTCAAGTTCTTGTAAGAGATTGGGCAGAGAGATAATTGGATTTGAAAGGGAAAAGAGTAAGTTGTCCGCGTCTGCAGAGACTTTATAATGGGAATTGACTATCTGTAGGCTCTTGATGTCGTCGTTCAATCTGACCCTACTCAAGAACTGTTCCAGGGTAAGCGCGAACAACAATGGTGAGAGAGGGCAGCCCTGCTGGGTTCCGTTCAATATTGTGATTGGATCTGAAAACACCCCAATAATCTTGACTGGAGCTGTCGGAGTAGTATATGCGCTGGCAAACCACTGTATCATCCTGTCTTCTTCTCACTTCTTGTCATGTCAACACCCATCAAATAGGAAAATTCTCCCTACTTTCAATTTAGTTTTAAAAATGATAAAAAATACATATAATATGATACAATGGTTTGGGTTATTTTTTAAAGTGATATATAGATATACAAGAAATTTTGTGTGAAAATTGGCAAAAGTGTGAGTGAAACTTTGGCTCTGTTACAACAGGCTTATGGTGAACATTCCATGAAGAAATCAATTGTTTTTGAATGGCATAGGTGAATTTAAGGAGGGTCGGAAAGATATCCACAGGGACACAAGAAGTGGACAGCCAAAAACGTGAAGGACACAGAGACTGTTTGGAGGAAAAGAAGCAGGCGTTTTATAGTAATTTCCTACATACTCCTTTTTATTTTACAAATAAGTATTTAATACAGGTGAATCTATGACGCTGTATTCAAAGAGCATTACAGGCTTTCTAAAAAGAGAGCACAGCAGAAAGGGTTTCCTTTTATGCTGTCTTTCTCTAATTGAAACTAAATAAGGTTTTTGGAGAGAGGGGGCAAAGATTTACTGCTTTGGCTCATTTTATTTTAATGTGTGGATTTTGGCTTGAGCTTTTGATCTATGCAAAAAACAGGCTGTTTTTCTAGGAAAGAAGATAAATATATCCTGGAAATGAGCCTAAAGCGCTACTTGCTGGGGGAAATACATAATATGCAGTATTTAATAGTGACCATAATAACTGAAATAAAATATATTCAGAATATTATTATTCTTATTATTATGAATTCATGGATAAATACCCTTATCACCATTGTATTGCTGTCCTTCTCCTCGTTTCATATTTTCTTGCATTAACTGTCAGGTGAAACCATTGTGACCAGGACAGCAAGTGGAAGGATATTTCTCTAACATGGCCCTTGATAGTAGTAAAAACCTAAGAGGGGTACTAATCCTCTCCTTATATATCCTGAAAAAAAATAAAAAGTTTTGCCTTGCCCTATACTTTATGTTTCACCTGACCTAACAGCCACCATCCACCTTACCCCATGCCAATCCCTATCCCAAGATTATATTGGCACCACTATTTCATACCTGTGATTGGATAAAACAAGCTAAACTTTTCTTAAAAGTTTTGAGTGTCTGACTGGATCTGAGCCTCTCCCATCATCTCCCATGACGAGATTATAAAAGACTATTGGCTCAGTCAAGAATTTAAATTAGTTTAAAAATATCTGCCATGAAACACTCTTGTGAACTTCCCCTTGTTCTATCACCACTAATTATGGCTCACAGGTCAAAAGCAATAAAATTAAAGGGTTGGCCCAGACATGTCATTTAAGCATAAACAGAAGATTCTGTGGTATTTCACCCTTTTATTACGTTACGTAACATAGTTATATTGTTAGTCTGAATGAAAAAAAGACTGGTCTATCTAGTTCAACCACTAGAAGGAAATATATATTGTGACATTATGAAAGGCGAGGTGATTGATGGACATTATGTTTCACCTCGCATGCGTTCATTTGTAGAGAACTAAGGTGGAATCTGGTCCGGGTTTTACCAGCCACCTTGGCAGGGTCCCTTTCCGGACCAGATTTTGAGGTCCACTTGTGTGCACCAACAGGTGGTAAAAATTAAGCAGGACTGGAGCACAGGATTGCTCTTGGCCAGGGACTCAGGAGAGCTGCTTTGTGAGAGAAAGAGAAGGTTTGCATTATCTTTGTTTTGTGGGTGACTGGGAGAAGCCCTTCACCTCTGAGTTAGGAACTTGCAATGTTTAGTTAGTGCCTGGATGGCAAGGGTTTATTTTCTGTTTTGTTTGTTTAATTTTCATGCAACCTTTTAAAATAAAACTGTCTGCAAGTCAGATTTTTACTGAAAACCTGCCATTTGGACTACCTTTTTCCCAGGGAAGGTGATCCCTCTTGAGCTAACCCCCGACAATATATATCTCTATACTGTGGGTATGGTCTGGTATGGATTTTAAGGGGAACCCTGCGCCAAAATAAAAAAAATGGTGTAGGGGTCCCCCCCAAAATCCATACCAGACCCTTATCCGAGCACGCAACCTGGCAGGCCGCAGGAAAAGAGGGGGGACGAGAGAGCGCACCCCCCTCCTAAACCGTACTAGGCCACATGACCTCAACATGGGGGGATCGGTGCTTTGGGGCAGGGGGGCTTTGCGCCCCGCCACCCCAAAGCACATTGCCAAGGGCCTCATCCCCACAACCCGTGCCCTGTGGTTGTTGGGGTCTGCGGGCGGAGGGCTTATCGGAATCTGGAAGCCCTTTTTAACAAGGGGACCCCCAGATCCCGGCCTCCCCCCCTATGTGAATTGGTAACGGGTACATTGTGCCCCTACCATTTCACAAAAAAAAAAGTGTCAAAAATAGTAAAAAAAGACAGGAGACACTTTGGGACAAGTCCATGTAAATAGGTGACCCCGCCCCCATCTGATGCACCGTGACATCAGAGGAAGGCGGGGTCGCCCGTTTACATCACCGAGTGGCCCTGCCCTCAGCTTTATAACAGCTGTCTCCGAGAAGAAGCGTCAGTTGGCGGGAGCCTCCCATGGAGGCAGAGCTGTTGCGGCTATTTTTTCAGTTCGTCGGGCGGCGCGAAATGGATCTACATCGTGGGACATTTTAATTTTTTAATAAAGGACTTGTCCCAAAGTGTCTCCTGTCTTTTTTTAAAAAAATTGTGAAATGGTAGGGGTACAATGTAACCGTTACCAATGCACATGGGGGGGCGGGATCTGGGGGTCCCCTTGTTAAAGGCGGCTTCCAGAATCCGATAAGCCCCCCGCTCGCAGACCCCCACAACCACCGGGCAAGGGTTGTGGGGATGAAGCCCTTGTCCCCATCAACATGGGGGCAAGGTGCTTTGGGGTGGAGGGGCGCAGAGCCCCCCCTGCCCCAAAGCACCCATCCCCCCCATGTTGAGGGCATGTGGCCTGGTACGGTTCAGGAGGGGGGGCGCTCTCTCGTCCTTCCTCTTTTCCTGTGGCCTGCTAGGGTGCATGCTTGCATAAGGGTCTGGTATGGATTTTGGGGGGGACCGATACGCCATTTTTTTTAAATTTAGCATAGAGTTCCCCTAAAAATCCATACCAGACCTGAAGGGTCTGGTATGGATTTTTTGGGGGGGGGGCCCAACGCCATTTTTTTTAAAAAATTGGCGCAGGGTTCCCCTTAATATCCATACCAGACCTAAAGGGCCTGGTATGAATTTTGGGGGGACCCCTACGCTTTTTTTTTTTTTGGTTCGGGGTTACCCTTAATATTCATACCAGACCCAAAAGGCCTGGTAATGGACTGGGGGGGGGGGGGAACCTATGCTGGGTTTTTTTCAATGAGTTTTATCTATATTGCCGAGACCCGACAATTCATTACAGCCGCGATCAGTTTTAAATTACTTTTTTTCCTTTAGAAATGTCATTTTGCTGCAGGACTGTTCTTAACATGGGAAAAATGGGCCACTTTACAGGCATACTATAGACACCCCCCAGGCACAATATTTAAAGGAATATTTTATTTTTATTGTTTCACTTTAAGCATTATTAAAATCACTGCTCCCGAAAAAACTTCCTTTTTTAAAACTTTTTTTATGCATTGATACATGTCCCCTGGGGCAGGACCCGGGTCCCCAAACACTTTTTATGGCAATAACTTGCATATAAGCCTTTAAATGAGCACTTTTGATTTTTCATGTTCGTGTCCCATAGACTTTAACGGTGTTCATGTGTTCGTCCGAATTGTTTGCCTGTTCGCAAGTTCTGGTGCGAACCTGAACCGGGGGGTGTTCAGCTCATCTTTAATCATGATGAATGTTTATTTTTTGGGTGGTATACTACTTCTTACCGTCACCTTGATCGCCTTATCGTCATAGAAAATTGAGTTCAGAAAAGAGCAGCATCCCTAGTAGGAGTGCGAGTGGAGATAGAGCAATAGGAATGACACCTGAAAAAAGAAATAGTGACATTCTAAAAGATTCATATTAGATTCAATTTCCAATTTTAGCATTGTTAGTTTTATTCAATAAAGAGTATTAGGATCAAAGGACTAATTACAATGCAGTCTTAAAAAGCCATTTAAAATGTACCTTACTGAAGTTACACCAGTACAATAATAATTCTGATTGTCTCCTATGGGTTGCTGCATTTAAAATTGCTGCTTGCTCTCCAACATTACCATTGCCTATTTCAAGGTTCTTTGCAAAAAAAGATCAGTTCCAAGCAGCAAGAAAAAAATACATATTTAATTTGTAAATGTTGGAGTGAGAGCAATTCTAAGATCATGGTCAACTCTATACTGATGACCTGTAAAGGCTTTGAAAGCATCGCCAATGGAGAATTTTGGGTACCATTCTTCGCGATATCACAGGAAATTTTAGGACTTGACATGTTTTGTATCTTTTTGCTCTACACAATGCCTTCTTAGACATTTTTTTTTTTAATATAGATTATATTGCGTGCGTTTGTACATAATTTCATTTTAGTGTATTCTTTCTGAAAATATGATCTGATAAAAAGTTGTAAAAATATTGTGAGACATAAAAAATTGCAACAATCATCTTTAAATTCTACAAGGCCTCTGCTTTGAGAAAATATATCATGTTCTGCATTTTTGGCTATAAAATTACCCAGATTTTAATATGTGCAAAAAATAAATAAAATTTTCTAACTGTTAGTGGGGTCAAATCGATAATCGTTTTCGACCGCAATACCAAAAAAATGTGAAGGAGCAGGATGGAGAATTTTACTGAAGGAATGAAATTCTAACTGTGAATGTGGTTTTCATTCAGCAAATATTAAAATGCTCATGCTCTAGACACAAACGAAACCCGTTTAGTACATCTGGGGTTCTATTCAAGTATCAGGTCTGGATGAAATTTTAAGGGCTTTCAAACAAAAAAGATTGAGTTAACTTGGAAAGATCGAAGGCTCTGATTGAGAATTTTTTCAAAATTTCTGTAGAAACTTTTGACTAAAATTCTACTGGTGTTTGGCCAACTTTAGGTTTCATTTTTAGTGATGTACTTATGAAAAATGTGCATAGTAATTCAGTGAAAGTCATGGGTGTGTGCCCAGGCACACCCTATTCCCCCCCTGTGCCAGTAGTATAGGCTGGCTGCATCTGTCATGTCTGGGTGACTCTGAGATCCTGTCTGAGCAAGGAAGGGCTGTGTCGGCTGGGCTCTACCACTTAACCACTCGTACAAAGAGAGGAAAATGTCTCCGTCAGCTCCTCCTCCCACCCCTCTCCCCCTGTGCCTGCCCACATTCTAAGCATTGCGAGCTAGCTGCAGTACATGGGGGGACCCAAGAAGCTGGACTGTGGCTCCCCAGCGGCTGCCAGGCTCTAAGCCAGTGGTTCTCAACTCCTGTCCTCAGGACCCACTAACAGGCCAGATTTTAAGTTTTACCTTGGTGAGATGCAGACTAGAATACTGCAATCCCTGAGCAGCAAATTATATCACCTGTGATGCATTTCAGTTATCTTGCAAACCTGGCCTGTTGGTGGGCCCTGAGGACTGGAGTTGAGAACCACTGCTCTAAGCTGAGAGAGTCTCTCTCTCATAGTCCAGTGACAGCGCTCACAGTCAGGGCTGGTGCAAGGATTTTTGACACACTGTTGGAGAAGCAAACATGGCTTGAGATCACAGTTCTGGACTTTACAGTCAAAGCTTTGTAGCATATCAGCATCGGCATGACAGAAAGGCTTGTCAAGGCCCCCTGGTGTGGCTATGAGCTTCAAAGAGAGAAGAAATAGCTTTGCCTTATCTGATTGGACAGGAAGCAAGTGTGGGTGGTTTTGGGTGAGGGGGATGAATGATAAAAGCACAAACTCAAGAGAAAGAGCTCTCTCTGACCTAAGACCTTGCTGAAACCACATGGATCTCTGAAGGCCTCCATGAGGCTTGCTGGAGCCTCCAATCTATGTGGTATCTGAGACCAGCCGATGAAGAGTATCTGGGGAAAGATGATGAGTATCCTTCATATTATTATTGGTTGTTGTAGACTGTAATGTATATCTGTTGATATGATATGTTTCCTATTTTTAGAGGAATAAATGTAATATGACTTGATTTACGAAGCAGCTGTGTTTGTCTTTATACTATATAGTGCATCATCAGGCCTAACATGCTCTGATAGGTTAGACTAGCAAACAAGGGACTAATACAATGAATACAAAGATGCAATAGTTATAGATTATGGATTAATATATATAATATTGTATAGCTTACAACACACACCCATCAAATGCTGTCTCACCAGCGCCCATCAATGCAGGCTCACCAGAGCCCATCAAATGCAGCCTCACCAGCGCCCATCAATGAAGCCTCTTCAGCGCCCATCAAATGCAGCCTACCAGTGCCCATCAATGAATGTTTGCTTGCTTCCATTCAGTCGGGACACAGACACAGTCCACCGCCGCCACTGCATCTCTGACACTATGTGCAAATGGAGTGACGGCTGCCTGCTGATGCTGAGACTTATTTGCCTGCTGCAAAGAGTAGGAACACCAGTGGCCGGGCGCCCTAGGCGGCTGCCTAGTTTGCCTAGTGGTAGCACCAGCCCTGCTCACAGTCCCCCCTCCACGGATGGGAAAAGAGACAGAGAGCTAGTTCTGCTCCTGACCTCTCCTCCTATGTCTTCCCCACCCACACTCCCCAGCAGTGTTGTGCCTCAGAGAAGGGTATGTGGTGGCAGGAAGTTTGAAGACAGAAGATGAAAGATGCAGTATGATCTATCCATCCACTCCCTCCCTTCTCTCTCCTGCCTCCCAGTGAGTACTCTGATGTAAAATGGACTCTGCTGACTTCTTTCTTTTTTTCCTTCTTTCTTTCTCTCTCCCTCTCTTTTTTCCTTCTCTGCCTCTCTCTCTCTCTCTCTCTCCCTCTTTCTTTCATTGTTTCTTTCCTTACGTCTTCCCTTCTCTCTCACTTTCTCTTTCTCTCTCTTTCCTTCTCTCTTTCTCTCTCGTTTTCCTTCTCTCTCGCTTTCCTTCTCTCGTTTTCTCTCGCTCTCCTTTTCTTTATTTTCTTCTCCCTTTCCTTCTTTCTTTCTTTCCTTCCCTCTTTCTGGTATGGTCACTGTCGGTGGCTAAAACTGCCAGCTGTGATCTTTATATTCTAATGGTGGGGAAACCCCCCCACTTTATGAATACAATAGCACAGCAGGAGGGATTCCCCCATAAACACTAATGCCCCGTACACACGATCCGAATATCGTACGACAGATCGTACGACTTTTTTCGCTTAATAGTCGCAAGTAAAATTAAATAGGTTATTAAAGTCACGAAAATTCTCGTATGACAGAAAAAAAAATCGGAAGTGATGTCATGTGTTGTAATGTATTTGTATTGTATTTTCGGACGACAACTGTACTGACTAAACGAAAATCGTACGATTTGTTATCGTGCGAGGAAAATTTTCGTGCATGTCCGATAAAATAATATCGGATGAACTGTCATAATAGGCTCTCGAAGCTCTGTACTAACGATCCGATTATCGTACGATTCTTCCTCGGACGACATTTTTTGTACGATATTCGGATCGTGTGTACGGGGCTTAACTGATGATGGGGGAATGAAGTCATTTTCTTTCCTTCTACCTGTGGTGGAAGAAAAGAAAATTGTATAATCGATTGGCGAGTGTGTGTGTGTGTTTATATACATTCATATACATACACCTAAACTATACACACACACACGTATGTTTGAGCTTTAAGGTGCACACCCTAATGCAATAGGCTGCGCACACATATGGTGAAAGTTTATTTACATTTATTTTGTGTGAATGGAGAAAAAAATATTTTTTCATTGATTGAAAATGGAAAATACCATATATTTTATCATGATTTGCCAGGCTACTGGCTAACTAAAGCTACAATTCACCAGTGAGCTCTGTTTATTTACTATGATATACAGTGCTGTGAAAAAGTATTTCCACATACATATACTAGGGCCAATGTAAACAGGATCCAATTAACCTGTCTTTGAAGTAACTGGAGAAAACCCACACAGGCACAGGGAGAGCATGCAAACTCTAGGCAGGTTGTGCCGTGGATGGGATTTGAACCGATGACCCTACTGCTACTAGGTGGAAGTGCGATATATACAGTGCTGTGAAAAGGTAATCCCCCCCTTGCTAAATCATGAATGAACTGTGATTAATCAAATTTTTTTGGAAAGCCGAGTTAAATTCCCCTTGCCACACCCAGGCCTGATTACTGTCAGACCTGTTGCATCAAGAAATCACTTAAATAGAAGCTGTCTGACAGTGAAGCACGCTAAAAGATCTAAAAAAGCAACACATAATACTGCAATCTAAAGAAATTCAAGAACAGATGATAAAGTAATTGGCATGTATCTGTCTGGAAAGGGTTACAAAGCAATTTCTAAGGCTTTGGGACACCAGTGAACCATGGTGAGAGCCATTATCCACAAATGGAGAAAACTTAGAACAGTGGTGAACCTTTCCCAGGAGTGGCTGGCCTACCAAAATTACTCCAAGGGCAGAACAACGACTCATCCAGGAGGTCATAAAAGAATAACATCTAAATAACTGCAGGCCTCACTGCAGGTCAGTGTTTATGATTCAACAATAAAAAAGAGACTGGGCAAAAATGGCGTCCATGGGAGAGCTCCAAGGAGAAAGCCACTGATGACCAAAGAGAACACAAAGGCTCATCTCACATTTGCCAAAAAACACCTTATCCCCAAGACTTTTGGGCAATTATTCTGTGGATTGATGAAAAAAAAAGTTGATCTTTTTGGAAGGTGTGCGTCTTGTTACATCTGGCATAAAACTAACACAGCATTTCATAAAAAGGACATCATACCAACAGTCAGACATGGTGGTGGTGGTGGTAAGGGTCTCGGGCTGCTTTTCAGCTTTAAGACCTAGACGACTTGCCATAATTGATGGAACCATGAATTCTGCACTCTACCAGAAAATCCTGAAGGAGAATGTCAGTTCATGACCTCATGCTTAAGCGCAATTGGTTCATGCAGCAGGACAATGATCAGAAACACACCAGCAAATCCACATCTGAATGGCTCAACAAAAATAAATTAAGGTTTTGGAGTGGCCTATTAAAATCCAGACTTAAATCTGACTGAAATGCTGTGGCATAACCTTATACAGGCAATTCATGCTCAAAAACCCTCCAGTGTGGCTGAATTAAAACAATTCTGCAAAGATAAGTGGGCCAATATTCCTCCACAGTGATTTGAAAGACTCATTGCCAGTCATCCCAAACACTTGATTCCAGTTGTTGGCGACAAGGGTGGCACAACCAGTTATTGGGTTTAGGGGGCAATTACCTTTTCACATAGGGCCAGGCAGGTTTGGACAGCTTTTTCCCCCTAATAGATGAAGTCATCATTTAAAAATTGCGAGCGGGACGACGGACTCCCTATAGAGGTATACAAGCAGTATGGGGAACCGATGCTCCCGCACCTTTTGAGGGTGTTTAATGATGCAAAAGAAGCCGGTACCCTCCCCAGTCTATGACCAGAGCTAACATAATATTGATTTTAAAGCCGGATAAAGACCCTCTTGACCCGGGATCGTACAGACCCATCTCTCTCCTGCAAAATTACGTAAAGATCCTTGCCAAAGTCTTAGCTGTACGATTAAATAGCGCCATTTCCAGCATAATTCACTCAGACCAATCCGGGTTTATGCCCCAAAAGTCGACTGCGATAAATCTGCGGAGACTCTTTCTCAATATCCAATCCCGGGCGGACAACATAGGGGACCGAGCATTGTTATCCTTGGATGCCCATAAGGCGTTTGATAGCGTCGAGTAGGAGTATCTTTGGGCGGTAACGAGGAAGTTTGGGTTTGGGAACAAATTTGTTGCATGGGTAAAGCTTTTATACTCGTCCCCAGTAGCAGCTATATGGGAGGGGGGGGGGGAGGATTTCACATACTTTTAACTTACATAGAGGTACACGGCAGGGCTGCCCCTTATCCCCCCTCCTATTTGCCCTGGCCATTGAGCCCCTAGCTGCTATAATCCGGGCCAGTCCCTCAGTACAGGGATTTCACTATGGAGATCTTCAGGAGAAGATCATGCTATATGCCGACGACACCATGCTGCTCCTTGGTGATACTTCCACTTCACTGGCGGAGGCCATGAATGTTGTGAGGCAGTTTGGAGAATACTCGGGTCTAGTTATTAATTGGACCAAGTCCTCTCTCCTATTGTTAGACCGTAGGCCTTCCTCATCCCCAATGACCATGCGGGACATCCCTGTTTTCACGTCCTTTATGTATCTTGGCATCCAGGTTACCGCCTGTTTGCTGGACTATGTCAATCTCAACCTCACCCCTCTGATCAATCGCTGCCACGATCGGAGCAAGCTGAGGCTGTCCCCAGTGGGGCGGGTAAACTTGATAAAGATGATCCTCATGCCACAACTACTCTATGTGCTTCACAACTCCCCTATGGTCATTCCCCTGAAAAAGTTTAGAATTATTAATTCAATCTTTCGATCACTTATATGGCTCACGAAGCCCCCTAGAGTCAAACTTGAGCAACTGCAATGCTCAAAGGACACCGGTGGGTTGGCATTGCCCAATCCCTGGCTGTACTTCCTAGCTTCCCAAATGCAACATATTGCACAAGCTATACGCCCTCGACAGGACCTGGCATTGAGTTTGCAGGACTCTTCGGTCCAGCTACTCAGTTTCACCACTGGAGGGAGGTGGTGGATGGTCTAGAGGCCCTGCGGTACACTAAATCTAATAAGCTTTTTCCCACATACGCTCTCATGCAGAAGATTTGGAACAAGGTCAGGATGCTCCAGGGGGTGACTGGGTTTACTAAATACAGCCCTATTTGGGACAATCAATACTACCAGGAAATAGCTAAATTACCTTATGGTTTAAAATGGAAACAATATGGTGTGTCACATATGACTCACGTATTTAGGGCTGGCAGACTGAGATCCTTCCAAGAGCTCAGCACGGACTTTCGGCTACCGGCATCTATGCACTTTTACTATTTGCAGCTCAAACATGCAGTTGAAGCACAGAGGGAGACAGATGTTTGGTTTTGGACTCTGCATCAGTCTTCAATTACCTGTTTGAGGTGAATACCTACAAGTGGTTTATATCTTGCTGTTATGCCATGTTGCTAAATCTCTTGCTCCAGGGCACCCCTCTGAAGGCAGTGTCCCTGTGGGAGCAAGATGTGGGAGCGTTTGAGGATGAGCAGTGGGAGGAGACCCTGCAGGCGGTCCCCATGTGCTCCCTAAATGTGGCACACAGGCTATCACAGCTTTATATACTTCTAAGTGTACATTACACACCGGCTAGACTAGCCCGTATGGGAGCGAATGCTGATCCGACCTGCACCAGGTGCTGCAGAGATCACGGTGATCTTATTCACCTGTTGTGGAGATGCCCGAAACGCCAATTGTACTGGACGAAGGTCATTGACACTCTTAATGGGGCTTTCCAGGTCCAGATACCTTTAGACCCTAAAACTTGTCTGCTGGGGATAATAGATGGCCTCCAGGTGGAGGATATCTCTAAGCAGGCTATTGGTAGAGCCTTATTTCAGGCTCGCTTGATGATCTTGAGACACTGGAAAGATACCGAACCACCCACGGTGCAGGAATGAGGGTTACACTGAGGCCTCGTACACACGAACGAGTTTCTCGGCAAAAACCAGCAAGAAACTTGCTGGCAGAGATTTTTTGCCGAGAAACTCGTTCGTGTGTATGGTTTCTCGTCAAGAAAAGCGACAAGTATCTCGACGAGAAAATAGAGAACCTGCTCTCTATTTTCTCGTCGAGATTCTCGTCGGCATGTTTCTCGACGAGAAAAGTGAGTGTGTGTACACTTACCTGTCCTCCTGGAAGCCCGCGCATGTTCGAAATGAATTCGACGCATGCGCGGGAGCTTCCTAGGCATACGTAGGGTATACCAAGATGGCGGCGACGGCATCGAATGTGACCAGCGCAAGCTCGTCGTAGTCGATGACGTCACCGCGTACGCTTCATTCAAAGAACCGCGGGTTCTTTGAATAGAGCGTATGTACACTCGGCCGGGACAATTTTCTTGTCCAAGAATCTCGTCGAAAAAAACGACATGTTTTTTTCGACGAGAATCTCGGCCGTGTGTACGAGGCCTCAGTTTGGAAAAACTTGTATATCAACGTAGGGGGACGAGTACTAAATATGATAAACTGTGGGCCCCGTGGCTGAACGTCCTGGGTCTGGCCCCGATGGATCTGGTGTATGATCGTCTATTTTAAGTCCACACAGGGCGGGTGTGTATTTTTATGTTTTGGTATGATGTCTACTTGTTAGAGTATGCTGATGGGAAGTATAGATTGGGGGTGGTTGCATACAATGTTAATGTGTGGAACTACTACTTGCAGAAGGGAATGAGTGATATACTGTATAAAGTATCTATAGGTGTGCTGCGCCACACTGATTGAGTGTACTGCTTGTGCTCTGGAACTCTTTGTTCTTTTACATTTGCTCAATAAAGACCTTTGTTTGAGAAGAAAAAAAATTGCAAGCTGGCCGAACACCCCCCTGTTCGGTTCACACCAAAACTCCTGAACAGGCAAAAAGTTTGGCCCCGAGCCGCAAACTCTATTAAAATTTAAAAGTCCCCATTTTGAACGCTAATATGCAAGTTATTGCCATAAAAAGGGTATGGGGGCCCAGGCACTACCCTGGGGGACATGTATCCATGCAAAAATGATTTTTTTTTAAAGATTGTTTTTACAGTAGTAGTGATTTCAATTATGCTTAAAGTCCAAACAATAAAAATGAAAAATTCCCGCGCCGTTTCTTTTTTTTATTGCCGGTAATGTGTTTTTTTCAATTCAATTGTCAGCAGGGAAGACCATTGACAGCTGATGACTCATCTATTGTTAAGGACGTGGCGGCTGGCTTCCCGGTGTCCTATCATTCTGGGTCCCCTATCAGATAGTGCCCGGGTTGGACTGCGCATGCGCAGCCCGATATCAAGGAAATCTCCGAAACATCTGTTCAATCAGCTGTTGTTGGAGCATGCGCAGTTAACACAGCGCTCGCTCCCGCCGCTAGTTCTATCAAATGGGGGACCCATCTCGATAGAACAGCGCTGGATGTGCTCACTCAAATAAAAGGGGCGGATGTATTATTGAGAAGTAATGTTTGAGAGAATGGTTTTCACAATAAACTACACGTTTGCGGGGCGTGTTTACATAACTCTAGGGCTCACTCAATACAGCAAGGGGCAGATGGGGCAGATGGTTTTAGAAAAGGGGCGGGTCTATTATTGACCACTGGGCAGCATAAATGTCTTGTATTAAGTGAGCAAAGCCTCTTATAATCATACCCGCCCCTTTCATAAAAGCATCCCCTTGCTGTATTTCAGTGAGCGCGGCCAGCGCTGTTCTATCGAGATGGGTCCCCCATCTGATATAACGAGCGCCAAGAGCAAGCGCCGTGTTAACTGTGCATGCTTCAACTACAGCTGATGATCTCTGTGATCTCCGATTGCGCATGCGCAGTCCAACACGGGCACTATCTGATAGGGGACCCAGAATGTTAGAACACCGGCCCCACTCCTTAACTACCAGCTATTCAGTGTGCCCTGATTGGGCAATGCTTTGCCCAATCAGGGCTTAGAATGCACTGTTTAGTGCGCATTGCATTGTGGGGCACTCTGCGAGCAAACATCCAGCCGAGCGTCCTGTGTATTTGGGTGCTCACCGAACGGGTGATGATCAGGTGGAACTTTTGCTCGGCCCGAACCGTTCACCCCAACTCTATTTAAAAATGGAATTTTGTGATTACTCAGGTTATCCTTGTGTAATGTTCAAATTTGTTTGATGATCTGGAAGAGGGCAAATACCTTTTCACAGCACTGTATATATAGCACTTCTACCTAGCGGCAGTAGGGTCGTCAGTTCGAACCCCAGCCAGGGCACTACCTGCCTGGAGTTTGCATGGTCTCCATGTGCCTGTGTGTATTTCCTCCATTTACTCTAAAGACATGCTGGGAGGGTAATTGGATCCTGTTTACATTGGCCCTAGTATAGGTTTTTTTTTTTTTTATTATTTTTTATTCCGTTTTTAAGCCTATATACAACAGCAGGCCACAACACAGTTGCCGGTGGACAGTACACAGAAGCTCAAAAACAATTGTTTTGAAGGACAGATTTTGGGCAGAAAAGGCTGCTTTAAAATATAGCTTTTATCAGCGTTTTTTACTAGCGTTTATTAGCGTTTTTCAGGTTTTTTTTTTTCAATGGATCAAAAAACGCTAAAAAAAACGCTGGCGCCCAGCGTTTTTGAGCGTTTATTCGCGTTTTGCATGTTTTGCTTTTTTTCCCGCCGAAAAACAGCACTTTGAACGCAAATTTCTTGCGTTCAGAAAAAAGCCCATTAACTCCACTGCTCATTAACACTAAAAAACGCTATGTGTACATGAACACATAGGCTAACATAGAGTGCAGTTAATGGGCTTTTTTTAAAAAAAATGCCAAAACGCCAATAAACTGCAGTTTATCAGCTTCAGTGTACATGGAGCCTTACAAACAAAAAGGAAAAATATTAGCAAAAAAAAAAACAACAGTCCAGACTGAAATTAAATCCCGACCCCCCTCCTCCCCCCAAAGCAAAATAACTTTTGCCTAGACATATACAGTCAATGCTGGACCTTCAAACTGGAGGTAGGCACCTAATGACACAGCACCTGAGCTTCCTGGCACCCTGGGCTGTGATACCAGATAAAGTCTGAAGTATGGCCCAACTCCCCCCCCAGCCGTAGTGACATGAATTCAGTCGGAAGATAGCAAGTCCCCCTCCCGGTGTGAACAACTACCCTATTATAGGATGTTTAATAGTGCTCCCGCACCTCAGTCATATTCACCTCCCTTTATAGTATACCATACCAAAGATCAATGGCTATAATGTACCTGGCCTTAGTCTGATACTGTATCCACAGAAGCCATCCAGCTCCCCCAGACTTTGTCAAATTTAGTCAGTGCCCCCTACTCAGGTAAGTAGCTTTATAAAATGGTACTACTTTATTAACCAACACTTTCCAGGATTCCACTCTTGGGGCTCAGGAGCTCTTCCATGAAAGAATAATCCGCTTTTTAGCGTGGAAAAGCAATAGGATAAGGAGGGTTCTAATAGCCCTGGTGATAGCCAGGGGTTTCACCAGATGTAGTAAACATACCTCAACTGTCATGGGAATTGAGATAGAAGTGACCGACCGCATGCACATGCAACTTGCTACAGCTTTCCAGTATGGTTTGACCTGTGGATAGTCCCAAAAGACATGCATAAAATTTGCTAAGGGCGTGGAGCACCTCCAGCATACGGATTTTTGATTCCCAAACATTCTAGCAGTGGCGGCTGGTGCTCAAAATGTTTGAGGGGGGGGGGGGGGCGCAAACAAAAAAAAAAAAAAAAAAACATCAATTGCAGCCTCACTGTGCCCATCAATTGCCGCCACTGTGCCCATCAATTGCCGCCACTGTGCCCATCAAACGCAGCCACTGTGCCCATCAAACGCAGCCACTGTGCCATAAAATTGTCGCCACTGTGCCATGCCATCAAACGCAGCCACTGTGCCCATCAATTGTCGCCACTGTGCCCATCAATTGTTGCCACTGTGCCATGCCATCAATTGTCGCCACTGTGCCATGCCATTGTCGCCACTGTGCCCATCAATTGTCGCCACTGTGGCATGACAAACGCAGCCACTGTGCCATCAATTGTCACCACTGTGACATGCCAAACGCAGCCACTGTGCCATGCCATTGTCGCCACTGTGCCCATCAATTGTCGCCACTGTGCCATGCCAAGCGCAGCCACTGTGCCATGCCATTGTCGCCACTGTGCCCATCAATTGTCGCCACTGTGCCATGCCAAGCGCAGCCACTGTGCCCATCAATTGTCGCCACTGTGCCATACCAAATGCAGCCACTGTGCCATGCCATTGTCGTCACTGTGCCATGTCAAACGCAGCCACTGTGCCATACCATTGTCGCCACTGTGCCCATCAATTGCCGCCAGATTGCCCCCCCCCCCGCCTGGCACTTACCTTTCTCTGTCAGCCATCCTCGGATCCTCCTCCACGATCCCTCGATGTAGTCCCGCCCTCGATGTCACTTCAGCCAATCAGGTTACCGGTGACCAGATCTGGTGAACCTGATTGGCTGAGATGCGTGTCAGTGTTAACCAAGGAAGGCACCCCCCCCCCCCCGTGCGTCCCCTGGTTAACTATTTGGAAGCCAACCAGCTGCCGTTATTCAGATGGCCGGCGCTCGCCAGCGGGCCGGCCATCTGAACAGTGGGTGGCAGCGGCAGCGGCGACAATACATACATTCATGCAATGCATAAATGTATGTATTGTTTTTCAGTGGCGGTGCAGGAGAGAGGGGGTGGCGCTCCTGCGCCCTCTATGGACGCACCACCACTGCATTCTAGCAAGTCTGGCTGGAGTCAGGTAAATCCTGTGCAGGAATTTATAGTGAAGAAGTCTGTCCCTGGTAGAAATACAGTTCCCCAGACATCATCCCAGTCATCTCTGTCCAGCCACGAGGTTACAGCCTCCCAAGCCCGTCTGCAAGGTTCCAACAGTTTAGTCGTTTCCTGTAAGAGGTCTTTATATAAACTGGAGACTGGTTTAGATAATGAGTCGCTACGGGTCAGTAATTCTAAGGTCAAGAGGTTCTCCGCCAAACTGGGATTGAAAAGCATGCCTTAGTTAAATGTATCTAAAAAAGTGCGTGTTTGGTAAGTCATAACGTGATATCAGTTCATTAAACATCATGAGAGTGCCATTCGCCACAATGTGGTGTAGAATCTTAATTCCAAATTTAGTCCATACTATCGGTAATGGGTAGTCAAGGAAGTGTGGTAAGTTGGGGTTCCTCCACAGGGGGAGATTTGGGGAAAAATTGCCACGACTAGAGGGCCTCAGTCCCTGGGTTATGGACCATGCCCTGATCACTGAGCGCATAGAGGATGTCAGAGGAAAGGGGGCCCGTAGACCTCTATAGACCAGATGAGATAGCGCCTCGTATGAACCCACACAAGCAGCTTCCAGCGACACCGCAGCATCATCTGGAGGGGTAGTCAACCAACGGTGCGCCACTGTCAGTTGGCCAACTAGGAAATATTTATGGAAGTTAGGTACCGCTAGGCCTCCCTCCCCCCATGGCTGCTGGAGGAGGGCTAATTTAAAGCAGGGGTTCCTCCCTGCCACAAAAAGGAGGAGATCATGCCGTCAATTGACTTATAGTTCGACCATGGTATCCACACCGGAGAGTTCCTAAGGTTATAAAGTAGTAAGGGTAGGATCTTCATTTTAATTAGGTTTATCTTCCCAATGAGAGACAAGGGAAGATTTTTCCAGGAGTGCAATTTCTTGGAGATAGTGGCCAGTAATAGGGATACATTAAGACTAATGAATTCCGTCACCGAGTCAGTATCTCAGACTAAAGCGCAATTGCTCTGAAGAAACGGACTTTATGCACGCTTGAGATCTATAGGATACACTAAAACATGCCTAAAATGGGCCTTCAACGGAGTGAAAAGTCAGAACAGGAATACTTTGATCTATAACAAAGATAAAAGGAAATCTGATTTAACCAGAATCATTACAAGGTATAATCGACAACATATGTCCATTAAAAAAATCTTCAATAAGTTTTGGTATCTGTTGACATCAGATGAAAGGATCAACAGATACATGAAACCTTACCCGGAGATAACATATAAACGTTTGCGTTCTATTCGAGACACTACAGTATCTAGTCACTATGCTACTGACACTATCCCCAAGCCCACTAAGACAGGTACATATCCATGTGGGAAATGCAATTTTTTCCGCTACATAATTAAAGGTCCCAACATAAATCTACTCAATGGAGATGCCTGGACAACTGGAATTATTTACCTTATGAAATTCAGCTGCGGTGCATTTTATATAGGTAAAATGAAAAGGAACTTTTTCTGTAGGATTCGCGACCACGTGTCCGCAATCTCCAAAAAACTAATGGAAACACCCATCAGCCAACACATGGGCCTTTTCCATAATCACAATCTTAAACTGATAGGCTTTTTTGCCTTGGAGCACATTTCTTCCAACGAGAGAGGTGGGGACGTCGATCGACGTTTGCTCCAAATTGAGGCGAAATGGATTTATCGCCTCCAGGCTACCAAATACCCGGGTTTAAATGAAGGTATTAGCTACAAACCCTTTTTATAACAACAATAAACCAACATGATGACCATGGATCTGGGCTCTTTGGCACTACCCTGCAGGCCCCCCTCTTCTCCCTTTGCCCTATGTCTTACATTGTGAGACATATCTCTGGACACACCTATGAGCCCAAAATAGCCCCCTCCCACTGAGGGCCTTATTTCGGCTCATTTCCTCCCTATGGGAGAGCTATTTGTCACAAGGGATGCACGATCGACACCCTTATTGTGATCCCCTCAGTTCTCATAAATAACGATATGAATAACTTAATTATGAATATAATAAATGTTATTGATTTTTTCCCCCATCCCCCCTTTTCCTTCCCTTTCCTTTTTTTCCCCTTTTTATCTCTTAATGTACTCTAAAAAGAGGGTAGTGATTTTCGTTATATCCTCCCTCTATTTACATGATTGATGCACTTTTTCTTGAGAACCATTGGCAATAACCTCTCATCTTGTAAGCCCCATTATATACATGCCCTGGCATCATTGGGGGCTATATATAAAAATAAAAAAAATTCAGTGGTTTATCTGCGAGGTGGTACCCACAAATCATTTTATATCCTCCCTACACATAGGCGGGCCCATGTACATTATGACCCAATATATACACTATGATTAATCAATAGTTGTTTTTGTTTTTTTTATTTGTCATATATTGCACCCACTGACATCCGTGCTTACAATGTTCTAGTTCACCAGCCAATGATTCTTTCAGAGATCCTTTACGGGCGCTAGGGGGCAACCATCAGCAAGCATCACCGCTGCTGAACCCGGGTGGAGGCACGGGTGTTATGTTTGTCCGTTTTGTGACCTATACCAGCTGGAGATGATCATGTGCTCCAGGCCAACGTCGGCGGCGTCACGCCGCACGTATCTGTTTCCATCTGTCGGCCCCCTATGCGCAGGTATCCTCTCCTCATAAGCAGGTATTCAATCCACACTCACGTCACCACCCAGCGCCCGCAGTACGCCGCTGATGCAATGACGTCACATGTGGCGGCGCCATTCCACCGCACATGGGGATATAAATAGGACCCACGCTGGTAGTGATACCGTCATGGGACCTTTTCTGGGAGCCACGCTACTCACACATAGCAAGAAGGTACGTGTTTTCATTTACAGCATCGTGCCCTATACAATGAGCTGGCCTTTGTCCATACGACTAATTTGCCTCTGTTCACACAGATTATACTAGGTCGACGGCTTGTTTCAAGCCTTCCTGGTGTACCCCTGCAATGAACAACTAGAGTCCTTCTCATTTAGCATTAAGGTAAATGGCCTGCTTGAATGGGCTGCAGGGCCCTCTATGTTATTGTTGGACCTTGCAGTATCTCCGTTCTTAACTATGGCTGACCTTTTTTCTTCTATGTCATTGATAGATATAGAGTATATCCAATGCTGGGTTCTTTCATGTACCCGTTGATTGCTGTGTTATGATCTCCAGGCTCCCAGACCACACACCTATTACCATACCAACATGTAAGCCAATAAAATTATTTTCTTTGGTAACACCATACTTCATTACTGAAAGTAGGTCTGTTTACAGACATTTCCCTCTATAAAGATTTTTTATGGCTTTTTTCTTTATATACATTTTTTGAAGGCTGGATTGACATAGGTGCTAGGCTAATATTCCCATTTGGATTCTCTGGACGTTTCACATGGGCAGAGTTGAACCTGGACACTTGCCAGCACGGATGCCCGTCACTCTATAAAGTGTTCCCAGTATATTTGACTCACCACCGGAACACATTTATGGTTCTAAGGGCGACCAGGATCCTAGAGGTATTGCCTTATATTATTTCAGAAACGTATGCTATATTTTATCTACGCAATAACTATTTTTGAAATCTATTTGTTAAATACATACTCATGAACTGTTTACATTATTTCTTAGATTAAAATAAAGTCTCCACACGTCCCTGAAGAAGCCTACATCAGGCGAAACATGTAGGACTGCTACGTTGGTGACTTACAAGGACAGAGTGCACTGCGTTGTACTCCCCCTTATTTTTTAAATGCTATGTAATTTATGAATAAATTTGATATACTTTTAACTTTTTTTTTTCTCTTCTTTTTTCTTCTATCAATTTGTATAATCTGTATAAGCACCGTTACAGTCTCACGCACCACCCCCCCCCCCCCATTTATGGGGTTTTCACAAAAAATTTCCATAGGGATGTAGGTGCTGCCATATACAAAACTTGTTCTCTATGCTAGCTCTATTATCCTTTTTTCTGAAGTCCTAGGTACTTAATCTGTGTTACCCATTGTAGGGGATTACAGGGGTCAGCCTGTCCAGGCCCCGTGTGGGAACGCAGCGGAAGAATTTTTGACTTAGTCCAATTGACCTTGAGACCAGAAACCTTGGTGAATCTTCCCAGCAGTGAAAGTGCAGCGTGCAAAGAAGGTCCAGTGTCCCTAAGGAATAGCACGAGGTCGTCCACGTGAAGGGCTGTAGTCTCAGTCAGAGTGCCCATCCTGATTCCCTGGATTTTAGACGAGGAGCGCAGTGCAATCGCCAAGGGCTCCATAACCAGAGCAAATAAGCCCGGTGACAAGGGGCACCCCTGTCTGGTACCTCTGGATACTGGAAAAGTGCTAGACACCCCGCCATTTAGGTGGAGTGCTGCTACTGAACGGTCATATAGCATCGATATCCATCCAAATCCCATGCACTGCAGTACTTGGGTCATATATCCCCAATCAATGGAATCGAATGTCTTTTCCAGATCAAAAAACACCAGAGCCCCTCAATTTGCTTATGTGTATACACCCTACTGATATTAATATCAGTAGCTTTTTTGGGCATGAACCCCGTCTGGTCAGGTGAAATTAAGTGATCTAGGCTTTTCATCAACCGATTGGCCATAATTTTGGTAAGGATTTTAAGATCCATGTTTAACAATGCAATGGGCCTGTGAGAGGAGCAGTAGAGAGGGTCTTTATCTGGTTTGGGGCGTAATACTACATGGGCCTCATACCACAAGGGGGGCAATCTCCCTGTTTCAAAACATTCCCCATAAAGTTGTAAAAGCCTGGGGGACAACACGTCCGAGTACGCTTTGTACAACTCTGCGGGAATCCCGTCAGGGCCCGGCGATTTACCATTAGGGAAGGAGACAATGGCCGCAGACAGTTCTTTAGGAGTGAAAGGGGCCTCCAAGTCCGCCGCCACCTTCCCAGGCAACTCCGGTATCTGAAGGGAGTCCAGCAGGTCCGTCAGCACCTGGCTGTCATACCGTGGGATAGCAGCATATAGTTCTGAGTAGTAAGACACAAAAGCCTGCATAATACTTTCTCCATCTCTCACAAGAGTACCCCCAAATGAATAGATGCAGGGGATGGCTGTATGTGTTCGAGCATCTGCCACCAAGTAGGCCAACAATTTCCCATTCTTGTCCCCCTTTTCAAATAATTCCTCTGCCCTACCCTTAAATGTACATTGCGTAAGGGTTTGAAAATGAACCAATAAGGCCCTTCTGGCCATCTGTAACTCCACTAGAGTGGAGGAGGAGGGCGCCCCGGCATGGGCTTTTGCACATTGCATTTCATGAGTCTGAAGCGCCTCAGATTCAGAATTTTTCTCAACCCTAGCGGCTTTGATGGCCACTATATACACCCCCCGAGTAGATGCCTTAAACGCATCCCAGACCATAGGCCCATCTGCCGAGCCCTCATTGATATCCCAGTACTCCTGTATATGCGGGGAAACCAATGTCTCAACCGAGGGCTCAGCCACCCACCCCGAGTGCAGCCTCCAGACTTTCCGACTGCCGCCCGCGGGTCGACTCAGCATTACCTGTAGGGGGGTATGATCACAAAGCCCCCCCAGCCAGGTAACCGGCCTCCGATATCTGTGGCAACTGGAGGAGGCACTGACGTTGGAGAGATAAGAGTAACCTCGCTCACCAGGATTTTTCCACCGCCACACCTCCTCCAAGGCCGCCATGTCTGCCCAATGCCCGAGCTCCAGATTCTGCACCTAGTTCGGGTTAGAGGTGTCCTGCCCATAGTCCAGGACGTTGTTAAAATCCCCGGCCACAAGCACCTTCAGTGGACCAAAGGTGGAAATTCTCTCTAGAACCTGGTACAATACTTCATTTTTGATGGGGGACGGAACATATACATTCGCTATAGCCAGTAACTGAGATTTAATGGCAAGGACCACGATTACATACTGTATCTCCCACAGGGATCAGTTATTACATGCTCTATAGCACACGCCAGTTTCTTGTGGATTAAAATGGCCACTCCCCTGGCGTACGAGGAGTGAGTGGAGTGCACAGCTCTCTGTCCCTGAACAGGAACTGGATACAAATTTTGCTACCCGTAAGATGGGTCTCCTGCAGGAGGACAATATGGGGATTCAGGGATTTAAGGTACTGGAGGACTAGGGAACGTTTCATTTTAGAGTTTAAACCGCGGACATTCCACTAAATGATTTTAAGGTCACTCATTGGGTAGGGCAATGCATGGCATAAGGATAGGAGGCAACCTTTAAATTAAGGAGGCTAGGGGGAAGGAACCTGGGCACAGAGAGCCACAAAGCATCACATTACAACAGTTGAACAGAGTAGGTCTTACTAGGCGATTAACAAACCCATGTGCTCGAGCTTGTAAGGCAAGGCACAGAGGAAAAAAGAAAAAAAATTGTGTTCCCAAACAAAAGAAAAGAAAAAAATGTAAAAACAAAATGCAAAAAAAAAAAAAGGAAAAAATAAAAAAATTCATAGAAGGTGATATTCGAAAGACCCAACGCCCTGTTTGCTCCAGGCGAACCAAACCAAAAAAAACCACTAGAGAAACGTTAGACCCATCAACTTCGAAAACAAAGCGAACGTTACGAGAGTCCTTCCACTCAAAAATGGGGTTCAGGAAGACGTGTAGGTATACCAAAACATTCAGAACAGTACCTGATGCTCCTGCCGTGAAGGGATGGCTAGTCCCAAAGTCTGTCAAATAGTGCAGTCAAGCATCTTGGGATAACAGGATTCAAATGGAGGACCGCAACAACAGGAACCGCTACTCCCAGCATCATCACCGCATGGAGGTAAGTACCTTCTAGCCTCGGTCCATAGGCACAAATATTTCAGGACCCGCAGTCAGATAATAACATTAGGCAATCAAATCCAGCCAATCAACAGCTTCAGACGGAGATTCAAAGAACTTTGCAGATCCACAATGAATTACCTTCAGATGGCTGGGATAAAGCATGCTGTAGACCAGGACTTTGTCCCGCAGGCGACGGCGGATATCTGTAAAGGAGCGTCTTTGTTTTCTGCAGGTCCGGAGAGAAATCAGGGTACAGGTGGATAACAGCATTAACATATTTCAGTTCTGGGTGTTTGCGGGCTTCCACCAGAATCAAGTCCCTGTCCCTGAAATTCAGCAGGTGAACAAGAAAAGCATGTGGCCATGTACCTGCAGGCCTCCGACCAGTGGGCACCCTGTGTGCTCGCTCCACAACATATACAGGGGACAGATGTTGTAAGCCCAGGAGCTTTTTGAAAAAGGCCTCTGTAAACTCCACAGGGTTAGCGCCCTCCGCACCCTCAGGGAGCCCGACCACCCTAACATTATTGCGCCTGAGGTGGTTCTCGGCGTCCTCAGAACAGGCCAGTAGGATCTTGACCTGCTGCTGCTGCTCCCCCACTGTATGGGCGGTGGAGGCAGCCATGTCCTCCACTGCAGAAATGCGCTGCTCGGCCTCTGTTAAACGGCCCCTGGATTTGTCCATATGCTGTATTATCAGCCCACATTCAATCGTCAGGGTGTCGATTTTCCCCTCTACAGACGACTTACTGTCCGCGATGGCCAACAGGATCGTTGCGGTGGACCGTTCCCCCAGCAGCTCCAGTGGTTCCCGCACAGCCATCGGTGACCCCTCAAGGTCCGAGGCCTCGAACGCCACCATTAAAGATTCTGTCTGCACCGCTACAGAGGCCGGAGAAGATGACGAGACAGGCAAGATGGCTGCCGCACGTGTGTTCGGCGGTGGAATCCGGGGAATGGAAGTAGCTGCCTTCTTAGCCGACTTGTGATTCCCAGTCATCAGAAGGACCGGGGCAGTCCCCCAGACAGGAGGAAGGTATTTACTTAGCAGAATGGCTCAGGAAAAACCAGAATGCAGGCAGATGGTAAGCACAGATGGCAGGAGCTCAGGCTAAACACCTCCGTCTCTTCCTACATCCCGGCCATGCCCCCCGGCCCTAGTATATGTTTGATAAATATGAGTTAGAGACCTTAGATTGTAAGCTCCTTGAGGGCAGGGACTGATGTGAATGTACATGCAAAGCACTGCGTAAATCGATGGCAATATATAAGTACATATAATAATAATAATAATAAATATATATACAATGGGGGTTATTTACAAAAGGCAAATCCACTTTGCACTACAAGTGCAAACTACAAGTGCAAAGTGCACTTGAAATTGCACTTGGAAGTGCAGTCGTTGTAAATCTGAGGGGTAGATCTGAAATGAGGGGAAGCTCTGCTGATTTTATTATCCAATCATGTGCAAGGTAAAATGCTGCTTTTTATTTTCCTTGTGTAGCGCCCTACTCCTGTTGGGTAGATGGTATATGTTAAATTTAGTTATCTGAGCTGTAATTCTGCTCAGAAGGATTATGCTAAATTGTTGGCTCTGTTTCAGTCTAGCTGGGTTGCACGTTTTCCACCTGACAGTAGGTGTCACTGTCACCACAGGTCAGGGTTGGAAATGCAGCAGTATTGGGTATTCCTTTCCCAGAGGTGGCTCAGGGGGCGTGGTCAACCCCCTGTGCATTCTGGGAGGGGGTACTTAAGAGACAGAGACCGCTCTATCGAGGTTCGTTGCCGGATCCTGACCTGAGGGCCCTCCTGGCCTCAGGGATGTGCGAGACACTTTTGGCCTCGGGCCTGCTGGCCCGAGGCTCTGCAACTGAGAAGTAGGCCCAGGAGTTGCTGGGGCCTACTAGTCTAGGGATGGTCCTACGCGGTCTTGCCTGCGGGAAGAAGCGGAACAATTGGGGACCCAATTGAAGGACACATCCTGGCCAGTTTGCCTCATGGTGCTGCCGGATGGCTGAAAGATTCTGGCACCGTGAGCTGTGTACTTTTGAAGGAAATTTTTGCAAAGTGTCAGTGTGGTTACACGATCTTGTGGCGGAAGATTGTGGAACGACTGGATGGCACTCATCGAGTCTGTGGCAGAGACTTTGAATGAGCTTCGCACCGGTTACTAGGCCAGTGAGAGTAGGCCTATCCGGTGGTTGCTGAATCCAGCGTGGAACTGATTTGTCCTCTGGCTCTAGGATTGTGCCCGTGATCCGCAAAGCAAGGTACCTGAACCTCCCCTCTCCCTCTATACCTCTGTTGGAACTGGTAAAGTAAAGCCTTGAAGAAAACGTATCCAAGTGTTGGTGTGAACATTTATGAAAGCTCTTCAAGAGGGATCCCTGACTCGAGTGAACAGAAAAGGTAACGGTAGGCCCAAAACTTTAAACCAGCAGCTCCTATGGGGGTAGTGCTACACTTACATGTCCCCCTCGGATCTACAGCGACTGCACTTCCAAGTGCACGTTCAGTGCACTTTCACGTGCACTTTGCACTTGTAGTGCAAAGTGGATTTGCCTTTCATAAATAACCCCCAGTATATCATAGGAAATATATAAACAGAGTTCACTTGGTGAATTTTAGTTTTGGCCTTCTAGTGGCCTAATGTAGTATTTTTCATTTTAAACTAATGAAAACCTTTTGAGCAGCTCAGGAAATAATAGCCTAATAACATTCCGTTTTGGTGCCCCATTAGCACAGAATAATATACTATACATGCATTTTCAACTGGTGAATTGCTATGCAAATGTTTTATGAATAGATCACTTAGTGAAAAGCTGTGATATGTGTTAGCAATACATGATAGTTGAAAAGATACTGTATGGGTTGCTTACTTGTTCTCTAAGGACCAATGCCCCAAGTTCCAGTGTTGAGTATTAAAGTGGTTGTAAACCCTTTACAACCAGTTTTTACTACAGGTAAGCCTATAATAAGGCTTACCTGTAGCTACCCCGGATTTCTCCTAAACCTGCAAGTTTTAGGAGATATCCCCTATATCAGCATGTGCCAACGTCATCGGCACATGCGCACTGAAGCAATGGCACGTTCAGCTAGTATGCTGTTACCGGCGGCTCCTGCGTGCAAGCGCAAAGTGATGTCATCGCGGCTCCGGCCAATCACAGCGCTGGAGCCCGCGATAGCCGGAAGTAACTCCGGGAGCGATAACGCCGGCCGGAGTGGTGTACAGGGACCGCTGCGGGGGCTTTGATCTAAGGTAAGTAATTCATAATGAGCTAGTATGCTATGCATATTAGCTCATAATGCCTTTGCCTTGCAGGGTTTTTTTTTGTTTTTTTTGTGGGTTTACAACCACTTTAAATGGTTTCTTGATTGCTTTTAGCCATTTCAAGTGGTTGTAAATCCTAACGTATACCCAGTGAAGTGACTGGCCTCAGGTGATACACAGAGATAAAACAAATCCTCCTACTTAAGTTGTACCTGTTTATCTGCAGCATTCTCTTCTCTACATATGTTCAAAGTCCAGAATTTATAAAACTTGTCTGAGATGTCAGAAAAAAAGAGGACGGAGAGCTGAAGTTACACTCTGCAGAGCTCAGTGAGGAGAGCTCTGAAAGCTGATTGGAGGGCAGGGACACACCCAGCTTCACACAGCACACAGGAACAGAGCTGAGTCTGTCAATCAGCTGGAGGTCCCTCCCCTGTCACTATTTTTCTCTTGGTGTTAGGAAAACTTTTCAGAAGTGATTCATCCTGATAGCAAAGGAACAGAGCAGTAGACAAAAATGACACTCAGTGCTCTGGTTTGAGAGAAGTACACACTATAGAGGGATTTGCTTTGTTCATATTTCATGTCTGAGGTTTACAACTACTTTAAAGTAGTCCACAGACCACTGGACTTTGAAACCTACAGCTCTCGGAGGAAGTAAAACCTGTGTACTAATTTTGTATCAATGATTATCCCAACAATAAATGTATTAGTACGTGTGTGACTCACCGCTCACCGCAAGGTATACAGAGGCCTGTTGTAGGGAATCTGTGGTTTGGATCTGCACTGTATAATCACCATTCAAGGCTTTACTGACGTTGTTGATTGATAAGGAGCCGTCGGATTGTCCATGAGAGCCTTCAATGTATTTTGGCCCCTTAAACTCTTCTTGAGGGAAATAGTTCAGGATTTGGTCTTCGGCATCTGTGCTTTTGCCTCTATACCAAGTAGCAAATCGAATCTTTCCAGTAATGTTAGAGACTTTTAAGGTGACAGAAACTCCATCCTTAGGGCTTATCGGAATCACTTCAACTTTAATTCCAGAGGTCGAATGCATGCAAACCGAAAGGGAAACTGAAATATACAAAACACTTAGTGACCTTTTTAAGTTTCTATAGCAAACACATAGGGGTCTATTTATTTTTTTTAAAAAAGATCATTGTGTGAATGTCTCAAGCATTTGCACAGCCATCAAGAATAGTCCACATAATTTGCCTAATATGATTATTTCCCATGATCATCATCTTCATCTAGTGGCCATAATGCAGTATTTTTCCTGATAAAGGTGTTTTAGAAAAATACAGCATTGTGGCCACTAGAGGGAGCTGATGGTCATAGGAAATAAACATATTATGCAAGTTATAGGGAATATGCATGACGTCTGTGAGATTTGTTTATAAATAGAACCCATAATGATAACTCCTACTAATCACTTTAGACAATTTTGATTGCTTCCCATATTAGTTAGATACAAACAGGAGAAATGCTGTGTTTTTATTTATTTTTTATTTTATTTTTTTTAGGGGATAGGGGGAGGGGTGTATTTGTAAAACATTAGGGGGTGTTATGTCACGTGCTGCTAGAGTTTTTTTTTTTTTTTTTGCAGCTTAGCGTGGGAATTTATTGTTTTTTTGGGGGTTTTTTAGTACAAATACTGCACCCCACTTATTTTTTTTATTGCATACAGTAATTAATCTTTATCATAAATGCAATAATATCTCAATTGAAAGAAAAAAATAACAGAAAGATTAGCCTCTGCTTATAATAATGTTGGCTATTTGTAGTTTGGTTTTGCCACATTTTATTTATAATGCTTTACAATAAACATTTTTTGGCCACTAGGCGGAGCAGAGGTCTATGTAGCTGACTGCGCAAGTGGAAATGCTGCAATTGTTTCAGTTGGACAAGTTAAAAAAAAAAAATCTCTAATAAAATTCTACACCTGCCTGAATTTCTCCAATTCAGATATTGATTTATTGTTCCACTTAAGTCAGCCATACACGGTTCGAATTTTGAAAGAATTTTCTTTCGAAAATCGTATCAAAGAATTTTCGTACCGTTAGTGGGCTGCAGCAACAGCCGATTTTCGTGCGGCAATCAAATTTGAGGAATCGGACATGTTGGAAATTTTTTGAAAAACAAACGATTTTCTAATCAATGATGGGAGAATCGTGCGAGAAATGTAATAGAAAAAAAAAATGCGCATGTGCAAGAAAAGAATATTCCCGGAGAGAAAAGAATATTCCCGGAGAGAAAAGAATATTCCCGGCCGAATTTCGAAAATCAATGGTGGCATCATCGGATCACCAAAAAAACGAAATTTCTGATTTTGAAAAGAAAATTCGTTCCAAATTCGACCGTGTATGGCCTGCTTTAGGCTGGATAGTGACTAAAATTTAGCCTCGGCCTGTAAAGCATTCCAGACCATACCAAACACTGTGCTGCTAAATGAAGCAAATAGTGATTTTAACATTTACATAAAATAAATAAATCTAAAGAGAAATCTTGGTTTACTTTTGCCCCAAAGGACCCAGAGGAAGCAAATAAATGACCAGCATTCATGCTGTCGATTTTTGCTTACAAGTTTTTTTAGTTCAGAGCCCAGGAGAAAGAGGGATTGGGTTTACAGGATCCTCAAATAGTGCTAAAATGCCATCCCTTCTACTCGTATAGAAATAAATGTAGTCCCTCTTTAGAGCCAAGGGTACCTTTTAGCTAAGGCCAGCAATTCATCCATGGATGCCTTTAAGCTGAGACCAGCATTTCATCAATGGTTGTGTAAGAGGGACTTTGCAATTAGATAGGTGTTGGTGGCAAAAGCACAAGCTCCTGCCCCACTCCTCTCCTTGCTAGAATAGTTACGCTCCGCCAGAGGCTGTACTCTCTGCCATATTGTGCCACACTCTATGCCAGAGGCCTCCACACTACATTCCTGGCCATTGACCTTTAATTCCCCAAGGAAGGAATGTCCACACATAAATAGGGTTACTACAGTTTACTGATACTATCTGGGGTCATTTGTCAGTCACATTTAGTGGACGGTTCACAGTAGTCACATGTGAAAGCATCATGCAGCACTTTAAGTAAGCCATGGGTGCTCTACCTGTGGCCCTCCAGCTATTGCGGAACTACAAGTCCCATCTGCCTCTGCCCTTGAAAGTTGTGCTTGTAACTGTTAGCCTTGCAACACCTCATGGGTAGGGATGAGCTTCGTGTTCGAGTCGAACATAAGTTCGACTCGAACATCGGCTGTTCGATCGTTCGACGAAGATCGAACAATTTGGGCCGTTCGCGCCAAATTCGAGTGACGCGAACGGCCCACAATGCACTACGCCATCGCAGTGTCATCCAGGCGCTGTGATTGGCCAAGCATGCACTGTGACCCCGCATGCTTGGCCAATCACAGCGCCGGCAGCGAGGAGAGCAATGATTGGCCACAGGCAGGATGCCTGTGGCCAATTATTGCTGAGGGGGTTTAGTACACGCCCCACACTATAAAAGGCCGCCAGCGCGGCGGCCTTGTGTAGTGTGTTCTGGAGCAGGGAAAGAGAAGCATAGGCAGGGACAGTGTAATTTTTTTCCTTTACTAATCCTGGATTCCTTGTGTTTAGGGACAAATAAGGATAGGTAGGGAGAGTGTCAGTGTGTTATTCTGTGCTAAACCTTGTTTGTAGGGACAGAGAGGTACAGTGAGGGAAAGTGTCAGTGTGCTATTCTGTTCTAAACCAATCTTGCTGAACCATATTTTCAATCCTTGAGTTTAGGGACAGAGAGGTACAGTGAGGGAAAGAGTCAGTGTGCTATTCTGTGCTAAATCTTGTTTGTAGGGACAGAGTAGGACAGTGAGGGAAAGTGTCAGTGTGCTATTCTGTTCTAAACCAATTTTGCTGTTCCATATTTGAAATCCTTGAGTTTAGGGACAGAGAAGGACACTCGTGGAAACTATCAGTGTGCTATTCTGTGCTTAATCTTGTTTGTAGGGAGGGACAGAGTAGGACAGTGAGGGAAAGTGTCAGTGTGCTATTCTGTTCTAAACCAATTTTGCTGTTCCATATTTGAAATCCTTGAGTTTAGGGACAGAGAAGGACACTCGTGGAAACTATCAGTGTGCTATTCGGTGCTTAATCTTGTTTGTAGGGAGGGACAGAGTAGGACAGTGAGGGAAAGTGTCAGTGTGCTATTCTGTTCTAAACCAATTTTGCTGAACCATATTTGAAATCCTTGAGTTTAGGGACAGAGAGGTACAGTGAGTGAAACTGACAGTGTGCTATTCTGTTCTAAACCAATTTTGCTGTTCCATATTTGAAATCCTTGAGTTTAGGGACAGAGAAGGACACTCGTGGAAACTATCAGTGTGCTATTCTGTGCTAAATCTTGTTTGTAGGGAGGGACAGAGTAGGACAGTGAGGGAAAGTGTCAGTGTGCTATTCTGTTCTAAACCAATTTTGCTGTTCCATATTTGAAATCCTTGAGTTTAGGGACAGAGAAGGACACTCGTGGAAACTATCAGTGTGCTATTCTGTGCTAAATCTTGTTTGTAGGGAGGGACAGAGTAGGACAGTGAGGGAAAGTGTCAGTGTGCTATTCTGTTCTAAACCAATTTTGCTGAACCATATTTGAAATCCTTGAGTTTAGGGACAGAGAGGTACAGTGAGTGAAACTGACAGTGTGCTATTCTGTTCTAAAGCAATTTTGCTGTTCCATATTTGAAATCCTTGAGTTTAGCGACAGAGAAGGACACTCGTGGAAACTATCAGTGTGCTATTCTGTGCTAAATCTTGTTTGTAGGGACAGAGAAGGACAGTGAGGGAAACTGTCAGTGTGCTGTTCTGTGCTAAACCAATCTTGCTGAAGCATATTGCAAATCCTTGTGTTTAGGGACAGAGAAGGATAGGCAGGGGACAGTGTCAGTGTCATTGTTGCTAAGCCTCCTGCACAGTAGTGATGAGCCGAACACCCCCGGGTTCGGTTCGCACCAGAACCCGCGAACGGACCGAAAGTTCGAACGAACATTAGAACCCTATTAAATACAATGGATGCGAACGTTCGAATTCTAAAGTGCTAATTATAACAACTATTATGCATGTTATTGTCCTAAAAAGGGTTTGGGAACCCGGGTTCTGCACCAGGGGACATGTATCAATGCAAAAAGAAGTTTTAAAAACGGTCGTTTTTCGGGAGCAGTCATTTTAATGATGCATAAAGTGAAAAAAAAAAGTCAAATATTCCTTTAAATATCGTACCTGGGGGGTGTCTAAAGTATGCCTGTGAAGTGCCACGTGTTTCCCGTGTTTAGAACTGTCCCTGCACAAAATAACATTTCTAAAGGGAAAAAAGTCATTTAAAACTGCTTGCGGCTTTAATGCAATGTCTGGTCCCGGTAATATGGATGAAAATCTTTAGGAAAAATGGCATAGCTACCCCATCAACACCCCGCCCCCCACCCCAGCCCATTACCAGCCCCTTTGGGTCTTGTATGGATATTAAGGGGAACCCCGCACATAAAATAAAAAAGGCCCTATATACTCTGAACAGCCGTATACAGGCGGTGCATACAAGACAGGGACTGTAGGTTTGTTCTTATGTAGAATGTGTTTGTAATTTTGAACAGGTACATTGTTGAAGTGTAGCTCCAGCCCAAAAATCTATTTTTAAACTTTTTGGGAAACATAGGTAAGGGTTATCACCCCTGTAACATTTGTTTTGCTGTCTGTGCCCCTGTTCAGAACATTTCACCTCACTTTCCGTCCCAATGACAACTGTTTTTGAAATGTGGTGTTTTTCTTGAAACAAGGATTGCTGATAAAGCATCAGTACAGATGAGACCCCTTTCTCCCATATTTATTCTTACAGGAGAGAATTTTCCTTTCTAGGGGTAGATTTCCTCTCACTTCCTGTTGTCTTCTTTCGTTTGCAAGTAGGAGTCGTTTGTAAGTTGGATGTTTGAAAGTAGGGACCTGCCGTATATACTCTGCAGAAATAGGCCCCTTAGTTGTTGGTGTTGGCACAACACTGTAAGCACTCAGTTACTCTTGGTTGGTGCTGGAACGCCCTGCTGTCAACTATTATATCAGGAATTTTAATTACATATAATTGTTGAACAGTGGTAGTAAAAATTGGGGCTTTGATGGTGGTGCTGGTGCCACAACACTGTAAGCCCTGACAGTTACTCTTGGTGGGTGCAGCAATGGGCCCTGCTGTGAATTATTAGATCAAGAATTGTAATTACATGCCCCTTTTGAACAGGGGCTGAAAAATTGGGCCTTTCGTGGTGGTGGTGGTGGTGGCGTTGCCACAAGACTGTAAGCCCTCAGAGTTACTCTTGGTGGGTGCAGCAATGGACCCTGCTGTGAATTATTAGATCAAGAATTGTAATTGCATGCCCCTGTTGAACAGGGGCTGAAAAATTGGGCCTTAGGCACTGGTGGCACAACACTACAACCCCTCACAGATACTGTACTTGGAGCACAGCAATGAGCCCTGTTGCAAAGTATTGCTTCAAAAATTGTAATGACACGCCCCTGTTAAACAGGGGCTGAAAAATTGGGCCTTAGGCACTGGTGCCACAACACTCCAACCCCTCACAGATACTGTACTTGGAGCACAGCAATGAGCCCTATGGCAAATTATTGCTAAAAAAATTGTAATTACACGCCCCTGTAAAACAGGGGCTGAAAAATTGGGCCTTAGCCACTGGTGGCGGCACCCATAAACAAAAATGATCTTCCAAGCTATCATCATCAATCGTATCATTGAGGACTCGGAGGAGGAGGATAGCCAGTCAACATAACAGCACAGGCACTCAGCATCAGCATCAGTCTTGAAGGGATGTGACATGTTAAAATCAATTAGTCTGTTATATCAGCATCAGGTGTGTGGTAGCTGGTGGTGATCCAAGACTGGTTCATCTTGATGAAAGTCAGTCGATCAACCGAGTCGGTGGACAGGCGCACCCTGTGATCCGTGACAAATCCTCCAGCAGCACTGAATGTGCGTTCCGAAAGAACGCTGGATGCAGGACAGGCCAGTAGCTCAATTGCATACTGTGCAAGCTCTGGCCAGTGATCCATCCTCAAGACCCAGTAAGCCAGAGGATTTTCGGTGGGGAAGGTGTCCAAGTCTGACCTTGCCCCTAGATATTCCTGCACCATGTTTATCAGACGCTGGCGATGGTTGCTGGAACCGATCATACTTTGGGGCTGCGGACTAAAGAATTGTCTGAACGCATCGGTCAGACGGCCACCTTCCCCACCGCTCCTTCTTTGACTGGCCGAAGCCTCAGCAACTCGTTGTCCAGGACCAGGAGTTTGTAACCTCCCAGTCTCTGGGAACGCGTTGCACAGACCTTTCTGCAAGGCCTCCCGGAGTTGTCTCATCCTCTGCTCCCTCTGCGACGGTAACATAAGGTCCGCAACCTTACCCTTGTACCGTGGATCAAGGAGAGTGGCCAGCCAGTAATGGTCCCTCTCCTTGATCCGAAGAATACGAGGATCCTTCCGCAGACTTTGCAGAATCAGGGAGGCCATGCAGCGTAGGTTTGCTGAGGCATTCGCTCCGGAGTCCTCTGGGTCACTAAGGACGACATGATCCGCAGCCACCTCCTCCCAGCCACGTACAAGTCCACTGGTTTCTTGGGACTGTAAATCATCCCTAAAAGACTGCTGCTGATGATGCTGAGTGCCAGCCTCCACCTCCATGCTGACACAATCCTCCTCCTCCTCCTCCTCCTCCTCTTCCTGTGCGATGGGTGGGACAGAAGGAACACTGTCTGGGTAAAGGGGGCCTTGAGAGGCAAGGAAGTCCTCCTCTTCCTGCCTCTGTTCTGCCTCAAGTGCCCTGTCCATTATTCCACGCAGCGTGTGCTCCAACAGGTGGACAAGAGGTACAGTGTCACTGATGCATGCACTGTCACTGCTCACCATCCTCGTGGCCTCCTCAAATGGTGCCAGGACAGTGCATGCATCCCTGATCATGCCCCACTGGCGTGGAGAAAAAAAACCAAGCTCCCCTGACCCTGTCCTGGTGCCGTAGTCGCACAGGTACTCATTGATGGCCCTCTGCTGCGTGTGCAGCCGCTGCAGCATGGCCAACGTTGAGTTCCACCTGGTGGGCATGTCACATATAAGGCGGTTCTTGGGCAGGTTCAACTCCTTTTGCAGCTCAGCCAGGCGAGCACTGGCATTATAAGATCTGCGGAAATGCACACAGACTTTCCTGGCCTGCCTCAGGACATCCTGTAAGCCCGGGTACCTGCCCAAGAACCGCTGCACCACCAGGTTAAGGACGTGAGCCACACAGGGCACATGGGTCAGTTGTCCCTGTCGGAGGGCGGAGAGGAGGTTGGTGCCATTGTCGCAAACCACCATTCCTGGCTTAAGCTGGTGTGGCGTCAACCACCTCTCGGCCTGGCCCTGCAGAGCAGACAGGACCTCTGCCCCAGTGTGGCTTCTGTCCCCCAAACACACCAGCGCAAGCACGGCATGGCATCTTTTTGCCTGCGTACTTGCGTAGCCCCGTGAACGGCTACGGAGCACCGCTGGTTCATAGGACAAACCACAGGAAGAGGCCATGGAGGAAGAAGAAGAGGAGGGGGTGGAGGAGAGAGGTGTGTCACAACCAGTAGTAGCATTTTGGAGGCGTGGCGGTGGGACAACCTCCAACACTACTGCACCTTGTCCTGCATCCTTCCCAGCTGCCAAAAGAGTGACCCAATGGGCCGTGAAAGAAAGGTAACGTCCCTGTCCATGCCTGCTGGACCATGAGTCAGCGGTAATATGCACCTTACCGCTGACCGCCCTGTCCAGCGAGGCCAAGACATTGCCTTCCACATGCCGGTAGAGAGCCGGAATAGCCTTTTGTGAGAAAAAGTGGCGTTTGGGAACCTGCCACTGAGGAACCGCACATTGCACAAACTCACGGAAGGGGGCCGAGTCTACCAACTGAAAAGGCAGCAGTTGAAGCGCTAGCAATTTAGCCAAGCTAGCATTCAACCGCTGGGCATGTGGATGGCTGGGAGTGAACTTCTTTTGACGGTCCAGCAGCTGGGGCAGGGAAATTTGCCTGCTAGAATCGGACGTCGGTGTACTGCTAGCAGAGTGGCCGCAAGTACTTGGCTGTGACACACCTAATTCTACACCTTCATTCCTCTCAGTGCATGTTTCAGAGAGGACTGAAGTTATAGTGGGGTTGGAGATCCCAGCTGATGCGGTGCAAGGAGAGGTCCGCTTTGTTCTTTGGTGTGGGTCTTTGAGGTAGGCTTGCCAACGAGCTGCATGGCAGGTCAACATATGTCTGGTCAGGCATGTGGTACCCAAGCGGCTGATGTTTTGGCCACGCGATATACGCTTGAGACATATGTTGCAAACAGCAGCTGTGCGATCTGATGCACTAGCCTCAAAAAAGGCCCACACCAAAGAACTTTTTGAATGACGGGCAGAGGCAGCGCCCTGCACAGGCGGAGCTCTGCGGTGTGATTCCGTCGGTGTACTGCCCTTACGCTGGCCACCAAAGGGCATCCTGCCTCGTTGGAGATGTGCCTCCTCCTCATCCTCCTCCTCCTCCTCTCTCCTATTAGGCACCCACGTGGAGTCAGTGACCTCATCATCACCTCCCTCCTCATCACTGGAGCCAATCTGGCAGTATGCTGCAGCTGCTGGAACATGACTGCCAGATTGGTGTCCTTCTTGAGCATCCCCTCTGTCTGCTCTCACGCTACTGCCTTCCTCTAGCTGGGTTTCATCATCAGACCCTTCGAAACGCTGGGCATCCTCCTGGAGCATGTACCCAACACTGTGCTGAAACAGTTCGGGGGACTCCTCAGGAGGAGGACATGGTGGGTCTAGGGAAGGAGTGACTGATGATGAGTCTGACATTGATACCAGGGAAGAGGACGCTTTGGCAGCTGCTTTTCCAGTACCCTGAGCCTGGGTGAGAGAGGATGAGGAGGAGGAGGAGGGCTTGGTCATCCACTCTACCAAGTCTTCGGCATGATGTGGCTCAACATGTCCAGCTGCCGAAAAGAAGGACAAGCGTGTCCCATGGCCATGTGCTGATGACAATGCACCGCGTCCACGACCAGCACTGTTGCCCCCAGACACAGAGCCTGCTTGCCCTCTTTTATTGCCTCCTGACTGTCTGCCTCTCCTTGTTTGCCTTCCAGACATTCTAATAGATGGCCTGCAGGGAGATGGGAAAAAAGCAATAAGGGCTACCTTCAGGTGTCCTTCTCTGTCCCTTGAAACAAGGACTTGCACAGTGAAAGAAACTGACACTCTCCCTACCTACAGTTTTCTGTCCCTAGAAAAAATGTTTTTTTTAAGCACAATTTAGCACAAGGAGAATTCACTCACTGTCCTTCCAGGTCCCTGGAAACAAGGACTTGCACAGTGAAAGAAACTGACACTCTCCCTACCTACAGTTTTCTGTCCCTAGAAAAAATGTTTTTTTTAAGCACAATTTAGCACAAGGAGAATTCACTCACTGTCCTTCCAGGTCCCTGGAAACAAGGACTTTGACAGTGAAAGAAACTGACACTCTCCCTACCTACAGTTTTCTGTCCCTAGAAAAAATGTTTTTTTTAAGCACAATTTAGCACAAGGAGAATTCACTCACTGTCCTTCCAGGTCCCTGGAAACAAGGACTTTCACAGTGAAAGAAACTGACACTCTCCCTACCTACAGTTTTCTGTCCCTAGAAAAAATGTTTTTTTTAAGCACAATATAGCACAAGGAGAATTCACTCACTGTCCTTCCAGGTCCCTGGAAACAAGGACTTTCACAGTGAAAGAAACTGACACTCTCCCTACCTACAGTTTTCTGTCCCTAGAAAAAATGTTTTTTTTAAGCACAATTTAGCACAAGGAGAATTCACTCACTGTCCTTCCAGGTCCCTGGAAACAAGGACTTTCACAGTGAAAGAAACTGACACTCTCCCTACCTACACTTTTCTGTCCCTAGAAAAAATGTTTTTTTTAAGCACAATTTAGCACAAGGAGAATTCACTCACTGTCCTTCCAGGTCCCTGGAAACAAGGACTTTCACAGTGAAAGAAACTGACACTCTCCCTACCTACAGTTTTCTGTCCCTAGAAAAAAAAAATTTTTAAGCACAATTTAGCACAAGGAGAATTAACTCACTGTCCTTCCAGGTCCCTGGAAACAAGGACTTGCACAGTGAAAGAAACTGACACTCTCCCTACCTACAGTTTTCTGTCCCTAGAAAAAATGTTTTTTTTAAGCACAATTTAGCACAAGGGGAATTCACTCACTGTCCTTCCAGGTCCCTGGAAACAAGGACTTTGACAGTGAAAGAAACTGACACTCTCCCTACCTACAGTTTTCTGTCCCTAGAAAAAATGTTTTTTTTAAGCACAATTTAGCACAAGGAGAATTCACTCACTGTCCTTCCAGGTCCCTGGAAACAAGGACTTTCACAGTGAAAGAAACTGACACTCTCCCTACCTACAGTTTTCTGTCCCTAGAAAAAATGTTTTTTTTAAGCACAATTTAGCACAAGGAGAATTCACTCACTGTCCTTCCAGGTCCCTGGAAACAAGGACTTTCACAGTGAAAGAAACTGACACTCTCCCTACCTACACTTTTCTGTCCCTAGAAAAAATGTTTTTTTTAAGCACAATTTAGCACAAGGAGAATTCACTCACTGTCCTTCCAGGTCCCTGGAAACAAGGACTTTCACAGTGAAAGAAACTGACACTCTCCCTACCTACAGTTTTCTGTCCCTAGAAAAAATGTTTTTTTTAAGCACAATTTAGCACAAGGAGAATTCACTCACTGTCCTTCCAGGTCCCTGGAAACAAGGACTTTCACAGTGAAAGAAACTGACACTCTCCCTACCTACAGTTTTCTGTCCCTAGAAAAAATGTTTTTTTTAAGCACAATTTAGCACAAGGAGAATTCACTCACTGTCCTTCCAGGTCCCTGGAAACAAGGACTTTCACAGTGAAAGAAACTGACACTCTCCCTACCTACAGTTTTCTGTCCCTAGAAAAAAAAAAATTTTAAGCACAATTTAGCACAAGGAGAATTAACTCACTGTCCTTCCAGGTCCCTGGAAACAAGGACTTTCACAGTGAAAGAAACTGACACTCTCCCTACCTACAGTTTTCTGTCCCTAGAAAAAATGTTTTTTTTAAGCACAATTTAGCACAAGGAGAATTCACTCACTGTCCTTCCAGGTCCCTGGAAACAAGGACTTTGACAGTGAAAGAAACTGACACTCTCCCTACCTACAGTTTTCTGTCCCTAGAAAAAATGTTTTTTTTAAGCACAATTTAGCACAAGGAGAATTCACTCACTGTCCTTCCAGGTCCCTGGAAACAAGGACTTTCACAGTGAAAGAAACTGACACTCTCCCTACCTACAGTTTTCTGTCCCTAGAAAAAATGTTTTTTTTAAGCACAATTTAGCACAAGGAGAATTCACTCACTGTCCTTCCAGGTCCCTGGAAACAAGGACTTTCACAGTAAAAGAAACTGACACTCTCCCTACCTACAGTTTTCTGTCCCTAGAAAAAATGTTTTTTTTAAGCACAATTTAGCACAAGGAGAATTCACTCACTGTCCTTCCAGGTCCCTGGAAACAAGGACTTTGACAGTGAAAGAAACTGACACTCTCCCTACCTACAGTTTTCTGTCCCTAGAAAAAATGTTTTTTTTAAGCACACTATAGCACAAGCACAAAACACACTGACACTCTCCCTACCTATCCTTCTCTTTCCCTAAACTAAAGGAATCCAGGTTAAGCAAGAAAGAAATAAAAGTCACTGTCCCTGCCTATGCTGCTCTATCCCTGCTCCGGAACACACTACACTAGGCCGCCGTGCTGGCGGCCTTTTATAGTGTGGGGCGTGTACTAAACACCCTCAGCAATAATTGGCCACAGGCATCCTGCCTGTGGCCAATCATTGCTCTCCTCGCTGCCGGCGCTGTGATTGGCCAAGCATGCGGGGTCACAGTGCATGCTTGGCCAATCACAGCGCCTGGATGACACTGCGATGGCGTAGTGCATTGTGGGCCGTTCGCGTCACTCGAATTTGGCGCGAACGGCCCAAATCGTTCGATCTTCGTCGAACGATCGAACAGCCGATGTTCGAGTCGAACGTATGTTCGACTCGAACACGAAGCTCATCCCTACTGCACAGTATACACCTGAAGGTAGCTCTTATTGCTCTTTTTCCCATCTCCCTGCAGGCCATCCATTAAAATGTCTGGAAGGCAAACAAGGAGAGGCAGACAGTCAGGAGGCAAAAAAATAGGATTTTTATAACAGCTTACCTGTAAAATCCTTTTCTTGGAGTACATCACGGGACACAGAGCGACATAGTCATTACTAATGGGTTATATAGTTACCGTCAGGTGCTGGCACTGGCAACTTCCAAAACCGGAAGTACCCTCCCCTATATAAGCCTCTCCCATCCGGGAGCACCTCAGTTTTGTAGCAAAGCAATAAGTGTCCCCAAAGAGGGGCGGGAGCTCTGTGTCCCGTGATGTACTCCAAGAAAAGGATTTTACAGGTAAGCTGTTATAAAAATCCTATTTTCTTTCTCGTACATCACGGGACACAGAGCGACATAGTCATTACTAATGGGATGTCCTAAAGCAATGCCAAATGAGGGGGGGGGATACACCATATATAAGCTGAGCGCTATCAGACATGAGGATCTTTTGCGGCCTGCAACACACTGCGCCCAAAGGCGACATCCTCCTGACTTCTAACGTCCACCTGGTAGAACCTAGTAAACGTGTGTACCGAAGACCATGTTGCGGCCTTACAGATTTGAGCCAGGGAGGCCTGGTGATGCACTGCCCATGAAGTTCCAACTGCTCTCGTGGAGTGCGCCCTAACTTTGAACGGAGGCGGTCTACTTCTCAAGCTATAGGCTTGTATTATGACCTGTCGAATCCACTTGGCTAAAGTAGATTTTGACGCTGCCTGACCCTTTCTGGGGCCTTCCGGCAGAATAAACAAAGTATCCGTTCTGCGAATCTGAGCAGTGGCTTTTAGATAAGCTTTAACTGCTCTTACTACATCCAAAGAATGCAATAACTTTTCCTCTACCGAAGTAGGTTTGGGGAAAAAAGAAGGAAGAACCACATCTTGGTTCAAATGAAAACTCGATACCACCTTAGGAAGAAAGGCTGGATGAGGACGTAACACTACTCTGTCCTTATGGATAACCAGATATGGCTCTTTACAGGACATAGCTGCTAATTCCGATACTCTTTTAGCCGAACAAATGGCTACTAGAAAAATCAATTTCCTGGTGAGAAGCACCAAGGAAATATGCTGTAATGGTTCAAATGGTTGTTTCTGTAGAACCGACAGAACCAAGTTTAGATCCCATGGACATATGGGAATATTAACCGGAGGACTAATACGCATCACTCCTTGTATAAAGGCTTTGACTAGTGAATGCGAAGCCAAGGGCCTTTGAAAAAATATTGACAAGGCCGAAATCTGACCCTTGATAGTACTCAAGGCAAGCTTCCTATCTACAGCCCATTGTAGGAAGTCCAGAATCCTACCTATTACGTATTTACGTGGATGCCATTTCTTGGCTTCACACCAGGCGATGTACGCCTTCCAGATTCTATAGTAGATCTGCCTGGATACCGGCTTCCTGGCATTGATCATGGTAGATACCACAGCATTAGAGAGCCCTCTCTTTTTTAGAATGTGGGCTTCAATAGCCAGGCCGTCAAACCTAGGGCTGGTAAGGAAGGGTGGTATATCGGTCCCTGCGAAAGCAGGTCCGGACGATGTGGGAGGGTCCAAGGACTCCCCACAGACATTTTTACAATCTCCGCGTACCATGCTCTTCGGGGCCACGCTGGAGCCACCAGAATCACTGGTTTCTTTTCTACCCTGATTCTGCGGAGTAATCGAGGTAACAATTGTGGCGGTGGGAATGCATATATCAGCTTGAACTGATCCCAAGGGAACACTAGGGCATCCGAGCCGCACGCTAGGGGATCCCTTGCCCAAGAGACAAACCTGTCCACTTTTGTGTTGAATCTGGATGCTAGCAGATCTACATCCGGTGTTCCCCACCGCTGACATATTGTCCGGAAAACCTCGGGATGAAGGGACCATTCCCCTGGGCATAATTGTTGGCGACTTAGAAAGTCCGCCTTCCAATTCTCCACCCCTGGAATGAATACCGCAGATATGGCTGGGACATATCTTTCTGCCCATCTCAGGATGCAATTTACTTCCCTTTGGGCTGCACGACTCCTGGTGCCCCCCTGACGATTGATATATGCCACTGCTGTGGCATTGTCTGACTGAACTCTGACAGGGGACCCTTGGAGTTTGGATGTCCATGCTACTAGGGCATACCGGGCTGCTCGTATCTCTAAGAGATTGATGGGCAGGGCCTTTTCCGCATCCGACCATCTGCCCTGGAGAGACCATTGCTCCAGTACTGCTCCCCAGCCTAAAAGGCTGGCATCTGTAGTGACCACCTTCCAGGAAATCGGACTGAAGGATTTCCCTCTTTCCAGATTCTGGGGAACCAACCACCAACGGAGGCTCCTGCGAACGGAAGGGGACAAGGACATTGGTAAGTCCAGAGCCTGAACTTTTTTGTTCCAGGCTGACAGTATGGTCCTTTGCAACTTCCTTGAATGGAATTGACCGTAGGGTACTGCTTCGAATGATGCCACCATTTTTCCCAGCAGCCTCATGCACAGGCGTATGGATGGCTGTCTTTTTGAACCCACTAAGTGGATCAAATCTCTCAAAGACGACCCCTTTTCTTGAGGCAAGAAAATTTTTCTCTGGTCTGAATCCAGCCTTAGCCCCAAGTATTCCAGACTTTTGACTGGTTTTAGGGCTGACTTGTCTCGGTTGATAATCCAACCGTGATATTCCAGATACTTGATTGTCTCGTGAACAACCACTTCTAGTTTTTCCACTGAGTGGTCTATCAGCAACAAGTCGTCTAGATATGCCATTATCGTTACACCTCGTGTTCTTAGATTGGCCAATAATGGGGCCAGAATTTTTGTGAACACTCTTGGTGCTGTGGCCAGACCGAAGGGTAAGGCTCTGAACTGAAAATGGCGCCCTTCTATCGCAAAGCGTAGAAATTTTTGGTGGGCTGGAAAGATGGGGATGTGTAAATAAGCATCTTTGATGTCGATCGAGGCTAACCATTCCTCCCCTTGTAGGGCAGTGGCTACCGATCGGATCGACTCCATCCGGAAAGTCCTGATATGTAGGAATTTGTTTAGCCCTTTTAGATTTAATATGGGCCTCACGTCCCCGTTTGGCTTCGGAACTGTAAAGAGGTTTGAGTAAAACCCGAACCCCCATTCTTCCAGGGGAACCTCTATAATTACTGCTTGAAGCAATAATTGTTCCAGTGCCAACAGGAGGGATCCTCTCTTCTGGGGATCCCTTGGCACGTTTGACCTTATAAAGCGGGAAGGAGGGGAGTTTTTTAACTCCAATTTGTATCCCAGATTTACTGCGGAGAGCACCCATCTGTCTCGGATCGTGTCCCGCCAGGTTTCTGTGAACAACTGAAGTCTTCCCCCCACCCGATTGGGTGGGGGCAACCCTTCATGCATTTGACTTTGGGGGAGGTTTTGTACCTCTCCTGCTCCAGGGCTTCTTGTTACCCTGCAACTGTCCCTGATTTTTACCTCCGGGATTTGACCGGGGAGGCCGTCGGAACTGTTTCACAGCCGATGTCCTAGGGACTGGAGAAGCCGGCCTCTTAAAGGAGGGACCTCTAACTCTATTTTTAACCGGCAAAAGTGTACTTTTACCGCTGGAAATTCTCTGGATATACTTGTCCAGGTCTTCCCCGAATAAGCGCTCCCCATGAAATGGGAAGCTGACCAGCAATTTTTTACAGGGAGCTTCAGCAGACCAGTTTTTGAGCCATAGAAGCCTGCGCATATGTACTACAGACAGCGTAAGGCGGGAGGCCTGATGGATTGAATCCTTTATAGCGTCCACCGCAAAGCATAAGGCTCTAGGTAGATCAGCTAGGGCAAGAGCCTGCTGATCCGGCAAGTCCCTTAAGACCTGTTTCAACTGATCCTTCACTGCCTGGCAGACCCCTATAGCTGCCACTGCTGGTTGTGTCACCAATCCTGCTGTAGAAAAAGCAGATTTTAATAATGACTCCAATTTTTTATCTATTGGGTCTTTGAACATTTGGACATTTTCCACCGGACATGTCAGTGATTTATTCACACAAGAGATGGCTGCGTCCACTGTAGGGACCCTCCATTTTCTGATGAACTTATCCTCCATGGGATAGACCACCGGAAATCTCTTGGGGGGAGTAAATATTTTGTCAGGATGCTCCCAATCCTGGTAAATGAGCCCCTCCAGTAAAGGATGGATCGGAAAGGAACAAACAGTCTGGGGAGCTTTTAGCGACCCCAACGAGGAGACAGAAGTGGAGGATGGCTCCGCAAGTGGCATTTTAAATGCTGATCGGACCATATTAGTCAGGGACTGAACCCATAACCTCTCAGCATGTGATGCTGAGAACGGCTCTTCCACTGTTGATTCTTCTACAACCGAATCAACCTCATCCTGATCCCCCTCAGGTAGGTCGACCTCTGTATGGGACTGTTGCTCTGTTAACAGGCACTCTGAGGGAGGAGACGGAGATCGAGCGCTTTTCTCCTGTGACAGGGAAGCAGCAATTAATGCTGACAATCTCTCTTCCAGCCCTCCCAGAGCTGAGGAAAAAACCTCCTCTGTTACATACACAGGAGCAGGTGAACTGAGGACAGCCACAGTACCAGGTACTCCTGGGGGTGCCCTACGGTCACTAACCTCTGATTCTTCAGGGGAGACTGGTGCAGCCAAAGCATGCCCAAGATCCTCAGAGCCCGATGGAGACCCCCTATTCCTCCTGGAATTTCTAGTCCCGGAGTTTTTAGACGGCATATTCCTAAGCCACAAAGCTGAGGTATTCCAGCCGAAATACACCAGTTACTGATAATAGTCTAGCATAAATGCTGCTATAATAAACAGTTGGTGTCTACTAATGTGCCTTTCTAGGGGATGCCTGTATCAACCGCTTGCTGTATGCCTTTAAATGTTGCCAGCTCTGTCTCTGTACTTCATAGCCAGCTTACTACAATAATGTGGCTTTTTAAAACCTGCTGGGACGCCCGCACATGCGCAGAAGCGCTGCGGCGCGCACAGAGCGTCATCCCCCAGGCTCCGCCCCCTTTTCCGGCTCACCTCTATATATAGAGGCGCGTGCACGCGCACGCGCGCGGCCACGTGCGCCCTCGGCGCTAATTTCAAACATGGAAACCAGGGACAGGAGCCAGGGCCCCTCTTTGCCGCAGGCCGGGGGATGGACGAACACTGCAACATGGCAGAGGAAGCAGTTTCCTATAGGAGAACTCACCAGCTGCCTGGACTTTGCTCTCTGAGAAGAAACTAGTCCACGTGACAAGAAAACATTCCACAGCGGCCTCTAGTGGACAAACACAGGTACCGCAGTCTAATATACTAAATATATATAAAAAAACATTTTTTTTTTTTTTTTTTCTTGACCACCATTAAAAATTATTACATTTTTTTTTTTTTTTGTAGTTACAGGCATGCACAGAATCTTGCGGGAATACCATTAGGTAACAGACAGAAAGACAAATTAGGTTTGGAGGTCCCCCAATAGAACCAAGTTCCTGGGGGCCCCCACTTACCTGTTCCCCGCCGCAGGACTTAGTTTGGTCCACAAAAGCCCAAACTTCACCTATCACGGCAGGCATTGTAATCAAACCTTCAGGGACCGGGTTCCCAAGGATTCCACTCCCCTGGACCTGTATAGCACCCTGCACAGAAAACATCTTGGTCGTGGGTATGACCAGAGCTCTGGATCCCAGGGTCCAGCTCTCCTAAGAGAAGCATTACAGGCAAAACCTTGCTCTTCTCTGCAAGGCCCGGGTACCGACCGTTTAGCTATGAAGCTTTTTTGGTGGGATCCGGAATAGCTTACTGAGGCCCAAAAGAACCTGTACGCAAGCTCAGTGAAAAACACATGTTTCTTCTTGGCCAACACCTTAGACACTGGCAAAAAACTGAGGTGCTCCCGGATGGGAGGGGCTTATATAGGGGAGGGTACTTCCGGTTTTGGAAGTTGCCAGTGCCAGCACCTGACGGTAACTATATAACCCATTAGTAATGACTATGTCGCTCTGTGTCCCGTGATGTACGAGAAAGAAAAGAGGGCAAGCAGGCTCTGTGTCTGGGGGCAACAGTGCTGGTCGTGGACGCGGTGCATTGTCATCAGCACATGGCCATGGGACACGCTTGTCCTTCTTTTCGGCAGCTGGACATGTTGAGCCACATCATGCCGAAGACTTGGTAGAGTGGATGACCAAGCCCACCTCATCCTCCTCATCCTCTCTCACCCAGGCTCAGGGTACTGGCAAAGCAGCTGCCAAAGCGTCCTCTTCTCTGGTATCATTATCTTCATTAGTCAATCCTTCCCTAGACCCACCATGTCCTCCTCCTGAGGAGTCCCCAGAACTGTTTGAGCACAGTGTTGGGTACATGCTCCAGGAGGATGCCCAGCGTTTTGAAGGATCTGATGATGATACCCAGCTAGAGGAAGGCAGTAGCGTGAGAGCAGAGAGAGGGGATGCTCAAGAAGGACACCAATCTGGCAGTCATGCTCCAGCAGCTGCAGCATACTGCCAGATTGGCTCCAGTGATGAGGAGGGAGGGGATGATGAGGTCACTGACTCCACGTGGGTGCCTAATAGGAGAGAGGAGGAGGAGGAGGATGAGGAGGAGGCACATCTCCAACGAGGCAGGATGCCCTTGAGTGGCCAGCGTATGGGCAGCACACCGACGGAATCACACCGCAGAGCTCCGCCTGTGCAGGGCGCTGCCTCTGCCCGTCATTCAAAAAGTTCTTTGGTGTGGGCCTTTTTTGAGGCGAGTGCATCAGATCGCACAGCTGCTGTTTGCAACATATGTCTCAAGCGTATATCGCGTGGCCAAAACATCAGCCGCTTGGGCACCACATGCTTGATCAGACATATGTTGACCTGCCATGCAGCTCGTTGGCAAGCCTACCTTAAAGACCCACACCAAAGAACAAAGCTGACCTCTTCTTGCACCGCATCAGCTGGGATCTCCAACCCCAGTATACCTTCAGTCCTCTCTGAAACCTGCTCTGAGAGGAATGAAGGTGTAGAATTAGGTGTGTCACAGCCAAGTACTTGCGGGCACTCTGCTAGCAGTACACCAACGTCCGATTCTAGCAGGCAAATTTCCCTGCCCCAGCTGCTGGACCGTCGAAAGAAGTTCACTCCCAGCCATCCACATGCCCAGCGGTTGAATGCTAGCTTGGCTAAATTGCTAGCGCTTCAACTGCTGCCTTTTCAGTTGGTAGACTCGGCCCCCTTCCGTGAGTTTGTGCAATGTGCGGTTCCTCAGTGGCAGGTTCCCAAACGCCACTTTTTCGCATGGAAGGCGATTCCGGCTCTCTACAGGCATGTGGAAGGCAATGTCTTGGCCTCGCTGGACAGGGCGGTCAGCGGTAAGGTGCATATTACCGCTGACTCATGGTCCAGCAGGCATGGACAGGGACGTTACCTTTCTTTCACGGCCCATTGGGTCACTCTTTTGGCAGCTGGGAAGGATGCAGGACAAGGTGCAGTAGTGTTGGAGGTTGTTCCACCGCCACGCCTCCAAAATGCTACTACTGGTTGTGACACACCTCTCTCCTCCACCCCCTCCTCTTCTTCTTCCTCCATGGCCTCTTCCTGTGGTTTGTCCTCGGAACCAGCGGTGCTCCGTAGGCGTTCAAGGGGCTACGCAAGTACGCAGGCAAAAAGATGCCATGCTGTGCTTGCGCTGGTGTGTTTGGGGGACAGGAGCCACACTGGGGCAGAGGTCCTGTCTGCTCTGCAGGGGCAGGCCGAGAGGTGGTTGACGCCACGCCAGCTTAAGCCAGGAATGGTGGTTTGCGACAATGGCACCAACCTCCTCTCCGCCCTCCGACAGGGACAACTGACCCATGTGCCCTGTATGGCTCACGTCCTTAACCTGGTGGTGCAGCGGTTCTTGGGCAGGTACCCGGGCTTACAGGATGTCCTGAGGCAGGCCAGGAAAGTCTGTGTGCATTTCCGCAGATCTTATAATGCCAGTGCTCGCCTGGCTGAGCTGCAAAAGGAGTTGAACCTGCCCAAGAACCGCCTTATATGTGACATGCCCACCAGGTGGAAATCAACGTTGGCCATGCTGCAGCGGCTGCACACGCAGCAGAGGGCCATCAATGAGTACCTGTGCGACTACGGCACCAGGACAGGGTCAGGGGAGCTCGGGTTTTTTTCACCACGCCAGTGGGGCATGATCAGGGATGCATGCACTGTCCTGGCACCATTTGAGGAGGTCACGAGGATGGTGAGCAGTGACAGTACATGCATCAGTGACACTGTACCTCTTGTCCACCTGTTGGAGCACACGCTGCGTGGAATAATGGACAGGGCACTTGAGGCAGAACAGAGGCAGGAAGAGGAGGACTTCCTTGCCTCTCAAGGCCCCCTTTACCCAGACAGTGTTACTTCTGTCCCACCCATCGCACAGGAAGAGGAGGAGGAGGATTGTGTCAGCATGGAGGTGGAGGCTGGCACTCAGCATCATCAGCAGCAGTCTTTTAGGGATGATGTACAGTCCCAAGAAACCAGTGGACTTGTACGTGGCTGGGAGGAGGTGGCTGCGGATCATGTCGTCCTTAGTGACCCAGAGGACTCCGGACTGAATGCCTCAGCTAACCTACGCTGCATGGCCTCCCTGATCCTGCAAAGTCTGCGGAAGGATCCTCGTATTCTTCGGATCAAGGAGAGGGACCATTACTGGCTGGCCACTCTCCTTGATCCACGGTACAAGGGTAAGGTTGCGGACCTTATCTTACCGTCGCAGAGGGAGCAGAGGATGAGACAACTCCGGGAGGCCTTGCAGAAAGGTCTGTGCAACGCGTTCCCAGAGACTGGGAGGTTACAAACTCCTGGTCCTGGACAACGAGTTGCTGAGGCTTCGGGCAGTCAAAGAAGGAGCGGTGGGGAAGGTGGCCGTCTGACCGATGCGTTCAGACAATTCTTTAGTCCGCAGCCCCAAAGTATGATCGGTTCCAGCAACCATCGCCAGCGTCTGATATACATGGTGCAGGAATACCTAGGGGCAAGGTCAGACTTGGACACCTTCCCCACCGAAAATCCTCTGGCTTACTGGGTCTTGAGGATGGATCACTGGCCAGAGCTTGCACAGTATGCAATTGAGCTACTGGCCTGTCCTGCATCCAGCGTTCTTTCAGAACGCACATTCAGTGCTGCTGGAGGATTTGTCACGGATCACAGGGTGCGCCTGTCCACCGACTCGGTTGATCGACTGACTTTCATCAAGATGAACCAGTCTTGGATCACCACCAGCTACCACACACCTGATGCTGATATAACAGACTAATTGATTTTAACATGTCACATCCCTTCAAGACTGATGCTGATGCTGAGTGCCTGTGCTGTTATGTTGACTGGCTATCCTCCTCCTCCTCCTCAATGATACGATTAATGATGATAGCTTGGAAGATCATTTTGGTTTATGGGTGACGCCACCAGTGGCTAAGGCCCAATTTTTCAGCCCCTGTTTAACAGGGGCGTGTAATTAAAATTTTGAATGCAATACTTTGCAACAGGCCTCATTGCTGTGCTCCAAGTACAGTATCTGTGAGGGGTTGCAGTGTTGTGCCACCAGTGCCTAAGGCCCAATTTTTCAGCCCCTGTTCAACAGGGGCATGCAATTATAATTATTGATCTAATAATTCACAGCAGGGCCCATTGCTGCGCCCACCAAGAGTAACTGTCAGGCCTTACAGTGTTGTGGCACCAGCACCACCATCACCACCACCACCAAAGGCCTAATTTTTCAGCCCCTGTTCAACAGGGGCATGCAATTATAATTATTGATCGAATAATTCACAGCAGGGCCCATTGCTGCGCACACCAAGAGTAACTGTCAGGCCTTACAGTGTTGTGGCACCAGCACCACCATCACCACCACCACCACCACCACCACCAAAGGCCCAATTTTTCAGCCCCTATTCAACAGGGGCATGCAATTATAATTATTGATCTAATAATTCACAGCAGGGCCCATTGCTGCGCCCACCAAGAGTAACTGTCAGGCCTTACAGTGTTGTGGCACCAGCACCACCATCACCACCACCACCACCAAAGGCCTAATTTTTCAGCCCCTGTTCAACAGGGGCATGCAATTATAATTATTGATCTAATAATTCACAGCAGGGCTTATTGCTGCGCCCACCAAGAGTAACTGTCAGGCCTTACAGTGTTGTGGCACCAGCACCACCATCAAAGGCCCAATTTTTACTACCACTGATCAACAATTATATGTTATTACAATTCCTGATATAATAGTTGACAGCAGGGCGTTCCAGCACCCACCAAGAGTAACTGTGAGTGCTTACAGTGTTGTGCCAACACCAACACCTAAGGGGACAATTTCTGCAGAGTATATACGGCAGGTCCCTACTTTCAAACATCAAACTTACAAATGACTACTACTTGCAAACGGAAGAAGACAACAGGAAGTGAGAGGAAATCTACCCCTTGGAAGGAAAATTCTCTCCTGTAAGAATTAATATGGGAGAAAGGTGTCTCCTCTCTACTGATGCTTTATCACCAATCCTTGTTTCAATAAAAACACCACATTTCAAAAACAGTTGTCATTGGGACGCAAAGTGAGGTGAAATGTTCTGAACAGGGGCACAGACAGCAAAAAAAAATGTGACAGGGGTGATAACCGTTCCCTATGTTTTCCAAAAAGCTAAAAAAAAGGAATTTGGCATGGAGCTACACTTAAACAATGCAGCTGTTCAAAATTACAAACAGATTCTACATAAGAACAAACCTACAGTCCCTGTCTTGTATGCACCGCCTGTATACGGCTGTTCAGAGTATATAGGGCCTTTTTTATTTTGTGTGCGGGGTTCCCCTTAATATCCATACAAGACCCAAAGGGGCTGGTAATGGGCTAGGGTAGGGGGGGGGGTTGATGGGGTAGCTATGCCATTTTTCCTAAAGATTTTCATCCATATTACCGGGACCAGACATTGCATTAAAGCCGCAAGCAGTTTTAAATGGCTTTTTTTCCTTTAGAAATGTTATTTTGTGCAGGGACAGTTCTAAACACGGGAAACACGTGGCACTTCACAGGCATACTTTAGACACCCCCCAGGTACAATATTTAAAGGAATATTTGACTTTTTTTTTTTCACTTTATGCATCATTAAAATGACTGCTCCCGGAAAACGTCAGTTTTTAAAACTTCTTTTTGCATTGATACATGTCCCCTGGTGCAGAACCCGGGTTCCCAAACTCTGTTTCGGACAATAACATGGATAATAGTCGTTATAATTAGCACTTTAGAATCCGAACATTCGCATCCATTGTATTTAATAGGGTTCTAATGTTCGTGCGAACTTTCGGTCCGTTCGCGGGTTCTGGTGCGAACCGAACCCGGGGGTGTTCGGCTCATCACTACTCATGGGACTTGTAGTTCCACAACAGCTGAAGGGCCGCAGGTTGAGTACCCATGAAGTAAGCCATCTTCCTACTAACAGTCTCTCCCTCCACCAGGAGTCATTAGCACTTACTAGAACGGGATCTCTGCAGTCACCTCTTCCATAGGTACAGCTCTCCTTGGACCCTCCAGGGGGTTAGCCTCACTCCAGGGAGCTTTTAGCCTGGCCTAAAAGTCCTTTTGCATTCTGCCCTAGCCCCCACCTCTATAAGGTTTGGGAAGCCTACAGCGGCTCTTCTGAGTGCAGGTCTACCTCTATCCAGCCTCTAGCCCTGCCCAGAGCCCCCACTTCCTGGCTACATATGCATAGGTGTGGCGTGTTTGGCTCCCATGCCCCAACTGCACTAGGACTCCTCCCAACCTGGCGTATAACTGGGCACTGACTTAACCATGACATCACTACAGGAGGGCTCTAAATAAAAACGGGGCCTAGTACCTGATGACACTATCGTCTGTAACCAGGCACTATTCTGGAACAGAACCACCTAGTAAAAAAAAAAAAGGGAGCACCGACCTAGTGCATTACCAACATACCCATTTTTATTCAAAAGTAAAATTAATCTACTTACAAACTCTTGGCAAGCAAAGTCAAATACTCAAGAGAGTCTCAACCCTCGAAATGCATTAACCTTTGGATGCTACAAAGACTTCCCATACCACTGGCTGAGGACTGTGGATCTTTAGGTGGTCTCGTTCTCACTATTGTATTTGCCTTTGCTTTCCAAGAGTTTGTAAATATATAACCATTTTTATTCAAAAGTAAAAAAGTAATGTTGCTAATGCACTAGGTCAGTGTGCCCTTTCATTTTTATTGTTTTTAGTATTTATAAAGGACCCCCACAAGTCCTGAGAGGGCAGCAAGACCTCTGGCATCACATGAACAAGTGTTAAGAGAGAGCGAGATACACACACACACTATGTATATAAGAATAACTTGTGCGCTGCTATGTGAAAGAACCTAATTACTGTGAATAATTAACTAGGAACAGCTGCTACCATTCTAAAGTGACCTCACACTCATAAGAATATAAAAAACAAATAATGGTAACTTATTTAGTAATCAACCTTCAATTTAATTAAAAGACAAACACAAAAATTATTAGTGCAAATACTAAATATTTAACATGTGAATCCAATAAAGTGCATTGTATAAAGTCTAAGAATATACAAAAAATCCCCCAAAAAATCCAAAAAATAAATAGTTCAAAGAAAGTGAGCAAAAAGTCCCTCTCTCTGAAAAGTAAAATTCCAATGCGTGCTTGAATACAAGTTGTAGTCACCACCACCTTTAAGTGAATTGGCAGCTCACCTCAAAAAAAGACCCACCCGGGTCTAATCAAGCCGTGTTTTAAACATAGGAAGATTCTCTGTAATCAGGAACGCCAGCTCCAATATCACACACGCTCTCTTTAGACTAAATGATTTCTCCAATTCTGCTCAAAATATATAAGGAAAGATCATTGCGCAACATCATTTAAAAAATCCCTTTGAAGAAGTCACGTGACAAGTGACGCAACGTGTCGGGTGGAGCTGTTGACGTAATTTCATGTGTCTCGAGCATTGGGATTGTGGTGAGGAGGCGAGGAGCTCGCAATTTGGATTACTATTTTTTGCTATTTTACAAGATGTGGAAAGTGAGAGTGCAACATCCATATGTTTTATACAATACATTTTTTAAATTATATTGCGCGATGATCTTTCCTCATATATTTTGAGCACTATTGTCAGAGAAATCCTCAATCCAGTCGCGCCAGCCAGAGCCCTGCATGCACGCGCGGTGGACCGGCGCTTCGGCGCGTGCATGGGACAGCGCTTCGGCGCATGCGCGAGCCGATGGAACGGCACGCGCGCATGCACGCTAATGCGCCAATAGGAATACAGGCGGGCCTATATAAAGAGGCCTAGCTGCACTGACAGGTTGCTGGTTTGTTGTCAGCTTCCCTGTTGTACCTGGTTTCCTGTATCTGCACTTGAACTCCTGTTGTGACCCGGATCGGCTTGACTACTCTACTCATCTCTCCTGGACCTGACCTTTGGCTTGTTATACGGATCTCTTCCTCTGCCTGTGTTTGACCCCCGGCCTGTGACTCGGATCTGCTACTTGTCTCCAGCCCCTGACCTTCTGCCTGCATCTCGGACCTGCCACGTACCTTCAGCCCTGACCTGCTGCTTGTACCTATCTGGACTTATACTACCTACTGTGTTAGACCCCCGGCCTGCACTTTCAACATCAGCAGCCCGCACCCAGACTCAGTCTTCCACCTGCTTCCTCTGACCCCCTGTTTGCTCCGGACTTCTGCCTTCAGCTAGTTCCTGCTAAGAGCCTGCACCTGCCTGGTGTTTGACCCTCAGCCTGTTCTCGGTCAACTCAGCTCTACCAGATCGTCTAGCAAGACTTACCCCACCTGCTGGTAGCCAGTGCCTCTTCACGCCATCCTCTCCCTGTCTCTCCTCCAGGGGGCGGAGTGCGTCAAGTCGCAAGGGTGAACCGCTCTCGGCATCTCGGCCTCGGTAAGTACATACCTGACAACTATTGGAGAAATCGTTCAGTCTAAAGAGAGCGTGTGTGATATTGGAGCTGGCGTTTCTGATTACAGAGGATCTTCCTATGTTTAAAAGAAGGCTTGATTAGACCCGGTGGGTCTTTTTTTGAGGTGAGCGGCCAATTCACTTAAAGGTGGTGGTAAATGCAACTTGTATTCAAGCACGCATTGGAATTTCACTTCAGTGAAAAGGACTTTTTGCTCACTTTCTTTAAACTATTTATTTTTTGGATTTTTTTTTCTGGATTTTTTGTAGATTCATGGACTTATACAATGCACTTTATAGATTCACAAATTAAATATTTAGTATTTGCACTAGTAAATTTTCGTATTTGTCTTTAATTCAATTTGAAGGTTGATTACTGAATAAGCACACCATTGATTGTTTTATACACACATATACTACACTATATTGCCAAAAGTATTCGGACGCCTGCCTTTACACACACATGAACTTTAATGGCATCCCAGTCTTAGTCTGTAGGTTTCAATATTGAGTTTGCCCACCCTTTGCAGCTATAACAGCTTTAACTCTTCTGGGAAGGCTGTCAACAAGGTTTAGGAGTGTGTCTATGGGAATGTTAGACCATTCTTCCAGAAGCGCATTTGTGAGATCAGGCGCTGATGTTGGACGAGAAGGCCTGGCTTGCAGTCTCCGCTCAAATTCATCCCTAAGGTGTTCTACCGTGTTGATGTCAGGACTCTGTGCAGGCCAGTCAAGTTCCTCCAGCCCAAACTTGCTCATCCATGTCTTTATGGATCTTGCTTTGTGCACTGGTCCAAATCATTTGGTGGAGGGGGGATTATGGTGTGGGGTTGTTTTTCAGGGGTTGGGCTTAACCCCCTTAGTTCCAGTGAAGGGAACTCTTAAGGTGTCAGCATACCAAGACATTTTGGACAATTTCATGCTCCCAACTTTGTGGGAAAAGTTTGGGGATGGCCCCTTCCTGTTCCAACATGACTATGGACCATGCTTTGTGCACTGGTGTGCAAAGACATGGATGAGCGAGTTTGGGGTGGAATTTGACTGGCCTACACAGAGTCCTGACCTCAACCTGAACACCTTTGGAATGAATTAGAGCGGAGACTGTAAACCAGGTCCTCTCGTACAACATCAGTGCCTGACCTCACAAATGTGCTTCTTGAAGAATGGTCAAACATTCCCATAGACACACTCCTAAACCTTGTGGACGGCCTTCCCAGAAGAGTTGAAGCTGTTATAGCTGCAAAGGGTGGGCCAACTCAATATTGAAACCTACAGACTAAGACTGGGATGCCATTAAAGTTCATGTGCGTGTAAAGGCAGGTGGCCCAATACTTTTGACAATATAGTGTATTCCCAGGCACCACAACTGAGTGCAGGGGAGATACATACTGTTTACTTCAGAGCCACCTAGTGACAGACTGGCTAACTGAATCTCCCCACAGGTGCCTTTAAAGGAGAAGTATAGCTAAAAACTTGTTTGGCTGTACTTCTCCTATGGATCAGAGGAGTGCAATTAGCTTTTCACTCCTGTGACCCATTTTTAGCAGAGAGCAGGCTAAAGTCCGCTCTCTGCTGACATCACAGACGTCAGTCCAGGCACCGCGTCATTGCGACAATAAAGTCTGGATCCGCCAGGTGCCTGAACTGACACCCAGCTCAGCCTTTCAGTGAGCTGCTGAGAGCCTGAGCTGGTCGCTCTGCCACCTCCACAGCTCAGCTCTCCAGTGAGTGAGGAGGGGGCAGAGCAAAGAGCTGTGACTGACAATCTACAGCTTTCTGCTCGGGGAGCTGTCAAAACCGAGTGATCAGCATTGTTCGATCGCTCGGTTCTCAGTGCTAGAGGCGCCGGGGGACAGATGCAGCATCAGACTGATGCTGCATCCACATAGGTAAGTATGATTAAAGGAAAAATAAAAAATCTTTACTTCTCTTTTAAAGCGGAGTTCCACCCAAATTTGGAACTTCTGCTAAATCCACTCCTCGCCCCCTTATATGCCACATTTGGCATGTCATTTTTTTTGGGGGGGAGTGGGGGCTTCAGTAGGAGTGGGACTTCCTGTCCCACTTCCTCCTTCCGCCCTGGGGTCGCCTAGGCGATACGTCATATTGCCTTTTGGCGGTCCCTCCCTGTAGGCAATCAGCTGGGACGTGACAGGTCCCAGGTGATCGCCTGTCCACTCATGCGCAGTGAAGCCGAAAGCTGTCACGGCCGGGTGCCCACACTATGAATGGAGGCGCCGGCGGAGAAGGGGGGGAGAGGAGTGGAGCTCCGGGCATCGCGTCGCTGGACAGTGGAACAGGTAAGTGTATGTTTATTAAAAGCCGGCAGCTACACTTTTTGTAGCTGCTGACTTTTAATTAACATAAAAAAAGGCTGGAACTCCCCTTTAAGCTGAGACCAGCAATAGATTGAGCAATCTTTTCTGAAGGTGTAACGCTTTACTAGCTATCTTCCAGGCCCTAGCATAAGCCTATTTTCAATTCTCTGGGACTGGATTCTGGAAATGATGAGTCCTCCCCCAGGCAGCAGGCGTGGAAGGCAAAAAAGGCTCCTCACAGTGGACCTCTTCTTGAAGCAAAGACTGGGTCCCTGGGCTCACATCCTCTCCAGGCAAAGCCAGGTAAGCAAAGACCTTTCTAGAAGGGCTATTTGTGTAGAACAAACTTTCTTTGCCCTAATGCCACGTACACACGACCGGTTTTCCTGTTGGGAAAACTGCCAGGAGAGCTTTTGGCCGGGAATCCCGGCCGTGTGTATGCTCCATCGCAGTTTTCCTGACAGATAACTGCTGGGGGAAAAAAAGAGAACCAGCTCACGTTTTTCCCGCCGGAATTCCCGCCGGTCTTTTTCCCGGCAGTTTTCCTATGTGAAAAACTGCGATGGAGCATATACACGGCCGTGATTCCCGGCCAAAAGCTCCATCGCAGTTTTCCTGTCGGGAAAACCTCTCGTGCGTAGGGGGAAAAACTTACCAAGCAGGTTCTCGGTTTTCCCCTCGGGATTCCCGGTGGAATTTTAACCGCCGGGAATCCCGTACGTGTGTACGAGGCATAAGAGAGTCTAGCTCTTGAATCTGAACCTGAGCCGCAGAGATGTGGAATTCCCTTCCACAGGCGGTGGTCTCAGCGGGGAGCATCGATAGTTTCAAAAAACTATTAGATAAGCACCTGAACGACCACAACATACAGGGATATACAATGTAATACTGACATATAATCACACATATAGGTTGGACTTGATGGACTTGTGTCATTTTTAAACCTTACCTACTATGTAACCTAAGTCAAGTGGGATAACCTGATCATATTATATATTAAAAAATGTTTTTCTAAATGTAGAAAAATAAATAAAAAATTCTTTAACTATCCTTACCTCCAAAAACCAAGGCCTGGACCGGGAACTTCCAGATGTCTAGCATTTTAGCGATATCAAAGAGGCGCCGACCTAGGTCAAAAGGAACACAAGGAGAATTACAATTTGCAGAGTGTGAAGAGCTCATTACCTCTTTATGAAAGTATTTCACACTTCCAGCTTTTTCTCTTATCAGCCTAATGGTGGGAATGTGATTTACACTCTATAAATAGAGACATTCTGTCTCTAAATCCTTAGAATGTGATAGGTTTGGCCCCAGCAGTAAAGTACACAAAGTATGGAGAGGCTACATTTCAAATCTGGGTATACTTGAGTGTTTATTAACAAGTTTGCATTGTGAAGTTTAGCAATCTTATAGGTTTTTTTCCCCCTTATGAAAATCTTCAAGTATTATGGATGAATTAAAGGAATCCTGACACTATGTAAGAATTTGTACACCTTATCGTTAGAAAACTGATACAGATAAGTAGTGATGCTGTTGGTCTCTTCAAACGGGTGTTTTAATCCCATACAAGTCTGTGCTTGGTGGGGTGAGAGTGCCATTGCCACATCATGGAAATATACCAGCTTGCTGGAAATTAATCAAAAGCCAGCAGACTGACAATGATCAGAACTGGGGTTGGTTAACCCTTTACACACACAAATAATATGTCACCACATGCTTTAACAGAAACACGCACCGCACACAGTATATCAGTGGCTTCTGGTGCTCAAAAGTTTTGCCATCATTTGCAGCCACTGTGCTCATCATATGCAGCCAACTGTGCTCAGCAAAAGCAGCCAACTGTGCCCATCATATGCAGTCAATCTGCCCATCATATGCAGCCAACTGTGCCCATCATATGCAGCCAACTGTGCCCAACAAATCCAGCCTACTGTGCCAATTATATGCAGCCACTATGCCCATCATATGCAGCCAACTGTGTCCATCATATACAGCCAACTGGGCCCATAATATGCAGCCAACTGTGCCCATTATATGCGGCCAACTGTGCCCAGCAAATGCAACCAACTGTGCCCATCATATGCAGCCAACTGTGCCCATCATATGCAGCCAACTGTGCCCATCATTTGCAGCCAACTGTGTTCAGAAAATGCAGCCAACTGTGCCCAGCAAATGCAGCCCACTATGCCCAGGAAATGCAGCCCACTGTGCCCATCGTATGCAGCCACTGTGTCCATTATATGCAGCCAACAGTGCCCAGTAAATGCAGCCAACTGTGCCCAGTAAATGCAGCCAACTGTGCCCATCATATGCAGCCACTGTGCCCATAATATGCAGCCAACTGTGCCCATAATATGCAGCCAACTGTGCCCATCATATGCAGCCACTGTGCCCATAATATGCAGCCAACCGTGCCCATCATATGCAGCCTCTGTGCCCATAATATTCAGCCACTGTGCCCCCCCCCCCCCCACGCTGTCTGGCCTGCACTTACCCCATCTTGGCGGCGGGTCAGGGAGCGGGTGATGGCGGCGAGCTGTGGGACGGTAGCGCGTGGTCAGGCGATGGCTCCTGTGTCCTCCCTGCATCTCTTCTGCCTGTTCTGCTAGGCGACCAATGGGATCGCTTCTGCCTTCAGCCAATCAGGTGACCGTTATTAGATCCACGCCTTCTCCCTGACTGGCAGAAAGGCGGTTCAGTGTTAGAAAAGCGAATATTCATTTGCTTTTCTAACACACTTGCGCGAACTGTGAGTTCAATGCTCTGCGCTCGCATTTCACCTTTTTTAAAACCTATGGCTCTAATCAGGTGCTTTCAAAAAAACACCCCCGTTGCTGGAATTCAGGCACCAGCACCTGAAAAGGGGCCGGATACAGCGGCCATGGATAGATTCATGCAATGCATAAATCTATTCATTTTACACAGAGGGGGTGGCTGGAGAGAGGGGGCGGCGCCCATGCACCCCTAATGGACGCACCGCCACTGCAGTATCTACTGTAACAATTCTAACCTTTAAGGCCCCTTTCATGCGAAGGGTCCAATCAGGTCCACCGGTCAGTTTTTCCGGCTGACCTGATCCGACCCTCCAGTCCCCCAAATGAACCTGGGGGTGTAAACAGACTCGTGTTCGTTTACACTGGCCTACCTGAAATCCTATTCAGTCCACTAAAAGAAGACAGAAGGGGATTTACCCATCTCCGTCTAGGTGGACCAGAGGGCAGTTGGGTGTAAATTGAAATATAAGTGTAGCGGGGTGTTCAATTCTAGGGGAGTGTCTGAGTGGTAATTAGGCTCAAACACACTGATTGTTAGGGTTTATGGACCATTTCTGTTCATGGGAGATAGTATTGGTGTACAGTTCCCTGTGGCCTACGGGTGGCGCTGTCGCCATCGGCCAGGGTTGTGTTTTGTGTCCCTTCTTGGCAGCCGTACAGTGGGGCGGGGAACCTGCTGTGCATGCCGGGAGTGGGTATAAAAGGGGCAGACATCTTCTGTGTGTGGTTCGTCCACGCCCAGGCACATTCAGCCTGGGGGTGTGTGTCGACCACGCCCAGGCACCTTCGGCCTGGGTGTGAGGAGGGTCGTCTCCGGGTGCCTTAGGCCCGGAGGTGGAGTTCCTGTTCCATCCCAGACACCTTCAGTCTGGGGTAAGGTACTATTTTGAAGGCCCGGGGCCCAGCAACCTTCGGCTGGGGTCCGCTAGGGATCGAGGACTCCCAGGGTGCCGCCTTGCGAGGGGACCCGTATCTGGGATGAGGAGGCCAGGGAGGTAACCCTTTCCGAAGACCCAGCGCAAGGTCGTGGTGACGGTGAGGGCCTCTGGTAACTCTCCGGAGGGATGTTTTCTTCTTGACATGGGCCAAATATTTCATGAAGGAAGTTCATGTTCAGGTCAGTGGCAATGACCCAACTCTTCAGGTCAGTGGCAGTGACCCTACTCGTTCAAGTCAGTGGCAGTGACTTCATAGGGCAAGGCCCTATTCACCCGGTCAGTGGCAGTGACCCTACTCTCCAAGTCAGTGTCAATGACTTTATTCACCCGGTCTGTGGCAGAGACCAACCTCACGGTCTGTGGCAGAGATCGTGCGCCAAAGCTGTTTGAGAAACCTAAACAGTCTAAAGAGTTAAGCTACATTTGTGCCTGGACCTTCTCCACATCTAAAGCTGTCCTGTGCCTTTGCTCCAACCTGTCTGCTCTCAAAGAGGCTGTTTATTATCCTGTGTGAAATAAATGTTGAGTTGGACTTTCAGCTAGTGTGGACATTCACATTCCTGGGGAAACACGAGGACTTGCATCTATCTAAGGTAGAGGTGAGATCATTCTTGGGAAGACTTTGACTCTGGCCGCAGACAAGGCCCAAAACTAACACCGCTCAACCTCTTTACTCAGGAGGGTACGGGCTTGTGGTGTGGTGTGCCTCTCTCTGCCTGCGAGGAGCCTAATTAAATGCAGGTTGGGGAGATGTGGGTGCACTACACACATTATATATATATATATATATATATATATATATATATATATATATATATATATATATATATATATATATATATACACATACACTCACACCGGCCACATTCTTAGGTACACCTTTTCAATTGCTTGTCATCCAATCACCTGGTACCAAACTCAATGAATTTAGGCATCCAGACATGGTGAAGATGTTTTGCTGAATTTCAAACCGAGCATCAGAAAGGGGAAGAAAGGGGATTTAAGTGATTATGAATGTGGCATGGTTGTTGGCCCCAGACGGGCTGGTCTGAGTATTTAAAAAACTGCTGATCTACTGGTATTTCCACGCACAACCATCTCTAGGGTTTACAGAGCATGGTCCGAAAAAGAGAAAATATCCAGTGAGCGGCAGTTGTGTGGAGGAAAATGCCTTGTTGATGTCAGAGGAGAATGAGCAAACTGGTTTGCGATTATATAAAGGCAACAGTAACTCAAATAACCACTCGTTACCTACCATCTCTGATGGCACAACACATCAAACCTTGAAGCAAATGGCTTAAAGCAGCAGAAGACCACACCGGGTGCCACTCCTGTCAGCTAAGAACTCGGAGATAGTCAAATGTAAGCAAACGCACGTCTATTTACGTCTGCCTGCTCATAGGCTAACATTGAGCTTCTGTTTGGATCCACCTGAAAATTTGACAGGCTGATTTGATTGGAATACAAAGGTTGGCCAACTCAATATTGAACCCTACGGACTAAGACTGGGATGCCATTATTGTTCATGTGCGTGTAAAGGCAGGTGTCCCAATACTTTTGGTAATATAGTGTATACTTTAAACATGACCATTCCAGATTATGAAAATGTCCTTTTTGGAAGTATAGTATAGCATCTCTCTTCCCTACATTAGCACTTCTTAACAATGCAAGTAAAAAATAGAAATATATTGTGTCATGTGCCAAGTAATAATGATAATTCTCAGAAGACTCATTCTCTCAGATACAAGCAGGGCAGAGAAGAGGACAAAGTCTGCCCATTGTTTGAGGAACACAGAAGTGCTTTGTACAAGTGGAGCCAAGAAGCTTTTTTGTGAATAGCAAATATGTGTTCGGAATGAAGCCCGCCATCCATCCCCCTACAAGTGGAGCACTTGTTATAAGCACAAGCTCGTTTTTAAAATGCGTCAAGTGTCACTTTTTGAATCTGCATACCACAGAAGTTACAAAATCCACAGCCTTCAGATTCTTAATAAAAATAAAGAAAGTGTTTGAAGTGGAGTGCCCATCTATTCATAATGCTCAGATATAGGCACTGGGCCTTTTAACTCCTTTTCCACAACTCTCTGGGCTCCTGGACATGCCCAGGGAAGATAAGTTTCTCATCTTATCTCCCTCAGAGACCACACATGACGATGCAGTTATAGCTGGGCAAATGAGCTGCAACCAGGTGAGAGCTCCTCCATGGTCAGTACTGGCATGCAGGCAGCCAGGCCAGGGCCTAATAGCATGCTGCTTCTTCAGAAGGCCCAGCTAATGTGGGGATACCCACCTTGACTTGAATGACTTGACTTGAATGTGGGGATCCCCAACACTAGTGCAGTTCCAGTAGCGTGGCCCCTCACCATGTCCCTGGGTCTTGGATCCCTCTAGCTATTCATCTGTGTAACCAAAGCTACCCTGGACTGCACTAGGAGAATAATTGCAAGTAGCCACGTTCTGTACTGTGCAGCTTTCATTATCTGTTCTGTATCATTCTGCAGTGTATTTAATGCCATTCTGAGCTTATTTTTCATTATTGTATCTAATTTCACATGTTCAGTAAACTGCAAGTTACAGTTAATTCCTGACTGATTACCGTACCTATTCCATTAAACGTTTATAAGACTAGAAAATCAGCATATGCAACCAGTGAACCTAAATTAAAATCCTCCAAGAGAACATGTCAGCCATTTTTTTTACTTATCATTTGGCCACTTCTTTTTTTTTTTTTTTACCAAAAGTTTTTTTGCAAATACAAACTGAATGACAGTAGTGGCTCACAAGTAAGAAAACAAGAAAACAACTATTGGAGCTGTTTGTAGGTAGCAATACTATAAAACAATATGCTAATATACCGTATATACGCCGACCCGAATATAAGCGGAGGCACCTAATTTTACCACAAAAAACTGGGAAAACGTATTGACTCGAGTATAAGCCTAGGGTGTCCATGTGCATGCCTCACTTTCACTGTGCCCATGCCTCACTGTGCCCAATCTCCCTACCTGATCTCCGGCGCTGTGTGACTAGACTGACGTTTAACATGGGAGTTTATGGAAGGGGTGCCTGGCTTTGAAAAATCAGTGCTCCCCGGCCGTAGGGTCCCCTGGACAACAAACTTTGCACACTTGTAGAGGAAGAGTGGCGCTACATGTATGCTAAGTTTGGGGTCCAGGGGACCTAGGGCCGGCTGGTACCGGGTCCCGAAATCACCGGAGAAATTATCGTTTAACATGGGAGTCTATGGAAGGAGTGCCCAGATTTGAAAAATCGGTGCTCCCCGGCCGTAGGTCCTCCGGACAACAAACCTTGCACACTTGTAGAGGAAGAGTGGGGCTACATGTGTGCTAAGTTTGGGGTCCAGGGGACCTACGGCTGGCCAGTATCAGGCGCACAAATTTGAAGATAGACACAGACTCGAGTAAAAGCCGAGGGGGGTATTTTCAGCACAAAAAAATGTGCCGAAAAACACGGCTTATACTCGCGTATATACGGTAATTAGAATAGCACAAATATACCAATATGCTAATGTATTGGAAAACAGTAATGCCCTGTACACACGATCGTTTTTTCCGATGAAAAAAGTCAGATGGACTTTTTTCATCGGAAAAAACGATCGTGTGTGGGCCCCATCTGACTTTTTTTCCATCGGTGTAAAAAAATAGAAAATGTTTTAAATTTTTCCGATGGGAAAAAAAAACAATAGGAAATTCCGATCGTCTGTGTGGAACCCAATCGGAGAAAAATCCATGCATGCTCAGACTAAATTAGAAGACAGGAGCGCTTGTTCTGGTAAAACTAGCGTTCATAATGGAGATAGCACATTCGTCACGCTGTAACGGACTGAAAAGCGCGAATCGTCTCTCACCAAACTTTTACTAACACGCGGTAACACGAAATCAGCAAAGGGTGGCGCCATTGGATTTGAACTTCCCATTTATAGTGCCATTGTACGTGTTGTACGTCACCGCGTTTTGGACAGTCGGAATTTTGTCTAATGGTGTGTATGCAAGACTGATGGAAGTCAGCTTCATCGGAATTCCGACAAAAAATTCCATCAGATTTTATTCCATCGGAAATCCGATCGTGTGTACAGGGCATAAGAGTTGTCGGTAGGAGGGTCTCCACAAAAGAAAGCAAGATGGTCTGACAGGCATGGACAGGGTCTCCCAGGATTTTGTAGTCGTTAAAGGGATATGAATGGATAATGGGGATAGGCCTATGTTAAGGAACTTGAGCCTCTGTGGGGTTAATAAGTCAGAGGTTCCAATTGGTTAGAAATCTTGGCATTTGAAAATGAGCTCTGGCAAACATACACTATATTGCCAAAAGTATTGGGACGCCTGCCTTTACATGCACATGAACTTTAATGGCTTCCAAAGTTGGTTGGATACACACTATATAATTTTCTTTCGGTTTGACCTCATATTATATGGTTTTGGTAAATCTAAAAGAAAAAAATCTAAATGCTTTCAATTAGTATGCTAACAGGCAGGCCCTTGCAATACATAGTTTAAAGGTAAATCTAAAGGAAATCGAACAACAAAAGTTGTATTGTGTGTATTCAGTCTTAGTCCACAGGGTTCAATATTGAGTTGGCCCACCCTTTGCAGCTATAACAACTTCAACTCTTCTGGGAAGGCTGTCCACAAGGTTTAGGAAGGGTGTCTATGGGAATGTTTGACCATTCTTCCAGAAGCGCATTTGTGAGGTCAGGCACTGATGTTAGAAGAGAAGTCCTGACTCACAGTCTCCACTCTAATTCATCTCAAAGGTGTTCTATCGGGTTGAGGTCAGGACTCTGTGCAGGCCAGTCAAGTTCCTCTACCCCAAACTCGCTCATCCATGTCTTTATGGATCTTGCTTTGTGTACTGGACCAAATCATTTAGTGGAGGGGAGATTATGATGTGGGGTTGTTTTTCAGGGGTTGGGCTTGGCCCCTTAGTTCCAGTGAAGGGAACTCTTAAGGCGTCAGCATACCAAGACATTTTGCACAATTTCATGCTCCCATCTTTGTTGGAACAGTTTGGGGATGGCCCCTTCCTGTTCCAACATGACAGCGCACCAGTGCACACAGCAAGGTCCATAAAGAAATGGATGAGTGAGTTTGGGGTGGAGGAACTTGACTGGCCTGCACAGAGTCCTAAACCTTGTGGACGGACTTCCCAGAAGAGTTGAAGCTGTTATAGCTGCAATGAGTGGACCAACTGAGTATTGAACCCTACAGACTAAGACTGGGATGCCATTAACCACTTAAGGACCGCCTCACGCCGATATATGTCGGCAGAATGGCACGGCTGGGCACATCAACGTACAGGTACGTTGCCCTTTAAGAGCCCAGCCGTGGGTCGTGTGCGCGCCGCCGGCGGCTTACTCGCAACCCGGTCCTGAGCTCCGTGACTGTGCCCGCGGGACCCGTGGACTCGATCGCCGCCAGTGTCCCGCGATCGGGTCACAGAGCTGAAGAACGGGGAGAGGTTAGTGTAAACAAACCTTTCCCCGTTCTTCTCCGTGGCATGTCAGTGACTGTTCAGATGACAGGAAACAGACGGACGATCAGTGACGTGTAATGTGTAGCCACGCCCCCCTACAGTAAGAATCACTTCTTAGGGTACACTTATAAGTGTAAAAAATAATAGTGCAGCGCAGTAAATGTCCGTATGTTGATGAACTAAGATAAAGTGATCTTCATGCAATATGTGACTTGTCCATCCAATAAAGAAAACCTGCTTACTGGAACAGATGGACCTTTTGAGTGAACAAGAGGTCAGATACGCTTGTTTCCACCATATGGGGAGGAAGATCTCCAATGTAGAGGAATCCAACAATGTAGTAGGCTCAGCATCAGATAAGGATATGAATAAAGAAAAAAAGGGGGTTATGGAAACACTCTAAGTGTAAACTGCTTTTAATAGTCCAGAAAGGTAATATAAAACAGGTAAAAGTAATAATGATGATATAAAAAACAGGACCACTGTATAATCAGTTCACTCAAAAGGTCCATCTGTTCCGGTAAGCAGATTTTCTTTATTGGATGGACAAGTCACATATTGCATGAAGATCACTTTATCTTAGTTCATCAACATATGGACATTTACTGCGCTGCACTATTATTTTTTACATGTCTTTTTGGGTATTGTGTGATTTACCTTTTGGTGTTCAGCTGCATTACCTTATTCAGTCATATCTGCGCTGATTGTATTCTATATTATTAGGGTACACTTAACCCCTACAGCGCCACCTAGTGGTTAACCCCTTCACTGCCAGTGTCATTTTCACAGTAACCAGTGCATTTTTATAGCACTGATCACTGTGAAAATGACAATGGTCCCAAAAATGTGTCAAAAGTGTCCAATGTGTCCGCCATAAAGTCACAGTCACGAAAAAAAACACTGATCGCCGCCATAAGTAGTAAAAAAAATTATAAAAATGCCATAAAACTACCCCCTATTTTGTAAACGCTATAACTTTTGCGGAAACCAATCAATAAAGGCCGATTGTGATTTGTTTTACCAAAAATATGTAGAAGAATACGTATCAAACTAAACTGAGGAAAAAAAAAAGTTTTTTTATATATTTTTTGGGGATATTTATTACAGCAAAAAGTAAAAAATATTGAATTTTTTTCAAAATTGTCGCTCTATTTATGTTTATAGTGCAAAAAATTTAAACCGCAGAGGTGATCAAATACCACCAAGTTCTATTTGTGGGAAAAAAAGGACGCCAATTTTGTTTGGGAGCCACGTCGCACGACCGCGCAATTGTCAGTTAAATCGACGCAGTGCCGAATCGCAAAAAGGGGCCTGGTCCTTTAGCTGCATATTGGTCCGGGGCTTAAGTGGTTAAAGTTCATGTGTGTGTAATTTAGAATATACACTAGATTGCCAAAAGTATTGGGACTCCTGCCTTTACAATGTGTGTTCAGAATTGTGATAACATCCCTAAATAATGGCAGGTGGATGCATTTCCATTTTCTAGCATGAGCTAAGCACGCAGCTATAAAAATGTGGATTACAATGGTTTGAAAACAGAGAGGCCACAGGGAGGATTCCGTGCCCAGTAGGACCATCTGAGGGGTGGAGGTAACAAAAAGGAAAAAAACATCAAAAGAGTGTTGGACTGTTCATTGAACAGAGAAGTACCCGTGTGCCTGGCTGCGGGGCAACTAGTGAGAAGCGAAGCCTGGGCATCTTTCCAGTGGCTCCTATGGGGGGTACCACTATACGTGGAACAGTGCCTGTGGCAGGCAACCTCTGTACTACTTTGGCAGAATCAGTCTATTTACAGCGAACCCTTTGAGGGAGAGCGCTACACTTGTACAGTATACTTGACTCTACAGGAATAAAAGGGAAATCCCTGCTATGGGAATCAGGCACCAATAACAATAATTTCTACTAAAATCACTGTACAAATCTTATTTCTGTTTGTGTCTCTGAGAGGAAAAATTCTCCTCACTTTCTGAAGGATCTCCGCTATAGGGACAGTAGTTCACCTTTCCCCACTCTATCCAAAGGAATATGTATATATATTTTATTTATATACATTGGGGTTGATTTACTAAAATAGAGATTGGATACATAGAGAGAAATCATGGATTTTATAGGCACGAATACCGTATTTATCGGCGTATAACACGCACTTTTTTCCCCCTAAAAATCAGGGGGAAATCGTGGGTGCATGTTATACGCCGATCCCCCGCTGATTGTGAGGAAACGAGCAAGCGGAGCCGAGATACACAAAGCCGAAGTACACGCGGCTTTACTCGGCTCCTCTCGCAGTCACGCCCACCTCCACTGATTGCGAGAGGAGCGAGCGCCTCTGACATACAGAAAGCCGAGTGTACGTCGGCTAGTCTCGGCTCCTCTCGCAGTCCCGCCCCTGACTGTAAGCAGAGCCGAGTCTAGCCAAAGTACACTCGGCTTTCTGTATGTCAGCGGCGCTTGCTCCTCTCCGCTCACAGTCAGTGGAAATTGGCGCCAATTTTAAATCAGGGCAAGGCTGCAGATGGACACTGGGCAAGGCTGCAATGATGGACAAGGCTGCAGATGGACACTGATAAGGCTGCATTGATGGGCATTTAAATGTAAGTTTTTTTCCTTAAACTTCCCTCCTAAAAGTTTTTTTCCTTAAAATTCCCTCCTAAACTTGGGATGCGTGTTATACGCCGATAAATACGGTATATTAAAAAATATTTTTTATTATAACACATTTACAAAATATCTTAAAAGCATATAAAAAGTGAATACAGACTTTTACAAACAATAATCAACACAACCAACTCTAGCTGCTGGGCCAGGGTCTGTAGATATAACAACCACTGGGAATCTCCCTCAGCAGAGTGGAAGCTGAATAGCGTTTTGGAGATGCAAGTTCTACATGTTTCGCGATACAACACTTCAAGAGTTTATCAAATATTTTACACTGAATAAATAAAATAAAAAACACATAAATAGATATACAAATCGGCACACAATATATGCTTTTCATTTTGTAAAAAAGGAAGTTAAGAGAAAAAAAAAACATAGATTAAAGCCTCGTACACACGGTCGGACTTCCATTGGACTTTTCCGTGAATTTTTGTCCGAACGGAGTTGATTGGGAACACCCATAGCATACACACCACAGGACTTTTCTGCAAACTTTCTTAAAACTTCTTACAACATCACGTGTTTTTTCTGCTCTTTTCTGCTCTTTACTGCCACCCTTTGGTCAACTTCTGCTATTGTTGGTTGATTTTAACATTAGTTGTTTTGTCCATCTGACTAAAGTCCGATAGTTTTCTGTACACATGGTCGGACTTTTGCCCAACAAACTTCGTTTTAAGCAAGATGGACCAACAATCCGACCGTGTGTACGCTCCATCGGACAAACTTTTTTCGTTTGGTTTTGGATTTCATCGGACAAAAGTTGGGTCTGCAAACGGACAAACTTTTGCCCAACAAAAGTCAGATGGAGCAAAGTCCGACCGTGTGTACAGATAACCATCGGACTTTAGTCCGATGGACAAAACAACTAATATTAAAATCAACCAACAATAGCAGAAGTTGACCAAAGGGTGGCAGTAAAGATCAGAAAAGAGCAGAAAAAACATGTGATGTTGTAAGAAGTTTTAAGAAAGTTTGCAGAAAAGTCCTGTGGTGTGTATGCTATGGGTGTTCCCAACCAACTCTGACAAAAATCCACGGAAAAGTCCGATGGAAGTCCGACCGTGTGTACGAGGCTTAAGACTGAGTTCAGGATCCAAAAACTAGGAGCAGGCATGCAATCAGGGTGAGGAATGATGTGGGGACACACCCAGTATTCATAGGTTAAAAGAAAGCCTGATGCCTCAATAGGAAAAGTGCATATGTAGAGTGCAATGAAATTGTCAGTGTAATAAAAAATAAATGATTTTTGCTTGTACATGATTGGATGATAAAAGTCAGCAGAGCTTCCCCTCATTTACTAACCTCTGGAGCAACTGCACTTGCAAAGTGCACAGTCTAATTGCCTTTAAAAAATCAACCCCATTGCATTTGTATGTCCAGAATCTTAGCCTGTATGCTGTCTCCACGCACAAGTGTTGCATAACACAGTGTTAACACTTCTAAGTCATCTGGAAACAATAATGTTAGCCATAAAAAATGTTCCTAAATACAGGGACACTGCGAGCCAGCATGAGCAGAAAGTCCTGGCCCACACCCTCTGCATTGTTAAAGGGCAAGTGTACTAATCCTTCTTGCTGCCGCTCCCTGTCCTTACCCAACTTAATTGCCCCGCTGAGCGATTCTGATATGTACAGCAGAAGTCGCACAGCAGAAGTCGCCTCTGCAATGGAACGGGGTCTGCATACCTCCCAACTTTTTGAGATGGGAATGAGGGACACCTACTAGCAAAAGCATGTAGGCATAGGACACACCCCCTTAAAAGGAGAATTAACCTAAAAAAAAAGGGCTTTTTTTTTTACCACTACTGGCTTTTGAAATTTACAAATGCAGCAATTTTACTTTTGGAAGATAAAAAAGTGCATTTTTTTTATACAACTATACAGATCAGACCAAAATGAGGGACAAATGAGGAGGAAAGAGGGACAGAGGGACTTTGCTCCAAATCAGGGACAGTCCCTCCATATCAGGGACAGTTGGGATCTATGGGGTCTGCAATAGACACCCGTTCAGGTGCTGTGCCTCCGCCTCATACCCTCAGCTGTACCATTCACAATACAAAGTTGAAACCTTATAAACTTGACTGTGCTTTGCGATTGGCAGAGAAAAGTGAGGGGGCGGAGGCACAGCACCTGAACTGGTGTCTATCAGAGACTCAGTTGCAATGCAGCAGGGAGACAGAAGTGCGTCCCATTACACAAAGCAAAAACACTCCGCAGAGCTCAAAGATCTCCTGAAGTGGGAAAATAACAAATTGTTTATGTGGTAATTAAAGATTTAAAACATAACAATTGCTATGCCTGGAGTAGGGCTTAAAGGGGTTGTAAAGGTTCGTTTTTTATTTTCTAAATAGGTTCCTTTAAGCTAGTGCATTGTTGGTTCACTTACCTTTTCCTTCGATTTCCCTTCTAAATGTTTTTTTTTTCTTTGTCTGAATTTTTCACTTCCTGTTTCTCCTCAGTAAACTTCACACCATCATCCGAGCCATGTCTAGTCAGCCAGAACAGCTTACTGAGGAGGAACAGGAAGTGAGAAATTCAGACAAAGAAAAAAAACATTTAGAAGGGAAATCGAAGGAAAAGGTAAGTGAACCAACAATGCACGAGCTTAAAGGAACCTATTTAGAAAATAAAAAACGAACCTTTACAACCCCTTTAAGCCACACAAATGCCCTAAACATCTTCAAGTCTCTATTGGTGAACTTTCTGTGTTTGCATTTCTAGGTCTGCACAATTGTTGTGACCATTATGAGGGGTTCCACTCTCCTTGTTGGGCTTCTTATATTATAGGTTATGCAGGAGAAGATGCCGATGGGCAGAGCACCCAACACTCTTTGGTGGACAGCAACATAGTTAGGAATTATGGCAGGACATTCTTACTATTGGAGTATTTCAGACACAAGAAACCAGGGGCTGACGCAGTTCACTAGGATCCACCTATAGCTTAACACCTTCACGCCTTTAAGGGTAAAGCAAATGTTAATGCCTAAGCAGAATATGCAACTTTGACATGTGGTAGTATAACCAAAGCTCCCAACTGCCCCTGATATGGAGGGACTGTCCCCGGTTTGGAGAAATGTCCCTCTGTCCCTCATTCCTCCTCATTTGTCCCTCATTTTGGTCTGATCTATATAGCTGTATATAAAATGCACTTTTTATCTATCAAAAAGTGTTTTCTAGCGCTAAACCTTTCATCTAATTTATAAATTGCTGCATTTGTAAATTCCAAAAGTCAATATAAAGGAATATTAGTGGTAAAAAAAAGCACTTGTGGGTTTAACCACTCTTGTTTTTTTGTACAATTCTCCTTTAAGGGGGCGTGGCAAGGAGTGTGTCCTATACCTGTATACTTTTGCTAATAGGTGTCCCTCTTTCCCATCTCAAAAAGTTGCGATGATATGTACAGCAGGGTTCGACAAACCCCGGGCGCCAGGTCGCCATTGCGACTAGAATTAGTGACCTGGTGCCTGGGGCGGCACAGCTGGGGTATCCTGTGTCTCCGTGCGCCCCCCCCCCCCCCCGATCGCGTCGGGCCACTCCGACTGGTAATTGAAGTCACAGCTTTGCGGCCTTCTGCAGGTCTATGCTTCCTTCTGTGATCTGGCGCCATCTTGTGGTGGCCGTTGGTATGACAAGACAACCAGCAATGCTAATGGAGCTTCGCCTGTCTGTTTTCACTGCCATCTCCTTCCCTATAATTATAACCCCAAACATTATATATATTTTTTATTCTAACACCCTAGAGAATAAAATGGCGGTCGTTGCAATACTTTGTCACACCATATTTGCGCAGCGGTCTTACAAGCGCACTTTTTTGGGAAAAAATACACTTTTTTTAATTAAAAAATAAGACAACAGTAAAGTTATTATTTTTATGATGTGAAAGATAATGTTACGCCGAGTAAATTGATACCCAACATGTCACGCTTCAAAATTGCGTCCGCTCGTGGAATGGCGACAAACTTTTACCCTTTAAAATCTCCATAGGCGACGTTTAAAAAATTCTACAGGTTGCCAGTTTTGAGGTACAGAGGAGGTCTAGGGCTAGAATTATTGCTCTCGCTCTACCAATCGCGGCGATACCTTACATGTGTGGTTTGAACACCGCTTTCATATGCCGGCGCTACTCACGTATGCGTTCGCTTCTGCGCACGAGCTCAGCGGGACGGGGCGCGTTCCTGGCTCCTAATATTTTTAGCTGGCTCCTAGATTCCGAACAAATTTGTCAAGCCCTGATGTACAGTTATACCATACCTCCCAACTAGTTTGTGCATCCAAGTGGATTATGCCTTGTTTTTTCAGGACAAATTGGTTTTTATTTGGTGTAAAATGGCTATGGATAGTTCCTGTTTTTTTTTTAATTATCAAAAGAAAACTGATCCAACACAGTAAAAAGAACACACACACACACACATATATATATATATATATATATATATATATTATTTTTTTTTTAATGTAGGTGTACAGGTCCTTCTCAAAAAATTAGCATATTGTGATAAAGTTCATTATTTTCTGTAATGTACTGATAAACATTAGACTTTCATATATTTTAGATTCATTACACACAACTGAAGTAGTTCAAGCCTTTTCTTGTTTTAATATTGATGATTTTGGCATACAGCTCATGAAAACCCAAAAATCCTATCTCAAAAAATTAGCATATCATGAAAAGGTTCTCTAAACGAGCTATTAACCTAATCATCTGAATCAACTAATTAACTCTAAACACCTGCAAAAGATTCCTGAGGCTTTTAAAAACTCCCAGCCTGGTTCATTACTCAAAACCGCAATCATGGGTAAGACTGCCGACCTGACTGCTGTCCAGAAGGCCATCATTGACACCCTCAAGCAAGAGGGTAAGACACAGAAAGAAATTTCTGAACGAATAGGCTGTTCCCAGAGTGCTGTATCAAGGCACCTCAGTGGGAAGTCTGTGGGAAGGAAAAAGTGTGGCAGAAAACGCTGCACAACGAGAAGAGGTGACCGGACCCTGAAGAAGATTGTGGAGAAGGACCGATTCCAGACCTTGGAGGACCTGCGGAAGCAGTGGACTGAGTCTGGAGTAGAAACATCCAGAGCCACCGTGAACAGGCATGTGCAGGAAATGGGCTACAGGTGCCGCATTCCCCAGGTCAAGCCACTTTTGAACCAGAAACAGCGGCAGAAGCGCCTGACCTGGGCTACAGAGAAGCAGCACTGGACTGTTGCTCAGTGGTCCAAAGTACATTCGGAAATCAAGGTGCCAGAGTCTGGAGGAAGACTGGGGAGAGGGAAATGCCAAAATGCCTGAAGTCCAGTGTCAAGTACCCACAGTCAGTGATGGTCTGGGGTGCCATGTCAGCTGCTGGTGTTGGTCCACTGTGTTTTATCAAGGGCAGGGTCAATGCAGCTAGCTATCAGGAGATTTTGGAGCACTTCATGCTTCCATCTGCTGAAAAGCTTTATGGAGATGAAGATTTCATTTTTCAGCACGACCTGGCACCTGCTCACAGTGCCAAAACCACTGGTAAATGGTTTACTGACCATGGTATTACTGTGCTCAATTGGCCTGCCAACTCTCCTGACCTGAACCCCATAGAGAATCTGTGGGATATTGGGAAGAGAAAGTTGAGAGACGCAAGACCCAACACTCTGGATGAGCTTAAGGCCGCCATCGAAGCATCCTGGGCCTCCATAACACCTCAGCAGTGCCACAGGCTGGTTGCCTCCATGCCACGCCGCATTGAAGCAGTCATTTCTGCAAAAGGATTCCCGACCAAGTATTGAGTGCATAACTGAACATAATTATTTGAAGGTTGACTTTTTTTGTATTAAAAACACTTTTCTTTTATTGGTCGGATGAAATATGCTAATTTTTTGAGATAGGATTTTTGGGTTTTCATGAGCTGTATGCCAAAATCATCAATATTAAAACAAGAAAAGGCTTGAACTACTTCAGTTGTGTGTAATGAATCTAAAATATATGAAAGTCTAATGTTTATCAGTACATTACAGAAAATAATGAACTTTATCACAATATGCTAATTTTTTGAGAAGGACCTGTATATTGCTTGTTACTACCATACCCTACCATCAAAGAACAATCCAAAATAATTTTTCCTGCTCCTGACGATCGCAGCAATACCACATATGTGTATATTATTTGTTGTTTGCACCCAGGAACAATAGTGCGCATTTTGCTTTTTTCCTACTTAAAACACACTGACACTAACTGACACTGATACTAATTAAAAAAAAAATCCTGCCCAAAACATACTGACCCTGACTTTTGACCCAACCACTAACCCTGGCACTGACCTAGATCAAACCTTGATGTAGGTATTTTTTATTTTATTTTTTATTATTTATTTATTTATTTTTGCACACACTTTTTTTTTCTCTCTCCTCCATTCACAGAGAGAGAGAAAACACAGGGGCGGGTTTCACAGTGACTGAACACTGTGGTAGCCAATCAGAGGCTACCACAGAGATCGGGTGACCCGGAATCGGGAGTTCCGCATCCCGATTATTAGTACGGGGGCCGAGGCTCTCGGTGAGACCCCGGTCTCTGTGCTGGGAGCGCGCTGTGCAGCGCGGTCCCAGCACAAAAGGGAGATAAGCATATATGCGGCCCCATGGAAAAAAGCCCAGTGCAGTGGGGCTGCATATATCTGTTACATCAGCGTCAAGGGGTTAAATATCACCTTTGGGTGGACGAATCCTTTAAAGCTGGCCATAGATGGATACAATTTTGACTGAAAATTCTTAGAAAAACAAACACATTCTTTTCCTAATTATTAGTGGGTCAAATAGATTTTTGTTTTTGACCCCATTGATGAATTTCTAACGGCGTATGTGGTTTTATTCAGAAAAGTCCATTAATTTCAAAATCAAAATGTTTAAAGCAACTAAAATCTTTCAAACAACATTAGAATGTTCTGAGAATTTTTGTACAAATTTTCATAAAATTTTTCATTTATAATTCTATCCATCTATGACCAGCTTAAGACTATGACAGTTAGGGCCTGTTCCAGTGGTGGCTGGTGCTCAATATTTTGGGGGCGCGGCAAAAAAAACTCCCCCCTCACTCGCACCGCCGTCGTGCCCCCCTTCCTCACCCGCACTGCCGCCGCCAACCCACCCACCCCCCCCCCCCCACATGGGTGGCGGACGGAAAGGTGGCCTTACCTTAGGAGATGAGGAGGGGTAGGGCTACTGCTCCTCACTCCAGCCGAAGGAAGAGCCAGGCTTCGCCCCCTGGCTGAACAGACAGGCTACTCCTCCTGGCCAAACAGACAGGCTTCTCATCCTGGTCCTGAGACTCCCTGGCCAATCAGGTCTCAGGACCCACTTCCTGATTAGCCAGGAGGAGAAGCAGGAAGACATTAGTGAATATTAAGTCGCTAATGTCACACAAGTGGGTGGGCTCGGGGGCAGTGCTCTGCACCCCCGAGCCCACCCTTTTTGAAGCCAATTAGAGCCTTCGGCTCTAATCACATGCTTGAAAAAAAAACCCATAGAAATCCATGCACCCTGATGTAAATAAGACTGGGCGCATGGACTAGGGGGGGCAGTGCCTGTGTGCCCCTAATGGATGGGCGGCCACTGGCCTGTTCATGTCATCACTGCTTCTCTACCCATGCAAGTCAACGCAAATGTAAAAACAGCTCAAAGCAGGTTCATGCAGATTAGAAGCCAAATGCAGGTCAAAAGTCAGAAGGAGAATATCGCAGTTTAACTGTGAATGATCTCAAAGACAGCTAAAACCACAAGCAGAATGTGCCTACATGCAAGTGTAGCGGCCTCACCCTCTCTCTCTTCTTTAGTGGATACTGTGGCTTCGGTCTAGGGGTACCTTGAAGGGGAGAGCGAGGTGCACCACGGCCCATGTCCTCTAGATTGCAGCATGTAGAGGTGAAGGCCAGCATCTAATTACACCCGGGCTGTGTATACGCTCAGAGCCAAGTCTGTTCTGCTGATAACCCCCTTTGCTCCCAGTAATTGGAGTACCACACGCTGAAAAGGTCCAACACTTATTTATTCCATAACGGCAAACAAATAGTCCTTTGCGAGCAGACAGTTTGAGACCCATAGAACAGTTCAGTATTGGTGGGGAGTAGGTCAAGGCACAATCCTCAAAGAAAACTAAACCGTTGAGGTTTCACCAACGGTTGCTAAGCACAGTGGCTGTAAAACAAACTTTTTGGCTTCAGAGTCTCTTCCAGCGACACAATGAACAGGAACTGGAGTTACCTTCGCTACGCTGCAGCCCCTGTCAGGGGGAAGACATCCCTCCAAGAGAGTTACCAGAGGCCCCAACGTCACCGGATTAATGCTGTACCAGGCTATTCGGAAGGGTTACACTCCCCGGCCTCCTCACCTCAGACACGGGTCCCAACACCTTAGGGCCCCTCGGACTCCTCCACCCTCGCGGAACCCAGTCGAAGTTACTAGGCCCCAGGCCTTGGTCATAGTACCTCACCCCAGGCTTAAGGTGCCTGGGATGGACTCCATCCCTCGCTCCGGCCAGGTCAAGGGCACCTGGGCCCGGAACTCCGGCACCAGCACCCAGGCTGAAGGTGCCTGGGCGTGGCTGCGTCCTCCAACTCTGAACCCCAAGGTCAGGGCGTCCACCCCATTTATCTCCTCTCCCTTTGCGTCACAGCGGGTTCTCCGCCCCGCTGTACCAGCGCCAGGAAAGGACAAAAAGGAACAGTCTTGCGGTGCAGGTTCAACTCCGGCCCAGGGCGACAGCACCACCTGCAGGCCGCAGGGAACCTTGCACACCAGAGTTCTCCAAGAACCACAAAAGGGATTCTCAGACTCCCTAACAATCAGTACATCTGGGTTGAATAACCCAGATGCTCCCCCCCAAATTTAAATGCCCGCTACACAAGCTACAGTGGGGAGAACAAGTATTTGATACACTGCCAATTTTGCAGGTTTTCCTACTCACAAAGCATGTAGAGGTCTGTAATTTTTATCATAGATACTCTTCAACCGTGAGAGGCGGAATCTAAAATCCAGGAAAATCACATTGTATGATTTTTAAATAATTAATTTGCGCTTTATTGCATGACATAAGTATTTGATCACCTACCAACCAGTAAGAATTCCGGCTCTCACAGTTTCCTGTTATTTTTTCTTTAAGAAGCCCTTCTGTTCTCCACTCATTACCTGTATTAACTGCACCTGTTTGATTGAGTGTGTGGACAGGTGTCTTTTATACAGGTAACGGGGATAAAATTGTAGACCCGCACAGGGCTGGGATGGGCTACAGGACAATAGGCAAGCAGCTTGGTGAGAAGGCAACAACTGTTGGCACAATTATTAGAAAATGGAAGAGGTTCAAGATGAGGGTCCATCTCCCTCGGTCTGAGGCTCCAGGCAAGATCTCACCTTGTGGAGCGTCAATGATCATGAGGAAGGTGAGGGATCAGCCCAGAAATACATGGCAGGACCTGGTTAATGACCTGAAGAGAGCTGGGACCACAGTCTCAAAGACAACCATTAGTAACACACTATGCCATCATGGATTAAAATCCTGCAGCGTACGCAAGGCCCCCCTGCTCAAGCCAGCGCATGTCCAGGCCCATCTGAAGTTTGCCAATGACCATCTGGATGATCCAGAGGAGGAATGGGAGAAGATCATGTGGTCTTATGAGACAAAAATAGAGCTTTTTGATCTAAACTCCATTCGCCGTGTTTGGAGGAAGAAGAAGGATGAGTACAACCCCAAGAACACCATCCCAACCATGAAGCATGGAGGTGGAAACATCATTCTTTGGGGATGCTTTTCTGCAAAGGGGAAAGGACGACTGCACCGTATTGAGGGGAGGATGGATGGGGCCATGTATCGCAAGATCTTGGCCAACAACCACCTTCCCTCAGTAAAAGCATTGAAGATGGGTCATGGCTGGGTCTTCCAGCATGACAACAACCCAAAACACACAGCCAGGGCAACTAAGGAGTGACTCCGTAAGAAGCATCTCAAGGTCCTGGAGTGGCCTAGCCAGTCTCCAGACCTGAACCCAATAGAAAATATTTGGAGGGAGCTGAAAGTCCGTATTGCCCAGTGACAGCCCCGAAACCTGAAGGATCTGGAGAAGCTCTGTATGGAGGAGTGGGCCAAAATCCCTGCTGCAGTGTGTGCAAACCTGGTCAAGAACTACAGGAAACGTATGATCTCTGTAATTACAAACAAAGGTTCTGCTTTTCTGATGTATCAAATACTTAAAAATCATACAATTTGCATTTTATTGCATGATATAAGCAATTAATGTGATTTTCTGGATTTTTGTTTTAGATTCCGTCTCACACAGTTGAAGAGTATCTATGATAACAATTACAGACCTCTACATGCTTTGTAATAAGTAGGAAAACCTGCAGAATCGGCAGTGTATCAAATACTTGTTCTCCCCACAGTATATTTGCCTATAGATGCTAAACCTAAAAAAGTCCTCATTTAAGTTTGCTAGCTACAATCTTTCCTTCTTGACCTTAATCCCCAATATAAAGGGTTATGCCACGTACACGCGGTCTGAAATTCCGCCAGTAAAAGTCCGATGTGAGCTTTTGGTCGGAAATTCCGACTGTGTGTATGCTCCATCGGACTTTTGCTGTCGGAATTTCCGCCAGCAAAAGATTGAGAGCAGGTTCTCAAATTTTCCGACAGAAAAAAATCCTATCGGAAAATTTGATCGTCTGTAGCAATTCCGACGCGCAAATTTCCGACGCATGCTCAGAAACAATTTGACGCATGCTCGGAAGCATTGAACTTCTTTTTCTCGGCTCCTCGTATTGTACATCACCACGTTCTTGACGGTCGAAAGTTCCGAGAACTTTTGTGTGACCGCGTGTATGCAAGACAAGCTTGAGCGGAATTCCGTCTGAAAATCCATCCAAGTTTTTTCAGACGGAGATTCTGCTCGTGTGTACGCGGCATAAGTATTTTTTGAAGAGAATTTAGGGCTTGTTCACACTTGACTAACTTTCTAATGCTTTACAAACACTCCTATAGCATCAGTATGGGCGTTAGACTGGCATTTTACAAGCCTTAATGACGAGTTAAAAATACTCCCCAAAAACCCTATGGGCATTTTTGATGCGTCTGATGAGCGTTAAAGTGCGTTAAAACTGCTCCATAAATGCCTATTCCATAACAGGAAATAAACGAATCATAACACCCTGCAACTGCACCGCCTGCCAGAGCTTTGCGAAGCGTTACCATAGACTTGAATGGGAGGCGTTGAAAGGCTTCACCCTGACTCGACATGAGGCTTCAATTTTGATAGTGTAAACAGCACTCTTGTGCTGTATGCGACCTATGCATTAAGGTGAAAAAACATATGATAGTTACAGGCCCCCCAGCTCCCCGGTTTACTTACCTAAGCCCTCAAAAGTATCTAGAACGTGCTGGCTTCTCGGCTCTTCTCGGCCCGGTCTTCTCAGCTCTTCATTGGATAGATTGATAACAGTGCAGCCATTGGCTCACGCTGCTGTCAATCAAATCCAAATGACGTGGGCGCCGGGAGGGGCGCGGCCGGGTCCGGCATTTGGGTCTATGGACGCAAATGCTGGACACGGGAGTGCGTCCGCAAGGTAACCCCCTTGGGAAAGAGCTTCCCAAAGGGGGTTATCTGATGCGAGGAGGAGCCGAGACAGCCGCCGAGGGACCCCAGAAGATGTGGATCGGGGCCATTCTGTGAAAAACAAGCTGCACAGCGGAGGTAAGTATGACATGTTTGTTATTTATTTTATTTTATTACGAACCTTTAGTATCACTTTAACCTTACTACAAGGGAACCAATGGGAGTAAAAGGGAACCAATGGGAAGGCTCTGTAATGGTGCCATCTGATATCATGGCCAATCCAAATTTATAGGTTTTAGGTAAAATCAAGCCCTTGCCATTCTTGCATAACTTTAGTTGACAAGAACTGGTAGACCATCAGTACTTGATATGCAAAAAAATATTTGTTTATGTATTTACAGACACAACAATCCATGCTAAGAGAAACAATATAACAATGCAACTCACTTTAAAGTGGATGTAAAGCCACTCTCATCCTTTCTAAACTACTGCCATAGTGCTGATCTATAAGGCCCCATGCACACCAGACGCAGGTGCAAACTCTGCTGAACACACGTTTTTAAACGCTGAAACCGGCGTTTATAAACGCGCGTTTTGCCGCGTTTGCGGCCGCGTTTAGCGGCGTTTAACCGTGTTTGCGTTTATAAGCGTTTCATCATAGACCCTCCCTAAGCTCAAAAAAGAGTAAATTTTAACCATTTCAGCCAGTTTGTGAGACCAGAGTGAGTAGCAGCAGCTGAGAGAGCAGCAGTGTACTTGTATTTAGCGTATCACTTGCCACATCATCTGCCACAAGTTGTGGATTGTCCACTTGCCACGTCACCTGCCACGTCACCTGGCCACAAGTTGTGGATTGTCCACTTGCCACCTCACCTGGCCACATCACGTGCCACGTCACCTGCCACAAGTTGTGGATTGTCCACTTGCCACGTTACCTGGCAACGTCACCTGGCCATGTTACCTGCCACGTCACCTGGCCACGTTACCTGCCACGTCAGCTGGCCACGTCACCTGCCACAAGTTGTGGATTGTCCACTTGCCACGTCACCTGCCACGTCACCTGGCCACGTCACCTGCCACAAGTTGGGGATTGTCCACTTGCCATGTCACCTGGCCACATCACGTGCCATGTCACCTGGCCACGTCACCTGCCACAAGTTGTGAATTGTCCACTTGCCACGTCACCTGCCACGTCACCTAGCCATGTTACCTGCCCACATTACCTGCCACGTCACCTGCCACGTCACCTGCCACAAGTTGTGGATTGTCCACTTTCCACGTCACCTGGCCACATCACGTGCCACGTCACCTGCCACAAGTTGTGAATTGTCCACTTGCCACATCACCTGCCATGTCACCTGGCCACGTTACCTGCCACGCCACCTGGCCACGTCACCTGCCACGTCACCTGGCCACGTCACCTGCCACAAGCTGTGGATTGTCCACTTGCCACGTCACCTGGCCACGTCACCTGGCCACATCACCTGACACAAGTTGTTGATTGTCCACTTGCCACGTTACCTGCCACAAGTTGTGGATTGTCCACAATGCAATGCAAGCAATTACAGTTTTCTTTTATATTTTTTAATAGTTTTTCATCATTTGCCATAATTTTTGAGATTTCTAATGTTAAAAAATAGGTCACCTTTAAAAACGCTTATAAACGCAAACGCGGCAAAACGCTGGTACCGCGTTTAGCGTCTGAAACGTGGAAAACGTTTGCGTCTGAACCCATTTTTTTGCTTCTGGAAAAACGAGGTTAAACGCAACTGCTTGTAAACGCCAAAAAACGAGACTGTGTGCATGGACACATAGGATAACATTGAATGGGTTCAGGAACAGTTGAAAAAAGCGTCCAACTGCCTCTGAACGCGCGTTCAACAGCAAATAACAGCGTCTCGTGTGCATGGGGCCTAAGGATATAAATGCCTCCTGCATGTATCCTAATGCCCCATGCACACGAGACGCAGGTGCAAACTCTGCTGAACACACGTTTTTAAACGCTGAAACCGGCGTTTATAAACGCGCGTTTTTCTGCGTTTGCGGCCGCGTTTAGCGGCGTTTAACCGCGTTCGCGTTTATAAGCGTTTCATCATAGACCCTCCCTAAGCTCAAAAAACAGTAAATTTTAACCATTTCAGCCAGTTTGTGAGACCAGAGTGAGTAGCAGCAGCTGAGAGAGCAGCAGTGTACTTGTATTTAGCATATCACTTGCCACATCATCTGCCACAAGTTGTGGATTGTCCACTTGCCACGTCACCTGCCACGTCACCTGGCCACATCACCTGGCCACGTCACCTGGCCACGTCACCTGCCACAAGTTGTGGATTGTCCACTTGCCACGTCACCTTGCCACATCACGTGCCACGTCACCTGCCACAAGTTGTGAATTGTCCACTTGCCACGTTACCTGGCCACGTCACCTGGCCATGTTACCTGCCACGTCACCTGGCCACGTTACCTGCCACGTCAGCTGGCCACGTCACCTGCCACAAGTTGTGGATTGTCCACTTGCCACGTCACCTGCCACGTCACCTGGCCACGTCACCTGCCACAAGTTGTGGATTGTCCACTTGCCATGTCACCTGGCCACATCACGTGCCACGTCACCTGGCCACTTCACCTGCCACAAGTTGTGAATTGTCCACTTGCCACGTCACCTGCCACGTCACCTGGCCACGTCACCTGCCACAAGTTGTGGATTGTCCACTTGCCACGTCACCTGGCCACGTCACCTGCCACAAGTTGTGGATTGTCCACTTGCCACGTCACCTGGCCACGTCACCTAGCCATGTTACCTGCCCACATTACCTGCCACGTCATCTAGCCACGTCACCTGCCACAAGTTGTGGATTGTCCACTTTCCACGTCACCTGGCCACATCACGTGCCACATCACCTGCCACAAGTTGTGAATTGTCCACTTGCCACGTCACCTGCCACGTCACCTGGCCACGTCACCTGCCACAAGTTGTGGATTGTCCACTTGCCACGTCACCTGGCCACGTCACCTGGCCACGTCACCTGGCCACGTTACCTGCCCACGTCACCTGCCACGTCACCTGGCCACGTCACCTGCCACAAGCTGTGGATTGTCCACTTGCCACGTCACCTGGCCACGTCACCTGGCCACATCACCTGACACAAGTTGTTGATTGTCCACTTGCCACTTTACCTGCCACAAGTTGTGGATTGTCCACAATGCGATGCAAGCAATTACAGTTTTCTTTTATATTTTTTAATAGTTTTTCATCATTTGCCATCATTTTTGAGATTTCTAATGTTAAAAAATAGGTCACCTTTAAAAACGCTTATAAACGCAAACGCGGCAAAATGCCGGTACCGCGTTTAGCCGCGTTTAGCCGCGTTTAGCAGCGTTTAGCGTCTGAAACGTGAAAACTTTTGCGTCTGAACCCATTTTTTTGCTTCTGGAAAAACGAGGTTAAACGCAACTGCTTGTAAACGCCAAAAAACGAGAGTGTGTGCATGGACACATAGGATAACATTGAATGGGTTCAGGAGCAGTTGAAAAAAGCGTCCAACTGCCTCTGAACGCGCGTTCAACAGCAAATAACAGCGTCTCGTGTGCATGGGGCCTTATCTGTCAAATGTCTCCCCTCTGTCTGTTATAAGAACTGAAAAACTGCAGATTCTGTGGGTGGATCTGTTGTCTGGAGCTCGGTGGGTGGAGTCGTGATGTCAGTAAACTCCCCGCCCACCTCTACACTCCCCTTGTAAACATGCATTTTCTCCTGTGTATTCCTTCTGCTATGATCACTAACATCCAGTCAAAATCCAGAAAAGTAACCACATGACTTCGGAAAAGGAGCTAGTGCACGAGATATGTAAATAGCCTGTCACTCAAAGCAAGGGGGCGGAACGGACAAAGGTTTTTCTCTGTTTGTCCGTTTATCTCACTGAACAATAAAAGAGGATTGCTCAGAGCTGATTAACTCTTTGTGGCAAGACCTGGCACAAATGATAGGAAATCTTATACTCTACATTGTGACAGCAAAAAAATAAAATAAATTGTGTTCACATCCACTTTAACACATTTGCTTACATTTTTTTTTAAAGTTCTATCGCTTGTAGCAACCAAATTCCGTAAATTTCCAGAAAAAGTTAGAAAATTGGGCAAAATTACTTATTTTCCTCTAAACATGTGTAAGACTAAGCTGAAATTATTTACAGTGTGGTTAGTCACATAAAACAGACCAGAGAAAAAGAAAAATTTAAAATATTTTGGAGTAAACAGTTAAACATACAAAACATATGTCACCTGGGAAAAGTGTGTGGGCCGCTCAGACTTGATAGGGAGGGGGTATGTGGACAGTACATCCGCAGCTGCGACTAGAGTGCTGACAGGGGATGGAACCCGTCCTGGCTCCTGCAAAGGTTCAAGAAAGGAAGGGTAACCCCTGGAAGTCGCACATCTATAGTGTTCTACTGCAATGAATGGAGTGGCAACCTCAACCTGGACTCAGACCAGGACAAGCCACCAACACATTTCACTCCGCCCTCAGGAGCTTAGAAACAGCTAAACATACAAAACATATGTGTAAAGAGTTTACTTGCTGAAGATGTTAGTGGAGTATTGGACCACGCTAGCCATCAATTACAGTTTAATCCCCTAGCACCGACTGTATGCACATATGCGGCCTCGGGTTTAAGGGGTTATACCGGGATGATGTCTGCAGCTGCAAGCATTACCCCGGTACCGTTTTTTAGAGCGGGCGGTCGGCTCTTTAGGGATAACAACCGTTGTGGCTAAAAGCTACCCGTCCGGTCACTTCCGGTTTACTCAGCTGCCAATGACGGCGCGTTAAAAAAAATTACACTATTCAGAATCGCGGTTTTTGCCGATCTGAATACTTTGATGTGCAAAGTAGGGATTTGGGGTCTTTTAGACCCCTGATCCCTCCATAAAGAGTACCTGTCACCACCTATTACTGTCACAAGGGATGTTTACATCCCTTGTGACAGCAATAAAAGTGATGAGAATTTTTTTTAAGTGACAATATAAATAAATAAATAAATAAATAAGGAAAAAAAATTAAAGTGCCCCTATCCCCACAAGCTCGCGAAGCAAAGAAAACGCATACGTAAGTCACGCCCGCATATGTAAACAATGTTCAAATCACAGATGTGAGGTATCGACGCGATCGTTAGAGCGAGAACAATAATTCTAGCAAAAGACTTCCTCTGTAACGCTAACCTGGTAACCGTATTTTTTTTTTTTTAAAGCATTGCCTATGGAGAATTTTAGGTACCATCGTTTGTCGCCATTCCACGAGTGTGCGCAATTTCAAAACATGACATGTTAAGTATCTATTTACTCAGCGTACCATCTTCCTTCATATTATACAAAAAAATTGGGCTAAGGCCCCTTTCACACTGTTTTAGCGCTAATAATAGCGCTGTTATACCGCATGAAAAAATCCTGCCCTGTGCCTTCAATGTGAAAGCCCGAAGGCTTTCACACTGAAGCGGTGCGCTAGCAGGACCGCTCCAAAAGTCCTGCTAGCCGCTTCTTTACAGCGGTAAAGGAGCGGTGTGTTCACCGCTCCTTTACCGCGGTCTCCCATTGAAATCAATGGGGCAGCGCGGTAATACCGCCCGCAAACCGCGGCAATAGCCGCGGTTTCGGGCGGTATTAACCCTTTTTCGGCCGCTAGCGGGGGTTAAATTAACCCCCCTAACGACCGCATACCGCGGTAAGAACGACGGTATAGCAGCGCTGAAAATCGCGCTGCTATACCGCCACCGCTCCTGCCCGCCCCAGTGTGAAAGGGGCCTAACTTTGCTGTTTAGTTTTTTTTAAATTCATGAAAGTGTATTTTTTCCCCAAAAAGTACGTTTGAAAGACCGCTGTGCATATATATATATAGTTTGGGGGTTCTAAGTAATTTTCTAGCAAAAAATACAGATTTTAACTTGTAAGCCACAAATGTCAGAAATTGGCTAATAGGCATGAAAGGGTTAAAAAAAAAATTACGTTTAAGTGATACCCTTTATTGGCTAATTTATGTTATCCAATGAAAAGTATCACAGACTCCAAATGTCTTGCTAAAGGATTTGTAATTCTGTATATCTGGTCATGTCACATACCTAACCTTCACACACTGTATACTGACGATGGTGACATCAGTCGTTTTCTGAGTCAGGTTAGCTGCTTCCGGTATCACATTCCACTGAACTGTGACTTTGCAGTGTGATGATGCTGATCGATTGCGTAATGTAAGGACTGGAGGCGGATAGGTGAAATGAGGCTGCACAGCTAAACCAAGAAGAGGGGGAGTTGTCATACGGTGTTGCAGAGATATGCGAGTCATAGGATGGCTTCAAAAGAATTGTAATTTACTTACTAATTGGCAGTAAAAAAAAGAATTCCAGGTATGGATATTTTATATATAGTTACACTTCTCCTGCTTGAAACAAAGTAACTACTGTATGTACGGTATATACCATATCTGGCCAATGTCCCTGACAGCTGAAAATCACCACTACTCCAGGGATCTCCACTAGCTTCTGGTCCCATGCTGAGCGCCTGCTCTGCTGCGTTCTGAACACAGTAGGTCGGCTGCTCAGCACAGGTGCCCAGGGCCGGTGCTACCACTAGGAAAACTAGGCAGCCGCCTAGGGCGCATTGCTACCTAGGGCGCCTGGCCACTGGTGTTTCTACTCTCTTCTCTCTGCAGCAAGCAACTATGTCTCAGCATCAGCAGGCAGCCGTCTCTCCGCAAAGTGTCACAGGCACAGTGGCAGTGGAGGACTGTGTCTGTGTCCCGACTCCCGAATGAATGGAATCAAGCAAACATTCATTGATGGGCAATGGTAGGCTGCATTGATGGGTGATGGTAGGCTGCATTGATGGGCAATGGTAGGCTGCATTGATGGGCGATGGTAGGCTGCATTGATGGGCGATGGTAGGCTGCATTGATGGGTTATGGTAGGCTGCATTGATGGGTTTTGGTAGGCTGCATTGATGGGCGATGGTAGGCTGCATTGATGGGCGATGGTAGGCTGTATTGATGGGCGATGGTAGGCTGCATTGATGGGCGATGGTAGGCTGCATTGATGGGCGATGGTAGGCTGCATTGATGGGTGATGTTAGGCTGCATTGATGGGTGATGGTAGGCTGCATTGATGGGCGATGGTAGGCTGCATTGATGGGCGATGGTAGGCTGCATTGATGGGTGATGGTAGGCTGCATTGATGGCTGATGGTAGGCTGCATTTGATGGGTGCTGGTGGGCTGCATTTGATGAGCGCTTCATTAAAAAGGTGGGGTATGCATGGTCAGGGCAAAGGGGGTGGAGCCAGGGGTGGAGCGGCAAAGTTAGGTTCCGCCTAGGGTGTCAAAAATCCTTGCACCAGTCCTGCAGGTGACATTCAGAGAAAGCTTTGCACTTTCTGAATAAATACAAAGCATTTTCTGATTGAATGAGGTGGACAGGCGGAACAATGTCACCTGGAAGCAATTGGAGATCACTGGAGTAGCAATGTCTATTTCAATTCATTCCCAGCTTCCGGGGGGGGGTTGGCCAGGTATAGTTTATACATGGCTATATATATTAGTCCAGAAGCTGGACTGGTATAACTATGAAAAACTTTCCATACCTGAAATTCTTCTTTAAATGAAGGGCAGGGCATTTTTTTCATCCTAGCAATAGAGATAAAGTAATTTAGAACATAATTGTTGTCATCTACTTAATTTGCTAGACACAATTATGTCCAGCTTCTGGAATATTTTCCAATTTAGTATTAGCGTAGTGTGGACAGATTTCTAGCTCTCTGAAGAACCATAAAAAGAAGGACTGGTATTTTTTTACAGCTTGTAGAACCACGTAGCACATGCTTAACTACTTGCTTACTGGGCACTTAAAGTGGTTGTAAACCCACTTTATAAACAAAGACCTACAGGTAAGCCTAGATTAAGGCTTACCTGTAGGTGCATGAAATATCTCCTTAACCTACACGGTTAAGGAGATATTTGCATTTAATGGTTAACCCCATTCACAAATTCGGCTAGGTCGCAACATTCGACGACGTAGCCGAATTCGACGGCTCACGCGCGCATGCGCGGAGTCACGTCTTCGCCACTCCGGCCAATCACAGCGCCGGAGCGGCGATACCCGGAAGTAACCTTCCGGCTATCGCCGCAGCGATGGATGCGGCTGAAGAGGGAGACGAGGACGGCTTCGGGGGCCCCGATCTAAGGTAAGTGATGCATAATGAGCTATTATGCTAGTCATATTAGCTCATTATGCCTTTCTCTTACAGCTAGTTAAAAAAAAAAAAAAAATGTAGGAGGGTTTACAACCACTTTAAACCCCCTTCCTGCCCAGGCCAATTTTCAGCTTTCAGCGCTGTCACGATTTGAATGACAATTGCGCGGTCGTGCGATGTGGCTCCCAAACAAAATTGACGTCCTTTTTTTCCCACAAATAGAGCTTTCTTTTGGTGGTATTTGATCACCTCTGCGGTTTTTAATTTTTGCGCTATAAACAAAAAAAGAGCGACGATTTTGAAAAAAACACAATTTTAAATTTTTTTGCTATAATAATATCCCAATTTAAAAAAAAAAAAAAATTTCCTCCGTTTAGTCCGATACGTATTTTTCTACATATTTTTGGTAAAAAAATAAATAAAAAAAAAAATCGCAATAAGCGTTTGATTGGTTTGCGCAAAAGTTTTAGCGTCTACAAAATAGGGCATAGTTTTATTGCATTTTTATTAATAATTTTTTTTTACTAAACAAAATTTACGTCTTTTTTTTCCCCACAAATAGAGCTTTCTTTTGGTGGTATTTGATCATCTTTGCGGTTTTTATTTTTTGCGCTATACACAAAAAAATAGCGACAATTTAGAAAAAAACACAATATTTTTTACTTTTTGCTATTATAAATATTCTCATTTTTAAAAAAAATAAAACATTTTTCCTCAGCTTAGGCCAATACTTATTCTTCTACATATTTTTGGTAAAAAAAAAAAATCGCAATAAGCGTTTATTGATTGGTTTGCGCAAAAAGTTATAGTGTCTACAAAATAGGGCATAGTTTTATAGCATTTTTATTATTAATCTTTTTTTACTAGTAATCAGCGATTTTTATTGTGACTGCGACATTATGGCGGACACATCGGACACTTTTGACACCATTTTGGGACCATTGTCATTTTTACAGCGACCAGTGCTATAAAAATGCACTGTTTACTGTAAAAATGACACTGGCAGGGAAGGGGTTAACACTAGGGGGCGAGGAAGGGGTTAAATGTGTAACCTGGGAGTGATTACTACTGTGTGGGGGAGGGGACTGACTGGGGGAGGTGACCGATCTGTGTCCCTATGTACAAGGGACACAGCATCGGTCTCCTCTCCCTGACAGGACGTGGATCTCTGTGTTTACACACAGAGATCCACATCCTTGTCTGTGTACACGCCAATCGCGGGTACCTGGCGGACATCGCGGCATCTCAGTGATGCGCCCCCCCAGTGGCTGGAATAGCCAAGGCCGTATAATGACGGCCTCCCGGATTTCTAGATCCACCTTGAGGCCGTCATTTGTATATGGCCCGGCTATCAAGTGGTTAAGCCTCGTACACACGGTATGATTGTTGGCAGGGGATTGTCTGTTGACAGACTGTTGTCCTAAATTCTTAGTACGCTCCTTTTGACAATTGTTGTCCAATTTTCAGCCAACAAATGTTGGATGACATGCTAGTAAATTTTTGGCGGACAGGGCTCCACGTCTGCTTTTCATATGGTCAGTACACAAATCTATCACACAAAAGTCGAAAGTACAGAAAGGGGCCCAAAGGGTGGCGCTCAAGAGCTGAAATTCCTCGTAGTACGTCACTACGTTCGTGTTTGTGGCACGAAAATTGTGTAGATCCTGGGACACGCCCTTTTGACAAAAATCAGATGCTCGGTTGGCCAACAATCGTACTGGGTGTAAGAGGCTTAACACTCAAAAATACTGCTAATGATGTGGCAGGGGGCTACTGCCCTGTTAGTGTGACCTGTCTTCCTAGGTGTTTAATGCCTTGCCTTTATTGGGGAGGGGTCCTGAAGAGTTGTAAGGGAGACACGCCAGTTATGTGCAGGTAAGTGGATAGGCTTTAGACTTGAAACCTAAAAGGCACTTGTATTTGGGACAATCCACTCTTTACACCAAGTTCACTTCACATAACCAGGCTCACGGTGGTGTTGTCCTCTGTGATGTTCTTAAAGTGAATAACACAAGGGGGCACTCTTCACATCTGGAGGAAAAGAGATTCCATCTCCAAATATGGAAAGGCTTCTTCACAGTAAGGCCCCTTTCACACTGGGGCGGGCAGGTGCGGTGGTGGTATAGCGACGCGATTTTCAGCGCCGTTATACCGTCGTTATCACCGCGGTATGCGGCCGCTAGCGGGGTGAATTTAACCCCCGCTAGCGGCCGAAAAAGGGTTAATACCGCCCGAAACCGCGGCTATTGCCGTGGTTTGCGGGCGGTATTACCGCGGTGTCCCATTGATTTCAATGGGCAGCCGCGGTAAAGGAGCGGTGAACACACCGCTCCTTCACCACTGTAAAGATGCGGCTAGCATGACTTTTGGAGCGGTCCTGCTAGCGCACCGCTTCAGTGTGAAAGCCTTCGGGCTTTCACATTGAAGAATACAGGGCACGATTTTTTCAGGCGGTATAACAGCACTAATATTAGCGCTAAACCGCCTGAAAAACGTGCCAGTGTGAAAGGGGCCTAAGAGCTATGAAAATGTGGAATAGACTCCCTCAAGAGCTAGTTCTGGCCAGCTCAGTAGATTGTTTTACTAAATGTGCAAAATATAATTGGTTACTAATATTTATAGGTAAAGTTGATCCAGGGAATATCCAATTGCCTCTTGGGGGACCAGGGAGGATTTTTTTCCCCACTGGAGCAATTTGGATCATGCTTTATTGTTTTTTTGTTTTTTTTCCGCCTTTCTCTGGATCAACTGTGGGTATAGAATTGTGAATATGGAGGTTTTGGGATTTATTTATTTTTTCTCTGTCGGTTGAACTGGATGTCTTTTTTTCAACCAGATTAACTATGTAACTATGTAAAGTTTACAACCTTATTATTAGTACATTCTGCCATATTTATAGACTTAGATATTTCATATCGTTGGACTGTAATTCGTAATGCCTAGGTTGCTGTTTGTTCTGTAAACTATTGGAGTAAATGTTGAGCAATGACTGTAAATTTGAATAAAAGGCATACAATCAAGAAATGCCTCATTGATGTGTTCGGTGAAGACAATCAGCTTATGAAGTAAGCTTGGCTGGATAACAATCTTGCAGCAGCCTGATCTGTTAAATGCTTCTGTAATACTGTGTACAGGACTGGTAGTAAGATCTCTACAACATGCAAGGCCACAACCATTACCCTGGGGAAGGAGAAATTTAGCAGCCTGTTCGGGTCAGTAGTGAATAGTTGTTTAGTGGTGGAGGATCAGTCATTAATGGTGGCCAGGAAGGTTACCCCTGGTACAATATCTATAAGATGCAAAGGCACAGGCCTTACCTTGGAAACAGAAAATTAACAACCGGTTCGGGTCAGTAGCGAATGGTGATTTACTGACAAAGGATCAGTCATTGATGGTGACCAGGAAGGTGTCCCTGGGCACAATCTCTAGGATATGTAAGGCACCGTCATAACTATGGGGAAAGAGACATTTAGGAGCTGATTCAGGTCAGGATTGAATGGTGGCTTAGCGACAGAGGGTCCATTGATGGTCACGACCAGGAAGGTCCCCCCGAACCCCCCCCGGGCACATGCGTCAACCATCTAGGCTTCCATTCTTAGGGGCCTCAGGAGTTAGAAGACATCCCCAATTGAGTAAAACCAGGAACCACTGTGAGTTTGAGGCCTTGTGAGCAAAGTGTAAGTTGTGAATCCAGACCAGGCCTAGTGTAGAAGTAATGTGGAAGCTTGAGGAGGTACAGTATATAGAGCCAGAACTGCCCAGACACCAGGGGAGTCACCTACAACACGACTAACCTGTATACAATTGCGTGGTGGCACACTGCCTGCATGTAAATGATCGCATACCACCGTTTTTAAACTTTTTAAATAAACTGTTTTATGTTATAAAGGTTGGTTCCTACATGGATAGTTTCCTAAGGAGGTTATAATGAGGAAAATAGGAGGTCCAGGAAAAAGCCAGAGACACAAGCATCAAGTGCTGTTTCACCAATTCTGTACATAAAAGTGTGACTTCTCTTTAGATCAGAGGTGAAAGGAGTAGTGGGAACCATAGGCGTGCACACAGGGTGTGCCTGGGCACACCCTAATCACCTCATGTGGCACACATTCCCCCTGTTTTGATATATATTTTTTTTAAATAATACAAAATAAAATAATAAAAATAAAAACTACTGACACCATCCACTACCCTACTGACACCGATTTCTGCCCTACTGACTCCGCCCACTGCTCTAATGACAACGTCAGTATATCTACATATACACACAGATATGTGTTTGAGCTTTGGGGTGCACACCCTAATGCAATGGGCTGTGCACACCTATGGTGGGAACACTTATTGATTTGCAGAGTGCTTTTGGGAACATGATTTGGTTTTGAAGACTAATGCCTTGTACACACGATCGGAATTTCCGACGGGCTAAACTCCGACGGAATTTTCCAACGGAATTCCGTTCAAGCTGTCTTGCATACACACTGTCATGCCAAATTCCGACCGTCCAAAACGCGGTGACGTACAACACGTACAGGGGAAGTTCAAATCCAACAGCGCCACCCTTTGGGCTGCTTTTGCTGATTTTGTGTTACCACGTGTTAGTAAAATTTTGGTGAGAGCCGATTCGCGCTTTTCAGCCTCGTGCTTTTCAGTCCGTTACAGCGTGACGAATGTGCTATCTCCATTACGAATGCTAGTTTTACCAGAACGAGCGCTCCCGTCTCCTAATTTATTCTGAGCATGCGTGTTTTTTTCTCCGTCGGAGTTCCACACAGACGATAGGAATATCCGATAGGATTTTTTTCCATCGGAAAAAAAAATAGAACATGTTCTATTTCTAAACTCCGACGGAAAAAAGTCCGATGGGGCCCACACACGGTCGGAATATCCGATGAAAAAATTCCGTCTGACTTTTTTCTTTGGAAATTCCGATCGTGTGTACAAGGCATAAGGAACAGTGAATTTCTGGAACAGATTTGCACCGGTTATTATACATATACTGTATATTTTTAAGGATTTCATTTTGGCACATTAGTTATCTTTGTGTTTATATAGATCTTATATGATTTATTTATTTTGGAATACTGTATGTATTTCTATAATCAGATTTTTTTGTTATTAGGGAAATAGTTACATAGGGTGGGAATAGCATTTATGATAATCGTAGAACACTTGGTTATTCAATTTTATTGCGGCATACCTCACACAATACCTTAGGGAGCAATATGATATTTTCTTGGTTATGTTTGACTATATAACACTTTGATGATGCTTGCTGGCTATACAAATCTTTGGCAGACACATGTTCATATTCACATCCATACCCAGAGCAAAGTATTACTGCAGCAGAAACCCAAAATGCAACGTGGGAATTGTTGAAATGAGCTGTGCTTGATAGGGACCTTGGGAGCAGAGAAGTTCAAAGGATGTTGGCTTGGTGAGGATGAGAGATGGGGAAAGTGTCGAGAAATAATGGACTATCTGGAGGTACGAATACCTCAAATAGTCTGGGATTTGGCTCTCAGTCTGGAGGGTCGGGAAGGGTTTAACCTTACGTGTGACCGGATGTACAAAATGTCGAAGTTGGAACAGTCCCTCTTTTGCCCAGGGAAACACACGTGTATGTGAGAGGCTATCAGGGATCAAGAGATTGAAGAGCACATTAGATAAGGGGGGGCAGATGGAAGATAATGCAAACTTGGAAAGGCATGAGCGCCACAATCTGAGCACAAATACCATGGGACTCAGGCAGAGATCGTGAAGTTTGGGGTCCCCCAATGTCCCAGGGGACCATACCAGGGAACAGGGGTGAGTTGGATAGAGGGAGCCCATTTCTATCTCCGACCAACGGTTAGGGGGCCTGAGGCTAGACCATGACACCAAGGTTCGCAAATGGGAGGCCAGGTAATATTTGTATATGTCCGGGGCTCCCATGCCCCCCTGATCTCTGGGGGAGAAAATAACCAAGCTTGCCACTCTATGGGCCCTGCCACTCCAAATGAACTTAAGAAACCACTGCTTAAGGATCTTAATCTGTGTCATCGGGATGGGGACTGGAAGGGTTTCAAAAAAGTACAATAATTTCGGCATTATTGACATTTTTAGCACATTTATCCTGCCTATCCAGGACAGGGGGAGGGATAACATAGTTTTGATTGATTGAAATAGCGGGAGATAGTTGATGGAATAGAGGGACGAATAGGATGGCGTGATCTGGACCCCAAGGTATCTAAGGGACGAAGTGCACCAGCGATAAGAGAATGTACCTTTCAAGTTCAAGAGCTCATCCGAGGGTATGTGGAGGGGGAGGGCTTCTGTTTTCGCAGTATTGACCTTATAACCCGACAAGGAGCTAAATTGAGAAAGAAGGGCATGCAGGGAAGGGAGTGAGGTATGAGGTTTGGTTAGGGTAAGAAGGACATCATCGGCAAATAAGGATATTTTATATTCCCTCTGCCGCATGGGGACCCCCGTGATGTCAGGATGGGATCTGATAGCCTCCGCCAGGGGTTCTAAGCATAATATGAAAAGGAGTGGGGAGAGAGGGCATCCCTGCCTAGTGCCATTTGTCATAGGAAAAGATTGGGAAGTGAAAGATGCTAGACGTACCTGGGAGGAGGGAGTGGAGTATAGGGAGGTCAGGGCGGAAAGGAAGGGTCCGCGTATGCCAAATTTCGTAAGGGTTGCAAACATATAGGGCCAACTCAATCTGTCAAACGCCTTTTGGGCGTCTAAGCTAAGAATTAGGGCAGGGCGTTTGACTCTGTTCAACATGTCGATAAGGTCTATAGTCCGTCGAGTATTATCTCCAGCATGTCTGGTGGGAACAAAACCCACCTGGTCTCGGTCTATTAGTTTCGTCAGGAATTGGGAAAGACGATTGGCGAGGATTTTCGTGAATAGTTTGTAATCGGAGTTTAAAAGTGCTATGGGTCTGTAATTGTCCGGTAGGGTCGGGTCCTTGTCCTGTTTTGGAATTACTGTGATGTAGGAATGGAGAAATTGTTGGTGAGGGATGTTGCCCTGCAAGAGCGAGTTGTAGAGGGACACCAGATGGGGAGAGAGAATTGGGAGGAAATTCTTGTAGTAAGAATAAGAAAGTCCGTCTGGACCGGGGGCCTTATGAGAAGGTAGGGACTTGACAGTGTGGGTTATTTCCTCTCCCGTAATGGGCGCATTGAGCATTTGCACTTCCGAGTCTGAGAGCTTGGGGAGTTTCAAATCTGACATGAACTCCTCGAAGGTCTCCGAGTCAAATGAAGGGTGATGAGTGGGGCGAGACAGTTATAAAGTTTTTTATAGAATTCACCAAACACCTGAGTCATGGTCTGTGGGCAAAAGGTAGGGGGGACCCGTCGGGAAGTTTAAGATGTTCCGGGAAAGCGTGAAAGGGTCTTGGATTGAGTCTAGAGACCAGCATCTTGTGGGGCTTGTTTGAAAACTCGTAAAACTTCTGTTTAGACCACAGGATCGTTTTGTCTATGGAAGACATATCTAATGCTTTTATGCGATTTCTTAGCCCCGTGACCGTGCGCAGACGACCCACTGTGGGAGAGCGAAGCAAGGCTCTTTCTGCATCCAGTAGGTCTGATATTAGAGAGGACTTCAGAAAAGCTACATCCTTCTTTTTTTGTGAGCTGAGGGCAATACATTGTCCCCTAAAAAAGGCCTTGTGGGCCTCCCAGAGGGTGGATACGCTGGGCACTGAGCCCTCGTTTAGGAGGAAATATTCCGTCAGGGCTGCCTCTAATTTAGTGTTGGTCTCGGGGTGTTTAAGGAGAGATTCATTAAGTCTCCAATGACACTTTCTGGGGAATGCGGCTGAGAAGCTTAAGTCTAGTGTCAAAGGAGCGTGGTCCGACCAGGTGATTGCACCCAGTTCAGAGGCCACTGTGTGGGAAATCAAGGGGGCAGTGACAAAGAAGTAATCCAATCTGGAGAACATCTTGTGGGGAGGGGAGTAGAACGAAAATTGCCTACCTGAAGGATGTTTTATCCGCCAAGTATCAAAGAGATGATGCGTTCGGATCAGTTTTCGGAAGGAGGTAGCCAGGGAGTGTGAGGCCGGTGGGGGAGAGGTGGCGAACAAGGATTTCCTGTCACGTGTGGAAGAGAGCACAGCATTAAAGTCACCCCCTAGAACTGTAAAAGGAGAAGAGCACTTCTGTAGGCGCTCCAAAGCGTCTGTAATAAACTTAACCTGACCTGAGTTAGGAGCATAGATATTCATGACCGTTATAGGGTTGGACAAATATGTTCCCTGCAAAATTATATATCTACCCTGTGGGTCTAGGTGGGTCTTCTCAATTTGAATAGGACACGAGCGTCTTATCAAGATAGCTACTCCTGCTTTACCAGAGGGGTCAGATGATACGTAGGACAGTGGGAAATGTTTAGAAGCAAACCTAAAGGAACCTCCGGCCCGGAAGTGCGTCTCCTGGACGAGAACCACATCCGCACCGGAGGCCCGGAACTCCCGAAGAGCAAGCCATCTCTTCTTTATAGAGTTCAATCCCTTAACATTATAGGAAACCAGTTTTAAAGCCATGTCACGTCCGAACAGTCAGGCCAATGGATATGCAGTTCAAATGGCAGAGGTTCGGACACGACCCGGCCCAGGAGGGGCCCAAAGAGAGACCTAGACCCCGAAAACATACTAGCTATATGACAGTCAACAAAAGAGATGAGATTTAGCGTAATGTGAAATATACCATCTAGCAACCAATACAGACATAAAATATATATGAGAGCACCAGACTGTGAATTAGGAAAAAAAAAACCCCAGAGGAGTTGAAAAATAAAAATAAAAAGTAAAAATAGAACAAAAAAAGATGGAAAGGAAAATAGGGGAGATTTCAGCCCCCCAAAAAAACAGGGGTGTATGATGGACCAAAAAAGGGACCGTTAGGTACCGCGTAGCAGCACAACACAAGGCCTACCAGGCCTAAAAGAAAAAACAATATGTAATAAAAAAAAAACCAACATGAAAAAACCTGAGGGTATCATACCACTCAGGGGTCCTTGGCCACAGCTCAAGGACTTGGTGGGGAGCATAGCAGTCACCAACGTAGGGAGTGGTCCGTGACAACCCGCCACGATGATCCGGAAAGTCGATAGTGTTGTTGAAAAAGCTCCTCAGGACCCTCCCATCAAGTATAAATGGTGTGTGAGGGGACCATGTTCGTTGAGGGTGTTATATCTGAAACGTGAACTTTAACTGAGAGCACAAAAAAAAAGAACATAGCTGCCAAACGTGGCCCAAAGCTAATTGAAAGACCAGCTCCATAAAAACGGGGAGCTGGTGTAAAGATCACAATCTCCTGCGAGGGAGAGCAAGGGAGAAACACAAGCCCGAGGGGGAATCCCTCAGGAAATCAAGTGGGTAGCCTGGCACGTTGAGAGCGTTGGGGTGTAGAGTAGGCCCTGGATCCTCTTCCTCTCACTGGGGTTCAGATTCTGGAGGGGGCTGATCCATGTCTCGGAGTGGCTGGTGGGCCTTGGTCCAACTCAGCAGGGAGCGGGGGCAGGCCCAACCGTTGTAGAAAAGCTTCACCTTCCTGGGGGTCCCGCAAAGTATGTTGGACCCCCTCCATGGTAACACTCAGGCGGAAGGGAAATCCCCAGTAGTAAGGAACCTTGTGTTCTTGAAGGTGGCATGTAACTGGTCTCAGAGAGCGACGTTTGGCCAGCGTAATAGGAGATAGGTCACTGAAGAGCTGTATTTTATCACCCTTGTACTCAATGGCAGACCTGTTGCGTGTAGCCTTAGTCAGAGCCTCCTTACTTTCATAGTAGTGGAAACGTACCACTATGTCACAGGGCCTGGCCCCCGAAGGGGGTTTGGGAGCCAGGGATCTGTGTGCTTTGTCAAGGCGCCAATCAATGTCCACTATTTCAGGTGCCAGGGTGTTGAAGAGGCCAAGAAGATAGGGCCTGATGTTATTGTCAGCTATTTGTTCAGAGACACCGCGCACTCTGAGGTTCTGGCGCCTTTCCCTATTTTCAAGGTCTTCCTGCTGTAGCTGTGATACAGAGGATTTTAGGGTAGCGTTTTCCTCTTCAAGAGCCTGCACATATTGTATAGTGTCGTCAAATTTCGTCTCCAGGGTCGCTGTACGTTCCCCCAGAGCGTCTATCTCGCCCCTAAACTCCCTGGAGATCTTTCCCATCTCCTGGGCTATGTCTCTGGTGACTTGCTGGGCTAGGGCCTGGAGTTTAAGATCCATCAGCTCTGATGTGAGGATCTGCTGAGAGGGGAGAAGGACGGGAGGGTGGGGAGGCCGCTGTGAGGAATCCTCCGCCATCTGAGCGCTAATATTATCTTCCGGCTCCCCCTGTGTAATAGAGGCCGGGGATGCGGGCCTAGTGAGGAAGCGATCCATCGTGGAGGAAGGCCGCGGAGGTTGTGGGGCACTATATATTGCTCGCTGGTCCCCAATTTTTCCCATGTAGTGCCTGGGAGGTGTGAGGAGGCTTTGAGGCTTACCCCTGTGGTGATGTAAGCCCGCGTTAGCTCGTTAGGGGACTCGGATCGCGGGACGGGACCGGAGCTCACGGATCACACATCCGCCATCTTGGAAAGCCGCGCATGCGCCCTCCGACAGCAATAAATATTAACGTGGGTTCCAACCTCTCCTCACTTTATTCAAAACTTTAAAAAGTTTTGGCTGGAGTTAACTTTAGTTTAGGGTGACCAGACATCCCGGTTTCGGGGGACAGTCCCCGGATTGAGGACACTGTCCCTGGACCAAGTCTTTCCCTGGTTTTGTCCCCGGATTGGATTTGAACAAGGGCTGGGGCAATTTCAAAGACAGTCAGATCAGAAAAAAAAAAATCTGAATTACCCGCCATTCCTCACTGTCAACAGCATCTACTCCTTGGTTTCTTCCAGGTGCTGGTTCTTCAGCCATCTTAACTGTTTGACACAAGATGACGTCATCCCGGAATCAAAACCCTGGAGTTGATTTACTAAAACTGGAGAGTGCAAAATCTGGTGCAGCTCTGCATAGAAACCAGCTTTGAGTTTTTTTTTTTGTTGTTAAAGCTTAATTGGAGAGTGCAACACCTGGTGTAGCTGTGTATGGTAGCCAATCAGCTTCTAACTTAAGCTTGTTCAGTTTTAGTAAATCAACCCCAGGGTCTTGATCCCGGTATGACGTCATCTCGTGGCAAACAAGAAGAAACCAAGGAGAAGATGCTGATGCTAGCAAGGAATGGCGGGTACTTTGGAGAGTTTGCAAAGCTTAGTTCCTCTTTAACCACTTGCCTACAGGGCACTTTCACCCCCTTCCTGCCCAAGCCATTTTTCAGCTTTAAGCGCTGTCATACTTTGAATGACAATTACGCGGTCATGCAACACTGTATCCAAATTTTTATAATTTTTCCCCACAAATAGAGCTTTTTTTGGTGGTATTTGATCACCTCTGCGGTTCTTATTTCTTGCGCTATACACAGAAGAAAAGGGACATGTTTGAAAAAAACACAATATTTTTAACTTTTTGCTATAATAAATATCCATTAAAAAAAAAATTTAAACAATTTTTTTCCTCAGTTTAGGCCGATATGTATTCTTCTACATACTTTTGGTTAAAAAAAAAAAAAATCGCAATAAGCGTATATTGATTGTTTTGCACAAAAATTATAGCAGCTACAAAAAAGGGGATAGATTTATAGCATATTTTTTTATTTTTTTTTACTAGTAATGGCGGCGACTGCGATATTTCGGCGGACACATCGGACACTTTTGACACATTTTTGGGACCATTCACATTTATACAGCGACCCCTGCTATAAAAATGCATTGATTACTGTATAAATAAGACTGGCAAGGAAGGGGTTAACACTAGGGGGCAATCAAGGGTTTATATGTGTTCCCTAGGTTGTGATTCTTACTGTGGGGGGAGGGGAGTGACTGGGGGAGGTGACCGATGGTTGTCCCTATGTACAAGGGACACACCATCGGTCTCCTCTCCCTGACAGGACATGGATCTGTGTGTTTACACACACAGATCCACGGTCCTGCTCAGTTACTGGCCAATCGCACGTGCCCGGCGGCCATCGCGGCCGCCGGGCACGTGCAACGGGTCCCCAGTGACGCGGCGGGTGCGCGCGCCCTAGTGGCTTGTGAAGGCGATCACGTCATATGACGTCCGCCCAGAACAAGAGGGTCTTCCTCCTGCCGTCATTTGACGGCGGGCGGTTGACAAGTGGTTAAAGTACACCTGTCATGGTAAACTATGAAGGCTTCCATTGCTAGACTCCTTAACTGCCTGGCTTTAATAATCAGGAGTCACTGACACAAGTGTGCAGCACATGAAAAGTCATAGTTCTTCAACTTACCTGTTCTTGGTCAGTTACTTTTAATGAACAGAAGCCAAACCACCAAAGCATTGACATTACAGGCAGGCAAACCACATTTTTTAGCCACTTGCTGACCACAAAAAGGTAAATATACACACGTTGTGGTTTGCAAGTGGTTTACCAGGGTTATGGCTGAAGCTATCAGCCATAACCCCGGCATCTTTTTCTTCAGCCGGCGGCTGGTTTTCTCATGAAAGTGCTCAGAGCAGCTCATGAGCTGCTGGAACGCTTTCAGAAGTGGCGGGAGGGAACGTCCCTCCTCTTGCTAGGGTTTCTCGACCCCATCAGCGCACCCAAGAATCAATCCGACGGTGCGTCTGGCTGGTCACAGAGGTGATAAAAGACTAGATCGTCTTTGATCAGCTCTATGGCCTTGGAAGATCGGAGTGACATCATTTCTGGTCTAAGGTCGAAGTAAACAATTTTTTATTTTTTATAGCAAAACAATCAACTTTTTTTTTTGATCTTTTGCTTTTAAAGGTAAAGAAGAGATTTAGAGTATTTTTGACCCCAGATCTCTCTACAAAGAGGACCTGTCGTCTTTATTTCTATTACAAGGGATGTTTACATTCCTTGTAATAGGTATAAAAGTGATAAAAAAAAAAGTTAAAGGGACAGTGAAAAAAAAAAAAGTTAAAGTGCCCCCATCCCTCTGTGCTCGCGCGCAGAAGCGACTGAATATGTAAGTCATGCAGGCAAATGTAAACGATGTACGCACCACACATGTGAGGTATCGCTGCGAACGTTGGAGTAAGAGCAATAATTTTAGTGCTAGATGTCCTCTGTAACTCTAAACAGGTATCTTGTAAAAAAAATTAAAGCGTTGCCTATGGAGATTTTTAAGTACAATAGTTTGTTGCCATTCCACAAGAATGCGCAATTTTTCCCACTTCCCTACCCAGCCATAGTCAAATGACGTCCACAGATGGGATCTCCCATCCTGGGTGGGCGTCATATGACGTCCTGGGTTTGAAGGGGGATATCTGAATGATGCCTGCAGCTAGAGGCATCATTCAGATATCCTTTTGACGTGCCGGCGATTCTGTGCACCATAAGAACGATCATAGCGGCGGTTCCACTGCTTGATCGTTCTTATAGGCGGCGGGAGGGGACATCCCCCCCTCCCGCCGCCATCCAGTGCTTCTCCGGGCTCTCCCGTGCGATCGGGGACCCGGAGAGAATCTTCCGGCATCGTTGGTGGGGTCACGTGATGAGCATAGAGATGACTGGTGACCAGATGGTCACCAGTCATCTCTATGATCGTCGGAGGCCCGGGCGCGATGTGATGACGTCACGCCCGGGTCCTCAAATGTAAACAAAGCTGCCATTGCGGCTGTAAGTATGAGATCAGTGAAAAAATTTTCACTGAGCTCATGCTTTCCAGCCTGGAGGAGAGATGTGGGGTCTTATTGACCCCGCATCACTCCATAAAGAGGACCTGTCACACACATTCCTATTACAAGGGATGTTTACATTCCTTGTAATAGGAATAAAAGTGATCAAAAAAAAAAGTAAAATAAGTGTAAAAAAATAAATAAAAAAAATAATAATTTAAAATGCCCCTGTCCCCGGTAGCTCGCGATCAGAAGCGAATGCACACGTAAGTCGCCCACATATGTAAACGCCGTTCAAATCACATATGTGAGGTATCGCCGTGTGCGTTAGAATTGTTGCACGCACTCTAGCACTAGACCTCCTCTGTAATTCTAACCTGGTAACCTGTAAAAAAAAATAAAGCGTCGCCTATGGAGATTTTTAAGTACCGAAGTTTGGCGCCATTCCATAAGTGTGCGCAATTTTAAAATGTGACAAGTTAGGTATCTATTTACTCGGCGTAACATCATCTTTCATATTTTCCTAAAAAATTGGGCTAACTTTACAGTTTTGTTATTTTTTAATTCATGAAACCATTTTTTTTTTTTTTTAAAAAAGGCGTTTGAAAAATTATTGCGCAAATACCGTGCAAGAAAAAAAGTTGCAATGACCGTCATTTTATTCCCTAGGGTGTCTGCTAAAAAAAACATATATAACGTTTTGGGGGTTCTGAGTAATTTTCTAGCAAAAGAATGATGATTTGTACATGTAGGAGAGAAGTGCCAGAATAGGCCTGGTATGGAAGTGGTATAAAAAGCCCTGTATTGAAGTGGTTAAAGCGTCTTAGGTATCTATTTGCTTGGTGTAACATCATCTTTTATATTTTACAAAAATATTGGGATATATTTTGGTTTTTCTTTTTTATTAATTTAAGGTTATTTTTTTCCCCAAAAATTTCATTTGAAAAACTGCTGTGCAAATACCGTGTGACATAAAAAAATTGCAATAATCATTCTGTTATTCCTAGGGTCTCTGCTAAAAAAAAAAAAAAAATTGTTTGGGGTTCTAAGAAATAAAAAAAAAAAAAAACAGATTTGAACTTGAAAAACAAGAAGTGCCACAAAAGGCTTGGTCTTAAGATCTGTGATGACAGCTCCCATGTAACTCCCGTGAGATGTTCACTTTTAGAGCTCTAGAGTAGACTGAGGCAAACAGAGGAATTGAGGAAACTCCCAGAGGCAGGATTATTTTAAAACAGATTTTACTGGGAGTTGACGGGTGTGAAATAAGGCTTGTCAGCTGTTTGTGCATGACATTAGGTTCCTTCAGATGGAATCTGCAGCGCACAACTTTCATCAGAACATAAATTTCGATGTCACCTTGAGATTTCAATGTTTACGTTTTTTTTTACAATAAATGCCCATCCCATATTTATTGTTTTTGTGGATTCCGATTTAATGATGTGTTTTTTCCGCATTTTTCAAAAATCTTTTTTTGCCAAGGGTCATCTGACCCCTCCTAGATTTTTAATGTTGCTGGCTGCCTTGCATGCACTGTACATGTAGCCTGGGCTTTTTTTCTCAGACAATAGGTGCAGGAACTCCCCTTTTCCGAGTCACTTGTTTTCTCCGCCCCTACCCACCTCCGAGCACCGTCCCTTGGTTCCATCCCCTACCCACCTCCCAGTACCGCCCCTTTTAGACAATACAGAACCAAGTATCATTTTGTGGTGCTAAGTAATTTGTATGGAATTTGGTAATGATATCAAGAAAATTAGTAAAATAGATCCCCTTCAGCCAGCAACAATAGATCGCCCTAACAATGTACCACCCACAACAAAATTTCCCCACCAGCAACAATAGACTCCCGGCAGCATCAACAGATCTCCGCACAGCCAGCATTAATAGACTCTCTGAGCCATCAACAATAGACCCCTCCCCCAACAGTAGATCTCATTCAGCAACAACTGACCCCCCAGCAACAATAGGTCCCCCACCAGCAACACTAGACCTCCTCAGCAACAATAGACCCCCCTGCAAAAATAGATCCCCTCCAGCTAGAATAGATCTGCCAGCAGTGAGCATCAATACCCTGCAGCACACCCCAGCACCCCTTGCCATTACATACAGTCAGTCCAGGAGGTGCTGGAACTGTGTTCCCGCTGAAAAAAAGCCCTGCATGTAGCTCATTATTTGTTTAGTAATAGATTCTTAACATCAAACTACATGGATTGTCACTGGAGGTACAGTGTGAGCCATTGCACCTTCATCGTAGAAGCAGTCACCTAAAGGGGTCTGTCACTTTGCAGGCAAGTCAGTGGGTTGGAAGGTGTAACCCTTCAAAATACTGTATTTATTGGCGTATAACTCACTTTTTTTACCCTAAAAATAGAGGGTAAACTGTGCATGCGTGTTATACGCAGGGGGCTGTGGAAAGTTAGGGTACGTGTTATACACCGATAAATACGGTAGTTGCTTTGCCCTAACTATGCAATGTGGTCCCTTGCCACTCTGTTCCTCTGTTGGAACCATAGGCCTTCACCATGTGTAAGCTCTGTATTGGTCAGCGTTATTAACTGTGTAAGCTCTAACCTGCATGCCTCCTCATGTGGCAGTGTTCACTGATTGCCAGGATTGCCCAATCCTGGCAATTAGTGAACACTGCCACATGAGGAGGCATGCATGCATGGAGGAAGGGACGAAGAGGCCACTTGCTTCCCAATACCCAGAAGCAGTGGGTATTTCAGAGGGCTCTGCCAGAGAAACAGGGCAGCATGGCAAAAAAGAGTAACAGTGAAACATCCTTTTTTAAAGTAACAGTGAATCGGGGTAGGTCTTCCAAAGAATCTGTCTCTTTGATCTGCGGTACAATTTTTTTTTTATTGGGTTGTGTAACAAGATACAGAATACTGACCACAAATGAACACATTAGAAATCATAGGAAAATACAATTACAGTAATTAAAACAGGTACATTCCACCTGGCCCATGTATGCATAAGAAAAGTATACAAGCATTCCTTACAAGCTGATAATGGGCTGAAATATTGTACAAATCCAGCATTCAAGGCACATCAGTGCAGAAGTGTGATGTCAATAAGAATATACACTTTAAGGAAAATGGAAGAGAGCACTAGTGCAACAAGTCCCAGGAAGGTGACGGAAGGTTAAGAAAGGGAAGGGGGAAATAAAAAGAGGCCACTTAGTGACTTGAACAGCAAGAAGAAGAAGAAAGAAGAAGCAGAAGGGAAGGGGGATTGTCTGGGGGGGAAGAGGGCAGCATCTATCTGAATGGGTGAAGTGGCAGGGTCTCTTTAACCGCTTCCCTACCGCCCACCGTCAAACGACGTCCTTGACTTTGTGCGGTTATATCTGAATGATGCCTGCAGCTTGTAATTGGAATAAAAGTGATCAAAAAAAAAAAAAGGAAAAAAAAAAACAAAAATAAAAAATACATTAAAACGCCCCTGTCCCCGGTAGCCCCGCCCACAAGTGTAAACGCTGTTCAAACCACACATGTGAGGTATCGCTGCGTGCGGTAAAATGAGTGCAACAATTCTCGCACTAGACCTCCTCTGTAACGCGAAAATGGTAACCTGTAAAAAATGTTAAAGCGTCGCCTATGGAGATTTTTAAGTACTGAAGTTTGGTGTCATTCTATGAGTGTGCGCAATTTTAAAGCGTGACATGTTAGGTATCTATTTACTCAGCATAACAACATCTTTCACATTATACAAAAAAATTGGCCTAACTTTACTGTTTTGTTATTTTTTAATTCATTAAACCGTTTTTCTTTCCCCCAAAAAAGCGTTTGAAAAATTATTGCGCAAATACCATGCGAGATAAAAAGTTTCAATGACCACCATTTTATTCCCTAGGGTGTCTGCTAAAAAAACATATATATATAATGTTTGGGGGTTCTAAGTAATTTTATAGCAAAAAAATTATGATTTTTACATGAAGGAGAGAAGTGCCAGAATAGGCCCGGTGCTGAAGTGTTTAAAGCACCAATCTGGAAATAACTAATTTTTGTATGACGGGTGTTGAGTCATCTGGCATACAAATACATGTCTTAGGCTACTGACTCACAAAAGTTGTAAAGCAAAAGATGAGGGTGACAGCCTTGGAAAATATACCCTTATGCCGCGTACACACGATCATTTTTCCCGTCGGGAAAAAGTACATTTTTTCCTTTGGACGAGAAAAACGATCATCTGTGGGCTTTTTGCCGTTTTTCCCGACGGGAAAAACGGCATTAATCACGACGAGAAAAATTAGAACATGCTCTAATTTTTTTCGGCGTGATTCCTGTCATTTTTTTCCGCTGCAGTTTTCCCATAGGGAAACACTGCCGGGGAGCCTACACACGGTCGTTTTTCTCGTCAAGAGAAAAAATGACGGGAAAAACGACCGTGTGTGGGGGAACAAGCCGTTCCCTCGTTTTTCCTGTCGTGATTCACGGTGGTGTTTTCACCGCCGTGAATCACGATCGTGTGTACGCGGCATTAGAAATAAGTCAGCAGTAATATGTTCTATATTTTACAGGTTTCATTTAGAGTTTTCATTCCATCAATCAGATGTGCAGGTTTGATCAAACCATCCTTTGATTATTCTAACCAACCTTTTTTTGCACAAACATGCATGCTGGGTCTATGTACTGTGACCACTCATACTCACCAAGTCATAGCCTTAAGCTTATCTCATTGCCCCTGTTCAAAACATTAGTAAGACCTCATCTGGAATATGCAGTGCAGTTTTGTTCACCAGTTCTAAAAAAGGATATCGGGGAACTGGAGAAAGTGCAGAGAAGGGCAACCAAACTGATAAGAGCCATGAGGAAAGATTAGAGGAACTGAATTTAGGAGATTAAGGGGGGGATATGATCAACATGTACAAATACATAAGTGGTCCGTATAGTGAACTTGGTGTTGAGTTATTCACTTTAAGGTCATCACAGAGGACAAGGGGGCACTCTTTATGTCTAGAGGAAAAAAGATTTAATCTCTAAATACGGAAAGGTTTCTTTACAGTAAGAGCTGTGAAAATGTGGAACAGACTCCCTCCAGAGGTGGTTCTGGCCAGCTCAGTCGAGTGCTTTAAAAAAGGCCTGGATTCTTTCCTAAATGTACATAATATAACTGGGTACTAACATTTATAGGTAAAGCAAATCCAGAAGAAAATCCGATTGCCTCTCGGGGTATAAGGATGGAATATTTTCCTCTGCTGTAGCAAATTGGATCATGCTTTGCTGGGGTTTTTCGCCTTCCTCTGGATCAACTGTGGGTGAAGGATTGCGTATATGGGATTGTATTATTTTTTGGTTGAACTAGATGGATTTGAGTCTTTTTTCAACCTGACTATGTAAATCTCCCAAGATACAATAGGAAATTTCTATCCTATGATCTTTGTAAATTTAGCTTTCCTGCTTCATGATATAAAGCAGCAAAGGCTTAAATATTTTTCAGAATGTGAGGTTGTGTTTTGCAAATAGGTTCCTCTCTCATTGCAAAAAGGTAATATTGGTAAATTGTTAGACTGGGGACAAAAACACCAAAAGGTGCATTTGTCTCCAGCCTAAGAATTTACCAATATGGTGTCTGCTTGAATGGTGTCTCTATATTGCCCATCCCTGCTTTCTTTACCTGATGATTAGTTTAGTGAGGTCACCCTTGGGCTTTTACTAAATCATTTAGATCAGGCATGTCCAAAGTCTGGTCAGCGGGCCAATCACGGCCCGCGTTCCGGTTTCGGACGGCCCGCCTGGTGATCTTGACATATATATCTTTTGTGGCCCCCAACGAATCCCAGAGCGCCGGGGGCCACAAAAGATAGTATGCTAGCTGCATAGGAGGGGACGGGATGAGTTCCGTGCATACAGGAGAGTATTTCCTGTTTACAGGCATCCTGTGTAAAAGGAAGTCCCGTCTCTTGCGCTGCCATTGGACAACTGTTCTGTCCATCACAGGAGGCGGGACTTTCAATTAAAGAGGCCCGTCGAGAAAACAGGAGTTTCTCCTGTTTGTCTGTTGGCGCTCATCCCACTCCCTCCCTGTCTCCTCTGCAGGCTGCACTGATGATAATGGTGAGTCTGCATTCATGGCAATACGGAGGGTGCTGCATTCATGGCAATACGGAGGGTGCTGCATTCATGGCAATACAATGGGTGCTGCATTCATGCCAATACGGTGGGTGCTGCATTCATGGCAATACAGTGGGTGCTGCATTCATGGCAATACAATGGGTGCTGCATTCATGGCAATACAATGGGTGCTGCATTCATGGCAATACAATGGGTGCTGCATTCATGGCAATACGGTGGGTGCTGCATTCATGGCAATATGGAGGGTGCTGCATTCATGGCAATACGGTGGGTGCTGCATTCATGGCAATACGGTGGGTGCTGCATTCATGGCAATACGGTGGGTGCTGCATTCATGGCAATACGGTGGGTGCTGCATTCATGGCAATACGGTGGGTGCTGCATTCATGGCAACGGTGAGGCTGCAGATGGGCACTGATTAGGCTGCATTGATGGGCACTGACCCTTATTTTGCTTTACAATTCTTTATTTAAAATGCAAGATTTTTTTTAAAGTGAAGGTGCGTGTTATAAGCTGATAAATACGGTATATCCAAATAACACGCCCAAGTTCATCTCTTCACCACACACAGCCACAAAGGCAAGAGAATTCTTGTTGGGCAGTGTATTAGTGCTCGGAAAAACACACTTAGACCGATTTTTAATTGTTTAAAGAATGTCAGGCAACATGGTCGGCCCTTAAGCATGTTCACTTCATCAAATCTGGCCCTCTTTGAAAAAAGTTTGGACACCCCTGCTTTAGATGGTTCAGCTTTCTTAGGACCAGGGCCGTCTTTTCGAATGGGCACGCTGGGCAGTTGCCCAGGGGCCCCACTTTCCTGGGGGCCCTCCTGCCCAGCGACCCCACCAGCCAACTTGCCAAGCATCATTTAGCCGCAGGCCGCGCTGCCGCGGGTCCGCGGCCGCTTCCCGCACAGGGATGGACATGATGTGTCATGGACATTATGCTCGCGGCTGAGCGGCTCGCTCTGACCTGCACCCGCCGGCGTCAGCCAATAGAAATCATCGCTGCCACCGTCATGCCACCCAAGACTTCCCTCCCCCTAAGTTTACTATTACAGCACGTCAGCACCGTCCTGGCGGCGTGACGTCACGGTTGGAGGCGGGACTCGGGAGGAGATTTTCATGGAGGAGTGAGTGAGAGCTGCCTGCCTGCTGCAACCAAGAGGAGCTAAGTGCTGCAGAGGAGGAAACAGCAATGCCAATTTGTCAGACTGTCAGTGTAGCATCTCAACTTCAACCTCAAGTAAGAAAGCACTATACTAAATTAAGTTGATGCCATGCAGTCTGAAGATTATTAACTGTGATTTTTTTAATATGCAGCATGGCAAGGCCGCAAGGGGAGGAGGGTGGTAAATGTCCTGCACTGGTCATAAGTAACTGATGTATTAATGTCCTGCACTCACTCACTGGTCACGTTCACTGATGAATTATTTTACTGGTCACGTTCACTAATTAATTATTTTACTGGTCACGTTCACTGATTTTACTGGTCACGTTCATTGATTAATTATTTTACTGGTCACTGATGAATTATTTTACTGGTCACGTTCACTGATGAATGATTTTAATGGTCACTGTCAGTGAGCAGTAAAATAATTAATTAGTGAATGTGACCAGTGAAATAATTCATCAGTGACCAGTAAAATAATTCATCAATGAACGTGACCAGTAAAATCAGTGAACATGACCAGTAAAATAAATTATCAGTGACTCACTGATTAATTATTTTACTGGTCACATTCACTGATGAATGATTTTACTGGTCACTGATTAATTATTTTACTGGTCACTGATGAATTATTTTACTGGTCACTGATGAATTATTTTACTGGTCACGTTCACTGATGAATTATTTTACTGGTCACTGCTGAATTATTTTACTGGTCACATTCACTGATGAATTATTTTACTGGTCACTGACCAGTAAAATAATTCATTAGTGAACGTGACCAGTAAAGTCATTCATCAATGAACGTGACCAGTAAAATTATTCATCAGTGACCAGTAAAATTATTCATCAGTGACCAGTAAAATTATTCATCAGTGACCAGTAAAATTATTCATCAGTGACCAGCAAAAGAATTCATCAGTGACCAGTAAAATCATTCATCATTGACTACTACTGGTCTCGGTCACTGATGATGAATGAATGTACTGCCACTGCATTTATAGGTGCTGGTAAGGCCGCATTTATGGGTGCTGATATTACTGCAATTATGGGTTTTGTTAGCTTTTTTTTGTTAAGGTTATCTGAAAGATGGGTTTCAAATGTTTTGACAGGGGCTCAGTTTCAGTGCTTGCCATAGGCGCCATTTTCACTAGATACGCCTCTGTGTCACTGTGAAGAACGGAGCTGATGCTTTCTGTGTAGTTCCGGCTCTTCATAGGCGGGAGTGATATCAAATGCACTCCACCTGTGACAGATACAGGAAGCATCGGCTCTGCTCTCTACTGCAGCCGCATGCTTCCTGTCACACTTCTGCATCTCAGAGGAGCCAGGCAGCAGTACACACGCCACTCCAGCATTAATTCCCACCAGCAGTACCCACGCCAGCATTAATACCCACCAGCACCACAAGAGTGTGTACATTTATATATATTTATTTAGTTTTTTTTAGTTGTATGATTTAGTGGTGAAAGTTTAGTGCCCCCTCAAATTTTGAGTGTAATATCTTATGTGTCCCCCTTTATATATCAATCTTAGAGTTGCCACTAGTTCGAGAAAGTGCAAAAAGGTGAGGAAAAATAAACTTTATTACGCGTTGGTGAAAATAACCTTCAGAGCAGAAATGAAACGTAATGTTTTGAGTGGAGCACAGAAGAGGAAAAAGGCTGCAGAGGAGAAAGAGAAAATGTGCAAACTTCCAAAACTAACATCTTGGCTCAATCCAGGTGTAACATCAGCCAGTAGTTCTGCTCCTCCAGATGTAGCATCCACATCTACATGCACTCCAATTCCAGCAGAAATACCAATGGTATCATTACCTGATCCTGCTGCTGGGGAAAATTTACAAGAGGAAATGCCCACATCTGTATCAGTAAAGGAGTTTACAACCCAAGACACAGATCCGGGGTTATGGGATATTAGCAATACTAGTACAATGGATTACTGGATTCGTAGTGGGCCGACAGAATGCCAGAATCATGACAGCAACCTTTTAAACTCAGGCAGAGTGTATAAAGGAACTGGAAGAGAAAATACACAGACAAGATGTGATTAAACGTGAATTGCGGAATGGCGAGTGTGTAAAGCGTGAATGGCTACTCTATTCACCATCCCAAGGTCGTTTGTACTGCTTTGCATGTCGCCTATTTTCCAAGACAGAATCTCCCTTTGCTACATCAGGATTCAATGACTGGAAACACAGCAATGTTATTGGTGAACATGAAAATGGAGAAGAACATCGCAAGTGTTGACACAAGTGGTTTCTGTAATTCACTTTCTTGCCTCCAGAGGTCTGCCATTTCGTGGAGAAAACCAAAAAATTGAGTCTGCTAAAAATGGAAACTATTTAGGTATTTTTGAGCTGTTAAGTAAATTTGACCCTTTTTTGGAAGTACATCTCAAATTGTATGGGAATCCAGGAAAGGGGAACCCATCATATTTATCAGCAAACATTTGTGAGGAATTCATTGAAATAATGGGACAACATATTCTTTTTGCTATTCTTGAAAAAATAAAAAAGAATCGAAATATTATTCAATAAGTGTGGATTCCACTCCAGACATCTCACACACCGATCAACTGACATTTACTGTCCGGTACATTCGAGGATGTGAGCCCATGGAACGTTTTCTTAAAGGGGAGTTCCACCCTCTTTTTATGTTTATTAAAAGTCAGCAGCTACAAAAAGTGTAGCTGCTGGCTTTTAATAAACAGACACTTACCTGCTCCACTGTCCAGCGACGCCTGGAGCTCCGCTCCTCTCCCCCCCCTTCTCCGCCGGCGCCTCCATTCATTGTGTGGGCACCCGGCCGTGACAGCTTTCAGCTTCACGGCAGGGGCGGATCCAGGGGGGGGGCAACAGGGCAATTGCCCCCCCCCCGAGACCATCTGTCACACTCGCTTGCTCTGTTTTTTTTTTTTTTTGCGCCTGATCTCCCGAACTTTGGGAACTCGGTACAAATGTAGCCCCATGTCTCCTCTACAAGTGTGCAAAGTTTGGTGTCTGGGGGATCTACGGCCGGGGAGCACTGATTTTTTTAAACTCGGGCACCCCTTCCATAGACTCCAATGTTAAACGGTCATTTCTCTGGTGATTTTGTGGACCCGTTACCGGCCGGTCATAGGTCCCCTGGACCCCAAACGTGGCACAAATGTAGCCCCATGTCTCCTCTACAAGTGTGCAAAGCTTGGTGTCTAGGGGACCTACGGCCGGGGAGAACCGATTTTTCAAAGCTGGGCACTGCTTCTATTGACTCCTATGTTAAACATCAGTCTAGGCATGGGCACAGTGAGGCATGGGCACAGTGAGGCACGCAGATGGACACCCTAGGCTTATACTCAAGTCAATAAGTTTTCCCAGTTTTTTGGGGTAAAATTAGGTGCCTCGGCTTATATTCGGGTCGGCTTATACTCGATTATATACAGTACTTGTTCTGCGGCTGTCGCTGCCTCTCTGAGTCTCTCTCTCAATTTCTCACATCAGCCGATCAGCGGGGCAGAGAGAGAGACTCGTCTAATGTAGTTACGCGGCGCACTGACACGATACCAGGAGCGGAGGAGGAGGTGGGTGGAGCCTCTTCCCTGCACTCGTTGCCAACGCCTGGGCCGCTTGGCGTCTAGCAAGGAGTGACGTCAGTGAGTCACGTCAGGCTGCTCTGCGGGCAGGTGCGATAGCGTGCGGCTCCACAGATGGGTAAGAAAGCGGGCGGCTCTGCTTGCGGCCCGGGTTGTGGGCGGGCGGCGCGGTTCGTGGGCAGACCGTGCTGCTCAGTGTGTTGGCAGCGCAGGTGAGAGTGGGAGAGCAGGCTCAGTGTGGCAGCTGGCCAATCAGCTAGCCTGGAGCGGGGGAGCAGAGAGATGAGATCATCTCTCACCACCCGTGCCTGCCCTGCATTCCTGCAGTGACTTCCGCCCTCACTGTGCAGGCAGCAGAGAGATTACATTATCTCTCTGCTGCCTGACTCTGGGAGTCTGGGACACAGTAAGAGACAACCAAAACTACACCTTAGCAGGCAAGTTAGTGACAATCCGCAAGGTGTGGCAGGCGACGTGGCAAGTGACAATCCGCAAATTGTGGCAGGTGACATGGCAAATGACAATCTGCATCTGGTGGCAGGCAAGTGACAATCAGCAAGGTGTGGCAGGTGACGTGGCAAGTGACAATCCGCAAGGTGTGGCAGGTGATGTGGCAAGTGACAATCCACAAGGTATGGCAAGTGACAATCCACAAGATGTGGCAGGTGACGTGGCAAGTGACAATCCGCAACGTGTGGCAAGTGACACACTGGGGACTCCCACTGATTCTGCATTGAACGATTTAATTTTATATTACAATGTAATAATAGAAATAATGCGCTTCAATCATCCTGACACCATAACAACCATGGTGCCGGGATGATTGAAGCACCGACACCAGCCATTTCCCGATAAATTTCCAACAAAAAAAACATTTTTTGGCAGCGCCCCTCCCGAGAAAAGACTCTGGATCCGCCCCTGCTTCACGGCCGGGCACTCACTGCGCATGCGCGAACGGCGCAGAGCTCTCTGAATGGACAGGTGATCGCCTGGGACCTGTCACGTCCCAGGTGATCGCCTACAGGGAGGGGCTGCCACAAGGCGATATGACGTATCGCCTAGGCGGAGGGAGGAAGTGGGACAGGAAGTCCCACTCCTACTGAAGCCCCCACTCCCACCCAAATTTGGAACTTCGGCTTTATCCACTCCTCGCCCCCTTACATGCCACATTTGGCATGTAATTTTTTTGGGGGGGAACTACGCTTTAAGTTCATCCCCATCTTTTCTCATGGAGCAAAAAATCTAGCCGACACTGTTGTGGGATTCCTTAATGAGAACAAAATTCCACTATCCAACTGCCGTAGTCAGTCATATGACAATGCCTCAAATATGTCTGGAGGCTATACTGGATTGCAAGCACGGATTCTTCAGTTGAATGAGTTCGCCATGTATGTCCCCTGTGCTGGACACAGCCTGATCCTGGTGGGATTAAAAGCAGCAGAGTGTTGTCTACAGACTGTAAAATTCTTTGACTTTGTTCAGCGTCTTTATTCATTTTTCTCTGCTTCCACACATCAATGGAATGTTCTTCCATCATCTCTTGGAAAAAACATTGTGGTCAAGCGTCTGTCTGACACAAGATGGTCAGCACATTTTGATGCTGTTCATGCTTTACATGAGGGTTTTGAGAAAATTTAAAATGCACTAGATTCTGTATCAGCTGACACTGAACAGGAAGTAAACACAAGGCGAGAGGCAGAAGGATTGAGTGACAAAATGGAAAACCTGGAAACGATCTTCCTCACAATTCTTTGGAATAACGTTCTTGAAAGAGTCAACAAAACAAGCAAGGTCCTGCAATCAGAAGATGTGAACATACTTGTTGCCATGAACCTTCTTGAGTCTCTAAAAACGTATCTTCAGGATACTAGAGACAGATTTAGTGCATGTGAATTGAAAGCCAGGAGTAGGTGTCCAGATTTCGATTATAAGAAAAAACGGGAAGGAAAGCAAAGTGTATGCCTCACTAGATATGACGGATCAGAAGAAGAGGTACTTCTGAGTAAAAGTGAAAAGTTTAAGGTGGAAACATTCCTTCCTGTTCTGGACTCTCTAATTCCTGCACTGACAAAACATGCAGAAGCTTATTCATTGATTTGAAATGTTTTTAATTCACAGAAGAATGAAAACATAATTACCGTATTTATCGGCGTATAACAAGCACTTTTTTCCCCTTAAAATCGGGGGAAAATCGTGGGTGCGTGTTATATGCCGATCCCCCGCTGAAACAAGAGAGAGGAGCCGAGATACACAAAGCCGAAGTACACTCGGCTTTACTCGGCTCCTCTCGCAGTCCCGCCCACCTCCACTGACATACAGAAAGCCGAGTGTACTTCGGCTAGTCTCGGCTCCTCTTGCAGTCCCGCCCTTGACTGTGAGCAGAGCCGAGTCTAGCCGAAGTACACTCGGCTTTCTGTATGTCAGCGGCGCAATCAGTGGAGATGGGCGGGACTGCGAGAGGAGCCGAGTCTAGCCGAAGTACACTTGGCTCCGCTCTCTCCTCTCCACAGCGGAAATTGGCGCCAAATTCAAACACTGGCACTGGGCAAGGCAAGGCTGCAAAGGCACTGGGCAAGGCAAGGCTGCAAAGGCACTGGGCAAGGCATGGCTGCAAAGACACTGGGCAAGACTGCAATGATGGACACTGGGCAAGGCTGCAATGATGGACACTGGGCAAGGCTGCAATGATGGACACTGGGCAAGGCTGCAATGATGGACACTGGGCAAGGCTGCAATGATGGACACTGGGCAAGGCTGCAATGATGGACACTGGGCAAGGCTGCAATGATGGACACTGGGCAAGGCTGCAATGATGGACACTGGGCAAGGCTGCAATGATGGACACTGGGCAAGGCTGCAATGATGGACACTGGGCAAGGCTGCAATGATGGACAAGGCTGCATTTAAATGTACGTTTTTTTCCTTAAAATTCCCTACTAAACTTGGGGTGCGTGTTATACGCCGGCGCGTGTTATAGACTCAATAAATACGGTAGTTCTGATGAGCTAAAAAAAAAAAAGTGCGAATATCTGGCTAATGTTTATCACAAAGATCTGGGATTATGGTGACCTACTAAATGAATGTGAGCATCTCAAGCACTACATGATTCTTGATAAAAATTGTGAGACTCTCCCTGCATTGTACAAAAAAATAATTTCAGACAACTTGAAATCTGTTTTTCCGAATGTGGAAATTGCACTCAGAGTGTTCATGTGCATGATGGTGACCAACTGTGCAGGAGAGCGTACCTTCTCAAGATTAAAACTAATAAAAAATGAGCTTCACAGCACAATGGGGCAGCAGCGTTTTTGAACTGGCTTTCACTCATGTGCATTGAAAATTACATCCCAAAAAGCATTGACTTCAAGCCAATTATAAAAGAATTCTGTACAAAGAAATATCGCAAATTTAATAAATAATTAGTGCTTTTGTACTGTACCGTTTCAATCAGTAATTTCTTGCTTTTCAAGCTCATGTTATATTGTTCAAGTTGTGTTAATGTTTAAACACTGTTTTTGTTGGAAGTACCAATAAATATAGCCTTATGCGGCGTACACACGATCGTTTTTCATGCCATTTTTTAAACCGACGTTTTTCTCGTCGTTTTTTTTCATGTTTCCTCTCAAGCCTGTCTTGCGTACACACGATCATTTTAAAATACGTTCAAGCAAAGTGCGGTGACGTACAACATGTACGACGGCACTATAAAGGGGAAGTTCCGTTCGGATGGCGCCACCCTTCATGTTAGTAAAGTTTGTTGAGCGACGATTCGCGCTTTTCAGTCCGTTACAGCGTGACGAATGTGCTATCTCCATTACGAACGCTAGTTTTACCAGAACGAGCGCTCCCGTCTCATACTTGATTCTGAGCATGCGCGTTTTTTTTTCACCTCGTAAAAGCATACACACTATCGTTTTTCACGTCGTTAAAAAAACGACATGAAAAATAACGTGAAAAAATAGAGCATGTTCGAAATTTTTAATGGCCGTTTTTCACATCGTTAAAAATGCTCTGGAGCATACACACGATCGGTTTTAATGGCCATTTTAAAAAATTGCATTTTTAACGATTGTGTGTATGGGGCATTATTGATAATTTGCATTTTTATTCTTGTGCGTGATTGTGTACAGAGGGCCTCAGTGCACTGTATTGCCCAGGGGCCTATAATGCTCTTAAGATGGCACTGCTTAGGACACTTAGCACAATCCTGGTATCATTTGATTGGTAAATCAAGCTTTTTGCTGGAAGTGCCATGGAGCCTGACTGCTTAAGAAACAGTCTATTCACAATGTGTTACTATAGGATTTTGAGTTTAGAATGCCAAGGGGCAGGAATGATAAGCAAAAAATGTGAGCCGTAGGCACCAATCCAACAGACATCATATACACTGGACTACTCTGTTAGAAATAATGAATTGAGCAATAAATACCATGCTTCCGTAGGAGTACAACATTCATCCTAGAAATGCATCATTAGTGGGCATTATTCAGTTTCGGTATCTATACTGACCGGCCAAAAAAGGAACACTCCCTCCTTTACACTGTACAGATGATAGAAGTTGTGTCTTGAAAATGTTAAAAGTAATTTTCTTGTAGAATACATGTAATCGCTTTTTCTGGCCCATGCTAGGATATTAGAGTCTCTTAAAGTGTGTGTTTTAGATGAGTCATTACAGTTTTTTACCACCCCAAACCTCTTGGAATGGCAGTAATATTTTTGACACTTATGCCGCGTACGCACGACCGTTTTTAATGTCATTAAAAAAAACAACGTTTTTCTCGACGTGATTCTTCTCAAGCCTGCCTTGCCTACACACGATCTTGCCTACACACGATCATGAAAAAAAATGCTTGAGCAAAGCGCGGTGACGTACGAAATGTAGGACGGCACTTTAAAGGGGAAGTTCCATTCGGATGGCGCCACACTTTGGGCTGCTTTTGCTGATCCTCGTGTTAGTAAAATTTGGTGAGAGACGATTCCTGCTTTTCAGCCTTGTGCTCTTCAGTCTGTTACAGCGTGACGAATGTGCTATCTCCATTACGAACGCTAGTTTTACCAGAACGAGCGCTCCTGTCTCATCACTTGCTTCTGAGCATGCGCGTTTTCTTCACGTCGTTAAAGCCTACACACGGCCCTTTTTCATGACGAGAAAAACGACGACCTGAAAAAATTGGAGCATGTTCCAAATTTTTAATGGCCATTTTTCACGTCGTGAAAAATGCTCTTGAGCCCACACACGATCGTTTTTAATGACTAAATAAAAAAATTGCATTTTTCTCGTCATTAAAAACGGTCGTGTGTACGCGGCATAATTCTTCTAATAAACAGTTTTAATAAGAACCTTTTTTTTTTTTTACCAAAAAGATTTTTATTTAGCATATTTAAAATTATACATATAAGACCTCGGGTAGGCAGTACAACAAGTACAAGTACCAAGGAATTTCACAGTGATCATCCAGGCATTATTGTTACCATCATCAATCTATGAAATTATAGTCCTGAATCCCATCCCCAACCCTGTAGACCAGCATTTACATCCTTTTTTAATTATAAAAGTAGAAAAAAAAACAATTCAAAAACCCCAACATTGCCTTCAGGAGGAAAGAGGTAGCCGGTCTCCCCATCTCAAAAGGGTCAGAACCACCACCCCCCTTCCATCAGTCGTCTCAAAGTTGAAACTTAGAAACCATGGGCAGTGGTATATAGTGTCAAGTGCCCTATATCCCGTTATCCTCATTATTATTGTCTGTGCATTGTACTCTTATGCCCTGTACACACAATCGTTTTTTCCGATGAAAAAAGTCCATCGGACTTTTTTCATCGGAAAAAACGATCGTGTGTTGGCCCCATCGGACTTTTTTCTATCAGTGTTAAAAAATAGAACATGTTTTAAATTTTTCCGATGGAAAAAAAAAACGATAGGAAATTCTGATCGTCTGTGTGGAACTCCAATGGAGAAAAAACCCACGCATGCTCAGAATCAAGTCGACGCATGCTCAGAAGCATTGAACTTCATTTTTCCCGGCTCGTCTGAGTGTTTTACGTCACAGCGTTTTGGACGGTCGGAATTTTGTCTGATGGTGTGTAGGCAAGACTGATGAAAGTCAGCTTCATCGGAATTCCGACTGAGAATTCCATCGGATTTTATACCATCGGAAATCCGATCGTGTGTACAGGGCATAACTCTCACCCTCTGGTGAAGCCTCGCCAGCTGGATTGAGCTCTTAATTGTGGCCGCTACTCTGAGCCCCATCTTCCTCCAGTGTATTCTTGGAGTCCCCAGGACCCACCTCCCTATAGTATCTAGAAATGAATTTGGCCGGATCAGGATCAATCAGAATCTTCTCCAGAGCCGTATTTTGTACCCTAACCTCCCCACCCCAAAAACTGTGCCACAGCTGAGTATAGCGGAAATGCCAAGTCCTGGGTATGCCAAACTGTTCCCTTAATTACGCAAAGGTGGACATCTTGTCGTTCTGATATATTTGATGCAAATACTTTATACCATATTTGGCCCACACATATCCATCTTTCAGTTTAAAGAATTCCTCCATGGATTGATTACACCTCAGAGGACTATTTGGGGATAGCCGTAAAGACTCATGCCTCATCCGCTGGGCACAGAGCTGAATACCATACCAGGAAGTGCCTTGACTGAGCCCACCTTCCTCCACAGAACCCCTTTCTTGAACACAGTATTTAGTAGGGTTTCTTGTGAAGTAGCTACCGCAGCTTCCAATAAAGTAGTGGCATTGGAAATCTGGGGGAAAAAACGCCAATGTAAAAAAGGACAGTTGAGATGCAAACAAATAGGAGCACAAGTCTGGGAGGGCTAACCCGGCCATCGTAACTGGCAGTTTTAGGACAGCTAGAGAAACTCTGGGGGTACGGGATCCCCACAAAAATCCCACTACAATGGAGTCTATGGTCCTAAAGATCTTCAGCGACACAAAGACAGGAGAATTAGAAAGAATGTAGAGAAATTTAGGTAGAAAAATCATCTTAAACAGGTTTATTCGTCCCATCAGTGTGATCGGCAGATTCTGCCATTTCTGCACTCTCTCTAGAAAGGTCCCAATGATCAGAGACAAATTAAGTTCCAGAAACCGAGAGATAGGGAGCCGCACCACAACCCCTAAATATTTAAATGAGTTAGACAAGGGAATGGGACAGTCAGAGGAGACTACTACTGCATCATCAATGGGAAATAGGGATGACTTTGTCCAGTTAAATTGAAATCCAGAATAGTCTCCGAACTCCTGGATCAGCCTGAAGGCCGCCAAGAGCGAGGGACCCGGATCCTGCAGATACAAGAGCATGTCATCTGCATATAGGGACACACATTCCTCAAACTCCCCCACTCGAAGACCAGACATACTAGTAGTTGATCTCAGCTTAGCTGCCAGGGGTTCTATGGCCAGAGCAAAGAGGAGGGGGGACAGCGGGCATCCCTGCCTAGTCCATTGGGATATAGGGAAGGGGTCCAAATAATACAGTTAACCAACAATCTGACCAACAGGTCCGTATACAGTAGCATCACCCAGGAGATAAATACAGGCCCGAAGCCGAATGATTCTAGAAGGCAGAACAAGTATGCTCACTCCACTGAATCAAAAGCCTTCTTAGTATCTGAAGTCTAAAGAACCTTAGTAGCCCAGGTGCCCTCCATTGGGTTCAACTTGAAAGGAGTGCAATGTGCAAATCTCGCCTTTCCCCTCCCCACCAGAGTTCTTTTATTCTTCCATGTAAACTAATAGACAAGTGCATTCGTTTTCGTCCGAATGCATTTTCGTCTGAATTTGGGGTATTTTCGTTATCGTTTTAACAAACGAAAATGAACGCGCAGAATCCGAAATCCAAAAGATCCGACATAAAAAAATGCTTTATTTTCGTTGCGACAACAGTTCGATATACTGTAGATAGGAGATTCGACATGATGCTGACAATAGCAATCTGTGTCTATCGAACCTGTGGTCGAATGTGCCTAACCTTAACTCTATTAGTCCAAGATTATTCTACATAGAGAGGAAAGATTCGACATTATAGAGACAGCGTTGGGGTAGACCATTCGACATGAACGACGAAGATTAGATGAATCAGCGAAAAACATACAAACGTTGAATCTGTCATTGAAGGCTTATGGTGTCTGTCGAAAGTTCTAAGAAGATTCGACGAGCAGCTAAACTGTACGACGCCGCAATCATACATTTCCAGTCAAATGCTCGGCCCATAGGCTATAGAGGAATTTGAATGTTGTGTGAGGGGGTTAGCTCGGCAGCGGGTGTGTGTGACCCCCTGGATGGGTTCACCACACAAAAACAGGCACAGCAGACAGAGTTTACAGTTGCAAAAACAAAAGGTGTGGTTTATTTAAACTATTTACAGGGGAAAAACAGCAAAACAAAAAGAAACATACAAAAAGAAATCCTGGTCAGCTTGACCGCTCACTACACACGTAGGTTCCCTGTCTGACAACTAGGTGCAGCCTTGTGCTGCCCCGGCCCCTATCTCCCTGTTTTTTAAAGGTTTTAGCCACACAGGCTTTGTCTCACCGCACAGGACAGAAACACACTCCCCAGTCTTGCACAACACAGATCTGTTTCCAGGATGGAGCATCTCCCTTAGCATGCTGGGAGTTCTTGTAGAGGCCCTAATGAGCCACTTGATTCAGCTGGGCTCATTAACTCTTCCCCCGCAAGACTCCCAGCACCCCCCCTAGTGGTATGAATCTGCATAAAGCCTGAATCTAGGGCATACATACCTACCATCCTGGATGCAACCTGGTGATTTTACCTGCCTGCTGTCACAGTTGGTTGACTAGTAATAATAATTTATAAATATAATTATTACTAGTCATACAACATTAGAATTCTTCTATGGCTTGTAGGCGGAACATTTGACCGGAAATGTACGATTGCGGCGTCGTACAGTTTAGCTGCTCCGTCGAATCTTCTTAGAACATTCGACAGACACCATAAGCCTTCAATTACAGATTCGACCTTAATTAATTAGGATTTTCGGACGAATGCATTTTTTAACGAAACAAAATAAATAAAAACTAATTTCGGGAGTAACTAAATAAATACATTTTTCGGACAAAAACGAAATTCCAAAACAAAATATTTCAGTGTGCACATGTCTATAAACTAAACAGGCAGACACCTCAGAGCTTAGTGACCGATTGTTCTGCTTCCCTACACCAGTGTTTTTCAATTAATGTGGGATGTGGGCTATTGTTTGAAAACCTTTTATCCATATCTAGTTTATATATATCTAGTTTATATATATATACATATATATAATGTATGTATAGGGCATCCATATTTGCTTGTGCAACTGATCTTATCTTAGCAGTTGTTCAGCTAGGATACTGATTTTAATATTTAATTTAGGAATGGTTACTAGATATAATCTACAAAACCTAAAACAGGGCTCGACAAACCCCGGGCGCCAGGTCGCCATTGCGACTAGAATTAGCGACCTGGCGCCTGGGACAGCACAGCTGGGGAATCCCGTCTCTCCGTGCCCCCCCCCTCCGCACCGCGGGATCGCGTCGGGCTTTGCGGCCTTCTGCAGGCCTATGCTTCCTTCTGTGATCTAGCGCCATCTTGTGGTGGCCATTGGTATGAAAAGACAAACAGCAATGCTAATGGAGTTTCCCTGTCTGTTTTCACTGCCATCTCCTTCCCTCTAATTAGAACCCCCAAACATTATATATATTTTTTATTCTAACACCCTAGAGAATAAAATGGCGGTTGTTGCAATACTTTCCGTCACACCGTATTTGCGCAGCGGTCTTACAAGCGCACTTTTTTGGGAAAAAATACACTTTTTTTTTTAATAAAAAAATTTAACAACAGTAAAGTTAGCCCAATTTTTTTTTAATATTGTGAAAGATAATGTTACGCTGAGTAAATTGATACCCAACATGTCACGCTTCAAAATTGCATCCGCTCGTGGAATGGCGACTAACTTTTACCCTTTAAAATCTCCATAAGCAACGTTTAAAAAATTCTACAGGTTGTATCTTTTGAGTTACAGAGGAGGTCTAGGGCTAGAATTATTGCTCTCGATCTACCGATCGCGGCGATACCTCACGTGTGGTTTGAACACCGCTTTCATATGCGGGCGCTACTCACGTATGCATTCGCTTCTGCGCGTGAGCTCGGCGGGACGGGGCGCGTTCCTGGCTCCTAACTTTTTTAGCTGGCTCCTAGATTCCAAGCAAATTTGTCAAGCCCTGACCTAAAAGCAAATGCCCTCATGGGAATATGCAAAATAAAGAAAAGTAAAATTTGAATATCATAACCAGATAATGTTTAATGAAAACAGAAGTATGAGATAGATATATATTTTTTTAAATCATACTTACCTAGGTGAATGAAGTCCCCCGCCGTCTCTAAGGCTAAGAACTGAGTTATCAAACACCGCCGATCGAGATTTGGTTGTACTTTTCCTTTAAACATAATAACAAAAAATATCTACTTGCTAAAATTAACGGTCAGAGAAATACAGAGACTGCTATTGCTGACCTTTGCTTCTGAAAATGCTAGTTATCTGGCTGTCATGCTGGCCCTTATTCTTCAATATATTGAGTGATGACTGTTGCATGCTCCATCCGGACCTGTGACTTATCATATTAAAGCCAGTTGGTCAGCATAGCAGTCAGGCAGCAATGGCAGCCTATGTGTTTCTCTTAGGATAGGTTAACTTTATAGTGTATGTCTGGGAAAATTTTGTTAAAATTATATCTTCCTGTTTTGGCTCACAACTCTGCTGCAATGAAATCCCAACAAGCATTGTCAGAACTGATGGCTGGATTACAGAACTCTGTCTGTCTATCCTCCATCCCTTTCCTTCCCTTTACATACAAAGATTGATTTCTTTGGCAGCAAAATAGTGCTGCTGCCTTGACTTCCAATAGCCTGTCCACACTCAGAATGTAAGGAAGAGGCTCTTGGGAGATGTAGTTCTTGAGGCGTGCCTAGGAACTGAGCTTTCAGCATCTGCCCCTGCAAGAACATTAGAAGCCTAGGGATAATATCACAGTTATTAATAAAAGTGGTTTGCTGCTACAAGAACATGGTAAAAAAAAAAAAACGAGCATGCATGGAAAGCGGCTTTCTGTGGGAGCACCCATCGAAGAGGAGGGGCCTGGAGACCCGACAGGGGACCCTAGAAAATGAGGATCGGGGCTGCTCTGTGCAAAACCATTGCACAGAGCAGGTAAGTATAGACATGTTTGTTATTTTAATAAGAAAAAAAAATGAGCCTTTAGTAACATTTTAAGTACACAGTGCATGAGGGCAGGCTAAGGGTTAATTTCACGAAAGGGATTGAAATCCCTTTAGGGATGGATCGAAGACATTATTTTGTCTAGGTTATCTATTGCGTTGCTAGGAACGGTCTTGTTTTGGAATCCCCATCCACTCATTTTACTATGGAATAAAAGGAATGCACAATCACACATTTCTCTCTTTTATCCTTGTACCTTCTCCCCTCCCCCTGTACAGAGGGCCTCTGAACAATGCCTACGTGCCTGGGATTTAAATGAGAATTTTCTGGGCACGAGTAGCATAATGTAACATGAAACTGTATTATGTGTCCTACCAGTGTGTTTCCAAAGTGCCACATTTCACGCATAATTCTAAAATGTGTCCATCTCATTAGCATTACATATGAGTATTTTTATTTCTTTTTTAAGAAAATATGATTCAGGCATCTTGTGCTGCACATTTGCTGCACAGGAGCTTAGCAGCAAGCAACAAGTCCGGGAAGAGACTGGTAGGCAGGTTTAAACAAGAAGTCCCGGGTGCAGGCAGGGGGTCAGGGGCTGGAGACGAGCAGCGGATCCGAGTCACAGGATGAGGGTCAAACACTTGGAGAAAGGTGGAAGTCCGTAAAGCAAGCCAGGGGGTCAGGTCCAGGAGAAGTAGAAGAGTGGTCAAGCTGGTCTGGGTCACAACAGGAGATCAAACTTAACTTTCAGGCACTTGGGAACACAGGAACGCTGACAAACCAGCAACCAGACAGTGTCACTGAGTTTGTTTAAATAGGCCCGCCTGTAATCCTATTGGCGCGCCGTTGCGCCGGTGAGCGCACCCACGAACGCCAAAGCGCCGTCCCGCCACGCACACGCCGTTCCGCCGCGCATGTGCGTTGGGCGCAGATTGGAGACAATGGATGGAGAGTTTCCCTGACAGTGCCCCCCCCCGAGGGGTGGACTCCGGACGCCCAGACTAGCCATCAGTTCCGGATGTTCCTGGTGAAAGGCTTGGATTAAGCGGGGAGCATGCAAGTTCTTGGATGGTTCCCAAGAGTTGTCTTCCGGGGGGTACCCCTTCCACTTAATCAGATATTGCAACTATCTGCCTCTCTTTCTGCAGCCCATGATGGATTCCACCTCAAATTCGTTTTCCCCATCTACATCAACTGGTGGCGGAGGAGGTTCACCTCTTCCAGGAAAGGAGCTGGGAGTGACGGGTTTTAACAAAGATGAGTGGAACACTGGGTGAATCCTATAGGAACCAGGTAGTGCCAGTTCAAAGGCCACGGGATTGATTGCCCGTTTGATCTTGAAGGGTCCGATGAATTTAGGGCCGAGCTTCCGTGAGGGAATAGGCAACCGGAGGTTGGCGGCAGAAAGCCATACTTCCTCCCCCACTTTGAACGCTGGGTTTTCCTTCCTCCCGCGGTAATAGAATCTCTTGTAGGATTCCTGGGCACGCCGCATCATTTCCTGGAGTTTTTCACCTGGACAGAGGCCACCCGGTCCTGGACCGCGGGGACGGAACTCTCTGGGATGTTTTCAGGGAGGAAGGAGGGATGGAAGCCAAAGTTGGCCCAAAAGGGGGTCTGATTAGTAGCGGAATGTACTGAATTATTGTAGGCGAACTCCGCATAAGGGAGTAGGGACGCCCAGTCATCCTGGGAAGCAGAGCATAAACAACGGAGGTATTGCTCCAGAGTTTGATTAGTTCTCTCCGTCTGGCCGTTGCTCTGGGGGTGGTACGCTGACGAGAGGCAGGTCTTGACTTCCAGGGATTTGCAGAGTTCCCTCCAGAATTTAGAAGTGAACTGGACACCTCTGTCGGAGGTGATGCTTTTCGGTATTCCATGGAGCCTGGTTATCTCCTTGAAGAAGATTTGAGCGGTATCCGTGGCAGAAGGTGTCCCGATCATGGGTAAAAAGTGAGCCATCTTGAAAAGACGGTCAGTAATGACCAGAATCGTGGTAAATCCTCCGGAGGGAGGCAAGTCAGTGATAAAATCCATGGACACGTCCGCCCAAGGACGTTCAGGGATGGGTAAGGGCTTGAGCAGGCCCCAGCTTTTGGTGTTCGACCCCTTATTACGCTGACACTGAGTGCAGGAGGCGACGTATGTCTTGCAATCCTGCCTCCAGCCTGGCCACCAGAAGGAGCGGGAGACCAGTTCTGAGGATTTACGTGCCCCGAAGTGACCGGCCAATTTGAGATCATGGAAAATCCTCAAGACCAGCGGTCTTGTTTCCAAAGGAACGAAGATCTTGCCCTGGGACCAGAATAAACCGTCACGCTTCTCCAGGGATGAAGTGACTGGGTCAGAACAGAGCCCGGAAGCGGCTTCAATAGAGGTGAGCAGGTCGGCCTGAGGAATCAACAGGAAGTTCTGAGCTGACAGAATGGTACCTGGTTGTGCAGACTGGGGGGTTTCCGGGAACATCCTGGATAGTGCGTCCGCCTTCCCATTTTTGGAACCGGGTCTATAGGAAATATGAAAGTTGAACCGGGTAAAGAAAAGAGCCCAACGGGCTTGCCTGGGACGGAGACGTTTAGCTGTCCTTAGATATTCTAAATTCTTGTGATCTGTGAAGATCATGATGGGGTGTACTGCCCCCTCCAGAAGGTATCGCCATTCCTCCAGAGCGAACTTTATGGCCAGTAATTCCCGGTCCCCTACATCATGATTTCGTTCCGGCGGAGACAATTTTTGAGAGGCAAAAGCTACTGGGTGCAGAAGAGCCTTGGAGCCTTGTCTTTGGGAGAGAATGGCTCCAATGGCTGTCTCAGAGGCGTCCACTTCCAAGGTAAAGGGCAGTAAAGGATCCGGGTGCTGAAGTACTGGTGCAGAGGTAAAGGAGTCTTTTAGGCGGGAGAAGGCCTCCTGGGCTTCCTGTGACCAGTAGAAACGGTTGTTTTGTCGTGTAAGTTGAGTAATTGGGGCCACAATGGAGGAAAACCCCACGATGAATCTCCTAAAAAAGTTGGTGAAGCCTATGAACCACTGTACCCCCTTTTTGTCAGTCGGAGCTGGCCAATCCTGGATGGCCTTTACTTCCTGTGGGTCCATCGCGACCCCATCGATGGAAATGATGAAGCCGAGGAACTGTACGGTGGTTTTTTCAAAATCACATTTCTCGGCTTTGAGGTAGAGCTTATGCTCTCTAAGGATGGTGAGAACCTTCATTACATGAGTCCGGTGAAGTTCAAAAGAAGCGGAAATGATAAGGATGTCATCCAGGTACACTACTAAGAAGTCATCAAGGTGTTGTCTGAAAATATCGTTGACTAGGTGTTGGAAAGTGGCTGGAGCATTACAAAGTCCGAAAGGCATGACCAGATATGTCCAAAACGAGATCTAAAGGCGGTCTTCCACTCATCTCCAGCCCTGATCCGGATGAGATTGTAGGCCCCCCAAAGATCCAGTTTGGAAAAGATCCGAGCAAATCGGAAGCGCTGAATAATAATTCCGGGATAAGGGGTAGTGGGTACCTATTTTTAATGGTAATTTTGTTTAGGTCCCGATAGTCGATGCAGGGTCTTAAAGAACCGTCTTTTTTTTCCACAAAGAAGATCCCTGCACCGGCTGGAGAGGAAGAGGGGCGAATGAACTTTTTCTTGAGGTTTTCATCGATATAAGCCTTGAGGGCTTTCAACTCGGTTTCGGACAGCGGGAAGATACGTCCGAACGGGATTTTAGAGCCCGGCAGGAGATCGATGGGACAATCATAGGGCCGATGGGGTGGTAAATGGTCGGCTTGCTGCTTATCGAAAACGTCCCGGAATTCCAGTTAGACTGGGAGAACATGTTGTAGGTTGTCCGGCTTGGCAATCATGGAAGCACAGGTGGTAGAGGCGGAGGCAAGACAGTGCTGGGAACAGTAGGAGGAGGTGAAGCTAACCTCTTTCGTTGCCCAATTTATGAGGGGCTTGTGCGCCTGCAACCAGGGAAGGCCCAGAATGATGGGGAACATCGGAGAAGGTATGAAGTCTAACCGGAGGAGCTCTTGATGGCCTGAGTCAGCAATGGCAAGGATAGGTTTGGTTTCCTGCGTGATAAGCCCCGAGCGGGGTAGGGACCCATCCGCCAAGTGTATCTGTAGGCAGTGGTCCTTAGGTTGAATGGGGAAATGGAATCTTGAGGCCAAAGAAGAGTCCAGGAAGCAGCTGCAGGCTCCAGAATCAATAATTGCCGGGAGGCGGATTGCCCCTTCCCGCAGCTGTAGAGACAGAAAAAGAATGACATAAGACTGAGGACTGTCAGAGATTTGATAGTTCAAAATGTCTTTAGGAGGTGGACTTACTAGGTCTTACTGGGCAGCTACGAAGAAAGTGGCCGGTACCTCCGCAGTAGAGGCACAGGTTGGCCTGGAGCCTGCGCAGTTTTTCCTCAGGAGTCAGGGGAGACCGAACCAACCCAAGCTGCATGGGTTCTGGTTCGGGAAGAGATGCTGCTGCAGGAGTAGAGGTTGGTGGGTAGTGAGGAATAGTCCTGGATGGAGGCCAAGTGGGACGGGGAAGCTGGAAGAGCTCCGCGCGCCATTCACGCAACCGCCTGTCGAACTGAGTAGCGGACTGGATCAAGCTCTCCTAGAAAGTGGGGGTTTCTATCCTGGCCAGCTGGTCCTTGAGAACCTTGGATAGTCCTTGGCGGTATTGGTATCTGAGGGCCGTCTCGTTCCACCCGATGTCGGCTGACCACTTTCTGAACTCCACCGTGTAGTCTTCCACTGGCCTTCTCCCTTGGGCCAAACTATGAAGGACGGATTCAGCTGTGGCTGAACGCTGGGGGTCATCGTATAATTGAGCCATGCTCCCGAAGAATGTTTCTACCGAGTCCAATATAGGGCTTCGTTGCTCCATCAACCCATGGGCCCAGGCCTGAGGGTCGTCCGTCAAGAGGGAGATGATAAACCCTACTTTCACTGCTTCCGAAGAGAAGGTCCTTGGTTGCAGGGCAAGGTAGAGGGAACAGGCATTTTTAAAGGCCCGGTACTTTTTGCGGACACCCGAAAACCGTTCCGGAATAGGTACCCTGGGTTCAGGGGTAGCCATTACTACTGTTGAACCTGCAGGTACTTGGGAGGTGGTGGCAACATTAGCAGAGGTAGCAGCCGAGGGTGCTGGTCCTAGTAGACCAGTGAGCTGTTGAAGACGGCCATCGATTTGAGTATACCCCTCTTGAAGTTTTTGGACTGCGTCTGTTAAGGTGGTGACCTGCTGGCAGAGGATGTCAAACGGGGAACGCACTCTGTCGGCCTCGGACATCTGGCTGGTTTGTACTGTCAAGGCGAGTACTTATCGAGGCCGAGATGCAGAGAGTGGTTCGCCCTTGCACCCAAGCGCACTCTGCCTCCTGGAGGTGAGACAGGGAGAGGATAGCACAAGGGAGCACTGGCCACCAGCAGGTAGGAGTATCTTGCTGAAGAGTCTTGGTAGAGATGAGTAGGGAGCAGGCCGGGGGTCAAATACCAGGAGTAGACAGGTTCAAACAGGAACCGGCAGCAAGAGAGCAAAGTCCAGGCAGGAGCTTAGCAGCAAGCAACAAGTCCAGGCAGAGACTGGTAGGCAGGTTTAAACAAGAAGTCCTAGGTGCAGGCAGGGGGTCAGGGGCTGGAGACGAGCAGCGGATCTGAGTCACAGGCCGAGGGTCAAACACTTGGAGAAAGGTGGAAGTCCGTAAAGCAAGCCAGGGGGTCAGGTCCAGGAGAAGTAGAAGAGTGGTCAAGCCGGTCCGGGTCACAACAGGCGATCAAACTTAACTTTCAGGCAATTGGGAACACAGGAATGCTGACAAACCAGCAACCAGACAGTGTCACTGCGTTTGTTTAAATAGGCCCACCTGTAATCCTATTGGCGCGCCATTGCGCACGCGCGCTGTTGCGCCGGTGCGCGCACCCGCGAACGCCGCCCACACTTGCACACGCCGAAGCGCCGTTCCGCCGCGCATGCAAGCTGGGCGCAGATTGGAGACAATGGATGGAGAATTTCTCTGACAGTGTCCCTATCAGAGTGCCTCCTTGAATCAACTGCCCCATCAGAGCCGCCCTTACAGTAACTGTCCCCATAAGAGTGCTCTCTTACATCAGTGGTCCCCATCAGAGTACATCTTGGATCAGTGGATGAACCCCCCTAGATCTGAGCCTGCTGTGCATGAGGATCGGCTTACACCAATGACACAGATATTTCTTTAAGCCCGAAGTTGGGCTTTAAAGTAGCTCCTCTCACTATATGGTTGCTGGTAAATTAAAGGAGATTTATGGAGATAGTATTGAATTGTAACCAGCTTAAACAGTGGCATCACTAGGGTTGGTGTCACTTAAGCCCTGTACACACGATCGGATTTCCGATGGAATAAAATCCCATGGATTTTTCCATCGGATTTCCGATGAAGCTGACTTCCATCAGTCTTGCCTACACACCATCAGTCAAAAATCTGACCGTCCCAAACGCCGTGACGTAAAACACTCAGACGAGCCGAGAAAAATTAATTTCAATGCTTCTGAGCATGCGTCGACTTGATTCTGAGCATGCGTGGGTTTTTTCTCTGATGGAGTTCCACACAGACAATCGGAATTTGCTATCGTTTTTTTTTCCATCGGATAAATTTAAAACATGTTCTATTTTTAATCACCGATGGAAAAAAGACCGATGGGGCCCATACATGATCGGTTTGTCCGATGAGAAAAGTCCATCGGACTGTTTTCATCGGTAAAACCGATCGTGTGTACAGGACATTACTGTGGTAAAACATGGTGTCACCCCCCCCCACCGGTAAAGTATTGTGTCACCACAACTTGATGGTGTCACCATTGTGGCAGGTGTCACCCAGGTGCAGTCCACACCCCCCCCCCCGGCACCCCCATAGCGACGACATTGACCTTAAAGCAGACTTTCACAATACATCTTTACCTTGCCATCCCACTCCCCCCCCCCCCCCCACACACAAGCAGCCCTTGGTTCAAAGGTATTTTCTAGATAAGGGTCTGCTGCTATGTTGTGAATGTGATCAAATACAGAATAAAAGAGATCCCATGAAGGCTAGAAGTAGAGGCTGGAAATGCCAGCAATAATGGCACTTGTGTCTGCACTGCCTTTTATATAGCGTCTCATAGCAAGTGTCACTTGGTTCAGAAAAAGGCAATAAATGCAATTATTAATTAAGGGATGAACACAGAAAATGGAATCTATACAGTCAGAAGTAGCACACCACAACCACGATGCTGCCTTACTACACATATGCGTCAAACAAATACCGTATGCCTACTACCATATTTGCTTATGGGCTAAAGATTAGGAGTTAGGTTGAGGGCAGAGATAGGAATTTAAGGGTTTACTGCCAACCTGCTTCCCATATCTGGGAGTACAAGGTACGTCTCTAAGCTCCCACAGGTGACTGGAGCAACAGAAAAGCAAAAGAAAATAAGTATACAGTAGATGCAGAGTCTGGCAATAAAGTGAACTTGTTGATGTGTCTGTACAGGTATGGGAAAAGAACAGGTTCACTGTAATGCCGCGTACACACGGCCGTTTTTCTCGTCGAGAAAAACGACATTTTTCCCATTCGACGAGAAAAACGATAGTCTGTGGGCTTTCTGTTGTTTTTTTCGGCGAGAAAAACTGCATTAAAAACGACGAGAAAAATTAGAACATGTTCTAATTTTTCTCGTCGTTTTTTTCGACATGTTTTCCGCGGCAGTGTTTCCCTATGGGAAACACTGCTGGAGAGCCCACAGACGGTCGTTTTTCTCGACAAGAGAAAAAACGACGTGAAAAACGACCGTGTGTGGGGAACAAGCTGTTCCCTCATTTTTAATGACATTATTCACGGCGGTTTTTTAACCGCCGTGAATAATGATCGTGTGTACGCGGCATAAGGTACAACATTAGGTACAGATTTTAGTTTAGTGGGTTGTGTTAAAGTTTGGAAGTTGATATTCCAGGTTAGGCCATTGTTTAGAATAGGGGACTTCAAACTTGTCAGTAAAAGGGCCACATAGTAGCTAAACAAATATGTGTGCCCCCCCCCCGAAAAAAAAAAGACAGTTTTGTAAATAAACAAGTCCCCCTTTACATCAGGGACCCAATCAGAGTCCTCCCTCTATCATGGTTGTCCCTAATATCAGGGTCTCCATCAGAATCTCCCATACATCAGAGTAAACTCTGAAGCCTCGTACACACGGCCGAGAATCTCGTCAGGGAGGGGATACCGGGCAAGTACAACGTGTTTTTTCCTGTGTATAAAGAGGAGCGAGCGGTGTTAGTGTTGGGTCTTGCAGCAATTACCTCTCTAGAGTGGATCCCTTCTCTTCGTTGTCTAGGCAGCAATCTCTCAGAATAAGGCCAATGTCCACACAGGAGTAAAACCTAATCAGCAAGGTTTTATTCTTTATACTTGAGGTAACTTAAGGAGAGAGAGTAAGAAGTTGAGAAGGTAGGGGAAGGTTCAGGCACGCAACACTTAAAGCTCAGTGTCAGTTTTTCCTCGCCACTCAAGCCTGAGTGGGTATTGCTCACCCGGATAGTCCCTATGAGAGCGGTCCTAGCAGCCGGGATGGAGCACGGATAACAGAGACGATGAATCCCTCTTTGGGCGAGTTTCCAGGCCTCTTCCCGAGACAGCGGTATCGTCGGTAATTTCCTGGGACTGATCCTCCCCTGGACTCCTTTCCTAAAGTTGGGCCCCCTACAAGTGGGCAGCCTGGGATCCTTCTCTGAGGTGTAGGCCCTTGCCAGCGGAGCTGGGCCTACATTGCAGCAACGAAACCTCGGGCTGAAGGTCCCCGAGGCCCAAACGAGGTACACTTACAGGACCAAAGGGTCCCCTGAAACGCCTCACACCTAATGGCGTCTGCCCCTTACGTACCCTCTCCCAGCATGCACAGCGGGTTGAACACGGCTGCCGAGAGAGGACACCCAAGGTGTTGTGATACCCCCCGTAGTTCAACCTATGCCGGTGGTGACAGTGCCACCTACAGGCAACAGAGAACACTACTGCCAGGCAGCATCACACCCAGAGCAGAAGCAACAATGAACCATAGATTGGTCTGAGCCCAACTACCGGCTCAGACTACCCCTAAATTTACACATAGCGCCCCTAAATATTGGGGGGGGGGGCGCTACACATATTTACCTAGAAGGCTGCAGCACCGATCCCAGCTGCAGTTATCCCCCGCCACCTCTGAGACCGAGAACTGAGGGATCAAACGCTGCTGATCTGCTGTCAGTCAGCCGCTCTCAGCTCCATCCTTCCAGCGCTCACAAGCAGAGCTTCCCCTTTTTGGTATTTACTCAAGAGAGAGATAGAATTATAGTGTTATCACTGTATTGGCCACATTTTGAGTATGGTGTGTAGTTATGGTCAGCAGTCCTCAGGAAGCATGTGTTGGAATTAGGGAGCGTCCAGAGAATTACAACAAGCTGATAAGAGGACTGGAGAACCTCATTTAAGAGGAACGACTACAAACATCAAACTCCCTCCTTGGAGCAGAGACGCTCAGGAAGAGATATGATCACAATATATAAATATGCAAATGGTGAATCTAGCATAGGGAGAAACCTATTCAGTCTCAGGTCACACAAGAAGACACATAGCCACTCAATGAAGTCAGATGAGAAGCGGTTTAACTACGCAGGGAACTCTTTACTGTTGGAGTGGTAAGATGTGGAACTCCCTTCCACAATTAGTGGTGTTAGAGGAAAAAATCATAGATGGGCATCTTAGTAAGCACAGTGTACAGGGATATGGGAAATGGAAGTGACACAAAAACATATACACTCATACACCCACGCAGGTTGAAAAATATGTTCAAATCAGCGCCGACTACCTAATTTCACTGCCATGGCTTAATCAGCAATTCTAAACATAATTTAGCAGTTTTGGGGAACCCTACAATTTGTGTGTTTTCTCTATTATCAGGGGTCTCCAAACCATGGCCCCCTGCATTTTATCTGGCCCTCTGATGCAAGATGGACTGTTATAAGGAACACTGATGTAAGGGGGGACACTGATGTAAGGGGGGACTCTGATTGGCTCTGATGGGCTCAAGTTTATTAGGAATTTCTTTGTTTTACTGAAGTTTTTTTCTCTATTGTTCTGAATCATATCATGCTTATTACAAAGATAGTCCAAATAAAAAATTATATTTAATTTACAACTTATTGTATATACTCGAGTATAAGCTGACCCGAATATAAGCCGAGGCACCTAATTTTACCACAAAAAAATGGGAAAACGTATTGACTCGAGTATAAGCCTAGGGTGTCCATCTGCATGCCTCACTTTGCCTCACTGTGCACATGCCTCACTGTGCCCATGACTAGACCAACGTTTAACATGGGAGTCTATGGAAGGGGTGCCCGGGTTTGAAAAATCGGTGCTCCCCGGCCGTAGGTCCCCCAGACAAAAATCTTTGTACACTTATAGAGGAGATATGGGGCTACATGTGTGCCAAGTTTTGGGTCAAGAGGACCTATGATCGGCCGGTCCTGGGTCCCCATAGTCACCAGAGAAATTACCGTTTAACATGGGAGTCTATGGAAGGGGTGCCCAGCTTTGAAAACTTGTTGCTCCCCGGCCGTAGGTCCCCCGGACAAAAAACTTTGCATACTTGTAGAGAGGAAGAGTGGGGCTACATGTGTGCCTAGATTGGGGACCTACGGCCGGCCGGTACCGGGTCCACAAATCCGGAAGATCAGGCGCAAAAAGGTGACTCGAGTATAAGCCGAGGGGGCATTTTCAGCACACAAAAAATGTGCTGAAAAACTCGGCTTATACTCGAATATATACGGAATTCATTAACTGTATAAAACAGATTTTTTTCGGTCCATGAATATTTGTAAAATATACAGTGTGTCCCTTATACTGAAAAGTTTGGAGACCCCGGCTCTATATATTAGAAAGGTGGTGGATAGGAAATACTGAAAATGGCAAATGAATGAGAAAGCACACAAGGAACAAGTGTACTGAGAGACGGAAAAACCTAAGGCGCGGAAGGACAAACTCTAGGCCATCAGCAGACAATTAGGACCATTACTCATTACTTAGGTCAGTATCCCCAGGCTCCTCCCTCCACCGCCAACAATAAAATTGCTGTATAAATAGAAACACCCCTTTATTTTGGCTGGTACATGGTGCAGGGTCATGATGCAATATGAGGCACTTAGTTGCGCCGTCTCATGACTGAAATTATCCTGATTGAGTTAAATATAAAATGTTGGAATGATAGAATTAAATAAAGGGAAAAGCAAATGCCTGTTCAGCTGATAGCATTAAATCAGATTAATTTTCCTTAAAGCGGTATTAAACTCAAAAGCAAACATTTATTATAGTGCAGCTTACCAATCATTGGATATGATGGCTGCATTTGTTTTGTTTTCTTTTTCTTTTCAATAGAGCGAGCTGTCTGTCCTGTTACAGGTTTGAGACAAAACATTTACCACTGAGTTGCCTATACCGATCAGCTTTAATTTATTCATGTAAAACATTTATCCCAAAAGTGGAAAAAAACTGTTGCTGTAATGTAACTGCTTATAAAAGTGTTAGCTGGAGTTTATCTTCAATTTGTTAGTGCATCTAACCCCCCCGCCACACACACACACACACACACGTAGCGCACAGACCCCCTTTTACCTGCCTTGTTTGGCTCCTCGCAGGAAGCGGTGTTGTTGATGGGTCTTCCACAGCCAAGAGTCAAAAAAGCCAGAGAATGGTTCTCACCTTTATGTTGAATAAAGATAAGTCTCTATATCCCCACCAGTAACTTGAATGTCCACAACAGATGCACCTCCAACTAAGGCCCCTTTCACACGGGGCGGATCCGTGCAGATCCGCCCCGTGAAGCTCCGCTTGCTCAGCGGGGATCGCTCCGTTGATCCCCGCTGAGCCGGCGGATGACTGGGCGGTCCCCGCACACTGTGCAGGGACCGCCCTGTCAGAGCGCTGCTCTCCCCTATGGGGAATCGGATGACGACGGACCGTAGAGTCCGTTGTCATCCGATCCGCTCCGCCGACGGAAGGAAAAATAGGGTTTTCCTCCGTCACACTTTGGCGGAGCGGAGCGGAGCGGATGTCAGCGGACATGTCTCCGCTGACATCCGTGCTTCCATAGGGGTACATGGAGGATCCGTTTCAGGTCCGCCTAAAAAACTGACAGGCGGACCTGAACGGACCTCCGTGTGAAAGAGCCCTTAGACTGTGTTTTTGCAAGAAAATAAACTCTGACAGAATAGGTTGGAGGGAGGACAGGACAGCTTAAGATGTGGAAGAGGTCCAGGCACAAACGTTACACAATTCACTGCTCCAATTCTCAAGCAGACTCAGCCCATCACCATCAGGATAGTCTCCCTTGCTTGGGACTAGCAGCCAGAATGGTGCTCTAACTTAACCCCAAGTCTCTGCCACAAACCTGGTGAACCTGGTCTCCGCCACAGACCTGGTGAACTTGGCCTCTGTTAAGGAGAAGACATCCCTCCAGAGAGTTACCAGGACCCTTCCTTCACTGTGACTTCCGCACCAGTCCTTCGGAACGGTTCCTCCCCCGGCCTCCTCATCTAAGATGCGGGTCCCCTCGCAAGGCGGCACCCTGAGATTCCTCGATCCTTGTTGGGCTCCAGCCGAAGGTGCTGGGCCCAGGCCTTTGCAGCAGTCCCAGGGCTAAAGGTGCCTGGGACTGAAGCACCGACCTCCGCCCCTGGGCCAAAGGTGCCCAGGGCGGACTGGAACAAGAACCCCAATCCTGGGGTGGAAGATGAGCAAACAACCACTCCCGCCCCTGGGCTGAAGGTGCCCGGGGCGGACAGGAACAGAACCCCAAAACAGGCAGCGTCTGCCCCTTTTATATCCTCTCCCAGCATGCACAGCAGGTAGACCACGCCTACTGTATGGTTGCTGAGAGGGGACATACAAGGCACAGCACTGTATCAGCGGTTCGACCCTAGCCTACTATGGCAGCGCCACCTGTAGGCCACAGGGATCTATACACCGATACTCTCCCTGCGGACAAAATGGTTGCAAGAACCCTGACAATTAGGGTGTTTGAGTATAACTACCACTCAAACACTTCCCCTAAATTTAGCACCCCGCTACACACAGATGAACAATGCTGCTGTCCAAAGGTGTCTCTGTTGCTTCTTCACCCAGAGTGGAGGCACTCTAATACAGAAGTTATGTTACTAGCTGGATCACCAGGTGAGAACAAAGGGGGAAAAAGCCTAAAAAAGAAAACAAATGCAGCCACCACATCTAATGATTGGTAAGATGCAATATATTACATTTTTGGGTGGAATACCACTATAAGCTTCTAAAATTAAAGCATACATTTGATTAGTTAGGAATCAAAGAATGTTTTCCTTACTTCAATCTACGGCTTTATCATCACATTTCTAAATTTGCTCCAATTTTAATATCTGAATTACCCTCTTTGTTTATGTAGCGGTCTCTACTCTCTCTTTCTTTATCAGTTTTATGGCTCTTATCTAGGGGTACCTGGGAGAGAGAGAGAAACACACCACGGCCCATGTCCTCCGTGACTGGTGGGTGAAGGCCAGAGATTGGACTTTTGTGTAGGTGTCCTAGAGTCAAGTCCAGTCCTTCGTCCCTGACTCCTTTGCTTAGTAACCCAAGTTCCACACAGTGAATAGGTACAACTCAGTTTTATTCTTCTTGCCAAGCAATAAAACACTCTTTCTCCTTTGGAAAATGGGGACAGATCGAGGCACAATCCTTTCCCTTCTTGCTGCTGCCCACTGTGCTGTCACCAGTGGTGAATAGTCACTGCCACTGACTAGGTAATATAGAACGTGAATTACCTTCGCTCACTTTGCCCCTGTCAGACGAAGAAATCCGTCCAAGGGAGAAATGGAGGCCTCTCCGTCACCAGTGATGCCGCGCCGGGCTCTTCGGAGAAGTTACTGCACACCAGTCCTCACAAACTCAGACACGGGCACCCAAGGAGTTAGGGCCCCCCCGGATTCCTCCACCCTCACGGAACTCATTCGAAGGTACTGAGCCCCAGGCATCCGCCATAGTACCTCACCCCAGGCTAAAAGGTGCCTGAGATGGACTCCATCCCCACTCCAGCTAGGCCAAGGGCGCCTAGGCCTGAAACACCGGAACGCCAGCACCCAAGCTGAAGGTGCCTGGGTGCGGCCCCGTCCACCGACTCTCCTCCCAAAACAGGGCCTCCGCCCCTTTTATGACCTCTCCCTTTGCGTCCCAGCGGGTTCCCCGCCCCGCTAAACCAGCTCAAGGGGAGGACAAAAAGGCACGGTTTGCGGTGTGAGTTCAACTCCGGCCCCAGGCAACAGCGCCACCCAGGGGCCCCAAGGAACCTCACACCACCAGAGTCCTCACATAATTCAAGTACCCGCTACATTTATATGTGGGCAAGCCTGGTGGAGAGATGTCCACATCAAACTACCCATCTTCTACTACCTTCTGTCATGTCCAACAGGAGCTGCCACTAATTATGTTCTCACACTCACCAATTTTTATTTTAACTATTCATTTATTTTACAGGACAGAAAATACAGCAGTAGAAGTAATAATGATATAACAGTGGGGTGATCTGCATGGATATTGTATAATTGTAGGTGAACCAGGAGCAATCTGGATGTACTTTTGCCTTCAGTGAAAATACTATGTAGTATTTAAAGAAGTCCACCATGTTCCTGGAATATATATATATATATATATATATATATATATATATATATATATATATATATATACACACACATACATACATACACACACACACACACACATACACTATATTGTCAAAAGTATTGGAAGGCCTACATGAACTTTAATGGCATCCCAGTCTGGAGCCTCGTACACATGGCCGGTTTTCTCTGCAAGAAAACTGCTGGGAGAGCTTTTTGGCGAGAAAACCGGCCGTGTGTATGGTTTCTCGTCGGGAAAAATGCCGGGAATCTCGACGAGAAAAATAGAGAACCTGCTCTCTACTTTCTCGTCAGGATTCTCGTCGGCCTGTTTCCTCGTCGGCCTGTGAGTGTGTATGCTTACCTGTCCAGGGAAACCCGCGCATGCTCGATGAGACTTCGATGCATGCGCGGTAGCATACAAGGGTAGTGTAGGGTGTAGCAAGATGGCGGCGACGGCATCAAATATGACGAGTGCTCAGCTCGTCGTAGTCGATGAAGTCACGTGTTCTTGCCATTCAAAAGAACGGCGGTTCTTTTGAATGGTGTGTGTGTACACAGGGCTTGGCAAGACAAGCTTGCCAGGAATAAGGTCGAGAAAACTGGCGGGTTTTTTTCCGACGGGATTCCCGCCCGTGTGTACGGGACTTTAGTCTGTAGGGTTCAATATTGAGTTGGCCCACCCTTTGCAGCTATAATAGCTTCACATCTTCTCGAAATTCCTGGCTGGCAGTCTCCACTCCATCCCAAAGGAGTTCTAATTAGTGGCAGCAACCAGAGCCCTGCCTTTAAGGCCCCATACACACTATTAGATTTTCTGCAGATTTTTGTCTTCAGATTTACCAAAACCATGTGGTGCAAGGGCCTGCCTGATTGCATACAAATTGAAACTCTTAAGCCTTGTACACGCGGTACGATTGTTGGCCAACCGAGCGTCTGATTTTTTGTCAAAAGGGCGTGTGCCTGGATCTTGTCTTGCATACTAACGTTACACAATTGTCGTGCCACATACACGAACGCAGTGACGTACTACGAGGAATTTAAGCTCTTGAGCACCACCCTTTGGGCCCCTTCTGCTAATTTCATGTTTGGTGAGCCTTGATTCCGAGCATGCGTGTTTGTATTTTTAACTTTTGTGTGACGGATTTGTGTACTGACCATACGAAAATCAGACACCAAACCGTTGTCCGCCGAAAATTTACTAGCATGTCATCCAACATTTTTTGGCGGAAAATTGGACAACAATTGTCCTAAAATCTTACCGTTAGTACGCTCCTTTTGACAACAGGCTATCAACAGACAATCTCCTGCCAACAATTGTACCCTGTGTACAAGGCTTTACACGCACATGAACTTTAACCACTTCCGGACCGCCGCACGCCGATATCCCTGTTATGGCAGCAGCTAGCTACCATAACCCCAGTATCCTCCTCTTCAGCCGGCGGTATGGTTTAGGTGCAAGATCACTTATCGGCGGCGGGAGAGGGCCGCCCCCTTCCCCCCGCTGTCCCGTGCCCTCCACCGCTTACCGGAGGTGATCAGGTGCCTCTTGTGGCTGGGTATGGAGGCGAGTGAGGGGAAGATGGCCCCCACCTGTTTCCATACCATAGCAGGGCGGAAGTGACATCAAAACGTCACTTCAGCCCAATGCTGTTAAAGGGCCATTTTTTTTTTCAAATTACATTTTTTTTTTATTGCGTTTTAGTGTAAATATGAGATCTGAGGTCTTTTTGACCCCAGATCTCATATTTAAGAGGTCCTGTCATGCTTTTTTTCCCATTACAAGGGATGTTTACATTCCTTGTAATAGGAATAAAAGTGACACAGATTATTATTTTTTTAATAGAACAGTGTAAAAAATAAATATATATATATATATATATATATATATATATATATATATATATATATATACATACATATATATATATATATTTTTCTTATTTATTTTACCTTTTAAACACGCCCCGTCCTGCCGAGCTCGCGTGCAGAAGTGAATGCATACGCAAGCAGCGCCCGCATATGAAAACGGTGTTGAAACCACACATGTGAGGTATCGCAGCGATCGGTAGAGCGAGAGCAATAATTCTAGCCCTGAAACTCCTCTGTAATTTAAAACATGCAACCTGTAGAATTTTGGAAATGTCGCCTATGGAGATTTAAGGGTAAAATTTTGTCGCCATTCCACGAGCCGGCGCAATTTTGAAGCGTGACATGTTGGGTATCAATTTACTCGGCATAACATTATCTTTCACAATATAAAAAAAATTGAGTTAACTTTACGGTTGTCTTATTTTTTTAATTCAAAAAAGTGTATTTTTCCCCCCAAAAAAGCACTTGTAAGACCGCTGCGTAAAATACGGTGTGACATAAAAGTATTGCAATGACCGCCATTTTATTCTCTAGGGTGTTAGAAAAAAAGATATAATGTTTGGGGGTTCTAATTTTCCAGCAAAAAAAAATGTTTTTAAACTTGTAAACAACAAATCTCAGAAAGAGGCTCAGTCCTTAAAGTGGAGTTCCACCCTGAAATTTTTTTTTTCCCAAAAATGTAAAAAATAATTGAAAAAAAAAATTTTTTTTTACTCACCCTAAATAGCGGTTGCTATGTGGAAGTCCTTAATCTTCCTCTTCATTGTCCGCGGCAGATCTCCTTCCTCCGTCCTACTCGCGGTGTCTTCTTGTGAATGGGGCGCGCTGCCTTCTGGGAACTGTGTGTATCCCAGAGAGCAGCCGCCCATTCACAAAACGCTGCGAGGCTTGCGCATGGGCAGTAGGAAACGGGCAGTGAAGCCGCACTGCTCCACTGCCTGTTTCCCTTACTGAGGATGGAGCCGTCAGGAGCTGTCAGCGCTAAGGGATCGGCCTCGGGGGGGCTGACATCGTGGGCGAGTAGGACAGGTAAGTGTCCTTATTAAAAGTCAGCAGCTACAGTGTTTGTAGCTGCTGACTTAAAAATAAAATAAAAATTGCGGGTGGAATTCCGCTTTAAGTGGTTAATGGCATCCCAGTCTTAGTCCGTAGAGTTAAATATTGAGTTGGCCCACCCTTTGCAGCTATAACAACTTCTACTCTTCTCGAAATTCCTGGCTGGTAGTCTCCACTCTAAAGCCCCATACACACTATTACATTTTCAGCAGATTTCTGTCTTCAGATTTACCAAAACCATGTAGTACAAGGGCCTGCCTGATTGCATAAAAATTTAAACTCTTAAGGTTTGACTTCATATTATATGGTTTTGGTAAATCTGAAGACAAAAATCTGCAGAAAATAGTGTGTATGGAGTCTAGGCTCAACAGTCTAAAAAGAGTTTGCAGCACATTAAAGTTTTATTTTTGACTGATGACAGAACATGTTGGCAACAGTTTTGGAAAACATGCCTTTCATCAGCTAATTTTTTTAATGAGCTGTTTTTTCTGTGAAATTTCATTCAGGCAGCGCAAGAAGTACAAAACAGTGCCAGAGCCAGGTTGTGGACCTAATTTTTCTCTGCTGTAGCAAACCAATAGCGTGTTATCACCTTCATGCCTCAGCCTGAGAATGGACAGTGAAAGCGCAGCAAGCCCACTGGTAAGGATGAAAACGATAGATTCCCTAACAAGAAAAACTACTAGGACTACCGTGTTTCCCTGAAAATAAGCCCGGGTTTTATATTAATTTTGGCAACAAAAAAACACAGTAGGGCTTATTTTCGGGGTAGGTCTTACCATGTAATATGCTGTCTTCTATACCCCACTCTCTCCCCGCCTGACAGGACCCCCCAGTGTGAACCGAGTTAAAATGCTTGTAAATTCCTCTAATCCACTCTATTACAGTATTATATAATGTATAATGTGTGTGTTTCTGTAATATAATTGTGCCAAATACCTTTGTTATAGCCACGCTCTGCACTTCTGTGAACCGCTGGAGTTCTCTTCCCCGCATATATATTACAGAAACACACACATTGTACATTATATAATACTGTAATAGAGCGGGTTGTAGTATTTTACAAGCATTTTAAACTAGGGCTTATTTTCGGGGTAGGGCTTATATTGCAGCCCTCCTGGAAAATAACGCTAGGTCTTATTTTCGGGGAAACACGGTATATAGGTACCACACCATGGTGTGGCACCTAAAACGTCCTAGTAGTTTTTCTTTATAGGGAATCAATATTTTTCAATGTCTTCAATAGAAGATGTGGTATCAGTAAAACCATAGAGCAAGTTCAGGCTCAATTACTGAGATCTCCTTCCCATTCTTCTGTTTTTTGCACTGGTGAGGTCATCTCTTTGCTCTCTACTGATGTCAGCACATGTGCACTGCAACAGAGACTGAATTTAGCTGTACATGTGTAATTACAAGAGATCAATAGCAAAATGCATTCAGATACATGTGTAGCACACGGACCCTTTTCCCTACCTTTGGCTCACTTGCAGGAAAAGGGGCACACCGTACTATATGCCCGTACCCTCCTGGTTGAGGAGGTTGAGCGGTGTTATGTATTTGGGTCCCACAGCTAGGTTCTTCCGTCAGTTGGTTCTCATCTCCTAGGATATAGGCACAAGTCTCTGTTTTCCCCCAAAGTAATTCCAACATCCACACCACTCTAAACTCCAACGTTGAGTTTATTTTTCTTCAATGTTCAGCAGATAGGAAAGAGTGGATAAGAGACAGGACACCAAGGTTTTGGGAGGTTGGTCCAGGCACAAGTAAATGTTACAATCACCACTCGATCCCAGAGTGGGTTCAGCTCACCCGGATAGTCTCCTGTAAAAGTGGATCCTAGCAGCCGAAGAGATACGCGGACGCTTAATTAGGTTCTTTTCTTAGATACGATCGGGAGATCCCTCTGCCACAGAATCTATCATGTCCCGAACTTCTCAGCTTTTTGCAATACAAGGACAGGTGCCAGCAACAGCACATTACTAGGCCCTTGGTGGATAGATGAATCCCTCCAGAAAGTTACCGGGCCCCTTCTTTCACCGTGAACTCTCACCGGTCCCTCAGAAAGGTCCTTCCCCAGCCTCCTCTTCTTAGAAGCAGGCTCCCTCGCAAGGGACACCCTGGGATTCCTCTTCTTAGAAATGGGCTCCAGCTAAAGGTGCTGGGCCCAGTGCTGAAGTTGCAGCCCCAGGGCTAAAGGTGCCTGGGACTGATGGGCACGTGGCCCCATGGCCTGGAGGGCCGCGTGCCGCGCACTTGCACTTGGACTCTCGACTTCTCCTCTCCTAGGCGGCGTCTGCCCCTTATGTATCCTCTCCCAGCATGCACAGCAGGCCAACCACGCCCACTGTACCGCTGCCGAGAGAGGACACCCTAAGGCACAGCACTATTACTAGTGGTTGAACCCTGACCTGTCATGGCAGCACCACCTACAGGCCACAGGGAACTGCACACCAGTATACCACCTGAAGAAACAAAGTAGCACAACCTATCAAAGAGAATGGTCTGAGCCCAACTACTAACTCAGACCAGCCCCCTAAATTTGGGTATATAGCACCCCTAAAAGGGGGTGGGCGCTACACATGTATAAATATTATTTAAAAATAAATTCAATGAATTATTAAACAATAACTAAAGGTACCTTTTTTTTTTAAAACAAACATGCTATACTTACCTCCTCTGTGCAGTTGGTTTTGCATTGAGTGGCCACGATCCTCCTCTTCTGGGGTCCCTCATAATAATAAATAATGCAAAAAAAATGCCTTAAATCTTTCCCATAGTTTGTAGACGCTATAACTTTTGCGCAAACCAATCAATATACACTTTTTTTTTTTTTTACCAAAAATATGTAGAAGAATATATATCGGCCTAAACTGATGAAGAAATTTGTTTAACCACTTAAGCCCCGGACCATTTTGTTGCTAAAGGACCAGGCCCCTATTTGCGATTCGGCACTGCGTCGCTTTAACTGACAATTGCGCGGTCGTGCGACGTGGCTCCCAAACAAAATTTACGTCCTTTTTTTCCCACAAATAGAGCTTTCGTTTGGTGGCATTTGATCACTTCTGCGGTTTTCATTTTTTGCGCTATAAACAAAAATAGAGCGACAATTTTGAAAAAAATGCAATATTTTTTACTTTTTGCTATAATAAATCTCCCCCAAAAATATATTAAAAAAACGTTTTTTTTTTTCCTCAGTTTAGGCCGATACGTGTTCTTCTACATATTTTACACAAATTACACTGGCAGTGAAGGGGTTAACCTGTAGGGGTCGCTGAAGGGGTTAAGTGTTTCCTAGGGAGTGATTACTACTGTGTGGGGGCGTGGCTTGGCATGTGACATCACTGATCATCATTCCCTATGACAGGGAACAGACGATCAGTGACACTCACACTAGGAAGCACAGGGAGAGGTTTGTTTACACTTACCTCTCCCCGTTCTTCAGCTCTGTGACCCGATTGCGGGACACCGGCGGCGATCGGGTCCCGCGGGCACGGTCACTGAGCTCAGGACCGGGTCGCGAGCGCGCCCCACGGCTGGGCTTCTTAAAGAGGACGTACCTGTACGTGCTTGTGCCCAGCCATGCCATTCTGACGACGTATATCGGCGTGAGGCGGTCCTTAAGTGGTTAAAAACATTTTTGGGGATATTTATTGTTGTGTTACACTATTATTCTTGCTCTGTGTCTTTAAGATCTGTCCCCTTCTTTCTAGCTGAACTCTCTCTCTCACCGTAGTTCTTTATATTTCTGCTCCACTTCCTGACTCTCGGTCATTACTCCTGTATTTCTTCAATGCTAAACATCTTACATGTGGCTTACAACTGCAACGTTTTTCTACCTATGAATATCCATCATTAAACGGAACATTCGAAAGGATTCATCGTCTGTCGTCCTAACTGTGAGTTTATTCATTGAGTTAAGCTGCCTGTATCGATGCAAGGGATGAATATCAAACCAGATTGAGTAAGGCCTACATCAACCTGGAGATGAACTTTATCGCTTTGTAGTTGAGACAGAACAGTAGAAAAACGGAGTTTCACAGCCTAATTACAAGATTTCTGCATGTCAGTACTGATAGACAAGATTTACTGCCCTCATAGCAAGAAAGAAGGGACAAAGCAGCACATGGCAGCCTTATAGCCTGAGACAATCTGCACAGTGTCATATTTCAGCACACAGATCCTGCCTGCTTTCACAGTCAGTCTGCTATCATGAGTGACCAAGCTTCTGCATGTGAACTCACATCTACCTCCCCACAAGTTCCTGAAGAAACTGAGTTACCCAAACGCTCAGTTAAACCCACTTGGAAAGTAATGGAGAATTATGAAGCTTCAAGGACTGAATTGTCAAATAGCTTGGAATTAGTCTGGGAGAAAATCCTTGCTTAAGCTAATACAGTGTCTGTTGAACGTGAACTACACTAGAGGGCGCCATTAAACAACTTTCTGCCTCATATGAGCTTTATCAGCTTACCAGCATCAAATTCACTAATGTCTTACAAAACATGAAGTCAGAAAATGCGATGACGCAATTAAAGCGTGTCAATGCTCTCAATATTGAAAGAGACAGTTTTATCCAGCAAACCAGATTAAAGGCAGAAGCAAAGATAAAGCTGTTACAGGACACTGCATCTCACAGATCTGTTTCCACCAGACGTTCTAAAAACTTGTCAAGATCCCATAGTTCAAGATACTCAACACTCAGTGAGCAACTTATTAATGCCCGCGCTGAAGTGGAAGCCAGCAAAGTGCAGGTGGCATATGCAGAAAAAAGGGTAGAGTTGGAAGCGCAGTCAGCACGTCAAAGAGCAACAATAGAAACCTTAAATGAACAGTGTAAACATGACGCAGCTATGACAAAGCTAAGGGTCCTACAGCAAGCTATCAGTGCAGATGAAGGTGCAAGTGAGAAAGACAGCATTAACCTAAACATAGCAGATATGGAAGACCCCCTCAAACGCACTAAAGACTATGTCCTAAGCCACTGCAGTGCACACTCCATCATCTTCAATGCTCCCGACTACATAGAGACTCCTTCACAGCTTCAAGTTAAAGAGGTTCCAGCAACTTCCTGCACACAAAATCACTCCACTGCATTTCCTACCTGCCTACCTTGCCTGCCTTCATACGTCACAGAGCATCAGCGCAAGCTTCAAGCAAGTCATTAATCTCCAGTCATCGGTACAGCCTTGAATCAACGTACCATTGGAACAACTGACTTCAAGCAAGCAACTCACCTGGATGCATCTGCTGCACCATATTTCCCTGTGTCCTTTAACAACAATGTCAAAGATAACGCAATCAGCACCATTCAGCCAACAGCATCTCACATAAAGGCGGAGACAACTGAGACAGAAGAGTTTGTGAGGTACATGCTTCGCAGAGAGCTCACAAAGACTGGTCTTACAAGTTTTGATGACCAACCTGAGAACTACAGAAGTTGGAAATGTGCCTTCAGAACTACAATCAGCAATATTGGCATTACAGCTGATCAAGAATTGAATCTGCTGATCAAATGGCTTGGTCCTCTATCTGCTGCACGTGTTAAGCCATTAAGATCGGTTTTCATGGACAATCCTACTGCAGGCCTCACAGCTGCATGGGAGCGACTAGAGCAAAGTTATGGCAGTCCAGAAGCTATAGAAAATGCTTTGTTCATGCGTCTGGAAACTTTCCCAAAGATATCCGGTAAGGACAACAAGGAGTTCCAGAGACTGAGTGACCTTCTCCTTGAGCTTCAGCTAGCCAAGACAGACCCAAAACTACCTGGACTCAGTTACCTTGACACTCCAAGAGGGGTAAACCCAATTGTCTCCAAGCTCCCGTATGGTTTGCAAGAGAAATGGACTGCACTAGGGTCATCATACAAAAGAGAGAACAAGGTTTACTTCCCTCCATTCTCTTTCTTCTGTGAATTCATCAGGAAAATTGCAGAGACCAAGAACGATCCAAGTTTTTCCTACGGTGAGTACGGTCTCTTCTCACCCTTTCCTAAGAGTACCAGTCTTCAGGGCAACTATAGAAACCATAGAGCCCCAGTGTCCGTGAAAAAGACTGACATCCTTCCCACTCCTACCACAGTTCTGGCCACGAACAAACAGAGTAGGAAGATTGAAAACCCTAGCAGAAAGTGTCCCATACACAAGAAGCCACACCCCCTCAATAAATGTATCAGCTTTAGGAAAAAGCCTCTGGAAGAGCGCAAGGAGCTTTTAAAGACATTTAGGGTATGTTTCAGGTGCTGTGCTTCTACAGAACATTTTGCAAGGGACTGTAATATGTCCATCAAGTGCCCAGCTCTGCACAACCTGCCAACGCTCCTCCCAGGTTAACGCATGGCGGGGAGAATACAGACCAAGTGCCTAATTCTACCATAATTTCTTCATCCTGCACTGAAGTTTGTGGAGAAGACCGCTGTGGTAAGTCCTATGCTAAGATATGCTTGGTGAACATATACCACAAGGATCAACCAGAAAAATCTCTAAAGGCATATGCTATCTTAGACGATCAGAGCAATCGATCACTTGCAAAATCAGAATTGTTCAATCTATTTGAAATAAAAGGTGAAGCTCACCCTTACACCTTGGGTACCTGTAGTGGAACTATAGAGGTTTCTGGAAGAAGGGCTCATGGACTCATGGTATCTTCTCTCAAAGGTAACTTGCAATTACCCTTACCTACACTTGTTAAGTGCAATCAGATACCTGCTAACAGGGAAGAAATCCCTTCTCCAGCTGCTGCTTTCCATCACCCTCACCTCAAGGTAATAGCAAATGAGATACCGCCGCTTGACAAAGATGCTCAGATCCTTCTTCTGTTAGGAAGAGACATTCTAAGAGTTCACAAGGTACACAGACAAGTCAGTGGACCCCCAGATGCCCCATTTGCCCAGCGCACGGATCTAGGTTGGGTCATCATAGGCAATGTCTGTATAGGCAAAATGAAAAGACCAACCAACATTTCGTCATTCAAGACAAATGTTCTGCCAAATGGCCGAAACACTTACTTTGAGCCATGCCCACATCACTACTGGGTGAAAGAGAAGATAGCCAGCCACGAATGGCAACATGGTATTTCAGGTGACACAAGCCCTTTCTCCTGCCATGACGACTTCGGCTCTACAGTGTTTAATGCAACCAGTGAAGATGACATACTGGCTCCTTCAATGGAAGACAAAGAATTCATCAAGGTAATGGACAATGAGTTCTTTAAAGATGACTTCAATAACTGGGTAGCACCCCTACCCTTTTGTCTCCCAAGAGAGAGATTGCCCAACAACTTACAGCAGGCTATCAGTAGATTCTCCTCCTTAAAGCAAAACTTAAGCAAGAAACCAGAGATGCAAAGGCACTTTGTGGACTTTATGCAAAATGTATTTGACAGAGATCACGCAGAGCCTTCTCCCCCACTAAAGGAGGGAGAAGAATGCTGGTACCTTCCATCCTTTGGCGTGTATCACCCACGCAAACCAGACCAAATCAGAGTTGTCTTTGATTCCAGTGCTCAGCACGAAGGTGTTTCTCTTAACAACATGCTCCTTACGGGACCCAACTTGAACAATAGTCTAATAGGAGTCTTGATTCGTTTCAGACAAGAGCCTGTAGCAGTAATGGCTGACATTCAACATCGTCAGAGAAGACAACAGAAACTACATCAGGTTTCTATGGCACAAGGACAATGACCTCAACAAGGAAGTTATAGATTATCGCATGAAGGTACATGTCTTCGGTAACAGTCCTTCCCCAGCAGTGGCAACTTATGGGCTAAGGAGAACAGCTCAGACTGGAGAAGTTGAATATGGATCTGATGCTTGTCAATTTGTTGAAAGAAACTTCTACGTTGACGACGACGAAGTCCTTTCCAACTGCTAAAGAAGCAATTGATCTTCTCACCAGAACACAGGAGATGCTGTCTGTAGCAAACCTTAGACTGCACAAGATTATATCCAACAGCCAGGAACTTATGAATTCCTTTCACTCTGAGGACTATGCCACTAGTCTAAAAAACCTTGACTTAGGTACAGATGTGCCTCCTGTACAGCGAAGTCTGGGTTTGTTGTGGAACATCAAACAAGACAAATTCACCTTCCAAGTGTCAACTTGTGACAAACCCTTCACTAAGAGAGGAGTCCTGTCCATGGTGAATAGCATCTATGACCCACTGGGTTTCCTTGCTCCAGTTACCATTCAAGGTAAGATTTTACTAAGACAGTTGTCTACTGAGAACATAGACTGGGATACTCCCTTGCCTAGTGAGAATCAACACAAGTGGGAAAGGTGGAGATATTTTTTGAAGTCACTAGAAAAACTTCAGATTCCCCGTTGCTATGTTCCAGGATCCACTTCAACTGCTAACCGGAGAGAGATTCATATTTTCTCTGATGCAGTAGTTGAAGCTATTGCTGCAGTAGCCTATTTGAAGACCTCTGAACTGAATGGAGAATCACACTGTAGTTTTGTCCTAGGCAAGGCAAAACTCACACCCAAGCCTGCACATACCATACCAAGACTTGAACTTTGTGCAGCCATGCTAGCAGTAGAAATTGCCGAGGTCATACGAAGTGAAATGGACACTAGAATTGATTCTTTCACCTTCTATACAGACAGTAAGGTAGTACTTGGTTACATAAACAACCAAACAAAACAATTTTATGTGTACGTCAGCAACAGGGTTGAACGTATCAAGAGATTCTCCCTACCAAGTCAATGGCATCACGTTCCCACTGAACTCAACCCAGCTGACTGTGGGACCAGAGCCGTGTCACCCACCGCTCTTCAGGACAGCTTATGGCTGTCACCTCCAAGGTTTCTGTGTGAGGACTCTTACTCCCTATTGACACCACGTATGGGCTAGTAAACCCTGAAGATGATAAGGAAATAAGAACTGTGAACATCTCACTACACACTTCTGTAAGTACAAAACAGAAGCTGCGGTCACACCGTTACGAGCATCAATGGAAGCAGGTGCAGCATCTAGCCAATGTGTTCTGGCATCGCTGGAAGAAAAAGTATCTTCACCACCTTCAAGGTCGTAACAAATGGCAAGCATCTAAGCCGAATCTTAAGGTTGGAGACCTCATCCTTCTAAAATACACGGAAGTTTGTCGGAATGAGTGGCCTATGGGTCTTATTACTAAAGTTATGCCCAGCGACGATAACAAAGTCCGGAAGGTAGAAGTCAAGGTAACCAAGGGAGGATCGACACGAACCTTTAGTCGACCAATTACAGAGTTAGTACTCCTTTTGCCAGGTAAGTGACTTGTGCAAGAACTAGCCATGCTGTTGGCACGGCGGTTAGTACATTGCTGCCATCTACAGGTTCTACTCAGAACTTTGGAATTCTTTGAAGACATCATACTGTGACTTTATGTTCTTCATCCTGTTGAACTTACGTTTGTTATTTGCTTGTTGCATGTTTTTCATTACAGGTTCCAGGACATTTGTCAGTATTGACATATTGAAAATATATATATTAGTTTAAGGTTATGAAATCTAAAGATTTCAGAAGGGGAGTGTTGTGTTACACTATGTGATTATTCTTGCTCTGCGTCTTTAAGATCTGTCCCCTTCTTTCCAGCTGAACTCTCTCTCTCACCGTAGTTCTTTATATTTCTGCTCCACTTCCTGACTCTCGGTCATTACTCCTGTATTTCTTCCATGCTAACATCTTACATGTGGCTTACAACTGCAACGTTTTTCTAACTATGAATATCCATCATTAAACGGAACATTCGAAAGGATTCATCGTCTGTCGTCCTAACTGAGTTTATTCATTGAGTTAGGCTGCCTGTATCGATGCAAGGGATGAATATCAAACCAGCTTGTACTCACAGGCTTACATCAACCTGGAGATGAACTTTATCGCTTTGTAGTTGAGACAGAACATTTATTATAGCAAAAAATAAAAAATATTGGTTTTTTTTCAAAACTGTCACTCTTTTTTTGTTTATAGCGCAAAAAATAAAAACCACAGAGGTGATTGTATACCATCAAAAGAAATCTCTATTTGTGTGGAAAAAAAGGACGCAAATTTCGTTTGGCACTGCGCCGATTTAACTGGTAATTGCGCGGAATTCTGTACCCAAATTGTAAAAAGTGCTCTGGTCAGTAAGGGGGTAAAACCTTCCGGGGCTGAAGTGGTTGAATACTACTTTCAGGCTGGGTTCACACCTATGCAAATTGAATGTGCGTTTTACCACATTCAATTCGCACAGCAGGAGAATGTGACTGGCCCGCTATGGAGCCGGTTTACATATCTCCGCAGTGGGCCCGGGTGCCGGAAAAACATGTGCCTTTTTGGTTCGATTTCAGCCCAAAATTTGGGCTGAAATCGGACCTGAACTGGTGAACCAGCACGCACCGGACCCCTGCTGTGAGCCGCATGCGGCGGCGGTGTGAACCCGGCCTAAGACCTGGTTCACACTGGTGCGATTTGACATGCGATTTGACATGTCAAATCGCATATCAAATCGGCGATATTTGCTGCAAATTGCGGGCAATGGCACCATCCTAATCAGTGTGACTCCGCATCTGCAGCACTGCACCAATTTCAAAAAGTAGTTTCTGTACTACTTTTTGCGATTTCGGGCCGCGATTTACATTGACATCTGTGCAGAAACCTGCACAGATGTCCCTGTAATCGCGTCCGAAATCGGGACTGACAGGCAGGAGTGAAATTGTGCGAGTTCAGCTGAACTCGCACGGTTTCACTCCCGCAGCCCCAGTGTGAACCTGGGCTAAAAGAGATTTATGTTTGTTTTTTCCAGTGTCATACTTACCTAGGTAGATGCAGCATCGGTCCCCCGGCCCCTCTGCACTGAGAACCGAGCGATCATACATCGCTGATGGCTTGGTTTTCTCTGCAGCTCTCTGCTCTGTCAGTCAGCAGCTATCTGCTCTGCCCCCTGGAGTGCTAAGCTGTGAATGGGGGGGGGGGGGGTGGCCGTCTCAGGCTCTCACCGGCTCGCTGAGGCTGAGACGGGTGTCAGTTACGGCACCTGGTGGATCCCGACTTTATTGTCGAGATGATGCGGTGCCTGGACTAATTCCTGTGACTTCAGCCCGCTCTCTGCTGAAAACGGGTTGCAAGAGTGCAAAACGAACTGGGGAACCCATGCGTTTTTTTTTTAATTGGCGTGGGGTTCCTCTTCAAGATCATCAGAGCACAAGTCGCCTGCCAAAGTCGGATTATTATTATTATTATTATTATACAGGATTTATTTAGTGCCAACAGTTTGCGCAGCGCTTTATAACATCAGGGAAGACAATTCAGTCACAATACAATTCAATACAAAGGGATCTTAGGGCCCTGCTCGTTAGAGCTTACAGTCTACAAGATCAGTTAAGACCGCAATCCGACTTTGATCCGTCTTCAGTGATTTTCAATGGGCTGAAATTTAAAGTCGGACCAAAGTAGTGCAGGGAGCATTTTCAAAGTCGGACCGACATGTGTCGGATCAGTTAGACGGCTCCCATAGGGAAACATTGATTTTCACACGTCATGCGACATGAGCTCCCAATGTCGGAGCGTTTATCGTACAAGTGTGAACCCGGCCTCATGGAATGTTTTCTAATAAGTTTGCAGCTTTGCAATCATGCTGTGGTGCAGTTACTGTATTGCTTATATACACAGACAGAGCTGTCTCTGGATGATACACAATGTATAATCAATTTGTGTGTTAGCTGTAGAAATCAGATGACTCTTTGGAACATATTCATCTACAGTCATATGATTTCAATTCAGATTTAACCATCTGCTTTCGGGTGAATAATCTTCTACATACATTGCAACAGAATTTTATAAATGATGTTTGCTTTAGGTCATCATGCTAGATGCTCACGAAAAACATTCACATATGGCTACTAATGACCCCCACCTAGAGCCGCGGGCTGAAACCTCTGCAAGAACAACAACATGTGATGCTTAGCTCAATGACTTCACAAGGCTCAGAGCTTGGTCCCCTCTCAGCCTGGAGGTTGCACTTCCGGAAGCCAATTACATACTCCACTGGGCTTAAAAGACCTGCATCCCCCCACACTTAAATTATTTAAAAACCTTATCCACTTCTAATTTAAAAGCAAGCAAAATGAACCTGGGTGGGTTTTTTTTTTAATCAATGGCACTCTTCTTGCTCATCTTTATAAATTTTATCCTAAACCCTCATGAGTAAACAATTGAAAAATATAAAACATAAAAAATAAATCTGGGTGGGTTTTCAGTCAAACTTGCTTTCTCATTGTTTACCGTTTTATCCCAAAATCGGGAGCGCAACAAATTTTTAAAAATTTGACAGTACACAATTTATCAACATCTGACCAGCCTCATTCTAATGTTGGTCATACACAGAACAATTTTATATACGGTCATATTTACAATAGAATTACTATCTGATTAGGACAGTGGTTCTCAACTCCTGTCCTCAGGACCCCACACAGGTTTGCAAGATAACTGAAACACATCACAGGTGATATAATTTGCTGCTCAGTGATTGCAATATTCTAGTCTGCATCTCCCAAGGTAATACATAAAATCTGACGTGTAAAGCCCTGTACACACGGTCGGACTTCCATCGGACTTTTCCGTGGTTTTTTGTCCGAACGGAGTTGGTCGGGAACACCCATAGCATACACACCACAGGACTTTTCTTCAAACTTTCTTAAAACTTCTTACAACATCACTTGTTTTTTCTGCTCTTTTCTGATCTTTACTGCCACCCTTTGGTCAACTTCTGCTATTGTTGGTTGATTTTAACATTGGTTGTTTTGTCCATCGAACAAAAGTCTGATGGTTTTCTGTACACACGGCAGGACTTTGCTCCATAGGACTTTTGTTGGGCAAAAGTTTGTCCGTTCGCAGACCCAACTTTTGTCCGATGAAAACAAAACCAAACTCAAAAAAGTTTGTCCGATGGAGCATACACACGGTCGGATTGTTGGTCCAACTTGCTTAAAACTAAGTTTGTTGGGCAAAAGTCCGACCGTGTGTACGGGCCTTTAGACCCCTTTCACACTGAGTAGTTTTTCAGGTGGTTTAGCGCTAAAAATAGCGTCTAAATACCGCCTGAATACCGCCTGAAAAACTCCTGCCCCTGCAGTCTCAATGTGAGAGCCCGAAGGCTTTCACACTGAGGCGGTGCGCTAGCAGGACCGCTCCAAAAGTCCTGCTAGCCGCATCTTTGGAGCGGTGAGAGGAGCGGTGTGTTTACTGCTGTAATACCGCCGGCAATGCGCCTCTGCAGAGGCGCATTGCCGGCGGTATTAACCCTTTTTCGGCCGCTAGCGGGGGTTAATACCACACCGCTAGCGGCCGAATACCGCAGCAATTCCGACAGTATAGTGCTGCTAAAAATAGCGGCGCTATAACGCCACCGCCCCAGTGTGAAAGGGGCCTTAATGGGTCCTGAGGACAGGAGTTGAGAACCACTGGATTAGGAGATTGTGAAGATCGTTCCATGAGCCAAAGCAAAAATGATATGCTCATTATCTGCTTTCTTATGATCGGATTTTTCTGTTCTGACTGGCCAGAATAATTTTGTTTAAATTAAAGTGGTTGTAAACCCACTCTGACAATTTGCACCTACAGGTAAGCCTAGATTGAGGCTTACCTGTAGGTGCAAGAAATATCTCCCTAACCTACACGGTTAAGGAGATATTTGCTGAAATGACTGCACCAATGTCTACGGCGCATGCGTGCCGTAGACAACGGCGCAGGTGCACTGAGCGGGCCGGGTCTTGAATAGGATATTGCCAGCATTATGACGGTCCTGCGTGTATACGCGGTATCGGGACGGTCTCGTGCACATGCGCGGGAGTGACGTCATCGCCGCTCTGGCCAGTCACAGCGTCGGGGTGGCGATACAGAGAAGAGACTCGTAGGCAACATGGCGGCGGCGGCGGAGGGGAACGAGGAGCGCTTCGGAGGTTTCGATCTCAAAAGATAAGTGGGTAATCAGGGTAAGTGCCACATAATGAGCTAGTATGCTATGCATACTAGCTCATTATGCCTTTCTCTTGCAGGGTTTTTTTTTGCAGGAAAAAAAAAAAACAGGTTTACTTCCTCTTTAATCGGCTGGAATCGATCGATGACACAGTGGGAGTTATTTACGAAAGGCAAATCCACTTTGCACTACAAGTGCAAACTACAAGTGCAAAGTGAACTTGAAATTGCACTGAAAGCGCACTTGGAAGTGCAGTCGCTGTAGACCTGAGGGGGACATGCAAGAAAAATAAAAAAACAGCATTTTAGCTTGCACATGATTGGATGATAAAATCAGCAGAGCTTCCCCTCATTTCAGATCTTCCCCTCAGATTTACAGCGACTGCACTTTCAGTGCAATTTCAAGTGCACTTTGCACTTGTAGTTTGCACTTGTAGTGCAAAGTGGATTTGCCTTTCGTAAATAACCCCCAGCATGTGTCTTTTTGATAATTCATACATCTAATTACATTATCCAATTCTGTGAAGAATCATTTGAGCGGATCGCTACCTGTATGGCCACCATAAGTCAAGTCCTGCTTAGCCAATCTGGTCAACTCATCGCTAACCAAGCAGCCTTCCTTCAGCATGTCTGATTCAAAAAGAAACAGAAAAGCCGGCCATACATGGGTTGAATTAGGAAATTGTAACTAAGAATATTTGTTTCGAATTTCGCACCATTAGTGGGTTGCAGTAACGGACGATTTTTGTGCGGCCATCAAATTTGAGTTATGGGGCGTGTTAGAAGTTTATTTTTTCCAAAAATTTCCAATTATTGATGGGAAAATTGTGTGAGAAATATAAATCGAAAAAGAAATGCACATGTGCTGTGACCTGGAAAGAAAAAAATATTCCCAGCCACTAATTTTATTTTGAGGTGAAATTGAAGGCTTGGTTGGTCGAATTCCAAAATCAATGGTGTTACTATCGGATCACAAAACGCACAAAATTTCAGATTTTTGAAAGAAAATTTGTTCGGAATTCGACCATGTATTATCAATAAATCCATGGCAGTACCTTCCTGGAGTTTGCATGTTCTCCCTGTGCGGGTTTCCTTCAGGTACTCCAGTTTCCTCCCACACTCCAAAGACATGCTGGTGGGATAACTGGCTCCTGTCTAACTTGGCACTAGTATGTGTATGTATGAATGTGGGTTAGACCACTTTCACACTGAGGCGCTTTTCAGGCGTTTTCACGCAAAAAAAAGCGCCTGAAAACTTATTTCCATTAAAATCAATGAATCCTTTCACACTGGGGCAGTGTGCTGAAAAAACGCCCCTCTCCATTGAAATGAATTGAAAGCGCTTCAAAAGCGCCTGAAAAGCGATTCAAAAGCGCTCAGTGTTTTACTGGCAGTTTTTCAAGCGCCTCAGTGTGAAAGAGGCCTTAAGGAGCTTACAATCTAAGGTCCCTGAGGGCAGGGACTGATGTGAATGCATACCTCCCAACTTTTTGAGATGGGAATGAGGGACACGTGTTAGCAAAAGTATGTAGGTAGAGGACATGCCCCCTTACAGGAGAATCATACCGGGAAAAGAAAAAGATTAGTAAAAGGGGTTGTAAACCCTCATGTTTTTTCACCTTAATGCATCCTATACATTTAAGGTGAAAAAACTTCTGTCACTGACCGGACCCCCGACCCCCCACGTTTTACTTACCCGAGTCCTGTATTCCCCCGCCGGAGATGTTTTCTTCCCCTCTGCCCGTTGTCTCGGCTCTTGAGTCCGGCATTCGGCGTCTATAGATGCAAATGCTGGACTCGGGAGCGTGCCAGCAAGGTAACCCCCCAGGAGAGCGCTTCTCCTAGGGGGTTATATGATGTGGGGAGGAGCTACCAGCGCCGTCGGGGGACCCCAGAAGTCGAGAATCAGGGCCACTCTGTGCAAAACGAACTGCACAGTGGAGGCAAGTATGACATGTTTGTTATTTAAAAAACAAAACAAAAAAAAAACAAAGCCTTACAACAAGTGCTTATTTATTTTTTACCGCTACTATTCCTTTATAATGGCTTTTGAAATTTACAAATGCAGAAATTTAGAAATTGAATGAAAGGTTTAGCACTGGGAACCCCTTTTTGAACGATAAATAGTGCATTTTAAATATTAGTATTTTATGTACACTGTGCAAATGGTCAATGTGCTAGACACACTTTTGATATCTGCATACTACCTCATTTTTTACTGTATTACCAATAAGGAAAAACTTTTTCTAATAAATAATATTTTTTAAAATATTATTTGCTTTTTTTGTTGTTTGCCCGTAAAATCCCGTTGTACCGGGGGGTACTTATGCCCTTTTGGGTTTATTCCTACTATTTGGGATGGTGGCAACGCTTGAGGAGAGGCAACTCTTTTTCTGTTTCTCCTTAATGTGGTTCATTACCTATATTTTAAATACAACTATATAGATCAGACCAAAATGAGGGACAAATGAGGAAAGAGGGACAAAGAGACATTGTTCTAAATCAGGGACAGTCCCTCGAAATCAGGGACAGTTGGGAGCTATGTGAATGTACTATATATATGGAAAACACTGCATAAACTGATGGTGCCATATAAGTACCTGTAACAAATTAAAAATAATTCATACATCCGATTATATTATCTGATTCTGTGAAGATTATGACAACTACTAGAAGTCAAACTCTGTTTGGCCAATCTGGTCAACTCATCACTAGCTGCCGGAATCTAAAATATATTGCAGAATAGTATATCATTATAACATGATCCTATGTGTTTGATAATAGATCAATATACAAGAGCCCAGTAACCAATATACAACAATAGCAATGTATCTTTTGCTGATCTGACTGCGGTGGAGACATTAGGTCGTGGTTGTTGGGTTGATGTGCTCTGCAAATCATTTCTTTTTATGCTGCTTTGTTTGATATTGAATTTCATGAAATTCCTAGACTGTACAGATCAGCCATACAGATAGAGCAAGGAAAGGTTTACTAACATGGAGTCTGCTTGAAGGTGAGAAAGATGTACACAGATTACAGAGCTGAGTAACATGCGGCAAAACATGGAGCCCCAGCAGACATCAGAAATACAGGCGGATTGTACTCACTGTGTGCACAGAGTCTGCTGTTGTCTGTGGCTGGGAGCAGCTGTCAGCCTGACACAAACTGTGTAGGATCTGCAGAGAAATGAATGGGTGTGGAGAGACCAAGGGATAAAGGATGGGTAGGGTGGAACTACAGCTCATGACGAGAGGCTCAGGAGAGAACAGAGGAGGACCTTCAGAGAGAATAGAGGGCATAGAAGGGGCAGCATGGAAGGAAATAATGAACCTGCATTGAAAGATTTAATGGGGGATAATCAGAAACGCTGAGCAAAGACAGTCTGCTTGGATGTCAATGTCTTTTACTACTGGAATGTAACATAGTGTGCCCAGGATCTGGGTCAGACCCTTCCCGTTGACAAAAAAAAAGTCCCCCTCATTTCAAGGTAGACAGCTCCCGTCATACTGTCTGCTTCTGCCTCTTGCTAATGGAGTCATAGCCGGGGCTTCAGTTTGGAAAAATAATTAAACGTCTAGGTCTGATGGGGGTTTCTATCCTCTTGGATTTGGCTCCAACTGGGGTCTACCTTGGGAGTATCCTTATACCATGCCCCGACCCCACAGGTGGTTTCCTCGTTGTTTCGAGCCAGGCATTTTTCACAATAAAGGACCATGTTCTTTAACCGCCTCAATACCGGCAGTGTTCATTTTGTCTACTAAATTAACACTATTTTATTCGACTAAAATATGACTAAAACCAAAATGGCATTTTAGTCAAAAGACTATGACTAATGCGGTGTACACACAATCGTTTTTCATGCCATTTTTTAAACCGACGTTTTTCTCGTCGTTTTTTTTCATGTTTCCTCTCAAGCCTGTCTTGCGTACACACGATCATCAAGCAAAGCGCGGTGGCGTACAACACGTACAACGGCACTATAAAGGGGAAGTTCCGTTCGGATGGCGCCACCCTTCATGTTAGTAAAGTTTGTTGAGCAACGATTCGCGCTTTTCAGCCTCGTGCTTTTCAGTCCGTTACAGCGTGACGAATGTGCTATCTCCATTACAAACGCTAGTTTTACCAGAACGAGCGCTCCCGTCTCATACTTGATTCTGAGCATGCGTGTTTTTTTTCACCTCGTAAAAGCATACACACTATAGTTTTTCACGTCGTTAAAAAAAACGACATGAAAAACGACGTGAAAAAATAGAGCATGTTCGAAATTTTTCATGGCCGTTTTTCACGCCGTTAAAAATACTCTGGAGCATACACACGATCGGTTTTAATGCCCATTTTTAAAAATGGCATTTTTAAAGGCATGAAAAACGATCGTGTGTATGGGGCATTAGGCTCGGTTCACACTAGATTAGGGTGACCAGACATCCCCGGTTTCCTGGGACAGTCCCCGGATTGAGGACACTGCCCCCGGAGCCAGTCTGTCCCCAGATTTGTCCCGATTGCAGAGGCATGGGGGGGCATCTGGTACTCTCGCCCCGGGTGTAACATTTAGGAGGGGGCGCAAAATCATTACTGTGCCCTCCAAGTGTGCTGTGTTGCCCCCCGCCCAGGGACTCCTGTGGTCCAGCCAGTCGACTCCCCCGTGATCCCTCTGGTGCGGGTGGCCCCTGTGTGTGTGAGAACGGCGGAGAGGAGCGGTGGTGCAGAGAGTACAGCTGCTATTGTAGAAGCTCTTGGCAGGGGATACTGAGGAGCGGCTGGGTGTCAGGAACAGTACCTGGTGCTGGGGAGAGCCCTGCTCCGATGGATTATCATGAAGGCCATGGAGAGGTGAGCAAAATCAACCAATATATACACTGTTCATGTAGTGGGGGGGTGAGAGTAGTGCAGGAATCAGGTAGGTCAGTGTAGTGGTCAGTATAGAACTCAGGTAGGTCAGTGTAGTGGTCAGTATAGGAATCAGGTAGATCAGTGAAGGAATTAAGTAGGTTAAGTGGTCAGTGGCGCACAGGGCTCCTGAGCAAATTCGCACCGGAGCCGCTTTGGAGATGTGTGAACCGGCTCTATAGAGAGCCGGTCACATTCTCCTGCTATTGCCAATTGGATGACATTTCTGTCATATGAGCCATGCAACTTCAACATTTCTGAAGCTGCTGCCAGCAGGAACCTTTTATGAGCTAGCATTGGTCTGTAACCCTAGTATGTTACTAAACTAAGCAACGAGTCACTGACAACATTGACATTAAAGCACTGGGTGTAGGATCCATCCAAAAGCATTAATTTAAAGTGAACCTATGGTTTGCCATGCAGGGCCAAGAACAGGTTCACTTTAGGCCCAGTCGCCCAGCAGCACACACTCTCTTTCACTTCCCAGCTGCTCCATTTAGCAACTGGTTTGAGGTCACGGGCCATGGGTTGAGCATCCCTGACGTAAACGAACCCAGGACCTCATTTATTCCTCCTGCCCCGTTGCCCTGTGCTACCTCCAACTACCACACTTACCTGGCTAGCCTTAGCATCACACTAACCTGTTCAAAAATGATAGCCCTTGTCTGGGCTATTCTAAGTCTGGGGGCATAGTAGCTAAAATGGAAAATCTATAGCAGGTACCTAGAAGAGTAAACTAGGTGACTTCAAAAGCATACTTGAGTGTGCTTATTCTACATACTTCTTGAATTCCAGTATTTGCAGTGGACTAAAGACTGCAGACACAAAAGGGGGAGAAAGAGAAGGGGGGGAAGGGAGAGAAGAGAAAAATAAGGAGATACAAGAGATCATACTGTTCTTAATATGACCCTGAATGCGACACAAACCATACTCAAACTAAAGGCCCGTACACATGGTCAGACTTTTTGCCAACAAACTTCAAAATGAGCAAGTTTTCCCAAAAAATCCGACCGTGTGTACGCTCCATCGGACAAACTTTTTCCGTTTTCACCGGACAAAAGTTCGCTCTGTAAAGGGACAAACTTTTTGGCAGCAAAAGTCCGATGGAGCAAAGTCCGACCGTGTGTACAGAAATCCATCGGACTTGTTCGAAGTACAAATAGGCATGCCCAGAACCAATAATAAAACCAACCAACAATAGCAGAAGTTGACCAAAGGGTGGCGGTAAAGAGCAGAAAAGAGCAGAAAAACCACGTGATGTTAGGAAAGTTTTGGGAAAGTTTGCAGAAAAGTCCTGCCGTGTGTATGCTATGGGTGTGCCCGGCTAACTCCCTTCGGACAAAAATCCACGGAAACGTTTTTTGAAGTCCGACCGTGTGTATGAGGCTTAACACAATAAGAACCACAAGATGACCCCGAACTTCATCATTAAAGTGTTACTAAACCCATGACCCTGCATTTACTATTTCTGGTCTCCCACAGTACACAGAACATGGAAATGCATTTTTTTTTTTTTTACTAAATATATACTGCTAAATACATTTTCTTATCAGCAATATATAGCAGTCTTGTGACTTCTATGAGTGTCTGGTTAAAGCTTGTAGCAGTTTTCATTCTACTCTGACTGTCCTATGAGGCTGCAGGCCCCCTAACCCTCTATCTGGACAGCGCTGATTGGCCCTGTGCTGATCACATACGCCCTCCCAAGAAACAAAAACAACTCTCTATCAATGCACACCAAACTGAGCATGTGCAGCCTGTTCCCTGGCTCTGTATTATCAATACATATATTGGGGACAGTGCAAGGAGGGGAGGAGAGGATCAGAGAAGACAGGATCAGTCTTTTTACACAATGCAGAGGATTAACCCCGTAGGTTCCACAGTGAGTATAACAAGCATGCTTAACGGCATATACAAACTAATTTTACTGTTGTGGGTTTAGGCCTGGTTCACACTTGTGCAACACGACAGCCGTCCTACTTTGGATCCGACTTTGCCCTGCTACTTGAAGCCGACATACGTCCGACGTTCAATAAACGGGGATCCAACTTGGATCCCCGCCAATACCAGGCACTGTGTTTGGTATAAATCTTGAGGGTGAACTACACGCCAAATTTTAAATAAAAAAACTGGCATGGGTTCCCCTCCAGGAGCATGCCAGGCCCTTCGGTCTGGTATGGATTTTAAGGGGAACCCCCTAAGCCGAAAAACGGCGTGGGGGTCCCCCTCAAAATCCAAACCAGACCCTTATCCGAGCACGCAACCTGGCAGGCTGCAGGAAAAGAGGGGGGGGACAAGAGAGCGGACCCCCTCCCTCCTAAACCATACCAGGCCGATTGCCCTCAACATGGGGGGTTTGGTGCTTTGGGGCAGGGGGGGCAACCTGCGGCCCCCCCACCCCAAAGCACCCTGCCCCCATATTGATGGGGACAAGGGCCTCTTCCCGACAACCCTGGCTGTTGGTTGTCGGGGTCTGCGGGCGGGGGGCTTATCGGAATCCAGGAGCCCCCTTTAATAAGGGGGCCCCCAGATCCCGGCCCCCCCACCCTATGTGAATGAGTATGGGGTACATCGTACCCCTACCCATTCACCTGGTGGAAAAAAAATGTCAATAAAAAAAACACTACACAGGTTTTTAAAGTAATTTATTACACAGCTCCGGGGGTCTTCTCCCGAAACCAGGGGTCTTCTTCCGACTTCGGGGGTCTCCGGTGTCGTCTCCGTTCTCTCTGGTTCTTCTCTCGCTCTCCGGTTCTTTCTTCCTTCTGCCAGGCCTCCGCTATCTTCTTCCAGCTCTTTTGCTAGCGAGGGCCCGGTCTTCTTTGTCGCCTTCTTCCCTCGTCGCTTCCTCCCGCTGTAATGCTGGGTGTGCCACCCGGAGCATGTGACTGTGACGTCATGAGAGGCCTATATAAATCATTGCGGACCGCACACCCAGCATTACAGCGGGAGGAAGCGACGAGTGAACATCTAGGAGGAGAAGAGGGAAGAAGGCGACGAAGAAGACCGGGCCCCCGCTAGCAAAAGAGCTGGAAGAAGATAGCGAAGGCGCCCAGCAGAAGGCAGAAAGAACCGAGAGAGCAGAAGAAGAGACCCCCGAAGTCGGAAGAAGACCCCCGGAGCCGGAAGAAACCCCCGGAGTCGGGAGAAGACCCCCAAAGTCGGAAGAGACCCCCGGAGCTTTTTAGTGACAGTTTTTTTTCCACCGGATTATGATAAGCCCCCACCCGCAGACCCCGACAACCAATGGCCAGGGTTGTCGGGAAGAGGCCCTTGTCCCCATCAACATGGGGGTGGGGGGGGCCACAGGTCGCCCCAAAGCACCAAACCCCCCATGTTGAGGGAATACGGCCTGGTATGGTTCAGGAGGGAGAGGGGGGGCGCTCTCTCGTCCCCCCTCTTTTCCTGCTGCCTGCCAGGTTGCGTGCTTGGATAAGGGTCTGGTTTGGATTTTGAGGGGAACCCCCATGCTGTTTTTTGCCTTAGGGGGATTCCCCTTCAGGAGCATACCAGGCCCTTCGGTCTGGTATGGATTTTGAGGGGGAACCCATGCTGTTTTTTTATTTAAAATTTGGCGTGGAGTTCCCGCTCAGGATTCATACCAAACACAGTGCCTGGTATTGGCGGGAATCCACGTCGAATCTCCGTCCACCGGCCTCAATGTCAGCAATGCGTGTCGCTCATTGCGAAAGGAAAAACAACATTTTTCCTTTCCCGATGACGAGACAGCTCGGTGCTGGCTCTCGCGACGGGGCTCGTAGGGTGTCAATCTCGCCGCTAGAAGAGGCGAGATTGACACAAAATCGGCGGCACCTACTGTACATAGGATTATCAAAGCAATCAAAAAAAGAGAGCGCCTCATCTGGGTAAGATTCAGTAGCCCTATCCTCACCACTCAGTCTAACATCTACCTGTGTGCAGAATACATCGCCCCACCAGAGTCCCCATACTTCAGACCAGACATCTTTGAAGTTTTATAAAGATAGGCTTCCCACTTCCAGTCTCTTCGACTCATCTATGGAGATCTCAATGCCAGAACAGGAATAGAAAAGGACTATGTAACCTCTGATGGGAGCACATATATATTGGGATCTGCAAATAACTGTCATTAAAGTGGTTGTAAACCCTCCTAAAAATTTTTTATTTTTTTTTAACTAGCTGTAAGAGAAAGCCATAATGAGCTAATATGACTAGCATAATAGCTCATTATGCATCACTTACCTTAGATCGGGGCCCCCGAAGCCGTCCTCGTCTCCCACTTCAGCCACATCCATCGCTGCGGCGATAGCCGGAAGGTTCCTTCCGGGTATCGCCGCTCCAGCCAATCACAGCGCCGCTCCGGCGCTGTGATTGGCCGGTGCGGCAAAGACGTCACTCCGCGCATGCACGCGTGAGCTGTCGAATTCGACTACGTCGTCGAATGTTGCGATCTAGCCGAATTTGTGAATGGGGTTAACCCCATGCGCATGCGCGTGATGTCAGCGTCGCCGCATTTAAATGCAAATATCTCCTTAACCGTGTAGGTTAAGGAGATATTTCATGCACCTACAGGTAAGCCTTAATCTAGACTTACCTGTAGGTCTTTGTTTTTATAAAGTGGGTTTACAACCACTTTAATCAATACAAGCACAAACCGCTATGGCAATACAAGCAACAAGAGTTAAAGAAAACTGCTGAATTTGTCACAGAGTCTAGGAGTTTACATACTCAACGGCAGCACTAAAGCACACGGGCCAAATATCAGGCGGCAACGACCGATTCAATAGAAACCAGCCCACATTCAGCCCGGGTGTACGGCAGCCAGTCCGATAGCCAGCTTCTGCCATAGGGGCATGACCAAAAAAGGTCTGCCAATCAGCATCTGATCAGTGCTCTGAGTCAATGGCCCGCTGGATTGAACAAAAAAAAAAAAAAACCAATAGTGTGTACTAAGCTTAAGGGAAACACTTTGATAAGATAAACATCAAGTTCCCATATGGCAGTAGAATGGTAGATTATACCAGAACAGATATGAGCCGCATACATCAGTGCCTTTACAGTTACTCCACAAACACACCTGTCAGACCAAAGGTATTTCTGTATATTACATTTCCAAACAACCTATCTTCAAAACTTGATAAAACTGGTCTTTACAACCTGCCAGCATCATTTAAATGGTCCAAGCAGTCTACCATAAATACAGAGAGGCAATTAACAGAGAGTTGACATCAAAGGACAACTTGAAATCCTCCAAAACAACATCTACGAAGTAAGCCCACATGGTGTGAAACGAGGCGCAAAAGGACCGCCACAAAATATTTCATTATTTCAAACATCATTGCACAAACAGTACAACTGAAAAAAATCAACTACAGTGGAGACTTGGATTACGAGCATAATCCGTTCCAGGAGAATTCTCGTAATCCAAAGCACTCGCAAATCAAAGCGAGTTTCCCCATAGACGTCAATGGAAACGAAGATAATTTGTTCCACATTGACTTCTATTGCATGCAATACTGCATGTGGCCAGAGGTGGGAGGGGGGGTGCTGGAGAGACTCGGAAATACTCGGAGACAGCTTGGCTGAACTCGGAAACCCTCGGAAAGGCTCTGTAACTGAGTATTTCCAAGTGATTCTGAGCATTTCCGAACGGCTCCGAACCATTCCGAGTGTCACCGACACCCCCGCACCCCTGGCCAAATGCGGTACTGCACACCGCAGAGGCTTGAATTCTGCTTGTTTCGCGAGACAACACTTGCAAACCGAGTCAGGATTTTTCAAAAAAAAGTTGCTCGCCTTTCAAAACGCTCGTTAACCGCGTTACTCGTAAACCAAGGTTCCACTGTACAACAAACCATCCAATAAACAATCCAACGGGTTGACAGAGAATGCAAGGCATTTAAAACACCTTACAGATTAAAGAGACCCTGACAACACTCATCTAATGCAAGATGCATTTCGGGAATACCTTTTTTTCCTGGAAGTATGGAATCATATTGGCTCAGGAACCAAGAGAAGCAACCTCCATATCCAAAAATGGTAACATCTGGCTCAACTATATCAAGAACCTCCGCAAAGACATTCTAAAAAACTATCTAACGGTGAAAAAAAAATAAAAAATTACATGACTTATTGCTATGGAGAAAAAATCCCACTAGATAGACCAATTACACTGTAGAACATAGCTGAGAAAATTCAACACCTGCAAAGGAAAAAAGCTTGTGGGATCAATGAAATTCCACCGTAGATCATTATATATAGCTCTCCAGACATACATGCTGCAATACGTAGAGTTCAATTTGGTCCTGAGTGTTGGTTCCTACCCTCAGTTATAGAACCAAGGCTTCATAACACACATCCATAAAGGTAGGCACACACTTTTTATGAAAATCGGGCGAACGACCGTACGGTTTTCCTCGATGTTTCACAGCGGAAGTGGAAACAAAAATTCCCGTACCACAAAGGCTTTTTCTTATTTTTTTCTTGTTTCTGATCATGCAGACTTTCGTATCTGATTTTTCTCATACGAAAACTCTACACATTAAAACGAAAATTGTTAGTTCTGTTCATATACGAAATAATTTTTGGAGTTTGTCCCTTTGTGTGGGAAGTTGTGTACGCACTATACAAACATTGAATGATTGTGCCTCATAGGGAATTTTTCTTTCCGATTTTCTTATAGTTTGTACCGTACTTAAGAGTGAAGAGCAGTATGATCCAGCCAACTACAGAGGGATAGGTGTCAGTAGCATGCTGGGAAAACTGTCCAACAGCATTCTGAACTTCAACATAGACATCACCACAGGGCCAGGACAAAGGGTGGGCAGGAGGGGTGGCTAACCTGGGCACTGTGGTATCATGTGAGGGGGCACCACATGGAGATGGGGGGGATTTGTGTTGGGAGTGGGAAGTTGAGTGGTAGCAGGAGGTAAGAATTGTTCTAGGAGGAGAAATTTGGGAAGGTGTGCTATGAGTGTTGATTGGGGGGGGGTTGTGTTGAGAGGGGGGGTAGAGAACCGAGGAGAGAGCAAGAGCAGAAAGAAGAGGAGGGAGCAAGAGAGGAAAGGGGAGGAGAGAAGAGAGCAAGAGAGGAAAGAGCAAGAGAGGAAAGGGGAGAAGAGCAAGAGAGAAAAGAAGAGGAACAAGAGAAGAGAGGAGTGGAGAGAGCAAGAGAAGAAGAGAGGAGTGGAGAGAGCAAGAGAGGAAAGGAGTGGATAGAGCAAGAGAAGAGAGGTGAGGAGGGGAGAGGAGAGAGAGCAAGAGAAGAAGGGAGGGGTGAACAAGACAGGAAAGGAGAGGAGAGAAGAAGAGGAGAGGAGAGGATAGAGAGCAAGAGAAGAGGGGAGGGGTGAAAAAGAGAGGAAAGGAGAGAGCAAGAGAAGAGAGGAAAGGAGAAGAGAGAGCAAGAGAAGAGAGGAAAGAAGAGAGAGTTAGGAAAGCAAGAGAGGGTAGGAGAGGAGAGAAAAAGAGAAGAGAGGAGGGGTGAACAAGAGAGTAAAGGAGAGGAGAGAGCAAGAGAAGAGAGGAGTGGAGAGAGCAAGAGAGGAAAAGAGATAAGAGAAGAGAGCAAGAGAGGGGAGGAGAGAGCAAGAGAGGGGAGGAGAGAGCAAGAGAGGAGAGGCGAGAGCAAGAGAAGAGGAGAGAGCAAGAGAAGAGGAGAGAGCAAGAGAGGAAAGGAGTGAAGGGAGAGGAGAGAGCAAGAGAGGAAAGGAGAGAGCAAGAGAGGAAAAGAGAGGAGAGAGCAAGAGAGGAAAAAGCGAGGAGAGAGCAAGAGAGGAAAAGAGAGGAGAGAACAAGAGAGGAAAAGAGAGGAGAGAACAAGAGAGGAAAAGAGAGGAGAGAACAAGAGAGTTAAAGAGGAGAGAACAAGAGAGGAAAGGAGAAAACAAGAGAGGAAAGGAGAAAACAAGAGAGGAAAGGAGAAAACAAGAGAGGAAAGGAGAAAACAAGAGAGGAAAGGGGAGGCGAGAGCAAGAGAAGAGAAGAGAGGAGAGGAGAGAGCAAGAGAGGAAAGGGCTAGAGAAAGAGGAGAGTAGAGAGCAAGAGAGGGAAGGAGAGAGAAGGAAAGGAGGAAGCAAAAGAAGGAATCGGGGGAAGAAGGGAGTGTAAGAGAGATATAGAAGGAAAGAAGACAAACAGATAAAGAAGGAGAGAGAAGAGAGAGCAAACAACTGCAATATTCAGCCAGCCTGTTCTTGTATTACAATTTAAATGGTGTTTACAAATGTGTGGCCGTTTGCTTGTGTAATAGTGAAATGTTTTATGTGTAGGCTTTAATATATTAAAGCAGAAAGTAATACATATTGATAAAGATATTTTATGTCTATACCGTATATGTTTCAGGTGTAGGTTTACCTCTATTACTGTCGGTCATTGGTGTCTGAGTCTTTTCATTCTGTATACCTCTCTCATTCCTGAGGCTCGGGGTTCATGTGGCTGCAGTCTGGGTCATATTACACTTCTCATAAACTGACCTCCTGGGGTTTTTCCTCCAAAGAAAAGAACTTGTAATGTAGGTCAGCTGACTGCTGAAGGTTTCCCTCCAGTGGAATTCCTGACACATTATTTGCTTACACATGCAAGTGATGTGTGTTTTGATGTGCTGCTATGCATTTGCATTGCCCTCTACTGCATAGTGTGTTTGGGTGCCATTGACATTGAATGGCAAAGCACCACATGCAGAGGTTGCTGTGCTTGCAAAAATAAAATTAAAAAAAATGGTCCCTTTAGGTAAACTTGTTATTAAGGTTGAGCGAACCCCAACTGTAAAGTTCGGGTTCATACCGGACTTTTAGATTTTTGGGTCCCGGTCGGACCCGAACAATTGACTGTATGTTCGGGTTCGGTGTTCGGCGATGTAATGGCGCATTTCTAAAAGCTACAGGGCAGCCAATAAACTTTTGTTTAACTGGTGTGCCCTTAGAAGCCATCACAGCCATGCCTACTAATGGCATGGCTGTGATTGGCCAGTGCAGCATGTGACCCAGCCTCTATATAAGCTAGAGGCACACAGCACAGCACATCACTCTGCTTTAGACAGTATAGGGAAAGGATCCTAGCTGCTGTTGCTGTGAGGGAGAGAATGAAATGATAGGAGTTAGTCCTTAACTATCGTATAACAGATGTCCTTATTATATATACCCCTTATTTATTATCTACTTATTACTAAGTAAACGAGACCACACCAGGAGTTGGAGAAATATATATAGGCCGTAGCAGCCTTATTTATTAAAACGCTGTATAACTTTTTAACAGTACCCATAAACTCTGTCCTAAAGGACCCTCAGTAAATTACTGGTGTCGCTCTCTGCAGGAACCTCTATTAACTTTTGTGTCCATTATTGCACTGCGGTACTTCTCAAAATCCACTAATAGGCCTCAAGCCGACATGCTGGCTCAGAGACAACCATGACCGCAGTGCACCATCCCAATGCTTCCAGCTAAACCTCCGTTAACTGTAAGCCCACCGTCAGGACCCATACCAACGACAGGTCCTGAACCCTTCTTTCCGAGGTATCATCCTTCCCCTGCAAAGAACAGACACCCGCTACAGCACCCAAATGTAAAAACCTTTACAATTGGGTGCCCCTCCACACCCTGAGAGCCCTCTGTATACCATCCTGTAATCCTAACGCCCATAGGTCTATACCCACATCACTGAGGTGTACCCCATCATCCCGAAGGTACCGCCATGTCTCCAACTCCAGCTCAAAATGGCGTATCACCAAACCCCCATTCCTAACCATGAACCTGGCCACATCCCGATTAACTTTCCTCCGCGCCCTATTGATGCCTTCTATGGATCTAGCCGTCCGCCATGAAGTGCGAGCCACCATGTCGGACCACACTATCACCATTTCCGGGAATGCCATACGAAGACGAAGAATATCAAATTTGATATCCTTCGTCACATCCAGCATAGATCTAACACCTAAGTCATTCCCACCTACGTGCAAAATTAAAACGTCAGGTGGTCGGTCCAGTCGCGCATAACGATGCACTTCTGGAACCGTCCTACTCCATAACATTCCCGGAATTCCCAGCCAGCGAATCCGGGCCTCCTGCCTCGGAAACCCCAATTGCCGACCTTCCGGCCTTGCCTCAGCCCTCTTACCCCCCCTGTACACGTAAGAGTGCCCCAGTATCCAGACCAACGCCGGCGCCACACCTGAAAGAGAGAAAAACATGTATCCACCGTAACCACAGCCAAACCTGTCAACTTAACCTCATTATTATGTTTTTTTTTTTTAAACTCCAATCAGCCCCACTCCTTCTCTCCTCATACCCTTCCTCCTATTCTCCTCACACCCCTACCACTAAGTGAGGGCGAATGTAAGATCGAAATCTCCTTGATTCCCATCTCCCAATGCGCTTGACCGACTCACTATCCAACCCACTCCGAGCCGCTTCCGTAGCCGCCCCAATTCTGAACGAATGTGACGAAAATTCTTTCGCCTCTAAACCCAGGCACCCCAAACATTTTCGGAAAACCGATATGAACTGAAACCTGGACAACGGAAACCCATCCACATGTATCAGAAAGGACCCCACGTTCCCTGGGCGTACCACCAGAAAGCCCCGAACGGCCCCAACCGGACAAAGCGGTGAGCCCGGCAATGAAAAAATCTGAACTCTCTTGCCCCTCCCTTTTTGATCCGTTTTTGATCTACGTAACCACAAGGACACTCTATCCTCCTGGCAACGCACTTCATTAGCCCCAATCCCCCCGTGCACTTTTAGACGGGCTAACCAGCTCGCCAATCCTGAACGCCCCAAAGAATGCCAAGGAAAATGCCACTCGAAACAAGGCAGCTTCGTATTCCGAGGTGCAAACCTCCCGTAGCTTAGCCAACACCCCCTTCAGGACCCCAAAGGACACCGGGCGTCTGGTGTCTTTAAACGGCCTAACCCGCCTATAACCTCTGAGCGCTTGTCGAACCCAGAAGTCTTTCGTGTAATCAGGCAAACCTTGCCATTTAAACAAAAATGCCAATCCCGCAACCTTTTTATCCAGCGCGGATACCGACACCCCCGCTTCCATGCTCCTGGATATAAAGTACAAGACTAGCAACCTCACCTCCGGACCCTCAATCTCAACTCCCGTCATTCTACCCAGATCCGCCCATTCCAACCAAACTTTCTGATATGCAGCCCACGTCGTCTCACTCACCGACTTGCTGATCCATCCGGCGACTAATCTAACGCAATCTTCCACAGCCAGTCTGGACAAGGTACCCCTCGTTGCTCCGCGTCCGGTGCCAACTCTCGGAACCTGTCCCACTGAAAGCGAGATAAAGCGTCAGCCACCACATTGTCCACTCCCGGAAGGTGAACAGCATACATGAAGATGTTTAACTGTAGGCATCTCAACACCAGCTGTTGTAGCAGGCGAACCACCGGCGGCGATGCCGCCGATGCTCTGTTAATCACCTGCACCACGCCCATGTTGTCGATGTGAAAACGCACCTTCCGATCCCGGAAAGCCTCGCCCCATAGTTCCACCGCCAATACTACTGGAAACAGTTCCAGCAGCAACATATTCTTTATGAAGCCTGCCTCCACCCAACTCTGTGGCCACGAACCCGCACTCCATCGGCCTTGGAAAAAAGCCCCAAAACCTGCTGAGCCCGCAGCGTCTGTGAACAAATCCATATCAAAGTTGCTGACCGGGCCCGACATCCATAATGCCCTACCATTGAAGGACTCCAAGAATGTATGCCAGACCTGCAGATCAGACCTGTGTGAACGTACCAGCCTAACAAAATGTCGAGGCGACTGCACCCCCGCCGTACTTGCCGACAACCGTCGGCAAAACGCTCTCCCCGTCGGCAAAATGCGACAGGCGAAATTCAGCTTCCCCAATAAAGATTGCAGCATTCGCAGCTGTACCTTGCGCAAACCCAACATCAGCTTAAGTTCTCTTTTCAGATCCGCAAGCTTATCTTCCGGTAAACGGCATTCCATGGCTTCTGAATCCAGCGTTATCCCTAAAAACGTAATGACCGTTCTTGACCCCTCCGTCTTGTCCGGCGCCAATGGGACGCCAAAACGATCCGCCATGTGCTCCAGCGTTGCTAACAGAATCGCACAATCCCTGGATGAAGCCGGGCCCACGCAGAGGAAGTCATCCAGATAGTGTATGACCGAATTCACCCCTGCCACGTCCCTGACCACCCATTCCAGAAAGGAGCTAAACTCCTCAAATAATGCACACGATATGGAACAGCCCATAGGCAGGCACTGGTCCACATAAAACTCCCCGTTCCAATGACACCCCAATAATCTAAAACTATCCGGGTGCACCGGAAGAAGCCGAAAGGCCGCCTCCACATCTGATTTTGCCATGAGAGCCCCCTTTCCATAATGCCGGACCCAAACCACTGCTGCATCGAATGATGTGTAACTCACCGTGCAAGCATCCGGCTCAATGGCGTCATTAACCGACCCCCCTTTAGGAAAAGAAAGGTGGTGAATGAGCCGAAATTTATTCGGCTCCTTTTTTGGCACCACACCCAGCGGAGAGACCACCAAATCCTTTAACGGGGGAACTGTAAATGGGCCGCTCATGCGGCCCAACGCCACTTCCTTTCGTAGTTTCTCCGAAACTACGTCGCCATGTAGCAACGCCGATCGCAAATTGCGCGGCACGGGGGGAACCTCCCTCAACGAGCATGGAATACGAAAACCCTCCACAAACCCCCTTTCCAACAACCGCGCAGCCTCCCTGTCCGGATACCTACCTAGAAACGGCCGCATCCTTTCCACCATCACCGGCGTCTTTCCTCTTATTCGCAAGTTCTCCGGAACGGTTCTTCCCTTGCTTAAAGCATCTAGCCGAGGGGTGGGAACCCCCGCATCCGGAACACTCATGTTTGAAACGGCACGTTCCTCCAAACTTGCATGTACCCGAATTAAACTGCCAACAAACCCCTTTTGCCTTACCGGCCGGTTGTCCAGGGGAAGACGATCCACCGGCCCCCCCCTGAAAAAACTGATTCGGGGCCCTCGCCGAAGTCATCAATCGCATCCACAAACTAATGTCTTTGTGGTCCCATCTTAACTCCGGCCGCATCGCCATCCTCTGGCGAAACTGCTCATCGTACCTCAACCAAGCCGTGCCCCCGAAGGTTCTGTATGCTTCCCCTATCGCATCCTGGTAGCAAAACAGAGCAGAGCAGAACTCCGGCTTCTTTACCCCTATCACACTTGCCAAAATGCCAAATGCCTGCAGCCAATTTGTAAATGTCCGAGGGATAAGGCGATACCTACGCTTCTCCTCATCTTCCTTCTTGGAGTCATCCGGCTTGACTCTGTCCAAGTTGAACTTCCCCAACGGCAGCAGTGAAAATATCTCCACATACTCACCTTTCCAAATCTTGTCACGTACCTCCACCTTTAAATGCGCTCCCAACGGTCCCTCAAAACAGATATAGACCTCGCACATCGCCGCATCAGCCAACCTTACCAGGTCCTGACTGCCCGTCTCCCCCACTGCCGCGGGCGTATCAACCCCCTCCTTCCTTACCGGAGGACTTTCCGTCCCCCCCTGCTGTGGCACCACCACCGCTGCCCCTGCCACCCCGCTCCTGCCATCCCCCCCCACCGGGGGAACCCATGCCTCTGACGGGCATGGCGCCCCACCTGCTGAATTTTCAAACCTGTCCACCAATTCCTTGATCCCTGCTAAAAACCCCCTCATACTTGTATCCATCCCTACCACCGACCTCTGACCCCGGTCTGCCAAATCACCATCCCCAGCCGAGTACCCCCACCCGGACGTCCCAGCATCACCCCTACCACTGCAGCCCCCAGCACCCCACACCTGTGACTGACCCAGTGAAGATAAAGGAAAAACAAACTTACCGGGCTGCCTAGGAAGCGACCCACCAGCCGACCGTCCCGCCTCCATCGATGCTGACCTTCCGAGAGGCTCACGTTCCGCCTCCGATTCCGATCCTGCACCGACCGACCGTTGCTCCTCCCCTTCCGCTCCCGATGCAAGCCCTCCAGGAGAAAGATCCCTGGATGCCGAGGGTCCCGCTCCACACCGACTCCTTCTTCGTGTTCTGGACCCGCCCACCGATTTTTTCGTTGCCTTGCCCAGGCCGGGGGGGCTCCGTCCAGCCCTGTCGCCTACGTCCGCTGACTCTTCCCTCTGCTCCTCCGCCGCAAGGTCCCCGGCCGCCGCAGTGGAAGGCCCGGCCACCGCCACACTGGATCTCCCCCGCCGAGGCGCCGTCCCCGGTGACATCACTCTGGGGGCGGGGCCCGCTGCTTCCGACTCCCATCGCCGTGCGGGCCTGGTGGCCGCTCCGGAACTCCCGGAACGGCCGCCCGCGGAGCTCCGACTCTGCCGGGGATTCCTTCCGGCGTCCAACCCGGCGACAGCAGCTCGCTTTGCGGGAGGACCCGAAGGGGCCCGCGAATGGGGATTCCCTATTTGTCTGCGAGCTCCGGAGGAGAGGTCAGGAGAGAAGCGCTCCGGCGGTTTGGACTGCCGAGCTCGCGCTGACACTCTCCCCCCATTAATCTCTTCCTCCAGCGGACGCCCGAGCAAAGGCCCTAAATGTTCCTGGGCCCACTGCGGGCCTCGCGCCGCTGTTTCTGCCCGCAATTGGGCCAGGAGCTGCTCCAAGTCTGCCATCCTGAACTTTCTCAGCGCCGCATGTTATCCGAGGAGGGGGCGGAGTCTTCCTTTATACACTCAATGCCCCCTCCCACCCAAATTAACCCACCAATCTTATCCCCTCTTCCTCAGTCTTACCCCACCAATCCCCTAATCCTTCACATAAGTCCCTGTTTCCCTAGTCATGTTCGCCCTTCACCCATTCATTGCATTCCTTGCTCCGGGCTTTTCTGATTCTGCAATCTACTGAGAAAAAAGATAGAGACAGTGTAGGGCAAGGTTCCTGTTGCTGCTTTCAGGGAGAGAGATTTATATAGGAGTCCAGTTTCAGAGATCTAATAACTCAGCGATCTGCATAGATTTACCTGGTTGGGTTGCAGTGCACAGTCTTTTTACACTGCCATGAGCCCAGTGCCAGAGAAAATCTAACTCTTTTCTGCAAGCTCAGTGCACCAGCACTGCATATGTTACGTTGAGATACACCCTGTACATACTGTGGGTGTATTCTGCTCTTCCAAAAACACCCATTCAGGATGGAAAAAAAAATTTGCAGTGTTTTCTGCATATATGCAGGTGTGAGATAAACAATTTAAATATTTTTCTTCTATTGTGCTATTCTAAAAAAAATAATTTTAGGACAAAAACATTTTTTTTGAATAGCATTTTCTGCAGTTCTGTAGGTGTGAGATACACCGTTTACATACTGTGGGTGTATTCTGCTCTTCCAAAAACACCCATTTAGGGCAAGATCCTAAATTTGGAAAATATGAGGAGAACGTCAAAGGGACGTAGCCCCGGTCGTGGTGCTGCTGGTGGAGCTCCTGTTGCAGGGAGAGGACGTGGTCGATCTGTGCCAGCTACACGCACAAGTGAAACACCTTACTCAGGTGCGAGTAGGCGACAGAGCTTGCAGCGGTATTTTGTCGCGCCTAATGAGGCTGTACAAATGTTGAGGCCAGGACAAGTACAGGCGATAGTAGATTGGGTTGCTGACAGTGCCTCCAGTTCCTTCACATTGTCTCCCACCCAGTCTTCTGATGAAAGATCAGAGTTGGCACCTGCAGCCCATATCCATCAGTCTTTCACCTCACCCCCTTGCAAATCAGCCAAGCAGTCTGAGCCCCAAATCATGCAGCAGTCTCTTCTGCTTTTTGATGACTCTGTTAGCAGGGTTTCCCAGGGCCATCAACCTAGCCTTGCCCCAGAAGTGGAAGAGATTGAGTGCACCGATGCCCAACCACTTATGTTTCATGATGAGTACATGGGAGGACCATCGCAGCACGTCTCAGATGATGACGAAACACAGGTGCCAACTGCTGCTGCTTTCGCAATCGTTTAGACCAACAAGGGGGACAGGGGTGAAGACTGGGTGGAAGATGATGTGGAGGACGATGAGGTCCTTGACCCCACATGGAATCAACGTTATGCAGGTGACCAGTGTAGTTCGGAGGAAGAGGCGGTGGTCGCACAGAGCCACCAGCACAGCAGAAGAGGGAGCAGGGTGCAAAAGCGGAGCGTCCGTCCCCTAGACAGTACGTCTGCTACTGCCCAACGCAGCAAGGGACCGAGCACACCAAAGCCAGGTCCAAGGAGTTCCCTAGCGTGGCAGTTCTTCACACAATGTGCTGATGACAAGACACGAGTAGTTTGCACGCTGTGCAATCAGAGCCTGAAGTGAGGAATAAACGTTCTCAACCTGAGCACAACCTGCATGACCAGGCATCTAAGTGCAAAGCACGAGCTGCACTGGAGTAGACACCTCAAAAACAAAGAAAGGTCTCTGGCTCCTCCTGCTTCCTCTTCTGCTGCAGTCTCGGCCTCTTCATCCACCTCTGTAGTGACAGTAGCACCTGCCAACCCGCAAACAGAGCATCTGCCAGCAACACTACCACCTGGGTCACCAACCATCTCCACAATGTCCCATGGAAGCGTTCAGCTCTCTATCTCCCAAACACTGGAGCGGAAGAGGAAGTACCCCCCTAGCCACCCGCGATCCCTGGCCCTGAATACCCTCCTCCCCCGGTTCCCCTTTCCCACCCCATCAGGTTCAGTCTTATATTAAATGTTAAACCCATTTGACCTTAATTAATAAATCCACTTATTAGCAGGTGGCCGAGATTACCCTATATTCCCTGGTGGACGGTAATCAATATATAAAACAATATTATCCTTCACTGGGTCACATACTTATATAAGACTGAACCATACGTCCGGACAAGTGTGTTGTTATATGTTTTAGTTATTTGTTTGTCTTGTCTGTCTACTAGATGTTTCCAATTAATTCATGTAATGTATGATCATTCACCTTTTGAAAATAATGCTGCACCTTCATATGTTTCCTCTTACATCTATTTGGAATGATAACAGGAATAAATGATTAATTTAAAATCATTTCCGCCTCTGGATCTATAATCTGTTGCCTATAGTAACCGCTTTCGGTCTGCTCTACACAGACTGATCCCCTTTCTTCCATTCCTACTTCCCCCCTTCCCACCTATTAATATCGTATGCTTATATGGTTACAGCAACTATACCTTATCAGGTAAAAACGATCCCCAGTGGGTGACATTTCTTTTCACCCACTCACCAGCGGAACTTGCGCAATTCCCCATCACCAAACCCTAATATGTTTACAGTCCAATGGTGATCTTTATGTTCACTTCTAGCAAGTTTTACAACAATTTTTAGTGCAGTATTTAAAATCCTAAAATCTTCTATTATTCAAGTCTCGCGTGGGATGGCTTTTATGTTGGGAGATGATATAGATCAAGAGATCAGAACAGCTTTCCAGAGTGACACACCACACACTTTCGATCAGGATGATGAAATTAAAAATAAATTCAAAGAGCATAAGAAGCTACTAATCAGACACCTGAATCGCACGTGGGATGTGTCATCACTGGAGACCTATATTCAACATCGAATTGTTCCAAGAGGTCTAAGGGACAAGACAATTCCAGCTGAACACCTCCACACTGACACCTTTCTGCCAAAATGGAAGGAACTCTGCATTAGTCATGGGTTAAATGTCATGGGACTAATTGTACAAGAGGAAAAAATCCAACTAATTAGTATACAGCAACAGATTGAGGAGAGTGCACGAGGGTTAGAGGAATTAAAGGATAAGGAAGAATTTGTAAGGCAAAACGACCTCTTAAAGAAAGAGATAGAAAAAGTACAATTAAATCTTAAAATCACCAAACAGGGAAAATTTAGACGCGACCTAGCAGACTTCGATAAGGACGAAGTCTTCGATCTCACCATACGTCGTGGACGAAGCAAATCGCAGGGACGTGGTATTAGATCACAATCGCGACGTCGTCGCAATAAATCCCTTAGTGATACCGATGAAGACACCCTAAAAACGGTAACTTTTTTAGAGCAAGAGGGGGAGGACCAAGGACTCGACCAGGTGCCACCCCCTAAAGCCAAAAATAAGGACACAATCCAGGAACCAAAAATTACCCAAACTAACACAGGAACGAACACACACCAGGAGTCAGAACAAGTAATAATAGTCAAGACAAAACAACAGGCAAGTACTGATATGAGGGTAATCAATTTGTCTGATTACGATTTAAACCCAGACCACCTAAACCTCCTGCAAAAGGGTATGACCTTCTCTCCAGTAGCTAACATGGACGAATTTACAGTCTTCAAGGATATTACATTATTTCTAAGAAAGGCCTTCTTTCGATTATTGTATAGTACAGAGGATACTGGAGCAGTGATGGTTCAGCCGACAGATCCAGAGGATCAGCTGGCTCTCGATATCCTAAATTCACTGCTGGATGAGAACGTCATACCCGATGAGGAATCAGCTCCCTCAATAAGACGAGCAAACTCAAAGATACGATCCCAAAAGATGCCCCCATTGTCAAAAAATAGATGGTTAAACACCTTCTTGGACATGGTCCAAATGGACCTGGAGAGGATTGATTGGACAAAAAAATCACCAGATAATTTAACAGCTGGTGAAAGACAAGCCCTTTTGGACTTGGAGAGTAGGAAGGATATCGTTATTAAAAATAGCGATAAGGGGGGCAATGTGGTCTTACTGAACCCACAGCAATACGAATTAGAAGTCAACAGACAACTAATGGATAAATCAACCTATCATCAACTTGACCACAACCCCTTTCCCCTACTGACTGATGAGTTAAATAAAAAATTAAAATACGCAAAAGATGAGGGTTTATTGACAGTAAAGGACTATAACTATCTTTACGTCCATGAGTATAACATACCAACATTTTATATTATACCTAAAGTACATAAAAATTTGCAGAACCCTCCGGGAAGACCGATAGTTTCGGCCTGTCAAGGACCCTTGGAAAGGGTAGGAAAGTACCTAGACTCACTTCTTCAAGACATCGTTACCAATCTAAAATCCTTCGTACAAGATACACGTCAAGTTCTGGCCAAGATCGATGACTTAGGCTACTGTGAACAACCACAGGAAGTGTTACTGGTTGGAATTGATGTGGAGTCCCTGTACACCTCGATTCCCCATTCGGTGGGTATCCAGGCTGTTGAAAACTTCTTAGAGTTACATTACCCCCTGCTGGGACCCCAAAATGAGTTCATAACCGAATTATTGAATTTTGCTCTGCACAATAATTTTTTACAATTTTTGAACAAATTCTACCATCAGATAAGGGGCACCTCTATGGGGGCAGCCTGGGCCCCGGCCTATGCCTGTATCCATCTTGGACAGTGGGAGGAGGAGGATGTTTACCCCTCGACGATGTACCGTCCCCATGTGATGACCTGGTGGCGGTACATCGACGATGTTTTGATGCTATGGCGAGGAACACCAGAACAGTTACATCAATTTATGTTGGAACTTAATATCAACCAACGGAACATACACTTAACCTACACATTTGATTATGAGAAACTGCCCTTCCTTGACCTCCTAATTACATTCAAACAGGGTAGACTAAAAACTTGCACATATCGCAAAGATACAGCGGCCAATACGCTGCTGTATTCTACAAGTCACCACCCCCATTGGTTAAAAAACGGGATCCCGCTGGGCCAGTTCTTGCGTATTAAACGGAACTGTACCAGTGTAGAGGACTATAGACGAGAAAGTCATGAATTATACCTTAGATTTCGTGAACGAGGTTATTCACACAGACAGATCAAACAGGCAAGGAAGAGAGCAGCAAGTAGAGAGCGTTCTGACCTTCTAGCCCCAAAAAAACAAGTAACTAATGAGGATACACCACAAACTAATGACCCAATACGGATTATTACAACATTTGGGTCACAGTGGGAACCAGTACGAAAAACACTGGAAAAGCATTGGGGCATCTTGACCAACACCCCTGACCTGGCCAGGGTTGTTGGTAAATCACCTATTTTGGTGGCACGGCGAGCCAAAAATCTTGGAGACATGCTGGTGAAATCAGAGTTTACTAAAGAGCCACAAACTACCTGGCTCAGTGAATACCCACGGGCAACAGGGATGTTCCCGTGTAATAGATGCCAGGTTTGCCCCTATGTCCATCGAACTAATACCTTCACCGACTCTTTGGGTACTAGATCCTTTCAGATTAGGGATCTTATAAATTGCTCGACGACTCGTGTCATATACATGATCACTTGTCCTTGCCCTAAGATTTATGTGGGCAAGACCAAGAGATCGCTGAGGATACGAGTCGGTGAGCACTTGAGAGAAATCAATAACAAAGAAAAAATTCCTGAGAAACCCCTAGCCAAACATTTCGCCCAGTATCATGGGCGTAGCTCTAGGGGCTTGATGGTCAAAGGGATATATGTCCTTAAGCTTCCCACCAGAAGAGGCGACTACGATCGCATCCTCCTACAAAAGGAGAAATGGTGGGTATATCGCCTAAAATCCCTTGTTCCTGTTGGCCTAAACACGGAGTTAAATTTGCAGGTGTTTCTGCCAACCTAGAGGTGGGCCATAAATAAAATCCTCCCTCCCCTTCCACCCCTCTTCCCTCCCCCCCTCCCCTCTTTTCCCTTCCCCCCTTTTTTCCTCCTTTCCAAACCCCCCCCTCTTTCTTCTCCTTCGCTTCCCCTTCCCCTCCCCCCACCTCCTTTTTTTCCCCCCTTCCTTTCCCCCCCCCCTTTCCCTTCCTTTGCTAACACTACATGTTGTGACTTGATGATATTCATCAATACTATTACCTTACCAATATCTTTCCTTGATAGTTGAACTATAATTAATTAATTCAAACATTGTTCATTTATTATTATGTTTTTGCTTTTTCTACTTTTTTCTTGCCATTCCCTATACATAAGGGTCTTTCAAGTATTTCTAATAACACATCAAATTAAGCTTAGGAAAATGATTAATATTAGATCATCATTATGTGTGGTTTTTCTTTTACCTAAATCCCCCCCTTCCCTTCCCCTCCCCCTCCCCCTCCCCCTTTCCCCCTCCCCCCCCCCTTTACCAAAATGTACTCAATATGGGCCGTTACCAGCATTGACCTCCTCTATATATGCACCAAGTGTCCATCTCCTTGTTTTCCTCCTTTGTAAAATACATTGAAAATGTATAAAGTCCCTCTTGTCAATACGTTCAGTGACTCTCAGCAAACAAACAAAAAATGAGAATTCAACTGACCCCTTTATGCGCGTTGCAATGAAGATTAACCTCAAACAGGTGAATGTCACATAGGAAATTGGAATAAATCCAGACAGGACGCAACTAAGGGTTGTCTTTCACAAAACCCAACCCCCTAATGATGCGCGTCACTGGTTTTAGTGAAACATAAATATGGGTCCTGTCCAGTGACGTGATACGTCCAGACGAAGCTACGCCACAGAGCACGGCGAAACGCGTTGACGTCACATCCCACACAGTCACGTGACGTTGTTCTGAATGGAGTGGGCGGATCAACATGGCACGGAGCTCGTAAGCCATAGTCAGTACACACGATAGCGGCTACGACCGCGGCAACTGACACTAGGCATTTGCAAAGCAGCCACATTGGATCCCACTTTGACACCGGCGCAGGTAACGCTTGGGGGACCTGGACTTTTATCACAATATCCGTTCGGGTTGACGGCCAACACAACAAATAGGTATGGCCAAAATAACACCCTCAAATCAGCTGCCAAATACCAGGTAACCCGGGACCTATGGTAAAGTACTTTGACTTGTAGGTTCAAATTGAGCTGCAGACAATGATAAAGAGACTAATTACACACTGCCTACATGTGCAAACCAGAGCTATGTTGTAAAAGCATCACAGATTTCTGTACTAATAACCGTATTGATGAACCTTCTTTGCTAGCAACTTTTGGAGGACATTTATTCATTACCATTGTGCCAATACAACAGCCCTTTTACTAACATCAATTAACTCTTTCAATCTTCAATGAACTTTTCCATTAGTGGATTCCCAGAGTATACCCAATGCAAACACTGCATTTAGGCAAACGGCTTCGATTTGTACTAGTCCTAATGCATGCCCTCAGCGCTAATACCCTCCTCCCCCGGTTCCCCTTTCCCACCCCATCAGGTTCAGTCTTATATTAAATGTTAAACCCATTTGACCTTAATTAATAAATCCACTTATTAGCAGGTGGCCGAGATTACCCTATATTCCCTGGTGGACGGTAATCAATATATAAAACAATATTATCCTTCACTGGGTCACATACTTATATAAGACTGAACCATACGTCCGGACAAGTGTGTTGTTATATGTTTTAGTTATTTGTTTGTCTTGTCTGTCTACTAGATGTTTCCAATTAATTCATGTAATGTATGATCATTCACCTTTTGAAAATAATGCTGCACCTTCATATGTTTCCTCTTACATCTATTTGGAATGATAACAGGAATAAATGATTAATTTAAAATCATTTCCGCCTCTGGATCTATAATCTGTTGCCTATAGTAACCGCTTTCGGTCTGCTCTACACAGACTGATCCCCTTTCTTCCATTCCTACTTTCCCCCTCCCCCCCTTCCCACCTATTAATATCGTACACTTCTCATAAACTGACCTCCTGGGGTTTTTCCTCCAAAGAAAAGAACTTGTAATGTAGGTCAGCTGACTGCTGAAGGTTTCCCTCCAGTGGAATTCCTGACACATTATTTGCTTACACATGCAAGTGATGTGTGTTTTGATGTGCTGCTATGCATTTGCATTGCCCTCTACTGCATAGTGTGTTTGGGTGCCATTGACATTGAATGGCAAAGCACCACATGCAGAGGTTGCTGTGCTTGCAAAAATAAAATTAAAAAAAATGGTCCCTTTAGGTAAACTTGTTATTAAGGTTGAGCGAACCCCAACTGTAAAGTTCGGGTTCATACCGGACTTTTAGATTTTTGGGTCCCGGTCGGACCCGAACAATTGACTGTATGTTCGGGTTCGGTGTTCGGCGATGTAATGGCGCATTTCTAAAAGCTACAGGGCAGCCAATAAACTTTTGTTTAACTGGTGTGCCCTTAGAAGCCATCACAGCCATGCCTACTAATGGCATGGCTGTGATTGGCCAGTGCAGCATGTGACCCAGCCTCTATATAAGCTAGAGGCACACAGCACAGCACATCACTCTGCTTTAGACAGTATAGGGAAAGGATCCTATCTGCTGTTGCTGTGAGGGAGAGAATGAAATGATAGGAGTTAGTCCTGATTCTGCAATCTACTGAGAAAAAAGATAGAGACAGTGTAGGGCAAGGTTCCTGTTGCTGCTTTCAGGGAGAGAGATTTATATAGGAGTCCAGTTTCAGAGATCTAATAACTCAGCGATCTGCATAGATTTACCTGGTTGGGTCTTTTTACACTGCCATGAGCCCAGTGCCAGAGAAAATCTAACTTTTTTCTGCAAGCTCAGTGCACCAGCACTGCATATGTTACGTTGAGATACACCCTGTACATACTGTGGGTGTATTCTGCTCTTCCAAAAACACCCATTCAGGATGGAAAAAAAAATTTGCAGTGTTTTCTGCATATATGCAGGTGTGAGATAAACAATTTAAATATTTTTCTTCTATTGTGCTATTCTAAAAAAATAATTTTAGGAAAAAAACATTTTTTTTGAATAGCATTTTCTGCAGTTCTGTAGGTGTGAGATACACCGTTTACATACTGTGGGTGTATTCTGCTCTTCCAAAAACACCCATTTAGGGCAAGATCCTAAATTTGGAAAATATGAGGAGAACGTCAAAAGGGACGTAGCCCCGGTCGTGGTGCTGCTGGTGGAGCTCCTGTTGCAGGGAGAGGACGTGGTCGATCTGTGCCAGCTACACGCACAAGTGAAACACCTTACTCAGGTGCGAGTAGGCGACAGAGCTTGCAGCGGTATTTTGTCGCGCCTAATGAGGCTGTACAAATGTTGAGGCCAGGACAAGTACAGGCGATAGTAGATTGGGTTGCTGACAGTGCCTCCAGTTCCTTCACATTGTCTCCCACCCAGTCTTCTGATGAAAGATCAGAGTTGGCACCTGCAGCCCATATCCATCAGTCTTTCACCTCACCCCCTTGCAAATCAGCCAAGCAGTCTGAGCCCCAAATCATGCAGCAGTCTCTTCTGCTTTTTGATGACTCTGTTAGCAGGGTTTCCCAGGGCCATCAACCTAGCCTTGCCCCAGAAGTGGAAGAGATTGAGTGCACCGATGCCCAACCACTTATGTTTCATGATGAGTACATGGGAGGACCATCGCAGCACGTCTCAGATGATGACGAAACACAGGTGCCAACTGCTGCTGCTTTCGCAATCGTTCAGACCAACAAGGGGGACAGGGGTGAAGAGTGGGTGGAAGATGATGTGGAGGACGATGAGGTCCTTGACCCCACATGGAATCAACGTTATGCAGGTGACCAGTGTAGTTCGGAGGAAGAGGCGGTGGTCGCACAGAGCCACCAGCACAGCAGAAGAGGGAGCAGGGTGCAAAAGCGGAGCGTCCGTCCCCTAGACAGTACGTCTGCTACTGCCCAACGCAGCAAGGGACCGAGCACACCAAAGCCAGGTCCAAGGAGTTCCCTAGCGTGGCAGTTCTTCACACAATGTGCTGATGACAAGACACGAGTAGTTTGCACGCTGTGCAATCAGATGCCTGGTCATGCAGGTTGTGCTCAGGTTGAGAACGTTTATTCCTCACTTCAGGCTCTAAGTGCAAAGCACGAGCTGCACTGGAGTAGACACCTCAAAAACAAAGAAAGGTCTCTGGCTCCTCCTGCTTCCTCTTCTGCTGCAGTCTCGGCCTCTTCATCCACCTCTGTAGTGACAGTAGCACCTGCCAACCCGCAAACAGAGCATCTGCCAGCAACACTACCACCTGGGTCACCAACCATCTCCACAATGTCCCATGGAAGCGTTCAGCTCTCTATCTCCCAAACACTGGAGCGGAAGAGGAAGTACCCCCCTAGCCACCCGCGATCCCTGGCCCTGAATGCCAGCATTTCAAAATTCCTCGCCTTTGAAATGCTGTCATTCCGTCTGGTGGAGACGCAGAATTTTAAAAGTCTGATGGCATTGGCTGTCCCACAGTACGTCGTGCCCAGCCGCCACTACTTTTCCAGGCGAGCCATCCCTTCCCTGCACAACCAAGTGGGGGACAAAATCAGGTGTGCACTGCGCAACGCCATCTGTGGTAAGGTCCACCTAACTACGGATGCGTGGACCAGTAAGCACGGTCAGGGACGTTATATCTCCCTAACAGCACACTGGGTAAATGCAGTGGCGGCTGGGTCTGAGGCAGATAGCAGTTTGGCGCATTTGCTTCCACCACCGAGGATTGCAGGGCGCTTCAGTTTGCCTCCTGTTGCTAACTCCTCCTACTCCGCTTCCTCATCCTCTACCGCCTCCTCATCCGATCAGCGTAACACCTTCACCAGCAACTTCAGCACAGCCAGGGGTAAACGACAGCAGGCAGTTTGAAAACTTTCCTGTTTGGGGGAAAATCCCCACACCGCGCAGGAGTTGTGGAGGAACATGGAACAACAGACCAATGAGTGGTTGGTGGCAGTGAGCCTCAAGCCCGGCGTGGTGGTGTGCCATAATGGGCAAAATCTCGTAGCAGCTCTGGGCCTAGCCGGTTTGACGCACATCCCTTGCCTGGCACATGTGCTGAACTTGGTGGTCCAGAGGTTCCTGAAAAATTACCCCAATATGCCAGAGCTGCTGCAGAAAGTGCGGGCCGTCTGTGCGCACTTTCGGTGTTCTCACCCTGCTGCTGCTCGCCTGTCAGCGCTGCAGCGTAACTTCGGCCTTCCCACTCACCGCCTCATATGTGACGTGCCCACAAGGTGGAACTCCACCTTGCACATGCTGACCAGACTGTGCGAGCAGCAGCAGGCGATAGTGGAGTTTTAGCTGCAGCAATCACGCGTGAGTCGCTCTGCGGAACAGCACCACTTCACCACCAATAACTGGGCCTCCATGCGAGACCTGTGTGCCTTGTTGCGCTGTTTCGAGTACTCCACCAACATGGCCAGTGCCGATGACGCCGTTCTCAGCGTTACTATCCCAGTTCTATGCCTCCTTGAAAAAATGCTTCAGGCGATGATGGAAGAGGATGTGGCACAGGAGGAGGAGGAACCAGGATCATTTCAAAGGCTTTCAGGGCAGTCTTTCACAAGTGGCTACGAGGGTGGGTTCCTGCACCAACAAACGCCAGGTACACAATTGTCCGGCAGCAAGGGCACAGTTCTGGAGGATGACGAGGTGGAGGAGATGGAGGAGGAGGAACCATGTTCACAGCAGGGTGGCACCCAGACCAGCTCATGGCCATCACTGGTGCGTGGCTGGGGGGATACAGAGGACACAGACGATACACCTCCCACAGAGGACAGCTTTTCATTGCCTCTGGGCAGCCTGGCACACATGAGCGATTACATGCTGCAGTGTCTCCGCAATAACCGCCGAGTTGCCCACATTCTAACTGGTGCTGATTACTGGGTGGCCACCCTGCTGGATCCCCATTACAAGGACAACAAACCGTCCTTAATTCCCTCACTGGAGCGGGATCGTAAGATGCGCGAGTACAAGCGCGCGCTGGTAGACGCGCTGCTGGTGGCATTCCCACCTGACAGCGGGGGTACAGTGGAAGCACAAGGCGAAGGCAGAGGCGGAGGAAGAGGTCGCCAACGCAGCCGGGGCACCGCCAGCACCTCAGAAGGCAGGGTTAGCATGGCTGAAATGTGGAAAAGCTTTGTCAGCACGCCACAACAACCAGCACCACCAGCTGAGATGGAATGTCTTAGCAGGAGGCAGCATTTCACCAACATGGTTGAGCAGTATGTGTGCACACGCCTACATGTACTGAATGACGGGTCTGCCCCCTTCAACTTCTGGGTCTCCAAATTGGGCACATGGCCTGAGCTTGCCCTTTACGCCTTGGAGGTGCTGGCCTGCCCTTCAGCCAGTGTATCATCTTAACGTGTATTTAGCATGGCAGGGGGGCGTTATCACAGACAAGCGCAGCCGCCTGTCCAGAGCCAATGTGGACAAGCTCACGTTCATTAAAATGAACCAGGCATGGATCCCACAAGACTTGTCCGTACTTTGTGCAGAATAGACATGTATACTGGTGTTCTGACAAAAACTGTCCGGCCATCGGATAGTGTCCGGCACGTACTGCGCAGGCGCAGCGCTTGCGCAGTACGGAGGACAAGGAGATTCACAAAATCTCCGAAGATGAACGGCGCCTGCGCAGTGAGTGCAGGTTCAAGCCCCACCATCCAAGTGGACATACGGTAGAACATAGTAACAGGGCCCCTCACGGGGTCGCTTCGCTCGCCACGCTTCGGGTACGGCCTCGCTTGGCTCGGCTTGAACCTCGGATGGTGTGGCTTGAACCTGGACTCACAGGCGCCGTTCGCCTTCGGAGATTTTCGAAATCCCCTTGTCCTACGTACTGAGCAAGCGCAGTACAGGGCGGACACTATCCGACGGGGGACAGAATTCGACACATCACCGGCCTTACCCAGCCATTGTTGTATTTTTGAACCAGTGTTGGCTACCTCGTCCTCCTCCACCGCCGCTTCCACCTACACAGCCACATCCACCGCCACCTTAACCTCCTACTCCTAGGTCAAGATTATAATTTTTTTTTTTTTTAATTTCAAAGTATTTTGTTTTCCCACTAGCTTATCCATTAACCACTTCCTTACTGGGCACATAAACCCCCTTCCTGCCCAGGCGAAATTTCAGCTTTCGGCACTGTCACGCTTTGAATGACAATTGCGCGGTCGTGCGACGTGGCTCCCAAAAAAAATTGACGTCCTTTTTTTCCCACAAATAGAGCTTTCTTTTGGTGGTATTTGATCACCTCTGCGGTTTTTATTTTTTGCGCTACAAACAAAGAAATAGCGACAATTTTGAAAAAAAAACCACAATATTTTTTGATTTTTGCTATAATAAATATCCCAATTTTTTTAAAAAAAATATATTTTTTTCCTCAGTTTAGGCCGATACGTATTCTTCTACATATTTTTCGTAAAAAAAAATAAAAAAATAAATCGCAATCGGCGTTTATTGATTGGTTTGCGCAAAAGTTATAGCGTTTACAAAATAAGGGATAGATTTATGGCATTTTTATAAAAAAAAAATTTTTATTAGTAATCGCGGTGATCAGTGATTTTTTTCGTGACTGCGCCATTATGGCGGACACATCGGACACTTTTGACACATTTTTGGGACCATTCACATTTATACAGCGAACAGTGCTATAAATATGCACTGATTACTGTATAAATGTGACTGGCAGGGAAGGGGTTAACACTAGTGCCCTTGACCTGGCCGGAGCGAGGGATGGAGTCCATCCCAGGCACCTTAAGCCTGGGGTGAGGTACTACGGCCAAGGCCTGGAGCCCAGGACTTCGACTGGGTTCCGCGAGGGTGGAGGAGTCCGAGGGGCCCTAAGGTGTTGGGACCCGTATCTGAGGTGAGGAGGCCGGGGAGTGTAACCCTTCCGAATAGCCCGGTACAGCATTAATCCGGTGATGGCGGGGCCTCCGGTAACTCTTATGGAGGGATGTCTTCCCCCTGACAACGTAGCGAAGGTAACTCCAGTTCCTGTTCACTAGAGTCGCTGGAAGAGACTCTGTACCAAAAGTCCATTTAACAGCCACTGTGCTTAGCAACCGTTGGTGAAACCTCAAAGGTTTAGTTTTCTTTGAGGATTGTGCCTTGACCTACTCCCCACCAATACTGAACTGTTCTATGGGTCTCAAACTGTCTGCTCGCAAAGGACTATTTGTTTGCCGTTATGGAATAAATAAGTGTTGGACCTTTTCAGTGTGTGGTACTCCAATTACTGGGAGCAAAGGGGGTTATCAGCAGAACAGACCTGGCTCTGAGCGTGTACACAGCCCGGGTGTAATCTGATTCTGGCCTTCACCTCTACATGCTGTAATCAAGAGGACATGGGCCGTGGCGCACCTCGCTCTCCCCTTCAAGGTACCCCTAGACCGAAGCCAAAGTAACCGTTAAAGAAGAGAGAGAGGGTGAGGCCGCTACATACATATATATATATATATATATATATATATATATATATATATATACACCTTTTGCACTGTAATATTTATTTATTTATTTTCAGTATTGTCTATTTATGGTTCATCACCATTATTTATTTGTCTATGGAGTAACACACCAGGTCACTTTATTATTCATGCATTTTATTATTGCACTATTGCATTTATATAGACAACACTAAACAGCGCCACACCTACTCCTCTTTTCTCCTTCTCAATTTATTGCTTCACCTAGGTGTTAACAATCAGTAGAGGTAGCAGTTTTTTGGTTTGTCTGATTTCCGGCAGTATTTTTTCCATTGCGCAGATTCACACACACATCTCAATTCTTCAAGTATGCTTCAGAAAATTAACATCACTTTTTTGCAAGCTCCCAGCTTGACAGTATCTGCAGCAGTGTCTTATGCCCCGTACACACACGACCCGAAAATCAAAAGGACAGATCGTCTGGCTATTTTCACTTACTAATCGCAAGTAGACAACCGCTCGTGTGTACGGGGCATTAGAAATTCATCCACAAAAACCACAAGCTCCTTCTTTATAGACAATAAACCATTAGAATTGAATCCAAACTATTGGATATATAACTATCAAAACACACATGACATCATTAGCGTCCGGACCTTATTGTTATTTGTTTTTTGTTTGTCTTTGCGCTTTTGTGGTTATATGTTGGTACTCCCAAGACTATACCCCCACCTTTTGGTGGAATATTATTTTTGCTACTACATTGCACTGATCTTTATTGGCTCCAATAGGGAGCATTTTATATTTAGCTTCTGTATGTGACTTAATAATTTATTTAGGTATCAAAAAATAATTAATTTATAAATTTTTCAGTAATTACTGGTTTATTATTGCCCATCATTTGCCATTAGTAGCTGTCTATACTTCCTCTGTTGGGACTCATCTTTTTTGGGTTCCAATAGGAGAAGAATAATTTTTCTTTATGCAGGGCAGGGATGCAGGATGATAGGATCACAGAAGATACAGGGATCAGGATAGGCTCAGGATCAGGCTCAGGTTCAGGATCAGGTTTAGTTTCAGGTTCAAGATAACTGGATTGCAGGTACATTTCAGGGCGCAAGGACAATACCAAGGCGATGAATGCAATCATCAGCTGGGTATATATACACATACACCTCCTGCAATCAGTTTCAGGTGATGCCTGATTGCAGGAGATGATGTCGTCTCCAAACTGCCGGGAGACACCCGCTGGTGGACACCAGTACTGCAGCCCAAGGAACTGACAGTGCAGGTGAAACCTTTCTTGACAGCTCCCCATACCTTCTGAAGAAGTGTGATTTCCCATGAAACATGCTGAGACTTTGTACCCACGTTGAAGATACCCCAGGCAGACATTGAAAGACACCTGACTCAATTTCAATAGTATATTGTCTATAAAGAAGGGGTTTGTAGTTTCTGTGAGTGAATTTCTAAGGGAGGGGATATCTATAGTATTGTTTTGTATAAAAGAATTGTACCCTGTTCTTAACTTTTTGAGAACTGTAATAACATTTTCTATTTTATTAAAATTTTGTCCTGGAACCCGATAAGTAATTTTTTCCTTTCCAAACCAATGTTTAATTTATCAGACTGTGGTGCCCTTAGGAACCCTTTTCTTCCATATTTATTTAAAAGTCCTAAAGCCTGAGAATTACCATGATAGTCAGGCAATTAGCATGTTCAGATGAGTAAGCCTGTATTCCCATTATAACTCAGTATTCCTGGTTCTCTCATGGTTTAGGATTTAAGTGAATATTCTTGTGATATCTAATGCAAAGAAAATATAGCGCCTCAAAGTCCCTGTTATAGCAGACCTTTAGGCCCCATACACACGGTAGGACTTTTTGACAACAAACTTCAAAATGAGCAAGTTTTCAAAAAAAATCCGACCGTGTGTACGCTCCATCGGACAAACTTTTTCGGTTTTCATCGGACAAAAGTTCGCTCTGCAAACGGACAAACTTTTCGGCAACAAAAGTCCTACGGTGCAAAGTCCAATCGTGTGTACAGAAATCCATCGGACTTTTGTCCGAAGTACAAATACGCATGCCCAGAACCAATGTTAAAATCAACCAACAATAGCAGAAGTTGACCAAAGGGTGGCGGAAAAGAGCAGAAAAGAGCAGAAAAAACACGTGATGTTGGGAAAGTTTTGGGAAAAATTGCAGAAAAGTCCTGCCGTGTGTATGCTATGGGTGTGCTCGGCCAACTCCCTTCGGACAAAAATCCACGGAAAAGTTTGTTTGAAGTCCGATCGTGTGTACGAGGCTTAAGTTTGCAGATTAAGAACAAAATAGCAGGTTTACTATACAAGTAATACAGTACACTGATATGGAAAATACTCCACTTAGTTTTGCAAGAGCAGTATGATGACTATATTTACCTTAAGCATATAAAGAGAAAACCCCCCCAAAAAAAACTAGACCTATTACTAAAAATAAAAGAATGTGTACTATGCAATACCCATATGTAAATGATGGCAATCATTTTGAAACAGAACCGAAGGTACCTATGAAGGCATCACAACAGTATTGTGAAATTCAGATTACCTGGTGACTAAGCAGGAAGAGGAAGGTCAGGCCTTTGAGGGAAGAGAGAAATGAAGTGAATCATGTTGGGAGATGGAGTGAGGGGTGAAAAAAACCAGGAGGACTCCTTGGATTTTAAGGTTAGCATGATTTACAAATCGCCATTGATTTCTCTCCTTCCCCAAAAGACCTGACCTTCATCTTCCTGTAATTTTCCAATCTTGTTGGACTGAATCAACTGTCACTTTTGTTTAAAATAGGTATCTCCTGATGTGTTAGCTTTGTGAACTGCGCCTACTGTATGACCTTTTTCAACTTTATCTATGCAGCAATTAAGACACTGATACTGGAATACAGAAGTAAATTCCTGTCAGGTGTGATAAGAGATTAAAGGAATTAAAATGATTAATACAGTTTCCAGTAAGAGTATTATTAGTGTGTGGAAGTAATCCTGCTAGTCTTATCCTCAGTATAGATTGCAGCTGTTAGTTGGTTGGCTGTTTTATGTAGGGCTTATTTAAATGCTTTGTAAAGAGCAATGGCCAAAGAAATGTAACCAATAGCAACCAATCAGATTTCAGTTCACTGTAAGTGAACCACTGGAATAATATTCTGATTGATTGTGAGGGTTATTTTGTCCTTTGTCTTATAAAAGTAGACCTTTAGTTAAACATTAATTCTATGGTCATTTTAACCACTTGCTTACTGGGCACATATACCCCCCTTCCTGCCCAGGCGAAATTTCAGCTTTCAGCACTGTCACGCTTTGAATGACAATTGCGCGGTCGTGCGACGTGGCTCCCAAACAAAATTGACATCCTTTTTTTCCCACAAATAAAGCTTTCTTTGGTTGGTATTTGATCACCTCTGCGGTTTTTATTTTTTGCGCTATAAACAAAGAAAGAGCGACAATTTTGAAAAAAAACACAATATTTTTTTATTTTTGCTATAATAAATATCCCAATTTAAAAAAAAAATAATAATTTTTTTCCTCAGTTTAGGCTGATACGTATTCTTCTACATATTTTTGGTAAAAAAAAAAAATCGCAATCGGCCTTTATTGATTGGTTTGCGCAAAAGTTATAGCGTTTACAAAATAGGGGGTAGTTTTATGGCATTTTTATTAATTTTTATTTTTTACTAGTAATGGCAGTGATCAGTGATTTTTTCCATGACTGCGACATTATGGCGGACACATCGGACACTTTTGACACTATTTTGGGACCATTCACATTTATACAGCGAACAGTGCTATAAATATGCATTGATTACTGTATAAATGTGACTGGCAGGGAAGGGGTTAACACTAGGGGCGAGGAAGGGGTTAAATGTGTGCCCTGGGGGTGATTACTACTGTGGGGGGAGGGGACTGACTGGGGGAGGTGACCGATCTGTGTCCCTATGTACAAGGGACACAGCATCGGTCTCCTCTCCCTGACAGGACTTGGATCTCTGTGTTTACACACAGAGATCCACGTCCTTGTCTGTGTAACGGCCAATCGCGGGTACTTGGAGGACATCGCGGCCGCCAGGCACGCGCATCAGCATCACAGTGACGTGCCGGGCAGGCGCGCGTGCCGCCGGCGGCACTCGCGCTCCCCTCAGTGGCCGGAGGAGTGGAGGCCGTAAAAAGAGCCACCTTGCCGTACATAGTCGTACGGCGGGCGCGAGGTGGTAATGATGCACAATCCCTTATTATGCTAAAATGGGGTACATACAGGAAGCAAGAGGTCTCTAATGTGCTTCACTCTGAACAGTCCTACTAATATACCCCAAACACACAGGATTTGACACAACCGCAGAAGAAGTAGTCATACACGACCCAACCCCGCAGCATTCACCAGAACATTTAAAGTGACATTACACCAAAATTACAATAATATTGGCATAATAATAACATTATTGGCAAACAATAGGCACTTGCCTACAAATGAACTGTGTCCCCATGTTGTGTATTGTTTGCTTTAAACTGTATTAAACATGATACAAAGTCACTTGTTGCTATATCCCTGACTAAGCTGGGAAACATTGGAGTTGTGGTGTCATTGGTTAAGCCTTATTGGGAAGAAGCAAATGTGTTAACTGTGTGTAGCCATGGGGTTGCTACTATAATTATCATGGTTGAACAGTTCATTGTTTCTTGTATATGAGTTTGGCTCCCCCTAGTGTCTGCTGAACACTGTCAGGGTCTTAATTCCTCCTTGAGAAGTGAATAGAGCAATGCATTGTGGGATATGTAGTCTGGATGAGGAAGTGACTCGGTTGGCTGGATCAGCTCTGCACTACAGGACACACAATGCAAAGCAGAACAGCCTTCTGGGAGGAGAGATAAAAGGACAGGTGCGGCCTGTTTTCAGTCTCCATTTTGAACCTGCCAGCAGGAGGTCTGTGTTGATGGGAATGAGAGACTGCGGCCTATACAGCGGAGTGCTGGATCGCCTGCCTCAGAGGGACCTTGGAATACAGCCCTGCTAGTCTAGCAAGCGGACCGGCCTGCGCTTCAGAGCAACTGGGGCCACCTGCACTCCTGCCCACTGGGAGTTGCAGCGCGGTGTGGTGGCGCCATCTTCACTGAACGGAGACACCAGGAGGAGATTCCAGACGGAGTTTAACATCTATTGGGATCCATTGTGGTGAGAGGGCACCTGCCCGCCCAAGTAGAGTTTACAGTATTGCTGAGAGTATCTTTTCTACAGACTGCTGGTGAGACTTGTGGTTCCCCAGATGTGGATCTGCTCCTTCACAGGCATCATACAGCTAGACTCTGGGGCCTTGCCTTTCTCCCCTGCGCTGTAAGATCAGTACTGTATTACTCTCACATGTAAAGAGGAATCTACAAGTGGTGATAGTTCCTCAGATGAAGCAATCATCAGCATATTTCTTGTTCTTCAGACATTTTATCCTTTGCCCCTTTGGATTACAAATTAAACACAAAATCGCACTGCAGTATAAACATCTGGCTAGCTGAAGACATCCGGAATTTAAGGAACATTCACCATTTTCTTCTTTTACTAGACTTTGCTGCTCTACATTAAAAAGCGGAGGTCCACACAAAAATGGAACCTCCGCTTTTCGGAACCCTCCCCCCCCCTCTGGTGTCACATTTGGCACCTTTCAGGGGGGAGGGGGTGCAGATACCTGTATATTACAGGTATTCGCACCCAACTTCCGGGCATAGACTCCCGCGGGGGTCACGCCCCTCCCCCCACCGCTGTCTTCTGGGAAATACACAGGTTCAAGACGACAGCGGGGACCAGTTAGGACGCGCAGCGCGACTCGCACATGCGCAGTAGGGAACCGGGCAGTGAAGCTGCAACGCTTCACTTCCTGATTCCCTCACCGAGGATGGGGGCGGGGACAGCGGAGAGCCGAGTGATTGATCGGCTTCGGCTGCCGACATCGCGGGCACCCTGGACAGTGTCCATTTAATAAAAGTCAGCAGCTGCAGTATTTGTAGCTGCTGGCTATTAATATATTTTTTTTAGGCGGACCTCCGCTTTAAGTGGATCTCTGATCAACAACATAGGGGGAGCCATTTTGTGAGATATTATCCAAAATTTCACTGTGTTATTGTATGCATATGTTGTACTTTGCATGCTGGTTTGTGTGCTGAAGCCTCAGTGGGAAGGTATTCAATACATGTGTTAAAGGTATTGGATATTTATCCCCCTGTGCACCTGTCCACATATACCCCTTCAGGTTATCATAAGGTTACACGTTTATATAGGTATGTGCACTGAGTGATACTTTCTGTCAATCATAGCTTGTGTTCATTCATATTTTATTCATACCTTTCATTGTGTTATTCTTTAGCTCAGTAAACATTTCTGAGTGGTTCAGTGATACTGTGTGAGTTTCTTATTTCTAATACAACATTTCAGAATGGAACCCAAGGTGTCAGCGGTAAGAGAGGATATGCAGAGTCGGGGTGGCCAGTGGGGTATAGAGTCAATCAGCAGCCCCCATGGGGGTACCGCTACATATGCAAATCTGGTCAGCTCAAGAATGGGTGGGGATTAGTCACTAGTAGGGTGACCACATTTCCAAACTACCATTCAGGGAAACCCCCCTTCCCAAAAATCAGCTTGTGCTGTAACGAATCACAGCACAGTAATTGGACACAAGAGGCGGGATTTATGATTTCTCCAATCACAAGCAGGGGGTGGGGATTGTGCTCCTCCAGGCATTCCTGACCAGGGCAAGTACTGTCAGTGAGTAAAGCAGTGATTTGGTGGCATTTTTTGTGGGCATCAGGCCCGGGGGGTAGCGGTGTCAGTTTCTTTCCGGGACACTGTATTGTCCTGGAATGAAGGTGCCCGGGACAGACCTGCAAAATGTGGCACTGTCCTGGGCAATCCGGGACACATGGTCACCCAGAGTCACCCTCCTGGCAGTGACAGTTAACCTGCTTGTGGTACACCATGGGCCCCGGGGGGTGAGTTAGACTTCTGGAGATCTAGCCTGAATCAAGTAAAATGTAGGCCTACAATTAAAAAGCTCCGGGAATAAGAGGTTAATGTGGGCACTGACCAGGAGATGGGACAGGAAGGACTAACAGCATGCATACAGAGTGTGAGCTTGGGAGCTAAAACTAGTGGTGTGGACCTGAATTTCTGTCTGTAGATGGGGCCCAACTGCATGCCTGGGCCACATGCAGGAAAGATGGGCAGCCACACAGCTTACACACTTGATCGAGGGCTGTTGGTGACAGTTCTGTCTGTTTACTGAGAACAGGCTCCCAGCACCCTACATGCTGGCACCGTGAACACACGTTTAAAGCCCACCTTTCATATATCTATTATGGGCTTAGCAAAAGGTTAATACACTCTGTAAAATGCTCATATTAAAAGGTTAATCCTTCTTTCTAATATAACAAGTTTGTGGCCCTGATCCTGACAAACTTTGTGTGTTCCAGTTCCTCCTGTTACAGTCTCCATTATATAAAAGAGAATGACAACATCTAATCCAAAAGTTTGCAGATCTGGAAACTCAGGTGTGGAGTTCTGAAGTGTGACTAGAAGAATCTACAAGGTGCATAGTTCCCAACTGTCCCTGATTTCGAGGCACTGTCCCTGATCTGGAGCAATGTCGCAATGTCTCTCTGTCCCTCTTTCCTCCTCATTTTGGTCTGATCTGTATAGTTTTATATAAAATGCACTTTTTATCTTTCAAAAAGTGTTTCCCAGTGCTAAACATTTCATCCAAATTCTAAATTGGTGCATTTGTAAATGTTAAAAGCCAATATAAAAAGAATAGTAGTGGTAAGTACTAGTAGTGTTTTTTTTTTGTTAATTCTCCTTTAAGGGGGTGTGGCAGGGGGCGTGTCCTATGCCTACTAGGGTGACCACGTGTCCCGGATTGCCCATGACAGTCCTGCATTTTGTAGATCTGTTCCGGGCACATTCATGCCAGGACAATACAGTGTCCCGGAATGAAACTGACACAGCCACCCCCCCGGGCCAATCTGATGCCCCCAAAAAAGGCCAACACATCACTGCTTTACTCACTGACAGTACTTGTCCTGGCCGGGAATGCCTAGAGGAGCACAATACCCGCCCCCTGCTTGTTATTGGAGAAATCATAAATCCCGCCTCTTGTGTCCAATCACTGTGCTGTGATTCGTTACAGCACAAGCTGATTTTTGGGAAGGAAGGGTGTCCCTGAATGGAAGTTTGGAAATGTGGTCACCCTAATGCCTACATACATTTGCTAGTAGGTGTCCCTCATTCCCATCTCAAAAAGTTGGGAGGTATGAAGGTGGTTAAGCACTGCAGCACTTACTAAAAACTAAATTATCAGTTATGGGTTGGATAACCCTTTAAACACTTTAAAAACTCTTAACATTTTTATATCCCCTATTTAATCATAACTCAAAACATCCAGAACACGAGCTTATATGAAATTACATAATTTACAGAAAATCCCCCCTAGCAGTCTCTTGCTTTGTTTTGCTCTGTGGAGTTTTAGGAATTGAGGAATGTGCCAAAACACCGCGCCCCCCCTCCCCCTTCCCGCAGCCTCATTGTTGAAAATCAGCTGAATTACAAGGAAAGTTCCAGATTGTCCAGCTGTTTTATTGTGCTGATTGAAGCTTACAACAGCATGCTGTGTATATAGATGTTGTATTTACGTAGGCCCAGCATGCTAGATATCTATCCTGTACTATCCAGGAGACACTACATTTGTGAAGTCACAATGTCCATCACGTTAAAGCAAAACTTATTTTGTTTTTCATTTTAGATAGAGTAAGAGAATCCCGTCGGGCAAAAAAAGGTCGGTTTTCCCGACGGGAATTCCGGCAAGCTTGCCTTGCACGCCGAGTGTGCACACGGCCATTCAAAAGAACCGCCGTTCTTTTGAATGGCAAGAACGTGGTGACGTCATCGACTACGATGAGCCTACACTCGTCACATTCGATGCCGTCGCCGCCATCTTGCTACACCCTACACTGCCCTTGTATGCTGCCGCGCATGCGTCAAAGTCTTTTCGAGCATGCGCGGGTTTACCGTGGAACAGGTAAGCATACAGGCGACTGGTTTTCTCGGCAAAACTCTGCCGAGAATCCCAACGAGAAAAATAGAGAGCAGGTTCTCTATTTTTCTCGTCGAGATTCCAGGCAGTTTTCCCGACGAGAAACCATACACACGACCGGTTTTCTCGGCAAAAAGCTCTCCCAGCAGTTTTCTTGCAGAGAAAACCGGTCGTGTGTACGAGGCTTGAAAGCTGAAAATTGGCCTAGGCAGGAAGGGTGTGAAAGTGCCCAGTACGCAAGTGGTTAAATGCCACTTCAGTTTTTTTTGGTGTCTGTGTCCTATTGGGATTTCTCTTCACTTTCTGTCCACTGGATTATTTTTTTTAAACTCCATAGGGTTGTTTAACCACTTCTCATCCCACCCCATAGTAATAGGACGTCAGTAAGAGGGATCTCCCATCCTGGGCGGGTGCTATATGATGTCCTGGGCTTCCCAGCCGTCTAGGGGGGGGGACGCGATGCTCAGGAGCCGGTGTGCGTGCCCGGCCGCCGCAATGTCCGCTGGGCATCCGCGATTGCCCGATAACAGAGCAGGACAGTGGATCTGTGTTTAAACACACAGATCCACGTCCTGTCAGGTGAGGGGAGACAGATGGTGTGTTCCCAGTACAGAGGAACACCGATTAGTCTCCTCCCCTTGTGAGTCCCCTCCCCCTACAGTTAGAATCACTCCCTAGGTAACACATTTAACCCCTTGATCGTCCCCTAGTGTTAACCCCTTTCCTGCCAGTGACATTTACACAGTAATCAGTGCATTTTTATAGCACTGATTGCTGTATAAATGACAATGGTCCCAAAAATGTGTCAAAAGTGTCCGATATGTCCGCTGCAATGTCACAGTCATGATAAAAATCGCAGATCGCCGCCACTACTAGTAAAAATAAATATAAAAAATGCCATAAATCTATCCCCTATTTTGTAGATGCTACAACTTTTGCGCAAACCAATCAATATACACTTATTGCGTTTTTTTTAACCAAAAATATGTAGAAGAATACGTATCGGTCTAAACTGAGGAAAAAAATTGTTTTTGTTTTTTAAAAAGTTGGGATAATTATTATAGCAAAAAGTAAAAAATATTGTGTTTTTTTTCAAACTTGTCACTCTTCTTTTGTTTATATTGCAAAAAATAAAAACCGCAGAGGTGATCAATTACCACCAAAAGAAAGCTCTATTTGTGGGGGAAAAAATCCTAAAAATCTATTTGAGTACAGTGTTGTATGATCGTGCAATTGTCATTCAAAGTGTGACAGTGCTGAAAACTAAAAATTGGCCTGGGCAGGAAGGGGGTGAAAATGCCCTGCAATGAAGTGGTTAATGTTCAAAATTTACCGAACATTAGAAACTGGAAATCATTTTCTGTTACTTTTTTTTAGCTAGAAAAGCCTCTACTGTACCCGTCTTTGATTTAGTCTTCCTGTTACTGGGGCCTACATTTTCAATAAGCAAATATGGCTACTAGGGATGAGCCGAACATCCCAAGATTCGGTTTGCACCAGAACATGCGAACAGAAAAAAAAATTGTGCGAACACCAGTAAAGTCTATGGGACAAGAACGTGAAAAATCAAAAGTGCTAATTTTAAAGGCTTATTTGCAAGTTATTGCAATAAAAAGTGTTTGGGGACCCGGGTCCTGCCCCAGGGGACATGTATCAATGCAAAAAAAAGTTTTAAAAACAGCCGTTTTTTGGGAGCAGTGATTTTAATAATGAATAGTGAAACAATAAAAATGAAATATTTCTTTAAATATCATGCCTGGGGGTCCCCTTAGTCTGCATGTAAATTAGCACATTTTTCCCATGTTCAAAACAGTCCCGCAGCAAAATGACATTTCTAAAAGAAAAAATTTAATTTAAAATTGCTCGTGGCTGTATTACGCCATTTTTTTAAAATTTTGGCTCGGGGTTCCCCCTAAAATCCATATTAGACCTGAAGGGCCTGGTATGGATTTTGGAGGGGACCCCCATGCCATTTAAAAAAAAAAAATTGGCGCAGGGTTTCCCTAACCACTTCAATACACTATATTATATATACTACACTGCCTGAATATAGATTCTGCGCTGAATATCTACTCTACATTATATGCAGAGTATATACTAGGCTGTTTTTATATATCAAATACACTGCCTGTACTGACTGCATTTAGCGTAGATTAGATATTCAGTGTATAATCTATATTCAGAGTGTATATATATATATATATATATATATATATATATATATATATATATATGTGTGTAGCGATACCCCCAGTTAAGAGGGCTGCCTTGTTAGGGTTGCCACCTCATCCCTTTAAACCTGAACACATATGAAATACACAGGTTCTTAGGCTAATTGAATGCAGATGAGGCACCAAGTGAGTTTAATTACCACCTTAATCAGCCACAGAACCTTTGTAATTAATATGTGTTCGGGTTTAAAGGGATGAGGTGGCAACCCTATGCCTTGTTTATTTTTGGGCCTTGTAGTGCACCGCTGTCAACCCCTGGCAATTTGCTCTCACCTCTCGTGACACAGTTAGGAAAAGGGATGATAGAATTACACTCTCTCTCTGGTATTCTATATGACACAATCCCCTTAGTAATATAGCACAGTAATTGAAACTGACAACCAATATACTTAACTATAGGTTCTTTACTATTAGTAAAAGGTTAAAAGGGTAAAACAGAGTATGCAACGTCGCATGCAGATCCCTGCAATACAAGTATACTTATCAAAGGTAAAACATTCAGCAATGAAACAACAGTTTAACAGACCCTGCTGCAGCTATCCTCCCTCGTGAGCAAGATGGCGCCCAGCAATGTCCTATACTACCCAGTCAGGCCTGACTATAACTTGGGGTAAAGTTTGATGAAGGAATCTTCGCTAGCAAAACACGGTGGTGCACTCAAAGAACAAATTGTAATCCAATGGGGTAGCGATGATCGCTAACTCTGTAAAGCTGGAGAGACTAATAAACTCAGTTCAGCAAGCAGAGTAACTGTAACCACTGATGGGCCTGGATAAATTTAAATAGGCACAAAGTTAATAGTATGTGGTTCTGAGCAGGCGCTCTCTCACCCGACCGGACCAGTCCTTGTCCGGTACCTCCGCTACTGTGACTCGCTTCACAGTGTCCACGATGCACCGTGTCTTCGGTCCTCCTGATGACAACTTCACAGCAGGGGTCAGACGCTCCGCAGGCTCCTCGGTGGAGCGGAAGGCTCTTTGGATGAAAGTACAAGGCCCAGGCTTCAGACCTTGTACGCACAGCAGGTCAGCACAGGGATCCTCTTGCTGGGACGGTGGTGTCCAAAGAGAAAGAAGCAGTCCCCGCCTCTCCCTTTTAAAGTCCACCCCAGCAGTCCTTGCGCGGGGCAATGCACCCTGGGTGCCTCAAAGTGTGCTGGGAACTGTAGTCTTTGGTTGAAAAACGATACCCCGCTACATATATATATATATATATATATATATATATATATATATATATATATATATATATATATATGTGTGACTGTATATACAGCATATGTCAAATACACTGCCTGCATGCCACTAACTAAGCTGCCTAATCTCTCTTAATTTATTACACTATACGGTTGCCGTGTAAGCAGCAGCCTTATATATTGTGGTGCGTGGACTTAGCCCCCTAAGCCATGATTGACCAAAGACACCCTGCCTTTGGCCAATTATGGCTCTCTCAGCAGAGTGCGCTGTGATTGGCCAAAGCATGCAGGTCAGGTGCATGCTTTGGCCAATCATTATACAGCAATGCACTGCGATCTCGCAGTGCATTATGGGGCGTTCCGCGACGCTCGAATTTCCCGCGAACGCCACATATGTTCGGTTTAGAACAAACGATCACCTCATCCCTAATGGCTACCCGTGTTCATATTTAATTCCAAACTATACACAGAAACAAGGCAAATATGTAATTGGCTATTGCTTCCCTGTGAAGTTTATGGCAACCATTTCAACTTAGAAGCACAAAATACTGTAAATGTCAGGGTGAAATCTGCAGCAACTCAACACAGAAAAGCAAATCATTTTATATCAGCCTGGGCTGGTCTTTTAACCTATTAGTGTATTTTGGGCTGTGGTAGGAAGCCAAAGAACCAGAGGAAACCCAGACAAACACATAGGCTGCTGAAATATTCATGAAGAGTGAGAGGAAGACACATGTGAACCTGCGATGACACTACTGTTAGCTTAACCGCATCCAGATCCTGTATGCGTTAACAGCAGAGCATCTGTGAAGTGAACTATGGATAATGTAATCGTCACAAAAGTCATAAACTAGGAAGTCCAACTTTGTAGTGTAGCATTATTTAGGATAATATTACATTAGGAATATCAGAGGCCAAAATAATACTGTACATAGACAATCCAAAACCAAATCAAATGTAAATAGTGTATACCGTATATACTCGAGTATAAGCCGACCCGAGTATAAGTCGAGGCCCTAATTTTACCACAAAAAACTGGGAAAACGTATTGACTCGAGTATAAGCCGAGGGTAAAAATGCAGCAGCTACTGTAAGCGGAAAAGAGGGTCAACAATGCCCATTTGCAGCTTCACTGTGCCCATTACTTCGCTGTGCCCATTACCTCGCTGTGCCCATTACCTCGCTGTGCCCATTACCTCATTACCCTCCACACTCACCTTCTGCTGCTACAGCGAAGATCAGGCTTCTAAGGATCACCTCCCATGTCCATCGCGCTGCGGGCGTCCATTTTTTAAAATTTGCGGCTTCCTCCTGGTCCCGTGGGGTTCCGTGATAGGCGGACAGTGTTCCGCCTATCATGGCCATCTTCTCATCCTCACGCTTTCCCAGCAGACACTGTGTTTAGTGATCCGCCAATCACGGTTGTTCTTTCATCCTCGAACAAGAGGAGAAGGTCCGTGATTGGCGGATCACTAAACACAGTGTCAATCGCATATCACGGAGCCGCACGGGACCAGGAAATTTAAAAAATAGACGCAGAAGGTACACTGACTCGAGTATAAGCCGAGGGGGGGGGGGACTTTCAGCCCAAAAAAAGAAAATCTCAGCTTATACTCGAGTATATACGGTACTTCTATATGGAAAGTATTAACACCAGAGACACAGTATCTCACAAAAGTGAGTACACCCCTCACATTTTTGTAAATATTTTATGATATCTTTTATTGTGATAACACAGAAGAAATGACACTGTTATACAAGCTGTACACTCACTACTTTACATTGTAGCAGTGTAAATTTTCTGTCCCTTCAAAATAACTCAACACACAGCCATTAATGTCTAAACGGCCATGGTCAGAAATGCTAGGGGGGGTGTTTTTTCAAAATAATTTCTCAGCAAACTAAAGCCATGGATGTATGGGTAAATTTGCTTTGAACACAAACCACTTGCCTACTGGGCACTTAAACCCCCATCCTGCCCAGGCTAATTTTCAGCTTTTGCACTTTGAATGAAAATTGCACGGTCATGCAACACTGCACCCAAATTACATTTTTATTATTTATTTTTTTCACACAAATAGAGCTTTCTTTTTGGTGGTATTTAATTACTACTATTTTTTGCTAAACAAACAAAAAAAGACCAAAAATTTTGAAAAATAAATTAATCAGTTTTCATAGTTTGTTATATCATTTTACAAACAGGTAATTTTTCTCATTCATTGATGTACGCTGATGAGGCTGCACTGATGGGCACTGATAGGCTGCACTGATGGGCACTGATAGGTGGCACTAATAAGTGGAACTGATGGGTGGCACTGATGCACACTGATAGGCAGCACTGATGATGAGGCACTGATGGGCACTGTTCGGCACTGATAGGTGGCACTGGTGGGCACAGATGAGGCGGCGGCGGCTCTCCATATTTGAGACCAATGTCTCTGACAGAAAACGTGATGAGGTTTTTTTTTCTCCTCAGGCTGTCAGCGTGAGGAAAAAAATTATTTGATTACTGGCTCTGTTTACATCACGTGATCAGCTGTCATTGGCTGACAGCTGATCACGTGTTAAGGGGTCAGGATTGGCCCCTTACTTCGATCTATAATTAGCTGAGTCTCATTGACTCGCTGATCACAGGACACGCAGGCAGCTTGTGCATGGGAGGACGTACATGGACGCCCTCCCTGCAATTTAGGCCCACGCTATAGCACCTGCGTGAAGGGGTTAAATATTAATTTAATCGTTTTTGGTTTGTGGTGCTCAGATTCAGTGTAGTTCTGCTTAAAATTTACAATGAGCGCAAGCTTTGAGAAAATCAAAAAAAGCCTACAGTAGGAAACCTCCCTGCTCCGCTAATCCGCAGTATATCATATAGCCAGTACCTACGATTAAGAAGGAACCGTTCCAATGAAAACTAATGTGATCCAAAATTCATTGCCCTCCTGTAGCTATATATAGATGTACAAAGAAAACCATGGACAGAAATGTTTTAAGTAAGGCATATTCGGGATTTCCTTTTACCCACTGTAGAAAATGCTCATCCAATAATGTAAGTACATGCAGTAGGTAGGCTGTACTATTCGGCCATCCAGGCAGTGGCGGCCCGTCCATAGGGGGCGCCCGGGCGCCTCCCCCCCTCCTGAAATCACAATTTTTTTTTTTTTAAAAACGGGCCCTTTAAGAGTTTTTTTTTTTTATGTCTTTTTTTTCACAACACACGGTGCGTCCATAGTGGGCGCAGAAGCGCCGCCCCCGCTCGCTCCTGCGCTCGTCACTCACCACAACAATACATAGGTTCATGCATTGCATGAACCTATGTATTGCTGCCGCCCACTATTCAGATGGCCGGCCCCTTGAGCGCCGGCCATCTGAATAACAGCCTCTGGTTGGCCTTTAGAAGTGCCTATCAGAGCCAGCGGCTCTGATAGGCTTCCCGACTACAGCCTGAGGGCTGTAATCGGCTTCTAAATACCTAATGAGGACGCACGGGGTGCATTCCCTGGCCAATCAGGTTCACCGGGTCTGGTTACCGGTAACCTGATTGGCTGAAGCGACATCGAGGGCAGGAGAAGACATCGAGGATGGAAGAAGGACGGCGCTGACCCGAGGAAGGTAAGTGCAGGGCTGGGGGGGACAAACTAGCTGCATTTGGGGGACAAACTGGCTGTATATTGGGGGGGACAAACTGGCTGCATATGGGGGACAAACATGCAGCCAGTTTGTCCCCCAAATGCAGCCAATTGGGGACAAACTGGCTGTATTATTGGGGACAAACTGGCTGTATATTGGGGGACAAACTGGCTGTATATTGGGGGACAAACTGGCTGTATATTGGGGGACAAACTGGCTGTATATTGGGGGACAAACTGGCTGTATATTGGGGGACAAACTGGCTGTATATTGGGGACAAACTGGCTGCATTTGGGGACAAACTAGTGGCGTTTGGGCACAGTGGCTGCGTTTAATGGGCACAGTGGCGGCAATTTTTTTTTTCTTCAGTTTGTTTGCGCCCCCCAAAAAAATTTGAGCACCAGCCACCACTGCATCCAGGTGCTGATTTTAGGAACACTGTAGGCTCAGCGAGAGTGTGCCTAGACAATTTACTAAAATAATTTATTATTATTATTATTTTACAGGACGTACATAGCGCCAAGAGTTTGCTCAGTGCTTTGCTATTGAAATTATTTCTTCACAACTGTCCCAGGTTTCAAAAATAATGGAAACAGAAAACCTTCTGAATTTAGTATATACCATATCCCTTGGGGAGTCAGATGTTGGTACCAGAAAATAAATTGTTCACTAAGGGTATTTTTTGGACAGTAATATTTATGGTCTCTAGCACTATATGGATAGTGAGGTTATACTTAAATATGCATGGATTCCTGTCACTGTTATTAGATAATTGACAATAATTTTAATTTATGATTTATATAAAAATGTTATTAATTTCCTGCGCAAATTTAATATTTTTTTATATATTTAACGTTTATATTTGTTTATATATAAATGTTTTATATTTTTACATACTTTGATTTTGAAATATTGGCCATCTACATCTGATATTACACAGACAAAGTATAGTTCACCAAAATATACAATTCATAGTAATCCTAAAAAAAAGTACAATCAGATTTACTAAAGCACCGATTTATGTTTTTTTTTTAACATATTTTTGGGATTCTATTGGCCAATGGCGTCTTATGGGCTGCACGTTTTTACCCATATTGCATTAGTTATAACTAAATATAAATACAGATGATAATATTATTATGTATCTAAATTAATCCTATAATAAATTAATACATATCATAGTAATGTATTTATTTCACATTTATTAATTTCAAGATGATATTTTTATGATTTAGGCCCGGTTCACATAGGGGCGACTCCTCGGGCGACTCGGTCGCCTGAGGAGTCGCGTCCCGCTCTGTGCTATGGAACCGTTCTAATAGGAGCGACTCAGGTCGCTCCGACTTAGAAAAAGGTTCCTGTACTACTTTTGGGGGCGACTCAGGGCGACTTGCATTGACTTCTATACAGAAGTCATTATGCAAATCGCCTCAGGCGGGCGTCTCAAGTCTTCTTGAGATCGCGCCGCCGAGTCGCCCCCGAAGTCGTGCCGCCCCTGTGAGAAAAGGGCCTAACACAGTGATGTAAATAATCTGCTGGCAGTCTTTCTGTTACTTTTTTTTTTGTTTTGTATCTTGTCCACTTGTTACTTTGTATAACAATTATGCACTTTACAAGCTTGTACTTTACTTCCATCTAGTGGCATTTTAGTGCTAGTACAGTAGTAGGCTATCCCAAGGTGTATTCTTCACGTCCTGACGGATGTAACGTGGGCCCATGGGTATCATTCATGTTTTCAGATCAGTGTTCAAAATGTAATACTACATACAAGACGACAGCTTCATGTGTGTAGTCCTGTTACAGTATTTGGTGAAATAATCAGGATAGAATGTACTGTTGTGAGTTTAGTGTTAGTTTTATGTAATAAATAAAATACGTTTCTTTTTCATTTCAGCTACAGATGAGGTTAACCTCTATTTGTGGCACTTGGGGTGATTTAATAAAGGCAAACAGACTGTGCACTTTACAAGTGCAGTTGCTCCAGAGCTTAATAAATGAGGCATTTCCATTTGGACACGCAGACTGCAACATAGACAGGTGCAAAAAACAGGAGAGGGAAGACCCCCCCACAGACAGTATTCTTCAAAAAGGCTCAACTAAACTAAAGATACTAAATCTAAGTAAACCGCAAATATGAAAATAAAAAAACAATTTAATGATTGTACATGATATTTATACACCACATCAGAAAACAACTATAATAAAATAAGACTAGTCAAAAAGAAAAAAAACTGTGAAACAGAGGTGGCCACCCAAACGACCATACACACCACACACATACAACCATTGCTGATCATGAAAGGAATATCGATATAGGCATAGTCACAGAGAGGTGATCGAATATAATACACCGATATTTTATATTATCCCCAAAATTCATAAATCCATTATTAACCCTCCCGGCAGACCCATAGTCTCTGCCATCAAGGGTCCTTTGGAAAGGGTGGGCAAATTGACCGATGCCCTCATCAAAGATCTGGTTGTCGAGCTCCCGTCGTTTATACAGGATACCAGGGATGTGCTCCGACATCTTGAAGGAACCTTATATCCCCCGGGAGCACTCCTAGTGGGGATTGATGTCGAATCCCTTTATACATCAATCCCTCACGAATGGGGATTAAAAGCCACCGACTATTTCCTGCATCAGAAGTTTCCCATGCTAGCAGCACAAAATGAGTTTTTGGTTGACACTTTGAAGTTTATGTTGACCAATAACTGTTTTCAGTTTCTCAACAGAAACTATAGGCAGATAAGAGGAACTTCGATGGGAGCACCCTGGGCGCCTGCGTACGCATGTTTACATCTGGGTCTTTGGGAAGAACAATTGGTGTATACCTCTTCTCTATACCAGGCGCATTGCAAACTCTGGTTAAGATTCATTGATGACGTGATCATGCTCTGGGCGGGGTCCACGGATGAACTCACTGAATTTCTGGGTGAACTCAATCACAATAATAGGAACATCAAGTTGACTTACAATTGGCATTCACAAACACTCCCCTTCCTGGACCTATCCATATCGGTCATTGATGAAAAACTTGTCACCAAGACATTTAGAAAAGACACAGCAGCCAATAGCTTATTGTTTGCTGGCAGCCACCATCCTACGTCCCTCATACAAGGAATCCCGGTGGGACAGTTTTTGCGTAGCAAACGCAATTGCTCTAGGGACACTGATTTTAAGGTCGAGGCTGACCAACTTTACAATAGGTTCAGAGACAGAGGTTACTCCCATCGTTGTCTGAGGAAGGCCAAAAAAAGAGCCTTCCAAACTGAAAGGGATACATTATTGATTAAAAAGAAAATGGATAAACAAACCCAACCTCAGGCTCCCATCCGCATTATCACTAAATACGGGTCTCAGTGGGGCCAGGTCAGAAACATACTAAACCAACATTGGCATATTTTATCTGATGCCCCTATCCTGAGGGACTTTGTAGGTGAACGACCTATGCTCACTGCGAGGAGATCTCGCAACTTAAAGGATAGTCTGGTCCACTCGGAATATTCAAGATCTACCAGGACAAACTGGTTGACCGACCTTCCCCCGTTGAAAGGCATGTATGCCTGCGGCAGGTGCCCTATATGTAAATATGTAGATCGCACTGATGTATTTAGTAACTCAGATTGCACAAAAAGTTTCAAGATTACTAACTTCATTAATTGCCTTACTACACGTGTGATCTACATGCTTACTTGCCCATGCGGTAAAAACTATGTGGGGAAGATGAAAAGGCAGCTAAAAATCAGAATAGGTGAACATATTCAAACAATACTTAAGAAAGATGATGAACGACCCCTATCTCTTCATTTTCTGAAACACCATGAGGGAAAACCTGAGGGACTCACTGTAAAGGGCATATACCGCCTGAATCTCCCCCATCGATGGGGAGATATCGATAAAATCTTGTATAGAAAGGAGAAAATGTGGATATATAACTTAAATAGCATGCAGCCGATGGGGTTAAACAACGAACGCAACCTATCGGTTTTCCTTGATGCTTGAAATAATGTGGTGTGACCACATAGGGTTAAAGAACTATGCAACTATTCTGTGACTATAGCCACAATTATTCTTTCCGATTGCCCATGTCTAAAATTATATGAAGACAATACATACTTCCCCACTAAGATGGGCCCGTTACCATCGGTAACCCCTATGCTTTCTCCTCCAGATAAATGTTCATCAATGACCGTTTTCAGCAGCTCTCCCCATTTTGTCTTGTTGGAAGCAGAGGTGATTCAGGCAAAACAGACATGTGCCTGTACATGGATATTCATGCCAGAAAAATATAAACTTCCATTTAATCCTGTTATAATCCCGGACCATGTACACTCGGTGGTACTAACTTCAAGTATAGCCGAGTTTATGTGAGAACGGGATAGCTGCATGAAGACTACTGTGTATATCTGTAGCTCTGTTACCTATGGGGTATTTTGGAATATGGTAATTAAAAATCCATAATCTATAAACGATTCCCCCATACACATAGGGGTTACCGATAGTAACGGGCCCATCTATGTTTTTTCCTCCAGATAAATGTTCATCAATGACCGTTTTCAGCAGCTCTCCCTATTTTTGTCTTGTTGGCAGCAGAGGTGATTTAGGCAAAACAAACATACATCCGTACATGGATATTCATGCCAGAAAAATACAAACTTCTATTTTTTCTTGTTATAATCCCCGACCATGTACACTTGGTGGTACACACCGTTACATGTATGGCCGAGTTTATGTGAGAACGGGATTGCTGCATGAAGACTACCGTGTATATTTGCATCTCTGTTACTTATGGGGTATTTTGGAATAAGTTAATTAAAAATCCATAATCTACAAACGATTCCCCCATACATACAGCCTTATTGGTCTTTATCTATATGATCTTTGTTGCCTTTCTATTGGCATATTGACAAACATAAACTGATAAACCGATAACCGACATGGGTATTTGAAAGATGCAATGCATTTTCACCCACTGACTAATAAATCAATGGTACCACAGATATGAACAGGGAAATATTGCTGTTGAGCGGTGTTCTTTTCTTTGTTTCCTGGAATGACACCTCACATGCATCCACGATTCCCCTGCTTTTTCGATTTACCAATGAAAGCATTACTATGGCACATATGAACAGCAAAATATTTCCTCTTCGATTTTATGTGTTCCCATGAACTATGCCCCTCAGTAAATGTTTTGGTTTTTTTTCCGTCCCCCCCCCCCCCCCCTCACGGTTGATCTCTATTTATTTATTTGTTTCTGTATAGTCAGTATCAATAGAAATGCTTGAACAGGCGTGAATGGGTGTATGAGTGATCCAATTTTCCAACAGGTACCTTAATTAGGAACACATGTTGGCTTAACTATATCTGGACAGACACCATGCTTATGCGCATGCTCCGATGAAACCTTAATGAAGGTGAAACATGTCAGCAAGTCAAGCAATTTTTTGCTACACTGTGTAGCGTGTAAACAGGGGTGCCTAACCCACCGGACTAACCACCCCCACCAGCCGCCATGATCTGTTACTATGCCGCTTTGATCTGATGATAGCTCTGCGGCGCATCAATATCGATATTCCATTTGTGTGGACAGACTTTCCATTCCATGTGCATTTGTTGGGATGATTCCTCCCGGGCTTGATGAATGGAACTCAACACATTCCAGGTGATACCAACAGAAGCATAGACTAACAGCAGCCGACCAACACACTTTGAACTGGTGAGTGAGTGTCTTCCATATATGAACTTTTTGGCAGCTTCCAATGGATGGTGGATTTATCCCACAGATATAACTTTGTGAGGGACAACTGTCGACTATCAATTCGGCCACAGTCACCCCATTTTTCTGAAGCGCAATTCAGCCAATCTCTATCCCTGTGACACCCTTACCCAACTATTTATTGTTCAATCATATTGGCTGGTGTCAGGAAGGGCAAACCAGAAATGTCATTGACGATATCGGCGCATCTTCGCGCATGCGCGGTAGTGGCGCATCGGCGCACGCTGATGTGCGCATGCGCGATAGCGGTGCGCGCGTGGGCACGCGCGATAGCGGTGCGCGCGGGAGCGCGCAGCGGCGGCTCATGGCGCCAGATGGGGTTATTTGAAGGGGCTGATGGCTGGGCTCTGTGCTGTTCGGTCTACAGCGTTACCTGAGACCTCTGACCCCTGCTTACCTGAATCCTGCTCCAGCTGACCCTTCCTGGCTTGTTTGACCATTCTTGCTGATCTGCCTGTACCTGACCCCCGGCCTGTGTTGACTACGTTCCTGCCTGTTCCTTCTGCTACCTTGTTGCCTGCCCGTTGCCGAACCTGCCTGTACCTGAGACCTGCCAGCTGCCTAAACCCGCTCATACCTGATCCTGCTCCAGTACTTACCTGTACCTGAGACCTGCCAGCTGCCTGAACCTGCTCATACCTGATCCTGCTCCAGTACTTACCTGAACCTGAGACCTGCCAGCTGCCTGAACCTGCTCATACCTGATCCCGCTCCAGTACCTACCTGCTTGGGACTGGTGTACCCACGCTGCCAGCCCATCTGACCGCACCCGCCTGAGCTCCAGTTGTTAGGCTGTCAGTTGTTTCCGGATCTATTCCAGTCTCCGTCCCAGTTCCGGTCCAGCGCACCACCAGCGACTTTTACCAGGCTCTCGTGCGACTCTACACTCCTGCGCCCCCTGTCTTCACTACCAGGGGCCGCGAGTGAGAGGTGTAAGGGAGGCCTCCCTCTGCATAATCAGACTCTTCCATCAGGTACGTGACAGCTGGTCTATGGCTACCCAGCACAGTCACCTGTCAACTTTTTCATCATAAACAGTCACACGCACGATTGAATACTGTTCATCTATCAGGCACTTACATAATAACCCCAAAGTCTCTGTGACTATGCCTATATCGATATTCCTTTCATGATCAGCAACGGTTGTGTGTGTGGTGTGTATGGTCGTTTGGGTGGCCACCTCTGTTTTCACAGTTTTTTCTTTTTGACTATTCTTATTTTATTATAGTTGTTTTCTGATGTGGTGTATAAATATCATGTACAATCATTAAATTGTTTTTTTTATTTTCATATTTGCGGTTTACTTAGATTTAGTATCTTTAGTTTAGTTGAGCCTTTTTGAAGAATACTGTCTGTGGGGGGGTCTTCCCTCTCCTCTCTCCTGTTTTTTGCATATGATTTTTCTTATTCAGAGGCTCTACTGGTGGAATATGCCCTTATAGCTGGAGGTTATTATTATACCCGCTAATAGACTGATTAACAACTCACACCCCCACCTGGGCACCACTGTTAATTAATTATTGGATGAGTTTCTCCATAAACCCACCCCCTTGTGTTTTTTGCAACATAGACAGGACCCATGCAGCTAAACAGGACATCTTTCAGTGATTCCCAATACAAGGATAGACATTTGGACTGAATTTTCTTACAGACCAGATCATTAATGATATGCCCTGTTAGAAGGAGACTGCAACTAAGTAGCAGGGAAATTATACACACCTAAACACTTTTGAAAATAGCCTATAAAAAGGCAGATCCTGGGTTCTTCGCTTCTCCTTGCTGGTTGGTCCTCATGGAGAAATTATCCACCATGTTTTTATATACTCTGGTTTAGCACATATGGTATTTCTCCCTGAGGGAGATCATCACATTATTAAAGATCGAAACGCGTCGGGATTCCATATACATGCCAACCCATAGTGGTGACCTGTATATGGTTATTGTGACACATGACTGTAATACCATTATAATTTGTACACCAGAGCTCTTATTGTAGTTCCCTTCTATGTAATTGGATCCATTCCCCAATCCCTCTTTTTTACTTGTACTTTTCTAATGAATTTGTAAATTCGATATCCATGTATAATAAAATTATCAAATACTTTTATCATGAGTCAATACACCATTCAAGCTGTGCACAAGTCACTGGGAGTTTCTTTTACTATTTAAAGAAAAAGGAATGAGGTGAAGCTTCACTTTACAAAGAATACTCAATCACATGCAAGAAAAACATAATTTTTTACTTTTTTCACCCTATTTTGGCAGGTGTATGGATGTCAAGAAGATGGGTTGTATGTGTCGAAAGGTTGGGCAGCATATCTTCCCCCATCTTTGCTTTCATGATGCTTGTGGGCCTTAATCCTTGACCACATTCTCCTGTGTTAGTCCCATGCATACGAGTCAGCATGGTACTGTGGCTACAATATATTGGCTAGCAGGAATTTATTATTGTGAGTTTCCAAGGAAAAGTGGTGTCCTGCACCTGACTGCAATCCATGATTCTGGTCAGCCTGCGCATGCACAGTTCTGGTGTCCAGTCATGTGTGATGGCAACGCCACTGATTGTGCAGCCTGAATCCCTCACATGATGGGAGGTATACTATAATGTGTTTTATCATATGGGGGGTGTTCTGATGATGCCACTACTATAGTAGAATTTGCATGGCCGTCTGTTGACCAAGAATGACCAAAGAACAATCAAAATGTTATTTAGAGAACCCTTTGCGTCTTGTGAACCAATCCCCTCACTTTGGGGAGATCGCTTCTTACTTCTTTTTGCAACTCCAAGAGAGGAAGAGAAAATACATCTTGCTGGCAGAGCACAGATAGGAAACAAATACCCTTAAAAAGTATTGGCTATGCATACAATTTGGGTCAATTCACACTTAAAGTGGTACACCCAAAACAATTTATTTTTTTATATATTGCAGCTTACCAATTTTTTAAGATGTGATGCCTTCATTAGTTTTCTTTTTTAGGCTTTCTTTCTTTTATTTTCACCTGGTTATCTGGTCAGTACGTCTGTTGTTTTTCAAAAGAACATGCTCTTATTTTTTTCAAGCTGGGAGAATATATTGATGTGTTCTTTCAGCCTTTAGTGAGCAAAACTCCAATCTCCCTTAACCACTTGCCTACCGCCGTATTGTGAAATGACGGTGGCAGGAACCCTCCCTCCGGGCGGACGTCATATGACGTCTTTTCTTTCCGGCATTGTGGCGAGCGTGCGCGCGCCGCATCACTGTGGTCGGCGATGGCTGCCAGGCACCCACGATTGCTCTTCACAAAGCAGGGACGTGGATCTGTGTGTGTAAACACACAGATCCACGTCCTGTCAGGGGAGAGAACTGATCGTATGTTCCTTGTATACAGTATAGGAACACTGATCGGTCTCCTCCTCTCATCAGTCCCCTCCCCCCACAGTTAGAATCACTCCCTAGGACACACAATTAACCGCTTGATCGCCCCTAGTGTTAACCCCTTCCCTGCCAGTCATTTATACAGTAATTTGTGCATTTTTATAGCACTGATCGCTGTATAAATGTGAATGATCCCAAAATGGTGTCAAAAGTGTTTGATGTGTCCGCCGCAATGTCACAGTCACGATAAAAATCGCAGATCGCCACCATTAGTAGTTAAAAAAAATAAAATAATAAAAATGACATAAATCTATCCCCTATTTTGTAGATAGTAGAACTTTTGCGCAAACCAATCAATATACGCTTATTGCGATTTTTTTTTACCAAAAATATGTAGAAGAAAATATATCGGCCTAAACTGAGGGAAAAAAAAAAATTAGAAAAAAATTGGGATATTTATTATAGAAAAAAGTAAAAGATATTGTGTTTTTTTCAAAATTGTCACAATTTTTTGGTTTATAGCACAAAAAATAGAAAACCCAGAGGTGATAAAATACCACCAAAAGAAAGCTCTATTTGTGGGGAAAAAAATGATCAAAATGTAATTTGGGTACAACGTCGCATGACAGCACAATTATCATTCAAAGTGTGACAGCGCTGAAAGCTGAAAATTGGCCTGGGCAGGAAGGGGATAAAAATGCCCTGTATTGAAGTGGTTAAAGATAGCAAGGATCTTATCAATCATCTACAACAGGTCACAGCCGATGATAACAGTCTCTTGGTTACAATAGACGTAGAGTCGTTGTATACCAATATTCTGCAAACTGATGCCATGAATGCGGTAAAATGGGCAATGAACAAGTACAGTAATTTAAAGTATAAACAAAAACAATCTATACTTTGGAGTTTAAAACTCGCTATGACTAAAAAAAAATTCTGGTACAGTGAACAGCATTACAACCAAATTAAAGGAGTATCGATGGGGGCCAAATATGCCCCCAGTGGTTGCCAACATCTTCCTCAACAAATGGGAGGATGAGGCAATATTTTGGGACATAAGGCCAGAACTGTGGGTATACCGCAGATATATAGACGATATATTGCTGGTCTGGCGAGGGACAGCCGCCACCCTAAATGAATTTATTGAGCATACACTAATGGAATGAAATTCACAGTCACCATTCATAAACAACATGTAGACTTTTTGGATTTGCATATCTTCAGGAATGGAGACAGGCTTAAAGGGGTTGTAAAGGTACGTTTTTTATTTTCTAAATAGGTTCCTTTAAGCTAGAGCATTGTTGGTTCACTTACCTTTTCCTTTGATTTACCTTCTAAATGTTTTGTTTCTTTGTCTGAATTTCTCACTTCCTGTTTCTCCTCACTAAACTTCACACCATCATCCGAGCCGTGTTTAGTCAGCCAGAACAGCTTACTGAACAGCTTACTGAGGAGGAACAGGAAGTGAGAAATTCAGACAAAGAAAACAAAGAAAACAAATATTTAGAAGGGAAATCTAAGGAAAAGGTAAGTGAACCAACAATGCACTAGCTTAAAGGAAACTATTTAGAAAATAAAAAACGAACCTTTACAACCCCTTTAATACCAAAACCCATTTCAAAACCACTGACAGGAATGGCTACATTCCAGTCAGAAGCTGTCACCATTCCAAGTGGAAGATTGCCATTCCAAAGGGTCGATTTATGCGTATATGCAGAAATTGCTAAATTTTCAATGATTATGTGGATCAAACAAATGTTTTGATACAAAGATTTTTGGATAAAGGGTACCCCTATGTAAAGTTATTGGAAGTTAGAGACCTAGTAGGGAGAATGAACAGAGAGATACTAAACTAAAGAAGATGAAATCCGAGATATTACCTTCATTACGGGCTTTAACAAACAATATAAACATTTGGAAAAAAGCATTAAAAAATACTGGCCAATTTTACAAAAAGACCCCATCTTAAACCAAATTCTACCCAGTAGGCCCGAATTAATATACCGCAGAACTCCAGGGCTAAGAACCAAACTAGTTAAAAATATACCTGACCCCCCAAAACAATCACAAATGATCATGTTTGACCTAAAAGGTTTCTTCAGATGTGGAAGATGTGGCCCCTGTAAAAGTACAAAAACAGCACCCAGAAGGCGGACATCTTTTACGTTGCATCAAACACAAACACTATCCCATCAAGAACTTCATTACATGTAATACCAAGAATGTAACCTATGTTTTAGTATGTACCTGTGGGTACCAGTACGTAGAAAGGACGTTTCAAACACTAGCCATACGTGTTGGTGAACATATCACCAAAATATGGAATGGTTTTCCCAAACACAGTGTGTCAAACCATTTCAGAACGGCACACAATAAGAATCCAGCTGCACCATCCTTCTAAATTGGATACTAATTGTCAGGGTCACCTGTGGCCAGGTGACAGATGCACACCGTAGGGGGACAGGAGTGCACCGCGAGGTAGTGAACCCTATGGCTGGCTTCTGTGGATAGGAAACTGGGTGGTTGTGGAAAGCGGGACCAGAGGAGCACAACCGGGATCCCAACGGAAGCGAGAGCCAAGATTCCCCAGGGCGCGGAGTCTAAGACCCAGCTGGTCTTCTCCAGGGCCTCTAGTGGTGAGGATGTTACGCTGCAGGCTGGGACCAGGTCGCGGCCCCTGGAGTTTCCTAGCTCACGCCCCGTAGGATAAGGGGAAGCAGCAGCACACGATAGAGAGAACCGAATAACAAGCCGAAGGTCAGGGGCCACAAGCAGACAAGGATAACGAAGAACGAGCCGAAGGTCAAGGGTCACGAGCAGACAGGGATGGTCGGGGACAAGCCAATAACGTAACAGAGAGACAGACGTAGCACACGGCAGGCAGGAACCCAAACACACAATGCCTAACAAACACGTTGATCAGCAAAGCAGGCTTGCAGTGCACAGGTTAATATAGTGTTCAGTGATAGGGCCTGGGGTGGAGTCAGGCTGGGAGGAGATTATAAAGGAAGCCAGGTGAAGGAGGTCTGGTCTCTAGATGAACACATGAGGAGGAAGGTAAGATGGCAGACAGACATTAATGCATATCCATGACAGTACCCTCCCTCTTATGGGCCCTCCCCCGCCTGGACCCAGGCTTAAAGGGAAATCTCTGATGAAACCTTCTCAACAGATGAGGTGCAGCGACATCAGATGCAGCGATCCAAGACGCCTCCTCAGGACCAAAACCTCTCCAATGCACAAGGTACTGAAGAATGCCTCTGCAGAGCCGAGAATCCAGAACTTGTCTAACCTCGTACTTAAAATTATCCTCAGAGACCGAAAACGAGGTAGGGAGATGACAAGAAGATCTATTGAGGACCAAAGGCTCTCTAGGAATAAGCAAGGGCATGAGAGGATCAACAGGAATCTGAGGAGGGTCCCCTAGACCCTTAAAGGGGAACTGGTCATCTTGCACAGGACCATCAGACTGGGCAGATGTCAGTGGAACCCTGAAGTCAGGTTGGTTAGAAGGTGACATGTCGCCGGAGTCAAGCTGAATAGCTGAAGGACAAGCAGAATGTCCCGAACAAGAAAAAGTAAGAGGCTCACTGGGCATGGGCTGGACTGGCATAACTAGTACAGAGGCAGAGTGAATAGCTGAGTCAGGTGTAGCGACTACCTGAATCGCATCGCAAGATGTAGCGACTGCAGGACTTGTAGACAAGCTAGCCTGGCTGTGCGTCCAAGGGTGGTTAGGGACAGAGAAATGTAAATGGTTATGCAACCTGGAATGAATGACCGGCTCAGATTCACAGGGGGCAACCTTGGGTAGACAGGAGGAGGAACAGGAGGGACCCCAAGCCAGGATCTGTCCAGTAGTCCAGTCCACATGAGGAGAATGGAGCTGTAACCATGGGAGACCCAAAATTATAGGCGTTGAGGCCTTGGGTAAGATAAGGAAGGATATCCACTCCTGGTGGAGTGTCCCTACCGACATCTTAACAGGGAGGGTCTGGAAGCGGATAGGTCCCCCTGGGAGAACAGTACCATCAATCGCCAAGACCACCAATGGCGTGGTGAGGGGCAAAAGAGTAAGTCTCATGGACGATGCGATTTCCCAGTCCATGAAATTACCAGCGGCTCCGGAATCCAGATATGCTGAGACCGAATGAGAAGAAGCACCAACATGAAGGAACACAGAAAGCAGAAGACGAGAAGGGGAAGGTGATATTTCTGGGTCCAATACTCCACTTTCCAGATGAAGTGGACCCGAACGTTTTTCTGGACAAAGAGAGCAAGTGTCACGAAAATGACCTTTGCCCCCACAGTAAAGACACAGACCAAGAGTTCTGCGCCTAGCACGTTCCTCGGGGGATAGCCTGGTCCGACCCAGCTGCATGGGTTCCTCAGCTGGTAGGAGATGCTCTACGGGTCGAAGAGAGGGGAGCTCAGGCTGACTAAGAACCAAGGAGGGCTGGCGTTGCTTTTCTAAGGTCCTCTCCTGAAAGCGAATATCGATCTGGTTACACAAGGAGATAACGCCGGCCAGATCAGTGGGGATGGTTCTTCCAGCTAATTCATCCTTCACTCTATCAGACAGGCCATGCAAAAAGGTTGCGACTAAGGCCTCATTGTTCCAGCTCAACTCAGCCGACAGTATGCGGAAATGAAGGGCATACTGTCCCACAGAAGCAGACTCTTGGCGGAGACGTAAAAGGGTGCTGGCCGCTGAAGAGACACGAGCCGGTTCTTCGAAGATATTCCGAAAAAGTTTCAAGAAACCAGACAGGCTAGAAACCACTGGATCATTCAGTTCCCACAGAGGGGCTGCCCAGGCTAAAGCTTCACCAGAGAGGAGGGAAATGATATAGGCTACCTTAGCCCGATCAGACAGGAAGTTTTGGGGCTGGAGCTCAAAATGAATCGTGCATTGGCTAAGGAACCCCCTGCAAGCCTTGGAGTCCCCAGAGAAACGGGACGGAGCTGGCAGTTGTAGCGAGTGTGTGGCTGCGACTGGTGCAATAGGTGCAGCCGCTGATTGTATTTGAGGTTGCGGATTCAGGGTTCCCAAGGAGGCCTGAAGCTGCTCGAAGCGAGAAGCCAGATCCTGGAGGAATCGCATCACCTGAGTCTGATTCGATTCCTGGGTTTCAAGTCTGCAAACTATGCCCTGCAATGGATCATCCGCGGGTAGCGGGATGTCAGCCGGGTTCATGGCTGATCAAACTGTCAGGGTCACCTGTGGCCAGGTGACAGATGCACACCGTAGGGGGACAGGAGTGCACCGCGAGGTAGTGAACCCTATGGCTGGCTTCTGTGGATAGGAAACTGGGTGGTTGTGGAAAGCGGGACCAGAGGAGCACAACCGGGATCCCAACGGAAGCGAGAGCCAAGATTCCCCAGGGCGCGGAGTCTAAGACCCAGCTGGTCTTCTCCAGGGCCTCTAGTGGTGAGGATGTTACGCTGCAGGCTGGGACCAGGTCGCGGCCCCTGGAGTTTCCTAGCTCACGCCCCGTAGGATAAGGGGAAGCAGCAGCACACGATAGAGAGAACCGAATAACAAGCCGAAGGTCAGGGGCCACAAGCAGACAAGGATAACGAAGAACGAGCCGAAGGTCAAGGGTCACGAGCAGACAGGGATGGTCGGGGACAAGCCAATAACGTAACAGAGAGACAGACGTAGCACACGGCAGGCAGGAACCCAAACACACAATGCCTAACAAACACGTTGATCAGCAAAGCAGGCTTGCAGTGCACAGGTTAATATAGTGTTCAGTGATAGGGCCTGGGGTGGAGTCAGGCTGGGAGGAGATTATAAAGGAAGCCAGGTGAAGGAGGTCTGGTCTCTAGATGAACACATGAGGAGGAAGGTAAGATGGCAGACAGACATTAATGCATATCCATGACAGTACCCTCCCTCTTATGGGCCCTCCCCCGCCTGGACCCAGGCTTAAAGGGAAATCTCTGATGAAACCTTCTCAACAGATGAGGTGCAGCGACATCAGATGCAGCGATCCAAGACGCCTCCTCAGGACCAAAACCTCTCCAATGCACAAGGTACTGAAGAATGCCTCTGCAGAGCCGAGAATCCAGAACTTGTCTAACCTCGTACTTAAAATTATCCTCAGAGACCGAAAACGAGGTAGGGAGATGACAAGAAGATCTATTGAGGACCAAAGGCTCTCTAGGAATAAGCAAGGGCATGAGAGGATCAACAGGAATCTGAGGAGGGTCCCCTAGACCCTTAAAGGGGAACTGGTCATCTTGCACAGGACCATCAGACTGGGCAGATGTCAGTGGAACCCTGAAGTCAGGTTGGTTAGAAGGTGACATGTCGCCGGAGTCAAGCTGAATAGCTGAAGGACAAGCAGAATGTCCCGAACAAGAAAAAGTAAGAGGCTCACTGGGCATGGGCTGGACTGGCATAACTAGTACAGAGGCAGAGTGAATAGCTGAGTCAGGTGTAGCGACTACCTGAATCGCATCGCAAGATGTAGCGACTGCAGGACTTGTAGACAAGCTAGCCTGGCTGTGCGTCCAAGGGTGGTTAGGGACAGAGAAATGTAAATGGTTATGCAACCTGGAATGAATGACCGGCTCAGATTCACAGGGGGCAACCTTGGGTAGACAGGAGGAGGAACAGGAGGGACCCCAAGCCAGGATCTGTCCAGTAGTCCAGTCCACATGAGGAGAATGGAGCTGTAACCATGGGAGACCCAAAATTATAGGCGTTGAGGCCTTGGGTAAGATAAGGAAGGATATCCACTCCTGGTGGAGTGTCCCTACCGACATCTTAACAGGGAGGGTCTGGAAGCGGATAGGTCCCCCTGGGAGAACAGTACCATCAATCGCCAAGACCACCAATGGCGTGGTGAGGGGCAAAAGAGTAAGTCTCATGGACGATGCGATTTCCCAGTCCATGAAATTACCAGCGGCTCCGGAATCCAGATATGCTGAGACCGAATGAGAAGAAGCACCAACATGAAGGAACACAGAAAGCAGAAGACGAGAAGGGGAAGGTGATATTTCTGGGTCCAATACTCCACTTTCCAGATGAAGTGGACCCGAACGTTTTTCTGGACAAAGAGAGCAAGTGTCACGAAAATGACCTTTGCCCCCACAGTAAAGACACAGACCAAGAGTTCTGCGCCTAGCACGTTCCTCGGGGGATAGCCTGGTCCGACCCAGCTGCATGGGTTCCTCAGCTGGTAGGAGATGCTCTACGGGTCGAAGAGAGGGGAGCTCAGGCTGACTAAGAACCAAGGAGGGCTGGCGTTGCTTTTCTAAGGTCCTCTCCTGAAAGCGAATATCGATCTGGTTACACAAGGAGATAACGCCGGCCAGATCAGTGGGGATGGTTCTTCCAGCTAATTCATCCTTCACTCTATCAGACAGGCCATGCAAAAAGGTTGCGACTAAGGCCTCATTGTTCCAGCTCAACTCAGCCGACAGTATGCGGAAATGAAGGGCATACTGTCCCACAGAAGCAGACTCTTGGCGGAGACGTAAAAGGGTGCTGGCCGCTGAAGAGACACGAGCCGGTTCTTCGAAGATATTCCGAAAAAGTTTCAAGAAACCAGACAGGCTAGAAACCACTGGATCATTCAGTTCCCACAGAGGGGCTGCCCAGGCTAAAGCTTCACCAGAGAGGAGGGAAATGATATAGGCTACCTTAGCCCGATCAGACAGGAAGTTTTGGGGCTGGAGCTCAAAATGAATCGTGCATTGGCTAAGGAACCCCCTGCAAGCCTTGGAGTCCCCAGAGAAACGGGACGGAGCTGGCAGTTGTAGCGAGTGTGTGGCTGCGACTGGTGCAATAGGTGCAGCCGCTGATTGTATTTGAGGTTGCGGATTCAGGGTTCCCAAGGAGGCCTGAAGCTGCTCGAAGCGAGAAGCCAGATCCTGGAGGAATCGCATCACCTGAGTCTGATTCGATTCCTGGGTTTCAAGTCTGCAAACTATGCCCTGCAATGGATCATCCGCGGGTAGCGGGATGTCAGCCGGGTTCATGGCTGATCAAACTGTCAGGGTCACCTGTGGCCAGGTGACAGATGCACACCGTAGGGGGACAGGAGTGCACCGCGAGGTAGTGAACCCTATGGCTGGCTTCTGTGGATAGGAAACTGGGTGGTTGTGGAAAGCGGGACCAGAGGAGCACAACCGGGATCCCAACGGAAGCGAGAGCCAAGATTCCCCAGGGCGCGGAGTCTAAGACCCAGCTGGTCTTCTCCAGGGCCTCTAGTGGTGAGGATGTTACGCTGCAGGCTGGGACCAGGTCGCGGCCCCTGGAGTTTCCTAGCTCACGCCCCGTAGGATAAGGGGAAGCAGCAGCACACGATAGAGAGAACCGAATAACAAGCCGAAGGTCAGGGGCCACAAGCAGACAAGGATAACGAAGAACGAGCCGAAGGTCAAGGGTCACGAGCAGACAGGGATGGTCGGGGACAAGCCAATAACGTAACAGAGAGACAGACGTAGCACACGGCAGGCAGGAACCCAAACACACAATGCCTAACAAACACGTTGATCAGCAAAGCAGGCTTGCAGTGCACAGGTTAATATAGTGTTCAGTGATAGGGCCTGGGGTGGAGTCAGGCTGGGAGGAGATTATAAAGGAAGCCAGGTGAAGGAGGTCTGGTCTCTAGATGAACACATGAGGAGGAAGGTAAGATGGCAGACAGACATTAATGCATATCCATGACACTAATTTCCTGACACTGGTATACTCATATTTCTAACCAATTTACATAGGTTCACTCTGGTGTGCCACATTTGACACATAAAACCACCAGGTTAGAGGTTTGGTCCCCTTCAAGCAACTAAACCACTACTACTTATTTTATATATTTCTCACTAGTAGCCACTTATAATTATGTTCATTTACCGTATTTATCGGCGTATAACACGCACAGGCGTATAACACGCACCCTAACTTTAAGAGGGAAGGTTTCAGGAAAAAAACTTTCCACAGCCCCCTGCGTATAACACGCAGGCACAGTTTACCCTCTATTTTCAGGGTAAAAAAGTGAGTTTTATACGCCAATAAATACAGTATTCATTAAAACACCACTCTATATTAACCACTTCAGCCCCGGAAGATTTGGCTGCTCAATGACCGGGCCATTTTTTGCGATAGGGCACTGCGTCACTTTAACTGACAATTGCGCAGTCGTGCGACGTTGTACCCAAACAAAATTGACGTCCTTTTTTCCCCACAAATGGTGGTATTTGATCACCTCTGCAGTGTTTATTTTTTTGCGCTATAAATAAAAAAAAGAGCGATAATTTTGAAAAAAAACACAATATCTTTACCTTTTGCTATAGTAAATATCCCAATTTTTTTATTTTTTTTTTAAAACACATTTTTTCCTCAGTTTAGGCCAATATGTATTCTTCTACATATTTTTGGTAAAAAAAAAAAAAATCGCAATAAGCGTATATTGATTGGTTTGCGCTAAAGTTATAGCGTCTACAAACTATGGGAAAGATTTATGGCATTAATGTGGCGTTTTTATTTTTATTTTATTACTAGTAATGGCGATGATTTGCTAATTTTGGCGGTATTGCGACGTTGCGGCAGACAGGTCAAACACTTTTGACACTTTTGAGACCAGTGACATCTACAGAGCGATCAGTGCTATAAATATGCACTGATTACTATGTAAATGTCACTTGCAGGGAAGGGGTTAACACTAGGGGGGGCGATCAAGGGGTTAACTGTGTTCCCTATCTAACTGTGGGGGGAAGGGGACTCACTATAGGAGATGACAGATCGTGTTTTCTACTTTGTAGAAAGACACGATCTGTCCTTCTCTCCTCAGACCGCTCGGGGATTTGTGTGTTTACACACACAAACCCCCCTGCTCCCGCTCGTGCTTGCGATCGCGCATGGCCGGCGGCGATCGCGCCCGCCGGCTACGCGCATCGGGTGCCCCGCTGTGCAGGTGGCTCTCCTGGGCGAAGCCGTATATATATGGGATTTCGCCCAGGAGAGCTATTCTGCCGCAGTATATCTGCGTGAGCCAGTCCCGAACCGGTTAAAGTCTGATATAAAAAGTATTTGCTAAACATTCTCTTTATTAAAGATTCACTTTACTAAAGATTTATAATCTATCCTTTCCTTTGATTTTATATGTATTTAAAAATGTGTAGCGGGGTCCTAAATTTAGGGGAAGTGTTTGGGTGGTAGTTCTACCCAAACACCCTAATTGTCAGGATTCTGTCAACCATTTTATCCACAGGGAGAGTATCGGTGTATAGTTCCCTGTGGCCTGCAGGTGGCACTGCCATAGTAGGCCAGGGTTGAACCACTGATACAGAGCTGTGCCTTTTGTGTCCCCTCTCAGCAGCCGTACGGTGGGTGTGGCAGGCCTGCTGTGCATGCTGGAAGAGGATATAAAAGGGGCAGACGCTGCCTGTTCAGGGTTGTCGGGGGTCTTACCCCAGGAGTGTGTTCCTGTCCGCCCTGGGCACCTTTGGCCCAGGGGTGGAGGTCGGTGAATCAGTCCCAGGCACCTTCAGCCCTGGAACTGCGGCAGAGCCCTTGGGCCCAGCACCTTCGGCTGGGGCCCAGCAAGGATCGAGGAATCCCAGGGTGCCGCCTTGCGAGGGGACCCGTATCTTAGACAAGGAGGCCAGGGGAGGAACTGTTCAGAGGGACCAGTGAGAAGTCACAGTGAAGGAAGGGTCCCGGTAACTCTCTGGAGGGATGTCTTATCCTTACATGGAGGCCAAGTTTTGAAGCACCGAGTTCACCAGGTCTGTGGCAGAGGCCAAGTTCAGCAGGTCTGTGGAAGAGACCGAGTTCACCAAGTCTGTGGCAGAGACTTTGTGTAAAGTTCGAGCACCATATCGACTGCTAGTCCCAAGCTAGGGAGACTATCCGAATGGGCTGAGTCTGCTTGAGAATCGGAGCAGTGAATTGGGTTACGTTTGTGCCTGGACCTCTTCCACACCTTAAGCTGTCCTGTTCTCCCTCCAACCTTTTCTGTCAGAGACTGTGTTTTACAAGAAAATAAACTCTACGTTGGAGTTGCAGCTGGTGTGGACATTCGAGTTTCTGTGGGGATACAAGGACTTGTCTTTATTTAATATAGAGGTGAGAGACATTCTCTGGTTGTCTGACTGTGGAAGACCCATCAACAACACCGCTCAACCTCTTCACACAGGAGGGTACGGGCTTGTGGTGCGGTGTGCCCCTCTATTCCTACGAGGAGCCGAACAAGACATGTAAGGAGGGGTGGGTGGGCTACAAATGTATTTGGTAAAGGTGTTCTATTGTTAACATTAGAGTGTAAGCACCCCCGAGTAAACAGCAGGTAACTAATTACTATTGGAGCAATTCACATCATGTGACCACTAGTAAAGTGTATATAAGCCCAAATCCAAGATGGCGGAATCAGAGCTTCCTGATGATGGCCCATTGATTGGCTGAAAGGCGTTGAGGCTTGATCGCGTCATCGCCCTCAATTTACTTATGGAAATCGTGCAGAACCGCGATCAGTGTTATACCAATGTATGTGGGCCGATTTTTCCCTAAAAATCACCTGCTATTCACACTGGGTGCCAGGCTACAGGCACCCCTACTTGTGAGTTCCAAAACGTTGTTTTTAATGTCTTAAATACATCTTTAAACGATATTGCGCAATGAGGTTCTTTTCTTCATATCCATTTGCATGAGGTTCACCCACTCAAGGAACTGCCAGCATATGTTTGACCATACTAGCGATAGTTGGTCCATACGGTAGGGTGAGTTTACATCCATGTGGGGGCACCTTGTTTGAGCACCAAGTAGCGCGGATCTATGATTTCTGGGCATGAGTACTGTTCATCACATCAATTGGGACTCTTACAAGTGTGGTCGCAAAAATATTATTTAATGTTATGAATTTTGTTTATTAATCTTTTATCACAAATTCGCATTGCATTGATTTTTCATTTTTTCACTAGTACTATTGCACAGCAAGGTTGTCACTGCAGCTGATTATTAGATTATTGTTAATAACCAAAGCGCCAAAGATAAAAACAAATATTTTTTTTTAAAGAGGAGCAGACCTAATCAATAGATCTTGCTCCCTGGTAGGCAAAGATCACTCTAATTCCACGAACACACGATCGGACATTCCGACAACAAAACCGTGGATTTTTTTCCGACGGATGTTGGCTCAAACTTATCTTGCATACACACGGTCACACAAATGTTGCTTGGAAATTCCGAACGTCAAGAACGCCGTGACGTACAACACTACGACGAGCCGAGAAAAATTAAGTTCAATGATTCCGAGCATGCGTCGAATTGATTCCGAGCATGCGTAGAATTTTTGTGCGCTGAATTGTGTACACGGTCGGAATTTCCGACAACAACTTTTGTTGTCGGAAAATTTGAGAACCAGCTCTCAAACATTTGTTGTCGGAAATTCCGACAAGCAAATGTCTGATGGAGCATACACACGGTCAGATTTTCCGACAACAAGCTCACAGCAAACATTTACTGTCCGAAATTTCGACCGTGTGTAAGCAGCATAAGTTTTACCTGACCATCTTCCTGGTAAGCAGAAAGGCCAAAAACGATACTCTCTTCTGACACCTACCTAAGAGGGTGCTACAATAACACAAAAGCAAAGGCTAGAAACATTTAAAATGCATTTACAATTAAACATTCTGTTAGGGTGCATTAATGCATCTTAATGTGCATAGGGTTAATGAAGCCCTTTCTTGTTGATTAGTAGCTCCTTCATCATGACAAATTGTACAAAGTAACACACCAAATCTCACAGTATAAAATATGCATTGCAGTGTGCTGTGATGTAATGGTTTTTCAGTATTCAAAATGGTATGTGAGTATTTCTTTAACTGTATCCAGCCACTTTATTGCTGTTGACCTTTTCTTCTTCTTTTTTCTTCTTTTCCTTTGACTTCCAAGTATAACTGTCATTTCCAGTAAGATGGTTCTTCTCATATGTTCAAAATAAGGCAGCTTCAGGTTAGTCATCTGGACTTCTAGTAAAAGTTTGGGCTTCATTTGTTGTAGGATCCATTTGTTTGTTTATTCTTGTTCTGCAATCTACTCGACTCCTCGACACTACAGATCAAAGACATCAACACTTTTCCTATCCTACCTCTTAATCATCCACTTTCATCATCTGTAGACAGACAAAACCATAGCCTAGGTCAGACATTCCCAACCAGAGTTCCATGGAACCATTGGCGTCAGCATGGGGGAGCAGGAGGGGAGGGGAGGGGAGGCATGTCCCCCCCCTCCTCCCCGGAGCAAGGTGTCTGCACACGGACACTCAGGGCCGATCCTGGGCGGGTGCCCAGGGTGAACCGCGCCCAGGCGCCGCAAACTGCCGCAAAGGGGGGGCGCCGAAGCTGTGGCAGTCACTTACTTTTACATGCAGCGGCACCACCCCGACTCGCTAGACTCTCTTATTGCACCGTCCACTGACCTCTCTGCTGCCGGCTGCACTGGTTTCTAGACTCGCCTGCTGCCTGGCTTCTAGCAACCAGTGACATCACGTCATGAGGCCCCAGAATTCAGAGCGCCTGGTCAATTTTGGCTCCACCCACCTTCTTCATCTTCTCCAGGCAGCAAGGCTCAGAGCCTGAGGGAAGAAAGAGAACACACCTGAAGAGCTGAGTGTGAGCTGTACACCTGCATCAGGACCTACCTAAGGTGAGGCAGCCTGTGTCCATGTTCTCGAGCTCATTTAACAGCACTACTTGTAGAATTGCGGTCAATGTGTTAAATTAATTATTAAATGATAGATATGCGGGAGATATCATTGCTAACCTTCTAAAAATGCTCTTTAGCTGGCTGTAATGCTAACCCGTGGGTCTGAATGCTTTCTAAGCTAGAGCCTGTATGCACATCAGAAAAGTATAAGGAAAGTTAAAAATTCTTATCTGCATACTTCCTTCGGGTTAATGAATATAAATATTGTAACAGAGCCATGGTGCTGGCATTTTTTTTTAGAAAGAAAAGTCAGTAGTGGAAACCTCAGTAAACAGATTAGAAATTGCTAATCAGACAATGGCAGCTTGATCCCTCTATTAAGCTTTTGCATGCGGTTTCTCAAACCTTTGCATGCCTGTGCTTTATGCGATCATGACATGCGGGGCATGTGTGACCTTAAAAGTTCTGCGGATGCCCATGCATGGAACCCTAGAGTTTCTTCAGAGGTTGCTAAAGGTTCCTTGAGCTAATTGACCTCTCATCTGAAGTTGCCCTGATAGTTCTGGGGTCAACACTACTTGGAAGAACCAGTGGCACTGTCAGGGTCACCTGTGGCCAGGTGACAGATGCACACCGTAGGGGGACAGGAGTGCACCGCGAGGTAGTGAACCCTATGACTGGCTTCTGCGGATAGGGAACTGGGTGGTTGTGGAAAGCGGGACCAGAGGAGCACAACCGGGATCCAAACGGAAGCTAGAGCCAAGATTCCCCAGGGCGCGGAGTCTAAGACCCAGCTGGTCTTCTCCAGGGCCTCTAGTGGTGAGGATGTTAGCTGCAGGCTGGGACCAGGTCGCGGCCCCTGGAGTTTCCTAGCTCACGCCCCGTAGGATAAGGGGAAAAGAGGGGAAGCAGCAGCACACGATAAGAGAGAACCGAATAACAAGCTGAAGGTCAGAGGCCACAAGCAGACAAGGATAACGAAGAACGAGCCGAAGGTCAAGGGTCACGAGCAGACAGGGATAGTCGGGGACAAGCCAATAACGTAACAGAGAGACAGACGTAGCACACGGCAGGCAGGAACCCAAACACACAATGCCTAACAAACACGTTGATCAGCAAAGCAGGCTTGCAGTGCACAGGTTAATATAGTGTTCTGTGATAGGGCCTGGGGTGGAGTCTGGCTGGGAGGAGATTATAAAGGAAGCCAGGTGAAAGGGCTCAGGCCTCTAAGATGAACACATGGGAAGGAAGGTAAGCTGACAGACAAACACTACTGCATATCCATGACAGGCACAGCACCAAAAATCTTTCTGATCTGTACAACCTACCCAAGACACACGCAAATGACCCCTCCTCAGATCGTTTAGGGATGATTAATGATTTTCTATCTAAATATAGCCCTTCTCCACTTCCCTAGGAAGAGGTGACAGATTTAGACCTACCTATTATGACTGAAGAGGCCTTATCGGCATTGAAACAGTTAAAAGCGGGCAAGGGCCCAGGCCCGGATGTCCTACCGATCAGCTATTACAAATCCTTCTCTAACATATTGATCCCTAAATTCGTGAAAGCATTTAACACTCTCCCATCCTCCCCCCCCAAATAATACAGATATGTTGGAAACCCACATTACACTGATTCCAAAACCAGATAAGGACGCCACGTTAGTCTCCAATTACCGCCCCATCTCTCTACTTAATGTAGATGTGAAGCTCTACGCAAAAATATTGGCGAATCGTTTACTCCCATTGCTCCCCAAATTAATCTCGGTAGATCAGGTGGACTTTATCCCTGGCAGGGAAGCTAGGGATAACACCACTAAAGCAATAAATTTACACCACTGGCTAACCTCATCGGTTACGAAAAGCTTCTTTCTTTCCCTTGATGCGGAGAAGGCGTTTGACAGGGTGGCATGGGACTATATGTCCGATGCACTACAATCATTGGGGCTCCCGACTCGCATGCTCCAAATGATCATGGCTCTCTGATCCTGGCAGTAGGGGAGGAGTAGAGTCAACGGCCGACTGTCGGATGCCTTCTCCGCCGCCAACGGCACCCGGGAGGGTTGTCCCCTTTCACCCCTCATCTTTGTTCTCACCCTGGAACCATTCCTCCGCAGACTGAGAGCGAACCCTGATATTAAAGGGATTGACATTAACCGCAAACAATACAAAATTGCTGCTTATGCAGATGATATACTTCTGTTTCTGTCAGATCCCATAACTGCCATCCCCAACCTCCTTAAAGATTTCTCACCATTTAAGAACCTTTCCAACTTCCAGATTAATTTTAGTAAATCTAAAGCGCTTAATGTTACACTCCCGACTACAACGGTTTCTCTCTGCCAACGGAACTTCCCATTTAGCTGGGAGCCTCATGATATAACATATCTGGGTATTAAACTCCCTACCAACTTAACTGACCTGTACGCCAAAAATTTCCTGCCCACACACCAGAAAATACAGGGTGACTTGCTCAATTGGAATAAAGGCCCGTATTCGTGGTTTGGTAGGGCGGCAATATTAAAGATGAACGTCCTCCCCAGATTGCTGTACCTACTGCAAGCCATCCCGATCAAACTCCCCCCCCCCTCCTTCTTTGCTTCCTTTAAGAGATTGTGCAGAACCCTCTTATGGTCCGCACGCCCCCCTCGGCTGAGCTGGGATAAACTGATACTTCCTAAGCGGAAAGGTGGAATAGGATTACCGGATCTAGCCACATACTACAGGGCCTGCCAACTCACACGGATTGTGGATTGGCATGTCCACAAAACTAATAAAAACTAGATCCAGGTAGAAAACGCCTTCTCACAAATACCTCTATCTCACCTTCCCTGGATCGATCATCGATCGACCCCTAAAAGCTGTTCCAGCCACCCGATAATAGGTCCCACACTGCTAAATTTTGTAGCAGAATGTCTGACTTTTAACTTGACCCCTTTCCCTGGACCCATGACGCCTCTTACCCAAACTCCTGACTTTCCGCCAGACCTTACTGCCAATGATCTGACTGTACACCCTCATGACCCTCCGGTAAGAGCAGATGAATTCTTCACTGACGAAGTGCTCCTTTCGCACTCGGCGATGTCTTCCAAATTCCCAAACTTTAACATACCCTTCTTCAAATTTCTTAAAATAATTTTTTTCTATACTGCCCCACCACTCTCCCACTGGTACAGGGATCTGACCCCCTTTGAACCCATATGCAACGAAACGGAACCTCAGAGACACTTAATCTCAGCACTGTATTCTCTGCTACTATCAGACACCTCCCCCAACATTAAGACCAACCAGCTTTGGGATACGGACTTATCAGTGACTTTGTCCAAGGACAATTGGGATCGCATATGGGAACACATGCACAAAGGGTCCATCAATGTCTCCTAACAGAAGAACAGATACAAACTCTACTCCAGATGGTACCGAACGCCGGATAAACTCCACAAAATGTTCCCCAGCGTTTCCCCAACATGCTGGAGATGCAACTCAGCCATGGGCTCCCTCATACATAAATGGTGGGAATGTCCACTGATACAAATGTTCTGGAGAAGGGTTCATTATCTAATTGTACGTATCACTACCTACACCCCAGACTTCACCCCAGCACAATATCTCTTACACCATCTGTCTCTACCTTGGTCCACTTATCGCAAATCCCTTACGTTGCACCTCATTAACGCGGCCACCCAATGCATACCCGTTCACTGGAGAAGCGTTCTCCACCCCCACTAGCGAGGAATGGCATTCCCGAGTAGACAAATTAGCAGAAATGGAAAGGCTCATTCATCAAGCTAAGGACACCCACACTAACTTCCGAAACACCTGGGCATGCTGGACACACTACAGAGATTCCATGGCGGCTGATACCGCACGAAGCGCATCTCTGCCCCCAACGGGGATAGATGGGACTGATACCCACCAAGCTACATGAAATATCCATCTCCCCTGCACCCCCCCCCTATTTCCCCTATTCCCAATCTTTTGATATATACATGGTCGCACATCCGTGGTACGGGATTCTGAAATTATTCTGGTACCATTTCCTATTACGAATTGCACACAGTGTAACACACCGGACAGCCGACCGTGAGCGTCTAACCACCACTGATTCTGGTGATATATTCGACTGTCCAGGGGAACCACACCTGGTATAGCAGTAAGTTTAATTTTTTAAGGGTCCCCTCCCGCTCACAGTTAGATCCCTTTAGGGGTGACCGGGTTTTGGGTTGACCTGTACTCGTTCTCCATATTATCTCTCTCGCACTCCTTGTCCCTTACAAAACACCCCCTGTTTCTGAAGTTTTTGATGATTTCGCCTCGATTAGAATTCCTATATGCTTAGCCATCGTTAATACCCAATTACTATGTTGAGCTAGATTGTTTACATTACTCTGATGTACGTGGACCACCCGTGGATCTCATGTTTTCCTACATCTCTTATGTTGTGTTATGATATTATGATATACTGTATGGATGATATCATTTACTCTTCTGGTATAATTCTGTACATGTTAAAAATCAATAAAAAAAAATTTTGAAAAAAAAAAAATCTTTCTGATCAGCCATTCCCAACCAAGCTTCCTTGGAATTCTAAGATTCCTTCAGAGATTGCTAGGGGTTCCTTGAGCTGTGGCTGATTTACCTCCCATTTGATGGTGCCTTCAAAGTTCTGGGGCCAAGACCACTTGGCAGAGCTAACTACCTAATTTCAACAATCTACTGTATAAGGGTAACATTCTGATGAACACTGTTAGGGGAGACATTCTTCTCACTAGCCACAAATGTAAGGACCATTTTTCCCCACTGACCTCCAATGAATTGGTTTTAGCAAGGGTTCCCCTAGACCTGGAAATTATTTCAAGGTTTCCTCTGGGGTAAAAAGGTTGAAAAACGCTGGCCTAGATAATTTTGGTTCTCCAGAGCAGTGTTGTTGATAGTGTCAGTCCACTGGAGACCCAGTGCGATGTCCTCCATGTGGAAACAGCAGTCTAGCTCCCCAGTGTGCTGTTGACACAGAGCAGCTTTTAAGCCCTGTACACACGATCGGATTTCCTATGTATTCTAATGCGATGGATTTTTCCATCGGAAATCCGATGAAACTGACTTCCATCAGTCTTGCCTAGACACCATCAGTCAAAAATCTGACCGTCCCAAACGCCGTGACGTAAAACACTCCGACAAGCCGATGAAGTTTAATGCTTCTGAGCATGCGTGGGTTTTTTGTCCGATGGAGTTCCACACAGACGATCAGAATTTGCTATAGTTTTTTTTCCCATCGGATAAATTTAAAACATGTTCTATTTTTTTTCACCGATGGAAAAAAGACTGATGGGGCCCATACACGATCGGTTTGTCCGATGAGAAAAGTCCATCGGACTGTTTTCATTGGTAAAACCGATCGCGTGTACACGGCATAACAGTTGTAAGCACACAAAATTAAAGTGATACGAAACAGAGAAGTGTTAATTGTCATAATTCATTCACATAAATAATATATACGCATATAATGCCACTGTATTTTTATTTATTTTTTTAAGTACCTTATTCCTGTAGCGCTGTTGTGTGGTCACATGATCTCTTCCTGTTCTTTGAAATCTGCAGGGAAATCTTTGGGTATGCTCTCTACAGTGCGAATCTGTGTCTTGCCAGTCCTGAATTATGCTGTGCCGGTCACATGACTAATAAAAAAAAAGAAGAGCAATTCAAATGAAGAAATTAATATAATACAACAAGCATTTTTACAGCTCCTAATAAATCTTTATTGAACATCAAATTTTTTTTTGTGAATAATTATGGTGTAGGGGGAGTCCGAGATGATTCAGCTTTCACTTTGTTCAGTGTCAGGGTCACCTGTGGCCAGGTGACAGATGCACACCGTAGGGGGACAGGAGTGCACCGCGAGGTAGTGAACCCTATGGCTGGCTTCTGTGGATAGGAAACTGGGTGGTTGTGGAAAGCGGGACCAGAGGAGCACAACCGGGATCCCAACGGAAGCGAGAGCCAAGATTCCCCAGGGCGCGGAGTCTAAGACCCAGCTGGTCTTCTCCAGGGCCTCTAGTGGTGAGGATGTTACGCTGCAGGCTGGGACCAGGTCGCGGCCCCTGGAGTTTCCTAGCTCACGCCCCGTAGGATAAGGGGAAGCAGCAGCACACGATAGAGAGAACCGAATAACAAGCCGAAGGTCAGGGGCCACAAGCAGACAAGGATAACGAAGAACGAGCCGAAGGTCAAGGGTCACGAGCAGACAGGGATGGTCGGGGACAAGCCAATAACGTAACAGAGAGACAGACGTAGCACACGGCAGGCAGGAACCCAAACACACAATGCCTAACAAACACGTTGATCAGCAAAGCAGGCTTGCAGTGCACAGGTTAATATAGTGTTCAGTGATAGGGCCTGGGGTGGAGTCAGGCTGGGAGGAGATTATAAAGGAAGCCAGGTGAAGGAGGTCTGGTCTCTAGATGAACACATGAGGAGGAAGGTAAGATGGCAGACAGACATTAATGCATATCCATGACAGTACCCTCCCTCTTACGAGGCCTCCCCCTTCCCCGCCTGGGCCCAGGTTTAGAGGGAAACTTCAGATGAAACTCCTTTAACAGACGAGGTGCAAAGACCTCAGATGCAGTGATCCAAGACCTCTCCTCAGGACCAAACCCTTTCCAATGAACGAGGTACTGAAGAACGCCTTTACAGAGTCGGGAGTCCAGAATTTGACTGATCTCGTACTCCTGATTATCCTCCGAGACAGGCGCCACGGTAGGAAGAGGACGAGAGAATTTATTGAGGACTAAAGGCTTTAGAAGAGCAACATGAAAGGAGTTAGTGATTTTAAGGCTCTTAGGAATCTGGAGTTTGAAACAAACCGGATTCAGTTTAGCAGTTACCGTGTATGGACCGATGAATCGTGGAGCAAACTTCAGAGAAGGAACTCGGAGCTTGATGTTCCTGGTAGAGAGCCAGACTTTGTCCCCTGGCTGAAGAGAAGGCGGTTTACGCCTGCGGCGGTCGGCAAAGCCTTTGAATTTTTCAGCAGCTGCCCGGAGGGAATCATGAACGTGACCCCAAACGGAATTGAGAGACTCCTGAACCGAAGCCAAAGCTGGAATGTCTGGAGAACAGATCATAGGAAGAGGAAGTTGAGGGTGTTTTCCATAAACTGTGAAAAAGGGTGTCTTCTGCGAACTGGTATTCACATGATTGTTATGGGAGAATTCTGCCCACGGGAGTAGAGAGGACCAATCGTCATGGTGAGAAGACACAAAGGTGCGAAGAAAGACCTCTAACTCCTGATTAACCCTCTCAGTCTGTCCATTGGATTGGGGATGGTAAGAAGAAGAAAAATCCAAGACAATATTGAGGGATTTGCAAAAGGCTCTCCAAAAACGAGACGTGAATTGGACTCCCCTGTCGGAAACAATATGAGAAGGGACCCCATGTAGGCGGAGAATTTCTCGAATGAAAATGGGAACCAAGGCAGGGGCAGAAGGAAGACCAGGAAGAGGAACGAAATGAGCCATCTTGGAGAATCGATCGATTACCACCCAAATGACTGTATTATTCTCAGACAGTGGGAGATCGGTGATAAAATCCATGGCAATATGGGCCCAGGGTTCCTTAGGAATAGGCAAGGGCATGAGGAGACCAGCAGGAGCTTGTGTGGAGGATTTGGACTGAGCACAGACATGACAAGCTTTAACGTAGTCTTTGACGTCTGAGCGGAGATTAGGCCACCAGTAGTGACGACTGATGAGTAGGAAGGATCGGAGGAATCCAGAATGCCCTGCCACCTTGGAATCATGTCCCCAACGAAGGATCTTAGCTCTTAGCTCAGTGGGGACAAAGGTCTTACCAGGCGGAATTTTAGACTTCAGGGTGGTAGAGTGGGCAACAATGCATGAGGTGGGAATGATCGGCTCAGGTTCAGGGGCGGACTCCTCGTCCAAAGTGTCAAATGACCTAGAGAGCGCATCAGCCCGACCGTTGCAGGAACCAGGTTTGTAGGTAATCGTGAAATTAAAACGGGCAAAGAAGAGACTCCACCTGGCCTGTCTAGGATTCAGACGTTTAGCATTCTGTAGATACTGTAAATTCTTGTGATCGGTAAAGATCGTTATGGAGTGAGGGGAACCCTCCAAGAGATGACGCCACTCCTCTAACGCCAATTTAATTGCGAGAAGTTCCCGATCACCGATGGCATAATTCCTCTCTGCCTGAGAATTTTTTTTGGAGAAGAACGCACATGGTTGGCGTCTCTTCTCAAAGATTTGAAGAAGCACAGCTCCCACCCCCATTGAGGAAGCGTCCACTTCAATAAAAAATGCATTCCCAGGATTTGGTCTCCTCAAGAGGGGGCCAGAAACAAAGGCCTGTTTCAGGTTGTGAAATGCAGAGACAGCTTCGGGAGGCCAGTCTCTGGCATTCACACCCTTCTTGGTCAAAGCGATAATAGGCGCGGCAATGGAAGAGTAATTCCTTATGAACTGCCTATAATAATTAGTGAAGCCAAGAAAGCGCTGTGTGGCCTTGAGGCTAGCAGGAAGAGGCCAGTTGGTGATAGCCAAGACCTTCCCAGGGTCCATACGAAGCCCCGAACATGAGACAAAGCACCCCAAAAACAGGACCTCAGAACATTCAAAGGAACATTTCTCCAGCTTGGCATAGAGATTGTTCTCTCTAAGACGTTGAAGTACAGTGCGGACATGGTTTCTGTGGACGAGCAGATTTTCAGAAAAGATCAGAATGTCATCCAGATAGATGACAACAAACTGGTACAGCAGATCTCTGAAGATTTCATTGACAAAGTTTTGAAACACGGCTGGAGCATTACACAGACCAAAAGGCATCACCAGATATTCGTAATGCCCGTCTCTAGTGTTAAATGCAGTCTTCCATTCGTCACCCTCCCGTATTCGAATGAGATTGTACGCGCCTCTGAGATCCAACTTGGTGAAAATGGAGGCACCCTTCAACCTATCGAATAGCTCAGATATTAAGGGTAAGGGGTATCGATTTTTAATAGTAACCGCATTTAAACCCCGATAATCGATGCAGGGTCTTAAGGTACCATCCTTTTTGGCAACAAAAAAGAACCCTGCCCCTGCAGGCGATGAGGATTTCCGGATGAACCCTCTCTCCAGATTCTCTGCTACATACTCCGACATGGCCTGGGTCTCTGGGATGGACAGAGGGTAGGTACGACCCCTGGGTAGAGTTGCTCCGGGGACAAGATCAATAGCACAGTCAAAAGACCTGTGGGGAGGAAGCACCTCAGCTGATTTTTTACAGAACACATCCCGGTAATCGCTGTATGCGGCGGGAAGATCAGAAGAAACAGAAGTGGCAGCAACCGGAAGACTCTCCTTGGGGGTCACCTTGAGAAGACACGACGAGAAACATGAGGAACCCCAGGCCAGGATCTGCCCAGAGACCCAGTCCACATGTGGAGAGTGGAGCTGTAGCCAAGGGAGGCCCAATACAACTGGGGTAGAGGCCTTGGGTAGAATAAGAAAGGATATCCACTCCTGGTGGAGAATCCCTACCGACATCCTAATGGGTAGCGTCTGGAAGCGAATAGGGCCCCCTGGGAGAACAGTGCCATCAATTGCCGAGACTACCAATGGGGTAGTGAGAGGTGAAAGGGTAAGCTTCATAGAAGAAGCAGTTCTCCAATCCATGAAATTGCCGGCAGCCCCGGAATCCAGGTATGCAAGGGTTGACTGAGGAGAAGTGCCTACATGAAGGGACACCGGCAAGAGCAGGCGAGAAGGTGATGTTTCTGGGTCCAATACTCCACCTTCCAAATGTATTAGACCCGAGCGTTTCCCGGACGAAGCGAGCAGGAGTCACGAAAATGACCCTTGCCCCCACAATAGAGGCACAAGCCCAGAGTTCTGCGCCTAGCACGTTCTTCGGGGGTTAGTCTGGTCCGGCCCAGCTGCATAGGTTCTTCAGCAGGTAGAGGATGCTCCACGGAATGAAGGGAGGGGAGCTCAGACTGGCTAGGACCCAGAGAGTGCTGGCGTCTTTTTTCTAAGGACCTCTCTTGAAAACGAATGTCGATCTGGTTGCATAATGAAATTACATCGTCCAGACCGACGGGAATGGCTCTTCCCGCTAATTCGTCTTTCACTCGGTCAGAGAGGCCATGTAAAAAGGTAGCGACCAGGGCCTCATTATTCCAGCTCAATTCAGCTGTGTGGATACGGAACTGAAGAGCATATTGCCCCACTGAACTAGATTCTTGGCGAAGACGTAAGACAGCACTAGCCGCTGAAGAAGCCCGAGCCGGCTCTTCGAAGATATTACGAAAGAGCTTCAAGAATTCGGACAGACTGGAAACCACCGGATCGTTCCTCTCCCACAGGGGGGCAGCCCAGGCCAAAGCTTCACCGGAGAGGAGGGAAATGATATAGGCTACCTTAGCCCGGTCAGATAGGAAGCTTTGAGGCTGAAGCTCAAAATGAATAGTGCATTGGCTGAGAAACCCCCTGCAGGCCTTGGAGTCCCCAGAGAAACGGAACGGAGCTGGCAATCTTAGTGAGTGTGAGGCTGCGACTGGTGCGATAGGTACAGCCGCTGGTTGTACTTGGGGTTGCGGATTCGGGGTTCCCAAGGAGACCTGAAGCTGCTCGAATCGAGAAGCCAGATCCTGGAGGAATCGCATCACCTGGGTCTGATTTGATTCCTGGGTCTCAAGTCTGCGAACTATGCCCTGCAATGGATCATCCGCGGGAAGCGGGATGTCAGCCGGGTTCATGGCTGATCAAACTGTCAGGGTCACCTGTGGCCAGGTGACAGATGCACACCGTAGGGGGACAGGAGTGCACCGCGAGGTAGTGAACCCTATGGCTGGCTTCTGTGGATAGGAAACTGGGTGGTTGTGGAAAGCGGGACCAGAGGAGCACAACCGGGATCCCAACGGAAGCGAGAGCCAAGATTCCCCAGGGCGCGGAGTCTAAGACCCAGCTGGTCTTCTCCAGGGCCTCTAGTGGTGAGGATGTTACGCTGCAGGCTGGGACCAGGTCGCGGCCCCTGGAGTTTCCTAGCTCACGCCCCGTAGGATAAGGGGAAGCAGCAGCACACGATAGAGAGAACCGAATAACAAGCCGAAGGTCAGGGGCCACAAGCAGACAAGGATAACGAAGAACGAGCCGAAGGTCAAGGGTCACGAGCAGACAGGGATGGTCGGGGACAAGCCAATAACGTAACAGAGAGACAGACGTAGCACACGGCAGGCAGGAACCCAAACACACAATGCCTAACAAACACGTTGATCAGCAAAGCAGGCTTGCAGTGCACAGGTTAATATAGTGTTCAGTGATAGGGCCTGGGGTGGAGTCAGGCTGGGAGGAGATTATAAAGGAAGCCAGGTGAAGGAGGTCTGGTCTCTAGATGAACACATGAGGAGGAAGGTAAGATGGCAGACAGACATTAATGCATATCCATGACATTCAGACAGCATCTACAACCAAAGCCCTTTTTTTACTTTGCAGGTATTATCAATTACATTAGATTAATTTAATACTGATTTATATTAAAACTAAGCTTTTTGGAGAGTTTCTTAGTGAATGTAATCAATTGGCATACTATATCCCACCCCCATAGTGTTTAGCAATAGGAGGACATGGAGAAGGAGGGAGGGAGGGGAGTGTCTTTTAGCACTGTGTATACACCCACATGTGCGCCTCTATAGTCACATGGGCTGCACACATACCGCCCAACTTTTTGAGATGGGAATGAGGGACACCTATCAGCAAAACTATGCAAGCATAGGACACACCCTTTGTCACGCCCCCTTAAAGGAGAATTTTTACAAAAAAAAAATTTGTTAAACCCAAAAGTGCTTTTTTTACCACTAATATGGCTTTATATTGGCTTTTGGAATTTACAAATGCCAGCAATTTAGAAATCAGATGAAAGGTTTAGTGCTTTTTGATAGATAAAAAGTACATTTTATAGACAGCTGTATAGATCAAACCAAAATGAGGGACAAATGAGGTGGAATGAGGGACAGAGGGACATTGTTCCAAATCAGGGACAGTACCTCGAAATCAGGAACAGTTGGGAGCTATGTGCACAGATAAGAAACAGGAGGAAATGAAGAGCTTAGAAGGGAACTGAAATTGAGCATGCTCCAAAGAGAACACCAGCTGGTCTACACAATCTCAGGCTGCAGTGGGGACACAGAGAAGAGTGAGGGACAGTGAAAGGCAGGATCAACCAGGTATATTTTACTCTACACAAAACAAATGCTTAAGTGGCTTTGTGAGTATGCACACTCTGTTATACAGAATGTAATTAGAGTTGTTCATAGTCTGGGTTAAATGACAATTTAACAAATAAATAAATTAAAAAAAAACATAAAAAAATACCAAACAGAGATTCTTCCTTATTGTTTTTTTCTGGAAGTCTATTATTTTGTACTGTGCTGCCACGTAGCGGCCTTTCAGGGAAACTGCTTTTCTAGGCGGTCCTGTTACTGAAATAGTTGTATTGCTTGTTAGACTTGTTCAATTCCTATTGCACATAATTTTACCATCCTATTGCATTGTCAATTTATCCTTCCTTCACCTAGTCTACTCCAGTTGGCGCCTGGCTGTTTGTCTGATCAATTGGCTTATACCTCAATACTTCATTGTATCTCCTTAACGACCAGGAAGTGTTTCTACCTGAAAGTAAAAGAAAGAAGAAGAGGAAAATCCCCTCAGAGAAGCCACTCCCAGAAAGTCTCCAACTTGTCAGACATCGTTACATTACAATGCTGGGAGAAAAAGAACCAACTGCGTGCCGCAGGCTCCGTCTGCTCACAGGTAATGATCGAAGCATGTTTAGACATCTATAGGTTTTGTTGAAAAGCAAGTTGCAGCACGTCCTCTATTTCTACCAGAGATGTACAAAACTGGCTTTGTCATGGTTTATTTAGTACTCTGGTATAGCTCAGGTTGATTGTATAATCTCAATATAGCCAGCATAGGGAAGTGTAGCTATTACAGCAACTAAAAGCTCCAATGTCCTTTAAATTGTTAGCTCTGGGTTGGACTCTGTTGGTTTTTGTAGGACACAAAAAGGTATGTAGCTCAGACCAAGATCAGAGTTATTATTTCACAAAGCTATTCAATGTAATAAATACTATTTATAGCAGTATTAAGCAACCTGTGGCGGAGACTCAAGCTGGTGCCCTGAGGGCGCCACACAAGAAATGTACGCCATACGGGGTTGTTTGTTTTAATACATCTCATGCTGATGCTAGTTAACTTCTGGGGAATTATGAATCCTAACGTAGACTTCTGAATCATTTCCTGATAATCTGATGACACCCGGATCTGGCAGTAGAACGTGCAGGTATTTCATCTACAGTATGTGGTGCTTATAGAATCCATTCCTATATAATTCATGAGATCTGTCTTCATAGCTGTTGTGGCTCTGACCCAAAAATGCTCTTCAAGCCTCCTAACCAGACCACACCCTGATCTGTATACAGTAGGATTATGCAGTGTGTGTGGGTCATTGTTATGAGATACAGGGCAAAATTCACTAAGCGATATTTTACCACATTAGGGTATGCGGTAAAATAACGTACAGCGTTTTGAAAAAAATAAATATGTAATTCACAAAGAAACTCTCCTTAACCACTAGGGATGAGCCAAACACCCCCCCGGTTCGGTTCGCACCAGAACCTGCGAACGGACCGAAAGTTCGCACGAAGGTTAGAACCCTATTAAATACAATGGACGCGAACGTTCGAAATCCAAAGTGCTAATTATAATGGCTAATATGCATGTTATTGTCCTAAAAAGGGTTTGGGGACCCGGGGTCTGCCCCAGGGGACATGTATCAATGCAAAAATAAGTTTTAAAAATGGCCGTTTTTTCGGGAGCAGTCATTTTAATGATGCATAAAGTGAAAAAAAAAAAGTGAAATATTCCTTTAAATATCGTACCTGGGGGGTGTCTAAAGCAGTGGTCCCCAACCTTTTTGGCTCCGGGGACCGGCTGCTTGGAAGAAAATTGTGCCAAGGACGGGGGGGGGGGGGGGTTACGATTTTTTGTGGGCAATGGCTGGTGTTAGCGCTTCAATCATCACGGCACCATGCTTAATATGGTGTCAGGGTGATTGAAGCGCATTATTTCTATTATTACATTGTAGTAATAAATGAAATAGTTCAACTCACCATAATGTAGAATCAGTGGGAGCCCTGAGCGTGTCACTTGCCACTGTCGCCTGCTACCAGATGTGGATAGTCACTTGCCACATCACCTGCCACGCTTACTGCCACAAGATGCGGAATGTCACTTGCCACATCACCTGCCACAAGATGTGGACTGCCACCTGCCACGTTGCCTGTCACCAGATGTGGAATGTCACTTGCCACCTGCCACGTTGCCTGTCACCAGATGTGGAATGTCACTTGCCACCTGCCACGTTGTCGGTCACCAAATGTGGAATGTCACTTGCCATGCCACCTGCCACATTGCCTGTCACCAGATGCGGAGTGACTGGAGCGCAGCTTGTGGTATATCAGGCAGACAGCTGAGGGGGTGAACTACAAGTCCCAGCACACCTCACCTGTACTCCCACACACAGCTCACCTGTCACTGATGATGTCACATCTCTGTGGGATCGCCCCTCTGGATGTAGCAGGGTGTCTCCCTCGTCTTGCTGCAGCCGGTCTCACCTGGCAGAGGGAGGGTTCGGGACTCCTTCGGCTGTCACTCTCTGGCTCCACCCTTCTGCCATTCCTGATTAGCTGTCCGGGGGGGCAGGCAATCTGCGCCGCTGAACAAGGAATCTCAGGAAGTTCTCACAGGAGCCGCAGAAGAGCGGCGATGCGGAGCGGGCAGTGTGAGATGATGTCATCTCTCTGCTCCCTCCGACACTGAGACAAAACAGTGGCTTTGAGGGCGGAAGAGCAGTGATGCAGGGGGCGGAGAGAGATGATATCTCTGCTTGCCCGCTCGCTTCTTCAATCCACCCAGCGCTCTCATGCCGGCAGCCCAGCATGTCTCCTGAGGGCCACCCACACCCGCGGCCCGACTGCAGAAGGGCCACGGCCCGGTAGTGGGCCGGGGACTGGGGGTTGACGACCCCTGGTCTAAAGTATGCCTGTGAAGTGCCACGTGTTTCCCGTGTTTAGAACTGTCCCTGCACAAAATGACATTTCTAAAGGAAAAAAAAGCCATTTAAAACTGCTTGCGGCTTTAATGTAATGTCTGGTCCCAGTAATATGGATGAAAATCTTTAGGAAAAATGGCATAGCTACCCCATCACCCCCCCCCCCCCCCCCCACCCAGCCCATTACCAGCCCCTTTGGGTCTTGTATAGATATTAAGGGGAACCCCGCACCCAAAATAAAAAAAGGCCCTATATACTCTGAACAGCCGTATACAGGCGGTGCATACAAGACAGGGACTGTAGGTTTGTTCTTAAGTAGAATCTGTTTGTAATTTTGAACAGGTACATTGTTTAAGTGTAGGTCCAGCCAAAAAATCTATTTTTAAGCTTTTTGGAGAACATAGGGAAGGGTTATCACCCCTGTAACATTTGTTTTGCTGTCTGTGCACCTCTTCAGAACATTTCACCTCACTTTCCGTCCCAATGACAAAATGTTTTTGAAAAGTGGGGTTTTTATTGAAACAAGGATTGGTGATAAAGCATCAGTGAAGAGGAGACACTTTTTTCCCATATTAACTCTTAGGCCTCGTACACACGACCGATTTTCTCGGCAAGACCTCTCTGCCAGCAAGTTTCTTGCTGGTTCTTGCCGAGTAAATCGGTCGTGTGTACGCTGCTAGCGGGTTTCTCGTCGAGAAAACCGACAAGAAACCTCGACGAGAAAATAGAGAACCTGCTCTCTATTTTCTCGTCGAGATTCTCCTCGGCATGTTTCTCGACGAGAAAAGTGAGTGTGTGTACACTTACCTGTCCGCCCGGAAGCCCACGCATGTTCTAAATGAATTTGACGCATGCGCGGTAGCTTCCTAGGCATACGTAGGGTATACCAAGATGGCGGCGACGGCATCGAATGTGACGAGCGCATGCTCGACGTAGTCGATGACGTCACCGCGTTCACTCCTTTCAAAGAACAGCGGGTTCTTTGAAACGAGCGTGTGTACACTCGGCCGGGACAAGTTTCTTGTCCAAGAATCTCGTCGAAAAAAACGACATGTTTTTTTCAACGAGAATCTCGGCCGTGTGTACGAGGCCTGACAGGAGAGAATTTCCTTTCCTAGGGGTAGATTTCCTCTCACTTCCTGTTGTCTCCTTCCGTTTGCAAGTAGGAGTCGTTTGTAAGTTGGATGTTTGAAAGTAGGGGCCTGCCCTATATACTCTGCTGAAATTGGCCCCTTAGATGTTGGTGTTGCCACAACACTGTGAGCCCTCACAGTTACTCTTGGTGGGCGCTGGAACGCCCTGCTGGGAACTATTATATCAGGAATTGTAATTACATGCCATTGTTGAACAGTGGTAGGAAAAATTGGGCCTTTGGTGGTGGTGCTGGTGCCACAACACTGTAAGCCCTCATAGTTACTCTTGGTGGGCGCATGAATGGGCCCTGCTGTGAATTATTAGATCAAGAATTGTAATTGCATGCCCCTGTTGAAGAGGGGCAGAAAAATTGGGCCTTTGGTGGTGGTGGTGGTGGTGTTGCCACAACACTGTAAGCCCTCACAGTTACTCTTGGTGGGCGCAGGAATGGGCCCTGCTGTGAATTATTAGATCAAGAATTGTAATTACATGCCCCACTCTACCAAGTCTTCGGCATGATGCGGCTCAACACGTCCAGCTGCCGAAAATAAGGACAAGCGTGTCCCATGGTCACGTGCTGATGACGATGCACCGCGTCCACGACCAGCACTGATGTCTCTAGACACAGAGCCTGCTTTCCCTCTTTTATTGGCTCGTGACTGTCTGCCTCTCCTTGTTGGCCTTCCAGACATAGTAATGGCCTGCAGGGAGATGGGAAAACCAGCAATTGGGTAGTGTATATTGTGCTGGAGGCACACAACACCCACTAACTCCTGCAGATGCCTGTATTAGAGAACACCAGCAATAAAGGGTAGATACAGGTGTATACTGTGCTGTGCTGTAGGCACACAACAACCACTAACTCCTGCAGATGCCTGTAGATCATCCCTATTAACCACTTGTCAACCGCCCACCGGCGGAAGACCCTGTTGTTCTGGGCGGACGTCATATGATGTTGCGCCTTCCAAAGTCACTGGGGACCCGATGTGCGTGACCGGCGGCCGCGATGGTTTGCAGCATCTGTAGCATGGACAGAACAGCAAAACTGACATTTCTATAGAAAAAATAAGTTAAATCCCATTTAAAATGACTCGCGGTTTCAATTGCCGACATCGGGCTATTGAAAAAAATTAAAGAAAAAAATGGCATGGTGCCCCCCCCCCCCCAAGTGCATACCAGACCCCACGCCAACATTTAAAAAACAAAACGGCATGGGGTCCCCCCAAAATCCATACCAGACCCTTATCTGAGCAAGCAGCCCAGCAGGGCAGGAAAGGGGGGAGGAGCTAGCTCTGCACCCCAAAGCCCCTTGTCCCCATGTTGATGGGGACAAGGGCCTCATCCCCACAACCCTGGCTGGTAGTTGTGGGGGTCTGTGGGTAGGGGGCTTATTTGAATCTGAAAGCACCCTTTAACAAGGGGGCCCCCAGATCCCTAGTACCCCTACCCATTCAGCAAAAAAGTGTAACATTGAATAAAGACAGGAGGCAGTTTTTGACAATTACTCTATTAAAAGACAAAAAATAAATGCCCCCCCCCCCCCCATGTAGATCCATCATCAATAACGAGCCACTAGGATTACTCTTATGTCGCGTACACACGACCGTTTTTAATGTCATTGAAAAAAACAACGTTTTTCTCGACGTGATTCTTCTCAAGCCTGCCTTGCCTACACACTATCGTGAAAAAAAATGCTCGAGCGAGCAAAGCGCGGTGACGTACGAAATGTACGACGGCACTATAAAGGGGAAGTTCCATTCGGATGGCGCCACCCTTTGGGCAGCTTTTGCTGATCCTTGTGTTAGTAAAGTTTGGTGAGTGACGATTCGCGCTTTTTAGCCTCGTGCTCTTCAGTCCGTTACAACGTGAGGAATGTCCTATCTCCATTACGAACGCTAGTTTTACCAGAACGAGCGCTCCCATCTCATCACTTGCTTCTGAGCATGCACGTTTTTTTCACGTCGTGTTTCATGACGAGAAAAACGACGACGAGAAAAATTAGAGCATGTTCCAAATTTTTAATGGCCATTTTTCACGTCGTTAAAAATGCTCTGGAGCCCACACACGATCGTTTTTAATGACCAAATAAAAAAATTGCATTTTTCTCGTCATGAAAAACGGTTGTGTGTACGCGGCATTACATGGAAGGCAATTGTTGGCTCTAAAAATGATATCTTGATCATTGCTGCAACTGCAGTGTTCACCCTTCCCATCAAAGGACGTATGGGTACATCCTACGGATGGGAAGTGGTTAAAGGGAATCTACAGTGGCTTCTTGTATATTAACTTTATTTATCAACCACTTTAACCCCCACTCTACAACAGTTAAATGCTGTTTTTTGTCTGGGGTAATATTAAAAGGCAGTTTTTTTACCTTATCCCTCACTCTTGTGGCTTCCAATGCTTCCCTTTTCCCTCTGACACTCCAGGTTGTGGGGGGCCTTGGCATTCTCACTTTCAATGCAGGATTGCTGGTCCTGCACAGTACGTGATGATGTCAGACTGTGACCAAAGATCAGAGATTTTCTCTGCTGCAGTTAAAGTGTATGTGTAGGCAAATTTCCTAAAGTACAGCAAATTATCCTCTTATGCCGCGTACACACGATCGTTTTTAATGTCATTTTCAAAAACTATGTTTTTCTCGACGTGATTTGCATACACACGTTCATTAAAAAAAATGCTCGAGCAAAGCGCAGTGACGTACAACACGTACGACGGCACTATAAAGGGGAAGTTCCGTTCGAATGGCGCCACACTTCATGTTAGTAACGTTTGTTGAGCGACAATTCGCGCTTTTCAGCCTCGTGCTTTGCAGTCCGTTACAGCGTGACGAATGTGCTATCTCCATTCCGAACGCTAGTTTTACCAGAACGAGCGCTCCCGTCTCATACTTGATTCTGAGCATGCGCGTTTTTTTTCCCCTCGTAAAAGCATACACACTACTGTTTAACGTTGTTAAAAAAAAACGACGTGAAAAACGACAGCAGGTTCTCATTTTTTTAGGCCATTTTTCACGTCGTTAAAAATGCTTGCATACACACGATCGTTTTTAATGACCAATTTAAAAAATGGCATTTTTAACGACATGAAAAACGATCATGTGTACGCGGCATTAGACATTAGTCAACGAACGGGTGTTTTAATTTTAAAGCAAAAAATCCCCCATTAGTACACCCCCTCACACACAAAACACTAAATAGTTATTACATCGGTGAAATTTCTTACCGTTTAAGAGATATGTCTGATTGAATTTTCAGGAAGTCAGTTTTGTGATTCAAAAAATGCATCATCTTTTCTGGCAGGGAGGATCTCTTAGAACAGTAATTGCATCATATCCTCTCCTCTCTCTCGAACTGTAATGAGACTACATTTCCCACGAATCCTTGGGATTGGTTTGAATGTGGGAGGTACACTAGGCTTGTATATGTAAATGTGAATTTGCCCACTTCAACATAAATCACACCCCTCATTCTGCAGCCAGCAATCCATACATAACACACAGTATGATAGGTTACAGCCTTATAAATGCAAACCAGTGCAATGTGTCAGTGTCCACCAGAGCCAAATGTCAGGGACCATCAGAGCCAAATGTCAGGGACCATCAGAGCCAAATGTCAGGGACCATCAGAGCCAAATGTCAGGGACCACCAGAGCCAAATGCCAGGGACCACCAGAGCCAAATGCCAGGGACCACCAGAGCCAAATGCCAGGGACCACCAGAGCCAAATGTCAGAGACCACCAGTGCAGAGCGGGGATTATTATTAGAAATCACTTGTATGACACAGCAGGGATCTCCCGCGGTGTCAGGTATTGTTATATGAGAACACCGATAGCTGATGTCCCCGCCTCCCGCCATTATTGGCTCAGTGCGCTGTCAATCATAATAACGGCGGGAGGCGGACATCAGCTATTGGTGTTCTCACATACTATACATGGCACAGCGGGAAATCCCTGCTATGTCATACAACTGATTTCTAATAATAATCCCCGCTCTGCACAGAGATAGCAGGCGAGGGGCGTTGGGGGCGGAGCGGTGGGGACAGTGGAGGGGCGGATTGCTGGCAGGAAGGAGGAGGAGGGAGCAGAGAGGAGGAGGACACCTCCTCCATGGGTGGCACAGACAGTGGGGCTGTGAGACCCCCTACACCCACTATGTTTGCTTCCTCCCTGCTCATTTTCAGAGGACTACAAAAGGGTGTGTCAGACCGCTGGCCGAGCTTAGGAAAGGGATAGAAGCCATCGGTCTTACAAACAGGATGTCAGCAAGCAATACTGCTTTTTCAGCAAGTACAGCATCAAATTACAGAGGAACTACAGAGCTCAGAAGAACATGGATGGCAAAATTGGTGAAGGTAGGAGATCAGCAACAAGGATATGGAAAAAAAAAATTTGCCCGGAGTTCTGCTTTAAAGTTTCCCATCACTTATGTAACAACTTGAAAATTCTGGATTTCTTATTACTTTCTCTCAGTGACAATGATTACCAGTACAAAAAAAAATTGTCCTGATTATCAGTGCAGTCCCAACAGTGTCCACCAGTGCCTCCTCATTAGTGCCGCCTACCAGTGCCAATCATTGCCACCTATCAGTGCAGCCTCATTAGCGTGCATCACTGAAGGAGAAAAATTACCTGTTTGCAAAATTGTATAACAAACTAATAATACATTTTCTGTTTTTTTTTATTTTTTTTAAATGTATGAACTTTACTTGTTTATTTAGCAAAAAATAAAAACCCAGTGGTGATTAAATACCACCAAAAGAAATCTCTATTTGTGCGAAAAAAATGATAAAAATGTAGTTTGGGTACAGTGTTGCATGATCGCGCTATTGTCATTCAAAATGCGACATAGCTGAAAATTGGCCTGTTGCCTACTGGGTAAAGTGCCCAGTAGGCAAGAGGTTAAAGTGGTCGTAAACCTCAGACAAGAAATCTGAACAAAGCACATCATTGTATTTATCTCTATCCAAAGCACTGAATGTTTTTCTCTCTGCTGCCTTCTTCCTCTGTTATCTGACAGTTTTTGCCGACCCAAGATAATTGGTGATGGTGGAAGGAGCTCCAGCACACTGCCTGTAATTGACAGCTACAGCTGTGCATTCACCCCCCCCCCCCCCCCCCCCCCCCACAAAAAAAGGGGATATTTGCTTTTATTTTTTAATTATTTTATTTTTGTATTTTTTTCTATATTGCTTTTTGTGCCCCAAAGTTACGGTAACTGTGAGTATTTTTTTACAGAAAAATTGCACTTAATAAATGGTTGTGCTCATATTGTGTGACATAAAATATTGGAACTACTGCCATTTTATTCTCCATGGTCTCTGCTTTCTGAAAATGTAATATTTTGGGGGTCTTAAGAAATCTTCGGGCCTCAAATGATTCTTTTAGAAATGTGAGCAAAAAAATAAATACATCCATAAAATATGCAAAAATGGTTGTGGCAGCGATTGAATTTTACATGCAAAAAGCATATGATTAACTCTAATGCAAAACTTTATGAGGGTGGAGGCAAAGGGTGACAAATGCCACCCACAGGGACATGGGAGGGGTGAATGCCAGCAAGCAGCAATTTACAGGAATGAGTCAGGTCTCTGTGATTAAGAAGACAATAGGCTCAATTCATTCACTGAAGGGAATGGTATTTGACATGAAAATCCTTATTTTCAGCCAGGTGAGTTGTTTTTTTTTAATCTCGCTGGTTGTTAGTTTTGAAAATAAAGGTTGGCACAGCTAATCAAAACCTTTAGACCAGGTTGATACTGGTGCTCTGCGGTATGGGTGAAGCGCGATTATTGTGTGTTTTAGGCGCGCTCCCATTGACTTTTATTAGACCGTGTGTTTTCTTGAAAGCTCATGACTGAAGTATAGCTGATGTTGCGGCTGCCCCAGCCACCCTCTACTACCCTTATATCAACCATTACCTTAAATAATGACGAAACACATTTCTTGGATTTAAATATCCATAGCAGCCCTTTATTAATAAATAAATAACATCATAAAATTTTGATTCCATTTACTTAACCACTTGCCGACCGCGCCATGTACAAAAGACGTCCACAGTGCGGTCGAGTTATCCTGAGTGGACGTCCCAGGGACGTCCTCACAGAATCTTGCTCCCGCGCGCCCCCTGGGGCGCGCTCCAGGATATGTCCGTGACCGCCGAGTCCGGAAGACCCGGCGCATCACGGATCACGGTAGATGGCCGCTAATCGCGGCCGTTTACCACGTGATCGATCCGTCAAATGACGGAGCGATCACTTGTAAACAGACCAGCGTCATGCGATGACGCCGGTTCCTCCCTCCCCTCTCTGTACCGATCGGTACAGTGTGAGAGGAGAGGGGAGGGAGCAGATCAAGGCAGCAGCGCTGTGGGCTGGATCTGTGACAATTGCAGTCACAGATCCAGCCATCCATCCATCCCTGCTCAGCCATCCCTGTGCAATACCCTGCCAATACTCTGCAATACACCCTGTGCAATACTCTGCAATACACCCTGTGCAATACTCTGCAATACACCCTGTGCAATACTCTGCAATACACCCTGTGCAATACTCTGCAATACACCCTGTGCAATACTCTGCAATACCCTGTGCAATAACCGGCAATACTCCGCAATAACCGGCAATACTCCGCAATAACCGGCAATACTCCGCAATAACCGGCAATACTCCGCAATAACCACTTCCCGCCCGCCGGCCGTCATATGACGTCCTTGACTTTGTGCGGGGATATCTGAATGATGGGAGCAGCTACAGGCATCATTCAGATATTCGCTTTTTCAGCTGGCGATTCCCTACACCATAAGAATGATCATAGCGGCTGTTCCACCGCTTGATCGCTCTTACGGAAGGTGAGAGGGGATGCCCCCCCCCCTCCCGCTGCCCTCCGGTGCTTCTCCCGACTCACCGCTACGATCAAAGCCAAGATTGTTGTTTTTTTTTGTTTTTTTTTCAGGCTTCCCAGCCTAGAGGTGAGATGTGGGGTCTTATTGACCCCATATCTCACTGTAAAGAGGACCTGTCATGCCATATTCCTATTACAAGGGATATTTACATTCCTTGTAATAGGAATAAAAGTGATCAAAAAAATATTTGGGGCGGAAAAACATGTCAAACTAAAATAAATAAAGTAAAATGAACAATAAAATATATATATTTTTTTTAAAGCGCCCCTGCCCCTACGAGCTTGCATGCAGAAGTGAACGCATACGTAAGCCCCGCCCACATATGAAAACGGTGTTCAAACCACACATGTGAGGTATCGTTGCGAACGTTAGAGCGAGAGAAATAATTTTGGCCCTAGACCTCCTCTGTAACTCAAAACATGTAACCAGTAAAAATATTTAAAGCGTTGCCTATGGGGATTTTTAAGTAGCGAAGTTTGGCGCCATTCCACGAGCGTGTGCAATTTTGAAGGGTGACATGTTAGGTATCTATTTACTCGGCGTAACTTCATCTTTCACATTATGCAAAAACATTGGGCTAACTTTACTGTTTTTTTTTTCTTTTAAGCACAAAACAGTTTTTTTCCGTAAAAAACGCGTTAGAAAAATTTCTGCACAAATACCGTGCAAGATAAAAAGTTGCGATGACCACCATTATATTCTCCAAGGTCTTTGCTAAAAAAAACATATATAATGTTTTGGGGTTCTATGTAATTTTCTAGCAAACAAATGATGATTTTTACATGTAGGAGAGAAATGTCAGAATTGGCCTGGGTTCTCCAGAACGCCTGATGGTGCTCCCTGCATGTTGGGCCTCTGTATGTGGCCACGCTGTGTAAAAGTCTCACACATGTGGTATCCCCATACTCGGGAGTAATAGCAGAATGTGTTTTGGGGTGTAATTTGTGGTATGCATATGCTGTGTGTGAGAAATAACCTGCTAATATGACAATTTTGTTAAAAAAAAAAAAAAAGAAAAAAAAATCTTGATTTTTGCAAAGAATTGTGGGAAAAAATGACAACTTCAAAAAACTCACGATGACTCTTTCTAAATACCTTGGGATGTCTTCTTTCCAAAAAGGGGTCATTTGGGGGGTATTTGTACTTTTCTGGCATGTTAGGGTCTCAAGAAATGAGATAGGCCGTCAGTACTTCAGGTGTGATCAATTTTCAGATATTGGCACCATAGTTTGTGGACTCTATAACTTTCACAAAGACCAAATAATATGCACCAATTTGTACTTATTCTTACCAAAGATATGTAGCAGTATAAATTTTGGCCAAAATTTATGAAGAAAAAATACTAATTTGCAAAATTTTATAACGGAAACAAAGAAAAATTCATTTTTTTACAAAATTTTCAGTCTTTTTTCTCTTATAGCGCAAAAAAATAAAAAACCCAACGGTGATTAAATACCATCAAAAGAAAGCTCTATTTGTGTGAAAAAAAGGACCAAAATTTCATATGGGTACAGTGTTGTATGACTGAGTAATTGTCATTCAAAATGTGAGAGCACGGAAAGCTGAAAATTTGTCTGGTTAGGAAGGGGGTTTAAGTGCCCAGTTGTCAAGTGGTTAAACAAGAACTTTACAGCCCAAATGTATCAGACTGAATATATGTCTCAGGCAGGGCCATCTTTAATAATGATTGGACCCTGGGCAAACATTTTCTTGCCCCCCCCCCCCCATTCTAAGGCATACAAAAAAAATTGCAGGTAGACTTAAAATCAGTTTACTGGAGCAGATCACGCAGTGATTGAAATTGGTTGCCAGAGGTCACAGCCTATCATTACCACTCACTGACTGGTTGCTAGAGGTTACAACACATAATTTCTGCTTGTTGATTGGTTGCTAGAGGTTACAGCACATCATTACTGCTAACTGATTGGTTGCTAGAGATTACAACACATCACTACTGTTCACTGATATGTTGATAGTGGTTACAGCACATCATTACTGCTCACTGATTGGTTGGTACAGGTTACTGCACATCATTACCACTCACTGAGCAATAGACAATCCAAAATAATTGCGCAAGTAAAGCAGCACAATAATACACATACTACAGGAGAGGGTCAGAGACTGCAGACATACTACAGCAGATGGTTAGAGACTGAAGACATACTACAGGAGATGTACAGAGACTGCAGACATACTACAGGAGATGTACAGAGACTGCAGACATACTACAGGAGATGTACAGAGACTGCAGACATACTACAGGAGATGTACAGAGAGTGCAGACATACTACAGCAGACCGTCAGAGACTGCAGACATACTACAGGAGATGTACAGAGAGTGCAGACATACTACAGCAGACCGTCAGAGACTGCAGACATACTACAGGAGATGTACAGAGAGTGCAGACATACTACAGCAGACCGTCAGAGACTGCAGACATACTACAGCAGACGGTCAGACACCTTTCAGAAATGCACAGCTTTGCAGTTGTAAAACAGCTCAGGGTTTAGGATAGCATTCAGGCAGTCTATGGGGGAAGGACATACCTGGCCAGCCGGGCTCATCATGCACTTTAGAGGTCCAGGGGCGGGGCTCCCACTCAAATCTCCTTCTCTCCTTCTACAGCCGCTCCTTCCCCAGTACACAGACTGCATGGGGCGGGGTCAGAGCATCAGTGGAGCTTCTGCCTCCACCCCTCTCTGCTGGCTGGGAAATACAGAGGTCCGGGGCTCTCAGCCCCTACTATGGCAGCTCCCTCCTGAGTATACAGAGCGTCAGTGGAGCTCCCAGCCCCACTCCCTCTCTGCTGGCTAATACAGCTCTGCTTCCCCTGTCCCCGATGCGCTATGCAGTGCCAACATCGGGGCCCCAATTTGCGGACAGCACGGGGCAAACAGGGCAGCTGCTTTGCCCCCCCCCAACAAAGACAAGGCCCTAGGCAGCTGCCCCGTTTGTCCTACGTTAAAGACGGCCCTGAAATACCACTGAACGAATCTGGAACAATCCCCAGGTAGAGGGTTCCACTGGTGACTACTGATACAGGCTGGACTGATGTAAGTAGAAGCTTTCCAAAAAAGCATGGAGGCAGTTCTGATATTACCTGCTATTATCCTGAGAGATGACAAAAGACAGGTGGTGTGGTCAGGTGGGCTGAAAGGCAGAAGGCAGGTAGAAGAGAGAACAAACCCAAAGACAAGCCAGATCAGGTGGGCAGCTGATCAGATAAAGTTTAGTTCAAGATGCAAACTAGTCACAGAGTACCTATAATCAGGCAATGAACTGGAGGTGAGAAATAGAGATAGATGTGAAATACACACCTTCTTTCTGCAGTCTAGTACATACAATTCACAAAGTATTCAGCAGATGGCAGCATTACAGTAGAAAGGCAAACAAACAGCCTTCCCCAAAGGGAGCTATCCACAAGAGGGCGCATTGTCAGGTTTTAGTTTCCGGTTGGGTTGTGATACTAATGAATAGGATTTAGGTTTCAAATGATTTGATGAGAATGTTTTAGTGCAGGAAAATGTACAGTTGTTAACAGACTCTGACAGGATGAAATATTGATTCCTATGCTTTAATAAATTGAAGGCTGTAAAATAAATGGATAGAATATGGTTATGCAGTAGGAGATGGGCAAAGCTGGTAAGGTAATTCTTTTGATCCACCCTATAATAAGGTGACCAGATTTTTTAAATGAAATCCGGGGACATATTTTATTTTTTTACTAGTAATGGCGGCAATCAGCGACTCTCTGCCCGTCGCCGCCCGCCTCACAGCCTGCCAAGTCTCACTCTCTGGGCCCTGGCTACTGTGGTGGGAAGTGGAGGTAGATTACTCCGCCAGGAAAGGCAAGGAGATAGGCAGGCGGCTGGCCGGGACTTGAGCCAAGGCAGAAGAACATGTGAGCGGAGCTGAATGGGCACCCGAAACTGAAGAAATATTCCCTCCGCTCCGACCAGCACATGATCAGAAAGGGGCACAGATAATGGAAAAAATACACCCCCCTAAGCTAGTAGGAGCGGCGGAACGAGGGGGCGTAATTCAGAATTATTTTTTTTATTTTTTTTATTCTGCACTGACTGTCTTTGAAATTGCCCCAGCCCCTGTTCAAATCCAATCCGGGGACAAAACCAGGGACAGACTTGGTCCGGGGACAGTGTCCTCAATCCAGGGACTGTCCCCGGAAACCGGGGATGTCTGGTCACCCTACCCTATAATACATTTTGCATTGCTTATTTTTTTTTTCTAGGCTGCATATTTACTTAAAAAAACAAACAAATAATTCCCAGTTATATTTGTTTTTCTTCTATACAGACCCATGGAAGCAAGTCCAGCTAGTTTTAGAATGGACTTTCTCCACTTTTTCCCCATGGAACCATTAACTGCCAGTGCCAGGTGGCATGGGTATGCTCATGCCAAATGGCCTGTCTACTGCCACATGCCGGCTTTTTGGTATTATATTTTTCATTTTCATTTTCATTATTTTTGTTTTTCTTAACCTTACAGCTAAATATGTTGACCTCATATAGGCCTTTTTCCTTTTTCTTTTGTTTTTGTTTTTTTCTTTTTTTATTCTAGGTCCTTTTATTTATTTATTTTACTGTTTAATTTTTCAGGTATTTTTTAGGTCTAATTTTTTCCCAAATGATCAACAACTCAGTATTAAAAATATATGTATACAAGATTCAGATTTTCTATACGATTCAGATACTGCGGCCCAAGATGTGGCGGGTCTCCTCTCTTTTCATTTATTACTTATCTACTTGGTTCTTGTGCATGGACATATGCATGGATATGTACACTAAATTACCAAAAGTATTGGGACGCCTACCTTTACACGCACATGAACTTTAATGGCATCCCAGTCTTAGTCCGTAGGGTTCAATATTGAGTTGGTCCACCCTTTTCAGCTATAACAGCTTTAACTCTTCTGGGAAGGCTGTCTACAAGATTCAGGAGTGTGTCTATGGGAATGTTTGACCATTCTTCGAGAAGCACATTTGGTCAGGCACTGATGTGAAAGAGAAGGCCTAGTTCACAGTCTCTGCTCCAATTCATCCCAAAGGTGTTCTATCGGGTTGAGGTCAGGACTCTGTGCAGGCCAGTCAAGTTCCTCCACCCCAAACTCACTCATCCATGTCATTATGGACCTTGCTTTGTGCACTGGTGCGCAGAAATGGTGGAACAGTAAGGGGCCATCCCCCATCTGTTCTCACAAAGTTGGGAGCATGAAATTGTCCAAAATGTCTTGGTATGCTGACATCTTAAGAGTTTTCTTTACTGGAACAAAGGGGCCAAACCCAACCCCTGAATAACAACCCCACACCATAATCCCCCTCCACCAAATGATTTGGACCAGTGCACAAAGCAAGCTCCATAAAGACATGGATGAGTGAGTTTGGGTGGAGGACCTTGACTGGCCTGCACAGAGTCCTGACCTCAACCTGATAGAACACCTTTTGGATAAGTGGAGATTATGAACCAGGCCTTCTCGTCCACATCAGTGTCTGACCTCACAAATGTGCTTCTGGAAGAATGGTCAAACAGACACACTCCTTATGCCCCATACACACGATCGTTTTTCTTGCCATTTTTTTCTTGCCGTTTTTCACGTCGTTTTTTTTTCATGTTTCCTCTCAAGCCTGTCTTGCGTACACACGATCATTTTAAAAAACGATCAAGCAAAGTGCAGTGACGTACAACATGTACGACGGCACTATAAAGGGGAAGTTCCGCTCGAATGGCGCCACCCTTCATGTTAGTAAAGTTTGTTGAGCAACGATTCGCGCTTTTCAGACTCGTGCTTTTCAGTCCGTTACTGCGTGACGAATGTGCTATCTCCATTACGAACGCTAGTTTTACCAGAACGAGCGCTCCCGTCTCATACTTGATTCTGAGCATGCGCGTTTTTTTTCACGTCGTTAAAGCATACACACTATCGTTTTTCACGTCGTTAAAAAAAACGACATGAAAAACGACGTGAAAAAATAGAGCATGTTCGAAATTTTTAATGCCCGTTTTTCACGTCGTTAAAAATGCTCTGGAGCATACACACGATCATTTTTAATGGCCATTTTTAAAAATTGCATTTTTAACGGCATGAAAAACGATCGTGTGTATGGGGCATAAGCCTTGTGGACAGCCTTCCCAGAAGAGTTGAAGCTGTTAAAGCTGCAAAGGGTGGGCCAACTCAATATTGAACCCTACAGACTAAAGCCTCATACACACGATCGGACTTTAATCAGACTTTTCCGTGGATTTTGCTCCAAAGGGCATTGTCCATGAACTTGGTATGCATACACATGGCAGGACTTTTTCAGCCAACTTTCACCAAATCACGTGTTTTTTCTGCTATTTACCGCCACCCTTTGGGCAACTTCTGCTAATGGTGTCTGATCTTTAGCATTGGTTCTGAGAATGCGTGTTTGTAGTTTGGACTTTAGTCCGATGGACATGTGTACACATGATAGGATTTGCTCCATCGTTCATTAGTTGCCGGAAAGTTTGTCTGTTCTCACAGTGAACATTTGTCCGATGAAAAAGCGAAAAAGTTTGTCTGATGGAGCGTACACACAGTCGGATTGTCCAATCAAACAGGTCCGTCGGAGGTTTGATGTCAAAAAGTCAGACCGTGTGTATGGGCCTTAAGACTGGGATGCCATTAAAGTTCATGTGCATGTAAAGACAGGTGTCTCAATACTTTTGGTAATATAGTGTATGTGTGTATGTGCATATGGACACATACCCCAGCTAACCGTTGTACTCATATTTGAAAGAGATTTGATTACTAAACATCCGACCACCCTCTTATCCTGGTAAATTCACCGGGACCACACTCAGGAACAAGTTAAGAAGTATTCTTCATTGACTCGTACAAGGAGACAAGTTACAACAAAATGACAGATATTTGCCTACTGGTTCTAACCGCTTGCCACCCGTGCAATAGGGCTGCATAGACAAACAGCTAGCCTGATAGAGAGCAGAATCAGTGGGCAATTATCTGTTCAGATAGGCGTCTATGACCCGTGCAATAGGGCAGCATACATAGAGGTCAGCCTTGTGAGCTCCCATCTGACTTGTCTGACAAACAATTGTAAAACTGGCATTTATATACCCTCACAAGCCTTATCTCAGCCATCTCTCCTAGATGTGATTGGTTGCTAAGATCTACGTCAATGTAACACCTGTCCTACAACCAGACAAACTTAATTATTCCTAGAATTCCTATATGTTCATTAAAAATGATTTATAACAGTTTTTTTACCAATTAAAGACATCTGTGTAGAGACAGTCTGGCACCCAGCTGTGTAAGCCACAACTTCAAGGATGACAGATTTGCAACTTTGGAGAATGAACTTTCAATAACCCCACCTTATGCGTTATGTAATTCTATATGTATGTACTTATACATTTTGGTTCCATTCTGTATTATTTATATATATATATATATATATATATATATATATATACACACACACACACACACATACATACACACAGCTATTTACTTTATTTAATATTGTCTAATTATTAATATATCTTATTCAATGTATTTTACATAACTTTCCCAAACCACCCAATTATTTCAAACCACCTGTATACTCGAGTAATAAAGGAAAATAAAGGAAAAAAAGTTGCGCTGTGATTGTGACACATGAAATGACACCTAGATGGTATCATGGAAGGCCAAAATAAATTAGCACATGTGACCAGAAAAATACAATGTAAACACAAAAACAATGTGAATGTTTAAAGTTAATAGTGTAATGAGCACAGCGGCTCAAACGGTGAATGAACACCAGATCTGTGACATAAATAAAAACAAGAATATAATACATAAACTGATCAATGTGGTCACTGATGTGGCCGCTAGTAGAGATGAACCTGATCACTGTGATAAACGTATGTCCATGAAAAACCCAAAAGGCAGTGATCAGAATCAAAGTTCATAAAAATAGCATTGAAAACAATCCTCCACCGTCAGCAATAAAGTCCATAATGGATGGAAACCAGGATCAAGTGATGTATAGGACAGCCTTCACCAATAAAAACACTGCCGCTTACCGCAAATCAATGATCCCTTATCACAGGGGATCAATATACGCCTGTGGCTTGTTCCCCAGCCAGGGGTGTGGGGCATGCAGCGTCCAACAGGAAAGATGGTGTCTCAACCGGGAAGTAAACAGCTTGTGATGATACAGATACGATCCCCGTATACAACAATGCTGAATAAAAAGAGCATGTAATAAGCCGGCCGGCTCTCAATGTTAGCAGCCCGTATGTCTCCGGGGTAGCTTGGGCGCGGTGACGTCAGCACGTGGCTCCTCCCTACGCGTTTCGTCACTATTGGACGTGTTCACGGGATACGGGCGGCGTTCTGACGTACCGCTATAAATAGCCATCTCAACTAACCAAGCCTCGATGTAAACCGCGGGACATCAGAAGACGCCACCATCTTGGTCAAGGGATGGAGTGTTCTAATTCCAATAGAATTAATGGGCAAAAACAGAAAAGGCTAAAAATGTATATAAAATAGGAACAGTACATTGAATGAGAATGAATATAAAGGGAATATACTCGAGTATAAGCCGACCCGAATATAAGCCGAGGCACCTAATTTTACCACAAAGGTAAATGGGAAAACTTATTGACTCGAGTATAAGCCTAGGGTTTCCATCTGCATGCCTCACTGTGTCTCACTTTGCCTCACTGTGCCTCACTGTGTCCATGCCTCACTGTGCCTTACTGAGCCAATGCCTCACTGTGTCCATGCCTCACTGTGCCCATGCCTCGCTGTGCCCAATCTCCCTACCTGATATCCAGCGCTGTGTGACTAGACTGACGTTTAACATGGGAGTCGGCAGTACCGGGTCCCCAAAATCACCAGAGAAATGACCGTTTAACATGGGAGTCTATGGAAGGGGTGCCCAGTTTTGAAAAATCGGTGCTCCCCAGGCGTAGGTCTCCTGGACAACAAACTTTGCACACTTGTAGATGAAGAGTGGGTCTACAGGTGTCCCCAAAATCACTGGATAAATTACAGTTTAACATGGGAGTCTATGGAAGGATTGCCCGGCTTTGAAAAATTGGTGCTCCCCGGCTGTAGGTCCCCCAGGACAACACACTTTGTAAACTTGTAGAGCAAGAGGGGGGCTACATGTGTGCCAAGTTTGGGGTCCAGGGGACCTACGGCTGGCCGGGATCAGGCGCACAAAGTTGAAGATGGACACAGACTCGAGTATAAGCCGAGGGGGGCATTTTCAGCAAAAAAATGTGCTGAAAAACTCGGCTTATACTCAAGTATATACGGTAACTCTTATCTTATCTTCTGTGATTTATATTTCAACCACTGTCACAATGTTCCCGTCTAATTAGTGAACTTACAATGAACTATCTTAATACATTTTCGAGAGCACCTGTGTGTACACTTGTTATGAAGCAGAGGTCATTTAAAGTTAAACACTTAAAATGAACACGTTCCAAACAAGGACTATAAAATAGAAGACAAAAGACAAAATGGAGTTACAGTTGATCATATACTCTATAACAATATTCACATACAACTAGTTGATGATGATGAGGAATATTTCTTGAAATGTAAGAGGAACTAATAGTTCCCTAACTAATCGTTCCCTAACTAATAGTTCCCTAAATGCCAGTCTATTTTTGCAGGAGACGCACGCCACTCCAGAAACGGTTTGGTTCCTGGAATGCCATGGTGTAAACAAGGCATATCATTCTACCTCTTCTACGTATGGTAGAGGTGTATCTATCCTGGTATACAATGTTTGCGGCTTCTCCTGTGAACGGGCAGAATTAGATAGATATGGGAGATACGTGTTCCTGCATTGTAGACCTCTTGACAAGTGTTTAGTGATTGCCAATGTGTATATACCGCCTCCATATTCATGTGAGGTACTACAACTGTAAAATTTATAGCTGACGTACTACCCCTTCCAGTTTTGTTGATGAGTGATTTTAACAATGTTTTTAGTAACATACAGGACAGACTCTAATCAAGCTAGTGTAGATGGAGTGACCCCCATTGGTAAGTTATGTGGAGAGATGGGTCTGCATGATCTTTGGCATAAATTGCATCCTGTGGAGTCTCAGTATACATGCTTCTCAAGGACCCATAAATCTCTTTCTCGTTTTGATTTAATATACAAAAATGTAGCGCTATGCGTAATAACAATATAAGACACCCAAGTGCTCAAGGTGACTAGATCACAATGGATCTAATAATGAGTCCCGATATATGAAAATACAAAACACAAAAAGAAAAGTCTTTGATGACAAGACCGTGAATAAAATTGAAACTGTCCGGTTCAAAAATGGTGAATGGTCAAAGTATTGAGTGACTTGTGACTGTCAGGGTCACCTGTGGCCAGGTGACAGATGCACACCGTAGGGGGACAGGAGTGCACCGCGAGGTAGTGAACCCTATGGCTGGCTTCTGTGGATAGGAAACTGGGTGGTTGTGGAAAGCGGGACCAGAGGAGCACAACCGGGATCCCAACGGAAGCGAGAGCCAAGATTCCCCAGGGCGCGGAGTCTAAGACCCAGCTGGTCTTCTCCAGGGCCTCTAGTGGTGAGGATGTTACGCTGCAGGCTGGGACCAGGTCGCGGCCCCTGGAGTTTCCTAGCTCACGCCCCGTAGGATAAGGGGAAGCAGCAGCACACGATAGAGAGAACCGAATAACAAGCCGAAGGTCAGGGGCCACAAGCAGACAAGGATAACGAAGAACGAGCCGAAGGTCAAGGGTCACGAGCAGACAGGGATGGTCAGGGACAAGCCAATAACGTAACAGAGAGACAGACGTAGCACACGGCAGGCAGGAACCCAAACACACAATGCCTAACAAACACGTTGATCAGCCAAGCAGGCTTGCAGTGCACAGGTTAATATAGTGTTCAGTGATAGGGCCTGGGGTGGAGTCAGGCTGGGAGGAGATTATAAAGGAAGCCAGGTGAAGGAGGTCTGGTCTCTAGATGAACACATGAGGAGGAAGGTAAGATGGCAGACAAACACTACTGCATATCCATGACAGTACCCTCCCTCTTATGGGCCCTCCCCCGCCTGGACCCAGGCTTAAAGGGAAATCTCTGATGAAACCTTCTCAACAGATGAGGTGCAGCGACATCAGATGCAGCGATCCAAGACGCCTCCTCAGGACCAAAACCTCTCCAATGCACAAGGTACTGAAGAATGCCTCTGCAGAGCCGAGAATCCAGAACTTGTCTAACCTCGTACTTAAAATTATCCTCAGAGACCGAAAACGAGGTAGGGAGATGACAAGAAGATCTATTGAGGACCAAAGGCTCTCTAGGAATAAGCAAGGGCATGAGAGGATCAACAGGAATCTGAGGAGGGTCCCCTATACCCTTAAAGGGGAACTGGTCATCTTGCACAGGACCATCAGACTGGGCAGATGTCAGTGGAACCCTGAAGTCAGGTTGGTTAGAAGGTGACATGTCGCCGGAGTCAAGCTGAATAGCTGAAGGACAAGCAGAATGTCCCGAACAAGAAAAAGTGAGAGGCTCACTGGGCATGGGCTGGACTGGCATAACTAGTACAGAGGCAGAGTGAATAGCTGAGTCAGGTGTAGCGACTACCTGAATCGCATCGCAAGACGTAGCGACTGCAGGACTTGTAGACACGCTAGCCTGGCTGTGCGTCCAAGGGTGGTTAGGGACAGAGAAATGTAAATGGTTATGCAACCTGGAATGAATGACCGGCTCAGATTCACAGGGGGCAACCTTGGGTAGGCAGGACGAGGAACAGGAGGGACCCCAAGCCAGGATCTGTCCAGTAGTCCAGTCCACATGAGGAGAATGGAGCTGTAACCATGGGAGACCCAAAATTATAGGCGTTGAGGCCTTGGGTAAGATAAGGAAGGATATCCACTCCTGGTGGAGTGTCCCTACCGACATCTTAACAGGGAGGGTCTGGAAGCGGATAGGTCCCCCTGGGAGAACAGTACCATCAATCGCCAAGACCACCAAAGGCGTGGTGAGGGGCAAAAGAGTAAGTCTCATGGACGATGCGATTTCCCAGTCCATGAAATTACCAGCGGCTCCGGAATCCAGATATGCTGAGACCGAATGAGAAGAAGCACCAACATGAAGGAACACAGAAAGCAGAAGACGAGAAGGGGAAGGTGATATTTCTGGGTCCAATACTCCACTTTCCAGATGAAGTGGACCCGAACGTTTTTCTGGACAAAGAGAGCAAGTGTCACGAAAATGACCTTTGCCCCCACAGTAAAGACACAGACCAAGAGTTCTGCGCCTAGCACGTTCCTCGGGGGATAGCCTGGTCCGACCCAGCTGCATGGGTTCCTCAGCTGGTAGGAGATGCTCTACGGGTCGAAGAGAGGGGAGCTCAGGCTGACTAAGAACCAAGGAGTGCTGGCGTTGCTTTTCTAAGGTCCTCTCCTGAAAGCGAATATCGATCTGGTTACACAAGGAGATAACGCCGGCCAGATCAGTGGGGATGGTTCTTCCTGCTAATTCATCCTTCACTCTATCAGACAGGCCATGCAAAAAGGTTGCGACTAAGGCCTCATTGTTCCAGCTCAACTCAGCCGACAGTATGCGGAAATGAAGCGCATACTGTCCCACAGAAGCAGACTCTTGGCGGAGACGTAAAAGGGCGCTGGCCGCTGAAGAGACACGAGCCGGTTCTTCGAAGATATTCCGAAAAAGTTTCAAGAAGCCAGACAGGCTAGAAACCACTGGATCATTCAGTTCCCACAGAGGGGCTGCCCAGGCTAAAGCTTCACCAGAGAGGAGGGAAATGATATAGGCTACCTTAGCCCGATCAGACAGGAAGTTTTGGGGCTGGAGCTCAAAATGAATCGTGCATTGGCTAAGGAACCCCCTGCAAGCCTTGGAGTCCCCAGAGAAACGGAACGGAGCTGGCAATCTTAGTGAGTGTGAGGCTGCGACTGGTGCGATAGGTACAGCCGCTGGTTGTACTTGGGGTTGCGGATTCGGGGTTCCCAAGGAGACCTGAAGCTGCTCGAATCGAGAAGCCAGATCCTGGAGGAATCGCATCACCTGGGTCTGATTTGATTCCTGGGTCTCAAGTCTGCGAACTATGCCCTGCAATGGATCATCCGCGGGAAGCGGGATGTCAGCCGGGTTCATGGCTGATCAAACTGTCAGGGTCACCTGTGGCCAGGTGACAGATGCACACCGTAGGGGGACAGGAGTGCACCGCGAGGTAGTGAACCCTATGGCTGGCTTCTGTGGATAGGAAACTGGGTGGTTGTGGAAAGCGGGACCAGAGGAGCACAACCGGGATCCCAACGGAAGCGAGAGCCAAGATTCCCCAGGGCGCGGAGTCTAAGACCCAGCTGGTCTTCTCCAGGGCCTCTAGTGGTGAGGATGTTACGCTGCAGGCTGGGACCAGGTCGCGGCCCCTGGAGTTTCCTAGCTCACGCCCCGTAGGATAAGGGGAAGCAGCAGCACACGATAGAGAGAACCGAATAACAAGCCGAAGGTCAGGGGCCACAAGCAGACAAGGATAACGAAGAACGAGCCGAAGGTCAAGGGTCACGAGCAGACAGGGATGGTCAGGGACAAGCCAATAACGTAACAGAGAGACAGACGTAGCACACGGCAGGCAGGAACCCAAACACACAATGCCTAACAAACACGTTGATCAGCCAAGCAGGCTTGCAGTGCACAGGTTAATATAGTGTTCAGTGATAGGGCCTGGGGTGGAGTCAGGCTGGGAGGAGATTATAAAGGAAGCCAGGTGAAGGAGGTCTGGTCTCTAGATGAACACATGAGGAGGAAGGTAAGATGGCAGACAAACACTACTGCATATCCATGACAGTGACGTGACCACCACCACATGAAAGGGAGGCTTACCGGATGGAGTAGACCCTGTACACATACGTGTAGAGGGTCAAACAGGCTTAGTATGTATATATCCATACATATGAAATCCCAGCTAGCACTGCACACATATGTATCCGAGATCCAAACTCAAGGATGACACCAGATATCCAAGCCCAATAGATGGATGAAAATGTCTCACATGGAAATCATGTAGAAGGAAGAAGGAGAGGGCACATAGCGTAATACCGTAAAGGATATTTAATAAACATAGGTAAGTACACTTACATTCAATCCATGAACATAGCGCTTTGCAAAACACTCAGTGGCAGCAGTGGAGTCCCCCGACGCGTTTCGCAAAACCTTGCATCGTCTGGGGTATACCTCCACTGTTGCCTGTATGCTATTTATAGGTATCAAGGACCTCCCCTCTGGTCTGCCCATTGTAACAGTACTTCCTGAAAAATCAAAAATGGCGCTGGAGCGTGCGTTCCAAGCCTCTCTATGAAACCCCTACATAGAGTGTTGCTACATCCTCATAAAGGGAAGCTGAATTGACCAGATATGGGGGATACCTCTAAATGAATCCACATCGGTGACCTGCTCACCTATGCTTGATGCAGGGCTAAACCAACCTGTCTATGGAAACCCTCATGGAAAGAAGCCGGATGCCCATCGCCACGATCATGGCGTTACACTCAAGCCACATGATAGACTCACGTGACCGTCATGTAACATCACATGACTATCGCAAAACGTCACAAGACGTACGGACGTCGCGCCTCACAGAGACGGCGCGATCGCGTCATCAACCGATGGCGCGGCGTCCCCGGAACTGAGGCTCCACCTGGTTGGTATATAGGCTGCGCTGCGCTCCACCGCCGTAAGAAGCACGGAGCGTGAGACGCAGCCAATAGCAGGGATGAATTAACTTTAAATGGTCCGCGGAGATATAACAAATCTTCCACTTCGGACCAAAGATGTGGAATCAATAGATATAAACAAAGCAATAAGAATGCAATTGTGACCACCTACTACAAACATAGAATTGATTTTTAAAGTTCAACTCTAAATAAAAACATCATAAAAATTATTTAATACTGAATATAAAATATATAAAATTATATAAAATTCATGTTGGATGACAAAAAAGAGGAGTGAACCTTATTAGCATCGAATCACAGTGTGTATAAATAAGACAACAGTCTCATACGTGAATATAAGTGTCCCATTGACAGGGACAAAACCTCCCCCTCCCAGATGAATCACAGAAGGGAGCCCATAAGCCCCAACAGTGAACTATCCAATGGGCAAACCAGAAGGTGATCCCAATCACAACACACAATATCGGATGCAGCTATACACAACGTATTAAATGCATTAAAAAACATATATCATCAAATAAATGTACAAAAAAACTGTGTTAAAAGATAAAATTTGATCCATAATCCAATAGAAACAACCATTACTAAGATTGGTCAATGAAGGAATTGATATCCCACTCAACATTTAAACCGGACGGCCTGTGCGTCTGTAGTTCATATATCCAGTAGGTCTCCAGCTGGGACACCCCTCTAATTTTGGGGGCACCCCTCCAATTAGGAATAAAGCGATCAATGATCAAAAATTGTGTACCAGTTGGATTCCTACTGTGATGTAACCTATAATGTCTAGGCACCGTATGATTAACATCACCCCCTAAAATTAATGAAACATGTTCCCCCACTCTGACCGAAAAGGGCCTGATGGTACGACCTACATATTGTTTCCCGCAAGGGCAGGTGATAAGGTATACAATATGTGTGGTGGAGCATGTACAAAATTGTTTGATCGGATATGACTTCCCTGTGTTGGTAGACCTGAACTCTAGTGTTTTAATTCTTCCAGATGTGTTGTATCTACACACACTACACTTCTTGCAGGGATGATAACCAACCAGTTGATGAAAAAAGGAAGGACGTACTGGGGGGTTGATGATATTGGGTGCTATTCTACCCCGAAGGGTAGGTGCCCCTCTAAAGACGACTTTGGCCTGGTCCGGTAGAACTGAACCGAGGATATTATCATTTTTCAAAATGTCCCAGTGCTTCGCTATGATAGCTTTCACTTGTTTATGCTGTAGGGAGAAGGAAGTGAGCATTGCCCATTTAAAGGTGTTGTTGGGTTCGGCTTTCTGTTTAACCTCCAACAAAGAACGCCTGTCAGTCTCCAGTACCTGTCCGAGATCTCTATCGATACTGACAGGATCATAACCCTTATCGATAAAACGTTGTTTGAGGATCTCGGCCTGAGTCAGAAAAGTGTTGACATCACTGCAGTTCCTCCTCAATCTGAGGAACTGACTACGCGGGACAGACTTAAGCCAGGATTGATGATGACAACTGTCCTGTGGAATGTACCCATTCCGATCGGTTTTCTTAAAGTGTGTTTGAAAACAGAACTCACGATCATGGATACTAATTTCCAAATCTAGGAACTGGATCTTCTCATGGCTGGCAGTATATGAAAGGGAAATTCCTCTATCATTGGCATTTAGATGGTCCATGAAGATCTCAAGTGATGCCACACTGCCACTCCATAGGAGGAGGATGTCGTCAATATACCTAGCCCAAAACACCAAGTGTTGGGTGTCATAGGCATAGACGACATCCTCCTCTCATTTGGCCATGAAAAGGTTGGCCAGACTGGGGGCGTATTTAGCCCCCATGGCCTAACCTCTCAGCTGGAGGTAAAAGTTGCCATTAAACCAGAAGTAACTGCTTCTCGTTGCGAACTCCAACAATTCCATAATAAAAATCCTTTGAAAGGGAGCTAAAGTCTCTTCCTTCTCCAAGAAATACTGTACAGCCTCTAACCCCTTACTATGTGGGATACATGTATAAAGCGAGGCTACATCAGCTGTCACCAGGATGTAGTCACCTCCTATATTCACATCCTGAAGTTTTCTGATAGTAGCCCCGGTGTCCGCCAAATAAGATGGTACACGTCTGACCAACGGTTGGAGATAATGGTCAATGTAGCGGCCAATTCTAGATGTAACAGAATTGATCCCGCTCACAATTGGACGACCGGGTGGGTGCACGGGATCTTTATGGACCTTCGGTAAATAGTAAATGGTCGGTATCCTAGGGACAGTAGGGACCAAAAACGCTTTTTATTTTTTGTTTAAAATGTTTCTAGAGAAACCGCTGTCAACCGAGCTCTGAAGTTCAGTTTTGAACTTAGAAGTAGGATTGGAGGACATCGGTAAATAGGTGTTAGGCTCATGTAGGATTCTGAACATTTCTTTTTCATAATCAGATTTGTCCAGAACCACTATGCCTCCACCTTTGTCTGCAGGGCGAATCACCAAGTCCCTGTTAGAACACAGGGACTTGAGGCCCACACTGGACACAGTTTGACGAGAACCGCGTCTCTCTGGAATTTCTGACAAGTCCTTCAGTACTAGATCTCTGAAGATACTGACAGAGGGTGCTACGGGAACGGGGGGATTAAACAACGACGGGTTGGATAGACCCGAGTGTACCGTCCCAAACGCAGCTGCCCTAGCCTCACTCACAATGGGATTAGTGATGAGGTACCATTGTATATTGACCTTACAAATATACTTTTGTAGGTCGATAAAGGTACCGAACTTATCAAGTTTCTTAGGGGGGCAAACTTGAGACCTTTGTCCAAAACTGATAGTTCTTCAGGGGTAAATTCCTTAGTACTTAGGTTAAAAACACCCTGGCCTTTTAAACTCTCCTTTTTCCTTTCCTGAACTCTCTGCCCCCCTCTGGTCCCTCTCTTGGATCTAAACCTCTTTTGTGAGTGTCTCGAACCTCGTGAAAATCCCGTGTATTATGGTTTTGTGAATTGGAATGGCCGGGACTATAATAAGAAGGTTCGGGAGGGTACCTAACACGTGTATGATAGCTATCATCACGTATCTCACCCAAAGGGGTAAATCTATTGTGGGTGGAGACGGGGGGGGGGACCATAATATGGTGTATAGTCATAATGGGATGATGGAACAGTTCTTTGTCGAGTTGGAGAGACATTATATGAATAGTCTTCATACCCATGATGACGTGGACCACTATGATGACGTGAGTGACCTCTAGATGAACCTCTGGTCCCTCTTGTCCCTCTAGATTTCCCCCTGCCCCGTTGGTGAGTGGGGGTATGAGGATTTCTAGATGGAAATGCTCGAGCAGGGCCTCCTTGTGAACTGAACACAGGGGCTGGGACACTGGGTGCAATCACGGACTGGGTCAGTGAAGGACCATTGGTAGAAATCTGGACAGAACTACTTGAGGAGGGGGCAGAATCCATCTCCACTCCAAAGGATGTTAGAAACAGCTTCTGCCACCCAAACACAGTATTGTTCCTATTGTCCCCAGCATCCCTGGAGTATTTCTTATGCTTTTTTAACTTCTGATCTCTATCCTCTTTCTCAAGATGATTCTGTAGGCTAGTAGATAGAGAAAGATACTCAAGAGATTGTTTATGTGAAAAAAGTTTCTCCTTGAGTTCTTTAATTTCTCTATCTAACTCCGTTAATCTAGCCTTTTTTCTAGAGATCAGGACACCTAAAAATTTAATCCCGGCGTCATTGAAATAATTAAACCAGGAATCAATCTCTGAATCTCCCTGCTGGGGTTGAACCTCCCAACGGAGACTTCTGGGAACCATACGATCTACTATGTATTGCTCCAGAAAGACCAAGTCCCATTTTAGATGTAATTCCGTGGACATAACATTTTTTAGTCTGGTGAATAAACCTCCTATCTCGGTGTCACTGATGGTGGTAGAAAACACACCTTCAGTGTTAACAGTGCGAGAAGCTCTGTAATCAAATACATCCATGGCTGGGTGTGTAATGATCAGAGTGAGTAGCTGCAGCAAATATACAAAATCCAAAATAGAACAAAAATACAAACAATATTCGCGCTGCTAACACATGTAAGCAGCTACAATACCTGTGGAAAAGGTAACAACAAAGAATATACAAAAATGTAGCGCTATGCGTAATAACAATATAAGACACCCAAGTGCTCAAGGTGACTAGATCACAATGGATCTAATAATGAGTCCCGATATATGAAAATACAAAACACAAAAAAGAAAAGTCTTTGAACATTCACCATTTTTTGAACCGGACAGTTTCAATTTTATTCACGGTCTTGTCATCAAAGTATTGAGTGACTTGTGACGTGACCACCACCACATGAAAGGGAGGCTTACCAGATGGAGTAGACCCTGTACACATACGTGTAGAGGGTCAAACAGGCTTAGTATGTATATATCCGTACATATGAAATCCCAGCTAGCACTGCACACATATGTATCCGAGATCCAAACTCAAGGATGACACCAGATATCCAAGCCCAATAGATGGATGAAAATGGCTCACATGGAAATCATGTAGAAGGAAGAAGGAGAGGGCACATAGCGTAATACCGTAAAGGATATTTAATAAACGTAGGTAAGTACACTTACATTCAATCCATGAACATAGCGCTTTGCAAAACACTCAGTGGCAGCAGTGGAGTCCCCGACGCGTTTCGCAAAACCTTGCATCGTCTGGGGTATACCTCCACTGTTGCCTGTATGCTATTTATAGGTATCAAGGGCCTCCCCTCTGGTCTGCCCATTGTAACAGTACTTCCTGAAAAATCAAAAATGGCGCTGGAGCGTGCGTTCCAAGCCTCTCTATGAAACCCCTACATAGAGTGTTGCTACATCCTCATAAAGGGAAGCTGAATTGACCAGATATGGGGGATACCTCTAAATGAATCCACATCGGTGACCTGCTCACCTATGCTTGATGCAGGGCTAAACCAACCTGTCTATGGAAACCCTCATGGAAAGAAGCCGGATGTCCATCGCCACGATCATGGCGTTACACTCAAGCCACATGATAGACTCACGTGACCGGCATGTAACATCACATGACTATCGCAAAACGTCACAAGACGTACGGACGTCGCGCCTCACAGAGACGCGCGATCGCGTCATCAACCGATGGCGCGGCGTCCCCGGAACTGAGGCGCCACCTGGTTGGTATATAGGCTGCGCTGCGCTCCACCGCCGTAAGAAGCACGGAGCGTGAGAGGCAGCCAATATTTGGCGGACACCGGGGCTACTATCAGAAAACTTCAGGATGTGAATATAGGAGGTGACTACATCCTGGTGACAGCTGATGTAGCCTCGCTTTATACATGTATCCCACATAGTAAGGGGTTAGAGGCTGTACAGTATTTCTTGGAGAAGGAAGAGACTTTAGCTCCCTTTCAAAGGATTTTTATTATGGAATTGTTGGAGTTCGCAACGAGAAGCAGTTACTTCTGGTTTAATGGCAACTTTTACCTCCAGCTGAGAGGTTAGGCCATGGGGGCTAAATACGCCCCCAGTCTGGCCAACCTTTTCATGGCCAAATGGGAGGAGGATGTCGTCTATGCCTATGACACCCAACACTTGGTGTTTTGGGCTAGGTATATTGACGACATCCTCCTCCTATGGAGTGGCAGTGTGGCATCACTTGAGATCTTCATGGACCATCTAAATGCCAATGATAGAGGAATTTCCCTTTCATATACTGCCAGCCATGAGAAGATCCAGTTCCTAGATTTGGAAATTTGTATCCATGATCGTGAGTTCTGTTTTCAAACACACTTTAAGAAAACCGATCGGAATGGGTACATTCCACAGGACAGTTGTCATCATCAATCCTGGCTTAAGTCTGTCCCGCGTAGTCAGTTCCTCAGATTGAGGAGGAACTGCAGTGATGTCAACACTTTTCTGACTCAGGCCGAGATCCTCAAACAACGTTTTATCGATAAGGGTTATGATCCTGTCAGTATCGATAGAGATCTCGGACAGGTACTGGAGACTGACAGGCGTTCTTTGTTGGAGGTTAAACAGAAAGGCGAACCCAACAACACCTTTAAATGGGCAATGCTCACTTCCTTCTCCCTACAGCATAAACAAGTGAAAGCTATCATAGCGAAGCACTGGGACATTTTGAAAAATGATAATATCTTCGGTTCAGTTCTACCGGACCAGGCCAAAGTCGTCTTTAGAGGGGCACCTACCCTTCGGGGTAGAATAGCACCCAATATCATCAACCCCCCAGTACGTCCTTCCTTTTTTCATCAACTGGTTGGTTATCATCCCTGCAAGAAGTGTAGTGTGTGTAGATACAACACATCTGGAAGAATTAAAACACTAGAGTTCAGGTCTACCAACACAGGGAAGTCATATCCGATCAAACAATTTTGTACATGCTCCACCACACATATTGTATACCTTATCACCTGCCCTTGCGGGAAACAATATGTAGGTCGTACCATCAGGCCCTTTTCGGTCAGAGTGGAGGAACATGTTTCATTAATTTTAGGGGGTGATGTTAATCATACGGTGCCTAGACATTATAGGTTACATCACAGTAGGAATCCAGCTGGTACACAATTTTTGATCATTGATCACTTTATTCCTAATTGGAGGGGTGCCCCCAAAATTAGAGGGGTGTCCCAGCTGGAGACCTACTGGATATATGAACTACAGACGCACAGGCCGTCCGGTTAAAATGTTGAGTGGGATATCAATTCCTTCATTGACCAATCTTAGTAATGGTTGTTTCTATTGGATTATGGATCAAATTTTATCTTTTAACACAAAGTTTTTTTGTACATTTATTTTATGATATATGTTTTTTAATGCATTTAATACGTTATGTATAGCTGCATCCGATATTGTGTGTTGTGATTGGGATCACCTTCTGGTTTGCCCATTGTATAGTTCACTGTTGGGGCTTATGGGCTCCCTTCTGTGATTCATCTGGGAGGGGGAGGTTTTGTCCCTGTCAATGGGACACTTATATTCACGTATGAGACTGTTGTCTTATTTCTACACACTGTGATTCGATGCTAATAAGGTTCACTCCCCTTTTTTGTCATCAAACATTCATTTTATATAATTTTATATATTTTATATTCAGTATTAAATAATTTTTATGATGTTTTTATTTAGAGTTGAACTTTAAAAATCAATTCTATGTTTGTAGTAGGTGGTCACAATTGCATTCTTATTGCTTTGTTTCCATCTATTGATTCCACATCTTTGGTCCGAAGTGGAAGATTTGTTATATCTCCGCGGACCATTTAAAGTTAATTCATCCCTGCTATTGGCTGCGTCTCACGCTCCGTGCTTCTTACGGCGGTGGAGCGCAGCGCAGCCTATATACCAACCAGGTGGAGCCTCAGTTCCGGGGACGCCGCGCCATCGGTTGATGACGCGATCGCGCCGTCTCTGTGAGGCGCGACGTCCGTACGTCTTGTGACGTTTTGCGATAGTCATGTGATGTTACATGACGGTCACGTGAGTCTATCATGTGGCTTGAGTGTAACGCCATGATCGTGGCAATGGACATCCGGCTTCTTTCCATGAGGGTTTCCATAGACAGGTTGGTGTAGCCCTGCATCAAGCATAGGTGAGCAGGTCACCGATGTGGATTCATTTAGAGGTATCCCCCATATCTGGTCAATTCAGCTTCCCTTTATGAGGATGTAGCAACACTCTATGTAGGGGTTTCATAGAGAGGCTTGGAACGCACGCTCCAGCGCCATTTTTGATTTTTCAGGAAGTACTGTTACAATGGGCAGACCAGAGGGGAGGTCCTTGATACCTATAAATAGCATACAGGCAACAGTGGAGGTATACCCCAGACGATGCAAGGTTTTGCGAAACGCGTCGGGAGACTCCACTGCTGCCAGTGAGTGTTTTGCAAAGCGCTATGTTCATGGATTGAATGTAAGTGTACTTACCTACGTTTATTAAATATCCTTTACAGTATTACGCTATGTGCCCTCTCCTTCTTCCTTCTGCATGATTTCCATGTGAGCCATTTTCATCCATCTATTGGGCTTGGATATCTGGTGTCATCCTTGAGTTTGGATCTCGGATACATATGTGTGCAGTGCTAGCTGGGATTTCATATGTACGGATATATACATACTAAGCCTGTTTGACCCTCTACACGTATGTGTACAGGGTCTACTCCATCCGGTAAGCCTCCCTTTCATGTGGTGGTGGTCACGTCACAAGTCACTCAATACTTTGAACATTCACCATTTTTGAACCGGACAGTTTCAATTTTATTCACGGTCTTGTCATCAAAGACTTTTCTTTTTTGTGTTTTGTATTTTCATATATCGGGACTCATTATTAGATCCATTGTGATCTAGTCACCTTGAGCACTTGGGTGTCTTATATTGTTATTACGCATAGCGCTACATTTTTGTATATTCTTTGTTGTTACTTTTTCCACAGGTATTGTAGCTGCTTACATGTGTTAGCAGCGCGAATATTGTTTGTATTTTCGTTTTGATTTAATGCTGGGTACTTTTGAAATATTTAGTTATATTGTCTTCATTGACATTATGGCTATGGACATGTCAGACCACTCTCCTCTGCTGGCTACCTTTTGGGGTATCTCAACAGGAGCAAGTTGGGCCTTGTGGAAGCTTAATAGACATGTGCACTGCTAAAAAAATGTGTTCATTTTCGTTTCATTCGTTTTCTAGCTTTTTTTGGAAATTCAGAAAATTCTGAAATTCTGAAATTCTGACATTCGGAAATTCAAAATTCGTAAATTCGGAATTCTGAAATTCTGAAATTTTTCGAACTCTTACTTTTCGAATTTCCGAATTTTCGAATTTCCGAAATTTCGAATTTCCGAAATCTCAAATTTCGGAATTTCCGAAATCTCAAATTTCGGAATTTCCGAAATCTCAAATTTCGAAATTTCCGAATGTCGTAATTTCGAAAATTCGTAATTCGAAAATTCAGAATTCAAAAATTCGGAAATGTCAAAATTCGGATATTTCGGAATTAACGAATTTGTCAAAATTAGTTAAAAAACGAATTCGGAACCAACTAATTGCACATGTCTATAACTTAATATGTTTTGACTCTAGATAATTATTACCCGTGAATCTATACGTGCTTTGACCTCTTTTCTGGAAGGCCCCTTCACACTGCGGCGGTGGGTGCGGTGGCGGTATAGTGTCGGGATTGCTGAGGTATTCGGCCGCTAGCAGTGCGGTTTTAACCCCCGCTAGCGGCCGAAAAAGGGTTAATACCACCCGCAAACCACGGCTACAGCCGCGATTTGCGGGCGGTTTTACCGCGGTGTCCCATTCATTTCAGTGGGAAGGAGCGGTGGGGGAGCGGTAAACACACCGCTCCTCTCACCGCTCCAAAGATGCGGCTAGCAGGTCTTTTTTCACGTCCTGTTAGCGCACCGCTCTAGTGTGAAAGCCCTCGGGGCTTTCACATTGGAGAAACAGCAGCCGCTGTTTAGGCTCGGTTTGCAGGCGCTATTTTTAGCACAATAGCGCCTGCAAACCGCCCCAGTGTGAAAGGGGACAAAATGAGTGTAAATACTGCTTCTTTTATGATGGTGTGGGACACTATGAAGGCCTAATTGAGAGGTCTCCTTATGAAAGAAATTAGTCAGGTTAAATCTGACAGCAGGAGGGAGATAAATCAAGTAGATGAAAGAGTGATTGCGGCTGAGACTGCCTACGGTTTAGATCCAACTCCTGCAAATTGTTCATCTTGGGTAGAAGCACAATCTCATATTCCTCCCACTGACACCAATGATGGGGCACTATTCCTCCCACTGACACCAATGATGGGGCACTATTCCTCCCACTGACACCAATTAAGGAGCATTCTTACCAACGCCAGTACATTTTCTACTCCTACTGGCCACAGTCCCGCCCCTCTAAAGATAGTCAGTACTTGCACCTACTACTGTGTGTCAGGTTTTTGGCCACCAACATGGATCCAAAGATCAGTTACAGATGAGTTTGCCTGCTGTTGAGAAGGATATTTGGCAAACTTGATCTACAGGTAAATGGGCAGCCTTGGAATGCTTACATTTTAATGTGTTTTTGGATACACAAACATTGTACCTTTTATGCTAACCCAGGACATCAGTGCTACAGAACCACGGTTACTGCTTAGCCACAGATTGATTCCCGCAAATGACACTGTACATTTTACACTGAAAAATATGTAAAAAAATTATCCAAAAAAATCCTTTTTCATTTTGTGTTGTAGTATTGCTCGCCATATTCATTGCCTCAGCCAATGGAATTGAAACAGAAGTTATTCCTCGCAACCCATTGGAAGGGGACCTTGTTATTATTAATATCATTGGCATCGCAGAAAACATACGATTCTCTGAGTGGTACCTTGGAAACGACACATCTGCTGAAAATCAGATTATAAGGTACAACAATGGAGATGGTTCTCAAAACAACGGAACAAAATACTTTATTGGAACCAACATCTATCCTAATGGCTCGTTGGAGATTCAGAAAGTCCAAAAAGCATTTGAGGGTAGTTACACCGTTTTTATCCAGGGGATGTCTAATCCATATCAACAGACTGGTAAGTAATTTGTTCTTTCACATTTGTTGAAAAAAACTGATTTTAATAAAGATCCTACAGAGGTTGCTAGGGGATCCTTAAGCAGTAGCGGATCAATTTTCCTCTTGATGGTTCCTGTACAGTTCAATCATTCCACCAATGAAAGTTCTTTGCTGACTACCAATGTGAGGATGCACTACACTGTCCACCAACGTATGGCCAATTTTTTCCACTGACCCCCAATGAAAGGGGACTCTTCAATAATGACCACTCATGTAAGGGGTAATTTCTTCTTCCACTGACCACCAATGTGAGGGAGTCAATCTCTTCTGACTACTGCCATGTAAGGTGACTATTCTTGATTGAACAGCACCAATGCTAAATAGCCCTTCTTCACTGACAACCTCCATATAAGCTGATTCTTCACTGACCAGCACCAATGTAAGGGAGCCATTGAGTGACCACCACCATGTAAGGTAACTCTTCTCCACTGACCACTACCTTTGTAAGGAGAAACCTTTTCATTTACTACTAGGTACCCCAAATTTCTTATTTTTAGTTCTAAATGTATATCTACAACTTTTTGATCACACTAATGTACCATAAACTGTAGATATCATCATTTTGACTGGGTGTTTCCTGAGAGCTAAAAGATAAAAGGTAGAGGAAGACTGATATAGATATTGCAAGAATTTTGACTTTTAAGACATGTTAATGGTATGTTTTGCCATTACACTAATGCCTCGTTTCCAGTGAGCGGATCGGTTCGGTACGGTTCGGTACAGTACTCAATTTTGGGTGTTTCCATTATGAAAGCGTGCCATAAAACCGTACCGTACCGCACCATTCAGGGTCCTGCTTCAGATGTGGGGCCATAGAAAATGGAACGGTTCGGTTAGGGCGGAGCTACAATACATTCCACTGATTGGCGGACACGCTAGGCATTTTTTCTAAACCCTGTATGGCCCCTGACGGTCCGACTTGCAGTGGAAACACTCACCAGAATAGACCGGACCATTCTAACTGTTCCAAACTGTACCGACCCGAAACGTTCCGCTCAGTGGAAACGAGGCATTAGAGACAGTTGGTTGACCCAGAGTAAAGCTACTATGCCTCAGTTTTTATTATGTTACTTTAAAACATCATATAAGCTGGCCCAAAAAAAAAAAACCTTGGCCCCAGTTTTTGTCAATTGAGAGATAAACATTCAACTGATGGGCACCACAGTTATGAAAGGAGGTGATCCAAACTCTTCCCCAAAAAATGTGATTATGAGGAAGGGATCCCTGTAGTAATGCAGAAGTTATGCCTTTGTTGAATGATTTTTCATAAGTTAAATCAGAACTCCAGGTATAATCTTAACTGTGATTGGACATCACTGCCCCTCCTCTCAGCTTTCTCCAGTTGAAGAACACATTGTATTCACTGAATCTGTATCTGGGGGGAAATTTTTACTGCTGCAGTTTAACCACTTGACCACTGGGCACTTAAACCCCCTTAATAACCAGACCAATTTTCAGCTTTCGGTGCTCTCACATTTTGAATGACAATTACTCAGTCATACAACACTGTACCCATATGAATTTTTTGTCCTTTTTTTCACACAAATAGAGCTTTCTTTTGGTGGTATTTAATCACTGTTGGGTTTTTTATTTTTTGCGCTATAAGAAAAAAAAGACTGAAAATTTTGTAAAAAAATGATTTTTTTTTCGTTTCTGTTATAAAATTTTGCAAATTACTATTTTTTCTTCATAAATTTTGGCCAAAATTTATACTGCTACATATCTTTGGTAAAAATAAGTACAAATTGGTGTATATTATTTGGTCTTTGTGAAAGTTATAGAGTCCACAAGCTATGGTGCCAATATCTGAAAATTGATCACACCTGAAGTACTGACGGCCTATCTTATTTCTTGAGACCCTAACATGCCAGAAAAGTACAAATACCCCCCAAATGACCCCTTTTTGGAAAGAAGACATTCCAAGGTATTCAGAAAGAGGCATTGTGAGTTTTTTGAAGTTGTCATTTTTTCCCACAATTCTTTGCAAAATCAAGATTTTTTTTTTCTCTTTTTTTTTTTTTCACAAAATTGTCATATTAGCAGGTTATTTCTCACACACAGCATATGCATTCCACAAATTACACCCCAAAACACATTCTGCTATTACTCCCGAGTATGGCGATACCACATGTGTGAGACTTTTACACAGCGTGGCCACATACAGAGGCCCAACATGCAGGGAGCACCTTCAGGCGTTCTGGAGCACCCAGGCCAATTCTGACATTTCTCTCCTACATGTAAAAATCATCATTTGTTTGCTAGAAAATTACATAGAACCCCAAAACATTATATATGTTTTTTTAGCAAAGACCTTAGAGAATATAATGGTGGTTGTTGGAACTTTTTATCTCGCACGATATTTGTGCAGCAATTTTTTTAACGCGTTTTTACGGAAAAAATATGTTTTGTGCTTAAAAAAAAAAAAAAACAGTAAAGTTAGCCCAATGTTTTTGCATAATGTGAAAGATGAAGTTACGCCGAGTAAATAGATACCTAACATGTCACCCTTAAAAATTGCACACACTCGTGGAATGGCGCCAAACTTCGCTACTTAAAAAATCCCCATAGGCGACGCTTTGAATATTTTTACTGGTTACATGTTTTGAGTTAGAGGAGGTCTAGGGCCAAAATGATTGCTCTCGCTCTAACGTTCGCAGAGATACCTCACATGTGTGGTTTGAAAACCGTTTTCATATGTGGGCGGGACTTACGTATGCGTTCGCTTCTGTATGCGAGCTCACAGGGACAGGGGCGCTTTAAAAAAAAATAATATTTTTATTGTTCATTTTACTTTATTTATTTTAGTTTGACATGTTTTTCCGCCCCAAAAACATTTTTTTGATCACTTTTATACCTATTACAAGGAACGTAAACATCCCTTGTAATAGGAATATGGCATGACAGGTCCTCTTTACAGTGATATATGGGGTCAATAAGACCCCACATCTCACCTCTAGGCTGGGAAGCCTAAAAAAAAAAACAAAAAAAAACAACAATCCTGGCTTTGATCGTAGCGGTGAGTCGGTAGAAGCACCGGAGGGCGGCGGGGGGGGGGGGACATCCCCTCTCGCCTCCCGTAAGAATGATCAAGCGGCGGAACAGCCACTATGATTGTTCTTATGGTGTAGGGAATCGCCGGCTGAAAAAGCTGATATCTGAATGATGCCTGTAGCTGCTCCCATCATTCAGATATCCCCGCACAAAATCAAGGACGTCATATGACGGCCGGCGGGCGGGAAGTGGTTATTGCAGAGTATTGCCGGGCATTGCGGAGTATTGCCGGGCATTGCGGAGTATTGCCGGGCATTGCGGAGTATTGCCGGGCATTGCGGAGTATTGCGGACTATGGCAGGGTATTGCGGAGTATGGCAGGGTATTGCACAGGGGGTATTGCACAGGGTATTGCAGAGTATTGTGCAGGGTATTGCAGAGTATTGTGCAGGGTATTGTGCAGGGTATTGCAGAGTATTGTGCAGGGTATTGCAGAGCATTGTGCAGGGTATTGCAGAGTATTGTGCAGGGTATTGCAGAGTATTGTGCAGGGTATTGCAGAGTATTTTGCAGAGTATTGCGCAGGGTATTGCAGAGTATTGCGCAGGGTATTGCAGAGTATTGCGCAGGGTATTGCAGAGTATTGCACCAGGGTATTGCAGAGTATTGCACCAGGGTATTGCAGAGTATTGCACCAGGGTATTGCGCAGGGTATTTTGCAGAGTATTGGCAGGGTATTTTGCAGAGTATTGGCAGGGTATAGCACAGGGATGGCTGAGCAGGGATGGATGGATGGCTGGATCTGTGTCTGCAATTGTCACAGATCCAGCCCACAGAGCTGCTGCCTTGATCTGCTCCCTCCCCCTCTCCTCTCACACTGTACCGATCGGTACAGAGAGGGGAGAGAGGAACCGGCGTCATCACATGACGCCGGTCTGTTTACAAGTGATTGCTCCGTCATTTGACGGAGCGATCACGTGGTAAACGGCCGCTATCAGCGGCGATTTACCGCGATTCGTGATCCGCCGGGTCCTCTGGACCCGGCGGTCACGGAGTTTCCCGTGTGCGTGCCCCAGGGGGCGCGCGGGAGCGCGATTCTGGGAGGACGTTATATAACGTCCTCCCAGAGTTAAGCAACCACCTTGTCGACGTTATTTGTCGGCAGGTGGTTGCTAAGTGGTTAAAAACCTGTTTTGGAAGGGAATGAGCAGACCATAACTTGACTTGCCTAGGTTAGAAAGTAAGGTTTAATGCAAACCTGTGCTAGAACCCAAAATGTAAACAGCTATGCTATACCAAATAGTAGACTTGTGCACAACGGAAAAATTTGTTTAGTTTAGTTTAGTTTCTTTTTGGTCCTGTTGATTCGTAATTTTGCTAAACGGGATTTTTCGTGTTCAGACTAATTCGTAGTTTCGCAAGCGACATTTTTCGTTGAATTGGAATGATTCGTATTAATGTAAGCCTTATTTTTAGTTGATTTATAATTCGTACTTTCGGTAGAGTACATTGTTTTTCGTTGATTCTGGACACAACTCCTACTTTCCTAACTTTTTTTGGTTCGTTAGATTCGTAATTTTCCGTGTCTCTCTCACAATGGCGCTGCCTATTTTACTTTCGTTTTTGACATGCCTCCGCCCCTGTACACCATTTTGAGAGGGAGTTCAGCACGGTGAGGGAGGAGCAGAGAGTAGAGCAGATTGTACGAATCCATTCGAAGCATATTAACAATCTGCTCTTCTCTCTGCTCCTCCCTCACCGTGCTGAACTTCCTCTCAAAATGGTGTACAGGGGCGGAGGCATGTCAAAAACGAAAGTAAAATACGAGATTTCGAATCGTTACAAATAACCGTGATGTATTTAGAAAAGTACGAATCCATTCGAAGCACGTTAGGCAGCTCCATTGTGAGAGAGACACGAAAAATTACGAATCAACAAACCAAAAAAGTTACAAATGTATGAATCCATTTGAAGCACGTTAGGCAGCGCCATTGTGAGAGAGACACGGAAAATTATGAATCAACGAACCAAAAAAAAGTTACGAATGTACGAATCCATTTGAAGCATATTAACATTCGTAACTCTTTTTTGGTTCGTTAATTTGTAATTTTCCGTGTCTCTCACAATGGCGCTGCCTAACGTGCTTCAAATGGATTCGTACATTCTGAACTTTTTTTTGGTTCGTTGATTCAGAATTTTCCGTGACGGATCACAACAAGATGACTTGCTGTTGCATTAGGCCGCATTAATGCAACAACGAATTATGCCGAAGGCATTCAGGCATTCGCTATTTGCGATATAATTTATGTTGGATTTGGTTTTATTTGTAATTGCTTTGTTCGGAAATTCAAATGCTTCCGAACGTCCGAAAGTTGCTAAATTCGTACGAATTTTGATTAGTTACGAAACGAATTGCACAAGCCTACCAAATAGCAGCTAGCCTAAGCCGTTAGGTCAGACCTTATATTTTACCATCTTTCTAGCATAGTCCATAGCCAATCCAATGTGGCAATCACATAATCATTGCAGAGAATAGAAACACCACTCATTTCACAACAAAATGCTTGGTGCCTGAACAACCGATCTCTATAGGCTTTTTGGGGCTTTGGACTGTACTGAAGGGACAGAGTAGGCTACAGAAAAGACCTATTCATTTATGCTGCTTGGTCTACCAGTAAAGCTGTATGTAGCGGGTACTTGAATTTAGGGGAAGCATCTGGGTGGTAGTGTAACCCAGATGTCTTGATTGTTAGGAAATTCAAGGTTCCCTTTGTGAATCTTGGAGGACTCTGGTGGTGTGAAGTTACCGCCGGCCTATAGGTGGCGTTGTTGCCTTGGACCGGGGTTGGGCTTGCACCGCAAGACTGTGCCATTTTGTCCTCCCCTGGAGCTGGTACAGCGGGGCGGGGAACCCGCTGTGGCGCGAAGGGAGAGGTCATAAAAGGGGCGGGCGCCCTGATCACGGGGTTAGAGTACGGAGTGAGAAGATGCGGCCGCACCCAGGCACCTTCAGCCTGGGTGCTGGCGTTCCGGTGTTCCAGGCCTAGGTGACCTTGACCTAGCCGGAGCAGAGATGGAGTCCATCTCAGGCACCTTTAGCCTGGGGTGAGGTACTATGGTGGATGCCTGGGGCTCAGTACCTTCGACTTAGTTCCGCGAGGGTGGAGGAATCCGAGGGGGCCCTAACTCCTTGGGTGCCCGTGTCTGAGTTTGTGAGGACTGGTGTGCAGTAACTTCTCTGAAGAGTCCGGCGCAGCATCGCTGGTGACGGAGAGGCCTCCATTTCTCCCTTGGACGGATTTCTTTCCCTGACAGGGGCAGAGCGAGCGAAGGTAGTTCACGTTCTACATCACCTAGTCAGTGGCAGTGACTATTCACCACTGGTGACAGCACAGTGGTCGGCAGCAGAAGGGAAAGGATTGTGCCTCGATCTGTCCCCATTTTCCAAAGTAAGAAACTGTTTTATTGCTTGGCAAGAAGAATAAAACTGAGTTGGACCTATTCACTGTGTGGAACTCTGGTTACTAGGAGCAAAGGAGTCAGGGACGAAGTACTGGACTTGACTCTAGGACACCTACAAAAGACCCAATTTGCTGGCTTTCACCTCTTAGCTATGGAGGACACGGGCCGTGGTGTATCTCATCTCTCTCTCCCAGGTACCCCTAGACAACAGCCGTATAACCGATAAAGATAGAGAGAGGGGTGAGCCCGCTACATGTACATTTTGAGTTTTTCTTTACAGTTTCACTTCACAACATGTAAGTAAGTGGTAAAAGGAGGTAACTGAGTTTCCTTCGTAAAGAAGGGCCATATGGCTGTCAAGAAGAGACCTCTCTGATAAAACTAAAACTCTGATCCTTTAGGGTACCTTCACACTGAAGCGATCGGTGCGTCGGCGGTAAAGTGCCTCCATTTTTAGCGTCGTTTTTGCCGCGATTTTCGGCCACTAGCGGGGCGGTTTTAACCCCAGCTAGCGGCCGAAAAAGGGTTAAAAAAGGCTTTGCGGCGTTTTGCGGGCTGTTCAAAGACGCTACCCCATTGTTTTCAATGGGCAGGGGCGCTTTAGGAGTGGTATATTCACCACTCCTACAGCGCTTTAAAGATGCGGCTGGCAGGACTTTTTTTAGCGTCCTGCCAGCGCAACGCTCCAGTGTGAAAGCCCTCAGGCTTTCACACTGGAGATAAAGGAGCTGCTCTTTCAGGGCACTTTGCAGGCGCTATTTTAAGCACAATAGCGCCTGCAAAGCGCCTCAGTGTGAAAGCAGCCTTAGCTGGGAAATGTTAAAAAAATCAAGGTGTTCCCTCGAAAAGGTTCCATTTCCACAGTTCCATAGGTTCTTTGCTTCCACTTTGTATACATTTGTGTGAAAAAGTATTTGCCCCCTTTCTGATTTTAATTTTTTTTGCATATTTGTCACACTTAAATGACTCAGATCAAACAAATGTTATTATTACACAAAGATAATCCGAGTAAATACAAAATGCAGTTTTTAAATGATGGTCGATCAAGGGGTTAAATATGTTCCCCATTAGTGATTCTTACTGTGTGGGGGAGGGGACTGACTGGGGAAGGTGACCGATCTGTGTCCCTATGTACAAGGGACACAGCATCGGTCTCCTTTCTCCCTGACAGGACATGGATCTGTGTGTTTACACACAGATCCACGTCCTGCCTCTGTAACAGCCGATCGCGTGTACCTGGCGGACATCACCACTGGCATCACGTGACGCAATGGGCACAGCTGTTCCCCACGCCACGCGCCCTCGGCGGCGCGGGGCGGGATGTAACACAGCAGGACGTCCAGGGACGTCCACCCGGCACTTGAGAGCCGCGCTGCAGACGTCTTTCGCCTATAGTGCGGGTCTCAAGTGGTTAAAGTAGCGCAATTTCAAAGTAGCAAGGTCAGCGCGATTTCAGATGCTACTTGATAGACATCTGTGTGGCTTCATGCACAGATGTCCATTGAAGTCGCACCTGAAATCGGCAAAAGTAGTGCAGGAACTACTTTTGCAAATCGGTGCGGCGTCGCAAAATCGGTGTCATTGCCTCCAATAGGCTGCGACTTGTCATCTCTCAAATCACATGACAAATCGCTCCAATGTGAACCTAGGCTTAGTTATACTTTTAGTGTAGGTCATGGGTGACAGGTCCCAGGAACGTCTCTATATTCCAGTGTAACACACCCCCTTAGGAGCTGCTGGTTTTAGTTTTGGGCCTTGCACGTTACCTCAGTATTCGTTGTCTAGGGGAAGAAAGTCTGTAGAAACTCCAATGTCCACACAAGATGTAAAACCCTCTGCAGTTAGGTTTTATTTTCTTTTGCATAAAACATATGAAGAATAGTAGAAGGGTGAAGGGAAGGGGTAGGTTCAGGTACACAGTACAGATCACTGGGGAAAAACTCCTCAACTATACAGTCATTCACCACTCTTCCTGGAGTGAGTATTGCTCACCCGGATAGGCCCCTCTCACCTGACCTAGCAGCCGGTATGATGCACAAACTATAATCAGGATCCTCTGCCACAGGACTTAACTCCCAAACTTCCAGCCAAACAGTCAAGAGCCTTTAAGCCAGGGGTCATAAACTGGCGGCCCTCCAGCTGTTGCGAAACTACAAGTCCCATCATGCCTCTCCCTGTGGGAATCATGCTTGTAACTGTCAGCCTTGCAATGCCTCATGGGACTTGTAGTTTCGCAACAGCTGGAGGGCCACCAGTTTGAGACCCCTGCTTTAAGCCGACCCGGCAGACTGCAAGGTAAACTTTAGTTGCGGTGCATCCTCCAATAGAATCACCAGGCCCTCCTCAAGACACCAGCCTTCCGCTTGGTCTTTTCCAGGACAGGTCCTCCCCTGGTTTCCTCCATTGAGTGGCTTCCTCCCTCAGGATGGACAGCACAGGATCACCTTCAAAGTGTAGGCTCCAGTCAGCATAACTGGGCCTACTCGGCAGAGTTGCAGCCTCGGACCAACATGGCTCCGAGGCTGAAATCACACAATATACCCCTCACGCCAGGAATGCCGCGGGGGGACGAAGGACCCCAAAAGATGGTGTCTGCCCCTTAAGTACCCTTCCCCAGCATGCTCAGCGGGTAGACCACGCCCACTGAACTGTTCCCGGGGAAGGTACCCAATGCACTCGGACTTGTCAATCTTCCACATTGGCCTGAGGTGGTAACGCCACCTACAGGCAAACAGTGGGAAGTTTTCCAACACAGCCATAGCTGGAACAGAGGCTAATTTAACATTAATCCTTTACATCTGAGCCTAACTATTGGCTCAGATACCCTCTAAATTTAACATAGCGCCCACTCATTGTGAGCAGGGCGCTACACCAGATTGCACACTTTCCTGGAAACAAGGCTCGTCAGCAACGGGTGCTGCAGCGACTACCAGCTCAATACTGGCTTTATCACAGGTCACATATTCACCAGTGCACCATGAATCATTACATGTTGTCCAAAATTTGTATTGCAGAGACAACCTTCAATGCATTTTTCAACCTTCAATACATAAATAGACCTTTAGCTTTTTATTTTGTTTGTTTAGCAAAAAATAAAAAATGTAGTGGTGATTAAATACCACTGTAGCACACAAACCTTTTCTCGCCTGGCTCACTTGCAAGTCAAGGCACACTGTGCTATATGCCCGTACCCTCCTGTTTGACGAGGTTAAGCGGTGTTCACAAATTTTGGGTCCTGTAGCAAGTTAACTTCTTCCACTGGTTCTCTTCCCCAGAGTATGGGGTCAAGTCTCTATTTCTTCCCCCAAAGAAGCCAATGTCCAGAAACACTTTAACTTAGGGTGACCAGACATCCCCAGTTTCAGGGGACAGTCCCCGGATTGAGGACACTGTCCCTGGACCAAATCTGTCCCCGGTTTTGTCCCCGGATTGGATTTGAACAGGGGCTCGGGCAATTTCAAAGACAGTCAGTGCAGAATGAAAAAAAAGAAAAAAAATCTGATTTACACCCCCCCCCCCCCCGCTCTGCCGCTCCTACTAGCTTAGTGGGGTGTATTTTTTTCCATTATCTGTGCCCCTTTCTGATGATCATGTGCTGGTCGGAGCGGAGAGAATATTTCTTAAGTTACGGGCGCATGCCCATTCAGCTCCACTCATATGTTTTTCTGCCTTGGCTCAAGTCCCGGCCAGCCACCTGCCTGCTTATCTCCTTGCCTTCCCTGGCGGAGTGATCTTCCTCCGCTCCCCACCCAGTAGTAGCCGGGGCCTGGGGAGTTAAGCCCCATACACACGGTCTGACTTTTGGCCAACAAAGTTCATTTTGAGCAAGTTGGACCAACAATCCGACTGTGTGTACGCTCCATCGGACAAACTTTTTATTTTTATTTTTTTGTTTTCATCGGACAAAAGTTGGGTCTGCAAACGGACAAACTTTTGTCCAACAAAAGTCCGATGGAGCAAAGTCCGACCGTGTGTACAGAAAACCATAGGACTTTTGTCCGATGGACAAAACAACTAATGTTAAAATCAACCAACAATAGCAGAAGTTGACCAAAGGGTGGCGGTAAAGAGCAGAAAAGAGCAGAAAACCACTTGATGTTGCAAAAAGTTTTGGGAAAGTTTTCAGAAAAGTCCTGTGGTGTGTATGCTATGGGTGTTCCCGACCAACTCCGTTCGGACAAAAAACCACGGAAAAGTCCGATGGAAGTCCGACCGTGTGTATGGGGCTTAAGACTTGACAGGCTGCGAAGCACGCGGCGGCGACGGGCAGAGAGTCGCTGATTGCCGCCATTACTAGTAAAAAAAAAAAAAAAAATATGTCCCCGGATTTCAATTTAAAAATCTGGTCACCTTACTTTAAACTCCAAAAGAGAGTTTATTTTCTATTTGCTGCGTAGTAGACAGAGACAGATGGATGAAAGAAGGAATAAGTGTGAGGGATTAGATCCAGGCACAACTAGTAACCTCGCCGCCACTCGATCCCGAGTGGGTTTAGCTCACCCGTATAGTCCTCTCTCACAGTCATAGCAGCCGGTGTGGAGCTCAAACTGTTCTGTCACCCTATCCCCTCCAGGGACGGGTACAGGAGATCCTCTAACCTCTGTAGACTTTTAAGAACAGGATAATGCCAATGGGCACTCTACAGGTTAGCCTTCCCGAACAAGGAATCCTTCCCTCTGACAGGTCACCAGGCCTCTCCCGAGACAGCAATCTTCCATTACTCATCTCCTCAGTGGGACCGATCCTTCCCTGGCTTCTTCACGGTCAGAGCGGGTACCCTCACCTGGGCACCCTGGGACTCCAATGGGCGAATTGTAGACCCAGGTAAAGGTACTGGGCCTACCTGGAACGTTGCAGCCTCGGGCCAAAGGTGCCCGAGACTTCTCGGCCAGTCATCGCACCCCCAAGGGGCACACCCCTCCGGCTCCTCCACTCCAACTCTCCTCCACTCTCCTCCTCGACTCCCCATAAAGATGGCGTCTGCCCCTTATGTACCCTCTCCCGGCATGCACAGCAGGCCGACCACGCCCACTGTACCGCAGCCGAGAGAGGACACCCTAAGGTGCAGTAAGGCCACCTATGGCTCAACCCTGACCTGATATGGCAGCGCCACCTACAGGCCACAGGGAACCACACACCAGGCAGCATCAAATAGGCAGAAGCAAATACCTAACAATCAAAATGGTCCGAGCCTGACTACCAGCTCAGACCAACCCCTAAATTTAGGCACATAACACCCCTAAAAAGTAAAGGGGCGCTACACCACCAAAATAGAGGCTCTATTTGTGTGAAAAAAAAATTCATTTGGGTACAGTGTTGCATGACCTGGCAATTGTCTTTCAAAGTGCGACAGCGCTGAAAGCTGGAAATTGGCCTGGCCAGTAATCTTTTCCAAAAAATAAATAAAAAATGTGTTTTATTTCACACAGTATTTGCGCAGCTGTTTTTCAAAGTATAAAAAATTGCAACACCCACCAATTTATTCTCTAACTACTCTGCTTAAAAAAAATATATAAAATGTTTGGGATTTCTAACTCATTTTCTAGCAAAAAATACAGATTTTTACATGTAAACAAAAAGTGCCAGAAAAAGGCTTGGTCTTCAAGGGCCGGTAGGTGGCCACAGGAAGGGGTTAACTTGATAAAGGAAAACGAATGCAGCCGACGTGTTTAAAGCGGAGGTGCAGCCAAAAAAAAACGAACAGTGTAGCTGCTGACTTTTAATAAGGTCCTACTCGCCCGCGATGTCGGTCCCGCCACGGCGATCGATCGCTGCTGGCAGCTCCCGGCTCCTCCATCCTGAGTAAGGGAAACAGGCAGTGAAGACTTACGGCTTCACTGCCCATTTCCTTCTGCGCATGCGCCACTCGCACGGCGCTTTGTGAATGGGCGGCTTGCCTCCTGGGATACACATAGTTCCCAGAAGGCAGCGCGCCCCATTCACAAGAAGAGGAAGCGGAAGGAGACCCACCGCGGACGAGAAGAGGAACATTAGAGGCAGATTAGGGGACTTCCGCATAGCAACAGGCATTTAAGTCCCGTACACACGATCCGAATATCGTACGAAAAATGTCGTCCGAGGAAGAATCGTACGATAATCAGATCGTTAGTACAGAGCTTCGAGAGCCGATCATGACAGTTCATCCGATATTATTTTATCGGACAAGCACGAAAATTTTCCTCGTACGATAACAAATCGTACGATTTTCGTTTAGTCAGTACAGTTGTCGTCCGAAAATACAAAACAAATACATTACAACACATGACATCACTTCCGTACGAGAATTTTCGTGACTTTATTATTCTATTTAATTTTACTTGCGACTATTAAGCGAAAAAAGTCATACGATATTCGGGGATCGTGTGTACGGGGCATTAGGGTGAGTATAAATTTTTTTTTTTTCTATTAATTTTTTTTTATTTTTTTTTTTAGGATTTTTAATGTAAACATTTTTTCCGGGTGGACCTCCGCTGACTGGTAAACTGCAATATATTACATTTTTGTTTTTGTCTTGGTGAAGTAAACACATTTGTTATGTTCTCAGACCTCACGTACACTTATTATTATACAGGATATATATATATATAGGCCTCATGCCCAATCTATGTCCACGTTGCCTGGATACGGTGTCAGTTTATAAACATAGGAGCCCTGGCAGTGAGCTGATCATACTGCATGGTCTCCATAGTGATCAGGAAGTGCCATTTGTACAAAGTGAAAGTAAGAGAGAATAAAGGAAGTGGAGTTCAAAGAGCTACTCCCAGGATTTCTACAAGCATGCAGAAGAGGACGCTGATCCCCGGGTGTGCAGGGCTGCGAATGCTCTCAGGTAACGCTGACATGACACCACAACAGGCACCCTGGGGACACCGACCCCCTCTCTGCTGTCCCCACTTTGTCAGGTCACACTCTGATCTGTGTTGTACATTAGATTTCCTACACTGGGCTGACCTGTTATTATGCTACAGATCAGCAGATTTTAATAGGGTCACCATACACGTTACAATCTGACCGTACAGCTTTATTTTATGATTACACAGCTAATCCATCCAATCAGGCACTGCATAGTTGTTGGACAATCCTATGCTTTTGTATTCCCTCCCCATCAGAATACAATGATCAGTCATTGTCTGCAAGCGTTGATGGAATGCTGGTCGTTAGACTGGCTTCGGTTGAACAGACACATGTATTAGGACTCAGCCAACTCCTGCTGAACCAGCTGACTTTTGTTTACGTGTGTACCGGGCTTAAGCCTAGGTCCACATGGCTGCGGGTTATGTTCAGCTGAACTCGCACGATTTTAACCCAGCAATGCAGTCCGACTTTGGGGGCGATTTGACAGACCATTATGAGGGTTCCTGCACAGATGTCTATACAAGTTGCCAAAAGTAGTACAGAAACTACGTTCGGGAATTGGTGCGGCGCCGCACCGATTCGGACGGTGCCATTTCCTGTCATAGCTGTCGGTTTGGCATGCGATTTTGACAAGTGAAATCGCATGCCAAGTCGTACCAACCTAGGCTTAAAGCGGAGTTCCACCCAAAAGTGGAACTTCCGCTTTAAGCACTCCTCACCCCCTTACATGCCCCATTTGGCATGTCATTTTTTTTGTGGGAGTGGGGGCTTCAGTGGGACTTCCTGTCCCACTTCCACCTACGGACCACCTAGTTGACTCCTCCCCTCGCCTTAGGCGGCCCCTCCTTGTAGGCGATCTCCTGTGACACATGACAGGTCCCAGGAGATCGCCTGTCCACTACTAGAGCGCAGTGCAGTGCGTGCCCGGCCGTGAAGCTGTAAGCTGTCACGGCTGGGTGCCCACAGTGTGAATGGAGGCGCCGGTGGAGATGGGGGGCGGGAGAGGGCGACGCTCCGGGCGGCTGCATCGCTGGACCGTGAAGCAGGTAAGTGTCTGTTTAATAAAAGTCAGCAGCTACACTTTTATCTGCTGACTTTTATTAAACATAAAAAGGCTGGAAATCCCCTTTAAGGAGATTGTACAATCAGATTGCAACATGGATATATATATACCTAACCCCCAGTGATCCTACCTAAAACCTCCCCTAGGAGCTGGGACAGCACGGCTGAGACCACTACCATGGAACAGACTCCCCAGATGTTGCCTCTTGTGTGATGGACCTGCACTAGGCCAGCTAGACTATGGGACCAGAACCATATATCCCTATAAGCCGATCCCTGAGAGCTCATTACCCTAAACCTCAATGGGCGGATACAACCACAAGTCCCAGCATGCCCTGTGTGGGCTTCCTCCAGGGATCAGCTTAATCATCACGTACACCGGACTGTCATTTCACATTGTTCACATTTCCTATATTGGGCAACAGCCACAAATTTGAATCCAGGGCGGGGGCGATGTGTGCAGATAGGAGTGATTTGTGTGCTTTTATAGCCTGTTCACCATCTTCTACTACATAATAAAAACGTAGAGAATAGGCTATAAAAGCACACAACTAACCCATATCTGCACACATCGCCCCCACCCTGGATTCAAATTTGTGGCTCTTGCCTAATATAGGAAATGTGAACGATGTGAAATGACAGTCCGGTGTACGTGATGATTAAGCTGATCCCTGGAGGAAGCCCACACAGGGCATGCTGGGACTTGTAGTTGCCCAGAATTAAGATTTGCCTGTATACACAGCAGACATCAGATCGCACGGCACACAACCCATCCTGTACAGGGCAACACAGCAACATCTGCTGGGATTTGTAGTTCACCATCATCTACAACATAATAAAACGTAGATACAGAACTACAAATCCCAGCACAGAATCCTGACTCCTGTGTTGGTGTTTGTTCTGTAGAGCAGTGTTTCTCAACTCCAGTCCTCAAGTACCCCCAACAGGCCATGTTTTCAGGATTTCCCTCGGATGAAACGGCTGTGGTAATTACTAAGGAAAAACTGATCAAATCACCTGTACAAGATAATGGAGAGCCTGAAAACCTGACCTGTTGGGGGTTCTTGAGGACTGGAGTTGAGAAACACTGATGTAGATCATAGTATCTTGGTGGACTACTAATCCCAGCACAGGCTCCTGGATCCTGTGATGGTACTATTGGTTAGAATATAGATAAGGGGTCTCCAAACTTTCGAAACAAAGGGCCGATTTACTGTCCAGACTGAGGGGACCGAAGTGTGGCCAGTGCTAATAGAAAATGCCTCAACATCAATGATGGGGCATTGTTTACTCCCATTGGTATCAGTGGGAGGATTAGTGCCATGTCGTTGGTATCAGTGGCAGCAATTATGTCCCATTGTTGGTGTCGGTGGAAGGAATAGTGCCCCATTGTTGGTGTCAGTGGGAGGAATAGTGCCCCATTGTTGGTGTCAGTGGGAGGAATAGTAGTGCCCCATCGTTGGTGTCAGTGGGAGGAATAGTAGTGCCCCATCGTTGGTGTCAGTGGGAGGAATAGTAGTGCCCCATCGTTGGTGTCAGTGGGAGGAATAGTAGTGCCCCATCGTTGGTGTCAGTGGGAGGAATAGTAGTGCCCCATCGTTGGTGTCAGTGGGAGGAATAGTAGTGCCCCATCGTTGGTGTCAGTGGGAGGAATAGTAGTGACCCATCGTTGGTGTCAGTGGGAGGAATAGTAGTGCCCCATCATTGGTGTCAGTGGGAGGAATAGTAGTGCCCCATCGTTGGTGTCAGTGGGAGGAATAGTGCCCCATTGTTGGTGTCAGTGAGAGGAATAGTGCCCCATTGTTGGTGTCAGTGAGAGGAATAGTCCCCCATTGTTGGTGTCAGTGGTAGGAATAGTAGTGCCCCATCGTTGGTGTCAGTGGTAGGAATAGTAGTGCCCCATTGTTGGTGTCAGTGGTAGGAATAGTAGTGCCCCATTGTTGGTGTCAGTGGTAGGAATAGTAGTGCCCCATTGTTGGTGTCAGTGGTAGGAATAGTGCCCCATTGTTGGTGTCAGTGGTAGGAATAGTGCCCCATTGTTGGTGTCAGTGGTAGGAATAGTGCCTCATTGTTGGTGTCAGTGGGAGGAATAGTGCCCCATCGTTGGTGTCAGTGGGAGGAATAGTGCCCCGCCCATCATTGGAGCACAGGTGTGTCAGGAGGAAGGTGCCTCTGAAGCTGCTCTGTGAGAAGGGAGTGGTGGTGAAATCTATCCCAGCTCCCTGGCCCCCTTTCTGGGGAGGCCATGGAGGGCAGCGGGGCCTCTCCTGCTGGAGGCTCCCAGCCATCTCCTGGGCCGTCAGGTGAACTGCCTGCCTCTGCACAAGCTGATCTCTCTACCCCTGGTGAGGATGAAGGCTCGGAGGCCATTCGGGAGCGAGTGGTGGCCGGGATTAAGGTCCTGAACAGGGAGAGGGACAAGCTGTACAAGCTGAGAGCGGAGTTGAAGCGCCTGCGAAGGCAACGTGAGGGCTTACATAGCCAGAAACGGGGATCCATGGATCCGGAAATCCAGCTGGCCAAGGTCCGTGTGGATCATCAGGAAACCATCGTGGCCATGATGGAAGGCAGAGATGGGCCCTTTAAAGAGAAGTTTTGCAACGACAAGAGGTTTGGAAGGGTGACAAAGATGGAGGTGGAGGAGGAGGAGACCCCCAGTTCTGCCCCCCTGCCCCCCCAGGGAGAGGTAAGAAGCCCCAGGCCTTCCCAGGACTCAGGAGGCATGCTAAGGGCCATCCAGGTAATGGAGTCTCCTATGCGGGGGGATCAGATGGTGTTTAACGAGGAAGACATTACTGATGATGTGCCTGATAAAGTAAAGCCTGCTAAGTCCCATGTTGTGGATAAGACTGTTTTTGTACCATCTAGCACCATGACTGATAATGTGCCTAATGACAATGTTGTGCCTGCTGAGGCTGCAATGCAGCAAGACTTGCATTCAAAAAATGTCATTTCTGTAAATGAACTGCAAGTGTCAGAAGAGCCCATTAACCTTTCTTTGGCTGAGTCCAAAGCTGTTTGCCCCACTGCTGCTGAGGGCTCTACAGTGCAGCATCAGGAGACAACTGGTATTGCAGCAACTGTGACTATTGCTGATGGGAATGTGTGTGTGGCTGAAAAAAATCCTCCCAGTTCAGGTGTGATGAACAATGGTCCCAGTACACGTGTGATGAACAATGGTCCCAGTACAAGTGTGATGGACAATCCTACCAACTCTGTTCATGCAGATAATGTGCAGACTAATGTGACTTCAGTGTGGGCCCCTGGCCCTGAGAAACCTACTTTTGCACAGGTGGCACACTCTGCTCCTGGTAGTCCCGCTCCCAAGCGGGGTTTTCCCCTACAAGCTGCCACTTTGAGCGCCCCAGGATCTGGTCTTGGGTCTCTGGCTTCTGCTGGGGGTCCCAGACGGAATGTAGTTATTCTGAAATGGGAAGGTGGTGCCATCCCTCCAGCACGGCGTGCGGTGGTAGATATGATATTGGAGATGGGTTTTGGTGCAAATGACCTGTATGCCTTTATACACGTAGCTGGGACAAGGGACTATACGGTTAGTTTCACCAGGCCAGAGGGTCTTGACCTGTTCTGGGAGCGATATGAGGCTCGGTGCAGGTCAAGACCTGAATGGGAAGGTCTGGTCCCAGTTGCGGTTTCTCAGAGGTCAACAGTAAAAAAAATTACCATTATCCTGACCAATGAGAGTGTTCCTGCTCGGGATCTAGAGGTCTGGTTAAGGAACTATGGGGAGGTTTTGACCAAACCTAATAAAATCCATGATGAGCGTAACATCTGGACTGGGGGATGGTCGGTAACAGTCAGGTTGGCCAGGGATGGGAATGTTGTCCGTCACCTGCCCTCCTCAGCTTTCATAGGGAGGGATAGGATGACTGTTTTCTACCCTGGTCAGCCGAAGCTGTGTCACCGCTGTGGAGAAAAGGGGCACTTGAGCTCCTCCTGTTCAGCCTTGATGTGTTCAGTGTGTCGGGGGCAGGGTCATATGGCTAAGGACTGTACCAGGAAGATCAGGTGCAACCTGTGCCTGCGCCTTGGCCACCCCTACAGCAGGTGTCCTGAAGCCTGGCACAATATGGAGAAGGAGGTAGTAGATGACATGTCAAGGCTGGACAGGATGGAGGGTGAGACCCCTGGTGTACCATCCTCCTCTGCGGTGACCCCCTCCCCCGGTCCTGCTCAGGATCCCTCTCCAGTTCCTGTGGCCACCCCTCCTGTGTCTGTAAGTACTCCTTCTGTTTCTGTCTCTGTGTCCCCCCAGCCTACTGTACCCTCTCCTCTTGTGTCAGAACCTTCCAAGTCTGTGCCCCCCGAGTCAGTTACCCCCCAGGAGTCTACCCCTCCTGAGTCTGACTTAAAGGGATCACCCCCCCCACCAGCGTGTACTAAAAAGGTTGCTTCTTCCTCTGTAAAGAAGTCTTCTAGAAAGACTTTAAAGAAAAAAGTAAGAGATGAGGGCATCTCTGAGGCTGACTTGCAGTACCTGGAAGAGAGAAGGAAGGTTGGGAGGCGGAAGAGGCAGGCGGTGAGGACGGAACGGGGACGGGAAGCTCCGGTTCCTGTCTCCAGCCGTCATAGGTCCTCCAAGTGGGATATTTCTTCATCCGGAGCTTCTTCTGAGAGAAGTTCCGATTCTGAAATGGACTTTGAGGCGGCCTCTAGAAAGAGAGAGGCTTCTGGTGATGAGCAGCAGAGGGGAGCTAAGAAGCAATCCACCCAATAACCCAAATGGCGGTTCCCCCTCCGTTAAAAGTGGTGACAATTAATGTCGCCAGCATTAAGTCAGTAAGAGCTCGTTCTATGGCCTTCTTTTTGTTCAGCCAATTAGATGCTGAAATTTTATTTTTGCAAGAGACTAGGCTCACCTCCTTGGCAGATATACATATGGCCAAGAGAGAGTGGAGGTATGGTCCATCTTACTGGTCTCTTGCGGCCGAGCCTTACGGCGGTGTGGCGGTGTTGTTTAAAACCGGCATGGTAACTGTCCGGCGGGTTATTGAGGTGGAGATTGGGAGATGTATGGTCTTAGACGTCCTTGTGGGAGGGCAGGACCTGCGCCTAATCAATGTTTATGGGCCGCACACAAAGTGGGACAGGAAATGCCTTTTTACAAGGATCAAGCCATTTCTTTTTACATCCCGGCAAGTGGTCTTTGGAGGTGACTTTAATACAATAACTAGGCCCAAGGACAGGAAGGACTTCAAGGACAGGCTGGGATATGATAGCGTTTTTTTAAATAGTATGGTTAGGGATGCTGGTCTTGTGGATGTGCACATTAAGCACCTCCCAGATGACACCGGGTTCACTTTTCATCGTGGTAATAGTCAGAGTAGGATAGATAGGTTTTTTTTGAAGGAGGCCTCTGCTTTCTCGCCCCCAGTGGTGCAGGCAGTAGAGTTCTCTGATCACTGTATGCTATCTGTGGTACTGAATGCTTCAGACGCCCCTCAGAGGGGCAAGGGCATCTGGAGATTAAATTCGACACTACTCAAGGAAGAACATGTTAGACAATCCTTTGAGGAATTCTTTCAGGCACAGGTGACCATCCTGGACTTTTGTAGCAGCAAGGCTGAGTGGTGGGAGCTGACCAAAAAAGAGGATCGCTGGATTCTTCAGGGGCCTAGCCAATAGAAATCAGTTTAATAAATACATGACCTACCAACGTTTACGGAGGAAGCTGGATATTCTTGTCTCGAGAGGAGGAGATCCTGGGGCAATCTCCGAAGTGAAACTCCTTCTCAGGAAGTGTCAATATGACCGGCATGCCTCTTTGGTTCTGGAGAGGGACTATGGGAAGTACCACTCGCCTGACCCTTACCAGAACTGCAAACAAGGTGTAGCTGTTAAAACGGTCGTTGGCCTTAAGGACAGTACAGGTTCCTTGACAAAGTCCAGGTCAGGGATTCTGGAGGTCGTGAGGTCCTTTTATGCCGACCTTCTTGGGAGGAAAGAGCTTGATCGTGACAAGATGGAAAGCTTTTTGGACTCTACTCCAGGTCTAAATGGTGGAGATGTTCCATTGATGAATTTGACAGAGGAGATCACAGTCGAAGAGGTGATGAGGGCAATTGAACAGCTTGCCATCAAAAAGTCGCCTGGACCGGATGGCTTGACGGCTGAGTTTTACAAAGCCTTTAAGTCTATTCTGGCCCCGCATTTGGTAGAGGTTTTTAACAGTTGCCTTGCTGAGGGGGTGCTTTCCCCTTCCATGAGGCACTCGGCTGTGATTCTTCTTTCAAAGGGTAAAGATCCTTCGATGATTGAGAATTGGCGCCCCATCAGCCTTCTTAATGTCGATAGAAAGATACTGGCAAAGATATTTTTCTGGCGCCTATCGTCAGTGGCAGAGTCTTTGCTTTCTCGCCATCAGCACTGTTCGGTCCAGGGTAGGAGCACCTTCACAGCGGTTTTAGCTGTCCGGGAGGCCTTGGAGCGGTGCAGGGCTGCAGGCTGGGGAAAGTATTTGCTGACATTGGATCAGGCAAAGGCTTTTGATCGTGTTAACCATGAGTACCTGTGGTTGCTCCTTAGTAAGTACGGTCTGCCGGGTGGTTTTGTCGATTGGCTGAAAGTCTTGTATAAGGGGGCAGAAAGCTTCCCTCTTGTTAATGGTTGGGTTGGACAGTCCTTTGGGGTTGGCTCCGGGGTGCGCCAGGGTTGTCCCCTGAGTCCCCTGCTCTATGTGTTTGCAATCGACCCCTTCGTCAGGAGGCTAGAGAGCGGCATGTTGTGTGGGGTACCAGTGGGGCTCCCGGGTGAGCCGCCATTGAGGGTTGTTGCCTATGCGGATGATGTGTCGGTGATTGTCACTGGGACGGATGAAGCGGAGGAGGTGGTCTCTCTGACATCACGGTATTCTGAAGCATCAGGCTCCAAGATCAATCAGGAAAAGACTGAAGTTTTCTGGATGGGAAAGGATGGTGAGGGGTTTGATCTCCCGGGCACCTTTCCAGTGCCCCAGGAAAGAATTAAGATACTAGGCATTGAATTTGGACCCGGCGATTATGGCCTCAAAAACTGGGAAGGCAGACTGGAAATTGCCAATACTAAGGTGGTCAGCTGGAAGAGATGGAAGTTATCTATGAGGGAAAGGGTTGATCTGATTAAGACTTACCTGATTCCGATCTTCTTGTATGTCAGCTTTGTCTGCATCTTGCCAGTGTCTCTCTATGCTAGGGTCAGTAGTGTGTTCTTCCAGATGCTGTGGGGGAACAGACTGAACCCCATCAAGAGGAATGTCACCTACCTATCCAGGAGGGAGGGTGGCTTAGGTATGGTCAACCCAGTTCTTTTCTTTTCACTGCTATTTCTAAAGTTTAACATTGGTAATATGCTTGCAGTGGAACCTCCTGGATGGGTAGGCATATTTAGATCTTGGTTTAGGCCTTTTCTACGACTTTGGGAAGAAGGTGGCCAAGTGAAGAATCGCAGGGGTCATCGTGGTCAGCTACCAGCCTATGTCGCTCCGTGCCTGAAGTTACTGCGGCAGTGGCGATTGTCGGCTGAAGATCTCAGATCGGTTCCAAGGAAAGTCCTTATGAGTCGAGTCTTGAGCGAAGTCTTTCATGACCCACTGGCCTTAAGGGATTGCCCGGGCCCAGTTTTGAGGGCGGGGTTAAGACTGATTAATTTGGATAGAGTACCCCCTAAATTTAGGGATCTGGCCTGGTTGTGCTTCCATGGGAAGCTCTATGTTCGGGGCAATTTGAAATTCCGCAGTGGGATGGATCGTAGCTGTCCTCGGGAGGAGTGTGCAGATGAGGAGGAGACTATGGACCATTTTCTGCTTCATTGCCCTTTTAACATAGAGGTGTACAAACAGGTGGGGCGGGCCCTCGGTGTCCCTTTCCTCTCCAGGCTGGGTTATGCTGAGTGGGTGTACGGAGCATTCAATACCGGTGGAGTTTTTTGTTTGGATACACTTTTTTTAGTTAGCCTAGTAGTCCGTTATTTCACCTGGAATGCACGGTGTCAGGTCAGCATTCGGCAAAAACTCCTTCCTGTTGAGGTGGTGGTGTGTGACATTTTGCATGAGGTGGGGAAGATTCGGGAGCTTGAGAGAGACAAGCGGGGTCAGGGGGCTTGGTTGAAGGCGTGGAGGGGTTTCAAGCCTCCCTGACTACCAGGAGTCTCTTTCCCGGGTGTGGCTGTCTGTCTCTTATCACCCTAGATTATCAGTATTTTTGATGAATTTTTGATAAATGGCTGCGTACATAGGTGATGGGTTGTGCCTCTTAGGCCCTCTCTGCTGCCTTATGTAGATAGTTTTCTAGGGATGTTTTGGTAGTGGATTATGTGTATATATTGTATATATTCTGAACATGGATGTGTATTCCTTTGTTTTCTGTTGAAGTTTTGTACTATGGTTTTGTTTTTTACTTTTGTATAAAATTGGTTGCTTGATTCTTTTCAATAAAAGATCAATAGTGCCCCATTGTTAGTGTCAGTGGGAGGAATAGTGCCCCATTGTTAGTGTCAGTGGGAGGAATAGTGCCCCATCGTTGGTGTCAGTGGTAGGAATAGTAGTGCCCCATCGTTGGTGTCAGTGGTAGGAATAGTAGTGCCCCATCGTTGGTGTCAGTGGTAGGAATAGTAGTGCCCCATCGTTGGTGTCAGTGGTAGGAATAGTAGTGCCCCATCGTTGGTGTCAGTGGTAGGAATAGTAGTGCCCCATCGTTGGTGTCAGTGGGAGGAATAGTGCCCCATCGTTGGTGTCAGTGGGAGGAATAGTGCCCCATTGTTGGTGTCAGTGGGAGGAATAGTGCCCCATTGTTGGTGTCAGTGGGAGGAATAGTGCCCCATCGTTGGTGTCAGTGGGAGGAATAGTGCCCCATCGTTGGTGTCAGTGGGAGGAATAGTGCCCCATTGTTGGTGTCAGTGGGAGGAATAGTGCCCCATTGTTGGTGTCAGTGAGAGGAATAGTCCCCCATTGTTGGTGTCAGTGGTAGGAATAGTAGTGCCCCATCGTTGGTGTCAGTGGTAGGAATAGTAGTGCCCCATTGTTGGTGTCAGTGGTAGGAATAGTAGTGCCCTATCGTTGGTGTCAGTGGTAGGAATAGTAGTGCCCCATCGTTGGTGTCAGTGGTAGGAATAGTAGTGCCCCATCGTTGGTGTCAGTGGTAGGAATAGTGCCCCATTGTTGGTGTCAGTGGTAGGAATAGTGCCTCATTGTTGTCAGTGGTAGGAATAGTGCCCCATTGTTGGTGTCAGTGGTAGGAATAGTGCCCCATTGTTGGTGTCAGTGGTAGGAATAGTGCCTTGCATCTGTTGGAGGAATTGTGCCCCCAGGCCGCAGTTTGAAGACCACTGATATAGATTGTGGGTACCTACAGATCCCAGCACAGACTCCTGATCACCATGTTGGAACTATTTATTCTAATATACTGTAGATCATGGTGGACTACAAATTTCCGCACAGACTCCTGAATCCTGTGTTGGTACGATTTGTTATGTAGATCATGGTATTGTGGTGAACTACAAATCCCAGCACAGACTACCAATCCCTGTGATGGTTCTATTTATTATATTATGGATCATGGTGGACTACAAATCCCAGCACATGCACCTGAATTTTGTAATGGTGCTGTTTATTATACAGATCACTTCACAGTGGACTACAAATCCCAGCACAGACTTTCGATCCCTATAATGGTGATAATAATTACAGTGGACTACAGCTCCCAGCACAGGCACTATCTGTTATGTAGATCACAGTGGACTACAAATCCCAGCAAACGTGATGGTACCAGTAATTCTGAATATAGATCGTGGTGGACTACAAATCCCAGCACAGCTTATTGAATCCTGTGATGGTGCTAATAATTATGTAGATCACGGTGGATTACAAATCCCAGCAAACATCTGTCCCCCATGATGATGATGATACCATTTACTATCATCTAGAGATCAACTACAAATCCCAGCAAACTCCTAATCCCTATGAAGGTACCAATAATTATAATGTAGATTTTGGTGGACTACAAATCCCAGCACAGGCTCCTGAGTTGTCTCCTGCTCATGTGATCAGTAAAACCAGTTTATGTAGGGGGATTTTTTTATTCTGTATTCTTCCTCTCTGAGATGAGAAAGTGGGACTCCTCATATTACAATGTAGGCAAGAATTGGGCTCAGTTCACACTACAGCAATGCGATTTCTATTCAATCATCAGTGCGACTTGGTTGCATTTTAGACATGGTTTGCATGATCTGTGGGGCCCAATTGCACTGATAAAGGCACCAAACTAGTCCAGGAACCTTTTCCTAAATCATTGTGTAGCGATACCTTCAACTAAGAAGGCCGCAGATTTAGTTTGGGCCCTGAAAACAGCTCCGCCAACTCCCGGCAATGTACTCGACCCCCTACTGGCACAGTAAGTATTGGCAGCAATATAATTCTTATACTATATGAGTAAACCCAGACACCAAGGCAATAATGAAAGGGGTATAAAATTTACTTGAAGCTTTTGGTAAGAAAGGTTAACAGTGGTAACAGTTCACAGGTAATAGGTTGCAGATCCCTGCAGCAATAAACATACTATGCAATAGAGGAACAGTAAAAGTGCGCCGCGTGGGTGACCGTTACAAGGCATCCTGTGACGCAGTAACTAAATGAACTAACTAGCTGGCCAGGCCTGGCTCAGATATCTACAACTCAGTCTATAGGGGATGATGGTTTTCTTCACCGGCAATTCTTTAAAGGTGGTGCACATTAACAGAATACCATTTGTAATCCAATGGGAAGGTTGTGATGAAATAAACACTTTACTTCATGAACTCTAAGTTCCGCTCTGATATGGATCTCCAGTGAGAGTATCAGATATAAACTTGTGGGCCACGGCAGTCTATAGGCACATTAGCAACAACAGTATATGGTCTGAGCATACGCCCGCTCACCCCTCCGGACGCGATCCCAGTCCGGGAACTTCCACCGACTGTGTCCTCACACACACAGTGTCTCCAGCGATCGGGTCCCCGATCCAACCAAGGCTGTAGACAAGTGAAGTCAGATGCCACCCAGGCTCGCAATGGGGTGGAAGGCTCTTTGGTGCTGCGCAAGGCCTCAGGCTTCAGGCCCTGCACTCCGGCACATCCGCACAGGAGGATCAGTCACTGAAGTCTCGTGTCCCAAAGAGGCCGAGCCCAGCCTCCCCTCCTCCTTTTATAACCCCTCCCATGAGTCTCTGGGGTGGAAACATGCCGAAAGGGATTCTGGGCAAGGTAGTCCCGAGAGTCTTAAAGGGGACCCCGCTACAATTGCATTGATGTGAATGGGCACTATTGAAATACAATGTGATTTCCCTTGTCTGTGCGACTGAAATCGCATAGGAAATCACACTAGTGTGAACTGGGCCTTGAAGTAGAACTAAAGTGAAACCTTTTTGAATAGAATGGTGTGGAGTTGTAACCTCTGCTGGGTTTTTATTGCTGTCTGTGATTTGATTTCTTATGTCCTGATCACCAATGTCAAAGGAAATGGAATTACTGTATATACTCGAGTATAAGCCGAGTTTTTCAGCACATTTTTTTGTGCTGAAAATTCCCCCCTCGGCTTATACACGAGTCACCTTTTTGCGCCTGATCTCCCAGACTTTGGGGACCCGGTACCGGCCGCCCTTAGGTCCTCTGGACCCCAAACTTGGTACACATGTAGCCTTACTCTTACTCTAGAAGTGTGCAAAGCTTGTTGTCCGGGGGACCTACGGCCGGGGAGCACCGATTTTTCAAACCCGGGCACCCCTTCCATAGACTCCCATGTTAAACGGTAATTTCTCTGGTGATTTTGGGGACCCGGTTCTGGCCGGTCGTAGGTCCCCTGGACCCCAAACTTGTTACACATGTAGCCCCATTTCTTATCTATAGGTGTGCAACGTTTTCTGTCTGGGGGACCTACGGCCGGGGAGCACCATTTTTTATTTTTTTTTCCCCAAAGCCAGGCACCCCTTCCATAGACTCCAATGTTAAACATCAGTCTAGGCATGGGCACAGTGAGGCATGGGCACAGAGAGGCATGCAGATTGACACCCTAGGCTTATACTCGAGTCAATAATTTTTATCTTTTTTTTTGTGGTAAAATTAGGTGCCTCGGCTTATATTTGGGTCGGCTTATACTCGAGTATATACGGTAATGGGAAATCTACAATTGTGAGTTGCCACCAGAGCAGGAATAGAGGTATATCTTCCAATGGGGACACCTGTCTAAGGCCCCTTTCACACTGAGGCGTTTTTCAGGCGTTTTAGCGCTAAAAATAGCGCTGTAAAAACACCTGAAATAATCCTGCCCCATCATTCTCAATGTGTAAGCCCTGAGGGCTTTCACACTGAGGCGTTTGCAGGATTTTTTCCAACGCACAGCCAGCACAACAGCTTTTTTGGAGCATCTTTGGGGCGCATAAAATAGCGCTGTAAAAACGCCTATCCCCATTGAAATGAATACCGCTGTGGGAAGGTCACATGACCGCAGTAGAGTGGAGGTTTGTGGGATACCAAATAATCCTTTTTACCGTAAAAACGCATAGGCGTTAGCGCTATTTTTAGCGCTAACGCGGTAATAACGCTAATCATTTTTAGCGCGTTATTGCAACGCCTCAGTGTGAAAGGGGCCTTATGGTAGCCATATGCAACTTGATTTTCTCTTGTCCAGCACTTACAAAGGAGGAGCCGATTACTTTCAATTTTTTAATCGCTTTTTGTTGAGTCAGGTGGTGCCTGTATGGCCAAATCAGCAGTAGTTGGACAACCATGCTTGCGGGCCTCATAGCAGAACTAAGCCCCCCCGTTCACATCGAACGTGGCTTTGAAATCACGCAATTTCAAATCCGCAAGTCAGTGCGACTTTGAAGACAACAGTGCGGCTTCCTGCACCGATTTCTATGCAAGTCGCCAAAAGTAGAGCAGGAACGACTTTTTTTCGAATCGATGCGGTGCCACAAAGTCAGCGTCGCATCCATTTGAACATGGCCATTCCCGACAATAGGGTGCCACTTGTCAAGCGAATTTGTCATGTCAAATCACATGACAAGTCGCTTCAATGTGAATGGGGGCGAACTCCTATTCTTTATATCCTATCTTCCCATCTGATCTGCAGTTGTCATGGTGCTGCAGATGTCCTAAGTTAGGCCCCTTTCACACTGAGGTGTTGCGATTTTACTGCGTTTTTACTGTGTTTTTTTTACCGCGATTTTACAGTGATAGCGTTAAAAATAGCGCTAACGCCTATGCGGTTTTACCGCGGTACTCGTTCATTTCAATGGAGATAGGCGTTTTACAGCGCTATTTTAAGCACCCCAAAGATGCTCCAAAAAAGCTGTTTGCAGGATTTTTTCCAACGCACAGCCAGCCTCAGGGCTTTCACATTGAGAAAGCTGGGGCAGGATTATTTCAGGCGTTTTTACAGCGCTGTTTTTACAGCGAAAACGCGGTAAAAACGCCTCAGTGTGAAAGGGCCCTTATGACTTGATGGTTTGACAGTTCAGGTGAGGGCACAAGCAACTGTGACAGTTCTCATTCAGATTGACATTACTCAGTTCAGGTATCACAGTATAAAGGTTCTGTCCCAGAATGTTATCCAAGCTGCGCATGCACAGCTCAGTGTACATTCTAAAGACGACTGCAGGTAGGTAGGTAGGTTTATTGTATTGCATGTCTTTTCGGCAATAAACTGAGCAGGCAGACTCTTTAAGACCTTACTGTAGTTATTTAGATTTATTTCTGCATTATGAGAGGATTTCCGTTACGTTGGAAAGATATCTCATGGTTGGGTTTATAGGACAGGAAGTGAAATCTCTCTAATGAGACACATATGGCAAAAAAAAAAAACTGACTGGTTTTAACCCCTCCCCCTATTCTAGCCAAATTGGGGGGGGGGGGGGAGTTTTGGCTTTAGATTAACTTAATCACTTCCATACCGGGCTTTTTATACCACCTCAATACCGGGCCTATTCTGGCACTTCTCTCCTACATGTACAAATCATCATTCTTTTGCTAGAAAATTACTCAGAACCCCCAAACATTATTTTTTTTTTTCCAAGAAATTTTATTTTATTGAAAAGATATAAAGAATCAGTTACAGGTCTCTTAATACAGCATTTTAACAGGGTAGCTTGTATATAATCACATTAAACCGTCACAGAAAGCAGTGTCTATTACCACTATATATCAGGTATGGGGGAGAAATGGCTCCCTATTTGTGTGATCAAAGGGGCCAAGGTGATGCAGGATATATTAAGTTCGGATAGAGGGTCGGGATGAATTCGGTGGATTTCTCCATGCACATTCTATGTAATCCGGGGCGAATGTGTGTGGTTTATGATGGTGATGCATCAGGATTCCACCGTGATACAGGCTTGGATTCTAGGTGGGTACTGGTGGTTAAGGCGGTATTTTGCGATTGATATTAGTGATAGAGTTTTCCTGAGGTGTATGTGGGACGGGTAGTTGACTCCTGTAGAAAGAGATTGCGATGTGGCGACTGGACTGGGAGGGTGGGGGGTGAGGAGGACCAGATAGGGGGAAGGGGATGGGGGGGATTAGAGGGGAGGTTGTCTCTGACTCCCCCTAACCGTCAGTAATGTGATTGTGGAGTGGTAACTTTCGGGCTTATGGGGATGTGTGTGGAATCAGCGTATCTGAGGGTAAAAGATGCATCGAAAGTAAGGGATTGGTTGGGTATTATATAAAAAAGAGAGGGGGAGCGGGAGAAGAGAAAAGAAGAAAACAATATAATGATTAACTTTTGATTTTGTTTAATTCCCTCCTTAATCAGTCCCTTGTGTGTTTGTTTTCCGTTTCCTTCCCTCTCCTCTCCGTCTCCCCCGCCCTCCTCCATTTTTATTTGTTTATTGTTTCTCTTCCCTTCTAGGTGGGAAGGAGCATTATGTTTTTGTATTCGGTTGTTGTCTGATGATGCAACCAACATGCCCATTTTGCACTAAATTTGGTCGGGGTGTCGTGAGCTGTGTGAATGAGCCTTTCCATATCAGCGACTCTATTTATTCTGGTGAACCACTCTCTAAGAGTGGGCACTCGTGCTGAGTTCCAGTATAGCGGAATACATTGTTTGGCAGCATTAATCATGTGCATCGCTAAGGATTTGTGATAGGACCTATGTGATAGCGGTGAATGGTGTAGAAGGAATTGAGCTGGGGAGAATTCTAGGTTATAGGAAGTGACCTGGATAGTAATGCGGTGGACTTCTTTCCAATAAGCTTGTAAAGAGGTACAGGACCACCAGATGTGGAGCATCGAACCTATTTCCTGGTGGCATCTCCAGCAGGAGTCAGATATGGTTGAGTTAAATTTATGTAGTAATAATGGGGTTCGATACCATCTAGATTGTATTTTGTAACCATTTTCCTGTGTGGTAACGTTTATTGACCCTTTGTGGATGTTTAGAAATACGTGTTCCCATTCCTCTTCTGAGAGTGAGATAGATAGGTCAGTTTCCCAGTTTTTGCAGGCTATGTTGTCTTTGGCTTTTGTTTCCGCAAACATGAGGTTATGAGTTAGGGATATTAGGTGAGGTTGAGTTGCCTGTTGTGTGCAAAGTTTTTCATATGGAGTAAGTTGCCTCGAGCACTGCAAGGCTTTATTCAAAGACGTTAATAAGTGGGCTAGTGTTAGGTATGTCCAGGGAGGAATGGGTGGTCTATCCATCTGGGTGGATAGTTGGGCTGCCGAGAGGAGCTTATCTTGGTGGAAGAATTGGTGTGCTCTGATATGGTCGTGAGACCAGTTACCAAAGAGGAAAGTTTTATGCATGCCTGGTGGGAAAGCGGGGTTTAGTCTCACGGGGGTCAGTGGGCCCGGTATGGAGGAAATGGAAGTTTGTCTACAAGTCCGTTGGAAGCATTCTAAGGTAGGACCTATTAGGGGGTGGAGGCGAACTTCTGGGGGAATGTGGTTTGGGGGAATCCAGGGGAGAGAATTCAGGTGTAAGTTTGTGAAAGATGCTTCCAGGGAGACCCAATCTTTTTGAAGCGAGTGGATGTTCCAATCCACTATTCTAGTGAGGTGGATAGCCGTGTGGTAGTTAAGGAGGTGTGGGAGGCCGATTCCTCCCAATCGTTTTGGTCTCCCCCAAACATTATATATGTTTTTTTTAGCAGACACCCTAGGGAATAAAATGACAGTCATTGCAACTTTTTATCTTGCACGGTATTTGCGCAATAATTTTTCAATTGCTATTTTTTTGGGGAAAAAAAATGGTTTCATGAATTAAAAAATAACAAAACAGTGAAGTTAGCCCAATTGTTTTGTAAAATATGAAAGATGATGTCACGCCGAGTAAATAGATACCTAACGTCACGCTTTAAAATTGCGCACACTCATGGAATGGGGCCAAACTTCGGTTCTTAAAAATCTCCATAGCCGACGCTTTGAATTTTTTTTTACAGGTTACCAGGTTAGAGTTACAGAGGAGGTCTAGTGCTAGAATTGTTGCACGCGCTCTAACGCACGCGGCGATGCCTCACATGTGTGGTTTGAACTGCGTTTACATATGTGGGCGGGATTTGCGTGTGCGTTCGCTTCTGAGCACGAGCTAATGGGGACAGGGGGCGTTTAAAAAAAAATATATATATAATTTTTTTTTTTTTCATTTTGACACTTTTTTTTTTTTTTTATTTATTAATTTTTTGATCACTTGTATTCCTATTACAAGGAATGTAAACATCCCTTGTAATATGAATGTGTGTGACAGGTCCTCTTTATTGAGAGATGCAGGGTCAATAAGACCCCACATCTCTCCTCCAGGCTGGAAAGCATGAGATTGGGAAAAATAAATCACGATCTCATGCTTTCAGCCGCAATCGCGGCTTTGTTTACATCTGAGAACCCGCGCATGACGATTCTTTCTCTGGGCCCCCGATGGCACGGGAGAGCCCGGAGAAGCACCGGATGGCGGCGGGAGGGGGGGGGCATGTCTCCTCTCGTCACCTATAACAACGAGCTAAGATCGTTCTTATCGTGCACAGAATCACCAGCTGAAGAGAAGGATATCTGAATGATGCCTCTAGCTGCAGGCATCATTCAGATATCCCCCCACAAAGCCCAGGATGTCATATGACGCCCACCTAGGATGGGAGATCCCATCTGTGGACGTCATATTACTATGGGCGGTTAAGGAAGTGGTTAAAGAGGAAGTAACCCCTCAACATTTTGAGATAAACATACGCCCTGCAAGAGAAAGGCATAATGAGCTAGTATGCATAGCATACTAGCTCATTATGTGGCACTTACCTCAGATCGAAGCCTCCGAATCGCTCCTCGTCCCCCTCCGCCGTTATGTCAGCTCCGACCGTCTTCCTGTTATCGCCGCTCCGGCGCTGTGATTGGCCAGAGCGGCGATGATGTAACACGCATGCGCGCGGGGCCGGCTTTCTCCATTGAGAAAACAGGCAACGCGCAGTGCGCCTGCGCGTGACGTCATCGGCACGGTTTTTAAAAGCAAATATCTCCTTAACCGTGTAGGTTAAGGAGATATTTCTTGCACCTACAGGTAAGCCTTAATCTAGGCTTACCTGTAGGTGCAGGTTGTAAGGAGGGGTTTACAACCATTTTAAGGCTCTGTTTCCACTATTGCAACCTCAAAGTGTCGCGATTTACAGTGCAACTTTGCAATGCGATGTCATGCAACCGGTGAAAACCATGTGAGAACAAGTCGCACCGAAGTAGGAACAAAGTAGTGCAAAAACAATTTTTTGGGAGTTGCTGCGCCAATTAGAACGGGGGCCATTGAAATACATGGGTTTTGACTTGTCATGTGACTTCGCATGTGTCAAGTCGCACAACAAGTGGAAACAGAGCCTAATACCGAAAACCCACAGACCCTTTGTTATTTTGAAACCAGCGTAAAGAAAACCTCAGTTAGACTTACCGGTAACGGTATTTCTACGAGTCTTTCAGGACAGCACCTGGAGAGAGCGCAGCTCCACCCCTTTTCCCAGGAAACACTGCAGTCAGTTTTCTTTAAAGACCGGACACTTCCACCATGGCCTCAGTTGTTTAAGAGTACCTCCAGCCATGCTGAAATTAGATAAGCAGAACATAGCAATAACACCACATCTTATCATTACTTTAGGGCGGGTCATCGGTGCTGTCCTGAAAGACTCGTAGAAATACCGTTACCGGTAAGTCTAACTGAGGTTTTCTCACCTCGTCTTTCAGGACAGCACCTGGAGATGATAAAAGAGTACTTACTCTAGGGTGGGACCACTGCCTGTAGGACCTTTCTGCCAAATGATTGCTCAGATGCAGAGAGTAAATCCAACCTGTAATGGCGGGTGAAAGTGGAGAAGCTTGTCCACGTAGCCGCCTTGCATATTCTTCCCGGCGAAGCTCCAGCTCGTTCTGCCCAGGATGTTGCTACTGCCCGGGTTGAATGAGCCCCTACTCCTGTGGGAGGTTCTATCCCTGAAGCTCTGTAGGCTTCGCCGATAGCCATTCGTAGCCACCTACCTATGGTATTTTTGGACGCACTATAACCTTTACGTGGGCCAGAAAACAAAATAAACAGGGAATTCGATCTTCTGAATTCACTTGTTATCTTTAGATAGTGCAGTATGCACCTCCTTACATCCAAGCTGTGAAAGGCTTCTTCTTTCGTGCCCACTGGTGTAGGACAGAAGGAAGGGAGAACTATTTCCTGTGACCTGTGGAATACCGTTGCCACTTTTGGTAGGAAGCCCGGGTCAGTTCTCAGCACTACCCGGTCTGGAAATACAGAAAGGAAAGGTTCTATGATTGACAGGGCCTGTAGATCACTCACTCTCCTAGCTGAGGTAACTGCCACTAAGAGTGCTACCTTCAGGGACCAAAATTTAATCGTTGCTTCCTCCGGAGGTTCAAAGGGTCTTTTTGTCAGACCCTGTAGCACCAGAGATAAGTCCCATTTTGGGAAGAACTTAAAGGGTACTGGCCTAACTCTGGTCAGTGCCTTAAAAAATCTAACGATAAGGGGGTCCTGAGATAGTTGTCTCTCCAGGAACACCGATAAGGCGGCTACTTGCACCTTTAGGGTGCTAATCGCCAACCCCTTCTCCATTCCCTCATGGAGAAATTCTAATACAGAGATAGTCTCCTTTGGTGAACGGATCTTTTCTCTGCACCAGGAATTAAAACATTTCCAAGCTTTGAAATAGATCGCTCTGGTGACCTTTTTTCGGCTGTCCAATAATGTTGAAATTAGTTTATTGGACAAGCCCCTCTTTTTTAGGATTTGCTCCTCAGTAGCCAAGCAGCTAGTCTGAGGTGCTTGATATTGGGATGTTGTAGGGGCCCCTGTGTTAAAAGGTCCTTCTGTAAAGGAAGAAACCAATGGGGTTCCACCGCCATCCTCTGGATGGTTGAAAACCAAGTCCTTTTGGGCCAGAATGGGGCTACTAGGATTAATGTTGTAGGCTCCTTCTGTAGCTTTTTGAGGACCAATGGGATCATTTGGAAGGGGGGAAAAGCGTAGCACAAGTGGAAGGTCCATGGTTGTGCCAGTGCATCTAGACCCTCCGCTTGATCTTGCCTGTTTAGGGAGAAGTATGTTTCCACCTTCGCATTGGCGTGGGATGCGAACAGGTCTATTTGGGGAACTCCCCATCTTCCTGTTATCTTCTGGAATACTACCGGATTCAGACTCCATTCTGATTCCAGTACTCTTTCTCGGCTTAGGAAGTCTGCTATTTGGTTCAGATCTCCCTTTAGGTGTACCGCCGTCAAGGAGGCTAGATTGGATTCTGCCCAGGCCAAAATGTGGAGGGCTGAGGATAGCAACACTCTGCTCCTCGTGCCTCCCTGCCTTGTTATATAAGCCACTGCCGTGGCATTGTCTGATAACACCTGAATGTGGTGACCCAGGACTTGTTTCTTGAACGCCCATAGTCCCAGTAGAATGGCCCTCAATTCTCTCCAATTGGAGGATCTCCGGGCTTCTCTGTTTGACCATGTTCCTTGGGCCATCTGTCCATCCAGATGAGCACCCCACCCCCAGAAGCTTGCGTCCGTTGTCAATCTGTGTTCTACAGGGAAAGTCCAAAGCAGGCCTTTGTCTAAATTTGCTTGCTTCCTCCACCACCACAGCTTTCTCTGAACTTGAGGGGGTATTTTTATCAATTTTTCCAGCGACTCTCCGTAGGACCAATTCCTGAGAATTGTCTGCTGGAGGTCTCTCGCATGCAGACGTGCCCATTGTACCGCTGGTATTGAGGCGGTGAGTAGGCCTAGGACTGACATGGCTGCTCTGATTGTCATCGGCAGATTTGTTTGAGTCCCCTTTACTGCCCTCTGGAGTTTCTCTATTTTTTTCCTCTGGGAGAAAAAGTCTTTCCTGTATGGAATTTATTGTATATCCAAGAAATGTTATCGTCTGGGAAGGGATCATTTTTGATTTTTCTTGGTTTATGATCCATCCGAGACTCTCGAGATGTCTTTTCGTCTCTTTTAGATCTTTCGCCAATAACTCCCTTGTCTTGGCAAATATCAGGAGGTCGTCCAGATATGGCACTATTGATATCCCCTTTAATCTGAGGGGTGCTAGAGCCTCTGCTATGACCTTTGTAAATATCCTTGGTGAGGATGACAGTCCGAAAGGGAGGGCTCTGAACTGCAGGTGTGAGATCGAGTCTCCCGTCTTTACTGCTAATCGCAGATACTTCTGTGATATTGGCGCTATAGGAACGTGTAGGTACGCATCCCTCAGGTCTATGGATGCCATAAAACAACCTGGCGTCAGGAGATGTTTCACTGAGAAAATTGTGTCCATCTTGAATCTTTTGTATCTGATGGACCTGTTTAGTATCTTCAGGTTCAAGATCAACCGGAATTTTCCTGACGTCTTCTTCACTAGGAAGATGTGTGAATAGCACCCTATCCCTTCCTCTTCGGGGGGAACAGCTATAATTACCTCTTGCTGGATGAGTTCTTCCAGTAAGGATGACATCCCTATAGACTTCTCCAGGTCTCGAGGAGTCCGGGTTACATAAAAACGGTTTGGAGGGGGTTGCGAGAATTCCAGCCTGTAGCCCTCTGATATTATTTTGAGGACAAATGGACTGGACGTCGCTGTCTTCCATTGTGGAAGAAAGGCCTGTAACCTTCCTCCCACCGTTGGCGGACTGTCACTGGGTGTTTGTGGTTTGGCCAGGAGGGCGGAATAGTACCCCTGACTTTCCTCTCCCTCTCTGGGACCTCCAAGGTCTTTTATAGCCCGTGTCTTTTTTAACCTCGGTTTGCCGAAAAGCACGAAAATTAGTTTTACCCTGAGGAACCACTTTCTTCTTTATTGGGAAGGCCTTCTTTTTATCAGCCGTTCTATTAAGTACGGCTTCCAAATCAGGGCCAAAAACTAAGTCACCGTCAAAAGGCAAACCACATAACTTCGCCTTTGAGGCTATATCCCCTGACCAGGTCTTAACCCATAAGGCTCTGCGGGCTGAGTTGACCAAGGCTGCTGATCTAGCTGACATTTTGATAGATTCAGCAGAGGCATCAGCCATGTACCCTACCGCCTTTTGAAGTATAGGCAGCGTGTCAAGTAGATCCTTACGAGAAGTTCCCGCCTCAATGTGAGTTTTTAATTGCTCCAACCAGTGTTCTAAGTTTCTCGCTACCACGGTTGATGCCATTGCTGGCTTAAAGTTGGCTAGAGTCGAATCCCATGCCTTTTTTAGTAGGGAGTCTGCCCTCTTGTCCATGGCATCTTTTAGGGTGCCCATGTCCTCGAAGGCCAAGTCTGTATTCCTTGAAACCTGCGAAAAGGCTGCGTCAAGCCTTGGTTTTTTATTCCAAACCTGCTGACTATCATCCTCAAAGGGGAATCTTCTCTTGAGGGATCTGGAAAAGAAAGGTGCCCTCTCTGGGTCCTTCCATTCTCTCTTTACTGTCTCGGAGATGTATTTGTGCACTGGGAACACCCGTTGCTTTACTTCTCCCATGCCTTGAAACATCTTATCGTGTAAGGATAATTGCGTCTTATCCTCTTCGATATTAAGCGTTGTGTGTATTGTTTTTAATAGATCGTCTACTTCCTCCAGGGATAACCTATAGCGGGAAGAAGAAATTTCCCTTTCTTCTTCCTCTTCTTCATCCGAACCTGTGGCAACATTTATCTCCTCATCCTCCGAGTCGCTGACCCCTCTGGGTGCAGGAGTACTAGGATGAGAACAGGATGGTGAACTGCCTTTCCTGTTTGGCTGGGCCGCCGGACGTCTATCCAAAAGGGAGCGGAATGACTGAAAAGTGTCCGCTAGTTCCTTTCGGAAGGAGCTTAATAGCTCCCCTGGTTGAGCAGCAGCTGCAGCTGAGGCAGTTTCCTCTTTTAACAGCTCTGCAATACATGTCTTGCATAGCGCTTTAGGCCATGTTTCCCTAAGCGTGTCTTTGCAAGACGGACATCTCCTCTTGGGAAGAGGAGAGGAGTGTTTGGTTTTGTCTTTGGCTTTAAGCTGAAATACACCAACACCATACTATATTTAAAACATTTTTAAAACATAATAGTAACCAAAACCTTCTAAATCAGCTGGAAAATAAAAGAGGAAGGAACTAACACTTTAGCCCTTACATTTATAAGCACAGCTTACCTAGTGTCTCACCCCCTGAGCCACCATAACAACAAAAAAACCAACTCTCTAGTAACAATCTCTAGGGAGAGTGGCACAGGCTCCTTTGCTTTCCCCCCAGGGGAGAAAAGGAGGGAAAGAATATACAAGACCCCATAAAGTATATATACAGGGACCTCTGTCCCTGCTTACCTGGGTCTGGCTGGTGTGAGTGGCTCCTGTTCCCACCACTGCCGCTTGTTCCTCTTCCATTGCGAGGTTGAAGTGGCGTCCGACAGCTCCTTTTTTGATTTTCCCGGTCCTTTCACCGCTGTGAGGACCGGAAATGACACCAGCCGAAGGCCGCCTCCTCCCCCTGCGTTCCAGCGGCCGGAACCGGAAGCCGCGTCGCACCACGGGAAGTCCCGCCCCCGGCCGGAATGACGCGCTCGCCATCCGGGACCCGGAAAACATGGGGATACAAACGAAAGAGACGCTGCTCGTCTCCTGAGGAGCACGCCATCCCTCCTTCCATGCCCCCAGTGCCGGTCTGATGAGAGCGGGCCCTCCCGCAGCCTGAACCCTCGCCGGGTATGAAGGGGAGAAGGAACCGCAGCATCCACCTCACGTAAGGGGGGGTGCTGGGCTGGCCTGGAACAAAAGAAAAAAACTAACAGGTATGCCCCATACTGTCTCCACCTGGAGAGAGCGCAGCATTACCCCTGGTTCCCCGCAGCGCTTCCACCATGGCGGAGGAAACACTACAACTGAGGCCATGGTGGAAGTGTCCGGTCTTTAAAGAAAACTGACTGCAGTGTTTCCTGGGAAAAGGGGTGGAGCTGCGCTCTCTCCAGGTGCTGTCCTGAAAGACGAGGTGAGAAAAATGAATTAATTTGGAGCTGAATTAAAGGTTTACGCAAAGTATAACACGTTTGGTAGTTAAATAGTAAATTTCCTTTCGTAGAGGTGTAATCATCAGACCACATAAATAAATGACTAATGCCTTGTACACACGATCGGATTTCCGATGGACTTGTTTCATCGGAAATTCCGATCGTGTGTGGGCCCCATCGGTCTTTTTTCCATCGGAGTAAAAAAATAGAACATGTTTTAAATTTTTCCGATGGGAAATTCCGATCGTCTGTGTGGAATTCCATCGGAGAAAAAAACCACGCATGCTCAGAATCAAGTCGACGCATTCTCGGAAGCATTGAACTTCATTTTTCTCAAGACCGTCGGAGTGTTTTACGTCACCGCGTTTTGGACGGTCGGAATTTAGTCTGACAGTGTGTAGGCAAGACTGATGGAAGTCAGCTTCATCAGAATTCCGACGGAAAATTCCATCAGATTTTATTCCATCGGAAATCCGATCGTGTGTACAAGGCATAAAGGTTCATTCACACGGTAAGCCGAGGAGCCTAAGAAGGAAAAAGGCATTTTGGTCCAAAATGGGGATAGTTGGGACCAACATCTTTTAAAATATTATCTTGAAGGACATGTTCTTATCTGAGTAAAACAGACCTACAGTATATGGTACATATGGCTTGAATACCTATATGGTGCACATGGCTAGCAAACCTATATAGTGACATGGGTTGTAGACATCTATGGTGCACATGGCTAGGAAACCTACAGTATGTGGTTCACATGGCCTGTAGAGGTTTATGATCCACATAGCTTGTAGACCTATACGGTGCCCAACATTTGTAGATCTACTGTATATAGTGCATACGGTTTGAAGATCTATATGGTGCACATGGCTTGTAGACCTGTATGGTGCACGTGGCTTGTAGACCTGTATGGTGCACGTGGCTTGTAGACCTGTATGGTGCACGTGGCTTGTAGACCTGTATGGTGCACGTGGCTTGTAGACCTGTATGGTGCACGTGGCTTGTAGACCTGTATGGTGCACGTGGCTTGTAGACCTGTATGGTGCACGTGGCTTGTAGACCTACATTGTACAAATGGCTTGAAGACCTACATTGTACAAATGGCTTGAAGACCTATATGGTGCACGTGGCTAGCAAACCTATATGGTACACATGGCTTGTTGACCAATACAATGCACATAGCTAGCAATTTAGTGGTGCAACGGATCGGTGACGATCCGTGATCCGAATGGGTCACCCTGTTCATATCGGCGCACCACGCGATCCGCGGAGCGCTCCACAACCTCGGCCATAGGAAACGCCCCGGCTTCGGCCAAGCTCCGGAGCAGCGGCCATCTTGGTACACCCGGCGGCGGCTGTCTCGGCAGGAAGTGACATTTCGTCCCCGCCATCTTGCTCCACCCCACACTCCTGCACAGTAATGATAGTGAGAAGTGGGCAAGCTGACATCTTGTTACACCCAACAGAGTTTTAGATTTCACAGTTATTATTAACACAAAACGGAGCGTATAAGCTTAAATACAGTATTTGGAAATCCAACGGACTGTTTACATGTTAAATTTTAAAAGCAGCAGCAGCAAACCTTACATGCTTGCTAATGTGACAGAACACCTCTGATTTTCACATTTAACATTTAGTTAAATGTGAAAATCAGAGGTGTTCTGTCACATTAGCAACCATGTAAGGTCAGCAGGTTTGCTGCTGCTTTTACAATTTAACATGTAAACAGTCCGTCGGATTTACAAATACTGTATTTAAGCATATAAGCTCTGTTTTGTGTTAATAATAACTGTGAAATCTTAAACTCCGGTGGGGGTAACAAGATTTGTCTTGTCTTTTTTTTTGCTGATCCGAAAAATGATCCGATCCGTGACTCTGATCTGAGGATCGATCTGATTTGTGAGTTTTTTTTGATCCGTTGCACCCCTACTAGCAATCACTATATGGTGCACATGGGTTACGGATGTATAGGGTGCTCATGACTTGTAGATATATAAGGACTGTATAAGGACTTGTATATACAGGAAGTCCTAGGGACTGTAGGTTTGTTAAGTCGAATCTGTTTGTACCTCGGAACAGTACCATTTCCGATGTTCTTTTGAAATGTGCCCGCTGTCAAAAAGTGTCAGCGCATGCGCAGAACGGCAGAGACATCACGCCGCCTCCCGTTCGTAAGTAGGAGTCGTTCGCAAGTCGGATGTTCGTAACCCGGGGACTGCCTGTAGTGTGCATGGGTTGTAGACCTACATACAGGTCCTTCTCAAAAAATTAGCATATTGTGATAAAGTTCATTATTTTCTGTAATGTACTGATAAACATTAGACTTTCATATATTTTACATTCATTACACACAACTGAAGTAGTTGAAGCCTTTTCTTGTTTTAATATTGATGATTTTGGCATACAGCTCATGACAACCCAAAAATCCTATCTCAAAAAATTAGCATATTTCATCCGACCAATAAAAGAAAAGTGTTTTTAATACAAAAAAAGTCAACCTTCAAATAATTATGTTCAGTTATGCACTCAATACTTGGTCGGGAATCCTTTTGCAGAAATGACTGCTTCAATGCGGCGTGGCATGGAGGCAACCAGCCTGTGGCACTGCTGAGGTGTTATGGAGGCCCAGGATGCTTCGATAGCGGCCTTAAGCTCATCCAGAGTGTTGGGTCTTGCGTCTCTCAACTTTCTCTTCCCAATATCCCACAGATTCTCTATGGGGTTCAGGTCAGGAGAGTTGGCAGGCCAATTGAGCACAGTAATACCATGGTCAGTAAACCATTTACCAGTGGTTTTGGCACTGTGAGCAGGTGCCAGGTCGTGCTGAAAAATGAAATCTTCATCTCCATAAAGCTTTTCAGCAGATGGAAGCATGAAGTGCTCCAAAATCTCCTGATAGCTAGCTGCATTGACCCTGCCCTTGATAAAACACAGTGGACCAACACCAGCAGCTGACATGGCACCCCAGACCATCACTGACTGTGGGTACTTGACACTGGACTTCAGGCATTTTGGCATTTCCCTCTCCCCAGTCTTCCTCCAGACTCTGGCACCTTGATTTCCGAATGACATGCAAAATTTGCTTTCATCCGAAAAAAGTACTTTGGACCACTGAGCAACAGTCCAGTGCTGCTTCTCTGTAGCCCAGGTCAGGCGCTTCTGCCGCTGTTTCTGGTTCAAAAGTGGCTTGACCTGGGGAATGCGGCACCTGTAGCCCATTTCCTGCACACGCCTGTTCACGGTGGCTCTGGATGTTTCTACTCCAGACTCAGTCCACTGCTTCCGCAGGTCCTCCAAGGTCTGGAATCGGTCCTTCTCCACAATCTTCTTCAGGGTCCGGTCACCTCTTCTGGTTGTGCAGCGTTTTCTGCCACACTTTTTCCTTCCCACAGACTTCCCACTGAGGTGCCTTGATACAGCACTCTGGGAACAGCCTATTCGTTCAGAAATTTCTTTCTGTGTCTTACCCTCTTGCTTGAGGGTGTCAATGATGGCCTTCTGGACAGCAGTCAGGTCGGCAGTCTTACCCATGATTGCGGTTTTGAGTAATGAACCAGGCTGGGAGTTTTTAAAAGCCTCAGGAATCTTTTGCAGGTGTTTAGAGTTAATTAGTTGATTCAGATGATTAGGTTAATAGCTCGTTTAGAGAACCTTTTCATGATATGCTAATTTTTTGAGATAGGATTTTTGGGTTTTCATGAGCTGTATGCCAAAATCATCAATATTTAAACAAGAAAAGGCTTGAACTACTTCAGTTGTGTGTAATGAATCTAAAATATATGAAAGTCTAATGTTTATCAGTACATTACAGAAAATAATGAACTTTATCACAATATGCTAATTTTTTGAGAAGGACCTGTATATGGTGCACGTGGCTTGAAGACCTACTGTATATGGCGAAACAGGGATGTAGACCTATATGATGTACATGGCTAGGTATCCTGTATTGTGCACATGGCTTATAGAGCCATACTGTATGGTGCCCATAATTTGTAGACCCATATGGTGCACATGGCTTGTAGACCTGACTGTAATGGTGCACATGGGTTGTCATTTAACATAACTGACATTTAGGATACTTAATACACAGTAGAATCGTGTCTCGGCAGCACTACAGGACCCAGAATGATCTGCCAGCTTCTGGTGTTGTCTTCTGATCTGAGCTCACCCTAATCCTTAAAGTCTATAGATTAAACACAAGATCATTGGTTTTTTGCAGTAGTGTTTGAAAACCACAAATGTAGATAGAAAAAGAGGAACTATGGCAAAACTTCCTGTGTACTATGCAGTGTTATCAGCCTACTCAGTTCACCTCTTTTCAGGCGCTTTCACGCTAAAAAACAGCGCCTAAAAAGCTCACAAAAACTTATTTCCATTAAAATCAATAAATGCTTTCACACTGGGGCAGTGTGCTGGCAGGGCTGTGAAAAACTCCCCTCTCCATTGAAATTAATGGAAAGCTCTTCAAAAGCGCCTGAAAAGCTCTTCAAAAGCGCTCAGGGTTTTTACTGGCAGTTTAGAAGCGCCTCAGTGTGAAAGTGGCCTAACATGGCAACACTTCTTCTCCACATATGCATTAAGTGTGTTATCACCCTAGGGCAGAAAGTGTGTTACTGGCAGGATCACCCAAAATGAAAAAAGCCCAAAAATGTAAACGAATGCAGCCATCACATCTAAAGACTGGTACGGTGCAAAATAATATTTTTTTTGTTCTTGGGTTTAGATCTAGTTTAACCACTTGTATAGGTCGACTGATATGGGTTTTTCTCTGGCCGATGCCGATATTTAGAAATCGCGGCGGCCGATGGCCGATATATGATGCCGATTTTTATTTTTTTGGGCCGTTTTTTTTTTTCCCCCCTTCATCTCAAAAAATCTAACAGTTAGACCCCTTTCACACTGGGGCGTTTTTCAGGTGCTTTTGGGCTAAAAATGGCGCCTGTAAAGTGCCTGCAAAACGGATCCCCTGCAGCCTCAGTGTGAAAGCCTGAGTGCTTTCACACTGAGGCAGTGCGCTGGCAGGACGTTAAAAAAAAGTCCTGCAAGCAGCATCTTTGGAGCGATGTATACAGCTCCTCCACCACTCCTGCCCATTGAAATGAACTGGCACCGCTGTCGAAGCGCCTGCAAAGCACTTCTGCAGTGGCGCTACACGGGAGCATTTAACCCCTTCATCGGCCACTAGCTGGGATATAAGCACCCCGCTAGCAGCCAAATAACACCGCTAGAATGATGGTCCAGTGTGAAAGCAGCGGAGTTCCACGGAAAAAAAAAAATTAAAAGTCAGCAGCTACAAATACTGCAGCTGTTGACTTTTATATGAACACTTACCTGTCCTGGGCGCCCGCGATTTCAGCACCCGAAGCCGATCTCTCCCTTGGGTTCCTGCGCCGCCATCTTCGGTAAGGGAATCAGGAAGTGAAGCCTTGTGGCTTCACTTCCTGGTTCCCTACTGTGCATGCGCGAGTCACGCTGCGCGATCACACTAGTCCCTGCTGTCTTCTGGGACCTGTGTGTCTCCCAGAAGACAGCGGGGGGCGGAGTAGGCGCCAGATGTGGCGTAAGTCACCGCGGTGATCTATGCCTGGAAGAGGGAGCAAGTACCTGGATTACACAGGTATCTGCTTCCTCCTCCCCCTGAAAGGTGCCAAATGTGACACCGGAGGGGGAGGATTACGAAAAGCGAAAAAAGTTCCATTATTACTCCGCTAAGTAATAAGTGATGCAGAAAATTTCTTAAAATTTAAACATTTATTTTAAACACAACAAGCCTCCAATCAGTGCACTTGTATGTATAATTTAGATAAAAAAATAAATACAATTTTATATATATATATATATATATATTCTCTCTTAAATACACAAAAACAGGTAATCAAAACTTTTGGACGAAAAAAATATGGGCTAACTTTACTGTTTAGTTTTTTTTTTTGTTTTTTTTTTTATTCGTTAAAGTGTATTTTTTTTCCACAAAAAATCGTTTGAAAGACCGCTGCGTAAATACCGTGCGACATAAAATATAACAATCGCTATTTATTTCCTAGGGTCTCTGCTAAAAAAAAAAAATATATAATGTTTGGGGGTTCAAAGTGATTTTCTACCAGAAAATACAGGATTTTTACTTGTAAGCAACAAGTGTCAAAAAAGATTTAGTCTTTGAGGCTGCATCTGAAGCATCTGAAGACTGAAGCTACAAAACGCTAGAGGTGGAAAAAAAACATTATTCTCTATGGAGATGGTTCACATCTCCACTCCAAAACGCCTGAAGCTCAAACAAGTTCCGGACCCTTTTTTGTTGTGTGAATCGGGCAGATTTGGGCGTTTTAGGAGTCATAGAATGTAATGAAAACGCTTGATTCAAGCGTTTAGCGTGACGAGCGTTTCGACGGGCGCGACAAAACGTTGGTAAAAATGCTCGAAGCGCTACACTCAGGTGGGAATGCAGTCTAAATGGTTAAACTGAGACTGACAATTTTGAAAAAAACTAATTTTTTACTTTTTGCTATAATAAAAATCCCAATTTTTTAATTTTTTTTTAAATATTTTTTTTCTTAGTTTAGGCCGATACGTATTCTTCTACATACATTTAGTAAAAAAAAATCGCAATAATCGTTTATTGATTGGTTTGCGCAAAAGTTATAGCGTCTATAAAATAGGGCATAGTTTTATAGAATTTTTATTAATAATTTTTTTTTTTTACTAGTAATGGCGGCAATCAGCAATTTTTATTGTGACTGCGACATTATGGCGGACACATCGGACACTTTTGACACCATTTTGGGACCATTGTCATTTTTACAGCGATCAGTGCTATAAAAATGCACTGGTTACTGTAAAAATGACACTGGCAGTGAAGGGGTTAACCACTAGGGACGCTGAAGGGGTTAAGTGTGCCTAAGGGAGTGATTCTTACTGTGGGGGGGGGGGAAGGGACTGACTGGGGGAGGTGACCGATGGTTGTCCCTATGTACAAGGGACACACCATCGGTCTCCTCTCAGGACAGGAGGTGGATCTCTGTGTTTACACACAGAGATCCACGTAAATGGGTCTGTAAATGCCGATCGCGGCTGCCAGGCACGCGCATCGGCACCCGCGTGATGAGGCGGGCACAGAAGTTCCCCGATGCGCGCTTGGAACGAGGAAAGGGGAGGACGTCAATCGACGTCCTCCCGGCATTCTAGGTCCGCGCTATAGCCGTCATTCGGCTGTAGCGCGGACCTCTAGTGGTTAAAGGAGAATTTCAGATATGGATAGTGGTCTCCAAACTTTCTGAACAAAGAGCCAGTTTACTGTCCTTCAGAATGTAAGGGGGCCAGACTGTGGCCAATGGAATTAAAAAATGCCCCATCATTGGTATTAGTTGGAGTAATATCGCCCCATTGTTGATATCAAGGGAAGGGATAGTACCCCATCATTGGAAGAAATAAATTTGGGAGGAATAGTTTGCCGTCATTGGTGTCAGTGGGAAGAATAGGGCCCTGTAGTTGATGTAGAAGAAATAGTGCCTTGTATTAGTGGAAAGAATAGTGTCCCAAGGGCCTGATAAAGGCATGCAAAGGGCCACATCTGGCCCCCGAGCTGCAGTTTGGAAACCAGTGCTCTAGATGCTGGAAATCCAAAGAGTACTGCTACAGTGATCTCCACTAGCTTCTGGGTCCTGTGCTCTGTGGCTGCCATGCTGTATTCTGAACACAGTTTTTTTTTTTTTTTTCTCAATAAATGCAAAGCGTTCTCTGAATGAACGAAATAAAAAGGTGGGGCAGTGAAAGCCCGTTCTCCATCTCATCCAATCAGAAAAAGCCTTGCATTAATTGAGAAAATACAAAGCATTCTTCAAATGGTGCTGCAGCTGCTTGGCAAGGGACCCTGGAAGCTAATGGGGACCACTCTAGTAGCTTTGTCTACTACAGTGATTTCCAGCTTCTAGAGCAGTGGTCTCCAAACTGATGCCCTTTGCTTGCCTTTAGGTGGCCCTCAGGGCACTATTTTGCCCACTGATGTAGGGCCCTGTTCCTCCAAGTGACACCAACAATGGGGCCTAATTCCTGCCACTGACACCATTGATGGACCATTGTAAATATGTAAAAGTATCCATGCTTGGAATTCTTTATGAAGTGTCTGCAAAAGCTCCTGATTTCTCATCAGTGCATACTCATGGATCCAGGGCCGGCCCTACCATGGGACCCAGTGGGCCCATGGTCCCAGGCGGCATTTTAAGAGGGGCGGCAGCCATCCCGGCTGTTTCCGAGATCTGCCATGAAAGGCTGCATCTATTGTGTGCAGCCCTTACTGCCTGGAGACAGTTTCACACTGAGCCGATTTTGACACTTGCCAGAGATGTAAAATACCTGAATGCAGAGAGACTAGATGTCGGTATTGAGAGTTGATGTCGGGGTGGGTGGGGGAACTATCAAACACCAGCCAATGGGATGGGGTCTGGGCGGGCGCTATGTGTATGTATGTAGCCCCGCCCCCTTTCTTAAACAGGACAATCATTGGCTGGTGCTCGATAGCTGCTGGGTCCCGCCCACCCCACATCACCGCTGAATTTTGAAAGCTGGTCTCTCTCTGCACTGCCTTTGCTGACACTGAATTCCATGTTACACCAGGCAGAGATTCGGGCGCTGCAATCCTGAACACTGAGAGCCTGAGAGGAAGTATGGAGACATACTTGTTACAGTGTTTCTGACAGTAGATGCAGAATCCAGGCAGAGATGTAGTGAGGAGGGCAGACAGACCAGTGTCAGTCCCCTCTGCATGTGCTCTGTTTTGTTGTGTGATCGGACACCTTGAGGCTGCAAACATCTGGGAGCCTCTGAAGCAAAGGACAGTGTCATACCTTCTAATCGGCTGCAGTTCCTGACCATCTGATTACACAGAACGAGGTTGGTGGGGAGAAGGGGGGCTGCTTCTAGTTCACAGGGTCTGCCCAGCCCCTTGTACCTGGCTGAGGTGCACTGATATGGTTGCTGGATTTAATAAAGGAAGGCTGCAAGTGCAGGAGCTCCTTCTATATTTTCTATTATGTCCCTATGCCCACCATGGTCCCTAATAGAAGGTCTGTACTGAGATGGGGCTGGAATGGTGGTTTGTGCTGGGGGCAGTTTAGGACTGTGGGGGGAGATCTGTACTGAGTGGGGGTTTGGGGGGGATCGTCATGATAGAATATGACCTTGGAGGGGAGATTTGTACTGAAAGGAAGGGGTTTGGTTGTCGTCAGCGTTCCCATGTGGTGCGATTTTGGAGCCCATTCATTTTAAATGGGCTTTAGTTCACACCAGAACACAGAAAAAAATTGTGCATGCACTACTTTTTGGTGGTGTGTTTGCAATCTGCTTTACAGGTGGCGTAAAGCACCCACAGCAGATCACAAAGGTAGTGCTTTCCAGCAGCATCAAAAATGCTCACAGAACAATACATACAATTAAAAAAAAAAAAAAAAAAAAATTTAAATTCTAAAACATAATTAGCAAAAAATAAAGGGCCGTTCACATGTACTTTGCTATCTGAAGAGCTGTCAGCATTTAGATTGCTCTTCAGAGAGCTTTTAACAGGTGGTGAGGAGGCATATTGCCTCCTCACTGCCTGTTTTAACCCCTCACTAGCACGCTGCAATCATGTGCTTTGCATGCTGTTGCAGGACACTTGCAGAGCAGCACTATTCACTTGACTTTTTCGACAAGGATATAATTTCTGCTATGGCTGTGAAGCACGGCATCGGATGTCATGGAATGTGTATACCCCCAGCCACTGCCTCCACTGCTAAAGGGGGTAGCATTTTGTCAGGCAGTAAAAACACTGTTCAACCATGGGTTTTTACCACCCCCAAGCTCATGTGTAAATGAGCCCTAAGGACTCATTCATCCATGTATTCTGGCCTTGCGAATGAGTAAATTGTTCACACAGCTGGAGCTGCCTGTTAGGCCCCTTTCACAAGGGACGGATCCGTGATGATCCGCCCTGTGAAGCTCCGCTTGCTCAGTGGGGATCGCTCTGTTGATCCCCGCTGAGCTGGCAGATGACAGGGCGGTCCCTGCACACTGTGCAGGGACCGCCCTGTCAGATCTCTGCTCTCCCCTATGGGGGGATCGGATGAACACGGACCGTCTGTCCGTGTTCACCCGATCCGCTCTGCAGACGGATTGAAAAATGGGATTTTCCTCCGTCTGCAGAATCGGAGGATTGCGGACACGGAGGAGATCGGGTGTCAGCGGATATTCATCCGCTGACACCCGCAATCTCATAGGGACCAATGTATGTCCCTTTTTCATCCGTAAACGGATGGATGAAAAAGCGGACATACGGTCAGCATGTGTGAAAGGGGCCTTAGGGACACAGTGGTTGTATAAACACAGCCACAGGTCCAAATTTGACAGGTGTGCAATTGTGGGGGAGTGGTCCTGAATGCACACTATGGGCTCTTTCACACGGGCGGATCCCGTGATGATCCGCCCCGTGAACATCCGCTTGCTTAGCGAAGATCGCTTCATTGATCCCCGCTGAGCCGGCGGATGACTTGTCCGTCTCTGCACATTGTGCAGAAACGGAACGGTCAGATCGCCGCTCTCCTCTATGGGGGGATCGGATGAAAACGGACCTTCTGTCTGTTTTCATCCGATCCGCAGACAGATGGAAAAGTAGGATTTTCCTCCGTCATGCTAAACGGACCATAGCGGAGACTGATGTCATCCGCTGACATCCGCTATCCCATAGGGATACATGCATGTCCGTTTTTTCATCCGAAAACGGATGGATGAAAAACAGACATACGGAACGTCCTTGTGAAAGAGCCCTTTGGGGCCGTACACCTGCACTCACACACCTGTCACCCATAGTGTAACATTTTCTGCCTGCACACAGCTCCAGGTGACTCCAGACACATAAACAAACCACTGATTTACATTGTACAGGCCACAGTACCCTTGTGAATGAGCCCCGATACCTCATTCACACATAAAGCTTTAATTCTCAATACACTTTCTTAGCTTTTAGATTTAGTAGGAATTCTGTTGTGTTTGTGTCAGGTAGACTGTACAGGGCCCAGCAATTTCTAACAGCAGCTCTGATTACATGACAGTGTCACACACATTTTCACTAAGGGTCAATATCGGCTCAGTGTGAAACTCCCTCTTCTCTGTCAGTGCTAATCAGTGCCAGTCAGTGCCTATCAGTGTTTCCAATCAGTGCCGCCTAATATCAGTGCCAACCAATGCCACCTATTGGTGCCAAGTGTTTCCAATCAGTGCCACCTACCAGTGCCAATCAGTGACAGTGCTACCAAACAGTGCCCATCAGTGTCGCCAATCAATGCCCATGAGTGCCACCTATCAGCGCCCAGTGATGCCAATTTGTGCCCATCAGTGCTGCCAATTAGTGCCCATCAGCGCTGCCAATCAGTGCCACTAAGTGCTGCCTATTAGTGTCAATCAGTGCTTTCTATGAGTGCCAATCAGTGGCGCCTGTCAGTGCCAATCATTGCTGCCTGTCTGCCAACCATTGCTGCCAATCTGCCAAACTGAGTGCAGGAATGGGGCGATGAACTCGGCAGCCAGGCACATTGTCCATGGGGAGCCGGCCTGGTGGGGCACAACTAAAATCTGTTGATGTTTATTAATTCCACATGCCGATCTTTAGTATAATAGGTAATCACCACACTACTAATTTTCAATAAACTACTGGAGGTAAAATAAAAAAAAGTGTCAGTAAAAGGCCTGCCCCTAAGCACTGTTATGTGTTCCCACACCACCAAAAAAAAGAAAGTGCAGCGCTAACTTACTGATCAATAACTTTAAAAAAATGTCTTCATCAGTTCAGGCCAATATGTATTCTTCTACATAGTTTTGGTTAGAAAAAAAAACAAAAAAAACCTAATAAGCGTATATTGATTGGTTTGCGTAGAAGTTATAGCGTCTACAAAATAGGGAATAGATTTATGGCATTTTTATACTGATTTTCTGATAAAATTTATTTTAGTTATGATATAACTTAATGAATGTGGGGGGCCTTTTGGTGGGCGTGATTTTTTTGGGGGGGCAGCATTTCATTATTGGTCCCAGGCAGCACAATGTCTTGGGCCGGCCCTGCATGGATCCAATCTTTGCAGGACAGGCTCATGATGCCCAAAAAAATGAGAAGACTGTTACGCAGTTCCATCTGTTTGGACAGATTGAGCAAGTCTGATGTCTGTGTGGAACTCCAAGCCCTGTTGGTTGTTGTTGGAGACCATTATTGGCCTAACTAGGGACTTTCTTAAGTAGCCAAGCCTGATTATTATTTAAATTCCTTTTAATAATAAAAAGCAAAGAACTTCCCCTTTGGCTTGGCATTCCAGAGATTGCAGCATTGTGATTTCAGGACAAAGAACTGGCACTGTCTTTATCTCTAATATTTTTTTGCCGCGTACACACGACCGTTTTTAATGTCATGGAAAAAAACCTTTTTCTCAACGTGATTCTTCTCAAGCCTGCCTTGCCTGCAAACTATCGTGAAAAAAAATGCTCGACCGAAGCGCGGTGACGTACAACATGTACGACGGCACTATAAAGGAGAAGTTCCGTTCGGATGGCGCAACCCCTTGGGCTGCTTTTGCTGATCCTTGTGTTAGTAAAGTTTGTTGAGAGACGATTTGCGCTTTTCAGCCTCGTGCTCTTCAGTCCGTTACAGCGTGACGAATGTGCTATCTCCATTACGAACGCTAGTTTTACCAGAACGAGTGCTCCCGTCTCATCACTTGCTTCTGAGCATGCTCGTTTTTTTTTTTCACGTCGTTAAAGCCTACACACGACTGTTTTTCACAACGAGAAAAACGACGAGAAAAAATAGAGCAGGTTTTAAATTTTGAATCGCCATTTTTATCGAGAAAAATGCTCTGGAGCCTACACATGATCATTTTTAATGACCAATTAAAAAAATAGAATTTTCCTCGTCATGAAAAACGGTCGTGTGTTTGTGGCATTAGGGCCAAGACATAGGTATTGAGACACCCCTCCTCAACCTTGTCCCAACTTCCCAGCCCAGTTTTCACACAAAGGGGGCAATTTAGTGAAATTGGAGCACTCAGAATCTGGTGCATCTGTGTATGGTAGCCAGTCGGCTTCTAACTTCAGCTTGTTCATCTAATCTTTGACAATAAAATTGGAAACTGATTGGTTTCTATGCACAGCTGCACCAGTTTCAGTAAATCTCCCTCAAGTCCCTCTAATGCCGCGTACACACGATCTGAATTTCCGACAACAAAACCGTGGGGGGTTTTTTCCGTCGGATGTTGGCTCAAATTTGTCTTGCACACACACGGTCGCACAAATGTTGCTCGGAAATTCCGAAGGTCAAGAACGCGGTGACATACAACACTACGACGAGCCGAGAAAAATTAAGTACAATGATTCTGAGCACGTGTCAAATTGATTCCGAGCATGCGCAGCACTTTTGTGCGTCGGAAATGGCTACACACAGTTGGAATTTCCGACAACAACTTTTGCCGTCGGAAAAATTGAGAACCTGCTCTCAATCATTTGTTGTCAGAAATTCCAACAGCAAATGTCTGATGGAGCCTACACACGGTCGGAATGTCCGACAAAAAGCTCACATCGAACATTTGTTGACGGAAATTCTGACCGTGTGTACGCGGCATTACTCTTCTTTTCTGGTCCAGCAGACACTTCCAGCTAAACTTTCCAGCTTGTGAGTAGAGATGCTCTGTTGAGATTTACAGGTTGAGATTGTATTATGCAGCCTTGGGCCTCTTTCACACTGAGGCGCTTAAAAAAACTGCCAGTAAAACACTGAGCGCTTTTGAAGAATTTTTCAGGCGCTTTTGAAGAGCTTTCAATTAATTTCAATGGAGAGGGGTGTTTCCTGTTCAGCAAGTGTCCCTGCTAGAAGAGCCACTTACTTTGGATGAAATATCTGAGGCCATAGCAAGTTTTGCCAGATCTCAAGCCCGGGCTCTGATGGTCTGCCCATCAAGTTTTTAACGCACAGTTCTGCGAACTGCTCACTCCCAAACTTCTATCTCTTTACAATTATCTTTTTGATAACCTAGTGCTGCCCCCATCAATGAGAGAAGCGACTATAGTACTGATCCCCAAGTCAGGGTATCCAGAGTCCTATAGACCTATTTCCTTACTTCAAGTTGATATTAAAATTCTTGCAAAAGTCCTGGCCAATCGTCTCAATCAAGTTATTTTATCCCTGATACATAAGGACCAAGCGGGTTTCATGCCTGGGCGCAACACTTCTTTTAATCTTAGAAAACTTTTTATCAACCTTCAGGCTACACATGACAACATAGGTGAACGGGAGGTGGTGACTCTTGACACTGCCAAGACGTTCGATTCAGTGGAGTGGAGATATCTATGGAGATGCCTGGAGGGTTATGTTTTTGGGGTCAGATTCATTAAATGGATTAGACTTCTCTACCAGGACCCCTTGGCTAGGGTGGTGGCCAATGGATGGCCGTCTGAGGCATTTGGCTTCACTAGAGGTGCACGTCAGGGTTGCCCGCTCTCCCCCTTACTATACGCCCTTTGCCATCTCCATACGAAGTAATCCTGGGATACGGGGTCTGACTCAGGGTGCATTGATTGAAAAGATCAGTATGTACGCTGATGATACCCTCTTGTATCTGGCGGACTCGTGCCCCTCTCTTCAATTGGCACTAGACACAATAGAACAGTTTGGAACCTTTTCGGGTCTAAAGATTAACTGGGGTAAGTCCCAGGTTCTCCCGATCGATTACTTCTCGCCCTCCAAAGAGCAGTCACAACTCCCTCTTCTCAGAGTATAGCCTCGTACACACGGCCGAGTTTCTCGTCAAAAAACAACAAGAAACTTGCTGGCAGAGCTTTCTTGCCGAGTAAATCAGTCGTGTGTACGCGGCTATCAGGTTTCTCGGCAAGAAAACCGACAAGAATCTCGACGAGAAAAATAGAGAACCTGCTCTCTATTTTCTCGTCAGGATTCTCCATTTTCTCGTAGAGATTCTCGTCAGCATGTTTCTCGACGAGAAAAGTGTGTGTGTGTGTGTGTGTGTGTGTGTGTGTGTGTGTACACTTACCTGACGCCGTGGAGACCCGCGCGTACTCGAAATGACTGACGCATGCGTGGTAGCTTTCTAGGCATAAGTAGGGTGTAGCAAGATGTCGGCGATGGCATCGAATGTGACGAGCGCACGCTCGTCGTAGTCGATGACATCACCGCGTTTGCTCCATTCAAAGAACCGCGGGTTCTTTGAATGGAGCGTGTGTACACTCGGCCGGGACAAGTTTCTTGTCCAAGAATCTCGTCAAGAAAAACGACAAGTTTTTTCATGACGAGATTCTCGGCCGTGTGTACGAGGCCCGGGTGTTTTGAAGTACCTTGGGATTCACATCTCTAGATCTCCAGCAGATTATATAGCCCTCAATATTGAACCACTCTACACTTTAATTAAAGCTAAAATACAGGTCTGGTCCTGTTTGCCCCTTGGAGTCTGGGGTCGCATAAATTTAATTAAAATGGTCCTACTTCCAAAAATATTATATATCCTTTGGCATTCTCCAGTGTACATTCCCCTTAAACATTTTAAATGCTTTGAGATCTTACTTAAACCTTTTGTTTGGGGGAGTAACAGGCATAAATTGGCCTGGCGCTCCCTCAAAAACTCTACGGATTTGGGGGGGGGGACTGCTCTGCCAGATCTAAACCTCTACTATTTAGCGTCTCAACTGTCCCAGCTATTTCACGTTGATAAAATGGATAGAGAGAGATTCAGAGCTCTCCTCTGTCCGCCCTGGGCACACGGGGCGTCCAGGCAGCGGAGCAGAAATCTACCCTGTACCATTACAGGAGGATTTGGGATATGGCTATGGCTAAACTAGAGATAACGCCTATCAATGATTACACCCCACTGTGGCACAATAAACGCTTACCCGAATTGTCCCAGATTCCTAATTCAGAGTTATGGAGCGTTCGAGGGATATATTATCTACACCATCTCATTTCGGATGGAGAACTTAAGACCTTCCATGCCCTTCAGGATGAATTTGCACGCCCAGATACCATGCTATTCAGGTACATACAGGTTCGCCATGCTCTAACTACACAATTTCCAGGGGCAATTCCACAGCCCTCTCCCAACTCCATCATAGCCATAGTTAAAAGTTCAGACCCCCAAAAACTTAAATCCTTTTTTTACACCATTCTGCTTACATCCACGAAAATAGCTTATGCCATTAAACCTCGCTGGGAGAGGGAGGTGGAAGAAATGGAGGATGAGGAATGAAGTGAGGCCCTGGACACCTGTAAGGTGGTATCCCCTAAACTCTCTGACAGGCTTACACAAATATACATCCTACACAGGTCGTACCTCACACCACTGAGTCTCTAGGTTTAAGAGGGATCATCCTAACTCTTGTCTGATGTGTCTGCAAGATAAGGGCACGTTTTCCACCTAATTTGGTCCTGTCCCAGAATTCAGAACTTCTGAAAGCAAGTCGTTGACTTCCTCCATGACGACATGGGCTCACCTCTCACTTTTAACCCAAAACCATGTTTATTAGGGGTATTCCGAGTTGTAAAAATATAGCCTTGAATTTATCTAGGAAACATTATTTCTAGCCAGGAAAGTAGTGGTGAGGAAATGGATGAGATCAACTCCCACCTTGGCCGAATGGAAAACTGAAGTTAATGGTAGTCTCCTATACAAGAAATTCCTTTATATTAATAGAGGATGCCCCACCAAATACAACAAAATATGGGATCGCTGGCTAAATACATCAACCACTTATACTTGATGACCCTTAGAGCACCTGGAGGGAGTACGCAGGCCCTACTCAGTGTCCCCCTATGGCACAATCAGATGTAACAAATGTATTCCTTTTATCTGACCTGATGATATTTGTTCACTATTTTATTTGTGTCTGTTTTTCTGTATCCAATGCTATGATATGCATATTTCACTTGTATGTACTGTAATGGGGGTTGTTTGCTCAAGTGTAGCACCCACTAGCGAGAACAGTCCCACACATATGTTTCCTTTTGAGGGCTTGTTGGCCCACTTTTATTAAAGAAAATCAGACAAAGTTCCAGAAATTAAAACAAAAGTGGTTTCCCTTGCAGGGGGTTTTCACCATCAACATAAAATGGTGCAAATGGAAATACCGAGCCGCCTGGCTCTCTTCAGCAGCAGCACCACTGCTCAGGCTCCCGCATGGAGCCCTCCTGACACCTGTCAGCAACCTCAGACTCAGGTCTCTGGGTTTCACAGTGCAGCCTGCACTCTCTAGCTTCTCTAGCTACTCCAGCTACTTCAGTGGACACCTGCACAGTCTGGGTTCTCCCTTTGCAAGCCTGGTCTCCTCGGGAGGGTGGAGCCCAGAACCATGGTCAGGTGTCTACAAATAGGCCAGCACACACCTGACCAGTCAGTGTGCTGGTAAATCTCAAAATCTGGACCCAGGACTGGGGATTTCATCCAACCCGGATCTCTACGAAATCCCTGCGCTCCAGGTCCCAAAGTGGACTTTATTAAATAATGAGGAAACCGAAACGCCAGTTTCCTCTGTGCATTATAAACTCCCTGGAGCCCCTCAACCCGTCCAGTAGAGAATTCTGGGTCATTACACTGGTGGGGTACCACAGTACGTATTGCCGAATAAAACCTTTTTTGAAAGTAAAAAAAAACAAATACCGTACTGGTGACCCCACGATAGGGATAAAACTTTTTTGCGGAAGGGAGTTTAATAAGACACGTGGCCACTCATTAAAATTACAAGAAAAGAGATTTAACCTTAAACTACGTAGAGGGTTCTTTACTGTAAGAGCGGCAAGGATATGGACTTCCCTTCCACAGGCGGTGGTTTCAGTGGGGGGCATCGATGGTTTAAAAAAACGATTAGAACGACCACAACATACAAGGATATTAGGGCTGTTACTGATTAAAATTTTTGTGTTCGATTAATCGATTTTTTTTTAATCGATTAATCGACTAATTTTGATTAATTATAACGCACATACAGATCCAACTACTTTTAGCTGATCTCCTTGCAGGCCGATTCCCAGTGCAGCTACAAACCACTGGAAAAATGGATAGCAGGATACAAAAAACACACAAAGGCAGCGCTCGATGGGAATAGCATTAAAACTTTTATAGTCTTCAAGTAGGTAACAAAATAAATATTGCACTGGAGATAAAATCGATGTAGCTACATAAACTGTAAAAATGGTGCGAGTAATACAAAACGGTAGCAAAAGCAGTCATAAAAACATGTAGCTAAGTATGATACTGGTATAAAAATGTGTACAATGATACCACTGCTGAATCCAGATGAGAAGGAGCTAACATCAGTCTGTCGGCATGTAGATGTCCCGTGAAGGGAACTATCACAACTCCCAGTGGATGGCTGTAGAATCCCAGGTTGATAGAGGGAAGTGATAGAGGGAAGTGTAACAGCCCTTGCGTGTGGCAGATAGTAAGGTCCCGCCGGCATGCAGATATGAAGGCACAGCAAAGGAGCTCTTCAGATGGACATGGCAAGCCCAAAAAATTTTGATCGATCAAAACAATTAATCGATTAATCGAGGAATTAATAGTTAATTTCCACAGCCCTAAAGGATATACAATGTAATACTTACATATAATCACACACATAGGTTGGGCATGATGGACTTATATAGTAGGTGAGGTTGAAAAAAGACATAAATAGAAAGTAAACCCTTATATAGTTAAGTATGGTAGGGGGGTAGAATTGTGATTCTTTAATTCTTTATGCAGATTAGAGCTGCATGATTAATCATTATGCCGTATACACACGATCGATTTTCTCAACGGTGAAAACACCGTCGAGAAAATCGACGGGAAAAACGAGGAACGGCTTGTTCCCCTACACACGGCCGGTTTTCCTGACATTTTTTCTCTTGGTAGTGAAAAACGACCTTGTGTAGGCTCCCTGGCAGTGTTTCCCAATGGGAAAACTGCCGTGGAAAAAAATGCCGTGAATCACGACGAGAAAAATTAGAGCATGTTCTAATTTTTCTCGTCGTGATGCCTGCCGTTTTTCTCGTCGGGGAAAAATGCCTGAAAGCCCACACACGGTCGTTTTTCTCGTCAAAGAGAAAAAAATGAAATTTTTCCTGTGAAAATGGTCGTGTGTACGCGGCATTAGAGTTCAGCTTTAAGCTGCTAGTATTTACTTTGTGAACTTTTTGTCTGTAGTAGGCTGGCCATACACCATACAATCTTGTTGTACAATCTCTTTTTTTACATCTACCATCAACAATGTTGTGCAAGAACCTTGAATAGATTGCTTAGGTTTGTACAATTTTTCCTCAACTACGTTATAGGAGCACAATCAGATTGTATAGTGTATGACCAGACATGAAAACAGAACATTGTACTTTGGTGCTGAATCAAAGTGCAAACCACTTGAAAGTGCATAATCCAACTGGAAAAACGTATCAACGTCTGAAACAAAAGGCAATCTATCTTCAGCAAAGACATTGAAGAAAAAAAACGAAAAAACTAAAATGCCTCCTCTTCTTTTATATTGCAGTCTTCCTCAGTGTAGCGATGGCTTCATCCAACACAATACAAATTCAACAGATTCCTGAGGAACTGCAAGTAAATCAAACTGTTCTTTTTAGAGTCACTGGAATCTCAGAAGGCATTCGATTCTCTGAGTGGTTCCGAGGAAATGACACATCTGCTCCAAATCAGATTATAAGATACAACAATAATGATAACTCTACAAATGCAGGGAAGAGACACATTCAAACTGCCACCATCTTCGCCAATGGCTCCTTGGAGATTAAGAATGTCACAAAAGATCTTGAGGGTGACTACACCGTTTTTATCCAGGGGGATAGAAGTCCATTTCAGAGCACTGTGTCCTTGACGGTTGGCGGTAAGTGCGTCTTTATTTGTTTATCTCGTTGATGTGATACTGACACCCGTGAAAACATTGGGTCCATAAATCAGCAGTTTGGCCTTACCACGGTCATAACGATACTTAAAGTGTATTGCTATGGATATTTTACAAATTTTATAGCATACATACAGAATAACATTTTAAGACTATGTATTGTTTTAGAAGCTAAGATTCCCCTACCAGTACCAGGTAGGGGTTTTCAATGAACTTGTTGGACTGGTACATGAGCTCAGGACAGGAAGTGATGCTACAGATGTAGGAGAGGGGTAAGAGGACGTGAACAAGGCATGTGCTGAGGACAAATTCTCCTACATAAGTTGTACTGGTTTATCTGCAGCCGTCAGTGCAGAATTTATAAAGTCTGAGCTGTCAGAAAAAAGGGGGCGGAGAGATGAAGTTACACTCTGCAGAGCTCAGTAAGGGGAGCTCTGAAAGCTGATTGGAGGGAAGGGACACACCCCCTTTCACACAGCAACAGAGCTGAGGCTGTCAATCAGCTGGAGCTCCCTCCCCTGACACCATTTTTCTCTTGGTGTCAGGAAAACTTGTCAGAAATGATTCATACAGATAGCAGAGGAATGAAGCAGCAGACAAAATTGACAGTGTTCTGGCGATAGACAGGTACACACTATAGAGGGATATGCTTTGTTCATAGTTGATGTCTAAGGTTTACAACCACTTTGTTTAAAGCGGCGGTCCACACAAAAATGGAACTTCCGCTTTTCGGAACCCTCCCCCCCTCCGGGGTCACATTTGGCACCTTTCAGGGGGGAGGGGAACGCAGATACCTCCCGCGGGAGTTGTGCCTCTTCCCGTCCCCCCCGCTGTCTTCTTGGAGACACACGGGTCCATTCGGATTGCGCAGTGCGACTCGGGCATGCGCAGTAGGGAACCAGGAAGTGAAGCTGCAAGGCTTCATTTCCTGATTCCCTTACAGAAGATGGCGGGGGCAGCATCCGAGGACCGAGCGACGGGTCGGCCTCGGGTGCCGACATCGCGGGCGCCCTGGACAGGTAAGTGTCCATGTTTTAAAGTGGTTGTAAACCCATATAATTTTTTTTTTCTTTTTAGCCCACCTGCAAGACAAAGCTATAATGAGCTAGTATGACTAGCATAATAGCTTATTATGTACCACTTACCTTAGATCGGGGCCCCCAAAGCCGTCCTTGTCCCTCTCTCCGGCTGCAGCCATCGCTGCGGCGATAGCCGGAATGTTACTTCCGGGTATCTTTATAAAACAGTGATGGTGTTAAGCGCTGTGTTTAAACAAAGAAAGAAAAGAGGGAGAAGTGGGAGTAGTGTGACTGATAACACACTCAATCAAAACATATATATATAATGTGACCTTGATACGAATAGGTTGGCTAGGTAAGTAAAAGAGCTCTAATCCTCTACTATTCACATCCATCCATCCTAGCCAATTGTGAATAATCCAAAAAGAAAAAAAGTATATTAAGGGTGAGTTATCCAAAAAAGTGTACTAATACATAAAACAGTCCACAAAAAATATACAATACAATTGACAAGAAAATATATGTGTATAAAAATCCCCCCCCCCCAAAAAAAGGTCCAATTCACACCATGCAATTTCAAAGTGAATATACAGTGATTCCCATCACTACAGAGGTTTGTATTCTTCCTTGCTTTTACCACAAAGTAACTTTAAAAGGCAACTTTTTTTTTTTTTTTGTTTAGTTTAGTTTTGGATAGTTGAGAGGGATTAGAACCCCTGTCAGTTATTATTGCTGTCCGTGTCCCCATTAGGGAGATTCACTCTCTCTGTTTGTCACTTTGAATGAGAATGGTAAACAGGACAGTAACAGAAACTCACACATTTTGGATTGTCACCAGGACAGTAATAGAGGGGAAATCTTCTGATGGGGTCATTGGCTCTGGTGACCTGGGGAGCCCCAAAGGATTCCCTTAATTTGCAAGATTTTCTTCTCACTTCCTGTTTTGACTATGAGACAGGAAGTGAAGGTAAATCTCCCCAATGGGACACAGATGGCAAAAAACAAACAAAAAAAAGACAACTGACAGGGGTTATCTCCCTTAGATCCCATTCACACTAAACCGCCCATAGCGTTGGCAGTAAAACACCACTATTTTTACAGCCGACGCTATGGGCGGATTTGCGGTGCATTTCGGCCGCTAGCGGGGCAATTTTACCCCCCGCTAGCGGCCGAGAAAGGGTAAAACCGCGGTATGGCCGCACTGTCCTATTGATTTCAATGAGCAGTAGCGGTGGAGGAGTGGTAAACGCACTGCTCCTTCTCCGCTCCAAAGATGCGGCTAGCAGGACTTTTTTTTTTTACCGTCCTGCGAGCGCAACGCTCCAGTGTGAAAGCCCTCGGGCTTTCACACTGGAGTGAATGTAACAGCTTTTTAAGGGCAGATTGCAGGCGCTCTTACTACCGCTATAGCGCCTGCAATATGCTGCAGTGTGAAAGGGGTCTTACTCTATCCAAAAAAAATAAAACATTTTAATGAGTCGGCCAACTTTGACTTGCAATGTGGGAAGGCGTAATAAAGCACTACACGAGTATGTAATGAGCCTATAAGGCTACCCCCACGTCCATGTATATGTACTGTATAATTGCAACCTATACATACATATTGGTAGTTTTACAAGCTCTGCAGAGCATTGCTGGGACTTGTAGTCTTAAGCCTCGTACACACGATCGGATTTTCATCGGACAAAGCGTAGGACTTTTGTCCGAAAGGCGTTGGCCATGAACTTGTATTGCATACAAACGGCAAAGAATTGTCGGCCAACAAACACGAAACTACGTGTTTTTTTCAGCTCTTTAGCGCCACCTTTTGGGCAACTTCTTCTAATGTTGTGTTATGGTGAGCATTGCTTCCAAGCATGCGTGTTTGTACTTTGGAGTTTTGTCCGACGGACTTGTGTACACACATTTGTTGGCGGACAATTTTAAAGTATGCTATCCCACATTTGTCCACGGAAAATCCGACAATAATTGTCCGATGGAGCATACAGACAGTCGGATTTTCCGACAAAAGCGTGTCATCACACAATTCCCATTGGATAATCCGATCGTGTGTACGAGGCTTAAGGCTCCATTCACACCAATGTGTTTTTCATGCTTTTTGCAGAAACGCAGGACATTATTTTTAACATGGGTTCCTATGGAACACGTTCACATCAATGCATTTTTGTGCCTCTGCATTTTTGGATCTGCATTGAGATGTTGGGCCTTCCCTGAACCAGGTCAGTATTGTAGTGATGAGAAAATACACCTCACTAATCAGTCCACACAGGGACACTTCTCTGGAAAGTCGGCCTAGAAAGAGAAGGGTATTGTGGGTAGTTATTGCTGTCTTTGGAGCATGACAGAAGGGTTTTCTTTAGAAGATAAGCAGCTGCAGACAAGTTTGGCCTGATCACACCAGTGTGCTTTTCACTGATAAAAGTCTGAGGACGCTCACAAGACAGGCACGCTATATACCCTCAAGCCTCGTACACACGACCGGTTTTCCTGCCAGGAAAACTGCCATGAGAGCTTTTGGCCGGGAATCCCGGCCGTGTGTATGCTCCATAGCAGTTTTCCTGACAGGAAAACTGCCGCGAATCGCGGCGGGAAAAGGAGAACTGGTTCTTTTTTTTCCGCCGGTCTTTTTCTTGCCAGTTTTCCTATGGGAAACACTGCGATGGAGCATACACACGGCCGGGTTTCCCGACCAAAGCTGTCATGGCAGTTTTCCTGGCAGGAAAACCGGCCGTGTGTAGAGGGAAAAAGCTACCGAGCAGGTTACCGCCGGGAAAACCGATCGTGTGTACAGGGCTTTAGAAATGCAAACGCACCAGGACGCGTTTTGTATTTATTTCAGGAGTTTATATAGCCCTGACATTTTACGCAGTGCTTTACATATTGTATGTAGCCCACCCCCCAAAGTAGCCACTGGCTTTGATGGTAGCATTTCCCCAACACACACAGCCAGGCAATTAAGCAGTCTAGGTGTGTCTTTTGTATTTTTATTGCTAGGTAGAACTTGGATGGGTTTGGGGAAACACGTTGAATTCCCCCCAAAAAACTGAAATAGCTGAGAACATTTTTCTTCTCACTTTTCTGTCAGATGTCACTACTTGCTGGGAGAACTGCGCACCGTTTCTGGGGCGCAGGACCATCAATTGCCTCCTTCTGATATCCACCGGGCATTCTTCAGTGAGGGAGATACAGACTCACAACACCACAGGACCAATGGGTATCCTCCAGTGAGCTTCTCCAGTCCATAAGAGAGAAGTTCCAGGCTTTGGATAATAGCCCTCCCAGCTTAGACTACAACTGGGACCAAAATCCACGGAATAGCCCGATGGAAGTCTGATCGTGTGTATGAGGCTTTAGATTAGGGACCTCCAAACTTTATAAACAAAGGTCTGTCTCTCACATGCAGGCAAATACATATTGGGACCAATTTAGACAGGAGCCAATTGGTAGCATGGCTTTAGAGTGTGTGAGGGAAAAAAGAGCAGCAGCATGCACGGGGGAAACATGCAAACTCCATGCAGATAGTGTCCTGACCTATTGATATATTTGCCCAGGGAGCGTTGCACTCCATACTTAGACACATTAGCCAATTATTAACGTCGCCCCTTTTCTTCGCATGTTAATCTGCGGTACAGAAAGTGACACTTGGGGAAAATGTGATGTCTGTTTCTGACCCCCCTCTACTACATCATGCTGTCTGGCAGTACAGCCTACTTTTTGCTGAACAGGGGAAGCATTTATGTTTTTTTTATGACAGCAGAGCTTTTTTTCCTGGGTCAGAACTGCTCAGATGTGACTTACTGAAGATGATGAGTGGGCACACTTAGGGCTTAGACCCCTTTCACACCAGCAGACTGATCGTGTCCACCTGTCCGTTTTTCAGGCGGACCCGATTGGACCACCCATTGTTCTCTATGGAGCAGTGGATGTCCGTGGCATGTGTCCGCTGACACCCGATCTGATCCAGGCCACTAAAAACAGTCGAACGGGGATCTGTTCACCATCCAGTCGACTGATCGGATGACAATTGACTGGAAACGGACAAGCAGTCCGTTTCCAAACGACCGCCCCATAGAAAAGAGTGGCCTGTGTCCTTGTTTGCTCTGCATAGCGGAGCGGACACGGACCTGTCATCCGCCTGCTCAGTGGGGATCAGCGGAGAAAAAAAAAAAAAGGGGTTGCCCTTAGTTATACTTTAGCTGCAAATGTCCCTTCTGTTGCTCGCAGCCTCCTTCAAACTCCTTTTTTTTTTTTTTTTGCTGAAGTTATCTGACTTCCTATTAGAGGGTGGCTACATTCATTCTCTATGGTCTCACTGGTATGTAGGAACGTAGCCACCCTCTCTTGCTCACTCCTGAGATGGGCTTTGGGATTTGAAGTGTCCATGAACGCTACTAGTGTGCACTGCTTTTCATGTTGACAGCACTGCTCCAAGCCTGAAGCAGGACCTCTACGACTAAGCCCAATCTGGGTTAAACGCGTCAGTAAGGCATGGCCAACGGGTCAGGGATTGAGCTGAAACCGGGACCTGGACATGAGGATAACGGTTAACACAATATTACAAGGAGGTAGAATAAGATAGTAAGGATAGACGTCATAAAAAAAAGATTACAGGACCATTAGGTAGTAGATGTGTATGGATTACATTTACAGAAAAAGGATATTGTTTAGTGTCACTTAAAATTATTATAATTGTGCAGGTTTTATTATGAGTTGTATCCTCATTATTTAGCTATGATTACTTTGAATCTAAAGCTAGCCATACACGCCAATCACTCGATTCCACATCTATGCCAAACAGTCCAGATCTGCATTGCCGGTTATTGTATTCTACAGCGATATCACTAAACAGAGGGCCAAAAAAAATCTACCGGTACTCAAAAGTCCACAAGCCTTTATTATTGGAGCGTAAAAACCTCAGTAGTCAACATGTTTCAGGGGTCAAGAATTCCACCTTTGTCCAGGCTTGGGCTTAATATATTCCAAAATTTTGCATACAAGCCAAATGGGATGACTCAGGTATTTCTTCTGAGAAAGATTGCCCTCCATGAGACTATAGAAGCCACCAGAGAAACGTCAACATCATTAAAGTGATGGGTTTTTTTTTTTTTTTTTTAAATAACAAAAGACATTACAAACATGTCATACTTACGTGCTCTGTGTAATTGTTTTGCACAGAGCAGCCCAGATCCTCCTCTTCTCAGATCCCTCTTCACTGCTCCTGCCCCTCACCCCCCCCCCCATATTGAGTGCCCCTACAGCAAGCAGCTTGCTATGGGGGCACCCGAACCAGAGCTCCCTGTGTCCATTCAGGCATGGAGCCGCCGCCCGGCCCTGCCACCTTTTTTATCCTCATTGGCTGACTGACTTTGACAGCAGCGGGAGCCAATGGCACCGTGCTGCTGTCTCAGCCAATGAGGAGGGAGAGTCCCAGGCAGCCAAGACACTCCTGCAACATCGCTGGATCTAGAGGGACCTCAGGTAAGCATTGGAGGGCTGCTGCACACCAATGGCTTTTTATCTTAATGCATTAAGAAAAAAAAACTTCTGACTTTACAATCACTTTAAAGTGGTTGTAAACCCTTGTAAAGATTTTTTTTTTTTTTTATCCCACCTGCAAGACAAAGGCATAATGAGCTAGTATGACTAGCATACTAGCTCATTATGCATCACTTACCTTAGATCGGGGCTCCCAAAGCCATCCTCATCTCCCTCTCCAGCCATCGCTGCGGTGATAGCCGGAATGTTGCTTCCGGGTATCGCCGCTCCGGCGCTGTGATTGACCGTAGCGGCGAAGATGTGACTCTGCGCATGCGCGCAGGAGCCGTCAAATCTGGCTAAGCCGGATTTGTGAATGGGATTAACCCTATGAATGCGCCGTTGTCTACGGCGCGCATGCGCCGTAGACAGCGGTGCTTTCTTTTTTGTAAAATTTCTCCTAAACCGTGTAGGTTTCGGAGATATTTCTTGCACCTACAGGTAAGCCTTAATCTAGGTTTACCTGTAAGTGCAAGTTACATAAGTGGGTTTACAACCACTTTAAGCCCAAGCCCTGATGAAGGGTGATTATGCAGCACATTGAGAACAGGATAAACAGTGGTAGCCAGAGTATCACCAAAAATAAAAGATTTTAAGCTTTTTGAGATGATCTCTTGGTGCTCTGTTGATTTCATTGTGGACTCCTACATTCAGATGGCTTCTACATTGTGGGATAATTCTCATTTTGTGTGCTTGAGAAGCCAAAGTCAAGCCAGGCAGTTCTGCTACCAAATTGTAGTTGACAGAACTAAGCCCACTGATAGGTTTCCAGAAACAGTTACATTCAGGGCACGCCCTAAATCAGGGGTCTTCAAACTACAGCCCTCCAGGTGTTCAGAAACTAAAACTCCCATCATGCCTAGTCATGTCTGTGAATGTCAGCGTTTTACAATGCCTCATGGGATTTGTAGTTCCGCAACAGCTGGAGGGCCGTAGTTTGAGGATCCCTGCCCTAAATGATAACTGTCACAATTACTTTGGTTCTCAACTAACTCTCCAGTCATCAAATGGCTGGTGTCATAACTGATCACATGTGCAGCACCATGGCAACTGCAGATCTAACAGAGGTGAAGATGACTGTAATGCCGCGTACACACGATCGGAATTTCTGATAACAAATGTTTGATGTGAGCTTTTGGTCGGATATTCCGACCGTGTAGGCTCCATCGGAAATTTGCTGTCGGAATCTCCGACAACAAATGTTTGAATGCTGGTTCTCAATTTTTCCGACAACAAGAGTTGTCGGAAATTCAGATTTGTGTGTATCCAATTCTGACGCACAAAAATTCTGCGCATGCTCAGAATCAATTCGACGCATGCTCGGAATCATTGTACTTCCTTTTTCTCGGCTCGTCATAGTGTTGTACGTCACCACGTTCTTGACGTTTGGAATTTCTGAGCAAAATTTGTGTGACCGTGTGTGTGCAAGACAAGTTTGAGCCAACATCCGTCGGAAAAAAAAAACAGTTTTGTTGTCGGAAATTCCTATCGTGTGTACGCGGCATCAGACCCCTTTTTACATTGAGGCGTTTTAGCACTATAAATGGCACCTGAAAACTGCCTCCCATGCCGCCCGAATGTGAAAGCTCGAGTGCTTTCACACTGGGGCGGTGCCCTTGTGGGACGTTAGAAAAAATCCTGCAAGCTGCATCTTTGGGGCGGTTTGGGAGCGCTGTGTTTAGCCCTCCCAAAATGCCCCTGCCCATTGCAATGAATGGGCAGCGCTTCGGAAGCGCTGCAACACGGGTGCTTTTAACGCCTTTGGCCGCTAGCGGGGTTAAAAGCGCCCCGCTATCGGCCAATAAGCGCCGCTAAAACGAGCGGCTCTTTAACGCTAACGCACAGACGGCCCCAGTGTGAATGTGGCCTAAAGGACAGGAGGGTTTAGGTCTGCTTTAACTACTTGCCGACCGCGCTATAGCCAAATGACAGCTATAGCGCAGTCGGACAGTTTTGGGAGGGCGTCCTATGACATCCTCCCGTGATCGCGCGTGCCCGCTGCGGCGCGCTCTGTGATCATTGTGTCCTCCTGGATACAGCTGATCACAGATTGGGGTAAAGGGCCAATCAGCGGCTCCTCACTACGTGGTCAGCTGTGTCCAGTCACAGCTGATCACAATGTAAACACAAGTCGGTTGTCTGCATTCCTTTCCTCATTCTGGTAGCGTGAGGAGGAGATAACCGGCTTGTGTGAAAGGGACATCTACACTGATTATCAGGGTAGTCCCATCAGTGCCAGCTCATTAACGCACATCAGTGAAGAAATACAATTTTGCAAACAGCTAATTTTTCAACAACCTGTGTAAAACATTTTAGTTTTTTCAACATTTTGGGTCTTTTTTACGTTTATTTAGCACAGAATAAAAACCCAGTGGTGATTTAAATACCATCAAAAGAAAGCACTATTTGTACCCAAATTAAATTTCTTTCTCGTACATCACGGGACACAGAGCGCCATAGTCATTACTGTGTGGGTTATATAGATACCTTCAGGTGCTGGCACTGGCAACTTCCAAAACTGGAAGTACCCTCCCCTATATAAGCCCCTCCCATCTGGGAGTACCTCAGTTTTTTGCTAGTGTCTAAGGTGTTGGCCAAGAAGTAACATGTGTTTTTCACTGAGCTTGCGTACAGGTTTTTTTGGGCCTCAGTAAGCTATTCCGGGTCCGACCAAAAAAGCTTCATAGCTAAACGGTCGGTACCCGGGCCTTGCAAGAGAAGAGCAAGGTTTTGCCTGTAATGCCTCTCTTAGGAGGGCTGGACCCTGGGATCCAGAGCTCTGGTCATACCCACGACCAAGATGTTTTCTGTGCAGGGTGCTATACAGGTCCAGGGGAGTGGAATCCTTGGGAACCCGGTCCCTGAAGGTTTAATTACAATGCCTGCCGTGATAGGTGAAGTTTGGGCTTCTGTGGACCAAACAGAGTCCTGCGGCGAGGAAAAGGTAAGTGGGGGCCCTCAGGAACTTGGTTCTATTGGGGGACCCCCAAGCCTAATTTGTCTTTCTGCCTGTTACCTAAGGTATTCCCGCTAATATCTGTGCATGCCTGTTACTACTAAGAAAATGTAAAATTTTTAATAGTAGACAAGAAAAAAATAAAATAAAAAATGGTAATACCGCGGTACCTGTGTTAAACACTAGAGGCCGCTATGGTTCTTTTTTCTTGTAATGTGGATTTTTTTCTTCCAAAGTCAAATCCAGGCAGTTGGTAAGTTCTATGCTGGGAAGCTGTCTCCTCTGCCCTGTTGCTGCGCTCATCCATCCCCGGGCCCTGCGGCAAGGACCCTGGCTCCCATCTAGCTCCTTATTTTTTCAAAAAAGAGCGCCGAAGGCGCACGTGCCCGCGCGAGTGCACGCACCTCTATATATAGAGGCGATCTGGAGAAAGGGGCGGAGCTGGTGGATGACGCTCGGTGTGTGCCGCGGCGCTACTGCGCATGTGCGGGCGTCCAGCGTGTTTAAAAGCACAATCACAGCTGGCTATTGAAGTGCACAGACAGAGCTAGCAACAGAAATAAGGCACACAGAGGCGGTTGATGCAGGCATCCCCTAGAAAGGCACTTTAGTAGACACCAACTGTTATATAGCAGCCAAATTGTGCTAGACTATTATCAGTAAAAGTGGTGTATTACGGCTGGAATACCTCAGCTTTGGGCTTAGGAATATGCCGTCCAGAAGCTCCGGAACTAAATCTTCCAGGAAGCGAAGGGGGTCTCCATCGGGCTCTGAGGATCTTGGGCATGCTTCTGCTGCACCAGTCTCCCCTGAAAATTCAGAGGTTAGTGACCGTAGAGACCCCGCAGGAGTACCTGGTACTGTGGCTGTCCTCAGTTCACCTGCTCCTGTGTATGTAACAGAGGAGGTTTTTTCCTCGGCTCTGGGAGGATTAGAAGAGAGATTGTCAACATTGATCGCTGCCTCCCTGTCACAGGGAAAGCACGCCCGATCTCCGTCTCCTCCTTCAGAGTGCCTGTTAGCGGAGCAACAGTCCCATACAGGGATCGACCTGCCTGAAGGGGATCAGGATGAGGTTGATTCTGTTATAGAGGAATCAACAGTGGAGGAACCTTTCTCAGCATCTCAAGCTGAAAGATTATGGGTTCAGTCTCTGACTAACATGGTCCGATCAGCATTTAAAATGCACCTTGCGGAACCATCAACCACTACTGTCTCCTCGCTGGGGTCGCTAAAAGCTCCCCAGACTGTTTGTTCCTTTCCACTTCACCCTTTACTGGAAGGGCTCATTTACCAGGATTGGGAACATCCTGATAAAATATTTACTCCCCCCAAGAGATTTCCGGTGGTCTATCCCATGGAGGATAAGTTCATCAAAAAATGGAGGGTCCCTACAGTGGACGCAGCCATCTCTTGTGTGAATAAATCACTGACATGTCCAGTGGATAATGTCCAAATGTTCAAGGACCCAATAGATAAAAAATTGGAGTCCTTATTAAAATCTGCTTTTTCTACAGCAAGCTTGGTGACACAACCAGCAGTGGCAGCTATTGGGGTCTGCCAAGCAGTGAAGGATCAGTTGAAACAGGTCTTAAGGGACTTGCCAGATCAGCAGGCCCTTGCCCTAGCTGATCTACCTAGAGCCTTATGCTTTGCGGTTGACGCCATAAAGGATTCAATCCATCAGGCCTCCCGCCTTACGCTGTCTGTAGTACATATGCGCAGGCTTCTATGGCTCAAAAACTGGTCTGCTGAAGCTCCCTGTAAAAAATTGCTGGTTAGCTTCCCATTTCATGGTGAACGCTTATTCGGGGAAGACCTGGACAAATATATCCAGAAAATTTCCAGCGGTAAAAGTACACTCTTGCCGGTTAAAAACAGAGTTAGAGGTCCCTCTTTTAAGAGGCCTGCTTCTCCAGTCCCTGGGGCATCGGCTGTGAAACAGTTCCGACGGCCTCCTCGGTCAAATCCCGGGGGTAAAAATCAGGGACAATCGCAGGGTAATAAGAAACCCTGGGTCAGGAGAGGTACAAAACCTCCCCCAAAGTCAAATTCATGAAGGGTTGCCCCCACTCAATCGGGTGGGGGGAAGACTCCAGTTGTTCGCAGAGACCTGGCGGGACACGATCAGAGACAGATGGGTGCTCTCCGCAGTAAGTCTGGGATACAGATTGGAGTTAAAAGACTCTCCTCCTTCCCATTTTATGAGGTCAAACGTGCCAAGGGATCCCCGGAAGAGAGAGTCCCTCCTGTTGGCACTAGAACAACTATTGCTCCAAGGAGTAATTATGGAGGTTCCCCTGGAAGAATGGGGGTTCGGGTTTAACTCAAACCTCTTTACAGTCCCGAAGCCAAACGGGGACGTGAGGCCCATATTAAATCTAAAAGGGCTAAACAAATTCCTGCATATCAGGACTTTCCGGATGGAGCCACTGCCCTACAAGGGGAGGAATGGTTAGCCTCGATCGACATCAAAGATGCTTATTTGCACATTCCCATCTTTCCAGTCCACCAAAAATTTCTACGCTTTGCAGTAGAAGGTCGCCATTTTCAGTTCAGAGCCTTACCCTTCGGTCTGGCCACAGCACCACGAGTGTTCACAAAAATTCTGGCCCCATTATTGGCCAATCTAAGAACACAAGGTGTAACGATAATGGCATATCTAGACGACTTGTTGCTGATAGACCACTCAGTGAAAAAACTAGAAGTGGTCGTTTACAAGACAATCAAGTATCTGGAATCTCACGGTTGGATTATCAACCGAGACAAGTCAGCCCTAAAACCAGTCAAAAGTCTGGAATACTTGGGGCTAAGGCTGGATTCAGGCCAGAGAAAAATATTCTTGCCTCGAGAAAAGGTGTTGTCTTTGAGAGATTTGATCCACCTAGTGGGTACAAAAAGACAGCCGTCCATACGCCTGTGCATGAGGCTGCTGGGAAAAATGGTGGCATCATTCGAAGCAGTACCCTACGGTCAATTCCATTCAAGGAATTTGCAAAGGGCCATACTGTCAGCCTGGAACAAAAAAGTTCAGGCCCTAGATTTACCAATGTCCTTGTCCCCTTCCGTTCGCAAGAGCCTCCGTTGGTGGTTGGTTCTCCAGAATCTGGAAAAAGGGAAATCCTTCAGTCCGATTTCTTGGAAGGTGGTCACTACAGATGCCAGCCTTATAGGCTGGGGAGCAGTACTGGAGCAATGGTCTCTCCAGGGCAGATGGTCGGATGCAGAAAAGGCCCTGCCCATCAATCTCTTAGAGATACGAGCAGCCCGGTATGCCCTAGTAGCATGGACATCCAAACTCCAAGGGTCCCCTGTCAGAATTCAATCAGACAATGCCACGGTAGTGGCATATATCAATCATCAGGGTGGCACCAGGAGTCGTGCAGCCCAGAGGGAAGTAAATTACATCCTGAAATGGGCAGAAAGATATGTCCCAGCCATATCCGCGGTATTCATTCCAGGAGTGGAGAATTGGAAGGCGGACTTTCTAAGTCGCCAACAATTATGCCCAGGGGAATGGTCCCTTCACCCCGAGGTTTTCCGGACAATATGTCAGCGGTGGGGAACACCGGATGTAGATCTGCTAGCATCCAGATTCAATGCAAAGGTGGACAGGTTTGTCTCTCGGACAAGGGATCCCCTAGCTTGCGGCTCGGATGCCCTAGTGTTCCCTTGGGATCAGTTCAAGCTGATATATGCATTCCCACCGCCACAATGGTTACCTCGATTACTCCGCAGAATCAGGGTAGAAAAGAAACCAGTGATTCTGGTGGCTCCAGCGTGGCCCCGAAGAGCATGGTACGCAGAGATTGTAAAAATGTCAGTGGGGAGTCCTTGGACTCTCCCACATCGTCCGGACCTGCTTTCGCAAGGACCGATATACCACCCTTCCTTACCAGCCCTAGGTTTGACGGCCTGGCTATTGAAGCCCACATTCTAAAAAAGAGAGGGCTCTCTAATCCTGTGGTATCTACCATGATCAATGCCAGGAAGCCGGTATCCAGGCAGATCTACTATAGAATCTGGAAGGCGTACATCGCGTGGTGTAAGGCCAAGAAATGGCATCCACGTAAGTACGTAATAGGTAGGATTCTGGACTTCCTACAGTGGGCTGTAGATAGGAAGCTTGCCTTGAGTACTATCAAGGGTCAGATTTCGGTCTTGTCAATATTTTTTCAAAGGCCCTTGGCTTCGCATTCACTAGTCAAAGCCTTTATACAAGGAGTGATGCGTATTAGTCCTCCGGTTAATATTCCCATATGTCCATGGGATCTAAACCTGGTTCTGTCGGTTCTACAGAAACAACCATTTGAACCATTACAGCATATTTCCTTGGTTCTTCTCACCAGGAAATTGATTTTTCTAGTAGCCATTTGTTCGGCTAAAAGAGTGTCGGAATTAGCCGCTATGTCCTGTAAAGAGCCATATCTGGTTATCCATAAGGACAGAGTAGTGTTACGTCCTCATCCAGCCTTTCTTCCTAAGGTGGTATCGAGGTTTCATTTGAACCAAGATGTGGTTCTTCCTTCTTTTTTCCCCAAACCTAGTTCGGTAGAGGAAAAGTTATTGCATTCTTTGGATGTAGTAAGAGCAGTTAAAGCTTATCTAAAGGCCACTGCTCAGATTCGCAGAACGGATACTTTGTTTATTCTGCCGGAAGGCCCCAGAAAGGGTCAGGCTACTTTAGCCAAGTGGATTCGACAGGTCATAATGCAAGCCTATGGCTTGAGAAGGAGACCGCCTCCGTTCAAAGTTAGGGCGCACTCCACGAGAGCAGTTGGAACTTCATGGGCAGTGCATCACCAGGCCTCCCTGGCTCAAATCTGTAAGGCCGCAACATGGTCTTCAGTACACACGTTTACTAGGTTCTACCAGGTGGACGTTAGAAGTCAGAAGGATGTTGCCTTTGGGCGCAGTGTGTTGCAGGCCGCAAAAGATCCTCATGTCTGATAGCGCTCAGCTTATGTATGGTGTATCCCCCCCCCCTCATTGGGCATTGCTTTGGGACGTCCCACATAGTAATGACTATGTCGCTCTGTGTCCCGTGATGTACGAGAAAGAAAATAGGATTTTTATAACAGCTTACCTGTAAAATCCTTTTCTTGGAGTACATCACGGGACACAGAGCTCCCACCCCTCTTTTGGGGACACTTATTGCTTTGCTACAAAACTGAGGTACTCCCAGATGGGAGGGGCTTATATAGGGGAGGGTACTTCGGTTTTGGAAGTTGCCAGTGCCAGCACCTGAAGGTATCTATATAACCCACATAGTAATGACTATGTCGCTCTGTGTCCCGTGATGTACTCCAAGAAAAGGATTTTACAGGTAAGCTGTTATAAAAATCCTATTTTTTTGAATTTTTTCACACATTGAATGACAACTGCGTGGTCATGCAACAAAGTGTGACAGGGCTGAAAGCTGAAAATTGGCCTGGGCAGGAAGGGGGTAAAAGTGCCCAGTAGGCAAGTGGTTAAAGTGATTTAAACCCTCACATACAGCGGGTAAAAAAAGTATTGAACGCGTCACCAATTTTCTAAGTACCGGTAAATATATTTCTGAAGGTGCTATTGACATTAAATTTTCACCACATGTCGGTAACAACCCATGCAATCCATACATACAAAGAAACCAAAACCTACAAGTTCAGAAATGAAGTTGTGGGTAATATAATGGAATAACACAGGGAAATAACATTGAACACGTGAAGTAAGGGAGGTGCAAAAAGGAATGGAAAGCCAAGACACCATCTGAAATCTATCAGTAATTAGAAAGCAATCCTGCCCCTTGTCAGTGCAAATTAATATCAGCTTGTTCAGTCTTAACTGGTGTCATATAAAAAGGTGTCACACTGTAAAAGCAAAGAGCTCCCAAGACCTTTGCAACCTTATTGTTGCAAAACATACTGATGGATTGGTTACAAAAGGATTTCTAAACTTCTGAATGTTCCAGTGAGCACTGTTGGGGCCATAATCCGGAAGTGGGAAAAAAAAACAAATTTCACCATAAACTGGCCATGACTAGGTGCTCCTCGCAAGATTTCTGACAGAGGAGTGAAAAGAATTATCGGAAAAGTTGTCCAAGAGCCAAGGACCACCTTGTGGAGAGCTTCAGAAAGACCTGTAATTAGCAGATACAATTGTTTCAAAGCAAACAATAAGTAATGCACTTAACCACCATCGCCTGTATGTGCGCTCACCGCGCAAGACTCCATTGCTGAAGAAAAAGCATGTTGAAGCTCGTTTAAAGTTTTCTGCACAACATTTAGACACGCCTGTGAATACTGGGAGACTATAGTCTGGTCAGATGAAACCAAAATTCAACTCTTTGGATGCCATTAAACACACCATGTTTGGAGGTCAAATGGCACTGCACATCACCCCAAAAACACCCCCCATACCAATAGTGAGGTTTGGAGGTGGGAACATCATGGTGAGGGGCAGTCTTTCAGCATAGCGTACTGGTAAACTTCATATCATTAAATGAAGGGTGAATGGAAAAATGTACCAAGGCATTCTTGATAAAAATCTGCTGCCATCTACCCGGATGATGAAGATGAAATGAGGGAGGACATTTCAGCATAGCAATGATCCCAAACACAAAGCCAGGGAAACTCTCAACTGGTTTCAAAGAAAGTGAAAATAAAGCTGCTAGAATGGCCCAGCTAATCGCCTGACTTGAATCCAATAGAAAATCTGTGGAAAGAGCCAAGGCCGGGTTCACAAAGGCACGAACCTGCGGCCGCACATATCTGGACCTGATTCGCACCTGAACCGGTGAACAAATTGGGTCTGATTCAGTTGCGAATTCAGGCAAAAAACACGCACAGGACCCTTTTTCAATCTGGACTGCGGCCGCCCCGAACATGTGTGAACCGGCTCCATTGAGAGCTGGTCACACTTGCATGTCATGTGTATTAGATGCGGGGAAGCCCATGGAACCTTTAAGATTTGAAGACTGTTTTGTGAGGAAGAATGGGCCAAAATCACACCTGAGCAATGCATGCGACTAGTTTCTCCATACAGGAGGCGCCTTGAAGCTGTCATTACCAACAAAGGATTTTGTACAAAGTATTAATTTCAGTTAGCATGTTCAATACTTTTTCCCTGTTTCATTCCATTTTATTACACATATCTTAATTTCTGAACTTATTTGTTTTTGGGTTCTTTGTATGTATGGATTGCATGGGCTGTTACCGACATGGGGTGAAAATTTTCATGTCAATATCGTCTTTAGAAATATATTTACCTAAAAAAAAAAAAAAAAATTGTAACGTGTTCAATACTTTTAATCCCTGAAGTGACTGGCCTCAGATGATACACAGAGATGAAACAAATCCTCCTACATAAGTTGTACCTGTTTGTCTGCTGTCTTCTCGTCTTTACATCTGCTCAAAAAGAAAAATGTATAAAGTTTCACAAAGCAGGGGGGTGGAGAGCTGAAGTTGTCCTCACTGAACATTGCAGAGCTGAATGGAAGGAAGGGACACACCCCCTTTACACAGAACAGATCTAAAGCTGTCAACCACAGACTGTGTGTTTTAGGTCCCTCCCCTGTCACCATATTTCTCTTTGGTGTCCGAAGTGATTGCTGCTTGGTTCCTCTGCTGTCAGCATGAGACAGAAATTACACTCTGGATTAAGACAAGTACACACTATAGAGGGAGATGCTTCATTCATATTTCATGTCTGAGGTTTACAACTACTTTAAGATCTGAGTCCAGTACCTCCATACTCATTTTGTATTTGGATAATCTGACATTCGCTATTGCCAGCTGTTAAGCCTCGTACACACGACCGAGTTTCTTGTCAAAAAACGACAAGAAAACTGCTGGGAGAGCTTTCTTGATGAGAAAAGCGTTCGTGTGTATGGTTTTTCGTCGAGAAAACTGCCAGGAATCTCGACGAGAAAAATAGAGAACCTGCTCTCTATTTTCTCGTCAGGATTCTCGATTTTCTCGTCAAGTTTCTCGTCGGCCTGTTTTGCGATGAGAAAACCATTCGTGTGTATGCTTTTTACGAGTCTTCAAAAATCGCGCATGCTCAGAATCAAGTATGAGATGGGAGCGCTCCTTCTGGTAAAACTAGCGTTCGTAATGGAGATAGCACATTCGTCACGCTGTAACGAACTGAAAGCACGGAGACTGAAAAGCGCGAATCGTCTCTCCCCAAAATTTTACTTCACACGCAGTAACACGAGATCAGCAAAAGCAGCCCAAGGGGTGGCGCTATTGAAATCGATCTTCCCCTTTATACTGCCGTCGTACGTGACCGCGCAGAACAACAACGAGATTTGGAATTGACAGTGTGTATGCAAGGAAAGCTTGACAAGAAGCTCGTCGAGAAAAAGGACGGGTTTTTTTACGACGAGAAACTCTGTCATGTGTACGAGGCTTCAGAATACAATAATCCAAACAGTGCCTTCATTGGACTGGATGCAGGCAATGTTCGGCCAAGATTTTTCTGCCCGGTTCCTCCAACAAAAAAATTGATTGAAAGATCGACTTTGTAGAGGAAGGTGGTGCAGAATCATTCAAAATTTGATCTGTGTATGGCCAACTTTACACTTGAGCATGAGTGTCCTGTCAGAGGTCACCTGAAGATTACCAGGTTGTGTACTATAGTCTATTATTGCATCTATATAGAAAGTTATATATATTCATTTATACTTTATTTTTAGACTCGAAAATTGGCATCAACAAGGTTGGTTTGAGTGGTGGAGCGATAGCTGGCATTGTCATCGCTGTTTTAGTAGTGGTTACAGCTGTAATTGTTGGTGGCGTATATGCATTTAAGTCTACAGACTCAGGTAAGTAGCAGCATTCTCGATTTAATTCCATGTTTATGTTAAATAAGGACATGCAGATAAAGCCTGACAGCCTATGGGCATCTGCATTGTTTGGGGGGGTCCTATACAGGGTGAAGGACTGGGCAATGTTTTCTGATGTGGGCAGTCAGGCAGATTATTGACCACTCTGCGGAGACCTTTGGATGTGACTGGTAAAAAAAAAAAAAATCCCAATTGATATCTTTTAATTGTACCACTCTCCTCATCTCCCCTTCCCTCCCAATGGTTGTGGACAGAAACGTTTGGCCATGATAAGCTTTTGTGTTTAAATGGGCAACCGCCCTCAGGCATACCTGATAGTAGTCATCACGCCAGTCCTCTCTCTATGACCACCTACAGTATCTCACAAAAGTAAGTACACCCCTCACATTTTTGTAAATATTTTATTATAACTTTTCATGTGACAACACTAAAGAAATTACACTTTCACTACTTAACATTGTAGCAGTGTACAGCTTGTATAACTGTGTAAATTTGCTGTCCCCTCAAAATAACTCAACACACAGCCATTTATGTCTAAACCGCTGGCAACAAAAGTGAGTACACCCCTAAGTGAAAATGTCCAAATTGGACCCAATTAGCCATTTTCCCTCCCCGGTGTCATGTGACTCGTTATTGTTACAAGGTCTCAGGTGTGAATCGGGAGCAGGTGTGTTAATATTGGTCGCTGGGATGTGAGCCGGAGAGGACGTGTGCCTGCAGAGCTCCGTGCCAATCCGTCTAATAGCTCCTGATTCACCGCTCGTTTTTCACTGCAAAAGACCTCCAGCGGCTTCTCCTGGTATCCGGATCCCTCGGCTGCAGCAATCATGGCCGCAAAGGGTCGGGGAAAGACACACAGCGTCCCGAAGGCTCAGAAGCAGGGTAAGGGGCGGGCCGCCTGCTCTCCGGGCACCATCTTAGGCTCTGCTTCCGGAGCACAGCGTGGAGGGAGGAAGGAACAGAGCCCAGCAAGTTCGCCTGTGGCCATGGCGTCTCCTGCAGACCTGGTTCCGCTATCACCTGAACTGTTGGAGGCATCCCAAGAAGCTATAACATAGCCCATCCTGGCAGCAATTGAAGGATTTAAATCCATGCTCATGGTGAGGGTGGAACATCTAGCATCTGAATGCACCCTCATCCGCCATGATTTAGATAAGTTCAGGGGGAGACTCACAGAAGCTGAGGGTCGCATAAGCAATGTGGAGGACAGGCAAGGCACCCAATCCTCGCAGATCACTGAACTGCAGTCCCTGGTAAACACACTGGTCCATAAAGTGGACAATGCTGAGAACAGGCAGAGACGCAATAATATACGCGTGGTGGGACTACCTGAAGGTGCGGAGGGCTCCTGACCCGCTATTTTTGCCGAATCCTTGTTTTAAAAAGTTGCTGAACTTACCCTATATGCCACTCACCTATGTGGTTGAAAGGGCTCATAGGGTCCCTACAGGCCGCCGCCCAGAGGGGGCCCCTCCACTGCCTTTCTTAGTCCGGTTCCTAAACTACCGGGACAGGGTTATGATCTTAGCCGAGGCACGGAAACTTCCTGAATTACCATATGACAACACGAAAGTAATGTTTTTTCTGAATTGCTCGGCTGAGGTACAGAAACGCCGCAGATCATTTTAATGAGGTGCGATGCCGGCTGAGGCATAAAGATATCAAATACAGTATGCTCTACCCAAGCAGATTGAGGATCCCATATCAAGGCACCGTGCGATTCTTTGATACACCTATGGAAGCCAGCGACTGGATTGACGGGCTGTGAATAATAGGCCGCAAGCCTTGGGCGGAAGTTGACATTGTTTTTTCCCTTTTTTCCTTTAACTGTTTTGCCTGTTCTGGATTTTCCTGGTTCACTCAGGGGGGTGGGCGGGAGTTGGGGGTCTGTGTCCTGCAACATGCAACTGCGACATGAGCAGATGTCGCTGTCGGACTGGGTTTGTGTTTTAAGCCCTGCTCACCCCCCCTCCGGTAGGTTTAAATACAATCCTGGAGGAAAGAGGGGGGTGTGTTCTTTTCCTAATGGGGACCTGGCAGGTATCAGTTGCAGAGGCATGGAGCAAAAAAGGCAAGAACACTATGTTTTCAGACTGACTGACTCTGGGAAAGTTTTTCTATTTCTTTTTTTTGCTCAATTTTAGTTTTTTGTCATTTTGTTGCGTTTTGGACTTTTCTATGGTCACACTTTCACGGAACTTTGTTGGACAGGTTTTGGGTAAAAGCTGCGTGTACTTTTTTGTTTGCTACACAGCAGCAGGGAGTTACGGTGGTTTTTCTTTTGATAGAGGCAGCTTTTCATACTAATCCTGTAATTTCACTAATGCTCCGGTGCACTCATGACGCGCATAGGCCTCACTCCTATGTTTTTCTTATAATGCTGGTACATTACATGATGTGTATTGAGTTGGAATGTAATTATGGCAGGATCGACGGTTAATTTGGTCTCTTGGAACGTCAGAGGCCTGAATGACAAATTCCGCCGAGCTCTGATGTTCCAATATTTAAAGACTAGCATGCTGCATGTGGTGTTTTTGCAGGAGACACATTTGGATGGGAGCAGGGTGCTGGCCTTGCGGAGAGCCTGGATACAGCGGGAGCTGCACGCAGCCTACTCCATCTATGCTAGAGGAGTATCAATTCTGATTAGCAAGGCGGTACCCTGCACCAAACATCATGTCATCTCTGATCCTGGTGGCCGTTTCTTAATTGTCATAGCTGATATTGGTACATGGAAGATGGTTCTAGTGAATGTCTCCTATATACCTCCTCTTTTCCAGGTACAGATGCTATATGACCTGCTAGGTAAATTGGCACTGTATATGCATCTACCCCTTATCATAGCAGGGGACTTCAATGCAATACTATCAACCCCATTGGATTCCTCTAATGTGACTAGAGTGGCATCTGCTGACCTTTCTGCCTGGGCGGATACGGCCTCCTTGACAGAATTGTGGCGATGGAAAAACCCCACTACTCGGAGCTTCTCGCATCTCTCTAAAACCCATAGGTCTTCATCCAGGATTGATATGGCGTTTGTAACATCGGTACATTTTCAATTAGTGGGGGGGGGGATAGCTATTTAGCAGGAGGCATATCTGACCACACGCCACTATCTGTGCATATTGGAACTTCCTCAGCACGTGGGGGGGGGGCGTGGTGGTTGAACCCTGGCTGGAGGTTGAAGAGGTGTCCTCCCAGGTGGCGCCCCATTTTGCTGGCTACTGTACGGACAACCTCGGTTCGGCCTACGGTGTGGGATGCTTTTTAAAGCTTGCATGCGGGGACACTATATTTCAGCCATTAAACAGGCACATAGGATGCATAACAGGAATGAACAAGAATTACAAGACAGGGAGAGGACATGTGAGCTTGCTCATGCCACTGATCAGTCTGATGTGACGTATGCAGACTTGTTGGAGGCACGACGCACGCTGGCACTACACTTCACTGAATTGACACATACATCTAAGGCAAAAAGTTCTGAGTCCATTTTTGAACAGGGGGATAAAAATGGCAAATTGCTAGCGATGCTGGTGGCGGATCAGAGAGCTCATGTACACGTTTGTGGAGTATTACAAGGCATTGTATGCTCCTATCCCAGTCTATGATGCTCAACATTTAGAAGTGTTGTTGGGGTCTCTGAATATCCCGGTCTTGTCAGAGTCAGACAGGGATGCTTTGGAGGCTGCAATAACGGAAAAGGAAATTGAATCGTCTATCAGAGCTTTCCCTCCCCACAAGTCGCCCGCCCCAGGCGGCTTCTGTATAGAATGGTACAGGCTACATCTGGAGGACTTGGTCCCCTGTCTGCGAGCGTTTCATTATTGCTTAAAACATAAATGCCTTCCTGACTCCATGTTAGAAGCCCAGGTGATTCTCTTGCCTAAACCTGGCAAGGATCCACTGAGTTGTTCCTCATACAGGCCCATTGCAGTCTTAAATCAGGACCTCAAAATTCTAACCAAGATTCTGGCCACAAGACTCTCACAAGTTATTACTACCTTAGTGGATATAGATCAGACGGGTTTCATTCCTCAAAAATCTACAGATACGAACCTTAGACTGTTTGCTCACTTGCAGATTGACCATGCAAACCCCGGGACTAGGGTGGTGGTATCACTAGACATGGCGAAAGCCTTAGATTCTGTAGACTGGAACTATATGCTGACAATACTACGCCATATGGGGTTTGGAGAGGTTTTCATAACATGGATATCACTGTTATATAGTCAACTCCAAGCGGCCCTTTAAGTTGGGCACCACGGTTTCCCCCCAGTTTCCGGTGGGTAGAGGCACACGTCAGGGGTGTCCACTATCGTCATCCCTATTTGCCCTAGCAATAGAACCTCTGGCTAAAGCTTTGAGAAAGTTGACTGACGTGAAGGCCCTAGAGGTGTGTGGTATACGAGAATGCATTGCACTTTATGCAGACGACATGCTCCTCTTTCTACAAGATGCAGGACCACCATTAGAGGCAGTGTTCGGGATATTGGATAAATTTGCTACCTTTTCAGAACTGAGAGTGAATTGGGAGAAATCCAATGTACTGGCTATAGACGCAGACGCCGGCGCCCAGGCTCTGGCAACCAAAAGGGTTCCCATTTTATGGGTCTCAGAATTCAAGTACTTGGGCATCAGGATATCGCCCAGAGTAGGAGATTTCATGTCCCTGAACTTGCTCCCTTTTCTGAACAAGATTAAAGTGCAGCTAGACGCTTGGAGACATCTCCCATTGTCGCTGATTGGAAGGGTTCTCAATTTTTTGAGGAACACACCAATATGGATCCCTTGTTCTTTCTTGAGAAGAGTGAACAGCTTATTTAGCTCTTTCTTATGGTCTACTGCACACCCTAGAATTGGCCTCCGTACCTTGCAAGAGCCCTTGGGTCAGGGTGGTCTAACGCTCCCTGACCTTTTTAAGTACTTTATAGCGGGACAAATGGTGATTGCTAGACGGTGGTTGACACGGGATAATGGGGATTCTGCAACTGTGTTGGAGGCAGCCCTGCTAGGTTCGTATGAGAGTCTGTTTTACCTGGTGCACAGAGGACCTCGGGCTTCTCCGTCTTTGACTGGCACGATGCATGTCACTATACGCGCATGGGACAGGGCACAGACGTTGATGAAATCTGCAGACGGGGGTTGGTCGCAAGAGACTCCCCTTTGGTGAAATCCCTGACCCAATAATTTGGGCCAGGTTGGCATCAAAGTGGGGTAATCTAGGGTTGAACCAAACAACTAAAACATATAGTGGGGGGACCAAACTACTTACCTTTGACCAACTTAAGGACAAATATAATCCCCCCCAACTGGTATCTATTCCGATACCTTTAGTTGAGACACGCGTTCCTGCCGCAGTTCAGCTCTGATACACTTGAGCTGAATTGGTGCCCCGTAGGGTGCAAAGAACCATGATTTCCATCTCCCTTTTTTATGCACGAAAGGCTATTTTATTATGTTGGAAAAAACCTGAGCCACCCACAGTGTCCTTCTGGAAGGATTCAATTATTAAAGCGCTACCATTTTACAAAGCAACATACTTAAGTAGGGGTTGTCCGAAATTTTTTGAAAAAGTCTGGCAATGCTGGCTTGACGCTAAAGACACGTTGATTTAGCATGCCATGGTGGGAGGGTGCCTTGTTAAAGGCACTCTTAGTTCTTGGATGATTTGACTGTGTAATGTTGACTGTGTAATTATTTAACTGTGTGAGGATTGGGTGCACTACTGACTCCGTGGGTGGATTGATTTCTTAGTGGAAAAACGTTATGAGCATAATCTATGATTCTGTAATTGTTGTAACGCTGCATAGGGGACAGGAGGGGGGGGGGGGGGGGAATGTTGGTATTTGTGTATACTTGTATGTGTTGTTAAAAACTGCAAATAAACATAAATTGTCAAAATATTGGTGTGATCGCTCTCACTCTCTCATACTCGTCACTGGTTCAACATGGCACCTCATGGCAAAGAACTCTGATGATCTGAAAAAAAGAATTTTTGCTCTACGTAAAGATGGCCTAGGCTGTAAGAAGATCCTCACCATGGTTGGCCAAAGAAGTTGAGTGCACATGCTCAGCGTCATATCCAGAGGTTGTCTTTGGGAAATGAACGTATGGGTGCTGTCAGCATTGCTGCAGAGGTTGAAGGGGGGGGGGGGTTATCCTGTCAGTGCTCAGACCATACGCCGCACACTGCATCAAGTTGGTCTGCATGGCTGTCATCCCAGAAGGAAGCCTCTTCTAAAGATAATGCACAAAAAAGCCTGCAGTTTGCTGAAGACAAGCAGACTAAGGACATGGATTACTGGAACCATGTCCTGTAGTCTGATGAGACCAAGATAAACGTATTTTGTTCAGATGGTGTCAAGCGTGTGTGGTGGCAACCAGGTGAGGAGTACAAAGACAAGTGTGTCTTGCCTACAATCAAGCATGGTGGTGTGAGTGTCATGGTCTGGGGCTGCATGAGTGCTGTGCCGGCACTGGGGAGCTACAGTTCATTGAGGGAACCATGAATGCCAACATGTACTGTGATATACTGAAGCAGAGCATAATCTCCTCCCTCTGGACACTGGGCTGCAGGGCAGTCTTCCAACAGGATAACGACCCCAAACACACCTCCAAGATGACCACTACCTTGCTAAAGAAGATGAGGGTAAAGGTGATAGACTGGCCAAGCATGTCTCCAGACCTAAACCCTATTGAGCACCTGTGGGGCATCCTCAAACGGAAGGTTTGAGGATGTTGACATGGAGGAGTAGAAGAGGACTCCAGTGGCAACCTGTGAAGCTCTGGGGAACTCCATGCCCAAGAGGGTTAAGGCAGTGCTGCAAAATAATGGTGGCCACACAAAATATTGACACTTTGGGCCAAATTTGGACATTTTCACTTAGGTAGGGGTGTACTCACTTTTGTTGCCAGCGGTTTAGACATTAATGGCTGTGTGAGTTATTTTGAGGGGTCAGCAAATTTACACTGTTATACAAGCTGTACACTCACTACTTTACATTGTAGCAAAGTGTAATTTCTTCAGTGTTGTCACATGAAAAGATATAATAAAATATTTACATAAATGTGAGGGGTGTACTCACTTTTGTGAGATACTGTAGATGTCCCACATAAACCCTTTACCCAGCACTGGCGCCCCTTTTATCTTGAGTGGCGGCAAGGACTGCCCAATCACATGACCACTGCGATTGGCGGTCACTTGATCAGGAGCCAGTCCTGGAATCTCCTAATCATAGTGACTGGGAGCCATACACGACAGCTTGATCACTATACTGAGTAAGCATGCTCTCGTCACAAAAACCTATGTCGTCCATGGCTGCACTGTGGTATGTGTACATATTAACCACATGGCGCACGCGCCACAGCCGAATGACGGCTACAGCGCAGACCCCCAAATGCTGGGAGGACGTCAAAAGACGTCTGCCCCTTTGCGCGCTCCCCGTGCGCTGTGATCACTGAGACTCGGATGATCACGGATCAGAGTAAGGGGCCGGTCCCGGCCCCTTACCACGTGATCAGCTGTCAGCCAATTACATCACGTGATCAGCTGTCAACAAAAGCCGGTAATCGTTTTTTTTTTCTCCTCACGCTGATAGCGTGTGCCTCTATGTGCCAGCAGTAACCCCTGCCAGTACCCCCTGCAAGTGACCACGAGTGCCACCTATCAGTGCCCATTACTGCCAGCTATCAGTGCCACCTCTGTGTCACCTCTTAGTGCCAACCAGTGCTGCCTTATCAGTGCAGCCTCATCAGCATACATCAATGAAGGAGAAAAATTACCCGTTTTGCAAAATTTTATAACAAAATAAAAATAAATAAAAATACAGATTTTTTTTTTATAACAAAAAATTAAAACCGCAGACGTGATCAAATACCACCAAAAGAAAGCTCTACTTGTGGGGAAAAAATTATAAAAATGTCATTTGAGTACAGTGTTGTATGACCGCGCAATTGTCATTCAAAGTGCATCAGCGCTGAAAGACGAAAATTGGTCTGGGCAGGAGGGGGGTTTAAGTGCCCAGTAAGCAAGTGGTTAAAATGCCCCCTAAACTTTGAGATGGTGCTGATTATCATATACACTATAATACAGAGGGAGAACTTTTTTAATATTTTGGAATTTTGTGAAAATCATGTATGAAAGTAAATTTGTATTACAGTTCATTTTCTAACCAGCTTGTAGTATTAACAGTAGATTTTTCAATTTTGCATCACAGGTCCTCTTTAACCAAGAATACTAGAAGGCGCGTTCTCCTGTACAGCAGTGAACTAATGCTGCACCAGTCCGAATACACTATGCACGCTTGTACAAAAACATTATGGGTTAAGACGTGGGTGGAAGAAGAATGGAGGGCGGGAGAAAAGTGCACCTGTCATTTAACAGCAAACACGGGGTGTCAAACTGTTGGCCCTCCAGCTGTTGTGGAACTACAACTCCCATCATACCTCTTCCTAAGGGTGTCATCCTTGTAACTTTAGAACTTGCAATGCCTCATGGGACTTGTAGTTTCACAACAGCTGTAGGGACGCCAGTTTGACACCCAAGGAGGATAGGGAAGACTGTTGTTGTCCTTTATCATAACTCCATCCATCCCTTAATCCATCTATTGCTGCATCCATTTTCCTGCAGTTCTGATGTATCTTTCACTCATTAGCCTTCTGCTGTACTTGTTATATAGGCACATCTTGTGAATACCTATGAATCCATCTATTGCCGGAACCTTTTCAGTAGGTGTCCAAATAAGTCTGTTGCCCCTTCCCTCACCACTACTTACATGCATGTTATCTTGACACTTCTAAGAGGGTTAGATGTCACTTGTAGTAGTAATTTTCGAAGTTGGGACTAATTCACACAGAACAGACAGCTGCCAGAGGTAAACTGCAACAGCAAGCCTGCCAAACGCAACACATTCAGGCAACTGGGTGCAGTGAGGAGACGTCGCATCGCTTCCTCACCACCTGTCAGTAACCTCTTAAGCATGATCCGGGTTGGGATCATTGGAGGCACATGTCTAAATCTACCCTTATACTTAGTGTGAGGAATTGTGAAGGCTATTCCAAGACCCCTTGCACACTGGAGGCGTTTTTCAGGCGCTTTAGCCCTAAAAATAACGCCTGTAAAGCATCTGAAAAATGCCTCATCTGCAGTCCCAGTGTGAAAGCCCGAGTGCTTTCACACTGGGGCGCTGCGCTGGCAAGATGTTAAAAAAAAGTCCAGCGAGCAGCATCTTTGGGGTGGTTAAGGAACGGTGTATACATCGCTCCTGCCCCTTGAAATGAATGGGCATCGCTGCCGAAGCGCCTGCAAAGTTATTTGGCAGGGGTGCTATTCACCCTTTCCTCGGCCGCTAGCGGGGGTTAAAAGCGTCCCACTAGTGACCGAAAAGCACTGCTAAAACGACAGTAAAGCGCCGCTCTACCGCTAACGGGCTGCGGCTGCAATGTTAAAGGGCTCTAAATGAAATTCTGGGACACACTGCTTACCACACCCACAAAATACCTTGGGCACCATGAGAATTGTAAGTAATGCACAAAGTTAGGGGGTCAGAATTAGGTAACCTAACGTTCAGGGGTCAGTATTACCAAACCGAGAAATCTGGATCAGGTTAGAATAACCAGTATGGTAATCCTGACCCCTGAACTGTGTGTTACCTAATCCTGACCCATAAACTCTCAGATACTTATTCCTAACCTCTGTGTTAATCCTGACCCCTGAAATCTAACAGACTTCAGGGATCAGAAGTAACAACATACGCCTGACCGCTGAAGGCTGTATGTTGTAAGTAATGTACAGACTTCAGGAGGTCAGGAGTAAGTAATGAACAGAGTTTAGTTGGTCAAGGTTAAGTAGCACTTTGAGTACAGGGGGTCAGGTTAGGAGCGAGTACCTTACAGATTGACAGTGGATGCAAGGGACACCAGCCACAAACTTCTTCTCCCTCGCCTATCTCTACCTTGGTCATCCATAAATTCATCCACAGGAGCCGGGCACTGTATAGTAACCATTGCAGTGCACAGGCTCCAAGAGTCAGTCCTTGGCAACATGGATAGGTGCGCAGGTAGCTCAAGCCGCACCATTTTCCATGAATGCTTGTACAGTGCAACTTCAGTTGGAGCCTGCCCACTGCAGGTGTTACTATAGAGGCCTGGTTCCATGGGACAAATCTAGGGACACCCATTTCATGGGGACAGACTCCTCATAAGCGGGACTGTCCCCTGTACACAGGGACAAATGATAACCTTGCCCTACACCCCTTCTATGCTGCAATATGTTTACTACTAAATGACAGGTGCTGTTTAAAGAAGAACTTCAGACAAGACACAACATTCGGTAACCATTATATTACAGGAAAAACTGGTTATTCATTTCTGGGCGATGAGTTTAGAAGTACCAGTTGTAATATTTACTCAGTTATAACGAATCCATTATTTGCCAAAATAGCAATTGTTGTGCCAGATTTAGCCCAGTGATTTGGTCTTAAAGTGCTCCCCCCTCCCACCAAAGATCCCTGGTAAATGCAGCTCTGCAAACTGATCCGAAAACATCTTTGAGCCGTATGTTGAATAAAATATTTATGGTTACTTACTTTTACTTTAATCACACTTCCTGGTCTATTGGGACACTTGTGAAGTAGCCTTCCTGGGGAGCAGCTGTGAGGCACTGGTGATGTAGCCTTCCAAGGGGACAGCTGTGAGGCACTGGTGATGTAGCCTTCCAAGGGGACAGCTGTGAGGCACTGGTGACGTGTCCAGGGTCTCACAGCTGCTTCCCTGGGAAGGCTACATCACCAGTGCCTCACTACTGCCCCCTTGGAAGACTACATCCCTAGTGTCTCACAACTTTACAATGGGAAGGCTACATCACCAGTGTTTTCCAGGGAGAAGGCACTGTTGATCTTGCAGTTTACAGGTGAAATCATGTGTGTTTCTGCACGATCTCGGGCTCAAAGCATGTTTTTTAACATTCACAAACCGCACCAGATCTTGTACAGCGCAAGCATGAGATCCCGCTCTGGTATAATCAGTGGGCTGTCAGCTAAATGCAGAAGAAGAAGCTGGCCACCTACTACTACTGGTCTACTGTTCAAAATGGTGGAACCGTAGGAGGAGGGGAAGAGGAGCTTGGCATGTGGCTAAAATTATACTTTGATGTGTTTTATTCTGCCATAGTAAGGCCTCATTTACACGGGCAGCTGAAGGGAGCAGGAGGAGAGTAAAAACAAGCAGTTGCGTCAGTTTTATTGCCCGTTCCATCCAAAAGAGATGCATCAAAACGTATACCCCATGTCGTGTTCAGTGAGCATCACTGCTGCCAAACGTAACCCGTTCAAGTGGGTGGTGCTGCATCGTAACCACAATGCAACTGTGTGCAAGGTACGTGGTTGTGATCATTTTTAAGAGTTAAAAGAGGCAGTAAGGAAGCGGCACATCGCCTCCCAGTCCCCTGTCAACTGACTTCTCAAAGGTGATCCACCACAAATTGCTTTTCAGATAGTGTTAGAACCTGCTGCTCATGTGAAATAGGCCTAATTGTGGCAGTTTTCTATGAGGGGGGGGGGGGGTGCTTATTCTGTAAAGCTTTGGAATATTAGAAGGAATTGCAGGCTGTGTTCTTCATCAGTGGACATAGAACAATGCACTCTCAGCTACAAGTGCCTTAAATAAAATGTTTCCCCTCAGCTGCACATTCCAATTTGTCATTACAAACACTAATGGGAGATAGCCATCTATTTATTTGTCTTGTCTGGAGTTGTCCTTTAAATGTCCCAGCTTAGCTGTGTAGTCAGGAATTCTGCACGCAATGCATGATGGGATTTCATGGGGTATTTGGGTGAAGAACAAGCAAAGCCCAACTGACTAAAATTGCATTCTGTATCGAGAACAATTGCCATGTGTGTTTTTTTTTTTTTAATAAAATATTGTTTTCACCTTGTTTTCATCCTTTGTTGCAAATCAAAACTGCTGATCTCCTGCAGCCACTTCCTACGTACATGCACACATCATTTCTTAGGGTAGGTTCCCCAATGGTGGCAACAGTGGAGCATCATGCCTCTGCAATACGCAATGGCATGGATGCTTGTAGTGCCCCTTGGGAGAGTGTGTGACAGGATGACAACACAAGAGAAGAAATGGGAGACGGACTGAGTGTTGTCACCCTAGAGCAGGAAGTGCCTGCACAAGAAGGTTTGAGGTAGGACCATCAGGTATTATTTTAATGTTCGCTGAAAATGTAAAAAAATTAAGATGACCTCTAAAATGACATTGACATGTTAAAGCTTGTATAAAATTGTTATGAGGTTTGTAAGGACTGAAATAACTGCCCTTCCTGGCGAATATGCTGGTCCAGCTCCTCTCCAGTGCTGGCTATGAGTACCAAAGCCTAGGTAGCTGGTCATGGATTCTTGAGTTTAGATTGATTGACTGTTCATCACTGGACCTTTGCTGAAAAGTAAGAAAGCTTTCTTCAGTTGCATTCTACTTATTCATGCCAGTAAGATTACCATGTAGAGTATTTTGGGTTTACACACATTTTAATGTAAAACCCTTTTCCCAGTATGTTTGCCATGCCTCATTGTAAGAAATAAGTTAAGAAAATGCCCTCTGCCAATCTGTTGCAAAGGTTCTCACCTGGAGATCCTGCCAGTAACAGCTCTTCCTGTTGCTGGATGACAACTCTACTGATAATTGCAAGGCAATGTCTTAGTGTAGTCAGTTGGCTATTGGATGCCTATCTGATAAGAATATCAGCTATCTGAAGGAGCACACACAACAGGTTGACAACGTTACTGCTAATTGTTAGGCAGTGGCTTAGGCTGGGTTCACACTGGTACGACACGACAGTCATACAACTTTCATCCTACTTTACTCTGCGACATCAGTCCTACATTGATCCTACATTGGTCCGACATCCATCCGACTTTCATGAACAGGATACTACTTTGATCCGACTTTGGTCAAAGGACAAGTCAGACTATCACAATCAAAACAATCCCAGGGTGAGATAAATTCCTTTTACTGCTGCTGTAATCACCATGTCGGATGTCAAATGTCGGATCAAAGTAGGATCCTTGTCCTAACCATCCGACTTCAATGATATTCAATGGGCTGAAGTAGGACCAAAGTCGGACCAAAGTAGTACAGGGAGCATTTTCAAAGTCGGACCGACTTGTGTTGGACCAGTTAAGACGGCTCTCATAGGGAAACATTGATTTTCACACGTCATGCGACATGAGCTCCCAATGTCGGAGCGTTTGTCGGACCAGTGTGAACCCAGCCTCAGCGTTGTCAGCCTGCAACAGGAAATTCCCCATGCATTCCAGTATCACTATCACATTACATACCACTCCTCTGCTGTTCCAGGACCCCTTCATATGTGTAGGTCATGTGCGGTCTGTAAAGAAAAATTCCTTAGTAGCCCCCCCATGTCTATGCCATTGCAAGACTTAGAATTGCGCCCCCAGCAGTCGCTTTGGCTCGTTCAAAACATCTGGTTTGTCCGGCCACTTTCAGCTAGGTTTCACATGGCCTACATGTAGGGAGGGGTCAGGAGCAACTATTTGAACAGAGGAGTGGTATGTAATGTGCTGGAGATACTGGAATGTATGAGGAATTTTTTGCAAAATGGCCATTAACCTCTTGGAGCCGGCGCATCCTGGCCCTTTAGGGGTTTAGGATCATGTGACCATTGTGATTGGCTGTCACGGCGGTCACATGATCCGAAAGCTCCCGATGGCAAGTGGCGAGCGGGAGCTTGACCGTTAATGGAATAAATTTGCATCTGGACCTCTTAGCAGCGGTGTGTCTCTTTATTTTCAACCCTTCTTACAACATGGAAAACAAGGTTACTTTGTACTTTTGAGGTAACTGACCCCAGGCCACATGTGTTAAGCTACTCAGCAAGCAGATTGTCTGACAAGGGTCTCCCATTGCCTTGTGGGATCTCCGTGCCAAAGCAAAGATAAGTCCTATGTGTTGGGTATATCTCCAACCTGGGCACACCCAACAGAACCAAATATTTATCCTAAATAAAGTAACATGCAGAAGAGCCTGCACTAATGTATAGGTGTTAGCTTGTCAAGTTTTTTTTTTTTTTTTATTCATATTTACTTGACAGGATGAGCTTGGGTTCAGTCAAAACCCATATTTGATTGCACCTAGTAGGAAGCTGTAATTCGCAGCCCAATCCGCTGGGGCCAGGGCATTCCCCACCCTGAAGCTGTACACACACAAATAGTTGGGGATGCTCATGACATTATTGACTTACTATGGCCATGTGGCAACCCCAAGCTGCATGTACACAAAGGGGGGGGGGGAGACTCTAGTGTCATCATTGCTTTAATATAGCCACATTTCTATTTTGGGTTTAACACTGTTGACCCAATATGACCATGTGGTCATATTGCGTTAACACCGTTAGGCCGGGTTCACACTGGGGCGACAAACGCTCCGACATTGGGAGCTCATGTCGCATGACGTGTGAAAATCAATGTTTCCCTATGAGAGCCATCTTAACTGGTCCGACACATGTCAGTCCGACTTTGGTCCTACTTCAGCCCATTGAATATCATTGAAGTCGGATCAAAGTCGGACCAAAGTAGTACAGGGAGCATTTTCAAAGTCGGATCCTTGTCCTAACCATCCGACATTTGACATCCGACATGTGATTACAGCAGCAGTAAAAGGAATTTATCTCACCCTGGGATTGTTTTGATTGGTCAAAGGACAAGTCAGACTAGCACAAAGTCGGATCAAAGTAGTATCCTGTTCATGAATGTCGGATGGATGTCGGACAGATGTAGGATCAATGTAGGACTGATGTCGCAGAGCAAAGTAGGATGAAAGTCGGATGAATGTCGTGTAGTATCAGTGTGAACCCAGCCTGAACCTAATATGGCTACATTAGGTCAGTTGTGTTGACCCATAATGGCCATATTAGGTCAAAGATGTCACAAGCATCCCTGTCCCTTTTGGGAATGCCCTGGCTGCAGCAGAATGAGCCGCCACATACAGCTTCCCTCCAGGTTTAAGAACGAGCCCAAGCTCATCCATAACTATCGGTGTGATAAATCAGCAGGAAGGTGCAAAGCCAAGGTGAATTAAAAATCCTTTCTTAGATAATACATTTCCCATATAGAGTGTATCTTAATTGCTTGTCTGGAGTTCAACTTTGGCTTCCATGCTGCCCATTTCTTGAATATGATGAGAGAGATCCAAATAACCCTTTCAAGCCATGTATATGAGGAGCCTGCCTAATACTCTTAGCAGTTTATTGTTCACTGATTACAACAGATTTGGAATTATTCTTTCTTCTGTCTTTCTAGGTTAATGATTGGGTGAATTTTGAGGGTCAGAGGTGGAAATCCTATCCAGAGGATTTATTACAGAGAAGCTTAATTGGTCTTCCACCTTTCTAAGCATAACTCTATAATGGAGATCTGAGTACATCAAACTTTCAATCAAGCTGCATTTGACAATAACAATGTCACCTCTGACTCTGGATTGGCAGATTTACTAAGACACCAAATATCGCTCTCATTTTGCACAGCATGAATGGTCTTTTTAATGTTCAATATTAATGGATCAATCCACCCCAATCTGATATTTAATTGGCAATCTAAGCAACCGGATAAAATATTTGGGAACTTAAGTAGTAAGATCTCCTAAAAAAAATCCAACAGTAAGGCTGGATTCACACTGGTAAGACACGACTGTTATCCTACTTTGCCCTGCGAGATGGGCCCTACTTTGGTCCTACTTCCATCCGACTTGAATGAACAAGATAAGATTTTGCTCTGACTTTGAGATTGTTATGATTGGTCAAAAGGACCAGTCAGACTATCCCAGTGTGACATAAATTCCTTTTACTGCTGCTGTAATCACCATGTCGGATGTCACAAGTCGGGCTGAAGTCGGATCCTTGTCCTAACCATCCATTGAATATCATTGAAGTCGGACCAAAGTAGTGCAGGAAGCATTTTCAAAGTCGGACCAGTTAAGACGGCTTTCATAGAAATTTATTGATTTACACATGTCATGCGACATGAGCTTCCAAAGTCAGAGCGTATGTCGTACCAGTGTGAACCTGAGGCTCGGTTGTAATGCCAGCAGTTGGTGGGCAGAGTTGAAAACTCAAATGCTGAGATCTTGCCTCGAAAGTCCCTGAAAGATAAAATGGTAGGAAATTTAACCAACTGACATTTACTCCAAATTTAAATATCTGTTATTGATGGATTGATTGATTCTTCAAAGGGCCACTAAACCTAAGGCACAATTTGCCTTCTATAAAGAACAATATTCCAAATTACAAAATGCTAACTCAAAAGAATTTGAAGAAAAAAAACCCCCAAAGTGAAACTATCTGTGCATTTGTGCTTACGTTTTTAATTTAAGGTTAAAGATTTCAAGTTCAAAAATATTGCTTTACACTGTCCAGATTATTTAAGCGAATTACTGGACAGGAAGTCAGTGTCATGCAGTAAAACATACATCCTTATAATTTACTGCGTTTAATCACTTTTTGGAATTTACCGTTTGTGGCCCTTTGAAATGTACATATATGCATGTCAAGGTGAAGGCAGATCAAAATGTGCAAGTAAATATTCTTTAAGACATTTCTTGAAAGGATTCAATAAGAACTACAGGTTTTGTCCATAGCAAACAGTGTGCAATTGTCACATTTGTGCAGATTATCAGAAAGAAGCAAGCAGCTGCATGCTATGGGCAACACTTTGTCAGTTAAAGTGGTCTATTTATGAAAAATGTACTATGCGGATGTCTCAAGCATTTGCACAGCCGTCATGAATAATCCCTGTAATTTGCCTAATATGTTTATTTTCTATGATTGTAATGGCGCGTACACACGACGAGAAAAATGCAATTTTTTTAAATGGTCATTAAAAATGATCGTGTGTGGGCTTCAGAGCATTTTTCACAACGTGAAAAATGGCCATGAAAAAATTGGAACATGCTCTAATTTTTCTCGTTGTTTTTCACGTCGTCGTTTTTCTCGTCATGAAAAACAGTCGTGTGTAGGCTTTAGCGACGTGAAAAAAAATGCACATGCTCAGAATCAAGTGATGAGACGGTAGCGCTCGTTCTGGTAAAACTAGCGTTTGTAATGGAGATAGCACATTCGTCACGCTGTAACGGACTGAAAAGTACGAGGCTGAAAAGCGCGAATCGTCTCTCAACAAACTTTACTAACACGAGGATCAGCAAAAGAAGCCCAAAGGGTGGCGCCATCCAAATGGAACTTCCCCTTTTATAGTGCCGTTGTACGTCACCGCGCTATACTCGAGCATTCTTTTCCACGATAGTGTGTAGGCAAGGCAGGCTTGAGAAGAATCACGTCGAGAAAAACGCAGTTTTTTTCAATGACATTAAAAACGGTCGTCTGTACGCGGCATTAGTTTTATCTAGTGGCCACAATCTGGTATTTTCCTAAAATACCTCAATTAGGACAAATCCACAATTATGGCCACTAGATGGAGCTAACTATCATAGGAAATAAACATATTTGTCAGATTATGGGTATTTTTGTCAAGGTTGTGTGAATACTAGACATTTGCAAAGCAATTATTTTAAAAATATGGACCCGTAAGTGTACTGGTATTCAAATGTCAACATTCTTGCTGGGATAAATGAATGGGGTTGTTAGATAAAAGGGAAGAAAACGGAAGTAATTACCTGCTGCTCTAGCTTTCTTCCAATTATGTTCACATTGGTGACTAGCTTTCTTTTCAGTCGCAATCACATTACTTAATACAGTACCTAGAAAAAAATAAAGACCAACCAAAGGGTTCCAGGTTATTCTATTTACTCATCCCAGCAAGACTGTTGCGATATCTTTGTTAATGTTAGATCTACATTCATTCTGAACCTGTTTTCAAAATCATGTCTGTATGTGTGTTATGACCTTTCCTAGTTTTTATTCTTTATTTTCCTTTACTGCTAGCTTTAATATATGAGGGGTCTTCAAAAAGTTTCTGCACTTTTTTATATTTAATAGTTAAAAAAAAGTGCAGAAACTTTTTGAAGAACTCGTGTGTTATAAGTTATTCAGCCCTCTTTCTTCTCTATCATATCTATCTACTGTGGCAAGTGGCTGTGCTCTTCTTTTAAATGTACTTGAATTTTCAGAAATTCAGGAAAATACTTTACTATAAAATGCTGAGCAATGGATAGTTAACTACAATATGGCAAATTTGCCAAACTTTTTTTAGGTTTAGCTTTTTTTAGTTATTCTAAAGGCTGAGTGGTTAAAAAAAAAAAAAAAAAAAAACCTTCACTATATCTGCCTTTTGAACCTCCCCTATAAAATGCAGACAACACCAAGGTAGAGATTTAGGGCTTTACAGGAGCATTTTTACGTAGCTTTATTATGCTCTAAAATTGTTGGTTTTTCTCTAATGCCGCGTACACACGACTGTTTTTAATGACCAAATAAAAAAAATTGCATTTTTTTCATCATGAAAAACGATTGTGTGTGGGCTCCAGAGCATTTTTCATGACGTGAAAATGGCCATTAAAAATTTGGAACATGCACTAATTTTTCTCGTCGTTTTTCTCGTCATGAAAAACGGGCGTGTGTAGGCTTTAACGACGTGAAAAAAACGCGTACGCTCAGAAGCAAGTGATGAGACGGGAGCACTCATTCTGGTAAAACTAGTGTTCGTAATGGAGATAGCACATTCGTCACGCTGTAATGAACTGAAAAGCGCGAATCGTCTCTCACCAAACTTTATTAACACGGGGATCAGCAAAAGCATCCCAAAGGGTGGCGCCATTCGAATGGAACTTCCCCTTTATAGTGCCGTCGTACGTATTGTACGTCACCGCGCTTTACTCGAGCATTTTTTTCCACAATAGTGTGTAGGCAAGGCAGGCTTGAGAAGAATCACGTCGAGAAAAACGTTGTTTTTTTCAATGACATTAAAAACGGTCGTGTGTACGTGGCATTAGAATCTACTCATACTCCAGCATGGTACAAGGCATCCATGCCTATTCTGATTGTCCCCACTCCCCCTGCTGGCCTATGTTCACAATGTGCTAGGCCTCAGCATGCTTATGTCATATCCATGCCCGAATTCATCTCTTCTAGTGGGCCAGGGCATGTCAGGCTGGACTGTGCCTGAGCATGATATTGAGTGACCGCACTAGTCCAGCCTTTCTAAACTTTTTCAACACAGAAGAACCCTTTAAATAACTTTCGGGTCTCAGGGAAACCCTGCTGAAGATTACTATATTTATAACTTGTGATACATTAGTGTGATGGTCATTGGAAAGAAGACTTCTTACACTTGTCATTGGGAAAGATTACCCCCTTACATATAACTAAAAAGATCAATGGTGTCAGTGGCAACTTATCTGAGAAGCAGAAATTGCTCATTGCTCAAGAAACCCCTAGCAACCTCCTGGAGGAACCCTAGGATTCCATTGAACCCTGGTTGAAAAACCCTGTACTAGTCAAACGAACTGGGCATTGGGGATCAAATGTGCTAGGTACGATTTTTTTTTCATTCAACCGCACATGCTAAACAAAAAACTAAAGATCTCGGGAGGAGCCTGCTGCACTAACTATGCAATGTTAGTACAGCGATCTCCTCTGCTGAGCTATTGTGTTCTGACAGGGAGGCGGCCCCCCCTGCCTAAAACGCACTGGTCAGCGCTCTCAGCCATTGGTTGAGAGAGCCTATCGTATGTAGATCAGCAGACCTTTTTCAGTTATGCCCTTTTGACAGAAGCCACCTGAACGGTCGGCGTCTGTCGGACTGGCTACCGCACACACGGGTCGAATGTTGGCCCAGTTTCTATTGAACCGGCCGATGCCACCCAATATTTGGTCCATGTGTACTAGGCTTTAGATTAGCATTACTAGCTAACCAAATGGAACAAATGGCTGCTAGGCTCTACTAATGCAGCTTAGGCCATGGGAAGCAATTAGCTGCACACAGTTGGACCATTGTGCAATTATGCGCTATTAAGCATATACTCTTAATCCCTCCCTTTATAGAAATGTGAATAATGTCATTCTCAAGCAGACTATACACCAGTGTTTCTCCACTCCAGTCCTCAAGGCGCCCCAACAGGTCATGTTTTCAGACTTTCCATTATTTTGCACAGGTGATTTGATCAGTTACGCTGTCTTAGTAATTACCACAGCCGTTTCATCAAGGGGAAATCCTAAAAACATAACTCCAGTTCTCAGGCGCCCCGAAAAAGTTGAGAAACACTGCTTTACACAGTGCAACCTGACTGACAAATCTCCTTTAGATCTACCAAAAGCTCTGTAGTACAAGGTCCTACCTGGACCTTGCATTGTACGGACTATGTATAGTTGAGCTCCAACTGCATAGCTTTGGTAAATCTAAAGGATTGTACAGTCAGATTTTAACATATATGACCAGCTTCAGATCATTTGACTCTTCTCAGTCATTCTTCACTTTTCCACTGGGTCACTACTTTCTCTACTACGTCTTGGGCCACATACCTTTGACAGGACAAATTAAGTTGGCTACCTGTTTACTTGTGGAAGGTAAAGCCAACATTGCCAGCTTTCCAAGATCAAATTATCAGTCAAAGTTTAACACTTGTTACCTTACAGGATCATTTATAAAATTAGCCCAGACTGTGGAAGCATCTATCCATTTCTAAAAATGGGGTTATGGCAGGGTTTTTCTCAACCAGGGTTCCTCAGGCAATAAGCAATTCCTGCCTCTCAGATGAGTAACTACCGACACTAATGATCTTTTTAGCTATCTGTAAGGGGGAATTCTTCCCAGTGATCCACAAATGTAAGAAGCATTCTTCCCACTGACCATCACTAATGTGACGTGAGCTGTAAACCTAATAATTATTGGCAGGGGGTCATTGGTCACAAGGTCCTCCCATGTTAAAACGCAACAAAAAAAGGTTGAGAAAGGCTATTTACTTACAATCCTCCCCACGCACCTTTTCCCCTAAAAGAACCCTATACAATTAAAAAAATTATCAAAAGTCTAATGCCGTGTACACACAATCGAGTTTCACGGCGGTGAAAACACCGCCGTGAAACCCGACGGAAAAAACGAGGACCGGCTTGGTCCCCTACAAAAAAACGGCCGTGTGTAGGCTTCCTAGCAGTGTTTCCCTATGGGAAAACTGCAGAGGAAAAAAATGCCGTGATTGGCAACGAAAAAAATTAGAGCATGTTCTAATTTTTCTCGTCGTGATTCTTGCCGTTTTTCTCGTCGGGAAAAATGCTGGAGAGCCTACACACGGCCGTTTTTCTCGTCCAAGAGAAAAAATTAAATTTTCCCCGACGAGAAAAGTGATCGTGTGTACGCGGCATTAGACGTTGCTTGTGTCTCAGCCTGTGCTAGCTTTAGAAATACATTTTTAAACTCTTTAACCACTTGAGACCCGCGCTATAGCCGAAAGACGGCTGCAGCGCGGCTCTCAAGTGCCGAGAGGACGTCCCCAGGACGTCCTTCTCTGTTTACATCCCGCCGCGCGCCGCCGAGGGCGCGCGGCGGGGAACAGCTGTGCGGCGCGCATCACGTGATGCCGAGGAGCGTGCCTGGCGGCCGCGATGTCCGCCAGGTACATTCGATCGGCAGTTACAGAAGCAGGACGTGGATCTCTGTGTGTAAACACAGAGATCCATGTCCTGTCAGGGAGAGAGGAGACCAATGCTGTGTCCCTTGTACATAGGGACACAGATCGGTCTCCTCCCCCAATCAGTCCCCTCCCCCCACAGTAAGAATCACAAATAGGGAACATAGTTAACCCCTTCCCCGCCCCCTAGTGTTAACCCCTTCCCTGCCAGTCACATTTATACAGTAATCAGTGCATTTTTATAGCACTGTTCGCTGTATAAATGTGAATGGTCCCAAAATGGTGTCAAAAGTGTCCGATGTGTCCGCCATAGTGTCGCAGTCACGATAAAAATTGCTGATCGCCGCCATTACTAGTAAAAAAAAAATATTAATAAAAATGCTATAAAACTATCCCCTATTTTGTAGACGCTATAACTTTTGCGCAAACCAATCAAACGCTTATTGCGATTTTTTTTGACCAAAAATATGTAGAAGAATACGTATCGGACTAAACTGAGAAAAAAAAACTTTTTTTAAAAAAAATTGGGATATTTATTATAGCAAAAAGTAATAAATATTGTTTTTTTTTCAAAATCGTCGCTCTTTTTTTGTTTATAGCGCAAAAAATAAAAACCGCAGAGGTGATCAAATACCACCAAAAGAAAGCTCTATTTGTGGGAAAAAAAGGACGTCAATTTTGTTTGGGAGCCACGTCGCACGACCGCGCAATTGTCATTCAAAGCGACGCAGTGCCGAAAGCTGAAATTTCGCCTGGGCAGGAAGGGGGTTATGTGCCCAGTAAGCAAGTGGATAATGTATTTTATGTTGTCTGTATGGTGATGGGCACTGTGGTATTGTTGTAGGTGTGTTCACGCTGTGCTTCTTAGTAAATCTGCCTTTTGATGCTAAATTGTGTTACATTTTTTATATATATTTTGTTGAGTTGAAAGACATTTCATTACCCAGGAAATATAATAATTTTTATACAGTGTTCTTTTATGTTGTTTTTATTGTTGACTGTTAATTGCACAAATTTTTTAAATAGGGGATGCTAACCCTTATCTAATTTTTTTGAGGGTTGATTTCTTATAAAACTGATATTTGTAGTTTTTGGTGGAGTCTTTAGGGAAGAACCCAACCACCTTCTTGAATCTCTTGTGGATTGTTAGTGATACATTGAGAAAAATCTGGAGGCACTCATAGGCTCAATCAGAGTGGGGCATGTCCTGTGGAAACCGTGCTAGGAGGGTTCACGTTGAGTTCCTGGCTAGACCTAATCTCCAGGAATTAAACTGTTAAAACCCGAGAAATAGAATTTTGCTTAAAGTGAACCAGTGCTTTTCTAATACAGGTAGAACAGTGGTTCTCAACTCCTGTCCTCAGGACCCCACACAGGTTTGCAAGATAACTGAAATACATCACAGGGGATACCATTTGCTGCTCAGTGATTGCAGTATTCTAGTCTGCATCTCCCCAAGGTAATACTTAAAATCTGGCCTGTTAGTGGGTCCTAAGGACAGGGGTTGATAACCACTGGGGTAGAGTAACAGGTTTGCTTAAAGCTGAACTCCAGGATATAATAGAAAAAAGCTGTGGCATCTCCTTGTGGAGGAATAAGCTGTATTACTTGCCTTATTCCTCACTCCCTAGTAGCCAGTGCTCTGCTCTTCTATTCTCTGGAATGGGGACGAGCCCTTGCTGTCCTCACATACAATGCAGGACCATTATCCTTGCATTGTGATTGAGGATGTCAGAAAGCCTGCAATTGGTTGGGCAGCAAAGTTAGGCAGCTTCTCAGGACCGGATGTACAGTGTGGTGGAAGCCTCCAGGAGTTAGAAATCAGATATTAAAGCCAATTCCTCTACCCTTGCAGTGCAGGGCGGTGGAGTGAGGCTTTTCCCTTTACGGATCATTCACAGGGGCGCAGAGGGCTTGCATACAGAGACGCATAAGGGGCCCTGGAAGCAAACTATCTGTGCCCAAAGGCTTCTATTAGTCCTTGTACTCAGGTAAACTCTCAGATTTGTGACTACCAATGTACAGCTGCAGCCTGTCATTGATTTGTATAGTCGGCTGTATGCAAACACCAGTCAATCCCGTGTGCAGAGATGTTTTTCATGGTATATGGCTCTCTGCACCCATGTGTATGAACCCTTATGCCGTATACACACGATCGGTTTTTCCGATGAAAAAAGACCGATGGACTTTTTTCATCGGAAAAAACGATCGTTTTATGGGCCCCATCAGTCTTTTTTCCATCGGTGTAAAAAAATAGAACATGTTTTAAATTTTACCGATGGGGAAAAAAAACGATAAGAAATTCCGATCGTCTGTGTGGAATTCCATCGGAGAAAAAACCCACGCATGCTCAGAATCAAGTGGACGCATACACAGAAGCATTGGACTTCATTTTTCTCGGCACGTCGGAGTGTTTTACGTCACCGCGTTTTGGACGGTCGGAATTTTGTCTGATGGTGTGTATGCAAGACTGATGGAAGTCCGCTTCATCGGAATTCCGACGGAAAAATCCATCGGATTTTATTCCATCGGAAATCCGATCGTGTGTACAGGGCATAACATTACATTTCCCTTCCATTCGCACTTCTGCAGCTCTGTTTACTTTCTGGAGCAGAGAAAAATACCCGGTACTTCCAGGTATGGAGGAGTATGTGATTCTCTCCTTGGTACAGCTCTAAGTGCCTGATTGCCACCCAATAACCAAACCGGCTGTCACAGGCAAGTAACAATCGTAAGTCCTGTTTTAGGCTGGCCATACATGGTCGAATTTCAAAAGAATTTTCTTTTGAAAATCCGAAAATTTGTACTTTTTGTGATCCGATAGTGCCACCATTGATTTCAAAATTCAACCAACTAAGCCTTCAATTTCACCTCCTGTTGCTCCAAAAAATAATTTTCGTGTCTGGGAATCTTCTTTTCTTTCCGGGAATTTTTTTTTCTTGCACATGCGCATTTCTTTTTTGATTACATTTCTCGCACGATTCTATCATCATTGATTCAAAAATCGTTCATTTTCAAACAATTTCCAACGTGTCTGATTATTAAAATTCAATGGCCGCACGGAAATCGGCTGTTTCTGCAGCCCACTAATGGTGCAAAATACGAACGAAAATTCTTAGATAAGATTTAACCAAACCGTAACATAAAGAGATTTTTTCCATCTTTTCTCCTGCGGACAAACAGGGTGGTAAGTATAAGCAGTGAGGGGGGTAGGAAAAGTATTCCTTTCCTTGACTCCTCATGCCCCACCAGGAAGGTGGAAGCACACAGGTTGCTGTGGTAGGTGGAACGCTCCACCATTTTTTTCAATAAAAGGAATTTGTCCTCCCAGTTTTTTTATGAATGTTAGCAACCATGGCATTACCTTATTGTATGAGCCCTACAAGCGCTCAAATATGCAGCTTTGTAAATGTTGTATGCATGTTTCCATTATGTAATGTCTAAAACCATAGCAGGGTTATTTATGAAACCGCTTGTAGAGCAACCAGTCCGATTTCAGCTTTCTCTATCTATTTTGGTGCTAGCGTCTAAGTGATTGCTGCAGGCAACATATCTATTTTTCTTCCTTCTAGTTGTTCTAACAGTGTTGTTTCATGAGGAAATGTACACGCTTGGGCTGCTGACATTGTTCTCATTTTTTGTATTGCAAATCAGCTTCACACAATAAATATCCCTTACACATCAACAGACGTTTCCTGTATTTTCATTGTCAAGTAGGAAGATGTTTACTGTATCTTGTTGTCATTATATGTCCTGATGCAAGGTTATTCTGATGGATGCATTAGGCAACTATCCTTTTGCAATGAATAACTGAAACAACGTTTTTAATTTTAAAGAGACCTTGTCACCACCTGAAAAAAATAAAAACTCTTCTTTTACAAATCATTTTTAAAACGTACATGTATTGTCCCTGTGGCCTCAAATCTTTGCTCTCATCCCCACCAGCCACTATTATCATCTATTATAATGACACGGTAGTGACATTCTGTAGAAGCTGATGGGTGGAATCTTCAGTATGCAGTGAGTAACAAGGCATCCCACATACCTAGGTGTGTCTAATGCCCCAGTATCCGGTACCTAAACTATCTAAAGCCAATTTTTTATTTTATTTGGATAGAGTAGGGGAGGGTTTATATCCCTTTCAATTTTCTTTTGCTATCTGTGTCTCAGGCAGACTTCCCTTTTATTCCTGTTAGAGGAGCTAGGAACCCTCCTACCTCTGCACCTAAATCCACCGCTAGAAAAGCAAGTTGTGCTTCTGTACAGCCTGCAGCTGCTCGCTCTGACGCACTCCCCACTTGTATTGGTCAGCAGCGGTGTACCTCCACAAGTAGCATCCCAGTTGCTAGGCAGTGGTCAGCTAGAGTCACCCTGCCTTCTTGCACCCTATTTGAGCATTACAACCCAGAACTCTAGGTTTGTGATAGTGTTTAGATGCCTTGCCTGTCTCTACTGTTGCTTAACTCTCACTTTGGAAAGTGGACTGCTTCTCTGAATGCTGCCTGCCTTGACTCTAGCCTTGGATAATGGACCACCTCTCTCTAAAAGCCGTCTGCCTTGACTCTAGCCTCCACTCTAGTCTTGAATAACAGCCCACCTCTCTGAAGGCTTCTTGCTTTGGCTCTAGTCTTGGGTAATGGACCACCTCTCTCTGAAGGCTGCCTGCTTTGACTCTAGCCATGGATAATGGACCAACTCTCTCTGATTGCTGCCAGCCCTGTCTTCTTCCTGGAACATAGCCTTTATTCTCAGTGTACCTGGTATTTGACTTGGGGGGGGGGGGGGGTCTGGTTGCGTCCCATTTCTATGAATATAGTGCCCGCATCCTGGAGGCATCAAATCACCAGTAGTCATACTTGCTGTAAGAGAAATGTGGTTGTTGAAGGTGAAGGTGAAGGTGAAGCAATACCATCGCCATTACTATTTTCACAAAACAGAACGCAAGCTGGACCCCTTCCAATTCCCTGCCCTGGAGACTAAACTGGAAGTGAGAGGATATCTTTCTGATGTGAGGTATATTCCCTCTAGGTTAGTTGTCACAGGAACAAGTGTTCCTATTGGAAGATTTCCTCTTCATCCCTGTTTTGGTAGTAACTCAAAATGTTGGACTTATCCTAACTTTCATTCCCAGAGACATTGTTGTTTAGGACAAAGAAAGGAGGGACAAACAATTTGGGGACACAAGCCGAGTACACACGGCCGAGAATCTCGTCAGGAAAAAACCTGTCGTTTTTCCTGAAGAGATTCTTGACAAGAATCTTGTCTCGGCCAAGTGTACACACGCTCGATTCAAAAGAACCGCAGTTCTTTTGAATGGAACGAACGCGGTGACGTCATCAACTACGACGAGCGCGCGCTCGTCAAATTCGATGCCGTCGCCGCCATCTTGCTACACCCTACCTATGCCTAGGAAGCTACCGCGCATGCGTCAGTCATTTCGGCATGCGCGGGTTTCCACTGCGACAGGTGAGTGTACACACTCTCGGGTTTCCCGTCGAGAAACATGCCGACAAGAATCCCAACGAGAAAAAAGAAAGCAGGTTTTCTTTTTTTCTCGTCGAGATTCTGGCCAGTTTTCTTGACGAGAAACCTGAAAGCCTCGTACACACGCACGGTTTACTCGGCAAGAAAGCTCTGCAAGCAGTTTTCTTGTTGTTTCTTGACGAGAAAACCGGCCGTGTGTACGAGGCTACAGACATCTTTTCATGTTAGCAACTAACTTGCTGAAAGAGAGAGTGTTAAACCACAAATGGGTCCAAGGAAAATTTAATCATTCATCAAAAAACTGAAAAGAAAAAGAGCCAACGTGTTGAGGGGGTCTGAACATTTGTTCTTTATCGAAATTGGATGTTGTAGCTATACTTGTAAAGATTCAAATAGCACAATTCGCAAACTGCCATTGGCTCCAGGCGCCATTTTGGATACTGTGTCACTCATACAAACTACGTATACTTTCAGTTTGCTAAATACAAGAATATAGGCATCCATTCCCTGATGCCTATTTGATGAGCAATTAAAGCTACCTTGGATTATTAGTGGTTTGGAACTCTTCATGCTATCTTTCTCTTTATGAATTCTGTTTTTCAGTACCCAAGTTGGGGGTAATGCTGCCTGACAAGAGTAGCCTCACCAGGGTCATCGAGCTCTAGAAACTGGTTTGAAATTCTGCAATATCGCACCATTGATTCAGTATCAGTATTCCATTCACTTTTCAGATACCCATACCTGAGCCAAAAAAACAAGACAGAAGTTCTAATCCATCACCCCTCCCCGCCCCCCCCCCCCTCCTGCCAGTTATACTTTAACATGGACAGGTAAGTATCAAAATTCTTTAACATGGAGCATTTTTAATGTGACAGCTGCCTTTCCCATCTGTTTTCCATGAATTGCACAAAGGTTAGATTTTCAAAATGATTTTAATACATTCCATGTCTTCACAAATAAGGTGTGTGTCTTAAAAGGAGAAAAATAAATAAAAATGAGTAATCATTTTGGAGCACGTCAATCACAGTCTGTTGATCAGTTGAGGATAATTTTATCAGAATTCAGTTAAGCTAATTCGTATTATTTGAATTGTTCCTGCAAATCCACACCCCATGGAGGTATTGTACCTATTGAGAGCTGAACCCACAGCAAATTTGATCAATTCTTCTAATTACTGTATTTATTGGTGTATAACACTCACTTTTTTACCCTGAAAATAGAGGTTAAACTGTGCCTGCGTGTTATACGCAGGGGGCTGTGGAAAGTTTTTTTTCCTGAAACTTCCTTCTTAAAGTTAGGGTGCGTGTTATACGCCGATAAATACGGTATATTATGCTCTTTTTACTCTATAAATGGCTAAAAAAATTGACAAGCCTCTCAAAAACAAAATCTGTAAGTGATGCCTCGTACACACGGCCGAGATTCTCGTCGAAAAAAACATGTCGTTTCTTGGACAAGAAACTTGTCCCGGCCGAGTGTACGAACGCGGTGACGTCATAGAATACGACGAGCATGCGCTCGTCACATTCAATGCCGTCGCCGCCATCTTTGTTCACCCTACCTATGCCTAGGAAGCTACCGCGCATGCGTCGAAGTCATTTCGAGCATGCGCGGGCTTCCCGGCGAAAAGGTAAGTGTACACACACACAATTTTCTCGTCGAGAAACAGGCTGACGAGAATCTCGACGAGAAAATAGAGAGCAGGTTCTCTATTTTCTCGTCGAGATTCTTGTCGCTTTTCATGACGAGAAACCATACACACAAACAAACTCGTTCATGTGTACGAGGCTTAAGACTCTTCTACTTCACATCACCAGCATAACGTGAAGAAAATTACACACATTCGCCCAAAATCAGATTATAAGGCACAACAATAATGATCAAGCAAGTGGGGATGAGAGAACCTGCCCGGGTTCGATTTGTGGCCAGTTTCGTGAAAACATCCTCAAAATTAAACAAATCTGAACTTTTTCCAAAACTCAACTGAAGCCTATGGTGGTGAATCTTGATATTTAATGTGCTCCTTTTGTAGGGCTAAAAGGCAAACTATCAAAAAAGGCTTAGGAAACTAAGTCTCTTTTGTGGGAGCCCTGGAATTTTGTTTGCCACTGTAAAACAAAGATGAGGGAAGGGGAGAGAAAGTGCCACTGTCTAAGTGTAGTATAAATAAGAAGATCAGTAACAATATTGAAAGGTAAGTATTGCACTCACATACAAATGGACAGACACTGCGTATTCATAGGTACTCTATGACAGCATCTGCAAGTGACGGTTTCATGGATTTCCAATGGATATAAAAGGAGAGAGCACCAATGTCTGAGCATTATGCTGTGTACACACGACCGTTTTTCATGACGAGAAAAATGCAATTTGGTCATTAAAAACGATCTTGTGTAGGCTCCAGAGCATTTTTCGCGACGTGAATGGCCATTAAAAATGTAGAACCTGCTCTATTTTTTCTCATCGTTTTTCACGTCGTCGTGAAAAACTGCCGTGTGTACAGTAGGCTTTAACGACGTGAAAAAAACGCACATGCTCAGAAGCAAGTGATAAGACGGGAGCGCTCGTTCTGGTAAAACTAGCGTTCATAATGGAGATAGCACATTCGTCACGCTGTAACGGACTGAAGAGCACGAGGCTGAAAAGCACGAATCGTCTCTTACTACACTAAAGCCAGAAACTTAATCTAGCAGCCTAACTATAGGAGGGCACTACACAGTTCACAGTTTCCCCTTCACGTCATAATTACCAACCTTCATATAGAGTCCCCTCATCGCATCAGAGTCCAAAATTCACGCTAGATTCTCCCTGTCACATTAGAGCCTCCCTTACACTTTGGAGCCCTTCCTATCACATCATATCTTGACCCCCCCCCCATTTCCCCCTTTACATTAGAGTCCTCCCTTTTCAGCAGAAGCCTCCAACATATATGCCAGTCACATCCAGCAGCATGTCATGCTATTAAAATGTTATACCCGCAATTGGTCTGGTATTGGAATACATTAATAAGTAAAGATTCTTCACTACAACGTGGCAGATGGTGGAACTTGGGAGGCAGAACAGGGCTGGACTTAAGGCCCGTACACACAATCTGACTTTCCGACGGGAATTGTGTGATGGCAAGATGTTGTCGGATAATCCGACCGTTTGTATGCTCCATCAGACAATTGTTGTCGGATTTTCCGACAACAAATGTGGGATAGCATGCTTTAAAATTTTCCCACAACAAATGTGTGATGTCGGATTATCCGATGTACACAAGTCCTTCGGAAAAAAATCCAAAGTACAAACACGCATGCTCCGAACCAATGCTAACCATAAGACAACATTAGCAGAAGTTGCCCAAAGGGTGGTGCTAAAGAGCTGAAAAACTACGTAGTTTTGTGTATGTTGGCCAACAATTCTTTGCCGTTTGTATGCAATACAAGTTCACGGCCAACGCCCTTCGCACAAAATTCCACGGCTTTGTCTGATGGAAATCCGATCGTGTGTACGAGGCTTAAGATGGACTCCAGATGCTTCATGTCCAAAGTTCTATTCTTTTGTGAAATTCTGGGGCAACTAATGGGCTGAGTTGGGCTGGGCTGGGCTGGGTTGTTTCGCTATGTGCAGGCTGTGCGGCATCATACTTTGCTAGGACACTAGCAAATATGGCCACAGGCGGTGGCCAGTGTCTTAGCAACCAAAGAAAAGTGGGCCATATGATGGAGACTGTAGGGGTTGGGGAAGACATGGATACCATAGACAGCTCCTGCTGACCTGTATTCTCAATGTGTACAGTCATTGGGTACACAGTGGGCCACATCCCTCTTGGGTATAAACCATACACACTACAATCATTAATGATACTCCTATGCAAGCTCCTATATTTCAGGTTTCTGGATATAAGGCATCTTCAAGTAATGATGTAATTCTCCAAACAAATGGTTGTACAGTCATCTCAAGCCAATTTGAGATTTACAACAGGGCCATTGTGAATGGGTGAAAAAAAAATTAGAACGTATTGGCTTGATAAATATTTATAGGATAAAATTTTGTGTTATAAATTGATTACAGGTCATAAATTCAGACATAAACTGAAATTTTTTTTTCCAAAATTGTTCTTGTACCAAGGGATGCCCGTTACCTCCCTGCCCATTTAGATCTAATACTGATTGGGTGGCTGTACAGCTGTACAGATCACTTCTACATAAAACAGACCATTTGACAGCTTTAAAAGAATATAAATCCAAAGCCTCTGTTACAGCTGTGGCTTTGTTTTCAGTCCTTTCACTGCACTGCATTCTGCCGATGCAGCGGTAGCTATGCAAACGGTATCCAAGCATAGGATTGACCATATTTCCACAGAAGACTGCAGTTCCCTGCCAGAGATCACTGTGAGCTGCAGCCACAAGCATTGAATGTATATAAAATATACTCCCAGCATAGGCCACTTGCCAGGAGGATGGTTATGCACATGTAGCCAGAAACATAGAGAAGGAGACAAATCAGTTAACAATCAGCATACCTCCCAACATTTTGAGATGGGAATGAGGGACACCTACTAACAAATGTATGTAGGCAAAGGACACGACCCCGCCACACCCCCTTATAGGAGAATTAACCTAAAAAAGGTTAATTAAATCCACAAGGACTTTTTTTTTTACCACTACTACAGTGGGGCAAAAAAGTATTTAGTCAGCCACCAATTGTGCAAGTTCTCCCACTTAAAAAGATGAGAGAGGCCTGTAATTGTCATCATAGGTATACCTCAACTATGAGAGACAAAATGTGGAAACAAATACAGACAATCACATTGTCTGATTTGGAAAGAATTTATTTGCTAATTATGGTGGAAAATAAGTATTTGGTCACCTACAAACAAGCAAGATTTCTGGCTCTCACAGACCTATATTCTTCTTTAAGAGGCTCCTTTGTCCTCCACTCATTACCTGTATTAATGGCACCTGTTTGAACTTGTTATCAGTATAAAAGACACCTGTCCACAACCTCAAACAGTCACACTCCAAACTCCACTATGATGAAGACCAAAGAGCTGTCGAAGGACACCAGAAACAAAATTGTAGACCTGCACCAGGCTGGGAAGACTGAATCTGCAATAGGCAAGCAGCTTGGTGTGAAGAAATCAACCGTGGGAGCAATAATTAGAAAATGGAAGACATACAAGACCACTGATAATCTCCCTCGATCTGGGGCTCCACGCAAGATCTCAGATCTCACCCCGTGGGGTGAAAATGATCACAAGAACGGTGAGCAAAAATCCCAGAACCACACGGGGGGACCTAGTGAATGACCTGCAGAGAGCTGGGACCAACGTAACAAAGGCTACCATCAGTAACACACTACGTCGCCAGGGACTCAGATCCTGCAGTGCCAGACGTGTCCCCGTGCTTAAGCCAGTACATGTCCGGGCCCGTCTGAGGTTTGCTAGAGAGCATTTGGATGATCCAGAAGAGGATTGGGAGAAAGTTCTACTTTGGTTTCATCTGACCATATGACAGTTTGGTAGAAACGCAACTCGTCGTGTTTGGAGGAGAGAGAATGCTGAGTTGCAACCAAAGAACACCATACCTACTGTGAAGCATGGGGGTGGCAACATCATGCTTTGGGCCTGTTTCTCTGCAAAGGGAACAGGATGACTCATCCGTGTACATGAAAGAATGAATGGGGCCATGTATCGTGAGATTTTGAGTGCAAACCTCCTCCCATCAGCAAGGGCATTGAAGATGAAACATGGTTGGGTCTTACAGCATGACAATGATCCCAAACACACCGCCTGGGCAACAAAGGAGTGGCTTCGTAAGAAGCATTTCAAGGTCCTGGAGTGGCCTAGCCAGTCTCCAGATCTCAACCCCATAGAAAACCTTTGGAGGGAGTTGAAAGTCTGTGTTGCCCAGCGACAGCCCCAAAACATCACTGCTCTAGAGGAGATCTGCATGGAGGAATGGGCCAACATACCAGCAACAGTGTGTGACAACCTTGTGAAGACTTACAGAAAATGTTTGACCTCTGTCATTGCCAACAAAGGATATATAACAAAGTATTGAGATGAACTTTTGATATTGACCAAATACTTATTTTCCACCATAATCTGCAAAAAAAAAAATGATTTCCAAATCAGACAATGTGATTGTCTGGATTTGTTTCCACATTTTGTCTCTCATAGTTGAGGTTTACCTATGATGACAATTACAGGCCTCTCTCATCTTTTTAAGTGGGAGAACTTGCACAATTGGTGGCTGACTAAATACTTTTTTGTCCCACTGTATTCCTTTATATTAGCCTTTAAAATGTACAAATGCAGCAATTTAGAAATTGGATGAAAGGTTTAGCACTGGGAAATTATTTTTTAAAGATAAAAAGTGCATTTTATATAAAACTATATGGATCAGACCAAAAAGGAGGGAAAAATATCCTCATTTGTAGACATGAGACAAAACTGGAATGTGCCCGAGAGTTACTTTTTCAGACATATGCAGCTGGTACATACCCCGTCAGCCCAGTTCCCTGAGGGTATCCCACAGTTAATAGAAACAGGTTTAGAACAAATGATGAGAAAGAGAAGGGAAAAAGGGATGATCACAATTCTATATACTTACCTATTAAAGACAGAACTGTCAGATATGAATAAATTATGTGAGTGCTGGTTAAGAGATGTCCCAAAACTATCAGCAGAAAATTGGGGGGAGATACAGTATATAAATTTCCATTTCAGATTTTAGTCTCACTCCGAGATAAATTAATTCAATTTAAAATAACACATAGGAGTTACTATACACCGTATAAACTGTTTAAAATATCCCCATCAAATTCTCAAAACTGTTGGAGATGTGCAGGTACCCCAGGAAACTTTATCCATATATTCTGGTCCTGTCCTAAAATAATGGTATTTTGGAGAGAGATCCTGAGAAGAATTGATAAAGTGACGTCAGTTCCGCTTGACCTAGAGACAGAGATTTGCCTACTGGGACTAGTGGAGGAAAACACGGCCTCTATAGAAAGAAGAACACAGGTGGGCCTGTTGCTTTTCTATGCAAGAAAGGCAATAGTGTTAAACTGGAAGAGGGCTGAAGCTCCCTCATTGGCACAATGGAAAAATTTGGTAAATGGTAACTTGTCACTGTATAGGGAGACATATTGTAACAGAGGAAACAGGGAGAAATATGAAAAAATATGGGCAAACTGGATAGAGAACGTTACGACGGCTTCAGGGTAGGGGGGTACGGAAGTGGGATGGAATTACACCAATGGAAGAAAGGGTTAAGGAAGAGATTAAATGTATAAATGTATTTCATGTGAATGTGATGAAATGATTTTTATTAATATGATTCTATAGAAATTCTGGAGTAAGTTGATAAATGTAAGATGTGACATGTATATGTCACGTACCTGATTGGAGTCTGAAGTGACGAGGTCAGCCTCTCTTGTATCTCCGGCCCCGGCTCCGCTGAGAGTGGAGACAGGAGGAACCAAGGGACCGGAGGAACACGAGTGCCTGCAGAAGTAGTCCTGGAAGCCTGGAACAGATGATGAGACTCTTGGATGGCAGAAGGTCGCAGGAACGAAGTTGCAGATACCCGGGAAGCAGAGTAGAGCCAAACAGGAGACAGAAGCATAGTCACATGGATAGCCGGGTTCAGTAGCAGACGGACAGCAGGGTACACAGACATTAGGCAGGAGCAAGGTCAAACAGGAAGCCGGGATCAGGAACCAATAATCAGAGGAGTAGCAAAGTCCAGCAGGAAGGTCAGGGAAAGCCAAGATTCTGTAACAGGTGTCAGGCAGGTACAGGCAGGTAATAGCAAGGTAGGGGTACAGGAACAGCTGAAGATCCGTCAGCATTAGACTGGGGTCAGTGCGCCCCTTAAATAGGCTGTCTGGCGCCAAAGGAAAGCGTGGATGCGCTCCCGCGAACGCATGTGCGTGCGCTGATGCGCCCGGAGCGCTGAGAGTTCTCTTACAGTATATTTGGATATGAGAAAAAAATAAGTTTTATAAAGAGATTTATAAAAAAAAAATGTGAAAAGTGTTGTGCTCTCTTTACATTGGTGGCAATGCGAAAATACTCCAAAATTGGTGGTCGGTGGGAAAGTGCTCCCTTAGATTGATAATTGGAGGAAGAAGGGCCCCATTAGATCGATGGGTCTGTGGGAGATTGGCTACCTTAAGTTGATGGTCTGTGGGAAAAGGGCACTTTAAAATCAGAGGAGAATGGTGTGCATTAGGCATGGTGGCGTCACTGCTGCCCTGTGCTACCTGCCCCTTCCCTCTATAGGATGGTGCTCCCCTCTTCTGCAGCCAGCAACCCATGATTGGACACAGCCATCATGTGATCAGGAGGGCCAATCACAGAGCCCTCCTGCATTTAGATGGGGACACAGGCACACCAGGAACACACCGCTACGCGGGCACGTGATTCCATATCTAGTGACGCCCCCCAGGATGTTGGCATCACATGATGGCCATGATTGGACACAGCAATCGTGATCAGGAGGGCAAGTCACAGTGCCCTCTTGCCGATCCAAGATACGGCGTGTCCAGGTGACGCGTGCACATCGGAATCGCGCGTCTGCACGATCCCACTTTTTCTGAAGGACGTTCAGGAACGTCCACTCATAAGGAGGAAGTGGCCATCTGGCAATTTATGTGCAGTGGCGGGGTGGGAAGTGGTAAGACAGGGGTGTAAACTCAATTTCATAGCGGGCCGCAACAGCAATATGGTTGCCCTCACAGGGTCGGTTGTATCTGTCAGACTTTATAAATGTATCCAGGGCCTCTTTCTCAGAGAATAGGTGTAGGAACGCAACTGCATCCCCTCCCGCATCCGGATCTTAAAAACTGCAATAATTACCAGGAGTTCTCTATGTGCCGAGTTAGCACACCCCTGTAGGGATTTAGATAGGGATGGGAGGTTATGCGATGCCCACTTAACTCCAGCAAAATTCAAGGACATCTTCCTATATACAGTCTCCTTCACTGTCCTCCTGCACTTCACTTGCTTGCTCCAGCTGAATCACTCTGATTTATCTGACAGGCTCCCAGTCAGATTAGCAATGGCCCTTTAGAGCAGGAACTCGCAGACCCTTTTTTGTGTAGCACAGTTGTAGTGAAACAGCTTGTAACTTCTCCTCTGTGGCCACTGATCCCAGTACCACCTCTTCAGGCACTGCCAACCCATCTAGCTGCAGCTGCCCCTTTCACCAGCCCTCCTAGCTGTCCCTCCACACCAGTCAATCCAAATGACTCTTCACCAGCCCACCCAGCTGACTCTCAGAGATCTCTAGGGAAAGGCTGAAGACTTCAATTGTTACTAAACCCAAACCACTACATTCACTATATCTGGTCTCCCGCAGTACACAGATCATGGAATTAAAACTGCTAAATAAATACCCTTCCTCAGGTTCTGAGGCTGCAGGACCCCTGACCCACTGTCTGGACAGTGCTGATTGACCATGTGCCAATCACATGCACCCTCCCAAGAAAAAACTCGCTAGCAATACACACCAAATTGAGCATGTGCAAAGTGACTCCGAGGCTCTGTTCTATCAGTAGATGGATCGGGGACTGTGGAAGCAGGGGAGGATCAGAGAAGACATGGGAGGATCAGAGAAGACAGGGTCAAACAGCCTTTTTACACAATGCGAAGTATTAACTTCTTAGGTTCTTCAGTGAGTATAACAAGCATGCTTTACTGCATATACAGACTGATTTTACTGTTGTGGGTTTAGTAACACTTTAAGCACAATACTTTAGGGGGGCTGGCTACATGTGGCAGTCTCCCTACTTGTTAATCCCCACAGCGTTGACTACTCACCCTGTCTTTTCCCTTGCCTCTAAGAAAGACTTCCTCCCGTGTGTTTTGGCAGGATCCTTCCAGCACCCGAGCCCGGGCCCAAGGCAGGACACCCCTAAGGGCACCCCTTAGGGCCACCGACAGCCTCCTCAACACTGTATCTCCATATTCCACCCGATTGCCCTTGTTGGTATGGCCCATGTCTATTTTTGAGGTAAACTCAGTCCCCTGCCAGCCCATTACTGTGGATTGGCTGAGGCCTCATAAATATTCGAGGCAGCTCCTCCTAACCCCCACCCTCTAGTTCTAGAAGATTCTCCAACCTTCTAGAACAGGGGGAGGCCCCAGAGAGCTACCTGGATGAGCCATCCAGCCGTGACCTCTAAAAAACACTGACCCAGTTAAAACTCACCACGTTAAATGTGATTCAGAGTATGGTTTTCCTACACTCACTTCTAGCACACACACTAGAGAGTGCTACAGCTACATACAGAGTGCTGAGTCTGGGGGTTTGCTACATTCAGAGTGCATGGTTTAGGGGTGTGCAATGCACAGTGTGTAGGGTTCAGCTCTCTTTCACAGTCTGTCCACATCTCACTTCCACCCATCCTCGGCTCTGACCTCTGCACCACTCACCCCCATCCCTCACCTCTGCACACATCTCCCTCCACAGCTACATGAAATGGCCTGGTGGACTTGATTCAGCCCGCAGGCCTTGTGTTTGACTCACATGCCTTAAGAAAACATTCACATAATGCCTTACTGTATAGACATGCCAGAAAGTAGATTCTACATTTACATATACTTTAAGTTTTGTGATATTTATCTACAGTAAACATTTCTTCCACTTGTAGGTGTCATATATTATTTATAGACTTTTTTTATATTATTTATGCATCAATTTATAGATTTCATGCATTACCACTAGATGGCGAAAGCATCCACTTTATACATTCATTACAGAAATTATACTACCAAACATTTATTGAATTGATAAAGTTTAGGTCATTGTATAATCTATAATGCTTTAGACCATTTAAATAGATGATAATATGTGTAGATTTTACACTATACACAGTAATGATGTTAGAGATAAAATAACTTTGTCCATGCATATGACTCTGCAGTATCTGGCTATTTAGGGATTAATGCTTGTCCCAAGTTATGGTGTGACATGTTGCTTGGTCAAAATTGCATATCAGTAACATACTTATAGGGCCTCATGCACATTGGGCGTTTAGCCCTGGTGCTTAGGGTCCTGGCATTTAGCTGATGGTGGGGGTACACCACAGGTGTCCCATTTATTCCCACTGCCAGCAGACTGTCAAACTCTATGGGAGGCGGACAGTTGCTGCAGATGCACCTTGTGGTATGAACATTTAGAACATTATGCACCCAGGGATAAAAGCCTGGGTTTGTACTACTAGGTGCACCATCCAGCCCTGTCCAGCCACTGCAGTTATCAGCCTCTCACAGGCTGCATTCACACCTGGGCATTTTGAATTGTTGGCGGAAGTGCTGCGATTCTGCCCACATTTTCAAAACGCTCTGTTAAAATGATAAATCGCACAATGCGCATTTCAGATGCAATTCATTTTAGGGCCGTTCACACTAAAATGCAGTGTGGGAGAGCTGGCTTCCCGCACCGCAATCCGATCGCAATACCCTTGTGATCTGCTGTGGGGGTCAGTTCAAGTTAAAGAGGAAGTAAAGCCTGATAAGTGTTACTTCCTCTTTGTTTCCCTGCAAAGGTAAAGCATAATGGGCTACTATACATCGCATAGTAGCCCATTATGTGACACTTACCTGCAGGAGAAGCCCGCAATGTCCCCGTCTTCCTCGCTAGCAGCGAGCGTCCATCTTCACCCCTCTTCTTTCCGGGGCCGCAAATTTCGGCTCTGTGACTGGCCGGAGTCGCGTGACGTGATGTAGTCCCAAGGAAGTAGGCGAGCACGCTGACTAACCCTCAGCCAGAATGGCTCGGATGATGGGGGCAAGCTTACTGAGGAGGAACAGGAAGTGAGAAATTCAGACAAAGAAAAAAAACATTTAGAAGGGAAATTGAAGGAAAAGGTAAGTGAACCAACAATGCACTAGCTTAAAGGAACCTATTTAGAAAATAAAAAACGAACCTTTACAACCCCTTTAAGTTAAAGTGGAAGTAAACCCATCGATTTAACAGTTTCAAAAAGCAGTTACATTTCCGGCATGCCGGGACTGCTAGCTGTCACATTGGTTGTGCTCTCAACCAAACTGTCAAACCATCCAATGGCTGGTGTCATAACTGATCACATGTGCAGCATCATGGCAGTTGAAGATTAAACAGAGGCCAAGATGGCAGCTTCCTTGCCTGAAAATGATAGGAGGGTTTACTTCCACTTTAAAGAGGAAGTAAACCCTTTTAGCCTCCATTAATGGCACACACGCTTGAAGAAACGTTTCTGGCCGTCCCTTTAGAGCGCATGCGTTGATGACATCATTGGCACAGTAAACAGTAAATATCTCCTAATTGGTGCATGTTTAGGATATACAGTATTTACAGTACCTATAGGTAAGCCTTATTTTAGGCTTACCTATAGGTACAACTTCACCATGGAGGTTTACAACCTCTTTAATGACACCCCAAATACAGGTTGCAAACGCATTGCATTTGCCTGTTTAGCCAAGTCCCGGGCCTCTCCAGGCCTAATGGTGACCTCCAGAGTTAGAGGCAGCTGACATCCTTCTGTGTAGAGTGGGTTACGAGGCATGGTGGGTGCAATATAAGGTAGATTAATGGGCACCAGACACTTCTTGAATGCAAAGAGATTTATTTTCTCTTAGACCCCTTTCACACTGGAGCATTTTTACAGCGTTTTAGCATTAAAAATAGTGCTCATAAAACGCTCATATAACGCTCTCAGTACATCTCAATGGACCCTTTCACACTGAGGCGTTGCGCTGGCAGGGCGTTGAGAAAAGTCCTGCAAGCAGCATCTTTGGAGCAGCTTTTGGGTGCTGAAAAAAACGCTCCAAAAACGCCCCTCTCCATTAAAATTAATTGAAAGCGCTGTAAAAACGCCTGAATAGTGCCTATAATACGCTCTGAGCTGTAGAAAAGTCACATGATCTCCCAAAAATGTAAACATGCAAGCATCTACAACAGCAGGACTGAAATTGCCCATGCTGCAATAACGCTTTAAAAACGCTGTTAAAACGTCCGCAGCATTGCGTTAATTTTACCGCTAGCGCCTAAAAACGCGGTAAAAACGCTGTTAAAACGTCCGCAGCATTGCGTTAATTTTACCGCTAGCGCCTAAAAACGCGGTAAAAACGTGGTAATAGCGCTAAAGGCGTTTTAGGGCATTTTTGCAGCGCCTCAGTGTGAAACGGCTCTTAAACAGAACTGTGGGAAAGAGGGTTAGGGCCAGGACACCCTTTAGTAGTTGCAATGGTAATTAGCAGACTACCTATAGAAATCTCTGAGACAGTTATGCAGGAAAAGGCATCCAGCCAGATACCACATCTGCATGTGTCGACACGCTGTCTCCTATGGCAACAATCTTGAACAGTTTCTGACAGGGAAAGTGCATGCCCGCTACACAACCTTTGTGTATTTAAAACTGGTAGAGACACCAGTAATGTGCAGTTACCTGCAGCTCAGCGGGTGGCGCTGTCGCCTTGGGCTGGGGTTGAACAAATAAAAAATGAAATAAAATAAATTGTAGAGCTAATGGGTGTGTGTCAACAAAGAAATGAAAAAAAAAAACAAATGGACAAGGGAAAAAATGAATTCCCAATGTAAATAATGATGTGATTAAAGAACAACCAAAATGTCCTTGACGGATAATAACCAAATTACATTCAAATTAGTGTAGAAAAAAAGTTCAATAGTGTTCCATAGTGGTCCAAAAATAAATTTGTGGTGATTGAACCGCATCAAACAATCCTGAACCAAACAGAAAAAAACACCACCAATATAAAGGGGGCTTACCGGACTAGGTGGACCCTGCTGAACTTATGTCCAGAGGGTCAACATAGGCTTTGGATGTATATCCCTGAAGGGTCAACAGCTGGCGATTCACCTAAGGAGCGTCTCTCGAAGCGACTCACAGTAGAAACATGGATGCCGACTTGAAAGATGGTGGCTCAATGATGTTATACCAAATTGACAACCAAGGTGTAAAAGGAAAAAAAAGAGGCACATAGCGTAATACTGCTAAAAACAGTATATTTAATGCAGATAGTTACACTTACATTCAAGAAGTAGTATAAAGCGCTTCATAAAAATCAGTGGCAACAGTGGAATGTTCCGACGCGTTTCACATCATCTGGGGTATACATCCACTGCTGCCTCCACATGATATATAGACAACATGACCCCCTAATGGGGTGAAAGAGACCTCACCTACGGATTCATCACATGAGCAATCAGTTCCTGGGTCATCCAAGATGGCGCTCCATGCCTCCACATGGTGTCATGAGTGATGCTCAATGATTAATAAATGACTCAGGGGTATGTAATATTTAAAATGTGTATATGTGTAAAAATATAAAAAAAAAAAATTTTTTACATAAATAAGGAAGGGGGGCCAGACAGAAATTTAACCACCCATCCATGCCATAAACTCATTGTTATGTGGCTAGAATGTCAAAGTGTAAGACCTAAATTCAAACTCAGATGATGGGAACTAGACGAAATCAGCTACAGGGGGTGACCACACACATCATTATTTACATTGGGAATTCATTTTTTCCCTTGTCCGTTTGTTTTTTTTTTCATTTATTTGTTGACACACACCCATTAGCGCTACAATTTTGTTGTTTTTTTGTTATATGCACCTTTTTGTTCACAGGTTTTGTAGCCGCTTTTTTATATATAGTATCAGCGCAGGAACTTTTGTGTTTGTTTCTATTACTTTTGTGACTTTATTTTCTTGCTGCAGCTACTTATATATCTATTCACATGGATGTTTTTGATTATCGTGCTTCCCGCACAGTAAACACAGACAGGGTGTTCACCGCCGTGGGGAGCGACACTGAAATAGGGGGCTTGTTTGTCAGGCTTAAGAATGTTATGTCCTCTGAGCTCCATTTACAATGGGACCTTGTATTCTTAGAACAATACATTTCAGATCGAATGGTCCCAAGGAGCCTCCGATGGGAGGTTCAACCCCAACAAGGTGACCTTGAAATTGAATCATGGTTCAACTATTTTAATGACGCTGGCATTACATTTTTGAGTGTTCTGATCTCTAGGAAAAAAATTAGGTTGGCGGTGTTAGAGAGAATAAGGAGCTCAGAGAGAAGTTGTCTTCACACAAAACTTCCCTCGAGTATCTCTCTCTCTCGGCCAACCTGCAGAATTTTCTTGAAAAAGAAGATAGAGATCAGAAACTCAAAAAACACAAGAAATATTCAAGGGACATGGGAGACTATAAGAATGGTACTGTCTTTGGTTGGCAGAAACTATTTTCAGTAAGCTCTGGTGCAGAGATGGATTCAACCCCACCACTATTGCCTTCTTCTTCTCTAGTCCCTGGTGTTGTCAAAGGTCCAGCTATGAGTCAAAATTTGGGTGGACCAGTGATGGCCTCTACTTCAAAGAATGGATCGGCGAATTACTCACAGATACCCCCAGCAGTAGTCCGTCAGTCCAGCCCACATACCCCCCATCAGTCCCAGCGGGCAGAGTTAAATCTAGAGGGAATAGGGGAGGCAGGGGTTCATCGAGAGGTAATTTTCACCATCCTAGTGGCCAGCGGCATCATGATTATGATGACCACTATTATGATTCCCCTGCCCGACATAGGGACCGTTCTGGTCCTCGTCGGGATCACTCCCCTTATTATTGCCCACCCCCCATTTCTACACATAATAGATTTTCCCCTCTGCGAGATATGCGTAATGATAGTCATTATCAAATGTGCAGTAGGAATCCTCATGATTCATCCTATTACAATCATGACCAGTCCAATTCACAGACGTATAGAGGACAGGATTTTCACGAGGACCGAACATCTCACAAAAGGGGTCCAGATCCAAGAGAGGGACCAGAGGGGGGCAGAGAGTTCAGAAGAGGAAAAAGAAGGCGCACATAGCGGGTCAAGGTGTGTTCAATTTAAGTTCCAAGGTATTTACACCAGATGAATTGTCGGTTCTGGATAAGGGCCTCAAGTTTGCCCCTCCAAAGAAACTGGACAAATTTGGGACTTTCATTGACATACATAAATACATACGTAAGATCAACATTCAGCGATATCTTATCACCAACCCGATCAGAAATGAGTGTAGAGCGGCTACATCTGGGACAGTGCATTCAGGTTTGTCTAACCCCTCGTTATTCAACTCGGCTGTCCCAGCAGCACCTGCTGTTAACATTTTTAGGGACCTAGTTCTTAAAGATCTAGCAGAGATCCCTGACAACTATAAATACCGCCAAACCTTGTCCAAAACGGGCCTTATGTCTTTGTGTTCAGACAAAGATTTAGTGATCCGCCCAGCGGACAAGAGTGGCGGTATAGTTGTCTTAGATAAACTCGATTATGAGAAAGAAATGTTTAGAATTTAGCAGGAGTCAAATACTTATCAAATATTATCCACCAATCCCACTTCCCGCTTCAAAGCGGAACTTCAAAAGTTGGTGGACAATGGTTATGACAGAAATATATTGAATAAAAAGGAGAAAGCGTTCTTAGTACCTACAGTCCCTAGGATACCTACCATATATTACTTACCCAAGGTCCATAAGGACCCTGTGAACCCTCCTGGACGACCCATTGTTAGTGGCATCAATTCGGTCACATCCCAAATTGCTCGATACATTGACCACTATCTACAGCCCTTGGTTAGACGTATACCGTCCTATTTGGGTGACACAGGTGCTACCATCAGGAAGCTTGAGAGTTTAGATATACGTGGTGATTATATTATGGTAACAGCTGATGTTGCCTCGTTATACACCTGTATACCACACCAACAAGGCCTTGAGGCCGTACAGTATTTTCTGAACAAGGAAGAATCTCTAGCTCCCTTTCAGAGGGATTTCATTATGGAGTTGCTTGAGTTTTCTACTAAAAGCAGCTATTTTTGGTTTAACGATCAGTATTATTTACAGTTGAGAGGTGTGGCCATGGGGGCCAAATACGCCCCCAGTCTGGCCAACCTCTTTATGGCCAAGTGGGAGGAGGATGTCGTCTATGCCTATGACACCACGTCTTTGGTGTTGTGGGCTAGGTATATAGACGACATCCTCCTCCTCTGGGATGGCAACATGGCGTCTTTAGAGACTTTCATGAACCATCTCAATCTTAACGATAAAGGGATCTCTCTTTCTTATACAGCCAGTCAAGATATGATTCAATTCTTAGATCTTGAAATTAATATCATTAATCGGCATTCGGCAGTTTCAGTTCCAAACTTTTTTTAAAAAGACTGACCGTAATGGTTTCATCCCTCATGATAGTTGTCATCACCGATCTTGGCTTAGTTCAGTTCCCCGCAGTCAATTTATTAGACTGCGGAGAAACTGCAAGGATACTGATACATTTATATCTCGGGCCAAACTTCTTAAAAACAGATTCATTGATAAAGGTTATGATCCTGCTGTCATTGACAGAGACCTTATGTCGACCTTGGAAACCGAAAGGAGTTCTCTATTGGAGATAAAACCCATGCGAGAACCTGATGAGAGTTTTAAATTGTCTATGGTCACCGATTTTTCCACCCAACACAAAAAGGTAAAAGCCATCATGGCTAAACATTGGGGAATTTTGAAAAATGACAGTGTTTTGAACACAGTGTTGCCCGATCAGGCCAAAATAGTGTTCAGAGGGGCACCAACTCTTCAGAGAAAAATTGCTCCTAACATCATTAACCCCCCGGTACGCCCATCTTTTTTTCACCAACTAGTAGGCTACCATCCCTGCAAAAGGTGTATTGTGTGCAAATACAATACTTCTGGGAGAGGAAAATCACTTACATTTAGGTCGACCGTTACAGGTAAGACCTACCCCATTAAACAATTTTGCACTTGTGCCACCACACACATTGTATATTTAATCACATGCCCATGTGGCAAACAATATGTGGGCCGCACTATCCGAACCTTCTCGGTAAGGGTGGGCGAACACGTTGCCCTGATTCTGGGCGGTGATGTTCATCACACTGTACCTAGACATTACAAGCTATGTCATAATAGAAATCTGGCAGGTACTCAGTTTCTTATTATTGATCATTTCATACCACCATGGAGGGGTGGAGCTAAAACTAGGGGTGTTTCACAACTTGAAACATATTGGATTTATGAACTCCAGACACACAGGCCTTTGGGCCTAAATGTCGAGTGGGATATTATTTCCTTTATTAATAAATCCTAATGGTTGACCAATTATTGGGAATACAATTTTCCACCATTTCTGTCCCATACTGTGGGTGTTTTCGATTCAATATCTTCTGCTTTTTTTCTCTTTCTTTTTAGTGTTTTTTATATATATACCATGGATTGGATACGCTTAGAGCAAATGTAAATACAGCAACCCTCATACAGATTACTCTCTAAGACTTATAGGAATTATTTTATTCATTGTATTGCATTTTTATGGACTTTTGCAATGTATTATGTGAGGGGTCCTCATGTTTGTGGATTTATTTAGTGAGCAGCAGGTTTGCGAGGTTTTCACCTGCAACATTGGTTGCCCCATTTTTTTCCCAATCATGAACATTAAACTTCCCCACATAATTCCAAATGATTTTTAAATTTATTCAAAGCATTTTAACATATTCATTTTTTGTTTTACATACATTTGGAATCTATGTCTTATCATTAGGTCTAGTTATCCTTTTTAGGCCATTGATATTGTCCCCTGTGTTTGTTTAATACACACACGTAGTTTAAATATTTGTCATAACCATTAATTTTTTTTATTTTTTTCATTCAGGGGTCACAGCTATCTATGGCTTAATATCGATTAATTATGCCATATTCCGATTACAATAGATATTCAGTTTGCGTCTTTATCACTCTGAATATTCTATTTCCTCCAAGGTGGGACGCATACTTGCTTCCTGTTTCACATCGCGCATCGTGCGATTGCGTGAGGTCGGACGCGTCACGTTGCTCTTCCTTTGCAACTCATCACGTGATCGCGCTTTGAAGCGCATCACGAGATGTTGCGCGATCCACACCACTGTGCGTTGGATGTGTGTGGTCACCCCCTGTAGCTGATTTCGTCTAGTTCCCATCATCTGAGTTTGAATTTAGGTCTTACACTTTGACATTCTAGCCACATAACAATGAGTTTATGGCATGGATGGGTGGTTAAATTTCTGTCTGGCCCCCCTTCCTTATTTATGTAAAAAAAAAAAAAAAATTTTATATTTTTACACATATACACATTTTAAATATTACATACCCCTGAGTCATTTATTAATCATTGAGCATCACTCATGACACCATGTGGAGGCGTGGAGCGCCATCTTGGATGACCCAGGAACTGATTGCTCATGTGATGAATCCGCAGGTGAGGTCTCTTTCACCCCATTAGGGGGTCATGTTGTCTATATATCATGTGGAGACAGCAGTGGATGTATACCCCAGACGATGCAACTTCTTGCGAAACGCAACGGGACATTCCACTGTTGCCACTGATTTTTATGAAGCGCTTTTTACTACTTCTTGAATGTAAGTGTAACTATGTACCTGCATTAAATATACTGTTTTTAGCAGTATTACGCTATGTGCCTCTTTTTTTCCTTTTACACCTTGGTTGTCAATTTGGTATAACATCATTGAGCCACCATCTTTCAAGTCGGCATCCATGTTTCTACTGTGAGTCGCTTCGAGAGACGCTCCTTAGGTGAATCGCCAGCTGTTGACCCTTCAGGGATATACATCCAAAGCCTATGTTGACCCTCTGGACATAAGTTCAGCAGGGTCCACTTTGTCCGGTAAGCCCCCTTTATATTGGTGGTGTTTTTTTCTGTTTGAACCGCATCAAACAATCCTGAACCAATCACCACAAATTTATTTTTGGACCACTATGGAACACTATTGGACTTTTTTTCTACACTAATTTGAATGTAATTTGGTTATTATCCGTCAAGGACATTTTGGTTGTCCTTTAATCACATCATTATTTACATTGGGAATTCATTTTTTCCCTTGTCCATTTGTTTTTTTTTTCATTTATTTGTTGACACACACCCATTAGCGCTACAATTTTGTTTGTTTTTTGTTATATGCACCTTTTTGTTCACAGGTTTTGTAGCCGCTTTTTTATATATAGTATCAGCGCAGGAACTTTTGTGTTTGTTTCTATTGGGGTTGAACCATTGCTGTGCGCCGTACCCCTTTTTGTCCTCCCTCGGCAGTGGTATGGTGGGGCGGGGAACCCGCCGTGCTTGCTGGAAAAGGGTATAAAGGGGCTGGCCATCTTTGTCACGGGGTCAGAGTCCCAGGCACCTTCAGCCTGAGGGCGGTGGTCGTGTGGAGGTCCTAGGCGGCCTAGGCCCAAAGGATGTTCGGAGGTCGTGTTCCATCCCAGGCACCTTTGGCCTGGGGTGAGGTACTCGGATGGAGGTCTGGAGCTCAGTGCTCACCACTGAGTTCCGCGAGGGAAGGAGATCCTAGGGGACCCCGGGAGTGGGTACCCGAATCCAGAGGCATAATGGACCGGGAGGGGGTACTTGCTTGAAGACCTGGTGCAGCATATCGCCAGTGACGGGTGAGCCTCCACCGGAGACCGCCTGGAAGGATATTTCCCCTCGATTGGAGACTGCAACCCACTTTCAGGAAGGAAAGTGGAGAGTTCATTGTGTCTGGGCCTACTCGTATCCACATCCCTCTGTCTGTTCCACTCATTGAGGGAGTCCAACTGTCTATGCATTACTCTGATATCGGAAGAATAAAGGAGTGTTGGACTTTATTGGTGTGGGGCTCATTTTCTGGCAGACATTGTTCAAGAAACCACCAGGAGGAGGCTCCAGATGCAGAACACCGACCCGAAGGTAAAAGAGGATTGTCTCCCATTGCACACACATACATCTGCAGGGGGACTTGGCGTGGTGACCCCGCACTCTCTCCTTCAGAGTACCCCTAGACAAAAGCCAGAGCCAGAAGAACTGATACATAGAGGGAGAGAGTGGAGGCCACTACAGTTGCAATGAACTCTTTCGCTTCCTCCACAATCTCCTTTTTAGATCTTCACTCAACTGAGCTCCTAGTCTATCACTTAGACCCACTGATCCCCTGCCACTGGATCCCCTGAGTTCTTCCAATCTTCTCAATAAGTATCTTCCTCAAGCGTCACCCCCGCGTCCCTGCTGAGTCCCTAGCTTGCCACTCACAGATACTCCTCAAGTGTCACCCCACTGGCCTGCTCTGTCCCTGGCTTGGCACACAAGACAGCGAAGGTGACGCTTGCAGAGCAGACTGGGTCCCTGGCTTGACACTTGCTGAAGTTTCCCAATTCTTCACCGTCCCCGGTTAGTGAGAATACGGCTCTGGTACTTGCTTCAACTACTCACGGTGGTCCCTGGTAATAAGGTGGATGGTGCCTTAGTGGCGACAGCTTCCCCTCTACCTGGCAGAACCGTCACTGCTCTCTTGCTTCTGGATAGGCCCTCAGACCGCCTAGCAGCCAGATGTCCCCGAGATAAACCTCAGGCTCTGGCCTAGCAGCCCGGGGCAGCACAACACACGTCCAACCAGACGGCCGTCCAGGTGGCACAGAGGCCCGATCACCTGACCTCACCCAAATAAATAGGCTCTCCCAGCAGGCCAAGGGACCCAAGAAGATCCCTGCCCATTGGCTGAGACACCCCATCTATTCCTAATCTGTCCCTGCAATGCCCTTGTCTTATCTAATGTCACCAGATACCTGGCCATCTACTGACAGAAGAGAGAAGTGCAGCAATTACAGAATTAGGGTGGAATCAATTGACCTCCTATCAAACAGCCAAGGCAACTATCACTTGGCAGATAAATTTACTAGCAACCCTGTCTAAACATCAGGGTGCTACACCTGCACCGGATTGCATGGTACAAAGCACCGTGCAATGCGGTTGCTGCATGTTTCAAAAAGTAGTGCATGCACTATTTTTGGTGCGCTGCGTTTTCAGCCCATTCAAAATTAATGGGCTGAAATCGCATTGCACAGAACTGCATGCAAAGTGCACAGGAACCACACAGCGTTCCTGTGCGATTCACATGCAGCACCAAGTGTGAATGGGCCCTTAATGGCACCTAAAAACACATGTTGCCCGAAAGAAGCTCCGGATGTTTTTTTGGGCGATAAGCTTCATGCAATGCAGTTTGCTGCAATTGCAGCGCGATTTTTCGCACGACAATCATGGCAGAACTGGTGCCATTAAAATGAATGCCATCTGAGATAAGCGTTGTTAAATTTGTCATTTTAGCAGAGCGTTTAAAAATCGTGGGCAGAGTCGCAGCAATTCCGCCCATGATTCAAGACGCCCAGGTGTGAATGCACCCATAGAGTTTGACAGACTGCCCTCAGCAGGGCTGGACAGAATACCACTCACAGCTAAACACCAGAACCCCATGCTCCAGGGCTAAACAGCCAGTGTGCATGGGACCTTCCTTGCAAACATCATCATTGAGTGGACACTACCTAGTAGCCCAGGTCTTGTAGGGATCTGCTGTGCCATACAGATACTTTTCTGTCTCAGAATCACCAAGAGATATACATACATTACAAGTAGGGATGAGCTCGGTGTTCGAGTCGAACGCATGTTCGACTCGAACATCGGCTGTTCGCCTGTTCAGCGAAACCAGAACTATGTGGGCCGTTCACGCCAAATTCGAGTGACGCGAATGGCCCACAATACACTGCGCCATCGCAGTGCATTGCCCACGCATTTATTGGCCAAGCATGCACTGTGACCCCGCATGCTTGGCCAATCACAGCGCCGGCAGCGAGGAGAGCCATAATTGGCCACAGGCAGGATGCCTGTGGCCAATTATAGCTCAGGGGGGTTTAGTACATGCCCCACACTATGAAAGGCCGCCAGCGCGGCGGCCTTGTGTAGTGTGTTGGCGTGCAGGGACAGAGAAGGATAGGCAGGGAAAGTGTCTTTGATATTTTTTCATTAACCTTGTGCATTTACAGTGTGTTGATTTACAGGGACAGAGAAGAATAGGCAGGGACAGAGAAGAATAGGCAGGGACAGTGTCAGTGATATTCTTTCATTAACCTTGTGCATTTACAGTGTGTTGGTATACAGGGACAGAGAAGGATGGGCAGGGGACAGTGTCAGTGTCATTTTTGCTAAATCTCCTGCACAGTATACACCTGAAGCTACCCCTTATTGCTGTGGTTTCCTGTTGTGTAACACAGGCAGGCATCTGCAGCAGTTACAGTGGGTGTAGTGTGCCTTCTGCACAGTATACACCTGAAGCTACCCCTTATTGCCCGTGTTTTTTTTCTTTTGTGTTACACTAACAGGCATCTGCAGCAGTTACAGTGGGCGTAGTGTGCCTCCTGCACAGTATACACCTAAAGCTACCCCTTATTGCTGTGTTTTCCTGTTGTGTAACACAGGCAGGCATCTGCAGCAGTTACAGTGGGTGTAGTGTGCCTCCTGCACAGAATACACCTGAAGCTACCCCTTATTGCTCGTGTTTTTTTTCTTTTGTGTTACACTAACAGGCATCTGCAGCAGTTACAGTGGGCGTAGTGTGCCTCCTGCACAGTATACACCTGAAGCTACCCCTTAATGCTGGTTTTCCCATCTCCATGCAGGCCATTAGAATGTCTGGAAGGCCAACGAGGAGAGGCAGACAGTCACGAGCCAATAAAAGAGGGCAAGCAGGCTCTTTGTCTGGGGGCAACAGTGCTGGTCGTGGACGCGGTGCATTGTCATCAGCACGTGGCCATGGGACACGCTTGTGCTTATTTTCGGCAGCTGGATGTGTTGAGCCGCATCATGCTGAAGACTTGGTAGAGTGGATGACCAAGCCCTCCTCATCCTCCTCATCCTCTCTCACCCAGGCTCAGAGTACTGGCAAAGCAGCCGCCAACGCGTCCTCTTCCCTTGTATCAATGTCATCAGTCACTCCTTCCCTAGACCCACCATGTCCTCCTGAGGAGTCCCCCGAACTGTTTGAGCACATTGTTTGGTACATGCTCCAGGAGGATGCTCAGCGTTTTGAAGGGTCTGATGATGATACACAGCTAGAGGAAGGCAGTAGCATGAGCGCAGAAAGAGGGGATGCTCAAGAAGGACAGCAATCTGGCAGTCATGTTCCAGCAGCTGCAGCATACTGCCAGGTTTGCTCCAGTGATCAAGAGGGAAGGGATGATGAGGTCACTGACTCCACGTGGGTGCCTGATAGGAGAGAGGAGGAGGAGGAGGATGAGGAGGAGGCACATCTCCAACAAGGCAGGATGCCCTCCGGGGGCCAGCGTAAGGGCAGCACACCGACTAAATCACACTGCAGAGCTCCGTCTGTGCAGGGCGCTGCCTCTGCTCGTTATTCCAAAAGTTCTTTGGTTTGGGCCTTTTTTGAGTCAAGTGCATCAGATCGCACTGCTGCTATTTGCAACATAAGTCTCAAGCGTATCTCGAGTGGCCAAAACATCAGCCGCTTGGGCACCACATGCTTGACCAGACATATGTTGACCTGCCATGCAGCTCGTTGGCAAGCGTACCTTAAAGACCCACACCAAAGAACAAAGCGGACCTCTCCTTGCTCCTCATCAGCTGGGATCTCCAACCCCACTATACCTTCAGTCCTCTCTGAAACCTGCACTGAGGAGGAATGAAGGTGTAGAATTGGGTGTGTCACAGCCAAGTACTTGCGGGCACTCTGCTAGCAGTACACCGACGTCCGATTGTAGCAGGCAAATTTCCCTGCCCCAGCTGCTGGACCGTCGAAAGATGTTCACTCCCAGCCATCCACATGCCCAGCGGTTGAAGTGCTAGCAATTTAGCCAAGCTAGCATTCAACTGCTGCCTTTTCAGTTGGTAGACTCTGCCCCCTTTCGTGAGTTTGTGCAATATGCGGTTCCTCAGTGGCAGGTTCCCAAACGCCACTTTTTCTCACGGAATGCGATTCCGGCTCTCTACCGGCATGTGGAAGGCTATTTCCATGCCTCGCTGGACAGGGCGGTCAGCGGTAAGGTGCATATTACCGCTGACTCATGGTCCAGCAGGCATGGACAGGGACGTTACCTTTCTTTCACGGCCCATTGGGTCACTCTTTTGGCAGCTGGGAAGGATGCAGGACAGGGTGCAGTAGTGTTGGAGGTTGTTCCGCCCCCACGCCTCCAAAATGCTACTACTGGTTGTGACACACCTCTCTCCTCCACCCCCTCCTCTTCTTCTTCCTCCATGGCCTCTTCCTGTGCTTTGTCCTCAGAACCAGCGGTGCTCCATAGGCGTTCAAGGGGCTACGTAAGTACGCAGGCAAAAAGATGCCATGCCGTGCTTGCGCTGGTGTGTTTGGGGGACAGGAGGCACACTGGGGCAGAGGTTCTGTCAGCTCTGCAGGGGCAGGCCGAGAGGTGGTTGACGCCATGCCAGCTTAAGCCAGGAATGGTGGTTTGCGACAATGGCACCAACCTCCTCTCCGCCCTCCGACAGGGACAACTGACCCATGTGCCCTGTGTGGCTCACGTCCTTAACCTGGTGGTGCAGCGGTTCTTGGGCAGGTACCCGGGCTTACAGGATGTCCTGAGGCAGGCCAGGAAAGTCTGTGTGCATTTCCGCACATCATATAATGCCAGTGCTCGGTTGGCTGAGCTGCAAAAGGAGTTGAACCTGCCCAAGAACCGCCTTATATGTGACATGCCCACCAGGTGGAGCTCAACGTTGGCCATGCTGCAGCGGCTGCACACGCAGCAGAGGGCCATCAATGAGTACCTGTGCGACTACGGCACCAGGACAGGGTTAGGGGAGCTCTTTTTTTTTCACCACGCCAGTGGGGCATGGTCAGGGATGCATGCACTGTCCTGGCACCATTTGAGTAGGCCACGAGGATGGTGAGAAGTGACAGTGCATGCATCAGTGACAATGGACCTCTTGTCCACCTGTTGGAGCATACGCTGCGTGGAATAATGGACAGGGCACTTGAGGCAGAACAGAGGCAGGAAGAGGAGGACTTCCTTGCCTCTCAAGGCCCCCTTTACCCAGACAGTGTTCCTTCTGTCCCACCCATCATGAAGGAGGAGGAGGATTATGTCAGCATGGAGGTAGAACCTGTCACTCAGCATCAACAGCAGCAGTCTTTTAGGGATGATTTACAGTCCCAAGAAACCCGTGGACTTGTACGTGGCTGGGAGGAGGTGGCTGCGGATCATGTCATCCTTAGTGACACAGAGGACTCCGGACTGAATGCCTCAGCTAACCTACGCTGCATGGCCTCCCTGATCCTGCAAAGCCTGCGGAAGGATCCTCGTATTCTTCAGATCAAGGAGAGGGACCATTACTGGCTGACCACTCTCCTTGATCCACGGTACAAGGGTAAGGTTGCGGACCTTATCTTGCCGTCGCTGAGGGAGCAGAGGATAAGACATCTCCGGGAGGCCTTGCAGAAAGGTCTGTGCAATGCGTTCCCAGAGACTGGGAGGTTACAAACTCCTGGTCCTGGACAACGAGTTGCTGAGGCTTCGGTCAGTCAAAGAAGGAGCGGTGGGGAAGGTGGCCGTCTGACTGATGCGTTCAGACAATTTTTTAGTACGCAGCCCCAAGGTATGATCGGTTCCAGCAACCATCGCCAGCGTCTGATTTACATGGTCCAGGAATACCTAGGGGCAAGGTCAGACTTGGACACCTTTCCCACCGAAAATCCTCTGGCTTACTGGGTCTTGAGGATGGATCACTGGCCAGAGCTTGCACAGTATGCAATTGAGCTACTGGCCTGTCCTGCATCCAGCGTTCTATCGGAATGCACATTCAGTGCTGCTGGTGGCTTTGTAACCGATCACAGGGTGCGCCTGTCCACTGACTCGGTTGATCGACTGACCTTCATAAAGATGAACCAGTCTTGGATCACCACCAGCTACCAAGCACCTGAAGCTGATGTAACCGAATAATTTTTTTTGAAATGTCACATCCCTTCAAGACTGCCTATGCTGATGCTGAGTGACTGTCCTGTTATGTTGACTGACTATCCTCTTCCTCCTCAATGATCCTGCCGATAGCTTGGAAGAACATTTGTGGTTCTGGGTGCCGCCACCAGTGGCTAAGGCCCAATTTTTCAGTCCCTGTTTAACAGGGGCGTATAATTAAAATTTTTGATGCAATACTTTGCAACAGGGCTCATTGCTGCGCTCCAAATACAGTATCTGTGATGGGTTGAAGTGTTGTGGCACCAGCACCAGTGCCTAAGGCCCAATTTTTCTGCCCCTGTTCAACAGGGGCATGTAATAACAATTCTTGATCTAATATTTCACAGATGGGCCCATTCCTGCGCCCACCAAGAGTAACTGGTGGTGGTGCTGGTGCCACAAGACTGTAAGTCCTCACAGTTACTCTTGGTGGGCGCATGAATGGGCCCTGCTGTGAATTATTAGATCAAGAATTGTAATTGCATGCCCCTGTTGAACAGGGGCTGAAAAATTGGGCCTTTGGTGGTGGTGCTGGTGCCACAAGACTGTAAGTCCTCACAAAGGCCCAATTTTTCTGCCCCTGTTCAACAGGGGCATGCAATTACAATTCTTGATCTAATAATTCACAGCAGGGCCCATTCATGCGCCCACCAAGAGTAACTGTGAGGGCTTACAGTGTTGTGGCACCAGCACCACCACCAAAGGCCCAATTTTTCCTACCACTGTTCAACAATGGCATGTAATTACAATTCCTGATATAATAGTTCACAGAAGGGCGTTCCAGCACCCACCAAGAGTAACTGTGAGGGCTTACAGTGTTGTGGCAACACCAACACCTAAGAGGCAAATTTCAGCAGAGTATATACGGCAGGCCCCTACTTTCAAACATCCAACTTACAAACGACTCCTACTTGCAAACGGAAGGAGACAACAGGAAGTGAGAGGAAATCTACCCCTAGGAAGGGAAATTCTCTCCTGTAGAAGTTAATATGGGTTCTGATGCTTTATCACCAATCCTTGTTTCAATAAAAAACCCACTTTTCCAAAAACATTTGTCATTGGGACGGAAAGTGAGGTGAAATGTTCTGAACAGGGGCACAGACAGCAAAACAAATGTTACAGGGGTGATAACCCTTCCCTATGTTCTCCAAAAAGCTTAAAAATAGATTTTTTTGGCTAGAGCTACACTTAAAAAATGTACCTGTTCCAAATTAGAAAAAGATTCTACTTAAGAACAAACCTACAGACCCTGTCTTGTCTGCACCGCCTGTATACTGCTGTTCAGAGTATATAGGGCCTTTTTTTATTTTGGGTACGGGGTTCCCCTTAATATCAATACAAGACCCAAAGGGGCAGGTAATGGGCTCGGGGGGGGGGGGGGGGGTTGGTTGATGGGGTAGCCATGCCATTTTTCTCAATGATTTTCATCCATATTGCCGGGACCAAACATTACATTAAAGCCGCAAGCAGTTTTAAATGACCTTTTTTTTCCTTTAGAAATGTAATTTTGTGCAGGGACAGTTCTAAACACGGGAAACATGCGCCACTTCACAGGCATACTTTAGACACCCCCCAGGTACGATATTTAAAGGAATTTTTCACTTTTTTTTTCACTTTATGCATCATTAAAATGACTGCTCCCGAAAAAACGGCCATTTTTAAAACTTATTTTTGCATTGATACATGTCCCCTGGTGCAGAACCCGGGTTCCCAAACCCTTTTTAGGACAATGACTTGCATATTAGCCGTTATAATTAGCACTTTTGATTTCGAACGTTCGCATCCATTGTATTTAATAGGATTCTAAAGTTCGTGCGAACTTTCGGTCCGTTCGCAGGTTCTGGTGCGAACCGAACCCGGGGGTGTTCGGCTCATCCCTAATTACAAGCATTCACGTCCTCACAACCTTTTTCGGTGCTGGGGGGTATGCTGTACACCACAGGGGACAAAAATATTTGCCACATAAATCACAGTGATTGTGCAATACCAATGAAAAACGAATATTCTCATAGAGTTGCCACCTGTCCAGGATTCACACGGACAGTTCGGGTTTGGAATCATGCGTCAGGGTTTCAGACTGCCTGAAACCTGGACACATTATTCAGAATGGACTATGGCTTCCCAGCAGTGTTGCTGGCTGCAGTTGTCTAAGCCGAGATTGTCTGTTACACTCCTTCACACTGCCCAAAGCCAGCACTAACAGCCCCCCCCAACACACACACACACAGACGGGAAAGGAGAGAGGGCTCGATCTGCACCTCTTCCCCCCACCCCTAGCCCCCTGTGTCTGCCCACCTACACTCCAATCCTCGGCGCTGTGCCTTTTAGAAAAGGAAAGTTGGGGATGGAAATTTGAAGTCCAGCAGCCTCAGATACATCTGGATGAGAGGTGCTGACTGCCAAGGGGTGAGTGAGCTCACCATCCATCCCTGTCTGTGACTGAAGTCTCCCCCTTCCCTCTCCTGCCTTTGAGTGAGTACACTAAGGCAAATCAGGGCTCTCAGAGCGTTCCTTATATCAGACTTCCCCTTTACATCAGAGTCTTCTCCGTACATCAGAGTTCTCAGTGTTCCCCCCTAAATCAGGGTTCCCAGAGCATCCCTTATTTTAGAGGCCCCAGAGTTCTCCCTTACAGTGTAAGGGATAAGGGAACTCTGCACGTTCAAACGTAAAAGCGGAACTCTATGGATTCAGATGTAAAAGGGGAACTCTGTGGACTCTGATATAAAGGGGACTCTTGTGATTCACTTCATATGATTAGAAATATTATTTAAAAGCAAAATATATGTATAGTTTATACTATAAAAAACATTGCTGTGTGTCGCTAAAGTGTTCGGGTTTGACTTGAAGAAAAGGTGACAACCCTAATTGCACAGCTTTAGCCACATAACTGTATGAGACAGATTAAATCTGAACTATTTGTACTGATCCAGCTTGGCACAATATACAGTTGTGTTAAAAATAATAGCAGTGTGTTTACAAAGTGAGTAAGAGCCCATTCACACAGGGGCGGCACGACTTGTCCCGCAACTGTGCTGGGCGTCTTCAAGACGACTTCAAAGGTGACTTCAAAAATGTCTTCTGTATTGAAGTCAATGGAAGTCGCCCTGTAGTAGGTAAGTAGTACAGAAACCTTTTTCTAAGTCGGAGCGACTTCAGTCGCTCCGATTAGAACTGTTCCATTGTACAGAATGGGACGCGATTTGTCAGGCGGCTGAGACGCCTGACGAGTCGCCCCTGTGTGAATGGGGTCTAAAGCTCAAAATCCTTATGGGGTAGCCATGCCATTTTTCTCAATGATTTTCATCCATATTGCTGGGACCAGACATTACAAGCAGTTTTAAATGGCTTTTTTTCCTTTAGAAATGTCATTTTGTGCAGGGACAGTTCTGAACACGGGAAACACGTGGCACTTCACAGGCATACTTTAGACACCCCCCAGGTACGATATTTAAAGGAATATTTCACTCTTTTTTCTTCACTTTATGCATCATTAAAATCAGTGCTCCCGAAAAAACGACCGTTTTAACAGATTATTTTTGCATTGATACATGTCCCCTGGTGCAGAACCCGGGTCCCCAAACCCTTTTTAGGACAATAACATGCATATTAGCCGTTATAATTAGCACTTTAGATTTCGAACATTCGTGTCCATTGTATTTAATAGGGTTCTAACGTTTGTGGGAACGTTCGGTCCGTTCGAAGGTTCTGGTGCGAACCGAACGGGGGGGTGTTCGGCTCATCCCTAATGATGACCCCAAACACACCAGTAAGTGAGCAGCATCCTGGTTCCAGACCAACAAGGCTAAAGCCTCGTACACACGATCGGATTTTCCGACGGGAATTGTGTGATGACAGCCTGTTTGCCGAAAATCCGACCGTTTGTACGCTCCATCAGACAATTGTTGTCAGACTTTCCGCCGACAAATGTTGGATGGCAGGCTTATAAATTTTCCGCGGACAACAGTCTGTTGCCAGATTTTCCTATTGTGTGTACACAAGTCCGTCAGACAAGACCAAGTTACTCTTGGTGGGTGCAGGAATGGGCCCTGCTGTGAATTATTAGATCAAGAATTGTAATTGCATGCCCCTGTTGAACAGGGGCTGAAAAATTGGGCCTTAGGCACTGGTGCTGGTGCCACAACACTGCAACCCCTCACAGATAGTGTACTTAGAGTGCAGCAATGAGCTCTGTTGCAAAGTATTGCATCAAAAATTTAGGCTTTAGGTGAATGCTATGCAAAGCACACAGTAGTACACTAAGGCCCCTTTCACACGATCAGTGTCCGTGTGCGGGCTCCGCTTTGCTCAGCAGGGATCGCTCCGTCAATCCCCGCTGAGCAGGCAGATGACAGGTCTGTCTCCGCACACTGTGCAGGGACCGACCTGTCAGAGCGCCGCTCTCCCCTATGGGGGATCAGATGGCGACAGACCGTAGAGTCCGTTGTCATCCAATCTGATCCGCAGACGGATGGAAAAGTAGCGTTTTCCTCTGTCACACTTTGGCGGATCGGAGCAGGTCAGATGTCAGCGGACATGTCACCGCTGACATCCGTGGCTCCATAGGGGTACATGGAGCATCTGTTCAGGTCCGCCCAAAAAACTGACAGGCAGACCTGAACGGTCCGTCCATGTGAAAGAGCCCTAACGGATCTAGCTAAACTCAATACAGTGTATAAATATATATACAACACCTAGGATGCATTTATATCCTCTACACACTGTAACAGCAGCTAACTGACTCGCCTGCCTGCTCTATCTAGCTCAATAAAAATGACACTGTGAAAGAGGCAGGTTCAGAGAGATAGACAAACGCCAACACGCTACACAAGGCCGACTTCCAGGCGGCCTTATATAGTGTGGAGCGTGTACTAAACCCCCTGAGCCATAATTGGCCAAAGCCACCCTGTGATTGGCCAAGCATGCGGGTCATAGTGCATGCTTGACCAATCATCAGCCAGCAATGCACTGTGATTCTGCAGTGAATTATGGGCCGTGTCGTGCAACACGAATTTAGCGCGAACGGACCATAACATTCGTTATTCGTCGAACGACCGATGTTCGAGTCGAACGTGTGTTCGACGCGAACACAAAGCTCATCCCTAGTCATCATCTTGTTGAAACACCCATTTCAAGGACATTTCCTCTTCGGCAGAAGGTAACATGACCTCTTCAAGTATTTTTATGTATTCAAACTGATCCATGATCCCTGGTATGCGATAAATAGGTCCAACTCCATAGTATGAGAAACGTCCCCATATCATGATCCTTTGTGCCACCGTGCTTTACGGTCTTCACAGTGTACTGTAGCTTGAATTCAGTGTTTGGGGGTCGTCTGATAAACTGTCTGTGGCCCCTAGATCCAAAAAGAACAATCTTTCATCAGCCCACAAAATGTTGCACCATTTCTCTTCTCATGGGCCAGTCAATGTGTTCTTTGGTAAATTCTAATCTCTTCTGCAATAGTCGTTTTTTCAACACGGGGGCTTCTTACTGATAGCTTGGCTTTACATTTTTCTAATTTTTAAAGAACTCACAGGTAACTTTACACCTTCTTTTATCACCCTGGAGCTGATCATTGGCTGAGTCTTTGCCATTTTGGCTATTCTTCCTTCCATTCGAATGGTAGTTTTCCGTTTTCTTCCACGTCTTTCTGGTTTTGGTTGCCATTTTAAAGCATCTGAGATCATTTCAGCTAAGCAGCCTATTAGTTTCTGCACTTCTTTATATGTTTTCTCCTCTCCAATCAACTTTAATCAAAGTATGCTGTTCTTCTGAACAATGTCTGGAACGACCATTTTACTCAGATTTTTATGCTATATCTAGCATGTACAACATTTGCTGCCTTCCTCATTAAATAAGGGCCACCTGTCTGGCACCTGTTTATTCACAGACTGAAGCACCTTACTAATTAAAATGGGCGTGTTCAAAATAATAGCAGTGTGGAGTTCAATTAATGATTCAATTACACAGAATCAGCAGCATGCTTGTCATGACTGTTGGGTCTCCTCCATCCCATGTCCTCCTGCTCCTCCAGTCCCATCTCCTCCATCCCACATCCTCTATCTCATGTCCTCCTCCTCCATCCCATGTCCTCCTGCTCTTCCAGTCCCATCTCCTCCATCCCACATCCTCCATCTCATTTCCTCCTCCTCCATCCCATGTCCTCCTGCTCTTCCAGTCCCATCACCTCCATCCCACATCCTCCTCCTTCTGCAGTCCCATATCCTCCATCTCATGTCCTCCTCCTCCATCCCATGTCCTCCTGCTCTTCCAGTCCCATCACCTCCATCCCACATCCTCCTCCTTCTGCAGTCCCTTCTCCCCAATCTCATGTCCTCCTCCTCCATCCCATGTCCTCCTGTTCCTCCAGTCCCATCACCTCCATCCCACATCCTCCTCTTTCTGCAGTCCCATCTCCTCCATCCCATGTCCTCTTCGTTCTTCATTCCCATCTCCTCCATCCCATGTCCTCCTGCTCCTCCAATCCCATGTCCTCTATCCCACATCCTCCTCCTGCATTTCCATATCCTCCATCCTATGTCCTCCTCCTCCATCCCATGTCCTCTTACTTCTCCATTCCCACCTCCTCCATCCCATGTGCTCCTGCTCCTCCAGTCCCATCTCCTCCATCCCACATCCTCCTCCGTCTGCAGTCCCATATCCTCCATCTCATGTCCTCCTCCTCCATCCCTTGTCCTCTTCCTTCTCCATTCCCATCTCCTCTTCCTTCTCCATTCCCATCTCCTCCATCCCATGTCCTCCTGCTTCTCAAGTCCCATCTCCTCCATCCCACATCCTCCTCCTTCTGCAGTCCCCTTCTCCTCCATTCCATGTCCTCTTCCTTCTCGATTCCCATCTCCTCCATCCCATATCCTCCTGCTCCTCCAGTCCCATATCCTCCATCCCACATCCTTCTGCTCCTCCAGTCCCATCTCCTCCATCCCACATCCTCCTCCTTCTGCAGTCCCATCTTCGCCATCCCATGTCCTCCTCCATTCTTTGTTACCCTTCTCCAGTCTCATCTCCACTCTATGTCGGTCCTCCCTCTGCAGTCCTTCAATCCCTTCTGTGCCCTCAGTACAGCCCAGATCCAGTCCAGTGTAATCCCTCCAGTATGTAGAGAAGAGGAGTGTGAAGGGTATGACAGGGGAAGAATTTATTTAATAGTAGTCTGTGGGGTGACCAGGGAGTGATGTTGGGCAGATAAGGGTGTCCGTTTTCTGGATTTATAAAGTGGTCTGGGGGTGATACAAGCTGGGGGGGAGTAGGGGTCTGAAATGTGGTCAGATAGTGATGTTTATAATAATAAAAAAAAAACTTTTGTGCTCATCTACTAATATATGTTTACACCTTATAACAGTAGGATGTTTTCTTTGAGCACCAATTTTGTATTATGTATTGTTGTTAGGGATGAGCCGAACACCCCCGGGTTCGGTTCGCACCAGAACCCGCAAACAGACCGAAAGTTTGCACAAACGTTGGAACCCTATTAAATACAATGGATGTGAACGTTCGAAATCTAAAGTGCTAATTATAACGACTATTATGCATGTTATTGTCCTAAAAAGGGTTTGGGAACCCGGGTTCTGAACCAGGGGACATGTATCAATGCAAAAAGAAGTTTTAAAAACGGCCGTTTTTCGGAAGCAGTCATTTTAATGATGCATAAAGTGAAAAAAAAAAGTCAAATATTCCTTTAAATATCGTACCTGGTGGGTGTCTAAAGTATGCGTGTGAAGTGGCACGTGTTTCCCGTGTTTAGAACTGTCCCTGCGCAAAAATGACATTTCTAAAGGAAAAAAAAGCCATTTAAAACTGCTTGCGGCTTAAATGTAATGTCTGGTCCCGGTAATATGGATGAAAATGTTTAAGAAAAATGGCATAGCTACCCCACCCCCCCCCCCTCTACCCCAGCCCATTACCAGCCCCTTTGGGTCTTGTATGGATATTAAGGGGAACCCCGCACACAAAATAAAAAAGGCCCTATATACTCTGAACAGCTGTATACAGGCGGTGCATACAAGACAGGGACTGTAGGTTTGTTCTTATGTAGAATCTGTTTGTAATTTGGCAGGTACATTGTTTAAGTGTACCTCCAGCCAAAAAATCTATTTTTAAGCTTTTTGGAAAACATAGGGAAGGGTTATCACCCCTGTAACATTTGTTTTGCTGTCTGTGCCCCTGTTCAGAACATTTCACCTCACTTTCCGTCCCAATGACAACTGTTTTTGAAAAGTGGTGTTTTTATTGAAACAAGGATTGGTGATAAAGCATCAGTAGAGAGGAGACACCTTTTTCCCATATTAACTCTCACAGGAGAGAATTTCCCTTCCTAGGGGTAGATTTCCTCTCACTTCCTGTTGTCTCCTTCCGTTTGCAAGTAGGAGTCGTTTGTAAGTTGGATGTTTGAAAGTAGGGGCCTGCCGTATATACTCTGCTGAAATTTGCCCCTTAGGTGTTGGTGTTGCCACAACACTGTAAGCCCTCACAGTTACTCTTGGTGGGCGCATGAATGGGCCCTGCTGTGAATTATTAGATCAAGAATTGTAATTGCATGCCCCTGTTGAACAGGGGCTGAAAAATTGGGCCTTTGGTGGTGGTGGTGTTGACACAACACTGTAAGCCCTCACAGTTACTCTTGGTGGGCACAGGAATGGGCCCTGCTGTGAATTATTAGATCAAGAATTGTAATTGCATGCCCCTGTTGAACAGGGGCTGAAAAATTGGGCCTTTGGTGGTGGTGGTGGTGGTGTTGACACAACACTGTAAGGCCTCACAGTTACTCTTGGCGGGCACAGGAATGGGCCCTGCTGTGAATTATTAGATCAAGAATTGTAATTACATGCCCCTGCTAAACAGGGGCAGAAAAATTGGGTCTTAGGCACTGGTGCTGGTCCCACGACACTGCAACCTCTCCCAGATACTCTAGTTGGAGTAGAGGAATGAGCCCTGCTGCAAAGCATTGCATAAAAAATTGTAATTACATGCCCCTGTTAAACAGGGGCTGAAAAATTGGGCCTTAGGCACTGGTGGCGGCACCCAGAAACAAAAATGTTCTTCCAAGCTATCGTCATCAATCAGATCATTGCGGAGGAGGAGGATAGTCAGTCAACATAACAGGACAGTCACTCAGCATCAGTCTTGAAGGGATGTGACATTTGAAAATAAATTAGTCTGTTATATCAGCTTCAGGTGTTTGGTAGCTGGTGGAGATCCAAGACTGGTTCATCTTTATGAAAGTCAGTCGATCAACCGAGTCGGTGGACAGGCGCACCCTGTGATCCGTGACAAATCCTCCAGCAGCACTGAATGTGCATTCTGAAAGAACGCTGGATGCAGGACAGGCCAGTAGCTCAATTGCATACTGTGCAAGCTCTGGCCAGTGATCCATCCTCAAGACCCAGTAAGCCAGAGGATTTTCGGTGGGGAAGGTGTCCAAGTCTGACCTTGCCCCTAGGTATTCCTGCACCATGTATATCAGATGCTGGCGATGGTTGCTGGAACCGATCATACCTTGGGGCTGCGGACTAAAGAATTGTCTGAACGCATCGGTCAGACGGCCACCTTCCCCACCGCTCCTTTATTGACTGACCGAAGCCTCAGCAACTCGTTGTCCAGGACCAGGAGTTTGTAACCTCCCAGTCTCTGGGAACGTGTTGCACAGACCTTTCTGCAAGGCCTCCCGGAGTTGTCTCATCCTCTGCGACGGTAAGATAAGGTCCGCAACCTTACCCTTGTACCGTGGATCAAGGAGAGTGGCCAGCCAGTAATGGTCCCTCTCCGTGATCCGAAGAATACGAGGATCCTTCCGCAGACTTTGCAGGATCAGGGAGGCCATGCAGCGTAGGTTAGCTGAGGCATTCGGTCCGGAGTCCTCTGGGTCACTAAGGACGACATGATCCGCAGCCACCTCCTCCCGGCCACGTACAAGTCCACGGGTTTCTTGGGACTGTAAATCATCCCTAAAAGACTGCTGCTGATGATGCTGAGTGCCAGGCTCCACCTCCATGCTGACACAGTCCTCCTCCTCCTCCTCTTCCTGTGCGATGGGTGGGACAGAAGGAACACTGTCTGGGTAAAGGGGGCCTTGAGAGGCAAGGAAGTCCTCCTCCTTCCTGCTTCTGTTCTGCCTCAAGTGCTCTGTCCATTATTCCACGCAGCGTATGTTCCAACAGGTGGACAAGAGGTACAGTGTCATTAATGCATGCACTGTCACTGTTCACTATCCTCGTGGCCTCCTCAAATGGTGCCAGGACAGTGCATGCATCCCTGAAAAAACCCGAGCTCCCCTGACCCTGTCCTGGTGCCGTAGTCGCACAGGTACTCATTGATGGCCCTCTGCTGCGTGTGCAGCCGCTGCAGCATGGCCAACGTTGAGCTCCACCTGGTGGGCATGTCACATATAAGGCGGTTCTTGGGCAGGTTCAACTCCTTTTGCAGCTCAGCCAGGCGAGCACTGGCATTATAAGATCTGCAGAAATGCACACAGACTTTCCTGGCCTGCCTCAGGACATCCTGTAAGCCCGGGTACCTGCCCAACAACCGCTGCACCACCAGGTTAAGGACGTGAGCCACACAGGGCACATGGGTCAGTTGTCCCTGTCGGAGGGCGGAGAGGAGGTTGGTGCCATTGTCGCAAACCACCATTCCTGGTTTAAGCTGGCGTGGCGTCAACCACCTCTCGGCCTGCCCCTGCAGAGCAGACAGAACCTCTGCCCCAGTGTGGCTCCTGTCCCCCAAACACACCAGCGCAAGCACGGCATGGCATCTTTTTGCCTGCGTACTTGCGTAGCCCCTTGAACGCCTACGGAGCACCGCTGGTTCCGAGGACAAAGCACAGGAAGAGGCCATGGAGGAAGAAAAAGAGGAGGGGGTGGAGGAGAGAGGTGTGTCACAACCAGTAGTAGCATTTTGGAGGCGTGGCGGCGGAACAACCTCCAACACTACTGCACCTTGTCCTGCATCCTTCCCAGCTGCCAAAAGAGTGACCAAATGGGCCGTGAAAGAAAGGTAACGTCCCTGTCCATGCCTGCTGGACCATGAGTCAGCGGTAATATGCACCTTACCGCTGACCGCCCTGTCCAGCGAGGCATGGACATTGCCTTCCACATGCCGGTAGAGAGCCGGAATCGCATTCCGTGAGAAAAAGTGGCGTTTGGGAACCTGCCACTGAGGAACCGCACATTGCACAAACTCACGGAAGGGGGCCAAGTCTACCAACTGAAAAGGCAGCAGTTGAAGCGCTAGCAATTTAGCCAAGCTAGCATTCAACCGCTGGGCATGTGGATGGCTGGGAGTGAACTTCTTTCGACGGTCCAGCAGCTGGGGCAGGGAAATTTGCCTGCTAGAATCAGACGTCGGTGTACTGCTAGCAGAGTGCCCGCAAGTACTTGGCTGTGACACACCTAATTCTACACCTTCATTCCTCTCAGTGCAGGTTTCAGAGAGGACTGAAGGTATAGTGGGGTTGGAAATCCCAGCTGATGCGGTGCAAGGAGAGGTCCACTTTGTTCTTTGGTGTGGGTCTTTAAGGTAGGCTTGCCAACGAGCTGCATGACAGGTCAACATATGTCTGGTCAAGCATGTGGTGCCCAAGCGGCTGATGTTTTGGCCACGCGATATACGCTTGAGACATATATGCAAACAGCAGCTGTGCAATCTGATGCACTCGACTCAAAAAAGGCCCACACCAAATAACTTTTTGAATAACGGGCGGAGCTCTGCGGTGTGATTCCGTCGGTGTGCTGCCCTTACGCTGGCCCCCCGAGGGCATCCTGCCTCATTGGAGATGTGCCTCCTCCTCATCCTCCTCCTCCTCCTCTCTCCTATTAGGCACCCACGTGGAGTCAGTGACCTCATCATCCCCTCCGTCTTCATAACTGGAGCCAATCTGGCAGTATGCTGCAGCTGCTGGAACATGACTGCCAGATTGGTGTCCTTCTTGAGCATCCCCTCTCTCTGCTCTCACGCTACTGCCTTCCTCTAGCTGGGTATCATCATAAGACCCTTCGAAACGCTGGGCATCCTCCTGGAGCATGTACCCAACACTGTGTTCAAACAGTTCGGGGGACTCCTCAGGAGGACATGGTGGGTCTAGGGAAGGAGTGACTGATGATGACATTGATACCAGGGAAGAGGACGCTTTGGCAGCTGCTTTGCCAGTACCCTGAGCCTGGGTGAGAGAGGATGAGGAGGGCTTGGTCATCCACTCTACCAAGTCTTCGGCATGATGCGGCTCAACACGTCCAGCTGCCGAAAAGAAGGACAAGCGTGTCCCATGGCCACGTGCTGATGACGATGCACCGCGTCCATGACCAGCACTGTTGTCTCTAGACACAGAGCCTGCTTGCCCTCTTTTATTGGCTCCTGACTGTCTGCCTCTCCTTGTTTGCCTTTCAGACATTCTAATGGCCTGCAGGGAGATGGGAAAACCAGCAATAAGGGGTAGCTTCAGGTGTATATTTTGCACGAATCACACTACGCCTGCTGTAAGTGCTGCAAATGCTGTGTTTTTCTAGTGTGTTACACTAACAGGCAATAAGGCCTAGCTTCAGGAGTATATTTTGCAGGAATCACACTACGCCTGCTGTAAGTGCTGCAAATGCCTGTTAGTGTAACACACTAGGAAAACACAGCAATAAGGCCTAGCTTCAGGAGTATATTTTGCAGGAATCACACTACGCCTGCTGTAAGTGCTGCAAATGCCTGTTAGTGTAACACACCAGGAAAACACAGCAATACGGGCTAGCTTCAGGTGTATAATGTGCAGGAGGCACACTCCGCCCGCTGTAAGTGCTGCAAATGCCTGCTAGTGTAACACACCAGGAAAACACAGCAATACGGGCTAGCTTCAGGTGTATATTTTGCAGGATTAACACTACGCCTGCTGTAAGTGCTGCAAATGCCTGTTAGTGTAACACACCAGGAAAACACAGCAATACGGGCTAGCTTCAGGTGTACATTTTGCAGGAATCACACTACGCCTGCTGTAAGTGCTGCAAATGCCTGTTAGTGTAACACACCAGGAAAACACAGCAATACGGGCTAGCTTCAGGTGTATAATGTGCAGGAGGCTTAGCAACAATGACACTGAAGCCTCGTACACACGACCGAGTTTCTCGGCAAGAACCAGCAAGAAACTTGCTGGCAGAGATTTCTTGCCGAGAAATTCGTTCGTGTGTATGGTTTCTCGTCAAGAAAACCGACTAGAATCTCGACGAGAAAATAGAGAACCTGCTCTCTATTTTCTCGTCACAATTTTCTCGTCGAGAAACAGGCTGACGAGAATCTCATGTGTGTACACTTACCTGTCCTCCGGGAAGCCCGCGCATGCTCGAAATGACTTTGACGCATGTGCGGTAGCTTCCTAGGCATAGGATAGGGTGTACAAAGATGGCGGCGATGGCATCGAATGTGACGAGCGCATGCTCGTCGTATTCAATTACGTCACCGCGGGTTCTTTGAAATGAGAGTGTGTACACTCGGCCGGGACAAGTTTCTTGTCCAAGGATCTCGTCGAAAACAACAACGTGTTTTTTACGACGAGATTCTCGGCCGTGTGTACGAGGCTTGACAGTGTCCCCTGCCTATCCTTCTCTCTCCCTGTACACAAGGTTTATCAAAGAATATGACACTGACACTCTCCCTGCCTATCCTTCTCTCTCCCTGCACACAAGGTTTAGCAAAGAATATGACACTGACACTCTCCCTGCCTATCCTTCTCTCTCCCTACACACAAGAATAGCACACTGTCCCTGCCTATCCTTCTCTTTCCCTGCGCCGGAACACACTACACAAGGCCGCCGCGCTGGCGGCCTTTTATAGTGTGGGGTGTGTGCTAAACCCCCTGAGCTATAATTGGCCACAGGCAACCTGCCTGTGGCCAATTATGGTTCTCCTAGCTGCTGGCGCTGTGATTGGCCAAGCATGCGGGGTCACAGTGCATGCTTGGCCAATCACAGCGCCGGGATTGCACTGCAAAAGCGCAGTGTATTGTGGGCCGTTCGCGTCACTCAAATTTGGCGCGAACGGCCCAAATCGTTCGATGTTCGCCGAACGATCGAACAGCCGATGTTCGAGTCAAACGTATGTTCGACTCGAACACCGACCTCATCCCTAATTGTTGTATATATCTATATAATCCAGCCCCTAGCACTCTGTGTACAGTATCTCAAAAAAAGTGAGTACACCCTCACATTTTTGTAAATATTTTATTATATCTTTTCTCGTGACAACACTGAAGAAATTACACTTTGTTATACAAGCTGTACACTCACTAATTTACATTGTAGCAGTGTCAATTTATTGTCCCCTCAAAATAACTCAACACACAGCCATTAATGTCTAAACCGCGGGCAACAAAAGTGAATACACCCTTAAGTGAAAATGTCCAAATTGGGCCCAATTAGGCAGTTTCCCTCCCCGGTGTCATGTGACTCGTTAGTGTTACAAGGTCTCAGGTGTGAATGGGGAGCAGGTGTGTTAAATTTGGTATTATCGCCCTCACTCTCTCATACTGGTCACTGGAAGTTCAACATGGCACCTCATGGCAAAGAACTCTCTGAGGATCTGAAAAAAAGAATTGTTGCTCTACATAAAGATGGCCTAGGCTCTAAGAAGATTGCCAAGACCCTGAAACTGAGCTTTAGCATGGTGTCCAAGATTATACAGTGGTTTAACAGGACAAGTTCCACTCAGAACAGGCCTCGCCATGGTCGACCAAAGAAGTTGAGTGCACGTGCTCAGCGTCATATCCAGAGGTTGTCTTTGGGCAATAGACATATGATTGCTGCAGAGGTTGAATGGGTGGGGGGTCAGCTTGTCAGTGCTCAGACCATATACTGCACACTGCATCAAATTGGTCTGCATGGCTGTCGTCCCAGAAGGAAGCCTCTTCTAAAGATGATGCACAAGAAAGCCCGCAAACAGTTTGCTGAAGACAAGCAGACTAAGGACATGGATTACTGGAAGCATATCCTTTGGTCTGAGGAGACCAAGATAAACTTATTTGGTTCAGATGGTGTCAAGCGTGTGTGGCGGCAACCAGGTGAGAAGTACAAAGACAAAGTGTCTTGCCTACAGTCAAACGTGGTGGAAGTGTCATGGTCTGGGGCTGCATGAGTGCTGCCAGCACTGGGGAGCAACAGTTCATTGAGGGGACCATGAATGCCAACATGTACTGTGACCAGGGGCGGACTAACCCGTCGGGCACTGCCCGGGGGCCCGGCCATGGAGAGTCCTGGTCCGGTGGTGGGAAGCGGGCAGCGAAGGCCTCAGAGCACGGGCAAGATGACAGCACCCAGCTCAGAGTACCATCTCCACACGGCGAGTGGCCGGCCTCACAAATGGAGGCTGCAGAGAAGGTGAGCAGCAAGGGCGGCCCAGGGAATAGGCTCAAAGGGGGCCCAGAAGGCGAGGATGTGTGGGCGCAGGCAGTCAGGGACCATTACTTGAAACAGTCTGGCTATCACACTAAATGGATCCACTGGAAAGAACGCATCACAGCACCCCCATCGTCACCAGAATGAGAACGGGCCCTGCCTGCTAATGGTCATGATGAACATCCTCCTACTGCTGGCAGGAAGGTATCAGGCATTACACACATCCACAGACACGGACTGGGACAGGGGGACACAGGAGGGAGGGACTGCAGACACCCCCTCTCTCGCTCTCTTACACCTCTCTCTCACCCTCTTCCCCCCCTCTCTCACCCCCTGTCTCTCTTACCCCCTCTCATTCCCTCTCTCTCTTTCTCACCTCTCTCCTTCAACCGTCTCTCTCTCTCTCACCCTCCTCTCTCGCTCTCTCTGGGGAACTCCATGCCCAAGAGTAGGGATGAGCTTCGTGTTCGAGTCGAACATACGTTCGACTCGAACATCGGCTGTTCGATCGTTCGACGAAGATCAAACGATTTGGGCCGTTCGCGCCAAATTCGAGTGACGCGAACGGCCCACAATGCACTACGCCATCGCAGTGTCATCCAGGCGCTGTGATTGGCCAAGCATGCACTGTGACCCCGCATGCTTGGCCAATCACAGCGCCGGCAGCGAGGAGAGCAATGATTGGCCACAGGCAGGATGCCTGTGGCCAATTATTGCTGAGGGCGTTTAGTACACGCCCCACACTATAAAAGGCCGCCAGCACGGCGGCCTAGTGTAGTGTGTTCCGGAGCAGGGAAAGACAAGCATAGGCAGGGACAGTGACATTTATTTATTTCTTGCTTAACCTGGATTCCTTTAGTTTAGGGAAAGAGAAGGATAGGTAGGGAGAGTGTCAGTGTGTTTTACTGTGCGAGTCCTTGTTTCTAGGGACAAAGAAGGAAAGTGAGGGGATTTCTCCTTGTGCTATAGTGTGCTTTAAAAAAACATTTTTTCTAGGGACAGAAAACTGTAGGTAGGGAGAGTGTCAGTTTCTTTCACTGTGCCAGTCCTTGTTTCTAGGGACAAAGAAGAAAAGTGAGGGGATTTCTCCTTGTGCTATAGTGTGCTTTAAAAAACATTTTTTCTAGGGACAGAAAACTGTAGGTAGGGAGAGTGTCAGTTTCTTTCACTGTGCCAGTCCTTGTTTCTAGGGACAAAGAAGGAAAGTGAGGGGATTTCTCCTTGTGCTATAGTGTGCTTTAAAAAAACATTTTTTCTAGGGACAGAAAACTGTAGGTAGGGAGAGTGTCAGTTTCTTTCACTGTGCCAGTCCTTGTTTCTAGGGACAAAGAAGGAAAGTGAGGGGATTTCTCCTTGTGCTATAGTGTGCTTTAAAAAAACATTTTTTCTAGGGACAGAAAACTGTAGGTAGGGAGAGTGTCAGTTTCTTTCACTGTGCCAGTCCTTGTTTCTAGGGACAAAGAAGGAAAGTGAGGGGATTTCTCCTTGTGCTATAGTGTGCTTTAAAAAAACATTTTTTCTAGGGACAGAAAACTGTAGGTAGGGAGAGTGTCAGTTTCTTTCACTGTGCCAGTCCTTGTTTCTAGGGACAAAGAAGGAAAGTGAGGGGATTTCTCCTTGTGCTATAGTGTGCTTTAAAAAAACATTTTTTCTAGGGACAGAAAACTGTAGGTAGGGAGAGTGTCAGTTTCTTTCACTGTGCCAGTCCTTGTTTCTAGGGACAAAGAAGGAAAGTGAGGGGATTTCTCCTTGTGCTATAGTGTGCTTTAAAAAAACATTTTTTCTAGGGACAGAAAACTGTAGGTAGGGAGAGTGTCAGTTTCTTTCACTGTGCCAGTCCTTGTTTCTAGGGACAAAGAAGGAAAGTGAGGGGATTTCTCCTTGTGCTATAGTGTGCTTTAAAAAAACATTTTTTCTAGGGACAGAAAACTGTAGGTAGGGAGAGTGTCAGTTTCTTTCACTGTGCCAGTCCTTGTTTCTAGGGACAAAGAAGGAAAGTGAGGGGATTTCTCCTTGTGCTATAGTGTGCTTTAAAAAAACATTTTTTCTAGGGACAGAAAACTGTAGGTAGGGAGAGTGTCAGTTTCTTTCACTGTGCCAGTCCTTGTTTCTAGGGACAAAGAAGGAAAGTGAGGGGATTTCTCCTTGTGCTATAGTGTGCTTTAAAAAAAAAAATTTCTAGGGACAGAAAACTGTAGGTAGGGAGAGTGTCAGTTTCTTTCACTGTGCCAGTCCTTGTTTCTAGGGACAAAGAAGGAAAGTGAGGGGAATTCTCCTTGTGCTATAGTGTGCCAAAGCATTCCTCATCAACCATCTTTGAAATCCTTGTTTTTTGGACAGTCAGGGAAATTGTCGTTGTGCTATTCTGTGCAAAAGCAATAATCCTCAACCATATTTAGAAATCCTTAAGTAAAGGGACAGAGAAGGACACCTGAAGGTAGCCCTTATTGCTTTTTTCCCATCTCCCTGCAGGCCATCTATTAGAATGTCTGGAAGGCAAACAAGGAGAGGCAGACAGTCAGGAGGCAATAAAAGAGGGCAAGCAGGCTCTGTGTCTGGGGGCAACAGTGCTGGTCGTGGACGTGGTGCATTGTCATCAGCACATGGCCGTGGGACACGCTTGTGCTTCTTTTCGGCAGCTGGACATGTTGAGCCACATCATGCCGAAGACTTGGTAGAGTGGATGACCAAGCCCTCCTCCTCCTCCTCATCCTCTCTCACCCAGGCTCAGGGTACTGGCAAAGCAGCTGCCAAAGCGTCCTCTTCCCTGGTATCAATGTCAGACTCATCATCAGTCACTCCTTCCCTAGACCCACCATGTCCTCCTCCTGAGGAGTCCCCCGAACTGTTTGAGCACAGTGTTGGGTACATGCTCCAGGAGGATGCCCAGCGTTTCGAAGGGTCTGATGATGAAACCCAGCTACAGGAAGGCAGTAGCGTGAGAGCAGACAGAGGGGATGCTCAAGAAGGACACCAATCTGGCAGTCATGTTCCAGCAGCTGCAGCATACTGCCAGATTGGCTCCAGTGATGAGGAGGGAGGGGATGATGAGGTCACTGACTCCACGTGGGTGCCTAATAGGAGAGAGGAGGAGGAGGAGGATGAGGAGGAGGCACATCTCCAACGAGGCAGGATGCCCTTTGGTGGCCAGCGTAAGGGCAGTACACCGACGGAATCACACCGCAGAGCTCCGCCTGTGCAGGGCGCTGCCTCTGCCCGTCATTCAAAAAGTTCCTTGGTGTGGGCCTTTTTTGAGGCTAGTGCATCAGATCGCACAGCTGCTGTTTGCAACATATGTCTCAAGCGTATATCGCGTGGCCAAAACATCAGCCGCTTGGGTACCACATGCCTGACCAGACATATGTTGACCTGCCATGCAGCTCGTTGGCAAGCCTACCTCAAAGACCCACACCAAAGAACAAAGCGGACCTCTCCTTGCACCGCATCAGCTGGGATCTCCAACCCCACTATAACTTCAGTCCTCTCTGAAACATGCACTGAGAGGAATGAAGGTGTAGAATTAGGTGTGTCACAGCCAAGTACTTGCGGCCACTCTGCTAGCAGTACACCGACGTCCGATTCTAGCAGGCAAATTTCCCTGCCCCAGCTGCTGGACCGTCGAAAGAAGTTCACTCCCAGCCATCCACATGCCCAGCGGTTGAATGCTAGCTTGGCTAAATTGCTAGCGCTTCAACTGCTGCCTTTTCAGTTGGTAGACTCGGCCCCCTTCCGTGAGTTTGTGCAATGTGCGGTTCCTCAGTGGCAGGTTCCCAAACGCCACTTTTTCTCACGGAAGGCTATTCCGGCTCTCTACCGGCATGTGGAAGGCAATGTCTTGGCCTCGCTGGACAGGGCGGTCAGCGGTAAGGTGCATATTACCGCTGACTCATGGTCCAGCAGGCATGGACAGGGACGTTACCTAGGCTTGTGCAATTCGTTTCGTAACGAATTGAAATTCGTCCGAATTTAGCAACTTTCGGACATTCGGAAGCATTCGAATTTCCGAACAAAGCAATTACGAATAAGACCGAATCCGAAATAAATTATACCGCAAATAGCGAATGCCCGAATGTCTTCGGCATAATTCGTTATGAAAAAGTTACGAATGTACGAATCCATACGAAGCACAATAACACTCACTCTGCTCTGCTCTCTGCTTCTCCCACACCGTGCTGAACTCCCTCTCAAAATGGTGTACAGGGGCGGAGGTTATAGCCGCATGTAAAAAACGAAAGTAAAATACGAGATTTCGAATCCATTCGAAGCACAATAACACTCACTCTGCTCTGCTCTCTGCTTCTCCCTCACCGTGCTGAACCCTCTCAAAATGGTGTACAGGGGCGGAGCCTATAGCCGCATGTTAAAAACGAAAGTAAAATACGAGATTTCGAATCGTTACAAATAACCGCAATGTATTTAGAAAAGTACAAATCCATTCGAAGCACATTAGGCATAATAGGCAGCGTTGTTGTGAGAGAGACACGGAAAATTACGAATCAACGAACCCAAAAAAAGTTACGAAAGTAGGAGTTGTGTCCAGAATCAACGAAAAACAACGTACTCAACCGAAAGTACGAACCCAAAAAAAGTTACGAAAGTAGGAGTTGTGTCCAGAATCAACGAAAAACAACGTACTCTACCGAAAGTACGAATTATAAAGCAACAAAAAATTCAACGAAAAATGTCGCTTGCAAAAATACGAATGAGTCCGAACACGAAAAATCCGTCTAGCAAAATTACGAATGATTACGAATCAACAGGACCGGAAAGAAACGAACCGAAACGGAACGAATTTTTCCGTTGTGCACAAGTCTAACGTTACCTTTCTTTCACGGCCCATTGGGTCACTCTTTTGGCAGCTGGGAAGGATGCAGGACAAGGTGCAGTAGTGTTGGAGGTTGTTCCACCGCCACGCCTCCAAAATGCTACTACTGGTTGTGACACACCTCTCTCCTCCACCCCCTCCTCTTCTTCTTCCTCCATGGCCTCTTCCTGTGGTTTGTCCTATGAACCAGCGGTGCTCCGTAGCCGTTCACGGGGCTACGCAAGTACGCAGGCAAAAAGATGCCATGCCGTGCTTGCGCTGGTGTGTTTGGGGGACAGAAGCCACACTGGGGCAGAGGTCCTGTCTGCTCTGCAGGGCCAGGCCGAGAGGTGGTTGACGCCACGCCAGCTTAAGCCAGGAATGGTGGTTTGCGACAATGGCACCAACCTCCTCTCCGCCCTCCGACAGGGACAACTGACCCATGTGCCCTGTGTGGCTCACGTCCTTAACCTGGTGGTGCAGCGGTTCTTGGGCAGGTACCCGGGCTTACAGGATGTCCTGAGGCAGGCCAGGAAAGTCTGTGTGCATTTCCGCAGATCTTATAATGCCAGTGCTCGCCTGGCTGAGCTGCAAAAGGAGTTGAACCTGCCCAAGAACCGCCTTATATGTGACATGCCCACCAGGTGGAACTCAACGTTGGCCATGCTGCAGCGGCTGCACACGCAGCAGAGGGCCATCAATGAGTACCTGTGCGACTACGGCACCAGGACAGGGTCAGGGGAGCTTGGTTTTTTTTCTCCACGCCAGTGGGGCATGATCAGGGATGCATGCACTGTCCTGGCACCATTTGAGGAGGCCACGAGGATGGTGAGCAGTGACAGTGCATGCATCAGTGACACTGTACCTCTTGTCCACCTGTTGGAGCACACGCTGCGTGGAATAATGGACAGGGCACTTGAGGCAGAACAGAGGCAGGAAGAGGAGGACTTCCTTGCCTCTCAAGGCCCCCTTTACCCAGACAGTGTTCCTTCTGTCCCACCCATCGCACAGGAAGAGGAAGAGGAGGAGGAGGAGGAGGAGGATTGTGTCAGCATGGAGGTGGAGGCTGGCACTCAGCATCATCAGCAGCAGTCTTTTAGGGATGATTTACAGTCCCAAGAAACCAGTGGACTTGTACGTGGCTGGGAGGAGGTGGCTGCGGATCATGTCGTCCTTAGTGACCCAGAGGACTCCGGAGCGAATGCCTCAGCAAACCTACGCTGCATGGCCTCCCTGATCCTGCAAAGTCTGCGGAAGGATCCTCGTATTCTTCGGATCAAGGAGAGGGACCATTACTGGCTGGCCACTCTCCTTGATCCACGGTACAAGGGTAAGGTTGCGGACCTTATGTTACCTTCGCAGAGGGAGCAGAGGATGAGACAACTCCGGGAGGCCTTGCAGAAAGGTCTGTGCAACACGTTCCCAGAGACTGGGAGGTTACAAACTCCTGGTCCTGGACAACGAGTTGCTGAGGCTTCGGCCAGTCAAAGAAGGAGCGGTGGGGAAGGTGGCCGTCTGACCGATGCGTTCAGACAATTCTTTAGTCCGCAGCCCCAAAGTATGATCGGTTCCAGCAACCATCGCCAGCGTCTGATAAACATGGTGCAGGAATATCTAGGGGCAAGGTCAGACTTGGACACCTTCCCCACCGAAAATCCTCTGGCTTACTGGGTCTTGAGGATGGATCACTGGCCAGAGCTTGCACAGTATGCAATTGAGCTACTGGCCTGTCCTGCATCCAGCGTTCTTTCGGAACGCACATTCAGTGCTGCTAGAGGATTTGTCACGGATCACAGGGTGCGCCTGTCCACCGACTCGGTTGATCGACTGACTTTCATCAAGATGAACCAGTCTTGGATCACCACCAGCTACCACACACCTGATGCTGATATAACAGACTAATTGATTTTAACATGTCACATCCCTTCAAGACTGATGCTGATGCTGAGTGCCTGTGCTGTTATGTTGACTGGCTATCCTCCTCCTCTGAGTCCTCAATGATACGATTGATGATGATAGCTTGGAAGATCATTTTTGTTTATGGGTGCCGCCACCAGTGGCTAAGGCCCAATTTTTCAGCCCCTGTTTTACAGGGGCGTGTAATTACAATTTTTTTAGCAATAATTTGCCATAGGGCTCATTGCTGTGCTCCAAGTACAGTATCTGTGAGGGGTTGGAGTGTTGTGGCACCAGTGCCTAAGGCCCAATTTTTCAGCCCCTGTTCAACAGGGGCATGCAATTACAATTCTTGATGTAATAATTCACAGCAGGGCCCATTGCTGCACCCACCAAGAGTAACTCTGAGGGCTTACAGTGTTGTGGCAACACCACCACCACCACCACCACCACGAAAGGCCCAATTTTTCAGCCCCTGTTCAACAGGGGCATGCAATTACAATTCTTGATGTAATAATTCACAGCAGGGCCCATTGCTGCACCCACCAAGAGTAACTCTGAGGGCTTACAGTGTTGTGGCAACGCCACCACCACCACCACCACGAAAGGCCCAATTTTTCAGCCCCTGTTCAAAAGGGGCATGTAATTACAATTCTTGATCTAATAATTCACAGCAGGGCCCATTGCTGCACCCACCAAGAGTAACTCTGAGGGCTTACAGTGTTGTGGCAACGCCACCACCACCACCACCACGAAAGGCCCAATTTTTCAGCCCCTGTTCAAAAGGGGCATGTAATTACAATTCTTGATCTAATAATTCACAGCAGGGCCCATTGCTGCACCCACCAAGAGTAACTCTGAGGGCTTACAGTGTTGTGGCAACGCCACCACCACCACCACCACGAAAGGCCCAATTTTTCAGCCCCTGTTCAAAAGGGGCATGTAATTACAATTCTTGATCTAATAATTCACAGCAGGGCCCATTCCTGCACCCACCAAGAGTAACTCTGAGGGCTTACAGTGTTGTGGCAACACCACCACCACCACCACCACCACGAAAGGCCCAATTTTTCAGCCCCTGTTCAACAGGGGCATGCAATTACAATTCTTGATCTAATAATTCACAGCAGGGCCCATTGCTGCACCCACCAAGAGTAACTGTCAGGGCTTACAGTGTTGTGGCACCAGCACCACCATCAAAGGCCCAATTTTTACTACCACTGTTCAACAATTATATGTAATTAAAATTCCTGATATAATAGTTGACAGCAGGGCGTTCCAGCACCAACCAAGAGTAACTGTGAGTGCTTACAGTGTTGTGCCAACACCAACAACTAAGGGGCCTATTTCTGCAGAGTATATACGGCAGGTCCCTACTTTCAAACATCCAACTTACAAACGACTCCTACTTGCAAACGCAAGAAGACAACAGGAAGTGAGAGGAAATCTACCCCTAGGAAGGAAAATTCTCTCCTGTAAGAATAAATATGGGAGAAAGGTGTCTCCTCTGTACTGATGCTTTATCAGCAATCCTTGTTTCAAGAAAAACACCACATTTCAAAAACAGTTGACATTGGGACGGAAAGTGAGGTGAAATGTTCTGAACAGGGGCACAGACAGCAAAACAAATGTTACAGGGGTGATAACCCTTACCTATGTTTTCCAAAAAGTTTAAAAATAGATTTTTGGGCTGGAGCTACACTTCAACAATGTACCTGTTCAAAATTACAAACAGATTCTACATAAGAACAAACCTACAGTCCCTGTCTTGTATGCACCGCCTGTATACGGCTGTTCAGAGTATATAGGGCCTTTTTTATTTTATGTGCGGGGTTCCCCTTAATATCCATACAAGACCCAAAGGGGCTGGTAATGGGCTGGGGTAGGGGGGGGGGGGGGCATGGGGTAGCTATGCCATTTTTCTTAAAGATTTTCATCCATATTACCGGGACCAGACATTACATTAAAGCCGCAAGCAGTTTTAAATGGCTTTTTTTTCCTTTAGAAGTGTCATTTTGTGCAGGGACAGTTCTAAACACGGGAAACACGTGGCACTTCACAGGCATACTTTAGACACCCCCCAGGTACGATATTTAAAGGAATATTTTACTTTTTTTTTTTCACTTTATGCATCATTAAAATGACTGCTCCCGAAAAACGACCGTTTTTAAAACTTCTTTTTGCATTGATACATGTCCCCTGGTGCAGAACCCGGGTTCCCAAACCCTTTTTAGGACAATAACATGCATAATAGTTGTTATAATTAGCACTTTAGAATTCGAACGTTCGCATCCATTGTATTTAATAGGGTTCTAATGTTCGTACGAACTTTCGGTCCGTTCGCGGGTTCTGGTGCGAACCGAACCCGGGGGTGTTCGGCTCATCACTACCCAAGAGGGTTAAGGCAGTGCTGGAAAATAATGGTGGCCACACAAAATATTGACACTTTGGGCCCAATTTGGAAATTTTCACTTAGGGGGTGTACTCACTTTTGTTGCGAGCGGTTTAGACATTAATGGCTGTGTGTTCATTTGCTGGACCCTCAAAATAACTTGTTATACAAGCTGTACGCTCACTACTTTACATTGTAGCAAAGTGTCATATCTTTTCATGTGACATAACTGAAGAAATAATAAACTATTTACAAAAACGTGAGGGGTGTACTCACTTTTGTGAGATACTGTATGTCCAGATGATTTGAAATTAAGTTATGACAATTCATTTAACCCTTGTGTCCAAGCTCTGAGTCTGTACATTCAGAGGTGTAAACTCATTCATAAACACAGGGTTAAGTGAATGGTCATAAATTACATTCACATTATCTGGACAGAGTGACTTGGGGGATGTTTATATAGATTGGGCTGTGTGAGCATGGGAGATATCTGTCACACTTGCTGTCTCTTGATTCTCCTCCTCTCCGTATCACTGCAATACAAACAAGACAAATCCTAACAGAAACTTTGGCAGCTTTTCATCCAAGGAGACTTTGCTCAGAAAAAACTCTGCTCACCGCCTCCCTGAGCAGCTGTCCAGGCCAGCAGTAGCTGCAGTTCCCTCTGCCCCCCCGAAGCTTTAGAGATTCTAAATACATACACGCTGGTGCAGTGTATGTATTTAGAAGCAATGACACTGCTGCTGTCACCACAGTGGCAAGTATACCCCCCCCCTCCACTTACCCTGGGCCCTCAGTCCGCCCCTGGTCAGAATGGAGGCGGAGCCTAGGTTCCATCGGCTAGGTGTGCTGTTGTGATAAGCAGCCGGTGTTCTGTCAAAATAGCCAATTCATCAAGATCTCCAATTACGTCACTTCTGGTTACTGTAAACTATCAGTAATGGGAGATTTTGATTCTTTCCACCTACTCTTTGGATCAATACCACACGTTTGTACACAAATTTTGTCCATAATTTCTGCAATAGATTAATGTCTAAGATTGCCATCTCCATCTAGTGGCCAAAACGTAGTATTGGTGTCTGAAATACCTCAATCAAAATATATGCAGGATTTTGGTCACTAGATAGAGCTGATGATCATAAGAATTAATTTATTATGCCGCGTACACACGATCGATTTTTTCGACGGTGAAAACACCGTCGAAAAAATCGACGTTAAAAACGAGGAACAGCTTGTTCCCCTCACACACGGCCGTTTTAAATGTCATTTTTTTTTTGGTCGAAAAAAACGACCGTGTGTGGGCAAACATGGGAAACACTGCCGCGGAAAACATGTCGAAAAAAACGACGAGAAAAATTAGAACATGTTCTAATTTTTCTCGTCGTTTTTAATGCCGTTTTTCTCGTCGAAAAAAACGACAGAAAGCCCACAGACTATCGTTTTTCTCGTCGAATGGGAAAAATGTCGTTTTTTTCGATGGGAAAAACGGCCGTGTGTACGCGGCATTAGAATAGAAATTCAATCCAAATGACATTTGTAAAACAATTACTTTATAATTAGAGCCCTTAATGTATTTTTTTTTGAAGCAATCAATGTAGGTGCATACATTTGACTTGGTATCAGCCTCTTGAAATCTACTGTACAGTTTGTACTACAGAGCTCACAGAGGAAGAATCAGCACAAGGAGCCAATCAGTTGTACTGCAGTGCAAGCAACATGCTGATTGGAGGAGAGAGGGGCAGAGAGATGAGCTCATCAGTGTGTTTCTTCTCTTTCACTGTCCATTACCACGGAGGGGTTGCAGAATGTGAAAGTGAAACTGCAGTAAAAAGCTTTCCGGTCCCTTCTTTGCTAGACAGAGCTGTGTTGTGTGGCAGAGCTGTGTAAATCTCAGGACCGGATTGACAGAAATACAAATCCTTTAGTAGATGAAACAGCTTCCATATTTGTATTTGGGTATTCAGCTGTTTCACTGGAGATTGCAAATTTGCATTACAAATGATCAAGTGCATTTTGTATGTTTGTATTCCACTTCCATTACTCAGCCTTCCTGTTTGAATGTAAACGTTTTCCTTATTACAAAGCTTTAGAATGGGGTTTAGATCTGGATGTGCCCTCAATAAATGTGGGAGCTGCCCTTGTTTACATACTAACTGGTTGGTGCACATTCTCCTTTGGGATGTGCTGAGATTGTCAATGTTATCATAACCCTTAACCCAGGGGTCTCAAACCGGCGGCCCTCCAGCTGTTCTAAAACTACAAATCCCATGAGGCATTGCAAGGCTGACAGTTACAAGCATGACTCCCACAGGCAAAGGCATGATGGGATTTGTAGTTTTGCAACAGCTGGAGGGCCACCAGTTTGAGACCCCTGCTAACCACTTTCTGCCCATGCTATAGCTGAAAGACGACTACATCGCAGGCTTCCAGTGATCATGTTACTCGCACAGACTCGGCTGATCGCAGAGCAGGGTAAAAGGCCAATCACAGCAGCCCTTTACCAAGTGAACAGCTGTCAGCCAATGACAGCTGATCATGGAAGAAAACAGAAGTCGGTTATCGGCTTTTATTCTCCTCACGGTTGCGTAAGGAGAGGAGAAGAAAGATGGTAACTGGCTTTTGTTACAGGGACATCAGTCCCAATCTGTGCCCACCAATGCCACCTATCAGTGCCCATCAGTGTTGCCTACCAGTGCCCATTAGTGCCACTTATCAATGCCCATCAGTGCCGCCAATCAGAGCCCATCAGCACCACCTCATCAGTGCCTATCAGTGCAGCTTATCAGTGGCCATCAGTGCAGCCTATCAGTGCCCATCATCAGTGTCATCTATCAAAGCCGCTTAGCAGTGCCCATCAGTGCCGCCTACCAGTGCCCATTATTGCCACCTATCAGTGCACATCAGGCACTGATAGGCTCTGATTGGCGGCACTGATGGGCACTGGTATGGGACACTGATGATGGCCACTAATAAGCTGCACTGATAGGCACTGATGAGGTGGCACTGATGAGCTCTGATTGGCGGCACTGATGGGCACTGGTATGCGGCACTAATAGGTGACACTGATGATGGCCACTAATAAGCTTCACTGATAGGCACTGATAGGCTCTGATTGGCGGCACTATCAGTGAAGCTTATTAGTGGCCATCATCAGTGTCACCTATTAGTGCCGCATACCAGTGCCCATCAGTGCCGCCAATCAGAGCTCATCAGTGCCACCTCATCAGTGCCTATCAGTGCAGCTTATTAGTGGCCATCATCAGTGTCCCATACCAGTGCCCATCAGTGCCGCCAATCAGAGCTCATCAGTGCCTATCAGTGTAGCTTATCAGTGACCATCAGTGCTGCCTACCAGTGCCCATTAGTGCCACTTATCAGTGCCGCCAATCAGAGCCTATCAGTGCCACCTTATCAGTGCCTATCAGTGCAGCTTATCAGTGGCCATCATCAGTGTCACCTATCAGTGCTGCATACCAGTGCCCATCAGTACCGCCAATCAGAGCTCATCAGTGCCACCTCATCAATGCCCATCAGTGCACCTTCTCAGTGACCATCAGTGAAGGAGAAAAAAGATCTGTTTGCAAAATGTTATAACAAACTATGAAAAAAAAATGTTGTTTTTCAAAATTTTCGATCTTTATTTGTTTCTTTAGGAAAAAAATAAAAAACCCCAGTAGTGATTAAATACCACCAAAACAAAGCTCTATTTGTGTGAAAAGAATAATAAAAAATCTGTTTAAGTACAGTGTTGCAAGACCACGCAATTGTCATTCAAAGTGCGACAGTGCTGAAAATTGGCCTTGGCAGGAAGGGGTATAAGTGGCCAGTAAGCAAGTGGTTAAGCCTAGAACACACAATCAGAAAATCTGATGAAAAATTCAAAGTGATTGTGTGATAATCTGATAGTTAGTACACAGGTTTTGAGATACGATCACGACAGTTCATCCGAAATTATCCGAAAGGGACAAACACACATTTTTTTCTCGTAAGATACCAGATCGGATGATTTTCGTTTTATCAGTACAGTATTTGTCCGAACACAATCGGAAGAGCAAGACCACACATATTCGAAAACAAAAGAATACATTCCTGATGTTGTAAAGCGCTGCGCAAACTGTTGGCGCTATATAAATCCTGTATAATAATAATACTAATAATTACTACTGGTATACAAAACAACACACAAAGTTGTATTCTGTTGTATGAGAATTTTCTTTTAGTAACCTCTTCCTTTTCGATATGAGACTAGCAAGCAAAAAAACAAAACAAAACGGCGATCATTTGTCCGATATTCTCATCGTGTGTATGAGACTTTAGCTTGTCAAGTAGGATGTATGTTTTATCGCTGTATTGGACAGATCAGGGGTAGGCAACCTTTAAGAGATGGAGATCTACCTGGACAATATTAAAGAAATTAAAGATCACTGGGGATTTTTTTTTTATTTTTTTAAAGAAATTAACTAGCAAGCCCAAATAAAAATATAAAGACGGCATAAAGAAAATCTAGAAAATTCTACTAAAACTAATGTCACTGTAAAAATATACATTCAGCCCACCTTAAAAGTTAGCTTCAACTGTGAGAAACTCAGCATTCACTTTCATTCACATTTGTTTTGATGCCTGGGGAGTAGGGTTGTCCCGATACCACTTTTTTAAGACCGAGTACAAGCACCGATACTTTTTTTCAAGTACTCGCCGATACCGATTACCGATACTTTTTTTTAATCTCATGTGACAGTGGCACATGTGTCAGTAGTTTTATTTTTTCCAATTTTTTTTTTTTTTTTATAATGCTTTATTTTTTTAAGGGGGGGGGGGGTCAGTGTCAGTGTGCAGTGTGTTTTCTTTTTCGTACATCACGGGACACAGAGCGACTTAGTCATTACTAATGGGTTATATAGATTACCTTCAGGTGTTGGCACTGGCCAATTCCAAACCGGAAGTACCCTCCCCTATATAAGCCCCTCCCACCCGGGAGCACCTCAGTTTTTTGCCAGTGTCTAAGGTGTTGGCCAAAGAGTAACATGTGTTTTCACTGGGCTTGCGTACAGGTTCTTTTGGGCCTTAGTAAGCTGTTCCGGATCCCACCAAAAAAGCTTCATAGCTAAACGGTCGGTACCCGGGCCTTGCAGCAGAAGAGCAAGGTTTTGCCTGTAATGCCTCTCTTAGGAGGGCTGGACCCTGGGATCCAGAGCTCTGGTCATACCCACGACCAAGATGTTGTCTGTGCAGGGTGCTATACAGGTCCAGGGGAGTGGAATCCTTGGGAACCCGGTCCCTGAAGGTTTAATTACAATGCCTGCCGTGATAGGTGAAGTTTGGACTTCTGTGGACCAAACAAAGTCCTGCGGCGGGGATCAGGTAAGTGGGGGCCCCCAGGAACTTGGTTCTATTGGGGGACCCCCAAGCCTAATTTGTCTTTCTGTCTGTTACCTAACGGTATTCCCGCTAAATATCTGTGTTTGCCTGTAACTACTGAAAATGTAAAATTTTAATAGTAGTCAAGAAAAAAAAAAAAAAGGGACCGCGGTACCTGTGTTAAACCACTAGAGGCCGCTGTAGTCCATTTTTCTTGTCATGTGGATCTTTGGTTTTCTCAAGTCAAAAGATCCAGGCAGCTGGTAAGTTTCTCTGTGGGAATCCACTTCCTCTGCCCTGTTGCTGCGCTCATCCACCGCACAGGCCCTCCGGCAAAAAGGGCCCTGGCTCCTAGTCCCCTGTTTGATTTCGAAAAGGGCGCCAATGGCGCACGGGCGCGCGCGCGGGCGCGTGCACGCGCCTCCTATGAAAAAAAGGGGCGGGGCGGGTGGATGACGCTCGATGCGCGCCGCGGCGCTTCTGCGCATGTGCGGGCGTCCCAGCATAGTTAAAAGACACAGTACAAGTGTCAGCTGGATGCAAACAGAGCTAGCAACAAACAGTGGCACACAGAGGCGGTTGATGCAGGCATCCCCATAGAAAGGCACTTTAGTGGACACCAGCTGGTATATAGCAGCACCTGTGTTAGATTATTACCAGCAAAATTGGTGTATGAAGACGGGAATACTTCAGCTTTGTGCTTAAAGATATGTCGTCCAGACGCTCCGGAAATAGATCTTCCAGGAAGCCAAAGGGGTCTCCATCGGGCTCTGAGGATATTGGGCATGCTTGTACTGCACCAATCTCCCCTGAGAATTCAGAGGTCAGTAGCCGTAGAAACCCCGCAGGAATGCCTGGTGCTGCGGCTGTCCCCAGTCCACCTGCTCCTGTATATATAACAGAGGAGGTTTTATCCTCAACTCTGGGAGGATTGGAAGAGAGATTAACAGCATTGATCGCTGCTTCCCTGTCTCAGGAAAAGCGCGTCCGATCTCCGTCTCCTCCTTCAGAGTGCCTGTTAGTGGAGGAACAGTCCCAGAGATCGACCTACCTGAAGGGGATCAGGATGAGGTTGATTCAGTTATGGAGGAATCAACAGTGGAAGAACCTTTCTCAGCATCTCAGGCTGAAAGATTATGGGTTCAGTCTCTGACTAATATGGTCCGATCAGCATTTAAAATGCCTCTGGCGGAACCACCATCCACTACGGTTTCCTCGCTGGGGTCGCTAAAAGCTCCCCAGGCTGTCTGTTCCTTCCCAATCCACCCTTTATTAGAAGGGCTTATTTACCAGGATTGGGAGCATCCTGATAAAATATTTGCTCCCCCCAAGAGATTTCCGGTGATCTATCCCATGGAGGATAAGTTCATAAAAAAATGGAGGGTCCCTACAGTGGACGCAGCCATCTCTTCTGTTAACAAATCACTGACATGTCCAGTAGATAATGTTCCAATGTCAAAGACCCAATAGATAAAAAATTGGAGTCTTTACTAAAATCTGCTTTCTCTACAGCAAGCATGGTGACACAACCTGCGGTAGCAGCGATTGGAGTCTGCCAAGCAGTGAAAGATCAGTTGAAACAAGTCTTAAGGGACTTACCAGATCAGCAGGCTCTTGCCCTAGCTGACCTGCCTAGAGCCTTGTGTTTTGCGGTGGACGCCATAAAGGATACAATCCAACAGGCCTCCCGCTTTACGCTGTCTATAGTACATATGCGTAGGCTTCTGTGGCTCAAAAACTGGTCTGCTGAAGCTCCCTGTAAAAAACTGCTGGTTAGCTTCCCATTTCATGGAGAACGCTTATTTGGAGAAGATCTGGACAAATATATCCAGAAAATTTCTGCCGGTAAAAGTTCACTCTTACCGGTTAAGAACAAGGGTAGAAGTCCTTCTTTTAAGAGGCCTACTTCTCCAGTCCCTGGCACATCGGCTGTGAAACAGTTCCGACGGCCTCCGCGGTCAAATCCAGGGGGCAGAAATCAGGGACAATCACAGGGTATCAAGAAACCCTGGGTCAAGAGAGGTACAAAACCTCCCCCTAAGTCATGAAGGGTTGCCCCCACTCAGTCGGGTGAGGGGAAGACTTCAGTTGTTCACAGAGACCTGGCGGGACACCATCAGAGATGGGTGATCCCCGCAGTAAGTCTGGGATACAGGCTGGAGTTAAAAGACATTCCTCCTGCCCATTTTATAAGGTCAAACGTGCCAAGCGATCCCCAGAAGAGTGGATCCCTCCTTCTGGCACTAGAGCAACTATTGCCCCAAGGGTAATCATGAAGGTTCCCTTGAAAGAAAACGGGTTCGGGTTTTTCTCGAACCTTGTCACAGTCCCCAAACCAAATGGGGACATGAGGCCCATATTGAATATAAAAGGGCTAAACAAGTTCCTACATATCAGGACTTTTTTCGGATGGAGTCGATCCGATCGGTGGCCACCGCCCTACAAGGGCAGGAATGGTTAGCCTCGATCGACATAAGGGATGCTTATTTGCATATTCCCATCTGTCCGGCCCACCAGAAATTTCTACGCCTTGCAGTAGAAGGGCGCCATTTTCAGTTCAGAGCCTTACCTTTCGGTCTGGCCACGGCACCACGAGTGTTCACAAAAATTCTGGCCCTACGATTGGCCAAACTAGGAACACAAGGTGTAACGATAATGGCATATCTAGACGACTTGTTGCTGATAGACCACTCAGTGAAAAAAACTAGAAGTGGTCGTTCACAAGATAATCAAGTATCTGGAATCTCACGGTTGCATTATCAACCGAGACAAGTCAGCCCTAAAACCAGTCAAAAGCCTGGAATACTTGGGGGCTAAGACTGGATTCAAATCAGAGAAAGATTTTCTTACCTCCAGAGAAGGTGTCGTCTTTGAAAGATTTGACCCACTTAGTGGGTACAAAAAAGAAAAACCATCCATACGCCTGTGTATAAGGCTGCTGGGAAAAATGGTGGCTTCATTCGAAGCGGTACCCTACGGTCAATTCCATTCAAGGAACTTGCAGAGGGCCATACTGTCAGCCTGGAACAAAAAAGTTCAGGCTTTAGACTTACCAATGTCCCTGTCCCCTTCCGTTCGCAAGAGCCTCCATTGGTGGTTGGTGCCCCAGAATCTGGGAAGGGAAACCCTTCAGTCCGGTTTCTTGGAAGGTGGTCACTACAGTTGCCAGCCTCATAGGCTGGGGGGCAGTACTGGAGCAATGGTCTCTCCAGGGCAAGTGGTCAGAAGCAGAGAAGGCCCTGCCCACCAATCTCTTAGAGATACGAGCAGCCCGGTATGCCCTAGTAGCATGGACATCCAAACTCCAAGGGTCACCTGTCAGAATTCAATCAGACAATGCCACAGCAGTGGCATATATCAATCTCCAGGGTGGCACCAGGAGTCGTGCAGCCCAGAGGGAAGCGAAATGCATCCTGGAATGGGCAGAAAGGTATGTCACAGCCATATCCGCGGTTTTCATCCCAGGAGTGGAAAATTGGAGAGCGGACTTTTTTAAGTCGCCAGCAATTATGCCCGGGGGAATGGTCTCTTCACCCCGAGGTTTTCCAGGCAATATGCCAGCGGTGGGGAACACCGGATGTAGATCTTCTAGCATCCAGATTCAACGCAAAGGTGGACAGATTTGTGTCTCGCACAAAGGATCCCCTAGCTTGCGGTTCGGATGCCCTAGTGTTCCCTTGGGATCAGTTCAAGCTGATATATGCATTCCCACCGCGATTAATCCGCAGAATCAGGGTAGAAAAGAAACCAGTGATTCTGGTGGCTCCAGCGTGGCCCCGAAGGGCATGGTACGCGGAGATTGTAAAAATGTCAGTGGGAAGTCCTTGGACCCTCCCACATCGTCCGGACATGCTTTCGCAAGGACCGATATACTACCCTTCCTTACCAGCCCTAGGTTGACGGCCTGGCTATAGAAGCCCACATTCTAAAAAAGAGAGGGCTCTCTAATCCTGTGGTATCTACCATGATCAATGCCAGGAAGCCGGTATCCAGGCAGATCTATTATAGGATCTAGAAGGCGTACATCACGTGGGGTGAGGCCAGGAAATGGCATCCACGTAAGTACGTAATAGGTAGGATTCTGGACTTCCTACAGTGGGCTGTACATAGGAAGCTTGCCTTGAGTACTATCAAGGGTCAGACGGCCTTGTCAATATTTTTTTTTCAAAGGCCCTTGGCTTTGCATTCATTAATCAAAGCTTTCATACAAGGAGTGATGCGTATTAGCCCTCCGGTTAGTATTCCCATATGTCCATGGGACTTAAACCTGGTTCTGTCGGTTCTACAGAAACAACCATTTGAACCATTGCGGCACATTTTCTTGGTTCTTTTCACCAGGAAATTGATTTTCTTAGTAGCCATTTGTTCGGCTAAAAGAGTATCGGAATTAGCCGCCTTGTCCTGTAAGGAGCCATATCTGGTTATCCATAAGGACAGAGTAGTATTACCTCCTCATCCAGCCTTCTTCCTAAGGTGGTATCGAGGTTCCATTTGAACCAAGATGTGGTTCTTCCTTCCTTTTTCCCCAAACCTAGTTTGGTAGAGGAAAAGTTATTGCATTCTTTGGATGTAATAAGAGCAGTTAAAGCTTATCTTAAAGCCACTGCTCAGATTCGTAGAACGGATACTTTGTTTGTTCTGCCGGAAGGCCCCAGAAAGGGTCAGGCAGCATCAAAAATCTACTTTAGCCAAGTGGATTCGACAGGTCATAATACAAGCCTATGGCTTGAAAAGGAGACCGCCTCCGTTCAAAGTTAGGGCGCACTCCACAAGAGCAGTTGGAACTTCATGGGCAGTGCATCACCAAGCCTCCCTGGCTCAAGTACTGTAAGGCCACAACATGGTCCTTAGTACACACGTTTACTAGATTCTACCAGGTAGACGTCAGAAGTCAGGAGGATGTCGCCTTTGGGCGCAGTGTGTTGCAGGCCGCAAAAGAGCCTCATGCCTGATGGCGCCCAGCTTATGTATCCCTCCCCTCATTTGGCATTGCTTTGGGACGTCCCATTAGTAATGACTAAGTCGCTCTGTGTCCCGTGATGTACGAAAAAGAAAAAGGGATTTTTATAACAGCTTACCTGTAAAATCCTTTTCTTGGAGTACATCACGGGACACAGAGCTCCCACCCCTCTTTTTGGGACACTTATTGCTTGGCTACAAAACTGAGGTGCTCCCGGGTGGGAGGGGCTTATATAGGGGAGGGTACTTCCGGTTTGGAATTGGCCAGTGCCAACACCTGAAGGTAATCTATATAACCCATTAGTAATGACTAAGTCGCTCTTTGTCCCGTGATGTACTCCAAGAAAAGGATTTTACAGGTAAGCTGTTATAAAAATCCCTTTTTTTCTTAAATGTTTTACAATTAATTTTTATTTTATTCCTTTTTTTTTTTTTATCAGCCCTGTTGGGGGGCTTTGGTGAGATATCAGGGGTCTTAACAGACCTCTGACATCTCCCCTTTAAGACAGGGAAAGGGACTAGGGACAGATTCCCCAGTCCCTTTCTCAGCTGCGCTGCGCTGAAAATGAATGGAGAGAAGACAGCGGCTTCTCTCTCCATTCATAAACTGAAACATTGTAAACAAAGTTATCGATGTTTCAGTTATGTGAATGTACAGAGTCAGTGATCACTGACTCTGTACATTCCGAACAGTAATGCCGCGTACACACGATCATTTTTCCCGTCGGGAAAAATGAAATTTTTTCCTTTGGACGAGAAAAACGATCGTCTGTGGGCTTTTTGCCGTTTTCCCCTACGGGAAAAACGGCATTAATCACGATGAGAAAAATTAGAACATGTTCTAATTTTTCTCGTCGTTTTTCATGACATTTCTTCCGCGGCAGTGTTTCCCATAGGGAAACACTGCCGCGGAGCCCATAGACGATCGTTTTTCTCGTCATTTTAAAAAATGACGAGAAAAATGACCATGTGTGGGGAACAAGCAGTTCCCTCGTTTAAAATGTCATTATTCACGGCGGTTTTTAAACCGCCGTGAATAATGATCGTGTGTACGCGGCATAAGGAGCCGGATTTACTGGCTCTTACCTCCGTTCTCCATCCTGACAGTAAGAGGGGGTGGAGGAGGAGAACAGAGGGGGGCAGCAGCACGGAGGGGGACACAGAGGGGGGCGGCAGCATGGAGGGGGACACAGAGGGGGATGGAAGCATGGAGGGGGACACGGAGGGGAACGGCAGCATGGAGCGGGACATGGAGGGGGACGGCAGCATGGAGGGGGACACAGAGGGGGGCGGCAGCATGGAGGGGGACACAGAGGGGGGCAGCAGCATGGAGGGGGACACAGAGGGGGGCAGCAGCATGGAGGGGGACACAGAGGGGGGCGGCAGCATGGAGCGGGATATGGAGGGGGACACGGAGGGGAACGGCAGCATGAAGGGGGACATGGAGGGATACTGCAGCATGGAGGGAAAGAGCAGCATGGAGGGGGACACCGAGGAAGGGAGACAGCAGCAAAACGGAGGGGGGCTGGAGGAGGACACGAGGACAATCAGCGGTGATCGTGTGTGGGGGAGTTACAAGCACTGATCACCGCTGATTTTAAAGCAGCTGAAAGCCGTGCAGGGGAGAGAAGCAGAGAAACGACTTTTAAATCTATACAGCGGTGATCGGTGCTTTTAACTCCCCCACACACGATCACCGCTGACTGTACAAGTATCGGGTGAAGCATTGGGAGCATTTGCCCGAGTACAAGTACTCAGGCAAATGCTCGGAATCGGTACCGATACCGATACTGGTATCGGTATCGGGACAACCCTACTGGGGAGTAATTGGTCATCCACGTGTAGCGCACAGACCCCCTTTCACCTGTCTGCTTCGGCTCCTCTCAGGAAAAAGGGGCACACCGCACCACAAGCCCGTACCCTCCTGTGTTAAGAGGTTAGGCGGTGTTGATTTTGGGCCTTGTCTGCAGCCAGAGTATAAAGTCCTCCTGAGTATGATTCTCACCTCTACAGTGTGTAGGTGCAAGTCCTTGACTTCCCCAGGAACGTCCACACCAGCTGAAAGTCTAACTCAATATTTATTTTCCACTTGCACAACACATAGTCTCTTGGATAGAAGAAAGGCTGGAGCAAAGACACAGGACAGCTTTAAGGTGTGGAGGAGGTCCAGGCACAAACTTAGCTCAAATTTTTCTGACTGTTCAGGTTTCTCAAACAGTTTTGGCGCATGGTCTCTGCCACAGACCATGTGAATAAGGTCACTGCCACTGACCGGGCGAACAAGGTCACTGCCACTGACCTGATGAACCTTGGTTCCTTCCTAGAACATAGCCCCCCTCAGGGAGAAAACGTCCCCCCAGAGAGTCAACAGACCCCCTCCTTCACCGTGTTCACAGCACCGGTCCTTCGGAACAGATCCTCCCCTCTCCTAGGGTATGGGTCCCCTTGCAAGGCGGCACCCCGTACTCCTCGATCCCTCGCGGACCCCAGCCGAAGGCTGCTGGGCTCCGGGCCGTTACTGCAACTCCTGGGCCTCCATGCTCAGGCGAACAGGAACGGTTAGGTAGTACCTCACCCCAGGCTAAAGGTGCGTGAGGTGGAACTGGAACAAGGCCATCGGGCCTAGGGCACCCGGGCGTGGACGAATCACACACACCAAGGCCGAAGGCACCTGGGCGTGGATGAACCACACACACCCAGGCTGAAGGTGCCTGGGCGTGGACGAACGAACCCCTCTCAGATGTCTGCCCCTTGTATACCCTCTCCCGGCATGCACAGCAGGTTCCCCGCCCCACTGTACGGCTGCCAAGAGGGGACACAAAAGGCACAGCACTGCGCTCGCGGTTCAACCTTGGCCCAGAATGGCAGTGCCACCCACCGGCCACATGGAACACATCACCAGCATTAACCCCTGAGAACAAAAATGGTCCATGAAACCTATCAATTTAATGTGTCTAAGCCTGGTTACCACTCAGACACACTTCCCTTAAATTGAACACCCCGCTACACACACAAGTCTGATGCCAGCGTTCATCATGAAACTTGAACATTTAGTATGGCAGGCTGCTTTTCTTGACTAGTTTCAGGCCTGGCTATCTGCTCCGATTTCTGGCCAGTGTCAGTAGCATGTAGGGCAGCATACAGAGGTGATTAGTATATGGGGCAACGTATAGAGGTCAGTAGCATGTAGGGCAATGTACAGAGGCCAGTAGGATGTAGAGCAGATTACAGAGGTCAATAGCATGTAGGGCAGTGTACAGAGGTCATTAATATGTTTGGCTGGGGTCAGGAGGGTAAGGTATAGGGAGTCAAAAGAGCATGGTACTGGGGGGTCAGGAGAGAATGATGCTGGGGGATCAGGAGGGCACGGTGTAGCATGTAGGGCAGCGTACAGAGGTCAGAAGCGTACAGAGGTCATTAATATGTAGGGCTGGGGTCAGGAGGGCAAGGTATAGGGGGGGTCAAAAGGGCATAGTACTGGGGGGGTCAGGAGGGTATGGTGCTGGGGGTTCAGGAGAGAACGATGCTGGGGGATCAGGAGTGAATTTTACAGGGAGGGGGCACAGTGCAGGAGGGGGTCAGTAGGGCACAGTGGAGGGGGAAGTCAGGAGGGCATGGTACTGGGGGGTCAGGAGAGCACTGTACTGGGGGGTCAGGAGGGTATGGTACTGAGAGATGAACAGGGCACAGTAAATTGGGATCAGAACGGCTAGGGTGTCAAGAGGGCATGGCATTGGGGGGATCAGGAGGGAATGGTACTGGGGTGTCAGAAGGGCTAGGATGTCAGAAGGGCATGGTGCTGGTGGACAGGAGGGTATTGTGCCGTGGTGTCAGGAGGGCATGGTATTGGGTGGTCAGAAGGGAATGGTAATGTGGTGTCAGGAGGGCATGGTGCTGACTGGGGCATGAGGTGGGCTGGGGGTTTAGGAAGGGCACAGTGGTTGTTTTTTTAATGCAGAGTGGTGCTGGTAAGTAAGGTGCAGTGGCAAACCTACATGTCCTGGCACTGATCCCTGCCAGCAATCCTCTCTCACCTTCCCACCTGGCATCACCCACAAGCCCCTTGAATTGGGGAGGAGGGCCGGTGGGGATGAGCGCAGAAAAGGAAAAGCTTGGGTGTGTTTGAAATAGCTTGAGTGGGTTTGGGCTCTCTTCTCCAAAGGCTTTCCCCTCCCCGTAGCTGCATGGATGCAAGGGACGGGGGGCTGCCTCTGCAGCCTAGGATTGGGTGAGCCTGCACTGCTCTGGAGCTCTGAGAAGACCGGGTCGGCAACACTGGGATGATGGGTAGCTTGTAAAAGACTGGTTGCCAACCCCTGGTAGATCTATAGCCCTTATCAAATGCATTTGATTTTTTAAATACATGTAATAGTCTCTCCAATTTTTTTGTAAGTTTGTATAGGCTTATGATATTTTTAATGTGTGTTATATGTCTACAGTATGTATATAACCTGTAATGATACGAGACATACACGGATCAACCATAACATTATGACCATCTACCATCACATGCCTACCCACCTAATATTGAGTAGGTCCCCTTTTGCCGCCAAAAAAGCCCTGGGCCGTCAAGGTATGGACTCTACTAGACTTCTAAAGGTATGCTCTGGTATCTTGCACAAGCAAACCAAAAGAAAACACAACTCCCATCAACATTGTAAGATACATTTTTTGCTGCAGCTCTCATAGATTCCAAAACAAAAGAGGGAGAGAGAGCGCACACTTGCCCTAATGTAAAACCATTTATGAAATTAGTAATAAAAAAGCTTATTCAAAAGCACTCATATTAAGTACCATAGAGCAGGCACATAACAAGGTTCCTGGCTGCCTTGCCTGGATGGTAATGCTCTTCGTCGGTGGAGGGGATAACTGTGTGTGTTGCACAGCAGCCTAGATGATCCAAACACTCCCAGGGAAACCACCGCCACTGAGCCCAGCTTGTGGGACCTACTGCGCATGCGCCCGATGGACCCATGCCACCGAGAAGAGAGCTGTCAGTGAGAGGAACAGGAAACACATGATGGTTGCTATGACTCCACCATCTATCACCATGACAACCATCCTGTGTTTCCTGTTCCTCTCACTGACAGCTTCCTTCCTGTAGGTGTGCGGCACAGGGTCCCCCCGGGTGCATGCACAGTAGGTCCCGCACTTTCCCATTTTTTCTGTTTTTCTGCTTTCAACACATCAGCTTAAGGGACATGTTCACTTGCTGCCTAATATTTCCCACCCACTTCATTTCTCACTTGAATTACTCAGATCAGTGTGTGACCCAGGCAAAGCACTGCAACCTATTTCAGACCACAACCCCCTTCTCAGTGCATGTGCAACCTATTTTCCATAGGCCCTAATGGAAAAGGCAGCCAACTTAGAGGTGTACAAGTAGAAAATGTGACGATAAATAGGTCTGATGAACCCCACACTGAGTTGGGAGAACAGGAAAGTCATATTGCGCACAGTGCCACCATCATATCCTCAAAATTCCATCAGTGATGACGACAGTTCAATTTATATCTGTAGCCAGGTTCCCGACGGCTCTAGGTGTACATCCTCTGCCCGCCACCAGAAAGAGGATGATGCAAGGGGCAAAGGAATAGTAGGGGATGTAGTTCACCAGAGGCTGTGGAGGCAGATGAGCTCTAAACTACAATACCCTGGTTTCCCTGCACTAAAAGAAAGGAGAGAGCTGAGTTTTTCCAAGACAAATCTGGAGAAAATTAAGTCTTTGTCAAGGGGAAGCAGACCTGAGCGGACCTGTTGCTGGACCTGCTACATCAACACCAGAGACACAGCTACAGAGAGTCTTGTGCGGGGAACAAGAGAGATCAGACCTGCTGCTGATGCCAGTCTGCCTACCAGACAGTGAGGGACCATGGGGCTAAGCCGTGTGACCAGAGGCAAATCATTAAGGACCATATCTGCCGAGAGACTGAGGCTTCAAACCTGACTTCAGGGGACTGCAGACCCCTAAGTGATCTGGACCAGATCCCTGTGTAGCCTTATGAGGAATGTTTATGAATAATCTCCATTGGAAACTGGGAATATCGGTACATAGATGTATATATAAGTTAGAATTGAAATGTGTAGTATAAAATGTGTGTATCTGTAAGGGTTAACTTGGCTGGGATTGAGGGAAATCTAATTACCAGTCCTCTGTTGAATATGCACGAATGCTGGGTGACAAGGTGCTACGGAGTCCTCCTGTCTGATGAGGTAACTTCATATTCAAACAAGCCAGGAAGAAACCACATCTGAAACTTCTAATCTATGCGGCACCACCTTTATTCGCTAGATAAAGGCGTGTGTATTCTCCCATGTTAACGAACCAATATCCATTTAAGGGGTAATTTTTCCTAGCTAGTTCCATGTATAGCTAAGTGCCCCATTCAAGGGAAGTTAATGACCTCCGCTTTAATTAATTTATCTTCAAATCAAATTATCACTAAATTCCAGTAATGAGTGGGCTAGTGTGGGAAATTAATATAACGGCAGGAGGGAGGAGAGAGATAACAGTAACCAATCGTAGCCGCCCTGTTTTAGTCAATGGGAGAGGGCTCCATAAAAGGACCACCCCAATCAGTAGAGAGGGAGAGATGGGATGACCTGGACCCAGGAGTCATTAGAGGTAATTATCAGACCATCTCCCAGCACTTACAATATACTTGCGTTGTCATATGTTTGTCTGTCTATTTGTAATGTGATGTATATACTCTGTATTGTAACCTAATACTAATATTTACATACTTTGTGTTTGAAACTAATATTTACTCCCTTGCCTAAGACTGTAAATGTTTGCGGTATATTAGATAGACTAATAAAAATTCTCGAATAAATGCTTATTATATTGAAGCTTTCACTTCTTGTCCAAAGAACTCTTATTTAACCCATATCATATCTTTGAGATATTTAATCGTAAATATACAGGCGTAAATCGCAAGACCTATGTACCAGGAAGGGTGAACTGAACCACCTGTGCTTATCTCATCACTGACACAGTTTATGCAGGAGAGACTGCTCCTTGTCTAGCAGCCCATTAACTGTTTGTTGCACACTCTTAAAGGGACAGCTACACATACACCACCTTACAGAAGGGCCCCAACGAAAGCCAGCTAACACTGACAGTTATATGCCAGTCACCACCAGGGGTACCCCTTTATCAGGAACACATACCTGACAAAGGGTACTTCTTTGTCAGGAACCCATTGGGGCTGTAGTGTGTAGTGTGCACACAATGACCTTTATTTTTCTGGGTTTGGTGCAAACGGGGTTAAAGTATCGGCATCTGTTATATTTTGGTTTAATGTTTATATAGTTCAGTTACAGTGCCTTAAAAAAGTATTCATACCCCTTGAAATTTTCCACATTTTATCATCTTACAACCAAAAACGTAAATGTGTTGGTCTATCTCATAAAATCCCAATAAAATACAAAGTGGCACATAATTGTGAAGTGGAAGGAAAATAATAACTGTTTTTCAAAATTTGTTTACAAATAAATATGTGAAAAGTGTGGCGTGCATCTGTATTTAGCCCTCCTCAATACTTTGTAGAACCACCTTTCGCTCTAATTACAGTTGGGTATGTCAGCTTTGCACATCTAGAGAGTAAATTTTCTGCCCATTCTTCTTTGCAAAATAGCTCAAGCTCTGTCAGATGGGATGGAAAGCGTCTGTGAACAGCAGTTTTCAAGTCTTGCCACAGATTCTCAATTGGATTTAGGTCTGGACTTTGATTGGGCCATTCTAACACATGAATATGCTTTGATCTAAACCATTCTATTGTAGCTCCGGCTGTATTTGTCCTGCTGGAAGGTGAACCTCTGCCCCAGTCTCAAGTCTTTTGCAGACTCTAATGCCGCGTACACACGACCATTTTTCATGACGAGAAAAATGCCATTGGTCATTAAAAACTATCGTGTGTGGGCTCCAGAGCTTTTTTCACAACGTGAAAAATGGGCATTAAAAATTTGGAACATGCTCTAATTTTTACGACGTGATAAAAACACGCATGCTCAGAAGCAAGTGATGAGACGGGAGTGCTCGTTCTGGTAAAACTAGCGTTCGTAATGGAGATAGCACATTCGTCACGCTGTAACGGACTGAAGATCACGAGGCTGAAAAGCACGAATCGTCTCTCACCAAACTTTACTAACACAAGGATCAGCAAAAGCAGCCCAAAGGGTGGCGCCATCTGAATGGAACTTTCCCTTTATAGTGCCGTCGTACATTTCGTACGTCACCGCGCTTTACTCAAGCATTTTTTTCATGATCGTGTGTAGGCAGGGCAATCATGTCGAGAAAACCTTTGTTTTTTTCAATGACATTAAAAACGGTCGTGTGTATACGGCATGACAGGTTTTCCTCTAAAGGCCCATACACACGATCTGACTTTTTGACAACAACGGTCTGATGGACCTGTTTTATCGGACAATCCGACCATGTGTATGCTCCATCGGACGATTGTTTTCGGTTTTTCAACGGACAAATGTTCGCTGTGCTCGCTGTGCATGCTCTCAAACTTTCCGGCAACAAATGTCCGATGGAGGATAATCTGATCGTGTGTACACAAGTCCATAGGACTAAAGTCCAAAGTACAAACATGCATGCTCAGAACCAATGCTAAAGATCAGACAACAATAGCATGCCCAAATGGTGGCGGTAAAGAGCTGAAAAACCACGTGATTTGGTGAAAGTTGGCTGAAAATGTTCTGCCGTGTGAACAAGTTCACGGCCAATGCCCTTCGGACCAAAATCCACGGAAAAGTCAGATGGAAGTCCAATCGTGTGTATGAGGCTTTAGATTGCCCTGTATTTGGCTCTATTCATCTTCCCATCAACTCTGACCAGCTTCCCTGTCCCTGCTGAAGAACTGCATCCCCCACAACATGATGCTGCCACCACCTTGTTTTACGGTGGGGGATGGTGTGATCAGGGTGATGTGCTGTGTTAGTTTTCTGCCACACATAGCGTTTTGCTTTTAGGCCAAAAAGTTCAAGTTTGGTCTCATCTGACCAGAGCACCTTCTTTCATATGTTTGCAGTTTGCGAGAAGCCATGTGAGGGACACAGCAAACAGGACTTCTTATGGCTTTCTTCTCGCCACTCCTCCATAAAGGCCAGATTTGTGGAATGCACAAATAATAGTTGTCCTGTGGACAGATTCTCCTAGCTGAGCTGTGGATCTCTGCAGCTCCTCTAGAGTTACCATCTTGGCTGCTTCTCTGATTAATGCTCTCCTTGCCCGGCCTCTCAGTTTAGGTAGACGGCCATGTCTTGGTAGGTATGCAGTTGTGCCATACTCTTTCCATTTTCAGAAGATGGAGTGAACAGTGCTCTGTAAGATGTTCAAAGTTTGGTATATTTTTTTAACCAAACCCTGCTTTAAACTTTGCCACAACTTTATCCCTGACCTGCCTGGTGTGTTCCTTCGCCCTTATGATTCTGTTTGTTCACTAAGGTTCTCTAACAAACCTCTGAGGGCTTCACAGAACAGATGTATTAATACGGAGGTTAAATTACACATAGGTGAACTCTATTTTCTAATAAGGTGACCTCTGAAGGCAATTAGTTCCACTAGATTTTAGTTAGGGGTATCAGAGTAAAGGGCTGCTGAATACAAATGCACGCCACACTTTTCAGATATTTATTTGTAAAAAAATTTGGAAAACCATTTACCATTTTTCTTCTACTTTACAATTATGTGCCACTTGGTCTATCACATATGTAGCGGGTACTTTAAATTTAGGTGCGCATCTGGGTGGTAGTATGACCCAGGTGCACTGATTGTTAGAGAATTTGGGACCATTTCCAGTCGTGGAGGACTTCAGTGGTGTGCAGTTCCCTGTGGCCTGTGGGTGGCGCTTTCGCCCTTGGCCGGGGTTGAACCATCACTGCAGTGCTGTGCCCTTTTTGTCCTGTTTCGGCAGCAGCGGTACGGCGGGGCGGGGAACCTGCTGTGTTTGTCGGGAGAGGAGATAAAGGGGGCAGACGCCCTCAACACGGGATCAGTCATCGGAAATCAGAGCCGCGCCCAGAGTTCCGGACCCAGGTGCCCCTGACCTGGCCGGAGCGGGAGATGGAGTCCATCCCAGGCACCTTCAGCCTGGGGTGAGGTACTACCTAGAAGGCCTGGGGCCCAGTACCTTTGACTGGGTTCCGCAAGGGTGGAAGAGTCCGAGGGGCCCTAAGGTGTTGGGCGCTCGAATCTGAGATGAGGAGGCCAGGGAGCGTAACCCCTCCGAGCACTCCGGTGCAGCATTGTTGGTGATGGCGGGGCCTCTGGTAACTCTCTTGGAAGGATGTCTTCCCTCTGACAGGGGCTGCACTTAACGAAGGTAAATTCTGTTCCTTTCCTACACAGTCGGTGGCAGCGGCTGTGCGCCATAACCGTTGGTGACACCACAACGGTTAGTTCTATCTAAGGATTGTGCCTCGACCTACTCCCCACCTATACTGAACTGTTCTTTGGGTCACAACCTGTCTGCTGTTAAAGGACGATTTGTTGCTGTCAGAGAATAAATAAGAGTTGGACCTTTTCAGTGGTGTGGAACTCCAGTTACTGGGAGCAAAGGGGGGGTCATTTACAGAACGGACTTGGCTCTGGGTTATGCACACAGCCCGAAGGTAAACAGGTGTTGGCTTTCATCTCTACACATTAGAGGACATAGGCTGTAGTGTACCGCATCCTTCCTCCCCGATCCCCTAGACAAGACAGCAAGCCGAAAAGAAGAAGGGGTGAGAGGGGTGAGGCCGCTACACGTGGGGGCGTGTTATATGTGTGTTATACAGCTGGAGCTGAGAATGTCTACATTTGAACTTTGCTGCCCGGAGGAGTTCCGAGTAGATCGGCCATGTTGGCCAGCACGCCACGAGGCACACCATAGCTGCGCAGTTCGTGGTCGGGGAGAAGAGAAAGCCTGCGAACTAGTGCAGAGTATGGGAGGAGTCTGGCCATGTGGAAGGACACACGTGGAGATTCCGGCGCGAATTGGTCAGTGCGCAATGGAGCAGCAGACAGTCGGAATGACCTCAAGTGCCCCGTGGATTCCGGTTCCTTCCACCACGAGAATGACTTCCTTTGCTGCTCCGATTACAGACACAAAAATAAGACTAAGGCCCCGAGAAAGTTTGGCTCTGTAACACATGCAGAGACATAGAGGCCCTCGGTGTGATCTGTCCCAGCTGTTCGGGACTGGTGGTTCACTTGAAGCCGTTCAGGCGATGTGAGGCCTGCAAGGAGTTCCTCTTTGAGGTGGAGCCATCCACAGAAAGGCCCCGCGCCTTCCACCTCAACTGCCTGACAGGCACCGCTACTCCGGAGGGAGAGATCAAAGCCTATGCGGACATTCCTGCGTGCACTGACCGGGGCGAGGAGAAGGCCCCAGCGGAGACTGAGAAAGAGAAATCTGAGGATGCTGCCTCGGTCACCACAAGCTCCCTGCTCGCACCGTCGAAGAGGAAAGTGGGCCTGGTAAAGGCATCCTGTGGTCGTGGAAGAGCTTCGCCCCGTCGCTTGCCTGGCCTGGATGGATCGGGAGGGAAGAGCCCTGGACATCTCTGTTCTACTAAAGGCCCAGGTGAGCCAGGGGTTGGGACTGTGTGTGCGGTTGGAGGTGTCGGGAGTCCACAGCCGGTGGAGCCCGTTCAGGGGGCTGATTCCGTGTCCACTGGGAATTACCTGCCTGTGGAGTTTTATGACACCTCCGACCTGGAATCATTATCTGATGCTGGTGATGACGGGGAAATAGATGAGATTTTCCACAAGAAAGGTTGGGACAAGATGCCGCTACCCTCGTCCTGTGCAACAAGGGACCCACCCATGTTTACTGGGGATAGCGCACCCCAGGTGGAGGCCTCAGTGCCCGGGGACGAATCTGGTTCCCTGCCTTCCTCTTCACCTCCTGAATCACCTGCTGTTTCATCCACTCCTGTAACGGGAGTGCAACGCGCATCACTGCGGGCTCCTAAGCCCAAATCTACAGAGGTAGTTAAAGTACCTCGTCACCCAGAATCTATTGTCCTGCCTGGAGAAGGAGATCGTGCCACAATGCCACCTTTGGCCAGGTTGCAGCGACTCTTTTGCCAGAAGGTTGCCCGTGAATATGGATGGTAATACCCGTATTTACCCCGAGACTTGCTCTATGAGGTAGAGGTCTTGCGGCATCGGTGGTACAATGAATTCATCTGGACACAAATTAAGGTGCCCCACGCTCGCAGATACCTCTCATTCTCACCTACAGCTTCCAAGAGGTTCAGAGACTGTAAGGCAGAGTGGATGTTGGGTTGGCACATCCATGCGGACAGGGTGCTTATCTGTCGGAAGGATGGAGAGAATGTTGAGTATAATGTGGAGACCTTTGATAAGCACTTAAAGCCCCTGTTCCTGCCGCACCCAAAGTTTTTCCTCTAGGAGGAAAAGACTCCTTTGTTTTTTTTTCATTGCTGGATTTTCCGGAGTGTTTGCCGGGACACAAGGACTGTGCCCTAGTTTTCTTTTTGGGAGCTGTTACTGTTGTTTGTTCTCCCTTTTCCTTTCACCGCAAAGAAGACAGTGACTTTGGGGTGTAGCTAGCATAGGGCCACAGCACACAGAAGTAAAGAATTTATCTGGATTTGACCAAGTGTCTTTACCGCGGCATTACCACCAGGTGGCGGTGCTGCGCAACAGCTGTTTTTGTTTTTTTACACTTGCACCATACTTATTGGAGCGAATGGGTTTCTTTTCGGATAGACCCATTCATTCCAAGAAAACACACCCTGTGATAGGATGTATGTTTCTTTCCCCTCTGCAGGAGATTCATCTGTCAAGGCTGCTGAGAATGGAGTGGTCCTTAGATAGTAGAGAGGGGGGATGTAAATGTGTAAAATATTTAAAGTATTTTTGATAAGAGTTCATTGTTTTATATTTCTGTTTCCCTTCCCCATTTAGGTCCTGGAACAATTCACGACTAAGTTTTCAGCTTTGGTTCTATGTGTAGTTTGGTGTCTGGGTTGTACATATGTTACCACTCTTTGGGAGACATAGGTTTGCACCAGACACTGGGGACCAGTGTCAAATCACTAGGGGGAGAGTGTAGCGGGTACTTTAAATTTAGGGGCGCATCTGGGTGGTAGTATGACCCGGATGCACTGATTGTTAGGGAATTTGGGACCATTTCCAGTATTGACAGACTGCAGTGGTGTGCAGTTCCCTGCGGCCTGTGGGTGGCGCTGTCGCCCTGGGCCGTGGTTGAACCATCACTGCAGTGCTGTGCCCTTTTTGTCCTGTTTCGGCAGTGGTACGGTGGGGCGGGGAACCTGCTGTGCCTGTCGGGAGAGGAGATAAAGGGGGCAGATGCCCTCAACACGGGGTCAGTCGTCGATCAGAGCCGCGCCCAGGCACCTTCAGCCTGGGTGCTGGCGTTCCGGAGTTCCGGGCCCAGGTGCCCTTGACCTGGCCGGAGCGGGAGATGGAGTCCATCCCAGGCACCTTCAGCCTGGGGTGAGGTACTACCAGAGGCCTGGGGCCCAGTACCTTCGACTGGGTTCCACAAGGGTGGAAGAGTCCGAGGGGCCCTAAGGTGTTGGGCGCTCAAATCTGAGATGAGGAGGCCAGGGAGCGTAACCCCTCCGAACAGTCCGGTGCAGCATTGCTGGTGACGGCGGGGCCTCTGGTAACTCTCTTGGAAGGATGTCTTCCCTCTGACAGGGGCTGCACTTAGCGAAGGTAAATTCTGTTCCTTTCCTACACGGTCGGTGGCAGCGGCTTTGCGCCATAACCGTTGGTGACACCACAACGGTTAGTTCTATCTAAGGATTGTGCCTCGACCTACTCCCCACCTATACTGAACTGTTCTTTGGGTCACAACCTGTCTGCTGTTAAAGGACGATTTGTTGCTGTCAGAGAATAAATAAGAGTTGGACCTTTTCAGTGGTGTGGAACTCCAGTTACTGGGAGCAAAGGGGGGGTCATTTACAGAACGGACTTGGCTCTGGGTTATGCACACAGCCCGAAGGTAAACAGGTGTTGGCTTTCACCTCTACACATTGGAGGACATAGGCCGTAGTGTACCGCACCCTTCCTCCCTGATCCCCCTAGACAAGACAGCAAGCCGAGAAGAAGAAGGGGTGAGAGGGGTGAGGCCGCTACACATAAAATCCCAAAATAAATACATTTACGTTTTTGGTAGTACAAGACAAAATGTGGAAAATGTCAAGGGGGTATGAATACTTTTTTAAGGCACTGTACTTGCCATCTTGTGGGTCAATGTTCACTTTACCTAGTACAGCATCTTTGAATCTGTTCCTTTGCCTGATTAATGATGTATGTATTGTTTAACTGCACTGCCTTAATATATTTTAATCTACCATCAGTTGTTTGTGGCCTATTTCTGTGTACTGTTATTGAATCCTAGCATACTTTTACGTTACACAGGTCTGAGCAGGCTCCAACTTAAAACCAGGTGTATAGGGGGAACCAAGCAGCTTAAGAGTCATGGCAGAACAAAGAACCCATCATATCCAGCAGCTCCTGTGGGGGTAAGCGCTACATATATCTTGCGTTAGTGGTAGAGAAAGTGACACATTTTAAGAGTGCTTCATTCTGGTCTGTGACATTTTAAAACAGCTTAGTCAGCTCAAGACACAAAGGAGAACCAACATATATCCCATTAAAGCACCTTGCAGAGGACACAGGCCCACTAAAGCCCTGTACACACGATCGGATTTCCTATGGTTTTTAAACCAATAGATTTTTCCATCGGAAAACCAATGAAGCTGACTTCCATCAGTCTTGCCTACACACCATCAGTCAAAAAACCGACCGTTCCAAGCGCGGTGACATAAAACACTCCGATGAGCCGAGAAAAATTAAGTTCAATGCTTCTGAGCATGCGTCGACTTGATTCTGAGCATGCGTGGGTTTTTTAACTGATGGACTTGCCCATAGACGATCGGAATTTGCTATCAGTTTTTTACCCATCGGAAAAATGTAAAACATGTTCTATTTTTTGACACCGATGGAAAAAAGACCAATGGGGCCCATACATGATCGGTTTGTCCTGATGAAAAAAATCAATCGGACTGTTTTTAACGATAAAACCGATCGTGTGTACGCGGCTTAAGAGGTATGCAGCAGCGTCATTAGGCCCCAATTAGCAGACTGTCGTAAGCCTCTATTAAGTCAGAGCCTGCTAATTAACCACTTGTCCCCCGCCCACTGTCAATTGACGGCGGGCGGAGGATACTCTCGTTCTGGGAGGACGTCATATGACGTCCTCCCTTTAAAACGAGCTAGGAGGCGCGCGCTTGCCGCCAGCGGCGCGCGCGCGCGCCCGCCGCGTTCACAAGGCCCCGGTGCGCGTGCCCGGCGGCCGCGATTGCCGCCGGGCACTCGCCATTGCCCGGAAAACGAGCAGGAAAGTGGATCTCTGTGTGTAAACACAGAGATCCACGTCCTGTGAGGGAGAGGGGACCGATGGTGTGTCCCTTGTACATAGGGTGTGTCCCTTGTACACCTCCCCCAGTCAGTCCTCTCCCCCCACAGTAAGAACACATTGAGGGAACATATGTAACCCCTTCCCGCCCCCTAGTGGTTAACCCCTTCCCTGCCAATCACATTTATACAGTAATCAATGCATTTTTATAGCAGGGATCGCTGTATAAACGTGAATGGTCCCAAAAATGTGTCAAAAGTGTCCGATGTGTCCGCCGCAATATCACAGTCACAATAAAAAATCGCAGATCGCCGCCATTACTAATAAAAAAATAAAAAATAAAAATGCTATAAATCTATCCCCTATTTTGTACACGCTATAACTTTTGCGCAAACCAATCAATACGCGCTTATTGCGATTTTTTTTTTTACCAAAAATATGTAGAAGAATACGTATCGGCCTAAACTGAGGAAAATTTTATTTAAAAAAAAAAATGGGTATTTATTATAGCAAAAAGTAAAAAATTGTGTTTTTTTTCCCAAACTGGACGCTCTTCTTTTGTTTATAGCGCAAAAAATAAAAACCGCAGAGGTGATCAAATACCACCAAAAGAAAGCTCTATTTGTGGGAAAAAAAGGAAGCAAATTTCGTTTGGGAGCCACGTCGCACGACCGCGCAATTGTCATTCAAAGTGTGACAGCGCTGAAAGCTGAAAAATGGCTTGGGCAGGAAGGGGGTTTTCGTGCACAGTAGAGAAGTGGTTAAAGTATAACTAAAGGCAAAACAGTTTTTAACGTTTTGGATAGCGTGGAGAGGAATTAGAACACCTGCCAGATTATTATTGTTGTCTGTGCCACCGTTAGGGAAATTGACCCTCTCTATTTGTCCTGTTTACCATTAGCATTCAAAGTAAAAGTAAAAGAAAATCCCAAATTTTGGGTTGTCACCAGAAAAGTAATAGAGGGGAAATCTTCCAATGGGGACACTAGTTCTGGGGAGCCCTAAGGAATTCCCTTAATTTGCAGGGATTTAGGCTGGGTTCACACTATTGCGAATTGGATGTGGGTTTCGCCGCATCCAATTTGCATAGCAGGAGATTGTGACTGGCTCTCTATGGAGCCAGTTCCCACATCTCCGCAGCGGCTCCGGTGAAGATCGCACCAGAGCTCTGTGCGTCTTATGGTCTGTTTCCGGCCCGAATTCAGCCCAAAATCCGGGCTGAATTCGGACCTGAAACGGCGAATGGAGATGCACCGGATTCCTGCTGTGAGCCGCTGTGCTCTCCAGTGTGAACCCGGCCTAACTCTGACTTCTTGTTTGCCTATGAGACAGGGAGTGAAGGAAAATCTCTGCAATCAGACACAGGCGTAAAAAAAATCTGACAGGGGTTATAACCCCCCCCCCCCACCCTTGCTCTTTCCAAAATGAAAAAAAAAAGTTTTGCCTATAGTTCTACTTTAAGCTAGAAACATTTATTGCAGCCATGTCATGAAATTATTTAGATGCAATACACATCTATAAGTCTGGTTTTATTTGACCAGAAACTGCTTTATAGGGCTGAACTTCCAACTCTACAGAAAAATCCCAAATTCCTACTTTGATAAAAAAACAAATCAGGTAGACACCAAACACGTGTATATTACAAGGGGCAGAAGTCTAACAAAACACATTTGCTCTTCTATGTGTAGCGGGGGCTCCTTTAAGGTAGGGTGACCAGACATCCCCTGTTTCAGGGGACAGTCCCCGGATTGAGGACACTGTCCCCGGACCAAGTCTGTCCCCGGTTTTGTCCCCGGATTGGATTTGAACAGGGGCTGGGCCAATTTCAAAGACAGTGAGTGCAGAATAAAAAAAAAAAGCATTCTGAATTACACCCCTCTGCTCCGCTGCTCCTACTAGTTTAGGGGGGTGTATTTTTTTATGTATATTATGTGCCCCTTTCTGATGATCATGGTCGGAGCAGAGGGAATATTTCTTCAGTTTCGGGTGCCCATTCAGCTCCGCTCCCATGTTCTTTTGCCTTGGCTCAAGTCCCGGCCAGCCGCCTGCCTGCTTATCTCCTTGCCTTCCTTGGCGGAGTGATCTTCCTCCGCTCCCCACCCAGTAGTAGCCGCGGCCCGGAGAGTAATGCCTCATACACACGACAGGTTTTCCCGACGAGAAAACTGAAATTTTTTAGATTGGTCGTGAAAACCGGTCATGTGTATGCTCCATAGCAGTTTTCCCGATGAGAAAACTGCCCACAAAAAAATTAGAACCTGCTCTATTTTTTCCCGTCGTGTTTCCCATCAGTTTTTTTTTTTTTTCTCGTTGCTAAAACCGCTCGTGTGTATGCTTTTCCGAGGGGAAAAAAAAACGCTCATGCTCGGAATCAAGTATGAGACGGGAGCGCTCGTTCTGGTAAAACTAGCATTTGAAATGGAGATAGCACATTCGTCACGCTGTAACGGACTGAAAAGCACAAGGCTGAAAAGCGCGAATCATCTCTCACCAAACTTTACTAACACGAGGATCAGCAAAAGCAGCCCAAAGGGTGGCGCCATCCGAATGGAACTTCCCCTTTATAGTGCCGTCGTATGTGTTGTACGTCACCGCGCTTTGGTCGAGCGTTTTTTTTAGCCTGAACGTGTGTATGCAAGGCAGGCTTGAGAGGAATCACGTTGGGAAAAATGTTGGTTTTTGGCATGTCAGGAAAACCGGTTGTGTGTACGAGGCATTAGACTTGATAGGCTGTGAGGCGGGCGGCGGCGGCGACGGGCAGAGAGTCGCTGATTGCCGCCATTACTGGTAAAAAAAAAAATGTCCCCGGATTTCATTTTAAAAATCTGGTCACCTTACTTTAAGGCCCCGGGACTACGTTACCCAGAACCCCATCCGGCCTCAGGGGAAAGTTTCCACCGCAGAGACTCATGGGAGAGGCTATTTAAGGAAGAGGCGAGGCGGAGCTCGGCCTCTTTGGACACCGCGCTGCAAGCAACCAGTCTTACTGTGCGGATCTGCTGCGGTGCAAGGCCCGAAGCCTGGGGCCTTGCGTGACTTCCGAAGAGCCTTCCACCCCACTGCAGAGCCTGGGTGGATCCTGACTTGTCGAGTGAGGACATCAGTTCGATCGGGGACCCGATCGTGGCAGACGCTGTGTGCGGATACACAGCAGGTGGAAGTCCCGGACTGGGATCGCGTCCGGAGTGGTGAGCGGGCACCTACCCAGACCAATAGACTGTGTCGTGTTCAGGCCTATAGAACTGCATAGGCCCACAGTTTGTTTATCTGCTGTTCCACGGGGGGACCGGTAGCAGGACAGAGCTGAAGTGTCCCCCCCCCCCAGTATAGTTGTTCCAAGTTACTGCCCGTTGTGGATTACAAACTAGAATTTCATCAAGTGCACCACCGAAAGCTGGCATGCGAAGAAATCCTTATAGGAAGTGACTGAGATTTACTCCATGTCAGGCCTGACTCGGGTGGGGAGATCGTATATTGTTTAGTGCGCCATAGGGCGCGCACACCATAATAGCTACGCGTGGTGGAGTACCGCGCAGCGCCTTTATAGTGTGCTGAATTGATTGCTGCAGGGCTCTGCAAGCCAGTTGCATGTGTGATGTTATACCTATGCTTACCATAAGAGTAAAACCGTTATAATCAATCTCTCGCCTTAGTGTGTTGTCTTACTGCTTAGAGATTAATTCATGCAATACAATTGAATGTGGTATAAGTATAGCCCTAGACTAACTGTGCCAGCGTGGGTCGAGTAAGATTGCCGGGGTTGTCGGTACTGCACACAGGGCCCGAAAACAAACCAGCGGCTCTCTTAACTGGGGGTAGCGCTACACGTGGGGGCTCTCGAGTCCGGGATCCTGGTGCAGCAAGTAACGCGCGAAAAAGTACCAGCATGGACCCATCGGAAGTATTCAAGTGGTGCAAGGTGGTCAGCACAGATCCAGGAGGGGTAGTAGTTATAGAACTCCCAGGGATCTGGCAAGAAGAAGCGGCGAAGCAGCTAGTGACGTCGCTGTCCCCGCACCAGAAGGCATGGATAGTGGATGTCAGGTCGAATTCTTCGCTGACGCACGCACTGATGGATTCTTGAAGTCTTCCGGGACTCCATCCTTTCACTCTAAGTATAAAAGCGACAGATGATCAAACCTATAGCCTAATACACGCACTGCCGCCTACACAAGGAGGATGGCCTCAGACACCAAAACTATCACCACCCACCCCAAAAACAGTAAAAAGGGAGAAGAAAGAGAGTCCCGGGTTGCCGCAGGGCACCCTCAGCACCGATCTATGCGCGGTCCTGGAGGAAATTATAGCCCAGTGTAAGAAAGACCCTCCAGATTACCAAATGTCAGGATACCGAAAACTCAGAATGTTTTCAGGGAGGAAACCTGTACCATCGGGTGAAGAGAGGTTTGAGGAGTGGTTAGACGGTGCCACTCAGGCCTTAGAAGAATGGGAAGTCCCAGACCACAGAAAGAAGCAGAGAATTGCTGAGAGCTTGAAGGGACCTGCTCTAGAGGCCATACGCAACCTTAAGATGAGCAAGACAGACTGTGATGCGCAGGACTATCTGGACATCCTGCAGAATGTGTTTGGTGGAACAGAGAAAATCACTGAGCTCACTTACCAGCTGGAGCACTGCTACCAAAAGGCAGGAGAAAAACTGTCAGATTTCATGAAGCGCCTGGATAAAATACTGCACAAGATGATCCTTAAGAAGGGGATTGATCCGCGGAAGGTGGATGAGGCCCGTGTTCAGCAGGTGATGGGAGGATCTCAGCCCCTGGACCCCATCGCACTGGCGCTACGTACAAGACAGGACGGGAAGAGCCTGGAGTACCCTGACTTGATCCGAGTAGTCAGAGAAGAAGAAGCTATGCTGGAGGAGAAGAAGAGGAGCCAACCAGTTGAGACGGTGAATCCTCTTCCCGTGATGGTCAGGACGGCCATGACCCTGGAAAGAGACGCAGAGGTGGATACCTTGAAGTCACAAATGTCCCAAGTGTTGGGGATGCTGACCTCCCTGATGGAAAAGGAGTCAAGGGTACCAGAGAGGGTAAGCCCAAGGAAGGAGCTGTTTCCAAATACCTCAGCGCCCGCATCCCTGGAAGATAGGGGGGATATGACTTGTTTCAACTGCGGAGGGATTGGCCACACTGCCAGAGTGTGTTCCAGTCCCAAGAAGAAGAGAATGAATAACCGCAAGCCGCCTGAAAACTTCAGCGGGCCCCGGTGAAGGAGTCAGCCGGGTGCCCATCACCTTCAGTGAGCTCCAAACTGAATAAGAAGCACATGAGAGGAGTGGACAAGACCCCTCACAAGAAACATAAGGTTCCTCAGAGGGAACGCACTCCAAAGAAAGACAGTAATGTCCCTCAGCGGGTAGCTACACCCATAAAAAGGGGGGAGATCAATGCATACCAGGCCCAAGAGAGACTTAAGTCCAGGGACAAATGGAAGAAAGAAAGCCAAAAAGGGAAATGCAAAGATCAAAGGAAAGAAACCCCTTTGAAGCGGTATCCAGAGAAGCTGGTGGGCCCCTCCCCAATAGTATCTATACAAGTGGAGGGAGTTTACACAAGAGCCATATTGGATACTGGGGCGCAGGTGACCCTGCTGTATCGGGACTTTTATGACAGGCATCTGAGTCACCTACCCATCCAGCAGATTGAAGAGTTGGAGATATGGGGAATTGGGACAGAGAGCTTCCCTTATGATGGCTATTTGCCCATAAAACTGACTTTTGACCAGTCCATAGCCGGAAAGGCTGAAGTGTTCGACACCTTAGCTGTGGTGTGCCCCCGACCGCCTGGAGCTAACAAGAGTTCCTTAATAATAGGGACCAACACGGATCTGGTCCGAAGACTTCTGGCCCCACTGACAAGAAGGAAGAATCCCACAGTCACTGAGATCCACCCAATGTTGAAGACCGCCTACCATTGGCTGATCTTGGAACAGAAGGCCCCGGAAGAGGGGGTAGGGAAGGTCTGGAGACTGGGAAGAAGGGGGATAGTGCTGCAGCCTGGTGAAGTAACCTGCCTGAAAGCCACAGTGAAACTCACTTGGGAGCAGCCTGACCCTTTTGTCATGTTGGAACCCGATCCAACGGAAGAATTTTCGGGCTTAGAAGTAGTCCCAGAAGTGGTCCTGGTGAGGGCTCTGAAGAAGGCCCACTGTAAAGTGCCTGTGAGTGTCAGAAACACCACAGATGGTCCCATGGAGATCCCAGCCAGGTTGTTGCTGGGCCGGGTGAGCCCAGCTACACCAGTTGCTTCATCAGATGTGGAGAAGACAGATGGAGAAAGTACTGTGTGGGAGAAACTTTTTATGGAGAACCCAAACCTGCCAAGGGCTTGGAAAGAGAGAGCAAAGGCACAGTTGACCAGGTGGGAAAGGATCTTTTCCCATGATGAATTTGATGTGGGGTGTGCTAGGAGTGCCACCCATCGAATCCTCCTCCAGGAAGACAAGCCCTTCAGGGAGAGGGTTAGGCGGGTTCCGTTGGCAGACCTCGAAGATTTGAGGGAGCAGCTCGCCGAGCTCAAGCGAACAGGGGTGATTCGAGAATCTCCCCCCATAGTGGTGGTCCGGAAGAAGAATGGGTCATTGAGGCTGTGCATAGACTATAGGACCCTCAACCGGAGAACCACACCGTATCAGTATACCACTCCGAGGATAGAGGATGCCCTACAGAGCTTGTCTGGAGCCAAGTGGTTCAGTGTTATGGACCTCAAGAGCGGGTACTATCAGATCCCGATGCATCCAGAAGACAAAGAAAAGACAGCTTTCATAACCCCGGTGAGGTTCTTCGAATTCAACCGGATGCATCAAGGCCTGTCTGGAGCTCCAGCCACCTTCCAAAGACTCATGGAGAAGACTGTGGGAGACATGAACCTCATCGAAGTCCTCGTATACTTGGATGACATCATTGTCTTCGGAAGAACTTTGGAGGAACATGAAGAAAGGCTGGAGAAGGTTTTGAAGAGACTGAGTGAGCAAGGACTCAAGCTCTCACCTGAAAAATGACAATTTTATCAGTCTTCATTCAACTATCTGGGACACATAGTGTCTGAAGATGGGGTGGCCACAGACCCTGGAAAATTGGAGGCAGTCACCTCCTGGCCAAGGCCCACCACCGTGACAGAACTCAGGTCCTTCCTGGGATTCTGTTCCTATTACAGGAGGTTTGTGGAGGGGTTTGCCCCGGATAGCCAGGCCCTTGAATGAGCTGCTGAAGACGGAGGGGGAAGAGGATGACTCGGGCGCCAGAAAGCCGGGGGAGTCAGTCAAGGACCAGTGGAATGAGAAGTGTGAAGACGCCTTCCAGATGCTGAAAAAGAACTTAACCACTGCCCCTGTTCTGGCCTACGCAGACCCAAAGAAGCCCTATGAGCTCCACGTAGATGCCAGCCATGATGGTTTGGGAGGAGTGCTCTACCAGGAGCATGAAGGGCAACTGAGACCTGTTGCGTATGTGAGCAGAAGCCTGACCCCCTCCGAAAAGAACTATCCTACTCATAAATTGGAGTTCCTGGCCCTCAAGTGGGCTGTCGTTGACAAACTCCGAGATTATCTGTATGGGGCAGACTTCACTGTAAAAACGGACAACAATCCCCTTACCTACCTTTTTACCGCAGCAAAGCTGGACGCCACAGGACATAGATGGCTGGCGGCGCTGTCTGCCTTCAATTTCAGCCTGAAATACAGACCTGGGGCGGGAAATCGAGATGCGGACGCCTTGTCCTGAAGATCTCACGTCCCCACCTGCAGTATAGAAGACTGGACCCAAGTGGCACCCGACGGGGTGCGGGTCCTCTGTCAAGGGGCTGAACTTCAAGCCCAGGGAGGCTCAAGAGCAGAAGAGATAGGGGTTACCATAGTAGGAGTTCCCAAGCAATACTGTGAGGTAACCCAACTGGGAGAAGATAACTTACCAAAACTGTCCAAAAAGGAGTTGAGATCCGACCAATTGGAAGACCCTATGGGGAGATTGGTCCTAGAGGCACTGGAGAACCAGGATCCGAACAGACTCCTACGTCACCCCTCAAAGGAAGCTCGCCTGTTGAAGGAGTGGAACAGGTTGCAGGTGCATCAAGTGGTGGTCTACCGAAGGGGTCCCTCTGATGACCTGGAAGACAAATGGCAGTTGTTCCTGCCCGAGAAACACAGAGAGACTGTCATGATTGCTCTGCATGACAACCATGGCCACCTAGGGGCGGAAAGGACTTTCCAACTCGTTAGGGACCGTTTCTATTGGCCCTGCATGAGGTCTGAAGTTGAAGAATACTGCTATTCATGTGCACGATGCATCCAGAGAAAGACTTTGTAGATGGCCCATTGGGGCAGCTTGATGGGGCAAAGTCAAAGCCCTCTTGATCTGGTATGCATTGATTTTCTCTGCCTCGAACCCGACCTGAGTGGACTAGGAAATGTTCTGGTAGTAACCGACCATTTCACCCGGTATGCCCAGGCCTTCCCAACCAAAGACCAGAAGGCCTCCACTGTGGCCAAGGTACTTATGGAGAAATACTTCATACACTACGGGCTACCACAACGGCTCCATTCAGACCAAGGAAGGGATTTTGAAAGTCGACTGATACGAAAGCTCCTGGATACCTTGGGGATTAAGAAGACAAGGACTACCCCCTATCATTCACAAGGTGATGCTCAGCCGGTGAAAAGAAGCAACATTGGAGTAACCACATAGTGGCCCTTGTGCATGCATACAATAGCACTATCAGCGACGCTACAGGATACTCACCCTATAGACTCATGTTCGGGAGAGAAGCAAGACTGCCAGTGGATCTGGCCTTTGGCACCTCTATAGACCATTGTTCTGCTGCTTCCCACAAGGGATATGTCGATAGACTCAGACGTAATTTGAAAGTGGCCTATGAGCAGGCCCAGGTGGCCTCGGAGCAAAGGGGGGCCCGCAACAAGAGAAATTTTGATCTAAAGGTTAGGATCCAAGATCTACAACCAGGAGACAGAGTGTTGCTGCGGAACTTGGGAATCCCTGGAAAACACAAGCTTGCAGACAGATGGAGACCTGAACCTTATGTTGTTTGCAAAAGACTACCGGGCCTACCCGTTTACAGACTTAAACCAGAAGGAAAGTTGGGGCCTTTGAAGACCTGGCATCGGAACCACCTACTTCCACTAGCTGAGGCGGTTCGGATACCCCCTATGATGGATTCCCCTGAACCCACGTCCATTCTGGACACTCCCAGACCCAACACTCGGTCTCAGACCCCTCGGACCGAGGATACAGAAGACTCGGAGATAAGTGAAGATGAGGGAGAAGAACTTGGTTGGCTTTGGCCTTCCCAGGCCCCGGCAACTTCAGCTATTGATCTTCCACCTGACGAAGATACCGAAGATCAAACACTGAATGCAGAAGCTACTGAGTTCATCCCGTCCAGTCCTTGGTCAGATGCTTGGGAGAGTGCCTGTGAGTTAATCCCAGAGGAAGATCCAAGGGAAGCCATGTACCTCCCTGCTCGGGAGTCCAAGGCTCCCGAACCAGAGGAAATTCCTAAGTCAGTCACAGAAGAAGAACCTGTTTCAACAGAAAGTCCAAGAGGACAGAGGAAGCGAAGAGCCATAAAACCTCCCAGGAGATTAACCTACCCACAAATGAAGACACTGTGGTCACTGCCAGAAGGAGTATGGAAGACCCTGACCCTCCCACTGTTCATTTGGTGGGAGGCAACCCCAACTCACTCTCTGGCACAGTTAGACAGGATACTGATGATAGTGTGTCCTGTGGGCAGGGGAGTTCACTACCTCGGTTTTGGTGGGAATTTCCTCTGCCGACATCATATGAAACTTTGATTGATGTTGTACGTTCTGTAATTTAAGGTTATGTTATCTTTGGGGACCAAAGAGTTTAAGTGGGGGGAGTGTGTAGCGGGGTCCCCTTTAACTACGTTACCCAGAACCCCATCCAGCCTCAGGGGAAAGTTTCCACCGCAGAGACTCATGGGAGAGGCTATTTAAGGAAGAGGCGAGGCGGAGCTCGGCCTCTTTGGACACCGCGCTGCAAGCAACCAGTCTTCCTGTGCGGATCTGCTGTGGTACGAAGCCTGGGGCCTTGCGTGACTTCCGAAGAGCCTTCCACCCCACTGCGGAGCCTGGGTGGATCCTGACTTGTCGAGTGAGGACATCAGTTGGATCGGGGACCCGATCGTGGCAGACGCTGTGTGCGGATACACAGCAGGTGGAAGTCCCAGGCTGGGATTGCGTCCGGAGTGGTGAGTGGGCACCTGCCCAGACCAATAGACTGTGTCGTGTTCAGGCCTATAGAACTGCATAGGCCCACAGTTCGTTTATCTGCTGTTCCACGGGGGGACCAGTAGCAGGACAGAGTTGAAGTGTCCCCCCCCCAGTATAGTTGTTCCAAGTTACTGCCCGTTGTGGATTACAAACTAGAACTTCATCAAGTGCACCACCGAAAGCTGGCATGCGAAGAAATCCTTATAGGAAGTGACTGAGATTTTCTCCATGTCAGGCCTGACTCGGGTGGGGAGATAGTATATTTTTTAGTGCGCCATAGGGCGCGCACACCATAATAGCTACGTGTGGTGGAGTACCGCGCAGCGCCATTATAGTGTGCTGAATTGATTGCTGCAGGGCTCTGCAAGCCAGTTGCATGTGTGATGTTATACCTATGCTATTTACCATAAGAGTAAAACCGTTATAATCAATCTCTCGCCTTAGTGTGTTGTCTTACTGCTTAGAGATTAATTCATGCAATACAATTGAATGTGGTATAAGTATAGCCCTAGACTAACTGTGCCAGCGTGGGTCGAGTAAGATTACCGGGGGTTGGCGGTACTGCACACAGGGCCCGAAAACAAACCAGCGGCTCTCTTAACTGGGGGTAGCGCTACATATGCAAAATATATATAGGATTTAGATCGTATTTTGTTTATACTGAATTGTAATTTCATTCTGTTTAATAATATGTTGGTTGTTGTGACACCTTGTCATGTGAAAATCTAGATATAGTTGGAAAAGGATTGTCTACTGGAACATAAACACTTCAGCACACCCCTCAGACCCTTTGATTGGTTGTGTCGTTTTGTAAATACCCTCCTCATGAGGCTGAAAAGATGGCCGCATCTGCAGCTCAATAGCTCTTGATTTCCTGGCTACCGGCTTTTTAACCACCCTTCTTGTGTGCTCCCTTGCTAGCCTATGGTGTGCGTCTGTCTCCCGAGTTTTGGGGACACATGATCCTCCAATCCCAGTGCTGTGGCTGGCGGTCTCCTGTCACAGACCTGCAGCTCCATTGTTGCCTTCTGCCACGGACTCCTACAGCCCTCACAGCCCCCCTGGCACATCCCTTCCATCACTGGTTTTGGTCTTTCAACTAGCAGCTGTGTGCACTGCACAGCACCATTTAAGACTTAAAATTGTGCTTTAATGAAACAGCAATTTAAACTGGATTTCCTTGTCCCCTGTGGATCCTAGGTGCTGGTTAGTGCATCAACTTGACACAGTCCATTCCACAGACTATTTTCATAGGACCACTCTGGAGCGCCTTCCTTGACTGCGTGTTTTTGTATATTGTCTTTACCACTATCCCAGTGGTCACTCTGATGCTGCCCAGCAAAGTCCACATACCAGGCTTTGCACCTTTCTCTGGCTGCTTATATGGATCCACATTGTGATACTGCAGTATAGCGCCTTACATTCTTTTGTATTATGGGTGCATATATTTAAAACCTACATTGCATCTTTACCGCATTATACAAGATTTTAACTGTATCTCAAGCACACCCACTTGTGCAGAGACTATAGCATGCCTATACTACATGCAGGTTAATTGGGACTGTCGTTAAGGACACTGACTCTTAAAAGGCCCCAACAATGGCCGGCAGAGAAACATCCCAAAGGACTGCCCTTCCTGTAATAATTATTTTGCAAGCCTCCTTTGGTCCCCTGCCCTCTCCGTTACCATCCTCCTGTTCTTTTGGACAGTGCATACCCAATTGGTCTAGGACCATCATCGCTGCATAATTGCGCTCTGGCAATATAGTTCCAGTGCTCGATAGATTAAACTTTACTACTGCTCACTGCTGCACTTGAGGTGACCTTGCTACTGTTTATGCTGATTTGGACATCAAATGCCATCTTATGCCTAGTCCTTACTAGGAATCACTTTGTATGCTAAATTGTGTTATTACCATTGTTAATCCATTTTACGCTTGCCTACTTACCAACCATATTGGGTGACAATATATTAAGTTTGCCTTTACTACCTGGTTTGATGCCTGTTTTATTTGCTATAGCCCTACTGTTGTGTATAGCTTGAGTGTACAAACATACAATATCACTGAGTGTGTCAGAGGGGCTGGGATTCTTGAGAAGGTCAAGGAAAAAACAGAGGACCCATCCTATGCAGAGGCTCCTACGGGGGTAACGCTACACAAGGATTTGCTTTTTGCCAATGAAGATTCAGTATATGCCAAATCTTGAGTACATGTCATGTCCCATTTAAAAAATGTTACAATTAGCCTTGATCCTTTTTTTTTTATATAATACCCAATTTGGAAACCACCCTGTGGTGAATTCTTGACACAATGGAGAATACATTTATATGTATATGATACTGGATACATTTACTTTTGTATGTCACTTATGAGACATTTAAATGCGAGATACAAGGACATTCATTTTTTTTTTTTTATATATATAAGATTTCTTATCTTGTTGTGATCCGGTGAATTTAATATCAAAAGGCCTTGTACCTTATAACAAGGCGTTTTTTGATAAAAAATAATAGATTTTTTTTTTCTTGGGCTAATATTGACCTTTTTTTGAGATACCTTAACCACATGACGACCAGGCCATAGCCGAAAGACGGCTACAGCGTGGTTGTGGTATTCTGGGTGGATGTCCTTGCAGAATCTTGGTCCTGCGCACCCCCTGGGGCGCACTCCCAGAAATATCTGTGACCGCTGGGTCCGGAAGACCCAGTGCATCACGGATCATGGTAAAGGGCCGCTGATTGCGGGAGTTTACCACGAGATCGCTCCGTCAAATGACGGAGCGATCACTAGTAAACAAACCGGCGTCATGTGATGACGCCGGTTCCTCTCTCTCCTCTGTGTACCGATCGGTACATTGTGGGAGGATGGCAGCAGCGCTGTGGGCTGGATCTGTAGTGCCCACGGCGCTGCTCTGTGACAATTGCAGTCACAGATCCATCCATCCATGCTCTGCCATCCCTGCAATACTCTGCAATACCCTGCAATACCATGCCATACCCAGCCATACCCAGCCCCTGTATGTGGCCAGGCTGTGGAAGTCTCACACATGTGGTATCGTCGTACTCAGGAGGAGTAGGAGAATCTATTTTGGGGTGTTATTTTTGGTATGTACATGCTATGTGTTAGAAATATTGTATAAATGGACAAATTTGTGTTAAAAAAAAAAAAGCGTTTTAACCACTTCCCGCCCGCCGGCCGTCATATGACATCCTTGACTTTGTGCGGGGATATCTTAATGATGGGTGCAGCTACGGGCATCATTCAGATATCAGCTTTTTCAGCCAACGATTCCCTACACCATAAGAATGATCATAGCGGCTGTTCCAGCGCTTGATCGTTCTTACGGGAGGCGAGAGGGGATGTCCCCCCATCCCGCCGCCCTCCAATGCTTCTAGCGACTCACCGCTACGACGGAAGCCAGGTTCTTTTTTATTTTTATTTCAGGCTTCCCAGCCTAGAGGTGAGATGTGGGGTCTTATTGACCCCATATCTCACTGTAAAGAGGACCTGTCATGCCATATTCCTATTACAAGGGATGTTTACATTTCTTGTAATAGGAATAAAAGTGATCAAAAAATGTATTTATGGGGAAAAAAGTGTCAAACTAAAATAAATAAAGTAAAATTAACAATAACATTTTTTTTTTTTTTTTTAAACCGCCCCTGCCCCCGTGTGCTCGCATGCAGAAGCGAACGCATACGTAAGTCCCTCCCACATATGAAAACGGTGTTCAAATCACACATGTGAGGTATCACTGCGAACGTTAGAGTGAGAGCAATAATTTTGGCCCTAGACCTCCTCTGTAACTCAAAACATGTAACCAGTAAAAAAAAATTAAGCGTCGCCTATGGGGACTTTTAAGTAGCGAAGTTTGGCGCCATTCCACGAGCGTGTGCAATTTTGAATGGTGATATGTTGGGTATCTATTTACTTGGTGTAACTTCATCTTTCACATTATGAAAAAACATTGGCCTAACTTTACCGTTTTATTTTTTTTTAAAAACAAAACAGTTTTTTTTTTTCCCCAAAAAACACATTAGAAAAATTGCTGCGAAAATACCGTACGAGATAAAAAGTTGCAACGACCACCATTGTATTCTCTGTGAAAAAAACATATATAATGTCTTGGGGTTCTATGTAATTTTCTAGAAAATAAATGATGATTTTTACATGTAGGAGAGAAATGTCAGAATTGGCCTTGGGTGCTCCAGAACGCCTGAAGGGGCTCCCTGCATGTTGGGCCTCTGTATGTGGCCACGCTGTGTAAAAGTCTCACACATGTGGTATCGCCATACTCAGGAGGAATAGCAGAATGTGTTTTGGGGTGTAATTTGTGGTACGCATATGCTGTGTGAGAGAAATAAATAACCTGCTAATATGACAATTTAGTGGGGAAAAAAAAGAAAGAAAAAAAAAATCTTAATTTTGCAAAGAATTTTGGGAAAAAATGACAACTTCAAAAAACTCACCATGCCTCTTTCTAAATACCTTGGAATGTCTTCTTTCCAAAAAGGGGTCATTTAGGGTGTATTTATACTTTTCTGACATGCTAGGGCCTCAAGAAATGAGATAGGCCGTTAGTACTTCAGGTGTGATCAATTTTCAGATATTGGCACCATAGCTTGTGGACTCTATAACTTTCAGAAAGACCAAATAATATACACCAATTTGTACTTCTTTTTACCAAAGATATGTAGCAGTATAAATTTTGGCCAAAATTTATGAAGAAAAATGACTAATTTGCTAATTTTTTTTAACAGAAATGAAGAAAACTTTTTTTCTTTTTACAGAATATTCAGTCTTTTTTCTTTTATAGCACAAAAAAAAAAAAGAACCCAACGTGATTAAATACCACCAAAAGAAAGCTCTATTTGTGTGAAAAAAGGACAAAAATTTCATATGGCTACAATGTTGTATGACTGAGCAATTGTCATTCAAAATGTGAGAGCACCGAAAGCTGAAAATTGGTCTGGTTAGGAAGGGGGTTTAAGTGCCCAGTTGTCAAGTGGTTAAGCTTTCAGCATTTTTTCCTATAGAACTCATTATAAGTCTAAACAAAACACACAAAGACATTCACCTGGTGATTTTCTAGATGTTCGAACTACCACAGTGGGAGCCTGTCCATGCAATAACTTCTATTTCTAAAGCCCTGTACACACGATCGGTTTTCCTATGTATTCTAATCTGATGGATTTTTCCATCGGAAATCCGATGAAGCTGACTTCCATCAGTCTTGCCTACACACCATCAGTCAAAAATCTGACCGCACCAAACGCTGTGACGTAAAACACTCCGACAGGCCGAGAAAAATTAAGTTCAATGCTTCTGAGCATGCGTCGACTTGATTCTGAGCATGCGTGGGTTTTTTGTCCTATGGAGTTCCACACAGACGATCGGAATTTGCTATCTTTTTTTTCCCCATCGGATAAATTTAAAACATGGTCTATTTTTTTCGCACTGATGGAAAAAAGACCGATGGGGCTCATACACGATCGGTTTGTCCGATGAAAAAAGTCCATCGGACTGTTTTCATCGGTAAAACCGATCGTGTGTACACGGCATAACTTTCACATGAATACTTATACAAAGGTTGCAAACAAATGTCTCCTAATTTGGATTTTTCCATTTATTTATTCTGTATTATGTATAATCTGGAAAATAGAGCATTACTCCATTGCATACTTCACAACAACTGAGACAGAAGGTCTAATGGAAAGATCTCTACACCTGAATACATAATAGAGTAGGTGGGTAAGCCAACCTGATCTATGAGAGATTCTAAAATACATTTTTTTTTTTTATAAATACATAATCACTTATTTTTATTATTGGATCTGATTAATATACTTCAAGATCCACAACTGAATGTCTGGGAAAAAAAATTCTTCTGATTCTCCTCAATGGAACAGAGATGGAATCCAGTTTTAAGAATGAAAGCAAAGTTATCCTTCGAAAGTCTTCACATGCTGAAGAATTAGGACAGAAAATCATGACTTTGACTGATCTAAAGCTGTAAAGACACCCAATCATTTATACTGGAGAGAGGAGAAGTAGCATGCCTGCCGATCTGTCCTGAAATTCTGTTGCCTGATTGTAATTTGATTTTCTGAACACACGTCTGTGAAGTATCTCCTAGAAAAAAACCAACCAGTGAAGTACAGTTAGTGTTATGTACTACAGAGAGTAAAGTGCTAAAAAAGAGTAAAGCACCACTATAATATGGTGTGTATAGACATCAGTACACTTGTTCTCACCTCTATTGCTCTCCTCTTTCTTGTGGTTCCCTCTTAGAAAAGTGTAAATGAGGATATCAACCCTGCAGCAGCCAGGAGGACAATGGAAGAAATCTCAAAACGTTCTGCTCCTGAAAAACAAAATTAGAAAAAGGACCTCATTTAATTGGAATTTTATCAAGGAGTTTTTTTTCCACATATAATTTTGTAATTTTTTTGGGACAGAGTGGGAATAAGCTAGATGCATTGACCGGTTATATTTTTGTCTGTCTCCACCACAGCTTTTTTTCAGCAGGAATGTGGGGAAATGCATATCCGGTACCTCCAGAACTGAATAACTGAATGGCAAGGTGTGCTGGAGGGTCTATTGATGCTGACCGCTGGGGGGAATCTATTGTTTCTGTTCTGCTGGGGGGGGGGGGGGGGGGGGTGCGGTTCCTGTTTCCAAGAGGAGGAGGACTGTGATTGGCCATTGATAAAGCCAATAATATAGGCAGGAATAAATAGTGCAGCGCAATAAAGTAATTATAAAATACCACTAAAGGCAAATGAACAAACAATAATGGCATGTGACAATGTTCATGCCCCTGTTGATGACTGTTTAAGTCGAAACGCATCGGGCTTGCATTACTGTATCCTACATTGCTTTTAGACTCTTTTGTGATCACTTTTATTCAATTTTTGATGCCGATTTTCATTCATTTGTATGACATTTTATTTCAATAAACCTTGATTGGTTTTTTAATTTGACCTGCACCATTGGAGCAATCTCTTTTTTTTTTTGCCTTTCTCTTTTTTTGCCTTTTTTTACGTTTCATTTGGAACCTACATGCGGGAGGAGTGTGGACTCAACAACCCAGCCCATTGGACCACCCTTTCTTGGATTGATCCGGACCTTCGCAGTGCTTGCAGTGTTCCAGTCTCACCACCCTTGGTCGCTGAGACCTCATGCTCGTTTGACTCACTGTCATATGACAGATGAGTCCACCTGTTGCGGTAAGAGTACCCAACCATTCATCGTTCATAGTATTGTCTTTTCATCAGTCAATCAGTCATCCATGTGATTCGGGTTCTCCCATGGGAAGGATTATCACACTGTTTATCACAGTGCATGGACTCCTCCACTATTTATTATAATTTGTTTATAATTCATTTTATTCACTTGAACAAACAATAATGGCATGTGACTAAAAGGATGAATTGAAGTCCATTTGCCTTTAGTGGTATTTTATAATTACTTTATTGCGCTGCACTATTTATTCCACCCTTTGTTGTACTTTGTTTGTATGAGTGCTGGCAGCTTTATTTGACACGTTGGGTTTATTTATTCCACTTCCATAATAATATAGGCAGGGTTTTTTTTCTGCCGGAAAGCAGTTCTGCCACCTTAGGAAGCCCTCTCCTCTGCAACATGTCACATGACACAGAAGTCGGCAGAGGAAGTTTTCTATACCATTCACTTCCTCCATCGACTTCTGTATGCTAGCTCTGGCATCCAGGGTATGTGCCCTACAGCTGACTGATTGGTGCCTTGGGATCGGGTCTAGATGCCGCAACTGTCGGCATTAATGGGGGATTTGAGAGAAAGCTATCCCCGCCTGCTGTCTGTCAGATCTGTGTAGTATGGAGCAGAGTGAAGCGCAGTCTGCTGCACTGCTATAATGCCAGTGAGAGAGCTGCCAAGGGAAAGGGGGAGGAAGGGGGGCTGGTTGTGCAGAGAGAGTGGAGACTGTGGATGTTCTGCAGAGGTCAGAGCTGAGGGGGGGTTAGATTGTGCAAAGTGAGAGCTGTGGGCAGGGGGATTTATACAGGGTTAAAAGACCTGGGGGGGGGCTTGGGTTGCAGAGGTGGAAGATGAGGGGTTGTAGAGGTTTACAGCTGTGGACTGGGGTAAGCTGTAGATAGGGGTGCAAAGGTGAAATGTGGAGGGGGAAAAATAAGCAGTGGATAAGGGTGCAGAGGTTATTGTGGACTGGGGGTGTAAGCTGTGGATGGGGGGTGTGCAGAGGTGATATGTTGACAAAGGTTAAAAGGGGAGTTGTGGATGGGGGGAGGGGGCTGTGCATGCTAAAGTGAACTGTGGACAAGAGAAGAGAAGGTATGTGTGTGTATCTGTGGGTGGGGGGGGGGGGTGAGCTGTGGAGAGGGGAGGGGGAGAGAGGGCGAGCTGTGAAGAGGGGAGGGGGTGAACTGAGAACGAGAGAAAGAAAAGGTAACCTGTGCATGGGGGGAAATAAGCTGTGCATGGGGGGTGAGTTGTGGGCTAGAGAAGAGAAGGTAAGCTGTGCATGGGGGGAAGGTAAGCTGTGCATGGGGGGGGGGGGGGGTGAGTTGTGGACAAGAGAAGAGAAAGTGACCTGTGCATGGGGGGGTGAGTTGTGGACGAGAGAAAAGAAGGTAACCTGTGTATGGGGGGAAGGTAAGCTGTGCATGGGGGGGCGAGTTGTGGACAAGAGAAGAGAAGGTAAGCTGTGCCTGTGGGGGGGAAGGTAAGCTGTGCATGGGAGGGTGAGTTGTGGACAAGAGAAGAGAAGGTAAGCTGTGAAAGGGGGCGCGAGTTGTTGACAAGAGAAGGGAAGGTAAGCTGTGCATGGGGGGGCGAGTTGTGAACAAGAAAAGAGAAGGTAAGCTGTGCATGGGGGGGGGGGGGAAATTAGCTTGTGGATGGGGTGCAGAGGTTATTGTGGACTGGGGGTGTAAGCTGTGGATGGGGGGTGTGCAGAGGTGATATGTTGACAGAGGTTACAAGGGGAGTGGGGGCTGTGCATGCTAATGTGAACTGTGGACAAGAGAAGAGAAGGTAATCTGTGGGTGGGAGGGGTTTGAGCTGTGGAGAGGGGAGGGGGAGAGAGGGTGAGCTGTGAAGAGGGAAGGGGGTGAACTGAGAACGAGAGAAAAAAAAGGTAACCTGTGCATGGGGGGAAATAAGCTGTGCATGGGGGGTGAGTTGTGGACAAGAGAAGAGAAGGTAAGCTGTGCATGGGGGAAAAGTAAGCTGTGCATGGGGGGGGGGGGGCGAGTTGTGGACGAGAGAACAGAAGGTGACCTGTGGATGGGGATGTGAACTGTGAACAGGGGGGTGGGGGGGGTGGGGGGTAGAGGGTGGGTTGTGGATGGGGGAGGTGAGCTGTGGACGGGGGTGGGGGGAAGGTGAGCCTTGACTGCATACATTGTTTGGCAACACTTTACTTCTCTTTCCCTAGGAATGGCAGGATTGGGGGCGGGGATAGGGGTGGGGTTGGGGGCGGGGAGTTGACCTGCACCTATTCTCTGAGAAAAAAAGCCCCGCCTATAGGTAAAAGTCAGAGATGGGAGTTTACTTCCACTTTAAGTGGCTACACTTGTGTCTGGGTATTGGGGGAGTACTGCTGGCTGTTTTTATTTAATTGAGTTTATTTGCACTTTAGTGCAGTTTTTTGTTTTTAATGCAGAAAATACCTTAGGGTCTTTATGGTACATCTTTCTGTCAACAAGATCTTGAGCATAAACACCAGTAGATGCTTACATTCATGTGCAACTCAGGTGATACACAGATGAAACAAATCCTCCTACGTTGTCCTAAATTGTACCTGTTTATCTGCAGCCCTCTCTTCTCTACATATGTTCAAAGTTCAGCATTTATGCAGTTTGCCCCCCTATTTTCTGATAGCTCAGAGAGCTGAAATTACACTCTGCAGAGGCTCAGTGAGGAGAGCTCTGAGAACCGATTGGAGGAAGAGACACACGCCCTTTACACAGCACACAGGAACAAAGCTGAGGCTGTCAGTCACAGGCTGTGTTCTGGAGGTCCTTCCCCTGTCACCAATTTTCTCTTGGAGTCAGGAAAACTTGCAGAAGTGATTCATGCTGATAGCAGAAAAACAAACCATCAGACATAAATTACTATAGTGTGTACTTGTCTTAACCAGGAGCAGTAAATAAGGGGTAGGCCTTTCGTATTTCATGTCTGAGGTTTACAACCACTTTAAAGTGATTGTAAACCCGTTTAGTTTAAAATAGAAATTAAAGGCAAATCATTTTTGTATAGCTATAAAAACAGTACCTTGTATTTTTTATATATTTTTTTATAAGTGATCACATAGCCTCTGTTCTCAGCCGCAAAAAGAACTCGGGGAGGAGAAGCAGCAGTACACTGGTCTTCCTAGTGAATGGTTGCACAGGAGTTAAAAAAATGCCACTTTGTTTTACTAATCTGGATATAGACACATTGTTTCTCTAGAACAACGCACCCAGCTGCGTATAGCGACACTGGAGATGAAGAAAAAATGTACGTGTGTATACGTCTATGCGTGTCCTTATGGAACATTTTACTCAGGATCTTTCTGTCAACAAGTCATCGTTAAATTATTATGTCCGTATTTAACTGACCCTTAGGTTCCTTTATGTAACCACTTGAAGACCAGGCCTATCCTGACACTTTTTATTTACATGTATAAATACGCTTGTTTTGCTAGAAAATTACTTTGAACCCCCAAACTTTATATATTTTATTAGCAGAGGCCCTAGAGAATAAAATAGTGTGGTTTGCAATTTTTTATGCCACGTGGTATTTTGCACAGCGTTTCTTTGAGCGCACATTTTTTGGAAAAAATGCACACATACACAATAGAATTATATTTTACCCAAAAAAATGGGTAAAGATGGATTCATGCAGAGTAAATAGACACCTAACATATCACACTTTAAAATTGCGCACGCTCGTGGAATGGCACCAAGTTACATTATTTAAATATTTTCATAGACAATGCTTTAAAAAGCCTTTACAGGTTACCAGTGGAGAGTTACACAGGAGGTCTGATGCCAGAATTATTGCTCTCACTCTGACGTTCGCGGCAATACCTCACATGTGTGGTGTGTTCGGCGTTTACATATACGCACGGAACCAATGCGTACCTTTGCGCACAAGGGGCACTTTAATTTTTTTTATTCTTATACTGTGTCTTTAATTGTTTTTTTTTTTAAACATCGCTTGTGACAGTAAAAGGCAGTGACAGTTATTATGGAGAGATCTGGGATCTATTAGACCCCAGGTCTCTCCTCTGTCCTTAAAAGCATCTGATCACACCAAGATCTTTGTGATCAGATGCTTTCAATTTTTAAAAATGGCGCCGTTTACTTTTAGAGGAAAACGGAAATGTCGAGAATGCTCGTCGCTTCCAGTCTCCTATACCATAGAGCTCATTAGACATGTGCAGAATGAATTTTTTTATTTTATTTTGATTCATTATTTACATGAATTTGTTTAGTTAAATTTGTTTAATTCGTTTTCGGAATTTCTTTTGTTTATTCATATTCGAATCGATTCAAATTTTTAGAATTCGAATAGTTTTCAAATTTGAATAGTTTTTTGATTTGTTTTCCAAAGAAAACTAAATAAAATAGAAAATAAAGGAATACAATAGAAAAAATTTAATGGAATAGAAAAGAATAACAGAAAATAAAAGAATATAAAATAATAAAGTAAAACAGAACAAAATAGAATAGAAAATAAAATAAAATAGAATAGAAAAGAAACTAATACAATAGGATAGAATAAAAAAAGAATAGAATAAAATAGAAAGCATATAACCATCTTCTGAAATTCAAATAGAAAAGAATAGAATGCAAAAGAATAGAATTAAAAAAACAATAGAATAGAAAGAATATAACCATTTCCCCAAATTCAAATAGAATCAATTCAAATTTGAATAGAATAGAAAAGAATAGATTAGAATAGAATAGAAATGACAGAATAGTATAGAAACAAACAAACAACAGAATAGAATAGAAATAATATAACTATCTTCCTGTTCTAATCTATTATATTCTATTCAAATTCCAATTGATCCTTTTTGAAGTTTGTGAAATGGTTACATTTTTTTTATTCTATTCTATTGTTTTTTGAATGCCATTTTTTTTCTATTTGTTTATTCTATGCTATTATTGTATTTTACTTTCTATTCTATTATTTTCTATTCTAGTCTATTCTATTATTTTCTATTCAAATTCTAATTTATTCTATTAGAAATTCTAATTATATTATATTCTTTCTATTCTATTGTTTTTTTTATATATACTTATCTGTTATTTTCTATTCTATTCTAATCTATTTTCTATTCAAATTATAATTGATTCTATTAGAATTTTGAGAAATGGTTTTATTCTTTCTATTCTATTCTATGTTTTTTTAATTATATTCTTTTTCTATTCTAATATAGTCTATTCTATTCTTTTTTTTTCTATTCTATTCTTTTTTTTTCTATTCTATTTTTTTTATGCATTCAAAAGCAAATGTATTCTATTTCAGAAGATGGTTATATTCTATTTTATTCTATTTTTTTATTCTACTGTATTAGTTTCTATTCTATTTTACTATTATATTCTATTCTTTTATGTCCGGATATATTCTTTTCTATTCAATTTTCTATTCTATTGCTTTATTTTCTATTCTATTTTTTTCTCCTTGGAAATTGGAAAACAAATCGAAAACTATTTTCAAATTCGAAAAGTTTTCGAATTCAAATTATTAAAATTCGAAAACTATTTGAATCGATTCTAATTAGAATTTCATCTGAATTTTTTTTTTTGTTATTTCGGATTCGTTTAAATTCTGTACTATTGTAATTTTGGAAATTCGGATACATCTGAACATACGAAAAAAAAAAAAAAATTCCCCGAATTTCAATTCGGAACGAAATGAACTGCACATGTCTTAGAGCTCATCAGGGACCTTCTGGCCTTCAAAAAAGCTCTATGGTAAGCCGGTGAAAGCACCGGCTTCACTTCCAGGTCCTCCAGTAGTTTTGATACGCCCTAGGCTGGGGCAGTTAAAAAGCACAGCGTGGCTCAGATGTGCGCAGTGGGAAACCTAGGCGATCTGAATAGAAGTTCTGCCGCCCCCTCGTTGCCCACAATCTTCCGGTACACGTCACAGGTCCCAGAAGGCTGTGGGACTATTCAAAAAGCACAGAGCGGCTCATGTATGTGCAGTGGGAAGCTGGCTGTAAAGCCGCAAGGAATTACAGCTGGCTTCTCATACTAAAGATGCCGGCGCCAGGGACCGGTGAAAAACCAGCCAGGGTGAGGACAGCGCTGGATCCTTGGACAGGTGATTGTCCTTTTATTATCCGCTTGCCGACCGCCGCACAACTTTTTATGTTGACAGAATGGCACGGCTGCGCAAATGGGCGCATATATACGTCCCCTCGATGTCCGCCGGTGTCCCGCGATCGTGTCACGGTGCTGAAGAACGGGGAGATGTCAGTGTAAACACAACATCTCCCCGTTCTTCCTAGTGACATGTCACTGATCGTCTGTTCCCTCTCATTGGGAACAGCGATCAGTGACGTGTCACTCGCAGCCACGCCCCCTAACAGTTAGAATCACTCCCTAGGACACACTTAACCCCTTCAGCACCCCTTACAGGTTAACCCCTTCACTGCCAGTGTCATTTTTACAGTAATCCGTGCATTTTTATAGCACTGATTGCTGTAAAAATGACAATGGTCTCAAAAGTGTCCAAAGTGTCTGCCATAATGTCGCAGTCATGATAAAAATCGATGATCGCCGCCATTAAAAAAAAAAACTATTAATAAAAATGCCATAAAACTATCCCCTATTTTGTAGACGCTATAACTTTTGCGCAAACCAAACGCTTATTGGGATTTTTTTTTTACCAAAAATATGTAGAAGAAGAATACGTATCGGTCTAAACTGAGGAAAAAAAAAAATTTTTTTATATATTTTTGGGGGATATTTATTATAGCAAAAAGTAAAAAATATTGAATTTTTTTCAAAATTGTCGCTCTATTTTTGTTTATATCGCAAAAAATAAAAACCGTAGAGGTGCTCAGATACCATCAAATAAAAGCTCTATTTGTGGGGGAAAAAAAGGACGTCATTTTTGTTTGGGAGCCACGTCGCACGACCGCGCAATTGTCAGTTAAAGCGACGCAGTGCTGAATCGCAAAAAAGTGGCCTGGTCTTTGTCCAGCCAAATGGTCCGGGGCTAAAGTGGTTAAAAAGTCAGCAGATATAGGATTTGTAAAATTGGGGAGCATTTTTTTATTTTTTTATTGTCCTTGTGTAATTTAAATGTGGTAGCTGCGGTCCAGTGTGACTTCCTTTTAAACTTTGGCCCCTTGGTTTTACCTTTTTGCGCCTGGCGCTCTTTTGGAAGATATAGGTTGTGTAGCTGCTGACTTTAAAAAAGACAATTTCTAGGGTGAAGAACCTCTTTGGGTGTGAAGTTGTATTCCTTGCATGCCTGTTTATCAAAAAGGGAGCAGTCTACCTTAATCAAGCCTGACACATTCATAATATACAGTATACTGTATCTGTCCCATAATAATCAATGAATACGATCATGAATTTGGTGCAAAAAATAATGTGTAAACAATCATTTGGATACTTACCATTTAGGACATGGTTAGCTACTTTTGCGGTTGTATTAAATTGTGCATACAGGATATAATTGGCCACATCGCTTTGAGACACCTTGTCAATATGTAACGTGCAATTCTCATTGATGGTGGGACTATTTACTGTTGATGAATGGTTGGTGCTACGGGTGTACACACCAATCAGTTTATTGTCCTCTATACTGAATCCTTTATACCAACTACATGCCAGGATTTCAGTAACATTTACACCAGTGACTGCTAAATCAACTGACTTATCTTGCCCCACAGCAACAGGATTAGGTGATTGCTGGATTGCAATTGATTGGCCGATTGTTGGTGTAATCCAAAGACAAACAAGAGCTGAAAAAAATAAAAGATTTTTGTTATAATAAAAGTAGGTGGGGCACCCATAGAACCAGATTTCAATAAATAAATACTGTAAGTTATTACAAAAAAAAAAAAAGACATATTTTGCTATGACAGCTGTCCACTGTGGGATCTGTTTCAGAGGGTCAGATAATTGCAGATTCACTATTGAAAAAAAAAAAAAATGACCCTTAGGGCTCTTTCACACGGGCGGATCCCGTCATGATCCGCTCCGTGAATATCCGCTTGCTCAGCGAAGATAGCTCCGTTGATCCCCGCTGAGCCGGCGGATGACTTGTCCGTCTCTGCACACTGTGCAGAAACAGACCGGTCGGATCGCCGCTTTCCTCTATGGGGGGATCGGATGAAAACGGACTGTCTGTCCGTTTTCATCCGATCCGCAGACGGATGGAAAAGTAGGATTTTCCTCCGTCATGCTAAACGGACCATAGCGGAGACTGATGTCGTCAGATGTCAGCGGATGTTCATCCGCTGACATCCGCTGTCCCATAGGGATACATGTACGTCCGTTTTTCATCCGAAAACGGATGGATGAAAAACGGACATACGGAACGTCTGTGTGAAAGGGGCCTTATAAGGTTCCATTCACACCCAAGCATTTTGTAGCTTCCAAAATTCTGTGTAACTGAATGATGACTGTTCACACGAGCACTCGGATGCCCGTAGCTCAATGCCTGAGGCTGGGTTCACACTTGTGCGGTGCGAATTCCAGCTCTGTTATCTCTGCAAAGAGATAACAGAGCTGTTCAGCAGATCATCTCCATTTTAGCTGCGAATTTGGTGACCTGGGAGCGGGGAGGGGGAGGGGGGGAAGTGTAGTGAGGAGAAGGAGAGAAATCCTGATGAGAACTGAACACATCTGCGAATCAGATGCGTGCCCATAGAAGATAATGGACCTGAATTCGCGCCTGAGCCGCACCGCAATGCCTAGAAAACGCACACGTTTTTTGGGCAATGCGCAGTTCGAATGCATCACACATATGTGAACCAGCCTCATTAAAATCAATGTATTTTATAATGTTATGCGAATTGGATGCGGTGTAAGCCTCAACCAATTTGCATAGGTGTAAACGGGACCTGAAGCTCCAAAAGCTACTTCTGAGGTAGATTTGGGGGTATGGCCTCATAGACCTCTATTGAGCATTGTTTTTCAGGTGTGTTTCAGGCATTTTTGAACCTGGTTTCCTCTACCTAGTGCTTTCTATTGGCTAAAACAATAATGGTGAATATGAAAAAGTGTAGCGCTTATTTTTGTGAAAGAGTCAGTTAACAAAACATAACAAATGTTGCAAACATGCATATATATTAATTTCAGTGACACCAAGTGACTGAGTGTGATCCGTGAAAAAAAATATATTATATGTAAATAAATCAGAACAAAACAGTCCTCTATTGTGACCACACACAAATAACAGTCCAAAAGTGTAGAAAAAACTGCAAGGTTGAAAAAAAGAGTCCCACATGGATATGACCCTCTCTGTGAAAGGATAGAGACACCACCACCGATTATAAGGAGGAGGCTTACCAGATGGTATTGACTTGGTAAGGTGTATACCACCCAAGTCAAAACAGGCTTAAATAATCAGTCAGCAAGGTGTATCCAGCTGGTCCTGAATCCGCATATCAGTCGGCACCGCAAATTCCCGTAAACACCAGGAAGTGTGAATACATATAGTCTTGTTGGAGCCAGAGATACGGTAACCACATAACATGCGTAATGGTGACCCCAGATGATGACTTTTTAGTTGAAACGCGTCGGGTGGACCCATTTACACACATCGCTCTTGCATTTTGTGATATGCCTATGATGTTCTTCCAAATGTGAGTGTACATTTTTTAATCTTTTTTTAAATAAATACTTCCTTGTACGGTATCACACTATGTGAGTTTTTTTCCCCATTACGCATGTTATGTGGTTACCGTATCTCTGGCTCCAACAAGACTATATGTATTCACACTTCCTGGTGTTTACGGGAATTTGCGGTGCCGACTGATATGCGGATTCAGGACCAGCTGGATACACCTTGCTGACTGATTATTTAAGCCTGTTTTGACTTGGGTGGTATACACCTTACCAAGTCAATACCATCTGGTAAGCCTCCTCCTTATAATCGGTGGTGGTGTCTCTATCCTTTCACAGAGAGGGTCATATCCATGTGGGACTCTTTTTTTCAACCTTGCAGTTTTTTCTACACTTTTGGACTGTTATTTGTGTGTGGTCACAATAGAGGACTGTTTTGTTCTGATTTATTTACATATAATATATTTTTTTTCACGGATCACACTCAGTCACTTGGTGTCACTGAAATTAATATATATGCATGTTTGCAACATTTGTTATGTTTTGTTAACTGACTCTTTCACAAAAATAAGCGCTACACTTTTTCATATTCACCAGTTTTTGCTTTGTCTCAGCTGTGTTGGCAGCTAATTTTTGTGTTCACTCATTGCACAGCGCAGTATATCCCATATCTAATTTTTTGCTAAAACAATAATGCCTGAAACTTGAATACACATGGAAAACACTTGTAACATCTTTCTAAAATGCTCATAAATGCTAGCAAGATCTTCCCCAAAAAAGTGAGAATCGCCTGAAAATCACTCCATTCAGGAGTGGGGTCCCTTCTAATTCAGCGCTGCTACCAACATTTTGTATTTCTTTTTCGTACATCACGGGACACAGAGCGACATAGTCATTACTAATGGGTTATATAGATACCGTCAGGTGCTGGCACTGGCAACTTCCAAAACCGGAAGTACCCTCCCCTATATAAGCCCCTCCCATCCGGGAGCACCTCAGTTTTTTGCCAGTGTCTAAGGTGTTGGCCAAGAAGAAACATGTGTTTTTCACTGAGCTTGCGTACAGGTTCTTTTGGGCCTCAGTAAGCTATTCCGGATCCGACCAAAAAAGCTTCATAGCTAAACGGTCGGTACCCGGGCCTTGCAGAAAGAAGAGCAAGGTTTTGCCTGTAATGCTTCTCTTAGGAGAGCTGGACCCTGGGATCCAGAGCTCTGGTCATACCCACGACCAAGATGTTTTCTGTGCAGGGTGCTATACAGGTCCAGGGGAGTGGAATCCTTGGGAACCCGGTCCCTGAAGGTTTGATTACAATGCCTGCCGTGATAGGTGAAGTTTGGGCTTTTGTGGACCAAACAAAGTCCTGCGGCGGGGAACAGGTAAGTGGGGGCCCCCAGGAACTTGGTTCTATTGGGGGACCCCCAAGCCTAATTTGTCTTTCTGTCTGTTACCTAATGGTATTCCCGCAAAATTCTGTGCATGCCTGTAACTACTAAAAAAATGTAATAATTTTTAATGGTGGTCAAGAAAAAAAAAAAAATTTTTTTTTTATATATATTTAATATATTAGACTGCGGTACCTGTGTTTGTCCACTAGAGGCCGCTGTGGAATGTTTTCTTGTCATGTGGACTAGCTTCTTCTCAGCAGAGCAAAGTCCAGGCAGATGGTGAGTTCTCTTATAGGAAACTGCTTCCTCTGCCATGTTGCAGTGTTTGTCCATCCCCCGGCCTGCGGCAAAGAGGGGCCCTGGCTCCTGTCCCTTGTTACCATATTTGAAATTAGCGCCGAAGGCGCACGTGCCCGCGCGCGTGCGCGTGCACGCGCCTCTATATATAGAGGTGAGCCGGGAAAGGGGGCGGAGCCTGGGGGATGACGCTCTGTGCGCGCCGCAGCGCTTCTGCGCATGTGCGGGCGTCCCAGCAGTTTTAAAAAAACCACAATATTGTAGTGAGCTGGCTATGAAGTACAGAGACAGAGCTGGCAACATTTAAAGGCATACAGCAAGCGGTTGATACAGGCATCCCCTAGAAAGGCACATTAGTAGACACCAACTGTGATATAGCAGCAATTGTGCTAGACTATTCTCAGTAAAAGTGGTGTATTACGGCTGGAATACCTCAGCTTTAGGCTTAGGAATATGCCGTCCAGAAGCTCCGGAACTGAATCTTCCAGGAAGCGAAGGGGGTCTCATCGGGCTCTGAGGATCTTGGGCATACTTCTGCTGCACCAGTCTCCCCTGAAGTTCAGAGGTAAGTGACCATAGAGACCCTGCAGGGGTACTTGGTACTGTGGCTGTCCTCAGTCACCTGCTCCTGTGTATGTAACAGAGGAGGTTTTTTCCTCAGCTCTGGGAGGATTAGAGAGAGATTGTCAACATTTATCGCTGCCTCCCTGTCAGGGAAAGCACGCCCGATCTCCGTCTCCTCCTTCAGAGTGCCTGTTAGCAGAGCAACAGTCCCATACAGGGATCGACCTGCCTGAAGGGGATCAGGATGAGGTTGATTCTGTTATAGAGGAATCAACAGTGGGGGAACCTTTTCTCAGCATCTCAAGCTGAAAGATTATGGGTTCAGTCTCTGACTAACATGGTCCGATCAGCATTTAAAAATGCACCTTGCGGAACCATCAACCACTACTGTATCCTCGTTGGGGTCGCTAGAAGCCCCCAGACTGTTTGTTCTTTTCCACTTCACCCTTTACTGAAAGGGCTCATTTACCAGGATTGGGAACGTCCTGAGAAAATATTTATTCCCCCAAGAGATTTCCGGTGGTCTATCCCATGGAGGATAAGTTCATCAAAAAAAAAAAAAAAAAATGGAAGGTCCCTACAGTGGACGCAGCCATCTCTTGTATGTATAAATCACTGACATGTCCAGTGGATAATGTCCAAATGTTCAGGAACCCAATAAATAAAAGGTTGGAGTCCTTATGAAAATCTGCTTGGTGATACAACCAGCAGTAGCAGCTATTGGGGTCTGCTAAGCAGTGAAGGATCAGTTGAAACAGGTCTTGAGGGACTTGACAGATCAGCAGGCTTTGCCCTAGCTGATCTACCTAGAGCCTTAGGCTTTGCGGTTGACGCCATAGAGGATTCAGTCCATCAGGCCTCCCGCCTTACGCTGTCTATAGTACATACGCGTAGGCTCCTATGGCTCAAAAACTGGTCTGCTGAAGCTCCCTGTAAAGAATGGCTGGTTAGCGTCCCATTTCATGGTGAACGCTTATTCAGGGAAAACCTGGACAAATATATCCAGAAAATTTCCAGCGGTAAAAATACGCTCTTGCCGGTTAAAAGCAGAGTTAGAGGTCCCTCTTTAAGAGGCCTGCTTCTCCAGTCCCTGGGGCATCGGCTGTGTAACAGTTCCGACGGCCTCCTCGGTCAAATCCCGGGGATAAAAAACAGGGACAGTAGCAGGGTAATGAGAAACCCTGGGTCAGGGGAGGTACATAACCTCCCCCAAAGTTAAATTCATTGAAGCCCCCACTCAGTCGGGTGGGGGGAGGACTCCAGTTGTTCGCAAGAGACCTGGCGGGACACGATCAAGACAGATAGGTGCTCTCCGCAGTATGTTTGGGATACAGTTTGGAGTTAAAAGACTCTCCTCCTTCCCATTTTTGAGGTCAAACGTGCCAAGGGATCCCCGGAAGAGAGAGTCCCTCCTGTTGGCACTAGAACAACTATTGCTCCAAGGAGTAATTATGGAGGTTCCCCTGGAAGAAGGAGGGTTCGGGTTTTACTCAAACCTCTTTACAGTCCCGAAGCAAACGCGGACGGGAGGCCCATATTAATTCTAAAAGGGCTATACAAATTCCTGTATATCAGGTCTTTCCGATGGAGTCGATCCGATCGGTGGCCACTGCCCTACAAGGGGAGGATTGGTTAGCCACAATCGACATCAAAGATGCTTATTTGCACATTCCCATCTTTCCAGTCCACCAAAAATTTCTACGCTTTGCAGTAGAAGGGCGCCATTTTCAGTTCAGAGCCTTACCCTTCGGTTTGGCCACAGCACCACGAGTGTTTACAAAAATTCTGTCCCTTTATTGGCCAATCTAAGAACACAAGGTGTAATGATAATGGCATATCTGGATGACTTGTTGCTGATAGACCACTCAGTGAAAAAACTAGACGTGGTCGTTCACAAGACGATCAAGTATCTGGAATCTCACGGTTGGATTATCAACCGAGACAAGTCAGCCCTAAAAACCAGTCAAAAGTCTGGAATACTTGGGGCTAAGGTTGGATTCAGGCCAGAGAAAAATATTCTTGCCTCGAGGAAAGGTGTTGTCTTTGAAAGATTTGATCCACTTAGTGGGTACAAAAAAGACAGCCGTCCATACGCCTGTATATGAGGCTGCTGGGAAAAATGGTGGCATCATTCGAAGAGTACCCTACGGTCAATTCCATTCAAGGAATTTGCAAGGGGCCATACTGTCAGCCTGGAACAAAAAAATTCAGGCCTAGACTTACAATGTCCTTGTCCCCTTCCGTTCGCAAGAGCCTCCGTTGGTGGTTGGTTTCCCAGAATCTGGAAAAAAGGAAATCCTTCAGTCCGATTTCTTGGAAGGTGGTCACTACAGATGCCAGCCTTATAGGCTGGGGAGCAGTACTGGAGCAATAGTCTCTCCAGGGCAGATGGTCGGATGCAGAAAAGGCCCTGCCCATCAATCTCTTAGAGATACGAGCAGCCCGGTATGCCCTAGTAGCATGGACATCCAAACTCCAAGGGTCCCCTGTCAGAATTCAATCAGACAATGCCACAGCAGTGGCATATATCAATCATCAGGGGGGCACCAGGAGTCGTGCAGCCCAGAGGGAAGTAAATTACATCCTGAAATGGGCAGAAAAAATATGTCCCAGCCATATCTGCGGTATTCATTCCAGGAGTGGAGAATTGGAAGGCGGACTTTCTAAGTCGCCAGCAATTAGGCCCAGAGGAAGGGTCCCTTCACCCCGAGGTTTTCTGGACAATATGTCAGCGGTGGGGAACATCGGATGTAGATCTTCTAGCATCCAGATTCAACGCAAAGGGGGACAGGTTTGTCTCTCGGACAAGGGATCCCCTAGCTTGCGGCTCGGATGCCCTAGTGTTCCCTTGGGATCAGTTCAAGCTGATATATGCATTCACACCGCCACAATGGTTACCTCGATTACTCCGCAGAATCAGGGTAGAAAAGAAACCAGTGATTCTGGTGGCTCCAGCGTGGCCCCGAAGAGCGTGGTACGTGGAGATTGTAAAATGTCAGTGGGGAGTCCTTGGACTCTCCCACATCGTCCGGACCTGCTTTCGCAAGGACCGATATACCACCCTTCCTTACCAGCCCTAGGTTTGACGGCCTGGCTATTGAAGCCCACATTCTAAAAAAGAGAGGGCTCTCTAATTCTGTGGTATCTACCATGATCAATGCCAGGAAGCCGGTATCCAGGCAGATCTACTATAGAATCTGGAAGGCGTACGTCGCCTGGTGTGAAGCCAAGAAATGGCATCCACGTAAGTACGTAATAGGTAGGATTCTGGACTTCCTACAATGGGCTGTAGATAGGAAGCTTGCCTTGAGTACTATCAAGGGTCAGATTTCGGCCTTGTCAATATTTTTTCAAAGGCCCTTGGCTTCGCATTCACTAGTCAAAGCCTTTATACAAGGAGTGATGCGTATTAGTCCTCCGGTTAATATTCCCATATGTCCATGGGATCTAAACTTGGTTCTGTCGGTTCTACAGAAACAACCATTTGAACCATTACAGCATATTTCCTTGGTGCTTCTCACCAGGAAATTGATTTTTCTAGTAGCCATTTGTTCGGCTAAAAGAGTATCGGAATTAGCAGCTATGTCCTGTAAGGAGCCATATCTGGTTATCCATAAGGACAGAGTAGTGTTACGTCCTCATCCAGCCTTTCTTCCTAAGGTGGTATCGAGGTTTCATTTGAACCAAGATGTGGTTCTTCCTTCTTTTTTCCCCAAACCTACTTCGGTAGAGGAAAAGTTATTGCATTCTTTGGATGTAGTAGGAGCAGTTAAAGCTTATCTAAAAGCCACTGCTCAGATTCGCAGAACGGATACTTTGTTTATTCTGCCGGAAGGCCCCAGAAGGGGTCAGGCAGCGTCAAAATCTACTTTAGCCAAGTGGATTCGACAGGTCATAATACAAGCCTATGGCTTGAGAAATAGACCGCCTCCGTTCAAAGTTAGGGCGCACTCCACGAGAGCAGTTGGAACTTCATGGGCAGTGCATCACCAGGCCTCCCTGGCTCAAATCTGTAAGGCCGCAACATGGTCTTCAGTACACACGTTTACTAGGTTCTACCAGGTGGACGTTAGAAGTCAGGAGGATGTCGCCTTTGGGCGCAGTGTGTTGCAGGCCGCAAAAGATCCTCATGTCTGATAGCGCTCAGCTTATATATGGTGTATCCCCCCCCTCATTTGGCATTGCTTTAGGACATCCCATTAGTAATGACTATGTCGCTCTGTGTCCCGTGATGTACGAAAAAGAAAATAGGATTTTTATAACAGCTTACCTGTAAAATCCTTTTCTTGGAGTACATCACGGGACACAGAGCTCCCACCCCTCTTTGGGGACACTTATTGCTTTGCTACAAAACTGAGGTGCTCCCGGATGGGAGGGGCTTATATAGGGGAGGGTACTTCCGGTTTTGGAAGTTGCCAGTGCCAGCACCTGACGGTATCTATATAACCCATTAGTAATGACTATGTCGCTCTGTGTCCCGTGATGTACTCCAAGAAAAGGATTTTACAGGTAAGCTGTTATAAAAATCCTATTATTGCACCTTACCAGTCCTCAGTGGCGGATCAATCACCATACTCTACACACCTTGCATTCACTGAAAAGAATGCAAGGCTTTTCAAAGGATTTTTGACACCCTAGGCAAAACCTTATTTTGCCTCCACCCCCTTTTCCCTGCCCATGTATACCCCACCTTTTCAATGAAGCACCCATCAAAAGCAGCCTCTCCAGCGCCCATCAATGCAGCCTCACAGCGCCCATCAATGCAGCCTCACCAGCGCCCATCAATGCAGCCTCACCAGTGCCCATCAATGCAGCCTCTCCAGCACCCATCAATGCAGCCTCTCCAGCACCCATCAATGCAGCCTCACCAGCGCCCCCATCAATGAATGTTTGCTTGCTTCCATTCATTTGGGAGTCGGGACACAGGCTGCCTGCTGATGCTGAGACTTAGTTGCTTTCTGCAGAGAGAAGAGAGTAGGAACACCAGTGGCCGGGCGCCCTAGGCAGCAGGTTGCCCTAGGCGGCTGCCTAGTGGTAGCACTGGCCGTGAATGTACTGAGCCTATTGCAAACAGAATTACAAGTTTCTGTGCCAGAGTTTGAGCCCTGACAGAAGACTGTTGCCTGAGTAAAAGTAATATATTGTACATAACAAATGCTACAGCAGCCAGAGATAGGGAGCACATCATTGGAGCAAACTTTTACTGTGCAATTAGCCAAAAATCTTTTGTCCCCTCCCTTTCCTGACCTGCCAGGCTGCATGCTCGGAAAAGGGTCTGGTATGGATTTCTTTTTAAATATTGGCATGGGGGATCCCCTCCGAATCTATACTAGACCCAAGGGCCTAGTATGGACCTGGGGGGGGGGGGGTGGACCCCACGCTGTTTTTTTTTCACAATTTTATTCCTTTAGCCAGCAATTCTATTTTTTACATTCAGCGGGAGGCCCGCTGACAGCTGACGACTCATCGGTTGTTAAGGACACGGCGGGAAGCTTCCCGGCCCCCTCCTTAGCAACCAGCTATATACAGTGAAAAAAACAAACGCAAATCACGCGTTTTGGATGCGGGTCCATTAAAGTCTATTACATGCAAAATGCTGCATTTTGCAGGAAAAAAGTTCCCGACCCTTTCCAAAAACGCAGAGGTACAAAAATGCATTGATGTGAACATGTTCCATAGGAACTCATGTTAAAAAATGTCCCTGCATTTCTGCAAAATGCATCAAAAAACGCATTCGTGTGAATGGAGCCTTAATGTATCTCATGTTAATGCACTAATTGCACGAATTGCTAAAGTGTGAATTTAGCCAAAATGTTGAAATAGAAATCATCCTAAACAACTATTAACTCCTACACAGTGCTAATTTTTAATTAGGTGTGGTGAAATCACTTAAATTGAAATCCCTGGAGAAACCATCCCTATAATATACAAAATTCAATAAAACACACCCAAAAAAAGAGCACAATATTAACCCGACCAAAACTTTTTAGTGTATCTCCTATGAATGTTCACAATACATATAGTAAGGAATAACTACATACAGAATAAAATCGTCATTTATTATGAATACATGTTAACCTGTTTTATTGCTATATAAACTTTTTATTACATAACATGCCCAATCTCTTATGTAATGTATTATTATGTATTGTTGTAATGTATATTAGCTAAGAGATGAGCCTGTTAATGATTTTATTGCTATATTTACTTTTTACCATGTACACATAATAAATAAAGATTTTATTTTGTAGATAGAAATATTCACAATACACATAGTAAACAATAATTAAGAAATACACTAGAATGTCCAAGCCGGGTTAATATTCCATCCCATGGTGGTTTTTATTAAATTTTCCTACACAGTTCTACCAATTTTACCAGGGGTGTCCAACCTTTTGACCTTCCTGGGCCACATTGGAAGAAGAGGAATTGTCTTGGGCCACACAAAAAACACTTAAGCCTCGTACACACGGTACGATTGTTGGCCAACTGATTGTCTGATTTTTGTCAAAAGAGTGTGCCAAGATCTTGTCTTGCATACTAACGGTACACAATTGTTGTGCAACAAACACGAACGTAGTGACGTGCTATGAGGAATTTCAGCTCTTGAGCGCCACCCTTTGGGCCCCTTCTGCTAATTTCGTTTTTGGTGAGCATGGATTCCGAGTATGTGTGTTTGTACTTTCGACTTGTGTGTGACAGATTTGTGTACTGACCATACAAAAATCTGATGTCAAACTGTTGTCTGCCGAAAATTTACTAGCATGTCATCCAACATTTGTTGGCCGAAAGTTGGACAACAATTGTCAAAAGGAGCGTACTAACGGTAAGATTTTAAGACAACAGTCTGTCAACAGACAATCCCCTGCCAACTATCGAACCGTGTGTACGAGGCTTAACAGTAATGATAGCAGATGAGCCAAAAAAGTCGGGCAGATCACTGACAGATAATGTACCTATCTGAGTAATACAACTTCATTTTTTTTAAAATATTTTTTATTGTAAAACTGTAAGAGGGCAGCATAAAACGAGTGTGATATTTGACACTGTTTTTGGTAAACTAACCAATCAATATCTGGTTGGATGGATGAAGCAGCAATTCTAAATGAATTCTCAAGGCTCATCAGATATTTTGGTTCTAATTTTGCCCTTCATGTTCTTCATCTTTTAAAATAGTTGCTCACAAATATAGGTGCTGCCGAAACTTGATAACACGAATAAGGCGTGATTGTGAAAAGTGGGAGAGTTTTCATTGGGAAGATGATAAAACATATAAAAGTCCAATAAAGAAACACTGCCACATTTTTCTTCGGCCGCATGTGTTCGCTAAATTTTTTACAAAAATTCAACATTTTTCAAATAAGTTTACGATTTTTTGCCGCAGGTTGGACACCCCTGAATTATAATGTTGGTCAAATTTGTTGCACCTTAAGTGAGAATCAAAATTACCTTTTGAGATGGAAAAATAGACCCCAGACCATCAATATTTTAAGATGAGCTTCCATTTATAGGTGCATGCACTTATATTATACAGATGTATACACATACATTTTGACAAGGCATGTGCAAATCTATTAGTCTGTTCTGCTATGATTCACGTAAGTGACAAAATCAAACAATAAATCCATGAGTTGTTTAAGCTAAATTTGCATTAAGTGCAAAAAGATTAATCTTTTTAATCTTCAATGGTTCAGAAGTGCTACAAAGTAACAGCAATTCTAATAAAATATTATATTATGGTTTTCTTACCAGTCAGGACTATCATCATAGAGGATATACTGTTTATCATCATTATTGCGAATTGTGTCTCTCCTATGTGTTAAAAAAGGAAATAAGAAATGTTTATTGAAGGCAAACTGAGTGCAAACTACGGTTTTTAGATGTTATACTTTTATTAATTTTTTTAATCAGATTCTTTTTATTTTTATATACATGAAACACTGAAACAATACAGACAGAATATTCAAACAGCATCCCATAAACCAAAACAAATACTACATAGAAAACCCCCCAAAAAAGGTGAAATGTTATACTTGTATACATTGTGGGGTTGATTTACTAAAACGGGAGAGTGAAAAATCTGGTGCAGCTCGGTATGGTGGCAAATCAGCTTCTAAATTCTTTTCCTCTATTTGTTTTGTGGTTTACATGGAGTCAGGATGGACTCCTAGTCTGACTTGCACCCTCAGTGGAACGCGCCGAATGGGGGATATAGATACAGTAGCGGAGACCCTAAAGTCGGTTTATGTCCACAGGTTCTAACTTCAGCTTGTTCAATTAAACTTTGTCAAAAAAACTGGAAGCTGATTGGTTTTTATGCAGATTTACACCAGATTTTGCACTCTCGGTTTTAGAAAATCAACCCACAGTCTTTATAAAAGCATCTAGACCAGTCTTTCTCAACAAGAGTTCCGTGGAACTCTAGGGTTCCTCCAGAGAGGATGCTAGGTGGTCCTTGAGCAATAAGATTTCTGGCACCAATAATCTTTTTAACTACCTGCAAAGGTTAATTCCTCCCGAGAACCACAATGACCACTCAGGTAGGAAGCATTGTCTATAGTGACTATCACACTAATGTACCATGAGCTGTAGATACAGTAATTACTAGCTTAACACAGATCCCAGACTGGGCTGGCTGTTTGATCCCAGGTTCTATTCCCTGATAGGCACTCAAGTCAGAAAACTGCTACAGGAAAGCCCAAAACTCAATTTACCTCAACTATAACAACCTAACTAGGGGGCTACTACACTATTAATGGTTCCCTAAGCCTGGAATGTTTTTTTTAAGGGTTCCGCCATGTTAAAAACATTTAGAAACTGCTCCAGACATTCTTCAGCAACTCTTCTGTTCATGGATGTTGGATGAAGTTGTTGGTCTCAGTAGTGGGTTGAATTGGGACAGTTTAGCCTGTTTGTGTTGATATTCGTAAAGTCAAAATGTTGGCGTTACACTGCCGGAGTCTTCCCAATGAAGAACAGAATATATTCAAAAAAAAAATCCTTCCTGTAGAAAGTTTGTTTTTGAGTTTTAGGAAATATTAAAGCAGATCTCCAGGCAAAGCTCCCTTATCCATTGATGGAAATGTTTGGAATCTCTAATGCCTTGTACACACGGTCGGAATTTCCTATGAAAAAATTCTGTCTGCCTTTTTTCATCGAAAATTCCGACCGTGTGTGTGCCCCATCGGACTTATTTCCGAGGAATTCCGTCAGAGTTTAGATAGAGAAACTTGTTCTATTTTACTCCGATGGAATTCCGTCGGAATTCCGATGTGCTTTTGGCCGGACAATAGCCCGACCGTGTGTACGGGGCATAATAGTTTTTTATTGCAGTCTGTATTTCTGTTTGGAAGGTTCAGTGATCCTTTCTATTCTGGATCTAGGACTAAAAATTAAGGGAACCCTAACATTGTTTAGTTTCATGGAACTGGACTAGAGGAAAAATCTCCTACTGGAAACAGATATTTTGGTGACAGCTTTCAGAGGTGTGATATCCCCTCACTTTCTTCCAGCAATAAAAAAACCTCACAAAGCATCCGGCTTTTCCTCACACTGGCCACAATTAGAAACACTTGTTGATTGTAAATTTTATTTAAATTATTAAGTTGGTTTTTTTTCTATTATTTTAATACTAAGACTCCATTCACACAGGGGCAACACGACTTCCAGCGCGACTTTGGGAGGCAACTTGGACACGACTTGAGTATGAATCACAGCGCGACTCAAGGCAACTTACAAGGCAACTTCAAGTTGCCTCCAGGACAGGAGGCTTTCCAGTGGCCAATCAAACAAGAATTAGCTCTGTGGTTGGGAGGGGGGAGGGAGGGGTTTGCCTGAGAAATGTATGTTCTCTTCCTGTATTGTTGCTTCTGTTAAGACAGTGATCTGACTTCTGAGGCGACTTCCATTGAAATCAATAGGTACAAGTTGCCTACAAGTCGCCTAGAAGTCGGAACCTTTTCTGAAGTCAGAGCGACTGCAGTAGTGTGCATTAAGACGGCTCTATTCACTTACATAGATTTTTTTTGATTTTTACATTGATTTTCTCATGCAGCGTGACTTGAGGCGACTTGGGGCGACTTGAAGTCGGATCCAAAGTCATCCCTGTGTGAATGGGCTCTAATTGGGATGTTTAGAAAAGAATGTGTATACACACTTAAATTATCACTAATACATGTACACTTGCCAAGGGTGTGTGATATAAGCCAACTCATAAAAGGGAGTACTCTTAAATTTTATTTTTCATAAAAGTGTACAACTGATTGAGTTTCACTTCAAGAGTTGGACACATTTTTATTGCCTCATGGTAGGGGATGCACACAAACCACTGCAGGGAAATTTTACCAATGAAGTTGCCAAAAGATTTAAATGTAAAAAACAAACAAAAAGACACTGGGGTTGATTTACTGAAACTGGAGAGTGCAAAATCTGGTACAACTTTGCATGGTAGCCAATCAGCTTCCAACTTCAGCTTGTTCAATTAGGCAATGAAAAAAAAATCTGGAAGCTGATTGGTGCAGCTTTGCATAGAAACCAGATTTTGCACTCTCCAGTTTTAGTAAATCAACCCCCATGTGTCTCAGTCTACCAATATCCAGCCAGAACTAAAATATCAGTTATAGGCGACATTCGACTAAGTCATAAAATAAGATTATTGTAAGGCTCAACATGGTGCATTCTATCCAACATAAACAGCAACACACTTAAAAGATTTAGGCAGGACCTTACAATCAAAACATCATCAATATTTAATAAAACACTGAGATTTTTCAATTTTTTTAAAATGTTTTCTAAATTTTTAAATTTTGTATAAAACTAAGAAGGTAGCCGAAAATGACAAATGTTTAGTCATGTATTCTTCTATGCATTGCTGCTCATGCAGGGGAGGGGAGCTCTATTACTGCAAATAAAAGGTACACAATACAGAGCGCACTGGTATAATGCGGTATTTCTGCAATCATATAACAACTGACAATGATCCCTCAAAAGTCAGAGCCTCCAGATTGTGGCCGATGATCTGGAAACAATGTGCTCTGTAGCGTGGATCTGCCCGTGTCCTCGCCCAGTGTTATAAGCGATTGAGGCAGTGGAAGGTTAAAAAAAAGTGTTCCTGATGAAATATAGAAGTAGCCAAAGATTGGTTTAAGGGTGTCCAGTCCAGAAACTGTACAAGAACACAGGTGGATCCACATTACAGAAACACACTTCTTAACCAGACCTCCAACTCCATGCCAAGAGCCAAAAGTTATGAGGTATCATCCTTGGCTATGATATGATTGTTTTAGTTCATCCCTGTTACGATGATAACAAATTGTGTTTTAATCTGAATAAAGTCTGAGATGTAACATTATGCCCGAATGCTCTGCATTATGTTCTGAGCTTTGTAACAACATTTACATTTCAAATAAATGATACGTTAGAATACAGTGTCCAACGTTTTAAGCATAGAACTTCTATAAAAATGAATTTGAAGCAAAATAATTAGAATTCTAGTGAGAAGATTTAGTGAAAACACTGAGAGCTAACCATCGATGTCCACAATTCACCGAAAGTACTATATGAATGACTTCTAATTATATAACAGAGATGTTAAAAAAAACACCAACACCAAGATTGAGGCAACACTTCAAGACAAGGTGAGACGGTACACTAAAATCTGGCAATAAAGTCGAGTCAATCATTTTTAACCTCCTGGTTTTAATACCTCTCTTATGGAGCCTAATGCCGCGCACACACGGCCTGACTTTGCCACGGGCAAAACTCTGTCAGAATTTCCGACGGAAAAATAGAGAACCTGCTCTCTATCTAAGTCCGTCGGAAATTCTGATGGGAAAAGTCAGATGGGGCATACACACGGTCGGAATACTTGATGAAAAGCTCCCATTGGACTTTTTCCATCGAAAATTCCGACCGTGTGTGCATTAGCCTACTTCTCCACACTCCGGTTACCGGTTCAAATCCCAGAACCACCCCATTCCCCCGCTCTCTTCTTTTTCCTCCTTTTCTGTAACCTCTCTATTTGCTTGCCTGGATTTTGCTGCACACTTTACCGACAATGCCGTGTTCTTACTATTCCCTGAGCTATGGCTGACTGTCCAATTGTTAGCTTGGCTGTCTCTCTCAATCTTAAAATGTTTACAATGTTGTTAAATGCCATCATCTGTTGGATCCTATCTGATCATTTATTGATCGACCCCTTGCAATGGGTAAAGCCGTGTACACACGACCGGTTTTACCAATGAAAACAGTCCGATGGACTGTTTTCCTCGGACGAACTGATCGTGTATGGGCCTCATCAGTCTTTTTTCCATCGGTGTGAAAAAATAGAACAGGTTTTAAAATTTATCCGATGGGAAAAAAAACGATAGCAAAATCCGATCGTCTGTGTGGAACTCCATCGGAGAAAAAACCCACGCATGCTCAGAATCAAGTCGACGCATGCTCAGAAGCATTGAACTTAATTTTTCTCGGCTCGTCAGAGTGTTTTACGTCACGGCGTTTGGGATGGTCGGATTTTTGACTGATGGTGTGTAGGCAAGACTGATGGAAGTCAGCTTCATCGGATTTTCGATGGAAACATTTCCTATGGATTAGAATCCATAGGAAATCCGATCGTGTGTACAGGGCTTTAGTGTTTTGACCCAAACTGTTAACAGTGCTTGTTTCTGTATTTCTCTCTGTGTAGAGACTTTTCTTAATAGATGTTACTATGCATGTGATGGTTTTGTGTTGCTCAATAAAATATATTAATATGAGAAAAAGGAATAAATAATTAGGAGTGAAAAAAAGTGATGAGCCAACAAAACCATGTCACCCGCTGCTACCAATAGAAAGGTAGAAGAAAGGATCACCTTAAGCTATACATGAATGATGAAGGGCCACGTTTTCTGTCTATATCATCTGCTGTACATGTAGCATCAAGGTTGCTAGTTAGAATGCAATCATATTTCAAACAAATCACAATTCTTAGAACGAATCTAAAACCTCTGTAGCACTACATAACATGGAAATGGTGAGAAAAAACCTTACCGTACTAGTCTCCTGTTGTATGCTCTTTGGTGCAAGAGGTAAATATGAAAGCTTGGTTATCCCAGCTCTGACTTTATACCTTACTACGGAATGTTTCAGATGTTACAATTTCTCAATTTGAATACCTGAGCTCTGATTGAGAGATATATTCATATCAGACTCTGCAACAATCACATAACTGCATATTAATATGTACTAATTATTAGGTTGAAAACAATAATATGACACATAAGGCACATGAGAAAATTATTTGGGATGATGCCTAACCACCCATTAGGTCATACAGTATGTATTTTTCTTCAGTTTAAATCAGCTACCGTAAATACATAACAAGTACATCAAAGCAAAAGGGTGTGCAAAATTTTACAGTTCTTGAAAAATAAGCAACAGAATGAGTGCTGATTAGAGAGCATTATTGTGGGCTGGATTTACCATTGGGGCATGTCCTACCTCTGCAGAGAGACTACTGCTTCAACATATAGCGCAAGCTCCTTCTCTACAGCATGCTGGCAGGGGACAGCGTTTTCTACTCAGATTGTGGTCCCTTTACATAGAAAACCAATTGTAATGGCGCATACACACGATCGGAATTTCCGACAACAAATGTTCGATGTGAGCTTTTGGTCGAATATTCCGACCGTGTGTAGGCTCCATCAGACATTTGCTGTCGGAATTTCCGACAATAAATGATTGAGAGCTGGTTCTCAATTTTTCCGACAACAAAAGTTCTTGTCGGAAATTTTGATCGTGTGTATCCAATTCCGACACACAAAAATTCTACGCATGCTCGGAATCAATTTGACGCATGCTCGGAATCATTGTACTTGATTTTTCCCGGCTCGTCGTAGTGTTGTACTTCACCGCGTTCTTGACGTTCGGAATTTCCGAGCAACATTTGTGTGACCGTGTGTATGCAAGACAGGTTTGAGCCAACATCCATCGGAAAAAAGATCAACGGTTTTATTGTTGGAATGTCCGATCGTGTGTACGCGGCATAAGAGTTGTAAACCCAACAAGGGTAATTTCAAGTAATTAGGCTTATAGCAATCCAGTCACCGACTCACTATAAAGGTGGGGTACCTCAACAACTAGCCATGCAATGCTATAGACGACAGGTAGTCACAGATCGACGATCTACCAAGTAGTTATAAACGAGGCCCAACCACGGTATTACCGATTACATTAGCTTTATTAGTTTACAAAAATTTGCAAAAAATCTGCCAAAAAGCCATAACACATTCAAACACCAGAAAAAGAAAAAAAAGGATAGACATCGTTGTCATCCTAAAAAAACACACGGGGGCCCAGGTAACATACACATGCATGTCAAACACAGCATAGCCAATGCAAATTGCAAAGCAAAGCTGCAGACTCACATACAGGTGGAACACAGCCAGCCTGCCCGTCCTGCCGGAGCTTGCGGTTACGTGGGTAAAACGCGTTGATGTAGACAGCGCCAACGGGCCCGACTTCTGCCCATGCTTGTTACGATGCCCCACCGCACTCACACAGCTTGATGGAGGGGTTTCCGATTGAGACTTTTCCTGATACAAGCCTAGCAGTTCACCGCTAGTAGGTCTCTGGAGGACAGCGACTCTACACCGCAGTTGGGATGAATGATTATAGGGGAAGACATGACGCCTGATTTAAAACTATTTGGTATGGTGTCAATCTGTGACTCCCTGTTGTCTATATTTTTGCACACGTTGCCACTGCAGAATGTATTTGGCTGATTTAAACTAAAAATTAAATTTGGCTTTAATCAGCGCATCAGTCTCTCTGCATTGGTCCGACATGCCTCCTCCTGCTGTGTCAGACCTAACGCTATCCAATCAGTAACCTGAAACTTCATATAGTGAACTCCTGGGAAGGTGGTTGGCGGTGGCTCCCGGGTGTCTGGCTTTGGTGGGCATTCTACCTGCAAAACTGGTGTCTGTGAATCCACCCCCAAAAGGAAAAAAACTCACCATATAGATATGCCTCACACTCTCATGTTCGGCATAAAAGCTTGATACCCCACCGGGGTTAATAGACAAATCCACTGGAATTTTTACAAGAGAATCCACTCCACATGTAAAAAAATGAATAAGTGTTTCCAATGGTGAAGTAAGTAAAAACATTTTTTTTTTTTAAATTGCACACACATCTTCAACCATCGTACTCACATTGTTCAAAATTCAAACAGGCACTTCAAATAAAAAGCAACAGAAATGAATGAAGGAGGCTTGCAATGGCGTACTAGAAATTACGGTCACGGCAGACACAGAATAACCAGCAGATCTCACCCTCCCAATTGCTCGCTCTCCTTCCCGGCCAGAGTCGTATCAGCCTCGGTGGTGGTGTCCACGTTCAGAGTTCACAAAAAGTTCACAAAAAGACTTTATCAATGGGATCCCATTGATAAAGTCTTTAACGACGAAACATGTCTGGACGTGGCCTGCACAGTAACTTTTTGTGAACTCTGAACCATGATGCTCTGCTGACAGGAAAGTAAAAGACTCCATTTTGTGTTCTGAGGAGATTCTCAGTTCTGCATAAGGCAGTGAGAGAGATTAGACCCGGAGGAGAGATGCTGTCTCTCAGATGATCTTCCTGCTCAATTCAGGCTTCCACTGCCAGTCGGGACACCTGCGCCGACTGTGAATCATTCCTGTGTGAGGTGACCTGTCGGGTTGCCAAAAGAGCCTGTCTGTCTATTCCAGGACATTCGTTTGGGCCTTGATCACAGGAATTGGTGAGGGGGCATTTTTTCCCATCTGCTGGGAACAGAGACACTGCACTACAGAAGGAGTTATTTGAACACTGTATACAGACATCATTACTGGTAGTCATCTTGCGGACACTTGTAGTACCACAGGGATAAAGGATAAGGCTATCCATTTCTGAACACTGTATACAGACATCATTGTTCTCTCACCTTGTTGAACAAAACCCTGCCTGTTTCACTTGATAATCTGGGCCAGTTGTGTTGTTTGGCCCTGCTATACAGGAGTTTAAGAGTGCCAATGAAAGTGGCTAGCTCAAGACACCAAAGCTTATCTTTGCTTCAAAAGGACTGAAGCAGCTAGTGCCATATGGATCTGCACACACATATTCAGGGCTCTGAATATGCATTGGGTGGGTGGGACAGTTAAGCCATTACTTGTTGAATTGAATAGGTTTGTAAAGCTGGGCCTGTGGTGTCAGGGGACATTAGAGAGAGGCCTGACACAAATGGAGTCCTCTGCTCTCCTCCTGCCTGGACTCATAGAGCCAATATGGTGCTTTATTTGCCATTTAAGTGTGCCTCTGCTCTTGGGGACATTCTCAGATTTGGAATCCCCTGAGAGCAGTTAGAAAGATAACTGTAGCACACCCCCGTAGGAGCTGATGGTTTATATTTGGGCCTTGCACGTTACCTCAGTATTCGTTGTCTAGGGGAAGAAAGTCTGTAGAAACTCCAATGTCCACACAAGATGTAAAACCTTAAGCTGTTAGGTTTTATTTTCCTTTGCATAAAACATGTGAAGAATAGTAGAAGGGTGAAGGAAAGGGGTAGGTTCAGGTACGCAGTACAGATCACTGGGGAAAACTCCTTAACTATACAGTCATTCATCACTCTTCCTGGAGCCGGTATTGCTCACCCGGATAGGCCCCTCTCACCTGACCTAGCAGCCGGAATGATGCACGGACAATGATCAGGACCAGTCTCTGCCAGAGACTGGTTGCGCACAAAATGGGATAATCTGGGATCCTCTGCCACAGGACTTAACACCCGAACTTCCAGCCAAACAGTCAAGACCCTTTAAGCCAACCCGGCAGACTGCAAGGTGAACTTTAGCTACGGTGCATCCTCAAATAGAATTACCAGGCCCTCCTCAAGACACCAGCCTTCCGCTCGGTCTTTTCCAGGACAGGTCCTCCCCTGGTTTCCTCCATTGAGTGGCTTCCTCCCGCAGGACGGACAGCGCGGGATCACCTTCAAGGTGTAGGCCCCAGTCAGCATAACTGGGCCTACTTGGTAGAGTTGCAGCCTCGGACCAACATGGTCCCGAGGCCAAAATCACACAACACACTCCCCGCGCCAGGAGGGCCGCGAGGGCACGAAGAACTCCAAAAGATGGCGTCTGCCCCTTAAGTACCCTTTCCCGGCATGCTCAGTGGGTAGACCACTCCCACTGAACTGTTCCCGAGGAAATATACCCAATATGCCTTGGCCTGTCAGTCTTCCACATTGGCCTGAGGTGGTAACGCCACCTACAGGCAAACAGTGGGAAGTCTTCCCAACACAGCCATAGCCGGAACAGAGGCTGATTTAGCATAATCACTTAAATCTGAGTCTAACTATTGGCTCAGATACCCTCTAAATTTAACATAGCGCCCAGTCATTGGGAGCAGGGCGCTACATAACTCTCAATCCTATATTCACTTAATCTCAGTTATTGCTCTCCAGTTGATTATTTGAATATATACTGTTACTGTCTGTTATCCTTCCACAGAAATATTGCAGTAAAGACAATTTCTGTGTTTTATCATAACGTGTGTGTCTCTCATTGGTCATTGCACTTACACTATTGCCAGGTGTGCCAGAGGGAGCTCAGGCTGTTATTGGGGTTGAGAGGCAGGGAAACAGACTGAACATACTTAAGCAGCCCCTTTGGGGGTAGCGCTACATTTATTATTAATATAATTACTGTATGTATTGACTATTACAATACAAAATCATACAAAAAAAGTAAATACAGAAAAGCCACAAATCTGACAACTGGGTCATCCAACAAGAGATATTTCTCATAACGAACTAATCAAGAGCCCCAGAGGAGTCAGAAGAGCAGAGTATGTTCTTAATGAATGTGGTATGTCCAAATGTAAACCATTAGAATGAGGAGTGGACTCCAGAGGAGTCATATGTTAATATTTACAATTTACCGGGATGAACAGGGGCTTGGATACTCTTCAACTTGCAAAGAGCAGAGATCCATGCATTTTATCACTAGATTTAAAGTGCTGTCAAAGCAATGAAGCTAAAAACAAGAAAAAAGTGGGAGAGGAGAGGGAAATGTACTGTATAGAGAGGGTAAGGAGTATCTAGCCATGTAGAGGGTCCCAAAGGCCACTCAGTCAGTGTAGCCCTTTGTCAGTGTTGGGGTGTTTGGAGCCAAAGGTCCTATACTGTATTTCAATGTGTTCTTCCAGAGTATTGTTTATCCTGGCAGAGAATCATTCCATAGTATGTACATCTCTGACACATTTAATGAGCTCAAGTTTAGATAGGGGAGCCACTTGATTCCAATTAGGCTCAATCAAGCATCTAGCAGAAAGAAGTAAGGATATGTGAGAAACTCATTTGTCAACCTTGACATCAATGGAAACATGAGAATAAAAAGAAGTGGGTCAAGAGACTATGGAACCTAGATATAACATCTCTAAGGCTGGGTTCACACTGGAGAACACAGCAGGGGTTGGGTGTGTCTCCATTTACCGTTTCAGGTCCGATTTCAGCCTGAATTTTTGTCTGAATTTGGACCTGAAACAAACCAAAAGACGCACAGGGCCCCTGTGCAATTTGCAATGGAGCCACTACGGAGATGTGTGAACCAGCTCCATAGAGAGGCGGTCACAATCTCCTGCTGTGCAAATTGTATGTGGGGAAACCACTATCCAATTCGAAATAGTGTGTCGACAGAAGGCACAGACAGGCAAATGGGCGTACAGGTACGTCCCTTTAAATTTGCCGCCATGTGGTGGCGCACGCGACCCTGCCGCAAGCTTCGTGACCCTGCCCGCTGGACCCGCGGAGTCGATGTCTGCCGGTGTCCCGCGATCGTGTCATGGAGCTGAAGAACGGGGAGGTGTCAGTGTAAACACAACACCTTCTTCCTAGTGACATGTCACTGATCATCTGCTCCCTCTAATCGGGAGCAGCGATCAGTGACATGTCACTCGTAGCCATGCCCCCTAACAGTTAGAATCACTCCCTAGGACACACTTAACCCCTTTCTAGCCCCCAGTTGTTAACCCCCTCACTGCTAGTCACATTTACACAGTAACCAGTGCATTTTTATAGCACTGATCGCTGTATAAATGTGAATGGTCCCAAAATAGTACCAAAATTGTCCGATGTGTCCGCCATAATGTCGCAGTCACGATAAAAAATTGCTGATCGCCGCCATTACTAGTAAAAAAAAAAACTATTAATAAATATGTCATAAAACTATCCCCTATTTTGTAGACGCTATAACTTTTGCGCAAACCAATGAATAAACGCTTATTGCGATTTTATTTACCAAAAATATGTAGAAGAATACGTATCGGCCTAAACTGAGGAAAAAAAAAATTTATATATTTTTTGGAGATATTTATTATAGTAAAAAAATATTGTTTTTTTTTTCAAAATTTACGCTCTTTTTTTGTTTATAGCGCAAAAAATTAAAACCTCAGAGGTGATCAAATACCACCAAAAGAAAGCTCTATTTGTGGGAAAAAAAGGACGTCAATTTTGTTTGGGAGCCACGTCGCACGACCGCGCAATTGTCAGTTAAAGCGACGCAGTGCCTAATCGCAAAAAAGTGCTCTGGACTTTGGCCAGCCAAATGGTCCGGGGCTTAAATCGTTAACTTTGTATTGACACCCGCAGCAGTTCGCAGAGGGCAATGTTAACTGCCTGCGAGTCAGGTGCCATGGGGGAGCCTGCAGGGTTCCCCGCATGGTACCAGTGTGACCTGGCCCTAAAAGTGATTTGAACATACACTAGGTGACTCTTGCATTATCATTGTTATATCTTCCTCTATCAGCACAAGCTGATAATGTCTTTGATGCATACTGGGGACTGTAGTTCCCGCCTTTAGCAGATGAACTGCAGTGCCAGCCAGCAGTACAGGTAGGATGTAAAAGCACACCTCCCAACATTTTGAGATGGGAATGAGGGACACCTACTAGCAAACGTCCCCTGTCACACCCCCTTAAAGGAGAATTAACCCCAAAAAATAAAAAAGTTAATTAAATCCACAAGGGTTTTTTTTTTACCACTACTATTCCTTTATAATGGCTTTTAAAATTTACAAATGCAGCAATTTAGAATTTGGATGAGAGGTTTAGCACTGGGAAACACTTTTTGAATAATAAAAAGTGCATTTTATATATAGCACTACCCCCGTAGGAGCTGCTGATTAGTTTTTGATCTGCCGTTAACCCACTGTTCTCCGTGTTGACTCAAAGTCTAGGGTTAAAAAGTTGCATAAAACACGGTCGCCAGTCACTGAGTCTCTTCCAATGCTTTTTTATTAACCACAACGTTAGCAGAATGAGGGATGGAGGATTAGTGGGAGTTCCGGTACCTGGTGCAGATCACTGAGACACTTGAGATCCTGGAGACAGGTATACTTGCTGTCACTGGATCTTGCTCACCCGGATAGGCCCCTCTCACCGGCCTAGCAGCCGGGATGTTGCACAGACAAAATAAAAGTCTCTGCCACAGACTTGATAATCAGAATTTCCAAAGTTCAAGCACAACTGCACAGTATAAGAAAGTCCTTTAAGCCGACCCGGCAATACTGTGAGGCAAATTGGTTGGGATGCATCCTCCAATTGAGGCCCCAGGCTCCTCTCGAGATACCAGCCTTCTGCAGCGTTTTCTCCAAGATGAGTCCTCCCCTGCGGCTTCTTCCTGCAGTACAGACAGCACAGGACCACCCTCGAACCGGTATGCCCCAGACAGCTTCTGGGCCTACCTTCAGTAACGAAATCCTCAGCCAGAAGGCCCTGAGGCAGAAGAGGAGTTTTCACATACCTCCGGCCAGGGTGGCCATGAGGTGAGAGAGAGACTCCAAAAATGGCGTCCGCCCCTTAAGTACCCTCACCCAGCATGCCCAGCGGTATCAACCTCCCACTAGGTCGCCTTTGGGAAAAAGCACCCAATACGCCTCGGCTTGTTGTACCTTCCAACACGAACCCAAGGTGGCAGCGACACCTGCTGGTAACCGTGGGAAATACACCCAACTCAGCCAAAGCTGGAACATAGTTCAGATTTAATTTTTTCTCTAAATCTGCCTAACTACAGTTCAGACATCCCACTAAATTTAAATAATAGCGCCTGGTCAACAGGAGCAGGGCACTACATTATATATATATATGTAGCGCCCCTTTACTTTTCAGGGGTGCTATGTACTTAAATTTAGGGGTTGGTCTGAGCTAGTAGCCAGGCTCAGACCACTTTGATAGTTAGTACTCGCTTCTGCCCATGTGATGCAACCTGATGTACAGTTCCCTGTGGCCTGTAGGTGGCACTGCCATATCAGGTCAGGGTTGAACCATGGGTGACATTGCTATGCCTTAGGGTGTCCCCTCTCGGCAGTGGTACGGTGGGCATGGTTAACCTGCTGTGCATGTTGGGAGATGATACATAAGGGGCAGACGCCATCTTTTGGGGGTTAGACTGGAGCACTGGAGAGTGAGCGGTTCACACCAACCGGGCCTCCAGGCCAGGGGTACGCGCGTGTATCAGTCTCAGGCACCTTTAGCCTGGGGGTTGCAACTCCACTAGTAGGCCCAGCACCTTTAGCTGGGGCCTATCTCCAAAAGAGGAATCCCAGGGTGCCCAGGAGAGGTTGGACCCGCTCTAAGAAGGGGAGACCGGGGGAGGACATTTCTGATGGACCGGTGAGAGTTCACGGTGAAAGAGAGGCCTGGTTACCTTCTGGAGGGATTCAAAGATCCGTCACAGGCCTTGCAATGTGCTGTCGCTGTCACCTGTCCTTGTGTTGCAAATGCTGAGAAGTTTGGGACTTAAAGATTCTGTGGCAGAGGATCTCCCGATCGTATCTCTAGGAAACCTAAAGTGAACGTTCGAGCATCACTCCGGCTGCTAGGATCTGGTACGGGCATGGTGGCACCTTGTGCCTTTTCCTCTCATGAGTGAGCCAATTAGACGGGAGGAAAGGGGTGAGGTCGCTACATATATATATGTAGCGGGGTTTCTAAAATTAAGTAGGACACTCAGGTGTGTAAGTATGGGAATAATGGACCATTTGTGTTCGTGGAGGATTGGACGGTGTAATAATCTCCTTGGCCTCTGGGTGGCGGGGTACCCGTAGGCTCAGGGTAGATTGGCCGTCACAGTGCTACCCTTTTTGTCCCTTTCCGGAGATGGTACGGCGAGGGCGGGGAACCTGCCGTGGTGTCGATGGGAGGAGATAAAAGGGGGAGACACCCTAACCACGAGGTCTTTTGGGAGGATCTTCTTCACGTGCCCAGGCACCTTAGGCCTGGGTGCGGGTGGTTCCAGATTCCGGCCCAGGCGCCCTAGGCCTGACCGGAATGGAGTTGGAGTCCATCCCAGGCACCTTCAGCCTGGGGTGAGGTACTAAGCCAGGAGGCCTGGGGCCCAGTGACTTTGACTGGGTCCCGCGAGGGTGGAGAAGTCCGAGGGTCCCTGAAGTGGATGGGGCCCATGTCTGAGGTGAGGAGGCCGGGGAGGTTACCCATTCGGAGAGTCTGGAGCAGCATCCACCCAGTGACGGATGGGCCTCTGGTAACTCCCTTGGAGGGAAATCTTCCCCTGACAGGGGCCGCAACGCAGCGAAGGTACTCCTATCTACGTTCTCTTGAGTCACTGGTAGAGACTCTCAAGTTCTAAGTCCTTTCCAGCTAAGGCTATAGTAACCGCTGGCGAGATCGCAGTGGTTTAGCTGATAATTAGGATAGTGCCTCGACCTGCTCATCCCCTGTATCAAAAATTTTATCAAGTCGCAACCAGTTGGCTACTGAAGCACTGTTTATTGTGAGATGTACAATAAAACAAGAGTTGGACTGTTATCGGTGTGTGGAACTCTGGTTAATGGGAGCAGAGGGAAGTGTTGACACAGCGGGACTTGATTCTAGACAAAAGCACATAGGCCCGAGGAAATATCTGGTACTGGCCTTCACCTCACCCACAGCTATGGGGAGGACATGGGCCGTAGCGCATCTCACCCTGTCGTGTGACATACCCCTAGACAAGAGAGATGGGGTGAGGCCGCTACATATATATATATATATATATATATATATATATATATATATATATATAGAGAGAGAGAGAGAGAGAGAGAGAGAGATCAGACCAAAATGAGGGACAACAAATGAGGAGGAAAGCGGGACATTGCTTAAAATCAGGGACAGTCCCTGGAAATCAGACACAGTTGCTAAAGCACTTGTCCTGGAGGTCCCCAACCACCAGCTCATTGGTGGGGAGAGGTTTAACTGCATGGATCCTGGTCTGTGGAGGGGTTGTCTTTTGCGAGGCTGGTCCCTAGTGCCGGGGGGTTTGGGGACCACTGCTTTCATTTCAGATTCTTCTCCATTTCTTCAGGGCTGCTTTTTTCCTCTCTCTAAGCTGCTCTGAACCACTTTTGCATTCCAATTAACTTAAGGTGACCAGATTTTTAAAATTAAATCCGGGGACATATTTTTTTTTTACTAGTAATGGCGGCAATCAGCGACTCTCTGCCCGTCGCCGCTGCTGCCTGCCTCACAGCCAGTTAAGTCTTACTCTCCGGGCCCCGGCTACTACTGGGTGGGGAGCGGAGGAAGATCACTCCGCCAGGGAAGGCAAGGAGATAAACAGGCAGGCGGCTGGCCGAGACTTGAGCCAAGGCAGAAGAACATGCGAGCGGAGCTGAATGGGCATGCACCCGAAACTGAAGAAATATTCCCTCCGCTCCGATCAGCACATGATCATCAGAAAGGGGCACAGATAATGGAAAAATACACCCCCCTAAGCTTTTTTTTTTTATTCTGCACGGTCTTTTAAATTCCCCCAGCTCCTGTTGAAATCCAATCCGGGGACAAAACTGGGGACAGACTTGGTTCGGGGACAGTGTCCTCAATCTGAGGACTGTCCCCGGAAACCGGGGATGTCTGGTCACCCTACATTAACTTGAATAGGGAGAAAGCTTTTAATTCAAGAACTAGAATTCCAGGAAGATTGGAACCCCCTTATAATTCCTACAGCAGGTATACAGGATTGGGAATTCAACTGAAGAAGTCTCACCAATATGTACGTTTATCAAACATTGATATTTTATCTAATTTCAGTTCTCAGAAAAATCTTCTCCTCTGGCACCCTGTTTATGAAGTGGAGAACATTTGTTCTCAGAAGGAGATGAGGAGGAGTTTTTCCTCTGAGAACACCTGAGATCTGAGTAGAAGGGGGAGGGGCTGCCTGTAATCTCCTGAGACACCTGTGTGATTACAGAGCAGCTGAGTTTTAAAAGTGAAACCAAAGTTAAAAAGAGCCGTGTTATTACATGATAAGCGCTTTTTTTTAACTCACAGTTTTTTTACATACATTTTGGCACATTCTTTAAATGTGTGTTTTTGCCCCTTTTAATTGCTAATTTTGGCATTATTTTTTCTTTTTTTGCTGTATTTTTTTAACGCGCATCTGGTCGTGTTTTTTTTTTTATTGTGCATTTTGGTGCTTTTTTTAACCACTTCCTGCCCGGTCAATAGCATATTGACGTCCGGGAAGTGGTTCTGTTAAACTGACTGAGCGTCTATTGACGTCCAGCAGGATAACATGCCGGCGCGTGCACGCGAGGGCACGCAGAGCGGCGATCGCAAGTGCGGCGTGTCAGTCTGACACGCCGCATCTCCGATCGTGATAAGAAACCTCTGTCAGAGGCTTCTTACCACGTGATCAGCTGTGACCAATCACAGCTGATCATCGCGTGAACCAGGAAGTGCCGGTAAAGGCATTCCCCAGTTCGCGCTGACAGGGAGAGCTGATCAGAGCCGATCGGCGGCTCTCCCTGTCATACGGGGTCTGTGCTGATAATCAGCACATTGATTATCAGCACAGCCCCATCAGCTATGCCAAAAACTTACACAGTCAGTGCCCCCTCAGGATCGCCAATTAGTGCCCACCACAATGCCAGTGTCCATCACATTGCCAATCAGTGCCCTACAGTAACACCTGTTAAAACCTCATCAGTACCTCATCATCAGTGCTGCCCATCAGTGCCACCTGTCAGTGCCAATCAGTACCGTCTGTCAGTGCCCATCACAGCCGCCTGTCAGTGCCCATCACAGCCGCCTGTCAGTGCCCAGTGCCTATCAGTGCCCATCAATTCTACATATCAGTGCCACCTTATCAGTGCCAGCTCATCAGTGCCAACTCATCAGTGCCCGTCAGTGAAGGAGAAAACAAAATTTTATACTGTATATACTCGAGTATAAGCCAGAGGCACCTAATTTTACCACGAAAAACGTATTGACTTGAGTATAAGCCTAGGGTGTCCATCTGCATGCCTCACTGTGCCTCGCTTTGCCTCAGTGTGTCCATGTGCGTGCCTCACTGTGCCTCACTGTGTCCAATCTCCCTACTTGTTCTCTGGCGCTGTGTGACTAGACTGATGTTTAACATGGGAGTCTATGGAAGGGGTACACACTTGTAGATGAAGAGTGGGGCTACATGTGTGCCAAGTTTGGGATCCAGGGGGCCTACGGCTATCCGGGATCAGGTGCACAAAGTTGAAGATGGACACAGACTCAAGTATAAGCCAAGGGGGGCATTTTCAGCACAAAAAAATGTGCTGAAAAACTCGACTTATACTCGAGTATATACGGTAACCGAAACGAAAAAAAGACCGAAATTTTGGAAAAATTTTCTTAGTTTGTTTAGCAAAAAATAAAAACCCAAGTGGTGATCAAATACCACCAAAAGAAAGTTCTATTTGTGGGAAGAAAATTCTAAAAATTTAGTTTGGGTACAGTGTTGCATGACCGCGCAATTGTCATTCAAAGTGCGACAGCGCTGAAAGCTGAAAATTGTCCTGGGCAGGAAGGGGGTGAAAGTGCCTGATATTAAAGCGGTTAAAACACACATTTTGGCCCTCTAGCGCACATTTTGGCACAGATTATTTTAAGACGCATTTTGGTGTGGTGTGTAAACGCACACTTTGGCGCTTCTTTTAGCATATAGTTTGACACTTTGTCAAAATACGCATAAAAATGCACATTCAAAAACAGCACATTTGCTAGCCACTTTTGGGATGCCATTAACAATTAATGGCACCGCAAGCTTATCATGCATTTTGTATGTGTTTCTGGAATGCACACCAAAATGCAGCTAAAAAAATTGCCAAAATGCATGTGTAGCACACGGACCCTTTTCTCCTGCCTACTTTCTCCTTGCAGGGATAAAGGAACACCGTGCCACATGCCCGGATCCTCCTGGTTTAGAAGGTTGAGTGGTGTTCTTTATTTTTGGGTCCTGCAGCGAGTTACCTCCCGTTCACTGGTTCTCGTCCCTAGAATGTAGGGAAAAGTCTGTGTTCTTTCCCCAAAGAAACTCAATGTCCAAACAGTATTCAAACTCCAAACAGCCGAGTTTATTTTTATCTTGCTTAAACAGATTTGGGAACAGGTTGAAGATAGCGACAAAGTAGGTAGGGAGATAGGTTCAGGCACGTGGCACCCAGTTACCCTATTCTTTACTCAAGCCTGAGTATGAATTTTGCTCACCCGGATAGATCCCTCTCACAGTTCTAGCAGCCGGGGTGAAGCACGAATAGTTGCTACTTGAATTTAGTCCCCCTTCACGGACAAGTCCTAGAGATCCTCTGCCACAGAATCCCTAATGATTGAATTATGACTTCTGAACAAAACCCCGTAGATTAGTAGAGACCATGGGTGTCAGTGGGACACACTACAGGGGCTTTACTGCAACTCACGAATCCTTCCTCTGATAGGTAACCAGGCCTCTCCTTCATCGTGAACTTCATCACCGATCCATCGGACAGGTCCTTCCCCGGTTTCCTCTCTTTGAGCGGGCCACTCTCACATGGGCTCCCTGGGACTCCAGTGTGTTGGCTGTAGACCCAGTTGAAGGTACTGGGCCTACCTGGAATATTGTAGCCTCGGGCTAAAGGTGCCCGAGACTCCTTGGCCAGCAGGGCCAAAGGGCGCGACTTTGCCACCAGGGGTCCTCCTTGGAATCCCCCTGGCACACCACCCACAGATCATGGCGTTTGCCCTTTATGTACCCTCTCCCGGCATGCACAGCAAGCGAAACCCCGCCCACCACACGGTAGCCGAGAGAGGACACCCAATCACACCACAATGCCACCCGTGGTTCAACCCGAGACCTGGGCAACAGCGCCACCACAGGACAAGGGGAACTATACACCAGGCAACACCATAGCAGAACAGAGTCCATACCTAGCAAAATTAGAGAACCTGAGCCAACTATGGCTCATACTACCCCTAAATTTAGAACATAGCGACCCCCAAATTTGGGGTGCCCGCTACACATGTTAAAAAAGCACCAAAATGCACATAAAAATTAGCTAAAATGTGTTTTAAAAAACAAGCCAAAATGTTTGTTGAAAAAAGCAACAAAAAGTGCATCGAAAACCTTACCAAAATGCACATAAAAAGGCCCAAAAAGCCAATAGAATTTTTTTTGGGCATGGAGCATTGTGAATTTTTTCAATGCGCATTTTGGCAAGTTGGTAGTGTATTTGTCAAATGACAAAATGTGTGGCAAAATGCATGTCTGCTAACTGCATTTGGGGCTCCATTAACAATGCATTCTTTTCACTGAATTTTTACAGCAATTTGGAATCATGGCAAGAATTGCGCAATTCTGCCAACAATTCTGCATTGCTCAGATGTGAATGGGTCCTAAAAGAAAATACATTATAACAATACTGTGTATGTGTGTGTTTGTGTATATAACACATGTAGCGGGGGTACCAAATTTAGGGACTGCTATGCCAAATTTAAGGGTGATTCGAGTGGTAGTTGGCTCGAATCTTTCAATTTGCTGGACTCTGCCTTGCTGTTGTTTTGTCTGGTGTGCAGTTCCCCTAAGAAGTATGGGTGGCGCTGTCACCTGTACTCGGGGTTGAACCACCAGTAATAGGGCAGCGATTTGGTGTCCTCTCTCGGCAGCCGTACGGTGCGTGTGGTTGACCTGCTGGGCATGGAGAGGATACATAAGGTGCACACGCCGCATAGGAGTGGTCTTTGGTTGGTTCTTTTTGGTTCCAGAGTCGGAGTCCTGGTGCGTGACACGTGGCCCTCCAGGACATGGGGCCGCGTGCGCTTCAGTCCCAGGCACCTTTAGTCCTGGGACTGCAACTTCAGCCCTGGGCTCAGCACCTTTAGCTGGAGCCCACTCCGGGAGGAGGAATCCCAGGGTGCCGCCTTGCAAGGGGACCCGTTTCTAGAAGAGGAGGCTGGGGGAGGACCGTTCCGAAGGACTGGTGAGAGATCACAGTGACGGAAGGGGCCCAGTAACTCTCTGGAGGGATGTCATCCATCCGGAAAAAGGGAATTTAAACAACAGGACCAGTAGGAGGTTTGGGACACTATAGATTTTGTGGCAGAGGATCTCCTGAATGCATCCATTAGGGAATCAAATAGACTGTTCGAGTTACACGCTGGCTGCTAGTGCCTTCGGGTGACTATCCGGGTGAGCTGTACCCACTCGGGATCGAAGAAACAAGAGTGCCTGAACTGATCTGTCTTCCTAACACCTTTCTATTCTCCTAATTTTTGGATGTTCATGCATAAAGAAATAAACTCTATGTTGGAGTTGATGCTGGTGTGGACCTTGGAGTTACTTGGGGCATAGAGACTTTTATCCTTACATTGTTTGGGTCTGGCTGGGCTGCGCGGTTTCCACCTGACAGCAGGTGTCACTGTCACCACAGGTCAGGGTTGGAAATGCAGCAGGCTGGGTTTATTGGGTATTCCTTTCCCAGAAGTGGCTCAGGGGGTTTGGTCAACCCACTGTGCATTCTGGGAGGGGGTACTTAAGAGACAGAGACCGCTCTTTCGGGGTTCGTTGCCGGATCCTGACCTGAGGGCCCTCCTGGCCTCAGGGATGTGCGAGCCATTTGCGGCCTCGGGGGCCTGCTGGCCCGAGGCTCAGCAACTCCTGGGCCTACTTCTCAGTTGCAGAGGCCTACTAGTCCAGGGATGGTCCTACGTGGTCTTGCCTGCGGGAAGAAGCGGAACAATTGGGGACTCAATTGAGGGATGCATCCTGGCCAGTTTGCCTCACGGTGCTGCCGGACGACTGAAAGATTCTGGCACCGTGAGCTGTGTACTTTTGAAGGAACTTTTTGCAAAGTGTCAGTGTGGTTACACGATCTTGTGGCAGAAAGTTGTGGAACGACTCAACGGCACTCATCAAGTCTGTGGCAGAGAGTTTTGAGCGAGCTCCGCACCGGTTGCTAGGCCAGTGAGAGTTAGGCCTATCCGGTGGTTGCTGAATCCAGCGTGGAACTGATTGTCCTCTGGATCTTCGCCCGTGATCCGCAAAGCTAAGTACCTGAACCTCCCCTCTCCCTCTACCCCTCTGTTGGAACTGGTAAAATAAAGCCTTGAAGAAAACTTATCCAGGTGTTGGTGTGAACATTTATGAAAGCTCTTCAAGGAGGGATCCCTGACACGAGTGCGGTTAACAGAAAAGGTAACGGTAGGTCCAAAACTTTAAACCAGCAGCTCCTACGGTGGTAGTGCTACACAAACATTGTCATTGATTGCAAACTGGGAGAAAATATTTGTGGCTGGGATGAATGCTGCAAGATGGACCAAATTAGAGTTTGTGGGACTAGTGCTAATCAATTATTTCTGAAGTGTCTCAGGTGATATGCTTGACCTGTCTTGTTTGTGTTTTCACATTTCAGGCTATTATACCTGGTCATGTTCACATAGGAGTTGAGTTATTTAAACTGGAAAGTGCAAAATCTGGTGCAGCTGTCCATGGTATCCAATCAGCTTCTAACTTCAGCTTGTGCAATTAAAGGGGTTGTAAAGGTTCATGTTTTTTCACCTTAATGCATCCTATGCATTAGGGTGTAAAAACATCGGACGTTTACCGGCCCCCAGTTTTACTTACCTGAGCACTGGAAAGTCCCGCGTCGCGAACGCGCTGGATATTTGCCCGGGGTTCTCGGCTCTTCATTGGATAGATTGATAGCAGCGCAGCAATTGGCTCGCGCTGCCGTCAATCAAATCCAATTACGCGGGCGCCAGGGCCGAGTCCTGCACTCGGCGGCTATGAACGCTGCATGCAGGACTCGGGAGCGTGCCCGCAAGGTAACCCCCTTGGGAGAGCGCTTCCCAGGGGGGTTATCTGAGGCAGGGAGGAGCCGAGAGGGCCACCAGGGGACCCCAGAAAATGCCGTTTGTGGCCACTCTGTGCAAAACGAACTGCACAGTGGAGGTAAGTATGACATGTTTGTTGTTTTTAAAAAATAAAAATCGAACATATAGTATCACTTTAACCGTTAAGGACCGCCGCCTGTACATATACGTCGGCAGAGCGACACGGACAGGCATAACCACGTACCTGTACGTCCCCTTTAAGATGCCGGCGGCGGCACGCTCGCGACCCTGTCGCCTTCTCCGTGAGCCCGACCATGGGTCCCGTGGACTCGATCGCCGCAGGGATACCCGCGATTGTCTCACGGAGAGATACAGCGGGGAGATGCTTGTGTAAACAAGCATCTCCCTCCTCTGCCTAGTGACAATGACACTGATCTCCGCTCCGATCAGTGTCATGTCACACACAGCCCCTACAGTTAGAAACACTCATCAGGGCACACTTAACCCCTACAGTGCCACCTACTGATTAACCCCTTCACTGCCAGTGTAATTTTCACAGTAATCAGTGCATTTTTATAGCACTGGTCGCTGTAAAAATGACAATGGTCCCAAAAATGTGTCAAAATTGTCCGATGTGTCCACCATAATGTCACAGTCATGATAAAAATCGCTGATCGCTGCCATAACTAGTAAAAAAAAAATATTAATAAAGATGCCATAAAACAACCCCCTATTTTGTAGAAGCTATAACTTTTGCGCAAACCAATCAATCAATAAACGCTTATTGCAATTTTTTTTTTTACCAAAAATATGTATATGAATACGTATCGGCCTAAACTGTGGAAAAAAAACGTTTTTTTAGATATTTTTTGGGGATATTTATTATAGCAAAAAGTAAAAAAATATTGCATTTTTTTCTAAATTGTCGCTCTATTTTTGTTTTTAGCACAAAAAATAAACACAGAGGTGATCAAATACCACCAAAAGAAAGCTCTATTTGTGGGAAAAAAAGGACGCAAATTTTGTTTGGGTACAACATTGCATGACCGCGCAATTACCAGTTAAAGCAGCGCAGTGCGAAATTGAAAAAAGACCTCTGGTCCTTAGGCTGACAAATGGTTCGGGGCTAAAGTGGTTAAGCTTTGACAAAAAAATAAACTTGGAAGCCGATTGGTTTCTATGCACAACTGCACCAAATCTTGCACTATCCGGTTTTAGTAAATCAACCCCATACTATCCTGTCTCTGGCCAACTTCTACCAAATTATAAGAGATATACACTACATTACCAAAAAGTATTGGGACACCTGCCTTTACACGCACATGAACTTTAATGGAATCCCAGTCTTAGTCCGTAGGATTCAATATTAAGTTGGCCCACCCTTTGCAGCTATAAACAGCTTAAACTCTTCTGGGAAGGCCGTCCACAAGGTTTAGAAGTGTGCCTAGGGGAATGTTTGACCATTCTTCCAGAAGCACATTTGTGAGGTCAGGCACTGATGTTTGGACGAGAAGGTCTGGCTCGCAGTCTCCGCTCTAATTCATCCCAAATGTGTTCTAACGGGTTCAGATCAGGACTTTGTGCAAGTTCCTCCACCCCAAACTCACTCATCCATGTCTGTATGGACCTTGCTTTGTGCACTGGTGCCTAATCCTACTATGGAAAACCGTTCTACTAATACACCAGGATGTGATCAATCATTTGCCTCTAACCACTCTGTCAATGGAGACTACAATTGGCTATGCTAATGCACATTGCATAAGCTTATTCCACTTATCACCATTTGGAATCATGCCCTGTGAAAACCCACGTTACAATTTAACATTAAAAACATGCCCATCGACCATTAGGAAACATGCCCTGTGAAAATCTCATGAATCCATTGATGCAGTGCAGGTGGACAGGCAGAGGCTCTAAAGAGGTTGAAGGACATCAGCAACACTGATATTCAAGAAAAGTGAAACTATTCCCCCATCCACCAACGCAGCATTTAGTTAACTACATGACATTCAGTAAGGGCATGCATCTACTTTAACAGACCTACCACCGCCTACAAGCCCTACACTAATCTCTCCCTATGCAATTTCTTAGCAGCACTCCCTATGCTTTCCTAATCACATATAAAGCACATTTTCAATATAGCTGCTGGGGGGGCCTCACCCTTTTATAGTGAGGGGGTTGTCTTATCCAAAGGCCTCCTTATTGGTCCTTCTAAACCAGCTGACCTAAGTTCACAGACAAGGCAGTGCATCATGGTTGTTAATAATTTAGTCTAATGAACTTTTGCATAAAACTTGGTGGGGCTGAGGTTTGAACCCACTAGATGCATTGTGAACCCATGGTAGTGGGGAGTTTGAACTAAGGTTGCCACCTCATCCCTTTAAACCTGAACACATATTAATTACACAGGTCCTGTGGCAGATTAAGGTGCTAATTAAACTCACTTGGTGCCTTATCTGCCTTTAATTAGCCTCAGAACCTGCGTAATTCATACGTGTTCAGGTTTAAAGGGATGAGGTGGCAACTCTAGTTTGAACATTATCCCAAGTTCTGAGCCTTCCAGAACATAACTAGATAATTGCAGAGACAGCCATGCTAGAAACGCACAATGCTATGTTAAAGCCTATCTCCACAAATAAGCAAAAAAAAAAAAAGAAGAGGGTTGGGGGGTATATAAAACAATAATAATGAAAAAACAAAAAAAACAGCTTTAAAGTTCACCTTTGAAACATGTTTCACCTATTTTTAGGGTGGAACATGTAACATGTTTCAGTATTTGCAGCCTCTCCCCTTGATCCCTCCTCCTTGACACAGCGGGCAGTCGATCTTCTCCCTGCACCCGCTGTCATAATTTTTAAAATCGCGGGGCTTCGCCCACACGACACATCGTTCATTTACAGTTTCCTGTGAATGAATGCCTACAAGTACCACCAGCCATTACGGCTGACGGCTCATAGTTCTCAATGAAGTGCAAGGGCGCTGGTGAGATTATCCTTTTACTCATCTCCTCTCCAATAATGTCTTTCAAAAACTCAACGATCAACCGAATCCCCTTCACGCATCTTCCAGATTGAACAATGCCAAACATTGCCCAACCACTTTAAGCCCAATCCATCATGAACACTCTCCCTGAGCAAGTGTCATCACACTGACCTGTTGTCAGTAAGACACAAACAGTAATAACAACCTGGAAGAAAGTGTGACTCTTTGTAGGTTTACTGAAACAAAAATGTTTTATTATGGTCGGTGTGCCGGCTAGAGAGATTTCCCATCACATCCTGTCCTGAAAGGAAGTGAGAAGAAATCAGCTCTATGGAGACAAAGATCTCAAAGAAAAACCTGACAGAGGATACATCCCTTTCCCACTCTGTACCACTGATGATTGATAAAAGCCCAATTCCAGTCAAGACTTTTTTTTTAAGTTTTGGACAGAGAATGAAAACCAGCTTGGCATGCATATTCCCTCCCCAAGTGTGTTACTTCTGTAGCGCCTTGCTCCTGTTGATCAGGCGCTATTGTGTAAATTTAGTGGGTCATCTGAATTGTACATAGTTCAGAACGTAATGTTTATGGCTAAATTAGCCTCTGTCCCAGCTTTGGCTGCGTTGAGAGCATTTCCCACTGTCGCTGGTAGGTGTTGTTGTCACCGCTGGTTAGTGTTGGAAATACAACAGGCTGGAGTGTATTGGGTGTCCTTTCTCAGGAAACAGCCCAGTGGGAGGGGTCTACCGCTGTGCATTCTGGAAGAAGATACTTAAGGGGCAGACGCCATTTTTCTCTCTCTCTGACCTCATGGCCCGCCTGGCCTAAGGTATGTGACAACTCCTCTTCTGCCTCAGGACCCTGCTGGCCCGAGGCTACTTTACTTTAAGTAGGCCCAGAAGTCTGTCTGGGGCCTGCTGGTTCGGGGATGGTCCTGTCCTGTCTTGCCTTTGGGAAGAAGTCGAACAATTGAAGAATCCAGGGGAGGACTCTTCTTGGAGCGGACAGAGAAAAAGGCTGGTGACTCAATTGGAGGATGCATCCTAACCAATCTACCTCACAGCATTGGCGTAGCGTGGGTTGTCAGCGCCCGGGGCAAGGCAAGTAATTTTCGCCCCCTAACCTGCGGACTTTTCGCACTCCCTGAGTCCCTTCCCTTCCTACAATAGTACTGACCTGCCTGATTCCTACACTGACCATTACACTAACCTCTACACTGACCTACATGATTCCTATACTGACCACTACACTATACACTGACCTATATCATTCCTATACTGACCCTTACACTAACCCACCTGATTCCTACATCAACCACTACACTACACACTGACCACTACACTGACCTACCCGATTCCTATACTGACCACTACACACTGACTACTACACTACCCACTAACCTACCTGATTCCTATACTAACCACTACACAATACACTACCCACTGACCGCTACACAATACACACTGACAGCTACACAATACTCTACCCACAGACCAATACACACCACACAATACACCACACTGACCACTACACAACCTACCTGATTCCTATACTGACCACTACACAATACACTACCCACAGACCACTACACACTGACCGCTACACAATACACACTGACCACTACACAATACACTCTGACCACTACACAATAAACTCCCTACAGACAGCTACACAATAACCACTACAAAATAAGCTACCCACAGACCGCTACACAATACACACTGACCGCTACACAATACACACTGACTGCTACACAATACACACTGACACTACACGTTACAGTACACTGACTTTCTGGCAGCTCCCTCCCTCTCCCCAGACCAATACCTACTCCCCCGAGCCAGCAGCAAAACTCACGAGGGAGACGAGTCTCTCACCTTTTTTTCTTCCTACTCTGCTTCTGCGCCGCCGCCTGTCACACTGCACGCCTGGGCCGCCCAGACGGGGACATGATCACGGATCCATTCCGGAGAGCCTGAGGAGGCGGAGAAGACAGCGAGCGTACACAGCTCACAGCGAAGGCCAGCTGGAGGGGCCCAGTGCCGGGGACCGTCACCGTGGAGGGGCCAAGTGCCGGAGACTATCACCAGCAGTCATTGATTTCCATGTCCCCATGATCTGCTCCCAGGGTAACTCCGACTCTACCGTCATTTTCCAGAAGAGGCTGAGTGCGGGCAGACCTGGGGGGGGAGGGAGAAGACAGCGAGCGTACACAGCTCGCAGTGAAGGCCAGGGCAGGCCCACCTGCTGCACATAACCACTTGACCCAATCACAGGGTGCCAGGGGCCAGCCTGAGACTAAACATGGCGGCTGGAGCACGGGGTCACGGAAATTAAAATTATGATAATGTAGCGCCGGTGACACATACTGGTGCGGGATCGCGGTGAGAGAGGTCTATCCGGGTGAACAAGATCCAGTGACAGAAAGTGTACTTGTCTCCAGGATCTCAAGTTCCTCAGCGATCTACACAAGGTATCTGAATTCCCTTAACCCTCCATCCCTCTACTTCTGCAAGTTTTGTTGAATAAAAAGCATTGGAAAAAGACTAAGTGACTGGTGCATGCATCTGTGGGCACATTGCCCAATTTAGAGCCAAGCAAGTTTTCATAAGTTGAACTGTGGGGTAACGGCAGGACCAAAAATAACCAGCAGCTCCTACGGGGGTAGTGCTACACTTCAAAGGACCTTCTTATTTATTACAAGTAGTTTCTATGATAAATAAATAGAATATGGTTGATACTGTAATATTTTGTAACTAAACATTATGATATGTATTAATGGGTGGTGATGTCACAGCTGGTCCTGAACTATACAGATGGAGTCTGATTTCCAGTCCAACTCTACCTCACAGGGTTGGCATAGATCTGCTGCTGTGTGCTAAAATTGGCGCTCCAACACCCAGCAGCAGGACAGGTTTACATGACCCTAAAATATTGCTCAACTTCAAAGACTCTAATATTCTGTTTCTTAGGGTTCCCGGACAGTTGGAGGAAGGTGTCTACTTTTAACGCAGTTCCGTCATCCAGGCACAGCCATTAAGGATGGCCAAGGATCCCAAACCTAGAAGACCAGGCAAAGATGTCAGCACCATCGAGGTAGCTTGCAGACATCGCAACACTGGAGGGGAGGTATGTCCAGTTCCGTTTTAACAGTATGGGTACCTGTACATGGACTTTTAGTTTTCTGCACTACAAAGGTCACCCAACAAACACATTCCCAGAATGTTCTCCATCCATGCTGCAATCTCCATTTGACAGTTCACACTCCATACAGTAGTAGCGTACAAGCTCTCCAGTGGATGAAATGTGTTCATGCATGGGCCAGCATAAAAAGTTTTCGACAAGTGGGTGCATGGCATCAATAAGGCTCTTCGGACAAAATTTTTTTGAATTGGGGATAGAACTAGCCGGGGAAGTTGGTGCATGGGTTAAAAAAGTAAGTATAACTAAACTGATGGAACACTGACACTTAAGGAACCTATAGTCATTGATATATCAGGTATGTCTAATGCTTTAAGAATGAGTTTATTCTTCTTATTTAGTCAGTCTGCTATGTAGAAGATAAACAATACTGTTTAGTATATAATTATTGATAATCAAAATATCAATATTCAGTAGTTGCCTCATCCATTGTAATTTGGCCCTACCCAGGGCATGGATATGCGTATCAATGTAACCATTTACTCGGTCTGCACACTCTAAAAGTGAAGCAGTCTTGTTGCTTTTTGCTTCTTGCAGTTAAATAAATGTGACCTCCAGCATCTAGTCAACTTTTGATGCTGAGGTTCTATATATTTACCTTGCTTGTTTTTAGGTATAGAAAGGCAGGTCACCCCAGCGTTCTTCCTACTACACGCCACCACAATCCTGGCACAGTCGTACAAGAAATTGATTGTTCGACACCTACTCAATGCCGCAAAGTCTTGCATTTCAGCTACATGGAAGTACACCGTACCTCCTTCCATTGGATTGTGGTTGTGCAAAGTAGAAGACATTAAAACAATGGAAGATCTAGTGCTCACAGCCCAACATAAACAAGAAAAGCATTCTAAAACCTGGATGCTATGGAATATGTTCATTTTCTCAGACAAGGGGCAGACCCTACTGAACACTTGAAGGTCTCACCGACGCTGACCGATTGTAGGGTGATACCTCCGCCGTGTCCATCACGCTCGTGTTGAACACTTCCCCCCCCTTCTCTTTGTTTGTTTCATTTTCTATTTCTTCAACTGATGGCTATACCTCTAGCTAATATGAGGCTGTCCTTTTTCTCCAGTGCTGCCAAGATGATCGGGTCATGGATGGCCCGACTATATATGCTACTCATTAATTATAAACAGCGCCATATATATGTAGCGCACAGACCCCTTTCTTTACCTGCATTAACTTGCAGTAAGAGAGAGGCACACCGCACCACAAGCCCGTACCCTCCTGTGTGGGGAGGTTGAGCGGTGTTGTTGATGGGTTTTCCACAGTCAGACAACCAGAGAATGTCTCTCACCTCTATTTTCAATAAAGACAAGTCCTTGTATCCCCACAGTAACTTGAATGTCCACACCAGCTGCACTCCAACGTAGAGGTTTAATTCTTATAAAACACAGTCTCTGACAGAAAAGGTTGGAGGGAGAACAGGACAGCTTAAGATGTGGATGAGGTCCAGGCACAAACGTAACCCAATTCACTGCTCTGATTCTCAAGCAGACTCAGCCCATTCGGATAGTCTCCCTAGCTTAGGACTAGCAGCCAAAATGGTACTCAAACTTTACCCAAAGTCTCTGCCACAGACCTGGTGAGCTTGGTCTCTGCCACAGACCTGGTGAGCTTGGTCTCTGCCACAGACCTGGTGAGCTTGGTCTCTGCCACAGACGCCCTCTGAAGACGTGCAGCCAATCATGAAACGCGTCAGGGCGTGACCACGCGACCAATCACAGGACGGCTACGTTCGTCTACCCGGGATTCACGACTGATTTGAATGTACAGCACTTCATGACCAGAGTGAATAGACGGACTGACCGCGGTGATATGCTTTGATTTATATTTTATTCTTGTAAGCAGACTTGTATATGTGGGGTCTTTTATATTTAATAAAAGGGTTTTTACACTATCAAGCTTCTTTTACCTTTCATGCCCGCACTGCTACATGCACATTCATGCTACCTGGGACCATAGGATCTCATGAGGTGAGCTGACAGTGCCCCTGGAGAGGAGCTGATGAGTACAACACCATTCGCTGGCTGAACTACATGAAGTGAAGCAGAAATAACTTCTGAGGAGTAGCTGACAGGCACAATACCATCCGCTGTCTGGTGAGTACAATACCTAGGGGGAACGTATTTCACCATGACAGGGATGAAGGTATGATTTATTATTACAGCTGTCTAGTGTGAAGTGGGCTATTTTGATGCATCACCAATCATTGGATATTGAATCAGTAGTATTGAGCCAAGGAAGTGTCAACTATATTATTTCACCCCTGTCTTTTCCTTTTGGAAAGAATCTAACCACACCGACACCACTGTGGCAGTGAAAGTTTGGACTCAGATTGTTTGACCTTTTAAAAGACTCTTGGATTTTGAGTGCAGGTCACTCTCTTTCACCCTTTAAGTAATTTTTTTGGGTTGCTTTTACTACATGCATTCATTTTCTGTCAGATAATTAATTTTATCAGGAGAAGCAAATGTGTTGTTTCTATACAAGCGCTGTTAATGTTTAAATGTCTTAATTTTAATTCATTGGAACATATTTTTTTATATTTGTCTATTATTTTATAACAGCAGCTAAGAGACAGGTTACACGTTCATATAGGTCTGTTTGAGCGCTTGGATCAGATACACTTAGGTGGTTCATCTGATATTTTAAATATATATATATAGTGTGGGGTTCTGAGTAATTTTCTATCAATATATGTAGGAGAGGAATGCCAGAATTGGCTTGGGCTGGAAGTAATTAAAAGCACAAAAGGCCATTTCATATGGCCTTCTTACGCACAAATGTTAGACTGGCAATAGACTATATAAAAATCGGCCAAACTGTAGTGTCTCTTAAATGTGATAGGAAGTCATTCCTATTGTTCATGTTTGAGATATACGTTAACCATCTGTTTGTTTTCTGACTACTTGCTGAATTTAAAACAGGTAACATAAGGTAATAGACAGGTACTTTATGGGTGTGGGTTTTTATTAGAGGGCGCATGTTTTCTCGAATCTTTATTAAGATTCATTGTTTTCATAGAAAACACATTGGGAGGATTCTTTACAATCAATGCAAATTAGTGCTAAATTTGCCCTGGATGTCAATGCTAATCATTGTTCCATTAAAATTCTTTGCAAGTGAAAGATGTTAATGTAAGTAAAGAATAAACTTGGATCAGGTGTTTCAGTTTCGGGTAGGTAACAGTCGAGTGAGTCACCCATCAGCTTTTGATAAAGGTTAAGGCTGTGATCTCAGGATCTCATAGGAGTTCCCAGCTCTTTTATGCCATGAGAAGCAGGGACTTGCTTGATTTTCTATTTCATTTACATTAACCACTTCAATACTGGACACTTTTACCCCCTTCCTGCCCAGACCAGGCTGTCGCCCTTTGAATGACAATTGCGCGGTCCCCAAATTATTATTTTTTTCACACAAATAGATCTCTCTTTTGGGGGTGTTTATTCACTACTGGGGTTTTTATTTTTTGCTAAACAAACAAAAAGACCAAAAATGTGGAAAAAACAAAATAGATTTCATAGTTTGTTATAAAATTTTGCAAACAGGTCATTTTTCTCCTTCAATAATGTGCACTGATTAGGCTGCACTGATAGGCAACACTGATGATGGGCACTGAAAGGTGGCACTGGTGGGCACTGATAGGTAGCACTGTTTTGCACTGGTAGGTGGCACCGGTGGGCACTAGCAGGGGGCACTGGTGGGCACAGATGAGGTGGTGGTGGCTCTCTGTTCGGGACCGATGTCCCTCTGATAGATGCCGGTGATCTGTTTTTGTTTTTTTTCTTCTTGCGTGGTTAGCGTGAAGAAAAAAAGCTGATTACTGGCTCTGTTTACATCATGTGATCAGCTGTCATTGGCTGACAGCTGATCACGCGGTAAGGGGTCGGGTTTCTGTCAGGAAATTTTGTAAATAAGTAATTTTTCTCCTCCACTGATGTGCGCTGATGAGGCAGGACTGATATGCTTCACTGATTGGTGTCACTAATGGGGGTGCACTGATAATCAGGGAACTGGTGATTATCTGTACAGTCAGAGGAGATGCCACTGATAAGCTCTCCTCGCCTCACACACTGTCAGTGTGAGGCGAGGAGAGCCGATAAATGGCACTTCCGTGTTTACATGTGATCGGCTATGATTGGACACAGACGATCACATGGACATCAGCTCTTTACCAAATTCGCCACGCTGCGTGTCCCCACGGCCATGACGTCAGCCCAGAATGAAAGTGGATCCCGTTGCTGACATTTTACTTTATAGCGGAGCACACAGGAGGAGTGAAACTCCATGTCAGCGCTTGGCAGGAATGATATTTTCCTGGTGCCAACATGGCAGCCAGTGATAAAGCCTCTTCTGCAAACGCCTAGACCTAACAAGCAATAAGCTCTTCAGTTTAAGGGGAAGGGTCACTGCTAGGGTAATATTTTTTTTTCTGTGCTCAGGGTTTGGGCTTGAGCCAAGGTTAACACTGGGCTGTGGGAATGAAGCCATGCGAGATCAGCCGAACTCGAACGATTTCACTCCTGCTTGTCAGTCCCAATTTCGGCCGCAATTACAGGGACATCTGTGCACGTTTCTACACAGATGTCAATGTAAATCGCGGGCCGAAATCGCAAATTTCACCGATTAGGACGGTGTCATTGCCGGCAATTGTCAGCAAATTTCGCCGATTTGACATGTCAAATCGCACCAGTGTGAACCAGGGCTAAACAATCGAAAATGGTTTGTTATATATGTAGCGGGTCTCTAAATTTAGGTGGGATACACCTGGGAGATAGTATGATCCAGGTGTCTAAATTGTGAGAGAAATTGGACCATTTGTATTCGTGGAGGATTGGGTGGTGTATTATTCTCATTGGCCTGTGGGTGGCGGGGTACCCGCAGGCTCGAGGTAGATTTGCTGCCACAGTGCTGTCCTTTTTGTCCCTTTCCGGAGATGGTACGACGAGTGCGGGGAACCTGCCGTGACGTCAATGGAGGAGATAAAAGGGGGAGACGCCCTTGCTACAAGGTCTTCGTCTGGTGGATGTTCTTCATCACGCGCCCAGGCACCTTAGGCCTGGGTGCGGGCGGTCCGGAGTTTTTCGGCCCAGGCGCCCTAGGCCTGGCCGGAGCAGAGTTGGCGTCCATCCCAGGCACCTTCAGCATGGGGTAAGGTACTGAATCAGAGGCCTGGGGCCCGGTGACTTTGACTGGGTCCCGCAAGGGTGGAGAAGTCCGAGGGTCCCTGAGGTGGATGGGACCCATGTCTGAGGTGAGGAGGCTGGAGAGGTCACCCGTCCGGAGCAGCATCATCCCGGTGACGGATGGGCCTCCGGTAACTCCCTTGGAGGGACATCTTCCCCTGACAGGGGCCACAGCGCAGCGAAGGTACTCCTATCTACATTCTCTTGAGTCGCTGGTAGAGACTCACAAGTTCTAAGTTCTCTCTTAGCCGATGGCTATAGTAACAGCTGGTGAAACCACAGTGGTTTAGGGTACAATCAGGATAGTGCCTCGACCTGCTCATCCCACCGTATTGAACTGTTATTGGGTCTCAACCAGTTGGCTGCTAAAGCACTGTTTATTGTGAGTGTGACAATAAAGCAAGAGTTGGACCTTTATCGGTGTGTGGTACTCTGGTTAATGGGAGCGAAGGGAAGTGTCAGCACAGCAGACTTGGTCCTTAACTGAAACACACAGGCCCGAGGAAAATATCTGGTACTGGCCGTCACCTCACCCACTGCCATGGGGAGGACATGGGCCGTAGCACATCTCACCCTCACATGCAAAATACCCCTAGACAAGTCAGAGGGGGTGAGGTCGCTACATATTTGTTCAGTTAGTTAAAAAAAACTGTTGATCCCGTCTGAAGTTCAGGGGTGTCTTCTGCCTGTTTTATCTCAAGTACTCTAATCAAAGCCCAAAAAGCAGAGACAAAAACTGTTGATCCTGCCAGAACTCTTGTGAGTTGCCTGTGCTGCATTCTTACCAATCACATTGTTCCTAGTTAAAGCGGAACTACACTGCACCTTAGCACCACAAACCAAAATCACAAATTTGTTTGTCTCAATGCTTTATTCTCCTGAGAATTCACTTTGAACCCCCCCCCCCCCCCCCTACTAGAATTTATATCCGCATCCACCTTGAATGGAGGCAGATGATTCATGTGCCATTTACTGCCTGGAATCCATCTGCCCTTAGCTCAGGCATGCAGACCGGAGGGTGTGCTTATCTGAGAAAGCCCCTCCTCCCCTCCTGAAGACTTTGGGGGATCTATGACGTAATTTGCCTAGGAGAAAGTAACTGAAAATATATATATATATATATATATATATATATATATATATATAAAAAAATAAAAAGTTTAAAACAAGTAAATATTAAATACTTTCCAGAAAGTAGCTGAAAAAAAATAATATATATATGTTTAAAACAAGTAAATATTAAATACTTTCCTATCTATTTACTAGTGCTAGCAACATACGGAATAAAAATAGCCAATGGTGATTGGAAGAGTGAAGTTCTGCTTTAGCTCTGAGACTAGAGCAGTGGTTCTCAACCTCAGTCCCCAAGTACCCCCAACAGGCTGTGTTTTGGGAATTTCTATTAGATAAAATACCGTAGCTTTCCAAAATACCAAGCCATTGACTCTGATTTAATGCTACTTATCATTGACTCTGATTTAGTACTATAGTACTTGAGGACTGATGTTGAGAACCACTGGACTAGAAAACACCCCTCACTAGGGAGGAGAAGAGAAGCGGTGGAGTGAGAGTTGACACTCTAGGACAGGAAGTGCATGACTGGCAGGATCACCAGGTGAAAATAAAAGAAAAAAGCCTAAAAAAGAAAACTTCAGCCACCAATGACTGGTGAGCTTTAGGATATTTAACCACTTGCCGACCGTTTCACAAACATATATGTCGGCAGAATGGCTCGAGTGGCCAATGAAATGTTGCTGTACGTTGCTTTGAAAATCCTGCCATGCGGGCGCGAGCTCCGTGACCCTGCCCGCGGACTCGATGTCCGCCGGTGTCCCACAATTGTGTCGAGGAAGGGGTTAACCACTTAAGGACCGCCGCCTGTACATATACGTCGGCAGAATGGCACGGCTGGGCACAAGCACGTACAGGTACGTCCTCTTTAAGATGCCCAGCCGTGGGTCGCGCGCACGCTGCCGGTGGCGCGCCCGCGAACCGGTCCTGAGCTCCGTGACCGCGCCCACGGGACCCGCGGACCTGATTGCCGCCGGTGTCCACGATTGGGTCACAGAGCTGAAGAACGGAGGTAAACAAACCTTTCCCCGTTATTCCTAGTGAGACTGTCACTGATCGTCTGTTCCCTGTCATAGGGAACGACGATCAGTGATGTCACACGCCAAGCAACGCCCCCACACAGTAAGAATCACATATTAGGTCACAATTAACCCCTTCAGCGCCCTCTACAGGTTAACCCCTTCACTGCCGGTGTCATTTACACAGTAAATCAGTGTATTTTTATAGCACTGATCGCTGTATAAATGCGAATGGTCCCAAAATAGCGTCAAAAGTGTCCGATGTGTCCGCCATAATGTTGCAGTCACGATAAAAATCGCAGATCGCCGCAATTACTAGTAAAAAATTAATTATTAATAAAAATGCCATAAAAATATCCCTTATTTTGTAGACGCTATAACTTTTGCGCAAACCAATCAATATATGCTTATTGCAATTTTTTACCAAAAATATGTAGATGAATACGTATCAGCCTAAACTAAAATAATTTTTTTTTATTTTAATATATTTTTTGGGGATATTTATTATAGCAAAAAGTAAAAAATATTGCTTTTTTTTCAAAATTGTCGCACTGTTTTTGTTTATAGCGCAAAAAATAAAAACCGCAGGAGATGATCAAATATCGCCAAAAGATAGCTCTATTTGTGGGGGAAAAAAGAACGTCAATTTTATTTGGGTGCAACGTCGCACGACTGCGCAATTGTCAGTTAAAGCGACGCAGTGCCTGAATCGCAAAAAGTGCTCTGGTCAGTGGTTAATGTTTGTTCTTGGGTTGATATACACTTTAAACACTTAGGGACCACCTCACGTACATGTACTGCGGCAGGGCGGCCATTATGCGCTTGTCATTGGCTCTGGGGTGCGCGCTCCCGCTGTGATTGGCCACAATGGCCGTCGAGACCCGGAGATCGTTCGTAGGAGAGGCAGAACGGCGGTCTGCCTATGTAAACAAGGCAGATCGCTGTTCTGTCAGACAGAAAGAGAGAGAGATCTTGTGTTCCTGTTAATCAGGAACACAGATCTCTCTCTTCCTCCAGTCAGTCCACCCCCCACACAGTTTGAAATCACTCCCTAGGAGCACACCTAACACTTTGATCGCCCCTGATGTTAACCACTTCCCTGCCAGTGTCATTTATACAGTGGCAGTGCATTTTTTTAGCACTGATCACTGTAATGGTGTCACTGGTCCCCAAAAAGTGTCACTTAGTGTCAGATTTGTCCGCCACAATGTCGCAGTCCTGCTAAAAATCACTGATCGCCACCATTACTAGTAAAAACTGTGAACATTTTTTAAAGTCCATATTCCATAGTTTGTAGAAGCTATAACTTTTGCTATAACTTTTGTGCAAACCAATCAATATACGCTTAATGGGATTTTTTTTACCAAAAACACGTAGCAGAATACATATTGACCTAAATTGATGAAGGAAATCAATTTTTTTACATTTTTTTTATTGGGTATTTTTTACAGCAGAAAGTAAAATTTTTTTTTTTTTTTTTCAAAATTGTTGATTTTTGTGTTTATAGTGCAAAAAATAAAAACCGCAGAGGTGATCAAATACCACCAAAAGAAAGCTCTATTTGTGGGGGAAAAAAATATATACATTTTGTTTGGGTACAGCGTCGTACGACTGCGCAATTGTCAGTTAAACTAACGCAGTGCCGTGTCGCAAAAAATGGCCTGGTCATGAAGGGGGTAAACCCTTCCTGGGCTGAAGTGGTTAAAGAAAACCTCTAAAGAGATAAGCATGGAGTATGAGCCCGCTTGAAACCCCCAAAAAAAGAGCGATTAGCAATGTTGAAGTTAGGGGTGCAACGGATCAAAAAACTCACTGTTCGGATCGTTCCTCGGATCACAGTCACGGATTGGATCATTTTTAGAATCACCACCATATATAGTCCCCACTGTAATATCCACATCTCCCCACTGTAATATCCACATCTCCCCACTGTAATATCCACATCTCCCCACTGTAATGTCCACATCTCCCCACTGTAATGTCCACATCTCCCCCACTGTAATGTCCACATCTCCCCCACTGTAATGTCCACATCTCCCCCACTGTAATGTCCACATCTCTCCCACTGTAATGTCCACATCTCTCCCACTGTAATGTCCACATCTCTCCCACTGTAATGTCCACATCTCCCCCACTGTAATGTCCACATCTCCCCCACTGTAATGTCCACATCTCCCCCCACTGTAATATCCACATCTCCCCCCACTGTAATATCCACATCTCCCCCCACTGTAATATCCACATCTCCCCCACTGTAATATCCACATCTCCCCCACTGTAATATCCACATCTCCCCCACTGTAATATCCACATCTCCCACACTGTAATATCAACATCTCCCCCCACTGTAATATCCACATCTCACCACTGTAATATCCACATCTCCCCCCACTGTAATATCCACATCTCCCACACTGTAATATCAACATCTCCCCCACTGTAATATCCACATCTCCCCACTGTAATATCCACATCTCCCCCCACTGTAATATCTCCATCTCCCCCCACTGTAATATCCACATCTCCCCCACTGTAATATCCACATCTCCCCCACTGTAATATCCACATCTCCCCCCACTGTAATATCCACATCTCCCCCCACTGTAATATCCACATCTCCCCCCACTGTAATATCCACATCTCCCCCCACTGTAATATCCACATCTCCCCCACTGTAATATCCACATCTCCCCACTGTAATATCCACATCTTCTCCACTGTAATATCCACATCTCCCCCCACTGTAATATCCACATCTCCCCCCACTGTAATATCCACATCTCCCCCCACTGTAATATCCACATCTCCCCCCACTGTAATATCCACATCTCCCCCACTGTAATATCCACATCTCCCCCACTGTAATATCCACATCTCCCCCACTGTAATATCCACATCTCCCCCACTGTATATAGCCCCACTGTATAGGAAGATTGTCTGCTCTTACCAGCAGGCGGGTGATGATGACGTCAGCGCGCGCTCTAGGGGAGCTCACCTCGGCCGCCGCCAGGTATACTAAGATGGTCGCCGCTCCGGAGCTAGGCCGAAGCCGCGACCTTTCCTAGGAGCTCAAACCAGCTGATCGCGTGGTGTGCCGATCCGCACAGGTTGACCGGTTCGGATCACGGATCAATGACGATCCGTTGCACCACTAGTCAGAGTAAATTAAAGCGGAACTTCATTCATTTTTTCATCTTTCCATCTATTAAATCTTCTGCACTTGTTTTAACTTTGGATAGTAAAACATCTATTTTTTTCTGCCAGTAAATACCTTATACAGCTCACTTCCTGTTTCTTGTCTGGAAAAAAGTGCATGCCATCATGCCCAGCTCTCTCTCTCACTCTCGTAAGAGTTTGCAAGAAAGGGAGGGGGGATGAGTCATAAGAGGGCCAATGAGAGCTGCAGAACTGGAGGTGTTTGTCTGTGTAAATCCAGAAAGTGAACAGGGAGCAGCTTCAGCTGCCCACAGTTAAAATGGCTGCAGCCAGACTCAGTGGAGGGACATTTCTGCAGCATATTTTGGCAAATACAGAATCACAGTATATAAAATAATATGAAAAGTGGTTGAAGGGAAGCTTCGGAATGGAAAAGATGTTTTTATTACAAATTATGTGAGTAGACTGCTGAGGACTTCTGACTTTTTGAATGACTTTGCTGAACGACATATTTGAACCACAGAGTGTAAGGTCTCTGATAGCTATTGGATTGTCAGGAGGTTTAAAGTGGACCTATCATCAAAATGCAAGGTACTGCTATTTAGCTGAGCCCCACCCCATCATGTAGATGTAGCACCCTCTACCTTAGTTGCTAGTGTAAGTTTTTGTGTAAGCTGCCAGCGCAGGTAAATTTAGGCAGGCCTATGCTGTGAGCTAGGCCTGCTTGTTTTGATCTGGGGGCAAAACAAACGCCCCCTCTGTTTCCAGGAAGAAGGTTCTGGAAAAGGGGCAGGACAGAGAGCTGGAGTGACATGGGATGCATGTGGGAGCCTTGACCAATCCCCAACTATGATTGGCAGGGGACAGGCCTCTTAGTCCCATAGTCAGCCTGCTGTGGGAGGAGTTGTCGGGTGGATGAACTGAATGACGAAGTGTTAGACTGAGGGAACCCCCTTTCTGGGGGGTGTACCTCAGGCTGGGAGCTAGGGAGCTGGGAGGGAGCCTCTCATTACACGATCATTGAGAGGTGTCCTGGAACAGGAGCTGGAGGAGACAGTTGGAAAGCACGTCTGGAGAAAGTAATTTCAGAAAGGATCCATGCCAGGTCGGTGAGTAAGAAGCACAGTGGAAAGCTCTGGAAGAGATGCCAGGAGTTGGATATGATGGGATCAGTAGTCCATCAAGTATCAATTAGCATATTTATTCTTCTCTTAAAACAGTTGCTACCTAAAAGGAGACTGCAGACCCTTACCTGTAATGGGCTATCAGGAAAACGTTAGGACTTATTCAGAGTGAGCAGGGCCGTCTTACTGAGCAGGCACCCCTGGGCACAGCCCGGGGGCCCCACGTTCGCCTGGGGCTCAATCAGGGCCGGACATGTCAAGCAGCACCTGACCCCGCCCCCCACGTGGCTCCGGCTCTCTGCTCTGATGTGTTTCCTGTAATCCGCGCTCTCTGATCATGATGCAGGCATGTACTGGCCATCGGGACGTTTTTTAATGCAGAGCTCGGCGGCAGCGGGAGCGTGGCAGCAAACAGCGGGGATTCGGGGAAGGTGGCCAGCGAGGAGAGGAGTTGGATGTAAAAGCTAAGGAAGGAGAACAGGTTCACCCCCTCCCTGACCACCGGAGAGACGGACAGGAGCGAGGGCGGTCTCCCCCCGTGCTCCCAGAACTTGGATTCTCCACCTCCCTCCTCTCTGCTCCAGGAACTGTGCGGCCCGGGCCGGAGGACAGACTGGCTGGGAGCCCGGAAGAAAGGAACATGCGGGAGGCGGAGACTGCCAAGGAGCCACTGGAAGGAGCAGAGCAGCGAGAGCACCCCCCGGATTTAGAGGGAGACTCGGCGCTGCCTCTGCTGGCCATCAGGTACCCGGCATCCTGTACATACATGCCAGCACACTGAGAGGGGGGGTGAGCAGAGGAGAGACTGCAGGAAGGGACAGTACTATGTGGTCTGTCTCAGCCCTCCCCTCTGTCTCTCTGCTGCTCTGTCTCTCAGTCCCCCCTCCTTTCTCTCAGTCCCCCCTCCTTTGTCTCTCAGACCCTCCCCTCTGTCTCTCAGACCCTCCCCTCTGTCTCTCAGACCCTCCCCTCTATCACTCAGACCCCCCCCTCTGTCTCTCTCCCCCCTCTGTCTCTCAAAACCTCCCCTGTGTCTCTCAGTCCCTACCCTCTGTCTCTCAGTCCCTACCCTCTGTCTCTCTGTCCCTACCCTCTGTCTCTCTGTCCCTACCCTCTGTCTCTCTGTCCCTCCCCTCTGTCTCTCTGTCCCTCCCCTCTGTCTCTCTGTCCCTCCCCTCTGTCTCTCTGTCCCTCCCCTCTGTCTCTCTGTCCCTCCCCTCTGTCTCTCTGTCCCTCCCCTCTGTCTCTCAGACCCCCCTCTGTCTCTCAGACCCCCCTCTGTCTCTCAGTCCCCCCCCTTTGTCTCTCAGCCCCCTCCTCTGTCTCTCTAACCCCTCTGTCTCTCAGCCCCTCCCCTCTGTCTCTCTAACCCCTCTGTCTCTCAGCCCCCTCCTCTGTCTCTCAGCTCCCTCCTCTGTCTCATTCACTCCTTGACTCTTAGGCTGCTTTCACACTGGGGCGGGCGTTGACGGTAAAACGCTGCTGTTTTTTTGACAGGGGACGGTGAAAAGTGACATGCTGAATCTGGTGGCAGGGGACGGGGTGCAAGTGACACGCTGAATCTGGTGGCAGGGGACGGGTGTCAAGTGACACACTGAATCTGGTGGCAGGGGACGGGTGCCAATTGACACGCTGAATCTGGTGACAGGTGACAATGCCAAGTGACATGCTGAATCTGGTGGCAGGTGACAGTGCCAAGTGACACACTGAATTTGGTGGCAGGGGACAGTAGCAAGTGACACGCTGTAAAGTAGGTGCGTAAATTGGGGCAAGCTTGTAGGGGCCCCATAGCATCATGGGCCCCTGGGCAAAGTAATGCTATTAAGATGGCCCTGAGAGTGAGGCCTAGCCAGGTGCTAATGTGACAGGAATCTAGATTTGGACAGTGAAGTGAAGCAAGTGATCTCATGTATTGTGCTGGAGGAGATGTGCAGAGGAACAGACTGTCAGATCTAGACGCAACTACTTTTGTTCTACTAAGAAGTGTTCATTATCTGGGCATCCCATGTCCCTTTTCCCCATCCAAGTTTAATCCTCTAATAAAAAAAACAACAAAAACAAGCAAGAGACTGTTCATTGTCTGGGAATGTGTGCCAAAATGGATGTCTGACCAGCAGGGTGAAATGTGTGGATGTTGAAACAGGCAGCGACCCCACGGGACCATCGCTACATAGAAATGCTAGTAAAAAATACATTGGAAGAAGAAAAATATAGTTACCTTGCACCCCAGCGTCAAGTCACCTAGGCACCAGTGACGTTAATCCAGTGGAATCCTGGGAAAGCACAGGTAATCCCCCAAACTCAACACAGCGTCTCTCTATTCACTAAAATTCAGTTTGCAATGAGCATACAGTTTCCAAAGAAGGAATGGTAAGTCCCTGACACTCCTACAGCGCGCACATAGTCCCTCTATCAAATCACATTCTTATAGTTCAAATACAAACAATTTAAATTATGCTTTTTCTTGTCACTGTAAATACAGACGGCCATTTGCTTCTACTAGTCTCTTTCTACTTACTTACTTTCATATTTCCTCCCTCATCAATTAATCATAAACATTCTTCTTCTTTCTTCCTCCAGCAATTAATCATGAAACCTCTGCCCTCTCCAATTCTTTTCCTTTCTGTGAGTCATATCAATTACCATCCAGATTATACTCTGCATTTACAAGGTGTTTCTTTTTCTGTAGCCTTAAAGGCTAAGTTCCACTTTTTTTCTCTCTCTCTCTCTAAATTCCAGCTCCCCTATGTACCAATATAGCATTCATGTACTTTTTTTGCAAAAATATCAAAGCTTTCCATAAAAAATACAGACACAACTTACAGTCATCCATCCATAATTCAAAACTTATCTATTGCTTCTGTCCTGCGTCCTTACAGACTGTAGGTCATGACACAGGAAGGAGTTGACCAGCTGACCTCATTAGCACACACCCTGCATCATCTACCCACCCATTCCCAGGTGCACGTTTTTTAAATGAAATGCAATCAATCAGTGATCACCCTTCTCACTAAATACACAATCAGATTGCATAGTGTATAGCCATCTTTGTACAAGTACATAGAAGAGAGTGGACAGAAACACTAAGCTGTCAAGCCCCTATCACATCTCTGCATAGCGGGAACTCGCATTCCCACATGCGTTTTTTTTTTTTTTAAAGTGGGGGGGGGGGGGCGGTGTTTTGGAGCATTTTCACTCATCACACATAGGACAGCCCACCCACCTGAATGGGCTGCCCTACAGGCAGCAATCACCCCAAAGAAGCTTCAGAACTTGTTTTAGAGTGGAGTTTGGTGCGTTTTTTACTGCGATTTTTGGTGCAGGTTTCTACATGCAGTGGATTTCTGAAATGCAAGGAAACACACAGATGTGAATGGAGCCTCATTGTTCTTGTGTTATCGCACCAATTTCACTTTCACTCCCACTATGCTAGATGTGAATGGGGCATGAATGTTTTGTGGCTCGTTTTTCCTGTGACACGCATAGGGCAGCCCATTGATTTAAACGGGCTGTGCTATATGTGGCTTATTGGACATGTTGGCGTTTTGTGGGTTGCGTGTTTTTTACTGTTTTTTTATATAAACTTACAAAATTCTCACCACATAGCAGTGGCGCCTGCTCCATTAGGGGCACAGGGTCGCTGCCCCCTAATCTACATGCAGGGCGCCGGACGCATAAATTCCAATGTTTTTTTTTTTTTCTTAAGCACATGAGGCTCTAATTGGCTTCTAAAAAGGGTGGGCTTGGGGCGCAGAGCACTGCGCCCCGAGCCTGCCCACCCAGTTGTGTGATATTAGCGAATTACTAATTAGCGAGTACTAAAACAGTGAGTTACTAAAACAGGAAGAGAGGGAACAAAAAACCTATATAGCCAGTTACTTTAATTGGTTCACTAGTTTACATTATATGTATATTATTTTTTCACAGAAGCCCCACGGGCTCATATCCAATATCATTCATTACCATAGCTTTTGATGGGGGATCCCTTCCTATGAGATGTTCATTCACCGATGGCACTGCGGCGACAGAATAGCAAAAACCATCATCTCAGATCCCAGGGGGATGTTGTTCCCACAGTGCCTCTAATCGTTAATAACATTATCTACGCTTTTTAACCTAGATTCTACCCATAGGTAAGAGTGTTGGGACTATAGTTTTTTTGTTCCCGCTCTTCCTGTTTTAGTAACTACTATTTACGGTCAATTTACATTTTAATATAGATATATCCAGTGCACAGCTGCTCCTGATGAGTGGAAATTATCCACGAAACGCGTTGAGCCTTTACTGATGCTTTGTCACAGCAATCATGCGTTTACCATGGGTTTTTACTTGTTTGGTAATATATAACTGATTCATGATTCAATCATGTTTGTACATATTTGGGTATATTGCTATTTCTATTATGAATTACATGGAATAATGTTGTATTATGCAATTTTTTTTTTAATATTATGCGATTTACCAATCATGTTTATTATAATTTTGTATGTTACCTATTGAGTTAGGCTCCATGTACACAGAAGCTGATAAACTGCAGTTTAATGGCGTTTTGATGGTTTTTTAAAAAGCCCATTAACTGCACTCTATGTTAGCCTATGGGTTCATGTACACATAACTTTTTTTAGCTTTAATGAGCAGTGGAGTTAATGGGCTTTTTTCTGAACGCAAGAAATTTGCGTTCAAGGTGCCGTTTTTCGGCAGAAAAAACCCCAAAACGCCGAAAAAACGCTCATAAATGCTCAAAAACGCTGGCCGCGAGTGTTTTTTAGCGTTTTTTGGTCCATTGAGAAAAAAAAAAAAGCTAAAAAACGCTACACTGAAAAACACTAATAAAAGCTAGTAAAAAAACGCTGATAAAAGCTAGCTTTTTCTACTGCTTTAAAAACGACAGTTTTTGAGCTTCTGTGTACATGGAGCCTTAGTATTATGTTACCTTGCATTATGCTCATCTGTACTAATAAATATTGTATTTACTAATATTGATTGATTCATTCTACCTCAGTGATGTGTTTCATATAAAGTCCCACTATCCTTTTTCCCTTCCTTTACAAGTAATAGGGATGGAGACATATGTACTATAATAGTCGTTGCCTCATATAAAGTCCCAACATTCTCTTTTCTTTATATACCCTTAACCTCCCTGGCGGTATGCTTCTGTCTGGAATTATGTACCAAAAGCGGTACAATTATTTTGCATGGAAATTTGGCGGTATGTATTGTAGGCCTGCAATTCTTAGTGAAGCGGGTATGTACTTTCCCAGGTGTAAATTTGAACTTGGCAGAGACACCAGTGATGTGTAATTCCCTGCAGCCCGGTGGGTGGCACTGTCGCCCTGGGCTGGGGTTGAATCATTGCTGTGTGCTGTGCCTCCTTTTTGTCCTTCCTCTGCAGCGGTATGGTGGGGCAGGGAACCCGCCGTGCTTGCTGGGAGAGGGTATAAAGGGGCCGGCCATCTTTGTCACGGGGTCAAAGTTCCAGGCACCTTCAGCTTGCGGACGGTGGTTCGTGTCGGTCCTCTGGGTGGCCTAGGCCTAGAGGACAACTGGAGTTCGTGTTCCATCCCAGGCATCTTTAGCCTGGGGTGAGGTACTTGGATGGAGGTCCGGAGCTCAGTGCCCAACACTGAGTTCCGCGAGGGAAGGAGATCCTAGGGAACCCCGGGAGTGGGTACCTGAATCCGGAAGGCGCAATGGATCGGGGGGAACTCCTCACTTGAAGACCCGGTGCAGCATATTGCCGGTGACAGATGAGCCTCTCGTCGGAGACCGTCTGGAAGGAAATCCCCCTCGTTCGGAGACCGTAACCCACTTTCAGGAAGGAAAATGGAGAATACATTGTGTCTGGGCCTATTCGCATCCACACCTTCTTTTCTGTTCTGTTTCTACCAAGGGAGTTCAACTGATGGTGTTCATTCGCAGAAGAATAAAGGAGTGTTAACCTTTAATGGTGTGGGGCTCATTTCCTAACAGACATCGTTCAAGGTAACTCTTGGAGGGAGGATCCAGGTGCACAGCACTGACCCGAAGGTAATACAAGAACGTTGCTTATACCACACTGACACCTGTGGTGGAAGCCAGGCGTGGTGTCCCCGCTCCCTCCCCTCTGAGATACCCCTAGACAAAAGAAAGACGAGACGAGAGAAAGAGGGGAGTGAGGAGGCCGCTACATTAGTAATTACTTTCTTAAACCTGACCAAACAAGACTCTAGTAGACATTCCAGATGTGATAAATTTGAAACACAAAATCATGAATTATAATCCAATAAGTAATATAATTTTATTCAATAATGTAGAAGAAAATAATGACATTTGTCAAACAAAGAAAATGTTATACACATCCTGAGTGTGATACATTTTAAAGCATGGAACTAGACAAAGTCCAACGTCGCAATCTGGACAATGGTATCTTGTTTCTTTTCTGACTTTTTTTCCATTGCCATCTCTCTTGGAACAGCAGACCACGTACATCCTGGTAGGTGCTTCCTTTTTTGCGGTTGGCGGTATATAGTCCAAAAAATGACGTCCAGTCAGGCGTTCTGGGTTGACAACGCCAACAGCACGTCGTCCGGGTCTGTTCACAGCTACTGATGGCGTCTGGTGGTTTACAAAAATCTGCTCAGCCACCTTCCAGATAAAGTCGGAATGAACAAGAGACATGCCACTCTTTGGAATGCGTATATCCTATACAAAGCAAAGGCATTGTTCCAGAAGATGCCTGAAAATCTTTTTATAATATTTTTTCTGCTGTTTGTGCATAGCCGGGTAAAATGTCATTGCCTGATCGGCTCTGTCGACACCTCCCATTGTATTATTGTAGTCCATCACAACTTGCGGCTTCAGCAGATCTTTTCCACCTCCTTGTGTGGACCATGGCAGTGGCGGTATTGTGCACAGTACTCATGAGACACACGTCCTTCTTGTCTCGCCATCGCATTGCCATCATCTAACCCTTCTGCCAGGCAACAATTTCTCCTGTTTTTAGTTTTTTCTTGCCAAACATAGATGGCATGCCACGTCGGTTAGGCCTAACGGTACCATACCCATCAGTTTTATTTTGTAGCAAAACCTCATACAGTTCAGGAGATGTATAGAAGTTGTCCGTGGTCACACAATATCCCTGGTTCAGCAATGGCTCCAGCAGTGTAAGGACAGATGATGTGGCCATCCCATAGCCGCTGTACCTGGGGTTGAACTTCGTGCCTTTACCGGTGTAAATGACCAAATTCCAGATGTATCCGGTGGATGACTCGCAGAGCATAAAGAATTTGATGCCAAACCGCGCTCTTTTGGATGCAATGTACTGTATCCAGCTTAGGCGTCCCTTGTAGGCCATCAAACTTTCATCCATGCTGACGTCCCTTTCTGGCACGTAGGTCCGCTGGAAATTGGCCACGATCATTTGCCATACCTCCCAGATTTTTTTTAGCTTGGGCGCAGGATGCGTGGCCTCATCAAACTCCTCATTGTTTGCGAAGTGGAAATATTTCATGATGAGGGGAAAACGGTATTCAGACATCACGGTGCTAAAAAACGGAGTGGCCAGTAGCTTATTAGTGGTCCAGTACCATTTCTGGAGCGGTTTCCCCACCACCCCCTGAAGAATGATGAGTCCGAGAAACTGCCAGATGTCCTCTTTAGTCACCGGTTCCCACTTTCTGCTTCGGGAAAATCTGGCATGCAGCGTAGCAGATTGCTGATCATGGTAACGATTTGTCTCTGAGACAATTTTTTTCAATTACCTCTTCAGTGAGAAATAATTGCAGGTATGCCAGAGGGTTGTCACACTCCACATCTACCTTCATCCCAGGTGATCCAGTGAAGGGAAATCTTGGGGGCGCTACCTGGTCCGTATCGGAGTCTATAGGGCACCAAGTGCGCACATCGCTGAGGTCACTGAGGTCAGGTGCAGGATCATCACCGTTGTCACTTGCCAGATCCGTGTCGGTGTCAGTGTCAGACGACAAATCTCCCCACGACTCACTATCGCTCACTTCTGCGAGCAACTCCGTGTCGCTGCCGCTGTCACTCATCTGGTCCAAAAGCGCCCTTTTGGTAAAGTGGCGCTTTTTTGATGCCATATTTTTATGGGCACAGATGACAGGCAAGGGGCACTGTACAGGGCACTGTATGGTGATCAGAGATGATACAGTGTAATACAGTGTAATCAGATACAATATAACCTCTTTTATTTTTGTGTTGTGTTGTGTGAACTTTTGAACTTTTGAATTTGCCGCCCAGTTCCGTTCCCATGCGACGCTGCGGCTCGCAGGGAACGGAACCACGAAGCGCCGACACTCGCCGGTGATCTCGCTGGCGATCACAGCAGAGGACATCATCGCTGGATCGCCAGGAGAAGGTAAGGAAACTCCGCTGCGGGCTCTGCAATGTTACCCCGAGCGTGACTTGGGGTTACCGATCCTAGCAGGAAAAAACAACCCAGAGTCACGCTCGGGATTACCGCCAGGGAGGTTGAAGTCTCAGAGTCTGCCAATTGAATCTGCAACTATTTAAGAGGAGGACAGCTGTGCAGGGAAAGGCCCCAGCAAGGTGCCACGTCTGCACATGCAGGATTGCTGTCTCCTATGGCAACAGTCTTTAACAGTTCCTAACTCAACCATAACAGTTACTTCAGCTTCACTACAACTGCCTCTTGTAGTTCTTCAACACTGAGCTCCCGTTCTCTCACTAGACCCTCTGATTAACTGACTCTGAATCCCTTGAGCTCCTCCTATATCTGGGGTGGTATCTCCTTTAAAACATGCCTGCAAAATACAGATGATGCATACTCTTCTTCTTCCGGCACCCACACCAAAGATGCAGCATGCAGGAGTTTGGTTTGCTTTCTGAAAGCGAACCAAAACACGTGTGAAACAATATAACTCTATGGGGTTGATTTACTAAAGGAAAATCCACTTTGCACTTGAAAGTGCACATGGAAATGCAGATGCTGTAGATCTGAGGGGGACATGCAAGGAAAATATAGTACAGCATTTTAGCTTGCACATGATTGGATGATAAAATCAGCAGAGCTTCCCCTAATTTCAGAGCTTCCCCTCAGATTTACAGCGATCTACGGCGACTGCACTTCCATGTGCACTTTCAAGTGCAAAGTGGATTTTCCTTTAGTAAATCAACCCCAATGTCATGGAAAGCACAGCTAACTCGCTCCAAACACACAGGTAAGATACACTGCACGTGTAATGCGGGAAAACTGCACCACTGTGGTGTGCAAGTGCTAAGAAACTGTTATTCTGTATTATGCTGCCACATAGTGGCCTTTTTGGGAACTCCCCATAGGCAGCCCTGTTAGGCTACATTCACACTGGGGATTTAGGCATAAACATATACAGTACATCTTGGTGTCTGTGCTAACAAATGTATGACAAATATTGGCCCCTTTTGCTTCCTCTAACCTTGTGTATTGCTATAATGATACAGGGTTGCGATCTGATTACTAGGGCAGTAGAGAATAAGGCAATGCTTGCCTGCAGCAAACTGATGACATCCTCTAAGTTCGGGCAAAGTCACTTATTTCAGTGTCCTTTGTCTTCAGTTTTTTAGTGTCCCTTGTCTTCAGTTTTTTCATGCAGAACTGTAAAGTTACTGAAAATTCCACCTTAAACAGACATTGATCAAACTTCATATTGAATACTTCTGTACCTAACATTACATGAAAGTCAGTCCCTATTTAAATGCAGCTTTAAAGTCTGTTTGCTTCTTTTTATGACACTGCTATTTTTAGATGTATCACATTTGTTAAGATTTCCGGCACATGCAGAAATTATAGCAGCTTCCTCTGTCTATTGTGTCTCCTGCTATTTACCATTCCAAATGACCCCTTCAAGGAATGTATATACATATGCTGGGGTTATTGTTATTGTAGGATGTCATGCTATTCAAAGAAAAGGATTACAAATTATTCCCAATCATAGGTGTGTGCACCCCAAAGCTCAAGCACATATATGTGTGTGTACAATATGCAGGGCTTTTTTTCTCAGACAATAGGTGCAGGAACTCCCCTTTTCCGAGTCTCTTGTTTTCTCCGCCCCTACCCACCTCCGAGCACCGTCCCTTGCTTCTATCCCCTACCCACCTCCCAGTACCACCCCTTCTAGACAATACAGAACCAAGTATCATTTTGTTGTGCTAAGTAATTTGTATGGAATTTGGTTTCCCCGTCAGCCAGCAACAATAGATCCCCCTAACAATGTACCACCAACAACAAAATCCCCCCCCCCCAGCAGCAATAGACTCCCAGCAGCATCAACAGATCTCCGCACAGCCAGCATTAATAGACTCTCTGGTAGCCATCAACAATAGACCCTCCCCCAACAGTAGATCTCCTTCAGCAACAACTGACCCCCCAGCAACAATAGGTCCCCCACCAGCAACACTAGACCTCCTCAGCAACAATAGACCCCCCTGCAAAAATAGATCCCCTCCAGCTAGAATAGATCCGCCAGCAGTGAGCATCAATACCCTGCAGCACACCCCAGCACCCCTTGACATTACATACAGTCAGTCCAGGAGGTGCCGGAACTGCGTTCCCCTGCGTTCCTGCTGAAAAAAAGCCCTGACAATATGTATATATACAGTCAATTTTTTATATATACACAGATATATATATATATATATATATATATATATATATATATATATATATATATATATATATATTGTACACACACACAGAACCCCTGTGAATGAGCCCTTAATTATTTTTATTTTTTTACATTTTTGTATTATCGTTGCATTTTATTTAATTTTTTTTTTTGGGGGGGGGGGGTTGGTGAAATATCAGGGATCTCTTTTGAGACAGAGAAAGGAACTGAGGAAACACATTCCCCAGTTATTTTCTACAGCCTCAGCTGCACAGAATAAATGAACAGGGAGAGCTCTGCACAGCCTGTTCATTTATAAACGGAAGCATAGTAAAGTTTACTATGCTTCAGGTATGAGTGAACATAGTGACTGAATGGTACTGATCAGCCACTGGGTTAATTCAGAGTAGAAACTGGCCAGTAAATTACATATTTACTGGGCCCTTCCCCCGATCTCCATCCTGAAGATCCCCCTATGTGTCTGTAACAGCCGGCGGGAGAGGAAAGGAGGGAATATGGCAGTGCTTGTGGTGGTGGGGGGGGGGGGGGTTTGGGCAAATGGCAGGCCCGGGCATCAGAGGGGAATCTGCACAAGAGGAGGTGCAATTAAAAGAACCAATCCTCAGTTTGGTTCTGTATGCAACAGCTGAAAGCCACAGAAGGGAAAAGAGGAGAGGCCTGGTTTAATCTACTGCATGGAGAGCCATAGAGGGGATCAATTCTTGTAATGGCATCCCCTCCAAACCCAATGTGAGAGGGAACCCCCAGGGGCCCCCTTGAATCACTGTGACCCTGCAACCCCTGAAGCTCTGCCAGTGGTGATAATGCTTATGCGCATTGGGGGATTAGGGTTTGCCCAGGCACATCCAGCATACCCTGTGCACACGCCTATGTTTCCAATTTAAACCAGAATAACAATTGTAGTTTAGTAAGGGAGCTCCTCACAAATTTACTTCTCAAGAGTAGTTATCTTGGTCGATTGATAGGGATCTATTGATTTCTCCCTAAGTTTGGACTTGTTGCACTTTTCTCTTCTACCACTAGGTGGCCAGGTACTTGGTGGTACTAGATACGAGAAGGGCAACCCAAGGTCAGGTTATGGGTATATGGGGTATCTCAGCCAATGAGCAGGGGTTTTCTTGAATCCCTTGGCCTGCTGGGAGAGCCTATATATTCGGGTGAGGTCAGGTGATCGGTGTTCTGTGCCACCTGGACGGCTGTCTGGGTGGACGTGTCATCTGCCCCGGGCTGCTAGGCCGGAGATTGGGCCTATCCCGGGGGCATCTAGCTGCCAGGCTGTGTGAGGGTCTATCCAGAAGTAAGAGGGCAGCGCAGGGTTGGGACTGCGGCTTGCAGTCTAACCAGAAGTTACGGTTCTGCTGGCCGGAGAACCTGTCAGTGGTCGGAGGCAGAAGGGAAGCTGTCACCACAAAGGGACCAATCACCTTTACCAGGGACCACAGTGAGTAATTGAAGAAAGTACTGGAATCATATTCTAACTGAAAGGACACAGTGGAGAATCGTGAAATTTCAGGCGGTGATCATGTCAGGGACCCAACCAGCGGAGGTGACGCTTGCAGTGTGTGTCAAGCTAGGGACCGAGCCGTTCAGCAGGGGTGAAGCTTGAAGGTATCCTAAGTGCCAAGCTAGGGACCCAGCAGGAAAGCGTGGGTGATGCTTGAGGGAGATACCACCGCAAAACCTTGGAGGAGGTCAAGGGATTCATAGTCAGTCAATCGGAGAGTCTAGTGAGAGACCAGGAGCTCAGTATTACTACAAGAGGCAGTCTTAGTGGAGCTGAAAGAACTGTTACGTTTGAGTTAGGAACTGTTACAGGGCTGTTACCATAGGAGACAGCAATCCTGCATGTGCAGAAGTGGCGCCTTGCTGGTGCCTTTCCCTGTACGTCTGTCTTCCTATTGAAGTCTCAGGGTCTGCGAATTGAGTTTGCAACTGTCTAAGGGTGTCCTGGCCCTAACCCTCCCCCCCCCCCAAAAAAAATATATAAAAAGGACTGTCAAACAAGTGTCTGGCGCCCAATGACTTTCACCATCTTTGCACCCACTATGCCTCACAACCCACCACATATTGAAGGATGTCAGCTATCTTTTGCCTTGGAGGTCCTCATTAGACCAAAAGAGGTAAAATACCTTGCTACACAATGTTTTTTGCTAGATAACACCATGGGGTTTTGTTTTCTAAAAGCAAATGGGCTGTTCACTTAGCTTAGGGAATTTTCACTTAGCTCTGCTGACTTCTATCATCCAATCAGGTGCAAGCAAAAAAACATTTTTGTTCATTTTCCTTGCATGTGAATATTCTTTGTAAATTAAATTTTTACCACAATCACTAGGTTCAGTGAAAATGTCCTTGCAACGTGAACAGCCTATTTGTCTCTAATAAATCAACTTTTTTGTATGTCTCTGTATGAGTTCTGCAAATTGTACATTTCTCGCAATGCCAGTGCACTGTACACTCCTGGCGCCTGTAAGAACCTGAGAATCAAGAATCTGCACCAGCATTATATTATCAATCTCTGCCCAATGGCTGAAGAAACAAGAGACCATGCTGGAAGTAGGATCTGAGAAAATGGCAATGGTGACAATGGTGGTGGTGGTGACAGTGTTATATCATCAATGGTCACCCAATGGTTGAAGAAACAAGAGTTCATGCTGGAAGTAGGATCTGAGAAAATGTGGGGATGATGGAATATCACTAGAGAATGGAAAACTAAGAGGTACATTTGTTATTGTGTGCATACCATATACATTTTGGTAAAAATTTGGTATAATCCCCAGTGGTGCCCAGATGCACAAGTGAGAAAAATCTCCCTTTAAAAAGTTGTTACCAGAATCAAAAGAGAAGGAAAATAATGCAATAGGGAAACTTGTTCCGGTGACAACTCAAAATGTTTAGTTTTCTCTCACTAATGAAGGGTGTTGCGTTATAGCCCCTGAAACACGTTGGCTTTTAAAGCTAGTGTGACGTTGGAATAAATGTGTGTTGTACTTGTCGGTGTGATGCTCCCATTGTAGATTCACTTATCTCTATCACAATAGGTGATCACGGGAACCCTTCAGTATATAGAAGATGCCAGCCCAATATTCAAATTCTCTATATATGCACCAGCACCATATAAGTGGATGATAACAATAATGTAAATCAGGAGTAGGGATGAGCTCGGTGTTCGAATCGAACATAGGTTCGACTCGAACATCGGCTGTTCGCGCGTTCGGCGAACAACGAACGATTTGGGCCGTTCGCGCCAAATTCGAGTGACGCGAACGGCCCACAATACACTGCGCCATCGCAGTGTAATCCCGGCGCTGTGATTGGCCAAGCATGCACTGTGACCCTGCATGCTTGGCCAATCACAGCGCTGGCAGCGAGGAGAGCAATGATTGGCCACAGGCAGGATGCTGAGGTGGTTTAGTACACGCCCCACACTATAAAAGGCCGCCAGCGCGGCGGCCTCGTGTAGTGTGTTCCGGAGCAGGGAAAGTGAAGGATAGGCAGGGACAGTGTCAAATCTTGTCAAATCTATTCTTTGCTAAACCTTGTGTGTAGGGACAGAGAAGGCTAGGCAGGGAGAGTGTCAGTGCCATATTCTTTGCTAAACCTTGTGTGTAGGGACAGAGAAGGATAGGCAGGGAGAGTGTCAGTGTCATATACTTTGATAAACCTTGTGTGCAGGGAGAGAGAAGGATAGGCAGGGGACAGTGTCAGTGTCATATTCTTTGCTAAACCTTGTGTGCAGGGAGAGAGAAGGATAGACAGGAAGAGTGTCAGTGTCATATACTTTGATAAACCTTTTGTGCAGGGAGAGAGAAGGATAGGCAGGGGACAGCGTCAGTGTCATTGTTGCTAAGCCTCCTGCACATTATACACCTGAAGTTAGCCCGTATTGCTGCTTTTTCCTGGTGTGTTACACCAACAGGATTTTGCGGCACTTACAGCGGGCGGAGTGTGCCTCCTGACAATATTACACCTGAACTTAGCCTGTATTGCTGCTTTTCCCATTTCCCTGCAGGCCATTAGAATGTCTGGAAGGCAAACAAGGAGAGGCAGACAGTCAGGAGCCAATAAAAGAGGGCAAGCAGGCTCTGTGTCTAGAGACAACAGTGCTGGTCGTGGACGCGGTGCATCGCCATCAGCACGTGGCCATGGGACACGCTTGTCCTTCTTTTCGGCAGCTGGACGTGTTGAGCCGCATCATGCCGAAGACTTGGTAGAGTGGATGACCTCCTCATCCTCCTCATCCTCTCTCACCCAGGCTCAGGGTACTGGCAAAGCAGCTGCCAAAGCGTCCTCTTCCCTGGTATCAATGTCATCATCAGTCACTCCTTCCCTAGACCAACCATGTCCTCCTGAGGAGTCCCCCGAACTGTTTGAGCACAGTGTTGGGTACATGCTGCAGGAGGATGCCCAGCGTTTCGAAGGGTCTGATGATGATACCCAGCTAGAGGAAGGCAGTAGCGTGAGAGCAGAGAGAGGGGATGCTCAAGGAGGACACCAATCTGGCAGTCATGTTCCAGCAGCTGCAGGATACTGCCGGATTGGCTCCAGTGATGAGGAGGGAGGGGATGATGAGGTCACTGACTCCACGTGGGTGCCTAATAGGAGAGAGGAGGAGGAGGATGAGGAGGAGGCACATCTCCAACGAGGCAGGATGCCCTCGGGGGGCCAGCGTAAGGGCAGCACACCAACGGAATCACACCGCAGAGCTCCGCCTGTGCAGGGCGCTGCCTCTGCCCGTTATTCAAAAAGTTCTTTGGTGTGGGCCTTTTTTGAGTCGAGTGCATCAGATCACACAGCTGCTGTTTGCAACATATGTCTCAAGCGTATATCGCGTGGCCAAAACATCACCCGCTTGGGCACCACATGCTTGACCAGACATATGTTGACCTGCGAATGCAGCTCGTTAGCAAGCCTACCTTAAAGACCCACACCAAAGAACAAAGCTGACCTCTTCTTGCACCGCATCAGCTGGGATCTCCAACCCCACTATACCTTCAGTCCTCTCTGAAACCTGCTCTGAGAAGAATGAAGGTGTAGAATTAGGTGTGTCACAGCCAAGTACTTGCGGGCACTCTGCTAGCAGTACACCGACGTCCGATTCTAGCAGGCAAATTTCCCTGCCCCAGCTGCTGGACCGTCGAAAGAAGTTCACTCCCAGCCATCCACATGCCCAGCGGTTGAATGCTAGCTTGGCTAAATTGCTAGCGCTTCAACTGCTGCCTTTTCAGTTGGTAGACTCGGCCCCCTTCCGTGAGTTTGTGCAATGTGCGGTTCCTCAGTGGCAGGTTCCCAAACGCCACTTTTTCTCACGGAAGGCGATTCCGGCTCTCTACCGGCATGTGGAAGGCAATGTCTTGGCCTCGCTGGACAGGGCGGTCAGCGGTAAGGTGCATATTACCGCTGACTCATGGTCCAGCAGGCATGGACAGGGACGTTACCTTTCTTTCACGGCCCATTGGGTCACTTTTTGGCAGCTGGGAAGGATGCAGGACAAGGTGCAGTAGTGTTGGAGGTTGTTCCACCGCCACGCCTCCAAAATGCTACTACTGGTTGTGACACACCTCTGTCCTCCACCCCCTCCTCTTCTTCTTCCTCCGTGGCCTCTTCCTGTGCTTTGTCCTCTGAACCAGCGGTGCTCCGTAGGCGTTCAAGGGGCTACGCAAGTACGCAGGCAAAAAGATGCCATGCCGTGCTTGCGCTGGTGTGTTTGGGGGACAGGAGCCACACTGGGGCAGAGGTTCTGTCTGCTCTGCAGGGGCAGGCCGAGAGGTGGTTGACGCCACGCCAGCTTAAGCCAGGAATGGTAGTTTGCGACAATGGCACCAACCTCCTCTCCGCTCTCCGACAGGGACAACTGACCCATGTGCCCTGTGTGGCTCACGTCCTTAACCTGGTGGTGCAGCGGTTCTTGGGCAGGTACCCAGGCTTACAGGATGTCCTGAGGCAGGCCAGGAAAGTCTGTGTGCATTTCCGCAGATCTTATAATGCCAGTGCTCGCCTGGCTGAGCTGCAAAAGGAGTTGAACCTGCCCAAGAACCACCTTATATGTGACATGCCCACCAGGTGGAACTCAACGTTGGCCATGCTGCAGCGGCTGCACACGCAGCAGAGGGCCATCAATGAGTACCTGTGCGACTACGGCACCAGGACAGGGTCAGGGGAGCTCGGTTTTTTTTCACTACGCCAGTGGGGCATGATCAGGGATGCATGCACTGTCCTGGCACCATTTGAGGAGGCCACGAGGATGGTGAGCAGTGACAGTGCATGCATCAGTGACACTGTACCTCTTGTCCACCTGTTGGAACATACGCTGCATGGAATAATGGACAGGGCACTTGAGGCAGAACAGAGGCAGGAAGAGGAGGACTTCCTTGCCTCTCAAGGCCCCCTTTACCCAGACAGTGTTCCTTCTGTCCCACCCATCGCACAGGAAGAAGGAGAAGGAGAAGGAGGAGGAGGAGGAGGATTGTGTCAGCATGGAGGTGGAGCCTGGCACTCAGCATCATCAGCAGCAGTCTTTTAGGGATGATTTACAGTCCCAAGAAACCAGTGGACTTGTACGTGGCTGGGAGGAGGTGGCTGCGGATCATGTCGTCCTTAGTGACCCAGAGGACTCCGGACCGAATGCCTCAGCTAACCTACGCTGCATGGCCTCCCTGATCCTGCAAAGTCTGCGGAAGGATCCTCGTATTCTTCGGATCAAGGAGAGGGACCATTACTGGCTGGCCACTCTCCTTGATCCACGGTACAAGGGTAAGGTTGCGGACCTTATCTTACCGTCGCAGAGGGAGCAGAGGATGAGACAACTCCGGGAGGCCTTGCAGAAAGGTCTGTGCAACGCGTTCCCAGAGACTGGGAGGTTACAAACTCCTGGTCCTTGACAACGAGTTGCTGAGGCTTCGGTCAGTCAAAGAAGGAGCGGTGGGGAAGGTGGCCGTCTGACCGAAGCGTTCAGACAATTCTTTAGTCCGCAGCCCCAAGGTATGATAGGTTCCAGCAACCATCGCCAGCGTCTGATATACATGGTGCAGGAATACCTAGGGGCAAGGTCAGACTTGGACACCTTCCCCACCGAAAATCCTCTGGCTTACTGGGTCTTGAGGATGGATCACTGGCCAGAGCTTGCACAGTATGCAATTGAGCTACTGGCCTGTCCTGCATCCAGCGTTCTTTCAGAACGCACATTCAGTGCTGCTGGAGGATTTGTCACGGATCACAGGGTGCGCTTGTCCACCGACTCTGTTGATCGACTGACCTTCATAAAGATGAGCCAGTCTTGGATCACCACCAGCTACCAAACACCTGAAGCTGATATAACAGACGAATTTATTTTCAAATGTCACATCCCTTCAAGACTGATGCTGATGCTGAGAGACTGTCCTGTTATGTTGACTGACTATCCTCCTCCTCCTCAATGATCCGATTGATGATGATAGCTTGGAAGAACATTTTTGTTTCTGGGTGCCGCCACCAGTGGCTAAGGCCCAATTTTTCAGCCCCTGTTTAACAGGGGCGTGTTATTACAATTTTTTATGCAATGCTTTGCAGCAGGGCTCATTCCTGCACTCCAACTAGAGTATCTGAGAGTGGTTGCAGTGTCATGGCACCAGCACCAGTGGCTAAGGCCCAATTTTTCAGCCCCTGTTTAACAGGGGCGTGTAATTACAATTTTTGATGCAATACTTTGCAACAGGGCTCATTGCTGTGCTCCAAGTACAGTATCTGTGAGGGGTTGCAGTGTTGTGGCACCAGTGCCTAAGGCCCAATTTTTCTGCCCCTGTTTAACAGGGGCATGTAATTACAATTCTTGATCTAATAATTCACAGCAGGGCCCATTCCTGCGCCCACCAAGACTAACTGTGAGGCCTTACAGTGTTGTGTCAACACCACCACCACCACCACCAAAGGCCCAATTTGTCAGCCCCTGTTCAACAGGGGCATGCAATTACAATTCTTGATCTAATAATTCACAGCAGGGCCCATTCATGCGCCCACCAAGAGTAACTGTGAGGGCTCACAGTGTTGTGGCAACACCAACATGTAAGGGCCAAATTTCAGCTGAGTATATACGGCAGGCCCCTACTTTCAAACATCCAACTTACAAACGACGACTCCTTGCAAACGGAAGGATACAACAGGAAGTGAGAGGAAATCTACCCCTAGGAAGGCAAATTCTCTCCTGTAAGAGTTAATATGGGAAAAAAAGTGTCTCCTCTCCACTGATGCTTTATCACCAATTCTTGTTTCAATAAAAACCCCAAATTTTCAAAAAACATTTGTCATTAGGACGGAAAGTGAGGTGAACTGTTCTGGACAGGTGCACACTGCACAGACAGCAAAACAAATGTTACAGGGGTGATAACCCTTCCCTATGTTTTCCAAAAAGCTTAAAAATAGATTTTTTGCCTGGAGCTACACTTAAACAATGTACCTGTTCAAAATTACAAACAGATTCTACATAAGAACAAACCTACAGTCCCTGTCTGAACAGCCGTATACAGGCGGTGCATACAAGAGTATATAGGGCCTTTTTTATTTTGTGTGCGGGGTTCCCCTTAATATCCATACAAGACCCAAAGGGGCTGGTAATGGGCTGGGGTAGGGGGGGGGGGGTGTGTGATGGGGTAGCTATGCCATTTTTCTTAAAGATTTTCATCCATATTACCGGGACCAGACATTACATTAAAGCCGCAAGCAGTTTTAAATGGCTTTTTTTCCTTTAGAAATGTAATTTTGTGCAGGGACAGTTCTAAACACGGGAAACACGTGGCACTTCACAGGCATACTTTAGACACCCCCCAGGTACGATATTTAAAGGAATATTTGACTTTTTTTTTTCACTTTATGCATCAATAAAATGACTGCTCCAGAAAAACGGCCGTTTTTAAAACTTCTTTTTGCATTGATACATGTCCCCTGGTGCAGAACCCGGGTTCCCAAACCCTTTTTAGGACAATAACATGCATAATAGTCGTTATAATTAGCACTTTAGATTTCGAACGTTCGCATCCATTGTATTTAATAGGGTTCTAAAGTTTGTGCGAACTTTCGGTCCGTTCGTGGGTTCTGGTGCAAACCGAACCCGGGGGTGTTCGGCTCATCACTAATCAGGATTGTACAATCTTTTTGACCTTCCTGGGCCATGTTGGAAGAAGAGGAATTGTCGTGGGCCCCACATAAAATACACTAATGCCACGTACACACGGCCGGACTTTGCCATGGGCAAAACTCAGTCGGAATTTCCAACGGAAAAATAGAGAACCTACTCTCCATCTAAGTCCTTCAGAAATTACGATCAGTGCATCCTCATCAGTCCTACTGTATGTAGGAACGTAGTCATCCTCTCTAACTCACTCCCGAGGTGGACTATGGGATTTGTAGTGTGCATAGGGCAGTGCAGATGACTACAGCTAACATGCACTGCTTATTCCAAACGGAAGTGAGGGGGAAAAGTAGAGACTCTGGAGCAGACGGAGGATGCTACAAGGAGGCAGAAAAACACTAAGAAATTATTATAGATTATAGGGCCCTTAAGTAATAGATTTGTATGGATTATTTATAGAGGATATGGATATTGTTATGTGCCACTTTAATGACAAAGGCTGCAGACAAAGTAATAGAGAACCAAACTAACAACTGCAGACTTTGATATTTAAGCAAAAAATAGACCCGCTTAAAGAGGAATTAAACTTCCTTTACTGACTTTTACCAATAGATAAGCCTATAACAAGGCTTACCTATAGGTAGTGTAAATATCTCCTAAACGTGCGCTGTTTAGGAGATATTCACATTACATGCAGCCAGGGATATCACTGATGCATGAGTCTTGAAGGAATGATCACCCCTGCCGTTCCTTTATAGCCCTCTGCCATGGACAGCGGCTGCCGCGCGTTTTTGGAGCTTACATTTGGGTATGTACAATTATTAAACTATACTGATATTATGTTGATTGATTCATTTTATTTCTTGACCCAAAACACACTGCATGGTTTAAATCCTCACTAATGCTGCGTACACACAATAGTTTTTTCAGTTGGAAAAACCTTGGATGGTTTTTCTGACTGAAATCCGCTCAAGCTTGGCTTGCATGCACACGGTCACACAAGTTCTCTGAACTTTTGACCGTCAAGAACGCAGTGACGTACAACACATACGATGGCACTAGAAAAGGGAAGTTCCATACGAACCGCGCCACCCTTTGGGCTCCTTCTGCTAATCTCGTATTAGTAGAAGTTTGGTGAGAGACGATTTGCGCTTTTCGGACCGTTACTGCTGTTCAGTTAGTTCTTGTTGGTTCGTATATGTTTTTCAGTGCGTTCATGTCCGCTCGTTTCTGATTTTCAGCTCGCTCTTCACAGGCCTTTCTGTGCTTCAGTGCGTTCTGTTAGTTTGTTCTGACCAGCCAACCGTTTTCTAGCCATGTTGCGGCTACGTACTCATTGTAGATTTCGTGCTGTGCAGAGGCTTGGTGTTGGGGTTCTTGCTTTGACCCAAGCCCAGTCCATGAATAGGGTGGTGAGGAGTTCATGGATGAAGAATTGGTTGTTCCAGCGTGACCAATTCTGTCATATACCTTGCGGGAGATCCAGGAGAATAATCCTGATGATTTCAGGAATTTTCTCTGGATGATGGACCCGTTTTCACCATTTGTTGGCTTTGCTGTCCCCTTATATTACGAAGCAGGACACCTGCATGCGGCAAGCCATCACTCCCGAGCAAAGGCTAGTCGCCACGTTGCGATACTTGGCGAAGTCTGCAGGACCTCAAGTTCTCGACAGGCTCCCCCCAGGCTCTGGGGATCATTATCCCAGAGACCTGTTCTGCCATCATACAAGTCCTGCAGAAGGACTATATTAAGGTAAGTTTTCTCCTTTAACATCACATTCTATGTATTTAATGTATGCTAATGTTTTGTATTTCTTTCATCATTCCCTAATTACCATGATTGTAATATGCTGTGAATGTCCCCTTTGCTGTAAGCTTTTAATGCTCCTTTTTTGGCCTACATGCATATTTGCCTTCACTAACCTCTCCAGCATGCTATCCTGGGCCCATACACACCTATCCTAGTCACTTAACAATGTATTTTGTCAGCTCCATTGTAGTGCTTTACCCTAAACACCCCCAAAAATGTGGCAAATGTTATTGTTGTCATTAAATTCAGGAAGAGTGCCAGAGGCTTTTTTTGGGGGGTCCCAAACTCATCTAGAGTTTGGGACCCCATTTACAATGGTCCATCAGAGGGGGTGAGAAATCTGATAAGTGGGCATTATATTTTTGTCTTTAAATACTCCTTAAAATAAATGTTATACTGATGTTGGCCAAGAATGTTTGTACTTTTGCACATAACATTGCAAGCAGATTAGACACAAATTTTTTTTCTGGTTTAACTCCACAATTTTCGGAATGGCAGACTGTGGCTTCCCTATTTGCAGAGCGGTGGGACTTTCCCAACTGCGGAGGGGCAATCGATGGGAAACACGTCCACATTGTGCCACCACCCCATTCGGGGTCATACTATTTTAACTATAAGGGGTTTCATAGTATCGTGTTGATAGTGGTGTTGTCAGTGACATATCAGTTTTTATATGTGGACGTAGGGAAGAATGGGCAGATGTCGGATGGTGGAGTCTTTGGAGACGTCGGTAGAACTCGGTCTGAGCAGAGTGGTGGCTTGGGATTGCCACCTGCTGAAGAGAACGTGGAAGGACTCCCATTTGTGTTCGTTGCAGATGAAGCGTTTGGTCTGGGTGAACACCTGATGCGGCCATTCCTCATGAGGACCCTCAACCCGGAGCAGAGGGTTTTTAATTACCGGCTGGCCAGAGCCAGAAGAGTGGTGGAGAATGCATTTGGCATAATGTCCATCCGGTTTCGCCTGTTCCTTACATCTACAAATATGGCGGAGTATAAACTGAACCACATCGTTCTAGCATGCTGTATTCTTCACAATTTTTTTTTTTCTTTAAAAGATTTTATTTTGAAAAAGTGCGATACAAGTAAAAAAAAGGTAACATTGTACCCCGTCCGGGGTCTATACAGATCATGTTCAACAGAAATAAACAAAGATAAACAGAATGAGGCTATCTGAAAGAAAAAAAAAAAAGGTATCCATCACATTATCCCAGACCAACTTGCTTAATATAGATGGATTTTTGGGCTTTACATTCCAATGGTAGTAATTGATAAATTGCCAAAGGGCCCCGAGGGGCAGCGGCCTCCCATCCACTCCCTGCCAGTCCGCACACCCCATCTGGGAACCTGCTGTGTGCGGAGTGGCTAGGGGCAAAGCACCCAGGGAAGGGAATGACCAAAAGGTTTCGGCAACCCATCCATCTACCCTGGCTGTTGCCCCCGAAAGGGGGACAAGCATCCAGGGTGAGACTAAGCTTAACCCTCTATTGGAGATCTGGGGGGGTTTCAGGCCCCAACTAAGAAGTAGCCTCCAGCGTTCTATAAAGCTGATCATCTAGCTGTACCTATCAACAAGAAAATATGACAAAGAAAAGAAGGAAGAAAGAAAGAAAAGGAGAAGAACAGGTCAGAGGAAAACCCCTGGGAGGCTGGAACCATTCTATTTGTGAGGATACGAGTAGAAAATAAAAGATGGGAGAGAAGAGTGGGGTAGGGGAAGGGAAAAGGGAGTGAGGTAGAAAGAGAAAGTTAAAGGGGAGGGAGGAGGAGGTCGGGGATTCCTCACGGAGGTGGGAGATAGGGATCCAGAAGTCGGTGAGATTGGGGGTTATCTAGCGTTAACCTATGAGGAAAGCAGGGAGATGCCCAGGTGTGTAGCCCAGGGTTCCCAGATATGACGGAACTTTTCTGGAGAGTCAAGCAAGGTGCTTGAAATCCTTTCTTGTGACATAATCCAGGAAATCTTGTATTTAGCTTGGCGAAATGACACAAATGGCGATTTCCAGGAACGGGCCAAGGTAATCTTGGCTCCCAGCAAGATGAAGTGTATGAGGTGTCGGGAAGATTTAGGAACCTTAGGGATAGCATCATTGAGAAGTGCGATAGTGGGGATCTGCCTAACGTCCTGGCCGGTGACTTTGCGAATGAGGCTAAAGATTCTATTCCAGAACCCCCTGATTTTAGGACATTCCCAGAGAGTGTGGAGGAGGGACCCTGTAAGGCCACAACCTCTGAAGCATAGGGGGGAGGATTCCGGGTAGAACTTAGAGAGGCGTGTAGGGACCAGGTACCATCTGGAGATAACCTTGATGTCAGCTTCTATCAGGGAGGTGTTTAAAATGCCTTTAAATGAGCGGAAAAAATTTGAGTACCAAGTGTCTAGATCCCATTCAAACTGGAGGTCATGCTCCCATTTTGACATATAGCTCGCTTTGCCCCTAGGGTCAGCTAATGCCGAGTAGATCAGGGAAATGCCCCCCCTGACGCCCACAGCTGAGGAACACCATAGCTCATATTGCGTAACAGATAGTGGGTTGTCCGAGCTTTTCCAGACTCCACGCAGAAAATGAAGCAATTGATAATAACGGAAAGTTTCGGAGGTGGGCATATCTAGTTTAGAAGAGCAGTATTTGAGTGAAATGGGGCCATCATTGTTAAAGTATTGTCCTATTCTGTAAAGGCCCTTGTCGAGCCACCATCCAAAAGCCCTGATGTTTAGACCTGGGGGAAATTGGGGGTTGTGGAACATATGAGCCAGAGGATGCCAGGAGGAGGATAGTGAGGGATGTTTATGAAGAGTGTCGCAGAGTGCCATTGAATGGGAAAGGGTAGGTGATAGGATCGAGGGACGTTCCTTGCGTGGTCTCCAGGCTAAATAATCTAAAGTGTGATTAGGGGTTGCTTGCCTTTCTATATCTACCCAGTCTGGTTTTGGGCCCTTGGTATAGATCGCAGAGAATTGACATAGTTGGGCTGCTTGGTAGTACCACCACAAATTGGGGAGACCAAGGCCTCCTTTCTTCCTTGCCCTATACAAATTTTTTTTGGAAAGACGATGTCCCTTGCCCCCCCATATAAACTGTATGACTTTCGATTGGATTCTATCCAGCGCTCGTTTTTTGACAGGGATAGGCAGGGACCGAAAAAGGTATAACAGTCTGGGTAATAGGGTCATCTTGACTGATTTGACTCTGCCCAGCCAGGACAGGTTATAAAGCGACCATTGTGAGAGGTCTTCCGTGATTTTTTGGAACATGGCAGGGTAATTGTTTTGGAATAGGAGTTCTACTCTGGGAGTAAGGAAGACTCCCAAATAGGGAAGGGAGGAGGTACACCAGACAAAGGGGAAGCTAGCTTTGAGTTTATCAACTATGTCATGGGGGGTGGTGATGTTCAGGGCCATTGACTTTGCCATGTTTACCTGTAGGCCTGAGACCGTTCAGAAAGTTTTTAGTAGTTGGAGTATGATGGGTGTTGACTGGAGAGGGGAGGTGATGAAAAGAAGGACGTCGTCCGCAAAGAGAGCGCATTTGTGTGAACGTTGACCACATTGTATCCCATGAATGCCTGGGTGCTGTCTAATTGCAAGAGCTAGGGTTTCTATCGCTATAGCGAAAAGGATAGGGGAGAGTGGGCATCCTTGTCTGGTGCCTTTTAAAATAGGGAATTGGTCTGAGAGATGCCCTTGTAGTCTGATCTGTGCTTTAGGGGAAGAATAAAGAGTTTCTAGGGTACGTAGGAATTCAGGACCGAAGCCCCACTGTTGTAAGATGGAGAAAAGGTATGGCCAAGTGACAGTGTCAAAGGCCTTTTGGAGGTCTATAGAGAGAATGTATCCCTTCTGAGGTGGTCTGCCATCCCAGGAGGATTGCATGAGGGAAATTAAGTCTACCGCTCTCCTGATCTGGTCTGGTCCCTGTCTTCCGGGGATGAAACCCACCTGGTCTCTGTGTACATATGACCAAGATTCTGGCCAATAGAATGGCCTCCTTCATTGCTTCTTGATTTTCAGATCATTATTGATCAATGAAATTGGCCTGTAGTTGCCCACATCGCTAGGGTCCTTTCCCTGTTTGGGGATCACCGAGATAAAAGCAAGATTGGCCGCGGGTTCGAGAGGGGAGCCTTCTCGAAGGGAGTTAAAGAGACGAGCCAGGTGGGGGGAGAGGATCCCAGAGAAGGTTTTATAATAAAGGGCTGGGAAGCCGTCCGGCCCTGGGGCCGAGTCAGTTTTGAGGTGTTTAATGACTTCCTGGACTTCCTCAGTGCGAAATGGAGATTCCATTAAGGATCTGTGGGACTCTGAAAGTTTGGGAAGGGTCACATGCGCTAAAAAGGATTCTAATGGAACAGGGTCTGCGGGAGTGGGAGAGGAGTATAGCTTGGAATTGAAGGTAACCAGCTTAGATGCTTGTCCGCATTAGAGGTCAAGGCTAGATTCAGGGCTGTGCGGGCTGATTCCAACTTACCCAAGCTGGAGGGAGTTGGGTTTGATTTATGGGACTTACTGAGCATTCTAAAATCCCTTTCCAGGTTGTCCAACTCAATCTTCCTACCTTTTTTCAGATTGGAAGCCAGTTGAATCATCCTTCCCCTCAGGACGGCTTTGTGGGCTCCCCAAAGAGAACTAGGGGTTGTGTCCCCGTTATCATTGAGGAGGAAGAATTCTTGAATGTCCCTTTCCAGCATGGTGCAGTGGACCGGGTTAGCTAGGAGGGATTTACTCAGACGCCATTGAGGGGGACCTGAGGGTGATAGGGAGCCAGAGAGTGTAAGGGTTACTAGGGAGTGGTCAGACCATGGAACGTCCTGAATTTTGGCATGAATAGCTGTGTGTATGTCCGAGTTGGGTATGAACACATGGTCAATCCTGGCATATGTTTTGTGGGGAGCAGAATAGTGGGTGAAATCTTTGGCCGTGGGGTTTAATTCTCTCCAAGAATCGATTAGGCCTAAGTCATGCAGGAGTCTGGCAATTCTGATGCCGCGTACACACGATCGTGATTCACGGCGGTGAAAACACCGCCGTGAATCACGGCATGAAAAAAAATGAAAAACGAGGGAACGGCATGTTCCCCCACACACGACCGTTTTTCCCGTCATTTTTTTCTTTGACGAGAAAAACGACCGTCTGTGGGCTCCGCGGCAGTATCTCCCTATGGGAAAACTGCCGTGGAAAAAAATGATGGAAAAAACGATGAGAAAATTTAGAACATGTTCTAATTTTTCTCGTCGTTTTTCCTGCCGTTTTTCTCAACGAGAAAAACGGCATAAAGCCCACAGACGATCGTTTTTCTCGGCGAAAAAAAAAAATGTCATTTTTCCCGACGGGAAAAATGATCGTGTGTACGCGGCATGAGGCTCTGTTTGGAAGGTCTTTTAAGGCGGGGTCTGTCCAGGTGGGTTTTGTCTAGTGAATGGTCAAACGTGATGTTAGAATCTCCCCCTACGAGGATTCTACCTTCTAGGTGAGGAGAGAGGACGGAGAACATGGAGGCAAAAAATTTAGCCTGGCCCTTATTAGGGGCATAGTATGAAACGAAGGAGTGCATTACTCCTTCTATATGTCCTTTGACCAGAAGGTACCTACCGTCTGTGTCACGAAATGTGTAAGCATGAGTAAATGGAATCTGCTTAGCGAAGAGGATGGCTACACCTCTCTGTTTAGTGTCCGCATTCGCAAGGTAGAAGGTGGGGAAACTGCGGTGGAGAAAGGAGGGGGTATAGCTAGCGGGGAAGTGAGTCTCCTGTAGGAGGACAACATCAAGGCTTCTGGAGTGGTAGCTCTGGAATGCCTTCCGGCGTTTTGATGGAGAATTAAGACCCTGTGTGTTGTGGGAGGCTACCTTAAGAGGCAGCTTGTGGGTGTTACTCTCAGCCATGGGCGCCCAGGGGGGTGTGCGAGAATGCAGAAGGGGAGCTTACCTGGTAGGAAGGGGTTGACCGGACCTCCGATGTGAAGCAGATCATCGACATGCGCCTGAGAATAAGGCATAGGGGAAGCCTCCGCGAGGAGTCATGAAGGAAAGGGGATGGGATCCCTGTAGAGAGGGGAGAAGGTAAGAGCGAGAAGAAAGAAGAGGTGGAGGAGAGAAGAACAGAGATGTCATTACAACAGCTGAATAAATTGCAAGAAGAAGGTAAATCAAACATATGCCACAAATCAGTAAAAAAAAAAGAGAACAACCGACCCGGCAAGCCGGGAGTACGTCCAAAGACTCCTGTAAAAGGGGTCTTGGAGAGAGGGCAACCCCGCTCGGGGTTGTCTACCTGCCATCACCAGAGGGAAAAAGGAGATTCCCACTGCGAAACAACAGAAAGAGTGGTGTGGGGGGCCACTCCGGCCTCTGGGGCCCCCAAGGGGGAAAATATGTCTAGAGAGGCCAACGTGCGAAAGAGTTTTGGAGAACATTACGGCAAAAGTAACAAAAATAACAGGCCAGAAAGTAGTGTGTACCCAGATAAGATTAGTGTATAAAGAAACACCTGCAAGGTGGGGGGGGGGAAGAGGCATGGGAGAGGGGAGTGGGGGGGGAGGGGAAAGGGGGGGGGGGGGGAGGGATAGGGTAGGTAGAGACTAATAAGCTTAACCATATGTGGGAACTAAAACAGGCACATCATAATTGCATTAAGTCAGGAGTACCGAGGAAACTTCTTCCTCGTTAATGTGGGAGTATCAATAGGTGATGGGTGTCTCCTCAAGCCACACATGGGCAAGCGGGGATCCCCCCAACCCGAATCAGACTCTGGTCCAACAAATGGAACTGCGAGCCATGTGGGATCGTTAATCCCCTAACTTAACTAGGGGGGTCATTTACTCTCCGAGTCATTGAGGGCAGTCAAAAACAAGACCTCCTCCGGCTGGGAGAATATGGAAAGAAAGGCAGAGAAGAAGGCTTTCATCTCGGGGGTCGGGATTCCTTCTGTCTCTTCATTAGTGGTTTGTTCCATAACGGTGTCAGAGGGCTTCCCGGGGGTGGGCGTTTTGAGGAGCTTGACTTGGCCGTAGTATTCAGCGTAGCCAATTCTTGGGAGATAAGGCCGAGTTGGAGCAGGAGACGTTCGCCATCTTGGAATGTGGAGAAGCCGCATGCTTTATCTCTGAAATGAAACTGCAGACGAAATGGGAAAGCCCAGCGGTATTTGATGGAGTTCTGGTTTAGGATTTCCAGGAGGGGTTTGAGGGATCTCCGTTTCTGGACCGTGGTAGGCGAGATGTCAGCGAAGATTTGTATTTTCTGATCCTGGAAGGAGAGATTGTCCAAGTTACGGGTTAGTCTCATCACATCCTCCTTCACACCATAAAAATGGGGTTTGACGATGATATCCCTTGGTAGGCCGTCTGGGCGGGGGGGCTGGAGAGCTCTGTGAGCTCTATCAAGTTCCAATCTATGTTCCTGAATGTCTGGAAGAAGTTATTTTATGAATAGCTTAACTGTGCCGGTACATCAGCTACAGATTCAGGGATCCCACGTATGCGGAAGTTATATCTCCTACTTCTGTTCTCCAAATCATCGATCTTAGAGAGGGCATTCTCAAGTTGATCTTGCAAGGTTTGTATGCATGTGGTGTTTTGGTTAGTGCGGGCCGCAGTATTATCTACTGCCTGCTCAATAGCTTCTATGCGGGCTCCTAAGCTCTGTAGATCAGCCTTAATGGTGGCAGTGATCTGTGAGGCATTTTGAGCTAGTCCTGATGCTAGCATTTCAGAGAAGTTCCGCAGCATGAGTTGCATGTCAGCAGAATGTACTGGCTGCAGAGGGGAGGAAGGGTGGGGGCCTGCCAGACCCAAGGGGGATCGCATCATGGGAGTGTGGGGGAAATCTCCAAATGTCCTGTTCAGCAGCGACTCAGTGGAAGCTGGGGAGATTGCAGGTACTTACTGGGGTTGCCAGCAGGCCATTCTGGGGCTGGTAGATGGATGGAAGATCCGCGATGGAGTCGGATTCCTCAATTCCCCCTCGTGCTGCGGCCGCCATCTTAGGTGTAGAAAGCACCGCCTGTGTAAAGTCCAGCTGACGGCTAACTTCGCTTCTTTGCGAGCCGCCAGACATATGTAGCTGCGCCTGGAACTCCCGCAATTCGATGGGGTCAGAGTCGGCCGAATCCTGCTCAATCTAAGAGCTCAGGGGGCAGTGAGAGGCCGGAGTGGTGCGGAGCTCCCGTTCAAGGCGTCTTCCCGGAAGTCCCGCGCATGCGCACTCCTCTTCACAATTTTTTAAGGAGAAATGCTCCTAATTATGTGGCCTCAGTTGGGCCTGAGACCACAATTAAGGACATCAATACAATGACAACCCTGGAAGCTGGCCGTCCTGACTTGCCCCCCCAAAGCGCCCGGGAAAATTATCTGGACTATTTTACGGGTAGGGGGGCCATTGATATGCCAGCAAATTTTTGATTATTTTATAAAAAAAAAATAATAATATTATCTTGAATTTGATTTACTGCTTGTGTTTCTTTTAGCTGTCTCCTAGGTTCTCCTAGTGCACTTGTAGTGCCAAGTGTATTTAGCTTTATTAACCACTTGCTAACCGGCATATAGTCATATGACGTCCGCAGGAACCTTTCGTCCCTCTGGGCGGACGTCATATGACGTCCAGGGTTTCCCGGCCATCTAGGGGGCACGCGCGCGCCTCATTGCTCGGGACCTGGTGCGCATGCCCGGCGGCCGCGATGTCCGCAGGGCACCCCCCATTGCCCGCAATCACGGCAGGACTGTGGATCTCGTCAGAGGTGAGGATACCGATGTGTGTTCCCAGTACAGAGGAATACAGATCGGTCTCCTCCCACTTGTGAGTCCCCTCCCCCTACAGTTAGAATCACTCCCAGGGAACATATTTAACCCTTTCAGCGCCCCTAGTGTTAACCCCTTCCCTGCCAGTCACATTTACACAGTAATCAGTGCAGTTTTATAGCACTAATCGCTGTATAAATGTAAATGGTCTCAAAAACGGGTCAAAAGTGTCCGATATGTCCGTCGCAATGTCACGGTCACAATAAAAATCGCAGATCACTGCCATTACTAGTAAAAAAATAAAAATGACATAAAACGATCCTCTATTTTGTAGATGCTATAACGTTTGTGCAAACCAATCAAATACGCTTATTGCGATTTTTTTTTTTTTTTTTTTTTAACCAAAAATATGTAGAAGAATACATATCGGCCTAAACTGAGGACATTTAAAAAAAAAATAAAAAATTATTGTGATATTTATTAAATCAAAAAGTAAAAGATAGTGTTTTTTTTTTAAATTGTCACTCTTCTTTTGTTTATAGCGTAAAAAATAAAAACCGCAGAGGTAATCAAATACCACCAAACAAAAGCTCTATTTGTGGGGGAAAATTTTTTTTGGGTACAGTGTTGCATGACCGCGCAATTGTCATTTAAAGTGCAACAGCGCTGAAAACTAAAAATTGGTTTGGGCAGGAAGGGGGTGAAAATGCCCTGTATTGAAGTGGTTAAATAACCCCCATTGTCACTGAAAAACACCAAATTCCTACAAAAACTGGTATTGAGGATTGAAAGAAGAAGCCACACATTGTAGAGTAGAAAACCTTTTACTCCGTGCACATCCACATCCTCAGGCTGTGGTGTGCTAAGTTCCCCTTCATTAGGAGTTGTGGGGTTCCTGGTGTCCTCAGATGATTTCCAGTCTTTTCTCCCCTATGTGAATCAAACAAAAGGTATACTTAGCACACAGATATTTGAGGCAAGAAATAGGAATATGAAACTTTGCTTGGAAGTGGGGTACAATTGTCTGTTTTGGCAGAGTTCCAAGCTGAAGACATGATTTTTTTCACTTACCAAAGCTGGAATACTTACCTTTTTAGGACAAGATTCACACATGGAGACACCCCAAGTAGCCACTGGCGCACCTGTGTGGGACACCCTAAAAAGGTTGTTCTGGTGTCCCACACTAGTGCTCCTGAGTCCAGATGTGTAAACAGCTGCTGAGTGTCCTCTCCTTACTTTACACTAAATCAAGTTTGCATTTCATTCTAGTTACAAACACATCTAGACAACATTGTACTAAAAACTTATTTTAATACAAATAGGCATGACCAAATGTAGTTAACCCTGTATCTGCAAAAAACATTGTATTATTAGTGGGCGAACGAACAATGTTTACTACGACCGATTACTGTGCCCACAAGCCTGAAAGTTGCCATTTTAAACTGTACAACAGTAAAGAAAAGCACATGGAGCCACATGCAAGTAATAATAATAATAATAATAATAATAATAATAATAATAATAATAATAGGAACACAGGACAAATACGTACTTTTTAGAAGCAGTTTCTTGATCCTTCTGTACTGATCGTGCTCCCTCAATTTCAGCTCTGACCAGCATTTCCTCAATTGCTCCTTGGATCATCGTACCCTGTCGTATTCCTGTGCAGACTTCTCACAACTTTAGACATAATCTTGGCCTTTCTCACATTAGGGTTGTTGTACGGTCCATGCTTCCCATCATAGTCGGCCCTCTTCAAGATGTCCACCATCTCCGCCATCTCTAGAAAGGACATATTTGAGGCCTTATATCTCCGCCTGGGTCATGACGTTTCTGGCTCCGGGCTTTCCTCCTCGTTACCGGAGTTACGCACCTGCTGTGTCTCCGCCATATGCTCTTCGGAGCACTGCGCCGAAGGAGAAGGGGCGGGGAATATACTAGAAAGAACATCAGGGCGGGCGGAGTTTCACGCATGCGCAGTGTATATAAAGCTAACACGCGTGCGTCGGACGTATGATCTGTGAGTGGAGAAAGTGCCGAGCGTGAGAACGAAGGTAACATTTTAACTTGGGGCATCAGTGGCCTATACTGCTTCTAGATTGAGGCCTATATTGGGATAAGATTAGGAGAGTTTAGACTGACAATAGTGTTTTGGTCTTGTGTTTTGTCTTGCAGAAATAATGAATCCGTTCAAGAACCCTGAGTTCTTGAGCCACTTTCTTGACATGTACAGGGATCTGCCCGGTTTGTGGCAAATCAAAAAACCCCTACATAAAAATAGACCAGCTAGGAAGGCAGCGCTGGAGAAACTGTTGGAATTTGTGAAGACGGAGGTCCCCAAAGCAGACATCGAGTTTGTGGACAAGAAAATTGGTAGCTTGAGGAGTACTTACAAGAAGGAGCGGAATAAGGTCCTGGATTCCCAGAAATCAGGAGCAGCAGCAGAGGACATCTATGTACATAGTCTGTGGTACTACAACAAAATGCGTTTTCTGGATGACCAGACTGAAGTGAGGCCATCACTTTCAACACTTCCTTCCCCCTTGCTTCCACCCCAGCTGAGGCTTCAGACGACCAACCTGCGCCTTCCATCCAGGAAGAAGAGGAGGAGCCCAGCTTGAGTCAGGTATAGTATTTTTATACATATTTATTGTCCTAAAATTAATTATGTTAACTAGATGTTATTATTGATAAGAAATTAATGATTGAACAAAAAGTGTTTTACATATCAATGGACAGTAGTGGCCAAAAATGATTAGGACAAGAATGAAAAATGCTGGGGTCAGAATGATAGTCTTTTATATTTATTAACATTCAATTTGCAACATTCATGAGCTGAAAATTGTGTGTGATTGATGAACCAAAAAATAAAACTATGTCCCTTTTTATACACAGGAAAGCCTCATCCAGGATGAGGGTCTGGAATGTGGCAGGCAGGAGGTGGCCGGGCCCAGTGATCTGACCCAATCCCAGTTACCCTCCCCTCCGCCTTCCACCCAAAAGGCTCAGGAGGGGTAGGAACGTGGATGAGGCAGCACTTGCCCTCATTAGGGATGCTCATGCGACCCTCAGAGACTCCCCCATGATTCAAGAGGGCTATGTCTGCATAGTCGCTGCGAAAATGCAGGAAATGGAGGAGGGCCAACGCCTCCTCTGTGAGAACTTAATTTTACAGGCCCTAAATAAGGGGTTGAGGGGCCAACTGACTGAAAATACTCCATTTTCTGAGTTCGTCCCTCCTCCTCCTCCTCCTCCACCTCCTGCCACAACTCGACGACCAAAGGCACAGCGTGGAAGCAAGTGTGTAAGAAAGCCAAGAAAGTGATGGCCTGGGTTCACAGTCTGGTCTAACAGAAGACGCAGGCTGTTGTAATACCACAGACTGGGGACATATATGTCATTTGCTGCTGTTCCTGATCTCTCGGAGGCCAGGACCAGATTGTGCTCCCTATTGTATGGACTCCTCAGGCTACCAATTTTCTTTTTCAAAAAGTTTATGTCTGCCCTGGGGTCCAAAGGCTTTGCAAATTTCAGCAGTTTCTCCAGCATTGCCTTCCCTCTTTCTTTTGTTATGACCCAGAATAAATGGTTATTTTTTTTCAGCAAATATTTGCCTATGAGTTTTTATTAAAAAAGGACAGTTTGTTTGTGAGTACTTGACACAAAAAATAAATAAACATTATGGAGATCACTAGAAAATAATTTTTAAATAATCAAAAAAACAGGAGATCTTGATTTAAAACAAAAAATAAAAAAAGATCACTATAAAAAATAATTATAAACATTATTATGGAGATCTAACTTTAAAGAATAATAATATTATTAAGGAGATCACAAGAAATAACAAAGAAATAAGTTTGTCAGAACTCTGTGTGAATATCAGCAGCAAAACAACTTCATTATTCTAGCATTATAAAGAAGAAAAGAATGCGCTGCATTAAAAGATCCTAAAATTTGCAGCGTGACAAATGTGCTATCTCCATTACGAACGCTAGTTTTACCAGACCGAGCGCTTCCGTCTCGAACTTGATTCTGAGCATGCGCGTTTTTTTTGCGTGTCAGAATTGCATACAGACGAACAGAATTTCTGATAGGAATTTTTTCCGTCGGAAAAATAGAGAACCTGCTCTCAATCTTTTGATGGCATAAATTCCGACAGAAAAAGTCCGATGGAGCCTACACACGGTTGAAATTTCCGACCAAAAGCTCACATCGGACTTTTGCTGGCGGAATTTCCAATCGTGTGTACGCGGCATGAGTCTAGGGGTTGAGTAACCATTTTTAACCAGGGTTGCTAGAGGATCCTTGAGGAATGGCTAAGTGACCTCCCATTTGACGGTGCTTGCAGAATTCCACAGCCAATGCCAGTTGGCATAGTCAGCCACATGACACCAGTGATTTTTTTAGATGCCTGTAAGGGTGGAATTCTTCCCACTGACTACCAAGGTAAGGAGCATTCTTCTCACTGATCACCAATGTAAGGGGCCTTCTTCCCACTGACCACCAATTTAGCGAGCATTCTTCCCACTGACCACCAATGTAAGGAATATTCTTCCCACTGACCACCAATGTAAGGGGCATTCTTCCCACTGACCACCAATGTAAGGGGCATTCTTCCCCCTGATCACCAATGTAAGGAGCATTCTTCCCCCTGACCACCAATGTAAGGAACATTCTTCTCACTGATCACCAATGTAAGGGGCATTCTTCCCACTGACCACCAATGTAAGGGGCATTCTTCCCCCTGATCACCAATGTAAGGGGCATTCTTCCCCCTGACCACCAATGTAAGGAACATTCTTCTCACTGATCACCAATGTAAGGAACATTCTTCCCCCTGATCACCAATGTAAGGAACATTCTTCCCCCTGATCACCAATGTAAGGAACATTCTTCCCACTGATCACCAATGTAAGGAACATTCTTCTCACTGATCACCAATGTAAGGAACATTCTTCTCACTGATCACCAATGTAAGGAACATTCTTCCCACTGATCACCAATGTAAGGAGCATTCTTCCCACTGACCACCAAGGTAAGGAACATTCTTCCCACTGATCACCAATGTAAGGAACATTCTTCTCACTGATCACCAATGTAAGGAGCATTCTTCTCACTGACCACCAATGTAAGGGACATTCTTCCCACTGATCACCAATGTAAGGAACATTCTTCCCAATGATCACCAATGTAAGGAACATTCTTCCCACTGATCACCAATGTAAGGAGCATTCTTCCCCCTGATCACCAATGTAAGGGACATTCTTCCCACTGATCACCAATGTAAGGGGCATTCTTCCCACTGATCACCAATGTAAGGAACATTCTTCCCCCTGATCACCAATGTAAGGAACATTCTTCCCACTGATCATCAATGTAAGGAGCATTCTTCCCACTGATCTCCAATGTAAAGAGCATTCTTCTCACTGATCACCAATGTAAGGGACATTCTTCTCACTGATCACCAATGTAAGGGACATTCTTCTCACTGATCACCAATGTAAAGAACATTCTTCCCATTGATCACCAATGTAAGGAACATTCTTCCCACTGATCACCAATGTAAGGGACATTCTTCCCACTGATCACCAATGTAAGGGGTATTCTTCCCACTGATCACCAATGTAAGGAACATTCTTCCCCCTGATCACCAATGTAAGGACTATTCTTCCCCCTGACCACCAATGTAAGGAATATTCTTCCCACTGACCACCAATGTAAGGGGCATTCTTCCCACTGACCACCAATGTAAGGGGCATTCTTCTCACTGATCACCAATGTAAGGAGCATTCTTCCCCCTGATCACCAATGTAAGGAGCATTCTTCCCCCTGACCACCAATGTAAGGAACATTCTTCCCCCTGACCACCAATGTAAGGAGAATTCTTCCCACTGATCACCAATGTAAGGAACATTCTTCCCACTGATCACCAATGTAAGGAACATTCTTCCCACTGATCACCAATGTAAGGGACATTCTTCCCACTGATCACCAATGTAAGGGACATTCTTCTCACTGATCACCAATGTAAGGAGCATTCTTCCCACTGATCACCAATGTAAGGAACATTCTTCCCCCTGATCACCAATGTAAGGAGCATTCTTCCCACTGATCACCAATGTAAGGGACATTCTTCCCACTGATCACCAATGTAAGGGACATTCTTCCCACTGATCACCAATGTAAGGGACATTCTTCCCACTGATCACCAATGTAAGGAGCATTCTTCTCACTGATCACCAATGTAAGGGGCATTCTTCCCACTGATCACCAATGTAAGGAACATTCTTCCCCCTGATCACCAATGTAAGGACTATTCTTCCCCCTGACCACCAATGTAAGGGACATTCTTCCCACTGATCACCAATGTAAGGAACATTCTTCCCACTGATCACCAATGTAAGGGACATTCTTCTCACTGATCACCAATGTAAGGAACATTCTTCCCACGATCACCAATGTAAGGAGCATTCTTCCCCCTGATCACCAATGTAAGGAATATTCTTCCCACTGATCACCAATGTAAGGAACATTCTTCCCACTGATCACCAATGTAAGGAACATTCTTCCCACTGACCACCAATGTAAGGAGCATTCTTCCCACTGATCACTAATGTAAGGAGCATTCTTCTCACTGATCACCAATGTAAGGGACATTCTTCCCACTGATCACCAATGTAAGGAACATTCTTCCCACTGATCACCAATGTAAGGAACATTCTTCCCCCTGATCACCAATGTAAGACTATTCTTCCCACTGATCACCAATGTAAGGAACATTCTTCCCACTGATCACCAATGTAAGGAACATTCTTGCCACTGATCACCAATGTAAGGAACATTCTTCTCACTGATCACCAATGTAAGGAACATTCTTCTCACTGATCACCAATGTAAGGAACATTCTTCCCACTGATCACCAATGTAAGGAACATTCTTCCCACTGATCACCAATGTAAGGAACATTCTTCCCACTGATCACCAATGTAAGGAACATTCTTCCCACTGATCACCAATGTAAGGAACATTCTTGCCACTGATCACCAATGTAAGGAACATTCTTCTCACTGATCACCAATGTAAGGAGCATTCTTCTCACTGATCACCAATGTAAGGAACATTCTTCCCACTGATCACCAATGTAAGGAACATTCTTCCCACTGATCACCAATGTAAGGAACATTCTTCCCACTGATCACCAATGTAAGGAACATTCTTCCCACTGATCACCAATGTAAGGAACATTCTTCCCACTGATCACCAATGTAAGGAACATTCTTCCCACTGATCACCAATGTAAGGAACATTCTTCCCACTGATCACCAATGTAAGGAACATTCTTCCCACTGATCACCAATGTAAGGAACATTCTTCCCACTGATCACCAATGTAAGGAACATTCTTCCCACTGACGACCACCGCAGAAAACAATCTTTCCACTGACCGCCACCGTAGGGAGCATTTTTCTTACTGATCAACAATGTAAGGAGTATTTTTCCACACTGACCCCCAAAGTAAGAGGCATTCTTCCCACTGAACACCAATGTAAGGAGCATTTTCCCCAGTGACTACCAATGTAAAGGGCCTTCTTCCCAGTGACTAACAACGTAAGGAGCATTCTTCCCAATGATCACCAATGTAAGGAAAATTCTTCCCTGTGACCCCCAATTAATTGGTTTTAGCAGAGGTTTGCCAAGACCTCTCTAAGACACTCCTGGCCAGGAGTTGCATCAAGTACAATGCAGGACCAATATACTTGCACTGAATGTGGGGACACTAAGGGCCTGCACATAACCGAGAGCGCTGGAGAGAAGAGAAGATCGCCAGTGGTAGGGGGAGCAATGAATAAGATAAGTTATCCTCTATCCACTAGACTGAGCAAGCATTTAACCCTTGCAATAAAGGGGGACCCACTGCAAGGTTTCTTTTTTTTTTGTGATTCCTGGAGTTCAGCTTTAAAGTACATACCTTTGTTTTTTTTCTCAAGTCCCACCATTCAGCCTCCAAGAGGGAAATAAAAGCCCTGTGTAAGCTAGAAGTCCAATTATGGACTCCTGTGGCCCAGCATTAGCAAATGGACTGAGTTACATGGTTGTAGGCAGGTGCAGTCTGTATTATTCACTGCAGGTGGCACTCAACCACAGCGGCAATGCAGATGGGGGGATGGGGGAGAGTAAGTTGAGAGAAACTTGGTTCCTCTATGATTTCCTCAGTCACCGGGGGCAACCAACCGATTGGATGCTGGCAGCCCATATGATTTTGGCGGCCATCTTGGTCCAGGCAGAGTCTAGTTGCTAGCATTGGAGCAGGTTCCCTGTCTGTCAGGGACAGTGATTAAAGATGGGAAAAATTCCAGAAGAGTAAAGACAGTGCATGGGGCTATGTCTACCTCTTCTAGGAAGCATTCCCTTTGGGTGTAGACTGGCCAGGCCACATTCCACTCATCGTGGCAGATGGTGTAGGCATCTGTCTGTCTTCAAACCGCTGTTCTACTGCTGTTACAGTTGTAAATGACTCCGTACAGCCTTGATCCCCCACCGGGCCTGTTTGTAGTTGCTGAACATTTCCACAATAAATTGCTATTGGAAAACTTGGATTCTGTGTATTCACTGCAGCTGCACCTAGCCCACATGGTCTTCCATAACCAGAAGTACCAAGTATTTTCTTTCCCACCCCCCCATTCAGCATGGGAGCCAAAGTGATGAAAGGTAAGTATGTGCTGCCTTGGATGGGGTGGGTAAAGCAATGAACAGCTAGAATTAGCAAAGCAAAGGTTTACTTTGAAGCCAGCAAACGAATTGAATGACTCATAGGAAATAACGAGTACAGCATTGTAACCACGTCCACCTATGCGACACCCCGTGTTCTGCTATATTTTATATTTATCCCCTGTATGTCGTTTCCGGGAGAGACGTCCAGACAGTAAACTACAATGACGGGTTTGGCTGTTACAGGTGAGTTCCTCTTTCTCAGAACTTGACATACAATCATTGCTTAAGCAAAAAAGCATGCCAGCCCTTTTTAAATGGGATTTCCAATCTATGGTAAAATATTTTCTTCTTATATTTTTCATGTTTACATACCACTGATTCATATATATTACTTTTTGTTCCCCACAAGTATCACCACACAATATAAATATGCCAAGAAACATAGACAAGCTTAGTCCAGGTTTTCTGATCTAGGATCGCGATTCCCGAAGAGAAAAGTGCGACTTGAGCTTTTTGTGGCGAATTCTGACCGTGTGTCTGCTCCATCGCACTTTTTCTGTGAGAATTCCGGCCAAGAAAAGATTGAGAGCAGGATCTCAATTTTCGTGACAGGAAAAATTCCTATCGCGAATCACGTTCGTCTGTATGCAATTACAACGCAAAAAAAAACACGCATGCTCAGAATCAAGCAGAAGAGCCAAACTGCCTATTGAAAGTCATTGATCTCGGCTCGTCGTACGTCTTGTACGTCACCTCGTTCTTGACGGTCGGAATTTCAGCCAAGATTTGTGTGACCGTGTTTATGCAAGACAATTTTGAGCCGTTTTCCTGCTGAAAAAAAAAATGCGGTTGTCGTGTCGGAAATCGCGATCGTGTGTACGAGGCATTAGGGTTCCTCCAGAGGTTGCTAGGGGGCCCTTGAGCAATTTCTGCCTCTCAAATAAGTTCCCGTTGACACCATTGATCTTTTTAGCTATCTGTATGGGGGTAATTCTTCCCAATGACCACAAGTCCACTTACCATCACACTAATATGTTACGAGTTGTAGATATAGTAATCTTTAGCAGGGTTCCCTGAGATTGGAAAGTTATTTCAAAAGGTCCCTCTCTGTTTAAAATGTTAAGAAAGGCTGAGCTAGTCCATTAAGTCTGTTTTTTTTTTGTTTGTTTTTTTGGAAGGCGGTTTATTTCTTTTGATTACCATGTTATCTGAAGTATGTTTAATTTCACGTACAGTTGATAGACTTACGACCCCTGCTGAAGTTTGTTTTTAAGCATTCACTACTCTTTTGGTAAAATATTTTTTACTTTTTACCATTACTCTTGAACAATCTTCCTGCTAGTCTTGTGTTTTTTTAGCTCTATTGTACTGAAAAAGCTAAATAACCTAAAACAGGGTTTACCAACCAGGGTTCCATAAAACCCTTGGGTTCTTCCAGAGGTTGTTAGGGGTTCCAAGAGCAACTTCTGTCTTCCCACTGACACCATTGATCTTTCGAGCTATCTGTTATGCCGCGTACAACACAATCGGACATTCCGACAACAAAACCCTGGATTTTTTTCCGACGGATGTTGGCTCAAACTTGTCTTGCATACACACGGTCACACAAATGTTGCTCGGAAATTCCGATTGTCAAGAACGCGGTGACGTACAACACTACGACGAGCCGAGAAAAATGAAGTACAATGATTCCGAGCATGCGTCGAATTGATTCCGAGCATGCGTAGGATTTTTGTGCGTCGGAATTTCATACACACGCCCGGAATTTCCAACAAGAACTTTTGTTGTCGGAAAAACTGAGAACCAGCTATCAAACATTTGTTGTCGGAAATTCCGACAGCAAATGTCCGATGGAGTATACACATGGTTGGAATATCCGACCAAAAGCTCACATCGAACATTTGTTGTCGGAATTTCCGATCGTGTGTACGCGGCATAAGGGGGTAATTCTTCCCAATGAACACTAGTGTAAGGAGCATTCTTCCCACTGACCAACAAACTAATGTATCATGAGTTGTAGATTGTGAATCCCTCCTAAAATTACTATGTGTTGAAAAAGTTGAGAAACGCTGATCTAAACTTATGCTCTCTAGCCATACCCATATAGATTTTTTTTCCTGTTCAGCCCAAAGAAATCAAACAGATTTCTCCATCCACGATACACAGTGTGAATGGAGACATTTCCCTCTGTGGCAATTATATTTTGACAGCCCCTTCAGCTGTCAAAATACCCAAACAGTACCTGCATCTGATTGGATAGTATTTGAATCTGGATTCTAATACTTTGGTGTGACACTTCCATTTCAAAGTAATGTTTTATTTCAGATATATATTGGGTACAAAATCCAAGTCGTTTTAGGGGCCACACATCAACCCCCTTGATCAGGGCTAGAGCATAACATGCAAGTGTAAAAATATAAAAAGTCATTAGACAAGCATAAAATAATAAAAGGTCTCATTTATGTATTTCATACATATTTATTTATATACCCATACTCACTTTTATGCATTGAAAACACTTATTTGAGCTAAATATTGGTACAGGCTTCACTAAAAAAATTGTTAAAAAAGGGTGTTTGATGATTATACATTTTAAAATTGATAGTCACGTGTGTGTATACTTATATGTATACTAGGCATGTGCAGAACGAAAAATAAATGTTTTGTTTTGATTCGGTATTTACAAAAACTAATTTAGTTAAATTTGTTTAATTTGTTTTCGGAATTTGTTTTGTTTATTCAAATTCAAATCAAATTCCATTCAAAATATAATTTATTCTATTCGAAATTCGAATTTTTGGAAGATGGTTATATTCTTTCTATTCCATTCCATTCTATTGTTCTATTCTATTATTTTATTCTCGGTTTTATTCTTTTTTTTATTATTCAAAATTTGATTTTTGGAAAATAGAATATAACAATATAACCATTTGATATTCTATTAAAATTCAATATATTCTATTCTTCTTTTTTTATTCTATTCCTTTATTTTCATTCTATTTTGTTCTGTTTTACGCTATTTTTTTCTATTCTATTCTTTTATTTTCTGTTCTATCCCTTTATTTTCAATAATTTTTTCTATTCTGGTATTTCTGTTCTGTTTTACTCTATTATATTATATTATTTTATCTTCTATTCTAAGATATTCTTTTCTATTCTATTCCTTTATTTTCTATTCTATTTTATTCTCTTTGGAAATCCGAATTTGATTAAAAAACTATTCAAATTCGATTTGAAAACGAATTGAATTTCGTATGAAATTTTTGTTTCGTTATTTAGGATTCTTTTTTAAATTCGTTACTATTGTAATCCGGAAGTTCGGGTACATTTGAATTTCAGAATAACGAAAAATTTGCAGGAAATTTTAGATTTGGAACAAAATTAACTGCATATGGCTAATGCATACGCACACATACGGTATATGAAAAAAAAAATTGTAGGCAAAAATACATGCATATAACTATATGATAGACAAGGTTTAGACTTGTGATCGCTGGTAAGGTAATTGATAATTTTTACAAATATTCAGAATTGTCTTAATACACATAGCGGTAAATGATTATATGCTACCAATTGTAAAAGGTTGATGTTCATAGCCTCCTTTTGCATATAAAATAAACATGATAATAATAGAGATAAAAACTACCAATTTAAAATAATGCTAAATAAAAGCAAAGGTACTGCACTAGCATTCACAAACATCCTTATTTTGTGATTCAATTTTTTTTGAAGTGGGTTTATATATTAGTTTAAATAAGTGTTTATAATGCTCACAAGTGCGTATGGGTATACAGTATGTGTATATTTGAATAAAATCCATAAATGAGACATTTTATTTTTTTATTCTTTTTTTTTTTTTTTTAATTTATGTTTATTGATTTTTCCATTGAACAGAGAAAAATTACAGAGCATATCAACATACACGCTTACACATTATTTTCTTGTATTCAGTAGCAATATACCAGTATTACACCGTGAAGCGGGAGCATAAACAATATAGTCTCGAAATAACATTCAAGCCTAATAAGGCCTACAGCTTGTGGCCACATGGCCACATAGGTGTCCCAGTTCCTCAACGGAGGAGAAGAAAAAAAAAAAAAGAAACACAAAACCCTAATACCAAAGGTGTATCGAGAGTATTTAACTGTGATTTTCACAGGACTCATTCGGTTATCCTTATTCAGTAATACTTAAGTGCTTGCATTCACTCACACAACACTCATACCCATTCACCCAGCACTTCCACCCATTTCCCCAGCCGAAACTACAGCTGGGTGGGGGCACTCCTCCTACTCCCCCCCCCACATTTATGTGGGATATGTTTCATGTCCCCAGCTTCTTTATTTAGGATAGGAGGTAGTTCTCCCCCCCCATCAAACAGGAGGGGCTGAATCAGGGCCCACTACTGCTGAGACAGAGGGGTATCCTTCCAAAAGGAGCTGTCTATATCCAGCCAAGGTTGCCAGATCTTGTAGAATTTCTGTATACAGGCCCTTCCTTTATAGATTAGTTTAAAGGTTGGTACGACTTTGTTTATCATGCGGTACAGCAGTTGGATGTTGGGAGCAGATTCACACTTCCATTGTAGTAATATCAGTTTTCTGGCATAAAAGAGTATCAAGCGGACTAGGGTCCGTTCGTGGGTTCTGGGTATGTGGTCATTAAGGATGCCCAGGAGCCCCACTTCAACAGTGTGGGGGGTCACTAGGCATAGATTGTTTTCAAAAAAAGAGAATAGGTCCACCCAGAACCCCAAGAGGGCCGGGCAGGACCAAAACATGTGTACATAACCAGCATTGGTGCACTTACATCTAGGGCAGAGGGCCCCTGAAACATAACCCATGCGAGCCAGACGGGCCGGCGTGTAATGCAGTTGATGAATAAATTTGAACTGTATATATTGGTCGTTAGACCCAACAATATCCAAGAAACAGGCCCCAGAGGCCTCCTCCCACCCCTCCTCTGAAAGCCCAGGGATGTCGACCATCCACTTCCGCTGTGCAGCACGGAAGGGAGAACTCCCACCCGTCTGCAGTCGGGAGTAAATGGTCGTGGCTAATTTCGTAATGCCAGAACACGACATCAATGCCTCAAGCGGGGATTCAGCGAGCTCAAGAGTCAGGCCATGAAACTGCGCACGGACAGCGTGTCGTATGAGAAGATATTTAAAATAGAATTTATTTGATAATCCACTTGTAGCTTTTAGGACTTCAAAAGAGATAAATTCACCATTGAGAAAAATGTGGGCAGCGTGGGTAATGCCCAGCCGTGTCCACCACAATGCATCGGGGTGACCCATGAGCTCCAGAAGATTGGGGTTATGCCATAGGGGGGTTTCGGTGAGACCCCCCCCAATTCTGAAATCGTCTTATTCCCTTCATGCCAGGCCAACCAACTCACTTCTATCGGGGAGCCGCGGGAGCATCGTTTTGGTAAAGATCTATGCATAATATCTACCAATGGGGTCTCTAGGCCAGCAAGTGCCTGCAGTAGATAGGTAGAGCAGGATGCGGAGGCCCCCTGGAACCATTCATAGACATAGGTTAATTGGGCTGCTATAAAATAGTGTCGCAAGTTGGGGCAGGCCAGTCCCCCATCACCCTTAGAGGCCTGGAGGGAAGCCTTCGCTATTCTGGGATTGGTCCCCTGCCATAGGAAGGAGGATAATAACGAGTCTATTCTTTTGAAGAGCTTTTTGCAGAGAAAAATAGGGGATGCCCTAAAGGCATATAAAAATTTAGGTAGGTATATCATTTTAAATATGTTCACCCGCCCTATCAAATTCAAAGGTAATGAGGCCCAAGTTTGCAACCTGGTCTCCATGTGTGTAACAACTGGGGCAATGTTAAGAGATTCAAAGAGGGCCAGGTCTGCATTAATGTGAATGCCCAAATATTTAAATGTGGATCTGACTGACAGGTTAGAGTGAGATAAGTAAGTATAATCCTGTTTGGGGCCTATGGGAAAAGCAACAGACTTGTCCCAGCCCACCTTTAGTCCCGAGACCCTCCCGAACTCCTCCACCACTTCCATTAAAGATTTAAAGGACTGTTCTGTGCCATCAAGGTATATTAATGCGTCATCAGCATATAATGAGATCTTCTCTGTAAGATTACCATAACATATGCCGCCCACCGACGCCGTCTGTCGCACCACCAGAGCCAAAGGCTCTATGGCAAGTGCGAACAGGAGTGGCGAGAGCGGGCAGCCCTGCCGTGTTCCCCTGTGTAAAGAAAAGACATCCGATACATCCTTGTTAGTACATATTCTTGCCCTGGGATTGATATATAGCAGGCGAACCCATTTTATAAATTGGTGACTAAAACCCATTCGGTGCATGACTTCCCACAAAAAGGTCCATTTCACAGTATCAAAGGCCTTCATCACATCCAGGGACAACACCAGGCCACTTTTATGCTCAGTGTCAGCTCTATGGATATGTATGAACAATCGTCTAATGTTGTCATATGTACTCTTTCCAGGCATGAATCCAGTTTGGTCCCTATGGATAAGGTGTAGGATAATCTTTTGTAGTCTCACTGCCAGTACCTTGGCCAGTATCTTAACATCGCTATTGAGTAAGGAGATTGGACGGTATGAGCCACATAGCGTTGGATCTTTATCAGGCTTGGGAATCACCACAATCAGGGCCTCACACATGGAGGAGGGGAGAACGCCCTCCTCCATTGCCTGCCCAAACTGAGAGTGCAACCTCTGTGCCAAGTCCCCAGCATAGTGTTTGTACCATTCAGCGGGCAAACCGTCCAATCCAGGAGTTTTGTTCGGGGAGAGTGAGTATATGGCAGTGGTAATTTCTTCTACCGTCAAAGGTTCATTTAAGATGGATCTGTGTGAGTCCTCCAGTACAGGGAACCGGAGAGACTCGAAGAAACCCATAGTTTCCCATTCAGGTGGAGAGGGCTGGGACGAATATAGGTCCTCATAGAAGGATTTAAAAGTTAGATTAATGGTCCTAGGGTCTGAAGCGATGGAGCCATCCGGCACCTGGATTTGCGGAATAGTCCTATCAACACAGTCCATGCGGGAGAGATATGCCAACATCTTGCCATTTTTCCCACTGTGTTCAAGCAGCCTGGCCGTCAGATATCTCTGTTGTTTCTGCGTTACATCCACCCTGTGGAGGTCCAGGGCCCTATGCGCCCCCACCAGGACCCCGTGGGAGTCCGGGGTGGGGGACGCAGAATACTGGGCCCTCGCAATCTCCAAGGAGGACTCTAGGGCTAAATGAGTGGTCTGGAGGTTTTTTTTATGTCTGGTAGTGTTAGAGATGTATGAACCCCGCACAGTCGCCTTAAAGGCGTCCCATGTGGGGCCAGGGGAGGCAGATCCTTCATTATCCGCCCAAAAGTGGGACATGTCCTGTCCCACCGGGTCCTGTATTTCGGGGGTGGAGATCCAGCAAGGGCTGAGCCTCCACTGCCGAAAAGAGGGTCGGTGACCCATCACCAACTCTATCTTAAGGGCCGAATGGTCTGAGATTGTCTGCAAGATGTATGCGACCGACTTAACATAAGGGACCATATCAGAGGTTCCCAGGGCATAATCCAGCCTGGAAAGAGTACCATATGTTCTGGATTGACAGGAGTATTCTTTTATCAGTGGATGGCCACGCCGCCAAAGGTCGACGTAACCAAAGGAGGCACACCAGTGGCTAAATAGCTTGGATTCATATTGGAGGGGCCTCAACCTGTCCAGACCTGGGTCCAGGACAGAATTGAAATCCCCCAGCACAAGGGTAGGCAGACCCGGCAATTTAGAAAACTGTAAACTTAAGTCAGTGAAGATTGCAGCCGTGACAGGGGGGGGGGGCATACACCACCACCAAGAGCAATGGGGTGGCGTGGATTTTACACAGTAAAAAAACGTACCGACCCATTGGGTCAATAACTACCTGGTCACAGGAGAAAGGGAGTCCCTTCCTTATGAGGACAGAGACTCCCCTAGCATAATTTGAGTACGTGGAATGATACCCCTGTGACACCCAGTGTTTTTTCAAAGCAAGTATTTTGGAGCCTAGGAGATGTGTCTCCTGTAGGCATAGTATCTGTGGCCTATGTGGCTTGAGAAATTCAAATAAGGATGCTCTTTTAAATTTAGAATTTAACCCCCGGACATTCCAGGAGATGCATGTGATTATAGACATGGCGGGGGGTTAAAAAGGGGCCCATATATGGTAATACAAATCAGACACTTGTCACCGGCGTGGCTGCAATCCAACACTGGGGGGGAGCAGGAGAAAAGGAGTACCCATGAACACATCCACACAACCACCATCCATGCAAACACACAAACCATTACACATACATTACCAGTTGAAATCCACATTGATTTCGTTACTACCCCTGCCGTACCCCAAGAACAAGGGGCCGGCTTTGTCCCAAAACTGCTAGTAGACACTAGGAACATGGCCAATACAGGCAAGTCAGCAAACTATTTCGATCAGTCAATGATCAGAGAACAAAAAAAGAAAAAAAAAAAAGAAAACCAAAGGGGAAAGAAAAAGGAAAACAACTGCAGCATCCCAATCTTCCCCTTAAAGATCCATAGCCTCTTGTCGAGCTGTAGAATAAGGTACCTGCCATAGGCACAAATAGCCCCCGATTGGGGCGAGAAAAAGAAAATGAAGTGGCTTTGTAGCCTGTGTGGGGGGGATACCCCGATCAGGTTGCAGGTGGTCGGTCAGATGCGCGGCCGGGTTTGGACAGGGATTCATACCAGGAAAGCGCAGTAGCAGGGTTCTGAAAAAAGTGCACTTGGTCCTGGTGGACGACTCTCAGCGTCGCGGGAAATTGCATGGAGTATTGTATGGTCTGTTCTCTCAACTTCTGTTTAACATGTTGATACTTGGCTCTCGCAGCACGAACTGCTGGGGAGTAATCTGGGTAGAGGGAGACCGATGCGTTGTTGATTTTCAGGCTTCCCTTTATGCGGGCAGCCCTCAGGATAGCGTCCCTGTCCCTATAATTTAGGAGACGGATAACCATGGTGCGAGGGGGGTTTCCAGCAGGGAGCGGTCTCCCAGGGACCCTGTGGGCCCGTTCGATCACAAAACATGGGGACAGGCAGTCTTTGCCAAATTCCTGGGTAAACCAGCATTCAAGGAAGGATACCGGGTCTGCACCCTCGACCCGTTCTGGGAGGCCCACCAGGCGCAGGTTATTCCTACGTAAACGATTTTCCAAATCGTCGATCTTATCTGCCAACGATTGAATTCTGTTGCCATGGGTTTTCAGCACAGGCAGGGCCGGGCCTACAGTGTCTTCCAGGTCACTAATGCGGCGTTCTGTCTCAGCGACCCGGTCCCTGACCTTATGCATGTCCTGGCGCATTATAGTAATGTCCAGCTTTAGTTCCTCCACCTTCCCCATAATATCAGAATGATTTACCTTCAGGATTTTGAGAACATCCAGCAAGGTGGGCTCCGGTTCCGGCCCCTCCTCGAGACCGTCATCACTCGGAGCGGGGTGGGCCAGGGGTATTGAAGGGGCTGAAGCCCCAGGGGATGGTGGTAGTGAGGGGTCCAGATCGTCACCGAAGAGTTCCGGTGTAGATGAGAGAGGCACATGTAGCATGGTGGAGCGGCGGCCATCTTGGGAGGACCGAGTGGTAATATTCATCCTGACCGGGGGCTGTTTTCTCCCTTTTCTTCCTCCCATCCACCAAAATTCTTCCGTGGATGAGTAGCAGGGTCCCTCTTGGGTGTCTGGAGAAAGTGTCAGGGTCACCTGTGGCCAGGTGACAGATGCACACCGTAGGGGGACAGGAGTGCACCGCGAGGTAGTGAACCCTATGGCTGGCTTCTGTGGATAGGAAACTGGGTGGTTGTGGAAAGCGGGACCAGAGGAGCACAACCGGGATCCCAACGGAAGCGAGAGCCAAGATTCCCCAGGGCGCGGAGTCTAAGACCCAGCTGGTCTTCTCCAGGGCCTCTAGTGGTGAGGATGTTACGCTGCAGGCTGGGACCAGGTCGCGGCCCCTGGAGTTTCCTAGCTCACGCCCCGTAGGATAAGGGGAAGCAGCAGCACACGATAGAGAGAACCGAATAACAAGCCGAAGGTCAGGGGCCACAAGCAGACAAGGATAACGAAGAACGAGCCGAAGGTCAAGGGTCACGAGCAGACAGGGATGGTCGGGGACAAGCCAATAACGTAACAGAGAGACAGACGTAGCACACGGCAGGCAGGAACCCAAACACACAATGCCTAACAAACACGTTGATCAGCAAAGCAGGCTTGCAGTGCACAGGTTAATATAGTGTTCAGTGATAGGGCCTGGGGTGGAGTCAGGCTGGGAGGAGATTATAAAGGAAGCCAGGTGAAGGAGGTCTGGTCTCTAGATGAACACATGAGGAGGAAGGTAAGATGGCAGACAGACATTAATGCATATCCATGACAGAAAGTTTTGGGCCGATTGGTTTGGCAGGTTAGCAGGATTGCGAAGGATTGTGCAGAGGGATCTTGGAGCTGCAGAGAGGAACGTCTGCTCACATGCTGCGTCAGGCCACGCCCCCCTTATTTTTTTATTCTTATCTAATGACTTTTTTTTTTTTTTTTGCACTTTCATCTTATGTTGTAGTCCTGATGAAGGGTGCATTGTCTGAAATTAAAGTACCACACCAAAGTCCAGGTGTTTCAGAATTCAGAGTCCAAAGTAAGATTTTATTCCAAAATTCTATTGGGCACAAAAGTATTATATTCCCATCCTGAGGTTCTTGTGGTATTTCCTCAGTATCCCTATGGGGCATTGGGATAATATGTGGGCTGCTTCCATCCCATGCACTATCAGCACAGCATCGATAAACGAAATTTTGAGTACTAAAGCATGACTTACTTGGGCCCCTTTCACGTGAGCGGTCCCATTGGGTCCGTCTGTCCGTTTTTTAGGTGGACCTGATCGGACCCTCTATTCTCCTCCTATGGAGCGGCGAATGTAAATGGGCTTGTGTCTGTTTACAACCACCTGATCCAGCAAAAACAAACAGAAGGGGATACATTCCTCTCTGTCTGGCCAGATCAGGCTATTCTAGTACAGGAAGCATGTTACTTGCAGGAATACCAGGTAAAAATAAAGGTAAAGAAGAAAACTAAAGCAGCCATCACATTTATGGACTAGTAAGCTTCACTTTCGTTCTTAGTTAAAGTATATACCTAAATCCATAACCTATTACGGTAATTATTCAACTCTTCAATTAATTCAACTCTTTAAAGAGGATCTTTATTCGCCCTGTAATTTTTTTCTTCAACCACTTACTGAGTGGTGTGTTGAGTACATTTCAGATACTCACCCACCCAGAGGATCCAGCGTTGTCCCACCGAGACCCTCTCATCTTCTGCCACCGCTCGGTCCCGCACCATCCATGTTATTTAAGATGTCATCGAGAGGCCCACCAGCTGTACCCGATTCAGTTGGCATGCCTCCTGATGACGCGGGTACTGGGCATGCCCAAGCTCTTTTGTGAATGAAGGGCTATGCCACAGGGCATATTTGATGTTCATATCCCAGGAGGCACAGAGAGTAAATGGGGGGGGGGGGGGTGTCGCAGCTGATACAAACAACTTATACGTTCTTTCCTGAAGTTACGTTAGTAGGGAAGACCCTCACCATGCCAACATCCAAAATATATATCGAAGGATTGACCGAGTAAAAAAATTAGCGGACTTTCTGGGCACACGAGAGGGAGAATCGGTAAAAAAGTATACATTTTATTACAATGTAGCGGGGTCTCCTTTAAGGCCCCGGGACTACGTTACCCAGAACCCCAGTTGGCCACCGCAGAGACTCATGGGAGGGGTTATTTAAGGAGGAGGCGAGGCGGAGCTCGGCCTCATTGGACACCGCGCTGCAAGCAAGAGTTTCTTCCTGTGTGGATCTGCTGCAGTGCAATGCCTGAAGCCTGGGCCTTGCGCAACTTCCAAAGAGCCTTCCACCCCGCTGCGGAGCCTGGGTGGCACCAGACTGGTCGAGTGAGGACATCGGTTGGATCGGGGACCCGATCGTTGTCGATGCTGTGTGCGGAGACACAGCAGGTGGAGGTCCCGGGCTGGGATCGCGCCCGGAGTGGTGAGCGAGCACTTGCTCAATCAAATAGACTTTACAGATTCTAGGCCTATAGACTGCCATGGCTCACCGATCGTTTGCTTGTTGTTCCACTGGGGGACCGGTAGCAGGACAGAGTTGAAGTATCCCCCCAGCATAGTGTTCTTAGTGATTGCCAGTTTGTGGATTACAAATACTATTCATCAAGTGCACCACCGAAAGTTTGCATGCGAAGAAATCCCCATAGGAAGGACTGAGACTTATTCTGGGTCAGGCCTGGCCAGGGTGGGGAGATAGGATATTGTTTAGTGCGCCACAGGGCGTGTATAACATAATAGCTACGCGTAGTGGATTACCGCGCAGCGCCATTATTGTGTGCTATATTGATTGCTGCAGGGCTCTGGTTGAAAAAGGCTTAAGCAGAATATAGTACACACAACCGGCTTGCAAAGTAAAACTGTTATACTTAATCTTTAACATTTTGTGTTTTCTTACTGTAAAGAGGGTGCCCTTTACAATACCAATTGATTATGATAAAAATATAACCCCTAGACTAGCTGTGCCAGGGTGGGTCGAGCAGATTGCCGGGGGTTGGTGGTGCTGTACACAGGGCCCGAAAACAAATCCAGCGGCTCTCTTAACTGGGGGTAGCGCTACAACTACATAGTTAAAAAACATATAAACAATATACAAACAACACCCTGTATGGACACAGTTACCCAATAATGCAGTTATAGAGGACTGGACCTACGGTACAAAAATGTATTTAATAATGTATCAAAGTAAGAGAAGAATTTCTGATCCAGGAATGCCTCCAAAAACGTGCTTGTCGACACGTTTCACTAATATATTAGCTTCATCAGGACAGATACTGGGTAGGTGCTGGTAAACTTGTTGCTCAGGGTATGGGAGAACTTGACTAAACTGACAGACAACCGAAAAAACAAAATTGCATATGTGTGTCTATGGTAGTAAAATACACACATCACGTGTTCTATAGTAGATACCACTGGTATATAGTGGTCATGTATAGGTATTAGAGTATAAATCACACACAACGGTAAGTGGTCACAGATTTCCATAAGCGTGTTCAATACAGTATCAATCAATAGTACCGAGAAGTAGGGATGAGCTTCGTGTTCGAGTCGAACATACGTTCGACTCGAACATCGGCTGTTCGATCGTTCGACGAAGATCGAACGATTTGGGCCGTTCGCGCCAAATTCGAGTGACCCGAACGGCCCACAATGCACTACGCCATCGCAGTGTCATCCAGGCGCTGTGATTGGCCAAGCATGCACTGTGACCCCGCATGCTTGGCCAATCACAGCGCCGGCAGCGAGGAGAGCAATGATTGGCCACAGGCAGGATGCCTGTGGCCAATTATTGCTGATGGGGTTTAGTACACGCCCCACACTATAAAAGGCCGCCAGCGCGGTGGCCTTGTGTAGTGTGTTCCGGAGCAGGGAAAGAGAAGCATAGGCAGGGACAGTGTCATTTTTTTTCCTTTACTAATCCTGGATTCCTTGTGTTTAGGGACAAATAAGGATAGGTAGGGAGAGTGTCAGTGACAGTGTGCTATTCTGTGCTAATCCTTGTTTCTAGGGACAGAGAGGTACAGTGAGTGAAACTGACAGTGTGCTATTCTGTTCTAAACCAATTTTGCTGTTCCATATTTTCAATCCTTGAGTTGAGGGACAGAGAAGGACACTCGTAGAAATTATCAGTGTGCTATTCTGTGCTAAATCTTGTTTGTAGGGAGGGACAGAGTAGGACAGTGAGGGAAAGTGTCAGTGTGCTATTCTGTTCTAAAACTATTTTGCTGTTCCATATTTTCAATCCTTGAGTTGAGGGACAGAGAGGTACAGTGAGTGAAACTGACAGTGTGCTATTCTGTTCTAAACCAATTTTGCTGTTCCATATTTTCAATCCTTGAGTTGAGGGACAGAGATGTACAGTGAGTGAAACTGACAGTGTGCTATTCTGTTCTAAACCAATTTTGCTGTTCCATATTTTCAATCCTTGAGTTGAGGGACAGAGAGGTACAGTGAGGGAAAGTCTCAGTGTGCTATTCTGTTCTAAAACTATTTTGCTGAACCATATTTTCAATCCTTGAGTTGAGGGACAGAGAGGTACAGTGAGTGAAACTGACAGTGTGCTATTCTGTTCTAAACCAATTTTGCTGTTCCATATTTTCAATCCTTGAGTTGAGGGACAGAGAGGTACAGTGAGTGAAACTGACAGTGTGCTATTCTGTTCTAAACCAATTTTGCTGTTCCATATTTTCAATCCTTGAGTTGAGGGACAGAGAAGGACACTCGTAGAAATTATCAGTGTGCTATTCTGTGCTAAATCTTGTTTGTAGGGAGGGACAGAGTAGGACAGTGAGGGAAAGTGTCAGTGTGCTATTCTGTTCTAAAACTATTTTGCTGAACCATATTTTCAATCCTTGAGTTGAGGGACAGAGAGGTACAGTGAGTGAAACTGACAGTGTGCTATTCTGTTCTAAACCAATTTTGCTGTTACATATTTTCAATCCTTGAGTTGAGGGACAGAGAGGTACAGTGAGTGAAACTGACAGTGTGCTATTCTGTTCTAAACCAATTTTGCTGTTCCATATTTTCAATCCTTGAGGTTAGGGACAGAGAAGGACACTCGTAGAAATTATCAGTGTGCTATTCTGTGCTAAATCTTGTTTGTAGGGAGGGACAGAGTAGGACAGTGAGGGAAAGTGTCAGTGTGCTATTCTGTTCTAAAACTTTTTTGCTGAACCATATTTTCAATCCTTGTGTTTAGGGACAGAGAAGGATAGGCAGGGGACAGTGTCAGTGTCATTGTTGCTAAGCCTCCTGCACAATATACACCTGAAGGTAGCCCTTATTGCTGTTTTTCCCATCTCCCTGCAGGCCATCCATTAAAATGTCTGGAAGGCAACCAAGGAGAGGCAGACAGTCAGGAGGCAAAAAAAGTGGGCAAGCAGGCTCTGTGTCTGGGGGCAACAGTGCTGGTCGTGTACGCGGTGCATTGTCATCAGCACATGGCCATGGGACACGCTTGTCCTTGTTTTCGGCAGCTGGACATGTTGAGCCACATCATGCCGAAGACTTGGTAGAGTGGATAACCAAGCCCACCTCATCCTCCTCATCCTCTCTCACCCAGGCTCAGGATACTGGCAAAGCAGCTGCCAAAGCGTCCTCTTCTCTGGTATCATTATCTTCATTAGTCAATCCTTCCCTAGACCCACCATGCCCTCCTCCTGAGGAGTCCCCCGAACTGTTTGAGCACAGTGTTGGGTACATGCTCCAGGAGGATGCCCAGCGTTTGGAAGGATCTGATGATGATACCCAGCTAGAGGAAGGCAGCAGCGTGAGAGCAGAGAGAGGGGATGCTCAAGAAGGACACCAATCTGGCAGTCATGCTCCAGCAGCTGCAGCATACTGCCAGATTGGCTCCAGTGATGAGGAGGGAGGGGATGATGAGGTCACTGACTCCACGTGGGTGCCTAATAGGAGAGAGGAGGAGGAGGAGGAGGATGAGGAGGAGGCACATCTCCAAAGAGGCAGGATGCCCTTGAGTGGCCAGCGTATGGGCAGCACACCGACGGAATCACACCGCAGAGCTCCGCCTGTGCAGGGCGCTGCCTCTGCCCGTCATTCAAAAAGTTCTTTGGTGTGGGCCTTTTTTGAGGCGAGTGCATCAGATCACACAGCTGCTGTTTGCAACATATGTCTCAAGCGTATATCGCGTGGCCAAAACATCAGCCGCTTGGGCACCACATGCTTGATCAGACATATGTTGACCTGCCATGCAGCTCGTTGGCAAGCCTACCTTAAAGACCCACACCAAAGAACAAAGCTGACCTCTTCTTGCACCGCATCAGCTGGGATCTCCAACCCCAGTATACCTTCAGTCCTCTCTGAAACCTGCTCTGAGAGGAATGAAGGTGTAGAATTAGGTGTGTCACAGCCAAGTACTTGCGGGCACTCTGCTAGCAGTACACCGACGTCCGATTCTAGCAGGCAAATTTCCCTGCCCCAGCTGCTGGACCGTCAAAAGAAGTTCACTCCCAGCCATCCACATGCCCAGCGGTTGAATGCTAGCTTGGCTAAATTGCTAGCGCTTCAACTGCTGCCTTTTCAGTTGGTAGACTCGGCCCCCTTCCGTGAGTTTGTGCAATGTGCGGTTCCTCAGTGGCAGGTTCCCAAACGCCACTTTTTCGCACGGAAGGCTATTCCGGCTCTCTACAGGCATGTGGAAGGCAATGTCTTGGCCTCGCTGGACAGGGCGGTCAGCGGTAAGGTGCATATTACCGCTGACTCATGGTCCAGCAGGCATGGACAGGGATGTTACCTTTCTTTCACGGCCCATTGGGTCACTCTTTTGGCAGCTGGGAAGGATGCAGGACAAGGTGCAGTAGTGTTGGAGGTTGTTCCACCGCCACGCCTCCAAAATTCTACTACTGGTTGTGACACACCTCTCTCCTCCACCCCCTCCTCTTCTTCTTCCTCCATGGCCTCTTCCTGTGGTTTGTCCTCGGAACCAGCGGTGCTCCGTAGGCGTTCAAGGGGCTACGCAAGTACGCAGGCAAAAAGATGCCATGCCGTGCTTGCGCTGGTGTGTTTGGGGGACAGGAGCCACACTGGGGCAGAGGTCCTGTCTGCTCTGCAGGGGCAGGCCGAGAGGTGGTTGACGCCACGCCAGCTTAAGCCAGGAATGGTGGTTTGCGACAATGGCACCAACCTCCTCTCCGCCCTCCGACAGGGACAACTGACCCATGTGCCCTGTATGGCTCACGTCCTTAACCTGGTGGTGCAGCGGTTCTTGGGCAGGTACCCGGGCTTACAGGATGTCCTGAGGCAGGCCAGGAAAGTCTGTGTGCATTTCCGCAGATCTTATAATGCCAGTGCTCGCCTGGCTGAGCTTCAAAAGGAGTTGAACCTGCCCAAGAACCGCCTTATATGTGACATGCCCACCAGGTGGAACTCAACGTTGGCCATGCTGCAGCAGCTGCACACGCAGCAGAGGGCCATCAATGAGTACCTGTGCGACTACGGCACCAGGACAGGGTCAGGGGAGCTCGGGTTTTTTTCACCACGCCAGTGGGGCATGATCAGGGATGCATGCACTGTCCTGGCACCATTTGAGGAGGCCACGAGGATGGTGAGCAGTGACAGTGCATGCATCAGTGACACTGTACCTCTTGTCCACCTGTTGGAGCACACGCTGCGTGGAATAATGGACAGGGCACTTGAGGCAGAACAGAGGCAGGAAGAGGAGGACTTCCTTGCCTCTCAAGGCCCCCTTTACCCAGACAGTGTTCCTTCTGTCCCACCCATCGCACAGGAAGAGGAGGAGGAGGAGGAGGAGGAGGAGGAGGATTGTGTCAGCATGGAGGTGGAGGCTGGCACTCAGCATCATCAGCAGCAGTCTTTTAGGGATGATTTACAGTCCCAAGAAACCAGTGGACTTGTACGTGGCTGGGAGGAGGTGGCTGCGGATCATGTCGTCCTTAGTGACCCAGAGGACTCCGGACTGAATGCCTCAGCTAACCTACGCTGCATGGCCTCCCTGATCCTGCAAAGTCTGCGGAAGGATCCTCGTATTCTTCGGATCAAGGAGAGGGACCATTACTGGCTGGCCACTCTCCTTGATCCACGGTACAAGGGTAAGGTTGCGGACCTTATCGTACCGTCGCAGAGGGAGCAGAGGATGAGACAACTCCGGGAGGCCTTGCAGAAAGGTCTGTGCAACGCGTTCCCAGAGACTGGGAGGTTACAAACTCCTGGTCCTGGACAACGAGTTGCTGAGGCTTCGGGCAGTCAAAGAAGGAGCGGTGGGGAAGGTGGCCGTCTGACCGATGCGTTCAGACAATTCTTTAGTCCGCAGCCCCAAAGTATGATCGGTTCCAGCAACCATCGTCAGCGTCTGATATACATGGTCCAGGAATACCTAGGGGCAAGGTCAGACTTGGACACCTTCCCCACCGAAAATCCTCTGGCTTACTGGGTCTTGAGGATGGATCACTGGCCAGAGCTTGCACAGTATGCAATTGAGCTACTGGCCTGTCCTGCACCCAGCGTTCTTTCAGAACGCACATTCAGTGCTGCTGGAGGATTTGTCACGGATCACAGGGTGCGCCTGTCCACCGACTCGGTTGATCGACTGACTTTCATCAAGATGAACCAGTCTTGGATCACCACCAGCTACCACACACCAGATGCTGATATAACAGACTAATTGATTTTAAAATGTCACATCCCTTCAAGACTGATGCTGATGCTGAGTGCCTGTGCTGTTATGTTGACTGGCTATCCTCCTCCTCCTCCTCAATGATACGATTAACGATGATAGCTTGGAAGATCATTTTGGTTTATGGGTGACGCCACCAGTGGCTAAGGCCCAATTTTTCAGCCCCTGTTTAACAGGGGCGTGTAATTAAAATTTTTGATGCAATACTTTGCAACAGGCCTCATTGCTGTGCTCCAAGTACAGTATCTGTGAGGGGTTGCAGTGTTGTGCCACCAGTGCCTAAGGCCCAATTTTTCAGCCCCTTTTCAACAGGGGCATGCAATTATAATTATTGATCTAATAATTCACAGCAGGGCCCATTGCTGCGCCCACCAAGAGTAACTGTCAGGCCTTACAGTGTTGTGGCACCAGCACCACCATCACCACCACCACCACCACCAAAGGCCCAATTTTTCAGCCCCTGTTCAACAGGGGCATGCAATTATAATTATTGATCTAATAATTCACAGCAGGGACCATTGCTGCGCCCACCAAGAGTAACTGTCAGGCCTTACAGTGTTGTGGCACCAGCACCACCATCACCACCACCACCACCACCAAAGGCCCAATTTTTCAGCCCCTGTTCAACAGGGGCATGCAATAATAATTATTGATCTAATAATTCACAGCAGGGACCATTGCTGCGCCCACCAAGAGTAACTGTCAGGCCTTACAGTGTTGTGGCACCAGCACCACCATCACCACCACCACCACCACCAAAGGCCCAATTTTTCAGCCCCTGTTCAACAGGGGCATGCAATTATAATTATTGATCTAATAATTCACAGCAGGGACCATTGCTGCGCCCACCAAGAGTAACTGTCAGGCCTTACAGTGTTGTGGCACCAGCACCACCATCACCACCACCACCACCACCAAAGGCCCAATTTTTCAGCCCCTGTTCAACAGGGGCATGCAATTATAATTATTGATCTAATAATTCACAGCAGGGACCATTGCTGCGCCCACCAAGAGTAACTGTCAGGCCTTACAGTGTTGTGGCACCAGCACCACCATCAAAGGCCCAATTTTTACTACCACTGATCAACAATTATATGTTATTACAATTCCTGATATTATACTTGACAGCAGGGCGTTCCAGCACCCACCAAGAATAACTGTGAGTGCTTTCAGTGTTGTGCCAACACCAACACCTAAGGGGCCAATTTCTGCAGAGTATATACGGAAGGTCCCTACTTTCAAACATCCAACTTACAAACTACTACTACTTGCAAATGGAAGAAGACAACAGGAAGTGAGAGGAAATCTACCCCTTGGAAGGAAAATTCTCTCCTTTAAGAATTAATATGGGAGAAAGGTGTCTCCTCTCTACTGATGCTTTATCACCAATCCTTGTTTCAATAAAAACACCACATTTCAAAAACAGTTGTCATTGGGACGCAAAGTGAGGTGAAATGTTCTGAACAGGGGCACAGACAGGCAAAAAAAATGTGACAGGGGTGATAACCGTTCCCTATGTTTTACAAAAAGCTAAAAAAAAAGGAATTTGCCATGGAGCTCCACTTAAACAATGCAGCTGTTCAAAATTATAAACAGATTCTACATAAGAACAAACCTACAGTCCCTGTCTTGTATGCACCGCCTGTATACGGCTGTTCAGAGTATATAGGTCCTTTTTTATTTTGTGTGCGGGGTTCCCCTTAATATCCATACAAGACCCAAAGGGGCTGGTAATGGGCTGGGGTAGGGGGGGGGGGTTGATGGGGTAGCTATGCCATTTTTCCTAAAGATTTTCATCCATATTACCGGGACCAGACATTGCATTAAAGCCGCAAGCAGTTTTAAATGACTTTTTTCCCTTTAGAAATGTTATTTTGTGCAGGGACAGTTCTAAACATGGGAAACACGTGGCACTTCACAGGCATACTTTAGACACCCCCCAGGTACAATATTTAAAGGAATATTTGACTTTTTTTTTTCACTTTATGCATCATTAAAATGACTGCTCCCGGAAAACGTCCATTTTTAAAACTTCTTTTTGCATTGATACATGTCCCCTGGTGCAGAAGCCGGGTTCCCAAACTCTGTTTCGGACAATAACATGGATAATAGTCGTTATAATTAGCACTTTAGAATCCGAACGTTCGCATCCATTGTATTTAATAGGGTTCTAATGTTCGTGCGAACTTTCGGTCCGTTCGCGGGTTCTGGTGCGAACCGAACCCGGGGGTGTTCGGCTCATCACTACCGAGAAGTGGCCCATGGATACCGGACCAAGTTATTAAATGGGTAAGTATACAGTCCTCTTAAGTATAGAGGCAAATGGAATATCTGAATATGTAAATACTGTGCTTATCACATAGGGGGAGACCTTTTATTGGGGCTCAAGTTGGTATTGCCGCATACATGGGGGAAAAATGTGCTCCCTTTGGTGCTACACCCCTGTGTACGGCTTTCTTTGCTGTGTGTGACATTAGTTCTAACTTGGATCTCTTTCTTGCAGTTCTCCTCGGTGCGTTGGTGGATGTGTCTAGTGAAATAATGAGTATTCAGCTGATCCCTCAGTATCCAGTCATCGGGAGATCTGTCACTCTGAGTGTTACTGGGATTACTGGGACAATTCAGTCTTTCTTCTGGTATAAAGGATCAGAAACGTCTTCTCCATGTCATATTCTTACATATTCACCCCATAAAGAAATACCCCTAACTACTGGACAGATGTACATCCATCGACTTACAGCTTTTCCCAATGGATCACTACTGATCTCCAATCTAACATCCACAGACACAGGTCGTTATGTAGTGAAAGCAGATTTGGAGAAAATGGTAGATGAAGCCTCTATATTGCTGCATGTCTCCGGTGGGTATCATTTCTACTTCAATCAGTCTCAACACTTGTGAGCGCCATTTAAAATGTACATATGGAACCAATAAAAAACATATTTTTTGCATCACTGCAAAAAGCTAATGTAATAACAGAACAGAGTTGCCCTTTACTACAGAACACCTTCCATGGTGATAAGAAGTGCTGGAGGGGTTTTATAAAACATGGAAGAAAACTCACAAACAACACTACTTAGTGCAAGCAGAGGCAACGTTTGTCAGCTGCGAGAAATTTGCTTCTTCTTTTTGGCAGAACAACTAATATTTTTCTGCACTTACAGTATTTTAAAAGAAACAGAACAGGAATATGTGTAGGTATAAGGTTGTGCCCCAGGTTTCTTAAGCTGACTGTCTGATTTCTGCATCAGGTCATCAGGAAATGCTGTCTGGTAACTGTTCTTGTGGTAGCATTTCCTGTGAAGGAGGTTGGTCACCACAGCCGGCTATCTCTTTAATGTGTGAGTTTTTTTTATTTTTTTAAGTTTATAAACATTTAAAACAGAAGTTTTAGATTTATGTTCACATATATGTAAAATTCCTATTGTCAGGCCCATCTTTAATATTGATTGGACACCGGGCAAGCATTTTATTGCCCCCCCCCCCCCCCCCCATGAGCCTACTCTGACCTCCAACCATGCAATTTTGCTTTCCACCTGCTCCGAGACATACGATAAATAGCAGCTTAACTCAAAATCAGCTTACTGCAGCAGATAAGGCAGCAATTGCAATTGGTTGCCAAAGGTTACGGAATATGATTACCACTCACTGACTGGTTGCCAGAGGTTACAGCACACAGTAAGGCTCACTGATTAGTTGCTAAAGGTTACAGTACATCATTACTACTCACCTATTGGCTGCTAGAGGTTACTGCATATCATTACCGCTTACCCATTGGTTTACTTCAAATTATTACCACTCACTGATTGGTTGCTAGAGGTTACTGCACATCATTACTGCAAACTGATTGGCTGCTAGAGATCACTGCATATTATTATCACTTACTGATTGGTTGCTAGAGGTTACTGCACATCATTACTGCTAACTGATTTGTTGCTAGATAGCTTATGCTACAAAAACACAACAGTCCCATTTCCAAAGTTGAAGTGTTCTCTTGCAGTAGAATTGAACATGTGGCAGAAAAGATGGGGTTAGAGAAGCCGACCAGGAGTACATTGAAAACAGTACTGTCAATGAGCATAGCAAGCACAGAGATCAGTGATCATCTAGTGGCGAAAGCAGTGAAAGTTCAATACAGCAGGGGAAACTAGCTCATTCGGATTGTTAATCACACAACATACCAGCTGTCCACTCATCCGAGCTGACCGACCAGCAAGCAGAGGGGCATGTAACTCCTGCCCCATACTGGCTTTCTGCTCAGCAATGCTGCCTATGTCATTGCCTCCTCATAGCGATCCTCCCTCACTCCTCCGGCCCCTGTCACTGCTTGACAGCAGAGCGGGCCAAATGGAGACACACACTGACAGACATGGACACTGCCGCTTAATGATTACCTGCACCTGCACTACGTGACAGGGATGGATTGTTAGGATTTTGGGCCCCAGAACCTTGACAGGGCCCTGGGCAGGTGCCCCTTTTGCCCTGCCTTAAAGATGGCCCTGTATAGGGTGCACCCATGACAGGATTCACAGAGCGTTAGGGAGAATAATTTGAAGGGTTTGATGGGCTTTCTCTCTCTGTAGAAACTTCATAATTATAACGTCAGATGTAACATCTATATACAGGCTTGAGTTGAGCTTTGAAAAAAGCAGCATTTGTTTTTTTCAGCAAAGCAGTTAAGAATAGTCTGGAAAATGTGAAAAGGAGATGAGAGCTCCACTTACTGACTTGAAATTAAAATACTACATATTAACATGCAATGTTTTATATGTACACATCTAATCAAAAATAAACATATTTTTTAATCATGACCATACAGTTAGAAAGAAAAGCAGCCATACATTCCCTTAAAGGGTTGATTAAAGGGAACTAGGTATGGCCTAAAATGTTCCTAAATAGCAACAGGTCTTAAGTACAGGAATTTTGTGGTGCCTACAAAATACTTTTGTAACTACTGTAAATTAATGGGAGCATGGCTCAACCTCAGGAGGGGGCAGGTCTTAAAGTAATACTAATGTCTCCGTTTTTCTTCTTTAAAAATAATCTGTTATACTTACCTGCTCTGAGCAGTGGTTTTGCACAGAGCAGCCTAGATCCTCCTCTTATCGAGTCCCCCGCCGCTACTCCTGGCCCCTCCCTCCTGTTGAGTTTCCCCTACAGCAAGCAGCTTGCTATGGGGGCACCCGAGCTGAGCAGCTGCTATGTTTGTCTATTCAGACACAGAGCTGTGGTTCAGCCCCACCCTCTCTTTCTCCTCATTGACTCACTGACTTTGATGGACAGCAGCAGAGCCAATGCCGCCACACTGCCATCTCAGCCAATGAGGAGGGAGAGTCCCGGGCAGCCGAGACTCTCCTGCATCATCAAGGTGGGCTCCGGTTAATATTGAGGGGGCTGCTTCACACAGAATGTTTTTTATCTTAATACATAGAAAGCATCAAGATAAAAAACATTCCCACTTTGCAACCACCTAAATCTCTGTGCCTTTAAGTACCTTCATATTAGTAAACAGCACAATGACTTCTCTTCAGGTCAAGATAAAAGTGGAATTCCAGGCTTTACCTAACTAATCTTAAAAATTCCTATGCTGACTAACCTGTGTAAGAAAATATGTTTATACTTACCTATTTTCAGGCCACTCTGCTCTGGCCATTTGATTAGACTCCTCTGTGTCAACCAGTGAAGGCTGCAGGGGAGAGGAGGTAGTGCTGAATGCCCCCAGGCATTCCAAATGTTGCTGAGCGCTCTCTACTCTTTCTTGCAGCTGCCACCACCACCTGAAAGAGGGGTAATCATGTGACTGGACCAGAGCAGCCTGCAAATAGAAGTATATGCATCTTTCTTACACAGGTTAGGCAGTATAGGAGTTAAGAAGAGGGAGGGAGCATTTTTAAGATTAGTTAGAGCTCATAGTGGAATTACAGGCTATACCTATCCCCTACCACATTAAGTTTCATCCATTGTCATTAAGGTATCAAATGGTAGACCCTCAGTGGGCAGTAGAACATCTGTGGTTTGAAGGTAAATTAATGGAACTATGGCTGAGCCCCAGGAGGACGCAAGTCTAAATCTCTGTGTCTTCAAGTACCTTTGCAAATCCTTTATATTGGTAGACAGTATTATGGCTTCTCTCGAAGTCAAGATTAATCTCCATCCCCTCTTACATTAAGTCCCACCTCCTGTCATTAAGTTATCAAATGGTAGAGCCTCAGAGGGCAATAGAACCTCCGTCATTTGATGGCTAAATGAATGGAAGCATGGTTTAGTCTTGGGAGGAAGCATGGTCTTAATCTCTGTGCCGACAAGTACCTTTGTAGGTTCTTTATATTAGAAAACAGCACTATGACTTCTCTTTCAGTCAATATTAAGCCCCATCCCCTCCCACATTAAGTCTCATCTCATGCCATAAAGGTATCAAATAGTAAAGCCTCAGTGGGCAGTAGAACCTATGCTGTTTGACAACTAAATAAATGGGTGGATGGCTTAGAGAGGGCAGATCTTAATCTCACTTTGGATTCTAGGTCTAGGCTGTACACAGTGCCCCCAACATCTCTTTAAAGGATTCTACAGGGATTTAGGGTCCAAATTGAAATTCAATACTTTAGATACTTTTTAGATAATGAAAACTTGATACATATTTGTTGTTTGCTTAAAAAAAACAACATCTTTTAAAAGTTGTGGGCATGTTCTGTAAATTAAATGATGCAAATCCTAAAACAATCCATGTTAATTCCAGGTTGTGATGCAACAAAACATGCAAAAGTATTCACCCCCTTGGCATTTTTCAAGTCATAGTCAGGTTTCACAAGGCCAAAACAGGATTCATTTTCAGGTTTGGCCAGTCCTTAAATTCAGAGGCCAGCATGTCAATGGAACACAGATATAAGGGGCAGGAATGGAACATTGTCAGGGCAGATGAAGAGTTACCAAAAGCTAGGTGCCAAACAGAGCCAAGAACACAGGAGAAAATATCTGTATTTGGCCAATGATAAAGTTAAGCTGGCCATACACAGTTAGTTTTTTGTTCAAACATTCATAAAAAAATAATTTATCAGATCGTTCTTTCTTGCCAGCATTGAGTCAACTAATTTCATTTGAAAACCCTTAAAATTTTGTCTAGTTTAACTCTGCTAGGCATTGCATCCCAGTTCGCTGGAAGTCAATCTGTCCTCCTTCTATGAGGGAATGGCTTCAACACATTACTTTTATAGCGGAGATGGAGGAGCTGATCCACACCTCCCAAGATAATACATCTAAATTCTCTCACACTTGGGCATCTTGGATATTATTTAAAGCGGAGGTCTACCCAGAATTTTTTTTAGCACTAAAAATCTTTAAAAAAAAAATTGAAAAAAATTAATAGAAAAAAAAAAATTATACTCACCCGAAATACCCGTTGCTATGCGGAAGTCCCTAATCTGCCTCTTCCTTTACCTCGGTGGGTCTCCTTCCGCTTCCTCTTCTAGTGAATGGGGCGCGCTGCCTTCTGGGAACTGTGTGTATCCCAGGAGGCAGCCACCCATTCACAAAGCGCCATGCGAGTGGCGCATGCACAGTAGGAAACGGGCAGTGAGGTCGTAAGGCTTCACTACCTGTTTCCCTTAGTCAGGATGGAGGCACCGGGACCTGCCAGCACCGAGCGATCGCCGTCGGGGGCCCGACATCACGGGCGAGTAGGACAGGTAAGTGTCCTTATTAAAAGTCAGCAATTACAGTGTTAGTAGCTGCTGACTTTTAAAAATAAAAATTTGCAGGTGGAGCTCCGCTTTAAGGCTCTCTGTCGCATCATGCTCTCTTGCAAGACGATACCTGAACCTTAGCAGGGTTCTTGCAGTCCAGTTGGATCTTTTTTTTTTCCTTTTGATATTCACACACTGCACCACAGTTGTGGAGTTCTTGGATTTAGTTTTGGAGATGGAGAGGGAAGATGGTGCTACACCCCATTCTCCTTTTCCATTATCCCACATCCGCCTTTTTTTTTTTTACCTTTTTTTTTCTACCCCACTTGCTTTTTCCACCTTTCTTTCTTCTCTTTGTTTCTCTTTTTGTACAATCCTGTAGGATCTAGATTTTAGGAGAACTTACTCCTAGATCAGAAGTCTCCAGTGAGAGAACCTCTTTGTACCCTAAACCTCAGTCCTCAAGTATCCCCAATGGGCCATGTTTTCAGGTTTTCCTTTACTTTGCACAGCTGCTTTAAATCAATATTAATGACATGGTATTTATAAGAGCTGTTTTATCTAAGGAAAGTTCCCAAAACATGGCTCAATGGGGGTACTTGAGGACTGAGGTTGAGAACCACTGCTCTAAACCCCTTATGGACACAAAGGTGGAGGGTTTGCTGGCCATTTTTTGGATCTTAGGAGAACTTGAGCCCTAAATACCTGCTGCTCTGCTCTCTGTTCTATGTGACTCCCTCACCTGCAGGTTTGCTCTATTGGGTGTTACACAAGTACACATTCCCTATCCTAAGCGACACAACATGATGCAGATCTCTTTCTCCTTTTTTTTGTGATTTTGTATACTCACCCCACTTCCTTAAAGGAAGCGCTGATGTTACATTTTATAATGTATTTTAAATGTTGTCCACACCTGTAATACAAATGGAATCCTAGATATATGAAATAGGTTTCATTACAATATGCATTTTTATGGTTAGTGGGGTCAAATCGACATTCAACATAGAATTGCATTCTTAAGAGAAAAAATGTTAACGAATGTGCAGTTCAGTTTTGGGCACTTGTTCTCAAAAAGGATATTGGGGAACTGGAGAAAGTGCAGAGAACAGCAACTAAACTGATAAGAGGCATGGAGGAGCTCAGCTATAAGGAAAGATTAGAGGAACTGAATTTATTCACTCTTGAGAAGAGGAGAATTATGCCCCTTTCACACGGGCGGACCGTATGTCCGTTTTTCATCCATCCGTTTTCGGATGAAAAACAGACATACATGTATCCCTATGGGATAGCGGATGTCAGCGGATGAACATCCGCTGACATCAGTCTCCGCTATGGTCCGTTTAGCGTGATGATCCCCCCATATAGTAGAGCGGCGATCTGACCGGTCCGTTTCTGCACAGTGTGCAGAGACAGACAAGTCATCCACCGGCTCAGCTGGGATCAACGGAGCGATCCCTGCTGAGCAAGCGGATGTTCATGGGGCGGATCATCACGAGATCCGCCCGTGTGAAAGAGCCCTAAGGGGGGATATGATCAACATGTACAAATACATAAGTGGTCCATATAGTGAACTTGGTGTTGAGTTATTCACTTTAAGGTCATCAGAGGACAAGGTGGCACTCTTTACGTCTAGAGGGAAAAAGATTTAATCTGCAAATACGGAAAGTTTTCTTCACAGTAAGAGCTGTGAAAATGTGGAATAGACTTCCTCCAGAGATGGTTCTTGCAAGCTCAGTAGATTTATTTAAGAAAGGCCTGGATTCTTTCCTAAATGTACATAATATAACTGGGTACTAACATTTATAGGTAAAGTTGATCCAGGGAAAATCTGGTTGGCCCTCGGGGGATCAGGAAGGAATTTTTTCCCCTGCAGTAGCAAATTGGAGAGTGCTTTGCTGTGGTTTTTTTTTGTTGCCTTCCTCTGGATCAACTGTGGGTATCGGTTTTTGTATATGGGATTGTATTATTATAATTTTTTTTTTTTGGGTTGAACTAGATGGACTCTAGTTTCAACCTGACTAACTATGTAACTATGTTATAAAAATGAAAAATTTTGAACAGAATTCTACTGATTTATGGCCAGCTTTAGCAAGGTGTCCTCTGGGCCTATTTCCTGTAACTATCTCTGCTCTGTACTCAGAGTCTTATGCCTTGCACACACGTTCAGAATTTCCGATGAAAAAAGTCAGACGGAATTTTTTCATCGGATATTCCGACTGTGTGTATGCCATTGGACTTTTTCCATCGGAAATTCCAACGGAGTTAAAAAGAGAACATGTTCTCTTTTTCTCCGATGGAAATTCCGTTAGTCTGTATGTTACTGCGTTCTTTAAGGTCAGAATTTGGTGTGACAGTGTGTATGCAAGACAGCTTGAACGGAATTCCGTTGGAAAAACCCGTCAGAGTTTATTCCGACGGAAAATCTGACCGTGTGTACAAGGCATAACACAAGCATACAATGGTGATAGAAATCTGAACTCTGGAAGCCTTTTGGCAATATGAACCAAACAGGAGGTTGTGATCTGGTAAGTTCTTGCTATGTTCACAGCTCACCCAAAGTGACAAATAGAACAAGTGTGACTGTTAATCATCTGCCAGTTGCCTCCAGTTCAATTTATAATTGTGTTACATACAGTACCTCTAAAACGAAAACTATTCTTGCACCTTTTTCTCCCTTTTTTCTGTAGATGTGTCTCCTGATATCGGTAAGCAAGCTGGATGTAGCATCGGATCCATTCTTGGGACAGTTTTGGTTGTTGTTTTCCTGTTGATTGTTGCAGGTTTCCTGGTATACTATACCTATAAAACAAGAAACCAGGACAATGGTAATCATTGCTTGTACACAAATTACATTTAAAGTGTATATAAACCCTAACAATTAATTTCTAATATACTGTATGCTACCTTTTGGTCTGGTAAACATACCATTGAAAGCAATTTCACATATCTGTTCGACAGTTAAAAAAAAAAGGGATTTTTATAACAGCTTACCTGTAAAATCCTTTTCTTGGAGTACATCACGGGACACAGAGCGACTTAGTCATTACTAATGGGTTATATAGTTTACCTTCAGGTGCTGGCACTGGCAACTTCCAAACCGGAAGTACCCTCCCCTATATAAGCCCCTCCCATCCGGGAGCACCTCAGTTTTGTAGCAAAGCAATAAGTGTCCCAAAAAGAGGGGTGGGAGCTCTGTGTCCCGTGATGTACTCCAAGAAAAGGATTTTACAGGTAAGCTGTTATATAAATCCCTTTTTCTTTTTCGTACATCACGGGACACAGAGCGACTTAGTCATTACTAATGGGACGTCCCAAAGCAATGCCAAATGAGGGGAGGGATACACTATACATAAGCTGGGTGCCATCAGGCATGAGGCTCTTTTGCAGCCTGCAACACACTGCGCCCAAAGGCGACCTCCTCCTGACTTCTAACGTCTACCTGGTAGAATCTAGTAAACGTGTGTACTAAGGACCATGTTGTGGCCTTACAGACTTGAGCCAGGGAGGCTTGGTGATGCACTGCCCATGAAGTTCCAACTGCTCTTGTGGAGTGCGCCCTAACTTTGAACGGAGGCGGTCTCCTTTTCAAGCCATAGGCTTGTATTATGACCTGTCGAATCCACTTGGCTAAAGTAGATTTTTGATGCTGCCTGACCCTTTCTGGGGCCTTCCGGCAGAACAAACAAAGTATCCGTTCTGCGAATCTGAGCAGTGGCTTTTAGATAAGCTTTAACTGCTCTTACTACATCCAAAGAATGCAATAACTTTTCCTCTACCGAGCTAGGTTTGGGGAAAAAGGAAGGAAGAACCACATCTTGGTTCAAATGGAACCTCCATACCACCTTAAGAAGAAAGGCTGGATGAGGACGTAATACTACTCTGTCCTTATGGACAACCAGATATGGCTCCTTACAGGACAAGGCGGCTAATTCCGATACTCTTTTAGCCAAACAAATGGCTACTAAGAAAATCAATTTCCTGGTGAGAAGAACCAAGGAAATGTGCCGCAATGGTTCAAATGGTTGTTTCTGTAGAACCGACAGAACCAGGTTTAAGTCCCATGGACATATGGGAATACTAACCGGAGGGCTAATACGCATCACTCCTTGTATGAAAGCTTTGACTAATGAATGCAAAGCCAAGGGCCTTTGTAAAAATATTGACAAGGCCGTCTGACCCTTGATAGTACTCAAGGCAAGCTTCCTATGTACAGCCCACTGTAGGAAGTCCAGAATCCTACCTATTACGTACTTACGTGGATGCCATTTCTTGGCCTCACACCACGTGATGTACGCCTTCTAGACCCTATAATAGATCTGCCTAGATACCGGCTTCCTGGCATTGATCATGGTAGATACCACAGGATTAGAGAGCCCTCTCTTTTTTAGAATGTGGGCTTCAATAGCCAGGCCGTCAAACCTAGGGCTGGTAAGGAAGGGTAGTATATTGGTCCTTGCGAAAGCAGGTCCGGATGATGTGGGAGGGTCCCAGGACTTCCCACTGACATTTTTACAATCTCCGCGTACCATACCCTTCGGGGCCACGCTGGAGCCACCAGAATCACTGGTTTCTTTTCTACCCTGATTCTGCGGATTAATCGCGGTGGGAATGCATATATCAGCTTGAACTGATCCCAAGGGAACACTAGGGCATCCGAACCGCAAGCTAGGGGATCCCTTGTGCGAGACACAAATCTGTCCACCTTTGCGTTGAATCTGGATGCTAGCAGATCTACATCCGGTGTTCCCCACCGCTGGCATATTGCCTGGAAAACCTCGGGGTGAAGAGACCATTCCCCCGGGCATAATTGCTGGCGACTTAAAAAGTCCGCTCTCCAATTTTCCACTCCTGGGATGAAAACCACGGATATGGCTGGGACATATCTTTCTGCCCATTCCAGGATGCAATTCGCTTCCCTCTGGGCTGCACGTCTCCTGGTGCCACCCTGGTGATTGATATATGCCACTGCTGTGGCATTGTCTGATTGAATTCTGACAGGGGACCCTTGGAGTTTGGATGTCCATGCTACTAGGGCATACCGGGCTGCTCGTATCTCTAAGAGATTGATGGGCAGGGCCTTCTCTGCTTCTGACCACTTGCCCTGGAGAGACCATTGCTCCAGTACTGCCCCCCAGCCTATGAGGCTGGCATCTGTAGTGACCACCTTCCAAGAAACCGGACTGAAGGGTTTCCCTTTTTCCAGATTCTGGGGCACCAACCACCAATGGAGGCTCTTGCGAACGGAAGGGGACAGGGACATTGGTAAGTCTTAAGCCTGAACTTTTTTGTTCCAGGCTGACAGTATGGCCCTCTGCAAGTTCCTTGAATGGAATTGACCGTAGGGTACTGCTTCGAATTAAGCCACCATTTTTCCCAGCAGCCTCATACACAGGCGTATGGTTGGTTTTCTTTTTTGTACCCACTAAGTGGGTCAAATCTTTCAAAGACGACACCTTCTCTGAAGGTAAGAAAATCTTTCTCTGATTTGAATCCAGTCTTAGCCCCCAAGTATTCCAGACTTTTGACTGGTTTTAGGGCTGACTTGTCTCGGTTGATAATGCAACCGTGAGATTCCAGATACTTGATTGTCTTGTGAATGACCACTTCTAGTTTTTTTCACTGAGTGGTCTATCAGCAACAAGTCGTCTAGATATGCCATTATCGTTACACCTTGTGTTCCTAGTTTGGCCAATCGTAGGGCCAGAATTTTTGTGAACACTCGTGGTGCTGTGGCCAGACCGAAAGGTAAGGCTCTGAACTGAAAATGGCGCCCTTCTACTGCAAAGCGTAGAAATTTCTGGTGGGCCGGACAGATGGGAATATGCAAATAAGTATCCCTTATGTCGATCGAGGCTAACCATTCCTGCCCTTGTAGGGCGGTGTCCACCGATCGGATCGACTCCATCCGAAAAAGTCCTGATATGTAGGAACTTGTTCAGCCCTTTTATATTTAATATGGGCCTCACGTCCCCATTTGGTTTGGGGACTGTGACAATGTTCGAGTAAAACCCGAACCCGCTTTCTTCCAAGGGAACCCTCATGATTACCCTTGGAGCAATAGTTGTTCTAGTGCCAGAAGGAGGGATCCTCTCTTCTGGGGATCGCTTGGCACGTTTGACCTCATAAAATGGGCAGGAGGAATGTCTTTTAACTCCAGCCTGTATCCCAGACTTACTGCGGAGATCACCCATCTGTCTCTGATGGTGTTCCGCCAGGTCTCTGTGAACAACTGAAGTCTTCCCCTCACCCGATTGAGTGGGGGCAACCCTTCATGACTTGGGGGGAGGTTTTGTACCTCTCTTGACCCAGGGTTTCTTGTTACCCTGTGATTGTCCCTGATTTCTGCCCCCTGGATTTGACCGCGGAGGCCGTCGGAACTGTTTCACAGCCGATGTGCCAGGGACTGGAGAAGTAGGCCTCTTAAAAGAAGGACTTCTACCCTTGTTCTTAACCGGCAAGAGTGTACCTTTACCGGCAGAAGTTTTCTGGATATATTTGTCCAGATCTTCTCCAGATAAGCGTTCTCCATGAAATGGGAAGCTAATCAACAATTTCTTACAGGGAGCTTCAGCAGACCAGTTTTTGAGCCATAGAAGTCTACGCATATGTCTACAGACAGCGTAAAGCGGGAGGCCTGTTGGATTGTATCCTTTATGGCGTCCACCGCAACACAAGGCTCTAGGTAGGTCAGCTAGGGCAAGAGCCTGCTGATCTGGTAAGTCCTTTAAGACTTGTTTCAACTGATCTTTCATTGCTTGGCAGACTCCAATCGCTGCTACTGCAGGTTGTGTCACCATGCTTGCTGTAGAGAAAGCAGATTTTAGTAAAGACTCCAATTTTTTATCTATTGGGTCTTTGAACATTGGAACATTATCTACTGGACCTGTCAGTGATTTATTTACACAAGAGATGGCTGTGTCCACTGTAGGGACCCTCCATTTTTTTATGAACTTATCCTCCATGGGATAGATCACTGGAAATCTCTTGGGGGGAGTAAATATTTTGTCAGGATGCTCCCAATCCTGGTAAATAAGCCCTTCCAATAAAGGGTGGATTGGGAAGGAACAGACAGTCTGGGGAGCTTTCAGCGACCCCAGGCGAGGAAACAGTAGTGGTTCATGGTTCCGCCAGAGGCATTTAAAATGCTGCTCGGACCATGTTAGTCAGAGACTGAACCCATAATCTTTCAGCCTGAGATGCTGAGAAAGGTTCTTCCACTGTTGATACCTCTATAACTGAATCAACCTCACCTGATCCCCTTCAGGTAGGTCGATCTCTGGGACTGTTCCTCCACTAACAGGCACTCTGCAGGAGGAGACGGAGATCGGACGCGCTTTTCCTGTGACAGGGAAGCAGCGATCAATGCTGTTAATCTCTCTTCCAATCCTCCCAGAGTTGAGGATAAAACCTCCTCTGTTATATATACAGGAGAAGGTGGACTGGGGACAGCCGCAGTACCAGGTACTCCTGCGGGGTTTCCTACGGCTACTGACCTCTGAAATTTCAGGGGAGATTGGCGCAGTACAGCATGCCCAAAATCCTCAGAGCCCGATGGAGACCCCTTTCGCTTCTTGGAAGATTTATTTCCAGAGCGTCTGGACGACATATCTATAAGCACAAAGCTGAGGTATTCCCGTCGTCATACACCAATTTTGCTGGTAATAGTCTAACACAGTTGCTGCTATATACCAGCTGGTGTCCACTAAAGTGTCTTTCTATGGGGATGCCTGCATCAACCGCCTCTGTGTGCCACCGTTTTGTTGCTAGCTCTGCTTGCATCCAGCTGACACTTGTACTGTGTCTTTTACACATGCTGGGACGCCTGCGCATGCGCAGAAGCGCCGCGGCGCGCATCGAGCGTCATCCACCCGCCCCGCCCCGCCCCTTTTTTTTCATAGGAGGCGCGTGCACGCGCCCGCGCGCGCGCCCGTGCGCCATTGGCGCCCTTTTCGAAACCAAGCAGGGACTAGGAGCCAGGGCCCTTTTTGCCGGAGGGCCTGTGCGGTGGATGAGCGCAGCAACAGGGCAGAGGAAGTGGATTCCCACAGAGAACTTACCAACTGCCTGGATCTTTTGACTTGAGAAAACCAAAGATCCACATGACAAGAAAAAATGGACCACAGCGGCCTCTAGTGGTTTAACACAGGTACCGCGGTAATCTTTTTTTTTTTTTTTTCTTGACTACTATTAAAATTTTACATTTTCCAGTAGTTACAGGCATACACAGATATTAGCGGGAATACCGTTAGGTAACAGACAGAAAGACAAATTAGGCTTGGGGGTCCCCCAATAGAACCAAGTTCCTGGGGGCCCCCACTTACCTGTTCCCCGCCGCAGGACTCTGTTTGGTCCACAGAAGCCCAAACTTCACCTATCACGGCAGGCATTGTAATTAAACCTTCAGGGACCGGGTTCCCAAGGATTCCACTCCCCTGGACCTGTATAGCACCCTGCACAGAAAACATCTTGGTCGTGGGTATGACCAGAGCTCTGGATCCCAGGGTCCAGCCCTCCTAAGAGAGGCATTACAGGCAAAACCTTGCTCTTCTGCTGCAAGGCCCGGGTACCGACCGTTTAGCTATGAAGCTTTTTTGGTGGGATCCGGAACAGCTTACTAAGGCCCATAAAAGAACCTGTACGCAAGCCCAGTGAAAACACATGTTACTCTTTGGCCAACACCTTAGACACTGGCAAAAAAAACTGAGGTGCTCCCGGATGGGAGGGGCTTATATAGGGGAGGGTACTTCCGGTTTGGAAGTTGCCAGTGCCAGCACCTGAAGGTAAACTATATAACCCATTAGTAATGACTAAGTCGCTCTGTGTCCCGTGATGTACGAAAAAGAAAATCCTGTTCGTGTTGTAAGAAATCCAGTGTTGTCTTGTGTCTAGTGCACTTTGTAGTTGTAGCACACGGATCCTTTTCCCCCTCTTACCTCCTCAAGCAAGGGGAGAAGACACCATATGCCACAAGCCTGTGTCCTCTAGGTTATAGAGGTCAGGCGGTGTTACATACTTGGGTCCTGCAGTTGAAAAGTCCCCTTCTTCTGGTTCTCCCCTCTATGTTTATAGAGGTGAGTCTTTAACTTTCCTCAATGAGGTCAATGTCCACACAACATATCAACTCCAACGTGAGTTTATTTTATCTTGCTTTCAGGAACCAGAGAGTTGAAGTGAGAAGAAAAAGGGTTAGCAGATATAAGTGGATTCAGGCACACTCTTGGCTTCGTTGCCACTCGGTCCCGAGTGGGTACAGCTCACCAGGATAGTCACTCAATAGCACTAGCAGCCGGCGTGATGCTGGAACAATGACCCAGTCCCCTCCAAGGACCAAATCAAGGAGATCCCTCCTTTATAAACAGCAAACAGCTACTCAAAGGCAGTCCGTGAAGCTAGGAATCCTTCCCTCTGACAGGTCACCAGGCCTTTCCCGAGTTAGCTATCTTTATCACTACCCTCTTGTTATGGGAATCGATCCTCCCCCGGTTCCCCTTCAGTCAGAGCGGTCACCCCTCCAAGGTTCCCTGGGTTTCCTCAGCTTCTTCTATGGACTCAGTCAAAGGTATTCAGTCCATCCGGAACTCCGCAGTCTGGAGCTAAAGGTGCCCGAGACTCCTCGATCATGATGGGGCGCACCCCCCCTGGAGATGTAGCTCCCTCCTCCGGGCATGGGCCCCCGAGAATTGCTCTCTCTTCCGGGCATGGGCCCCAGGAATTGCTCTCCGTGTAATGGCGTCTGCCCCTTATATATCCTCTCCCAGAATGCACAGCAGGCCAGAACCGCCCACCAACGGTAGCCGAGAAAGGACATCCAATATCCACTCCATCACCTGTGGTTCAACCCCGGGCATAGGTGACAACACCACCTATATGACCAAAGGGGAACTGCACGCCAGATGACATTTAGGTATAGCGGGGTTAAATTTGGGGACCCCGCTACATAGTGTTACCTCACTTTTGTGGACTACAAGACCCTTGTTTTAGAGGTGAGGCAAGAGGGAGGTGATTTGTAGTCCTAACACAAACTAACAGCAAGGGATTTTTACAAGAGTAGGGGGCCCGGACAGTATATACAGACCATGCTTTGTCTTTGAATTTTGTTACTACTATCCAGCTTTGTAGCTGTAAGACTCACAGCTCATTGGTGGTTTGCGCAGTTATTTATAATTATTATATATAACCTCATAGCAGACCTTGCAGTACAAACCACACTCCTCAAAACCACTCTGAATAAAACAAATCTATATATAAAGTGCCAAATTGGAAACCAAAATAAAATACACTATTGGTTGTCACAAATTGTATTATTAATTATTGATAAAGTACTGTTTAAAGATCTTTTAATATGAACTTTTATATGTGGTTCGCACCAAGCACATTTTTTGGACCATCAAAGCCTGATTCACACCTATGCATTTTTAGTGCAGATTTGCACTACAGAATGTGTTCCATAGGAAACCATGTTAAATAGATTGTAGTGCAAATCTGCAAAATGCAAAAAACACTAAAAATGCCATAGGTGTGAATCAGGCCTAATAAAGTGCTTGCTGTGATGCAATACCAAAATAGTGACTCAGGCCTCGTACACATGACCAAGTTTCTCGGCAAGAACCAGCAAGAAACTTGCTGGCAGAGATGTCTTGCAGAGAAATTCGTTTGTGTATGGTTTCTCGTCAAGAAAACCGACAAGTAATCTCGACGAGAAAATAGAGAACCTGCTCTCTATTTTCTCGTCGGCATGTTTCTCGACGAGAAAAGTGAGTGTGTGTACACTTACCTGTCCTCCGGGAAGCCCGCGCACGTTCGAAATGAATTTGACGCATGCGCGGTAGCTTCCTAGGCATAGGTAGGGTATACCAAGATGGTGGCGACGGCATCGAATGTGACGAGCGCATGCTCGTCGTAGTCGATGACGTCACCGCGTACGCTCCAGTCAAAGAACCGCGGGTTCTTTGAATCGAGCGTCTGTACACTCGGCCGGGACAAGTTTCTTGTCCAAGAATCTCGTCGAAAAAAATGACATGTTTTTTTCGACGAGAATCTCGGCCGTGTGTACGAGGCTTCAGTGATCAGAAGACTCCACAAATCTGTGCTCCCAAGTGACAACACTCCGCACTTACCAGAATTATTTGACCTTTTTTTGCAAAGAAGGTAAAAAAACGTCTCAGGTGTGTCCCCAATTGAAATGTATCATTACTCCTCCTATCCTGGGTAATTTTGGGCAGTAATGGATCAACACATCATAACAAAATATTCCTCTGTCTTTAAACTGTCCTTAAGTCGCCTCATTGGCAAGGGGGAGACATGAAAGATATCCTCATAGTGTAGTCATTCAAGTTTTTATTAAAAAATAATAAAAATTGCACTTACCTACATAGTAATAATCATAAAAAAAAAAAAAAAAGCATTCCTAATTTCTTCATTAATGCTTGTTTGCGCTCCACCTGTATTCTGTAGACCGGGAGTGACATAAGTCGGAAAGTCACACTTTATTGTTTGTCACAAATTTTATTATTAATTTCTGCTATAAAAGGTTGCCCGAGTCTAGGTCCACAAAACAATACAAAATTGTTACATTTTATACCATTTTCTGTTGAACTTGCAGGGCCTTCAGTTGATGCATCTATCCAGGCGCCCATTTATGAAAATGCGCAGAACACTGCAATGGTAAGTTACCATATAAATACATGTATTATAAATATGAATACCTGTTAGGGTTGTCCCGATACCACTTTTTTAAGACCGAGTACATGTACCGATACTTTTTTTCAAGTACTCGTCGATACCGAATACCAATACTTTTTTTTTAATGTCAGGTGACAGTGGCACATGTGTCAGTATTTTTTTTTTTTTTTTTACAATTTTTTGTTATGTTTTCTTTTACAATGCTTTCTTTGGGGGGGAGGGGGGGTGGATGGTGTCAGTGTGTTTTTTTATTTAAATTGTTATTATTTTTTTACAATAATTTTTTTTAATTATTTATTGAAATGTATTTTTTTTATTTTCAGCCCTGTTGGGGGGCTTTGGTGAGATATCAGGTGTCTTAACAGACCTCTGACATCTCCCATTTGAGACAGAGAAAGGGACTAAGGACACAGATTCCCCAGTCCCTTTCTCAGCTGCACTGAAAATGAATGGAGAGGAGACAACGGCTCCTCTCCATTCATAAACTGAAGTGACATTTTTCCTTGAATCAGAATGATTCGTATTAATGTAAGCCTTATTTTTCGTTGATTTATAATTCATACTTTCGGTAGAGTACATTGTTTTTCGTTGATTCTGGACAAAACTCCTACTTTCGTAACTTTTTTTTTGGGTTCATTGATTCGTAATTTTCCGTGTCTCTCTCACAACGACGCTGCCTATTATGCCTAATGTGCTTCGGATGGATTTGTACTTTTCTAAATACATAGCAGTTATTTGTAACGATTCGAAATCTCGTATTTTACTTTTGTTTTTTACATTTGGCTATAGGCTCCGCCCCTGTACACCATTTTGAGAGGGAGTTCAGCATGGTGAGGGAGAAGCAGAGAGCAGAGCAGAGTGTTATTGTGCTTCGAATGGATTCGTACATTCGTAACTTTTTTCATAACGAATTATGCCGAAGACATTCGGGCATTCGCTATTTGCGATATAATTTATTTCGGATTCGGTTTTATTCGTAATTGCTTTGTTCGGAAATTCAAATGCTTCCGAATGTCCGAAAGTTGCTAAATTCGGACGAATTTCGATTAGTTACGAAACAAATTGCACAAGCCTACTTTACATATAGAATTCACATAGGGGCTGGGGAGTAGTTAGGTGACTGGTAAATATCAGAGAGATTATCTTCTTTAACCACCTGTCTACCGCCCACCGTCAAATGACGGCGGGCGGAAGACTCTCTTGTTCTGACAGGACGTCATATGACGTCCTGCCTTTAAAAGCGGCTAGGGGGCGCGCGCCGCGTCGCTGGGGACCCGATGCGCGCGCCCGGGCCGCCGGGCACCCGCGATTGCCCAGTAACCGAGCAGGACAGTGGATCTGTGTGTGTAAACACACAGATCCACGTCCTGTCAGGGAGAGGAGACCGATGGTGTGTCCCTTGTACATAGGGACAACCATCGGTCACCTCCCCCAGTCAGTCCCCTCCCCCCACAGTTAGAACACATCTAGGAAACACATTTAACCCCTTCCTCGCCCCCTAGTGTTAACCCCTTCCCTGCCAGTCACATTTATACAGTAATCAATGCATTTTTATAGCAGGGATCGCTGTATAAATGTGAATGGTCCCAAAAATGTGTCGATGTGTCCGCCGCAATATCGCAGTCACAATAAAAATCGCAGATCGCCGCCATTACTAGTAAAAAAAAAAAAAAAAATGCTATAAATCAATCCCCTATTTTGTAGACGCTATAACTTTTGCGCAAACCAATCAATATACGCTTATTGCGATTTTTTTTTCCAAAAATATGTAGAAGAATATGTATCGGCCTAAACTGAGGAAAATTTTTATATTTTTTTTAAAAAAAGGATATTTATTATAGCAAAAAGTAAAAAATATTGTGTTTGTAGCGGGTATTTGAATTATGTGAGGACTCTGGTGGTGTGAGGTTCCTTGGGGTCCCTTGGTGGCGCTGTTGCCTTGGGCCGGAGTTGAACTCACACTGCGAACCGTGCCTTTTTGTCCTCCCCTGGAGCTGGTACAGCGGGGCGGGGAACCCGCTGTGACGCAAAGGGAGAGGTCATAAAAGGGGCGGAGGCCCTGATCTTGGGGAGAGAGTCGGAGGACGTGGCCGCGCCCAGGCACCTTCAGCTTGGATGCTGGCGTTCCGGTGTTCCAGACCAAGGCGCCCTTGGCCTAGCTGGAGCGGAGATGGAGTCCATCTCAGGCACCTTTAGCCTGGGGTGAGGTACTATGGCAGACGCCTGGGGCTCAGTACCTTCGACTGAGTTCCGCGAGGGTGGAGGAATCCGAGGGGGCCCTAATGCCTTGGGTGCCCGTGTCTGAGTTCGTGAGGACTGGTGCGCAGTAACTTCTCCGAAGAGTCCGGCGCAGCATCGCTGGTGACGGAGAGGCCTCCACTTCTCCCTTGGACGGATTTCTTCCTCTGACAGGGGCAAAGTGAGCGAAGGTAATTCACGTTCTATATTACCTAGTCAGTGGCAGTGACTATTCACCACTGGTGACAGTACAGTGGGCAGCAGCAAGAAGGGAAAGGATTGTGCCTCGATCTGTCCCCATTTTCCAAAGGAGAAAGATTGTTTTATTGCTTGGCAAGAAGAATAGAACTGAGTTGTACCTATTCACTGTGTGGAACTTGGGTTACTAAGCAAAGGAGTCAGGGACGAAGGACTGGACTTGACTCTAGGACACCTACACAAAAGCCCAATCTTCTGGCCTTCAACTCTTAGCTACGGGAGGACATGGGCCGTGGTGTGTCTTATATCTCTCTCCCAGGTACCCCTAGACAACAGCCATACAACCGATAAAAGGGAGAGAGGTGAGGCCGCTACATGTTTTTTTTTCAAACTGGACGCTCTTCTTTTGTTTATAGCGCAAAAAAAAAAAAAAAAAACGCAGAGGTGATCAAATACCACCAAAAGAAAGCTCTATTTGTGGGGAAAAAAGGACGCACGACCGTGCAATTGTCATTCAAAGTGTGACAGCGCTGAAAGCTGAAAAATGGCTTGGGCAGGAAGGGGGTTTTCGTGCCCGGTAGGCAGGTGGTTAAACAAGGCCTAAAATGTAGGAAAACTTAGACTAATTTCTACCAATGTCCAGCTAATAAAGACATTCTAATATTTATCAGTGAGCTTTTCCAAGCACACGGTGGCTACTGGTCTTGAGTCATAGCAGGGGGTCCCACTTTCAAAAAGCAGGACCTGAGTTCAGGAAGAGCCAACCAATTAGTGGACATCTCCTAAAGGAGAAGTGTGGGATACGAAAAAAAAATGGCTATGCTACAGCATTCCCCCAACAGCTCTAAGCCTGAAAACTTAGCAATTACATTCAGCGCTCACAGAAGCACCGGGCTGGGGAGGAGGTGGGAGTGGCTGGCTCAGGCTCGCTGCTTTGCACTGAGAGGCTGAGCCAGCTGCCGGTTAGGCATCTAGGTGGAACCCGACGTTGCCGTTGAGATCCTTCCAGAGTCTGGAGGGGCTCTGTGATGTCTGGCCTATAGTGGGCTATAGCCTGCTGTTGTCTGACTCTGGGTTACAGGAGAGCACAAGTAAGTACACTCATGTGGCCCACAAGAGGAGTATGGGCAAAAAAAGATTTGTCTTCTCTTTTAAACACAGTTAGTGCCTTTTGAGTGCGCTCAGGGGATCCCCAGGATGGATTTTTTTTGGAACTGGCAGGCAGTAGGCACAAAGGCCTACTTACGGTCAGGGGGAATAGGCAATGGCTTTACCACCACCCAAACCACACCCTTAAAGCGGAGTTTCACCCAAAAGTGGAACTTCCACTTTAAGCACTCCTCGCCCCCTTACATGCCACATTTGGCATGTCATTTTTTTTGTGGGGGGGGGGGAGCAGGCACCTAGCTTCCACTTCTGCTCTCGCCACCTGGGCGACTCCTCCTCTCCCTCTCTGCAATCTTCTGGGACACGTGCCAGGTCGCAGAAGATTGCCCAGCCACTGAGAAGGCACAGTTTGCACCCAGCTGTGAAGCCGCAAGCTGTCACAGCTGGGTGCCCACATTTGCAATGCCGGCGCCAGGGAGAGGAAAGGGAGAGGGCCGAGGCTTTGGGCGGCTGCATCGCTGGACCGTGGGACAAGTGAGTGCCTGTTTATTTAAAAGTCAGTAGCTATACTTTTTTGTAGCGGACGACTTTTAATAAACATAAAAACAAGTGTAACTCCACTTTAGCTAAACACAGTAGCCGAAGGTGGTTGTACCAACTGTCACGTTTGGCCGACAGGACCATTGCCAAGTGCATCCCATTCAAGTGAATGACCTCCATGCAACTGAATACAATGCACATGGCTACGGTGCAGTGATGCGGAATAACAATGTTAAAACAGGCGGTGAAAAGGTGGCATATCACTTCCCAGCCATCTACCATCAAATCTACTAATAAAACCATTTTTACACTTATCTAACATCTGCTTTGTTTAGATTGTGAAAAGTATTTTACTGCTGCAAGTGTGGATGAAACAGATGCTACGCAAGTGTGAAAAAAGCTTGCATTAGTAAATATAGATGATAGGGTGTGAAGGAGGAAAAGAAGAAAAAGTTTACATCGCATTTCCATGTTTGTAGCCAAGTTTGTGTTTATTATATGTGTTCATTTACAAAGCATAACTTAAAAAAAGGTTTAAAAATTGCTGCCTACATGTTTACTTGCTTAAAATCTTACCTAGCTTTCTTCTTTTATGTAATGTTAAAAAGAGGGCTTTGGAATTGTGTTTACCATATTTAATCCTGTTTGCACTGTGCTGGCAGATCCCTTTATCAGTTGTAAACTAGATTCTAACACTATGTATTTCAACAAAGGGTTAGACAGCTTAAAGCGGTAGTAAACCCCGGAAATCGTAAGGCCACAATTTCTCGATGTACCTCAGTACTAGCTATCCCCATAACACATTTCTTACTGCATTCTTCTGCTTGACTTCTTGTTCCTGTGTTCCGGCCAAAGCCAGTGCCATATTTGCGGTGTCCTAATCCATATAGCAGTATGCTTCCGTCTTTTCTCCTGTGTCTGCGAGATAATCTTACACATGCGCAGTGTATAATATGTAGCATCCCCTAGTGTGCTACTAGTGTTAGTGTAGGCACATTTATGTTCCGGCTCATAGTTAACTTGTGAGTCTTAATTGGGTCATGGGTTTACTACAGGTCAGGCTGGATGACTCATACAGGCAGGTCTCTGGTGCCTCCCCCTGGTTCTGGAAGTTTGGAGAAATTTCTAGAAGCTGGAGGGCGGAGGCCAGGAGGGTTGATCTTTATACTTAAGGGAGTTTAGCCATTCCCCAGGTAGTGGGCCTGGCATGGTGGCTGAGCCAGCCCCTAAATATGGATAAGTCACACTGACAAGGGAGTCATGTGGAAGGTGGAGTGGTGAGGAGACCCTTGACGGGAACCCCCGATCTGGAGCGCAGGGGGGGGGCTCTTCCTCGGGGCTGGCTTAGGAGTATCCTAACAGTATTGCAGTTTGGTAGGAATCTTGTCTAAGAAGCAGTGGGAGCAAAGAGGACAGTGTGAGTACATCAGCACAGTCTGGGACTTGAAATAGGGGAAAGACTGCTACATGTAGCAGGCCTGTCTGGAAGACAGCGTTGTGCTTAATCTTTCCTTCTCTTGCCCTGGGAGCAGCCAGGTAGGCTGGTGAAGGTACAGCCAAGTGGGCTGGTATTTCCTGCAGTCAGTAGAACTGGGATCCAGTGGCGGCTGGTGCTCAAAATTTTTGGGGGGGCGCAAACAAACTGAAAAAAAAAAATCAATTGCCGCCACTGTGCCCATAAAACGCAGCCACTGTGCCCAAACGCCACCAGTTTGCCCCCTGAAATACAGCCAGTTTGTTTCCATATACAGCCAGTGTGCCCCCATATACAGCCAGTGTGCCCCCATATACAGCCAGTGTGCCCCCATATACAGCCAGTTTGTCCCCCATAATACAGCCAGTTTGTCCCCCATAATACAGCCAGTTTGTCCCCCATAATACAGCCAGTTCCCCCCATATACAGCCAGTGTGCCCCCATATACAGCCAGTGTGCCCCCATATACAGCCAGTGTGCCCCCATATTCAGCCAGTTCCCCCCAAATGCAGCCAGTTCCCCCCATATTCAGCCAGTTTGTCCCCCATATACAGCCAGTTCCCCCCCAAATGCAGCCTGTCCCCCCCCCCCCAGCCCTGCACTTACCTTCCTCGGTCCGCGCCGTCCTCGATGTGTTCTCCCGCCCTCGATGTCGCTTCAGCCAATCAGGTCACCGGTAACCAGATCCGGTGAACCTGATTGGCTGAAACCTCCACAGTCTTCTCCAAGGAACGCACCCCCGTGCGTACCTGGGAGGAGTTTTTGGAAGCCGAATACAGCGTGAGAGCTGTATTCGGAAAGCCTATCAGAGCCGCTGGCTCTGATAGACACTTCCAAGCCACACCCACCGCCGGCCACCGCTCTAATTCATATGGCCGGCGCTCACCAGGAGGCCGGCCATATGAATAGTGGGCAGCGTGGCAGCGGTGACAATACACAGATTCATGCAATGCACAAATCTATGTATTGTCTTTCAGTGGCGGTGCGGGAGCGAGAGGGGGCGGCGCTCCGGCGCCCTCTATGGACGCACCGCCACTGCTGGGATCAGTGTCTACAGGGGAGTTGGAGATACTCCGGATTGCAGCCTACAACACTTTGAGCTTGGTTTTTGACAGTCTCTGATTATAGAAGATGCAAAAGCCCCTTTAAGAAATAGGAACTCCCAGTCCCTTGGAAAATAGCACAAAGACTGTTCCTTGACTCTGGAGAAAGTGTGAAAAATGCTTGTTGCAGTACTGGGGGTAGTGCCATATTTAATAATAGTAATGAGTCTACTCCAGAGCATTGCATAGCAATCCTGCGACAGTTCAATTAAATTTAATAGTAATGAGTCTAAACTCTTGCAGGATTGCTATGCAATGCTCTGGAGTGCTACGATGAAGGCACGTTACCTCTATGAACAGACTGATGGCACAATTAGCGTGCCATCAATGGGGAACCAAACTGTGCATGTGCCAGTGACCTCATGCTGACAAATCTGGCAACATCTCTTAAATGGAGCAGATTGGAATAGCATGAAAGAAACCTAGATGTAAGTAATTTCACAATGCTTTATATGGTTTAGAGTAGGTCAGGATACTTAACTACCACTTTAGGGCTTAGGTGATACTTTGTATGTTAATGGACTTTCCCTCAGTTCATCCCTCTAATTGCACTTGTTCAGAATAGCTTGCAGTCCAATATAAACCTGCTCCAAAGAAACAACTAGAAAGGTAAGAAATATTTTAAAAATATATTTTTAGGTATGCTGTGCGAGTGGAAACACATAACAAGCATATACCGTATCAGGGCCGATCCTAGGGTCACAGACGCCTGGGTGCAGAAATATTTCTGGCGCCCCCACATGGGCATGGTCATCTTACAAACTCCTCCCCTTTACATGTTTCTATGGCAACGACTCAAACACAGAGATGCTCCCCTAAGAAGTCTTAGAAGATCATGGGAGGATCCCAGGGAAACAAACAATAAAGAAAATACATGAAGAGCATACCCTAATGAGACCTGGAGGGGAGTCTCTCTGATGCACACAGAGGGGACTTCTGTTAGAGAGTCTGTTAGAAAGAGCCCCCAGACATGGTACAGGAGATGGTCAGAGTAAGTGATTAGTACAGATAACTTACTCTGTCATTTCGGGCAGGGAAGCATTCCCTGCTCTCCATCCTTACATATTCCCCAGAGCAGGCGGTGGAAGAGGGGAGGGGGGAACCTGGCAGAGCTGAGGGGGGGGGGGGGCAGGCAGGAGACAGTACAGGGTGACAGGAGAATGGCAGGATAAAAGGAGAACAGCAGGGGGACCGGAGAAGAGCACAGGGGGACCAGAGAAGAGCACAGGGGGACCAGAGAAGAGCACAGGGGGGGACGGGACCAGAGAAGAGCACAGGGGGGGACGGGACCAGAGAAGAGCACAGGGGGGGACGGGACCAGAGAAGAGCACAGGGGGGACGGGACCAGAGAAGAGCACAGGGGGGACGGGACCAGAGAAGAGCACAGGGGGAGACCCAGAAAAGAGCACAGGGGGGGGGACCCAGAGAAGAGCACAGGGGGGGGGAACTAGAGAAGAGCACAGGGGGGAACCAAAGAAGAGCCCAGGGGGGGGAAAGAAGAAGAGCACAGGGGGGGAAAGAAGAAGAGCACAGGGGGGGGGAGAAGAAGAGCATGGGGGGGGCAGAGAAGCACACAGGGGGGACCAGAGAAGAGCACAGGGGGGGGACCAGAGAAGAGCACAGGGGGGGACCAGAGAAGAGCACAGGGTCACAGGGGGGGAACCAGAGAAGAGCACGGGGGGGGAAAGAAGAAGAGCACAGGGGGGAAGAAGAGGAGCACAGGGGGGGCAGAGAAGAGCACAGAGGGGGGACCAGAGAAGAGCACAGGGGGGGGACCAGAGAAGAGCACGGGGGGACCCAGAGAAGAGCACAGGGGGGACCCAGAAAAGAGCACGGGGGGGGACCCAGAGAAGAGCACAGGGGGGGGACCCAGAGAAGAGCACAGGGGGGGGACCCAGAGAAGAGCACAGGGGGGGGACCCAGAGAAGAGCACAGGGGGGGGAACCAGAGAAGAGCACAGGGGGGAACCAGAGAAGAGCCCGGGGGGGAAAAGAAGAAGAGCACAGGGGGGGGGGGGAAAGAAGAAGAGCACGGGGGGGACCCAGAGAAGAGCACAGGGGGGGGACCCAGAGAAGAGCACGGGGGGGGGGACCCAGAGAAGAGCACGGGGGGACCCAGAGAAGAGCACGGGGGGCCCAGAGAAGAGCACAGGGGGGGAGACCAGAGAAGAGCACAGGGGGGGGACCAGAGAAGAGCACAGGGGGGACCAGAGAAGAGCACAGGGGGGGACCAGAGAAGAGCACAGGGGGGAAAAGAAGAAGAGCACGGGGGGGGCAGAGAAGAGCACAGGGGGGGCCAGATTACAGTAGGGGGTGGGGTGGGAGAGAGCAGAGCAGTTGCTGGGGAAGATCACAGAAGTGCCAGGAGAAAGCTGAGGGGCCTACGGGCAGAAAAAGCTGGAGAGGAGGGGCGGCATACAGAGGAACCAATGCCCTCCATGTTCTTCCTGCAGCTCCTGAATGCCCACTTCTCCTCCTCTCTCTGCAGGCATTTAGTGGCTGCAGAAAGAACATGGAAGGCATTGGTTCCTCTGTATGACGCCCCCCTCCTCTCAGGCTGTGGTGCAATGGCGACCACTGTAGTTATGCCCCTGCAGTGAAGTAAAGGAAAAAAGTTCTGGCAGGATGAGGGAGCAATGAGGAATGAATGGCATGCTGGCAGGATTCTGAGGCTGTGACAGTTGCAGACTAGAGCATACAGAGGGTTAACAAGACTAGTAGATGAAAAGATTGTGGACCGGGAAATGCTGAGGAGGAAGGGGGAGGAGGGGGGCTGCGAGTGTAGTGAGAGCTGAATGAGAGAAGAAAAGTGCCGGGTGTGAGGCGTTATCAGTGTGCAGTGATGCTGGAAAGATTACCGTACTTCATTTACCTTATTTATCTACAAAGCACATTCCGGTCTGTACAGAGGCACTGGGCAGTGACACTCAGACAGGAGAGGATCACATTGACACTGCACAGTAACAGAAGACACGAGCAGGAATGGGGTCAGATGTCAGAATCCTCTCACATGACGGGCACTGCACGGCACGGACCGCCCCGCCCCCCAACAACGTCACAGCGCGGTCTCTCTCTGAACAGAGACAGACGCTCGATCTGCTCTGACAGGAGGGTGGAGGGAGCGGACTAGGGCAGGAAATACAGCGGCAGCGCCGTGGCGGTGACTGGCGGAGAGAGCAGCCTCGCCTTGGACACCAACAAGGAGAGGAGGGAGGAGAGCACTCTGGCGCTTAAGCGCCCCCACCTCTGTGGCGCCTGGGTGAACTGCACCCCAGGCACCCACCTAGGATCGGCCCTGCCGTATATACTCGAGTATAAGCCGACCCGAATATAAGCCGAGGCATCTAATTTTACCACAAAAAAATGGGAAAACATATTGACTCGAGTATAAGCCTAGGGTGTCCATCTGCATGCCTCACTGTGCCCATGCCTCACTGTGTCCATGCCTCACTGTGTCCATGGCTAGACTGACGTTTAACATGGGAGTCTATGGAAGGGGTGCCTGGCTTTTAAAAATCTGTGCTCCCCGGCCGTAGGTCCCCCAGACAACAAACTTTGCACACTTGTAGAGGAGAAATGGGGCTACATGTGTGCCAAGGTCAAGGTCTACGACCAGCCGGTACCGGGTCCCCAAAGTCACTGGAGTAATGACCGTTTAACATGGGAGTCTATGGAAGGGGTGCCTGGCTTTGAAAAATCGGTGCTCCCCGGGAGTTCGGGAGATCAGGGGCAAAAAGGTGACTTGAGTATAAGCCGAGGGGGGCATTTTCAGCACAAAAAAATGTGCTGAAAAACTCGGCTTATACTGGAGTATATATGGTAATTACGAAAATTGAAATGGACTTTAAGCATCTTTACAAATGCACATGTAGCGGGGTGTTGCTTTAAGTAGCCCTAAAGACTACCTTTCCCAGTGTGCAACGGAATACCCACAGTTCCTTTGGGCCTGGCGCAAGGTCTGCTGGGGTTGGACTATATAAGGAGGGGCGGAGCAGCACGGGGGTCTCTTTGGACATCGCCCGCCTAGCAAGTGGAACTCTGTGCTGGGTCTGCTGTTCCGGACTAGGCCTGAGAGCTGGGCCCTGTGGATCCAAAGAGCCTTCTACTCTTCACGGAAGAATCCCTGAGACATCTCGTGTATCTACCTTCCAAGTGTCTGTTGCTTAGGGCCCCTCGTTATCAAGTTGAGCTGCTCAGCGGAGGGACAGTGTACCGTGCAGCCTTAGTTGAATCCTTTGTCGCACATTCAGCAGCTACTTGTTTTACACCTTGTGGATTACAAATAACCTACAAAGTGCACAACCATTGCTAGTGAAGATCCTTCTCTACAGAAACATTGTGAACCAAGTAGTCAGGCCTGACTTTATAGAGCAGAGACATTGCTGTGCGCTATCTTGCCCACGAGGGGGAAGCTTGCAAGTGGGATTTATTATTTGATGCACACCACCATTGCTAGCGAAGATCCTTCTCTACAGAAACATTGTGAACCAAGTAGTCAGGCCTGACTTTATAGAGTAGAGACATTGCTGGGCGCCATCTTGCCCACAAGGGGGAAGCTTGCAAGCGGGATTTATTAATTGATGCGCATAGGATTGAGGGGATTGTATACCTGTTTATATGCTGACTGGATCTTATTGCAGGGCTCTGCATTAATAGATGTACTACTGCTTAACCTGAACTTTATTTTATTCAGTAAACGCATTAGTGATTAAGCAGACACTTTGTGTGGTGTGATTACTGTGTATATTATTTGCAGTATTGTGATACCCATAGTCTACGGGTCTCACAATCCTTTAGTCTCACTAGCTGTGCCAAGGGAGGGTTGACGGCAGAGTGCTACAGGCCCGAAAATAAAATCATTAGCCCTCTTAACTGGGGGTATTGCTACACGTGGGGGCTCAGAGGCCGGGATCCTGTACGCTGCGGTCAAGCCTGCCAGAAGTATCGGCATGGATCCGTCGGTGGTGACACAGTGGTGTATAACAGTCGGAGCTTGTCCAGACATGGCGTAAGTTATTGAACTCCCCGGGGAAGACTGGCAGGAGGACGATGTGGAGCGGCTCATGGTGCTGCTGTCCCGGAGGCCTCCTTTACTTACGCATTGGTGGAATGGCATGAAGAGATACCAGAGAGCTTTAGAGGTCAGAGTGTACAGGCCATAGACCAAAAGATATACAGTCTATCGCATGCAAAGCCCATCAAGAAAGAACCACCCGAGCTATCAGTAAAAGGGGCAGTAGCAGCTGCTGCGGCGCCGCTGACCTTTCTAGGCCCTGAACTCCTTAATGCTTTAGGGGACCTAGTTGCCAAATGTCAGAAAAGCAACACGGTATGTGTGGAGACTGGTTACCGAAAACTCAAGCAAGCAATGCAGGCTGTAGAAGGATGGGAAGTGACAGAGACCCAGAAGAAACAGCGCATTAATGAAAGTTTAAAAGGGGGCCGCTGCAGAAGCGGTGAAGAACCTCAGATTCAGCAACACTCTTTGCACTGCTTATGACTACCTAACCATGTTGCAGGAAGAGTTTGGCCAACTGGACAAAGTTACTGACTTAATGTACAAGTTTGAACATACTCTTCAACAGCCAGGAGAGCAGTTTTCCGAATATGTGAGAAGGCTGAACAAAATGCTTTGCCAAATAGTGCTGAAGAAAGGGATGGTGCATCAAGCTATAGATGCAGCCAGGATGCGGCAGGTCATGAAGGGAGCGCTACACTCTGATCCAGTCTGGCTCCACCTGAAGACAACTAGGGGAGTCATGTCCTTGAACTACCCAGATCTCGTGCGAATAGTGAGAGATGAAGAGGCATTGCTCAAAGACCAGCAGACACCGGAGAAGCCCATTTTTCCTCCCATGGCTGAGGTTAGATCTGTCATAGCCACGGAACGGGACTCTGAGGTGGTGGTTTTGAAGTCACAAATGACTCAAGTTAAAGAAATGCTGACTTCCTTAATGACTAAGAGTCCAAGGGTCGTACAAACATAGGAACCGAAGAAGGATGTGTATCAGAATGCCTCAACGCCGGTTTCCCCGCAAGCCAGAAGAGATGAGGTTTGCTTCAACTGTGGAGGGGTTGGACATTACAGCCGAGAGTGTCCCAGCCCGAGGAAAAAGCAAGGTTCATACCGCAAGCTGGCGGAAAACTTCAGAGGGCCCCGGTGAAGGAGTCAACCGGGTGCCCGTCAGTTCCAGCAAACTCCAACGGAATCAAGAAACCAGAGAAGCCAAGAAGAGAGGGGAACAATGTCACAACTCATGAACTCAGTACTCCTCACTCTAAGTCAAAACCTAAAACTTGGCAAGAAATCAATGCATACCAGGCCCAACAAGGACTAAGATCCAGGAAAAGGAAGAAACTACAGAAGGCCAAACCAGCAGAATCCAGGAAGGGGACTTTTCTGAAGGAATTCCCAGTCAAACTAGTGGGACCCTCCCCTGTGGTCCCAATTCAAGTGGAGGGGATCTATACAAAGGCCATTCTCGACACAGGGGCTCAAGTGACCCTGCTGTACCGGGATTTCTATCAGAAACATCTGAAAAACATTTGCCATTGTAGAAACTGGAAGACTTGCAAATATGGGGAATTGGGACCCAAAGTTTCCCATATGTCGGATACCTCCCAATTAGGTTGGCCTTTGACCCATCAGTAGCCGGAGACACAGGAGTTTGACACATTGGCGGTGGTCTGCCCTCGCATTCCAGGAGCCAACAAGAGTTCCCTCATAATAGGGACAAACACTAACCTGGTCAGGAGATTACTGGCCCCTATAGCACAGGCACAGGATGCCCCAGCGACCAGAGTCCATCCTATGTTGCGGCAGGCCTACCAGCATCTGGTACTGGAGCAGAGAGCTCCTGAAGAAGGGGTGGGGAAGGTCTGGAAGTTGGATAAAAAGCAGAAAGTATTAGAACCCGGTGAGGTTACCAGTCTGAAGGCTACTGTGAAACTTACCTGGGAACAACCTGGCCCTTTCATGGTCCTAGAACCAGACCCCTCGGATGCCCACCTGGGGCTGGGAGTCATCCCTGAGGTGATCCCACTAAGAGCCCTGAAGAAGTCAAATGGAAGGGTGTCTGTGAGCCTCAGAAACACTACTGACACCCCTGTGAAGATCCCAGCCCGAATGTTGCTAGGTCAGGCGAATCCTGCCACTCCGGTAGCCTTGTCCGACTTGGAGAAGGAGGAAGGAGGAAGAGCTGCAGTGAAGAAACTCTGCTTGGAGGAGACAGCCTTGCCACAGGCATGGAGGAAGAGAGCCCGAGCCCAGTTGACTAGATGGCAGAAAATCTTCTCTAAAGATGAATTCCATGTGGGGTGTGCGAAGAGTGCCACCCACCGGATCCGCCTACAGGAGGATAAGCCATTTAGAGAAAGGGTTCGACGGGTCCCCTTGGCTGATCTAGAGGATCTGCAAGAGCAACTGACAGAGCTCAAGAGAACCGGTGTCATCCGGGAGTCTAGAAGCCCATATGCATCCCCCATAGTGGTGGCGAGGAAGAAGAATGGGTCGTTGAGGCTATGCATCGATTATCAGACCCTCAACAGAAGAACAATACCTGACCAATACACTACCCCCCGAATAGAGGATGCCCTAAAGAGTCTGTCTGGAGCAAAATGGTTCAGTGTAATGGACTTGAAGAGTGGGTATTACCAAATCCCCATGCATCCTGAGGATCAGGAGAAAACTGCCTTCATCACCCCTGTGGGGTTTTAGGAGTTCAATCGCATGCCCCAAGGCTTGTCGGGAGCCCCAGCCACCTTCCAGCGACTCATGGAGAAAAGCGTAGGATACATGAATCTCATCGAAGTACTAGTGTATCTAGATGATATTATTGTGTTTGGGAGGACTCTAGAGGAGCATGAAGAGAGGTTGGAGAAGGTTTTGAGGAGGCTCAGCGATGAAGGACTCAAACTCTCGCTAGAAAAATGTCAGTTTTACCAATCTTCAATCCACTATCTGGGGCACATTGTGTCTGAAGAAGGAGTGTCAACCGATCCGAAGAAGTTGGAGGCTATCAACTCCTGGCCCCGGCCCACTACAGTGACTAAGCTTTGATCGTTCTTGGGGCTTTGCTCCTATTACCGAAGGTTAGTTGGGGGATTTGCCAAGATCGCCAAGCCTTTGAATGAACTTTTGAAGACAGAAGGAGAGGAGGATGACTCCAGGCCTAGGAAGCCAGGAGAGTCTGTGGAAGATCAGTGGACTGTGAGGTGTGAAGAAGCGTTCAAGAGATTGAAAGAAAGTTTGACCACTGCCCCTGTCTTGGCCTATGCAGACACTAAGAAGCCTTATGAGTTGCATGTGAAAGCCAGTCATGACGGTCTGGGAGGAGTACTGTACCAGGAGTACGATGGCCAGCTGAGACCCATTGCCTATGTGAGTAGAAGCTTGACCCCAGCTGAAAGGAATTACCCCACCCACAAGTTGGAGTTTCTGGCCTTGAAGTGGGCTGTGGTGGACAAGTTGAAGGACTACCTGTATGGCGCAGAATTTGTGGTCAAGACAGACAATAACCCACTCACTTACCTTCTGACCACCGCCAAGCTGGATGCCACCGGCTATCGCTGGCTAGCAGCCCTCTCTGGGTTCACCTTTAGTTTGAAATACAGACCTGGGGCTGGAAACAGAGATGCAGATGCCCTGTCAAGAAGGGCCCATGCTCCCGCTGACCATGCTGAGGACTGGACTCGACTGACCCCAGAGGGAGTGCGAGCCTTGTGTCAAGGGGCAGAACTTCAAACCAATGGAGGGTCAAGAGCCGAAGAAATTGGGGTCTCAGTAGTGGGGGTACCCAAGTATTATTGTGATGTAACGCAGATTGGAGAAGAGAACCTACCCAGACTCTCGAAGAGGGATCTGCGAAGAGATCAACTAGAAGACCCGTTGGGAAAACTGGCCCTGGAAGCATTAGAGAACCAGACCCCAGACTCACTTCTGAAGGACCCGTCAAAAGGGGCTTGCCTACTGAGGAAGGAATGGGATCGGTTACAGATGCATCAAGGGGTGGTCTACCGAAGGGGCCCCTCTGATGATCTGGAGGATAAGTGGCAACTGTTTCTGCCTGAGAAGCATCGAAAAACTGTCCTGACTGCCTTACATGACGATCCTGGTCACTTAGGATCGGAAAGAACTTTTCAACTAGTGAGGAACTGGATTTACTGGCCCTGCATGCGGGCTGAAGTGGAGGAATATTGCCATTCATGTGCAAGTTGCATACAAAGGAAGACTCTGCCTCATCACGCCGCCCCAATGGGCCATCTACAAAGCCAAGGGTCCTTGGATCTGGTATGCATTGATTTTCTTTGTATAGAACCTGATTTAAATGGAAATGGGAATGTTCTGGTGATAACCGATCATTTCACTCGTTACGCCCAGGCGTTTCCAACCAAAGACCAGAAGGCCTCCACAGTGACCAAGGTACTTGTAGAGAAGTTCTTTGTACATTATGGCCTACCTCAACGCCTTCACTCGGACCAAGGAAGGGACTTCGAGAGTCGGCTGATCAGGAAGCTGTTGGATTCCCTGGGTATTAAGAAGACCCGAACTACCCCCTACCACCCACAAGAGGATGCCCAACCGGAGAGATTCAATCGGACATTGTTAAACATGCTTGGGGACTCTGAGCAGTGAGAAGAAGCAACATTGGGGAAAGCATGTGGCCGCCATTGTGCATGCATATAATAGTACAAATCAGTGATGCTACAGGATACTCCCCATACAGATTGATGTTTGGCAGGGAAGAAAGGCTACCAGTAGATCTGGCTTTCAGTACCTTGATAGACCATACTTCAGCAGCCTCTCACAAGGGATATGTGGATCGGTTACAACTGAGTTTAAGAATGGCATATGAAAAGGCCCAAGCCACTTCCGAAGAGGAGCCAGGAACAAGCGGAACTATGACCTAAGGGTTTGGATTCATGACTTCAAGCCAGGAGACCGGGTGCTGTTGCGGAACTTAGGGTTGGGACCTCCACCGGTCAGCCAGCTTGTGCTTCCCTGGTATGCCTATGTGATCTGCAAACAACTGCCAGGTTTGCCTGTATACCAACTTAAATCAGAAGGAAGTGTGGGGCCATTGAAGACATGGCATAGGAATCACCTACTGCCCCTTTATGAGCTGTTCGTTTGCCTCCTGCCTCGGATCCTTCCGAGCATCTTTCAGTCTCAAATACCCCTAGGCCTGCCACTAGATCCCAGGCAGCCAGTTCAACAGAAATGGATGCCCAAGACCAGAGTGAGGAGGAGGAATTGGGACTTGAATGTCTTTGGACACCACCGATACCTGAATCCATGACCACGGCCTCTCCATCACCTGAGGTTGCAGTTAGAGACACTTTAAATGCAGAGGCCGCTGAGTTTGTACCGCTTGATACTCTTGCTGAGAAATGGGAGGATGCTCAAGAGTCTTTTCCAGAAGAAGATCCCATGTATTCCTTATACCTTTCTGCACCCAAATCAGACGCCCCTGAGCCTTGTAAATCCAATACACCTGACTTGGCAGAAGGAAGATTGGAGGAACCTTCTACAGTTGCAACCCCGGCTCCCAGGGAACAAAGGGGAAGAAGAGCTATCCACCCCCCAAGAAGACTAACCTATTCTCAGATGGGGGAGTGCTCGGAAGAGACTATTGTCACTGCAAGAAGGACAGTAAATAAGCCTGTCCCCTCTACTACAAATTTGGTGGAGGGCAACCCCAGCTCACTCCCTGGCACAGTTAGGCAGGCCACCTTTGCTAATGTGACCTGTGGGCAAGACAATCTCCTTCACCAAGCTTGGTGGGAGATTCCTCTGCCCGGCTCCTTTGTAGCCGTGAATTGTGTTGCTTGTACATATAACAATGCTGATGATATCTTTGGGGACCAAAGATTTTAAGTGGGGGGAGTGTTGCTTTAAGTAGCCCTAAAGACTACCTTACCCAGGGTGCAACGGAATACCCACAGTTCCTTTGGGCCCGGCACAAGGTTTGCAGGGGTTGGACTATATAAAGGAGGGGCGGAGCAGCACGGGGGTCGCTTTGGACATCGCCCTCCTAGCAAGTGGGACTCTGTGCTGGGTCTGCTGTTCCGGACTAGGCCCGAGAGCTGGGCCCTGTGGATCCAAAGAGCCTTCTACTCTTCACGGAAGAATCCCTGAGACGTCTCATGTATCTACCTTCCAAGGCTTGACGGGAGGATCGGAGACCCCGGGTATCGTGAGACTGTGTGTGAGACACACAGTGGTGGAAGTCGGCCGCACGGACTGGTTCGGTTGGGTGAGAGAGCACCTGCTCGAAGATTTCTTAAGTTACTCTTTAGGCCCAGTGTCTGTTGCTTAGGGCCCCTCGTTATCAAGTTGAGCTGCTCACCGGAGGGACAGTGTACCGTGCAGCCTTAGTTGAATCCTTTTTTGCACATTCAGCAGCTACTTGTTTTACACCCTGTGGATTACAAATAACATACAAAGTGCACCACCATTGCTAGCGAAGATCCTTCTCTACAGAAACATTGTGAACTAAGTAGTCAGGCCTGACTTTATAGAGCAGAGACATTGCTGGGCGCTATCTTGCCCACGAGGGGGAAGCTTGCAAGCGGGATTTATTAATTGATGCGCATAGGATTGAGGGGATTGTATACCTGTTTATATGCTGACTGGATCTTACTGCAGGGCTCTGCATTAATAGATGTACTACTGCTTAACCTGAACTTTATTTTATTCAGTAAACGCATTAGTGATTAAGCAGACACTTTGTGTGGTGTGATTACTGTGTATATTATTTGCAGTATTGTGATACCCATAGTCTACGGGTCTCACAATCCTTTAGTCTCACTAGCTGTGCCAAGGGAGGGTTGAGCCAGTAACTGGGGGTTGACGGCAGAGTGCTACAGGCCCGAAAATAATATCAGCAGCCCTCTTAACTGGGGGTATTGCGACACACACCATAATTATTATACTGTGAATATATATATCTACAAGTACATTTTATTCTTGTAAGATGTGCTCTCTCATATAACATAGTTGCCAATAGGGATGAGCTTCGTGTTCGAGTCGAACATACGTTCGACTCGAACATCGGCTGTTCGATTGTTCGACGAAGATCGAACGATTTGGGCCGTTCGCGCCAAATTCGAGTGACGCGAACGGCCCACAATGCACTACGCCATCGCAGTGTCATCCAGGCGCTGTGATTGGCCAAGCATGCACTGTGACCCCGCATGCTTGGCCAATCACAGCGCCGGCAGCGAGGAGAGCAATGATTGGCCACAGGCAGGATGCCTGTGGCCAATTATTGCTGAGGGTGTTTAGTACACGCCCCACACTATAAAAGACCGCCAGCACGGCGGCCTAGTGTAGTGTGTTCCGGAGCAGGGAAAGAGCAGCATAGGCAGGGACAGTGACTTTTATTTCTTTCTTGCTTAACCTGGATTCCTTTAGTTTAGGGAAAGAGAAGGATAGGTAGGGAGAGTGTCAGTGTGTTTTGTGCTTGTGCTATAGTGTGCTTTAAAAAAACATTTTTTCTAGGGACAGAAAACTCTAGGTAGGGAGAGTGTCAGTTTCTTTCACTGTGCAAGTCCTTGTTTCCAGGGACAGGGAAGGACAGTGAGTGAATTCTCCTTGTGCTATAGTGTGCTTAAAAAAAACATTTTTTCTAGGGACAGAAAACTCTAGGTAGGGAGAGTGACAGTTTCTTTCACTGTGCAAGTCCTTGTTTCCAGGGACAGGGAAGGACAGTGAGTGAATTCTCCTTGTGCTCTAGTGTGCTTAAAAAAAACATTTTTTCTAGGGACAGAAAACTCTAGGTAGGGAGAGTGTCAGTTTCTTTCACTGTGCAAGTCCTTGTTTCCAGGGACAGGGAAGGACAGTGAGTGAATTCTCCTTGTGCTCTAGTGTGCTTAAAAAAAACATTTTTTCTAGGGACAGAAAACTCTAGGTAGGGAGAGTGACAGTTTCTTTCACTGTGCAAGTCCTTGTTTCCAGGGACAGGGAAGGACAGTGAGTGAATTCTCCTTGTGCTCTAGTGTGCTTAAAAAAAACATTTTTTCTAGGGACAGAAAACTCTAGGTAGGGAGAGTGTCAGTTTCTTTCACTGTGCAAGTCCTTGTTTCCAGGGACAGGGAAGGACAGTGAGTGAATTCTCCTTGTGCTCTAGTGTGCTTAAAAAAAACATTTTTTCTAGGGACAGAAAACTCTAGGTAGGGAGAGTGTCAGTTTCTTTCACTGTGCAAGTCCTTGTTTCCAGGGACAGGGAAGGACAGTGAGTGAATTCTCCTTGTGCTCTAGTGTGCTTAAAAAAAACATTTTTTCTAGGGACAGAAAACTCTAGGTAGGGAGAGTGTCAGTTTCTTTCACTGTGCAAGTCCTTGTTTCCAGGGACAGGGAAGGAAAGTGAGGGGAATTCTCCTTGTGCTATAGTGTGCTAAAGCATTCCTCATCAACCATCTTTGAAATCCTTGTTTTTTGGACAGTCAGGGAAATTGTCGTTGTGCTATTCTGTGCAAAAGCAATCATCCTCAACCATATTTAGAAATCCTTAAGTAAAGGGACAGAGAAGGACACCTGAAGGTAGCCCTTATTGCTTTTTTCCCATCTCCCTGCAGGCCATCTATTAGAATGTCTGGAAGGCAAACAAGGAGAGGCAGACAGTCAGGAGGCAATAAAAGAGGGCAAGCAGGCTCTGTGTCTGGGGGCAACAGTGCTGGTCGTGGACGCGGTGCATTGTCATCAGCACATGGCCATGGGACACGCTTGTCCTTCTTTTAGGCAGCTGGACATGTTGAGCCACATCATGCCGAAGACTTGGTAGAGTGGATGACCAAGCCCTCCTCCTCCTCCTCATCCTCTCTCACCCAGGCTCAGGGTACTGGCAAAGCAGCTGCCAAAGCGTCCTCTTCCCTGTTATCAATGTCAGACTCATCATCAGTCACTCCTTCCCTAGACCCACCATGTCCTCCTCCTGAGGAGTCCCCCGAACTGTTTGAGCACAGTGTTGGGTACATGCTCCAGGAGGATGCCCAGCGTTTTGAAGGGTCTGATGATGAAACCCAGCTACAAGAAGGCAGTAGGGTGAGAGCAGACAGAGGGGATGCTCAAGAAGGACACCAATCTGGCAGTCATGTTCCAGCAGCTGCAGCATACTGCCAGATTGGCTCCAGTGATGAGGAGGGAGGGGATGATGAGGTCACTGACTCCACGTGGGTGCCTAATAGGAGAGAGGAGGAGGAGGATGAGGAGGAGGCACATCTCCAACGAGGCAGGATGCCCTTTGGTGGCCAGCGTAAGGGCAGTACACCGACGGAATCACACCGCAGAGCTCCGCCTGTGCAGGGCGCTGCCTCTGCCCGTCATTCAAAAAGTTCCTTGGTGTGGGCCTTTTTTGAGGCTAGTGCATCAGATCGCACAGCTGCTGTTTGCAACATATGTCTCAAGCGTATATCGCGTGGCCAAAACATCAGCCGCTTGGGTACCACATGCCTGACCAGACATATGTTGACCTGCCATGCAGCTCGTTGGCAAGCCTACCTCAAAGACCCACACCAAAGAACAAAGCGGACCTCTCCTTGCACCGCATCAGCTGGGATCTCCAACCCCACTATAACTTCAGTCCTCTCTGAAACATGCACTGAGAGGAATGAAGGTGTAGAATTAGGTGTGTCACAGCCAAGTACTTGCGGCCACTCTGCTAGCAGTACACCGACGTCCGATTCTAGCAGGCAAATTTCCCTGCCCCAGCTGCTGGACCGTCGAAAGAAGTTCACTCCCAGCCATCCACATGCCCAGCGGTTGAATGCTAGCTTGGCTAAATTGCTAGTGCTTCAACTGCTGCCTTTTCAGTTGGTAGACTCGGCCCCCTTCCGTGAGTTTGTGCAATGTGCGGTTCCTCAGTGGCAGGTTCCCAAACGCCACTTTTTCTCACGGAAGATAATTCCGGCTCTCTACCGGCATGTGGAAGGCAATGTCTTGGCCTCGCTGGACAGGGCGGTCAGTGGTAAGGTGCATATTACCGCTGACTCATGGTCCAGCAGGCATGGACAGGGACGTTACCTTTCTTTCACGGCCCATTGGGTCACTCTTTTGGCAGCTGGGAAGGATGCAGGACAAGGTGCAGTAGTGTTGGAGGTTGTCCCACCGCCACGCCTCCAAAATGCTACTACTGGTTGTGACACACCTCTCTCCTCCACCCCCTCCTCTTCTTCTTCCTCCATGGCCTCTTCCTGTGGTTTGTCCTATGAACCAGCGGTGCTCCGTAGCCGTTCACAGGGCTACGCAAGTACGCAGGCAAAAAGATGCCATGCCGTGCTTGCGCTGGTGTGTTTGGGGGACAGAAGCCACACTGGGCCAGAGGTCCTGTCTGCTCTGCAGGGCCAGGCCGAGAGGTGGTTGACGCCACGCCAGCTTAAGCCAGGAATGGTGGTTTGCGACAATGGCACCAACCTCCTCTCCGCCCTTCGACAGGGACAACTGACCCATGTGCCCTGTGTGGCTCACGTCCTTAACCTGGTGGTGCAGCGGTTCTTGAGCAGGTACCCGGGCTTACAGGATGTCCTGAGGCAGGCCAGGAAAGTCTGTGTGCATTTCCGCAGATCTTATAATGCCAGTGCTCGCCTGGCTGAGCTGCAAAAGGAGTTGAACCTGCCCAAGAACCGCCTTATATGTGACATGCCCACCAGGTGGAACTCAACGTTGGCCATGCTGCAGCGGCTGCACACGCAGCAGAGGGCCATCAATGAGTACCTGTGCGACTACGGCACCAGGACAGGGTCAGGGGAGCTTGTTTTTTTTTCTCCACGCCAGTGGGGCATGATCAGGGATGCATGCACTGTCCTGGCATCATTTGAGGAGGCCACGAGGATGGTGAGCAGTGACAGTGCATGCATCAGTGACACTGTACCTCTTGTCCACCTGTTGGAGCACACGCTGCGTGGAATAATGGACAGGGCACTTGAGGCAGAACAGAGGCAGGAAGAGGAGGACTTCCTTGCCTCTCAAGGCCCCCTTTACCCAGACAGTGTTCCTTCTGTCCCACCCATCGCACAGGAAGAGGAAGAGGAGGAGGAGGAGGAGGAGGAGGAGGATTGTGTCAGCATGGAGGTGGAGGCTGGCACTCAGCATCATCAGCAGCAGTCTTTTAGGGATGATTTACAGTCCCAAGAAACCAGTGGACTTGTACGTGGCTGGGAGGAGGTGACTGCGGATCATGTCGTCCTTAGTGACCCAGAGGACTCCGGAGCGAATGCCTCAGCAAACCTACGCTGCATGGCCTCCCTGATATTGCAAAGTCTGCGGAAGGATCCTCGTATTCTTCGGATCAAGGAGAGGGACCATTACTGGCTGGCCACTCTCCTTGATCCACGGTACAAGGGTAAGGTTGCGGACCTTATGTTACCGTCGCAGAGGGAGCAGAGGATGAGACAACTCCGGGAGGCCTTGCAGAAAGGTCTGTGCAACGCGTTCCCAGTGACTGGGAGGTTACAAACTCCTGGTCCTGGACAACGAGTTGCTGAGGCTTCGGCCAGTCAAAGAAGGAGCGGTGGGGAAGGTGGCCGTCTGACCGATGCGTTCAGACAATTCTTTAGTCCGCAGCCCCAAAGTATGATCGGTTCCAGCAACCATCGCCAGCGTCTGATAAACATGGTGCAGGAATATCTAGGGGCAAGGTCAGACTTGGACACCTTCCCCACCGAAAATCCTCTGGCTTACTGGGTCTTGAGGATGGATCACTGGCCAGAGCTTGCACAGTATGCAATTGAGCTACTGGCCTGTCCTGCATCCAGCGTTCTTTCGGAACGCACATTCAGTGCTGCTGGAGGATTTGTCACGGATCACAGGGTGCGCCTGTCCACCGACTCGGTTGATCGACTGACTTTCATCAAGATGAACCAGTCTTGGATCACCACCAGCTACCACACACCTGATGCTGATATAACAGACTAATTGATTTTAACATGTCACATCCCTTCAAGACTGATGCTGATGCTGAGTGCCTGTGCTGTTATGTTGACTGGCTATCCTCCTCCTCCGAGTCCTCAATGATACGATTGATGATGATAGCTTGGAAGATCATTTTTGTTTATGGGTGCCGCCACCAGTGGCTAAGGCCCAATTTTTCAGCCCCTGTTTTACAGGGGCGTGTACTTACAATTTTTTTAGCAATAATTTGCCATAGGGCTCATTGCTGTGCTCCAAGTACAGTATCTGTGAGGGGTTGGAGTGTTGTGGCACCAGTGCCTAAGGCCCAATTTTTCAGCCCCTGTTTAACAGGGGCGTGTCATTACAATTTTTGAAGCAATACTTTGCAACAGGGCTCATTGCTGTGCTCCAAGTACAGTATCTGTGAGGGGTTGTAGTGTTGTGCCACCAGTGCCTAAGGCCCAATTTTTCAGCCCCTGTTTAACAGGGGCGTGTCATTACAATTTTTGAAGCAATACTTTGCAACAGGGCTCATTGCTGTGCTTCAAGTACAGTATCTGTGAGGGGTTGTAGTGTTGTGCCACCAGTGCCTAAGGCCCAATTTTTCAGCCCCTGTTCAACAGGGGCATGCAATTACAATTCTTGATGTAATAATTCACAGCAGGGCCCATTCCTGCACCCACCAAGAGTAAGTCTGAGGGCTTACAGTGTTGTGGCAACGCCACCACCACCACCACCACGAAAGGCCCAATTTTTCAGCCCCTGTTCAAAAGGGGCATGTAATTACAATTCTTGATCTAATAATTCACAGCAGGGCCCATTCCTGCACCCACCAAGAGTAAGTCTGAGGGCTTACAGTGTTGTGGCAACGCCACCACCACCACCACCACGAAAGGCCCAATTTTTCAGCCCCTGTTCAAAAGGGGCATGTAATTACAATTCTTGATCTAATAATTCACAGCAGGGCCCATTGCTGCACCCACCAAGAGTAACTGTCAGGGCTTACAGTGTTGTGGCACCAGCACCACCATCAAAGCCCCAATTTTTACTACCACTGTTCAACAATTATATGTAATTAAAATTCCTGATATAATAGTTGACAGCAGGGCGTTCCAGCACCAACCAAGAGTAACTGTGAGTGCTTACAGTGTTGTGCCAACACCAACAACTAAGGGGCCTATTTCTGCAGAGTATATACGGCAGGTCCCTACTTTCAAACATCCAACTTACAAACGACTCCTACTTGCAAACGCAAGAAGACAACAGGAAGTGAGAGGAAATCTACCCCTAGGAAGGAAAATTCTCTCCTGTAAGAATAAATATGGGAGAAAGGTGTCTCCTCTGTACTGATGCTTTATCAGCAATCCTTGTTTCAAGAAAAACACCACATTTCAAAAACAGTTGTCATTGGGACGGAAAGTGAGGTGAAATGTTCTGAACAGGGGCACAGACAGCAAAACAAATGTTACAGGGGTGATAACCCTTACCTATGTTTTCCAAAAAGTTTAAAAATAGATTTTTGGGCTGGAGCTACACTTCAACAATGTACCTGTTCAAAATTACAAACACATTCTACATAAGAACAAACCTACAGTCCCTGTCTTGTATGCACCGCCTGTATACGGCTGTTCAGAGTATATAGGGCCTTTTTTATTTTATGTGCGGGGTTCCCCTTAATATCCATACAAGACCCAAAGGGGCTGGTAATGGGCTGGGGTAGGGGGGGGGGGGGTCATGGGGTAGCTATGCCATTTTTCTTAAAGATTTTCATCCATATTACCGGGACCAGACATTACATTAAAGCCGCAAGCAGTTTTAAATGGCTTTTTTTTCCTTTAGAAGTGTCATTTTGTGCAGGGACAGTTCTAAACACGGGAAACACGTGGCACTTCACAGGCATACTTTAGACACCCCCCAGGTACGATATTTAAAGGAATATTTGACTTTTTTTTTTTCACTTTATGCATCATTAACCACTTAACGACCGCCCACCGCCGATTTACGTCGGCAGAATGGCACGGACAGGCAGAATCACGTAGATCTACGTGATCGCCTTTGTGCAGTTGGGGGGTCCATCCGGACCCCCCTTCACTGCAGTGAGCGGCCGTTAAGTGTTCGGGAGTGATCAGGCATGAGGGGGCGGCCGCTCGATTCCGCCCCCCCCCCTCGCGATCGCTCCCGGCCAATGAAATTGCTTCCTCCGCCATGTGATGTAAACACAGGCTGGAGGAAGTGATGTCATCTCCCTCGCCGCGGTCTTTTCGTTCCCGGCGCCGAGGAGTGAAGACAGAGGTTAGTGCTCCAACAGTCCACTGACACGTAGGTACACATAGGCACACAAATCACCCCCCAGTCACCCCCAGATCACCCCCCAGGTCACCCCAAAGCCCCCAATCACAGTGTCACTGATTGCAGTGATCATTTATTTTACTGATCACTGCATTTAGTGTCATCTGTGATTGTAAAAAGTTGCAAGGCAGTTAGGATTAGGCCCCTTTAGGTCCAGGGTAGCCCCCTAACCCCCCCTAATAAAGGTTTAACCCCTTGATCACCCCCCAGGTAACCCTTTCACCCCCTAACTTCAGCGTCACTAAGCGATTGTTTTTCCGATCGCTGTATTCGTGTCGCTGGTGTTTTAGATAGGCAGTTATTTTTTTTTTAGGTTCGCCGCAGGTTTTTATTGGTGTCAGGTACCCCCATATTTAACCTAATAAAGGTTTTAACCCCCTGATTGCCCCTAGTTAACCCTTTCACCAGTGATCACCATATAAAGGTTACGGGTGACGCTGGTTGATTAGTTTGCTTTTTATAGCATCAGGGCACCCGCCGTATATAACCCAATAAAGGTTTAACCCCCCTGATCGCCCGGCGGGTGAGATCAATTAGGTTTTAGCGCCAGAGAGGGTCTGCGTCGCCCCAGGCAGTGTTAGGTTAGTGCCAGTAACGCTAACACCCACGCGCAAAGCATACACCCCCCTTAGTGGTATAGTATCTGATCAGATCTATACTAGCATCCCCAGCGGTTTAGGGTTCCCAAAAACGCAGTGTTAGCGGGATCAGCCCAGATACCTGCTAGTACCTGCGTTTAGCCCCTCCGCCCAGCCCAGCCCAGCCCACCCAAGTGCAGTATCGATCGATCACTGTCACTTACCAAACACAACACACATAACTGCAGCGTTCGCAGAGACAGGCCTGATCCCTGCGATCGCTAACAGTTTTTTTGTAGCGTTTGATATATTTGCTGACGACAGTCAGGTGCTTTTTTTCCTGTGAATCTTACTAGTGTACCCCTAAATTTAGAGCCCAAAATGGCAAGTCGAAGGTACACTAGTAAAGAGGCCTACGAGATTCTGAGCATGACAGATAGTGAAGAGGAGGTCACGTATCTGTCAGATTCAGGCTCAGAATATCTTCCCGTAGAAGACAGTGACGTCAGCGGCCCCACGTCAGATAGCTCTGACGACGAAGTTGAGGTCCCTGCTAAGGTCAGGCGTACCCGATCCCGATCTTCTGAGGTTGTTGAGGAGCAAGAACCGCAGGTCTCTCGTATCATGGAGCAGAGTAGTACTAGCGCCGCTATTCCTTCTGGTGAACTGGCAAGCACCAGCGGCCTAGTACAGCCTGGACGTACATCCAGCACTGCAGTAACACTTGGTGACGTGGCGAGTCCCATAAGTGCAGTTCAAGCTGGCGAGGTGGCAAGCACAAGTAGTGTCCCGCTGCCACCAAGAAGACAAAGGCAGGCCCGTCGTGCCCATACTGCCCTTCCTGCAGAATTCGCCTATCCTGATTGGGTCCCCACCACTTCTGCAGAACCTGTACTTCCCCCATTCACTGCCCAACCCGGTATTCAGGTGGAAACAGCTGATTTTATGCCAATCGATTTTTATTCGCTGTTTTTCACGGAAGATCTCTATAGATCTATTGTGGACCAGAGTAATTTATATGCTGGTCAATTTATCGCCGCTAACCCCCAGTTGCCTAAAATTGCCAGAAATTGGAAACCAATTACGGTTTCCGAATTTAAGACCTTTCTGGGCCTTTCCCTCAACATGGGCACACATAAATTTCCGTCATTGCGTGCTTATTGGTCCACGCACCCAATTGACCACATGCCCGTGTTCTCTGCCTCCATGTCCAGGGCACGATACGAGCAGATTTTGCGGTTCATGCACTTCAACGACAATGAACTTTGTCGTCCACGTGGGGACCCTGAATACGACTGGCTCTATAAAATTCGGCCCCTCATAAACCACTTCAACGAACGTTTTGCAGCCTTGTTTACTCCCGATCAAGTTGTCTGCGTTGAAGAGTCCCTGATTAAATTTTCTGGCCGCTTGTCTTTCAAGCAGTACCTTCCCAGCAAGCGTGCCAGATACGGGGTCAAGCTCTACAAGTTCTGTGACAGGGCAACAGGCTATGTAGTGAACTTTACGGTTTATGAGGGAAAAGACAGTCAGATTGAGTCGGTCAACTGCCCGGATTACATAGGGAGCGCTGGCAAGATAGTGTGGAACTTGGTGTCACCCTTATTCGGAAAGGGGTACCACTTGTATGTGGACAATTATTACACGAGCGTGCCACTGTTTAGTCACTTGTTTGATCATAAGATTGGAGCATGTGGCACCGTGCGACCTAATCGCCGGGGCTTTCCCCAGCGGCTTGTAGATGCCCGTCTTAGGCTGGGGGAGAGAGCCTGCTTGAAGTGTAATAACTTGCTCGCTATGAAGTGGAGGGACAATAAGAATGTTTTCCTTCTTACCTCCCTTCATGCAGACACGACAGTCCAAATTCCTACGGCGACTGGTGTTGTGGAGAAACCCCTCTGTGTCCACGAATATAACCAAAATATGGGAGGGGTGGACCTCAACGACCAGTTGATGGCGCCGTATCTAATTGACCGTAAGGCGAGACGCTGGTACAAAAAAGTGTCTCTATCATTATTCCAATTGGCTTTGCTGAACGCTCATGTGCTATACAGAGCTTCAGGCGGGACGTTATCTCTTCTAAAATTCCAGAATGAGATAGTCACAGAACTCCTGTATCCAGGCGGTTCTGCACCTCACCATCCCCAACCAAATGCAGTAAGCCGGCTGCATGAGAGGCATTATTCGTATGTCCTCCCGAGTACCCCTACCCAAAGCCACCCCCAAAAAAGATGTCGTGTCTGTAGCAAGCGCGGATTTAGGCGTGACACCCGTAGTTTTTGTCCACGCTGTCCTGACAAGCCTGGTCTTTGCCAAGGTGAATGTTTTGAACGCTACCACTCAAAAGTGAAGTTTTAGCGTAGGGTACAGCATTTCACAGACTAGGACACACTTACACAGGGTCTCCCAAGATGCCATTACATTTTGAGAGACCCGAACCATTACAGTTGTAAAGTTACAAAAAAAAGTGTAAAAAAGAAAAAAAAAACGTAAAAAACAAAACACAAAAAAAATATAAAATAAAAAAACCAAAAATAGTTGTCGTTTTATTGTTCTCTCTCTCTCTATTTTCTCTCTATTGTTCTGCTCTTTTTTACTGTATTCTATTCTGCAATGTTTTATCATGCTTGCTTTTCAGGTATGTAATTTTTTGTTTTCAGGTGCGCCATTCAACTGCAGCGCGGATCTATTTATCTTGACAGCAACAGCGTTTGCTCCCACGATACATAAAGCCGTGACTCCAACGCTGTAGGAGGTGATTTCACCACCACAGTTAAAAAAAAGAGCATATATGCCGAAGCATGGGGGCAGCAGGGGCGGAGGAGCGATTTTGCTCCTAATGCCACGTACATACGGTCGAAATTCCGACCGTGTGTACGCGGCATAACTTTTTTGCGGGAGGATGCCCCCATGCTTCGGCATATATATATTTTAGGCACAGGTTGCGTTAAAACATTTTTTTATTTTTTACTAGGTTTTGTTTTGGTATTTGCTTTGCAGGTATGGTATGGTAAGGTCTTACTGTTGTACTGTAATGTTACTTTGTTTTAATGTTAACCACCATTTGCTTAGCAGGTACGCCATTCAGTTGCAGCACGGATCTATTTATCTTGACAGCAACAACGTTTGCTCCCACGATACATAAAGCCGTGACTCCAACGCTGTAGGAGGTGATTTCACCACCACAGTTAAAAAAAAGAGCATATATGCCGAAGCATGGGGGCAGCAGGGGCGGAGGAGCGATTTTGCTCCTAATGCCGCGTATATACGGTCGAAATTCCAACGGAGGCTTATCCGTGGAAAAGTCCGACCGTGTGTACGCGGCATAACCTTTTATGCCGCGTACATACGGTCGAAATTCCGACGAAGGCTTGACCGTGTGTACGCGGCATAACTTTTTTGCGGGAGGATGCCCCCATGCTTCGGCATATATGCCCATCATTAGAAGTGGGTGGATGAAGGGAGGTATTCTAATGGTGGGCATACCCACCAATCAATCTCTTTTTTTCGTTCAGCCAATAGGCTGTATGAAAAAAAAGATTACAATACATGTCCAACAAGGACCAGCAACGTACTGGTATGTTGCTGGACTTTGAATGTTTATACCAGAATGATGCCTGCGGGTTTAGGTATCATCTTGGTATCATTCTTTTCAGCCAGCAGCCGGCTTTCATGTAAAAGCAATTCTAGCAGATAATTAGCCTCTAGACTGCTTTTACAAGCAGTGGGAGGGAATGTCCCCCCCCCGGATATAAAAAGCGCCATTGGGAAATTGGGAAAGCATTTTATCACACCGATCTTGGTGTGGTCAGATGCTTTGAGGGCAGAGGAAAGATCTAGGGTCTAACCCCCCAATTTTTTTCAAAAAAAAAGTACCTGTCACTACCTATTGCTATCATAGGGGATATTTACATTCCCTGAGATAACGATAAAAATGGTAAAAAAATAAAATATGGAAGGCACAGTTTAAAAATAAAATAAAAAAGCCAAATAAATAATAAAAAAAAAAAAAAAAAAAAAAAAAGCACCGCTGTCCCCCCCTGCTATTGCGCAAAGGCGAACGCAAGCGTCGGTCTAGCGTCATATGTAAACAGCAATTGCATCATGCATGTGAGGTATCACCGCGAAGGTCAGATCGAGGGCAGTCATTTTAGCAGTAGACCTCCTCTGTAAATCTAACGTGGTAACCTGTAAAGGCTTTTAAATGCTTTTAAAAATGAATGTAGTTTTGTCGCCGCTGCGCGTTTGTGCGCAATTTTAAAGCATGTCGTGTTTGGTATCCATGTACTCGGCCTATGATCATCTTTTTTATTTCATCAAACATTTGGGCAATATAGTGTTTTTTAGTGCATTAAAAATAAAAAAAGTGTGTTTTTCCCCCAAAAAATGCGTTTGAAAAATCGCTGCGCAAATACTGTGTGGAAAAAAAAAATGCAACACCCACTATTTTAATCTGTAGGGCCTTTGCTTTAAAAAAATATATAATGTTTGGGGGTTCAACATAATTTTCTTGCAAAAAAAAATTTTCTTTCATGTAAACAAAAAGTGTCAGAAAGGGCTTTGTCTTCAAGTGGTTAGAAGAGTGGATGATGTGTGACATAAGCTTCCTAATGTTGTGCATAAAATGCCAGGACAGTTCAAAACCCCCCCAAATGACCCCATTTTGTAAAGTAGACACCTCAAGCTATTTGCTGAGAGGCATGTTGAGCCCATTGAATATTTTTTTTTTTTGTCCCAAGTGATTGAATAATGACCAAAAAAAAAAAAAAAAAAAATGTACAAAAAGTTGTCACTAAATTATATATTGCTCAAACATGCCATGGGCATATGTGGAATTACACCCCAAAATACATTCTGTTGCTTCTCCTGAGTACGGGGATACCACATGTGTGGGACTTTTTGGGAGCCTAGTCGCGTAGGGGACCCCAAAAACCAAGCACCGCCTTCAGGATTTCTATGGGTGTAAATTTTTGATTTCACTCCTCACTGCCTATCACAGTTTCGGAGGCCATGGAATGCCCAGATGGCACAAAACCCCCCCCAAATGACCCCATTTTGGAAAGTAGACACCCCAAGCTATTTGCTGAGAGGTATGTTGAGTATTTTGCAGATCTCGCTTTTTGTCACAAAGTTTTGAAAATGTAAAAAAAGAAAAAAAAAAAGAAAAAAAAAATGTCTTTCTTAATTTTCAAAAACAAATGAGAGCTGTAAAATACTCACCATGCCTCTCAGCAAATAGCTTGGGGTGTCTACTTTCCAAAATGGGGTCATTTGTGGGGGTTTTGGGCTATTTTGACATTTTATGGCCTTCAAAACTGTGATAGGTAGTGAGGAGTGAAATCAAAAATTTATGCCCTTAGAAACCTTGAAGGCGGTGCTTGGTTTTTGGGGTCCCGTACGCGGCTAGGCTCCCAAAAAGTCCCACACATGTGGTATCCCCGTACTCAGGAGAAGCAGCAGAATGTATTTTGGGGTGTAATTTCACATATAACCATGGCATGTGTGAGCAATATATCATTTAGTGACAACTTTTTGTACATTTTTTTTTTTTCTTTTTGTCATTATTCAATCATTTGGGACAAAAAAAAAAAATATTCAATGGGCTCAACATGCCTCTCAGCAAATAGCTTGGGGTGTCTACTTTCCAAAATGGGGTCATTTGGGGGGGTTTTGTGTCATCTTGGCATTTTATGGCCTTCAAAACTGTGATAGGTAGTGAGGAGCGAAATCAAAAATGTATGCCCTTAGAAACCTTGAAGGCGGTGCTTGGTTTTTGGGGTCCCGTACGCGGCTAGGCTCCCAAAAAGTCCCACACATGTGGTATCCCCGTACTCAGGAGAAGCAGCAGAATGTATTTTGGGGTGTAATTTCACATATGCCCATGGCATGTGTGAGCAATATATCATTTAGTGACAACTTTGTGCAAAAAAAAAACAGTTTGTCATATTCCCGCAACCTGTGGCAAAATATAAAATATTCCATGGACTCAACATGCCTCTCAGCAAATAGCTTGGGGTGTCTACTTTCCAAAATGGGGTAATTTGGGGGGGTTTTGTGCTATTTTGGCATTTTATGGCCTTCAAAACTGTGATAGGTAGTGAGGAGTGAAATCAAAAATTTACGCCCTTAGAAATCCTGAAGGCGGTGCTTGGTTTTTGGGGCCCTGTACGCGGCTAGGCTCCCAAAAAGTCCCACACATGTGGTATCCCCGTACTCAGGAAAAGCAGCAGAATGTATTTTGGGGTGCAATTCCACATATAACCATGGTATGTGTGAGCAATATATCATTTAGTGACAACTTTTTGTACATTTTTTTTTTTTTCTTTTTGTCATTATTCAATCATTTGGGACAAAAAAAAAAAAATATTCAATGGGGTCAACATGCCTCTCAGCAAATAGCTTGGGGTGTCTACTTTCCAAAATGGGGTCATTTGGGGGGGTTTTGTGCCATCTTGGCATTTTATGGCCTTCAAAACTGTGATAGGTAGTGAGGAGTGAAATCAAAAATTTATGCCCTTAGAAACCTTGAAGGCGGTGCTTGGTTTTTGGGGTCCCGTACGCGGCTAGGCTCCCAAAAAGTCCCACACATGTGGTATCCCCGTACTCAGGAGAAGCAGCAGAATGTATTTTGGGGTGTAATTTCACATATGCCCATGGCATGTGTGAGCAATATATCATTTAGTGACAACTTTGTGCAAAAAAAAAAAAGTTTGTCATATTCCCGCAACTTGTGGCAAAATATAAAATATTCCATGGACTGAACATGCCTCTCAGTAAATAGCTTGGGGTGTCTACTTTCCAAAATGGGGTCATTTGGGGGGGTTTTGTGCTATTTTGGCATTTTATGGCCTTCGAAACTGTGATAGGTAGTGAGGAGTGAAATCAAAAATTTGCGCCCTTAGAAATCCTGAAGGCGGTGCTTGGTTTCCGGGGTCCCGTACGTGGCTAGGCTCCTAAAAAGTCCCACACATGTGGTATCCCCGTACTCAGGAGAAGCAGCAGAATGTATTTTGGGGTGCAATTCCACATATAACCATGGCATGTGTGAGCAATATATCATTTAGTGACAACTTTTTGTAATTTTTTTTTTAAATTTTTTTTTTTGTCATTATTCAATCACTTGGGACGAAAAAAATAAATATTCAATGGGCTCAACATGCCTCTCAGCAATTTCCTTGGGGTGTCTACTTTCCAAAATGGGGTCATTTGGGGGGGTTTTGTACTGCCCTGCCATTTTAGCACCTCAAGAAATGAGATAGGCAGTCATAAATTTAAAGCTGTGTAAATTTCAGAAAATGTACCCTAGTTTGTAAACGCTATAACTTTTGCGCAAACCAATAAATATACGCTTATTGACATTTTTTTTACTAAAGACATGTGGCTGAATACATTTTGGCCTAAATGTATGACTAAAATTGAGTTTATTCGATTTTTCTTATAACAAAAAGTAGAAAATATCATTTTTTTTCCAAATTTTCGGTCTTTTTCTGTTTATATCGCAAAAAATAAAAATCGCAGAGGCAATCAAATACCATTAAAAGAAAGCTCTATTTGTGGGAAGAAAAGGACGCAAATTTCATTTGGGTACAACATTGCATGTCCGCACAATTTACAGTTAAAGCAGCGCAGTGCCGAATCCCAAAAACAGGCTTGGTCCTAATGGCCCGAAATGGTCCGGGGCTTAAGTGGTTAAAATGACTGCTCCCGAAAAACGACCGTTTTTAAAACTTCTTTTTGCATTGATACATGTCCCCTGGTGCAGAACCCGGGTTCCCAAACCCTTTTTAGGACAATAACATGCATAATAGTTGTTATAATTAGCACTTTAGAATTCGAACGTTCGCATCCATTGTATTTAATAGGGTTCTAATGTTCGTACGAACTTTCGGTCCGTTCGCGGGTTCTGGTGCGAACCGAACCCGGGGGTGTTCGGCTCATCACTAGTTGCCAACAGTCCCGTTTTTCCCGGGACAATCACGGATTTGGGACCCTCGTCCCGTATTTATTTTGTCCCGTCTATTTTCCCGGTATTTTGCCTTTGTCCCGGCCGCCGGGAAAATCGGGAATGCTTGAGGTAAAAAAACGGCGGGCTACACAAAGATGGCCGCCGCTGCAGACACAAGGATTATTTCCTCTTGTGTTCAGTGGTGAGGGGAGGAGCAGCCAATCGGCTTCTCCCCTCTCTGTGTTCACACATGAGAAGGCGGGGCGGTATTATGAGCATTCGTGAGGGAGCGGCAATGTACAGGGCTGGGGAGGCGGAGTTCCGATAGGAGTCGGGAGAGCCAGGGGGAACAGAATCCGGCGGGGGAACCATTCTCGGCACGACACCGCTGGGAAATGATCATGGACCGTGGAGCTGCCTCTGCCTCCAGCACACACACGGAGACGCCGGGAGGTGAGAGCATCTGTTCCCCGGGGCTGGCTGCCGCTGCTAGGGGACACAGACCTGTAAGGAGGGCTCCGCTGCTGGGGGACACCACCAGATGTAAAAGGAGGACACCAGATGTAAAGGAGGGCTCCGCTGCTGGAGGACACCAGATGTAAAGGAGGACTCCGCTGTTGGGGGACACCAGATGTAAAGGAGAGCTTTGCTGCCGGGAACACCAGATGTAAAGGAGGGCTCCGCTGCTGGAGGACACCAGATGTGAAGGAGGGCTCTGCTGCTGGAGGACACCAGATGTAAAGGAGGGCTCCGCTGTTGGGGGACACCAGATGTAAAGGAGAGCTCTGCTGCCAGGGACACCAGATGTAAAGGAGAGCTCTGCTGCCGGGGACACCAGATGTAAAGGAGGGCTCCACTGCTGCCAGCTGCTGGGGACACTGAAGTAAGGAGGGCTCTGTTGCTGGGGGACACAGATCTGTAAGGAGGGCTCCACTGCTGGGGACACCAGATGTAAAGGAGGGCTCTGCTGCCAGGGACACAGTTCTGTAAAGAGGGGCTCTGCTTCTGGGAGCACCTGATGCAAGGACGGACTGCTGGGGAGGCATCTGGTGGCAGGTGACACACTTCCACTGATTCGGCATTATGGTGAGTTGAATGATTTCATTTTATATTACAATGTAATAATAGAAATAATGCGCTTCAATCACCCTGACACCATAACAAACATGGTCCCGGGATGATTGAAGCACCAACAACAGGTGTTTTGGAGGATCTTTATCTGCCGATTTTGTTAAACTTTCTGGAATACACATATTTCTATTGTGGTGTAGGATCTGGCTTCTTTCTTTCTTTCTTCATCTCGGACTTCAACCACACCCCTTCTGATCCACGCCCACTAACGCGCGTAAACCACGCCCATTTTCCCCTATTGGGGTGACACGCCTACAAACGAATGCCCCGCCCCTAATTATATAAAGGCTCCGCCTCCATGCAAAAAAAGTGTCCCGGATTGTTTTTTTCCAATGTTGGCAACTATGATATAAGTGGGGAAAAGAGTTGTGCTTATTTAAAAAAAAAAAAACTAAAAAACAAAACAAAAGGGAGAGCACTTACATTTAATGAAAGGTATCCCTTGTGCTGGTGCCAGCTGTGCTACTTGAAATCCACTGTCCCCTTTGCCCCCTACATTCCCTAAGCTGTAATCTTATGGTCCTACCATGATTAATACAGCAGCTGGGTCATAGGCACTCATCAAGAGTGACTACTATACAAGCTCTGTCTACATGAATGAAAAGTGCTCTATGAATGTGGAGGTGGAGCTTTCATTCATTCGCCCATTCTCCATTCATAAAGTGCTTTTCCATAATGGAAGCTATATTACATCTTCTATGAATGGAGAAAGGGTGGATGTAGTCGGCACATTTGACAAGTGTCTATGACAGCTGTAAACTCCCAAAGCACTGCCTGTAGGGTTTGGGGTCAGGGAACAAGATTTTTAACTAGGACAGCAAACATCAGCACAAGAGAAACTTCTCATTAAATGTAAGTACTGTCCCTTGTGCAGATTTAAAAAAGTTTCACTAAAAACTTAGGGAAGGTAAATGATTAAAGCCTGTCTTTGTTTCATCTTGGACTTATACCAATTATATTACAGTTACATTTCATATTATTGAATTTACAGGATCAAGGTGCAACCACAGACTCAGATTACACAGTAAGTTAATTCCTTGACCACATGAACAATTATAAAAAAAAAAAAACTTGTAATGAAGAAGTTCATTTGCATTTCTGTATTTTATTTATATATGTTTCCAGGACCTCCTCATGTCAGCCTATCACCAGGCCCGTATTTACTCCCTTTGCCGCCCCAGGGCCGGGTCATCCCTTTGCCGCCCCAATGCCGCAGATTAAGGGGTGCTGCCAAAAGTCCTGACATCTCACCTCTCCCTCCTCCTCTGCTCTGCAGCGGAGGTTGAGAGGGGGGGGGGGGGGTGCTGCCTGGGGGCAAGTCCAGTCCAGAGTGGGGGAGGACAATGTGGCCCTCCAGGGGCTGACTGGCATCTTTTGGTACATTATGTTATGTACAATATTATGTAAGCATTAGAGTCTGCACAGAGGCTCCCCTTACATCAGAGTCTGCACATAGGCTCCCCTTACATCAGAGTCTGCACATAGGCCCCCCTTACATCAGAGTCCGCACAGAGGCCCCCCTTACATCAGAGTCCGCACAGAGGCCCCCCTTACATCAGAGCATGCACAGAGGCCCCCCTTACATCAGAGTCCGCACAGAGGCCCCCCTTACATCGGAGTCCGCACAGAGGCCCCCCTTACATCAGAGTCCGCACAGAGGCCCCCCTTACATCAGAGTCCGCACAGAGGCCCCCCTTACATCAGAGTCCGCACAGAGGCCCCCCTTACATCAGAGTCCGCACAGAGGCCCCCCTTACATCAGAGTCTGCACAGAGGCCCCCCTCTTACATCAGAGTCCACATGCGCAGCTCAGCTTACATTCCATGGATTGCTGTGAGCAAGCAGGTAGGTGTATTTTATTGTAGTAGAGAAATTGCATGTCTCTTCTGCAATAAAAAAAGCCCACCTGCTCGCAGCATGTAATGACAGAACTTTTGTTCCACTTTAAGACACACAAACTTTGGGACAAACAATTATTTAAAAAACGCAATGTAACATACTTTTCTGCAACCCAAAAGCTAATTTGCATTTGTAAGAGAAGGGGGGAAGAGGAAGCTAAAAGTCTGCTTTAATATTCAACAAGCTTTTTTGCAAGTAGTGCAAACTCACAAAGCCAGAATGTAGGAACAGACCCTTTCCTACTCCTTTAATGTGCTTCTCCCCGACAGGGGCTTAAAGTGGCCACACACTACACATGACTATTGTAAAACCGATGTTTTCCAGTACTGCCCACCACATTATACCCCATACCTTACTTATCTTAATCAAAGAGACCACACATTGCTGTTTGGAGTAAACATGGCCGTAGCAGCCTCCTTTATTTTTTTTATAACTGTTCCATCAGTTATCAAAAACTTTAACCATAAAACACATAAACCCAGAAACATAACAGAAATATTGCCCCCTAGTGTTGGTCTTTGCAGGAACCTCAAATTCGCCATAATCATATTAACCCGATATTCCTCATCATATTAAATTCTTATTATCCCGTGACACTGCGGTACCTTACCAATGGTCATAGGCCTCAAGCCGATCAGCTACTCAGAGACGACCACTGACCGCAGTCCCTTCATTATCCAACTCATCCAGCTAAACTCCTGTTAGCTGGAAACCATCCTCAGAACCCATACCACCGATGGTTCCTGACCACTTGCTTTTTCGAGGTACTTCCTTCTCCCGCAAAGACCAAACACCCGCCACCGCACCGAAGGGAAAACACCTTTACCCTTTGGGTTTGCAGGATGGGATCCAACGAGCCCTTAGGGTTTGGAGGGGCACCAAAGACCATAAATCAGTCCTCACATCGTTCAGATGGACCCCATCCCTCCGTAGATACCGCCATGTATCCACCTCCAATTCGAAATGTCGGACCACCAACCCACCATTCCGTACCACAAACTTGCCCATGTCTCGGTTAATTTTCCTCCGGGCCCTGTTGATTCCAGCCACGGACCTAGCCCCCCTCCACTCTACCCGTGCCACCATGTCTGACCAGACAAGAATCATGTCCGGGAACGACAGCCTTAGCCTCAGGAAATCAGACTTCATATCCCGAGTCACTTCTAGCATGGACCTGAAACCCAAGTCGTTGCCACCTACGTGCAGCACCAGAACGTCAGGTGGCCTGTCCAAACGCGCAAAACGGTGCACCTCCGGAACCATCCTACTCCACAACATTCCTGGAACTCCCAGCCAGCGGACACACGCCTCCGGTCTTGGGAACCCCAGCTGCCGACCCTCATGTCGAACATCGGCTCTCTTAGCCCCCCAGAATACAAACGAATGGCCCAGTATCCAGACCAACGCCTGCATTTGACCTGTAATTGCAAGAAGACAATCCCCATGAGAATCTCCCATCACCTTACATATTCCCAGCAATCCGAACAGAAACCCAAACCAAAACATAAACAACGCCCTATGACATGGACCCCCACATTATTCCAGTCCCACCAATAACTGTGGGCATACGTATAGCCGGAACCTCCTGGATTCCCAGCGGCCTATCCTCTTAACCGCCTCCTCATCCATCCCACATCTGGCCGCCTCCATAGCTGCCCCGATCCTAAAAGAGTGCGAGGAAAATTATTTTTCCTTGAGTCCCAAAGCCCGAAGGGACTTCCGGAACACCGCAATGAACTGATACCTTGAAAGTGGGATTCCGTCCTCGTGTACCAAAAAGGAACCCACCCCCGACGGTCGCACCTCCAAGTACCCTTGTACTGCCCTTACCGGGCACAACGGTGAACCTGGGACCGGAAAATCCTGGACCAACTTACCTCTGCCCATCTGGTCCGTCTTAGACCTCCTCAGCACCAGCGACACCCCTTGCTCCGTCCAGCCCACCTCGCTATCAAGCAACCCCCCGTGCACTGCTTTTGACGGGCTGACCAACTCACCTATCCTGAATGCTACAAAGAATGCCAGTGAGAATGCCACCTTGAACAACAAAACTTCGTATGGGGATGAACATAAGCCCTGTAACTGCCCCATGATCTTGACCAATAGATCAAACGATACCGGTCGCCTGCCATCCGGCTTCTGCCCCCCCCCCCCGCCCATATCCCTTGAGTGCCTGCCGCACCCAAAAATCTTTTGTAAAATCAGGGCAACCTTGCCATTTGAACAAAAAGGCCAAGCCTGCCATCTTCTTACCCAAACTGGACCTGGACACCCGAGCCTCCATGTTTCTAGCCAGGAAATACAGCACCAGTAACCTGACATTGGGACCCACAGGATCCGCTCCTGCTTCCCGAACCATCTCCTTCCATTCCAACCACACCTTCTCATATGCCCCCCATGTGCCCGTACTCACCGATTTTTTGATTCAACCTGACACTATTCCAACGGAATCTTCCACAGCCAGCCTGGACAAGGGACCCCACGTTGCTCCGCCTCCGGTGCCAACTCTCGGAACCTGTCCCACTGAAAGCGAGACAGCGCATCAGCTATGACATTGTCCACCCCCGGAAGGTGCACCGCATACACAAACACATTGAGCTGCAAACATCTCAACACCAGATGGCACAGAAGACGCACCACCGGGGGGGAAGATGCCGACACTTTGTTGATGACTTGTACTACCCCCAGGTTGTCCCCATGAAAATGCACTTTCAGATCCCTGAAACACGCCCCCCACAACTCCACCGCCAGCACCACCGGGAACAGTTCCAACAGAACCAAATTCTTGGTGAAACCAGCGTCTATCCAGGACTGCAGCCATGGGCCCGCACTCCACCTGCCCTGAAAGTAAGCCCCAGAACCTGCCCCCCCCCAGCCGCATCTGTGTATAGTTCTAAATCAAAATTGCTAATAGGGCCCGACATCCATAACGCTCTCCCATTGAAAGACTCCAAGAATGAATGCCAAACCCGCAAGTCCGCCTTGTATTCTCTGCCCAAACTCACAAAGTGCGTGGGGAACCGTACCCCAGCCGTGCTAGCCGACAGCCGTCTGCTAAACACCCTGCCCATTGGCAGAATGCGGCACGCAAAATTGAGCTTTCCCAGAAGCGACTGCAAAACCCTAAGCTGCATTTTCCTTACCCCCATCATGACCTTCAGCTCAGTCTTGAGCGACTCCAATTTGTCCAATGGTAGGCGGCACTCCATGGCCTCCGAATCCAGGACAATACCCAAAAACGTGATAACCGTGCGAGGTCCCTCCGTTTTGTCAGGTGCCAATGGTATCCCAAACCTTTCTGCAACGTGCTCCAATGTGGCCAGGAGCACAGCGCAGATTCTGGATGAGGCTGGACCCACGCAAAGGAAATCGTCCAAGTAGTGAATGATTGAATTCACCCCTGACACATCCCTGACCACCCATTCTACAAACGAACTGAACTGTTCGAACAATGCACACGATATGGAGCATCCCATAGGCAAGCACTTATCCACATAGAACTCATTGTCCCACTGACATCCCAGGAGGTGAAAACTAGATTGTTGCCGGTTCACCCGGATAAACGCCGCCTCTATGTCTGTTCTTGCCATCAGCGCCCCCTGGCCATACCGGCGAACCCACCCCACCGCAGCATCAAAGGAAGTGTAACTGACTGTACATGCTTCCGGATCAATAGCGTCATTGACCGACCTGCCCTTCGGGAAAGACAGGTGGTGAATGAGGCGGAACTTGTTGGGCTCTTTCTTAGGTACCACCCTGAGCGGGGAGACCACCAAGTTCTCCAGGGGAGGGGACCGGAACGGACCCCCCATACGGCCCAAAGCAACCTCCTTGCGCAGCTTTTCCGCGACCACCGCAGGTTGCTGCAAGGCCGATCGCAGATTGCGTGCGATCGGGGGAATAACCTGCAAAGAACATGGAATGCAAAACCCCTCTGAAAACCCTTGCTCCAACAACCTTGCCGCCCTCTTGTCCGGATACCTTTTTTGCCCAGAGTCCCCGGCCCGCCCCTTACCTCGCTTAAAGCATCTAGCATGTGTATGGGAGCCTCCGCAACCGGAGCACTCATGCTTGAAACGACAGGACCCCCCAAACTTGCAGGAGCCCTCATTATATTGCCAGCACACCCCCTTTTGTTTCCCGACTGATTGTCCTGGGGAAGAAGTTCCATCGCCCCCCCCCTGAAAAAACTGACTAGAAGCCCTTTTCAAATTGGCTGACTAAGGATTTGATGCCCGCAAGAAACCCCTGCAGCCCGTCCGGCCGTGCACCTCCCCCATCCGGGAACGCACCCCCCCTGCCTGTCCATCATCTTGACCCCGAACTTGCACCGCAAAACCCACACCTGCAGCCGACATACCCACCTGGACACCATTCCCCTCATGGCCCCCAGCATAAACAATTGAAAGGGACTTACCGGGCTGCCTGGAAGAACTCCCACCAGCTGATCCACTCGAATCCACCGCTGCCTCCGACCGTCCGGGTCTCCGATCCTCATCCGAGCTGCACACTTCACCCTCTGACAGCACACCAGCCTGCTCCTCACCACCAGATGATGGCTTCCAGGGACAAGTCACCTGGTGAGCTGAGGGGTCAGGACCCGATTGGTCCCACCTCCGCGCACCTGACCCGCCCACCGATTTTTTAACCGCCTTGCCTCCACGCTGTCTCTGCTCACCCGCACCGCCGTCATCACTCACTAGCACACCACCTCCCGCAGCCTCCTGCACCAGATGTCCGGCCGAGGGGGGGGGGATGCCCGGAGGCCGCGGCCACCGATGACCCTTGCAGGAGCCCCAAACCCGCCGGGGACCCCCGGGGGGCCGGGCCCGCCTGATCCGACTCCACGCGCCGCGCGGGCCTATCGGCCACACCGGAACTCCCGGTGCGGCCCCCCGCCGAGCTCCGCACTTGAGGGGGATTCCTTCCGGCACCCCCCGCCCTGGGCAATGCGGCGCGCTTAGCCGGGGGGCCCGAAGGGGCCCTAGGGGGACTCCCAATCTGCCGCTGAGCTCTCGGGGAGGGGCCCGGTGAGTAGCGCTCCGGGGGTCTAGACCTCCGAGCTCGCCCAGCCTCTCTCCCCGCGGTACCTTGTGACCCGGCCGGACTTGAAAGCATCGGCCCCAGGGTCTCCTGGAGCCAATCTTCGCCCCGGGTCACAGCCTCTGCCCGCAGTTGGGCCAGCAGCTTCTCAATGGAGGACATGATGCTGTCCACAAACTTTCCCCCGCGCTGTGTTAACTCAGAGGGGCGGGGTCTTCCTTTTATCTAGCCTTCACCCCTCCCCTCTATATTACCATTAGCCAATAGTTAATACCCTCTTATTACATACTCTGTTCACTCAGTCATGCCTAGCCCTGCGCCTATGGCATTCTGTCTTTTTGCTCCGGGCTTTTCTATCTGATTGTACAATCTTTAAATAAAATATGCAGGCCCTTACACTATATAATTGTTGGCAGATCAAAAGCGGATTGTACAAGAAAATTGTGTAGTGTATGGTCACCTTAAAGGTTGCTTTCACACTGAGGTGCTTTGCAGGCACCATAGCGCTAAAAATAGCGCCTGTAAAGAGCCTCTCCTCTCACTCCAATTTGAAAGTCCAAGAGCTTTCACACTGGAGCCGTGCGCTGGCAGGACGGTAAAAAAAAGTCCTGCAAGCCGCATCTTTGAGGCGCTATAGGAGCGGTGTATACACTGCTCCTAAAGTGCCCCTGCCCATTGAAATCAATGGGCAGTGCCGCCGAACTGCTGGCAAAGTGGTGATTTGTGGGCGATTTTAACACTTTTTCAGCTGCAAGCGGGGTTAAAAGCACCCTGCTAGCGGTTGAAAAGCGCTGCAAAAAAGAAAGTAAAGCGATGCTAACAATAGCGGCGCTTTACCGCCGGCACCCCCAACGCCTCGGTGTGAAAGTAGCCAACAAGGCCCAGGCCTAGGGCAGCACTTTGCAGGGGGGCAGCACGGAAAGAGTTCCCACCGCCAGTCTTATGGGGCGGACTGGGCTAAGAGGCAAATTAGTCTAGCGGCCGCATAAAATGGCCGCACTGCTTCCGGAATGCGAGCGGCCAGCCGGCATTCCGCAACTGTGTGGGGGTTTGGGGGGCGGTGCTGCTCATTTTTACTGTCCTATCATGGACCACAAACCTTCCTCACTGTGCTATATGTTTTCTGCTGCACCATTGGCATGGTTATATCTTCTTAGTCCTCTCCATAAAATTATCAGAAATTTGTGCTTAAAGTAGAACTATAGGCAACACTTTTCATTTTGGATAGAGTAAGGGAGGGTTATAGCCCCTGCCAATTTATTTTTTACCATCCCTGTCCCATTGCAGAGATTGCCCTTCACTTCCTGCCCCATAGCCAAACAGGAAGTGAGAGGAAATCTATGCAAATTAAGGGAATCCATTGCCCCCCCCCCAGGCCCTCAGAACTAGTGTCCCCACTCGAAAATTTCAGGGCGGGTCTTAAACAGAAAGGGATGTGGCCTTGACAGGAAGGGGTGGGTCATTTTTAAATTAGGGGGTGCGCAAGTTAGTCAGGTCTAGGGCAGCACAAAACCTAAATACACCACTGGTCCTGACCTGTGAGCTTGAAACACTTTCATTAAAGTTTGTTGCCCATTGCAGTCGGTTTGCACCTAAAGTGAGCCCAGTGACTGTTGTCAGAGTAAAATATGTCCTACATCAGTAACTAAAAAAAAAAAAATGTCATTGCTGTAACTAAAGTAAATCCCATTGTTGGTGTCAGATCCTCCTCTCCCTGCAGTCTTCCACTGACCACATTGATGGAGGCTAAGAGGCTGTATCACTCTGGAGTCACTCTGTATACCCACTTCAACCCCGGGATTTTTTTACCACCTTAATACCAGGCCTACTCTGGCATTTCTCTCCTACATGTACAAATCATCATTCTTTTGCTAGAAAATTACTCAGAACCCCCAAATATTATATATGTTTTTTTAGCAGACACCCTAGGGAATAAAATGACAGTCTTTTTTTCTTGCACGGTATTTGCGCAATAATTTTTCAAACGCCTTTTTTTGGGAAAAAAAAATGGTTTCAATAATTAAAAAATAACAAAACAGTAAAGTTAGCCCAATTTTGGGGGAAAATATGAAAGATGATGTTACGCCGAGTAAATAGATACCTAACATGTCACGCTTTAAAATTGCGCACACTCATGGAATGGCGCCAAACTTCGGTACTTCAAAATCTCCATAGGCGACGCTTTAATTTTTTTTACAGTTTACCAGGTTAGAGTTACAGAGGATGTCTGATGCTAGAATTGTTGCATGCGCTCTAATGCACGCGGCGATACCTCACATATGTGGTTTGAACGGCGTTTACATATGTGGATGGGACTTACGTGTGCGTTCGCTTCTGATCGCGAGCTACTGGGGACAGGGGCGTTTTAACTTTTTTTTTTATTATTTATTTTACTTTTTTTTTTTTTTTTTTACACTTATTTTACTTTTTTTTTTTTTTATCACTTTTATTCCTATTACAAGGAATGTAAACATCCTTTGTAATAGGAATGGTGTGTGACAGGTCCTCTTTATGGAGAGATGCGGGGTCAATAAGACCCCACATCTCTCCTCTAGGCTGGAAAGCATGAGATCGTGATTTTTTTTTCACTGATCTCATACTTACTAGCCGCAATGGCAGCTTTGTTTACATCTGAGGACCCGGGCGTGACGTCATCACATCGCGCCCGGACCTCCGACGATCATAGAGATGACTGGTGACCATCTGGTCACCAGTCATCTCTATGCTCGTCACGTGACCCAACAACGACGCCGGAAGATTCGCTCCGGGTCCCCAAGAAGCACCGGATGGCGGCGGGAGGGGGGGAATGTCCCCTCCCGCCGCCTATAAGAACGATCAAGTGGCGGAACCGCCGCTATGATCATTCTTATGGTCCACAGAATCGCCGGCACAACAAAAGGATATCTGAATCATGCCTCTAGCTGCAGGCATCATTCAGGTATCCCCCCACAAAGCCGAGGACGTCATATGACGCCCACCCAGGATGGGAGATCCCATCTGTGGACGTCATATGACCATGGCTGGGTAGGGAAGTGGATACAGAAGGGGGATGATGTGTATCACTGCAATAATGCCACAAAACTACACCTATGCAGACACATAGCAATACAGATCCCCAGACATTTCCATGCAGCCACCCCTCCTCTCCCCCTTCACATTAGGCATTTGCATAACCACACATGGAAACAGACCTGCTGAACTTCCATGCAGACTCTGCCATTCTCTGCTACACATGGGGAAGGGGGCGTGGCTGAGCTGAGCCTGAGGGGGGAGTGTCTCTCTTTCCTCAGTGAGCACAGACACAGGGGAGGAGTGTTCAGGGGACCCCCAGCGGCGGTGAGTGGAAATACAGAGCAGCTCCACGGACTGACATGATCTCACCTCTCCCTCATCCTCTCTCCTCTGCAGCGGGGAAGAAGGGGGGGGTGCCGCGGCGCGCCGCCGCCCCTGCATCCACTGCCGCCCTGAGGCCTGGCCTCGGTGGCCTTGTGGGGAATCTGGCCCTGCCTATCACGGGTCAGCTCTGCCCCCTCCAGGACAGCCTCTTAACTGACTGAGGGTAACAGCCACACTTTATAGGCTAGTGTTTATTTTTTTCATCCTGGGTACCTGATTTTAGTAAAAAAAAAAAAACCTTTGCTTTTACCTTTTAGCATTATGTTTCTACTTAGATTCAACCTCTCCTGGGTCAGAAGACCCCTCATAAGGGCTGAAAATCTCCCTTAAAGTGGGGTTTTTAGGTGCAGGGATTTGTGAATGGCAGTATAAAATAAGCACACAAGCATAGAAGATATTCTCTCTTCCAGGGCCCCTATGCCAGTTCAGGATGAAGATTCGGCTCAGGCGTTGTCTGGCAAATTAGTACGTTCATCTTGCCTCAAAGAGTTGTCACGCGATAGGGCTGCACCGTGCGGCAGGTTAAGTCATAAATTAGAAGCGATGTGAAAAAGAGGATGCGGGGTGCGTCAAAAAAAGAATCCAGGAGGCAGTATGTGGTCTTGTCCTCTTCAGATGACTTGGAACCTGGAGCTTTGGCCAGGGTTGGTTCGGTTGAGCGCAGTATAGTGTGTTCTTTGAGCTTGGATGAGCATCAGGAATCAATTTTTTTTTTACTTTACTTTACTGCCACCACTGAATAGAGAACTAAAGAAAAGTATGAAGTGGCAAGATGAAAGCTCTCCACCTAAGAAGCAGCACAAACACTAACTAACAGAATTGTTTGAATGGGGTAGGCCTGATAAGAAATGAATCTTCAATGTTCATAATAGAACATCTAAATTATATCTATTCCGGGAAAAAGTTACCGACTTGTGGGACTCTGTAAGGAGGCGTCCACCTTAGGTATAAAGGCTGGTCCATCAGATTACTCTTCCGCTGGAAGATTCAGTATCGTTGAAGGACCCCAAAGACCGTAGATCAGATAGGATTTATTCTGTGATGTGAGCAGCTTGCAGGCCATCCATACCTTTGACTTCTATCATGATGGCCCTAAGAGTTTGGGTAGTGGATTTGGAGTCCTGGTCTTCGAGAGAAGTAGGTAATAGGACTGGGCGGAGACACCTTCATAAGGAGTGGAGACGAACCATCACCCTCAAGTGGGAGCAAGGCTAGCTCTTTTTCCGCCAAAGCCTCTGTGAAAAGTCAATGATGCCTGGGTTCTGAACATTTTCCCAAGAAGGTACTATTTTTAGAGTTTGCGAGAAAACCCCCTCAAGCCTAGATTTTAGTATTAAAATTGTAGTGCCGCTTAGGCCCCTTTCACACTGAGGCGTTGAAAAAACGCAAAAAAATTATGAGTTTTTTTACTGCGATTTTACCGCGTTTTTACCACGTTTGCGGTAAAAATAGCGCTAACGCATATGCGTTTTTACGGTAAAAAGGATTATTTGGCATCCCACAATCCTCCAACAGTTTCTGGGTGTTTTTACCGCGTTTTTACAGCGGTACTCATTCATTTCAATGGGGATAGGCGTTTTTACAGCGCTATTTTATGCGCCCCAAAGATGCTCCAAAAAAACTGTTTGCAAGATTTTTTCCAACACACAGCCAGCACAACGCCTCAGTGTGAAAGCCCTCAGGGCTTTCACATTGAGAATGATGGGGTAGGATTATTTCAGGCATTTTTACAGTGCTGTTTTTACCGCGAAAACGCGGTAAAAACGCCTCAGTGTGAAAGGGGCCTAACAAGGGAATTGTTAGGGGCTCAAGCCATTCTGCCAGTTCCAAGGTGGAAGCAGGGAGAATGAGTTTATTCTCCTCTGTTTCTGGTCTTAAAATCCTCGGGAGGCTTCAGACCCGTTTTGGGTCTAAACTACCTCAGCTCCTTCATGAGGGTCCCCCCTTTCAAAATGTAATCGTTAAAACTATCATTTCTATTGTGACAGTAAAAGATCGGATGGCCTTTATTGACCTGGCAGGCGTTTATCTTCACCACTTCCTTAGGTTTTCAGTAGAAGGATTGCACTTCCAGTTTCAGTGCCTGCTATTTGGGCTTTGCACGGCCCCAAGGACATTTTCAAAGATGTTGTCAGCCATCGTAGCAACCCTGAAGCCGCGTACACACGACCGAGTTTCTCGGCAAGAACCAGCAAGAAACTTGCTGGCAGAGCTTTCTTGCCGAGTAAATCGGTCGTTTGTACGCGGCTATCAGGTTTCTCGTCAAGAAAACCGACAAGAATCTCGACGAGAAAAATAGAGAACCTGCTCTCTATTTTCTCGTCAGCATGTTTCTCGACAAGAAAAGTGTGTGTGTGTACACTTACCTGTCGCCGTGGAAACCCGCACATGCTCGAAATGACTTTGACGCATGCGCGGTAGCTTCCTAGGCATAGGTAGGGTGTAGCAAGATGGCGGCGACGGCATCGAATGTGACGAGCGCACGCTCGTCGTAGTCGATGACGTCACCGTGTTCGCTCCATTCAAAGAACCGCGGGTTCTTTGAATCGAGCGTGTGTACACTCGGCCGGGACAAGTTTCTTGTCCAAGAATCTCGTCAAGAAAAACGACAAGTTTTTTTATGACAAGATTCTCGGCCGTGTGTACGAGGCCTAAGAATTAAGAGCATCCAGATCTTTCACTATCTTGACGACATTCTTCTGTTTGCCCTGTCGAGATCTCTTCTCCAGGAGCATGTGGCCCTCACCGGCAAAACACTCAAAAGATTCGGGTGGATGATCAATTACCAGAAAAGTCATGTACAGCTGTCGCAGGTCCTAGAATATCTTGAGGTCCAGTTCAATTCAGCTTTAAGCCAGTTTCTTCTTCCTCATAGGAAGGTCCAGGAAGTCCAGAGTTGGACAAGACAGGTGGTCTCGAGTCTTTTTGTGACAGCAAGACAGTGCATGCAGTTCTTGGGTCTCTTGTCCTCCACGATTCCTGTGGTTCAATAGGCCAGGTGGCAGAGGCGGAAGTTTCAGTTTAGCTTCCTCAGCCAATGGGATCGGCACTCGTTGTCACAGAACATTTTCATTCCAGCCCCGATACTCCAGTCACTGACCTGGTGAACAGTGTCTCGCAACTTATCGTATGGAATTATTCTGGCCTCTCCAGACCCAATAGTGGTAACTACAGATGCCAACCATACTGCTTGGTACTTCACGACAGGATTGTGCTAAGACCGGTGCCTAACTTTCTTCCAAAAGTTTCTATCTCATTTCATAGAATTAGGAGTCAGTCCTTTCAGCCTTTTCAGAAGATGCCCAGGAGACCAAAGAAGGGGTTGGCTGTTGCTCATGTTTTTCTGGATCGTCAAAATTATACAAATGGCTTGCCAATCTCTGGGCCTTCCACTGCCTTTCAACGTGAGGCATGGAGCCTCATGGGTGGCATACGCTAAAGTTTCAGCTGAGGTGGTATGCAGAGCAGCTAGCTGCAGTGCAGCTGATGCTTGTATCCACCACTTTAGGGTGAATGTGGATCTGCCACCCACAGGCATTCGGTTCTACGGTCCTTGTGGCGGCTGTCGGTCATTAAATTGAATTGTTTAGCAGCATTGAGACTCTGTGTTTTCCTTTCCTTCCAATTTGCAGTGATTTCCCTTCCTTTTTGATGGGCATTGCTTGTTACATCCCGTAGTAGGCTGACAAGAGGAGGTCCAGCAATAAGGAAAATTGTTTGCCTACTTAACATAGTTTTTTTTTCCTGGATCCTCCTTATGTCAGCCGGGGATTTCCCACCCAGATTTCATCCCGAAGTGGGACATTACAACACTGACTAAGGGTAACAGCCTCACTTTATAAGCTAGTTAAGAGGGTGTCCTAAAGGGGTCAGAAGGGGCGGAGCTGACAAGTGGTAGGCTGACATGAGGAGAGGCCAAGAAAGGAACATTATGATAAGGCAAACAATTTCCCCTGATATACAGTATATATATATATATATATATATATATATATATATCTCACATACATACAAGACACCTCCAAAGAGGAGAACTATAGTGTGTATGTCAAAAGTGGGCTCACACCTACAGTAGCAGCCATGAGCTTGTTTCTCTTTCTAATCAGCAGGCTTAGTTCTTTACTGTAAAAAAGTGATCTATGGATCTGAACGATTACTTTTGTTTGGGTCATGGCAGAGACAGCCTTGTATTCAGTGAAGAATACAAGACGATATCTGAATGGAGGAGTTGAAAAGCAAATGCCCCCACCCCATCATCACTGCATTATGCAGAAGGGTGACACCTGTACTACCAGATTAAGCTCTGCAGTCTTTGTGGCATTTGAGCCAAAACACTTAAGCCTCGTACACACGGCCGAGAATCTGGTCAGGAAAAAACAAGTTGTTTTTCCTGACAAGATTCTTGACAATAATCTTGTCCCGCCGAGTGTACACACGCTCGATTCAAAAGAACCGCCGTTCTTTTGAAAGGAACGAACGCGGTGACGTCATCGACTATGACGAGCATGCACTCATCACATTCGATGCCGCTGCCATCTTGCTACACCCTACCTATGGCTAGGAAGCTACCACGTATGCGTCAAAGTCATTTTGAGCATGCGCGGGTTTCCACGGTGACAGGTAAGCGTACACACTCTCGGGTTTCTCGTCGGGAAACAGGCTGACGAGAATCTCGACGAGAAAATAGAGAGCAGGTTCTCTATTTTTCTCGTCGAGATTCTGGCCAGTTTTCCTGACGAGAAACCTGAAAGCCTCGTACACACGGCCGGTTTTCTCGGCAAGAAAGCTCTCCCGGCAGTTTTCTTGTCATTTCTTGACGAGAAAACCGGCCGTGTGTATGAGGCTTTAGACCCAAATGTAACAATGGTTTGTAGCACACTCCTAGTGTAGAGTAGGCTACTTGGTAAATTCAGTTTGGTTCCCCTGTAATCAGAGGAGCAGAGGTTGATTATTTAGGGCTGCTCAGTGTTTCACAAGGTGCTGCCTTGTCACTTCCCTGTCTTATAGAGGATTCTAGAATCATAGTGGGAGGAAGGATGGGACATGCAGCCTGAATATTTATCTAACTCTAGCTAATCCCTGGGGATGTGTGTCCAGTAGTGATGAGCCGAACACCCCCGGGTTCGGTTCGCACCAGAACCCGCGAACGGACCGAAAGTTCGAACGAACATTAGAACCCTATTAAATACAATGGATGCGAACGTTCGAATTCTAAAGTGCTAATTATAACAACTATTATGCATGTTATTGTCCTAAAAAGGGTTTGGGAACCCGGGTTCTGCACCAGGGGACATGTATCAATGCAAAAATAAGTTTTAAAAACGGTCGTTTTCCGGGAGCAGTCATTTTAATGATGCATAAAGTGAAAAAAAAAAAGTCAAATATTCCTTTAAATATCGTACCTGGGGGGTGTCTAAAGTATGCCTGTGAAGTGCCACGTGTTTCCCGTGTTTAGAACTGTCCCTGCACAAAATGACACTTCTAAAGGAAAAAAAAGCCATTTAAAACTGCTTGCGGCTTTAATGTAATGTCTGGTCCCGGTAATATGGATGAAAATCTTTAAGAAAAATGGCATAGCTACCCCATGACCCCCCCCCTACCCCAGCCCATTACCAGCCCCTTTGGGTCTTGTATGGATATTAAGGGGAACCCCGCACATAAAATAAAAAAGGCCCTATATACTCTGAACAGCCGTATACAGGCGGTGCATACAAGACAGGGACTGTAGGTTTGTTCTTATGTAGAATCTGTTTGTAATTTTGAACAGGTACATTGTTGAAGTGTAGCTCCAGACCAAAAATCTATTTTTAAACTTTTTGGAAAACATAGGTAAGGGTTATCACCCCTGTAACATTTGTTTTGCTGTCTGTGCCCCTGTTCAGAACATTTCACCTCACTTTCCGTCCTAATGACAACTGTTTTTGAAATGTGGTGTTTTTCTTGAAACAAGGATTGCTGATAAAGCATCAGTACAGAGGAGACACCTTTCTCCCATATTTATTCTTACAGGAGAGAATTTTCCTTCCTAGTGGTAGATTTCCTCTCACTTCCTGTTGTCTTCTTGCGTTTGCAAGTAGGAGTCGTTTGTAAGTTGGATGTTTGAAAGTAGGGACCTGCCGTATATACTCTGCAGAAATAGGCCCCTTAGTTGTTGGTGTTGGCACAACACTGTAAGCACTCACAGTTACTCTTGGTTGGTGCTGGAACGCCCTGCTGTCAACTATTATATCAGGAATTTTAATTACATATAATTGTTGAACAGTGGTAGTAAAAATTGGGCCTTTGATGGTGGTGCTGGTGCCACAACACTGTAAGCCCTGACAGTTACTCTTGGTGGGTGCAGCAATGGGCCCTGCTGTGAATTATTAGATCAAGAATTGTAATTACATGCCCCTGTTGAACAGGGGCTGAAAAATTGGGCCTTAGGCACTGGTGGCACAACACTGCAACCCTTCACAGATACTGTACTTGGAGCACAGCAATGAGCCCTGTTGCAAAGTATTGCTTCAAAAATTGTAATGACACGCCCCTGTTAAACAGGGGCTGAAAAATTGGGCCTTAGGCACTGGTGGCACAACACTGCAACTCCTCACAGATACTGTACTTGGAGCACAGCAATGAGCCCTGTTGCAAAGTATTGCTTCAAAAATTGTAATTACACGCCACTGTTAAACAGGGGCTGAAAAATTGGGCGTTAGACACTGGTGGCGGCACCCATAAACAAAAATGATCTTCCAAGCTATCATCATCAATCGTACCATTGAGGACTCGGAGGAGGAGGATAGCCAGTCAACATAACAGCACAGGCACTCAGCATCAGCATCAGTCTTGAAGGGATGTGACATTTTAAAATCAATTAGTCTGTTATATCAGCATCAGGTGTGTGGTAGCTGGTGGTGATCCAAGACTGGTTCATCTTGATGAAAGTCAGTCGATCAACCGAGTCGGTGGACAGGCGCACCCTGTGATCCGTGACAAATCCTCCAGCAGCACTGAATGTGCGTTCCGAAAGAACGCTGGATGCAGGACAGGCCAGTAGCTCAATTGCATACTGTGCAAGCTCTGGCCAGTGATCCATCCTCAAGACCCAGTAAGCCAGAGGATTTTCGGTGGGGAAGGTGTCCAAGTCTGACCTTGCCCCTAGATATTCCTGCACCATGTTTATCAGACGCTGGCGATGGTTGCTGGAACCGATCATACTTTGGGGCTGCGGACTAAAGAATTGTCTGAACGCATCGGTCAGACGGCCACCTTCCCCACCGCTCCTTCTTTGACTGGCCGAAGCCTCAGCAACTCGTTGTCCAGGACCAGGAGTTTGCAACCTCCCAGTCTCTGGGAACGCGTTGCACAGACCTTTCTGCAAGGCCTCCCGGAGTTGTCTCATCCTCTGCTCCCTCTGCGACGGTAACATAAGGTCCGCAACCTTACCCTTGTACCGTGGATCAAGGAGAGTGGCCAGCCAGTAATGGTCCCTCTCCTTGATCCGAAGAATACGAGGATCCTTCCGCAGACTTTGCAGGATCAGGGAGGCCATGCAGCGTAGGTTTGCTGAGGCATTCGCTCCGGAGTCCTCTGGGTCACTAAGGACGACATGATCCGCAGCCACCTCCTCCCAGCCACGTACAAGTCCACTGGTTTCTTGGGACTGTAAATCATCCCTAAAAGACTGCTGCTGATGATGCTGAGTGCCAGCCTCCACCTCCATGCTGACACAATCCTCCTCCTCCTCCTCCTCCTCCTCCTCCTCCTCCTCTTCCTGTGCGATGGGTGGGACAGAAGGAACACTGTCTGGGTAAAGGGGGCCTTGAGAGGCAAGGAAGTCCTCCTCTTCCTGCCTCTGTTCTGCCTCAAGTGCCCTGTCCATTATTCCACGCAGCGTGTGCTCCAACAGGTGGACAAGAGGTACAGTGTCACTGATGCATGCACTGTCACTGCTCACCATCCTCGTGGCCTCCTCAAATGGTGCCAGGACAGTGCATGCATCCCTGATCATGCCCCACTGGCGTGGAGAAAAAAAACCAAGCTCCCCTGACCCTGTCCTGGTGCCGTAGTCGCACAGGTACTCATTGATGGCCCTCTGCTGCGTGTGCAGCCGCTGCAGCATGGCCAACGTTGAGTTCCACCTGGTGGGCATGTCACATATAAGGCGGTTCTTGGGCAGGTTCAACTCCTTTTGCAGCTCAGCCAGGCGAGCACTGGCATTATAAGATCTGCGGAAATGCACACAGACTTTCCTGGCCTGCCTCAGGACATCCTGTAAGCCCGGGTACCTGCCCAAGAAGCGCTGCACCACCAGGTTAAGGACGTGAGCCACACAGGGCACATGGGTCAGTTGTCCCTGTCGGAGGGCGGAGAGGAGGTTGGTGCCATTGTCGCAAACCACCATTCCTGGCTTAAGCTGGCGTGGCGTCAACCACCTCTCGGCCTGGCCCTGCAGAGCAGACAGGACCTCTGCCCCAGTGTGGCTTCTGTCCCCCAAACACACCAGCGCAAGCACGGCATGGCATCTTTTTGCCTGCGTACTTGCGTAGCCCCGTGAACGGCTACGGAGCACCGCTGGTTCATAGGACAAACCACAGGAAGAGGCCATGGAGGAAGAAGAAGAGGAGGGGGTGGAGGAGAGAGGTGTGTCACAACCAGTAGTAGCATTTTGGAGGCGTGGCGGTGGGACAACCTCCAACACTACTGCACCTTGTCCTGAATCCTTCCCAGCTGCCAAAAGAGTGACCCAATGGGCCGTGAAAGAAAGGTAACGTCCCTGTCCATGCCTGCTGGACCATGAGTCAGCGGTAATATGCACCTTACCGCTGACCGCCCTGTCCAGCGAGGCCAAGACATTGCCTTCCACATGCCGGTAGAGAGCCGGAATAGCCTTCCGTGAGAAAAAGTGGCGTTTGGGAACCTGCCACTGAGGAACCGCACATTGCACAAACTCACGGAAGGGGGCCGAGTCTACCAACTGAAAAGGCAGCAGTTGAAGCGCTAGCAATTTAGCCAAGCTAGCATTCAACCGCTGGGCATGTGGATGGCTGGGAGTGAACTTCTTTCGACGGTCCAGCAGCTGGGGCAGGGAAATTTGCCTGCTAGAATCGGACGTCGGTGTACTGCTAGCAGAGTGGGCGCAAGTACTTGGCTGTGACACACCTAATTCTACACCTTCATTCCTCTCAGTGCATGTTTCAGAGAGGACTGAAGTTATAGTGGGGTTGGAGATCCCAGCTGATGCGGTGCAAGGAGAGGTCCGCTTTGTTCTTTGGTGTGGGTCTTTGAGGTAGGCTTGCCAACGAGCTGCATGGCAGGTCAACATATGTCTGGTCAGGCATGTGGTACCCAAGCGGCTGATGTTTTGGCCACGCGATATACGCTTGAGACATATGTTGCAAACAGCAGCTGTGCGATCTGATGCACTAGCCTCAAAAAAGGCCCACACCAAAGAACTTTTTGAATGACGGGCAGAGGCAGCGCCCTGCACAGGCGGAGCTCTGCGGTGTGATTCCGTCGGTGTACTGCCCTTACGCTGGCCACCAAAGGGCATCCTGCCTCGTTGGAGATGTGCCTCCTCCTCATCCTCCTCCTCCTCCTCTCTCCTATTAGGCACCCACGTGGAGTCATTGACCTCATCATCCCCTCCCTCCTCATCACTGGAGCCAATCTGGCAGTATGCTGCAGCTGCTGGAACATGACTGCCAGATTGGTGTCCTTCTTGAGCATCCCCTCTGTCTGCTCTCACGCTACTGCCTTCCTCTAGCTGGGTTTCATCATCAGACCCTTCGAAACGCTGGGCATCCTCCTGGAGCATGTACCCAACACTGTGCTGAAACAGTTCGGGGGACTCCTCAGGAGGAGGACATGGTGGGTCTAGGGAAGGAGTGACTGATGATTTGTCTGACATTGATACCAGGGAAGACGACGCTTTGGCAGCTGCTTTTCCAGTACCCTGAGCCTGGGTGAGAGAGGATGAGGAGGAGGAGGAGGGCTTGGTCATCCACTCTACCAAGTCTTCGGCATGATGTGGCTCAACATGTCCAGCTGCCGAAAAGAAGGACAAGCGTGTCCCATGGCCATGTGCTGATGACAATGCACCGCGTCCACGACCAGCACTGTTGCCCCCAGACACAGAGCCTGCTTGCCCTCTTTTATTGCCTCCTGACTGTCTGCCTCTCCTTGTTTGCCTTCCAGACATTCTAATAGATGGCCTGCAGGGAGATGGGAAAAAAGCAATAAGGGCTACCTTCAGGTGTCCTTCTCTGTCCCTTGAAACAAGGACTTTCACAGTGAAAGAAACTGACACTGTCCCTACCTAGAGTTTTCTGTCCCTAGAATAAATGTTTTTTTTAATCACAATATAGCACAAGGACAATTCACTCACTGTCCTTACAGGTCCCTGGAAACAAGGACTTGCAGAGTGAAAGAAACTGACACTGTCCCTACCTAGAGTTTTCTGTCCCTAGAATAAATGTTTTTTTTAAGCACAATATAGCACAAGGAAAATTAACTCACTGTCCTTACAGGTCCCTGGAAACAAGGACTTGCAGAGTGAAAGAAACTGACACTGTCCCTACCTAGAGTTTTCTGTCCCTAGAATAAATGTTTTTTTTAAGCACAATATAGCACAAGGACAATTAACTCACTGTCCTTACAGGTCCCTGGAAACAAGGACTTGCAGAGTGAAAAAAAAAAAACACTCTCCCTACCTAGAGTTTTCTGTCCCTAGAAAAAATGTTTTTTTTAAGCACAATATAGCACAAGGACAATTAACTCACTGTCCTTACAGGTCCCTGGAAACAAGGACTTGCAGAGTGAAAGAAAAAAAACACTCTCCCTACCTACAGTTTTCTGTCCCTAGAAAAAATGTTTTTTTTAATCACAATATAGCACAAGGAAAATTAACTCACTGTCCTTACAGGTCCCTGGAAACAAGGACTTGCAGAGTGAAAGAAACTGACACTGTCCCTACCTAGAGTTTTCTGTCCCTAGAATAAATGTTTTTTTTAAGCACAATATAGCACAAGGACAATTAACTCACTGTCCTTACAGGTCCCTGGAAACAAGGACTTGCAGAGTGAAAGAAAAAAAACACTCTCCCTACCTACAGTTTTCTGTCCCTAGAAAAAATGTTTTTTTTAATCACAATATAGCACAAGGAAAATTAACTCACTGTCCTTACAGGTCCCTGGAAACAAGGACTTGCAGAGTGAAAGAAAAAAAACACTCTCCCTACCTACAGTTTTCTGTCCCTAGAAAAAATGTTTTTTTTAATCACAATATAGCACAAGGAAAATTAACTCACTGTCCTTACAGGTCCCTGGAAACAAGGACTTGCAGAGTGAAAGAAACTGACACTGTCCCTACCTAGAGTTTTCTGTCCCTAGAATAAATGTTTTTTTTAATCACAATATAGCACAAGGAAAATTAACTCACTGTCCTTACAGGTCCCTGGAAACAAGGACTTGCAGAGTGAAAGAAACTGACACTGTCCCTACCTAGAGTTTTCTGTCCCTAGAATAAATGTTTTTTTTAATCACAATATAGCACAAGGAAAATTAACTCACTGTCCTTACAGGTCCCTGGAAACAAGGACTTGCAGAGTGAAAGAAACTGACACTGTCCCTACCTAGAGTTTTCTGTCCCTAGAATAAATGTTTTTTTTAATCACAATATAGCACAAGGAAAATTAACTCACTGTCCTTACAGGTCCCTGGAAACAAGGACTTGCAGAGTGAAAGAAACTGACACTGTCCCTACCTAGAGTTTTCTGTCCCTAGAATAAATGTTTTTTTTAATCACAATATAGCACAAGGAAAATTAACTCACTGTCCTTACAGGTCCCTGGAAACAAGGACTTGCAGAGTGAAAGAAACTGACACTGTCCCTACCTAGAGTTTTCTGTCCCTAGAATAAATGTTTTTTTTTTAAGCACAATATAGCACAAGGACAATTAACTCACTGTCCTTACAGGTCCCTGGAAACAAGGACTTGCAGAGTGAAAGAAAAAAAACACTCTCCCTACCTACAGTTTTCTGTCCCTAGAAAAAATGTTTTTTTTAATCACAATATAGCACAAGGAAAATTAACTCACTGTCCTTACAGGTCCCTGGAAACAAGGACTTGCAGAGTGAAAGAAACTGACACTGTCCCTACCTAGAGTTTTCTGTCCCTAGAATAAATGTTTTTTTTAATCACAATATAGCACAAGGACAATTAACTCACTGTCCTTACAGGTCCCTGGAAACAAGGACTTGCAGAGTGAAAGAAACTGACACTGTCCCTACCTAGAGTTTTCTGTCCCTAGAATAAATGTTTTTTTTAAGCACAATATAGCACAAGGACAATTAACTCACTGTCCTTACAGGTCCCTGGAAACAAGGACTTGCAGAGTGAAAGAAACTGACACTGTCCCTACCTAGAGTTTTCTGTCCCTAGAATAAATGTTTTTTTTAAGCACACTATAGCAGAAGCACAAAACACACTGACACTCTCCCTACCTATCCTTCTCTTTCCCTAAACTAAAGGAATCCAGGTTAAGCAAGAAAGAAATAACAGTCACTGTCCCTGCCTATGCTACTCTATCCCTGCTCCGGAACACACTACACTAGGCCGCCGTGCTGGCGGCCTTTTATAGTGTGGGGCGTGTACTAAACACCCTCAGCAATAATTGGCCACAGGCATCCTGCCTGTGGCCAATCATTGCTCTCCTCGCTGCCGGCGCTGTGATTGGCCAAGCATGCGGGGTCACAGTGCATGCTTGGCCAATCACAGCGCCTGGATGACACTGCGATGGCGTAGTGCATTGTGGGCCGTTCGCGTCACTCGAATTTGGCGCGAACGGCCCAAATCGTTCGATCTTCGTCGAACGATCGAACAGCCAATGTTCGAGTCGAACGTATGTTCGACTCGAACACGAAGCTCATCCCTAGTGTCCAGTAAGTGGGGAGCGAGCCCATAAATAGTCTGAGGCCTGGGCAGTAGAATGCAGTGTTTCTAGGTCCAGTGCTGCAGAAGGAGAACCCTGGTGAAGGATCCTAGAGAAAGTCTTCAGGAAGATACCAAGGTCCTTATCTGGGAAGCCTATTTGCAAATCTGTGTCCGGGGATCAAGTCGGGTCTGAAGAAGCTCACCGGAGAGAGCCAGGAGGAAATTAGTGGGAAAGAGTCCAGCTGTCCTATGGTGGTGTGAGTCTGCATCTCTCTCACTAGGAAGAGCCTGGTGGATGTCTGTAAGAGGCTACCAATGGTCCTGTGGGTAGATGACCCCGGTACTGAAGAATAGTGACTGTGTGTAGCTTTTAACTCTGTTAGGAGTACAGGTTACCAACTGCACAGAGATCCTGTGGGATATTCATATTTGTGAAGTGCAGCCAGAAGTTGTGGAGTCCTTAAGTTGTTCAGTTTTACAGTTTATGATTCATTTCTATTCTCCCTAACCCACGTTCATCGTACCCAATAAAAACCCCAAAAGAAACCCCTAGACTGTTCTTTGAAGCCAGTGGAAGAGTGCAGAAAATGTGGTGTGCCTGGCTGTGTGAAATGGGAACAAATTCCCCAGCGGCTCCTTAGGGGGTGCGCTACAGCCTACTAGTGTAACAAATGGGAAATGGAAGTGCTGAAATTTCTATATGGGGCATTCTGGAGATCACGTTTCCCAAAAAGAAATACCAAGCAGATATAACTGTATTGATTTTGCTTTTCTTGATCGAAATTCTGCTTTAATTGTCCTATCCATCTTACAGAGTTTGCAGTTCAAGTCAGAAGACATATACACAGCGCTAAAGAACTGACACACAACTAATTCTCAATGTAATGAACAATCTTCCCTGTGACCATATTGAAAATGCTTGCAATAAAACAAGAAGAACTATAACATTATAATATTATTGTTTTTGTTATTATTTTTACGTATGTTTCGCTGCCTGTGAATAAAGGTAATTTATTCACCATATTCATGAGTTTACTGAATATGTGTTTTTTTTTTTTTTTGGTTTAATTTTGGATAGAGTAGGGAAGGGCTAAAACCCCTGCTAAGTTATTGTTTGCCATCTATGTACCATTGGGCATTTTCTTTCACTTGCTGTCCCAAGGAGGCAACAGAAAGGTATAATCTCCTAAAGTGAGAAGAATTCCTCTTATAGACAGCTGTCCATGAAATACATGTCAGCATTGGAAGCTTTCCACTTACCTCTGGTTCTGAGGACAACGCAAAAATTTGGGAATTTTTCTAATTTTCTTACCCAGTGAAAATGGTAAGCAGTACAAACAAAGGTGTGAATCTCCCCAGTAGGAGCACAGACAGCTTTAAAAACCATGCTAAACTTGCTAATAGGGTCTAAGCCTTCACCACTCTATAGAAAACTAAACTAAACAAACAAAACAAAAACAAAAAAAAGAGATAATATAACTGGTAGTACCTACACAACTGAAGAACCCGTAGCAGGGCAGAAGCTGCCAATAGCCTTGGAGTAGCAATTGTAAATTTAGCGCTACCCCTAATGGAGCCGTTGGAAATGTGCCCAGGTTCTTTTCTCAGTAGATTACACCACAGCCAAGCACACAATCACAGTCACTCTTTGCCCGAAAACCAGTCTAGGGTTTTTTTTTTGTTGTTTTTATTTTTGGAGTAACTTGGATAGGATTGAGGGAATTGAGTGGGATACTCCAAAAAGAGAACTATGTACAGGTTGAGCACAGTGAACTTTCTGAAAAGTTGAAGCAGAAGTCCTTGCATATAGCAAACTGAGATTGACATCTAATCAAATTTTAGATAGATTAACACATGATAAATTCAGATTTCTCTCTGTGCTACTGTGCTTTGCCTATTGAGCTCTGAATTTCTGAAAGTTTTTAATTTCTCTGTAAACCTTTTTAAATGAATAGATGTCCTGGGGTTTGCAGAGGCCTCTTGGTTTTCTGTTATATGGATACATAAACTTATTCTAAATAAGCCCATTCTTATTATGAGCATTTTAAATAGAAATAGGCTTAATAGTCTAGAGCCCAACTCTAGACTAAAAATGTTTTTCTTGAAATAGTCCCCCAGGCAAAAAAGTTCACATTCATTCACTGCAGTACCTTTTTTTCCCCACAAGATGTCCACAGAAAGCTGGTTACCTTCTTCCAACTTCCAAGCAACACTTTCCTCCAGTGATACCAGACTAGGTCTTCAGCAGACAGCCCTCAGCAGCTTCAGCATCCAGACCCCCAAGGTTGTCCACACGAGGCCTCGCAAACAGCAAGCACATGGCAGCAAGCCCTCCAGGCTGGACTGATCCTCTCCAGGAAAAGACCCAGAGCCCAGTGTGTTCAGAGAATATTTACAGTCCCCCGGCATGCCATAGGGTGAACACGTGTCCCGGATTGCCCGGGACAGTCCCGCATTTTGCAGGTCTGTCCCGGGCACATTCATTCCAGGACAATACAGTGTCCCGGAATGAAACTGACACAGCCACCCCCCGGGCCAATCCGATTCCCCCAGAAAAGGCCACCACATCACCTCTTTACTCACTGACAGTACTTGTCCTGGCCGGGAATGCCTGGAGGAGCACAAACCCCGCCCCCTACTTGTGATTGGAGAAATCATAAATCCCGCCTCTTGTGTCCAATCACTGTGCTGTGATTCGTTACAGCACAAGCTGATTTTTGGGAAGGGAGGGTGTCCCTGAATGGTAGTTTGGAAATGTGGTCACCCTAGCATGCCATCAGGGCCCAGCTCTCTGGGATTGGCCAGGGCTGCATGAATATTTATTCTGCCATCTGCCTAGCTCCACACCTATGATCCAGAAAGTTCGCACAGCTTTTCTGGACAGTAGAGGGAGTAAACAGGTCTACTCAGTGTTCTTAGTTGCTGCTAGTCTCACTAGTCAAAGGCAGCTGCACAGAATACAGTGTGACAAGCTAAATCAAGACACAACTCTACAGAACACAGTGAGCCAACACCAAATCTATCTATCTAATCCTAGCAACTGTTTAGAAGGGCGCTATAGATATTTCTCTTCAAATAAGCTGGAGTATATATGAATCTGCAGGTGCCGGTGGATAATCCAGGGGGTAGGGCCATTCTGTCACTGGACGCTGCAAAGGAATTTGATAGTGTGGAGTGGCCCTACCTCTTGGAAATCCTGGCAAGGTTTGGAGTGGGGAATAAATTTATAACGTGGGTAAAGGTGCTTTATTCTAAACCCAGAGCCAGACTGCGTATTAATAAAAATCTTTCCTCTCTATTTGAGCTATATAGGAGGTACCCGACAGGGGTGCCCATTGTCCCCACTGCTGTTCGCCCTCGCGGTGGAGCCTCTGGCCATCTTGGTCCGCGGTGCCTCGGAGGTGGTGGGGTTCTGTAGGGGCCAGAGGGAAGAAAAGATATATCTCTATATGCGGATGATGCGCTTATATACCTAGGTGACACAGCCGCCTCGTTGCGAGCAGTAATGGAGATAATAGGGGACTTTGGTAGCTGTTCCATCAACTGATCTATGGGCATTAAGGTTGATTTTGACCAGTTGATGGTAAAACCTGAGAAACCTCCAGAGGGGGCAGAACAAATAGTTATAGCCAATAGCTTTAAATACCTGGGAGTGGTGGTATCCCCAGATCCGGCTGAGTATCTTCAGCTGAATCTGGGTCCATTGTTGGTTAGACAGAAAGTGAAATGTAATAGCTGGTATAAGCTTCCACTGTCAGTAATAGGACGGGCAAATTTAATAAAAATGGTATGGGCCCCGCAGCAATTGTATGTTTTCCACAATTCCCCTATGTGGATCCCAAACAAATGGTTGAAATTGATACATTGATGAGGGAATTAATATGGAAAAAAAGGCAGTCAGGATCAGTCTAGCCACACTGCAATATGGAAAGGACAGAGGACTGGCAGTACCCCATCCCAAAATGTACTTTTTGGCCTCACAGCTTCAGCAGATGGCAGGGTGGGAGCGGGAAGGAAATGAGGACCCTATATGTAAACTGGTGACAACATCTGCCCCCACATTAGAGGCGGCCTCCCATATGGAGATGGACCTGCCAAGCATACCAGGTTCGGGACCAACGTGTGTCCTCCTCAAAAGGGTATGGAGGGAGATCCGGAAAGCTCTGAAGATACCGGGTTTGTTGCCCTTTACCCCGATTTGGCACAATCAGGGATACCCAGAGGTACAGGAATTACAGGGCTTTACCCCCTGGAAAGAGAGGGGATCTGTTTTTTTGCACAGCTATATGAGCGGAAGGTGTTGAAGACGTATGAACAGCTGTGTAGGGAATTCCAGTTAAACCCCAGGAGCTTTTATCAAGATCTCCAGCTTCGTCACGCGCTGCAGGCACAACAAATAACACACCCTTTGACAGTGTCATCATCACCTTTGTTGAAAGAAGTTTTAGGGGCGGACACTAGGAAAGGACTAACATCAAAAATATATAGGGAATTATTGTCCTCAGTTCAGGACCATGCCTCTCTAAGATGCCGAAGTAAATGGGTGGAAGATATAGGGGAGATAGATGGGAACCAGTGTGAAATGGCCCTTGAATCTATTCCTGCGGTATTGGTATCCCATAGATTGTCACAATTATTTATTTTGCATAGGGCAAATAGAACATCAGTGCAGTTATATAGATAGGGAAAAAGAGACTCCCCAAAATGTAAAGTACATAAGGGGGACTTTATACACCTAATCTGGAAGTGTCCAAAACTACACAGATACTGGGAGGAAGTCTCCCAGTGCATTACTAGATTAGCACAGGTACCTGTCCCTCTAAGCCCTTTAGTGTACTTGCTTGGAGCCATTGATGTAGAAATGTTCCCAAGATGAATGTACTACATGTTAACTAGACTGATGTATCTAGCCGGAAAACTCATTGCAAAATACTGGATGGCACCAGCGGTACCCACGGGGAAGCAGTGGATTTCCTATGTAAATTCCCTGCTTCTTAGAGAGCGATTGACGTACAGTCGTAGGAGAGAAGTGGGTAAATTTGATACTATATGGCAACCATGGCTGAGGGATGTTGACCTTGCGCCATCCCAACTGGTAGTGGAAAGACTCCAGATATAGAGACCTTGGGGGGTTGTAGGGGAGGGAGGGGCAGAGGGGAGAGGAAAAGAATGGCCTGAATGAGTAAAGGTTGAACATTTAGATAGGAGAGAACACCGGTGGTGGAAGAAATGAGCTTCGAGTTTGAGTCAAACTCATGTTCGACTCGAACATTGCCTGTTCGCCCGTTCACCGAAGAGCGAACAAATTGGGGTGTTAGCGGCAAATTCAAAAAGTCTATGGGAGAAATCTAAAGTGCTAATTATAAAGGCTTATATGCAAGTTATTGTCATAAAAAGTGTTTGGGGACCCGGGTCCTGCCCCAGGGAACATGTATCAATGCAAAAATCTTTTTTTAAAAACTGACGTTTTTTTTGGGAGCAGTGATTTTAATAATGCTTAAAGTGAAACAATAAAAGTGAAAAATTCCTTTAAATTTCGTACCTGGGGGGTGTGTATGATATGCATGTAAAGTGGCGCATGTTTCCCGTGCTTAGAACTGTCCCTGCACAAAGTGTCATTTTTGAAGGAAAGAAAGTCATTTAAAACTCACTCGCGGCTATTAATGAATTGTCAGCTCCCGGCAATACATACAAAAGTCATTGACCAAAAAAAAAAAAAAAAGCGTGGGGGTTCCCCAGAATTCAATTACCAGGCCCTTCAGGTCTGGAATGGATATTAAGGGGAACCCCACCGCAAATTTAAAAAAAAATGCGTGGAGTTCCCCCAAATATCCATACCAGGCCCTTGAGATCTGGCATGGATTTTAAGGGGAACTCCACCCCAATTTTTTTTTTTAATGGCGTGGAGTCCCCCCAAAAATCCATACCAGACCCTTATCCGAGCACGCAACCTGGCCGGCCGCAGGGGAAAAGGGGGGGACGAGAGAGCGGCCCCCCCTCCCTCCTGAACCGTACCAGGCCACATGCCCTCAACATGGGGAGGATGTCCCCATGTTGATGGGGACAAGGGCCTCATCCCCACAACCCTTGCCCGGTGGTTGTGGGGGTCTGCGGGCAGGGGGCTTATCAGAATCTGGAAGACCCCTTTAACAAAGGGGACCCCCAGATCCCGCCCCCCCTATGTGAATTGGTAAGGGGTACATTGTACCCCTACCATTTCACGAAGAAAGTGTAAAAAAAAACAAAAAAAAAAAACACACAAACACCTTGAAAAAGTCCTTTATTAAAAAAAAAAAAAAAAAAAAAAACATTCCAGCGGAGAAATCCAGTGTCCCACGGCGATCCGATGTCCAGCGCTGTTCGTCATTGGCTGAGCCTGAGCGGACCTGATGGGGAACTTCCTCCGCAGTCTATTACATGTATAGACCCGCCCCTTCTAAAGTTCCCCATCAGGTCCGCTCAGCCAATGACTCGGTGTAAGGCTGAGGACTTGATGCGGAACATGAGAAGGGGCAGGTCTATACATGTATTACAAAGTGAGAGAAGTTCCCCATCAGGTCCGCCCCCTCGGTATGTCGGACCCCGCCTACGTCATTGGCCTGAGCGTGTAACTTCCTTCACTGTGTAATTGACGTAGGCGGGGTCTGACACACCGAGGGGGCGGACCTGATGGGGAACTTCCTTCACTGTGTAATACATGTATAGACTCTATACATTTATTACGCAGTGAAGGAAGTTCCCCATCAGGTCTGCCCCCTCGGTATGTCAAATCCCGCCTACGTCATTGGCCTGAGCGGGAAACTTCCTTCACTGTATAAATTTAAATTACACATTTTTGCATTGATACATGTCCCCTGGGGCAGGACCCGGGTCCCCAAACACTTTTTAGGACAATACCTTGCATATAAACCTTTATAATTAGCACTTTAGATTTTGAATGTTCGAATCCATTGTATTTAATAGGGTTCTAAAGTTCACACGAACATTCTGTCTGTTCGCAGGTTCTGGTGCGAACCGAACAGGGGGGTGTTCGGCTCATCCCTGGTGGTGATCAGATATTAGGAGGCATAGGTGATGGATGTAGTTAGGAGGAGGTGGAAAGGGAGAAAAAGGGAAAAGAGGATATAGTTGTATGATACAGATGCAAATACACAAAGATTGACACAAAACATTATATGGATGTATGATAAGACATGTTTTTTTTCTATGTGTAATGTCTCACTGAACAAAATGCACGAATTGTATGTATTATGAGAATAATTTTTTAAAATAAAAAAGTTTTTGGATTCAAATAAGCTGGAGCAATTGGCTTCTTTTCCTATGTATCTGTTCACTCTGTAGCGGGGTGGCTGTGAAACAAAATTAACCACTTCATCCCCGGACCATTTGGCTGGCCAAAGACCAGGCCACATTTTGCGATTCGGCACTGCGTCGTTTTTTAAATGACAACAAGTCGTGTGACGTGGCTCCCAAACAAAATTGACGTTCTTTTTTTCCCACAAATAGAGCTTTCTTTTGGTGGTATTTGATCACCTCTGAATTTTTTTTTTTTTTGCTATAAACAAAAATAGAGCGACAATCCCCCAAAAATATATAAAAACATTTTTTTTTTCCTCAGTTTAGGACGATACGTATTCTTCTACATATTTTTGGTAAAAAAAAAATCGAAATAAGCATTTATTGATTGGTTTGCACAAAAATTATAGCGTCTACAAAATAGGGGATAGTTTTATGGCATTTTTATTAATAATTTTGTTTTACTAGTAATGGCAGCGATCAGCGATTTTTATCGTGACTGCGACATTACCATTTTGGGTCCATTGTCATTTTTACAGCGATCAGTGCTATAAAAATGCACCGATTACTGTAAAAATGACACCGGCAGTGAAGGGATTAAGTGTGACTTAGGGAGTGATTCTAACTGTTAGGGGGCATGGCTTGCCGTGACACATCACTGATCGCTGTTCCCGATGACAGGGAACAGATGATCAGTGACATGTCACTAGGGAGAATGGAGAGATGTTGTGTTTACACTGACATCTCTCCGCTCTTCAGCTCCATGACGCGATCGCGGGACACCGGCAGACATAGAGTCCGCGGGTCCCGCGGGCATTGTCACGGAGCTCGCGGCAGGGTCCCGAGCGACCACACGGCGGCAAATTAAAGGGGAAGTGTATATATTCGCCAATTTGCCTGTCCGTGCCATTCTGTCAATGTAAATGTTCGTGCAGCGGTCGGCAAGTGGTTAAAATGACAGGAAAAGTAGTTGATGGGATATATGTTTTTACTCCACGGATTCTTTGCTGGTATTATCTTAGATTATAAATCTGAGACTTCAGGGTAAAGAAGGATAGTTCTTTACCCTGTGTTGGTAAAGTCCGTTCCAGGGCTGGCTTTATTGAGAGTCTGATAGAGCTCTGGGTGGGACAGACTCCCAAGTCCGTGGATCGCAGTTTAATGTTTTCCATTCAGATTTTGATTAAGTCAGCTGGTCCTAGCTCTCAGTGAGAGAGTGTGGGTCTCCATGTGAGGAGGCAACCTGGAGCATGGCTTCTTATACCTGATTTTGAATATAAGTGTAGCGACCTCACCCCATCTCCTTTGTCTAGGGGTATGTCATACGACAGGGTGAGATGCGCTATGGCCCATGTCCTCCCCATAGCTGTGGGTGAGGTGAAGGCCAGTACCAGATATTTCCTCAGGCCTATGTGCTTCTGTAAAGGATTAAGTCCTGCTGTGCCAACACTTCCCTCTGCTTACATTAACCAGAGTTCCACACACCGATCACAGTCCAACTCTTGTTTTATTGCATATCTCACAATTAGTGATGAGCCGAACACCCCCGGGTTCGGTTCGCACCAGAACCCGCGAACGGACCGAAAGTTCGCGCGAACATTAGAACCCTATTAAATACAATGGATGCGAACGTTCGGATTCTAAAGTGCTAATTATAACGACTATTATCCATGTTATTGTCCGAAACAGAGTTTGGGAACCCGGCTTCTGCACCAGGGGACATGTATCAATGCAAAAAGAAGTTTTAAAAACGGACGTTTTCCAGGAGCAGTCATTTTAATGATGCATAAAGTGAAAAAAAAGTCAAATATTCCTTTAAATATTGTACCTGGAGGGTGTCTAAAGTATGCCTGTGAAGTGCCACGTGTTTCCCGTGTTTAGAAATGTTATTTTGTGCAGGGACAGTTCTAAAGGGAAAAAAGTCATTTAAAACTGCTTGCGGCTTTAATGCAATGTCTGGTCCCGGTAATATGGATGAAAATATTTAAGAAAAATGGCATAGCTACCCCATCAACCCCCCCCCCCCCTACCCCATTACCAGCCCCTTTGGGTCTTGTATGGATATTAAGGGGAACCCCGCACATAAAATAAAAAAGGCCCTATATAGGCGGTGCATACAAGACAGGGACTGTAGGTTTGTTCTTATGTAGAATCTGTTTGTAATTTTGACTCCTCCTCCTCCTCCTCCTCCTCCTCCTCCTCCTCCTCCTCCTCCTCCTCCCTCCTCCTCCGTCCTCCTCCTCCGTCCTCCTCCTCCGTCCTCCTCCTCCGTCCTCCTCCTCCGTCCTCCTCCTCCGTCCTCCTCCTCCGTCCTCCGTCCTCCGTCCTCCTCCTCCTCCTCCTCCTCCGTCCTCCTCCTCCTCCTCCTCCGTCCTCCTCCTCCTCCTCCTCCTCCTCCGCCTCCGTCCTCCTCCTCCTCCTCCTCCTCCGTCCTCCGTCCTCCTCCTCCGTCCTCCTCCTCCTCCGTCCTCCTCCTCCTCCGTCCTCCTCCTCCGTCCTCCTCCTCCGTCCTCCTCCTCCTCCTCCGTCCTCCTCCTCCTCCTCCTCCTCCTCCGTCCTCCGTCCTCCTCCTCCTCCGTCCTCCTCCTCCTCCGTCCTCCTCCTCCTCCTCCGTCCTCCTCCTCCTCCTCCGTCCTCCTCCTCCTCCTCCGTCCTCCTCCGTCCTCCTCCTCCTCCTCCTCCGTCCTCCTCCTCCTCCTCCGTCCTCCTCCTCCTCCTCCGTCCTCCTCCGTCCTCCTCCTCCTCCTCCTCCGTCCTCCTCCTCCTCCTCCTCCGTCCTCCTCCTCCTCCTCCTCCCTGAGAGGCAAGGAAGTCCTCCTCCTCCTCCTCCTCCCTGAGAGGCAAGGAAGTCCTCCTCCTCCTCCTCCTCCCTGAGAGGCAAGGAAGTCCTCCTCTTCCTGCCTCTGTTCTGCCTCAAGTGCCCTGTCCATTATTCCACGCAGCGTGTGCTCCAACAGGTGGACAAGAGGTACAGTGTCACTGATGCATGCACTGTCACTGCTCACCATCCTCGTGGCCTCCTCAAATGGTACCAGGACAGTGCATGCATCCCTGATCATGCCCCACTGGCGTGGTGAAAAAAAACCAAGCTCCCCTGACCCTGTCCTGGTGCCGTAGTCACACAGGTACTCATTGATGGCCCTCGGCCATGCTGCAGCGGCTGCACACGCAGCAAACGTTGAGTTCCACCTGGTGGGCATGTCACATATAAGGCGGTTCTTGGGCAGGTTCAACTCCTTTTGAAGCTCAGCCAGGCGAGCACTGGCATTATAAGATCTGCGGAAATGCACACAGACTTTCCTGGCCTGCCTCAGGACATCCTGTAAGCCCGGGTACCTGCCCAAGAACCGCTGCACCACCAGGTTAAGGACGTGAGCCATACAGGGCACATGGGTCAGTTGTCCCTGTCGGAGGGTGGAGAGGAGGTTGGTGCCATTGTCGCAAACCACCATTCCTGGCTTAAGCTGGTGTGGCGTCAACCACCTCTCGGCCTGCCCCTGCAGAGCAGACAGGACCTCTGCCCCAGTGTGGCTCCTGTCCCCCAAACACACCAGCCGCAAGCACGGCATGGCATCTTTTTGCCTGCGTACTTGCGTAGCCCCTTGAACGCCTACGGAGCACCACTGGTTCCAAGGACAAACCACAGGAAGAGGCCATGGAGGAAGAAGAAGAGGAGGGGGTGGAGGAGAGAGGTGTGTCACAACCAGTAGTAGCATTTTGGAGGCGTGGCGGTGGAACAACCTCCAACACTACTGCACCTTGTCCTGCATCCTTCCCAGCTGCCAAAAGAGTGACCCAATGGGCCGTGAAAGAAAGGTAACGTCCCTGTCCATGCCTGCTGGACCATGAGTCAGCGGTAATATGCACCTTACCGCTGACCGCCCTGTCCAGCGAGGCATGGACATTGCCTTCCACATGCCTGTAGAGAGCCGGAATCGCCTTCCGTGAGAAAAAGTGGCGTTTGGGAACCTGCCACTGAGGAACCGCACATTGCACAAACTCACGGAAGGGGGCCGAGTCTACCAACTGAAAAGGCAGCAGTTGAAGCGCTAGCAATTTAGCCAAGCTGGCATTCAACCGCTGGGCATGTGGATGGCTGGGAGTGAATTCTTTCGACGGTCCAGCAGCTGGGGCAGGGAAATTTGCCTGCTAGAATCGGACGTTGGTGTACTGCTAGCAGAGTGCCCGCAAGTACTTGCCTGTGACACACCTAATTCTACACCTTCATTCCTCTCAGAGCAGGTTTCAGAGAGGAGTGAAGGTATAGTGGGGTTGGAGATCCCAGCTGATGCGGTGCAAGAAGAGGTCAGCTTTGTTTTTTGGTGTGGGTCTTTAAGGTAGGCTTGCCAACGAGCTGCATGGCAGGTCAACATATGTCTGATCAAGCATGTGGTGCCCAAGCGGCTGATGTTTTGGCCACGCGATATACGCTTCAGACATATGTTGCAAACAGCAGCTGTGCGATCTGATGCACTCGCCTCAAAAAAGGCCCACACCAAAGAACTTTTTGAATGACGGGCAGAGGCAGCGCCCTGCATAGGCGGAGCTCTGCGGTGTGATTCCGTCGGTGTGCTGCCCATACGTTGGCCACTCAAGGGCATCCTGCCTCGTTGGAGATGTGCCTCCTCCTCATCCTCCTCCTCCTCCTCTCTCCTATTAGGCACCCACGTGGAGTCAGTGACCTCATCATCCCCTCCCTCCTCATCACTGGAGCCAATCTGGCAGTATGCTGCAGCTGCTGGAACATGACTGCCAGATTGGTGTCCTTCTTGAGCATCCCCTCTCTCTGCTCTCACGCTGCTGCCTTCCTCTAGCTGGGTATCATCATCAGATCCTTCCAAACGCTGGGCATCCTCCTGGAGCATGTACCCAACACTGTGCTCAAACAGTTCGGGGGACTCCGCAGGAGGAGGGCATGGTGGGTCTAGGGAAGGATTGACTAATGAAGATAATGATACCAGAGAAGAGGACGCTTTGGCAGCTGCTTTGCCGGTACCCTGAGCCTGGGTGAGAGAGGATGAGGAGGATGATGTGGGCTTGGTCATCCACTCTACCAAGTCTTCGGCATGATGTGGCTCAACATGTCCAGCTGCCGAAAACAAGGACAAGCGTGTCCCATGGCCATGTGCTGATGACAATGCACCGCGTACACGACCAGCACTGTTGCCCCGAGACACAGAGCCTGCTTGCCCTCTTTTTTTGCCTCCTGACTGTCTGCCTCTCCTTGGTTGCCTTCCAGACATTTTAATGGATGGCCTGCAGGGAGATGGGAAAAACAGCAATAAGGGCTACCTTCAGGTGTATATTGTGCAGGAGGCTTAGCAACAATGACACTGACACTGTCCCCTGCCTATCCTTCTCTGTCCCTAAACACAAGGATTGAAAATATGGAACAGCAAAATTGGTTTAGAACAGAATAGCACACTGTAGGGAGGGACAGAGTAGGACAGTGAGTGAAACTGACAGTGTGCTATTCTGTTCTAAACCAATTTTGCTGTTCCATATTTTCAATCCTTGAGTTGAGGGACAGAGAAGGACACTCGTAGAAATTATCAGTGTGCTATTCTGTGCTAAATCTTGTTTGTAGGGAGGGACAGAGTAGGACAGTGAGTGAAAGTGTCAGTGTGCTATTCTGTGCTAAATCTTGTTTGTAGGGAGGGACAGAGTAGGACAGTGAGTGAAACTGACAAACAAGATTTAGCACAGAATAGCACACTGATAATTTCTACGAGTGTCCTTCTCTGTCCCTCAACTCAAGGATTGAAAATATGGAACAGCAAAATTGGTTTAGAACAGAATAGCACACTGTCAGTTTCACTCACTGTACCTCTCTGTCCCTCAACTCAAGGATTGAAAATATGGAACAGCAAAATTGGTTTAGAACAGAATAGCACACTGTCAGTTTCACTCACTGTACCTCTCTGTCCCTCAACTCAAGGATTGAAAATATGGTTCAGCAAAATAGTTTTAGAACACAATAGCACACTGACACTTTCCCTCACTGTACCTCTCTGTCCCTCAACTCAAGGATTGAAAATATGGTTCAGCAAAATAGTTTTAGAACAGAATAGCACACTGTCAGTTTCCCTCACTGTACCTCTCTGTCCCTACAAACAAGGATTAGCACAGAATAGCACACTGTCACTGACACTCTCCCTACCTATCCTTATTTGTCCCTAAACACAAGGAATCCAGGATTAGTAAAGGAAAAAAAATGACACTGTCCCTGCCTATGCTTCTCTTTCTCTGCTCCGGAAAACACTACACAAGGCCGCCGCGCTGGCGGCCTTTTATAGTGTGGGGCGTGTACTAAACCCCATCAGCAATAATTGGCCACAGGCATCCTGCCTGTGGCCAATCATTGCTCTCCTCGCTGCCGGCGCTGTGATTGGCCAAGCATGCGGGGTCACAGTGCATGCTTGGCCAATCACAGCGCCTGGATGACACTGCGATGGCGTAGTGCATTGTGGGCCGTTCGCGTCACTCGAATTTGGCGCGAACGGCCCAAATCGTTCGATCTTCGTCGAACGATCGAACAGCCGATGTTCGAGTCGAACGTATGTTCGACTCGAACACGAAGCTCATCCCTACTCACAATAAACAGTGCTTCAGTAGCCAACTGGTTGCGACTTGATAACATTTTGATACGGGGGGTGAGCAGGTCGAGGCACTATCCTGGTTGTCAGCTAAACCACTGCAATCTCGCCAGCGGTTACTACAGCATTAGCTAGGAAGGACTTAGAACTTGAGAGTCTCTACCAGCGACTCAAGAGAACATAGATAGGAGTACCTTCACTGCGCTGCGGCCCCTATCAGGGGAAGATGTCCCTCCAAGAGAGTTACCAGAGGCCCATCCGTCACTGGGTTGATGCTGCTCCAGACTCTCAGAATGGGTAACCTCCCCGGCCTCCTCACCTCAGACATAGGCCCCATCCACCTCAGGGACCCTCGGACTTCTCCACCCTCGCGGGACCCAGTCGAAGTCACTGGGCCCCAGGCCTCCTGGTTCAGTACCTCACCCCAGGCTGAAGGTGCCTGGGATGGACTCCAACTCCATTCCGGTCAGGCCTAGGGCGCCTGGGCCGGAATCCGGAACCGCCGGCACCCAGGCCTAAGGTGCCTGGGCGCGTGAAGAAGATCCTCCGGAAGACTTTGTGGTTAGGGCGTCTCCCCCTTTATCTCCTCCCATCGACACCACGGCAGGTTCCCCGCCCTCGCCGTACCATCTCCGAAAAGGGACAAAAAGGGTAGCACTCTATGACGGCCAATCTACCTCAAGCCTACGGGTACCCCGCCACCCAGAGGCCAAGGAGATTATTACACCGTCCAATCCCCCACGAACACAAATGGTCCATTATTCCCATACTTACACACCCGAGTGTCCTGCCTAAATTTAGAGACCCCGCTACATAAGTATTTGCGATTGTAAGGACCCTTACTACAAAACCAAGGACTGGTCAGACTACGGACACAGTAAGGCTCGGTAGAGCAGAAGTTTATTTTTGTTTGATTGATGGCAAGATGCCCTTTTTTCTTCTGTTTGTAAAGATCCTGTGCATTAAACATGGTGTTTTCCTAAAAAGACTGAGTTTGTCCCTGAATTGAGTCTAAACCCCTACAACTCACATACAAACAAAAGACAGCAAAATTACTTTCCACACGCTGTTACCACGATGACCAGAACTGGAGTATTTTTAATCTTTTCATCAGCTGCAGCCAACACACCACATATGTAGAGAAAGGAAATGGTTTTACTATATTCACACTTCTTTGTATTCTGTCCTGTGCCTCTCATTGTTAGCTACTGAAAACAGACAACAACAAAAACCAAATGTAGCACTGACCCCCGAAGGAGCTGCTCAATTTGTTTGGGCCTGTACTCTGCTGGTGAACCCCCACCGACTTGACTCAATCCCCTTGACACAGCTGTGGTGCAATGTTAGTGTGGAGCTAATGGTGAAGGACAACCCCACGACATACAATATAATAACAGTATACTTTTGCTATTACCTGCGTATCCAATGGCTCCACCTACTGCTGAAAAAGGAATAACACTCCACACCAAAGTACTTAACCAAGAATGTATTTTTACTAAGGTTAGTGTAAAGTAATAATCTCAGCAGTTGCACTGTCACATAAACATAACATAACAGTACAATAGGTACACACAACAGATTGTATCTGTACAGCTATCCTAGGTGACCTCTGAGTGCTAGTCCCAATTGGAGCCGCATTCTCAGAGTGATGGGACCGTAGTCATAACCTCTTAATATTTCATAAAATAAATAAGTAAATAATACTTCAGAAAATACCTGTGGTTGAAATGGCCGTGTCCTTTATTTATAGGTATAAATATTAAATTGAATATACCAAAATGTTATTTATTTAAATCAAAATAATTATTCCACTTAAGGATATTATAAACTTCTTTCAAACATATAACCATATATAAATATATATATATAAAAAATTAGCTTAGCCATTTAAGCTCAAGCTAAACTTAAACATGAAACAAAACATCCCACACGCCAGGCCCATATTTCAAGGAGCCTGGCACCCCACCAAGGCGATAGCCAATTCAACACAGGTTTGTAAATCTAAATTGAAAATATCAAGAGCAATATCAGATAAATGCACATTGTCTGGTCTATAAAAAACAGGCAAACCGCCCTCTAAGCTCATGTGTCGAAAAGACAGACCATGAACCAAAGGCATGAATTTATCTAGAGCCCTATTAAGTCTTTTACAAATTTTTTCCATAAACTTACGTTCGGGGGAGATCAACCAATCAAGACGAGGGATTACTTCAGAAAAAACTAAAATAGTATTAGGCAAAACAGCATGCCAACATAATAAATCAAGCTTAATCTGAGAAATTAACTCTAAAGTCTTGCGATTACCAAGATCATTACCGGATAAATGGAAAATAATGACCTGTGGTATAGGCCAGCAATCCTGTAAATGAGACAAAACATAACGTAAATTGCTCCAAAGCATACCACGTGGACCATACCAATAGACATTAAAATTAGAATGAGGCAAACCCAAATTATTGCCATAGACTCTCCATTCAGCTCTCTTCTGAGCCCAGAAAATAAACAAATGTCCTATTATCCACATGCTATATTGCGCATCTAAAATTAAGAACAAAAATTAGGTCTAACATATGATCTATAACAATTTGATCGCCAACCACCAATATGCTTAATCACAGATTCATTAAGACCAACCATAGCTGCTGTAGTGGCTGCACCAATACGAAAAGACTAAGATGTTATCCTCATGTGTTCCAAACGTAAACCTGAGAGGCAGCTACGTAGAACAGCCCGGAATTGATAAACAGTCACCGGAGTACCCGTGACATGAATCAAAAATTGTTTATGAAATAAAGGTCTCACTCTTAAAAGATGTTCAACTAAAGAGAAAACACAAAAGCGAGCACTAGGATTAGCTCGCAAAGTAATCCATCGACCACGACCCATAGGATCAGTCTTACTCTTACGAAGTAGAACTTGAATAGAATCCACTCCAACAAAAACATCCCGAAAAAATAAACCAGAGTCATCACACACTTTACGTGGAAACAGTTCAGAAACCCTAAAGGCTCCAAAAAAACACCAACAAAAAGACAAAGAAAACAATAGCGATTCATAAGAAGAAAAACAGACATCCTTAGAAATGTCACAAAGACGACCCAAAAGATCAACATAGATAGGTAATCTATCATCAGCAACCACACGTTTCGTTTTGTAACCTTGTAAGGCATGTTTGACCGTAACAAAGGACATACAGGACCTGTGACCTTGCATACGCTGAAAGAAAGAAACACCGGATAACGGCTTGACAATATGAGAATGTGAATAATCACGAGACATCAAAAAACTAAGAAAGGACAAAACTAAATCCTCAGAAAAAAATAGTCGATCGCATCCAAAAGAAAGCAAGAAGGAACACCACAAAGCCCACGCAGCTTTATACGACGCCCACGTGGAGGGTGGCAAAGAATCTCTAATGGCAGCAAAAACAGGATTCACCGAAGGTCCCATAAGTGAGGAGGGCATAACAGGCCAGCAAGATCCGCATCCGGCACCAAGCGTCGAAATTCTGGAAACTGAGAGCGGGATAAAGCATCAGCAATAAGATTATCTTTACCAGGAACGGATTTGGCTTTAAGCCATATATTAAGATCAAAACATTTAAAAACCAACGATCTAAGTACAGCAAGAGCAGGAAGAGATATAGAAGATAAGCAATTAATAGCAAAAACGACACCCTTATTATCAGAATAAAGTAAAATACGATGATTTCTAAAATAAACACCCCACAATTCCAAAGCCACTAGAACAGGAAAAATCTCTAACAAAACAATATTAGAAGTCAAACCCGCTTCCTTCCAAGATTCAGGCCATAAATCAGCAGACCAATGTCCATTCCAATAAGCACCATAGCCGCAAGATCCAGCGGCATCCGTATGCAGATGAAGTGCAGAGGCCAAACAAAATGGAGTCTGCCAAAAACAACTACCATTAAATGTAGACAAAAAACAACGCCAAACTTTTAAATCATCCCTGATACCAGATGTAATCCTCACAAAATGGAAAGGAGAAGAAATACCAGAAATAGCGCGATACAATCTCTTGGAGAAAACACGACCCATCGGCAAAACTCTGGACGCAAATGCCAATAAACCAAGAAGAGATTGCAACACTTTCAACCTAACCTTACATTTTGAAAGAACAAAATCCAATAAAATCCGAATTTTTACAATCTTCTCCTCAGGAAGACGGAATTCCATGGAAACCGTATCTATTTGAATACCCAGAAAATCAAGGCAAGACGTAGGGTAAACAGATTTCTCATCGGCCAACGGTACACCGAACTCCCGACACACCATCCGAAATTCGGTAAATAAAAACAAACAATCAGATGAACCAGCTTTACCAATAAACAGAAAATCATCCAAGTAATGCAACAAGTTATCAGAACCTGCACGAAAACCAACAACCCATTCAATAAATGTGGAAAAAAGTTCAAAATAATAACACGAAAGCGAACATCCCATTGGGAGGCACTTATCAAAGTAATATTCATTCTGAAAACAAAAACCTAAAGAATTAAAGGCTGAGGGATGAATAGGCAGTAACCGAAATGTGGACCGAACATCAGCTTTAGCAAGTAAAGCCGACGCACCAACTCTCCTAATTTTGAACAGAGCGTCATCAAATGAAGAATACTGGACAGAACACAGAGACGGGTCAATATCATCATTCAATGAAAAACCAAATGGGAAAGATAGATGGTGTATCAATCTAAAAGTGTTAGGTTCCTTATTAGGAATAATACCAAGTGGGGACACCCGAAAATCAACAAAAGGAGGAGTAGAAAAAGGACCCGCAATTCTACCAGCACGCAATTCTTTATCCAACTTTTCACGAACAACATCCACAACAGAAGAAACCGAAGGTAAAGTCGGAAAGACACGCAACCTTCCCCTGAAAAAGAAGGTAAATGAAAACCAAATGAAAACCCATCATGCAGGACGAGTGCCCTCTGATGCTTTGGATACATGCGAAGCCACGGTAGCATGTTTTGAATTTTCACCGGAGATGTGGCTTTTAAGAAAAAGCTCCTTAGAAGGAGCAGAAGCATTAGAAGACAACTTCTTAAAACAACGAGAAGCAGGGTGTGAACCAGCACAAATGACTACACTCGTGTTTACATTTACAATTGTTAGGCCATTTACACAATCCATCATTAAAATGAAAACACACCCCCCTTCGATACACGCTATTGGCAGTGGGAGCAGGAACTTTAACCAATGGCTTCTGAGGCAATAAGAGATTGAGCCACAGACCAACATCTTTAGACCCCCACCGTAGAGATTTGATCACAGATAATTTTTGGCGAAATGCTTCGTCATAATAAAACCATGAAAAACCCTGAAAATTTTTATACGCTTCCAAAATAATCTCAATGCGCTGGAACAAACCGGAACATAAATCAGGGCATTTTTCACCCATAACGCTAGCATAAATGCAGAACGCTTGCAACCAGTTATTAAAAGAGCGTGGGGCCAATTTACGTTTGTCATCATCTTTACGATCACCATCCCTTCTATCCATCCGAAGTTCATGGTTGGACGGAAGTAAAGATAGAATTTGGAAGGGAGACTATGTTGAAATTCTTTCTTTAACTACTCCAGATAAATGAAATCCCAGAGGAGACAATTTGCACGCTAAAACTTCCTTCAAACAAATTTCTGGGACCAGAGGAGGAATCAGAACATCAGAAGCAGGAGGAATAACAGTTGCCGTAGCAACTGAAGTAGAGACAGGGACATTCTGTGCTCCAGACAACGGATCCAGCCACACAGAAGCAGGAGATGACTGAGTTTGATTAACAGAATTAAAAGAAGCAACAAAAGTTGACATAAAATTAGAAAACGAACCAAGGAAGTCTCTCAGTTGAGAAGAATTATCAAACTCACCAGCAGGAGCCGAAACCATCTCTGTCGATGCATTCGCAGACCCTGCTAGCAGTAGATTAGGCGAATTTACAAGATCAGGAGATACACGAACATGATCAGGCTCCATGGCAACGGATTCCGACATCAAAGATGGAGCTGTAACAATAAAACTAGAAGGATTCAGCGGGCGATCAGAAAAATCACGTATCAAAACATTAGAAGGCATAACAATACCTTTTGATTTACACAGACGTTTCTTCCCAGACATCTGTTTACCAGTGGTCACCATGACAACCGAATCTGTCGTCATTGAAGGACCTTCAGAAGCCGTCCGCGGCAGTTTAGCTGAAGCAACAGCACTGTAAGGGGTTAAACGAGACCCAGAATCATTATGATCAATAAATAAATCTCCACTACCATTTACAATAATACCTGAGTCAAACAACCTGTCGTTCTCCTTTCTCCCAGTGACACGGTCAGCTGGGGAATCGAACCTGCGAGGCCTCTTGTGCATTCTCTGTGTTGTCCTTCCTGGACGGACTGAGCATGCGCCATCGATCCAAGCCGAAGTAGAAGGCCGAGACACATTTCGAACGGAAGGAGGAACCGAAGTGGATGACGAATGATGAGACGACGACATTCGACGGTGAGACACCGAAGAACCATCATGCAGCGTACCGGACGTAGCAGGAGGAAGTCCGCTCCAGGACACCGGAGGATCAGGGGGGGGGGGGGGAAGAGCAGCAAAAGGAACAGTAGCTTGCGAAAAGAGATGAGGAGAAGGAGAGTGATGAGCGGACGGAGCCGACCATGGCACCGAAGGACTGGAGACACTGGGTCCATGGTGGAAGGAGGGAGGAGAAGAAGAAATCCGTCCCAAGATGTTAGAGGAGCCAGGAAGAGAGAGGCATTGTCGAATCCAGCTGTCACCATCTTTAGCCGCAGCCCGATCCATCAACTGGCGAAGCAACTGCTCCATGACAGGTAAGTGAAGAAGAAGTGCAGCTGATGTGCTCCTCATAAATCTTCTCCGTCTTTCTGCCCACTGAGGACGCATCCTCTTTCTTTATATAGGGTGCTAGAGGACCGTTGTTTGGGACAACTGTCAACATTGATGACCAATCATAGGTACGTTTTTTTTTTTTATATATAACTTTACTTTAATTTTCAGGTATGACACGGTCCCATAGGTGGCGGGGGCGGGGACATTCCATGCCCCACCCTTCACCTTCATTACTCCTTACTCTGGGCACCTTCCCAATTCCAGCACACTCTGGTGAATACAGAAATACAAATGATAGATATAATACAACACAACTACAAGGGAGCTTCCCCTACTTTGATAAAGGTGCAAGGCCTTGCAATACAAGATGCAGTCTTTGATCGTCTTTCTTCTGCTAGCTATTTGAGTTTGTAACAATTTGTAACAATTTGTAAACCAACAGTGGAATAACAAGGGTTAACTTGAGATGAATATTGGAACTGTTCCTGTAGTGTGATCCACTGGTAATTACCTCTGGTGTAATTGCTCAGGAATAACACAGTGTTAAAGTGGTTGTAAACCCACTTTTGCAACTTGCACCTACAGGTAAGCCTTACCTGTAGGTGCAAGAAATATCTCCAAAACCTACACGGTTTAGGAGATATTTGCTAAAAATGACATGCGTCCGTGTCTACGGCGCATGCACAGCCGTAGACAACGGCCCATTCATAGGGTTAATCCCATTCACAAATCCGGCTAAGTCCCAGCAATGGTTCGGCTTAGCCGGATTTGACGGCTCCCGCGCGCATGCGCGGAGTCACGACTTCGCCGCTCCGGCCAATCACAGCGCCGGAGCGGCGCTGTGATTGGCTGGAGCGGCGATACCCAGAAGTAACTTTTTAGGGGTTTACAACTACTTTAAAGTGAAGTGAAGGATAGGCTTGAGGCGTAGGGTGACCACATTTCCAAACTGCCATTCAGAGACCCTCCCCTGCACCCGCCCAAAAAAGATGGTTTTTGATACATTTTTTTTGCCAATTTTTGAGGAAAAAAAGCAAACCGTGGTAACCAGTTTAGACGGTGGTATGCAATGTGCACCTGCTTTAACTAAGTCACTTAGTGACAGCGGTGTACTTTGTACATCACTTACTCTGGCAAGTTCACTACATCAAAGTTATGCTTGAGATTGCTATAAACACTGTGCATTGTTCAGTATTTAGTGATTGCGCCCTGCACACAATCACTGGCTACCTAAAACAGGTCATACTTTTAAATGTGTTAGACATCTCTTAAGAAATAGAAAAAACAAACAGAACAAGTTGCAATAAATTAACAGATTATTTTTATTGTTTTCTCAATGAGCAAGAACTTTTAGAAACTAGGTATAAACTAATGTAGCGGCCCCCCCTTCTCCCTTGCTTTATCAGTTATATGGCTGTTGTCTAGGGGTACCTGGGAGAGAGAGATGATACACACCACGGCCCATGTCATCCGTAACCAAGAGGTGAAGGCCAGAAGATTGGGCTTTTGTGTAGGTGTCCTAAAGTCAAGTCCAGTCCTTCGTCCCTGACTCCTTTGCTTTAGTAACCCAAGTTCCACACAGTGAATAGGTACAACACAGTTTTATTCTTCTTGCCAAGCAATACAACAATCTTTCTCCTTTTGGAAATGGGGGGACAGATCGAGGCACAATCCTTTCCCTTCTTGCTGCTGCCCACTGTACTGTCACCAGTGGTGAATAGTCACTGCCACTGACTAGGTAATATAGAACGTGAATTACCTTCGCTCACTTTGCCCCTGTCAGGGGAAGAAATCCGTCCAAGGGAGAAGTGGAGGCCTCTCCGTCACCAGCGATGCTGCGCCGGACTCTTCAGAGAAGTTACTGCGCACCAGTCCTCACGAACTCAGACACGGGCACCCAAGGAGTTAGGGCCCCCTCGGATTCCTCCACCCTCGCGGAACTCAGTTGAAGGTACTGAGCCCCAGGCATCCGCCATAGTACCTCACCCCAGGCTAAAGGTGCCTGAGATGGACTCCATCTCCGCTCCGGGCCTAGGCGCCCTTGGCCTAGCTGGAACACTGGAACGCCAGCACCCAAGCTGAAGGTGCCTGGGTGCGGCCGCGTCCTCCAACTCTCTGCCCCCAAGGTCAGGGCGTCCGCCCCTTTTATGACCTCTCCCTTTGCGTCACAGCGGGTTCCCCGCCCCGCTGTACCAGCTCCAGGGGAGGACAAAAAGGCACAGTCTTGCGGTGTGAGTTCAGCTCCGGCCCAAGGCAACAGCGCCACCCGGGGACCCCAAGGAACCCCACACCACCAGAGTCCTCACATAAATTCAAACACCCGCTACACTAGCAACCAACCATATATAATAAACCACAAACAAATCCACTTTTTTCTTAAATAACAGATATGTTACTATAAATATATTCTTGAAAATATAAAAAAACTTACAAAAAACAGTCAATTGTAAATATAATGTTTCTGAAATATTAATGCTGTGTCTAATTCAGCTCACATGGCAACCTGATCATAATCAAATCCTTCAGACCACATGACACCAGCTGAGTATCTTTTGTTTTCAACACTGATGTCTAAAAGTCTATTTCTTGTCACTTCTTGCACATTGCAAGAGTTTTTTATTTTGTTTTACGAAGCCATAAAGAGATTGACAGCCCATGTCAAAATTGATTTTCACCTGAAGTTCAGATTTTATTAAATCAATGCTGCATCTATTTCTTGTGTCAGAACAGCACATTCCCATCATGCTTAAGGCCCTTTCAACTTCTGCATTTGAGCATGGGATGCTAACGACAAATGACACCACTTTCAAGAGGTTTGGCAGGTCCAGCCTTCGTGAATATTGTTGACCATTTAACATCGGTGTTGAGATCATCATCCGCTTCAATACCGGTAGAAAACTTTTGAAAGTGTGGACAAACGCAAGCAAATTCTTCATAAAGGTCATCTATTGAAACAGAGTCTAAATTCAGAGCTTCAACTGATGCCACTAGGTTATCAAATGTAAGGTTCTCCTTCAAATTTAGACATTGAATTTTTGACAAATTGTTTTTGTCTGAAAAATCAAACCACTGTTCTAAATACTGAACAGTTTTTGATAAAATTTTAGGAATTCTGATTCTATTTTTTTGGCATACGGGTGAGTTAATTTTTTCAAAGCTTTTCCAACTAGATATCCAAAAAAATGGTCTGTCTGTCTTTGTATTAGTTTTCCTTTGACTAATGTCATGATCTCATATACATCAACTGCAATCAAGTCATTTCGCTCCAGTTTTAATATGGCTGTCAAAAATCCTATTTTTTCAAACAGCTTACCTGTAAAATCCTTTTCTTGGAGTACATCACGGGACACAGAGCGACATAGTCATTACTAATGGGTTATATAGATACCTTCAGGTGCTGGCACTGGCAACTTCCAAAACCGGAAATACCCTCCCCTATATAAGCCCCTCCCATCCGGGAGCACCTCAGTTTTGTAGCAAAGCAATAAGTGTCCCTAAAGAGGGGTGGGAGCTCTGTGTCCCGTGATGTACTCCAAGAAAAGGATTTTACAGGTAAGCTGTTATAAAAATCCTATTTTCTTTCTCGTACATCACGGACACAGAGCGACATAGTCATTACTAATGGGATGTCCTAAAGCAATGCCCAACGAGGGGGGGGGGATACACCATACATAAGCTGAGCGCTATCAGACATGAGGATCTTTTGCAGCCTGCAACACACTGCGCCCAAAGGCGACATCCTCCTGACTTCTAACGTCCACCTGGTAGAACCTAGTAAACGTGCTTACTGAAGACCATGTTGCGGCCTTACAGATTTGAGCCAGGGAGGCCTGGTGATGCGCTGCCCATGAAGTTCCAACTGCTCTCGTGGAGTGCGCTCTAACTTTGAACGGAGGCGGTCTCCTTCTCAAGCCATAGGCTTGCATAATGACCTGTTGAATCCACTTGGCTAAAGTAGATTTTGACGCTGCCTGACCCTTTCTGGGGCCTTCCGGCAGAATAAACAAAGTATCCGTTCTGCGAATCTGAGCAGTGGCTTTTAGATAAGCTTTAACTGCTCTTACTACATCCAAAGAATGCAATCATTTTTCCTCTACCGAACTAGGTTTGGGGAAAAAAGAAGGAAGAACCACATCTTGGTTCAAATGAAAACCTTGATACCACCTTAGGAAGAAAGGCTGGATGAGGACGTAACACTACTCTGTCCTTATGGATAACCAGATATGGCTCCCTACAGGACATAGCTGCTAATTCCGACACTCTTTTAGCCGAACAAATGGCTACTAGAAAAAACAATTTCCTGGTGAGAAGAACCAAGGAAATATGCTGTAATGGTTCAAATGGTTGTTTCTGTAGAACCGCCAGAACCAGGTTTAGATCCCATGGACATATGGGAATATTAACCGGAGGACTAATACGCATCACTCCTTATCTAAAGGCTTTGACTAGTGAATGCGAAGCCAAGGGCCTTTGAAAAAATATTGACAAGGCCGAAAACTGACCTTTGATAGTACTCAAGGCAAGCTTCCTATCTACAGCCCACTGTAGGAAGTCCAGACTCCTACCTATTACGTACTTATGTGGATGCCATTTCTTGGCCTCACACCACGCGATGTACGCCTTCCAGATTCTATAGTAGATCTGCCTGGATACCGGCTTCCTGGCATTGATCATGGTAGATACCACAGGATTAGAGAGCCCTCTCTTTTTTAGAATGTGGGCTTCAATAGCCAGGCCGTCAAACCTAGGGCTGGTAAGGAAGGGTGGTATATCGGTCCTTGCGAAAGCAGGTCCGGACGACGTGGGAGAGTCCAAGGACTCCCCACTGACATTTTACAATCTCCGCGTACCATGCTCTTCGGGGCCACGCTGGAGCCACCAGAATCACTGGTCTCTTTTCTACCCTGATTCTGCGGAGTAATCGAGGTAACCATTGTGGCGGTGTAAATGCATATATCAGCTTGAACTGATCCCAAGGGAACACTAGGGCATCCGAGCCGCAAGCTAGGGGATCCCTTGTCCGAGAGACAAACCTGTCCACCTTTGCGTTGAATCTGGATGTTAGAAGATCTACATCCAAAGTTCCCCACCGCTGACATATTGTCCAGAAAACCTCGGGGTGAAGGGACCATTCCTCTGGGCATAATTGCTGGTGACTTAGAAAGTCCGCCTTCCAATTCTCCACTCCTGGAATGAATACCGCAGATATGGCTGGGACATATCTTTCTGCCCATTTCAGGATGTAATTTACTTCCCTCTGGGCTGCACGACTCCTGGTGCCCCCCTGATGATTGATATATGCCACTGCTGTGGCATTGTCTGATTGAATTCTGACAGGGGACCCATGGAGTTTGGATGTCCATGCTACTAGGGCATACCGGGCTGCTCGTATCTCTAAGAGATTGATGGGCAGGGCCTTTTCTGCATCCGACCATCTGCCCTGGAGAGACCATTGCTCCAGTACTGCTCCCCAGCCTATAAGGCTGGCATCTGTAGTGACCACCTTCCAAGAAATCGGACTGAAGGATTTCCCTTTTTCCAGATTCTGGGGAACCAACCACCAACGGAGGCTCGCGAACGGAAGGGGACAAGGACATTGTAAGTCTAGGGCCTGAACTTTGTTGTTCCAGGCTGACAGTATGGCCCCTTGCAAATTCCTTGAATGGAGTTGACCGTAGAGTACTGCTTCGAATGATGCCACCATTTTTCCCAGCAGCCTCATGCACAGGCGTATGGACGGCTGTCTTTTTTGTACCCACTAAGTGGATCAAATCTTTCAAAGACAACACCTTTCCTCGAGGCAAGAATATTTTTCTCTGGCCTGAATCCAACCTTAGCCCCAAGTATTCCAGACTTTTGACTGGTTTTTAGGGCTGACTTGTCTCGGTTGATAATCCAACCGTGAGATTCCAGATACTTGATTGTCTTGTGAACGACCACGTCTAGTTTTTTCACTGAGTGGTCTATCAGCAACAAGTCATCTAGATATGCCATTATCATTACACCTTGTGTTCTTAGATTGGCCAATAAAGGGCCAGAATTTTTGTAAACACTCGTGGTGCTGTGGCCAAACCGAAGGGTAAGGCTCTGAACTGAAAATGGCGCCCTTCTACTGCAAAGCGTAGAAATTTTTGGTGGACTGGAAAGATGGGAATGTGCAAATAAGCATCTTTGATGTCGATCGTGGCTAACCAATCCTCCCCTTGTAGGGCAGTGGCCACCGATCGGATCGACTCCATCGGAAAGTCCTGATATACAGGAATTTGTATAGCCCTTTTAGAATTAATATGGGCCTCCCGTCCGCGTTTGCTTCGGGACTGTAAAGAGGTTTGAGTAAAACCCGAACCCTCATTCTTCCAGGGGAACCTCCATAATTACTCCTTGAAGCAATAGTTGTTCTAGTGCCAACAGGAGGGACTCTCTCTTCCGGGGATCCCTTGGCACGTTTGACCTCAAAAATGGGAAGGAGGAGAGTCTTTTAACTCCAAACTGTATCCCAAACATACTGCGGAGAGCACCTATCTGTTTTGATCGTGTCCCGCCAGGTCTCTTGCGAACAACTGGAGTCCTCCCCCCCCCCCGACTGAGTGGGGGCAACCCTTCAATGAATTTAACTTTGGGGGAGGTTTTGTACCTCCCCTGACCCAGGGTTTCTCATTACCCTGCTATTGTCCCTGTTTTTTACCCCCGGGAATTGACCGAGGAGGCCGTCGGAACTGTTACACAGCCGATGCCCCAGGGACTGGAGAAGCAGGCCTCTTAAAGAGGGACCTCTAACTCTGTTTTTAACCGGCAAGAGCGTATTTTTACCGCTGGAAATTTTCTGGATATATTTGTCCAGGTTTTCCCTGAATAAGCGTTCACCATGAAATGGGACGCTAACCAGCCATTCTTTACAGGGAGCTTCAGCAGACCAGTTTTTGAGCCATAGAAGCCTACGCATATGTACTATAGACAGCGTAAGGCGGGAGGCCTGATGGACTGAATCCTTTATGGCGTCAACCGCAAAGCCTAAGGCTCTAGGTAGATCAGCTAGCGCAAGGCCTGCTGATCTGTCAAGTCCCTCAAGACCTGTTTCAACTGATCCTTCACTGCTTAGCAGACCTCACTGCTGGTTGTGTCACCAAGCTTGCTGTAGAAAGAAGCAGACTTTCATAAGGACGCCAATCTTTTATCTATTGGGTTTCTTGAACATTTGGACATTATCCACTGGACATGTCAGTGATTTATACATACAAGAGATGGCTGCGTCCACTGTAGGGACCTTCCATTTTTTGATGAACTTATCCTCCATGGGATAGACCACCGGAAATCTCTTGGGGGAATAAATATTTTCTCAGGACGTTCCCAATCCTGGTAAATGAGCCCTTTCAGTAAAGGGTGAAGTGGAAAAGAACAGACAGTCTGGGGGCTTCTAGCGACCCCAGCGAGGAGACAGTAGTGGTTGATGGTTCCGCAAGGTGCATTTTTAAATGCTGATCGGACCATGTTAGTCAGAGACTGAACCCATAATCTTTCAGCTTGAGATGCTGAGAAAAGGTTCCCCCACTGTTGATTCCTCTATAACAGAATCAACCTCATCCTGATCCCCTTCAGGCAGGTCGATCCCTGTATGGGACTGTTGCTCCGCTAACAGGTACTCTGAAGGAGGAGACGGAGATCGGGCGTGCTTTCCCTGACAGGGAGGCAGCGATCAATGTTGACAATCTCTCTCTAATCCTCCCAGAGCTGAGGAAAAAACCTCCTCTGTTACATACACAGGAGCAGGTGAACTGTGGACAGCCACAGTACCAAGTACCCCTGCGGGGTCTCTACGGTCACTTACCTCTGAACTTCAGGGGAGACTGGTGTAGCAGAAGCATGCCCAAGATCCTCAGAGCCCGATGAGACCCCCTTCGCTTCCTGGAAGATTCAGTTCCGGAGCTTCTGGACGGCATATTCCTAAGCCTAAAGCTGAGGTATTCCAGCCGTAATACACCACTTTTACTGAGAATAGTCTAGCACAATTGCTGCTATATAACAGTTGGTGTCTACTAAAGTGCCTTTCTAGGGGATGCCTGCATCAACCGCCTCTGTGTGCCTTTATACTGTTGCTAGCTCTGTCTGTGCACTTCAATAGCCAGCTATAATGTGCTTTAAAACACGCTGGACGCCCGCACATGCGCAGTAGCGCCGCGGCGCACACCTGAGCGTCATCCACCCGCTCCGCCCCTTTTCCAGATCGCCTCTATATATAGAGGCGCGGGCACGTGCGCCTTCGGCGCCTTTTTTGAAAACAATAAGGAGCTAGATGGCGCAGCAACAGGGCAGAGGAGACAGCTTCCCAGCAGAGAACATACCAACTGCCTGGATTTGATTCTGGAAGAAAAAAATCCACATTACAAGAAAAAGAACCATAGCGGCCTCTAGTGTCTAACACAGGTACCGCGGTCTTACATTTTATTTTTTATTTTTTTTCTTGCCTACTATTAATTTTTTTTACATTTTCTCAGTAGTAACAGGCATACACAGAATATTAGCGGGAATACCTTAGGTAACAGGCAGAAAGACAAAATAGGCTTGGTGGTCCCTCAATAGAACCAAGTTCCCGAGGGCCCCCACTTACCTTTTCCTCGCCGCAGGACTCTGTTTGGTCCACAGAAGCCCAAACTTCACCTATCACGGCAGGCATTGTAATCAAACCTTCAGGGACCGGGTTCCCAAGGATTCCACTCCCCTGGACCTGTATAGCACCCTGCACAGAAAACATCTTGGTCGTGGGTATGACCAGAGCTCTGGATCCCAGGGTCCAGCCCTCCTAAGAGGCATTACAGGCAAAACCTTGCTCTTCTCTTGCAAGGCCCGGGTACTGACCGTTTAGCTATGAAGCTTTTTTGGTCGCATCCGGAATAGCTTACTGAGGCCCAAAAGAACCTGTACGCAAGCTCAGTGAAAAACACGTTACTTCTTGGCCAACACCTTAGACACTGGCAAAAAACTGAGGTGCTCCCGGATGGGAGGGGCTTATATAGGGGAGGGTACTTCCGGTTTTGGAAGTTGCCAGTGCCAGCACCTGAAGGTATCTATATAACCCATTAGTAATGACTATGTCGCTCTGTGTCCCGTGATGTACGAGAAAGAAATAGGCAAGCAGTTGTGTAAAAACTAGAGATATAACTCAGGAACTGATGGCGGGTCCAGTTCTGTGGTCTCACTATCTTCATCCACAATAAATTGCCATATTACTTTAGGCCCCTTTCACACTGGGGCGGTTTGCAGGCGCTATTGTGCTTAAAATAGCGCCTGCAAACCGAGCCTAAACAGCGGCTCCTGTCTCTCCCATGTGAAAGCCCCGAGGGCTTTTACACTGGAGCGGTGCGCTAACAGGACGTGAAAAAAAGTCCTGCTAGCCGCATCTTTGGAGCGGTGGGTTTAGCGCTCCTCCACCGCTCCTTCCCATTGAAAGCAATGGGAAACCGCGGTATTACCGCCGGCAATGCGCCTCTGCAGAGGTGCATTGCCGGCGGTATTAACCCTTTTTCGGCCGCTAGCGGGGGTTAAAACCGCACCGCTAGTGGCCGAATACCTCAGCAATCCCGACGGTATAGCGCCGCTAAAAATAGCGGTGCTATACCGCCACCGCACCCACCGCCCCAGTGTGAAAGGGGCCTCAGGTGTTTCGTCCTCACCAATACTTTGGAAGTAAGCTTTTACAGCTGGCCAATTTTTTAAAACTCTCTCGTTTGCTGGATAAACAGACAGCCATCTTGTTGGTACATGGCGAAGAAGCTCTGACCACTCAAGGTGAACAAAGTCAAACATTTCTTTTAGTGTGGCAACTCTCTTGGCTGATATTGAAAAATAATTATATAATTTCAAAATTAGACTTTCCACGTCACAATTTAAGACATCTGAAGCCAGCTGGGAATATTAGATGATTTACAGCATGAAGCTTCTGGTACACACCGTTATGCAGTGCTGTCTCTTGGCCTAGGCCGACAAGGCCCAGGCCTAGGGCGTCACTTTGCGGGGGGCGGCAAATGAGCCGCCCCCCCCACATGGAAAAAGCCCCCAACCAGTCCTCCCGACTCGCACGGCCGCCTCCTGCACATTTACAATCCCCGGCGGTCGGCGGCTTGCTGTAGCGCGGCACTTGAATGGAGCGTACTTGGCCAGGTAGGGGGGAGGGACTAGCACCCCCATAGAGCGGCCGGTGACTGGTCACGCAACTGGAGGAGGCGGAGCCTACCCTCCTCCACTGGCATCCACATTATGGAACTCCTCCCTGGAGCGAGGTCTGTCTGTCCAGTGGAGGAGAGCGAGGAGGACATGGGAAACCCCCAGGCAGGCGTCGCTATAGGGGAGCGCAGAACACACCCAGTGACACCCTCCAGGGAGCGGGTGCTGTCGAGCCCCCCCCCCAGCTGTGAAGCGGTGACCACGCGCTGCTACTCAGCTGAAGGCTGAAGGTACTGGCAATGTGAAAGGGGAGAGGAAGGCTGTCGGACGGTTTCCCACGCTCAACCCCCCTCTTTTCTTGTCAGCCGTGCAGGATAAGAGAGAGGGCTCTTTTCAGATTTGCCACCCACCTTCCTGCACGTTTTTTCCCCGTCCCCATTGGCCACAGCGGAGCCCAATCAAAAGACTAGTGGAGCATCATGGGACATGTAGTTTAAGTTACTTTCCCTTTCATTTCTCCCCATCTCCTCTTGTATTGAAAACAGGATTGCCTTATATGCTTATCATTGAATAAACTATTCATGTCTATGTTTTGCTGCCTATTGTGAGACTACTTTCCCTATTAACCCATGGAGCGCTGGATCAGTTTGTTGTACATAGTCCCAGAAGACTGGTGGCCCATTTTCCTCCAGAGGGAGCCGTCTACGCCCCCCAGTATGCATTCTGCTGGGGGAAGAGAGAGAGATCCCGGGAATAAGCTGAGGGAGTGAGAGCAGCCCAGCACCACCAGAGGGAGCGCCACGCTACCCAGCACCACCAGAGAGAGCGCCACGCTGCTCAGCACCACCAGAGAGAGCGCCACGCTGCTCAGCACCACCAGAGAGAGCGCCACGCTGCTCAGCACCACCAGAGAGAGCGCCACGCTGCTCAGCACCACCAGAGAGAGTGCCACGCTACCCAGCACCACCAGAGGGAGCGCCACGCTTCCCAGCACCACCAGAGAGAGCGCCACGCTTGCCAGCACCACCAGAGAGAGCGCCACGCTTGCCAGCACCACCAGAGAGAGCGCCACGCTTGCCAGCACCACCAGAGAGAGCGCCACGCTGCCCAGCACCACCAGATAGAGCGCCACGCTGCCCAGCACTACCAGAGAGAGCGCCACGCTGCCCAGCACCACCAGAGAGAGCGCCACGCTGCCCAGCACCACCAGAGAGAGCGCGCTACACAACACATGGTGAGCGAACATCCAGCCGGAGGGATCACTGCTGCTGTTTCGCTGGGTCTGGTAAGAGGGCCTGTCGGCCATTATTCATTACTGATCCTAGGTACTGAGGGGGGGGTGACACCATGTTTTACCGCACCAGGTGACATCCGATCTCCTCATAGAGGAGAGCAGGGCTCTGACAGATCCGTCTCTGCACAGTGAGTGGAGACATACCTGTCATCCGCCTGCCCAGCGGAGATCAATGGAGCTATCCCCACTGAGCTAGCGGGGTCTGTCAAAATGGATCGACCCCATGTGAAAGGGACCTTACAGTGTCATCTCATGAGATAATTGTGGGGATAGGTGTGGCAAGAGGTAGTGAGTAACTCTTAAGGCCTGGCTAGTGGCTCATGACTTGAAATTTTGAGGCCTGCATTGTACATTCACATCGGTCCCTGCCCCCAAGGAGCTTACAAGTAGGCACTTGTTACCCACTTTTAATGTACAGAGAGGAAGGGGTGGAACCTAAAAGGGAAGGTGTGTGGTTTACAGATGACAGGGTAGCTCGTAAACAGAAAGGGGTGTGGTCTTGACAGGAAGGGGTGGTCATATTTAAATTAGGGGGTGCACGAGTTTAGTCAGGCCTAGGGCAGCACAAAACCTAAATACACCACTGCCGTTATGTTTACCAAAGTTCACACTGGCATTGTCAGCAGAATATGCAGACATCATATCCACAGATAGGCCATTTGTTTTAATCACATTTAAAATTTGCTCTGAAATTGCAGCAGCACTTTCCTCACCTTCATAAAAATCCAACAAGCTTGATACAACTCCTTTGGAGGGCTTAACGTAACGCAGAACTAAGGGGAAAAGTTTGGTGTGTCCATGGTTAGATGCATCTGATCCAACACTAAAATAAGCATAGTTGTTTTTTAAATCTTTAGCCACCATTTCCACACTGTAATGCCGCGTACACACGATCATTTTAACAAGAAAAACGACCGTGTGTGGGCTTTTTGTAATTTTTCCCGATGGGAAAAACGGCATTAATCACAACGAGAAAAATTAGAACATGCTCTAATTTTTCTCGTCGTGATTCCCGTCATTTTTTTCCGCGGCAGTTTTCCCATAGAGAAACACTGCAACGGAGCCCACACACGGTAGTTTTTCTCGACCAAGAAAAAAATGTCGGGAAAAACGGACGTGTGTAGGGAACCAAGCCGTTCCCTCATTTTTCCCGTCGATTTTCTCGACGTTTTTTCCACCGTCGAGAAAATCGATCGTGTGTACGTGGCATTAGGAGCAAGCACGTTTGTTACAATGGCTTTAGCTTTGGTACGACCACATGACATCCTTTTGGCTTTAGCAGAATCCTGAAATATGACAGGAAGTAGTTTCATGGTGCAGTCCAAAGATCTATATGAATGACTGTGGCACACGGAATGGTAAACCATTGATATTTCAGCTGCTATTATGTCATCTTGCATTGCCATATCCTTAGAGGGAATCATGAATTTGGAAAGCATCCCACTTTGTTTTGAAGCCCGATCAGCATTTTTGTGACTTTCGCTAGATATGTGGATTTTGATATCACCTTCACCACCATGACCAATTCCAAACTCGCGCCTACCCAGAGTACAATATGCTCAATGATAGTTACCAGTCATCGCTGTAATGCATGTGTAGCGATACCCTCAGTTAAGAGGGCTGCCTATATGATTTGTGGGCCCTGTAGTGCGCCGCTGTCAACCCCTGGCAATCAGCTCTAACCTCCCTTGGCACAGTTAGTGGGGGGGGGGGGGGTGATAGGATTGTGAGGCATGTAACTCACAGCAGCACAATTCTATGACAAGAATGCACAGTAATGTTCTAAAACTTTCTTTACCTATTTCTTCTGTAAAGTAAAGAACACACAGACACCAATATGCTTGACCCTAGTATGTTTACTTAGATTAATGGGTAAGCAGTAAAACAGGTGGGTACAAGTCATAATCAGATCCCTGCAATTAACAGTGTTAACAAGCAAACAAGTATTCAACGTTATGCAACTCTAACAGTCCCCTTCGCAGCTACTTCCCCTCATGGGCAATATGGCGCCCAGGAATGTCTACGCTACCCAGTCAGGCCTGACTGAACTAAAGGGGAAGTCCTGTAGGGAAATCTTCGCTAGCAACGGTGGTGCACTTGAAGAACAGAATTGTAATCCACCAAGGTAACAAAAGGTACTGTGTCTATCTATGAGCAGGTGCTCTCTCACCCAACCGGACCAGTCCACGTCTGTTTCTTCCGCCGCGGTGCCTAAACACACCGATCCATCGACATCCGGGTCTTCGGTCCTCCTGGCAAAGGTGCAGCATCAAGAAGAGATGTCCCCCAGGTTCCTCGGAGCGCGCGGAAGGCTCTTTGGAGAAAACGGCTAGGCTTCTGGCCTAAGGTCACGGGAGCTCAGAGGCATGGTGAGTTTTTTCAAGTTGTCATATTCTAACACAATTCTTTGCAAAATGAAGATTTTTAGTTTTCACAAAATTGTCATTCACAGGTTATTTCTCTAACACAGCATATGCATACTTGCAACTACACCCCAAAATACATTCTGCTGGTAATAAGTGAGTTTTCGGGGATCTCCTAAAGGTGGACATGGTAGGGGCTGATCGGATATACCGGGGCAGGGAGTTCCAGAGGATGGGAGAGGCTCTGGAGAAGTCCTGAAGGCGAGCATTAAGAGGAGGTAACAAGGGGGCTAGAGAGCCGGAGGATCCATCGGAGGAGCGGAGGGGACGATTTGGGCAATATCTGCAGATGAGGTTGGCGATGTAGCTGGGGGCGATGTTGTGGATGGCCTTGTATGTTGTGGTTAGCATTTTGAATTTTATACAGTGTGGTAGGGGAAGGCAGTGAAGGGATTGGCAGAGAGAGGCAGCAGTCACGGATCAGTTAGTGAGGTGTATTAGTCTAGCAGCAGCACTGGCGTCAGCCGCGTCACTCACTCTCTGTGCTGGCTCTGAAGCCTGGACTGGCTGGTCTGGTGGCTGCGGACAGTGCGGAGGCCCGCGCGCTGCTCTCAAACTCAGCTGTAGTGTGCGGGCGCCGGGCGGGTGCACACACTGACCGACAGGCCTCAGCTGACGTCACTGGTTGCTAGACGCGGGGCGGCCCCTAGCCTAGCAACCAGACTGGCAGTGGCAGCCTATGAGCCTATGTGTCATCATGTGTGAGTCTGAGTGTTAAACTTTATAAGGTGGCGGACGGCGGAGCGGACTGGTGTGGTCTGGTCACTGTTTTTTTTTTTTTCATTCCGGAACGTCTGTATTGTCCCGGAATGAAGCTGCCCGGGACACGGGACAAAAATCTCTAATCAGGGACAATCCCGGGCACCCTATTGAGGCCTGCTTAAACTCAGTCTTTACTATATTCTCCTCAGTGGGACTACAGGTCCCAGCAACACTGTGTTAAAGTCCAAGTGTATGCAAGATGCGTAAGAAACTGTGGGCAACAGCCCTCTCACCAAACTGGGCCTGAAGGGATGGAACAGCTTGCATGACTGTGATAATTACACTTGCACCCCCCCCCCCCGCAAGTGGAACAGAGGATGGATCTAAGACCCCAGAATACCGGTCACTACCTATTGCTGTCACAAGGATGTTTACATTCCTTGTGACAGCAATAAAAGTGATCAAAAAAATTAATAAAATGAAGGCGACAGTGTAATGCGGCGTACACACGATCGTTTTTCATGCCATTTTTTTTAACCAACGTTTTTCTCGTAGTTTTTTTAATGTTTCCTCTCAAGCCTGTCTTGCGTACACACGATCATTAAAAAAAACGCTCGAGCAAAGCGCAGTGATGTACAACACGTACGATGGCACTATAAAGGGGAAGTTCCATTCGAATGGCGCCACCCTTCATGTTAGTAAACTTTGTTGAGCGGCGATTCGCGCTTTTCAGCCTCGTGCTTTTCAGTCCATTACAGCGTGACGAATGTGCTATCTCCATTACGAACGCTAGTTTTACCAGAACGAGCGCTCCCGTCTCATACTTGATTCTGAGCATACGTGTTTTTTTTCCCCTCGTAAAAGCATACACACTATCGTTTTTCACGTCGTTAAAAATGTTCTGGAGCATACACACGATCGGTTTTAATGCCCATTTTAAAAAATTGCATTTTTAACGGCATGAAAAACGATCGTGTGTACGCCGCATAAGAATAGAAATAAATAATTACATTTTTTTTTTTTAAGGTGCCCCCCAGACATAGACGAATGTTTGCGTTGGTGGCGCGTTGGTCCAGCACGCACGCACGCAAGCAGCAATTGTCCCACACATGTGAGGTATCACTGCTAATGTCAGATCATGGGCAGTAATTCTAGCACCAGACCTCCTGTGCAAATCTAAAGGGAAAACCTGTAAAGGCTTCTAAAGCATCGCCCATTGATAGTAAAATGTACATATTTTCCCAAAAAATTGCATTTGAAAAAGCGCCACACAAATACCATATGACATAAAGAAATTGCAAAACTCTAAGGCCTCTGTATTAGAAAAAAATATATATAATGTTTGGGGTTTTAAAAAAAATTCTAGGAAAAAATAGTGATTGTTACATGTAAACAAAAAGCGCTAGAAAAGACCTGTAGCCACGCAGATCTAGTCATCTCTGCCACTGATTCCTGAGAAATAGATTTACTTGTGTAGCGGCCTCCACTCTCTCACCCCTGTATATCCGGTTATTCTGGCTCTTGTCTAGGGGTACCTTGGGGGAGAGAATGCGGGGTTGCTATGCCAAGCTTTCACCACAGATGTTTGTGAGGTGTTAGCAAAGTCTCTTTACCTTCGGGTCGGTGCCCTGCGTTTGGAGCCTCCGCTTCTTCTGTGGAACAGTGTCTGCCAGTAAATGAGCCCCACACCAGTAAAAGTCCAACACTCCTTTATTTTCCAATGTCAGGATGAAACACAATAATCAGTTGGACTCCCTCAAACAGACAGGGGGTGTGGATACGAGTAGGTCCAGGCACAATGAACTCTCCTATTCCTCTGATAGCGAATAGGCCTGGCGCACGGTCTCTGCCACAGACCGTGAGTTTTGGTCGCTGCCACCGACCGGATGAACCGTTGGGACCTCTGCCAGAGGCCTGTTAGCAGGCCCCTGCCACTGACCTGAGTTGAATAGCTGGACCACTACCACCGGTCAATGAACGTGAATCACCTTCTGTTAGGGATTTGGCCCCTGTTCGAGAAAGATATCCTTCCGGGCGGTCACCAGAGGCACACCCGTCACTGGCAATCTGCTGCACCAGGTCTTCGGGTGAGTCCCTCCTCCGGTCCCTTACACCACTGGATTTGAGAGCCTCACTCCCGAGGCCCCCTAGGAAGGCCTTCCCTTGCGGGACCCAGCGGAAGGCACTGGGCCCCAGGCCTCCGACCGAGCACCTCACCCCAGACTGAAGGTGTCTGGGGTGGAACACAAACTCCATGTGTCCAGGCCCAGGGCGCCTGGACACCGACCACGGACCGCAGCCCTCAGGCTGAAGGTGCCTGGGACTCGAACCCCATGATGAAGATGTCCGGCCCCTTTATACCCTCTCCCAACATGCCCAGCGGGTTCCCCGCCCCGCTGTACAGGTGCTGCGAGAGGCCACAAAGGGTACGGCACTGCAGTGATATGTCAAGCATCCCAGGAGTCTACATGGGCATTTTTTTTCATCTGGAGGAGGGGCTTTCTCAGCTAAGCACACCCTCCTGCCTGCATGCCTCAGTTAAGTGTAGATGGATTCCAGAAAGTAAATGCTACATGAATTATCTGTCATTGCTCAAGATAACTGCTGCTAGAAATGCTAGGGGGTGTTTTTAAAAGTGATTTCTCAACAAACCAAAGCATGGAAACATGGATGGGCGAGTTTCCTCTGGATATTGGTGCCCCCGGCCCTTTTAGAGGTTTCAGACCCTGGGAGGCGGAGGCTGCCATGATTTGCTGTTACAGTGGTCACATGACCGGACGATAGCAACTAGCATTTGGGAGCTTTCCATTACCTGTCAGCACAGCATTGTTTCAATTTTGGTACATATTTACAATCCTGTGAAAAAAGTAATTGCCCCCTAAATCTAATAACTGGCTGTGCCACCCTTCGCGGCAACAACTGCGATCAAGCGTTTGCGATAACTGGCAATGAGTCATTCACATTGCTGTGGAGCAATTTTGGCCCACTCTTCTTTGCAGAATTGTTTTAATTTAGCCACATTGGAGGGTTTTCCAGCACGAATGGCCTGTGTAAGGTCATGATACAGCATCTTAACCACTTGCCGACTGCCTCACATAGATATACGTCGGCAGAATGGCACGGGCAGGCAAAGCAACGTACCTGTACATTGCCTTGAATCTGCCGCCTAGTGGGCGCGCACACCTGCCGCGAACTGCGTGACCGTGCCCGCAGGACCCGCTGACTTGTTGTCCGCCAGTGTCCCACAATCTTGTCACAGAGCGGCAGAACGGGGAGATACCTATGTGAACAAGGCATTTCCCTGTTCTGCCTAGTGACAGGACAGCGATCTACTGCTCCCTGTCATCGGGAGCAGTGATCACTGTCATGTCACTCGTAGCCCAGCCCCCACACAGTTAGAATCACTCCCTAGGACACACTTAACCCCTTACTCGCCCCCTAGTGGTTAACCCCTTCCCTGCCAGTGTCATTTACACAGTAATCAGTGCATTTTTATAGCACTGATCGCTGTATAAATGACAATGGTCCCAAAATAGTGTCAAAAGTGTCCACCGCAATATCGCAGTCACGATAAAAATCGCAGATCGCCGCCATTACTAGTAAAAAAAAAAATTATAATAAAAATGCCATAAAAAACTATCCCCCATTTTGTAGACACTATAACTTTTGCGCAAACCAATCAATATACGCTTACAAAAAATATGTAGAATACATATCGGCCTAAACTGAGGAAAAACGTTTTTTATATATTTTTTTGGAGATATATTTTATAGCAAAAAATTAAAAATATATTTATTTTTTCCCAAAATTGTCGCTCTTTTTTTGTTTATAGCGCAAAAAATTAAAACCGCAGAGGTGATCAAATACCACCAAAAGAAAGCTCTATTTGTGGGAAAAAAAGGACGTCAATTTTGTTTGGGTGCAACATCGCACGACCGCGGAATTGTCAGTTAAAGCGACGCAGTGCCGAATCGCAAAAAATGGCCCGGTCATTGGGCAGCCAATTCTTCCGGAGCTGAAGTGGTTAATACGATTTAAGTCCGGGCTTTGACTAGGCCACTCCAAAACCGAAATTTTGCTTTGTTTGAACCATTTGGAGGTGGACTTGCTGTTGGGTTATGCAGCAGGACAATGATCCGAAACCCAAGTACACTTGAGCTTGAGGTCACAAACTGATGGCCGGACATTCCCTCTAGGATATTCTGGTAGAGCTCAGAATTCATGGTTCCATCAATTATGGTAAGTCGTCCAGGTCCTGAAGCTGCAAAGCAGCCCCAGACCATCACCATGTCTGACTGTTGGTATGATGTTCTTGTTATGAAATGCTGTATTCGTTTTTTTTTGTTTTTTTTTTATCTTTTTTTTATTAAACTTTTTCACATTACATGACATTTGAATAACAATACAATACAATACAATACAATAACAATAACAATACAATAGAAATGTAAACCCTATAAAACACAACATACATATAAAGTCTCATTATATACCCCTTTGATAAATTGAACCTAGGTAGAATGTCATTTACCAATTTTCCATTTTACTAGAGGGACTGCCTATCCCTTTTGGAATATATCTATCTCCATAGCCTGTGAGTTCCTAATCCCCCAGATGTAAATGTCAAGCATAGGAAAAACCAAACACACAAAAAAAAAGAAAAGAGAAAAAAAAAAAAGGAGAAGAAAGAGCCAGATAGATCCGATGGACATAAGAGAGGGGAAGGGAGAGGAAGAGATGGAAGAAAGGAGAGGGGAGGGAGGAAGGGAGGAAGGCAGGGGAGAGGGGAGGGAGGAAAAAGGACAGGATGCGTAAAAAAAAAAAAAGGAGGAAAAGAGAAGAGGAGGAAAAGAAGGAATAGGCGGGGGAAGAGAGGGGAGGGGACCTTATCTCCCATGTACTCCCTCTTATAGCTAGATATAAATATAGTTATAATCTAAATTGCTTGTGCATCTTAATCTATATCTTGATAAGTACAGTCTAAGTGCAAGGTGCCCTACAGTAAGAAGGAAGAAAAAAAAGAAAAGAAAGGGGGGGATTTTAATATCAAATGTAAGTGTTAATTAAATCTACCGAGTCAAGTGAAAAAAGAAAAATATATAAAAATATGATAGTTTAAAATAATTTAAGAAGGCTCCTGTTCAAAGCCTACACGTATATATATACAGAGAAAAAAAAAAAAGAGAAAAAAATAAAAATAAAAAATAAAGGGGGGGAGTGAGGAGGAAATAGGAGGAGGGAGGGGGACTTTATCTCCCATCTACTCCCTCTTATAAATAAGTACAATCTAAGTGCAGGTGTCCCGTGACCTATAACAATCATATACCCGTGTCCCTACTGTGAGCGGAGGAGGTGGAAGAAAAAAAAAAAAAGGGGGGAGGGAAAAATATCAAATATATGTGATAATTAAGTCGACAGAGTCAAGTGAGAGAAATAAAATTTACTTATGAGCAAAATAATTTAAGAGGGCTCCTACCCAGGGCCTATAGCTGTGTACGTATGTATACACATATACACACCTATATACACACACAAAAAAAAAAAAAAAGGGGAAAGAAGAGAGGGAGGGGGAGATGGAAGAAAGAGAAAGGAATCTATACAAAGAAGGGACATAATAAGAAATACATTCCCTAACCCCTAATTTTGCTTTGTTTGAACCATTTGGAGGTGGACTTGCTGTTGGGTTATGCAGCAGGACAATGATCCGAAACCCAAGTACACTTGAGCTTGAGGTCACAAACTGATGGCCGGACATTCCCTCTAGGATATTCTGGTAGAGCTCAGAATTCATGGTTCCATCAATTATGGTAAGTCGTCCAGGTCCTGAAGCTGCAAAGCAGCCTCAGATCATCACCATGTCTGACTGTTGGTATGATGTTCTTGTTATGAAATGCTGTATTAGTTTTATGCCAGATGTAACGGGTCTGGCAGTAATCAGACCTGGGTGTGGCAAATGAAATTTAACCACAATTTTTTGGAAAGCTGAGTTCAATCCAATTCATCCATGATTCAGCATGGGAGGGGGCATTTACTTTTTCACATAGGGCCAGGCAGGTTTGAACAGCTATTTTCCTGTAATAAATTAAATAATAATTTTAAAAACTGCATTTTGGATTTACTTGGGTTATCTTTGTGTAATATTAAAATTTGTTTGATGATCGGAATCATTTAATTGTGAGAAATCTGCAAAAAAATAAAAATAAAAAATCAGGAAGGGGCAAATACTTTTTCACAGCACTGTATCTGGCCCACCCGCCGAGATGACGCATATATGCGTACGGATGGCGTGAAGAGGTTAAGAACGAATTAACTAGCGTTTTCAGTTTGTGGCGCTCAGATACAATTTAGTTATGCTTTAAACCCATGCAACCTTTACCATGTACTGAGACAATTCGACATGTTTTACAGCCACATAGCAGTAGGAGAAAAATATGAAAAGTTACAGGAAGAAGATTATTTTAGCTCATCCGTCTTATAGTAGAGGTCAGAAAATTACTACCACATCCTCCTCTTGCTAATACAGTAAAAAATAAACTGGCCTTCGAATGAGAAGAAGCAGTTTCATAGTCCACAGTAACAGCTGGTAATGAAGGAACATTGGACTTACTAATGATTAGTGGGGTCATATTGACATTTAGTTTCAATTGTAGTGTCGAGAATATTTGAAGGAGCAGGATGGTCAAAATTTATTAAGTGAATATGGTTTTGTTTGGAAAATTCAATTCATTCCAAAATCAAATGTTAAAAGCAAACAAAAACTTTTGAAGTACTTTTGGACAACGTTTGTCAAGTCTCTAATGGCATGTTCAAATATACTGCTCAGATTTTGTGTGAACGTTTGTAAAAAATATACCAGTGAATGGCCAGCTTATGGATGGTCGACTATTTAAATATTCTTAACCCCTTTATGACTGCCGTATAGCAGTTTTACTGCTACAGGAAGGCCGCTGTGCGCAGGATCACGTGTGTGTGTGTGTGTGTATATATATATATATGTGTGATCCTGCACTTCTGGGTAGCGGGCACGAATGAGAGCTGCCGGTGGCTCACTTCCGCTGTGATTATGCGCAGTGGGAGCCGATCAGCGGGTACCGCGGACTCGATCTCCACCGGCACCTGTGGATCATTCGTTACAGAGGCAGAATGTAAACAAGGTAGATTACTGTTCTGTTAGGGAAAGCATGGATCCTGTGTTCCTGCAAAGCATCCATGCCTCCCTTAGTAAAAGCACCTCACACAGTACACAAACACTGGCTAGGCACACACTGAACCCTTTGATCACCCCTGATGTTAACCTCTTGCCAGCCAGTGTCATTAGTACAGTGACAATGTATATTTTTAGCACTGATCACTGTATTGGTGTCACTGATTCCCCAAAAAGTGTTGCAGTCTGCTATAAGTCACTGATCACCGCCATTACAAGTAAAAATAAATTAAACATTTCATAAATACAGTATATCCCATAGTTTGGTTTTGCGCAAAAGTTATAGCGACTACAATCAATATTCGCTTATTGGGATTTTTTTTTTTTACCAAAAATATGTAGCAGAATACATATTGGCCTAAATTGATGAAGAAATTCGATTTTTTTATTGGATGTGTTTTTATAGCAGAAAGTAAAAAATATTGTTTCTCTTTCGTTTATGGACGGACACAGCATCTTATATCTTGACATTAGGGTTATGCTGCCTCCCATCAGGAGAGGACTAGCCAGAACATGTAAAAACAGCTTTTTTTCTGCCTAGCATAGAAGGACCTGGCTCCCTGTGGGGACCATTGGTCCTGGAGATTTATTGCTTTTTTCCTGCTTTTTTGATCCTGAGATCTACCATCAACAGCCGGCTGGGTGACAGGCTGGATAATATAGATCCTTGTAGTCTCCCCAGTCCGGCCATTGACCGTAAGCAGGCCTTAGCTATGCCCTGGGTTGGCCACGACATGCCCCATTGCTCCAGGGGTGGCCGGTGAGCTATATGCTCTGGGGCACACATATGACCGGGCTACTGATGTCTGAGTCAGTGTGCCGGGTGATGGGTCTGTCCGGAATGTGTCCAGCAGTGTCCGCAGGATGGGTAAGTAGTGTTCCTTCTGTTTCGGCAGGATCGAACAGCTGGGCATTCCTGGGGAGGTCGACTAGGAGGTCTCCCACCCTTCCTTTCTTCTCTCCCTGTCCTTTCCCTCCTCCCCATGCTCTTTGGGCTGGGCCTGCTATGTACCTGACCGGGGGTCCTTCCGGGGGGCTCCGAGTTCTGGCTGGGGGCTGCGCTGGGCTTGGGTGGTTCGCTCTCCATAGGGGGTGTCTGGGTATGTTCAGGGGTGAAGGCCTCCTCGTGGTGTGTCAGCGTGCTGCTGCCATTTTATTTTACCTCAGAGATAGTCAGCGGCCATTTTCTTGTAGAAACGCTTGTTTACTGAGGCGGCCATTTTCTTGTAGCCCCGCTTAGTCTTTGCCTCTAGCGCTGGGTATGTTCCTCCTGAACGGCGCACACTGTTAGAACACCTCACGGGGGAGAGCGGATGGCAGCTCGGCAGCGCTATGCCTGAGTCAGAGTGATGAGTCCTGCGGGGGGGCCTTGGTATGTAGCAGCTAGGAGGGTGGACGTTTGTGCGCCCTGACTTGTTCCAGAAGGATGTCAGGTGAGCACAGGTCAGCATGGCGTCAGAAGCTGGCGCTTCTTCCCCAGAATCCCTATGATGGCAACCGGTTCCCCTGCACTTTAGTGCCTATGGACGTTTTGTGGGGACATCCCCGGCGGTCCTGGAGTCCTTGTTGCCAGGGTGGAGGCGGCTTGCGGGCGCAAAGGGGGTAATGGTACACCCCCTCCCCCACCGTCCTCTGGGGAATGATCTGATTCAGACTTGGGCCTTGCGGTGGCAAGCGGCCCCTGTTCTGATGTGTCAGAATATGCAGACCAGGACCATTCGGACAATGCGGGTGACACTGTTTCTGGGTCAGCGCAGGAGTGCGCTTGTTGGAGCACTTATCACCGGGTGCGGGATCCCCAAACAAAGATGGAGGATACGGCGAGGGCATCTACTGAGGTGTCGGTCCCTTCTGGGTCCCACAAGCCGGCCCACACCGCTAGGAGTTTTTTTCCTACCTAGCTTATTTTGATAAGTTTATATACAAGGAATGGGAACGGCCGCAGCCCGAAACACATGGCAGTCCGTTATCCCTTTTGAGGAGAGTTTCCTGAAAAATTGACATCTCCCCCGATTGTGGGTCCCCCGGTATCCCGGTTTGATAAGATTGCCACGATTGCGGTGGAGGGGACCCCTGCCTTTGAGGACCTGCAGACAGGAGGGCCGAGGCGGTGGCCCGGGCCATGGTCACGGTATTGGGATCAGCATTGCGGCCACTGTTGGCCACGACCCTGGTGTCACTGACACCTTCTGAATGGGCAAAAGTTTGCTGCACCGTGAGTAAAGAAGCACCAGGCTTCCCTGGTCTGCGCGAAACTAGCGGACCAGTCGGTGCATGACATGTCTGCAATACGGTCTTAGATACAGCTCCCTTGCTGTCCAGAGCCTCAGTATCTGCTGTGGGGCTATGCCGCCTGATTTGGCCGGCATGCTGTTCCGTGGACCAGTCGTCCAAGAAGACTCCAAATAGCCTCTAAGCCTGGAAGGGCATTCTTGAAAATGTCATTTGGGGTAAGAGCACGCTGCTCCCACAATCCAAAATAGGTAAGGAGCCACGCCGTAGGCCAGGCCCCTCCTTTTCCGCTCACAAGCGTTTTTTTTCATCCGCCCGGGCCCGCAGGTAAGCGTTCCCAGGCCGACAAGGTGCCTGCTAAGGGACGAAAGCATCCCTGTTTTTTTACGCAAGTCAAACAAGCCTGCGAGCCAATTTGCGGCACCATGGAGGCTCACCCCGCCTGACTTTCGGGTGGGGGGCGGTCGCCTTTGAGAGGTTGCACCTCCCTACTTCCGACCAGTGGGTCTGGGAAGTGGTCTCATTGGAATACAAGATGGAGTTTCTCTCTTGTCCACCAAAACAGGTTTCTCCCTCCAACCTTCATCTCCTTCCGGCTCGCCGGGACGCCTTGTTTAGGTCAGTGCAGGACCTTCTGATGCGCAGGGTGATAGTACCTGTGCCGACGCTGAAAAGGTTTTCAGGGATTCTACTCCAATCTGTTTATAGTCCCAAAAAAGGGAGGGGTCAGTCCGGTCCTGGATCTCCAGACCCTCAACAGCCTTGTGAAAGTACAAAGGTTCAGGATGGAATCAGTTCACTCTGTGGTCGCTGCACTCCATCCGGGGGATTTTCTGGCATCCTTGGGCATCAGGGACGCATATATTGCAGTCCCCATGTACATCAGGCAGCAGAAGTTTCTGCGGTTTGCAGTCAGGAATGAGCACTACCAATTTGTATCTCTTTTTTTTGGCCTGGCGTCGGCACCAGGGTTTTTTCTACGGTTCTCGCCCCGAGCCTGGCCTTGCTGAGGCAGCAAGGGATCGCAATCATGGGCTATCTGGACGATTTCCGTCTGAGAGCAGCTTCCGCCTCAGAATTAAGGGAGGATGTGGAGATCGCCAGTCAGACTCTTCGGGAGTCTGGTGGGGTACTGAACCTCCAGAAGTCGGTGTTGGTGCCGACTCAACACCTGGAATTCCTAGGCTTGATTCTGGACTCCTCAGAGGGAGAGGGTTTTTTTTTTTTTTTCTCCCTTCGGACAAATTGCAGACTCTTCAGTCTGCGGTGACGCTGTTGGCGTTCCGCAGGTGGTTGTCGTTGCGCTTTTGCATGTGAGTCCTGAGTCTCATGGTAGCCACATGCTCAATTCCACACCCGAGTTTTGCAAAAGGAGATCCTGTGAAAATGGGACAAATCTCCGTTGTCCCTGGATTGTATAATCCGGATGAGCCGACTAGTAAGGGATCCCTGATCTGGTGGCTGAGGTCTCCGGCCCTTCAGTCCGGGACGTCGTTCTTTCCCTTTTACTGGAAGCTGATCACGATTGGGGCATACAGCCAACACAAGGTCGCAGGAAGAATTCTGCCTGCCAATCAATGCACTGGAACTACGGGCGATCAGGCGGTGCCTCACAGAGGCGGCTGGGATGCCCAGTCAGGATCCAGTCAGACAACGCCACGGTTGTGCGTATGCCAACCATCAAGGGGGACCAAGAAGCTTGGCTGCAGCATTGGAGGTCACTCGCTTCCTGTGGTGGGCAGAGCGGAGTGTGCCGGCTCTATGGGCTGTGTACATTCCGGGCGTAGAAAAACTGGCAAGTGGACTACCTAAGTCATCAGATGCTGGACCAGGGAGAATGGTCGCTACACCCGGAGGTGTTTTGCCTCCTTTGTCTGAAATGGGGCACGCCAGACGTGGATCTCCTGGCGTATCGACTCAATCGAGAGGTATTGTGGTTGATGGCCAGATCCAAAGATCCCTGGGCGGACGCGTCAGACGCGTCGGTGGCTCCGTGGGGACAGTATCGGCTAATTATGCCTTCCCCCCCGCAAAAACTTCTTTCTCGTCTGCTTTGCGGAGTAGAGACTGAGGGGATTCCGGTGATCCTGGTTGCCCCAGATTAGCCTTGACGTCCCTGGTACGCCGACTTAGTGCGACTGGTGGCCGATGTTCCTTGGCGACTGCCGATGCGAGAGGACCTTCTGTCACAAGGTCCTATACTTCATCCTGCTTTACAGTCGCTGGCTTTAACGACATGGCTGTTAAAAGTCAGGTATTAAGGGACCGAGGCCTGTCGAATTCGGTAATTTCTACCATGCTGAAGACACGGAAATCATCTTCTCGGAAGATTTATCATCGCGCATGGAAGACCTACATCTCTATGTGTGAGGAGATAAAGTAGTGTCCACGTACATATTCGCTTTCCAGAATCCTGCTGTTTTTACAGCGTGGAGTGCATCAAAAACTTGCCTTTAAGCATAATTAAAGGGGCGGTTTTTAGCCCTGGCTATCTTTTTTCAACTACCCTGGCGGCTCCCTCACTGGTGAGTACGTTTGTGCAGGGGGTCGACAAGTGGCCCCTCCGGTTCGACCACCGCTGCCCCCGTGGGACTTGAATCTGGTGCTCTTGGTACTTCAGAAACCACTGTTTGAGACCATTAGAGCGATTTCCCCTATTGATGCTCTCTGACTGTAGCCTTTCTGGTGGCTATTACAACAGTCTGAAGGGTTTCTGAGTTGGCGGCCTTGCCTTGCAAGGCTTCCTATTTGATCTTCCACAAGGATAAGGCAGTGCTACGCCCGCAGCCTTTTTTTCTTCTCACGGTTGTTTTGGCTTTCCTTCTAATTGAGGACATTGTGCTTCCATCCTTGTGTCCTCAGCCGTCGCATCCCAAAGAGGTTGCTTTACATTGCTTGGACGTGTTCCGAGCTCTGCGGGTGTATCTGTCTGCTGCGACTCCATTTCGGAGGTCAGACTCACTATTTGTGTCGGTGGATGGCCCACAGAAGGGCCTGGTGGTCTCGTTGGCCACCATGTCTCTGTGTATCAGACAGATTGTGATTCAGGTTTATGCCCTATTAGGGTGGGCGCCTCCCTTTCCTGTCACGGTGCATTCAACCAGCTTCCGGCAACAAATGTCTGTTTCCCAGGTGTGTAGGCGGCGACTGGGTCGTCCGTTCACACTTAACTAAAAATTACAAGGTTGATGTGAGTGCTTCAGCCGCAAGGTTCTGCAGGCGGCTGTTTAAGGTAGCAACTCCTCCGTTGAGAAGCTCTGGTTGGGTGGAAGTTTGTTTGCTTGCTGTGCCCACCCCTTGTTTTTTTGACACTGCTTGGGGACGTCCCTAATGTCAAGATTTAAGATACCGTGTCCGTCCATGAACGAAAGAGAAAATAAGGATTTTACGGTGAGTACAAAAATCCTTTCTCTGAAGTTCATGGACGGACACAGCACCCACCCCTCTTTTTTATGTTTGTACTGCTTTTTGACGAACTGAGCTGCTGAGTGCAGAGTGAGGGGTTAAAGCCAGTAGGACCGCCCCCTGGGCAGGGCTGTTCAGCTTTGCTGTTTTTACATGTTCTGCCTAGTCCTCTCCTGATAGGAGGCAGCATAACCCTAATGTCAAGATTTAAGATCCTGTATCCGTCCATGAACTTCAGAGAAAAGGATTTTACGGTGAATACAAAAATCCTATTTTTTTTCAAAATTAACTATAGCCCAAAAAAAAAAAAATTAACCACTTGCCTACAGAGCACTTTCACCCCCTTCCTGCCCAGGCCATTTTTCAGCACTGTCACACTTTGAATGACAATTGCGCGGTCATGCCACACTGTACCCAAATTAAAGTTTTATAATTTTCTTCACACAAATAGAGCTTTCTTTTGGTGGTATTTAATCACTGCTGGGTTTTTTATTTACAAAAAACATTTTGAAAAAAATAAAGTTTTTTTACTTAATTACAAAATTTACTGACAGAAACTAAGTAATTTTTCTCCTTCACTGATGTGCGCTGATGAGGCGGCACTGATAAGCTTATCTGGTGGGCATTGCTGAGGTGGCACTGAGGAGGCACTAATATGCTGCACTGATAGGCACTTATGGGCACTGATAGGCGGTACTGATGGGCATTGGACAGCAGTGATGGGCAGCACTGATAGGCGGGACTGATAGTCAGCACTGACTGGCATCACTAATGGGCACTGATTGGTGGCACTCATTGCTGGCACTGGTTGGCACTATTGTAATCAGGGCATTGATCAGTGCCCTGATTACATGTGTAGATGTCTCCTGTGAGGAGATGCCGCTGGTCGGCTCTCCTTGCCGCACACTCTCCTCACCACACCGGCATCTCCGTGTTTACATGTGACCGGCTGTGATTGGACACAGCCAATCACATAGTTAAAGAGCCACGGATGCGGCTCTTTACAGAGATCGGGGTCGCGCCGTGTCGTAGCAACAACGCGAAAGAGCGGCCGTTCTGGGACGGCGTCATAGGACACCATCCCAGAACAAGATCATCATTTGACGGTGGGAGGGCGGCAACTAGTTAATGTCCTTTTTTTTTTCCCCACAAATAGAGCTTTCTTTTGGTGGTATTTGATCACAACTGCATTGTTTTATTTGGGAACAGCTTTGCATGACCGCGCAATCGTCAGTTAAAGTAACGCAGTGCCGTATAGCAAAAAATGGTCTGGTCATGAAGGGGGGGTAAATCTCAAGAACTCAAGTGGTTAATAAGCGAACATTTCCCACAGTGTGGTGTCCCATATATTTACAAATGTAAGCCACAAGAACTTCTCTTAAATATTATGTAAACCTAACATTTCATATTCCTGATATGTGCCCGCTGTACCATGTACAGTACTTTTAGGAAAAAGTATCCTGTTCTCTTTGTATTGCTTACTTTGTGTGGAATCACTGGTGTTCCTTCTAATCCCTTTGCTTTCCTATCAAAATGGGAGCACATCGTGGTCAGTTCTCATAGTTGTGCTGAAAACTCAGCACAAGACTGACCATTGGGGGAGAGCAGGCTGACACGCCCCCTTTGCAGAGCCATTCACTTGGAAGACCAGTGTACTGCTGTTTTTCCTCCCCCGCCTCCCTATGCAGCTGAGAACAGAGGGTAAAAAAGATTTTTCTATATTTTTTTTTATATCTATACACAAATGTTTTACCTTTCTATTCTATTTTAAACTGAATGGGTTGTTATACAATCTAAAGGTTTACATATACTTTAATATCGTAATTGTTGAAATAGTTTAAAGCATATCTTTGGTCTAATGAAAAATAATATTTCACAATTTCCCCTCACTCCTAACAGTTTAGTTAATTTTTTTTAATCAGCAGAAGGACAATACTTAGACTGAACAAGAAGTGTCTTTTGTGCTGCTGGCTGCTGACCCCCCCCCCCCCCCCATACCCACATGAAGAAAAGGGAGGTACAAAAAGGCATGGAAAGCCTAAAATATCAGTAATTACAAAGCAATCCTGCCTCTTGTCAGTGAAAATTAATATCAGCTGGTTCAGTCAAAACTGATCGCCTATAAAAATGTGTCTCACTACCAAGGTGTCATACAAGAAACATCTCATGATGGGTAAAACCTTTGAGCTCTCTCAAGACCTTAACAACCTTATTGTTGCAAAACATACTGATGGCTTTGGTTACGGCTTTGGTTACAAAAGGATTTCTAAACTTCTGAATGTTCCAGTGAGCACTGTTGGGGCCATAATCAGGAAGTGGAAAGAACAGAATTTTACCATAAACCGGCCATGACTAGGTGCTCCTCGCAAGATTTCTGACAGAGGGGTGAAAATAATTTTTAGAAGAGTTATCCAAGAGCCTAGAACCACTTGTGGAGAGCTTCAGAAAGACCTGGAAGAAAAAAGTAATGCACTCAACCGCCATGGTCTGTATGCGCGCTCACCACGCAAGACTCCATTGCCGAAGCTCGTTTAAAGTTTGCTGCACAACATTTAGACAAGACCGTGAAATACTGGGGGAATATAGTCTGGTCAGATGAGACCAAAATTGAACTCTTTGGATGCCATAATACACACCATGTTTGGAGGTCAAATGGCACTGCACATCACCCCAAAAATACCCCCATACCAACAGTGAGGTTTGCAGGTGGGAACATTACGGTGTGGGGCTGTTTTTTTAGCATACAGTACCAGCAAACTTCATATGATTGAAGGAAGGATGAATGGAAAAATGTACCAAGACATGCTTGACAAAAAATCTGCTGCCATACCAGGATGATGAAGATGAAACAAGGGTGGACATTTCAGCAAGACAATGGTTCCAAACACAAAGCCAAGGAAACTCTCAATTGATTTCAAAGAAAGAAATTAAAGCTGCTAGAATGGGCCAACCAATCACCTGACTTTAGTTCTTTCCATAGATTTTCTATTGAATTCAAGATCAGTCAGTATTCATAGAACTGTTTTAAAGACTGTTTCTGTGGAAGAATGGGCCAAAATCACACCTGAGCAATGCATGTGACTAGTATACCCCCCTCTTTTGAACTTTGGAATGAGGGAAACTTGAGGGAGGAAGTGATTTGCAGTGCGCATTGAAAAATATGGGTGTGGCCAAACTCGTAACAATGGGAGGGGCTTAAGGTGTGTGGTTAAACAAAACAGACAGGGATCAGCTGGGTGGAGAGCAGGGGTTATCAGGGCAGAAGACAGGGGTCAGCAGGGTGGAGGACAGAAATGAGCATGGCAGAGAAGGGTCTGTACGGGGGTCAGCAGAGCAGAGAAGAGGCATCACAAGGCCAGAGGATAGGGGTCAGTAGGGCAGGGTACAGGGGTCAGCAGGACGGGAGGGTACAGGGGTCAGCAGGACAGGAGACAGTGGGAGTCAGTAGGGCAGGGTACAAGGGTCAGCAGAACAGAAGACAGGGGGTCAGTAGTAGAGCAGGGTATAGGGGGTCCAATCCCCCATTTCTCTTAACCAAAACCCCCCACCCCCTAGCACAAACCCCCCCCCCCCCCCGTCTATCCCTCTTTACTCTTAGACTCCCCAATCTTTCCCCCCTTTACTCTTTACACTCCCCAATGACTGCCCACCGGTCACACGGGACCCCCATTGAGGTACCTATAGGCTGACTCTCCACTCTTGAGTCCAGCGATCAGTGGGCGGAGCTCTCCATCATGGACAAGAAGGTCAGAGGGAAGAGATCGAGGGAGCTGGCCAGTCCTGTCCAGAACTGTACAGGTGCCTGGAGAGCATGTCTGCGGCCATTTTCGCACATCAGAACGGCTGGGAAGAAATTGCCATCCTTCCCCCCGGCCATGACTGCTCCCCGCCTCCCTCTCCTGTGTATAGGAAAGCAGCATAGGTAGCCGAGGAGGCGGCGGGCTCAGCCGCAAGCTGCTCTGCACTGTGTATGTGTGAGGCAGCTGGAAGCTCTCACTGCTGGCTGCCTGTCACATTTACACAGCCATGCTTGTGACATGCGGGACACCAGACAAGCCGCAGGGTGGGCAAGCCACTTGATTCCACTCCGGGACAAAGCCTTTATTCGCCGGGACTTGCATCAAGTCCCGGGGCGGTTGGGAGGCATGCAGCTAGTTCCTCCACACAGGAGACATTTTGAAGCTGTCCTTACCAACAAAGGATTTTGTTCGAAGTATTAAATACATTTCAGTTAGGGTGTTTAATACTTTTTCCCTGTGTCATTCCATTTTATTAGTTTATTTCTGAATTTATTTGTTTTGGTTTCTTTGTAAATATGGGTTGTTGCCTATACAGTAAAACCTTGGATTACAAGCATAATTTGTTCTAGAAACATGCTTGTAATCCAAAGCACTTGTATATCAAAGCAAATTTCCCCATAAAAAATAATGGAAACTCAAATGATTTGTTCCACAACCATTTATTCATAAGTCCTTCAGTTTATAGTCCATATAAAAAGATTATAGCAATGTGACCAGGTTGTGTAACCATAACATGTCCATCCAAAAATGGAAGCCTCCACAAGGGCATTAGAAACAAAATCCTGCAGGAGCTACAGAGTATAAAAGAGTAGAGAGGCGCCTCTAAGTGTAGCAATATGTTGCTAAATGTTGTACCTTCATTAAATGTAACCATATTGCTACACTTAGAGGCACCCCTCTTCTCTTTATACTTAGTTGTGAAGTGACGCTACTTGTATATCAAGTCAAAATGTATTTAAAAATTTAGCTTGTCTTGCAAAACGCTCTCAAACCAAGTTACTCTCAAACCAAGGTTTTACTGTATGCGGTGAAAATGTAATTTCAATAGCACTGTCAGGGATTAGCTCACGTGAGGATCACCTTCCCTGGGGAAATAAGGCAGTCCAAACAGCAGGTCTTTCTTAAAAGCTGACTGGCAATCAGATTTATTTAAAAGGTTGAATGGAAAATAGAAAAAATGTGTGTTTTAACTAAACATATCCGGATCCTAACTCGGAGGTAAAGGGGCTTCTCCCAGTCACCCACAAAAACAAAGATTATGATTGGGGCGTGGCTTGCGCGCGATCGTGATGGCCGCTTAAGCCGATAGCTTTGACTGAAGACCAGGGAAAGAGCGACACTGCCAGCGAGATACCGCACATCAGGAGCCCTCGCAGAGCTCCACATTACCGGAGGAGTCTGCCCAATGCAGTCCAGCAAACAAAAAAAGGATCGATACCCTAAAAAAACTTACCGTCTTCTTTACCATGCCAGCAACAGAAGGGGATAAGTGGCAAATTGCCGCGAACATCCACAGGCCTCATCCTTGTACAACGACCTCCCAGACGACAATCCTGGAGCATTGGAGGCAGGGATAGGTTCGTTACCCACCCAAGAATCACCTTCTCACAGTCCGACATCCAACAGCCCAGCAAAAGCGTGGATGCGGATGGATCCCGCATCACAGGCCTCCAGCGCTGTGAGCACTGCTTTACGTCCGGACCAGGTAGGCCTCAATATGCCGTCCTCCATAGCAAATTACCCCACATCTGGCCAACCGGACCTAGATACGACAATGAAGGACATGCTCCTTTCCCTGCAGACATCCCTAATGCTGAATATATCAGCCATGGGGCGTGTCCAAGATGGCGATGGGAGCAGACCTGTAACTGCTGAGCTCCCGCTCCTGGTTTTTGATCCTTCTCTAATCCTGGTGTAGAACGGCCACATCCTGCCTTAACGCCTACTCTACCTGCCGGTGTCCCGGGGAATGCGGAGGAACAAGTCTGGGGGTCAGAGGAAACGGAACTTGGCTGCTGTGCATACCCCGCCAAAACCCGGGCCTACTGCTCCCCCACCAGCCTGCACCATGGAGACTCAGATGGAGGCCCCGCCAGAGGGCGCGATCCTGGCTGGCTCCCCTACTTTCGATGCCCTGATGCTGGCCATCACAACCTGCCAATCCGCCCTTACCGTGAAAATCGACAATGTTCAGACAGAGACTGCCCTCATCCGCCGGGACATGGACGCGTTCCGCGAGCGGGTGATGGAGGTAGAGAGACGGGTCTCGGGGGGCGGAGGACATTCAGAGGGAACACCACTCAGACTTGCTGTCTCTGAAGTCCAGGGTGAAAGTACTGGAAGCTAGAGCTGAAGACGCCGAGAACCGGAACCAGCGCAATAATTTGCGGGTCCTGGGCTTGCCAGAGGGCGCTGAGGGTACGGATCCGGTCACTTTTATGGAGAAGCTGCTCCCCTCTTTGCTCCCCAGGGCACGCTTCTCCCCGCACTTCTCTATTGAGTGGGCTCATCGCATACCGACGTCCAAGGGCCCGCAGGGAACGCCGCCACGCACATTTATTTTCAAGCTCCTCCATTACCGGGACAGAGACACGGTTCTCTGCATGGCCCGCCTGCAGGGTGAACTGAAGTTTGAAAACACCAGGCTCCTGATATTCCCTGACTACTCGGTGGAGACACAGCGCCAGTCCTTTGACCAAGTCCGAGCCATGCTGCGTGATAAAGGGATCAAATACAGCATGCTATTCCCCGCTAAACTGAGGGTGCAAGATGGCGAACGCACGCAATTATTCACGTCCCCCAGGGATGCCGCGGCTTGGGCTGAGACCCTACCTCGCTGAGTTCCCTCTCATCTGCTATCCCTGCTCTGAACTGTAAGTACAGCAACTGGGGGTTCTCACTGTATTACTGGAGGGGTGCTGGGTCACAGAGCGATCGCGGGGGCACACACTTTACTCAGGGTCAGCCGGCCAACCCTGTTTGACTTGATATCCTCTGAGCTGCGGATTTTCCTCTGCCGGGTGCTCCTGGATTGTGTTCCCCTGGTCGGGTTCCTGTAGTCACCTTTATACCCTGCCCTCCTTTGCTGACGCCACTAGACTATAACACCTACACTCTCTGTGACCCACCTGCACTGGAACCCTGGGACTTGGACCTATATTATAGCCGTGACCCCAGCACACCCCTCACACCCGCTGCAGTTTCTGTGGGGAGACCCCCCCCCCTGTGTTCCTCTTTTTTCCCCTCCTTGATAGAATGCAGTCCTCCTTCTGACACTCGGATCAAGTTCCGTACCCCCGGGCCTCCGGGTGATCTATACTATTCTTCCTGTACCAGATATCCACAGGAAAAAAGTTTTTGACTGTTTGACGTAGAGAGGCTGGTAGCCTTTTGTTCACTGCCTTCAATTCTGGTCTAAGGGCTGGTTTATTTGGGGATGCAAACTCTCCTCTGTGTTCTGGGGGGTGGGGGGTGGGGGGGGGTTGAATGTGTTGGGCAGCCCTGTTATAATAATGTTATAAGTTGCATGACAGTAATGTTTTTGATCTTTCTGATTGTATTATTTTGGAGGCATGGTCCCTTCCCCGGCCCTGTACTGGCTGTTTGGAACGGTACGGGGCTCTTGATTTTGGCTGCTCCTTATTGTATTTTTCTCGCTGGGTTCTATGGCTACTCTTGACGTCCTCTCCTGGAACACACGGGGATTGAACTCCCCGATTAAACGTTCCTCTGTGTTTCAATTTATTAAGAAATACAATCCTCAGGTATGTGTGTTGCAGGAGACGCATCTGATGGGGTCTAAGACCCTCAGCCTTAAGAAGCCGTAGGTGGGACATCACTACCACTCCACATACTCCAACTATGCTAGGGGTGTCAGTATCCTTGTCCTTAAATCACTCCCATTTAAGCTCCTGGACTTGATCTTAGACCCAGATGGCAGATTTGTGCTGATCCACGCATTGATCCATAATGTGTCATGGGTGCTGGTGGGACTTTTCTTGCCACCTCCTGCGTCCCTTGGGGTCTTGGGTTTGCTCTCATCCGAGCTGGCGCAATTCCCCTCGGACAATGTGATTTTGATGGGCGACTTTAACCTTGTCCCGGACTCTGCTATGGACAGGTGCGCCACGACTGGCACGACCCGCCAGGGATTGGCGGCGTGGGCTGACACATTTGGCCTTATTGACGTGTGGCGGAGACAGCCTGACATTAGGGCCTTCACTTGCCACTCAGCTACCCACAAATCATTCTCTCGCATTGACCTGGCCTATGTGGGGGCGCCTGTCTTGCCCAGAGTGCGGGACATCACTATTCTCCCTAGGGGAGATTCGGACTACGCACCACTGCTTCTATCCCTGACTCTGACGGTGGACCCGACTGACAACCTATGGAGACTTTACAGGTTTTGGATATCAGACGCGGAGGTGGAACCCCGGTTCCATGAGACGCTTCGACAATATTGGACTGACAACCCGGGTACGGCTGCTGACACCACGGTCTAGGACCTTCAAAGCCTCCTCCAGGGGGCACTATCAGTCGATCATAGCTGCGGTGCGAAGGGAGCGCAGGGCGGAACTTGCTAGAGTTGAGGGGGATGCATGTAGGCAGGAGGCACTTTATGTTAGGACCCGGGATCCCCACCACTACGCCCAGCTTCAGCTGCTGACCCAACAGACTCTCCTACTGCGCACAACTCTAACGGAAAAAAAACTGCGCCACCAATCGCAGCGTATTTTTGAGCAGGGGGAGAGGACGGGCCGCCTCCTGGCCTGGCTGTCCAGCAGTCGGGTGTTATCTCAATGGTCTTAGACCAGGATGGGGTTCCCCATTCTGCCCCTAAAGAAATCAATCAATGTTTTGCTTCTTACTACCAACAGCTCTATAGCTTCAGGGTGTCCTATGACCAAAAGGATCTGATTGATTATCTTGAGGCTGTTGACGTCCCCGTCCTCACTCCCTACTCAGCGAAAAAATTAGATGCCCCTATCAAAATAGAAGAGATTCAGCGTGCGTTGAAAATGATGCAGAGTGGGAAGACTCCAGGTCCAGACGTGTTCCCTGTGGAATTCTACAAAGCCTACGTGGAAGACTTGGCCCCCAAACTGCATTCCCTTCTGTCCCAGGTATCGTAGACCAGGGTTCTCCCGGACTCGATGAGTGATGCTGTGATAGTGGTCATCCCCAAGCCCGGTAAGGACCCCACTCTCTGCTCCTCCTACCGCCCCATCTCTCTCCTCAACGTCGATGCTAAAATATTTGTGAAGGTGCTCGCTAACCGCTTGAACACTATTATCACGGCCTTGGTCCACCCCGACCAGACAGGCTTCATGCCGGGCCGTGGCACGGACATTAATTTGCGTCGCCTCCACACCCACATGGCAGTTGCGAACCCGGATGACCCGGGGGTGGTGGCCTCACTCAATGCTGAAAAGGCCTTTGATTTGGTCGAGTGGGGTTACCTATGGACGGTCCTTTCCCGTTTTTTGGCTTCGGCCCCCGCTTCCTCTCCTGGGTACAAATGCTATATGCCCACCCCAGGGCACGCATTCGCACCAACGGTACCCTGTCGAGTTCCTTTTTCCTGGGGAGGGGGACACGACAGGGTTGTCCACTGTCCCCGGCATTGTTCGCCCTGGCACTGGAACCCTTGGCTGCCCATCTCCGGGGTGACTCGGCGGTGTTATGGTGGGGCCTTTGGAAGAAAAGTTGTCGCTGTAGGCAGACGATTCCCTGTTATACCTACCGGACGCCTCCACATCACTAAAAGCTGCTCTGGCGCATTTTGACGACTTTGGTCGGTTCTTGGGTATTCAAATTAACTGGGATAAATCGATACTTTTTCCGCTCCACCTGTCGATGCCCCAGACAGACGCCCTTACGTTGGGTTGAGGAATTTACCTATCTGGGGGTGCAGGTGGGTCTGGAGCCGGGGAGCTACCTGGACAAGAATGTACTTCCAGTTTTAGATCACCTCGCCAGGCGCTGTGCAACGTGGCGAAACCTCCCTCTCACACCGGTGAGACGTGGGAACCTTATTAAAATGATTTAACTCCCCAAGCTGTTATACTTTTTCAGGCAGACCCCCACCCTGATTCCCCGATCCTTTTTCCGACAATTGGACAGTATAGTTACAACTTTTATCTGGGCTGGGCGTCCCCCCAGGGTGGCACGGTGTACTCTGTATCTGCCTTTGTCGAGTGGTGGGTTGGCACTCCCGAATTTCCTACTGTATTACTGGGCGGTGGTTTTGGACACCGTTCGGTGGTGGTTTTCTCAACCTAAGCAAAATCCGGCTGTTACGCTGGAGGCTGCTGTTTTGGGTTCGTAAGCAGCACTTTCCAACCTGGTCTTTAGGGGCTGTAGGGCACATCCCTCGGTTACTGGGCCCATGAGGACGGTTATACGGGTATGGCATTCTTCTAGGGCTAGGGGCCTGAAACCCTGGACTGCTTCCGCCCATACCCCGCTGTGGGATAACCCTCTTCCTCCCCACTTGTACAAGATTCCCGACCCTGCCATTTGGGCTCGAAAGGGCATTCTTACTCTCCGTCTGTGAATAAGTAAACTCGCTGACGATGCAAACGCCCATCTTAAAACACGCGGCCACTGCGAGTCTTTTCAGAGTGGTGCACTACTCTAATAACGATGGTAGGTCTTCCAAAGATACTTTCCTACCAACAATCAGTCAATTTTGGGCAGGTGCCCTCTCACCAAAGTAGGCCTAGTCCGCCTGGTACGTTCCGCTATCGGTGTTCCGGTCCACGATCTCTCCGCAACTTGCAGTCTCCGGTCCTTCACACAGCCGCATGAGGTGTCGGTAGATGGACGACTCTGGTCTCTGAAGAACAAGAGCTGGACACTCGGAGAGGATCCCTCCTTAGGCTGAGTGGTCCTACTTGACAACTGTAGGCCCAGGCTTTCCGGCCTACAGTCCGGCAGCAAGCCCCACCGCAGACTTCCTGCTTGATAGAAGGCGAAATCCAGAGAGAGCGAGCGTAGCTCCTCCATTCCTTTAAGTAACCTCCCCCAGAAGGCCATGCGATGAGGCAATGCACTTTGGGAGTACAGCTGCACTGTGGGTACCATAGTCTATTTGATACCCATGGCAATGGAGTCCCTTTCTCCCTGTACCATAAGTTCCACAATGCACCGTTCCATATAGTTAAACAAAAGTTGCTGAAATATCCTAAGGAGACTCCGGAGGGAGCTGGGTTCATTTTCAGTATAACAATATTCTTTATAACACACTGCAAAGTGGCACCCCGCTACTAGACATGGGCGCTGTCAAAAAATTTGTTTAGTTTTGTTCCGTATTAAAAAAAAATTGTATTTCGTAATTCGTGTACGAAATTTAAATTCAGATTCGTACGAAATACGAATTTCGTACGAATCGTAAATTTTAAACGTTTCTGTTAATTTGGATCCGAAATTCGTAAACGAAATTTCGTATTTCCTCTGAGTGATTGGTGAGCAAAACACCAGTCACGTTCAGGGATGAGCCGAACACCCCCCTGTTCGGTTCGCACCAGAACCTGCAAACAGACAGAATGTTCGCGTGAACTTTAGAACCCTATTAAATACAATGGACTCGAACGTTCAAAATCTAAAGTGCTAATTATAAAGGCTTATATGCAAGTTATTGTCCTAAAAAGTGTTTGGGGACCCGGGTCCTGCCCCAGGGGACATGTATCAATGCAAAAAAAAGTTTAAAAAATATAAGTTTTTACGGGAGCGGTGATTTTAATAATGCTTAAAATGAAAAAATAAAAAGTGAAATTTTCCTTTAAATTTCGTACCTGGGGGGTGTGTATGATATGCATGTAAAGTCGCGCATGTTTCCCGCGCTTAGAACTGTCCGTGCACAATTTTTTTTTTTTTAAAAGGACTTTTCCAAGGTGTTTGTGTGTTTTTATTTACATCTTTTTACACTTTCTTCGTGAAATGGTAGGGGTACAATGTACCCCTTACCAATTCACATAGGGGGGGCCGGAATCTGGGGGTCCCCTTTGTTAAAGGGATCTTCCAGATTCCGATAAGCCCCCTGCCCGCAGACCCCCACAACCACCGGGCAAGGGTTGTGGGGATGAGGCCCTTGTCCCCATCAAATGTTGAGGGCATGTGGCCTGGTACGGTTCAGGAGGGGGGTCCGCTCTCTCGTCCCCCCCTCTTTTCCTGTGGCCGGCCAGGTTGCGTGCTCGGATAAGGGTCTGGTATGGATATTTAGGGGGAACCGCACGCCATTTTTTTTTAAATTTGGGGTGGAGTTCCCCTTAAAATCCATGCCAGATCTGAAGGGCCTGGTAATTGAATTTGGGGGAACCCCCATGCTTTTTTTTTTCTTATTAATGACTTTTCTATGTATTGATAAAAGCCGACAATTCATTAATAGCCGCGAGTGAGTTTTAAATGACTTTTTTCCTTCAAAAATGACATTTTGTGCAGGGACAGTTCTAAGCACAGGAAACATGTGCGACTTTACATATCATACACACCCCCCAGGTTCAAAATTTAAAGGAATATTTCACTTTTATTGTTTCACTTTAAGCATTATTAAAATCACTGCTCCCGAAAAAACGGCCGTTTTTAAAACTTTTTTTTGCATTGATACATGTCCCCTGGGGCAGGACCCGGGTCCCCACTCCCCAAACACTTTTTAGGACAATAACTTGCATATAAGCCGTTAACGAAATTTCGTATTTCGTAGAGAATTCGTATACATAAAATTCGTATTTCGGATTCGTACGAATTTCCGGAAATTCGTACGAATTTTAGATTCGTACGAAACTAATCGCACATGTCTACCCGCTACACACTCCCCCCCACTTAAAATCTTTGGTCCCCAAAGACATCAACAGTTTTGTAGGGAAAAACTTAGTTTGCACATATAGATATAATGCAGTTCACATGTACAAAAGAACCAGGCAAGGGAACCTCCCACCAAGCTTCAGAAAGGAGGTTGTCCTGCCTACAGGCCAACTTAATTGGAATGGCCTGACCAGCTGTGCCAGGGGGTGAGCTAGGGTTGCCCTCCACCAAATTTACAGTGGAAGGACCAGGCATATCAATTGTCCTTGATGGAAGCGATGAAATTTTATCAGGGTGTTCTATTGGCAAGGAATCCAGATCATCTTCCAAATCCTCAGTGAGCATGCTGTGCGGCACAAACTCAGGAGCCTCTGGACGAAGAATTTCACTGTCCGCTACTTCAGATGGTGACAGGGAAGTGGTCATGGGTTCTGGCACTTGAGATGACCACAACCAATCAGATTCCATCTCCTCATCCTCAGAGTCTTCCTCCTCAGAGTCTTCGTCCTCTATGTCTGTAAGGGTCAACTGAGACCTGGTAACTGGTCTGGATACTCGGGAGGTTGAAGAGGACTGTTGTGAATCTGATGTGGGAGGTAGGCAAACTGCTTCAGAGAGGGGCAACAGGTGGTTTCTATGCCAAGTCTTTAGTGGGCCTACACTCCCCTCTGGCTTGATCTGATATACCGGAAGGCCTGGTAGCTGTTTGCAGATAACATATGGCTGTGATCTCCACCGGTCAACTAACTTGTGTTTTCCAGGGATGCCCAAGTTCCTCAATAGTACCCTATCTCCTGGCTGTAAGTCCTGTGTTCTGACCTTGAGGTCAAAGTTTCATTTGTTCCTCCATCCCCTTTGGTCAGATGTAGCTTGGGCCTTTTCATATGCCATTTTCAGACTCTCTTCCGTAACCGATTGTTAGATATTGAATTTATTACTATTTTAAGTGATAAAAGTTTCTGAACTCTTTATTGAAACATGTTAATTTTGAAGGTTGCTGAGGACAGACAAAAGGACATTTGCTGTGTATGTAATAGCTATTCTAAGGAACTATGTCAGGACAATGGGTGGAGTTATGTTACTTAATATACACAAGTGGGTGTTACTTCTGTGGACAGCAGCATCACCTTTCTTGGAGTGATTCTAAATGTAAATAATGCTGACATAACATTATTAAACTGTATAAGAATCCAAGCGTTTTGAACATGAGTTAGGAATGTCGGGCGATGAGGCCCTAGAGGAAGATGGTGGAGAAGTGACCCTTCGCTATGGAAGGTCAGGGGACCCTGCTCGAAGATATACCATCATACCATGTGACACCTCATTCCTCCTTCTGAAGCCAACCACCTTACCATGTGTTAGCAGCTGTCATTATGTAAGCATTGTCTTTTGCTTGTCTTTCTGAAGAATAAACAACCTTTTTTGAAGATCTCCTGGCTCTATTGAAAATGGAATTAAACGCCTGGGTAGGGGACACTAATTGTTTTTACAAGTGTCTCCCACTCTTACACCGATCCACATACCCCTTGTGGGATGTTTCTAAAGTATGATCCAGTGAAGTGCCGAAGGCCAGGTCCACTGGTAGCCGGGCCTCCCGCCTAAACATCAAACGATATGGGAAGTATCCAGTAGCATCACTGGTGGTACTGTTGTAGGCATGTCCAATAGCAGCTACATGCTTGCTCCAGTGCTGTTTCTTCTCTGAGCTCAGTGTCCCCAACATGTCTAACAGGGTCCGGTTAAACCGTTCAGGCTGAGCATCCCCTTGTGGGTGGTACGGGGTTGTTTTAGTCTTTATAATGCCCAACAAGTCTAACAACTTCCTTATCAGACTGCTTTCAAAGTCTCTCCCTTGATCTGAATGAAGGCGTTGGGGTAGCCCATAGTGCACGAAGAACTTCTCCACAAGTACTTTTGCTACTGTCGAGGCCTTCTGGTCCTTGGTTGGGAATGCTTGAGCATATCTTGTGAAATGGTCTGTTATTACTAAAACATTCCCTTGTCCACTCAGATCAGGCTCCAGGCAAAGGAAATCAATGCACACCAGTTCCAAGGGTCCCTGACTCTGTAGATGGCCCATTGGGGCGGCCTGATGAGGCAGGGTCTTCCTCTGTGTACATCGGACACAAGAATGGCAGTATTCTTCAACTTCAGCCCGCATGCAGGACCAATAGAATCTGTCTCTTATGAGATGAAAAGTCCTTTCAGATCCCAGATGACCATTATCGTCATGGAGAGCAGTTAGGACCGCCTTCCTGTGTTTATCGGGCAGGAACAGTTGCCACTTGTCCTCTAGATCATCAGAGGAGCCCCTTCGGTAGACGACCCCTTGATGTATCTGTAACCGGTCCCACTCCCTGCGTAACAGTCGGGCTTATTTAGAAGGGTCTGTTAAAAGCATCTCAGGGCACTGGTTCTCCAAAGCTAGCTTCCCTAGAGGGTCTTCCAATTGATCCCTCCTTAAATCCTTCTTGGACAGTTTAGGTAAGCCCTCTTCTCCAACTTGGGTCACATCACAATAACATCTGGGCACTCCAACAGCCGAGACTCCAATCTCCTCGGCCCTGGATCCTCCTCCTGCCTGAAGTTCCGCTCCCTGGTATAGGGCTCGCACTCCTTCTGGGGTCAACTGAGCCCACTCTTCAGTAAGGTCACTGAGGGCATGGGATCTTCTGGATAGGGCATCTGCATCCCTATTTCCGACTCCAGGTCGGTACTTTAAGCTGAATGTGAACCCCGAAAGGGCAGCCAACCATCTATGTCCTGTTGCATCCAGTTTGGCGGTGGTCAGGAGGTAAGTGAGCGGATTGTTATCCGTCTTGACTACGAATTCAGCCCCATATAAATAGTCTTTCAACTTGTCCACTACAGCCCACTTTAAGGCCAGGAATTCGAGCTTGTGTGTGGGGTAATTCTTCTCAGCGGGGGCCAAACTTCTACTGACGTAGGCAACAGGACACAAATGACCACCATGCTCTTGGTATAGTACCCCTCCTATCCCATCTCGACTGGCATTAACATGCAACTCGTAGGGTTTTGTGGTATCTGTGTAAGCCAAGACTGGGGCAGTCGTCAGGCTTCCCTTCAGCTGAATTAAGGCCTCTTCACACTTGGTGGTCCACTGATCCTGGATAGACTCTTTAGGCTTCCTGGGCCCTGTAGTGGGTTTCACTGGCTTGACTGTTTCTGAGACATCATCTTCTCCTTCACTCTTCAGTAGTTCATTAAAAGGGATCGGGCAATCTTGGCAAATCCCTCCATGAACCTTCTGTAATAGGAGAAGAACCCTAGGAACGACCGGAGCTCAGTCATGTTAGTGGGCCTGGGCCAAGAGGTGACGGCATCCAGCTTCTCAGGGTCTGTAGCTATCCCTTCCGCAGAGACTATGTGGCCCAGGTAATGGACTGAGGTCTGGTAGAATTGGCACTTCTCTAAAGAAAGCTTCAGGCCTTCTTCATGGAGCCTCTTCAAGACCTTTTCCAACCGCTCCTCGTGTTCTTCTAGAGTTCTGCCGAACACAATAATGTCATCCAGGTACACCAGCACCTCAATTAGGTTCCTGTCTCCCACTGTTTTCTTCATAAACCTTTGAAAAGTGTCTGGGGCTCCTGACAAACCTTGGGGCATGTGGTTGAACTTGAAGAAACCCACCGGAGTGATGAAGGCCGTTTTCTCCTGATCTTCGGGGTGCATGGGAATCTGATAATACCAAATCTTTAAATCCATCACACTAAACCACTTGGCCCCTGACAAACTCTGCAAATCGTCTTCTATTCGGGGAGTGGTGTACTGATCAGGTATAGTCCTTCTGTTGAGTGTTCGGTAGACGATACACAGCCTCAGTGACCCATTTTTCTTCCGGACTACCACTATTTGAGGAGGCGTAGGGGCTTCTGGACTCTCGGATAATGCTCGTCCTCTTGAGTTCTGCCAATTGCTCACGCAGATCTTCTAGGTCAGCCAAGGGAACCCGTCGGACTCTTTCTCTAAACGGCTTGTCTTCTTGTAGGCGGATCTTGTTGGTGGCACTCTTAGCACATCCTACATCAAATTCATTCTTAGAGAAGATCTTCTGCCATCGAGCAAGTTGGGCCTTGGCCCTCTCCTTCCATACTGGTGGGAGGGTCGTGTTTTCAGAGCAGAGCTTCTCCACAGTGACTTCACCCCTTTCTTCCTTCTCCAAGTCAGATAAGGCAACTGGGGTGGCTGGGTTCACTTGTCCCAACAGCATTCTGGCCGGTATCCTCACTGGTGTGGTAGCAGTATTCCTAATGCTCACTGAGATCTTCCCATTACTTTTCTTAAGGGCCTTCAGCGGGACTTCAGGGTTTACTTCCAGCTCCCTTTGTCGTCCTTGAACCGGATCCACAGGATAATCAAAGGGGCTGGGTTGTTCCCAGGTAAGCTTTACAGAGGCTCTCAAACAGGTCACCTCTCCTGGCTGTAAAACTTTCTCAGTCCTATCCAGCTTCCAAATCTTCCCAACCCCCCCCTCTGTCGGGGAATTTTTCTCCAATACCAAGTGCTGGTAGACCCGCTGTAACATAGGGTGGACTCTTGGTGCTGAGGTATCCTGTTCTTGGGCTACTGGTGTCAACAGCCTCCTGACCAGGTCAGTATTGGTCCCTATGAGGTAACTCTTGCTGGCTCATGGCGGTCGGGGACAAACTACAGCCAGGGTGTCGAAGGTCTCAGATTCTCCCGCCACTGAGGGGTCAAAGGTCAACCTGATTGGAAGGTATCCATCATAGGGGGAACTCTGTGTCCCAATGCCCCATATCTGCTGCCACAACTGAGATATCCATCTTTTCTGTGAGCGGTCCTGTAAACGATAATGGTCTCTGTGGAGGATTCGCTGCGAGATCACCGTTATCGGCGGCGGTAGAGGGCCCCCCTCCCGCCGCTCTCCCGCGCCCTTCGCCGCTTACCGGAGCCGTTGGTAGCGGCGGAGGCGATCGGGTACTTCTCATTCTGTGGTATGGATACGAGTGAGGGGAAGATGGCCCCCACCCATCTCCATTTCATAGCAGGGCGGAAGCGACGTCAAAACATCACTTTCGCCCATACGTCTTAAAGGCACATTTTTTTGTTGTCATTTTTTCAAATGACAATTTATTTATTTATTTTTATTGCATTTTAGTCTAAATATGAGATCTGAGGTCTTTTTGACCCCAGATCTCATATTTAAGAGGACCTGTCATTCTTTTTTCTATTACAAGGGATGTTTACATTTCATGTAATAGGAATAAAATAAGAAAACAAAAACTATTTTTTTAAAGCGCCCTGTCCCGAAGAGCTCACGCGCATTAGCGAATGCATACATGAGTAGCGCCTGCATATGAAAACGGTGTTCAAACCACACAAGTGAGGTATCGCCGCAATCGTTAGAGCGAGAGCAATAATTCTAGCCCTAGACCTCTTCTGTAACTCAAGAAGTGCAACCTATAGAATTTTTTAAACGTCGCCTATGGAGATTTTTATGGGTAAAAGTTTGACGCCATTCCACGAGCGGGGGCAATTTTGAAGCGTGACATATTGGGTATCAATTTACTCAGCGTAACATTATTTTTAACTTTACTGTTGTCTTATTTTTTTAATTCAAAAAAGTTAATTTTTTTCTCAAAAAGTGCGCTTGTAAGACCGCTGCGTAAATACGGTGCCACAAAAAGTATTGCAATGACCGCCATTTTATTCTCTAGGGTGTTAGAACCCCCAAACATTATATATTGGTTTTTTTCTAAGTAATTTTATAGCAAAAAAAAAACTGTTTTAAACTTGTAAACACAGAGTCTGAAAACAGGCTTGGTCCTTAAGTGGTTAAATCCCTCCAAGCCTTACTATCAAGATTTATTTGGAACGGGAAGAAATCCAGATGCTCACACTCCAAATTAATTAAACAGATTGTATGGTGGAGTGGGATATATAGACTTTCAAGATTACTTTTTGGCCTCCATACTGACCCAATTGAAAGAATGGTTTCTTCCTGAACCGGCAACAATTTGGGGGATCTATAGAGTCCACATATAGCACCTGTGGCCCAACGAAATTATGGTTATTCAGTGCTCAGATGGGAGCACAAACTCCATCCCACCTACCACCAACAAAACATGGCTCAGCCTACTGGCCCACAAACATATGAATGGTCCAAATGTTACTATGGAAATTCCCATAAATGTACTGAGTTATATTATAGACCAAATATCCCTTACATCATGGAACAAGAGGCATAAAATACCTTCATAATCTATACTCTAATGGCTCTTTCAAAACCTTTTCTTCCACCCAGAAAGAATTCAACATACCTCAAAACAGGCTTCTACCAATACCTACAAATCCAACACTGTCTACACAATTTACCTGACTCTTTTCACACATCAGCGTGGTCCTTCCTGACATCCCCAACCCCACAGAGAAAGGGAATCACATTGTTCTACAATATCTTCCAACAAAAGCACACCTTTGTTAAATCTCCCTCTCACATACAATGGGAAACAGATTTACAACAATCTTTTACACCACTTCAGTGGCACAAAGCATGTAAAATCGCTCAAAAAGCCTCCAATTGCTCCACACAGTGGGAACTATCGGTTAAAAAAACCCTACGTTAGTACTACACCCCGCCACATTGTCCAGATTCAATGCCCAACTCTGATAGTTGTTGGAGACAATGCGGTACTCAAGGAGACCTTCTACACACTTTATGGAGCTGCCCTAAACTTCTATTATACCGGACAAAAGTATTTAATATCCATATCAGACATTGTCCAACTAAAGGTTCCACTGAAACCAGCACTGGCACTTTTATCTCTGGGGATAGACCAATTCCCCCTCAATCTACAACGCACAATCACCCACTTACTTCTAGCAGCTAGACTAACAATTACCAGAAAGTGGAAAGACCACATTCCTCCCACAATAATTGAAGTAATAGACTTAACTAACTTACACTGCACATACGAGCGGATGCTGGCGTTCTCCTCAGGATGTCTTCACATTTCACTTGACCAATGACCACTGGTCACCCTGGATCTCCTGGTTCTCAAACACTAAAATGATACCTCCCCCTTGAGTATGTATACCCATTCCTTACTCCACTATGGTGGGGCTATGCTCTCTCTTGGACACAGTTTGTTACCATTGAGGTGTCCGAGGAGAGCTAGGTCCTTTGTTCTACTCTTTGCTAATACTGCCATCAGCCGAGATGGCACTTTGAACCATACTCGATAATCATCAACCTCCAAAATTAGCATATATGTTTTGTGGCAATGTTATCCTGTACTGTTTGGCATACCACCTATTAGCGTATTTTGCTAATATCACTGTTAACAGTAATAAAATGATGAACATCACAGTAACAGTTACAAATACTGAAATATCAATAAAAATCTATTGAAATAAAAAAAAAAAAAAGAAGATTATACAAACATTTTCTTTATCTCACAAAGCAGCTCTCTAAGGGTTTTGGCTTCCTGAGTCCCAGGCCAAGAGCAATCCTTTGCTCCAGCCACACTTCATTTATACCACCTTGTGGTGCACACAAGTGGACCGCAAAATCTGGTCCGGAACCAACCCTGCCAAGGTGGCTAGTAAAACCCAGACCGGATTCCACCTTAGATCTCAGCAAATTACAGCATGCAAGGTGAAATATAACGTCCATCAATCACCTCGTCTTTCATCATGTCACAAACACCTTTAGAAATATATTTACCCAGAAAATGATGACGTGTCCAATACATATTTTTGCCGCTGTGTAGATATACTGTATACTAATTAGGTGGCTTCTGAAGGCAATTGGTTCACTGGATTTTAGTTAGGGGTATCAGATTAAACAGGGCTGAATACAAATGCACGCCACACTTTTCAGATATATATATAACAAAAAGTTTAATTTTGAAAACCATTTAACATTTTCCTTCCACTTTACAATTATGTGCCACTTTGTGTTGGTCTATCAAATTAGGGACTGTCACCCATTGTGGATTTTATCATCACTGGTGAAGGCTTTCTGGGACCTGTTGTCCACCATCTCTTTTTGGACTTACACTCAATATTAATTCTTTTTATTCTGGGAGTTGTTATATTAACGTTTTAGATTTTTCAGTTTGCGCTGCACTTATACCCTATTATAACTATCACATTACATCCCAATAAATACATTTACATTTTTGGTTGTAACATGACAAAATGTGGAAAATTTCAAGGGATATGAATAGTTTTTCAAGGCACTGTAATAATATTATATATTGTATACATTATAAATTTAAGTCTGATTTTTGATTTTTTACTAGGGTATTCTAGCTTAAGTCCTGAATTTAGCAAACATACTCCATTTATTTAACCAGTGGTATATGTACATTAACCCCTCAGGGTCAATCTTTGTGCCAAGTGACCTGTCTCCACTGTAGGTGCAAAAAAAACCTCAGTGATTAGCCCCACAATTAAGACTAAAAACCACTGATAGAAGTCATATTTTACCAGTCCTTACAACATGCACATTAACCCTCAGTGACCACCAGTCTATGGGTATTAACACCTCAGCTATTTAAAGTACACTGCTCAAAAAAATTAAAGGAACACTTTGAAAACACATCAGATCTCAACGGGGCAAAATCTCATGCTGGATATCTATACTGATATGGACTGGGTAATGTGTTAGGAATGAAAGGATGGCACATCATTTGATGGAAACTAAAATTATCCACCTACAGAGGGCTGAATTCAAAGACACCCCGAAAATCAAAGTGAAAAAATTATGCAGCAAGCTAGTCCATTTTGCTGAAATTTCATTCCATCAACTCAAAATGGTCCTCAGTAGTTTGTATGGCCCCCAGTGCTTGTATGCATGCCTGACAACATCAGGGCATGCTCCTAATGAGACGACGGATGGTGTCCTGGGGTATTTCCTCCCAGATCTGGACCAGAGCATCACTGAGCTCCTGAACAGCCTGAGGTGCAACCTGGCGGCACCGGATGTACCAAAACATAATGTCCCAGAGGTCTTCTTTTGGATTTAGGTCAGGTGAGCGTGGGGGTCATTCAATGGTATCAATTTCTTCATCCTCCAGTAAATGGCTGCATGCTCTCGCCACATGAGGCCGGGCATTGTCGTGCACCAGGAGGAACCCAGGACCCACTGCACCAGAGTAGGGTCTGACAATGGGTCCAAGGATTTCATCCCGATATCTAATGGCAGTCAGGGTGCCAATGTGTAGCCTGTAGAGGTCTGTGCGTCCCTCCATGGATATGCCTCTCCAGACCATCACTGACCCACCACCAAACCGGTCATGCTGAACGATGTTACAGGCAGCATAAAGTTCTCAGTGGCTTCTCCAGACCCTTTCACGTCTGTCACATATGCTCAGGGTGAACCTGCTCTCATCTGTGAAAAGCATGGGGCACCAGTGGCGGACCTGCCAATTGTGGTGTTCAATGGAAAATGCCAATCGAGCTCCACAGTGTCCAGCAGTGAGCACAGAGCACACTAGAGGACGTCGGGCCCTCAGGCCACCCCCATGAAGTCTGTTTCTGATTGTTTGGTCAGAGACATTTACACCAGTGGCCTGCTGGAGGTAATTTTGTAGGGCTCTGGCAGTGCTCACCCTTTTCCTCCTTGCACAAAGGAGCAGATATCGGTCCTGCTGATGGGTTAAGGACCTTCTACAGCTCTCCTAGAGTAACTGCCTGCCTCCTGGAATCTCCTCCATGCTCTTGAGACTGTGCTGGGTGACACGGCACTTCTGGCAATGACACGTGTTGATGTGCCATCCTAGAGGAGTTGGACTGCATGTGCAACCTTTATAGGGTCCAAGTATTGCCTCGTGCTACCAGTAGTGACACTGACCCTAGCCAAATGCAAAATTAGTGAAAAACAGTCAGGAATGGTTTTTCAGGTGGGAGGTGTCTGACATTTTTTTCCCCTACTCATCTTTTCTGTTTTGGAGGTCGTCTCATTGATGTCCATCTAGTGCACCTGTTGTTAATCAGTTTTAGCTGCTTTGCTGTTAATTGAAATTAACAACCCCATCTGCTACTTAACTGACCAGATCAATATCCCAGGAGTTCTGATTCAAAAGTGTTCCTTTAATTTTTTTGAGCAGTGCATATTATACACAGTGGGAAAAATGGGTATTGCAAGACAAGAAAAGGATACCGTATATACTCGAGTATAAGCCGACCCGAGTATAAGCCGAGGACCTAATTTTACCACAAAAAACTGGGAAAACTTAATGACTCGAGTATAAGCCGAGGGTGGGAAATGCAGCAGCTACTGTAAGCCGAAAATACCATCATAACTTGAAAAATAACTAGTGCAAGTTTTCCTAAAAATCATACAAATAAAAATTAACTTGGCCAATGTAAAAATGTATTCTCTGCCACTGTACCTTACAGACTTACCACTCCAAGATAGACTGCCAGTCTTTGTCTGTGTCTTTGCTGAATGATGTCCAATTTCTTTAAGTGCACATTTGTTCTGGGCCTGACCCCTGGGAAGTGTCACCGCAGAGAAAATGAAGTCCATTGCAGAACCCGACCTCACCGTGCCCATTGCAGAATCCAATCCGTGTACCGGAGTCCATAACATATAAGGATGGCGGCCGTGCAGTGTTAAAAACTCGCGCTCCTCCTTGTGCTGTTCCGTGATAGGCGGAACACACGGCTTCCCAGTAAACACTGTGTTCAGTGTTCCGCCTATCAGGGATGCCCTCTCGTCCGTGATAGACGAGAGAACGAGAGGGCATCCCTGATAGGCGGAACACTGAACACAGTGTTTGCTGGGAAGCTGAGTGTTCTGACTCGAGCATAAGCCGAGGGGATCACTTTCAGCCCAAAAAAAAGGGCTGAAAAACGTGGCTTATACTTGAGTATATACGGTAGTTTGCAGATTGGGAAGTCCCAAGTTTGGTGTTCGTATCACCAGTTACTAGCATTACCACATCCTCATTCGTGCAAGAATAATAATAGGCTGCAAAGAAGATACACGAATACGAGATGTGGTGCGTTATTATTTCAGGTAAAGTAAGACTCCACTGGGTATCAGGATGCAAGGGGGAAATCAATTTAGGCTTTTCTTTAGGAATTTCCAATGTGTTCATGCATGTAAAACCTGGAATATAGTATGTACTCATATTTTATGTGCATCCTGCCTTCTGAAGTGCTAGAATCTGGCAGGCTGTCATTGAAAGTTTAAATGACCTCTCAGTTCATAGGGAGATTGCTGGTGCCTGTAATGCCCTTTGTATTGCCTATATAATATCAGTATATTTATATCTACCTGTTTTTGCTTTCACAATAGACCTCAATTATTTTAACAGAAGTTTGTCATCTTCAGTTAAAAAAAAGGAATTCTTTAACAGTGGTTTTTAATTAACCACTTAAGCCCCGGACCATTTTGTAGCTAAAGGACCAGAGGTGTTTTCAGATTTTTGCACTGCGCTGCTTTAACTGGAAATTGTGCGGACATGCAATGTTGTACCCAAACGAAATTTGCGTCCTTTTCTTCCCACAAATAGAGATTTATTTTAATGGTATTTGATTGCCTCTGCGATTTTTATTTTTTGCGATATAAACGGAAAAAGACCGACAATTTTGAAAAAAAATGATATTGTCTACTTTTTGTTATAAGAAAAATCAAATAAACTCAATTTTAGTCATACATTTAGGCCAAAATGTATTCAGCCACATGTCTTTAGTAAAAAAAATGTTAATAAGCGTATATTTATTGGTTTGCGCAAAAGTTATAGCGTTTACATACTAGGGTACATTTTCTGGAATTTACACAGCTTTAAATTTATGACTGCCTATCTCATTTCTTGAGGTGCTAAAATGGCAGGGCAGTACAAAACCCCCCCAAATTACCCCATTTTGGAAAGTAGACACCCCAAGGAAATTGCTGAGAGGCATGTTGAGCCCATTGAATATTTTTTTTTTGTCCCAAGTGATTGAATAATGACAAAAAAAAAAAAATTACTAAAAATTGTCACTAAATGATATATTGCTCACACATGCCATGGTTATATGTGGAATTGCACCCCAAAATACATTTTGCTGCTTCTCCTGAGTACGGGGATACCACGTGTGGGACTTTTTAGGAGCCTAGCCATGTACGGGACCCCGGAAACCAAGCACCGCCTTCAGGATTTCTAAGGGCGCAAATTTTTGATTTCACTGCTCACTACCTATCACAGTTTCGAAGGCCATAAAATGCCAAAATAGCAAAAAAAAAAAAAAAAAAAAAAATGACCCCATTTTGGAAAGTAGACACCCCAAGCTATTTACTGAGAGGCATGTTCAGTCCATGGAATATTTTATATTTTGTCACAAGTTGCGGGAATATGACAAACTTTTTTTTTGCACAAAGTTGTCACTAAATGATATATTGCTCACACGTGCCATGGGCATATGTGAAATTACACCCCAAAATACATTCTGCTGCTTCTCCTGAGTACGGGGATACCACATGTGTGGGACTGTTTGGGAGCCTAGCCGCGTACGGGACCCCAAAAACCAAGCACCGCCTTCAGGATTTCTAAGGGCATATATTTTTGATTTCACTCCTCACTACCTATCACAGTTTTGAAGGCCATAAAATGCCAAGATGGCACAAAACCCCCCAAATGACCCCATTTTGGAAAGTAGACACCCCAAGCTATTTGTGAGAGGCTTGTTGAGGCCATTGAATATTTTTTTTTTTTTGCCCCAATTTATTGAATAATGACAAAAAAATAAAAATAAAAAAAAATGTACAAAAAGTTGTCACTAAATGATATATTGCTCACACATGCCATGGTTATATGTGGAATTGCACCCCAAAATACATTCTGCTGCTTCGCCTGAGTACGGGGATACCACATGTGTGGGACTTTTTGGGAGCCTAGCCGCGTACGGGGCCCCAAAAACCAAGCACCGCCTTCAGGATTTCTAAGGGCGTAAATTTTTGATTTCACTCCTCACTACCTATCACAGTTTTGAAGGCCATAAAATAGCACAAAACCCCCCCCAAATGACCCCATTTTGGAAAGTAGACACCCCAAGCTATTTGCTGAGAGGCATGGTGAGTATTTTACAGCTCTCATTCGTTTTTGAAAATGAAGAAAGACTTTTTTGAAAATTGAAAAAAAAAAAAAAAGTCTTTCTTCATTTTCAAAAACGAATGAGAGCTGTAAAATACTCAACATGCCTCTCAGCAAATAGCTTGGGGTGTCTACTTTCCAAAATGGGGTCATTTGGGGGGGTTTGTGACATCTGGGCATTCCATGGCCTCCGAAACTGTGATAGGCAGTGAGGAGTGAAATCAAAAATTTACACCCATAGAAATCCTGAAGGCGGTGCTTGGTTTTCGGGGTCCTGTACGCGGCTAGGCTCCCAAAAAGTCTCACACATGTGGTATCCCCGTACTCAGGAGAAGAAACAGAATGTATTTTGGGGTGCAATTCCACATATAACCATGGCATATTTGAGCAATATATCATTTAGTGACAACTTTTTGTACATTTTTTTTTCTTTTTGTCATTATTCAATCACTTGGGACAAAAAAAAAAAAAAATATTCAATGGACTCAACATGCCTTTCAGAAAATAGCTTGAGGTGTCTACTTTCCAAAATGGGGTCATTTGGGGGGGGGGGGTTTGAACTTTCCTGGCATTTTATACACAACATTAGGAAGCTTATGTCACACATCATCCACTCTTCTAACCACTTGAAGACAAAGCCCTTTCTGACACTTTTTGTTTACATGAAAACATTTTTTTTTTGCAAGAAAATTATGTTGAACCCCCAAACATTATATATTTTTTTAAAGCAAAGGCCCTACAGATTAAAATAGTGGGTGTTGCATTTTTTTTCCCACAGGGTATTTGCGCAGCGATTTTTCAAACGCATTTTTTGGGGAAAAAACACACTTTTTATTTTTAATGCACTAAAAAACACTATATTGCCCAAAGGTTTGATGAAATAAAAAAGATGATCTTAGGCCGAGTACATGGATACCAAACACGACATGCTTTAAAATTGCGCACAAACGCGCAGCGGCGACAAACTACATTCATTTTTAAAAGCATTTAAAAGCCTTTACAGGTTACCACGTTAGATTTACAGAGGAGGTCTACTGCTAAAAATACTGCCCTCGATCTGACCTTTGCGGTGATACCTCACATGCATGATGCAATTGCTGTTTACATATGACGCTAGACCGACGCTTGCGTTCGCCTTTGCGCAAGAGCAGGGGGGGACAGCGGTGCTTTTTTTTTTTTTTTTTTTTTTTTTTTTTTTATTTTGCTATTTTATTTTTAAACTGTTCCTTCCATATATATTTTTTTTTTTTTACCATTTTTATTGTTATCTCAGGGAATGTAAATATCCCCTATAATAGCAATAGGTAATGACAGGTACTCTTTTTTTGAAAAAAATTGGAGGGTTAGACCCTAGATCTTTCCTCTGCCCTCAAAGCATCTGACCACACCAAGATCGGTGTGATAAAATGCTTTCCCAATTTCCCAATGGCGCTTTTTATACCCGGGGGGGGGGGACATTCCCTCCCACTGCTTGTAAAACCAGTACAGAGGCTAATTAGCCACTAGCATTGCTTTTACATGAAAGCCAGCCGCTGGCTGAAAAGAATGATACCAAGATGATACCTAAACCTGCAGGCATCATTCTGGTATAAACATTCAAAGTCCAGCAACATACCAGTACGTTGCTGGTCCTTGTTGGACATGTATTGCAATCTTTTTTTTCATGCAGCCTGTTGGCTGAACGAAAAAAAGAGATTGATTGGTGGGTATGCCCACCATTAGAATACCTCCCTTCATCCACCCACTTCTAATGATGGGCATACATGCACCATTTATATATGCCGAAGCATGGGGGCATCCTCCCGCAAAAAAGTTATGCCGCGTACACACGGTCGGACTTTTCCACGGGCAAGCCTCCGTCGGAATTTCGACCGTATATACGCGGCATTAGGAGCAAAATCGCTCCTCCGCCCCTGCTGCCCCCATGCTTCGGCATATATGCTCTTTTTTTTAACTGTGGTGGTGAAATCACCTCCTTCAGCGTTGGAGTCACGACTTTATGTATCGTGGAAGCAAACGCTGTTGCTGTCAAGATAAATAGATCCGCGCTGCAACTGAATGGCGTACCTGAAAACAAAAAATTACATACCTGAAAAGCAAGCATGATAAAACCTTGCAGAATAGAATACAGTAAAAAAGAGCAGAACAATAGAGAGAGAGAGAGAGAACGAACAATAAAACGACAACTATTTTTGGTTTTTTTATTTTATATTTTTTTGTGTTTTTTTTTTACGTTTTTTTTTTTTTTTTACACTTTTTTTTGTAACTTTAACAACTGTAATGGTTCGGGTCTCTCAAAATGTGATGGCATCTTGGGAGACCCTGTGTAAGTGTGTCCTGTTATGTGCAATGCTGTACCCTACGCTAAAACTTCACTTTTGTGTGGTAGCGTTCAAAACATTCACCAAGGCAAAGACCAGGTTTGTCAGGACAGAGTGGACAAAAATAACGGATGTCACCCCTAAATCCACACTTGCTACAGACACAACATCTTTTTTGGGGGGCTCGTTGGGTAGGGGTACTCTGGAGGGCATACGGATAACGCCTCTCATGCAGCCGGCTTACTGCATTTGGTTGGGAATGGTGAGGTGCAGAACCGCCTGGATACAGGAGTTCTGTGACAATCTCATTCTGGAATTTTAGAAGAGATAACGTCCCGCCTGAAGCTCTGTATAGCACATGAGCGTTCAGCAAAGCCAATTGGAATAAGGATAGAGACACTTTTTTGTACCAGCGTCTCGCCTTACGGTCAATTAGATACGGCGCCAACAACTGGTCATTGAGGTCCACCCCTCCCATATTTTTGTTATATTCGTGGACACAGAGGGGTTTCTCCACAACACCAGTCGCCGTAGGAATTTGGACTGTCGTGTCTGCATGAAGGGAGGTAAGAAGGAAAACATTCTTATTGTCCCTCCACTTCATAGCGAGCAAGTTATTACACTTCAAGCAGGCTCTCTCCCCCAGCCTAAGACGGGCATCTACAAGCCGCTGGGGAAAGCCCCGGCGATTAGGTCGCACAGTGCCACATGCTCCAATCTGATGATCAAACAAGTGACTAAACAGTGGCACGCTCGTGTAATAATTGTCCACATACAAGTGGTACCCCTTTCTGAATAAGGGTGACACCAAGTTCCACACTATCTTGCCAGCGCTCCCTATGTAATCCGGGCAGTTGACCGGCTCAACCTGACTGTCTTTTCCCTCATAAACCGTAAAGCTCCATACATAGCCTGTTGCCTTGTCACAGAACTTATAGAGCTTGACCCCGTATCTGGCACGCTTGCTGGGAAGGTACTGCTTGAAAGACAAGCGGCCAGAAAATTTAATCAGGGACTCATCAACGCAGACAACTTGATCGGGAGTAAACAAGGCTGCAAAACGTTCATTGAAGTGGTTTATGAGGGGCCAAATTTTGTAGAGCCGGTCGCATTCAGGGTCTCCACGTGGACGACAAAGTTCATTGTCGTTGAAGTGCATGAACCACAAAATCTGCTCGTATCGTTTCCTGGGCATGGAGGCAGAGAACACGGGCATGTGGTCAATTGGGTGCGTGGACCAATAAGCACGCAATGGCGGGAATTTATGTGTGCCCCCATGTTGAGGGAAAGGCCCAGAAAGGTCTTAAATTCGGAAACCGTAATAGGTTTCCAATCTTTGGCAATGGAAGGCAACTGGGGGTTAGCGGCGATGAATTGACCAGCATATAAATTACTCTGGTCCACAATAGATCTATAGAGATCTTCCGTGAAAAACAGCGAAAAAAAATCAATTGGCATAAAATCAGCTGTTTCCACCTGAATACCGGGTTGGGCAGTGAATGGGGGAAGTACGGGTTCTGCAGAAGTGGTGGGGACCCAATCAGGATAGGCAAATTCTGCAGGAAGGGCACTATGGGCACGACGGGCCTGCCTTTGTCTTCTTGGTGGCAGCGGGACACTACTTGTGCTTGCCACCTCGCCAGCTTGAACTGCACTTATGGGACTCGCCACGTCACCACGTGATACTGCAGTGCTGGATGTACGCCCAGGCTGTACTAGGCCGCTGGTGCTTGCCAATTCACTAGAAGGAATAGCGGCGCTAGTACTACTCTGCTCCATGATACGAGAGACCTGCGGTTCTTGCTCCTCAACAACCTCAGAAGATCGGGTACGCCTGACCTTAGCAGGGACCTCAACTTCGTCGTCAGAGCTATCTGACGTGGGGCCGCTGACGTCACTGTCTTCTATGGGAAGATATTCTGAGCCTGAATCTGACAGATGCGTGACCTCCTCTTCACTATCTGTCATGCTCAGAATCTCGTAGGCCTCTTTACTAGTGTACCTTCGTCTTGCCATTTTGGGCTCTAAATTTAGGGGTACACTAGTAAGATTCACAGGTAAAAAAAGCACCTGACTGTCAGCAAATGTATCAAACGCTTCAAAAAAAACTGTTAGCGATTGCAGGGATCAGGACTGTCTCTGCGAACGCTGCAGTTATGTGTGTTGTGTTTGGTAAGTGACAGTGATCGATCGATACTGCACTTGGGTGGGCTGGGCTGGGCTGGGCGGAGGGGCTAAACGCAGGTGCTAACAGGTATCTTGGCTGATCCCACTAACACTGCGTTTTTGGGAACCCTAAACCGCTGGGGACGCTAGTATAGATCTGATCAGATACTATACCACTAAGGGAGGTGTATGCTTTGCGTGTGGCTGTTAGCATTACTGGCACTAACCTAATGCTGCAAGGGGTGACGCAGACCCTCTCTGGCGCTAAAACCTAATTGATATCAGCCGTCGGGCGATCAGGCGGTTAAACCTTTATTGGGTTATATACGGCGGGTGCCCTGATGCTATAAAAAGCAAACTAACCAACCAGCGTCAGTCAATGACTAGGTGTAAGGCTGAGGACCTGATGCGGAACATGAGAAGGGGCGGGTCTATACATGTATTACACAGCGAACGAAGTTCCCCATCAGGTCCACCCCTCGGTATGTCAGACCCCGCCTACGTCATTGGCCTGAGCGGGAAACTTCCTTCACTGTGTAAATTTAAAGTTTCCCGCTCAGGCCAATGACGTAGGCGGGGTCGAACATACCGAGGGGGCGGACCTGATGGGGAACTTCGTTCGCTGTGTAATACATGAATAGACCCGCCCCTTCTCGCGTTCCGCATCTGGTCCGCTGAGCGGACCTGATGGGGAACTTTAGAAGGGGCGGGTCTATACATTTAAAACACAGCGGAGGAAGTTCCCCATCAGGTCCGCTCAGGCACAACCAATGACGGACAGCGCTGGACATCGGGATCGCCGCGGGACACTGGATTTCATCGCTGGAATGTTTTTTTTTTGTTCTGTTTTTTAATAAAAGGACTTTTCCAAGGTGTGTGTGTTTTTATTTACATTTTTTGACACTTTCTTTGTGAAATGGTAGGGGTACAATGTACCCCTTACCAATTCCCATAGGGGGGGCCGGGATCTGGGGGTCAACCACCGGGCAAGGGTTGTGGGGATGAGGCCCTTGTCCCCATCAACATGGGGACATCCTCCCCATGTTGAGGGCATGTGGCCTGGTACGGTTCAGGAGGGAGGGGGGGCGCTCTCTCATCCCCCCCTCTTCCCCTGCGGCCGGCCAGGTTGCGTGCTCGGATAAGGGTCTGGTATGGATTTTTGGGGGGACTCCACGCCATTTTTTAAAAAATTTGGGGTGGAGTTCCCCTTAAAATTCATGCCAGATCTGAAGGGCCTGGTATGGATATTTAGGGGGAACCGCACGCCATTTTTTTTTAAATTTGCGGCGGGGTTCCCCTTAATATCCATTCCAGACCTGAAGGGCCTGGTAATTGAATTTGGGGGAACCCCCACGCTTTTTTTTTTTTTTATCAATGACTTTTCTATGTATTGATAAAAGCCGACAATTCATTACTAGCCGCGAGTGAGTTTTAAATGACTTTTTTTCCTTCAAAAATGACACTTTGTGCAGGGACAGTTCTAAGCACGGAAAACATGCGCCACTTTACATGCATATCATACACACCCCCCAGGTACGAAATTTAAAGGAAAATTTCACATTTATTGTTTCACTTTAAGCATTATTAAAATCACTGCTCCTAAAAAAACGGCCGTTTTTAAAACTTTTTTTTGCATTGATACATGTCCCCTGGGGCAGGACCCGGGTCCCCAAACACTTTTTAGGACAATAACTTGCATATAAGCCTTTATAATTAGCACTTTAGATTTCTCCCATAGACTTTTTGAATTTGCCGTGAACACCCCAAATTGTTCGTTGTTCGGCGAACGGGCGAACAGGCAATGTTCGAGTCGAACATGAGTTCGACTCGAACTCGAAGCTCAACCCTACTCTGCATCTTCTACATCTGTACAGCCCATGGATCCGGGACGAGGACTACAGGATCTTTACAGATGAGCCTTCCTTTGCTTCCTTTCCTGTAAGTGTGATTGATATTTGTGTCATTAAAATAATCTTTTAATACTGCACTTAGGTGGCGCTTCCTTTTTCTCTACCCTTTTTTGTCTACCACAGAGTCAGCTCTCTGAGGACAGCAGCCGCCATCCACCAGCCATATTATCTGCCGTTAACCCTTGAACTGCCTGTTACCATTATTATTTTAAACAGACTCATTGCCAAATCCCCATTTACTTATGCGCTTTGTGTTTGCACTAACAGTTACCTTTTCCATTTTTAAATATCAAACCAGTCAAAGTACATGGAGCAAAACATGCAAGTATAATAATCAAATTATTATTAACACAGGAGAAAAACTTACTTTTTACTAGCATTCTTTTGATCTTCCTGTACTGCTCCGGCTTCGTCAGGTTCAGGTCAGACCACCTTTTACGAAGCTGCTCCTTGGATCTCCGGACCCCAAATTTATGATACAGACTCCTCACCACTTTGCCCATTATTTTGGACTTCCTGAGATTAGGGGTGTTGTACGGCCCATGCTTCCCATCGTAATCTCTACTCCGCAAGATGTCCACCATCTCCGCCATCTCAGCAAAGGACATATTACTGGCCTTGTATCTTGTCCTGGATTGGGACGTTTCCAGCTCCGGGCTTTCCTCATCGGAATTTAAAACAACCCGCACCTGCTGTGTCACCGCCATGTCGTCTCCCGCTGGGCGTCGAACGAGAAGGGGCAGGGAATATCTGAGGAAGAACGTCAGGGGCAGGAACGTCAGAGGCAGCCGACGTGGGCGGAGTTTCACACATGCGCAGGGTATATAATGATAACACGCATGAGTCTTAACGACGTTGTGTGTGCGGAGTAAGGAGGACCGGAAGTTCCGAACGTCACTGACGAAGGTAAAAATTAAAGTTGGGGCATCAGTGGCCTATATTGATTCATGATTTTAAAGGGCTAGATTGGGATAATATATTAGGACAGTTTAGGCTGACCTAATGTTTTTGTCTTGTGTTTTATCTTGCAGAGATTCAAAGATCCTGTCATATTCCGAGCATTCATAGACAAATATAGAGAGCTCACCAATTTATGGGAGCTTGAAAACCCATTATTTCACAATCGTGATGTTAGGAGAGCAACAAATGTCAAATTAGCGGAATATATGAAGACCCGGATCCCAGAGGCAGACTATAACATGATTAACACTAAAATCAATAATATGAGGAACAGCTACAAAAAACAATACAAACAAATCCGCGAATCCCGGAGATCAGAAGCAGCAGCAGACCAAAGTGCATGTCCCCAAGCTGTGGTATTACAAACACCTGCGATTTCTGGACGACCAGATTGAAGCCAGGGAATCACTTTCAAGCCTTCCCTCCACCCTTCCCTCCAGCGTTCCCTCAACCCTTCCCTCCACCCCTGCAGAGGGTGTAGAGGAGCTAGCTGACCTCGAAGAGCCGGATCTTCACATCTATAGTCAGGTATAGTATTTTTCACCATATTTATTGTCCTAGAATAAATTGTTGGGAACTAGATGTAATTATTAAAAAAAAAAATAATAATTATTTATATATATATATATATATATATATATATTGTGACAGCAGGAAGGTAAAGTCACCTGGTTGCATCCAGGGGGGTAGATATATTTCTCCCAGATTCAGGCTTTATGCTGACTTATACAACTAGGGTGGAGAGTTGTATAAGCCCAGCTGAGGCTAGTAGGCTCATGGATGACTCATACCTCTAGGGAGAGTGTGGGGCGTCGTACAGACAGGGAGTTGATGAGGCCAGCTGAAGCTTGTCAGCTCATTTAGGCCTCTATAAGAACTCCCAGATTCATTAGGTGTTAGCTCATGCCTGGAACCAGACCTGTGTGGACTGTCTAGGGAGAGTGAACCCCTGTGCGGTGAGGCAAAGCCTGTGTGGCTATTTGTTTGGACTTTTACTAAACCAGGGACTTAGGGACTAGGACAGCACCAGGCTGATCCCAGTTGTTAGTTTAGGAAACCTGCATGTTTAGTCAGAGGTCAAACTGACCAGGATTTATTTTGTTTGTTTCTTTTTGGCTTTGCTGTGTTTTTGTCACTGTACATAGAGAAATAAACCGCACCTTTTGATTTTGAAAACCACAACCTCCGTCTGCTGGCCCTGTTTTTGTGTGGGGAGCCCAACCAGGGGGTCACACACACCCGCTACCGAGTTAACCCCCTCACAGTTGGTGGAGAACCAGTGGCAGTTTTTTTTAAGCCAGCATGGAGGAGATACTGAAACAGCTGGCTCTAGCAAATGCCAATCAACAGCAGACAAATGCAGGTTTGCAAAGGAGCCTTGCAGCCCAGCAGCAAGCTCATCAACAAGCCCAGCAGCAATCTGAGGCCCGCTTCATAGACCTGTTACAGAAGCAAGAGCAGAGACTACAACAAATGGAAGCAGTAATGCAGCAACGTCCGCAGACCAGTGAGGAAAGCCGTCCCACTAATACCGCGTCCTTTGGGGTGAGTCGTTTATTGACAAAAATGACTGGAGAGGATGATCCAGAGGTATTTTTGACCACATTTGAAAGGACTGCTGAAAGAGAAAAGTGGCCTGAGGAGCAGTGGGCTGGACTGGTGGCTCCTCTGTTAACTGGTGAATCGCAGAAGGCTTACTATGACCTAGAGCCTGACCAAGCAAAAGACTATGTGATGCTAAAAGCTGAAATATTGGCAAGGCTGGGTGTCACCCTGGCTGTCCGGGCTCAGCGTGTGCATAACTGGACTTTCCAGCTTGGAAAACCCCCCAGGTCTCAAATGTATGATCTCATTCACCTGAGCAGGAAGTGGCTACAGCCAGAGACTTTGTCCGCACCAGAGATTGTGGAACGTGTTGTAATGGATCGGTTTTTGAGAGCTCTTCCTACTGCCATCCAAAAGTGGGTAAGCCATGGAGACCCAGAGACGGCCGGTGGTCTTGTGGATCGTGTAGAGAAATACTTGGCTACAGAGAACCTGACGGCCTCTTCCAGAGACACTCGGACTTTCCACCCTAAGACCAGACCATCCCCAGGGGCGGATAAGAGGATTCCAAGGGGTGAGGGTGGAGAGAGTGAGAGGGTGGGAGCTCTACCCCAAGTTTGGCGAGAACAGCCTGGGAAATCAGCGGCTCAAGAGGCGGCAAGAAGGATCGTTTGCTACCGCTGCCGGCAAGCGGGACATATTGCAGCCAATTGCCCGGTTGTGGAGGAACCCATGCAGTGTGACTTTCTGACGGGCAGACGTCAGTCGCTGTGTGCGACAGTCGCATGCACTGCCATTCGAGGAACTGAGAAACATTTATGCAAAATGTGTATTAATGGTAGAAATGTTGTGGTATTACTGGATTCAGGTAGCCTTGTGACCCTGATAAAGGCTGAATTAGTTAAAACAGAGGTCTCTGGGAATAGCAAGGTAGCTGTTATTTGTGTGCATGGGGACACCCGAGAGTATCCAGTGACTACAGTGTGTTTCGAGACCCCCAAAGGTACCCTCTCTCATCCAGTGGGCTTAGTATCTCAGTTACCGCATGACGCCATTGTGGGAAGGGATTTTCCGAAGTTCTGGGAACTGTGGGATGATCCTGAGCCCCCCACTGGTGCCCCTATGTACCAGGAATGTGATAGCCAGAACTCCTCTGAGAGTGGTGAGGACTCTCCAGAATTTCCCTTGTCAGTATTTGCAGGGGAGACTCAAGAAACTGGAGAGGAGCCCACCTCCTCAGACGAAAACCTACCGTCTGTGGAGTTTTCTGATCTGGAGGTTCACAGGGAAAATTTTGCCACAGAACAGTTAAAAGACCCCGCCCTAATAAAGGCACGGGAAAACGTAGTGGAAATAGATGGCGAGTTAGTGAACCCAGATAATACCTGCACTTACCCATACTTCAGCGTAGAGAAGGACCTACTGTATCGGGTGGCAAAAAGGGCAGAAGAAACCGTTGAGCAGCTGGTGGTGCCCAAACCTTACAGGAAGTTGGTGTTGGAGTTTGCCCATGGGCACATTCTTGGAGGTCATCTGGGGACAGAGAAAACCCGAGAGAGGGTATTACAGAGATTCTATTGGCCTGGGGTGATGAAGGACATAGAAAATTATTGTTCCTCCTGCCCTGTGTGTCAGAGGTCGGCCCCGATGCCACATTTCCGTAGCCCGCTGGTCCCTCTACCCATCATTGAGGTCCCGTTTGAGAGAATCGCAATGGATTTGGTAGGTCCTATAATCAAGTCCGCTAGGGGGCACCAGTACATATTGGTTATAATGGACTATGCCACCCGTTATCCAGAAGCGATCCCTCTCAGAAATACCTCGGCCAAAACCATAGCCAAAGAGCTATCTCTTGTTTTTAGCCGGGTGGGTATTTGTAAAGAACTGCTTACGGACCAAGGTACACCCTTTATGTCCCGGGTTATGAAAGAGCTGTGTAAATTGCTCAAAGTGACGCAATTGCGTACATCTGTGTATCACCCCCAAACCGATGGGCTGGTTGAAAGATTCAACAAAACCCTAAAACAAATGTTGAAGAAAGTGGTGGATAGAGATGGAAAGGATTGGGGCTGTCTACTTCCTTATTTGATGTTTGCTATTAGGGAGGTGCCCCAATCCTCTACGGGATTCTCCCCCTTTGAGTTACTGTATGGGAGACACCCAAGAGGGCTGTTGGATATTGCCAAGGAAACTTGGGAAAGTGAGAGTTCTCCCCACAGGAGTGTGATTGAGCATGTCGCCCTGATGCAAGATCGAATTGCACAGGTAATGCCCATCGTGAAGGAACATTTGGCCCAAGCGCAGTTGGCACAGCAGAGAGTGTACAACCGTGGAGCAAAGACCCGTACCTTTTCCCCGGGGGATAGGATATTGGTACTTGTCCCTACGGTTGAAAGTAAATTCCTTGCCAAATGGCAAGGCCCCTACGAGATAATGGAAAAAGTGAGCGAAGTGAATTACAAGGTCAGACAACCAGGAAGGCGAAAGCCCGAACAGATATATCACGTTAATCTGTTGAAAGCCTGGAGGGATAGAGAGTCCCTAGTCGCAGAAACTTGGTCACCAGCTCAAACTGGTTGCGTGATTCCGGAGGTTGGAATAGCAGCCACCTTGTCACAACCCCAACAACAGGAGGTTAAGGAGTTTGTGCTTCGCAACAAGGAGGTGTTCTCTGAGCTGCCGGGACAAACATCTGGGGTAGAGCATGATATTATTACCCCGCCCGGTGAAAGGGTGAAGTTAAAACCCTATCGGATCCCAGAGGCCCGACGGGAGGCAATACGGGAGGAAGTACAGAAAATGCTGAACTTAGGGGTGATAGAGGAGTCCCAAAGTGATTGGTCTAGTCCCATTGTGTTGGTGCCTAAACCGGATGGGAGCTGGCGATTTTGTAACGATTTTCGTCAGTTGAACAAAGTTACAAAATTTGACACCTACCCCATGCCACGTATAGATGAGTTGATCGACCGGCTGGGAACAGCCCGATACATGACGACTCTTGACCTCACAAAAGGGTATTGGCAAATTCCCCTGGCCAAGTCGGCCAAAGAGAAAACCGCATTTGTAACCCCAGACGGGGCGTTCCAATATAAGAGAATGCCGTTCGGGTTACAGAATGCGCCGGCCACATTCCAGCGGAAAATGGACCAGATACTGAGGCCCCATCGGAAGTATGCTGCGGCTTACCTGGATGACGTAATTGTCCATAGCACAGATTGGGCCTCACATCTGCCAAAAGTGCAAGCAGTCCTAGACTCTATCCGGGAAGCGGGGTTTACGGCTAACCCCAAGAAGTGTACCATTGGGCAGGAGGAGGCCAAATATCTTGGGTACACCATTGGCAGGGGAGTGATAAAACCCCAACTCAACAAAGTCGAGGCCATCCAGAGTTGGCCACGTCCCAACAGCAAGAAGCAGGTACGGGCCTTTCTGGGAATCGCGGGTTATTATCGGCGCTTCATTCCCCACTTTGCTTCTAAGGCTGTGCCCCTAACCAACCTGACGAAAGGGAAAGGGTCGGTCATGATTAAATGGACCCCCGAGGCTGAGGCAGCATTCCAATTCTTGAAACAAGCCTTATGTAGCCAGCCAGTGTTGTACTCACCCGACTTCTCTAAAGACTTTGTCGTACAAAGTGATGCGTCAGATGTGGGGTTAGGAGCAGTATTGTCCCAGGTCTGGAACGGGGAAGAGCACCCAGTCATTTACCTCAGCAGGAAGTTGAAGTCCCATGAGGTAAATTACGCCACGGTTGAAAAGGAGTGTTTAGCGGTGAAGTGGGCTCTAGATTCCCTTCGGTACTATCTGCTAGGTAGGCACTTTGACATGGTTACGGATCACGCTCCGTTAAAGTGGATGGCTCAAAACAAGGAGACAAATAGAAGAGTGAATAGGTGGTTCCTGGCCCTACAGGAATTCAACTTCACAGTAAAGCATCGCCCTGGCGTTCAAATGGGGAATGTGGATGCTTTGTCTCGAGTACATGAATGCCTGATTGCTGGTGTTCCAACCCCAAGGTTAAAACAAGAGGGGGGGGTATGTGACAGCAGGAAGGTAAAGTCACCTGGTTGCATCCAGGGGGGTAGATATATTTCTCCCAGATTCAGGCTTTATGCTGACTTATACAACTAGGGTGGAGAGTTGTATAAGCCCAGCTGAGGCTAGTAGGCTCATGGATGACTCATACCTCTAGGGAGAGTGTGGGGCGTCGTACAGACAGGGAGTTGATGAGGCCAGCTGAAGCTTGTCAGCTCATTTAGGCCTCTATAAGAACTCCCAGATTCATTAGGTGTTAGCTCATGCCTGGAACCAGACCTGTGTGGACTGTCTAGGGAGAGTGAACCCCTGTGCGGTGAGGCAAAGCCTGTGTGGCTATTTGTTTGGACTTTTACTAAACCAGGGACTTAGGGACCAGGACAGCACCAGGCTGATCCCAGTTGTTAGTTTAGGAAACCTGCATGTTTAGTCAGAGGTCAAACTGACCAGGATTTATTTTGTTTGTTTCTTTTTGGCTTTGCTGTGTTTTTGTCACTGTACATAGAGAAATAAACCGCACCTTTTGATTTTGAAAACCACAACCTCCGTCTGCTGGCCCTGTTTTTGTGTGGGGAGCCCAACCAGGGGGTCACACACACCCGCTACCGAGTTAACCCCCTCACAATATATATATATATATATATATATATATATATATATATATATATATATATATATAGTGGGCATAATTGTTTGGGACAAGAATGAAAAATGCTTCGGTCAGAATGAGAGTATTTTCTATTTATTAACATTTAATTTGCAACAGTCAAGAGCTGTAAATTTTGTGTGATTGATGAACCAAAAACTTAAACTATGTCCCTTTTTTATACACAGGATGAGGTCAGCCAGGAGGAGGAGGCTCTGGAGTGTGGCACCCAGGAGGAGGCAGGGGTGAGTGGCAGCCAGGAGGAGGCAGGGCCAATTGGCAGCACAGTCACAGGTGCTTCTCCTCCAGGTGAGGCTGAAAAGGCCCAGGAGGATGACCCAGGTGGGGGAGGAATCCCTGAAAATAATAAGGGACGCAGCAGAGATCATGAGGGCCCCCCTCAAACCAGTCAAGTCTTTTGGGTACTATGTGGCCGATAGACTCCTTAAAGTGGAGGAGGGCCAACGTGCCCTCTGTGAGAAGATTATATCCATGGCCCTTCACAGGGCGGGGAGGGGCCAGCTGACACAGGCCACACACCTTTGCGATCTGGCCCATCCTTCTCCTCCTCCTCCTCCTCCTGCCACATTCCCACCACCAGAGCCACAGCCTGCAAGGGGGCGTGGAGGGAGCTGTGGAAGGAACGCTGCAGGGAAGCGTGGAGGGAACACTGCAGGGAAGCGTGGAGGGAAGGCTACAAGGAAGACCAGAAAGTGATTCCCTGGTTTCAAGCTGCTCTGCCAGAAGACTCTGTTTTTTGGAGTACCACAGCTTGGGGACATGTATTACATCTGCTGCTGCTCCTGATTTCTGCGATTCGGGGACCAGATTGTGATCCCAATTCGAGGGACTCCTCATGTTATTGATTTTATTTGCCTTCATGTCTGCCTTTGGGGTCCAAAGTCGGCATATATTCCACTAATTTCACAATTGTTGCCCTTCATCTTTATTTGTTTTCCAGAATAAATGGATATTTGATTTAAGTAAAATAGTTGCCTATGTGTTTTTCTGGTGAGTAGGAAGGTACATTTCATAAATACAATGTGTAATTAACAAGGGACACCAACACCAACCTCCTTGAGGGGAAAAAAAACATGAGATAATAATGTTGTTGTGATAACTTGACCATAAAAAAATAGGGACATCACTATAAAATTTTAAAAGGCCAGAAAAAAATTAGGAGATCTTGATTCAAAACAACCAAAAAAAAAACAAACAAATTTTTGGAGACCTGCCTTTAAAATAAAATATGAAGATTCATGAGATCTCAAATAAATAATTTTGTCCGAACTCTGTGTGAATATCCGCAACAATTTTTTTTTTTAGGGTAAAACCGTTTAGAAAGAAGAAAAGAAAGCGCTACATTTCACGATGCAAAAATTTGCAGCATGATGAATGTGCTATGTCCATTACGAACGCTCGTTTTACCAGAACGAGCGCTCCCGTCTTGTAATTTAGTCTGAGCATGTGTGGATTTTTCTCCGATGGAGTTCCCCACAGACGATCGGAATTTGCTATCGTTTTTTTTCATCAGAAAAACCGATCGTGTGTACGCGGCATAAATGTTTTTTTCACACGACACTTACTATTATTTTTCAATATAATGAAGCTGCTCCCACCACTGCTTGTTGTTCGTTTTTCCTGCTGCATATGGCCAAGTAAACCAGCAGGGAACATGAAATCCATCTGTCGGGTACGATCGGTATTGTAACTATCGGTAACTCTACAATACAAAAAGCAGAGGATGGTCTCAGAAAGACACACGATCGGATTTTCCAATGGAAAAAGTCCGACGGGCTCTTTTCATCGGATATTCCATCCGTGTGTATGCCCCATCGGACTTTTTCCTTCGCAAATTCCGATGGACTTAGAGAACTTGTTTTCTTTTTTATCCGATGGACAAAAATTTCTATCGGAAAGTCTGTTCATCTGTATGCAATTCCGACGGACTAAAAACCACGCATGCTCAGAATCAAGCAGAAGAGCCAAACTGCCTATTGAACTTCATTAATCTCGGCTCGTCGTACGTGTTGTACGTCACCGCGTTTTTGACGGTCGTACTTGTGTGAGCGTGTGTATGCAAGACAGCTTGAGCCGAATTCCGTCGGAACGCCGTCAGACTTTATTACGACGGACAGTGCGGTCGTGTGTACAGGGCATCAGGCAAGAGACAATGTGGAACAGCACTCATCGGCTGCCATGCGGGACATGTTAGGCAAGAGAGACAATGTGGGACAATGTTGTAACAGCACTCACCGGCCGTCATGCGGGACATGTAAGAAGAAAGCAACAGAACAGACAATGTGGGACAATAATAGCACTCACCGGCTGCCATGCGGGGACATGGTGTAAGGACACTCGCCATGTGGGGCAGCCATGTAGCACTAGCATCAGACATGTCATGTGGGATGTAACAGCATTCACCGCCATGTGGAGAGGCCGCAACCTTATCCGCTCTTGAGATCCGCCCAAGCTGACGTCACTTCCGGTATCGGAGCATTTTCACGAGTACCGATACTCCCGAAAATGCCTAGTATTGGCACCGATACCGGTATCGGTGCATCCCTAGTTTATACCTTATTTTACATAGAAACAAAGTGGGCAGGTTTTTTTCACTGCTATTGCTAGTAACAGGTCTGTGACCCCTCACAGAACTGAAAGAAAAAAAAAACACCCAGGGGAGGGTTTTCTTACCCTGTAATTTTACTTTAAGTGAGGCAGTTGGGTTTGCCAGAGTCAGTCTGTTGGCAGACAAGTGGGGACTCGCTAGCAGCACTAGCTAGTGCCTAATTTTTAGACTGAGGCCGGTTGTCACTCAGAGTTAAAGCAGCTTTCCAACTTAGAAGTGAGCATATACGACATTCACAGTTAACCCTTTTTGTATATTTCACTTCTTTATTGTTCACTCCTCAACTTCTACTGGATGCAGCTGAGCTTGTATCACACTCCCACCAGCACAGCATGACATGTCACCCCACTCTGTGACATTACGAGACTTCTCCGTGACAAGAAGTAATTTCTTCACATGAGCCATCGAGTCCTCTCACTCACTAGTCCTCTTCCATGACACCTAGGTCTATGGTACCTGGGATGCCCTTTGCCACGACATCAGTCCTGGTATATGGGGCACCGGTCGCTAGGTAGGGAGCCAAGCCCCCTCACTACCAGGACCTTCTGTCACCCATACCATGTCATGAGCCTGGCTGCTGCCCCACTGCCTGGCTGTTTAAGCACCCAAACATTACTCTTTTTGTCACTAGCAATTCCAACATATCCTCTTCTACTTTAGCTCCACTGCACGTTAGACCTCTGCAATGTATCTTCACTGACTCATCTTTATTGCCATTCTAAGCTGTTCTTAGATAATCCATGCAAGTAACTTCAGACCAAGCACCATATTTGGAACTTCATAACTTTTACTAGAAACTTTTCAATTACATGCCTGTACAGAACAGTCTTCCACATACTTCTCCCGTACATTGCATGATACCTTATGGAATAGTGCAAAGTTCATAGAACAGAGTCCATCTCAGATGAATCTGACTTCGGTACCTCAACTCTGTACCCTCCATGGGCAATAAAAAAAAGCAACAGCTCTACATGTTACAGCATGTGATTCTCCATCACAGGCCCTGCAAGGTTGTCTCCCCTTGAATTTATAGTATGCCACAAGAGGGCAGTGCTATTAATACCCAGGAGCCAAGGAAATAAAATTCCTTTCTAACATTTGGGAGCCTGGCAGCAAAATACACAATAAACATATTTAGCTAATACAAGGCCATACCTTGATAACAAAAATTACGTAGAACTTAGCCAAGTGTTCACCCCAAGTAGGCATCTGCCTACAAGTCAGGATAAGAAGCCTGTTAAAGCTAAGATCCCTTACCACTTCATAAAAGGAATTTTATTATAATAACTGTAACAATGTATGTAATCAATATAGTAAATGATATAATGTTGTAGTTCTTTTGCATTAGCTATTATTTCATTTTATTGATTTCTATTTTAGTTCTCCTCTGTGTGTTGGTGGATGTGTCCAATGGAATCACGAGCATTCAGCTGATCCCTCAGTATCCAGCGATCCAGGGATCTGTAACTCTAAACATTACTGGGATTACTGGGAGAATTCATACTTTCTCTTGGTTTAAAGGACTGACTTCATCTCCTGAGCATCACATTCTTGTCTATTTTCCTGGTGACAACAATCCCCTAATTCCTGGGCACCATTATGACCCTCGAATCACTGCCTTTCCCAATGGATCATTGCAGATTGACGATCTTAAGACCACAGATCGGGGGAATTATATAGTAAAGGTACAGGCACAAAGCACTCTGGAAAGCACTCTAGACCTGAATGTCTATGGTGAGTAATAGCGTGAAGTTATAAAAAGATAAGCCTCATTACTGAAATTTTGCCAAAAGATGCTATTTTGCTGCAACAACCAATCAGTATCTTCACCATTTTTTGAAAAGGAATGCTTGCTAAATTCACCTTTATAAAAAATTAAAAAAAATGCACTTTTTTTTTTTTGTAGGCTCCTGCAGTCTTGCATGATAGTGGTCTGCCTTGTACCTCATCTGATAAGGGCAGGCAGGTACTGGAGAGCAGGAATATCAATGAAACTACGGGGACGCTCATCAGCGCCCTTGTAGTCTATTCATTGACAGGAAACTGCAAATGAATGACTCGACTTGGTGGGTGGAGCCCTGCATGGCCACACTGTTTTCAAATTGTGACAGCAGGTGCGGGGAGAAGATATCCCACCCACTGTCACAGGGGGGAGGTGCAGATGCCGGAATATGTAACATGTTCCAAAGGTGAACTTATCCTCTAAATAGTTCCTATTTACCATATTACCTATTTACCATTTGTAAAGGCGAGCAGTGTAAGCACCCTAACGTGTACTGGACTCAGTCTCTTGCACAGCTCTGAGAGGGGGAGAAAGAAGCAACACCAGTTAGGTGTGTTGCAGTGCACATAGTATGCTGATAGGAGGAGAGAGAGCAGCGTGACACAGATGAGAGATGAACTCATCAGTACACTGCTTATCCAGTCAGAGGGTGGAGTGGGGACGAGAAAGTGAAAGAGACACTGCAGCAGAGAAAGATCAGCATTGTGGTAATACATATTAATGTACGCTTTTTAGGGTGCATTACCACAACACAAATGGGTGAATGGGACCTGAAAGCAAAAGGATCACCATGACAATCAAAATGTTGTTGGTCAGCAGCGGTGGCCTCTATACTTTTTTCACAACTGGAGTTACACGTTAAAATCACCCAATATGGGGTCTATTTACAAAACATTCCCTGCACGAATGCCAGAAGCATTTGTCCAAGTTGAATGAAATGTCCCATGTCTAGATTACTGCATGTATGGCCAGTTCCTTGTAGTGGCCAAAATTTGATATATGCTTCATAAAAGCTTAAATAAGATTTTCATGATCGTGTTTACATACATACTGTACACTTCACCCAATTAAATGTAGCGAGGTGTTCAATTTAGGGGGAGTGTCTAAATGGTAACCAGGCTCAGACACCTTAAATTGTTAGGAGTTATGAACCATTTTTGTCCTCAGGTATTGGTGTGAAGTTCCCTGTGGCCTATGGGTGGCGCTGCCATATTGGGCCGGGGTTGAACTACCAATGCACTGCTGTGCCTTTTGTGACTCCTCTCGGCAGCTGTACAGTGGGGCAGGGAACCTGCTGTGCATGCCGTGAGGGGATATAAAGGGAGCAGACATCTTCTGATCGGGGTCCACCCCCAGGCACCTTCAGCCTGGTAGTGTGTGTGGCTCATCTCCGGGTGCCCTCGGCCCGGAGGCTGTGTTCTGGTTCCACCTCAGGCACCTTTGGCCTGGGGTGAGGTACTACCTCACCGTTCCTGTCCGCCTGGGTATGGAGACCCGGGAGCTGCAGCGACGGCTTGGGGCCCAGCACCTTCGGCTGGGGTCCGCTAGGGATTGAGGAGTCCAGGGTGCCGCCTTGCGAGGGGACCCACACCCTAGGAGAAGGGAGGATCATTCCGAAGGACCGATGCGGGAGTCACGGTGAAGGAAGGGTCTGTTGACTCTCTGGGGGGACATCTTCTCCTTGATAGGGGCCATGTTCTAAGAAGGAAGAGATTAAGGTTCACAAGGTCAGTGGCAGTGGCCTAGTTCATCAGGTCCGTGGCAGGGGCCTTATTCACCAGGTCTGTGGCAGAGACCAACTTCACGGTCTGTGGCAGAGACTGTGCGCCTAAAACTGTTTGAGAATCTGAACAGTGAAAAGTTTGAGCTACGTTTGTGCCTGGACCTCCTCCACACCTTGGGCTGTACTGTTTCCTTTGCTCCAACTCTTTCCTATCCAAAGAGACTGTTTATTACAAAGTGAGAATAAATACTGAGTTGGAGTTTCAGCTGGTGTGGACATTTACATTACTGGGGAAGTCAAGGACTTGCATCTACACATGGTGGAGGTGAGAATCATTCTCAGGAGGACTTTGACTCTGGCTGCAGACCAGCCCCAAAAATAACACAGCTCAACCTCTTTACACAGGAGGGTACGGGCTTGTGGTGCGGTGTGCCTGTTTCCCCCTGCGAGGAGCCAAGTTAAATGCAGGAGGGACACAGGTGGGTGCGTTACATAAACAAACAATTTATTAGAACCTGGCTACTAGGGATGAGCTTCGTGTTCGAGTCGAACATACGTTCGACTCGAACATCGGCTGTTCGATCGTTCGACGAAGATCGAACGATTTGGGCCGTTCGCGCCAAATTCGAGTGACGCGAACGGCCCACAATGCACTACGCCATCGCAGTGTCATCCAGGCGCTGTGATTGGCCAAGCATGCACTGTGACCCCGCATGCTTGGCCAATCACAGCGCCGGCAGCGAGGAGAGCAATGATTGGCCACAGGCAGGATGCCTGTGGCCAATTATTGCTGAGGGTGTTTAGTACACGCCCCACACTATAAAAGGCCGCCAGCACGGCGGCCTAGTGTAGTGTGTTCCGGAGCAGGGATAGAGCAGCATAGGCAGGGACAGTGACTGTTATTTCTTTCTTGCTTAACCTGGATTCCTTTAGTTTAGGGAAAGAGAAGGATAGGTAGGGAGAGTGTCAGTGTGTTTTGTGCTTGTGCTATAGTGTGCTTAAAAAAAACATTTATTCTAGGGACAGAAAACTGTAGGTAGGGACAGTGTCAGTTTCTTTCACTCTGCAAGTCCTTGTTTCCAGGGACCTGGAAGGACAGTGAGTGAATTGTCCTTGTGCTATATTGTGCTTAAAAAAACATTTATTCTAGGGACAGAAAACTGTAGGTAGGGAGAGTGTCAGTTTCTTTCACTCTGCAAGTCCTTGTTTCCAGGGACCTGTAAGGACAGTGAGTGAATTGTCCTTGTGCTATATTGTGCTTAAAAAAAACATTTATTCTAGGGACAGAAAACTGTAGGTAGGGAGAGTGTCAGTTTATTTCACTCTGCAAGTCCTTGTTTCCAGGGACCTGGAAGGACAGTGAGTGAATTCTCCTTGTGCTATATTGTGCTTAAAAAAAACATTTATTCTAGGGACAGAAAACTGTAGGTAGGGACAGTGTCAGTTTCTTTCACTCTGCAAGTCCTTGTTTCCAGGGACCTGTAAGGACAGTGAGTGAATTGTCCTTGTGCTATATTGTGATTAAAAAAAACATTTTTTCTAGGGACAGAAAACTGTAGGTAGGGAGAGTGTTTTTTTTCTTTCACTCTGCAAGTCCTTGTTTCCAGGGACCTGTAAGGACAGTGAGTGAATTGTCCTTGTGCTATATTGTGCTTAAAAAAAACATTTATTCTAGGGACAGAAAACTGTAGGTAGGGAGAGTGTCAGTTTATTTCACTCTGCAAGTCCTTGTTTCCAGGGACCTGGAAGGACAGTGAGTGAATTGTCCTTGTGCTATATTGTGATTAAAAAAAACATTTATTCTAGGGACAGAAAACTGTAGGTAGGGAGAGTGTCAGTTTATTTCACTCTGCAAGTCCTTGTTTCCAGGGACCTGTAAGGACAGTGAGTGAATTGTCCTTGTGCTATATTGTGATTAAAAAAAACATTTTTTCTAGGGACAGAAAACTGTAGGTAGGGAGAGTGTTTTTTTTCTTTCACTCTGCAAGTCCTTGTTTCCAGGGACCTGTAAGGACAGTGAGTGAATTGTCCTTGTGCTATATTGTGCTTAAAAAAAACATTTATTCTAGGGACAGAAAACTGTAGGTAGGGAGAGTGTCAGTTTATTTCACTCTGCAAGTCCTTGTTTCCAGGGACCTGGAAGGACAGTGAGTGAATTGTCCTTGTGTTATATTGTGATTAAAAAAAACATTTTTTCTAGGGACAGAAAACTGTAGGTAGGGAGAGTGTTTTTTTTCTTTCACTCTGCAAGTCCTTGTTTCCAGGGACCTGTAAGGACAGTGAGTGAATTGTCCTTGTGCTATATTGTGATTAAAAAAAACATTTTTTCTAGGGACAGAAAACTGTAGGTAGGGAGAGTGTTTTTTTTCTTTCACTCTGCAAGTCCTTGTTTCCAGGGACCTGTAAGGACAGTGAGTGAATTGTCCTTGTGCTATATTGTGCTTAAAAAAAACATTTATTCTAGGGACAGAAAACTGTAGGTAGGGAGAGTGTCAGTTTATTTCACTCTGCAAGTCCTTGTTTCCAGGGACCTGTAAGGACAGTGAGTGAATTGTCCTTGTGCTATATTGTGCTTAAAAAAAACATTTATTCTAGGGACAGAAAACTGTAGGTAGGGAGAGTGTCAGTTTATTTCACTCTGCAAGTCCTTGTTTCCAGGGACCTGGAAGGACAGTGAGTGAATTGTCCTTGTGCTATATTGTGATTAAAAAAAACATTTATTCTAGGGACAGAAAACTGTAGGTAGGGAGAGTGTCAGTTTATTTCACTCTGCAAGTCCTTGTTTCCAGGGACCTGTAAGGACAGTGAGTGAATTGTCCTTGTGCTATATTGTGATTAAAAAAAACATTTTTTCTAGGGACAGAAAACTGTAGGTAGGGAGAGTGTTTTTTTTCTTTCACTCTGCAAGTCCTTGTTTCCAGGGACCTGGAAGGACAGTGAGTGAATTCTCCTTGTGCTATATTGTGCTTAAAAAAAACATTTATTCTAGGGACAGAAAACTGTAGGTAGGGAGAGTGTCAGTTTATTTCACTCTGCAAGTCCTTGTTTCCAGGGACCTGTAAGGACAGTGAGTGAATTGTCCTTGTGCTATATTGTGATTAAAAAAAACATTTTTTCTAGGGACAGAAAACTGTAGGTAGGGAGAGTGTTTTTTTTCTTTCACTCTGCAAGTCCTTGTTTCCAGGGACCTGTAAGGACAGTGAGTGAATTGTCCTTGTGCTATATTGTGATTAAAAAAAACATTTTTTCTAGGGACAGAAAACTGTAGGTAGGGAGAGTGTTTTTTTTCTTTCACTCTGCAAGTCCTTGTTTCCAGGGACCTGTAAGGACAGTGAGTGAATTGTCCTTGTGCTATATTGTGCTTAAAAAAAACATTTATTCTAGGGACAGAAAACTGTAGGTAGGGAGAGTGTCAGTTTATTTCACTCTGCAAGTCCTTGTTTCCAGGGACCTGGAAGGACAGTGAGTGAATTGTCCTTGTGCTATATTGTGATTAAAAAAAACATTTTTTCTAGGGACAGAAAACTGTAGGTAGGGAGAGTGTTTTTTTTCTTTCACTCTGCAAGTCCTTGTTTCCAGGGACCTGGAAGGACAGTGAGTGAATTCTCCTTGTGCTATATTGTGCTTAAAAAAAACATTTATTCTAGGGACAGAAAACTGTAGGTAGGGAGAGTGTCAGTTTATTTCACTCTGCAAGTCCTTGTTTCCAGGGACCTGTAAGGACAGTGAGTGAATTGTCCTTGTGCTATATTGTGCTTAAAAAAACATTTATTCTAGGGACAGAAAACTGTAGGTAGGGAGAGTGTCAGTTTATTTCACTCTGCAAGTCCTTGTTTCCAGGGACCTGGAAGGACAGTGAGTGAATTGTCCTTGTGTTATATTGTGATTAAAAAAAACATTTTTTCTAGGGACAGAAAACTGTAGGTAGGGAGAGTGTTTTTTTTCTTTCACTCTGCAAGTCCTTGTTTCCAGGGACCTGTAAGGACAGTGAGTGAATTGTCCTTGTGCTATATTGTGATTAAAAAAACATTTTTTCTAGGGACAGAAAACTGTAGGTAGGGAGAGTGTTTTTTTTCTTTCACTCTGCAAGTCCTTGTTTCCAGGGACCTGTAAGGACAGTGAGTGAATTGTCCTTGTGCTATATTGTGCTTAAAAAAAACATTTATTCTAGGGACAGAAAACTGTAGGTAGGGAGAGTGTCAGTTTATTTCACTCTGCAAGTCCTTGTTTCCAGGGACCTGGAAGGACAGTGAGTGAATTGTCCTTGTGTTATATTGTGATTAAAAAAAACATTTTTTCTAGGGACAGAAAACTGTAGGTAGGGAGAGTGTTTTTTTTCTTTCACTCTGCAAGTCCTTGTTTCCAGGGACCTGTAAGGACAGTGAGTGAATTGTCCTTGTGCTATATTGTGATTAAAAAAAACATTTTTTCTAGGGACAGAAAACTGTAGGTAGGGAGAGTGTCAGTTTCTTTCACTGTGAAAGTCCTTGTTTCAAGGGACAGAGAAGGACACCTGAAGGTAGCCCTTATTGCTTTTTTCCCATCTCCCTGCAGGCCATCTATTAGAATGTCTGGAAGGCAAACAAGGAGAGGCAGACAGTCAGGAGGCAATAAAAGAGGGCAAGCAGGCTCTGTGTCTGGGGGCAACAGTGCTGGTCGTGGACGCGGTGCATTGTCATCAGCACATGGCCATGGGACACGCTTGTCCTTCTTTTCGGCAGCTGGACATGTTGAGCCACATCATGCCGAAGACTTGGTAGAGTGGATGACCAAGCCCTCCTCCTCCTCCTCCTCCTCTCTCACCCAGGCTCAGGGTACTGGAAAAGCAGCTGCCAAAGCGTCGTCTTCCCTGGTATCAATGTCAGACAAATCATCAGTCACTCCTTCCCTAGACCCACCATGTCCTCCTCCTGAGGAGTCCCCCGAACTGTTTCAGCACAGTGTTGGGTACATGCTCCAGGAGGATGCCCAGCGTTTCGAAGGGTCTGATGATGAAACCCAGCTAGAGGAAGGCAGTAGCGTGAGAGCAGACAGAGGGGATGCTCAAGAAGGACACCAATCTGGCAGTCATGTTCCAGCAGCTGCAGCATACTGCCAGATTGGCTCCAGTGATGAGGAGGGAGGGGATGATGAGGTCACTGACTCCACGTGGGTGCCTAATAGGAGAGAGGAGGAGGAGGAGGATGAGGAGGAGGCACATCTCCAACGAGGCAGGATGCCCTTTGGTGGCCAGCGTAAGGGCAGTACACCGACGGAATCACACCGCAGAGCTCCGCCTGTGCAGGGCGCTGCCTCTGCCCGTCATTCAAAAAGTTCTTTGGTGTGGGCCTTTTTTGAGGCTAGTGCATCAGATCGCACAGCTGCTGTTTGCAACATATGTCTCAAGCGTATATCGCGTGGCCAAAACATCAGCCGCTTGGGTACCACATGCCTGACCAGACATATGTTGACCTGCCATGCAGCTCGTTGGCAAGCCTACCTCAAAGACCCACACCAAAGAACAAAGCGGACCTCTCCTTGCACCGCATCAGCTGGGATCTCCAACCCCACTATAACTTCAGTCCTCTCTGAAACATGCACTGAGAGGAATGAAGGTGTAGAATTAGGTGTGTCACAGCCAAGTACTTGCGCCCACTCTGCTAGCAGTACACCGACGTCCGATTCTAGCAGGCAAATTTCCCTGCCCCAGCTGCTGGACCGTCGAAAGAAGTTCACTCCCAGCCATCCACATGCCCAGCGGTTGAATGCTAGCTTGGCTAAATTGCTAGCGCTTCAACTGCTGCCTTTTCAGTTGGTAGACTCGGCCCCCTTCCGTGAGTTTGTGCAATGTGCAGTTCCTCAGTGGCAGGTTCCCAAACGCCACTTTTTCTCACGGAAGGCTATTCCGGCTCTCTACCGGCATGTGGAAGGCAATGTCTTGGCCTCGCTGGACAGGGCGGTCAGCGGTAAGGTGCATATTACCGCTGACTCATGGTCCAGCAGGCATGGACAGGGACGTTACCTTTCTTTCACGGCCCATTGGGTCACTCTTTTGGCAGCTGGGAAGGATTCAGGACAAGGTGCAGTAGTGTTGGAGGTTGTCCCACCGCCACGCCTCCAAAATGCTACTACTGGTTGTGACACACCTCTCTCCTCCACCCCCTCCTCTTCTTCTTCCTCCATGGCCTCTTCCTGTGGTTTGTCCTATGAACCAGCGGTGCTCCGTAGCCGTTCACGGGGCTACGCAAGTACGCAGGCAAAAAGATGCCATGCCGTGCTTGCGCTGGTGTGTTTGGGGGACAGAAGCCACACTGGGGCAGAGGTCCTGTCTGCTCTGCAGGGCCAGGCCGAGAGGTGGTTGACGCCACGCCAGCTTAAGCCAGGAATGGTGGTTTGCGACAATGGCACCAACCTCCTCTCCGCCCTCCGACAGGGACAACTGACCCATGTGCCCTGTGTGGCTCACGTCCTTAACCTGGTGGTGCAGCGCTTCTTGGGCAGGTACCCGGGCTTACAGGATGTCCTGAGGCAGGCCAGGAAAGTCTGTGTGCATTTCCGCAGATCTTATAATGCCAGTGCTCGCCTGGCTGAGCTGCAAAAGGAGTTGAACCTGCCCAAGAACCGCCTTATATGTGACATGCCCACCAGGTGGAACTCAACGTTGGCCATGCTGCAGCGGCTGCACACGCAGCAGAGGGCCATCAATGAGTACCTGTGCGACTACGGCACCAGGACAGGGTCAGGGGAGCTTGGTTTTTTTTCTCCACGCCAGTGGGGCATGATCAGGGATGCATGCACTGTCCTGGCACCATTTGAGGAGGCCACGAGGATGGTGAGCAGTGACAGTGCATGCATCAGTGACACTGTACCTCTTGTCCACCTGTTGGAGCACACGCTGCGTGGAATAATGGACAGGGCACTTGAGGCAGAACAGAGGCAGGAAGAGGAGGACTTCCTTGCCTCTCAAGGCCCCCTTTACCCAGACAGTGTTCCTTCTGTCCCACCCATCGCACAGGAAGAGGAGGAGGAGGAGGAGGAGGAGGAGGAGGAGGAGGAGGAGGATTGTGTCAGCATGGAGGTGGAGGCTGGCACTCAGCATCATCAGCAGCAGTCTTTTAGGGATGATTTACAGTCCCAAGAAACCAGTGGACTTGTACGTGGCTGGGAGGAGGTGGCTGCGGATCATGTCGTCCTTAGTGACCCAGAAGACTCCGGAGCGAATGCCTCAGCAAACCTACGCTGCATGGCCTCCCTGATCCTGCAAAGTCTGCGGAAGGATCCTCGTATTCTTCGGATCAAGGAGAGGGACCATTACTGGCTGGCCACTCTCCTTGATCCACGGTACAAGGGTAAGGTTGCGGACCTTATGTTACCGTCGCAGAGGGAGCAGAGGATGAGACAACTCCGGGAGGCCTTGCAGAAAGGTCTGTGCAACGCGTTCCCAGAGACTGGGAGGTTGCAAACTCCTGGTCCTGGACAACGAGTTGCTGAGGCTTCGGCCAGTCAAAGAAGGAGCGGTGGGGAAGGTGGCCGTCTGACCGATGCGTTCAGACAATTCTTTAGTCCGCAGCCCCAAAGTATGATCGGTTCCAGCAACCATCGCCAGCGTCTGATAAACATGGTGCAGGAATATCTAGGGGCAAGGTCAGACTTGGACACCTTCCCCACCGAAAATCCTCTGGCTTACTGGGTCTTGAGGATGGATCACTGGCCAGAGCTTGCACAGTATGCAATTGAGCTACTGGCCTGTCCTGCATCCAGCGTTCTTTCGGAACGCACATTCAGTGCTGCTGGAGGATTTGTCACGGATCACAGGGTGCGCCTGTCCACCGACTCGGTTGATCGACTGACTTTCATCAAGATGAACCAGTCTTGGATCACCACCAGCTACCACACACCTGATGCTGATATAACAGACTAATTGATTTTAACATGTCACATCCCTTCAAGACTGATGCTGAGTGCCTGTGCTGTTATGTTGACTGGCTATCCTCCTCCTCCGAGTCCTCAATGATACGATTGATGATGATAGCTTGTAAGATCATTTTTGTTTATGGGTGCCGCCACCAGTGCCTAACGCCCAATTTTTCAGCCCCTGTTTAACAGGGGCGTGTAATTACAATTTTTGAAGCAATACTTTGCAACAGGGCTCATTGCTGTGCTCCAAGTACAGTATCTGTGAGGAGTTGCAGTGTTGTGCCACCAGTGCCTAAGGCCCAATTTTTCAGCCCCTGTTTAACAGGGGCGTGTCATTACAATTTTTGAAGCAATACTTTGCAACAGGGCTCATTGGTGTGCTCCAAGTACAGTATCTGTGAGGAGTTGCAGTGTTGTGCCACCAGTGCCTAAGGCCCAATTTTTCAGCCCCTGTTTAACAGGGGCGTGTCATTACAATTTTTGAAGCAATACTTTGCAACAGGGCTCATTGCTGTGCTCCAAGTACAGTATCTGTGAGGGGTTGCAGTGTTGTGCCACCAGTGCCTAAGGCCCAATTTTTCAGCCCCTGTTCAACAGGGGCATGTAATTACAATTCTTGATCTAATAATTCACAGCAGGGCCCATTGCTGCACCCACCAAGAGTAACTGTCAGGGCTTACAGTGTTGTGGCACCAGCACCACCATCAAAGGCCCAATTTTTACTACCACTGTTCAACAATTATATGTAATTAAAATTCCTGATATAATAGTTGACAGCAGGGCGTTCCAGCACCAACCAAGAGTAACTGTGAGTGCTTACAGTGTTGTGCCAACACCAACAACTAAGGGGCCTATTTCTGCAGAGTATATACGGCAGGTCCCTACTTTCAAACATCCAACTTACAAACGACTCCTACTTGCAAACGCAAGAAGACAACAGGAAGTGAGAGGAAATCTACCACTAGGAAGGAAAATTCTCTCCTGTAAGAATAAATATGGGAGAAAGGTGTCTCCTCTGTACTGATGCTTTATCAGCAATCCTTGTTTCAAGAAAAACACCACATTTCAAAAACAGTTGTCATTGGGACGGAAAGTGAGGTGAAATGTTCTGAACAGGGGCACAGACAGCAAAACAAATGTTACAGGGGTGATAACCCTTACCTATGTTTTCCAAAAAGTTTAAAAATAGATTTTTGGTCTGGAGCTACACTTCAACAATGTACCTGTTCAAAATTACAAACAGACTCTACATAAGAACAAACCTACAGTCCCTGTCTTGTATGCACCGCCTGTATAGGGCTGTTCAGAGTATATAGGGCCTTTTTTATTTTATGTGCGGGGTTCCCCTTAATATCCATACAAGACCCAAAGGGGCTGGTAATGGGCTGGGGTAGGGGGGGGGTCATGGGGTAGCTATGCCATTTTTCTTAAAGAATTTCATCCATATTACCGGGACCAGACATTACATTAAAGCCGCAAGCAGTTTTAAATGGCTTTTTTTTCCTTTAGAAGTGTCATTTTGTGCAGGGACAGTTCTAAACACGGGAAACACGTGGCACTTCACAGGCATACTTTAGACACCCCCCAGGTACGATATTTAAAGGAATATTTGACTTTTTTTTTTTCACTTTATGCATCATTAAAATGACTGCTCCCGAAAAACGACCGTTTTTAAAACTTCTTTTTGCATTGATACATGTCCCCTGGTGCAGAACCCGGGTTCCCAAACCCTTTTTAGGACAATAACATGCATAATAGTTGTTATAATTAGCACTTTAGAATTCGAACGTTCGCATCCATTGTATTTAATAGGGTTCTAATGTTCGTTCGAACTTTCGGTCCGTTCGCGGGTTCTGGTGCGAACCGAACCCGGGGGTGTTCGGCTCATCACTACTGGCTACTCCCTCTGCCTCCCTAATTAGGCCCCATGCACACGAGACGCTGTTATTTGCTGTTGAACGCGCGTTCAGAGGCAGTTGGACGCTTTTTTCAACTGCCCCTGAACCCATTCAATGTTATCCTATGTGTCCATGCACACACTCTCGTTTTTTGGCGTTTACAAGCAGTTGCGTTTAACCTCGTTTTTCCAGAAGCAAAAAAATCGGTTCAGACGCAAAAGTTTTCCACGTTTCAGACGCTAAACGCGGCTAAATGCGGCTAAACGCGGTACCGGCATTTTGCCGCGTTTGCGTTTATAAGCGTTTTTAAAGGTGACCTATTTTTTAACATTAGAAATCTCAAAAATGATGGCAAATGATGAAAAACTATTAAAAAATATAAAAGAAAACTAATTGCTTGCATTGCATTGTGGACAATCCACAACTTGTGGCAGGTAACGTGGCAAGTGGACAATCCACAGCTTGTGGCAGGTAACGTGGCAAGCGGACAATCAACAACTTGTGTCAGGTGACGTGGCGAGTGGACAATCCACAACTTGTGGCAGGTGACGTGGCCAGGTGATGTGGCCAGTGGACAATCCACAACTTGTGGCAGGTGACCTGGCCAGGTGACGTGGCCAGGTGATGTGGCCAGTGGACAATCCACAACTTGTGACAGGTGACATGGCCAGGTGATGTGGCAGGTAACGTGACCAGGTGACGTGGCACGTGATGTGGCCAGGTGACGTGGCCAGTGGACAATCCACAACTTGTGGCAGGTGACATGGCCAGGTGACGTGGCAGGTAACGTGGCCAGGTGACGTGGCACGTGATGTGGCCAGGTGACGTGGCCAGTGGACAATCCACAACTCGTGGCAGGTGACCTGGCCAGGTGACGTGGCAGGTAACGTGGCCAGGTGACGTGGCACGTGACGTGGCCAGGTGACGTGGCCAGTGGACAATCCACAACTTGTGGCAGGTGACCTGGCCAGGTGATGTGGCCAGTGGACAATCCACAACTTGTGGCAGGTGACATGGCCAGGTGACGTGGCAAGTGGACAATCCACAACTTGTGGCAGGTGACGTGGCTAGGTGACGTGGCAGGTAACGTGGCCAGGTGACATGGCAGGTGACGTGGCAGGTGACGTGGCAAGTGGACAATCCACAACTTGTGGCAGGTGACGTGGCTAGGTGACATGACAGGTAACGTGGCCAGGTGACGTGGCCAGGTGACGTGGCCAGGTGACGTGGCCAGGTGACATGGCAGGTGACGTGGCAAGTGGACAATCCACAACTTGTGGCAGGTGACGTGGCTAGGTGACGTGGCAGGTAACGTGGCCAGGTGACGTGGCACGTAATGTGGCCAGGTGACGTGGCCAGTGGAAATCCACAACTTGTGGCAGGTGACCTGGCCAGGTGACGTGGCCAGTGGACAATCCACAACTTGTGGCAGGTGACATGGCCAGGTGACGTGGCAGGTAATGTGGCCAGGTGACGTGGCACGTGATGTGGCCAGGTGACGTGGCCAGTGGACAATCCACAACTCGTGGCAGGTGACCTGGCCAGGTGACGTGGCAGGTAACGTGGCCAGGTGACGTGGCACGTGACGTGGCCAGGTGACGTGGCCAGTGGACAATCCACAACTTGTGGCAGGTGACCTGGCCAGGTGACGTGGCCAGGTGATGTGGCCAGTGGACAATCCACAACTTGTGGCAGGTGACATGGCCAGGTGACGTGGCAGGTAATGTGGCCAGGTGACGTGGCACATGATGTGGCCAGGTGACGTGGCAAGTGGACAATCCACAACTTGTGGCAGGTGACGTGGCTAGGTGACGTGGCAGGTAACGTGGCCAGGTGACATGGCAGGTGACGTGGCAGGTGACGTGGCAAGTGGACAATCCACAACTTGTGGCAGGTGACGTGGCTAGGTGACATGACAGGTAACGTGGCCAGGTGACGTGACCAGGTGACGTGGCCAGGTGACATGGCAGGTGACGTGGCAGGTGACGTGGCAAGTGGACAATCCACAACTTGTGGCAGGTGACGTGGCTAGGTGACGTGGCAGGTAACGTGGCCAGGTGACGTGGCACGTAATGTGGCCAGGTGACGTGGCCAGTGGAAATCCACAACTTGTGGCAGGTGACCTGGCCAGGTGACGTGGCCAGTGGACAATCCACAACTTGTGGCAGGTGACATGGCCAGGTGACGTGGCAGGTAATGTGGCCAGGTGACGTGGCACGTGATGTGGCCAGGTGACGTGGCAAGTGGACAATCCACAACTTGTGGCAGGTGACGTGGCTAGGTGATGTGGCAGGTAACGTGGCCAGGTGATGTGGCCAGGTGACATGGCAGGTGACGTGGCAAGTGGACAATCCACAACTTGTGGCAGGTGACGTGGCTAGGTGACGTGACAGGTAACGTGGCCAGGTGACATGGCAGGTGACGTGGCAAGTGGACAATCCACAACTTGTGGCAGGTGACATGGCCAGGTGACGTGGCAGGTAATGTGGCCAGGTGACGTGGCACATGATGTGGCCAGGTGACGTGGCAAGTGGACAATCCACAACTTGTGGCTAGGTGACGTGGCAGGTAACGTGGCCAGGTGACGTGGCCAGGTGACATGGCAGGTGACGTGGCAAGTGGACAATCCACAACTTGTGGCAGGTGACGTGGCCAGGTGACATGGCAGGTGACGTGGCAGGTGACATGGCAAGTGGACAATCCACAACTTGTGGCAGGTGACGTGGCTAGGTGACGTGGCAGGTAACGTGGCCAGGTGACGTGGCACGTGATGTGGCCAGGTGACGTGGCAAGTGGACAATCCACAACTTGTGGCAGGTGACGTGGCCAGGTGACGTGGCCAGGTGATGTGGCAAGTGGACAATCCACAACTTGTGGTAGGTGATGTGGCAAGTGATACGCTAAATACAAGTACACTGCTGCTCTCTCAGCTGCTGCTACTCACTCTGGTCTCACAAACTGGCTGAAATGGTTAAAATTTACTGTTTTTTGAACTTAGGGAGGGTCTTATGATGAAACGCCTATAAACGCAAACGCGGTAAAACGCCGCTAAACGCGTCTAAACGCGGCCGCAAACGCGGCAAAACGCGCGTTTTTAAACGCCGGTTTCAGCGTTTAAAAACGTGTGTTCAGCAGAGTTTGCACCTGCGTCTCGTGTGCATGGGGCCTTACATTAAACATTTTTTTCTTATTTTATTGTTTCTGATACATTTGTGCTGCAAGGTAGCTCTTCCTTCTTATTCTCCTAGGCAAGAATAAAATGAAGCCCTGTGTCACATCTGTGCCTCCAGAGTGCCCTGGGAGAGCAAAGAGGCACCAGAGACCTGCGGCACCTGTAGGTAGATGATGCAGGTATAAGGTCCTAGATCTCATGGTGTCTGCACATGTGCGGAAAACCACCTGAGCATGTGCAGATGTGCTGCAGGTCTCTTCCAGGTCCAGAGGGCCAGGCAGAGCTCTTTAGCACATCTGAACATGTGCTATATCTATAAACATGGTAGCACCAGGGGTGGGGGGGGGGGGGGGCGAATTACGAGGAACTGAATTTCCTCTCTTAGGCCCCTTTCACACTGACACGTTTTTCAGGCAGTTTAGCACTAAAAATAGCGCTGCTACACCGCCTGAAAAAATCGTGCCCTGCAGTCTTCAGTGTGAAAGCCCAAAGGCTTTCTCACTGAAGCGGTGCGCTAGCAGGACCGCTCCAAAAGTCCTGCTAGCCGCATCTTTGCAGCGGTGAAGGAGCGGTGTGTTCACAGCTCCTTTACCGCTGCTGCCCATTGAAAGCAATGGGAAACCGCAGTAATACCGCCGGCAATGTGCCTCGGTATTAACCCCTTTTTCGGCCGCTAGAGGGGGTTAAATTCACCCCGCTAGCGGCCACATACCGCGGTAAAAAACGAAGGTATAGCGGTGCTAAAAATAGCGCCGCTATACCCACAGCGCACCTTCCCGCCCCAGTGTGAAAGGGGCCTAACCATTCCTGAAACATGAATTACAAATTTAATGCAGGTTAATTGATAAAACTTTAACAATTTTTGCAAAATTTTTTTTATCAATATTGATCTACAGTATTGCTGAATTTAAATTGTATTTTAACTAATAGATCCAGTTTCAAAGCCTGTGATCACAGTATCTGACCCTGAGCCACAGGAAGATGACACAATCACTCTCACATGTGAATCTTCTAATGCTGAGAGGATAATATGGAGTAAAGGTGGTGGCCCTCTGCCCTCTGGGGCTGTAATGTCATCAAATAATAAGACCGTTACCTTCTCCAGGACCAATCGTTCAGACTCCGGAGACTATCAGTGCACGGCTGAGAACATCGCCAGTACAAAGATCAGCAATTCCTACATGTTGGCCATAGCTTGTGAGTACTAAGAATTTGTAATTGAGTACTTTCTCAGATGATTACGGTTGAGTATTCAAAGTGTAATTATACATAAACTGTGAGAATAATGAGTTCTGGGTTACTCTTTGGAGGAACAGTAAACATGAAAGACAAGGCAATCCTGAGTGAGCTCCTGTCCTGTGAGTTTGTATCCAGTTTGAGCAGTGGTCAGCCAGGACAATCCCAAAAGAAGAATGTGAGGTTGAAAAAAATAAAGGGGGATTTTATGTGGGCTTACTCGCTATTAAGTGTGTGCATAGCCTTGATTACCAGCTTGGCCTGATGGCAATGGCCCTTAATTGGCAGCAAATTGGCTGGCAATAGTGAAGCCTCGTACACGGCCGAGAATTTTGTCACGAAAAAACTTGTTGTTTTTCTTGACGAGATTCTTGGACAAGAAACTTGTCCCGGCCGAGTGTACACACGCTCGATTCAAAGAACATGCGGTTCTTGGAATGGAGCGAACGCGGTGACGTCATCGATTATGACGAGCGTGCACTCGTCACATTCGATGCCGTCGCCGCCATCTTGCTACACCCTACCTATGCCTAGGAAGCTACCGCGCATGCGTCAAAGTCATTTCACACATGCGCGGGCTTCCCGGAGGACAGGTAAGTGTACACACACACACACACACACACACACACACACTTTTCTCGTCGAGAAACAGGCTGACAAGAATCTCGACGAGAAAATAGAGAGCAGGTTCTCTATATTTCTCGTCGAGATTCTTGTCGGTTTTCTTGACGAGAAACATGATAGCCGCGTACACACGACCGATTTACTCGGCAAGAAAGCTCTGCCAGCAAGTTTCTTGCTGGTTCTTGCCGAGAAACTCGGTCGTGTGTACGAGGCTTAACAGTTGCCTCTTCTTAGTCTTCTTCTTCTTTGCGCATTTGCAACTTGCAATAAAGTTTTATTTTCACCACTCTCTGACTGATTGGGCCCTGTTGTGATCTTAGCACTGTACCCTGCCTATTATATTTTGAGAGTAAAACATATACTGTCATATCCTCCAACACGACCTGCTCTGGCACGAATGGAATGCTCCGCTCTTGACTTTGACTGGTTCAGTAGTTTAGGATACATAAAAAAAAAAAAAAGAAGAAGATCATAACTCATTTACCGTATATACTCGAGTATAAGCCGAGGTACCTACTTTTACCACAAAAAACTGGGAAAATGTACTGACTTGAGTATAAACCGAGGGGGGGGGGGAAATGTGCCCATTGCCCAACCTTACTGTGCCCATTGCCATCTCACTCTGCCACCTCACTGCCCATTGTCACCTCACTGTGCCCATTGTCGTCTCACTGTGCCCCCTTACTGTGCCCATTGCCATCTCACTGCCCATTGTCACCTCACTGTGCCCCCTTACTGTGTCCATTGCAGCCTCCCTGTGCCCGAGTCAGTGTACCTCAAAATCTTGTAATTCCGCGGCCGGCGTCCATTGTTCAAATCTCGCGCCATTCTCCCTGTCCCTTCCGTGATAGGCGTTTCCAGCAAACACTGTGTTGAGTGTTTGCGCCTATCACGGAGGTCCTCTCATTCGCCGACTCCGTTTCCCAGCAGGCACTGTGTTCAGTGCTCGGCCAATCACGGACGTCGGACAAGAGGACCTCCGTGATAGGCGCAAACACTCATTACAGTGTTTTCTGGAAACGCCTATCGCGGAAGGGACAGGGAGAACGGCGCGAGATTTGAACAATGAACGCTGGCCGCAGAATTTCACGATTTTGAGGTACTGACTCGAGTATAAGCCGAGGGGTATACTTTCAGCCCTAAAAAAAGGGCTGAAAAACTCGGCTTATACTCGAGTATATACGGTATATACTGCATGCACATTTAGAACACTTGTAGATACACCATATTGCCAAACGTATTGGAACACCCCTTCAAATCATTAAATTCAGGTGTTCCAATCACCTCCTTGGCCACAGGTGTATAAAATGAAGCACCTGGGCATGCAGACTGCTTCTACAAACATTTGTGAAAGAATAGGTCACTCTCAGGAGCTCAGTAAAATCAAGTGTGGTACCGTGATAGGTTGTCACCTGTGCAATAAGTCCATCCGTGAAATTTCCTTGCTACTAAATATTCCACGGTCAACTGTCAGTGGTATTATAACAAAGTGGAAGCAACTGGGAACAACAGCAACTCATCCACATAAAATTATTGAGTGCGGTCAGCGCATGCTGAAGCTCAGTGTGCAGAAGTCGCCAACTGTCTGCAGAGTCAATAGCTACAGAGCTCCAAACTTTGTGTGGCCTTCAGAGTAGCACAACAACCATGTGTGGAGAGCTTCATGGAATGGGTTTCCATGGCCGAGCAACTGCATCCAAGCCTTACATCACAAAGTGCAATGCAAAGCGTTGAATGCAATGGTGTAAAGCACCCTGCCACTGGACTGGACAGTGGAGATGTGTTCTCTGGAGTGACAAATCACACATGTCTGGCAATCCGATGGATGTGTCTGGTGGAGGGGGGATTATGGTAAGTACCATTCTCCTGGCAACCGCCAAACCCAATCTTTACACTTTGCACAAGGCGATATGGTGTGTGGTTGTTTTTCAGGGGTTGGGTTTGGCCCATTAGTTCCAGTAAAAGGAACTCTTAAGCATTAGTATACCAAGACATTTTGGACAATTTCATGCTCCCAACTCTGTGGGAACAGTTTGGGGATGGCCCCTTCCTGTTCCAACATGACTATGGACCTTGCTTTGTGCACTGGTCCGCAAAGACATGGATGAGCGAGTTTGGGGTGGAGGAACTTGACTGGCCTGCACAGAGTCCTGATCTAAACCTGATAGAACATGTTTGGGATGAATTAGAGCAGGGAATGCGAGCCAGACCTTCTCATCCAACATCAGTGCCTGACCTCACAAATGCACTTCTGGAAGAATGGTTAAACTTTCCCATAGACACACTCCTAAACCTTGTGGACAGCCTTCCCAGAAGAGTTGAGGCTCTTATAGATGCAAAGTGTGGGCCAACGAAATATTGAACCCCCACGATCTAAGACTGGGATGCCATTAAAGTTCATGTAAAGGCAGGCGTCCCAATACTTTTGGCAATATAGTGCGTCTTGGAACACCTGGATATGAGTCATCAGTGAGCAACACATATATAGCGCTAACCCCCCACTGGTTGGATGGGTCCTTCTGTTGTTTCGAACTGGTGACTCACCTGTACTGAACTCCCCGACACATCTGTAACATAAAGTGGCCTTTATTCAAAACACAATAAACCTTGCAGGAAAAGGGGTTTTCAACAGCAATAAAACAGCAGTGCATGCAACAGTAATTTCAAGCCCATGTACAATTATAAACATACATATAACGAGTCAATTATGTTGCCTAGCTATATTTTAAGGCCCTAGCTAAGTCACTGGCCAGTGGGGTCTTAGAATTCCTTTAGACTGTATTTGTGTCTCCTGTTGGATTGCTCTCCATATAGAATGTTTATAATCTCAAGCTGAGGAGTATGAATGATGGTCAAGGTCTGGCCCCCAAAGGCCAGACGGGAGCTAATGCCATACACACAGGGCTCCCCTCTCAAACTGGCATTAGCTGGATTTGAAGCTTTCTCCCTTTCCATAGCTCTCAGTCCTCTCCATGCTTTGGGCTCTCTGTCGGTTGTGGATCTGCCCTAAATTGCTCTGCCACAGGAGATATATGCAGCCAATCTCCCTTTTCTTTGGAATGAGCAGTCTCGCCATGATCTGCAGCTAAGTCCACTCTTCTTTGAGACTGGGCTCACAGAATTCTTCTCAGCTCACTGCAGCATAGTCCTCCATGCAGCACCTGTACAGCACCACAGTAGTCTTGAGGCAGCAGCATTCTAGTCTGTGAAGTTCTCTCTGTACAGCAGCAGAGCCTAGTGGCTCTCCATCGCCCTGTGTGTTACTCAGTATGGGCTATTCTCCTAATGCCAGATCGGAAGGGTTGGGCTTAAGTTTGAGTCCTGGTTTCTTATGGTCTTCCCCAAGATGGCCACCCCCTCCATCTATGCTGGGGACATCTTCTTCCCAGTCCTGAAACCAATGGGCAGAGTGGGAGTCTCGCTCTTCTTGCAGCTCACCATACCTATCTACCAGTAGGAGACATGGAGCAGGTTGAGGTGTGGTAGGAGTATATGGGGACAGGCGGCTCCCACTACTTAAAGAGTTGCTGCCGGGCTACACTTATGTTTGAATGGTCTGCTTCAAGTGCCAGTCTTGCAGATCCCACTCCATGAAGGGCCACCCGTCAGGCTACACAGACAGTATGTTTGCCACCCTAACTGGCAAGCTCAGCACTGCTAATAAAGTAATTTGTGGCAATAAAAGGAATGTGAAGTGGTTTTGTGCATATTTTCTTAGTACATAATTATTACCGTATTTATCGGCGTACAACAGGAATCCGGGAGCACAGATGTAAAGTGACAGTCCCTCCACCTCCAAAGTACTCGCTTCGCTCACCTTGTATAATGGACCCCTGACCTAACAGGTGGTCAACAGCGCAGATCCCTCAAAAGGGTAAAGTACAGCAGGAACTGGATGTCCTTTCCAACACTATACACCAGGGATATATGAATAAAAGAAGAGATCCAAGTGCTCTCCATTAAAACTCTCAAATGCCTTATAAAAAATAAAAAAAAAGAGATTTCCTACTCACACTCAAAAACAGCGCTCACCCCACTGAGGAAGTTCTTGTGAACGCAACGTGTAGGGGGAAGAAGCCACAAATGGATGACATCACCCAGTGCCATCCTGAGTTATCACACAGTGCTTTGTCCTGTGTTACATGCCTGTTTTTGAGCATCCTAATGTGAGTAGGAAATCTCTATTTTTAAATAAAGCATTGGAGAGATTTAATGGAGAGCTTTACTTTTATTCATATATCCCTGGTGTACAGTGTTGGAGATCTGGACATCCAGTTCCTGCTGTACTTTACCCTTTTTAGGGATCTGCGCTGTGTTGACCACCTGTTAGGTCAGGGGTCCATTATATAAGGTGAGCGAAGCGAGAACTTTGGAGGTGGAGGGACTGTCACTTTTCAGCTGTGCTCCCGGATTCCTTTCCAACACGTGGATACTTTTTCTAGTGCCATCTGGGTCTAGTGGTTCACCTTGTACATCTATGGACGCTGATTTTCCAAAAGAAGTGGAGCGCAATAAATCAAACATTAATGAACTAAAATTAAAGGACTAAAAAAAAAAAAAAATCTTGTCTAATACTATAACAGATGGTCCGGAAAATGTGAACATCACAGGCTCTTCCGAGGTGACCATTGGTTCTGTCATGTCACTGGTATGTGTCGTGGAATCTGTTCCCATCCCCATTTACACCTGGCAATTAAATGGAAGGAACCTCACACTCCATCACAATTACACACTCCTCATTGAGCAGATAACCTCAATTAATGAAGGAAATTACACATGTGAAGTGAAGAACTTTGTAACAAAGCGCTCCGCCATTGCCTCCATGTTTATCACTGTGACAGGTAAGTTCTAAGATATAAGGTTCAGTTCACTAAGAGCTAACACTTGCTATTTTCCATAACACACATTAGGTGGCCGAATCACTAAGTTATAAATGCTATTGTTTTACAAGTAATAACTACTAACTATGGACAATTGTGTCTGCGCTTTGTCAAAAACACAAAACATAGATGCCAACTGTCCCGGATTTGCCAGGACAGTCCTGCAACTTAGTCCTCTGTCCAGCGAATGCTGTGTCCAGGTCATGGGAATATTCAGTATGAACAGTCTGACCTAGAAACTAATTCTTGTGGTAGGATCACCAGGTGAAAATTAAAGGAATGAGCCAGAAAAAAGAAAAACAAATCCACTCACCATATCTAAGAACTAGTAAGCTGCGATATATTACATTTTGTTTTCATTGGTCCAGTTTAGCACAATGTAAGTATGCATATCTCATACATACCTCAGGGATCTCTGGGTGAGTTAACAATCACTGTAGTAGTTGGCTCTACTGCAGTGAAAACTGTGATCTTCCGGGTCCTCTGCAAGCATTACCAGCGTTTATGGAACACCATATATTTTTTTAAAGTAGAACAAGGCATTTTTGGATTGGATGAGGGGAAGATCCTGATATCACCCTTCCACCTTATCCAATCACAGAACAGCTTGTAGACATTGACAAAAAAAAACAGGGTGATATATATGGCGGCAGTACCGAACGAGTGGCCCCTGTAATCAGGGGAAGCTGCATACACAAAACCCCAGCAGGCCTGGAATATTAAGGCTATCACTGTAGTAGTGCCAACTACTACAGTACAGTCATTATCAGCTTCCCTAGCAGCCCATCAGGTATGAGATGTACATGTAGGTGGGGTGCAGCAATAATATTGAATAATAGTGAAGAACTTGTATTGAAATACAATCTTAACAGTTCACAACAAACCTGATGGGAAAACTGCCCAACTGGGTGCACTCATGGTTTTCAGTAATGTGAAGAGAGCAGGTATCAGCCAGACTGACATTGTCTGTTAAGATAGCAGAATGCAGCCTGACCATCTTGTGCACAAAAAGGTCCAAAGCAATTGCGTCCTTATGTTTTCCCTCTTAGTCAGCAACCTTTCCCCTACCACTAGTACTGTCCCTACTCTACCGACTTGCATAAAGTGCACCAAACCTGGGAGCCAGGGCCTTAAATACGTTCTGCCTGACCCTAGATGGCTGCTAGAGTCACATGGGGTGACAGCTTCCAATCAGATAGTTTCCTCCAGTGTCCCAGGAAACCATGTTCTGCTTGACTTCCTCTCCAGCTGCATAAAAGCACCACCTGCAGTAAAGAAAGTAGACTACACCTGCCTATATACATACTTATATTGGTCCAGCATGGCCCTATGTAAGTATCCAATAGTAAATCCTGAAGTTCAGCTTTAACGTGAACCTGTGCAGGATCTGACCATGCAGAACAAAGCTAAAAATTCCCTTTAATGAGTGCCAGTACAACTACTTATAGGTACATGGGCAAATGCATATACTTAATAACTAAAGTGTGTAAAGAACAGTATTTCATAAAAAATCTAAAGTTATTTTTAGCTTATTTGACCCAAGCTAACTAAAATCTGATTACAGGCAATCGGTCCTAGGGTTTAGGCACATGGATCGTGCTTAAAGAAAACCTGTGCCCATGGAGAGCAAAGCAGATGGTTTGCTTTTATGTCCAATTCCCCCACCTGTTCATACTTACCTTTTCTTTGTTCTCTGATTTATTTATTCAGCAACACAGAGCAAGAAACGAGAACCCTCTGTAAGCTCTTAGCTCTGTGTAAGTTCCAACTAGAGTGTCTGTCTCCTGTGCCATGCGACAACACAGGGCCAATTGCCAAACACCAGCACTGTCACATGACAGGAAAGGAAGTTAGTCAAATGCTCTTTCATATGCAAAATTCCCGGGCATTTCCTCTAATCCTCTTGTGCCTGAGCAGGGAGGGAGTAAAGGAAAGGCAATTATGTGGTGTTGCTTTGTCCTGCATAGGCAAAAAAAAATAGGGTTGCTTAAACCACTTGCCAACGGCCCACTCGCAATGTACTGTGGGCGAGTGACTGCTGTAGGCAAAAAAAAAAAACACCAGTACGTCGCCGCCTACTTCTGGGATTAGGGCGTGCACATGCATGCCCCCCACCCGGCACCCGCTGCGATTGTACACAGCGGGAGCCTGTCAGCAAGTCCCAGCCAATGATTCATGGCAGGACCTGCTGATCGGCTGTGTCCAGTCACAGCCCAGAACTCTGTATAAAGCTCTCATCCATGCAAAGCAGAGATGAGAAACTGATAGATCCATTAGTAAAAAGCAGCACACTTTACACATAGTTAGGCACATATTTAACCCCTTGATCACCCTAGTTAACCCTTTTCCAGCCAGTGTCATTAGTACAGTTACATTGTATAGTAGTATCACTGTATTATCACTGGTGGTGTCAAAGGCATTTAGTCAGTTCTCCCCAGTGTGGGTTAGTGTCAGATTGTCCGCCGAAGTCCCATTATAAATTGCTGATCTTTTTTCATGTATATCACTAAAAAAATAAAAAATAAACATTGGTAATCAAATACCATAAAAAATAAATAAAAATGCTATATTTGGGTGAAAAAAGTTATATAAATATTGTTTGGGTACAGCAATGCATGACTGAGATGAACGAGGGATGGAGGGAGAAAGTAAGGGAGAGAGAAACAAAGAAAGAAAGAACGAATGAACAAAAGAAATAGGGAGGGAAGGAGAGCTATAGAAGGGATGGAGGAACAGCAGGCCCAGATCCTACACTACAATAGCAATATTGGTATTCCATACATTTTAACAATCAGCAGCTAAAGATACTCTGTTAGCGCTTCAATCATCAAGGTTATCCTAGTTGTTATGGTATCAGGATGATTGAAGAACATTATTTCTATTACTACACCTGTCCCTCCTTACACCAGGTGCCCCCTTACACCAGGTTCCCCCAGCACAGTCTCTCCTTACATCAGGGGCCCCCAGTAGAGTCCCTACTTACATCAGGGGCCCCCAGCAGAGTCCCTCCTTACATCTGGTGTCTCCAGCGGAGCCCCTCCTTACACCGGTGTTCCCAGCGGAGCCCCTCCTTACATCGGTGTCCCCTCTCGTCTGACACATGGGGCAGAGGGTTGGCAGCAGCTCCATTTCCCGTCTTTCCCTGTGTTCAGTGGAGAGGGGCCTCTGATCCTTGCAGCCAATCAGCTTCAGTGTACAAGAGAATTGTCTATTTGTACACTGAAGAGAGAAGCAGATTGGCTGCACGGATCGGAGGCCCCTCCCCTCTTCACTGAACACATGGGGAAAGCTGGAAAGAAGACCTCGCGGCAGTGTCGGTGGCCATCTTTTTGTAGCCCGCTGCGGTCTTTGCCAAAAACATTCCCGATTCCTGGGACAAAAGCAAAATCCTGGGATTTTCATCTGGACGGACTCCGATCGGGACAAGGGTCCAAAAATCGGGACTGTTCCAGAAAAATCGAGACTGTTGGCAAGTATGAGTACGGCTGCATTTAACACTCACAGGAAAAAAACACTTATTAGTCTGCTGATTCCAACCAGTCACACAATCCAAGTGAATTCTTAGGCTCCATGTACACGGGACGTTTTTACAACTGCTCCTGAACGATTTAACTTGACAGATAGTAACCCACGTTTAAAACGCCCGTTTTGCCGCATTCACATGCCCTGTTTAGCGGCGTTTTGCTGCGTTTGTGTTTAGCGTTTTTTTTTTTTTAATGGCCAGAAACAAAAAAAGCCTATAAACGAAACGCTGCTAAATGCGGGTTGCTGGATTTAGCCACGTTTAGAAGCGTTTGGTGTCTGAACTCATTTTTTTGCCTTCAAAAAAAGGCCTATAGATGCAACTGCCTAAAAACGATAGTAAAAGAACCTGTGTACATGTACACATAAGATAACATTGAATGAGTTTGGGGCATTTAAAAAAAAAAAAAAAAAAAAGTGTCCAACTGCCTCTGAACGTCCGTTTAGCAGCAGCAGTGTACATTGGGCCTTAGAAACGCCTTCTTTGCTGCCAAATCAATGTGCAGCATAAACAGCTTAAGTGATGGTAATAAAAAGGCAGACATCAATCTAAGAAAATCTCCAGTCTTTCAATCACATCCTCCAGGGGACAACACTCTGTTTATTGTTCCATATGCATCATAGGCAAAAAATTTAAAACACCAGTAATTAATTTAATAAGGAACAATAGCAAGAGCATACATATTGAAAATTAGACCAATTTAAACTCATAAAAACAGAAAAACATAGCCCAAGACTTGCATCGATCGCCGCCACTCTGAGCTCCAATGTGGCACTGTGATGTCACGCCACAAGCTCTACCCAACACGTGTTTCGCACGATAGTGCCTCCTCAGGGACCTCAGGAGGCAAAAAATAAATGGCAAAAGCTCCTAAACTCAAGTTTAGGAGCTGTAGTGTAAATGGAGCCTAACAAACATATAGTGGGGTTTTCTCAAATTTGACTGCAAAAGTGAAAATCTACTTTAAAAGTGGTTGTAAACCCACTTTATAAAACAAAACAAAACAAAACACCACCTGCAAGACAAAGGCATAATACTAGCTCATTATGTAATACTCACCTCAGATCGAAGCCCCTGCAGCCGTCCTCGTACACCGCTCGGGCGGCCGACATCTCTCCTGGGGGTTACTTCTGGGTATCTCGGCTCCGGCGCTATGAATGGCCAGAGCCGCGATGACGTCACTCCCACGCATGCACACGGGAGCCGCCAGTCAGGGCATGGCCTCCTTTACGATTGCCGTTTCTAAAGTGCGCCTGCGCCATTGTCTATGGCGAATGCGCCGTAGACATCGGCGCCCATCATTATTGTAAATATCTCCTAAACCATGGAGGTTTAGGAGATAATTCGAGCACCTACAGGTAAGCCTTAATCTAGGCTTACCTGTAGATAAAAGTGGTTGTAAAGGGTTTACAACCACTTCAAGTATGAAGTCCATCCCAGCTCCATTTGTACACCCCAAATGGCTATATGCCTATCTGATTTGAAAATACTTCAATAAGCCTTTTCATTTGCGATGTGAAAAACTACTATGTTTTGACACTAATACTCTGTTCTCTTCTAGAATCTGGTTTTAAAATGGAGGTATTTGCTGGCATCATCACTGGCGCAGCGTTGGGCTTTGTCTTGGTCGTTATTGTGGTTGTCATGATGTGCAAAAGATTTTCCTCTCCAGCAAAGAAGGAAGAGACAAGTATGTACATTGCATTGTGCTACAACTGAGACTAAAGAGAACCTGTGCTTTGTAAGGCAACAGGCTCACTTAAATGGGGCCTATGATCAGAGATTATATATATATATATATATATATATATATATATATATATATATATATATATATTGTGTTAAAAGCAGTTGTAAAGCCTGATGGCTTTTTTACCTTCATGCATTCTGTGGTGGCTAAGGCCCCTTTCACACCTGAGGCGTTTTTACTGCGTTTTCTCAGAAAAAACAGCGCTGTAAAAACACCTGAAATAATCCTGCCCCATCATTCTCAATGTGAAAGCCCTGAGGGCTTTCACAATGAGGCGTTTTGCTGGCTGTGCGTTGGAAAAAATCCTGCAAACAGCTTTTTTGGAGCATCTTTCGGGCGCATAAAATAGCGCTGTAAAAACGCCTATCCCCATTGAAATGAATGAGTACCGCTGTAAAAACGCGGTAAAAACCACCCAGAAGCTGTGGGAAGGTCACATTACCGCAGTAGAGTGGAGGATTGTGGGATACCAAATAATCCTTTTTACCGCAAAACGCGGTAAAAACGCATATGCGTTAGCGCTATTTTTACCGCGATAAGATCGCGGTAAAAAAACTCATTTTTTTGCGTTTTTTCAACGCCTCAGTGTGAAAGGGGCCTAAGACTTCCAGGTATTTATTGCCTCTCAAAAAGATCAGGGTGCTACACCTCACAAGGTCTTCATCTAGTTCTCTTTCCAGAAGGATGGAGCCATTTTCCTTAAAGGTCACCATCTACTTCCTGGGCTGAGATGATACAATCATGGAAATCCTGGTGCTAGCATCATGGGGATACTGCATGCTATTAAGGTGATGTAGCACCCTGATGTTTAGGCAGGGTTGCCCTCAAATTTAGTTGCCGGGCGATAGTTGCCTTGGCCAATTGTTAGGAGATCAATTGTTTCCTCCCTAGGTCTGGACTTGTTGCATTCTCTCTCTTCTGTTACTAGGTGTCACTATGCTAGTGACATTAGATAAGACAGGGGCTTTGCAAGCTCGGATATGAATGGATAGGGTGTCTCAGCCAATGGACAGTGGAGTCAGGTGATCGGGGTTCCGTGCCACCCGAATGGCTGTCTGGGTTGACGTGTGTTGTGCTGCCTTGGGCTGCTAGGCCAGAAGCCTGAGGCATATCACAGGGACATTTGGCTGCTAGGCTGCATGTGGGCCTTTCCAGGAGTGAGAGAGTAGCGTAGGGTTGGGACTGTTGGCTTGTAGTCCAACCAGAAGTAGCAGTTCAGCCAGACGGGGAACCAGCTGTGGTCGGAGGTAGAAGGTGGAGCTGTCGCCACTAAGGGACCATCCACCTTGTTACTGGAGACCACTGTGAGTAAGCTGAAGCCAGTACCAGAGCAGTCTTCTCACCAGCCGGGGATGGTGAAGAAGTGGGAAAACTTCAGCGAGTGCCAATGTCAGAGAATCAATCTAGCCGCATTAGCCGTATCCCCGCGCGCATGCGTGGCGGAACGGTGCCCCGGCACATGCGGAGCACCGTAAGTGCCCGCATGGCGGGCGCGCAAGTGCACACTCAACGTGACGCTCTTGCTGGCCTATAAAGGCTGCTCAGGTGCTCAGACAGGTTGCTGGTTTGTCTTTAGCTTCCTGTTTGAGTTTGGTTCCTGTTTCCTGCATCTGAATTCTCATTGTGATCCGGATCGACCATGACTACTCCGCTCTTCTCCTGGACCTGACCCTTGGCCTGTTTAACAGACTCTGCCTTGCTTCCTGTGCTTGACCCTCAGCCTGTGACCCGGATCTGAATCTAGTCTTCAGTGTTTGACCCTCTGCCTGTTCTGAACTTTCTGTTGGAGATCCTTCCTGTGGGTCACCCTGCCCGCCTGTCAACGCACAGCTGCCCAGCTCTACCAAGACCACCACGCAAGCCTTGTCCTGCCTGCTGGTAGCCTGTGCCTCTTCGTGCCATCCACTCCCTGTATCACCTCCAGGGGGCGGAGTGCGCCTAGTCGCATGGGCGAACCGCTCTCGGCATCTCGGCCTCGGTAAGTACTTGCCTGACAGTACAAACCAGCCATGTCAGAGGCCGACAGAGATCCTGTGCCAGCAGGTTACAGCACTCACCGATGCAGTCCAGAAACTGCAGGAAGGCTACACCCAAATAGACGGTCGCCTCCAGCAACTTTCCGGATCACCCATGCCAGCAGTCGCAGCTACTGCACCACCAGTGGGGCCTCCTCCTCTCAAGCTTCACCAAATCCAACTGTGGTAATGGCCCTTCCCGAGCCTAGGGTTCCTATGACAAAGCGATTTACAGGCGATCGCAAGAAATACAGGGCCTTCAAAATTGCCTGCTCCCTAGACCTTCAGGTCTGGTATGGATTTTAAGGGGAACTCAGCGCCAAATAAAAAAAAATGGCTTGGGATTCCCCCCAAAAATCCATACCAGACCCTTATCTGAGCACGCAACCTGGCAGGCCACAGGAAAAGAGGGGGGACGAGAGAGCGCCCCCCCTAAACCGGGTCTGAAGGGTCTGGTATGGATATTTGGGGGAACCGCACACCATTTTTTTAAAATTTAGCGCAGGGTTCTCCTTGGCCTGGTACGGTTCAGGAGGGGTGGGCGCTCTCTTGTCCTCCCTCTTTTCCTGCAGGCCTGCCAGCTTGCGTGCTCAGATAAGGGTCTGGTATGGATATTTGGGGGGAACCGCACGCCATTTTTTTTTTATTTGGCGCAGGGTTCCCCTTAATATCCATACCAGACCTGAAGGGCCTGGTAATTAAATTTGGGGGGACCCCCACGCATTTTTTTTTTATCAATGACTTTTCTCTGTATTGCCGGGATCGGCAATTCATTACAGCCACGAGTACTTTTAAAGGCCTTTTTTTCCCTTCAGAAATGACTGAGACTGTTCTAAGCACCGGAAACAAGCGCTGCTTTACAGGCATACTATATACACCCCCAGGTACTAAATTTAAAGGAATATTTCACTTTTATTGTTTCACTTTAAGCATTATTAAAATTACTGCTCCCAAAATAACGGCAGTTTTTAAAACTTTTTTTTTGCATTGATACATGTCCCCTGGGGCAGGACCCGGGTCCCCAAACACTTTTTATGACAATAACTTGCATATAAGCCTTTAAAATTAGCACTTTAGATTTCTCCCATAGACTTTTACAGGGTGTTCTGCGGCTTTTCTAATTTGCCGCGAACACCCCAAATTGTTCGCTGTTTGCCGAACGGGCGAACAGGCAATGTTCGAGTCAAACATGAGTTCGACTCGAACTTGAAGCTCATCCCTATTGAGGACTATACTGTTGAGTTCCAGAAGTGGTCGGCTGATACCAGCTGGAACGAACCTGCCCTAAAGTATCAGTATCGTCAGGGTCTGTCTGAAACCCTTAAGGACGAGCTGGCCAGGGTGGAGACCCCTGCTACCCTGGAGGATCTGACCCAGTCTGCCACCAAGCTAGACAGGCGCATGCGGGAGCGGCGCTCAGATCGCTTTCAGGTTCCTCGACCCAGCTGGATGCTTCCCAAGCCGACTCCCATCTATACGTCTTTTCCGGCTCCTCCAGCTACCTCTGCTCCTGAAGGCGAGCCCATGCAACTCGGACTGGTCCGTGCCCCTCTCACTCCCTAGGAGAGGCAACGCAGGCGTCAAGCCAACCTGTGCCTATACTGTGGGCGTACAGGCAATTTCCTCCGTAACTGTCCTGTGAGACCTAGTAAGTCTTATCCACGAGTTGTTATGAACTATCAAGTCACTGGTGTTCCCCAGACTTATGTCACTCTGTCTCCCTACAGCTAGCGGAAAAGGAAACCTGCTTGCCAGCTATCAATGACTCTGGAGCTTGTAGCTGCTTCTTGGATACCTCACTGGCTCACAGACTGCATATTCCCCTCCAGACCAAAAAACAAAAACGGTACATCTGGCTGATGGGTCTCTTCCTCGCTCTGGACTTATCACCCAGGAAACCAGACCCATTCTTACCACCACGGACTCCAGCCACCTGGAGTTCCTGCACTTCGACCTCATCTCTTCCATTATGTTTCCCATAATTTTGGGACTCCCCTGGCTGCAGGCACATGAACCCCAAATAAATTGGAACAAGAAAGGAGGTTTCATTCTCCTCCCAATACTGCTTAGCTATAACACCTGACAACCTCCAAAACGTCCCTTCTGTATACCTTGAGTTCAGAGACGTTTTTGACAAACAGGCCGATCGTCTACCACCTCACCGGTCTTATGACTGCCCCATCAACCTTTTACCCGGCTCTGAAGTCCCTTTTGGTCGCATCTTTCCACTATCAGAAACTGAGTTGAAAGCTCTCAAAACTTACGTACATCGATGAAAACCTGGAGAAAGGTTTTATCCGCCCTTCCTCCTCACCGGCTAGCGCCGGTATCTTCTTTGTGGAGAAAAAGATGGTTCCCTGAGGCCATGCATCGATTACAGGGAGCTAAACAAAATAATTAAAAACCGGTATCCGCTGCCACTTATCCCGGAGTTATTTCAACGATTCCGATCCGCCCGAATCTTCTCCAAACTTGATCTTCGAGGCGCCTACAACAACCTCATTCGAATTATGGCTGGGGACGAATGGAAAACCGCTTTCAGATCCAGGTTTGGACATTACAAGTACCTGGTGATGCCGTTTGGGCTATGTAATGCCCCGGCCACTTTCCAGCATCTGGCAAATTACATTTTCCGAGAGTATCTTGATAACTTCTGTGACAGCAGGAAGGTAAAGTCACCTGGTTGCATCCAGGGGGGTAGATATATTTCGCCCAGATTCAGGCTTTACGCCGACTTATACAACTAGGTGGAGAGTTGTATAAGCCCAGCTAAGGCTAGTGGGCTCATGGATGACTCATATGTCTAGGGAGAGTGTGGGGCGTCGTGCAGACAGGGAGTTGATGAGACCAGCTGAAGCTTGTCAGCTCATTTAGGCCTCTATAAGAACTCCCAGCTTCATTAGATGTTAGCTCATGCCTGGAAGCAGACCTGTGTGGACTGTCTAGGGAGAGTGAACCCCTGTGCGGTGAGGCAAAGCCTGTGTGGCTATTTGTTTGGACTTTTACTAAACCAGGGACTTAGGGACTAGGACAGCACCAGGCTGATCCCAGTTGTTAGTTTAGGAAACCTGCATGTTTAGTCAGAGGTCAAACTGACCAGGATTTATTTTGTTTATGTTAATTTTTGGCTTTGCTGTGGTTTTTGTCACTGTACATAGAGAAATAAACCGCACCTTTTGATTTTGAAAACCACAACCTCCGTCTGCTGGCCCTGTTTTTGTGTGGGGAGCCCAACCAGGGGGTCACACACACCCGCTACCGAGTTAACCCCCTCACAGTTGGTGGAGAACCAGTGGCAGTTTTTTTTAAGCCAGCATGGAGGAGATACTGAAACAGCTGGCTCTAGCAAATGCCAATCAACAGCAGACAAATGCAGGTTTGCAAAGGAGCCTTGCAGCCCAGCAGCAAGCTCATCAACAAGCCCAGCAGCAATCTGAGGCCCGCTTCATAGACCTGTTACAGAAGCAAGAGCAGAGACTACAACAAATGGAAGCAGTAATGCTGCAACGTCCGCAGACCAGTGAGGAAAGCCGTCCCACTAATACCGCGTCCTTTGGGGTGAGTCGTTTATTGACAAAAATGACTGGAGAGGATGATCCAGAGGTATTTTTGACCACATTTGAAAGGACTGCTGAAAGAGAAAAGTGGCCTGAGGAGCAGTGGGCTGGACTGGTGGCTCCTCTGTTAACTGGTGAATCGCAGAAGGCTTACTATGACCTAGAGCCTGACCAAGCAAAAGACTATGTGATGCTAAAAGCTGAAATATTGGCAAGGCTGGGTGTCACCCTGGCTGTCCGGGCTCAGCGTGTGCATAACTGGACTTTCCAGCTTGGAAAACCCCCCAGGTCTCAAATGTATGATCTCATTCACCTGAGCAGGAAGTGGCTACAGCCAGAGACTTTGTCCGCACCAGAGATTGTGAAACGTGTTGTAATGGATCGGTTTTTGAGAGCTCTTCCTACTGCCATCCAAAAGTGGGTAAGCCATGGAGACCCAGAGACGGCCGGTGGTCTTGTGGATCGTGTAGAGAAATACTTGGCTACAGAGAACCTGACGGCCTCTTCCAGAGACTCTCGGACTTTCCACCCTAAGACCAGACCATCCCCAGGGGCGGATAAGAGGATTCCAAGGGGTAAGGGTGGAGAGAGTGAGAGGGTGGGAGCTCTACCCCAAGTTTGGCGAGAACAGCCTGGGAAATCAGCGGCTCAAGAGGCGGCAAGAAGGATCGTTTGCTACCGCTGCCGGCAAGCGGGACATATTGCAGCAAATTGCCCGGTTGTGGAGGAACCCATGCAATGTGACTTTCTGATGGACAGACGTCAGTCGCTGTGTGCGACAGTCGCATGCACTGCCATTCGGGGAACTGAGAAATATTTATGCAAAATGTGTATTAATGGTAGAAATGTTGTGGTATTACTGGATTCAGGTAGCCTTGTGACCCTGATAAAGGCTGAATTAGTTAAAACAGAGGTCTCTGGGAATAGCAAGGTAGCTGTTATTTGTGTGCATGGGGACACCCGAGAGTATCCAGTGACTACAGTGTGTTTCGAGACCCCCAAAGGTACCCTCTCTCATCCAGTGGGGTTAGTATCTCAATTACCGCATGATGCCATTGTGGGAAGGGATTTTCCGAAGTTCTGGGAACTGTGGGATGATCCTGAGCCCCCCACTGGTGCCCCTATGTACCAGGAATGTGATAGCCAGAACTCCTCTGAGAGTGGTGAGGACTCTCCAGAATTTCCCTTGTCAGTATTGGCAGGGGAGACTCAAGAAACTGGAGAGGAGCCCACCTCCTCAGACGAAAACCTACCGTCTGTGGAGTTTTCTGATCTGGAGGTTCACAGGGAAAATTTTGCCACAGAACAGTTAAAAGACCCCGCCCTAATAAAGGCACGGGAAAACGTAGTGGAAATAGATGGCGAGTTAGTGAACCCAGATAATACCTGCACTTACCCATACTTCAGCGTAGAGAAGGACCTACTGTATCGGGTGGCAAAAAGGGCAGAAGAAACCGTTGAGCAGCTTGTGGTGCCCAAACCTTACAGAAAGTTGGTGTTGGAGTTGGCCCATGGGCACATTCTTGGAGGTCATCTGGGGACAGAGAAAACCCGAGAGAGGGTATTACAGAGATTCTATTGGCCTGGGGTGATGAAGGACATAGAAAATTATTGTTCCTCCTGCCCTGTGTGTCAGAGGTCGGCCCCGATGCCACATTTCCGTAGCCCGCTGGTCCCTCTACCCATCATTGAGGTCCCGTTTGAGAGAATCGCAATGGATTTGGTAGGTCCTATAATCAAGTCCGCTAGGGGGCACCAGTACATATTGGTTATAATGGACTATGCCACCCGTTATCCAGAAGCGATCCCTCTCAGAAATACCTCGGCCAAAACCATAGCCAAAGAGCTATCTCTTGTTTTTAGCCGGGTGGGTATTTGTAAAGAACTGCTTACGGACCAAGGTACACCCTTTATGTCCCGGGTTATGAAAGAGCTGTGTAAATTGCTCAAAGTGACGCAATTGCGTACATCTGTGTATCACCCCCAAACCGATGGGCTGGTTGAAAGATTCAACAAAACCCTAAAACAAATGTTGAAGAAAGTGGTGGATAGAGATGGAAAGGATTGGGACTGTCTACTTCCTTATTTGATGTTTGCTATTAGGGAGGTGCCCCAATCCTCTACGGGATTCTCCCCCTTTGAGTTACTGTATGGGAGACACCCAAGAGGGCTGTTGGATATTGCCAAGGAAACTTGGGAAAGTGAGAGTTCTCCCCACAGGAGTGTGATTGAGCATGTCGCCCTGATGCAAGATCGAATTGCACAGGTAATGCCCATCGTGAAGGAACATTTGGCCCAAGCGCAGTTGGCACAGCAGAGAGTGTACAACCGTGGAGCAAAGACCCGTACCTTTTCCCCGGGGGATAGGATATTGGTACTTGTCCCTACGGTTGAAAGTAAATTCCTTGCCAAATGGCAAGGCCCCTACGAGATAATGGAAAAAGTGAGCGAAGTGAATTACAAGGTCAGACAACCAGGAAGGCGAAAGCCCGAACAGATATATCACGTTAATCTGTTGAAAGCCTGGAGGGATAGAGAGTCCCTAGTCGCAGAAACTTGGTCACCAGCTCAAACTGGTTGCGTGATTCCGGAGGTTGGAATAGCAGCCACCTTGTCACAACCCCAACAACAGGAGGTTAAGGAGTTTGTGCTTCGCAACAAGGAGGTGTTCTCTGAGCTGCCGGGACAAACATCTGGGGTAGAGCATGATATTATTACCCCGCCCGGTGAAAGGGTGAAGTTAAAACCCTATCGGATCCCAGAGGCCCGACGGGAGGCAATACGGGAGGAAGTACAGAAAATGCTGAACTTAGGGGTGATAGAGGAGTCCCAAAGTGATTGGTCTAGTCCCATTGTGTTGGTGCCTAAACCGGATGGGAGCTGGCGATTTTGTAACGATTTTCGTCAGTTGAACAAAGTTACAAAATTTGACACCTACCCCATGCCACGTATAGATGAGTTGATCGACCGGCTGGGAACAGCCCGATACATGACGACTCTTGACCTCACAAAAGGGTATTGGCAAATTCCCCTGGCCAAGTCGGCCAAAGAGAAAACCGCATTTGTAACCCCAGACGGGGCGTTCCAATATAAGAGAATGCTGTTCGGGTTACAGAATGCGCCGGCCACATTCCAGCGGAAAATGGACCAGATACTGAGGCCCCATCGGAAGTATGCTGCGGCTTACCTGGATGACGTAATTGTCCATAGCACAGATTGGGCCTCACATCTGCCAAAAGTGCAAGCAGTCCTAGACTCTATCCGGGAAGCGGGGTTTACGGCTAACCCCAAGAAGTGTACCATTGGGCAGGAGGAGGCCAAATATCTTGGGTACACCATTGGCAGGGGAGTGATAAAACCCCAACTCAACAAATTCGAGGCCATCCAGAGTTGGCCACGTCCCAACAGCAAGAAGCAGGTACGGGCCTTTCTGGGAATCGCGGGTTATTATCGGCGCTTCATTCCCCACTTTGCTTCTAAGGCTGTGCCCCTAACCAACCTGACGAAAGGGAAAGGGTCGGTCATGATTAAATGGACCCCCGAGGCTGAGGCAGCATTCCAATTCTTGAAACAAGCCTTATGTAGCCAGCCAGTGTTGTACTCACCCGACTTCTCTAAAGACTTTGTCGTACAAAGTGATGCGTCAGATGTGGGGTTAGGAGCAGTATTGTCCCAGGTCTGGAACGGGGAAGAGCACCCAGTCATTTACCTCAGCAGGAAGTTGAAGTCCCATGAGGTAAATTACGCCACGGTTGAAAAGGAGTGTTTAGCGGTGAAGTGGGCTCTAGATTCCCTTCGGTACTATCTGCTAGGTAGGCACTTTGACATGGTTACGGATCACGCTCCGTTAAAGTGGATGGCTCAAAACAAGGAAACAAATAGAAGAGTGAATAGGTGGTTCCTGGCCCTCCAGGAATTCAACTTCACAGTAAAGCATCGCCCTGGCGTTCAAATGGGGAATGTGGATGCTTTGTCTCGAGTACATGAATGCCTGATTGCTGGTGTTCCAACCCCGAGGTTAAAACAAGAGGGGGGGGTATGTGACAGCAGGAAGGTAAAGTCACCTGGTTGCATCCAGGGGGGTAGATATATTTCGCCCAGATTCAGGCTTTACGCCGACTTATACAACTAGGTGGAGAGTTGTATAAGCCCAGCTAAGGCTAGTGGGCTCATGGATGACTCATATGTCTAGGGAGAGTGTGGGGCGTCGTGCAGACAGGGAGTTGATGAGACCAGCTGAAGCTTGTCAGCTCATTTAGGCCTCTATAAGAACTCCCAGCTTCATTAGATGTTAGCTCATGCCTGGAAGCAGACCTGTGTGGACTGTCTAGGGAGAGTGAACCCCTGTGCGGTGAGGCAAAGCCTGTGTGGCTATTTGTTTGGACTTTTACTAAACCAGGGACTTAGGGACTAGGACAGCACCAGGCTGATCCCAGTTGTTAGTTTAGGAAACCTGCATGTTTAGTCAGAGGTCAAACTGACCAGGATTTATTTTGTTTATGTTTCTTTTTGGCTTTGCTGTGGTTTTTGTCACTGTACATAGAGAAATAAACCGCACCTTTTGATTTTGAAAACCACAACCTCCGTCTGCTGGCCCTGTTTTTGTGTGGGGAGCCCAACCAGGGGGTCACACACACCCGCTACCGAGTTAACCCCCTCACACTTCCTAGTCGTTTACCTAGACGACATCCTTTATTTTCTCTGCCTCTATCGAGTTCTTTTCAAAAAGGTTCTTGCAATTCTCAGAAAACACAAATTGTACCTCAAAGCAAAGAAATGTGACTTTGGAAAGACTGTGGTGCAGTTCTTGGGATTCATCGTCTCCACCAACGGTGTCGCAATGGACCCACAGAAGGTCAAGGCAATCCAAGAATGGCCGGCTCCAGTAGATAAGAAAGGAGTACAACAATTTATATGTTTTGCCAATTTCTACAGAAGATTTATCGTTGGCTTCTCATCTATTGTAGCACCCATTATCCAACTAACACGCCAACACAACTGTTTTCAGTGGTCCCGAAAAGCCCAGGATGCTTTTGCCAAACTCAAGACCTTGTTTACTTCTGCACCAATTTTACGGCACCCAGATCTGGCCCTGCCGTTTGTACTGGAAGTGGATGCCTCTGAAACAGCCACTGGGGCCATCCTCTCCCAAAGACAGGGTCCCAAGGCCCTCCTACATCCCGTAGCCTTCGCATCCCGGAAACTAAGTCTGCCAGAAAGAAACTACGATGTAGGTGACAGGGAGTTGTTGGCCATTAAGTTTTCCCTGGAGGTGTGGAGGTACCTGCTGGAGGGTGCATCCCACCCTGTCATGATCTTCACTGACCATAAAAACCTGGAGGATCTCAGGACAGCTAAACGTTTAAAACCCAAACAAGCCCGCTGGGCTCTCTTCTTCTCCAGATTTAATTTCCACATTTCTTACAGACCCGGCTTCAAAAACGGAAAGGCAGATGCAGTCTTCTGGATGTTCCTTGAAACCCCTCAGGCAGCCAAACTTAGTAACATCTTGTCTCCGCAAAAAAAAATTTTGATCACCCAAACTGACCTGATAACCTCCATTAAATCAACATCCAGTCACTGTACCAACCCAGAAGTACCTTCTTTGGAGAAACACGATGACCTGCTCTGGGTCCAGGGAAAATTTTTTGTCCCACTGAAAGTAAGACCCCTGGTTCTAAAGACTTTCCATGACCACAAACTGGCAGGCCACTTTGGGACACAAAAGACTGCTGAATTAATCGATCGTTCTTTCTGGTGGCCGGGTTGGAGACGGGACTGTAAGGACTATGTTTCTTCTTGCACCCTATGCCAGAGCAGTAAGGGATCAAACACCAAACCCTGGGGTCTACTCAAACCCTTAGGCCCCATGCACACGAGACGCTGTTATTTGCTGTTAAACGCGTGTTCAGAGGCAGTTGGACACTTTTTTCAACTGCTCCTGAACCCATTCAAATGTTATCCTATGTGTCCATGCACACAGTCTCGTTTATTGCCGTTTTTAGGCAGTTGCGTTTAAGCTCGTTTTTCCAGAAGCAAAAAAATGGGTTCAGACGCAAAAGTTTTCCACGTTTCAGACGCGAAATGCGGCTAAACGCCGCTAAACGCGGTACCGGCGTTTTGCCGCGATTTCGTTTATTAGCGTTTTTAAAGGTGACCTATTTTTTTTACATTAGAAATCTCAAAAATGATGGCAAATGATGAAAAACCATCAAAAAAATATGAAAAAAACTGTAATTGCTTGCATTGCACTGTAGACAATTCACAACTTGTGGCAGGTGACGTGGCAAGTGGACAATCCACAACTTGTGGCAGGTGATGTTGCCAGGTGACGTGGCAGGTGGAAATCCACAAATTGTGGCAGGTGACGTGGCCAGGTGATGTGGCAAGTGGACAATCCACAACTTGTGGCAGGTAACGTGGCCAGGTGACATGGCAGGTGACGTGGCAGGTGGACAATCCACAAATTGTGGCAGGTAACGTGGCCAGGTGACGTGGCCAGGTGACATGGCAGGTGACGTGGCAGGTGGACAATCCACAAATTGTGGCAGGTGACGTGGCAGGTGACGTGGCAAGTGGACAATCCAAAACTTGTGGCAGGTGACATGGCAGATGGACAATCCACAAATTGTGGCAGGTGACGTGGCAGGTGACGTGGCAAGTGGACAATCCAAAACTTGTGGCAGGTGACGTGGCCAGGTGACGTGGCAGGTGGACAATCCACAACTTGTGGCCAGGTGACGTGGCAAGTGGACAATTCACAAGTTGTGGCCAGGTGACGTGGCCAGGTGATGTGGCAAGTGGACAATCCACAACTTGTGGCCAGGTGACGTGGCAAGTGGACAATTCACAAGTTGTGGCCAGGTGACGTGGCAGGTGGACAATCCACAAATTGTGGCAGGTGACGTGGCCAGGTGATGTGGCAAGTGGACAATCCACAACTTGTGGCCAGGTGACGTGGCAGGTGACGTGGCAAGTGGACAATTCACAACTTGTGGCAGGTGACGTGGCAGGTGACGTGGCCAGGTGACGTGGCAAGTGGACAATGCACAACTTGTGGCAGGTGACGTGGCCAGGTGACGTGGCCAGGTGATGTGGCAAGTGGACAATCCACAACTTGTGGCCAGGTGACGTGGCAGGTGACGTGGCAAGTGGACAATTCACAACTTGTGGCAGGTGACGTGGCCAGGTGACATGGCAAGTGGACAATCCACAGCTTGTGGCAGATGATGTGGCAAGTGATACGCTAAATACAAGTACACTGCTGCTCTCTCAGCTGCTGGTCTCCCAAAATGGCTGAAATGGTTAAATAATAATGTTTTTTGAGCTTAGGGAGGGTCTTATGATGTTTCTTAACTAAACGCCTATAGACGCAAACGCGGTAAAACGCCGCAAAAATCGCGGCAAAACGGGCGTTTTTAAACGCCGGTTTTAGCCTTTAAAAACGTGTGTTCTGCAGAGTTTGCACCGGCGTCTCGTGTGCATGGGGCCTTACCCATTCCGGAACGGCCATGGGCAGAAGTCTCCATGGACTTCATTGTCGACTTACCTCCCTCTGGGGGGTTCACCACTATCTTGGTTGTTGTCGACCGCCTTTCTAAGATGGCACATTTCCTGCCCATGGTGGGTACTCCCTCTGCTTCGGATACGGCCAAAATGTTCTTTAAAGAGATAACAAGGCTTCATGGCGTACCTATGAGCATCGTCTCGGATAGAGGTGTCCAATTTACCTCCAAATTCTGGAGAAAACTCTGTAAATCCCTGAAAATAAAGATTTGTCTCTCCTCTGCGTACCACTCTGAGCAACGGTCAGATGCAGAGAACGAATCAAACCCTGGAGCAGTATCTCAGTTGTTTTTGTTCCGGCTCCCAAGATGATTGGTCCACTCTTCTGCCTTATGCTGAATTTGCATACAATAACTCCATCCATACAGCTACCAATCAAACACCCTTCTGGTCAAACTTCGGGTTACATCCTTCTTTTCTCCCAAACGCCATCCCTGAGATGTCTGTCTGTCAGGAAACTATGCAAAGAGCCCAGGACAACTACAAAAAACATTGCGACAAGGGAAGGAATAAGAACCCAGTCTTCAAAGTTGGCGAAGAAGTTTGCCTATCAGCCATTAATCTCAAATTACCACTTCCCTCACGGAAACTGGGGCCAAGGTTCATTGGACCTTTTAAAATCAAGAGGATGGTCAACCCTATGGCCTTAGAGTTAGCCTTGCCCAATTCTTACAAAATACACCCAGAATTTCATGCATCTCTATTAAAGACTGTTATTTCCAGCCCCTTCCCTGGGAGAGAAGAACTACCTCCCGCACTAGTCAAGGTGGACGGGGAGAATGAATTTGAAGTGGAGTCTATTTTGAGTTGCAGGAAAAAGGGGTAGACAGCTCCAGTATCAAATTAAATGGAAGGGGTATACCCCTGAGGACAACTCCTGGGAACCCTCTAGGAACTTGCATGCCCCACGCTTGATTCAAGCCTTTCATCAGGAACATCCGGAATTCATGTCCAGCTTGGGCGTCCAGAGTCCGCCCCTCGGGGGGGGGAGCACTGTCAGAGAAACAATCAATCTAGCCACATTAGCCGTCTCCCTGCGCGCATGCACAGCGGAACGGCACTCCGGCGCATGCGCGTTTGCAGCCCGATGGAGCGGCGCACGAGTATGCGTGCCAGTGCACACTCAATGTTAAGCTCTGGCTGGCCTATAAAGGCTGCTCAGGTGCTCAGACAGGTTGCTGGTTTGTCTTCAGCTCCCTGTTTGAGCTTGGTCCCTGTTTCCTGCACCTGAATTCTTGTTGTGACCTGGATCGACCCTGACTACTCTGCTCTTCTCCTGGACCTGACCCTTGGCCTGTTTAATGGACTCTGCCCTGCTTCCCGTGTTTGACCCTCTGCCTGTAACCCAGATCTGCCTCTAGTCTTCAGTGTTTGACCCTCTGCCTGTTCTGGACTTTCTGTTGAAGATCCTTCCTGCGGGTCACCCTGTCCGACTGTCACCGCACAGCTGCCCAGCTCTACCAAGACCACCACGCAAACCTTTTTCCTGCCTGCTGGTAGCCTGTGCCTCTTCGTGCCATCCACTCCCTGTATCACCTCCAGGGGGAGGAGTGAGCCTAGTCACAAGGGCGAAACGCTCTCGGCATCTCGGCCTTGGTAAGTACTTGCCTGACAGCCAAGCCAGGGACCTAGCAAGTCAGTGGGGGTGACACTTGAAGAATATCTGTGAGTGCCAAGCCAGGCACCCAGCAGGGAAACGGGGGTGACGCTTAAGGAAGATACTGAGTGCTAAAAGGGGAAGCGCTTAGGGGATCCAGTGGCTAGTGGATCCGAAGTCTAATGAAAGACTGGGAGTTTGTTGAGTAAAGATCCACATTGCGTGGCTGTGGGGTTAGGATAACTGTTTGTGTTGCAAATAGTTGAATACAACTACCGCTAGTAGAAGCTACAAGATTGTTGCCATAGGAGACAGCGGTCCTACCTATTCAGAAGCGGTGTCTGGCTGGAGGCCTTCACCTGTATAGCGGTCTGCCTATAGAGGTCTCAGAGTCTGCCAATTATCATTGCATCTACCCAAGAGTGTCCTGGCCCTAACCCTCTCTCCCACAGTTCTGTTCAAGAGACCATAAATCTTTTTGCATTCAAAAAGTGTCTGGCGCCCACCATTTCATCTTGCAGTACACCCACCATGCCTTGTAACCCACTCTACACTGAAGGATGTCAGCTTTCCCTAACTCTGCAGGTCACCATTAGGCCTAAAGGAACCCGGGACTTTGCTACAGTTATATAGTTGCTTCCATCAAGTGTTAACAAAATTAAATTGTTAGAGAGTTAGTGCCCCTTATGGCCTGAGGCCAGACTATTGCACTGAACCTTGCACGGGAAGATAACATTTTCACCTTTCAGTGACACCACCGACTACAAAAGGAAGTTTGAAGAAAGTAGCACAAACACCAATTTGACCCCACCAATTCTTTGCACACATTACACCACACCCTTTCCTGCACTTTTTGCTGAACTCTGCCTCTCTCCATGCTATGTTAATAAAGGGAGGAGGGCTCTGCCCAGACGGACACAGGTTGTCTGTGTCTCTTTCTATGCAGACTGTAATCTCCAGCAACTACACAGAGCTGCTGCAGGTGCCAGAGAGAGCCTTGCCTGCCTCTAGGAACCTTCCTAAAGGCATGTAAAAGGCATGGTCAAAATAAGTGGTCCTTTAATAACGACAAAGCCAAAAGTGGAGCTCTCTTTACTCCTAAAGCCCCTCCTAAGAGCACTCAATGACTCCAAGTCAGGGGTGGGAGGAAGATTATCTAGTTTGCTGGTCAGTGGGCAGAAATTACAGATAATTTTTTTGTGCTTTAGATCCTAAAGTCAGGCTACAGGCTGGAATTCAGAATATAAAACAAAAAAGTCAGTGTTACTACCCATACATCACATAGAAAGCAGAGCTCCCAGGTGCTCGATCCACAGTCGCTGGCTGAGTAGAAGTGAATGAAAAAAAGATGATCTGCACTCCGGTCGCTGCTCTTAAAAAAATTAACGTATTTATTGACAAGCCACAGTAGACAAACGCAAATAGGAAAGGTTGACGGGTTTCAGCCTATAAATGGTGGTTATGACTAAGGCTGGAATTCAGTCTTCCCCCACCCCAACGTTTTTTTTCACGCTGCTGCCAAGAGATTAAGAGAAGAGACAGGCAATGCTAGATTTGACTTCCCAATGGGAATCAGAACAGGCGATTGTTCCGGTTCCAGAGGGTCAGAAGCTCCAGGGCTTCTATCCTCGTGTCTTTCTTGTCCAGAAACCTTCCTGGAAATTTGCATGATCATCTAAGTTTACTGAACACATTTCTGGTGTTCAGGAAATCTTACATGAAAAAAAAAATTGTGATTTTTTTTATTGTTATAAAATTATTAATATTTAATAATTTTAAATATTTCAGAATGTCAAGTTGTTTTGTGAAATGGTGCTCCATTTCATGGAGAACAGAGAAAACTTCATTGTATGTCTTTCCCCATAATCAAGATCGAATCAGAATATGGCTAGATAATCACAATATTGTCCATGAAATTTTAATTTATCTTTTCGAAAGGATTTCTAAATCAGAAAAAAGGGAAATTAAGAATTTGTTTGACATTTTCAAGAAACCTATACATTGAGATGAGAGGTACACAAAAGGTTCTAAAGAAAACAGCGCACCCTACATTAAATTTGGAAATAATTCATCAAACCTCTCAAGCGGAAGATGAACACAATTATTACAAACGTCAAAGAAAAGAAAGAAAGCCTTCTGAATCCTCTATAAATATAATAGAGATTAGCTCTGGAGCTAATCAAACTCCTATGGAAACAACTTCGGAAGCAATAGATAGTTTTATGGGATCTGTATCAGAAATCACTGACTGTGATATTGAAGAGAGCTAATATGTGGACTTAATACTCGCAATTGCAGTTATGTTGATACAGAACCAAGTGTAGATATTTATCTACCTTGTACACAGAGATCAAAAACAAAGCACTGTACTATTTGTTTGCATGTTCTTACAATCCCTCGTAATCCAAAAATCAAGAAAATACATTGTGGCATCCAGTGTCACTGAAAAAAGTCTGTTCGAACAAAAAAGATCCAGGTATCCCAACGCAAGCCTACAGTATCTGTTTCTATACAGTGCTCTCTGGTTGAATTACCTCCATTAACCCTACGAACAACATCATAAACAAGTGTAATAGGCGATTTCCTGAGGTACAAAATCTATGATGACATTTTACATTCCTCTTTTTGTGAAAATCGGTCACAGGAAAACAACAGAGATCGAGAACATGTAGAGGACCAACAATACAAGCCAATAGTACATCACAATCCTAATATCTTCTTTCTTGGATTGTCGCCAATTAAAACTACATTACAAGAACCGGTAACATCTTTTGCAGTAGAAAGTAATAAATTTGAAATTTCTTTCACTCCTAAAAAAAAAGAAGGACAGAGACTACTCTTGCTCCTATTCTTCTTGCGAGGGACGATAAATCTATTACAAAGAAATGGAGGATGAAGAATTAAAATGTTGATTTACAGGATCCCGACTTTTCTTTTTTGTATTTTCCACAAGAAAAAAGGACCTGCCAATGTGGCAAGATAAATACATTTTTAGTTTTTGAAGAATGCTTAGATGAATTGTTGATGAAATCTCATTGCTTGCAAGATCTACATTGCATTGGGAGCATTTAGCACTTATTTCCAACAATTGAGCATCATTGGACCACTCAACGAAAAGAGAATACCGGTTTTCAAAATATAGGAGAGAATGGTGTTGCATTGATTGGTGATGGCCATTGCTATTCACCTGGCTTCAATGCCAAGTATTGCACCTATACATTAAGGGATGCAGAAAAAGATTGTATCATTAATTTTCAAGTTGACCATTTTTTTTTCTTATCCAGGTAGGTAAGTGACAGGTGACAATGAGTCTACTGTCACATTACTTGCAGCACGGAGGGATGGCCATCCAAAAGAATATGGGCTGGGAATGGGCGTGCCTGTTGGGAACGAACGTGCCTGTTGGGAAAGAACTCGGCATGTCCTCGAGCAAGCAGTCCTGGAATTGAAGGGAAGCGCATGTGCGATAGCGCAAAGCATGCCCGGACATGTAGTCCCTAAAGCTATGTGATGTGGCGGCCGAAAGCGCACTCAGTAGAACGGAAGTTACAGAGAAGGAATCCAGGAAGAGCCTCAGATCGGTCTGTTAAAAACATGAACAAAAAAAATTTTGTTCAAAAATATACACTGATATAACATGCAAATACCAATAGTACTTAAAAAAAAAAAAAAAAAAGTTTAAAAAGCTGAGTGTTTACAACCCCTTAAAGTTCGTGAACTGAGGTATCACTGTATCTAAAGCAGCTTTATGGTCTTCTTCACATGCTTTCATCAAGCACTATAGAGTTCAGATGCTCTCCAGCCAGGACTTCTCTTTTGGAAGGAAAGTTCTGCAGGCTGTGGTCCCTAAGGTATGGAATCTTGCTTATCCTCTCCAATTAAGCTGTCCTGGTAGATGAAGGGGGAAACCCCCATTAGACTTACAGGTAATGTTATTTCTATAAATCTTCCAGGACAGCATCCATATTCCTATCCTTTTATTGCCTTTTTTTTTATTCAGCTTGTTGGGGGATTTTCACATTCAAGATGGTTTTTTATTTTTATTTTGGGCATGGATTCTTTCCTTGTGCATGTTGGTGGAGGTTTCTATATCTTCAAAACAACTGAGGTACAAAGGAGGGGAGGGGCCTTTTAAACATTTTCTGATTTGGTGTTTCCTGTAGAGGGCAGAGCCAATTATCTCCAAGTAAGCTGTCCTGGAAGATTCATGGAAATACCGTTACCGGTAAGTCTAACGGGGTTTTTTAGAAAGTATGTTCTACTATCTGGGAATTAAAGGGACCATTTGACAATCAATCAGTGTCAATCAAAACGAGTTAAAAATCAGAAGTCTGACCATTGGAGTAAAAGCAGGCTGGGCTCCCAAGTAGAATGCAAAGAAGAAAACTGACCACACTGATATGGATGTGCTTTCATGCCTATTGTGGTCAGTTTTACATACTGTGGGGGGAGAGCTGGAGGAATAGCAGGATAACCAAGTATTACACACATGGGAAACAATGCAAAGAAAACAGGATACGAGTACACGGTAACACAGTGATCACAGTGCTGTGATCAAGGCCTTCTCCCGAAATGCGTAAGCCTCTGTTTTTTATACTCACTATCATGTACTAATAAAGTAACTTGCACGGACTGAGGAGTTGCCGGCTCTACTATTTCCTTTGATGGAACATGGTAACCTACACATATGAGCCATATAAAATGTTGGTATGTAGATAAACTGCTTGACCTCCGGAAGATTTTACCCACTTCATGACCAGGCCATTTTTTGCTATTTGGCACTGTGCTACTTTAACTGACAATTGCGCGGTCATGCAACACTATAAGTGTATGAAAAAAATTATATAAATTTCATTTAAACAGAGCTTTCTTTATTCGATCAACACTATTTTTTGCGTTATAAATAGAAAAGACCGAAAAATAAAAAAAAAATACTATATGTTTTACTTTCTGCTATAAAACATATCCAATGAAAAATCAAAAATAAAATGAATTCATAAATTTATGCCAAAATGTAAAAAAAATAATCCAATAAGTGTATATTAATTGGTTTGAGTGAAAGTTATAGTATCTACAAACGATGGTCATACACTGTTTTTTTTTTTATATATACTAATGGTGGCAATCAACAGCTTATAGAGGGACTGTGATAGTGTGGAGATAAACAATCACATACAGTTTATACGTGATTCTGCGCAGCCGGCTTGCACTTTTGCAGTAAAACTACAATGCACGGTCGGTCGACAAGCGATTAAGAGGTCTGATTTGCTTAGATTTTTCATATGTCTCGAGTTAGAAACTATTAGGCTCGGTTCACACCTATGCGAATTGGATGCGAGTTTCTCCACACCCAAATCGCATAGCAGGAGAATGTGATCGGCTCTCTATGGAGCGGGTTCACATGTCCCCCCCGGGCGGCTGCAGAGCGCACTGCACAGAAACGCTGTGCGTCTTTGCCTCAGTTTCAGGGCCAAATTTAGGCAATGATTCTGCCCTGATTCGTCCTTGAAATGGAAAACAGGGACGCACAGCGTTGCTGTGCGATCCACAGCCAGTTTAGGTGTGAACCGAGCCTAAAAGCGAGAGACAGCTAAGATTATCAGAAAATGTCATCAATGGCAGCAGATCAACGAATCATTGGAAGGAGTACTATGATCTCTGTGAGCGGTAATAAATACCTACTAAAATACTTAGCATCAGATCCAATTGTGTAAAGTATATCCATGCTAATTTTAACCTCCCTGACAATAATAATTGCTAATTTAATTACTCGCCAATGATACTGTACAGGTCCCAAAAACTGAAATATTTTAGTGGCAGAAGATATTGCTTGGTTTTTGTAGTAGGATCTTATATTAACCCATATATTTCATATTATTCATATTATAAGTATTATAATAATTAATAACTATTACTAAATAGTGAATTAATAATAGTCTCTAGAAATGCATACCTCCCAACTTTTTGAGATGGGAACGAGGGACACCTATTAGAAAAAGTATGTAGACATAGGACACCCCCTGCCATGCCCACTTCAAGGAGAATAGTACAAAAAAAAAAAAAATATATATATATATATATATATATATTAGTTAAACCCACAAGTGCTTTTTTACCACTACTATGCATTTATATTGGCTTTTGAAATTCACAATTGCAGTAATTGAGAAATTGGATGGAAGGTTTAGCACTGGGAAACACTTTTTGAAAGATAAAAAGTGCATTTTATATATAACTATATAGTTTAGACCAAAATGAGAAACAAATGGGGAGGAAAGAGGGACTGAGGAACTTTGTTCCAAATCAGGGACAGTCCCTCGAAATCAGGGACAGTTGGGAGCTATGGAAATGTATACTATCTAAAGTTGATTCACTGGCTGGCTGTTTTGTTACTTTCTACATCCTTTTTAAAGTAACCTGCAAATAAATGCATGTCTAATCAATTTCAGGGCAGGAAAATGAACATCAAACCCAAACAGAATTCCCAGAGTTGGAGTTATATGCTAATGAGGTAAGCAACTAGTTTGTAAGGAATCTGCAGCAAAGACGGCTAGATCTGCATGGTTACACCTAGAAAGAGAAACTAGAGTATATATAGTGAAGTAAATAGAATTATAATAAAACAAAAAGACATCCACACACTAAACAGGAAACAAGCAAACATGAAGAAGATACAAGTGAACTACAACCATATAACCAAAAATGCCTAACTAAATACAGTATGTACAATATATACAAGATGGGAAAGAGGGAACACCAGGGATGCAAGGAAGGGTGAAATCAGGACTGACTGCATGAACAAGGGGAGCAGATGTAAGGCAGCAGGGTGCAGGGTACAGGACTAGAGCAAGATCATGAACAGGAGCAGAGAAAGCAACTCAAAATACTGAAACAAAGTGGGAGATTTACAAAAACAGGTGCACACAGAATCTGGTGCAGCTGTGCATAGTAACCAGCTTCCAACTTTAGCCCAGGTTCACACTGGGGCTGCGGGAGTGAAGCCTGCGAGTTCAGCTGAACTCGCACAATTTCACTTCTGCTGGCAGTCCCGATTTCAGCCGCGATTTCAAAGACATCTGAAACAGATGTCAATGTAAATCGCGGCTGAAATCGCAAAAAGTAGTACAGAAACTACTTTTTGTAATCGGTGCAGCGCCGCAGTTTCGGTGTCGCACCGATTAGGACGGTACCATTGCCCGCAATTTGCGGCAAATTTCGCCCATTTGACATCTCAAATCGCATGTCAAATCGCACCAGTGTGAACCAGGGCTTAGCTTGTTCAATTAAGCTTTGACAATAAAACCTAGAAGCTGATTGGTTAATATGCACAGCTGCACCAGGTTTAGTAAATCTACCCCAAAGTGTAATGTCAGAGGAGGACCTACATACCCGCCCAGCAGCCAGCATCAGGTGGAGACTAACCTTCCACTCTGGGAAGCACAGTGACACAAGCAGGTGATTCAGGTCCTGACATTGTTGCCGGTAGTAGTAATGGGAGTCAAAGGTTTTTTACTTGCTCATCTGTCCCAACCTTCTCCTTAAGCAAGGAATGCTGTCTCCTGAGTAGTGCACCTCACCTAATGGGGCCACACCTGTCTCCTGACTGGAGGACTGAGCTTTGACCAGGCCTCTCTTATAATGAGTCTGCACACTCACACAGCCTGCAGGTCTCCAATAAGACCTGGACACAGGACTGAAGGCTTTCTTCCACCCAAAACTCTTTGAAGTCTTCGGACTCAATAACACATCAAAAATGCATGTTCAAAAATGCAAAACATGTCGGAAAACACATCAACCGCAACTTGCATAGATGTGAACCTAGCCTAATGGAACAATTTATATATGACAAGCACTTATGTCTCAAGCCTCGTACACACGGCCGAGATTCTCGTCGAAAAAAACATGTCGTTTTTTTCGACGAGATTCTTGGACAAGAAACTTGTCCCGGCCGAGTGTACACACGCGCGATTCAAAGAACCCGCGGTCCTTTGAATGGAGCGTACGCGGTGACGTCATCGACTACGACGAGCATGCGCTCGTCACATTCGATGCCGTCGCCGCCATCTTGGTATACCCTACCTATGCCTAGGAAGCTACCGCGCATGCGTCTAATTCATTTCGAACATGCGCGGGCTTCCGGGAGGACAGGTAAGTGTACACACACTCACTTTTCTCGTCGAGAAACATGCCGACGAGAATCTTGACGAGAAAATAGAGAGCAGGTTCTCTATTTTCTCGTCGAGATTACTTGACGGTTTTCTTGACGAGGAACCATACACACGAACGAGTTTCTCGGCAAGACATCTCTGCCAGCAAGTTTCTTGCTGGTTCTTGCCGAGAAACTCGGTCGTGTGTACGAGGCCTCAAGTCTGTGAGAACCCTTATTTGGCTGCATAAGGCTCCATTCACACCTGCGTTTTGCGATTGTAGTGCATTTTTAGAACAGCAGTAGAATCGCAGTAATTAGGCCGTAATCACAAAATGTCCAGGTGTGAATAGAGCCAAAAAGTCTGTTTATTTACAATGTATTAGTTCAAATTTCTGCTCCCTCTGTAAAACAAATGTATACCTGAAAATGCATTAGATAGGATCGATTATGTCTTTGCTTGCATTGTTTTTTGATATCTACAAAAAACAAACAAAAAAAAATGCATTATAAAAGTTTATACCTTCTGCATACTTCCATTTTACTAATGTTAAATATGTTTGTTTTGTTGCAGTGTTTCTACACAAAAAAACAGAGTATACCAAGGATGACATCCTAAAGTTTGCCTTTTGAATAACAACTTTATGTTCTAAAAAGGGAAGATGACACTTCAAATCAATAATGAGGAATAATATTGAAACTTTCTCAAAATTAATCTGGATTATTTTTTTAGTTTATTCAATATTTCTGATAAGGCAGAGTTACCCCCTGGACAGGTCACATACAGTGGTTACGGAAAGTATTCAGACCCCCTTAAATTTTTCACTCTTTGTTATATTGCAGCTATTTGCTAAAATCATTTAAGTTCATTTTTTTCCTCATTAATGTACACACAGCACCCCATATTGACAGAAAAAAACACAGAATTGTTGACATTTTTGCAGATTTATAAAAAAAAATAAAAAAAAAATAAAAAAAAACTGAAATATCACATGGTCCTGAGTATTCAGACCCTTTGCTCAGTATTTAGTAGAAGCACCCTTTTGATCTAATACAGCCTTTTTGGGAAAGATGCAACAAGTTTTTCACACCTGGATTTGGGGATCCTCTGCCATTCCTCCTTGCAGATCCTCTCCAGTTCTGTCAGGTTGGATGGTAAACGTTGGTGGACGGCCATTTTTAGGTCTCTCCAGAGATGCTCAATTGGGTTTAAGTCAGGGCTCTGGCTGGGCCATTCAAGAACAGTCACGGAGTTGTTGTGAAGCCACTCCTTCGTTATTTTAGCTGTGTGCTTAGGGTCATTGTCTTGTTGGAAGGTAAACCTTCGGCCCAGTCTGAGGTCCTGAGCACTCTGGAGAAGGTTTTCGTCCAGGATATCCCTGTACTTGACCGCATTCATCTTTTCCTCGATTTTAAGCTGCAGGGACAGGACGACTGGTTGCAAACACCCCCACCACCATGCTTCTTTGTTGGGACTGTATTGGACAGGTGATGAGCAGTGCCTGGTTTTCTCCACACATACCGCTTAGAATGAAGGCCAAAAAGTTCTATCTTGGTCTCATTAGACCAGAGTATCTTATTTCTCACCATCTTGGAGTCCTTCAGGTGTTTTTTAGCAAACTCCATGCAGGCTTTCATGTGTCTTGCACTGAGGAGAGGCTTCTGTCTGGCCAATCTGTCATAAATAGGGATGAGCTCGGTGTTCGAGTCGAACATACGTTCGACTCGAACATCGGCTGTTCGATCGTTCGACGAAGATCGAACGATTTGGGCCGTTCGCGCCTAATTCGAGTGACGCGAACGGCCCACAATGCACTACGCCATCGCAGTGTCATCCAGGCGCTGTGATTGGCCAAGCATGCACTGTGACCCCGCATGCTTGGCCAATCACAGCGCCGGCAGCGAGGAGAGCAATGATTGGCCACAGGCAGGATGCCTGTGGCCAATTATTGCTGAGGGTGTTTAGTACACGCCCCACACTATAAAAGGCCGCCAGCACGGCGGCCTAGTGTAGTGTGTTCCGGAGCAGGGAAAGAGAAGCATAGGCAGGGACAGTGACATTTATTTTTTCTTGCTTAACCTGGATTCCTTTAGTTTAGGGAAAGAGAAGGATAGGTAGGGAGAGTGTCAGTGTGTTTTACTGTGCGAATCCTTGTTTCTAGGGACAGGGAAGGACAGTGAGGGAAATTCTCCTTGTGCTATAGTGTGCTTTAAAAAAACATTTTTTCTAGGGACAGAAAACTATAGGTAGGAAGAGTGTCAGTTTCTTTCACTGTGATAATCCTTGTTTCTAGGGACAGGGAAGGACAGTGAGGGAAATTCTCCTTGTGCTATTCTGTGCAAAAGCAATCATCCTCAACCATATTTAGAAATCCTTAAGTAAAGGGACAGAGAAGGACACCTGAAGGTAGCCCTTATTGCTTTTTTCCCATCTCCCTGCAGGCCATCTATTAGAATGTCTGGAAGGCAAACAAGGAGAGGCAGACAGTCAGGAGGCAATAAAAGAGGGCAAGCAGGCTCTGTGTCTGGGGGCAACAGTGCTGGTCGTGGACGCGGTGCATTGTCATCAGCACATGGCCATGGGACACGCTTGTCCTTCTTTTCGGCAGCTGGACATGTTGAGCCACATCATGCCGAAGACTTGGTAGAGTGGATGACCAAGCCCTCCTCCTCCTCCTCATCCTCTCTCACCCAGGCTCAGGGTACTGGCAAAGCAGCTGCCAAAGCGTCCTCTTCCCTGGTATCAATGTCAGACTCATCATCAGTCACTCCTTACCTAGACCCACCATGTCCTCCTCCTGAGGAGTCCCCCGAACTGTTTGAGCACAGTGTTGGGTACATGCTCCAGGAGGATGCCCAGCGTTTCGAAGGGTCTGATGATGAAACCCAGCTACAGGAAGGCAGTAGCGTGAGAGCAGACAGAGGGGGTGCTCAAGAAGGACACCAATCTGGCAGTCATGTTCCAGCAGCTGCAGCATACTGCCAGATTGGCTCCAGTGATGAGGAGGGAGGGGATGATGAGGTCACTGACTCCACGTGGGTGCCTAATAGGAGAGAGGAGGAGGAGGAGGATGAGGAGGAGGCACATCTCCAACGAGGCAGGATGCCCTTTGGTGGCCAGCGTAAGGGCAGTACACCGACGGAATCACACCGCAGAGCTCCGCCTGTGCAGGGCGCTGCCTCTGCCCGTCATTCAAAAAGTTCTTTGGTGTGGGCCTTTTTTGAGGCTAGTGCATCAGATCGCACAGCTGCTGTTTGCAACATATGTCTCAAGCGTATATCGCGTGGCCAAAACATCAGCCGCTTGGGTACCACATGCCTGACCAGACATATGTTGACCTGCCATGCAGCTCGTTGGCAAGCCTACCTCAAAGACCCACACCAAAGAACAAAGCGGACCTCTCTTTGCACCGCATCAGCTGGGATCTCCAACCCCACTATAACTTCAGTCCTCTCTGAAACATGCACTGAGAGGAATGAAGGTGTAGAATTAGGTGTGTCACAGCCAAGTACTTGCGGCCACTCTGCTAGCAGTACACCGACGTCCGATTCTAGCAGGCAAATTTCCCTGCCCCAGCTGCTGGACCGTCGAAAGAAGTTCACTCCCAGCCATCCACATGCCCAGCGGTTGAATGCTAGCTTGGCTAAATTGCTAGCGCTTCAACTGCTGCCTTTTCAGTTGGTAGACTCGGCCCCCTTCCGTGAGTTTGTGCAATGTGCGGTTCCTCAGTGGCAGGTTCCCAAACGCCACTTTTTCTCACGGAAGGCTATTCCGGCTCTCTACCGGCATGTGGAAGGCAATGTCTTGGCCTCGCTGGACAGGGCGGTCAGCGGTAAGGGGCATTTTACCGCTGACTCATGGTCCAGCAGGCATGGACAGGGACGTTACCTTTCTTTCACGGCCCATTGGGTCACTCTTTTGGCAGCTGGGAAGGATGCAGGACAAGGTAGTGTTGGAGGTTGTTCCACCGCCACGCCTCCAAAATGCTACTACTGGTTGTGACACACCTCTCTCCTCCACCCCCTCCTCTTCTTCTTCCTCCATGGCCTCTTCCTGTGGTTTGTCCTATGAACCAGCGGTGCTCCGTAGCCGTTCAAGGGGCTATGCAAGTACGCAGGCAAAAAGATGCCATGCCGTGCTTGCGCTGGTGTGTTTGGGGGACAGAAGCCACACTGGGGCAGAGGTCCTGTCTGCTCTGCAGGGCCAGGCCGAGAGGTAGTTGACGCCACGCCAGCTTAAGCCAGGAATGGTGGTTTGCGACAATGGCACCAACCTCCTCTCCGCCCTCCGACAGGGACAACTGACCCATGTGCCCTGTGTGGCTCACGTCCTTAACCTGGTGGTGCAGCGGTTCTTGGGCAGGTACCCGGGCTTACAGGATGTCCTGAGGCAGGCCAGGAAAGTCTGTGTGCATTTCCGCAGATCTTATAATGCCAGTGCTCGCCTGGCTGAGCTGCAAAAGGAGTTGAACCTGCCCAAGAACCGCCTTATATGTGACATGCCCACCAGGTGGAACTCAACGTTGGCCATGCTGCAGCGGCTGCACACGCAGCAGAGGGCCATCAATGAGTACCTGTGCGACTACGGCACCAGGACAGGGTCAGGGGAGCTTGGTTTTTTTCTCCACGCCAGTGGGGCATGATCAGGGATGCATGCACTATCCTGGCACCATTTGAGGAGGCCACGAGGATGGTGAGCAGTGACAGTGCATGCATCAGTGACACTGTACCTCTTGTCCACCTGTTGGAGCACACGCTGCGTGGAATAATGGACAGGGCACTTGAGGCAGAACAGAGGCAGGAAGAGGAGGACTTCCTTGCCTCTCAAGGCCCCCTTTACCCAGACAGTGTTCCTTCTGTCCCACCCATCGCACAGGAAGAGGAGGAGGAGGAGGAGGAGGAGGAGGAGGAGGATTGTGTCAGCATGGAGGTGGAGGCTGGCACTCAGCATCATCAGCAGCAGTCTTTTAGGGATGATTTACAGTCCCAAGAAACCAGTGGACTTGTACGTGGCTGGGAGGAGGTGGCTGCGGATCATGTCGTCCTTAGTGACCCAGAGGACTCCGGAGCGAATGCCTCAGCAAACCTACGCTGCATGGCCTCCCTGATCCTGCAAAGTCTGCGGAAGGATCCTCGTATTCTTCGGATCAAGGAGAGGGACCATTACTGGCTGGCCACTCTCCTTGATCCACGGTACAAGGGTAAGGTTGCGGACCTTATGCTACCGTCGCAGAGGGAGCAGAGGATGAGACAACTCCGGGAGGCCTTGCAGAAAGGTCTGTGCAACGCATTCCCAGAGACTGGGAGGTTACAAACTCCTGGTCCTGGACAACGAGTTGCTGAGGCTTCGGCCAGTCAAAGAAGGAGCGGTGGGGAAGGTGGCCGTCTGACCGATGCGTTCAGACAATTCTTTAGTCCGCAGCCCCAAAGTATGATCGGTTCCAGCAACCATCGCCAGCGTCTGATAAACATGGTGCAGGAATATCTAGGGGCAAGGTCAGACTTGGACACCTTCCCCACCGAAAATCCTCTGGCTTACTGGGTCTTGAGGATGGATCACTGGCCAGAGCTTGCACAGTATGCAATTGAGCTACTGGCCTGTCCTGCATCCAGCGTTCTTTCGGAACGCACATTCAGTGCTGCTGGAGGATTTGTCACGGATCACAGGGTGCGCCTGTCCACCGACTCGGTTGATCGACTGACTTTCATCAAGATGAACCAGTCTTGGATCACCACCAGCTACCACACACCTGATGCTGATATAACAGACTAATTGATTTTAACATGTCACATCCCTTCAAGACTGATGCTGATGCTGAGTGCCTGTGCTGTTATGTTGACTGGCTATCCTCCTCCTCCGAGTCCTCAATGATACGATTGATGATGATAGCTTGGAAGATCATTTTTGTTTATGGGTGCCGCCACCAGTGGCTAAGGCCCAATTTTTCAGCCCCTGTTTTACAGGGGCGTGTAATTACAATTTTTTTAGCAATAATTTGCCATAGGGCTCATTGCTGTGCTCCAAGTACAGTATCTGTGAGGGGTTGGAGTGTTGTGCCACCAGTGCCTAAGGCCCAATTTTTCAGCCCCTGTTCAACAGGGGCATGTAATTACAATTCTTGATCTAATAATTCACAGCAGGGCCCATTGCTGCACCCACCAAGAGTAACTCTGAGGGCTTACAGTGTTGTGGCAACGCCACCACCACCACCACCACGAAAGGCCCAATTTTTCAGCCCCTGTTCAAAAGGGGCATGTAATTACAATTCTTGATCTAATAATTCACAGCAGGGCCCATTCCTGCACCCACCAAGAGTAACTCTGAGGGCTTACAGTGTTGTGGCAACGCCACCACCACCACGAAAGGCCCAATTTTTCAGCCCCTGTTCAAAAGGGGCATGTAATTACAATTCTTGATCTAATAATTCACAGCAGGGCCCATTCCTGCACCCACCAAGAGTAACTCTGAGGGCTTACAGTGTTGTGGCAACGCCACCACCACCACCACCACGAAAGGCCCAATTTTTCAGCCCCTGTTCAAAAGGGGCATGTAATTACAATTCTTGATCTAATAATTCACAGCAGGGCCCATTCCTGCACCCACCAAGAGTAACTCTGAGGGCTTACAGTGTTGTGGCAACACCACCACCACCACCACCACCACGAAAGGCCCAATTTTTCAGCCCCTGTTCAACAGGGGCATGCAATTACAATTCTTGATCTAATAATTCACAGCAGGGCCCATTGCTGCACCCACCAAGAGTAACTTTCAGGGCTTACAGTGTTGTGGCACCAGCACCACCATCAAAGGCCCAATTTTTACTACCACTGTTCAACAATTATATGTAATTACAATTCCTGATATAATAGTTGACAGCAGGGCGTTCCAGCACCAACCAAGAGTAACTGTGAGTGCTTACAGTGTTGTGCCAACACCAACAACTAAGGGGCCTATTTCTGCAGAGTATATACGGCTGGTCCCTACTTTCAAAACATCCAACTTACAAACGACTCCTACTTGCAAACGCAAGAAGACAACAGGAAGTGAGAGGAAATCTACCCCTTGGAAGGAAAATTCTCTCCTGTAAGAATTAATATGGGAGAAAGGTGTCTCCTCTGTACTGATGCTTTATCAGCAATCCTTGTTTCAAGAAAAACACCACATTTCAAAAACAGTTGTCATTGGGACGGAAAGTGAGGTGAAATGTTCTGAACAGGGGCACAGACAGCAAAACAAATGTTACAGGGGTGATAACCCTTACCTATGTTTTCCAAAAAGTTTAAAAATAGATTTTTGGGCTGGAGCTACACTTAAACAATGTACCTGTTCAAAATTACAAACAGATTCTACATAAGAACAAACCTACAGTCCCTGTCTTGTATGCACCGCCTGTATACGGCTGTTCAGAGTATATAGGGCCTTTTTTATTTTATGTGCGGGGTTCCCCTTAATATCCATACAAGACCCAAAGGGGCTGGTAATGGGCTGGGGTAGGGGGGGGGGGGTCATGGGGTAGCTATGCCATTTTTCTTAAAGATTTTCATCCATATTACCGGGACCAGACATTACATTAAAGCCGCAAGCAGTTTTAAATGGCTTTTTTTTCCTTTAGAAGTGTCATTTTGTGCAGGGACAGTTCTAAACACGGGAAACACGTGGCACTTCACAGGCATACTTTAGACACCCCCCAGGTACGATATTTAAAGGAATATTTGACTTTTTTTTTTTTCACTTTATGCATCATTAAAATGACTGCTCCCGAAAAACGACCGTTTTTAAAACTTCTTTTTGCATTGATACATGTCCCCTGGTGCAGAACCCGGGTTCCCAAACCCTTTTTAGGACAATAACATGCATAATAGTTGTTATAATTAGCACTTTAGAATTCGAACGTTCGCATCCATTGTATTTAATAGGGTTCTAATGTTCGTACGAACTTTCGGTCCGTTCGCGGGTTCTGGTGCGAACCGAACCCGGGGGTGTTCGGCTCATCACTAGTCATAAAGCCCTGACTGGTGGAGGGCTGCAGTGATGGTTGACTTTCTACAACTTTCTCCCATCTCCCGACTGCATCTCTGGAGCTCAGCCACAGTGATCTTTGGGTTCTTCTTTACCTCTCTCACCAAGGCTCTTCTCCCCCGATAGCTCAGTTTGGCCGGACGGCCAGCTCTAGGAAGGGTTCTGGTCGTCCCAAACGTCTTCCATTTAAGGATTATGGAGGCCACTGTGCTCTTAGGAACCTTAAGTTCAGCAGAAGATTTTTTTGGAACCTTGGCCAGATCTGTGCCTTGCCACAATTCTGTCTGAGCTCTTCAGGCAGTTCCTTTGACCTCATGATTCTCATTTGCTCTGACATGCACTGTGAGCTGTAAGGTCTTATATAGACAGGTGTGTGGCTTTCCTAATCAAGTCCAAACGGTATAATCAAACACAGCTGGACTCAAATGAAGGTGTAGAACCATCTCAAGAATTATCAGAAGAAATGGACAGCACCTGAGGTAAATATATGAGTGTCACAGCAAAGGGTCTAAATACTTAGGACCATGTGATATTTCAGTTTTTCTTTTTTATTAAATCTGCAAAAATGTCAACAATTCTGTGTTTTTCTGTCAATATGGGGTGCTGTGTGTACATTAATGAGAAAAAAAATGAACTTAAATGTTATATTGCAGCCATTTGCTAAAATCAAAGAGTGAAAAATTTAAGGGGGTCTGAATACTTTCCGTACCCACTGTATATACCCGTCCAAAGCTTTTTTTCAGGGGGAACGCAGTTCCGCCACCTCCAGCACTGAATGCATGTAATGAGAAGAGATAATGGGGTGTGCTGGAGAGTCTATTGATGCTGGCTTCCGGATGATCTATTGTTACTGGTGGGGGCTATTGTTGCTGCGGGAGTCTTATGTTTCTGGGGGTCAGTTGTTCCTGGGAGGGATCTACTATTGAGGGAGTGGTCTCCTGCTGCTGACTGCTGGGAGATCTAGTGTTGCTGGTGGGGTCTGTTGCTGCTGGGGAGAAATGTATTGTTGCTGGGGGGGGGGGGGAGGGGTCTATTGTTGCTGGCTGCAGGGGATCTATTTTACTGCTTTTGCTGTTTTCACTAACACATTCTATACAAATTACACAAAATGATAATTGGTTCTGTGTATTCTTTAAGAGTGGTGCTGGGAGGTGGGTAAGGAATGGAACCAAGAGACAGCACTTGAAGGTGGGTTGGGGGTGGAGGCAAGTGGTGTCTTGGAATAGTAGGTACCTGCACCTATTCTGAGAAAAATCGACCTGTAACCCGTCTATATTTGTTGGGAGATAGGAAATAGACTTGGAGTTCCAAGAGAGAGATAAAAGCCTTTACATTGTATGCAAGACCAACAAAAATAAATTATTTGATCCCATCAAGATGGCACTTCTTGCCATACTCTGGTACTATCGATCTCATTAGTGGATGATAATACGTATTTGCTGGGAATGGAAAACAGCGAAGGATTCCTGGAGCAAATTTCAACATATATGCTAAATTAGCTGGCAACATTCTCCCAAATGCTCCACACTTCACTTTGTGATCTATTCTTCCCGTATAAAAAGGCATGCAACATTTTGTCACAGAATCATGAACTAGAATTCCCCACCGTTGACTTCCCCAACAGACATCATCCATGGTGTCTGTTGGGTTGTAAATACTCTATATCAGGGATATGCAATTAGCGGACCTCCAGCTGTTGCAAAACTACAAGTCCCATCATGCCTCTGCCTCTGGGTGTCATGCTTGCTGCTGTCAGAGTTTCGCTATGCCTCATGGGACTTGTAGTTTGGCAACAGCTGGAGGTCCGCTAATTGCATATCCCTGCTCTATATCATGAGTATCAAAGGCATTTTAGCTGACACAGATGATAGATTAGAGAAAAACACCCAAACATGGGTTCCTCAGGACCAATTTAAGAACTTTCAGGGCTTCCATTGTTTCACAATTTTAGTCCCATGGCCATGGCAAGAGGCCACCTGTAGTTACTATACCCCCTTCTCTCCCTTTACCCGACAGATCCTATCACTCACCATACCCATCATACTCTCTTCCAATATATGCATTTTTTTCCCACCCTTCATTCCTTCCTTTCCTCTTTTTTTATCCCCTCCATAGAGTTGGCAGAAAACACACACAATTGGAATGAAGTGGTAATAATCCAAAACACAGAACTGTAATATATTGCTGCTTATTAATCAATAGATGTGGTGGCTGCATTTGTATTCTTTTATTAGGCTTTTTCTCTTTGTTTTCACCTGGTGATCTGGACAGTAATACACTTCCTGTATTATAGTGACCCCACTCTGGATGAAGGAGCACAGGGGGCACCTTTGGACTGCAGCATGGTCAGTCTTGGGGGAGCGGAGTGTTAGATGTACTAGCAGATTTAGATAATCTGATTGCTGTAACTACAATGTTTAGCTTGTCAATTATTTTTTGAGGATAAAAGGTGTAGCGCTCTCCCTGGCCTCCAGAGGCATAGTGGTGACCCCCAGAGTCAGGAAGGGCTGACATTCCTCCTCAAGGTGCAGGTTACTAGGCATGGTGGGTGTAGTGCAAGGTAGAAAGATGGGCGCCAGTCACTTTTAAAAATGAACAAAGAAAGTTTTATTTCTCTTAACAGGAACAGGGGGAGAGAGGGGTAGGGCATAGGACAACCTTGGGCAAATGCAATAGCAGCTTGGCAGACTCCTTGGACAAAAATAGAACTAGGCAGACAACATTACAGAAAAAGGGCCTTTAAGCTGAATGCAGCGATCTGTATTTCATAGCAACAACTTTACAGTATCATTCACTCACAGTATCCCACTGTAGATCCTCAAGATTAGCTCACAGCTACCTGCTGGACTCTTCAAGCTTAAAGGGGTGTTCCAGGCAACCCCGTGCAAAAAAAAAAAAAAAAATTAAAAGCCAGCAGCTACACATACTGCAGCTGCTGGCTTTTAATAAATGGACACTTACCTGTCCTGGTGTCCCTCGATGTCGGCACCGCAGCTGATGTTTCACATCAGCTGTCGGTGCTTCCTTCGCCATTGCGGGTAAGGGAACCCGGCAGTGAAGACTTTCGGCTTCACGCCGGGAACCCTACTGCGCATGCGCGAGGCCCACGCTCCTCTCTCCTATTAGCCCAGCGGCCAGGGGAGGAGGGAGCCTCGTGCAACTTCACCGCCGCGGCCGGAATCCAGTACGTGGGTAAGGATACCTGTCTTTGACAGGTAACCTGTTCCCCCTCCCCCGAAAAGTGCCAATTGTGGCACAGGAGGGGGGGCGGAATCCGATGAGCGGAAGTTCCACTTTAGGGTGGAGCTCCGCTTTAACTGTTTGGGGAGCCTAGCCAATCACACCCTTTTGCACATTTTAAAAGCAAACAGGAAATGGCAGTTTGTCACTTCCTGATGACGCCAGTATGGTGAAACGTACGTAGTAGCGCAGACTCGTCACTTCCGGGTCCTCTATGTGACATCCTTTTGGTAAATCCAGAAGGAGGTGTGGATCAAACGCTGCCGCGTTTCTGATATATCCACCCGCACATGCTGTAGACACCTTAGTGCTGGGCATAGAGCAGTCACATATAAGTGCAAAATCTTTTGTTACCTTTTTAAAAAAAAAATTATAATTTACTACACCATAATGCCGCATACACACGATCGTTTTTAATGTCATTTTCAAAAACTATGTTTTTCTCGACGTGATTTTTCTTGTTTCCTCTCAAGCCTGTCTTGCATACACACGTTCATAAAAAAAAAAAACGCTCGAGCAAAGCGCAGTGACGTACAACGGCACTATAAAGGGGAAGTTCCGTTCGAATGGCGCCACCCTTCATGTTAGTAAAGTTTGTTGAGCGACGATTCGCGCATTTCAGCCTTGTGCTTTTCACTCCGTTACAGCGTGACGAATGTGCTATCTCCATTACGAACGCTAGTTTTCTCAGAACGAGCGCTCCCGTCTCATACTTGATTCTGAGCATACGCGTTTATTTTCCCCTCGTAAAAGCATACACACTACCGTTTTTCACGTGAAAAACGACGTGAAAAAATGGAGCAGGTTCTCATTTTTTTAGGCCATTTTTCACGTCGTTAAAAATGCTCTGGAGCCTACACACGATCATTTTTAATGCCCAATTTAAAAAATTGAATTTTTAACGTCGTGAAAAACGGTCGTGTGTATGCGGCATAAGAGTTCTTTTTGTGTGTCCTTGGTGGAGTCTGTTCCTCAGCCGCCATCTGGAGGGGGTCACATAGTGGAGACATGCCTACCTAGGATTCCTCTGGTCCATTCAATTTAAGCGCATTTTGACCTACTGTAAAAAGTGGTCAGACACCTTTGGGGAGTTGCCATCTACCTCATGAGCACTCGCGGTGAAGCTTTTATTTGAAGGAACATCAAACCAGAAGATTTTATTTATTTATGGTTTTTCATAATATTGTTCACACTTATTTTGTATGTTTTTAGCGCCAACACCTTTACATTTGATTTTTGATACTGTTCAGTGATAACACCTTCTTAAAGGGGCAGCTATGTTTTAAAACAATACACCAGGTGCCATTTTCAACCGATTTATTATCACATTAACTCACAGCTACTTGCTGTATTCTTTAAGCTTTACCTAGAGCTACCCGCTGGGTTCCTTGGACTCACAGCTACCCACTGTACTTCTTCAATCTTTACTTACAGCTACCCGCTGTACTTCGTGGATGAGTTCTCTCCTGAAGCTTTCCCAGCTACTTCACAGTCCCCGGCTGATGAAGAGTCTCCTCTGGTACTCCTTCAGAACTCCATCCCTTTACATCTGCCTCTGGCAAAAAGAGTGGTTGACCCTCTGGCAACTTCTTCTCCCTTGCCTCCAGGCAGCGATCAGGCTCCCCTCGGGCTGAGCCCCTTTACACGTGGTTAGGCCCCAGGCCTACACCTCAGCTGCTGTCTTCTATGGCAACAGTCCTTTAACAGTTCCTAACCTCTAACATAACAGTTCTTTCAGCTCCACTACAACAGAGAGGCACGGAGCAGCGCCGAAGGTGTAGGTGGAGTGCCGGCATGACATGGGTTAACGGGGAGGAGCCTGCAGGACGTAGGGGGCAGCATGAGGTGGCAGAGCAGAGGGGAGGAGGAAGTTAGCTCAGGTAAAAGAAAAAGGAAGGGGAGGGGCCAGTCGCCACAAGGAGCGCAGGGGGTAAGCAGCTTGTCTTCCCTGCTGCAGTGGGTTGCCTCTACCGTTCTGTGTCCAGCTTAGCAATGGCGGACGTGGATCCACTTTTCCAGCGGCTGCGGAGGTGCATGGCACCGATTGGCTGCACGCCCAGGTAGGGGGACTGCTGTTGGGAGCCGGGGAAGGGGGGGTTGTCACTTCTCCCCCTGCTGTCCCTCGGGCTAGGAGGTCTAGGCCTCCTGAGCGCTTCAGCCCGAAAACATCTCCCAGAGTCCAACGCCGCAATAGGAGCCCCACGGAGCATGCCTCCAGGGACCCTCCGGCGCCGGCACGGAAACACCAGGCTCAGGCAGGGACGGCTGGGCCTGGAAGGAATCCTCTTCATAGGCGGGACTCGCGGGGTGGGTATGGTGGCCCCCCCGTGGCCCACTCCTCTTCAGGTGATCATGTGGACTGTGCGGCTCCTGGGTCTGGCTCTACGCCCACCCGGGTGGCTCAGCGGGGGAGAGTGCAGGCATCGGGAGCCGGCCTGGTGCCTGGATCGGCCGATGTCCCTCTCATCCATGAGCAGCGGAGGAGGTTGGAGGGCGATGAGCTAGCTGGGAGCGGAGGAGTCGGCCTGCGGGAGGCGCTGAGAGAACGGCGTCCCCCCTGTCATTTGGGGCGGCCGCCCGTCGGGTCAGTGATGACGAACAGCCTGGCCCCTCCTGGAGACTGGCAGGGGGTGACGTCTCGGGCGTCCACAGTGGCGTTCAGCAGCGTTCTGGTGTTGCGGGCCGAGGCAGTGATGGAGTTCGGGAGGACGCTCCCTTGTCTGAAGGGGAGCTTGAAGATGGAAGCGAGGACGAATCCGTGGAGGTATCGGCGTTGGTGGAGACCGTGATGACGGCTCGTGGAGGCCCTCTTCGGCGACAGCCTGGAAAGCGGCCAGTTGGCCAACCTTCTTTGTCGTCTGTGTGTGTGTCTGTGGTTAGTGGTGCTGGGGTTGGTGTGAGTGGTGTGAGTGGGGGCCCCTGGGGTGTCCGGGTCCGGCACACAGGATTTGGCTCAGTTGTTGGCAGGTTTTCGGGACGTTTTGGGTCGGTTAGCGCCGGCGCAGGCTGCTGGGTTGCCCACGTTGGCTTGGGTTCCGCTAGCTGAGGGGGGTGCTGGGGGACCGGGGGGGTGGTAGCCAGGTCCGGGGCAACGTCAGCAGCGAGGTTAGCCCCGGTGCCGGCGGCTGTTGGGTCGCCCCCTGCCACGGGTGTGGGGGGGCGCAGGGAACAGAGGGAGTGAGTGCGGCAGACGGCGGTGCTGGTAAGACGCCGGAGAAGGAGGTGCATCGAGTTCGTTTGGCGGACTCGGCCAAATGTGAAGTCTACGTGTGAGGGGCCGCTGGGGGCTCACCTCAAGAAGGAGGTCCGGGAAAAAATTTGGCGGGCTGAGTATGTAGAGATTTTTTCCCTTCTTCTGCTAGAGAAATTTAACCTGGACAGAGGTAAGTTGGATGAAAGCAAGAAGGAGGAGGAGGAAAAACAGAGGTATAGACTGATCCCTCGGACGTTTGCGAATTGGCTGCAAGCGTTCGCAATTTTAGCCAGTGTAGTGGGGGAAAAGGCGCCGGAGAACTGCTCCGCTCTCTTTTGTTATCTAGATGCGATCGGGGAAGCTTACCGAGTCTATGGTGGCCTGGCCTAGCTGCGGTACGATGAGCAGTTCCGTCAGCAGAAGGCTGTCCGTCCATCGTTGCGCTGGGACCACAAAGACATTAGCCTTTGGATGCGGCTCATGACTTCGGTACAGGCTGGTAATTCGTCTTTTCAGATGGGGGCCAGCGGTGCTTCTTCCTCGGGACAGTCGGCCACAAGACGCAAGAGGTGTTGTTGGGCCTTCAATGAGGGGACTTGCAAGTTCGGTGCAACTTGCAAGTTTAAGCATGAGTGCTCCGGTTGCGGGGGCTCTCATTCCCTTAATAGATGCTCACAGCGGGGAAAAGGCGGAAAGGGGGAGCTGGCAGGAAAGGGGGACGACTCCTGTGAGCATAACAAGGATGCGTCCGTTTCTAGGTAGGTATCCGAGGAGGGAGGTGGCGGAACTGCTGGAGTCAGGTTTCGCTGAGGGTTTTCGGATTCCGTGTGGGCTTGCATGTCCCCCACTGTATGCGGAGAATTTGAAGTCGGCGTTGGCTCATCCGGAAGTGTTTTCTGCGAAGTTGGCAAAGGAAGTGGAGCTAGGCCACATGGCTGGTCCCTTTGCTTCTCCGCCGCTGGTGAGTTTGGTGGTTTCGCCCTTGGGGGTAGTTCCCAAGAGGGAACCCAACAAATTCCGGTTGATCCATCACTTGTCTTATCCCAGGGGGGCTTTGGTTAATGAGTTCATTGATCCGGCCTTGTGTTCGGTCTCGTACACTTCATTTGGCGCAGCGGTGTGGTGGGTCCATACTTATGGCCGGGGGGGGCACTCTTGGCGAAAACGGATATTGAATCCACTTTTTGGCTGTTGCCTGTACATCCTGACAGTTTTCACTTGTTGGGTTGCAGGTGGCAGGGGTCCTATTTCGTTGACAAGTGTTTGCCCATGGGGCGTTCAATTTCCTGCTCTTTGTTTGAAACGTTTAGTTCGTTCTTTGAGTGGGTGGTCCGGGAGGTGTCTGGCCTTCCGTCGGTCATCCACTACTTAGATGATTTTTTGTGTGTGGGGCCTGCTGAGTCGAGACAGTGTAGGATATTGTTGGCTACTGTTCAGCACATGGCGGAACGCTTTGGCATTCCGCTGGGACCTGACAAAACGGAAGGACCGGTTACGGCCTTGTGTTTTCTCGGGATTCTGATTGATACCATGGCTATGAAATGCCGCCTCCCGGAGAACAAGTTGACGCACTTGCGGGCGGCGGTTGTTTCGGCGCGGGGGGCTGGCAAGCTGACTGAGGCGGCTTCAGTCGCTCCTGGGGAAGCTCAACTTTGCTTGTCGGATAATGCCGATGGGCAGGGTTTTTAACCGTCGGCTGGTGGCAGCAACAGCGGGGGTGGTGGCACCGGTGCATCACATTCGTTTGACGAAGAAGCATAGAGCTGACTTGGGCGTTTGGGAATCCTTTTTGGATTCTTATAATGGCAGGTCGGTGTGGATGTCGGAAGCCATGTCTAGTTTTGACTTGGAATTGTTCACTGACGCAGCTGGGTCAGCAGGTTTTGGGGCGTATTTCGGGGGTCAGTGGAGTGCAGGCCCGTGGCCCTTGGCATGGAGAGAGGCAGGGTTTACTCGCAATTTGGCACTTTTGGAACTGTTTCCAATTGTGCTGGCAGTAGAGTTGTGGGGATCGCAGTTTTGTAACAAGAAGATTTGCTTTAATTGCGACAACATGGCTGTTGTTCAGGCTATTAATAGCGTGTCTGCCTCCTCTCCGCCAGTGGTGCTGTTGCGTAGGCATTTGGTGTTGACTTGTTTGGGTTGCAATGCATTTATTTATGCAGTTCATGTCTCGGGGTGTACTAATTCATTGGTCGATGCTCTTTCTCGGTTTCAGTGGGACAAGTTTCGTTTGTTGGCTCCGGGAGCGGCGCAACAGGGTGTTCCTTGTCCAGCACGGCTGTGGCGGATTGCCTTGGAGTGACGGCAGCGCTGATTCGATGGTCGGTGAGTGAGACAACCTGGGTCGGTGTACTCCAAGGCTTGGGAGGAGTGGTTTGGTCTGGTTAGGAGTCTGGGGGAGACGGTGGCTGTTGGGGAGGACGTATTCCTGGTGTTGTACTTTATAGGCCGGAATGTGGAGATGGGTGTTTCAGTGTCGGCATTGAATAGGAAGTTGACAGGGTTGGCCTTTTTGTTTAAGCTGATGGGTCGCCTGGATTGCACCGAGAATTTTTTGGTGCAGCAAGCACTGAAGGGTTATCGCCGGGGGCGGCGTCCGGCGGATAGCCGCTGCCCGGTGTCATTTTAGTTGTTGGGTTCGTTGTTTCGGGTGCTGCCGGGTGTGTGCTTTTCGGAGTATGAGGCCCTTTTGTTTGACAGTGTTTTCCTTTGCATTTTTTGGGGCACTGCGTATCGGGGAATTGGTTTCTTCTTCGAAAAAGGGGTCGGATGGTTTACTGACGCGTGACGTGGAGTGCAGTGGAGTTTCTGTGGTCTTTTGGATTAGGAAATCCAAGACGGATCAGGCTGGGCGAGGTTCCCAGGTGAAGTTGTTTGGGGTGGAGGGGTAGCCGACTTGCCCGGTCCAGGTGGTTGGTCGTTTCCTGGAGGCCCACCCGGATAGGCCGGGACCTTTTCTGTTACATTCCAACGGTGAGGCGTTGTCTAGGTATCAGTTCACGGCGGTGTTTAGAAAGTGTTTGGGGGTGTTGGGGCTGCGTCCAGGGGACTTTGCGTCCCATTCCTTCTGGATTGGGGCCGCTACTGAAGCAGCACGCTGGGGCTTGAGTGAAGGGGTGTTGAAGCGCATTGGTAGGTGGGAATCTCGGCGTTACCGTTTGTATGTTCGTCCTCAGTTACTGTGAGTGGGTAGCACTGGGGGTGGTGGTGGTATGGATGTTGTCATTTGTGTCCTCTCTGTTATGATGTAGAGGGGGGGGTGAGTCGCTTTGAGTGGTTGTTGATATGCAATTGGTGTGTTGTTTTCTTTTCAGATAGGGCCCCCTGTCTGATGTGGATAATGGGGCACTCTTTTGTCCATTAAGGAAGCGAGGAGAGCATGACGTGCGGCCAGACGGACGTCCCAGGGCTGAGGCTGTAGTCCGCTAAATCGGGATGCCGGGGCTCTTGTGGAGCAGACCAATTCCGGAATTTAAGCGCTTTGCTCGGCTGGACAGGATCCCCTGATGTGTTGTTAGTACATGCTGGGGGGATGATTTGGGGTTACGGTCCATGAGGAAGTTAGTCCGGGACATAAAGTTTGACCGGCTGCGGATGGATTACCCGGACTTGCTCATAGTCTGGTCTGACATAGTGGCCCGCACGCAATGGAGGTGGGCTAGGTCGGTGGTGGGCATGAACAGGGCCAGAACCAAAATTAATCGGGAGGTGGCCAAATTTTTGATGCGGAACGGAGGTTTGGCGGTGCGACACCAAGAGCTGGAAGGGAAACCCTGGAGGTACTTGCGGGGGGATGGTGTGCACCTGAATGATGTCGGAATCGACATGTGGTGTCTTGGATTGAAGGAGGGTTTGCGGAGGGCCATGAGGGTGTGGAGGGCCACTCAAACCTAAGGTGTCAGGTTCGAGTGGTGGTGGTGGTGGCGGATAGGGATGAGCTCGGTGTTCGAGTCGAACATCGGCTGTTCGCGCGTTCGGCGAACAACGAACGATTTGGGCCGTCCGCGCCAAATTCGAGTGACGCGAACGGCCCACAATGTGACCCTGCATGCTTGGCCAATCACAGCGCCGGCAGCGAGGAGAGCAATGATTGGCCACAGGCAGGATGCCTGTGGCCAATTATAGCTGAGGGGGTTTAGTACACGCCCCACACTATAAAAGGCCGCCAGCGCGGCGGCCTTGTGTAGCGTGTTCCGGAGCAGGGAAAGTGAAAGATAGGCAGGGACAGTGTCAAATCTATTCTTTGCTAAACCTTGTGTGTAGGGAGAGAGAAGGATAGGCAGGGAGAGTGTCAGTGTCATATACTTTGATAAACTTTGTGTGCAGGGAGAGAGAAGGATAGGCAGGGGACAGTGTCAGTGTCATTGTTGCTAAGCCTCCTGCACATTATACACCTGAAGTTAGCCCGTATTGCTGCTTTTTCCTGGTGTGTTACACCAACAGGATTTTGCGGCACTTACAGCGGGCGGAGTGTGCCTCCTGACCATATTACACCTTAACTTAGCCTGTATTGCTGCTTTTTCCTGGTGTGTTACACAAACAGGATTTTGTGGCACTTACAGCGGGAGGAGTGTACCTCCTGACCATATTACACCTTAACTTAGCCTGTATTGCTGCTTTTTCCTGGTGTGTTACACAAACAGGATTTTGCGGCACTTACAGCGGGCGGAGTGTGCCTCCTGACCATATTACACCTTAACTTAGCCTGTATTGCTGCTTTTCCCATTTCCCTGCAGGCCATTAGAATGTCTGGAAGGCAAACAAGGAGAGGCAGACAGTCAGGAGCCAAAAAAAGAGGGCAAGCAGGCTCTGTGTCTAGAGACAACAGTGCTGGTCGTGGACGCGGTGCATCGCCATCAGCACGTGGCCATGGGACACGCTTGTCCTTCTTTTCGGCAGCTGGACGCGTTGAGCCGCATCATGCCGAAGACTTGGTAGAGTGGATGACCAAGCCCTCCTCATCCTCTCTCACCCAGGTTCAGGGTACTGGCAAAGCAGCTGCCAAAGCGTCCTCTTCCCTGGTATCAATGTCATCATCAGTCATTCCTTCCCTAGACCAACCATGTCCTCCCTGAGGAGTCCCCCGAACTGTTTGAGCACAGTGTTGGGTACATGCTCCAGGAGGATGCCCAGCGTTTCGAAGGGTCTGATGATGATACCCAGCTAGAGGAAGGCAGTAGCGTGAGAGCAGAGAGAGGGGATGCTCAAGAAGGACACCAATCTGGCAGTCATGTTCCAGCAGCTGCAGCATACTGCCAGATTGGCTCCAGTGATGAGGAGGGAGGGGATGATGAGGTCACTGACTCCACGTGGGTGCCTAATAGGAGAGAGGAGGAGGATGAGGAGGAGGAGGCACATCTCCAACGAGGCAGGATGCCCTCGGGGGGCCAGCGTAAGGGCGGCACACCGACGGAATCAAACCGCAGAGCTCCGCCTGTGCAGGGCGCTGCCTCTGCCCGTTATTCAAAAAGTTGTTTGGTGTGGGCCTTTTTTGAGTCGAGTGCATCAGATCGCACAGCTGCTGTTTGCAACATATGTCTCAAGCGTATATCGCGTGGCCAAAACATCACCCGCTTGGGCACCACATGCTTGACCAGACATATGTTGACCTGCCATGCAGCTCGTTGGCAAGCCTACCTTAAAGACCCACACTAAAGAACAAAGCTGACCTCTTCTTGCACCGCATCAGCTGGGATCTCCAACCCCACTATACCTTCAGTCCTCTCTGAAACCTGCTCTGAGAGGAATGAAGGTGTAGAATTAGGTGTGTCACAGCCAAGTACTTGCGGCCACTCTGCTAGCAGTACACCGACGTCCGATTCTAACAGGCAAATTTCCTCTGTCCTCCACCCCCTCCTCCTCTTCTTCCTCCGTGGCCTCTTCCTGTGCTTTGTCCTCGGAACCAGCGGTGCTCCGTAGGCATTCAAGGGGCTACGCAAGTACACAGGCAAAAAGATGCCATGCCGTGCTTGCGCTGGTGTGTTTGGGGGACAGGAGCCACACTGGGGCAGAGGTTCTGTCTGCTCTGCAGGGGCAAGCCGAGAGGTGGTTGACACCACGCCAGCTTAAGCCAGGAATGGTAGTTTGCGACAATGGCACCAACCTCCTCTCCACTCTCCGACAGGGACAACTGACCCATGTGCCCTGTGTGGCTCACGTCCTTAACCTGGTGGTGCAGCGGTTCTTGGGCAGGTACCCGGGCTTACAGGAGGAGGAGGAGGAGGAGGAGGAGGAGGAGAACCTGGCACTCAGCATCATCATCAGCAGTCTTTTAGGGATGATTTACAGTCCCAATAACCCAGTGGACTTGTACGTGGCTGGGAGGAGGTGGCTGCGGATCATGTCGTCCTTAGTGACCCAGAGGACTCCGGACTGAATGCCTCAGCTAACCTATGGCCTCCCTGATCCTGCAAAGTCTACGGAAGGATCCTCATATTCTTCGGATCAAGGAGAGGGACCATTACTGGCTGGCCACTCTCCTTGATCCACGGTACAAGGGTAAGGTTGCGGACCTCTTATCTTACCGTCGCAGAGGGAGCAGAGGATGAGACAACTCCGGGAGGCCTTGCAGAAAGGTCTGTGCAACGTGTTCCCAGAGACTGGGAGGTTACAAACTCCTGGTCCTGGACAACGAGTTGCTGAGGCTTCGGGCAGTCAAAGAAGGAGCGGTGGGGAAGGTGGCCGTCTGACTGAAGCATTCAGACAATTCTTTAGTCCGCAGCCCCAAGGTATGATCGGTTCCAGCAACCATCGCCAGCGTCTGATATACATGGTGCAGGAATACCTAGGGGCAAGGTCAGACTTGGACACCTTCCCCACCGAAAATCCTCTGGCTTACTGGGTCTTGAGGATGGATCACTGGCCAGAGCTTGCACAGTATGCAATTGAGCTACTGGCCTGTCCTGCATCCAGCGTTCTTTCATAACGCACATTCAGTGCTGCTGGAGGATTTGTCACGGATCACAGGGTGCGCCTGTCCACCGACTCTGTTGATCGACTGACCTTCATAAAGATGAACCAGTCTTGGATCACCACCAGCTACCAAACACCTGAAGCTGATATAACAGACTAATTTATTTTCAAATGTCACATCCCTTCAAGACTGATGCTGATGCTGAGAGACTGTCCTGTTATGTTGACTGACTATCCTCCTCAATGATCCGATTGACGATGATAGCTTGGAAGAACATTTTTGTTTCTGGGTGCCACCACCAGTGGCTAAGGCCCAATTTTTCAGCCCCTGTTTAACAGGGGTGTGCTATTACAATTTTTTATGCAATGCTTTGCAGCAGGGCTCATTCCTGCACTCCAACTAGAGTATCTGGGAGTGGTTGCAGTGTCGTGGCACCAGCACCAGTGGCTAAGGCCCAATTTTTCAGCCCCTGTTTAACAGGGGCGTGTAATTAGAATTTTTGATGCAATACTTTGCAACAGGGCTCATTGCTGTGCTCCAAGTACAGTATCTGTGAGGGGTTGCAGTGTTGTGCCACCAGTGCCTAAGGCTCAATTTTTCTGCCCCTGTTTAACAGGGGCATGTAATTACAATTCTTGATCTAATAATTCACAGCAGGGCCCATTCCTGCGCCCACCAAGACTAACTGTGAGGCCTTACAGTGTTGTGTCAACACCACCACCACCACCAAAGGCCCAATTTTTCAGCCCCTGTTCAACAGGGGCATGCAATTACAATTCTTGATCTAATAATTCACAGCAGGGCCCATTCATGCGCCCACCAAGAGTAACTGTGAGGCCTTACAGTGTTGTGTCAACACCACCACCAAAGGCCCAATTTTTCAGCCCCTGTTCAACAGGGGCATGCAATTACAATTCTTGATCTAATAATTCACAGCAGGGCCCATTCATGCGCCCACCAAGAGTAACTGTGAGGGCTCACAGTGTTGTGGCAACACCAACATGTAAGGGGCAAATTTCAGCTGAGTATATACGGCAGGCCCCTACTTTCAAACATCCAACTTACAAACGACTCCTCCTTGCAAACGGAAGGATACAACAGGAAGTGAGAGGAAATCTACCCCTAGGAAGGCAAATTCTCTCCTGTAAGAGTTAATATGGGAAAAAAAGTGTCTCCTCTCCACTGATTCTTTATCACCAATTCTTGTTTCAATAAAAACCCCAAATTTTCAAAAAACATTTGTCATTAGGACGGAAAGTGAGGTGAACTGTTCTGAACAGGTGCACACTGCACAGACAGCAAAACAAATGTTACAGGGGTGATAACCCTTCCCTATGTTTTCCAAAAAGCTTAAAAATATATTTTTTGGCTGGAGCTACACTTAAACAATGTACCTGTTCAAAATTACAAACAGATTCTACATAAGAACAAACCTACAGTCCCTGTCTTGTATGCACCGCCTGTATACGGCTGTTCAGAGTATATAGGGCCTTTTTTATTTTGTGTGCGGGGTTCCCCTTAATATCCATACAAGACCCAAAGGGGCTGGTAATGGGCTGGGGTAGGGGGGGGGGGGGTGTGTGTGATGGGGTAGCTATGCCATTTTTCTTAAAGATTTTCATCCATATTACTGGGACCAGACATTACATTAAAGCCGCAAGCAGTTTTAAATGGCTTTTTTTCCTTTAGAAATGTAATTTTGTGCAGGGACAGTTCTAAACACGGGAAACACGTGGCACTTCACAGGCATACTTTAGACACCCCCCAGGTACGATATTTAAAGGAATATTTGACTTTTTTTTTCACTTTATGCATCATTAAAATGACTGCTCCAGAAAAACGGCCGTTTTTAAAACTTCTTTTTGCATTGATACATGTCCCCTGGTGCAGAACCCGGGTTCCCAAACCCTTTTTAGGACAATAACATGCATAATAGTCATTATAATTAGCACTTTAGATTTCGAACGTTCGCATCCATTGTATTTATTAGGGTTCTAAAGTTCGTGCGAACTTTCGGTCCGTTCGCGGGTTCTGGTGCGACCCGAACCCGGGGGTGTTTGGCTCATCACTAGTGGCGGAGTGCAAGGTCCTTGCTAAGTCAGATGGGCACCTAGAAGGCATGGTTATGGACCCGTCTGAGGGTACGGATCCCAGTTGGTATATGGGTACCTGCTAGTTGTCTCTGAGTCTGAGGTTTTAGCGGCTGGAGGCCTAGAAGTGACTAGCAGGTACAGTGAGGGGTTATGCCGATTGGACCTTGTGCCCCAGGGTGGTAAAAAATACTGGGGCCAATTTACCCCATTCAAGTCTTGTGTGGTTATTAAGGGGAAGGGATGGGGTCATTGTTCAATAGCAGTAGCCGTAGTTAATACCATAGTCATGCCTTTTGTAGTTCTTCAATACTGAGCTCCCGGTCTCTCACTAGACCCTCTGATTCACTGACTGAATCCATTGAGCTCCTCCAAAGTTGGCGGTGGTATCTCCCATAAGTGTCACCCATGCTTCCCTGCTGGGCCCCTAGCTTGGCTCTCCAGATACTTCTCAAGTATCACCCCTGCTGACCGGTGCGGTCCCTGGCTTGACTCACAAGGCTGCCCTGCAAGTGTCTTCTTTGCTGGTTGGGTCCCTGGCTTGATCACCGCCTAAAGTTTCCTGATTCTCCACCGTGCCTGTTCGGTGAGAATATGATTCTGGTACTTTCTTCAGTTACTCATTGTGGTCCCTGGTAAAGGTGGTTGGTCCCTTTGTGGCATGGAGCTTCCCTTCTACCTCTGACCAGTGACAGGTTCTCCAGCCGGCAGAACCGTCACTTTCGGTTGGACTGTACCCTGTGCTTCCCTCTTACTTCTGGTTAGACCCTCACACAGCCTGGCAGCCAGATGCCCTCGGGATAGACCCAACCTTTGGCTTAGCAGCCCTGGGGGGGTATGTCCACCCAGACAGCCGTCCAGGTGGCACAGAACACAGACCACCTGACCTCACCCAAATATATAGGTTCTCCCAGCAGGCCAAGGGATTCAAGAAAACCCCCGCCCATTGGCTGAGATACTTCATATACCCATAACCTGGCCTTGGGTTGCCCTTCTCAGATCTTGTACCACCAAGTTCCCGGCCACCTAGGTCTGATTGTAGACCCAGTTAAAGGTACTGGGCCTACCTGGAACGCTGTAGACTCAGGCTAAAGGTGCCCGAGACTTCTTGATCAACACACGCACCCATGGCCAGCAGGGCCAAAGGCGCGACTCCACCCCCAGGGGTCCCCCTGGAATTCTCCTCCCCCTAATGACGTCTGCCCCTTATGTACCCCCTCCCGGCATACACAGCAGGCAGACCACGCCCACCGCACGGCCTCTGGGAGAGGACACCCAATCACGCTACAATGCCACCTGTGGTTCAACCCGAGACCTGGGCAACAGCGCCAACCACAGGTCAAGGGGAACTATACATCCAGGCAGCACCACAGCAGAGCAGAGTCCAATTTAAAGAATCAGAAGGCCTGAGCCAAACTATGGCTCAGGCCACCCTCTAAATTTCAAGCATAGCGACCCCAAATTTGGGGGTCCGCTACATAGTAAATAAAACCTACTGATTAGTATATAAGCACTGAGATGTCAACTCAACTGTAGTTAAACAAAGCCATATCTTTGTTAGTCAATAAATCCATACCACATAGTGACATGGTCACACAGGTAGAAGTATGGTCCTGGTTTTAAATGGGAATTGTAATTTTTCTTAATTTCACCAAGCAGTGATGCATGACAAAATTATATACCAAATTCAGACAAAATAGCTGCTTTTGAAGCAAAATAAGGTTTATAAAAATCACCCAGTCAGTAATCACTCTTTATGCATTCATTAGTATCGGCATTGCTATTTTGGAAAGGAAGTAAAGATACTGTCAGAGCCTAAACCTAGCCCTAACTACATATTAAAACAAATATATGTTGTTAGCATAGGCTCAAACATATACTTCAACTAACACATTAAAAAAATAATTCACATGAAAGGGGTTGTAAAGTCAGTAGGTTTTTTGTCTTAATGCATTCTATATATTAAGATAAAAAAATGTTTGTGTGCAGCAGCCCTCCTTGTCCCCTCTAATACTTACCTGAGCCCCATCTCTGTTCCATGGGTGTCTCTGCAGTCTGGGACCCTCCCTCCGGACTGAGACACAGCAGAGGCGCCATTGATTGACAGCAGTGGGAGCCAAAGTCAGGTAGCCAATCAGGAGAGAGGGGGGCAGGGCCATACCACAGCTCCATATCTGAATGGACATACGGAGCTGCAGCTCAGCTCAAGTGCCCCCATAGCAAGCTGCTTGCTGTGGGGTCGCTCAACAGGAGGGAGGGCCAGGAGAACAGAAGAGGGACCAGAAAAGAGGAGGATCTAATCTAGGCTGATAAAGACAACAACTAATGCAGGTGTATACTTATTAAGCTTGGCCATAGATCTTGTCAACTGGGTTGGTGGAGTTAGCCAAAACTCAAAAGGTAGTTGTATAGACTAATGATGTTCATATACAAAGGCAGGCACAGGGGCCCTGCAGACCTGTGAATCCATCTTGGTGGGAACAGTTTGAAAACATACATAAAACAAGCAAAGTTCAGGAAATATATTGCTCATCTTTTCTTGAGTTTTGGACACTGAGAATTAGGGATTAGGTTGGGCACTGGGGGTAAATGCTTTTGAAAATATGGCATCTGGGATGCTGGTCCAAAACTGAGATTCTAATATCTCAAGAGGATTGTCCTTTTGCTTTTTCTGGAAGACCAACCAGTTATCCGCATATTGTTTTGTATATCCCCTCCCCTTCCTTCTCTCTGGTATCATTCCACAGTATTCTACCATGCTGTACACAGCTTTCCATGTGGCTTACAACATTAACCACTTAAGCCCCGGACCATTTGGTAGCTAAAGGACCAGAGGTGAACTCAGAATTTTGCACTGCGCTGCTTTAACTGTAAATTGTGCGGACATGCAATGTTGTACCCAAACGAAATTTGCGTCCTTTTCTTCCCACAAATAGAGCTTTCTTTTAATGGTATTTGATTGCCTCTGCGATTTTAATTTTTTGCGATATAAACGGAAAAAGACCGAAAATTTTGAAAAAAATATGATATTTTCTACTTTTTGTTATAAGAAAGGGGGTGACGTCTCGGGCGTCCACAGTGGCGTTCAGCAGCGTTCTGGTGTTGCGGGCCGAGGCAGTGATGGAGTTCGGGAGGACGCTCCCTTGTCTGAAGGGGAGCTTGAAGATGGAAGCGAGGACGAATCCGTGGAGGTATCGGCGTTGGTGGAGACCGTGATGACGGCTCGTGGAGGCCCTCTTCGGCGACAGCCTGGAAAGCGGCCAGTTGGCCAACCTTCTTTGTCGTCTGTGTGTGTGTCTGTGGTTAGTGGTGCTGGGGTTGGTGTGAGTGGTGTGAGTGGGGGCCCCTGGGGTGTCCGGGTCCGGCACACAGGATTTGGCTCAGTTGTTGGCAGGTTTTCGGGACGTTTTGGGTCGGTTAGCGCCGGCGCAGGCTGCTGGGTTGCCCACGTTGGCTTGGGTTCCGCTAGCTGAGGGGGGTGCTGGGGGACCGGGGGGGTGGTAGCCAGGTCCGGGGCAACGTCAGCAGCGAGGTTAGCCCCGGTGCCGGCGGCTGTTGGGTCGCCCCCTGCCACGGGTGTGGGGGGGCGCAGGGAACAGAGGGAGTGAGTGCGGCAGACGGCGGTGCTGGTAAGACGCCGGAGAAGGAGGTGCATCGAGTTCGTTTGGCGGACTCGGCCAAATGTGAAGTCTACGTGTGAGGGGCCGCTGGGGGCTCACCTCAAGAAGGAGGTCCGGGAAAAAATTTGGCGGGCTGAGTATGTAGAGATTTTTTCCCTTCTTCTGCTAGAGAAATTTAACCTGGACAGAGGTAAGTTGGATGAAAGCAAGAAGGAGGAGGAGGAAAAACAGAGGTATAGACTGATCCCTCGGACGTTTGCGAATTGGCTGCAAGCGTTCGCAATTTTAGCCAGTGTAGTGGGGGAAAAGGCGCCGGAGAACTGCTCCGCTCTCTTTTGTTATCTAGATGCGATCGGGGAAGCTTACCGAGTCTATGGTGGCCTGGCCTAGCTGCGGTACGATGAGCAGTTCCGTCAGCAGAAGGCTGTCCGTCCATCGTTGCGCTGGGACCACAAAGACATTAGCCTTTGGATGCGGCTCATGACTTCGGTACAGGCTGGTAATTCGTCTTTTCAGATGGGGGCCAGCGGTGCTTCTTCCTCGGGACAGTCGGCCACAAGACGCAAGAGGTGTTGTTGGGCCTTCAATGAGGGGACTTGCAAGTTCGGTGCAACTTGCAAGTTTAAGCATGAGTGCTCCGGTTGCGGGGGCTCTCATTCCCTTAATAGATGCTCACAGCGGGGAAAAGGCGGAAAGGGGGAGCTGGCAGGAAAGGGGGATGACTCCTGTGAGCATAACAAGGATGCGTCCGTTTCTAGGTAGGTATCCGAGGAGGGAGGTGGCGGAACTGCTGGAGTCAGGTTTCGCTGAGGGTTTTCGGATTCCGTGTGGGCTTGCATGTCCCCCACTGTATGCGGAGAATTTGAAGTCGGCGTTGGCTCATCCGGAAGTGTTTTCTGCGAAGTTGGCAAAGGAAGTGGAGCTAGGCCACATGGCTGGTCCCTTTGCTTCTCCGCCGCTGGTGAGTTTGGTGGTTTCGCCCTTGGGGGTAGTTCCCAAGAGGGAACCCAACAAATTCCGGTTGATCCATCACTTGTCTTATCCCAGGGGGGCTTTGGTTAATGAGTTCATTGATCCGGCCTTGTGTTCGGTCTCGTACACTTCATTTGGCGCAGCGGTGTGGTGGGTCCATACTTATGGCCGGGGGGGCACTCTTGGCGAAAACGGATATTGAATCCACTTTTTGGCTGTTGCCTGTACATCCTGACAGTTTTCACTTGTTGGGTTGCAGGTGGCAGGGGTCCTATTTCGTTGACAAGTGTTTGCCCATGGGGCGTTCAATTTCCTGCTCTTTGTTTGAAACGTTTAGTTCGTTCTTTGAGTGGGTGGTCCGGGAGGTGTCTGGCCTTCCGTCGGTCATCCACTACTTAGATGATTTTTTGTGTGTGGGGCCTGCTGAGTCGAGACAGTGTAGGATATTGTTGGCTACTGTTCAGCACATGGCGGAACGCTTTGGCATTCCGCTGGGACCTGACAAAACGGAAGGACCGGTTACGGCCTTGTGTTTTCTCGGGATTTTGATTGATACCATGGCTATGAAATGCCGCCTCCCGGAGAACAAGTTGACGCACTTGCGGGCGGCGGTTGTTTCGGCGCGGGGGGCTGGCAAGCTGACTGAGGCGGCTTCAGTCGCTCCTGGGGAAGCTCAACTTTGCTTGTCGGATAATGCCGATGGGCAGGGTTTTTAACCGTCGGCTGGTGGCAGCAACAGCGGGGGTGGTGGCACCGGTGCATCACATTCGTTTGACGAAGAAGCATAGAGCTGACTTGGGCGTTTGGGAATCCTTTTTGGATTCTTATAATGGCAGGTCGGTGTGGATGTCGGAAGCCATGTCTAGTTTTGACTTGGAATTGTTCACTGACGCAGCTGGGTCAGCAGGTTTTGGGGCGTATTTCGGGGGTCAGTGGAGTGCAGGCCCGTGGCCCTTGGCATGGAGAGAGGCAGGGTTTACTCGCAATTTGGCACTTTTGGAACTGTTTCCAATTGTGCTGGCAGTAGAGTTGTGGGGATCGCAGTTTTGTAACAAGAAGATTTGCTTTAATTGCGACAACATGGCTGTTGTTCAGGCTATTAATAGCGTGTCTGCCTCCTCTCCGCCAGTGGTGCTGTTGCGTAGGCATTTGGTGTTGACTTGTTTGGGTTGCAATGCATTTATTTATGCAGTTCATGTCTCGGGGTGTACTAATTCATTGGTCGATGCTCTTTCTCGGTTTCAGTGGGACAAGTTTCGTTTGTTGGCTCCGGGAGCGGCGCAACAGGGTGTTCCTTGTCCAGCACGGCTGTGGCGGATTGCCTTGGAGTGACGGCAGCGCTGATTCGATGGTCGGTGAGTGAGACAACCTGGGTCGGTGTACTCCAAGGCTTGGGAGGAGTGGTTTGGTCTGGTTAGGAGTCTGGGGGAGACGGTGGCTGTTGGGGAGGACGTATTCCTGGTGTTGTACTTTATAGGCCGGAATGTGGAGATGGGTGTTTCAGTGTCGGCATTGAATAGGAAGTTGACAGGGTTGGCCTTTTTGTTTAAGCTGATGGGTCGCCTGGATTGCACCGAGAATTTTTTGGTGCAGCAAGCACTGAAGGGTTATCGCCGGGGGCGGCGTCCGGCGGATAGCCGCTGCCCGGTGTCATTTTAGTTGTTGGGTTCGTTGTTTCGGGTGCTGCCGGGTGTGTGCTTTTCGGAGTATGAGGCCCTTTTGTTTGACAGTGTTTTCCTTTGCATTTTTTGGGGCACTGCGTATCGGGGAATTGGTTTCTTCTTCGAAAAAGGGGTCGGATGGTTTACTGACGCGTGACGTGGAGTGCAGTGGAGTTTCTGTGGTCTTTTGGATTAGGAAATCCAAGACGGATCAGGCTGGGCGAGGTTCCCAGGTGAAGTTGTTTGGGGTGGAGGGGTAGCCGACTTGCCCGGTCCAGGTGGTTGGTCGTTTCCTGGAGGCCCACCCGGATAGGCCGGGACCTTTTCTGTTACATTCCAACGGTGAGGCGTTGTCTAGGTATCAGTTCACGGCGGTGTTTAGAAAGTGTTTGGGGGTGTTGGGGCTGCGTCCAGGGGACTTTGCGTCCCATTCCTTCTGGATTGGGGCCGCTACTGAAGCAGCACGCTGGGGCTTGAGTGAAGGGGTGTTGAAGCGCATTGGTAGGTGGGAATCTCGGCGTTACCGTTTGTATGTTCGTCCTCAGTTACTGTGAGTGGGTAGCACTGGGGGTGGTGGTGGTGGTATGGATGTTGTCATTTGTGTCCTCTCTGTTATGATGTAGAGGGGGGGGTGAGTCGCTTTGAGTGGTTGTTGATATGCAATTGGTGTGTTGTTTTCTTTTCAGATAGGGCCCCCTGTCTGATGTGGATAATGGGGCACTCTTTTGTCCATTGGGGAGCGAGGAGAGCATGACGTGCGGCCAGACGGACGTCCCAGGGCTGAGGCTGTAGTCCGCTAAATCGGGATGCCGGGGCTCTTGTGGAGCAGACCAATTCCGGAATTTAAGCGCTTTGCTCGGCTGGACAGGATCCCCTGATGTGTTGTTAGTACATGCTGGGGGGATGATTTGGGGTTACGGTCCATGAGGAAGTTAGTCCGGGACATAAAGTTTGACCGGCTGCGGATGGATTACCCGGACTTGCTCATAGTCTGGTCTGACATAGTGGCCCGCACGCAATGGAGGTGGGCTAGGTCGGTGGTGGGCATGAACAGGGCCAGAACCAAAATTAATCGGGAGGTGGCCAAATTTTTGATGCGGAACGGAGGTTTGGCGGTGCGACACCAAGAGCTGGAAGGGAAACCCTGGAGGTACTTGCGGGGGGATGGTGTGCACCTGAATGATGTCGGAATCGACATGTGGTGTCTTGGATTGAAGGAGGGTTTGCGGAGGGCCATGAGGGTGTGGAGGGCCACTCAAACCTAAGGTGTCAGGTTCGAGTGGTGGTGGTGGTGGCGGATAGGGATGAGCTCGGTGTTCGAGTCGAACATCGGCTGTTCGCGCGTTCGGCGAACAACGAACGATTTGGGCCGTCCGCGCCAAATTCGAGTGACGCGAACGGCCCACAATGTGACCCTGCATGCTTGGCCAATCACAGCGCCGGCAGCGAGGAGAGCAATGATTGGCCACAGGCAGGATGCCTGTGGCCAATTATAGCTGAGGGGGTTTAGTACACGCCCCACACTATAAAAGGCCGCCAGCGCGGCGGCCTTGTGTAGCGTGTTCCGGAGCAGGGAAAGTGAAAGATAGGCAGGGACAGTGTCAAATCTATTCTTTGCTAAACCTTGTGTGTAGGGAGAGAGAAGGATAGGCAGGGAGAGTGTCAGTGTCATATACTTTGATAAACTTTGTGTGCAGGGAGAGAGAAGGATAGGCAGGGGACAGTGTCAGTGTCATTGTTGCTAAGCCTCCTGCACATTATACACCTGAAGTTAGCCCGTATTGCTGCTTTTTCCTGGTGTGTTACACCAACAGGATTTTGCGGCACTTACAGCGGGCGGAGTGTGCCTCCTGACCATATTACACCTTAACTTAGCCTGTATTGCTGCTTTTTCCTGGTGTGTTACACAAACAGGATTTTGTGGCACTTACAGCGGGAGGAGTGTACCTCCTGACCATATTACACCTTAACTTAGCCTGTATTGCTGCTTTTTCCTGGTGTGTTACACAAACAGGATTTTGCGGCACTTACAGCGGGCGGAGTGTGCCTCCTGACCATATTACACCTTAACTTAGCCTGTATTGCTGCTTTTCCCATTTCCCTGCAGGCCATTAGAATGTCTGGAAGGCAAACAAGGAGAGGCAGACAGTCAGGAGCCAAAAAAAGAGGGCAAGCAGGCTCTGTGTCTAGAGACAACAGTGCTGGTCGTGGACGCGGTGCATCGCCATCAGCACGTGGCCATGGGACACGCTTGTCCTTCTTTTCGGCAGCTGGACGCGTTGAGCCGCATCATGCCGAAGACTTGGTAGAGTGGATGACCAAGCCCTCCTCATCCTCTCTCACCCAGGTTCAGGGTACTGGCAAAGCAGCTGCCAAAGCGTCCTCTTCCCTGGTATCAATGTCATCATCAGTCATTCCTTCCCTAGACCAACCATGTCCTCCCTGAGGAGTCCCCCGAACTGTTTGAGCACAGTGTTGGGTACATGCTCCAGGAGGATGCCCAGTGTTTCGTAGGGTCTGATGATGATACCCAGCTAGAGGAAGGCAGTAGCGTGAGAGCAGAGAGAGGGGATGCTCAAGAAGGACACCAATCTGGCAGTCATGTTCCAGCAGCTGCAGCATACTGCCAGATTGGCTCCAGTGATGAGGAGGGAGGGGATGATGAGGTCACTGACTCCACGTGGGTGCCTAATAGGAGAGAGGAGGAGGATGAGGAGGAGGAGGCACATCTCCAACGAGGCAGGATGCCCTCGGGGGGCCAGCGTAAGGGCGGCACACCGACGGAATCAAACCGCAGAGCTCCGCCTGTGCAGGGCGCTGCCTCTGCCCGTTATTCAAAAAGTTGTTTGGTGTGGGCCTTTTTTGAGTCGAGTGCATCAGATCGCACAGCTGCTGTTTGCAACATATGTCTCAAGCGTATATCGCGTGGCCAAAACATCACCCGCTTGGGCACCACATGCTTGACCAGACATATGTTGACCTGCCATGCAGCTCGTTGGCAAGCCTACCTTAAAGACCCACACCAAAGAACAAAGCTGACCTCTTCTTGCACCGCATCAGCTGGGATCTCCAACCCCACTATACCTTCAGTCCTCTCTGAAACCTGCTCTGAGAGGAATGAAGGTGTAGAATTAGGTGTGTCACAGCCAAGTACTTGCGGCCACTCTGCTAGCAGTACACCGACGTCCGATTCTAACAGGCAAATTTCCTCTGTCCTCCACCCCCTCCTCCTCTTCTTCCTCCGTGGCCTCTTCCTGTGCTTTGTCCTCGGAACCAGCGGTGCTCCGTAGGCATTCAAGGGGCTACGCAAGTACACAGGCAAAAAGATGCCATGCCGTGCTTGCGCTGGTGTGTTTGGGGGACAGGAGCCACACTGGGGCAGAGGTTCTGTCTGCTCTGCAGGGGCAAGCCGAGAGGTGGTTGACACCACGCCAGCTTAAGCCAGGAATGGTAGTTTGCGACAATGGCACCAACCTCCTCTCCACTCTCCGACAGGGACAACTGACCCATGTGCCCTGTGTGGCTCACGTCCTTAACCTGGTGGTGCAGCGGTTCTTGGGCAGGTACCCGGGCTTACAGGAGGAGGAGGAGGAGGAGGAGGAGGAGGAGAACCTGGCACTCAGCATCATCATCAGCAGTCTTTTAGGGATGATTTACAGTCCCAATAACCCAGTGGACTTGTACGTGGCTGGGAGGAGGTGGCTGCGGATCATGTCGTCCTTAGTGACCCAGAGGACTCCGGACTGAATGCCTCAGCTAACCTATGGCCTCCCTGATCCTGCAAAGTCTACGGAAGGATCCTCATATTCTTCGGATCAAGGAGAGGGACCATTACTGGCTGGCCACTCTCCTTGATCCACGGTACAAGGGTAAGGTTGCGGACCTCTTATCTTACCGTCGCAGAGGGAGCAGAGGATGAGACAACTCCGGGAGGCCTTGCAGAAAGGTCTGTGCAACGTGTTCCCAGAGACTGGGAGGTTACAAACTCCTGGTCCTGGACAACGAGTTGCTGAGGCTTCGGGCAGTCAAAGAAGGAGCGGTGGGGAAGGTGGCCGTCTGACTGAAGCATTCAGACAATTCTTTAGTCCGCAGCCCCAAGGTATGATCGGTTCCAGCAACCATCGCCAGCGTCTGATATACATGGTGCAGGAATACCTAGGGGCAAGGTCAGACTTGGACACCTTCCCCACCGAAAATCCTCTGGCTTACTGGGTCTTGAGGATGGATCACTGGCCAGAGCTTGCACAGTATGCAATTGAGCTACTGGCCTGTCCTGCATCCAGCGTTCTTTCATAACGCACATTCAGTGCTGCTGGAGGATTTGTCACGGATCACAGGGTGCGCCTGTCCACCGACTCTGTTGATCGACTGACCTTCATAAAGATGAACCAGTCTTGGATCACCACCAGCTACCAAACACCTGAAGCTGATATAACAGACTAATTTATTTTCAAATGTCACATCCCTTCAAGACTGATGCTGATGCTTAGAGACTGTCCTGTTATGTTGACTGACTATCCTCCTCAATGATCCGATTGACGATGATAGCTTGGAAGAACATTTTTGTTTCTGGGTGCCACCACCAGTGGCTAAGGCCCAATTTTTCAGCCCCTGTTTAACAGGGGTGTGCTATTACAATTTTTTATGCAATGCTTTGCAGCAGGGCTCATTCCTGCACTCCAACTAGAGTATCTGGGAGTGGTTGCAGTGTCGTGGCACCAGCACCAGTGGCTAAGGCCCAATTTTTCAGCCCCTGTTTAACAGGGGCGTGTAATTAGAATTTTTGATGCAATACTTTGCAACAGGGCTCATTGCTGTGCTCCAAGTACAGTATCTGTGAGGGGTTGCAGTGTTGTGACACCAGTGCCTAAGGCTCAATTTTTCTGCCCCTGTTTAACAGGGGCATGTAATTACAATTCTTGATCTAATAATTCACAGCAGGGCCCATTCCTGCGCCCACCAAGACTAACTGTGAGGCCTTACAGTGTTGTGTCAACACCACCACCACCACCAAAGGCCCAATTTTTCAGCCCCTGTTCAACAGGGGCATGCAATTACAATTCTTGATCTAATAATTCACAGCAGGGCCCATTCATGCGCCCACCAAGAGTAACTGTGAGGCCTTACAGTGTTGTGTCAACACCACCACCAAAGGCCCAATTTTTCAGCCCCTGTTCAACAGGGGCATGCAATTACAATTCTTGATCTAATAATTCACAGCAGGGCCCATTCATGCGCCCACCAAGAGTAACTGTGAGGGCTCACAGTGTTGTGGCAACACCAACATGTAAGGGGCAAATTTCAGCTGAGTATATACGGCAGGCCCCTACTTTCAAACATCCAACTTACAAACGACTCCTCCTTGCAAACGGAAGGATACAACAGGAAGTGAGAGGAAATCTACCCCTAGGAAGGCAAATTCTCTCCTGTAAGAGTTAATATGGGAAAAAAAGTGTCTCCTCTCCACTGATTCTTTATCACCAATTCTTGTTTCAATAAAAACCCCAAATTTTCAAAAAACATTTGTCATTAGGACGGAAAGTGAGGTAAACTGTTCTGAACAGGTGCACACTGCACAGACAGCAAAACAAATGTTACAGGGGTGATAACCCTTCCCTATGTTTTCCAAAAAGCTTAAAAATATATTTTTTGGCTGGAGCTACACTTAAACAATGTACCTGTTCAAAATTACAAACAGATTCTACATAAGAACAAACCTACAGTCCCTGTCTTGTATGCACCGCCTGTATACGGCTGTTCAGAGTATATAGGGCCTTTTTTATTTTGTGTGCGGGGTTCCCCTTAATATCCATACAAGACCCAAAGGGGCTGGTAATGGGCTGGGGTAGGGGGGGGGGGGGGGTGTGTGTGATGGGGTAGCTATGCCATTTTTCTTAAAGATTTTCATCCATATTACTGGGACCAGACATTACATTAAAGCCGCAAGCAGTTTTAAATGGCTTTTTTTCCTTTAGAAATGTAATTTTGTGCAGGGACAGTTCTAAACACGGGAAACACGTGGCACTTCACAGGCATACTTTAGACACCCCCCAGGTACGATATTTAAAGGAATATTTGACTTTTTTTTTCACTTTATGCATCATTAAAATGACTGCTCCAGAAAAACGGCCGTTTTTAAAACTTCTTTTTGCATTGATACATGTCCCCTGGTGCAGAACCCGGGTTCCCAAACCCTTTTTAGGACAATAACATGCATAATAGTCATTATAATTAGCACTTTAGATTTCGAACGTTCGCATCCATTGTATTTATTAGGGTTCTAAAGTTCGTGCGAACTTTCGGTCCGTTCGCGGGTTCTGGTGCGACCCGAACCCGGGGGTGTTTGGCTCATCACTAGTGGCGGAGTGCAAGGTCCTTGCTAAGTCAGATGGGCACCTAGAAGGCATGGTTATGGACCCGTCTGAGGGTACGGATCCCAGTTGGTATATGGGTACCTGCTAGTTGTCTCTGAGTCTGAGGTTTTAGCGGCTGGAGGCCTAGAAGTGACTAGCAGGTACAGTGAGGGGTTATGCCGATTGGACCTTGTGCCCCAGGGTGGTAAAAAATACTGGGGCCAATTTACCCCATTCAAGTCTTGTGTGGTTATTAAGGGGAAGGGATGGGGTCATTGTTCAATAGCAGTAGCCGTAGTTAATACCATAGTCATGCCTTTTGTAGTTCTTCAATACTGAGCTCCCGGTCTCTCACTAGACCCTCTGATTCACTGACTGAATCCATTGAGCTCCTCCAAAGTTGGCGGTGGTATCTCCCATAAGTGTCACCCATGCTTCCCTGCTGGGCCCCTAGCTTGGCTCTCCAGATACTTCTCAAGTATCACCCCTGCTGACCGGTGCGGTCCCTGGCTTGACTCACAAGGCTGCCCTGCAAGTGTCTTCTTTGCTGGTTGGGTCCCTGGCTTGATCACCGCCTAAAGTTTCCTGATTCTCCACCGTGCCTGTTCGGTGAGAATATGATTCTGGTACTTTCTTCAGTTACTCATTGTGGTCCCTGGTAAAGGTGGTTGGTCCCTTTGTGGCATGGAGCTTCCCTTCTACCTCTGACCAGTGACAGGTTCTCCAGCCGGCAGAACCGTCACTTTCGGTTGGACTGTACCCTGTGCTTCCCTCTTACTTCTGGTTAGACCCTCACACAGCCTGGCAGCCAGATGCCCTCGGGATAGACCCAACCTTTGGCTTAGCAGCCCTGGGGGGGTATGTCCACCCAGACAGCCGTCCAGGTGGCACAGAACACAGACCACCTGACCTCACCCAAATATATAGGTTCTCCCAGCAGGCCAAGGGATTCAAGAAAACCCCCGCCCATTGGCTGAGATACTTCATATACCCATAACCTGGCCTTGGGTTGCCCTTCTCAGATCTTGTACCACCAAGTTCCCGGCCACCTAGGTCTGATTGTAGACCCAGTTAAAGGTACTGGGCCTACCTGGAACGCTGTAGACTCAGGCTAAAGGTGCCCGAGACTTCTTGATCAACACACGCACCCATGGCCAGCAGGGCCAAAGGCGCGACTCCACCCCCAGGGGTCCCCCTGGAATTCTCCTCCCCCTAATGACGTCTGCCCCTTATGTACCCCCTCCCGGCATACACAGCAGGCAGACCACGCCCACCGCACGGCCTCTGGGAGAGGACACCCAATCACGCTACAATGCCACCTGTGGTTCAACCCGAGACCTGGGCAACAGCGCCAACCACAGGTCAAGGGGAACTATACATCCAGGCAGCACCACAGCAGAGCAGAGTCCAATTTAAAGAATCAGAAGGCCTGAGCCAAACTATGGCTCAGGCCACCCTCTAAATTTCAAGCATAGCGACCCCAAATTTGGGGGTCCGCTACATAGTAAATAAAACCTACTGATTAGTATATAAGCACTGAGATGTCAACTCAACTGTAGTTAAACAAAGCCATATCTTTGTTAGTCAATAAATCCATACCACATAGTGACATGGTCACACAGGTAGAAGTATGGTCCTGGTTTTAAATGGGAATTGTAATTTTTCTTAATTTCACCAAGCAGTGATGCATGACAAAATTATATACCAAATTCAGACAAAATAGCTGCTTTTGAAGCAAAATAAGGTTTATAAAAATCACCCAGTCAGTAATCACTCTTTATGCATTCATTAGTATCGGCATTGCTATTTTGGAAAGGAAGTAAAGATACTGTCAGAGCCTAAACCTAGCCCTAACTACATATTAAAACAAATATATGTTGTTAGCATAGGCTCAAACATATACTTCAACTAACACATTAAAAAAATAATTCACATGAAAGGGGTTGTAAAGTCAGTAGGTTTTTTGTCTTAATGCATTCTATATATTAAGATAAAAAAATGTTTGTGTGCAGCAGCCCTCCTTGTCCCCTCTAATACTTACCTGAGCCCCATCTCTGTTCCATGGGTGTCTCTGCAGTCTGGGACCCTCCCTCCGGACTGAGACACAGCAGAGGCGCCATTGATTGACAGCAGTGGGAGCCAAAGTCAGGTAGCCAATCAGGAGAGAGGGGGGCAGGGCCATACCACAGCTCCATATCTGAATGGACATACGGAGCTGCAGCTCAGCTCAAGTGCCCCCATAGCAAGCTGCTTGCTGTGGGGTCGCTCAACAGGAGGGAGGGCCAGGAGAACAGAAGAGGGACCAGAAAAGAGGAGGATCTAATCTAGGCTGATAAAGACAACAACTAATGCAGGTGTATACTTATTAAGCTTGGCCATAGATCTTGTCAACTGGGTTGGTGGAGTTAGCCAAAACTCAAAAGGTAGTTGTATAGACTAATGATGTTCATATACAAAGGCAGGCACAGGGGCCCTGCAGACCTGTGAATCCATCTTGGTGGGAACAGTTTGAAAACATACATAAAACAAGCAAAGTTCAGGAAATATATTGCTCATCTTTTCTTGAGTTTTGGACACTGAGAATTAGGGATTAGGTTGGGCACTGGGGGTAAATGCTTTTGAAAATATGGCATCTGGGATGCTGGTCCAAAACTGAGATTCTAATATCTCAAGAGGATTGTCCTTTTGCTTTTTCTGGAAGACCAACCAGTTATCCGCATATTGTTTTGTATATCCCCTCCCCTTCCTTCTCTCTGGTATCATTCCACAGTATTCTACCATGCTGTACACAGCTTTCCATGTGGCTTACAACATTAACCACTTAAGCCCCGGACCATTTGGTAGCTAAAGGACCAGAGGTGAACTCAGAATTTTGCACTGCGCTGTTTTAACTGTAAATTGTGCGGACATGCAATGTTGTACCCAAACGAAATTTGCGTCCTTTTCTTCCCACAAATAGAGCTTTCTTTTAATGGTATTTGATTGCCTCTGCGATTTTAATTTTTTGCGATATAAACGGAAAAAGACCGAAAATTTTGAAAAAAATATGATATTTTCTACTTTTTGTTATAAGAAAGATCAAATAAACTCAATTTTAGTCATACATTTAGGCCAAAATGTATTCAGCCACATGTCTTTAGTAAAAAAAATGTCAATAAGCGTATATTTATTGGTTTGCGCAAAAGTTATAGCGTCTACAAACTAGGGTACATTTTCTGGAATTTACACAGCTTTAAATTTATGACTGCCTATCTCATTTCTTGAGGTGCTAAAATGGCAGGGCAGTACAAAACCCCCCCAAATGACCCCATTTTAGAAATTAGACACCCCAAAGAAATTGCTGAGAAGCATGTTGAGCCCATTGAATATTTTTTTTTTGTCCCAAGTGATTGAATAATGACAAAAAAAATAAATAAAAAAATTACAAAAAGTTGTCACTAAATGATATATTGCTCACACATGCCATCGTTATATGTGGAATTGCACCCCAAAATACATTCTGCTGCTTCTCCTGAGTACGGGGATACCACATGTGTGGGACTTTTTAGGAGCCTAGCCACGTACGGGACCCCGGAAACCAAGCACCGCCTTCAGGATTTCTAAGGGCGCAAATTTTTGATTTCACTCCTCACTACCTATCACAGTTTTGAAGGCCATAAAATGCCAAAATAGCACAAAACCCCCCCCCAAATGACCCCATTTTGGAAAGTAGACACCCCAAGCTGTTTGCTGAGAGGCATGGTGAGTATTTTACAGCTCTCATTTGTTTTTGAAAATGAAGAAAGAACATTTTTTTTTTCTTTTTTTTTTTCAAGTTTCAAAACTTTGACAAAAAGCGAGATCTGCAAAATACTCACAATACCTCTCAGCAAATAGCTTGGGGTGTCTACTTTCCAAAATGGGGTCATTTAGGGGGGTTTTGTGCCATCTGGGCATTCCATGGCCTCTGAAACTGTGATAGGCAGTGAGAAGTGAAATCAAAAATTGACACCCTTAGAAAGCCTGAAGGCAGTGATTGGTTTTTGGGGTCCCGTACGCGGCTAGGCTCCCAAAAAGTCTCACACATGTGGTATCCCCGTACTCAGGAGAAGCAACAGAATGTATTTTGGGGTGTAATTCCACATATGCCCATGGCATGTGTGAGCAATATATCATTTAGTGACAACTTTGTGCAAAAGAAATAAATAAAAAAAATTATTTTTTCCGCAACTTGTGTCAACATATAAAATATTCCATGGACTCGACATGCCTCTCAGTATATAGCTTGGGGTGTCTACTTTCCAAAATGGGGTCATTTGGGGGGGTTTTGAACTGTTCTGGCATTTTATACACAACATTAGGAAGCTTACATCCACTCTTCTAACCACTTGAAGACAAAGCCCTTTTTGACACTTTTTGTTTATATGAAAACATATTTTTTTTTGCAAGAAAATTATGTTGAACCCCCAAACATTATATATATATTTTGAAAGCAAAGGCCCTACAGAATAAAATGGTGGGTGTTGCATTTTTTTTTTCTACACAGTATTTGCGCAGCGATTTTTCAAACGCATTTTTTGGGGAAAAAATACACTTTTTTTAATTTTAATGCACTAAAACACACTATATTGCCCAAATGTTTGATGAAATAAAAAAGATTATCTTAGGCCGAGTACATAGATACCAAACACGACATGCTTTAAAATTTCGCACAAACGCGCATTGGCGACAAACTACATACATTTTTAAAAGCCTTTAAAGGTTACGCCGTTAGATTTACAGAGGAGGTCTACTGCTAAAATTACTGCCCTCGATCTGACCTTCGCGGTGATACCTCACATGCATGGTGCAATTGCTGTTTACATATGATGCCAGACCGACGCTTGCGTTCGCCATTGGGCAAGAGCAGGGCAGGACAGGGGTGCTTTTTTTTTTTTTTTTTTTTTTTTTATTATTAATTTTGCTTTTTTATTTTATTTTTAAACTGTTGCTTCCATATTTTTTTTTTTATCACTTTTATTGTTATCTCAGGGAATGTAAATATCCCCTATGATAGCAATAGGTAATGACGGGTACTCTTTTTTGAAAAAACTGGGGTCTATTGGACCCTAGATCTTTCCTCTGCCCTCAAAGAATCTGACCACACCAAGATCGGTGTGATAAAATGCTTTCCCAATGGCGCTTTTTATATCCGGGGGGGGGACATTCCCTCCCACTGCTTGTAAAAGCAGTCCAGAGGCTAATTAGCCACTAGGATTGCTTTTACATGAAAGCCGGCCGCTGGCTGAAAAGAATGATACCAAGATGATACCTAAACCCGCAGGCATCATTCTGGTATAAACATTCAAAGTCCAGCAACATACCAGTACGTTGCTGGTCCTTGTTGGACATGTATTGTAATCTTTTTTTTCATGCAGCCTGTTGGCTGAACGAAAAAAAAAAAGGATTGATCGGTGGGTATGCCCACCATTAGAATACCGCCCTTCATCCACCCACTTCTAATGATGGGCATACATGCAACATTTATATATGCCGAAGCATGGGGGCATCTTCTTGCAAAAGTTATGCCGCGTACACATGGTCAGACTTTTCCACGGGCAAGCCTCCGTCGGAATTTCGACCGTATGTACGCGGCATTAGGAGCAAAATCGCTCCTCCGCCCCTGCTGCCCCAATGCTTCGGCATATATGCTTCTTTTTTTTTTTAACTGTGGTGGTGAAATCACCTCCTACAGCACTGGAGTCGCAGGGATCAGGCCTGTCTCTGCGAATGCTGCAGTTATGTGTGTTGTGTTTTGCAAGTGACAGTGATCGATCGATACTGCACTTGGGTGGCCTGGGCTGGACGGAGGGGCAAAACGCAGGTGCTAGCAGGTATCTGGGCTGATCCCGCTAACACTGCGTTTTTGGGAACCCTAAACTGCTGGGGACGCTAGTATAGATCTGATCAGATCAGATATTGAGCTGATCAGATACTATACCACTAAGGGGGGTGTATGCTTCACGCGTGGGTGTTAGCGCTACTGGCACTAACCTGACGCTGCCTGGGGTGTGACGCAGACCCTCTCTGACGCTAAAACCTAATTGATATCACCCGCCGGGCGATCAGGGGGTTAAACCTTTATTGGGTTATATTACGGCGGGTGCCCTGACACTATAAAAAGCAAACTAACTAACCAGCGTCACCCGTAACACTTATATGATGATCACTGGTGAAAGGGTTAACTAGGGGCAATTAGGGGGTTAAAACCTTTATTTGGTAATATATGGGGGTACCTGATGCTATATAAAAACCTGACGGCGAACCTAAAAAAAAAAAAAAATTACTGGCTACCGATCTGCATCACCGACGCTAAGACAGCGATCAGAAAAATGATCGCTTAGCGACAGTGGTGATAGGGGGTGAAAGGGTTACCTGGGGGGCGATCAAGGGGGTTAAACCTTTATTAGGGGGGTTAGGGGGCTACACTGGACCTAAAACTAAATGTAGTGACACTTTTACAGTCACAAATGTCACTGATTGCAGTGATCACTAAATAAATGGTCACTGCAATCAGTGACACTGTGACTGGGGGCTGGGGGGTGATCTGGGGGTGTCTGGGGGGGCCTGGGGGGGCGATTTATGTGCCTATGTGTCCTGGTGTCAGTGTAGTGTTGTGTGCACTAACCTGCATCTTCTCCTGTACGGCGCTCGGTATATGTGAGCGCCGCAGGAGAGATGACATCACTTCCTCCTGCCTGGCAGGCAGGGGAAGCTCTCTCATTCGCCGGGAGCGATCGAGAGGGGGTGGCCGGAATCGAACGGCCGTCCCCTCATGCCGGATCGCTCCCGAAGGTAAAACGACCAGCCACTGTAAAGAAGGGGGGTCCGATCGGACCCCCCAACTATACAAAGGCAATCACGTATATGTACGTGATTCTGCCTGTCGGTGCCATTCTGCCGACGTATATTTACAGTGGGCGGTCGTTAAGTGGTTAATGGTTTTCTACCTATGAATATCCTTCAATAAATGGAACATTTGAAAGGCTTCATCATCTGTCTCCTCAACATGAGTTTATTGATCAAGTTAAACTGTCTGAATTGATGCAAGAGATAAATAGATCACCAGGTCATGTAAGCCCTATATGAAGCTGGAGATAAGCTTATGGCCTTGTAGTTGAGTCAGAACACTGTGTCTTAGAATAAGAGGGAGATGAAGCAACCATTAATCTACATGTTATATCCCACCCCCATTGTGTTTAGCTGGTTAGTGGGTATGGAGGAGGGGGGAAGGAGTGGGCTGTCACTTACCACTGTGTGTACACCCACATGTATGACTCTATGGTCAGATGTGATAGGAAGGAAATTGACACGTACCTTGGAGGTGAGCCTGACATGCAGAGGGAGACCTCTCGTACAGCCCTGGTTCCCAGGTCACTGGAGTTGGGACAGTGGCAGAAGGAGCACAGTGAGGTATGAGTGCCTGTTAGGTTCTCCTGGACTAGATGAGAAGCCCGCTATGGACAGCTGAAGTTGCAGGTCAGGTGATGCAGGCCAGCGGGTGCCGGTAGCTGGGGATGCGGCTGGAAGGTGCAGATCAGCTGATGCAGGTAGCCACGGATACAAGCAGCAGGCAGGAGAAAGGTCAGACGAGCCAGGTCATGCACAGCGGATCAGATACAGGCAGAAGCGTCAGGCAGCAGAGGGTCAAGTTCAGGCTGGATCAGGCAACAGAGGATCAGGCAGACAGATGAGCAGGACTGGAGATAGCAGCAAGGTCAGGAAGCCGGGTCAGAGTAACAGCAGGTGCAAGATCAGGTCACTGGATAACTGCAGATCAGACAGCAAGAGTCTGGACAGGAGAAGCCCCTTTTAAAGGCCACTGGGCGCCAAGGCAGCGTCACCGTGCGCGCACGAATGGCGCATGCGCAATGGAAAGCTTCTGTTTACACTTGGAAGCCTACTAGCGGGGATGTGCCTGAGCCTTGTTGTGGGTACCAGAGGCATACGTCCATGACAGAAATGCTCAGCATAGAAACTCACGAAAACTGAGCATGTGCAGAGTCGCCACTACAGCTGCAAAATCACTAGCTGAATTGGGGACATAAAGAGAAGGTAAAGATAGAGAACAGCAGGATCAATCAGGTTTGCTGTAGAATACAGAAAACAAATCTCATAGTGACTGAGTGAGTAAACCCACATCATAAAAAAACTATCAATAAACGGTGTATTATGTGCTGTTCATAGTGACACTTTAAGAAGCAATTATTCCAGATGGCAGTAACAGTCAGTAGGAAGATAATATAAGTTGACAAAAAATGTATTATTCTGTTCAGCTAATAATGTGATACAGGTGACTCTGCCAGATAGCATAAAAGTTTCCCGACATCCAGTATAGCTAAACAAAAGAGTTTATTCTTTTGATTGGTCAACAATGGAGCAGCTGGAGTCATTCTTGTGTTCTGCCCTTCTGTAAGCTGGTTTGTCTTTACACCTTGTAAGACCACTTTCACACTGAGGCGCTTTTCAGGCGCTTTCACGCTAAAAACAGAGCCTAAAAAGCTCACGAAAACTTATTTCCATTAAAATGAATAAACGCTTTCACACTGGGGCTATGTGCTGGCAGGGCTGTGAAAAACTCCCCTCTCTATTGAAATGAATGGAAAGCTCTTCAAAAGCGCCTGAAAAGCGCTTCAAAAGCGCTCAGTGTTTTTACTGGCAGTTTAGAAGCGCCTCAGTGTGAAAGTGGCCTAAGATATCTGGGTGGTTATACTCAAGTGGTGTATGCCATTTCAGGAACACGTTTCAATCCAGACTGCATTTTAAAAAGGCATGGCAGCCCACTTTTATTTAAAGGAAACAAAGTTCAAAGAAAATAACAGCAATTTCTCTTGCAGGGGGGTTCAACCATTACAGTATTGTTCAAACATCCAGCCTCCTGGTTTACTCACTTGCAGCACCGCTGCTTCAGACCTTACGCCTAGGCCTCTGGGTTGCTCCTCAGAGCGTATGCTCATGCTGCCAGCTGCAGCCTCCCTCTCCTAGGGAACATGGGTGTCCTCCTGACACTCATACACAGACATTGTGTCTGTAAGGTGGAGTCCTCCTGACTCCTCGGCCAGACTTCCTGTCTGCCTGGGTGGAGCGGTCTCCAAGTGGGAGCTCTGAGCTCAAAGCCCTGGTTCACACTGGTGGGTTTTGAAATGCGATTTGACATGTCAAAACGGCGGCATTTGCCGGCAATGACACCGTTCTAATCGGTGCGGCGCTGCACCGATTTCAAAAAGTAGTTTCTGTACTACCCGTGATTTACATTGACCTCTGTGCAGAAACCTGCACAGATGTCTTTGTAATCGCGGCTGAAATCGGGACTGCCAGCGGGAGTGAATTTGTGCGAGTTCAGCTGAACTCGCACGGCTTCACTCCCGCAGCCCAGTGTGAACCTGGGCTCATCCTGGGTATAATATAAACCCAGCCCATAGGTGTGCAATCAGCATGCCTGTCTTTGTAAAAAACCAGGCTGAAATAGCTAATATACAAAGTGACACAGGGTCGCCTCTCCACAACCTGTAGAAATTCCTTAGATAATCCAACAAATGTTCCGCAAATGACAATTTTCAAAAAGTATTATCTAAAAAGGTGGCGATTTAACAATTCGTTTCGCACAGTAAGCAAAAAAAATTAAAAGGACAAGGGTGAAAAAACATTTATAGATTAGAAATTAGTTTGTTCCCACTAGATTCAACAGATGTGTTTAACTAGTCCTATGGGCATGCACTTGTCAAAATTGTTCTGGAAGTACTAGTAGAATGTTCCTTCTACAAAAATTGAGACATTGATATGGTACCCAATGGTCCAATGAGCGATTTTTATATTTTCTCATCCTAACATTCTAATGAAAGTCTACAGGCCCATGGCAACCCCTCAGACACCTTCTGCTAACGTTTTCTCTATGCTCCCCAGTACGGTTACTACTTCCCCATTAGTAGCACAATGGGGTCAGCACCCTGCAACCACTTGCAAGACCCCAGCATTTAAACCAAAAAATAAACAACTATTTTTTTTCTACCCATACAACTCTGCTACTATCCACCGCTGCCTCAACCATTATTCAGCCAGTTCCTGATTCCATAATGCTTGCCAATGTGGTGCAGTCCACCTCAATGCCTGTGCATGAGGTTCAGTCTGCCTCAATGCCTGTGCATGAGGTTCAGTCTGTCTCAATGCCTGTGCATGAGGTTCAGTCTGCCTCAATGCCTGTGCATGAGGTTCAGTCCGCCTCAATGCCTGTGCATGAGGTTCAGTCTGTCTCAATGCCTGTGCATGAGGTTCAGTCTGCCTCAATGCCTGTGCATGAGGTTCAGTCTGCCTCAATGCCTGTGCATGAGGTTCAGTCTGCCTCAATGCCTGTGCATGAGGTTCAGTCTGTCTCAATGCCTGTGCATGAGGTTCAGTCTGCCTCAATGCCTGTGCATGAGGTTCAGTCTGCCTCAATGCCTGTGCATGAGGTTCAGTCTGCCTCAATGCCTGTGCATGAGGTTCAGTCTGTCTCAATGCCTGTGCATGAGGTTCAGTCTGCCTCATTGCCTGTGCATGAGGTTCAGTCCGCCTCAATGCCTGCGCATGAGGTTCAGTCCGTCTCAATGCCTGTGCATGAGGTTCAGTCCGTCTCATTGCCTGTGCATGAGGTTCAGTCTGTCTCATTGCCTGTGCATGAGGTTCAGTCTGCCTCAATGCCTGTGCATGAGGTTCAGTCTGTCTCAATGCCTGTGCATGAGGTTCAGTCTGTCTCAATGCCTGTGCATGAGGTTCAGTCTGTCTCAATGCCTGTGCATGAGGTTCAGTCCGCCTCAATGCCTGTGCATGAGGTTCAGTCTGCCTCAATGCCTGTGCATGAGGTTCAGTCTGTCTCAATGCCTGTGCATGAGGTTCAGTCTGCCTCAATGCCTGTGCATGAGGTTCAGTCTGCCTCAATGCCTGTGCATGAGGTTCAGTCTGCCTCAATGCCTGTGCATGAGGTTCAGTCTGTCTCAATGCCTGTGCATGAGGTTCAGTCTGCCTCATTGCCTGTGCATGAGGTTCAGTCCGCCTCAATGCCTGCGCATGAGGTTCAGTCCGTCTCAATGCCTGTGCATGAGGTTCAGTCCGTCTCATTGCCTGTGCATGAGGTTCAGTCTGTCTCATTGCCTGTGCATGAGGTTCAGTCTGCCTCAATGCCTGTGCATGAGGTTCAGTCTGTCTCAATGCCTGTGCATGAGGTTCAGTCTGTCTCAATGCCTGTGCATGAGGTTCAGTCTGTCTCAATGCCTGTGCATGAGGTTCAGTCTGTCTCAATGCCTGTGCATGAGGTTCAGTCTGTCTCAATGCCTGTGCATGAGGTTCAGTCTGTCTCAATGCCTGTGCATGAGGTTCAGTCTGTCTCAATGCCTGTGCATGAGGTTCAGTCTGTCTCAATGCCTGTGCATGAGGTTCAGTCTGTCTCAATGCCTGTGCATGAGGTTCAGTCTGTCTCAATGCCTGTGCATGAGGTTCAGTCTGTCTCAATGCCTGTGCATGAGGTTCAGTCTGTCTCAAAGCCTGTGCATGGGGTTCAGTCTGTCTCAATGCCTGTGCATGGGGTTCAGTCTGTCTCAATGCCTGTGCATGGGGTTCAGTCTGTCTCAATGCCTGTGCATGGGGTTCAGTCTGTCTCAATGCCTGTGCATGGGGTTCAGTCTGTCTCAATGCCTGTGCATGGGGTTCAGTCTGTCTCAATGCCTGTGCATGGGGTTCAGTCTGTCTCAATGCCTGTGCATGGGGTTCAGTCTGTCTCATTGCCTGTGCATGAGGTTCAGTCCGCCTCAATGCCTGCGCATGAGGTTCAGTCCGTCTCAATGCCTGTGCATGAGGTTCAGTCCGTCTCATTGCCTGTGCATGAGGTTCAGTCTGTCTCATTGCCTGTGCATGAGGTTCAGTCTGCCTCAATGCCTGTGCATGAGGTTCAGTCTGTCTCAATGCCTGTGCATGAGGTTCAGTCTGTCTCAATGCCTGTGCATGAGGTTCAGTCTGTCTCAATGCCTGTGCATGAGGTTCAGTCTGTCTCAATGCCTGTGCATGAGGTTCAGTCTGTCTCAATGCCTGTGCATGAGGTTCAGTCTGTCTCAATGCCTGTGCATGAGGTTCAGTCTGTCTCAATGCCTGTGCATGAGGTTCAGTCTGTCTCAATGCCTGTGCATGAGGTTCAGTCTGTCTCAATGCCTGTGCATGAGGTTCAGTCTGTCTCAATGCCTGTGCATGAGGTTCAGTCTGTCTCAATGCCTGTGCATGAGGTTCAGTCTGTCTCAATGCCTGTGCATGAGGTTCAGTCTGTCTCAATGCCTGTGCATGAGGTTCAGTCTGTCTCAATGCCTGTGCATGAGGTTCAGTCTGTCTCAAAGCCTGTGCATGGGGTTCAGTCTGTCTCAATGCCTGTGCATGGGGTTCAGTCTGTCTCAATGCCTGTGCATGGGGTTCAGTCTGTCTCAATGCCTGTGCATGGGGTTCAGTCTGTCTCAATGCCTGTGCATGGGGTTCAGTCTGCCTCAATGCCTGTGCATAGGGTTCAGTCTGTCTCAATGCCTGTGCATGAGGTTCAGTCTGTCTCAATGCCTGTGCATGGGGTTCAGTCTGTCTCAATGCCTGTGCATAGGGTTCAGTCTGTCTCAATGCCTGTGCATGAGGTTCAGTCTGTCTCAATGCCTGTGCATGGGGTTCAGTCTGTCTCAATGCCTGTGCATGGGGTTCAGTCTGTCTCAATGCCTGTGCATGGGGTTCAGTCTGCTTCAATACCTACTGATGGTGATCTGCTGCCAAGCCTACCTCTGGTGGTTTGCTGTCTGCTGACAAGCCAGCTTTTGGTGGTCCATTCTCTGCTGCCAAGCTGACTGCTGTTGATCCACTGTTAACAGATCATCACAGGCCAACTTGACAGCAGTTAGCATAGTTCGGTTGGACAGAAGCCTGGGAACAAGCACTGACCAACTTGACAGCCGATTCTGGGGCTGCTGCTCAGCCGGACTATTCGGATTGCTGGGCCGCTGCCCAGCTGGACTCTGTTGACGGGATTCCCAGTCAACTTCTGGACCCCAGCGGAAGGGCATGGCGGAGCGTCTGGAGGCCTCTCATTAAGAGGAATAGAATAGGAATCATATAGAGGAATTCTCAGGACCTGGTTTGCTGCCAGATACTGTATGCCATTTATCCTGCTCCTGATCTTGCTCCTGTTCAGCATCTTATATGCTGCTGCCTCTTGTCTGCTCCCCTTGTTCGTGATCCCAGTCTTGGTTCCCCCTTCCCATCTGCTCCCTGAACCCCCATTTTTTCCCCTTCTTGTATACAGCACATTGTATCATAGTTAGTTTTTTTGTTTTGTTCCTTTTCTTCAGTTACTTCCTGGTTTCTGGCCTAGGCCAAAATTTTGTCATACATCCCAGGAGTCTTCATTGGCATTTTTTTTATTTCATATGGAGAAGGGGTTTTTCCAGCTAAGAACACCCGCCTGCCTACATGCTTGAGCTAAGTGCAGATGGATTCTAAAGCCTCATACACACGATCGGACTTCCAACCAACTTTTCCATCTATTTCTGTCCGAAGGGCGTTGGCCATGAACTTGGTATGCCTACACACGGCAGGACTTTTTCAGCCAACAAACACGAACGTAGTGACGTAATTGACGTACTACGTGTTTTTTCTGCTCTTTAGTGCCACCCTTTGGGCAACTTCTGCTATTGCTGGTTGATCTTTAGCATTGGTTCTGAGCATGCGTGTTTGTACTTTGGACTTAAGTCCGATGGACTTGTGTACACACGATCCGATTTTGCACCATCGGACTTTTGTTGCCGGAAAATTTGTTTGTTTGCACAGCGAACACTTGTCTGATGAAAACCGAAAAAGTTTGTCCGATGGAGCGTACACACGGTTGGATTTTCCGCAAAAACAGGTCCGTCTGAGGTTTGTTGTCAAAAAGTCCGATCATGTGTATGGGCCTTTAGATGTAAATGCTACATGAATCATCTGCCCTTACTCAAAATAGTTGGTTCTAGAAATGCTAGGGGGGCTCAAAGTTATTTCTCAACAAAATAAAGTGTAGCAACCTCACCCCTCTCACCCCTTCTCATTCATGGCTTGCCTGTCTCGTCTAGGGGTTAACACTGGGGGGAGGGATGAGATACACCACGGCCCATGTCCTCCAATGTGTAGAGGTGAAGGCCAAAACTATCGGGTTTTGTGTATGAGTCAAATCCTCTCCTTGGATTGACTCCACTTTGCTCCTAGTAACCAGAGTTCCACACACTGAAAAGGTCCAACTCGTATTTATTCTTCTCAATAAATAGTCATACAGCACAGACAGGTTGAGACCTATGCAACACTTCAGTCTTTGTGGGGAGTAGGCCAAGGCACAATTCTTCTAGATAGAGCTAACCACTGTGGTGTCACCAGTGGCGAATAGTCACTGCCACTGACTATATAGAACAGAACATGGATTACCTTCGCTATCGTAGCCCCTATCAGAGGGAAGACATCCGTCCAAGACAGTTACCGGAGGCCTCTCCGTCACCAGCAATGCTGCGCTGGACTCTCCGGAGAAGTTCCGCTCACCGACCTCCTCGTCTCAGACACGGGCACCCAAGGAGTTAGGGCCCCCTCGGATTCCTCCACCCTCGCGGAACTCAGTCGAAGGTACTGAGCTCCAGGCTTCCGCCATAGTACCTCAACCCCAGGCTAAAGGTGCCTGAGATGGACTCCATCTCCCGCTCCGGCCAGGTCAAGGGCACCCGGGCCCGGAACTCCAGCACCCAGGCTGAAGGTGCCTGGGCGCGGCTGCGTCCTCTGACTCTGAACCCCAAGGTCAGGGCATCCGCCCCTTTTATCTCCTCTCCCTTTGCGTCACAGCGGGTTCCCCGCCCCGCTGTACCAGCGCCAGGAAAGGACAAAAAAAAAAGGGAAGCAGTCTTGTGGTGAGTGTTCAGCTCCAGCCCAGGGCGACAGCGCCACCTGCAGGCCGCAGGGAACCTCACACCACCAGAGTCCTCCAAGAACCATAAAAGGGTCTCAGATTCCCTAACAATCAATGCATCTGGGTTACACTACCACCCAGATGCTTCCCCTAAATTCAAACACCCGCTACAAAAGCATGGGCAAGTTTACTCTGGATATTAAAAATGAATTAACAAACATTCGTTTGTGGTGCCCAGATACAATGTAGTTCGGCTTTAAACCCATGCAACCTTCACCAGGTACTGAGGCGATTTGACAATGTGTTTTATAGCCACAACGTAGTAGTAGCAAAATATGAAAAGTTACAGGAAGCAGCTTATTTTAGCTCACCTTTCTTATAGTAGAGGTCAGAAAGTTGCTACCACATCCTCATCTGCCTAGTACAGCAAAAAAGAAACTGGCCTTCAAATGAGAAGAAGCAGATTCATAGTCCACAGTAACAGCTGGTAATGGAAGATCAGGATCACCTTTGTGTTTTATGGTGAATTGTGCAAATTGTTTATATGGTATTGCTCCCAGGGAAAAATAATAAAATCTTGCTTACCAACTGAACTTGCAATTGTTATAAAAGTAACAGATGGTGACTCTATGGGAAATCTAGAATAGAGAAAGCAGACGTACCCTGTTGGCAGGGCCGCTGTTAGGAATCATGGGGCCCCGTACAGCCTACCTGACGAGAGGGGGAGAAACCTGGGTGAGAGACACAGAGGGCATTGTTCTCCACCGATCCTCCTGCTGTCCGGGCCCCTATGTGTGCGGGGGCCCCCTACAGGAGGGCTGGTGGTCCCCCCCTATCAGCAGCCCTGCCTGTTGGTGAAAGGGAACCTGTGGCTATGTTATAGCTGACCATACACCACTAGAATTTTGTTCACAAGTTTTCATTTTTGAAATGTTAATTTTAATTACTAAATGGTTAGTGGGGTCATGGTGACGTGTTCAATCATACAGCAATGATGAGAAAATGTGAAGAATAGTGGTCAGTTTTTTCTTGAACAAACAATTCTAAAAGTGAATGTGGTTTTGTTTGGGAAATTCCATTCATTCAAAAATCAAATGTTAAAAGCAAAATAAATAAATTTAAGCACTTTTGATTGACTTTTGTCAAGTCTCGGATGGCATTTTCAAACAAGATTTATTTTGCGTGAACATTTGAACACAAAATAGACCAGTGTATGGCCAGCTTATGGATGGTTGAGTATTTAAATCTTCTTAATGTAGCAGACCCCCCATAATTGGGGTTGCTATGCCTAAATTTAAGGGGTAGCCTGAGCAGATAGTTAGACTCAGGCTGTTTGAATTCTTTAAATTGGTTTCTGCTTTGTTGTGATGTTGCCTGGCAGTATAGTTCCCTTTGACCTGTAGGTGGCGCTGTCCCCCAGGTCTCAGGTTGAACCACAGGTAACATTAGGTCCGGAGTTCGGAGGCGATCCAGAGGACCCCCTTGGATCGAGGCGCGTACCCCACCTTCGGTGGCCCTCATGGCCAGGGGAACGTGTGTGTGTATTCGGCCCCGGGCACCTTTGGCCCGAGGCTACATCGTTCCAGGTAGGCCCAGCAACTTTAGCTGAGGCCTACACCAGAAAAGGAGTCCCAGGGTGCCCAAGTGAGGGTGACCCACTCTGAAGGAGAGGAACCCAGGGGAGGACCTGTCTGCAGGGATCGGTGAGGGAAGTCACTGTCTCCGGAGAGACCTGGTTGCCTATCAGAGGGAAAAATTACATAAGCCGCCAAAAGCCTTGTAACGTGCCCACTGGCACCTAAGGTCTCAAGTGTTACAAGTGCTGGGAAGTTCGAGATTCAGAAGTTCATATCCTGACCGTATCCTTAGGAGATTTAAAGTGAATGTTCCGTGTTCCACACCGGCTGCTAGGACCGTGAGAGGGGACTATCCGGGTCAGCAAAGCCCACTCAGGACTGAGTGGAGATAATTGACATTTAAGTGCAGCGTGCCTGAACCTACCTCCCTGTTAAATTCTCTATCTCCAAACTTTCCTATCAAGTTTCTACGCAAGAAAAATAAACCTCTCTTTATTGGGTTTAATTCTGTTTGGACAATGGCCTTATTGAATACAAAGGGAGAATAGACTTTACCCTACATTCTAGGGGAGAGAACCAACGGAAGGAGGTAACGCGCTGCAGGACCCAAAAACAGATAACACCGCTCACCCTCTTCTATCAGGGGGATATTGGGCTTGTGGCATGGTGTGTCCCATTCTGCTTGTGGTGGTAAGCAGGGTAAAGGATCTGTGCGCTACATTAATAATCTGTAAATATTTTGGAAGCCACACTGTAGGAAATGTACTAACGTAAGCAACAAGAACTTCAATAATGTAGTTGCTGAAACAGTTGCTCTTCGGCCTAATCCAAAAATAATGAACCCCCCCCCCCCCCCCTTAAAATCGAAGTTTGTTATTTTAGAAATAAATAAACAGGCTATACTTACCTGCTCTATGCAATAGAATTGTACAGAGTGACCCCGATCCTTTTTTTCTGGGGTGCTCCTGGCTCCTCCTCTTCTGTGTGCCCCCATAGCGAGCTGCTTCTTATGGATGCGCACCTGTGGGCTCATTCCCAAGCTGGGCTGTGTGTATCTATAGACATGCACAGCATGGTTTGACCCTGCTCCCTCCTCACAGGATTTGGTTGACAATGGCAGGATCCAGTGGCCCCCACTGCTCTCTGAGTCCTATGAGGAGAGGAAGAGAGAGACCAGCTCTGCTGCACTCAGGCACAGAGCTGGATTGAGATAGGACTCAGGGAAGTATAGGGAGTCTCTTAATGAAGGGGAAAAAGCACAAAAGCTGGCCTGAAATTGAACATTAAAAAAACTAAGACTATGGCAACCGTTCCCATCGCTAATTGGCAAATAGAGGGAGAAAAAATGGCAGCAGTGACAGATTGGACGTCCTCCCGTGATCATGCTGCCTACGTGCCCCCTGCGGTGTCTTTTTACCCCGATCTGTGATCAGCTGTGTCCAGAATCACAGCTGATCACAGTGTCAACAGGATTTGCTGGTTATCAGCAGTCCTCACCTCCCGCTAACAACATATGAGACAGCCGATAATCGACAAATCCACACTGGGGACATCTGCACTGATTATCAGTGTCCTGATGACCAGTGCAGCCCCAACAGTGTCCACAAGTGCTGCCAATCTGTGCCCATCAGTGCTGCCAATCAGTGCCCATCAGTGGTGCCTGTCAGTGCAGCCTCATAAGTGCCACATTAGTGCAGCTCCATCAGTGCATTTGTATTCAGCCCCCTTTACTCTGATACCCCTAACTAAAATCTAGTGTAACCAATTGCCTTCAGAAGTTACCTAATTAGTTAATAGAGTCCACCTGTGTGTTATTGAATCTCAATATAAATACAGCTGTTCTGTGAAGCCCTCAGGAGGTTTGTTAGAGAACCTTAGTGAACAAACAGCATCATGAAGGCCAAGGAACACACCAGACAGGTCAGGGATAAAGTTGTGGAGAAGTTTAAAGCAAGGTTAGGTTATACAAAAAATATCCCAAGCTTTGCACATCTCACGGCGCACAGTTCAATCCATCATCCGAAAATTCAAAGAGTATGGCACAACTGCAAACCTACCAAGACATGGCTGTCGACCTAAACTGACAGGTCGGGCAATGAGAGTATTATTCAGAGAAGCAGCCAAGAGACCCATGGTAAATCTGGAGGAGCTGCAGAGATCCACAGCTCATGTGGGAGAATCTGTCCACAGGACAATTAGTCCTGCACTCCACAAATCTGGCCTTTATGGAAGAGTGGCAAAAAAGAAAGCTTTTGTTGAAAGAAAGCCATAAGAAGTCTGGCTTGCAGTTTGTGAGAAGCTGTGTGGGGGACACAGAAAACATGTGGAAGAAGGTACTCTGATCAGATGAGACAAAATTTTACTTTTTAGCCTAAAAGTTTTCGCCACACATAGCGTTTTGCTAACACTGCACACCACCCTGAACACATCATCTCCACCGTGAAACATGGTGGTGGCAACATCATGTTGCGAACATACTTTGATTCAACAGGGACAGGGACGCTGGTTAGAGTTGATGGGAAGATGGATACAAGGCAGTCTTAGAAGAAAACCTGTTAGGCCTCGTACACACGACCGAGTTTCTCGGCAAGAACCAGCAAGAAACTTGCTGGCAGAGATGTCTTGCCGAGAAATTCGTTCGTGTGTATGGTTTCTTGTCAAGAAAACCGACAAGTAATCTCGACGAGAAAATAGAGAACCTGCTCTCTATTTTCTTTCTCGTACATCACGGGACACAGAGCGACATAGTCATTACTAATGGGTTATATAGATACCTTCAGGTGCTGGCACTGGCAACTTCCAAAACCGGAAGTACCCTCCCCTATATAAGCCCCTCCCATCCGGGAGCACCTCAGTTTTTTGCCAGTGTCTAAGGTGTTGGCCAAGAAGTAACATGTGTTTTTCACTGAGCTTGCGTACAGGTTCTTTTGGGCCTCAGTAAGCTATTCCGGATCCGACCAAAAAAGCTTCATAGCTAAACGGTCGGTACCCGGGCCTTGCAAGAGAAGAGCAAGGTTTTGCCTGTAATGCCTCTCTTAGGAGGGCTGGACCCTGGGATCCAGAGCTCTGGTCATACCCACGACCAAGATGTTTTCTGTGCAGGGTGCTATACAGGTCCAGGGGAGTGGAATCCTTGGGAACCCGGTCCCTGAAGGTTTAATTACAATGCCTGCCGTGATAGGTGAAGTTTGAGCTTCTGTGGACCAAACAGAGTCCTGCGGCGAGGAAAAGGTAAGTGGGGACCCTCGGGAACTTGGTTCTATTGAGGGACCCCCAAGCCTATTTTGTCTTTCTGCCTGTTACCTAAGGTATTCCCGCTAATATTCTGTGTATGCCTGTTACTACTGAGAAAATGTAAAAATTTTAATAGTAGGCAAGAAAAAAAAAAAAAAACGTGCAAGACCGCGGTACCTGTGTTAGACACTAGAGGCCGCTATGGTTCTTTTTCTTGTAATGTGGATTTTTTTCTTCCAAAATCAAATCCAGGCAGTTGGTAAGTTCTCTGCTGGGAAGCTGTCTCCTCTGCCCTGTTGCTGCGCTCATCCATCCCCGGGCCCTGCGGCAGGGACCCTGGCTCCCATCTAGCTCCTGATTTTTTTCAAAAAAGGCGCCGAAGGCGCACGTGCCCGCGCGTGCACGCGCCTCTATATATAGAGGCGATCTGGAAAAAGGGGCGGAGCGGGTGGATGACGCTCGGTGTGCGCCGCGGCGCTACTGCGCATGTGCGGGCGTCCAGCGTGTTTTAAAGCACAATCATAGCTGGCTATTGAAGTGCACAGACAGAGCTAGCAACAGTATAAAGGCACACAGAGGCGGTTGATGCAGGCATCCCCTAGAAAGGCACTTTAGTAGACACCAACTGTTATATAGCAGCAATTGTGCTAGACTATTCTCAGTAAAAGTGGTGTATTACGGCTGGAATACCTCAGCTTTAGGCTTAGGAATATGCCGTCCAGAAGCTCCGGAACTGAATCTTCCAGGAAGCGAAGGGGGTCTCATCGGGCTCTGAGGATCTTGGGCATGCTTCTGCTGCACCAGTCTCCCCTGAAGTTCAGAGGTAAGTGACCGTAGAGACCCCGCAGGGGTACTTGGTACTGTGGCTGTCCTCAGTTCACCTGCTTCTGTGTATGTAACAGAGGAGGTTTTTTCCTCAGCTCTGGGAGGATTAGAGAGAGATTGTCAACATTGATCGCTGCCTCCCTGTCAGGGAAAGCACGTCCGATCTCCGTCTCCTCCTTCAGAGTGCCTGTTAGCAGAGCAACAGTCCCATACAGGGATCGACCTGCCTGAAGGGGATCAGGATAAGGTTGATTCTGTTATAGAGGAATCAACAGTGGGGGAACCTTTTCTCAGCATCTCAAGCTGAAAGATTATGGGTTCAGTCTCTGACTAACATGGTCCGATCAGCATTTAAAAATGCACCTTGCGGAACCATCAACCACTACTGTATCCTCGTTGGGGTCGCTAGAAGCCCCCAGACTGTCTGTTCTTTTCCACTTCACCCTTTACTGAAAGGGCTCATTTACCAGGATTGGGAACATCCTGAGAAAATATTTATTCCCCCCAAGAGATTTCCGGTGGTCTATCCCATGGAGGATAAGTTCATCAAAAAATGGAAGGTCCCTACAGTGGACGCAGCCATCTCCTGTATGTATAAATCACTGACATGTCCAGTGGATAATGTCCAAATGTTCAAGAACCCAATAGATAAAAGATTGGAGTCCTTATGAAAGTCTGCTTCTTTCTACAGCAAGCTTGGTGACACAACCAGCAGTGGGGTCTGCTAAGCAGTGAAGGATCAGTTGAAACAGGTCTTGAGGGACTTGACAGATCAGCAGGCCCTTGCCCTAGCTGATCTACCTAGAGCCTTAGGCTTTGCGGTTGACGCCATAAAGGATTCAATCCATCATGCCTCCCGCCTTACGCTGTCTGTAGTACATATGCGTAGGCTTCTATGGCTCAAAAACTGGTCTGCTGAAGCTCCCTGTAAAGAATGGCTGGTTAGCGTCCCATTTCATGGTGAACGCTTATTCAGGGAAGACCTGGACAAATATATCCAGAAAATTTCCAGCGGTAAAAATACACTCTTGCCGGTTAAAAACAGAGTTAGAGGTCCCTCTTTAGGAGGCCTGCTTCTCCAGTCCCTGGGGCATCGGCTGTGTAACAGTTCCGACGGCCTCCTCGGTCAATTCCCGGGGGTAAAAAACAGAGACAATCGCAGGGTAATGAGAAACCCTGGGTCAGAGGAGGTACAAAACCTCCCCCAAAGTTAAATTCATTGAAGGGTTGCCCCCACTCAGTCGGGTGGGGGGAGGACTCCAGTTGTTCGCAAGAGACCTGGCGGGACACGATCAAAACAGATAGGTGCTCTCCGAAGTATGTTTGGGATACAGATTGGAGTTAAAAGACTCTCCTTCCCATTTTTGAGGTCAAACGTGCCAAGGGATCCCCGGAAGAGAGAGTCCCTCCTGTTGGCACTAGAACAACTATTGCTCCAAGGAGTAATTATGGAGGTTCCCCTGGAAGAATGGGGGTTCGGGTTTTACTCAAACCTCTTTACAGTCCCGAAGCAAACGGGGACGGGAGGCCCATATTAATTCTAAAAGGGCTAAACAAATTCCTGTATATCAGGACTTTCCGATGGAGTCGATCCGATCGGTGGCCACTGCCCTACAAGGGGAGGATTGGTTAGCCGCGATCGACATCAAAGATGCTTATTTGCACATTCCCATCTTTCCAGTCCACCAAAAATTTCTACGCTTTGCAGTAGAAGGGCGCCATTTTCAGTTCAGAGCCTTACCCTTCGGTCTGGCCACAGCACCACGAGTGTTTACAAAAATTCTGGCCCTTTATTGGCCAATCTAAGAACACAAGGTGTAATGATAATGGCATATCTAGATGACTTGTTGCTGATAGACCACTCAGTGAAAAAACTAGATGTCACGTACCTGACGGTGACGAGCCCGGTTAGCAGAGGGAGGCCTCCCTTACGGCTCCCACCGGCGGCCCCTGGTGATATAACAGGAAGCACGGAGGTGGAAGGGGTACGAGTGCCTGGCAGGATCAAGAACTACCGCAGGTGATCAGGAACCAGCAGGTGAGGAGGCAGGAACCAGGAACTACAGCAGGTGAGTGGACAGGAACCAGGAACTACAGCAGGTGAGTAGACAGGAACCAGGAACTCAGAAGATGACCCAGACCGGGAGGCACAACAGGTAGACTGGAACCACTGGGCAGCAGCAGATGAACAGGAACCAGCAGATGAGCAGACAGGAACCAGCAGATGAGCAGACAGGAACCAGGAACTCAGCAGATGACCCGGACCGGGAGGCACAGCAGGTAGACTGGAACCACTGGGCAGCAGCAGGTGAACAGGAACCAGCAGATGAGCAGACAGGAACCAGCAGATGAGCAGACAGGAACCAGCAGATGAGCAGACAGGAACCAGGAACTCAGCAGATGACCCGGACCGGGAGGCACAGCAGGTAAACTGGAACCACTAGGCAGCAGCAGGTGAACAAGAGCCAAGGTCAGGCAGGATCGTCAGACAAGCCGGGGTCGGGTAAACTGGCAGGCAGCGAGGCACAAAAGGATCAGGCAATACCGAAGTCAGAAAACAGGCCGATGGTCAGGTACAGGCAGATAGCAGGAGGGTCACAGGAAGCCGGGTCAGATACAGGTAAACAGGGCAGATCAGGTCACTTGGGATAAACGCTGTAGAGCAGACAGCAGGGACTGTCTGCAAGTGAGGAGTTTAAATAGCCCTTCGGGCGTCACCTGCGGGGGCGGGAACCAGGAAGTCCAGGGCGTCTGTTCCTGACAGGGTTTCCATGACACTAGACGTGGTCGTTCACAAGACAATCAAGTATCTGGAATCTCACGGTTGGATTATCAACCGAGACAAGTCAGCCCTAAAAACCAGTCAAAAGTCTGGAATACTTGGGGCTAAGGTTGGATTCAGGCCAGAGAAAAATATTCTTGCCTCGAGGAAAGGTGTTGTCTTTGAAAGATTTGATCCACTTAGTGGGTACAAAAAAGACAGCCGTCCATACGCCTGTGCATGAGGCTGCTGGGAAAAATGGTGGCATCATTCGAAGCAGTACCCTACGGTCAATTCCATTCAAGGAATTTGCAAGGGGCCATACTGTCAGCCTGGAACAAAAAAGTTCAGGCCCTAGACTTACAATGTCCTTGTCCCCTTCCGTTCGCAAAAGCCTCCGTTGGTGGTTGGTTCCCCAGAATCTGGAAAAAGGGAAATCCTTCAGTCCGATTTCTTGGAAGGTGGTCACTACAGATGCCAGCCTTATAGGCTGGGGAGCAGTACTGGAGCAATGGTCTCTCCAGGGCAGATGGTCGGATGCAGAAAAGGCCCTGCCCATCAATCTCTTAGAGATACGAGCAGCCCGGTATGCCCTAGTAGTATGGACATCCAAACTCCAAGGGTCCCCTGTCAGAATTCAATCAGACAATGCCACAGCAGTGGCATATATCAATCATCAGGGGGGCACCAGGAGTCGTGCAGCCCAGAGGGAAGTAAATTACATCCTGAAATGGGCAGAAAGATATGTCCCAGCCATATCTGCGGTATTCATTCCAGGAGTGGAGAATTGGAAGGCGGACTTTCTAAGTCGCCAGCAATTATGCCCAGAGGAATGGTCCCTTCACCCCGAGGTTTTCTGGACAATATGTCAGCGGTGGGGAACACCGGATGTAGATCTTCTAGCATCCAGATTCAACGCAAAGGTGGACAGGTTTGTCTCTCGGACAAGGGATCCCCTAGCTTGCGGCTCGGATGCCCTAGTGTTCCCTTGGGATCAGTTCAAGCTGATATATGCATTCCCACCGCCACAATTGTTACCTCGATTACTCCGCAGAATCAGGGTAGAAAAGAAACCAGTGATTCTGGTGGCTCCAGCGTGGCCCCGAAGAGCATGGCACGCGGAGATTGTAAAATGTCAGTGGGGAGTCCTTGGACTCTCCCACGTCGTCCGGACCTGCTTTCGCAAGGACCGATATACCACCCTTCCTTACCAGCCCTAGGTTTGACGGCCTGGCTATTGAAGCCCACATTCTAAAAAAGAGAGGGCTCTCTAATCCTGTGGTATCTACCATGATCAATGCCAGGAAGCCGGTATCCAGGCAGATCTACTATAGAATCTGGAAGGCGTACATCGCGTGGTGTGAGGCCAAGAAATGGCATCCACATAAGTACGTAATAGGTAGGAGTCTGGACTTCCTACAGTGGGCTGTACATAGGAAGCTTGCCTTGAGTACTATCAAGGGTCAGACGGCCTTGTCAATATTTTTTCAAAGGCCCTTGGCTTTGCATTCATTAGTCAAAGCTTTCATACAAGGAGTGAGGCGTATTAGCCCTCCGGTTAGTATTCCCATATGTCCATGGGACTTAAACCTGGTTCTGTCGGTTCTACAGAAACAACCATTTGAACCATTGCGGCACATTTCCTTGGTTCTTCTCACCAGGAAATTGATTTTCTTAGTAGCCATTTGTTCGGCTAAAAGAGTATCGGAATTAGCCGCCTTATCCTGTAAGGAGCCATATCTGGTTGTCCATAAGGACAGAGTAGTATTACGTCCTCATCCAGCCTTTCTTCCTAAGGTGGTATCGAGGTTCCATTTGAACCAAGATGTGGTTCTTCCTTCCTTTTTCCCCAAACCTAGCTCGGTAGAGGAAAAGTTATTACATTCTTTGGATGTAGTAAGAGCAGTTAAAGCTTATCTAAAAGCCACTGCTCAGATTCGCAGAACGGATACTTTGTTTATTCTGCCGGAAGGCCCCAGAAAGGGTCAGGCAGCGTCAAAATCTACTTTAGCCAAGTGGATTCGACAGGTCATAATGCAAGCCTATGGCTTGAGAAGGAGACCGCCTCCGTTCAAAGTTAGAGCGCACTCCACGAGAGCAGTTGGAACTTCATGGGCAGCGCATCACCAGGCCTCCCTGGCTCAAATCTGTAAGGCCGCAACATGGTCTTCAGTACACACGTTTACTAGGTTCTACCAGGTGGATGTTAGAAGTCAGGAGGATGTCGCCTTTGGCCGCAGTGTGTTGCAGGCCGCAAAAGATCCTCATGTCTGATAGCGCTCAGCTTATGTATGGTGTATCCCCCCCCCCCATTGGGCATTGCTTTAGGACATCCCATTAGTAATGACTATGTCGCTCTGTGTCCCGTGATTAGGGATGAGCTTCGTGTTCGAGTCGAACATACGTTCGACTCGAACATCGGCTGTTCGATCGTTCGACGAAGATCAAACGATTTGGGCCGTTCGCGCCAAATTCGAGTGACGCGAACGGCCCACAATGCACTACGCCATCGCAGTGTCATCCAGGCGCTGTGATTGGCCAAGCATGCACTGTGACCCCGCATGCTTGGCCAATCACAGCGCCGGCAGCGAGGAGAGCAATGATTGGCCACAGGCAGGATGCCTGTGGCCAATTATTGCTGAGGGTGTTTAGTACACGCCCCACACTATAAAAGGCCGCCAGCACGGCGGCCTAGTGTAGTGTGTTCCGGAGCAGGGAAAGAGAAGCATAGGCAGGGACAGTGACATTTATTTTTTTCTTGCTTAACCTGGATTCCTTTAGTTTAGGGAAAGAGAAGGATAGGTAGGGAGAGTGTCAGTGTGTTTTACTGTGCGAATCCTTGTTTCTAGGGACAGGGAAGGACAGTGAGGGAATTCTCCTTGTGCTATAGTGTGCTTTAAAAAAACATTTTTTCTAGGGACAGAAAACTATAGGTAGGAAGAGTGTCAGTTTCTTTCACTGTGATAATCCTTGTTTCTAGGGACAGGGAAGGACAGTGAGGGAAATTCTCCTTGTGCTATAGTGTGCTTTAAAAAAACATTTTTTCTAGGGACAGAAAACTATAGGTAGGAAGAGTGTCAGTTTCTTTCACTGTGATAATCCTTGTTTCTAGGGACAGGGAAGGACAGTGAGGGAAATACTCCTTGTGCTATAGTGTGCTTTAAAAAAACATTTTTTCTAGGGACAGAAAACTATAGGTAGGAAGAGTGTCAGTTTCTTTCACTGTGATAATCCTTGTTTCTAGGGACAGGGAAGGACAGTGAGGGAAATTCTCCTTGTGCTATAGTGTGCTTTAACCACTTGACCACTGGGCACTTAAACCCCCTTAATAACCAGACCAATTTTCAGCTTTCGGTGCTCTCACATTTTGAATGACAATTACTCAGTCATACAACACTGTACCCATATGAAATTTTTGTCCTTTTTTTCCACACAAATAGAGCTTTCTTTTGGTGGTATTTAATCACTGTTGGGTTTTTTATTTTTTGCGCTATAAGAGAAAAAAGACTGAAAATTTTGTAAAAAAATGATTTTTTTTTCGTTTCTGTTATAAAATTTTGCAAATTACTATTTTTTCTTCATAAATTTTGGCCAAAATTTATACTGCTACATATCTTTGGTAAAAATAAGTACAAATTGGTGTATATTATTTGGTCTTTGTGAAAGTTATAGAGTCCACAAGCTATGGTGCCAATATCTGAAAATTGATCACACCTGAAGTACTATCTCAATTCTTGAGACCCTAACATGCCAGAAAAGTACAAATACCCCCCAAATGACCCCTTTTTGGAAAGAAGACATTCCAAGGTATTCAGAAAGAGGCATTGTGAGTTTTTTGAAGTTGTCATTTTTTCCCACAATTCTTTGCAAAATCAAGATTTTTTTTTTCTCTTTTTTTTTTTTCACAAAATTGTCATATTAGCAGGTTATTTCTCACACACAGCATATGCATTCCACAAATTACACCCCAAAACACATTCTGCTATTACTCCCGAGTATGGCGATACCACATGTGTGAGACTTTTACACAGCGTGGCCACATACAGAGGCCCAACATGCAGGGAGCACCTTCAGGCGTTCTGGAGCACCCAGGCCAATTCTGACATTTCTCTCCTACATGTAAAAATCATCATTTGTTTGCTAGAAAATTACATAGAACCCCAAAACATTATATATGTTTTTTTAGCAAAGACCTTAGAGAATATAATGGTGGTTGTTGCAACTTTTTATCTCGCACGATATTTGCGCAGCAATTTTTTTAACGCGTTTTTTACGGAAAAAAAATGTTTTGTGCTTAAAAAAAAAAAAAAAACAGTAAAGTTAGCCCAATGTTTTTGCATAATGTGAAAGATGAAGTTACGCCGAGTAAATAGATACCTAACATGTCGCCCTTAAAAATTGCACACACTCGTGGAATGGCGCCAAACTTCGCTACTTAAAAAATCCCCATAGGCGACGCTTTAAATATTTTTACTGGTTACATGTTTTGAGTTAAAGAGGAGGTCTAGGGCCAAAATGATTGCTCTCGCTCTAACGTTCGCAGAGATACCTCACATGTGTGGTTTGAAAACCGTTTTCATATGTGGGCGGGACTTACGTATGCGTTCGCTTCTGTATGCGAGCTCACGGGGACAGGGGCGCTTTAAAAAAAAAAAAAAAATTATTCTTCATTTTACTTTATTTATTTTAGTTTGACATGTTTTTCCGCCCTAAACATTTTTTTGATCACTTTTATACCTATTACAAGGAACGTAAACATCCCTTGTAATAGGAATATGGCATGACAGGTCCTCTTTACAGTGAGATATGGGGGGGGGGTGTCAATAAGACCCCACATCTCACCTCTAGGCTGGGAAGCCTGAAAAAAATACAAAAAAAAAACAACAATCCTGGCTTTGACCGTAGCGGTGAGTCGGTAGAAGCACCGGAGGGCGGCGGGGGGGGGGGGACATCCCCTCTCGCCTCCCGTAAGAATGATCAAGCGGCGGAACAGCCGCTATGATTGTTCTTATGGTGTAGGGAATCGCCGGCTGAAAAAGCTAATATCTGAATGATGCCTGTAGCTGCTCCCATCATTCAGATATCCCCGCACAAAGTCAAGGACGTCATATGACGGCCGGAGGGCGGGAAGTGGTTATTGCAGAGTATTGCCGGGCATTGCGGAGTATTGCCGGGCATTGCGGAGTATTGCCGGGCATTGCGGAGTATTGCCGGGCATTGCGGAGTATTGCGGACTATGGCAGGGTATTGCACGGGTATTGCACAGGGTATTGTGGAGGGTATTGCAGAGTATTGTGGAGGGTATTGCAGAGTATTGTGGAGGGTATTGCAGAGTATTGTGGAGGGTATTGCAGAGTATTGTGGAGGGTATTGCAGAGTATTGTGCAGGGTATTGCAGAGTATTGTGCAGGGTATTGCAGAGTATTTTGCAGGGTATTGCAGAGTATTTTGCAGGGTATTGCAGAGTATTGTGCAGGGTATTGCAGAGTATTGTGCAGGGTATTGCAGAGTATTGTGCAGGGTATTGCAGAGTATTGCACCAGGGTATTGCAGAGTATTGCACCAGGGTATTGCAGAGTATTGCACCAGGGTATTGCAGAGTATTGCACCAGGGTATTGCAGAGTATTTCGCAGGGTATTGCAGAGTATTTCGCAGGGTATTGCAGAGTATTGCACCAGGGTATTGCAGAGTATTGCACCAGGGTATTGCAGAGTATTGCACCAGGGTATTGGCAGGGTATTTTGCAGAGTATTGGCAGGGTATTTTGCAAAGTATTGGCAGGGTATTTTGCAGAGTATTGGCAGGGTATAGCACAGGGATGGCTGAGGAGGGATGGATGGATGGCTGGATCTGTGACTGCAATTGTCACAGATCCAGCCCACAGTGCTGCTGCTGCCATCCGCTCCCTCCCCCTCCCCTCTAACATTTGACGGAGCGATCACGTGGTAAACGGCCGCTATCAGCGGCGATTTACCGCGATTCGTGATCCGCCGGGTCCTCTGGACCCGGCGGTCACGGAGTTTCCCATGTGCGCGCCCCAGGGGGCACGCGGGAGCGCGATTCTGGGAGGACGTTATATAACGTCCTCCCAGAGTTAAGCAACCACCTTGTCGACGTTATTTGTCGGCAGGTGGTTGTTAAGTGGTTAAAAAAACATTTTTTCTAGGGACAGAAAACTATAGGTAGGAAGAGTGTCAGTTTCTTTCACTGTGATAATCCTTGTTTCTAGGGACAGGGAAGGACAGTGAGGGGAATTCTCCTTGTGCTATAGTGTGCTAAAGCATTCCTCATCAACCATCTTTGAAATCCTTGTTTTTTGGACAGTCAGGGAAATTGTCGTTGTGCTATTCTGTGCAAAAGCAATCATCCTCAACCATATTTAGAAATCCTTAAGTAAAGGGACAGAGAAGGACACCTGAAGGTAGCCCTTATTGCTTTTTTCCCATCTCCCTGCAGGCCATCTATTAGAATGTCTGGAAGGCAAACAAGGAGAGGCAGACAGTCAGGAGGCAATAAAAGAGGGCAAGCAGGCTCTGTGTCTGGGGGCAACAGTGCTGGTCGTGGACGCGGTGCATTGTCATCAGCACATGGCCATGGGACACGCCTGTCCTTCTTTTCGGCAGCTGGACATGTTGAGCCACATCATGCCGAAGACTTGGTAGAGTGGATGACCAAGCCCTCCTCCTCCTCCTCATCCTCTCTCACCCAGGCTCAGGGTACTGGCAAAGCAGCTGCCAAAGCGTCCTCTTCCCTGGTATCAATGTCAGACTCATCATCAGTCACTCCTTCCCTAGACCCACCATGTCCTCCTCCTGAGGAGTCCCCCGAACTGTTTGAGCACAGTGTTGGGTACATGCTCCAGGAGGATGCCCAGCGTTTCGAAGGGTCTGATGATGAAACCCAGCTACAGGAAGGCAGTAGCGTGAGAGCAGACAGAGGGGATGCTCAAGAAGGACACCAATCTGGCAGTCATGTTCCAGCAGCTGCAGCATACTGCCAGATTGGCTCCAGTGATGAGGAGGGAGGGGATGATGAGGTCACTGACTCCACGTGGGTGCCTAATAGGAGAGAGGAGGAGGAGGAGGATGAGGAGGAGGCACATCTCCAACGAGGCAGGATGCCCTTTGGTGGCCAGCGTAAGGGCAGTACACCGACGGAATCACACCGCAGAGCTCCGCCTGTGCAGGGCGCTGCCTCTGCCCGTCATTCAAAAAGTTCTTTGGTGTGGGCCTTTTTTGAGGCTAGTGCATCAGATCGCACAGCTGCTGTTTGCAACATATGTCTCAAGCGTATATCGCGTGGCCAAAACATCAGCCGCTTGGGTACCACATGCCTGACCAGACATATGTTGACCTGCCATGCAGCTCGTTGGCAAGCCTACCTCAAAGACCCACACCAAAGAACAAAGCGGACCTCTCCTTGCACCGCATCAGCTGGGATCTCCAACCCCACTATAACTTCAGTCCTCTCTGAAACATGCACTGAGAGGAATGAAGGTGTAGAATTAGGTGTGTCACAGCCAAGTACTTGCGGCCACTCTGCTAGCAGTACACCGACGTCCGATTCTAGCAGGCAAATTTCCCTGCCCCAGCTGCTGGACCGTCGAAAGAAGTTCACTCCCAGCCATCCACATGCCCAGCGGTTGAATGCTAGCTTGGCTAAATTGCTAGCGCTTCAACTGCTGCCTTTTCAGTTGGTAGACTCGGCCCCCTTCCGTGAGTTTGTGCAATGTGCGGTTCCTCAGTGGCAGGTTCCCAAACGCCACTTTTTCTCACGGAAGGCTATTCCGGCTCTCTACCGGCATGTGGAAGGCAATGTCTTGGCCTCGCTGGACAGGGGGGTCAGCGGTAAGGTGCATATTACCGCTGACTCATGGTCCAGCAGGCATGGACAGGGACGTTACCTTTCTTTCACGGCCCATTGGGTCACTCTTTTGGCAGCTGGGAAGGATGCAGGACAAGGTGCAGTAGTGTTGGAGGTTGTTCCACCGCCACGCCTCCAAAATGCTACTACTGGTTGTGACACACCTCTCTCCTCCACCCCCTCCTCTTCTTCTTCCTCCATGGCCTCTTCCTGTGGTTTGTCCTATGAACCAGCAGTGCTCCGTAGCCGTTCAAGGAGCTACGCAAGTACGCAGGCAAAAAGATGCCATGCCGTGCTTGCGCTGGTGTGTTTGGGGGACAGAAGCCACACTGGGGCAGAGGTCCTGTCTGCTCTGCAGGGCCAGGCCGAGAGGTGGTTGACGCCACGCCAGCTTAAGCCAGGAATGGTGGTTTGCGACAATGGCACCAACCTCCTCTCCGCCCTCCGACAGGGACAACTGACCCATGTGCCCTGTGTGGCTCACGTCCTTAACCTGGTGGTGCAGCGGTTCTTGGGCAGGTACCCGGGCTTACAGGATGTCCTGAGGCAGGCCAGGAAAGTCTGTGTGCATTTCCGCAGATCTTATAATGCCAGTGCTCGCCTGGCTGAGCTGCAAAAGGAGTTGAACCTGCCCAAGAACCGTCTTATATGTGACATGCCCACCAGGTGGAACTCAACGTTGGCCATGCTGCAGCGGCTGCACACGCAGCAGAGGGCCATCAATGAGTACCTGTGCGACTACGGCACCAGGACAGGGTCAGGGGAGCTTGTTTTTTTTTTCTCCACGCCAGTGGGGCATGATCAGGGATGCTTGCACTGTCCTGGCACCATTTGAGGAGGCCACGAGGATGGTGAGCAGTGACAGTGCATGCATCAGTGACACTGTACCTCTTGTCCACCTGTTGGAACACACGCTGCGTGGAATAATGGACAGGGCACTTGAGGCAGAACAGAGGCAGGAAGAGGAGGACTTCCTTGCCTCTCAAGGCCCCCTTTACCCAGACAGTGTTCCTTCTGTCCCACCCATCGCACAGGAAGAGGAGGAGGAGGAGGAGGAGGAGGAGGAGGATTGTGTCAGCATGGAGGTGGAGGCTGACACTCAGCATCATCAGCAGCAGTCTTTTAGGGATGATTTACAGTCCCAAGAAACCAGTGGACTTGTACGTGGCTGGGAGGAGGTGGCTGCGGATCATGTCGTCCTTAGTGACCCAGAGGACTCCGGAGCGAATGCCTCAGCAAACCTACGCTGCATGGCCTCCCTGATCCTGCAAAGTCTGCGGAAGGATCCTCGTATTCTTTGGATCAAGGAGAGGGACCATTACTGGCTGGCCACTCTCCTTGATCCACGGTACAAGGGTAAGGTTGCGGACCTTATGTTACCGTCGCAGAGGGAGCAGAGGATGAGACAACTCCGGGAGGCCTTGCAGAAAGGTCTGTGCAACGCGTTCCCAGAGACTGGGAGGTTACAAACTCCTGGTCCTGGACAACGAGTTGCTGAGGCTTCGGCCAGTCAAAGAAGGAGCGGTGGGGAAGGTGGCCGTCTGACCGATGCGTTCAGACAATTCTTTAGTCCGCAGCCCCAAAGTATGATCAGTTCCAGCAACCATCGCCAGCGTCTGATAAACATGGTGCAGGAATATCTAGGGGCAAGGTCAGACTTGGACACCTTCCCCACCGAAAATCCTCTGGCTTACTGGGTCTTGAGGATGGATCACTGGCCAGAGCTTGCACAGTATGCAATTGAGCTACTGGCCTGTCCTGCATCCAGCGTTCTTTCGGAACGCACATTCAGTGCTGCTGGAGGATTTGTCACGGATCACAGGGTGCGCCTGTCCACCGACTCGGTTGATCGACTGACTTTCATCAAGATGAACCAGTCTTGGATCACCACCAGCTACCACACACCTGATGCTGATATAACAGACTAATTGATTTTAACATGTCACATCCCTTCAAGACTGATGCTGATGCTGAGTGCCTGTGCTGTTATGTTGACTGGCTATCCTCCTCCTCCGAGTCCTCAATGATACGATTGATGATGATAGCTTGGAAGATCATTTTTGTTTATGGGTGCCGCCACCAGTGGCTAAGGCCCAATTTTTCAGCCCCTGTTTTACAGGGGCGTGTAATTACAATTTTTTTAGCAATAATTTGCCATAGGGCTCATTGCTGTGCTCCAAGTACAGTATCTGTGAGGGGTTGGAGTGTTGTGGCACCAGTGCCTAAGGCCCAATTTTTCAGCCCCTGTTTAACAGGGGCGTGTCATTACAATTTTTTTAGCAATAATTTGCAACAGGGCTCATTGCTGTGCTCCAAGTACAGTATCTGTGAGGGGTTGTAGTGTTGTGCCACCAGTGCCTAAGGCCCAATTTTTCAGCCCCTGTTCAACAGGGGCATGCAATTACAATTCTTGATCTAATAATTCACAGCAGGGCCCATTGCTGCACCCACCAAGAGTAACTCTGAGGGCTTACAGTGTTGTGGCAACGCCACCACCACCACCACCACCACGAAAGGCCCAATTTTTCAGCCCCTGTTCAAAAGGGGCATGTAATTACAATTCTTGATCTAATAATTCACAGCAGGGCCCATTCCTGCACCCACCAAGAGTAACTCTGAGGGCTTACAGTGTTGTGGCAACACCACCACCACCACCACGAAAGGCACAATTTTTCAGCCCCTGTTCAACAGGGGCATGCAATTACAATTCTTGATCTAATAATTCACAGCAGGGCCCATTGCTGCACCCACCAAGAGTAACTGTCAGGGCTTACAGTGTTGTGGCACCAGCACCACCATCAAAGGCCCAATTTTTACTACCACTGTTCAACAATTATATGTAATTAAAATTCCTGATATAATACTTGACAGCAGGGCGTTCCAGCACCAACCAAGAGTAACTGTGAGTGCTTACAGTGTTGTGCCAACACCAACAACTAAGGGGCCTATTTCTGCAGAGTATATACGGCAGGTCCCTACTTTCAAACATCCAACTTACAAACGACTCCTACTTGCAAACGCAAGAAGACAACAGGAAGTGAGAGGAAATCTACCCCTAGGAAGGAAAATTCTCTCCTGTAAGAATTAATATGGGAGAAAGGTGTCTCCTCTGTACTGATGCTTTATCAGCAATCCTTGTTTCAAGAAAAACACCACATTTCAAAAACAGTTGTCATTGGGACGGAAAGTGAGGTGAAATGTTCTGAACAGGGGCACAGACAGCAAAACAAATGTTACAGGGGTGATAACCCTTACCTATGTTTTCCAAAAAGTTTAAAAATAGGTATTTGGGCTGGAACTACACTTAAACAATGTACCTGTTCAAAATTAAAAACAGATTCTACATAAGAACAAACCTACAGTCCCTGTCTTGTATGCACCGCCTGTATACGGCTGTTCAGAGTATATAGGGCCTTTTTTATTTTATGTGCGGGGTTCCCCTTAATATCCATACAAGACCCAAAGGGGCTGGTAATGGGCTGGGGTGGGGGGGGTCATGGGGTAGCTATGCCATTTTTCTTAAAGATTTTCATCCATATTACCGGGACCAGACATTACATTAAAGCCGCAAGCAGTTTTAAATGGCTTTTTTTTCCTTTTGAAGTGTCATTTTGTGCAGGGACAGTTCTAAACACGGGAAACACGTGGCACTTCACAGGCATACTTTAGACACCCCCCAGGTACGATATTTAAAGGAATATTTGACTTTTTTTTTTTTCACTTTATGCATCATTAAAATGACTGCTCCCGAAAAACGACCGTTTTTAAAACTTCTTTTTGCATTGATACATGTCCCCTGGTGCACAACCCGGGTTCCCAAACCCTTTTTAGGACAATAACATGCATAATAGTTGTTATAATTAGCACTTTAGAATTCGAACGTTCGCATCCATTGTATTTAATAGGGTTCTAATGTTCGTACGAACTTTCGGTCCGTTCGCGGGTTCTGGTGCGAACCGAACCCGGGGGTGTTCAGCTCATCACTACCCGTGATGTACGAGAAAGAAAATAGGATTTTTATAACAGCTTACCTGTAAAATCCTTTTCTTGGAGTACATCACGGGACACAGAGCCCCCACCCCTCTTTAGGGACACTTATTGCTTTGCTACAAAACTGAGGTGCTCCCGGATGGGAGGGGCTTATATAGGGGAGGGTACTTCCGGTTTTGGAAGTTGCCAGTGCCAGCACCTGAAGGTATCTATATAACCCATTAGTAATGACTATGTCGCTCTGTGTCCCGTGATGTACTCCAAGAAAAGGATTTTACAGGTAAGCTGTTATAAAAAAAAAACAAAAAACTATCCAATCAAGAAATTGGAAAAAGAGGAGGCTCATGAACAGTTTGTGCAAATTTATCAAAATGGATTTATTGAGAAATATTACATGGTAACGTGAACTATATCCATCTATATATTGATACGTCTAGATGAAGCTACGCATGTATCATATGCGAAACTAGTCGACGTCACTTCCGCCCGGACGCCACGCTGCGACGCGGCTTCATGCCCGCACAGTGACGACGAGCCCCGGAGGGAGAGGAGGGAAGAGGAGGAGGAGGAAAACCAAACAGTCGTGAGTATCAGCTGTGGGACATGAAAAGGACTTAACAAATCCCTCTACACGTACCGCTAAACACAGCAATACCCTGACACTATTCATGTAAGCCAGGAAGGAGCAGCAAAGTGACTCTATGCGGACGTGGCAGTGCATTCGAGCATCGGAGAAGGGGTAACTTCACTGACAGCCACTATACTTTATTACGTGCAGGTTCACACGTCTTTACCCCTGGTTACTGGCTACTCCAGTATGCTTTACTATCTCCAGAAGTGAGGTCTGTTCTTATTTGCATTACATCTGTCCCCAGCTGTACTTCACATGTGTGTCTCTGCTTGCCTCTAGGAAGATATTATCTCATGGACACAGCATTCCAACGCTTAGACTATTTTCATTTGAATTGTTCTTTCTCCTCATGACATTATAGCTGGTGAAACGGGACTGCAGCTATCTCCTCACGGATCCATCCAGCTGGCCTTCACCCCTCTTTTCCTCCCCCCCCCCTCCCCACCCTTCCATCCATTAGGGCTCGAGCTCCCAGGGCCTTTTAGGGAGTGGTCTCTTGGCTCACACACAGTTTTACTGTTGCCTAATTTTTGATTGTATTGCAATCATCACTTAGACCCCTCCCTGAAACTACCTGGCGTCCGGACGTGTCTTATATGTTTAGGTCACTTTATGTCTGTCCTGTTGTGTATGTGCATTATGTGTTGATCAGTCAATCCTGACTGTCATCGTTTTTATATACACGTTGTCCAGTATCCTGGATATAGTTCACGTTACCATGTAATATTTCTCAATAAATCCATTTTGATAAATTTGCACAAACTGTTCATGAGCCTCCTCTTTTTCCAATTTCTTGATTGGATAGTTTTTTGTTTATGCAGATAGGGGCTGAACAGTGGTTACTTTACATATTTTGTGGTCTCACATGGTATATTACAATTTAGCCTAGTTTATATATTTACATTATAAGCTGTTATAAAAATCCTATTTTCTCGTCGAGATTCTCGTCGGCATGTTTCTCGACGAGAAAAGTGAGTGTGTGTACACTTACCTGTCCTCCCGGAAGCCCGCGCATGTTCGAAATGAATTTGACGCATGCGCGGTAGCTTCCTAGGCATAGGTAGGGTATACCAAGATGGCGGCGACGGCATCGAATGTGACGAGCGCATGCTCATCGTAGTCGACGACGTCACCGCGTACGCTCCATTCAAAGAACCGTGGGTTCTTTGAAGCGAGCGTCTGTACACTTGGCCGGGACAAGTTTCTTGTCCAAGAATCTCGTCGAAAAAAAGACATGTTTTTTTCGACGAGAATCTCGGCCGTGTGTACGAGGCTTGAGAGTCTGCAAAGGACTTGAGACTTAAAGAGCGGAGGTTCACCTTCCAGCAGGACAACAAACCTAAACATATAGCCAGAGCTACAATGGAATGGTTTAGATCAGGGGTGTCAAACTCAAATTCATCGTGGGCCACATCAGCAGTATGGTTGCCCTCAAAGGGCCAGTTGTATCTGTAGGTCTATGTATCTACTCTTTATTATCATTGCGCTACGTACAGAGTGGAGGGGTCAGGATTGCGCTACGTAGAGAGTAGAGGGGTCAGGATTGCGCTACGTAGAGAGCGGAGGGGTTTAGGATTGCGCTACGTAGAGAGTAGAGGGGTCAGGATTGCGCTACGTAGAGAGCGGAGGGGTCAGGATTGCGCTACGTACAGAGTGGAGGGGTTTAGGATTGCGCTACGTACAGAGTAGAGGGGTCAGGAGTCTACTATGCAGTGTGCAACATCTCATTTCCACCCCTCCTCCTGGGTTCTGACCTCTGCACCCATCACTCTCCTCCCATCCCCCACCTCTGCACACATCTGCCTCCACAGCGCCCCCCCCCCCCCAAGTTTCCTCACATCTGTACTCTCTCCTACCTTCTTACCTGGCCCAGCTCTGGTACCTCCCCATATAGGCAGCTCCCTCCCTTTGTATTGGGCTATAGTTAGTACCTCCCTCTGTGGGCGGATCTCTGTGCTCAGTATCAGTACTCAGTTTTGCACTAGATGTTTTTTTCACCATCACTACAAAATAAGCAGCACAACACTGGCTCACTTCATCAACACAAGTGCTTAAAAAGCCTGCCCTCAGGACACAGCCCACTGGATGAAAAAAAAGAAAAAAAAAAACGCTGTCTGGAATTTCTGCCACTATGCTGGGCTGACCGCGCATGCGCTTAGCTCGCAAAAAAGCCGGCGTCGCTGGAGGGACTGAGGAGGCGAGAGAGCGGAGGCAGAGACAGAGAGGTGGTGGAGACAGAGCGGCGGCGGAGGCAAAGCTGAGGCGGGGATGGAGACAGAGCGGAGGCGGGGGTGGAGGCGGTGCACTAATACAAAGCCGCACCGCACACGGGACTGAGGAGGATGTTTTCCCTTGTTGCCTGGGATACCTGGCAGAGAAAAACTAAGCGCTGAGAAGAAGTGGTACCGGCCGGAGGCTGCTGCTGTGCGGGCCACATGACAAGGCCTGGCGGGCCGGATTCGGCCAGCGGGCCCTGTGTTTGATCTAAACCACAGTTGGCAAACCATATTCATGTGTTAGAAAGGCCCAGTCAAAGTCCAGACCTAAATCCAATCGAGAATCTGTGGCAAGACTTGAAAATTGCTGTTCACAGATGCACTCCATCCAATCTGACAGAGCTTGAGCTATTTTGCAAAGAAGAATGGGAAAAAATGTCACTTTCTAGATGTGCAAAGCTGGTAGAGACATCCCCAAAAAGACTTGCAGCTGTAATTGCAGCGAAAGGGGGTTCTACAAAGTATTGACTCCTGGGGGCTGAATACAAATGTGCACCACACTTTTTACATATTTATTTGTAAAAAAAAAAAATGTTTTTCTTCCACTTCACAACTATGTGCCACTTTGTGTTGGTGTATCACTTAAAATCCCAATAAAATACATTTACGTTTTTGGTTGTAACATGGCAAAATGTGAACATTTTTTAGGGGTATGAATACTTTTTTAAGGCACTGTATATACATATATTATACTTGCAAGAGAAGAAAAGACTAGTTTGCAGATTGGGAAGTTTTAAGGTTGTTGTTATTATGACCAGTTACTACTATTACCACATCCTCATTCTGGTAAGAACAGAGCAGTAGGGTGCAAGGAAGATACAAGATTACGAGATGTGGTGCTGTATTATTACAGGTAATGTAAGACCCCATTGGGTATCAGGATGCAGGGGAATTCAATTGAGACTTTTCTATAGGTATTTCCAAGGTGTTAATGCAGGTAAAACCTGGAATATAACACCTACTCCTATATCTTATGTGCATCCTGCCTTCTGAAGTGCTAGAATTTAAACTGGGATGGTATTTAAACGTCAATGATAGCCTGCCAGATGGTAAAGGGAGGTAGCTGTTGTCTGTAATGCAGTTTGCATTGCCTATATGTTATCAGTGTATTTTTTTAATTCTTTACCTGTTTTTGCTTTCATAGTAGGCTTTAAATTATTTTAACATAAGTTTGTAATGAGCCTCTTTTTCAGGTGAAAAAATCCTTTTAAGCCGTTTTTAATTGATAACTAATGAGTTTGCAAATTGCAATTTACTTTTTCCACTTGCCTTAATGCGGTTTTCCAAATTTGTACATAACATTGCATGGACCAGAGTTGCTAAAGGCCCGTACACACGATCGGATTTTCCGACGGGAATTGTGTGATGGTAGGCTGTTGTCGGAAAATCCGACCGTTTGTATGCTCCATCGGACAATTGTCATCGGATTTTCCGCCAACAAATGTTGGATAGCATGTTTTAAAATTTTCCGACAACAAATGTCGGATTATCCGATCGTGTGTACACAAGTCCATCGGACAAAACGCGAAAGTACAAACACGCATGCTCAGAAGCAATGCAAACCATAACACATTAGCGCCACCCTTTTGGCAACTTTGCTAAAGAGCTGAAAAACCACATAGTTTTTTGTGTTTGTTGGCCAACAATTCTTTGCCGTTTGTATACAAGACAAATTCCCGGCCAACGCCCTTCGGACAAAAGTCCTACGGTTTCTCCGCGGAAAATCCGATTGTGTGTATGAGGCTTAAGATTCCTGGACTCTAAAGGTTCTTTGGAAATCAGAGAGATCGACATGAAAATATTCATGGACAGCATTTGTGAAACTGAGCCTCCAGACTAGATCAGCACCCTTGAATAGAATAAATGTTCATACTGCACTCCATGATCCTCTGTTTTCAGTTTCTTAAAAAGATGAAAGTCATTCTTCTGCTCCTTTCTCTAATAGACATGGGAGCCGTCAAAAAATTTGTTTTGTTCCGTATTAAAAAAAAAAAAAAATCGTAATTCTCAATTCGTGTACGGAATTTAATTCGGCTTCGTACGAATCGTTAATATTGTACTCTACGGACTCATGCCGCGTACAGACGATCGGAAATTCCGACAACAAAACCGTGTATTTTTTTTTCCGAAGGATGTTGGCTCAAACTTGTCTTGCATACACACGGTCACACAAATGTTGTCGGAAATTCCAAACGCCAAGAACACGGTGACGTATAAGACGTACAACGGCACTATTAAAGGGAAGCTCAATACCATAATTCGTACTTTCGGACGGGGTAGAGTACATTGTTTTCGTTGATTCTGGACACAACTCCTACTTTCGTACCTTTTTTTTTGTTTGTTTGTTTCTTTCGTATTAGTTGAAAATCGTTATTTGGTAGTTTGGATTTGGATAATTTGGATCCGAAATTCGTAAACAAAATTTCGTATGTCGTACAGAATTCGTATTCATAAAAATTCGTAATTCGGATTCGTACAAATTTCGAAATATTGATACGAAACGAATCGCACATGTCTATTCTCTAATGTGTTTCACCTTCAGTTTGGTTCAATCCTATTGTAGTCTACCTTTTAAGAGAGATTGTAAAGTATTTTTATAGTGTGCCCTGCAAGATTCATTACAGCGTTACCTTTGAAAAAGAATTTAAAAGCCAAGTTCGCCTTTTTGAAAAAAATAATAAATGCACATATTTTTGCAGGAAAACTGCCTCTGGCTTTTTTTGCCTGTACTTCTGTAGGGGCTGTCAGTTTGAAAGCTGTAGGAACTGTCAATGAACTACGAGGATGCTCATAAGCGTTCTCGCAGTTTATGGAGAACTGCACAGCCGTGACGATTTTAAAATGTGACAGCGGGTGTAGGAGGAAGGAACCCAACCCATTGTTATTAGATCAGGGGCTTGGGGGGCAGGAGTTGGAGCATGTTACACCATAAATATGGGTATAATGTGTAACATGCTCCAAAAAGGTGAAGCCTTTACCTCTTCAGAAATCACATTTGCACAGCATAATTGTGCCATTTTGTCACTCCTTCTTTTGAAAGTCGCCCCTTTCAACACTGTGATGTGTGCAATCTCCCTTGTCACTCAGTTAATGGTTCTTCTCCCCATCTTCTCTTGGGCTCTAGTCTAGAGCCTTTGACCATCATGATTGGCTTACCAGGCCAGGATGACATCATTCCTGTATGGATGGGAATTATCACAGCACTCAGCACTTCTCTTACAGATGCCAGGACTGTACATTGTGGCTGTTATTGTATAATTTAAAAAATGCCAGCAGATAGGGGAAGAGGCTTTTTGGCAGAAGAGACACGAGTGTCTCATCTACCATAACATATCCTACTTACTTTATATACTGTAAACTTTTAGGGATTATAGCTCCACGGGACCAAGTGCATAAACCATTGAACTTGAACAAAAAGGCTTTTATTTGTAAATAAACCAAAAATAAAGCTTCATTCAGCTCACAGGAAAAATATAAAAACAAAGTCTGCTTATCTCCAGCATAAAGTAAATTCCTGCTTGTCTTCAGCACAAAACAAATTAAATAAAAGACACATACAGTTTTAGTAGAGGTGTCTTCGCCCCAGAACTTCCAGAGCCCTTGCTGAATCCTTAAAAGCTCCCAGCAAACACACAGCTCATCTTCACAGGTGCAATCCCCATACTCCTTCACACACCACCTCTAGCACCACTTCCTGTTTTATGAGCTGTTTCCTGGAAGCCTTTAACCCCCTGTGTGCTGACTCCCAGTGGTCAGGAGTGGAGGCTCTATCCCACCCGAATATCACTTTAGAGCCTCCGAAATTCCGGGCCCCAAATAACTCTCTATCAAGACAAAGAGGACTGCGAGCCAGTTCTCTCTGGACTACTTCTTTTGCCGGGAATTCCTCACCCACTCTGGGTGACCTCCTGTACACCATCACGACTCCTTAAAGGGACCACAACCCAAATATTGGTGCTAAAAATAGCACCCGTCCAGGACCCAACCTTGGCGTCCTGTACAATACTTATTGTACTTCTCTTTTACTTACTGACTTTCTGTATGTTTGTTTCAAGGATTCTATTTCAAAAGTACTGTGTCGGAAAAGAACTGACATTCCTTATATCTATATTCAGTCACGCAGAAAACCAAGTGTAGCGATACCCTCAACTTAAGAGAGCCGCAAGTTTTGATTTGGGCCCTGAGTACAGCTTCCCCAACCCCCCGGCTATCTGCTCTCTCACTCTGGCACAGTTAACCCACAGCAATTTCACATAAACAATCACTTATGCTTTAAATGTGGGTGTGTGGATTGATAACTCAGACTCATAGACAATGTTGTAAATAATAACTGACTTTACTGCTAGTGGTAAGATAAAAGGGGATAACATGCATGTAACATTTGGTTCACAACACATAAGCAGGTCCCTGCAGTTGTAAATCACAATACTGTGTGTGTGTGTACCCGCCTTGGAAAGGGGACGGAACGCCACGTGGGGCAACCGTTACCTAAACACCCTGTGGTGTGATAACTAACTTATAACTATCTAACGGATCAGGCCTGATCCCTAACCATGAAACTCAGTCTTAGAAGAAACACGAATCTTCACCGGCACAGGATCTGTAAAGGTGGTGCACTTGAAGTATTCAAAACCATGTATTTGTAATCCAATAGGGGGGGGGGGGGTAATTCTCCCACACCGGAGGTGTTAGGCCTCGGAAGTCTAGTAGGCACAAAGTATAAAAGTAACAGTTTAAAGATGAGCTTTCGCTCGCTCACCACTCCGGAACACTTCCCTCAGTCCGGAACTTCCACCGGCTGTGTCGGTCCTCGTCCACAGCAGCTTCTACGATCGGATCCCCGATCCAGATAACTTTAGAAGAGATGAGTCTGGATGCCACCCAGGCTCGCAAAGGGGGGGTGGAAGGCTCTTTGGTTCGCTCCACAGGCCCCAGGCTTCAGGCCTGGAACAGCACAGATCCGCACAGGTGTATCTCTCTCTGTCGCCCCGTGTCCAAAAGAGAAAGAGCTAGGCCTCGCCCCCTCCTTATATTCCTTCCCCCCGACTCCCCTCTCTCTGGAATTTCCTGTCTCTGATTAAAGGGGAACACCCCGCTACACACTCCCCCCACTAAAACTCTTTGGTCCCCAAAGATAAACATTTTAACAACATTTCTAAACCATTTTAGAGAGTGTGGAGTATGATGTTGGTACAGGGAATTGCCACCAAAACTCAGAGGTGGGATTCCCTGTCCCACAGGTCACACTGGCATGAGTGGCCTGCCTAACTGTGCCAGAGAGTGAGCTGGGGTTGCCCTCCACCAAATGAACAGTGGAAGGATTGGAGCACTCGGTACTTCTTCTAGCGGTGGTAACAGAGTCCTCTGAGCTCTTTCCCAATTGAGGGTAGGTTAACTTCATGGGAGGCCTCACGACTCTGCGAGCTCTCTGCTCCCTTGGGACTTCAGGCTCTGGTGCCACAGGCTCTGTTTCAGGAACACTTTTTGACATCGTCACTGGTTCTGGGGCCTCTGTCTCTTCTTCATCTGAGTACAGGCCCAGAATATCTTCCCAGCATTCAGGCACGCCACTGGATGGAATGAACTCTGTAGCTTCTGGGTTCAGGGTCCCATCCTGCATATCCTCAGTGGGTGGAAGGTCTATGGTGGGATTTTCCGGGGTTGGGGAAGGCCATAGCCACTCCAGTTCTCCTCTCCCATCTTCACTTGATTGAGAAGCCTGTCCACCTCTAGATCGAGAGGTCTGAGACCGAGTGTTGGGTCTGGGAGTATCCAAGATGGAAACAGATTCCGGTAGGTTCCTCACTGGAGGTATCCTGACTGCTTCTTTAAGCAGGAGTAAGTGGTTTCTGTGCCAGGTCTTTAAGGGTCCCACTCTCCCCTCTGGCTTTAACTTGTACACCGGTAGTCCAGGGAGTTTCCTACAAATAACGTAAGGCTCAGACCTCCACCTATCAGCAAGTTTGTGCTTCCCTGGGATCCCTAGGTTGCGTAGCAGAACACGGTCTCCAGGCTGCAGGTCTTGCACTCGAACCTTCAAATCATAGTTCCTTTTATTTCGGGCCCCTCTTTGGTCTGAGGCCGCTTGGGCTTGTTCATAGGCCGCTTTCAAATTATACCTAAGTCTGTCTACATATCCTTTGTGGGAGGTAGCAGAGGTATAGTCTAGAGAAATGCCAAAGGCCAGATCCACTGGCAATCTTGCTTCTCTCCCAAACATGAGGCGGTAGGGAGAGTAACCCGTCACATCACTGGTGGTGCAATTGTAGGCATGCACCAAAGTGGATATGTGTTGACTCCAATGCTGCTTCTTCTCTGTCTCCAGAGTCCCAAGCATGTTTAGCAAAGTCCGGTTAAATCTCTCAGGCTGGGCATCTCCTTGTGGATGATAGGGGGTAGTCCTGGTCTTTTCCACTCCCAGGGAGTCCAGTAAGTTCCGGATCAGGCGACTCTCAAAGTCCCTTCCTTGGTCGGAGTGGATTCTCTGTGGTAATCCATAGTGGACGAAGTATTTTTCTACAAGCACCTTAGCTACAGTGGAAGCCTTCTGGTCTCTGGTGGGGAACGCCTGTGCATAACGGGTGAAATGATCGGTTACCACCAGAACATTTCCCAATCCACTCAAATCGGGTTCGAGGCAGAGAAAGTCAATGCATACCAGATCCATTGGGCCTTGACTCTGTAGGTGGCCCATTGGGGCAGCTTGATGGGGTAGAGTCTTCCTCTGGATGCATCGTGCACAGGAGTGGCAATATTCCTACACTTCAGCCCTCATACAGGGCCAATAGAACCGGCTTCTGACAAGTTGGAAGGTTCTTTCAGCTCCCAGGTGACCATGCTGGTCATGTAAGGCAACCAGCACAGTCTCTCGGTGCTTCTCTGGGAGAAACAACTGCCATTTATCCTCGGAGTCATCAGAGGGGCCCCTTCGGTAGACCACTCCCTGATGGACCTGTAGCTTGTCTAACTCTCTCCTTAGCAGACGAGCCTCCTTGGAGGGGTGATGTCGAAGTTTCTCTGGACTCTCGTTTTCCAACGCTTCAAAGACCAATCTCCCCATGGGGTCTTCCAATTGGTCGCACCTCAGTTCCTTCTTAGACAGCTTCGGTAAGCATTCCTCTTCAAGTTGAGTCACCCTGCAGTAGTGTTTTGGGACTCCCACTGTGGTAACTCCTATCTCCTCGGCTCTGGAGCCCCCTCTGGCTTGAAATTCAGCCCCTTGACAAAGGGCTCGCACTCCGTCCGGCGCTACCTGAGTCCAGTCCTCCCAGTCATCAGCCATGGTATGAGATCTTCGGGACAGGGCATCTGCATCCCTATTTCCAGTCCCTGGTCTGTATTTAAGACTGAAGTTGAACCCAGATAATGCAGCCAGCCACCTGTGTCCTGTGGCATCCAACTTGGCAGTGGTGAATAGGTAAGTCAGAGGGTTGTTATCTGTTTTTACTGTAAACTCTGCCCCATAGAGGTAGTCTCTTAGTTTGTCCACCACTGCCCATTTGAGGGCCAAGAACTCCAACTTATGAGTGGGGTAGTTCTTCTCCGAGGGGGTCAGACTCCGACTCACATAGGCCACTGGTCGCAGTTGCTCTTCATACTCTTGGTAGAGCACTCCACCTAGGCCTTCATGACTAGCATCAACATGTAACTCGTATGGTCTGGTGGGATCAGCATAGGCCAATACTGGGGCTGTGGTGAGGCTCCTCTTCAGGGTTCTGAAGGCCTCTTCACACCTGGGGGTCCACTGATCTTGAACCGACTCCCCGGGTCTTCTGGGTCCCAAGCCATCCTCTTCCCCTTCAGTCTTGAGCAGTTCATTTAGGGGCTTGGCAATACGGGCAAACCCATCCACAAACCTCCTATAGTAGGAGCAGAAGCCCAGGAAAGATCTAAGTTCGGTGACTGTTGTGGGTCTTGGCCAGGAGGTAACTGCCTCCAACTTCTCAGGATCAGTAGCCACCCCCTTTTCAGACACTATGTGTCCCAGGTAGTTCACCGAAGACTGGTAGAACCGACACTTCTCGGGGGAAAGCTTTAGTCCCTCTTCACTAAGCCTTCTCAACACTTTCTCCAATCGGGCCTCATGTTCCTCCAAAGTTCTCCCGAAGACAATGACATCGTCCAGGTACACGAGGACTTCTATGAGGTTCATATCTCCGACAGTCTTCTCCATGAGACGTTGAAAAGTAGCTGGGGCCCCAGATAGGCCCTGAGGCATTCTATTAAACTCAAAGAACCCCACAGGAGTTATGAAAGCGGTCTTTTCTTTATCCTCTGGGTGCATGGGAATTTGATAGTACCCGCTCTTGAGGTCCATCACGCTGAACCACTTAGCTCCAGACAAACTCTGTAAGGCGTCCTCTATCCTTGGCGTGGTGTACTGATCAGGGGTGGTCCTCCTGTTGAGAGTTCTGTAGTCAATGCAGAGCCTCAGCGACCCATTCTTCTTCCTGACCACCACTATTGGAGAGGCATAAGGGCTTCTGGACTCTCGAATCACCCCAGTCTTTTTCAGTTCTGCAAGCTGTTCCCTCAGATCCTCCAGATCTGCCAGCGGAACCCACCTGACTCTCTCCCTGAACGGTTTGTCTTCTTGCAGGCGGATGCGGTGGGTAGCACTCCTCGCACACCCCACATCGAACTCATTTTTGGAGAAAATCTTCTCCCATCTAGTCAGCTGGGCCTTGGCTCTCTCTTTCCAGGCTCCAGGTAAATTCGGGTTCTCCATGGAAAGTTTTTCCCAAACATCTCCTTCTTCACCCGTCCCCTTTACTTCTGACCAGCTGACTGGGACAGCAAGACTCACCTGTCCCAACAGCATCCGAGCAGGGATCTCTATGGCCCTTTCTGTAGAGTTCCTCACACTCACCGGGACTCTTCCCCTGGCTTTCTTCAGGGCCTTGATTGGAATCACTTCCGGTATCACTTCCAGGCCTGAGTGATCTTCCCTTGGGTCGGATTCCAGCATGACAAAGGGACCAGGCTGCTTCCAGGTGAGCTTCACAGTGGCCCTGAGACAAGCCACCTGTCCGGGCTGCAGCACCACTCCTTCTCTCCCCAGTCTCCACACCTTCCCTATCCCCTCTCCTGGGGTCTTCTGCTCCAACACTAACCGTTGGTAGGCTGTCTTCAGCATGGGATGGATGTTTGGATCCTGATGGCTCCTCATCTTCACCAGGGGGGTCAGAAGTCTTCTCACTAGATCCGTATTGGTGCCTATGATGAGGGACATCTTGCTGGCCCCGGGTGGTCTAGGACACACAACTGCCAGGGTGTCGAACACTTCTGTCTTCCCAGCCACAGAGGGGTCGAATGTCAGCTTTATGGGCAGATAACCATCATAGGGGAACCTCTGCGTTCCCAGGCCCCATATCTCCAGTTCTTCTATCTTCTGTATAGGCAAATGGCTTAAGTGCCTATCGTAGAAGTCTCTGTACAACAAAGTCACTTGAGCTCCAGTGTCCAGGAGGGCCTTCGTATATACTTCTTCCACCTGGATAGACACAGTGGGGGACGGGCCGACCAATTCTTCTGGGTACGGCCGGGTTGAGGTCACTTTCTTCTGAGGACTTGTCTTCATCCAGTTTGTTTTTGACTTTATTCTCTCTTGAGCCCGGTATGCATTGACCTTCCCCACCCTAATGGGAGTACAAACCCGCTGAGGGATGTTATTGTCTCTTGGTTGTAGACATTCCTTCTTGGGAGTGCTAAATTTCTTCTGAGGGGTCTTGTCCCCTCTCTTTTGCTTCCTTCCATTCAGTTTGGAGCTCACTGAAAGAGATGGGCACCCGGTTGACTCCCTCACCGGGGCCCTCTGGAGTTTCCCGCCGGCTGGCGATTATCCATTTTCTTCTTCTTGGGACTGGAACACCTACTGGCAAAGTGACCACTGCCCCCGCAGTTGTAACATAGCATCTCTTCTCGGTCCTGTATGGAAGCTGGTTCTGAGGTATTCGGGAACAACTCCTTTCTTGGACTTGGTTTCTCTGCTCTTCTTTGATCTTTCTCCATCAAAGAGGTCAGCATCTCCAACACTTGGGACATTTGTGATTTCAAAGTGTCGACTTCTGCATCTCTTTCCGGGCTCTTGACTGAACTGACCAACACTGGTACAGGGGTGACACTCACTCTGGCCACCTGCTGATCTCTCTGCAGCGCCTCTTCGTCCCTAATAATTTTTATTAGATCAGAGTAGGTTAGTGACATTCCTCCTCCTGAGGTTTTCAGGTGCAGCCAGACTGGGTCTGAGCGCCGCGCTCCCCTCATGATCTGCTTCATTCGTGCTTCATCTGCATCTTTGGGCAGCAGTCCCTTCTTCAGGACGATCTTGCATAACAGCCTGTTCAACCTTCTAACATACTCTGACAGTTTCTCCTCCGGCTGCTGGAAAGTATGTTCAAATTGGTAGACCATCTCTGTCACCTTCTCCAGCTGTCCAAACTCTTCCTGCAGCATGGCCAGACAATCTTGAGCTGTACAGTTTGCATTTCCAAAACGGAAGCTCTTCACCGCTTCTGCCGCGGCACCTTTCAAACTTTCTAAAACTCGTTGTCTTCTCTGTGCTTCAGGCACCTCCCATGCCTCTACTGCTTGTAATGCCTGTTCCACCCAAGTGTCAAAATCTTCCTCCCCCGCAGGGACGGGGAGCTCCCCCGAGAATGTTTTTAGTCTCCGGTAGCTAGTCTCTACGTGCACTGTGCTTGTCTTCTGACAGTTTGTTAGTAGATCCCCTAACGCCTTTATCAGTTCGGGTGATATGGCCGTGGCAGGTGCAGGCGTCACCGGAGGTGTCGCTCCGTCTTTCCTCTCTGGCGGGGTATGGGCCGCAACTGGCGGTGATCCCGTTGGTGATAGCTCTTTCTTAGTAGCGTACGCCAAACTATAAGATCTGTTATCCGGCATCCGCGCATATTTGCATTTACAAGCCTCTGGCTTCCCATCTGAATATTCCACTAGCGTATACTGGTGTGAGGTGTCTGGGTCTGACTTCATTAACCCTTCCACCGTTTCGGTCGACCATTCCTGACCCGGAATGTTAATGACCACTGACTGGCTTGGATCTGTCTTGGCTACTTCACACCACGTTCTGATGTCTTTCGGGTCCATGCCGGTAAGTCTTGGCGGGCTCTCACCGCTGTCTCAGTAATCCCGGATTTACGAGCCCCCACGTGTAGCGATACCCTCAACTTAAGAGAGCCGCAAGTTTTGATTTGGGCCCTGAGTACAGCTTCCCCAACCCCCCGGCTATCTGCTCTCTCACTCTGGCACAGTTAACCCACAGCAATTTCACATAAACAATCACTTATGCTTTAAATGTGGGTGTGTGGATTGATAACTCAGACTCATAGACAATGTTGTAAATAATAACTGACTTTACTGCTAGTGGTAAGATAAAAGGGAATAGCATGCATGTAACATTTGGTTCACAACACATAAGCAGGTCCCTGCAGTTGTAAATCACAATACTGTGTGTGTGTGTACCCGCCTTGGAAAGGGGACGGAACGCCACGTGGGGCAACCGTTACCTAAACACCCTGTGGTGTGATAACTAACTTATAACTATCTAACGGATCAGGCCTGATCCCTAACCATGAAACTCAGTCTTAGAAGAAACACGAATCTTCACCGGCACAGGATCTGTAAAGGTGGTGCACTTGAAGTATTCAAAACCATGTATTTGTAATCCAATAGGGGGGGGGGGGGTAATTCTCCCACACCGGAGGTGTTAGGCCTCGGAAGTCTAGTAGGCACAAAGTATAAAAGTAACAGTTTAAAGATGAGCTTTCGCTCGCTCACCACTCCGGAACACTTCCCTCAGTCCGGAACTTCCACCGGCTGTGTCGGTCCTCGTCCACAGCAGCTTCTACGATCGGATCCCCGATCCAGATAACTTTAGAAGAGATGAGTCTGGATGCCACCCAGGCTCGCAAAGGGGGGGTGGAAGGCTCTTTGGTTCGCTCCACAGGCCCCAGGCTTCAGGCCTGGAACAGCACAGATCCGCACAGGTGTATCTCTCTCTGTCGCCCCGTGTCCAAAAGAGAAAGAGCTAGGCCTCGCCCCCTCCTTATATTCCTTCCCCCCGACTCCCCTCTCTCTGGAATTTCCTGTCTCTGATTAAAGGGGAACACCCCGCTACACAAGTATTAGCATAACAGTTGTAACCCTCTTTTTTAGGGGGGGGGGTTTGGGAAAAGACCATCCCCAAACAGGATATTGCGAACTAGAACCTTCGCTAAGTGGAACTGATAATAAAGTTGACAGTTCCTCCAACCAGGATGAGGCCTCTGTGAACAGTAGCATCCATGACTAGTGTAGTCCAGATAACCCAACCTTTCCTATATACCTATTACCCATATCTTTTTCCCCTTAACCATTACCAATGACGAGACACACAGATTTTGGAGTATAAATGGCCATAACAGCCTATTTATTAAAATAATTCCATAATTAAATTATTAAATAATTTCCAATACTTTTTTAAATAACATTTTTAACCAAAACAACTTCTTTAACACCAGCCTGTTGGTCTTTGGACGGCATCCCGGCTTAACCTTTTTCCACCACTACACTGCAGGATCTTTTTACTGTACCAGGCTTCCAGCCATATAACCAGCTCGGAGACAACCCCTGTATCCCGCAGTGCAACCATAACCGTATTCCAGCAGACACCGTTCCACTGGAATAACCCCAGAGGGGAAAAATAGGATTTTTATAACAGCTTACCTGTAAAATCCTTTTCTTGGAGTACATCACGGGGCACAGAGCGACATAGTCATTACTATGTGGGTTATATAGATACCTTCAGGTGCTGGCACTGGCAACTTCCAAAACCGGAAGTACCCTCCCCTATATAAGCCCCTCCCATCCGGTAGTACCTCAGTTTTGTAGCAAAGCAATAAGTGTCCCCAAAAGAGGGGTGGGAGCTCTGTGTCCCGTGATGTACTCCAAGAAAAGGATTTTACAGGTAAGCTGTTATAAAAATCCTATTTTCTTTCTCGTACATCACGGGACACAGAGCGACATAGTCATTACTATGTGGGATGTCCTAAAGCAATGCCCAATGAGGGGGGGATACACCATACATAAGCTGAGCGCTATCAGACATGAGGATCTTTTGCGGCCTGCAACACACTGCGCCCAAAGGCGACATCCTCCTGACTTCTAACGTCCACCTGGTAGAACCTAGTAAACGTGTGTACTGAAGACCATGTTGCGGCCTTACAGATTTGAGCCAGGGAGGCCTGGTGATGCACTGCCCATGAAGTTCCAACTGCTCTCGTGGAGTGCGCTCTAACTTTGAACGGAGGCGGTCTCCTTCTCAAGCCATAGGCTTGCATTATGACCTGTCGAATCCACTTGGCTAAAGTAGATTTTGATGCTGCCTGACCCTTTCTGGGGCCTTCCGGCAGAATAAACAAAGTATCCGTTCTGCGAATCTGAGCAGTGGCTTTTAGATAAGCTTTAACTGCTCTTACTACATCCAAAGAATGTAATAATTTTTCCTCTACTGAACTAGGTTTGGGGAAAAAAGAAGGAAGAACCACATCTTGGTTCAAATGAAACCTCAATACCACCTTCGGAAGAAAGGTTGGATGAGGACGTAACACTACTCTGTCCTTATGGATAACCAGATATGGCTCCTTACAGGACATAGCTGCTAATTCCGACACTCTTTTAGCCGAACAAATGGCTACTAGAAAAATCAATTTCCTGGTGAGAAGAACCAGGGAAATATGCTGTAATGGTTCAAATGGTTGTTTCTGTAGAACCGACAGAACCAGGTTTAAGTCCCATGGACATATGGGAATATTAACCGGAGGGCTAATACGCATCACTCCTTGTATAAAGGCTTTGACTAGTGAATGCAAAGCCAAGGGCCTTTGAAAAAATATTGACAAGGCCGAAATCTGACCCTTGATAGTACTCAAGGCAAGCTTCCTATCTACAGCCCACTGTAGGAAGTCCAGAATCCTACCTATTACGTACTTTCGTGGATGCCATTTCTTGGCCTCACACCAGGCGATGTACGCCTTCCAGATTCTATAGTAGATCTGCCTGGATACCGGCTTCCTGGCATTGATCATGGTAGATACCACAGGATTAGAGAGCCCTCTCTTTTTTAGAATGTGGGCTTCAATAGCCAGGCCGTCAAACCTAGGGCTGGTAAGGAAAGGTGGTATATCGGTCCTTGCGAAAGCAGGTCCGGACGATGTGGGAGAGTCCAAGGACTCCCCACTGACATTTTTACAATCTCCGCGTACCATGCTCTTCGGGGCCACGCTGGAGCCACCAGAATCACTGGTTTCTTTTCTACCCTGATTCTGCGGAGTAATCGAGGTAACAATTGTGGCGGTGGGAATGCATATATCAGCTTGAACTGATCCCAAGGGAACACTAGGGCATCCGAGCCGCAAGCTAGGGGATCCCTTGTCCAAGAGACAAACCTGTCCAGCTTTGCGTTGAATCTGGATGCTAGCAGATCTACATCCGGTGTTCCCCACCGCTGACATATTGTCTGAAAAACCTCGGGGTGAAGGGACCATTCCCCTGGGCATAATTGTTGGCGACTTAGAAAGTCCGCCTTCCAATTCTCCACTCCTGGAATGAATACCGCGGATATGGCTGGGACATATCTTTCTGCCCATTTTAGGATGCAATTTACTTCTCTCTGGGCTGCACGACTCCTGGTGCCACCCTGATGATTGATATATGCCAGTGCCGTGGCATTGTCTGATTGAATTCTGACAGGGGACCCTTGGAGTTTGGATGTCCATGCTACTAGGGCATACCGGGCTGCTCGTATCTCTAAGAGATTGATGGGCAGGGCCTTTTCCGCATCCGACCATCTGCCCTGGAGAGACCATTGCTCCAGTACTGCTCCCCAGCCTATAAGGCTGGCATCTGTAGTGACCACCTTCCAAGAAATCGGACTGAAGGATTTCCCTTTTTCCAGATTCTGGGGAACCAACCACCAACGGAGGCTCTTGCGAACGGAAGGGGACAAGGACATTGGTAAGTCTAGGGCCTGAACTTTCTGGTTCCAGGCTGACAGTAAGGCCCTTTGCAAATTCCTTGAATGGAATTGACCGTAAGGTACTGCTTCGAATGATGCCACCATTTTTCCCAGCAGCCTCATGCACAGGCGTATGGACGGCTGTCTTTTTGTACCCACTAAGTGGATCAAATCTCTCAAAGACAACACCTTTTTTCGAGGCAAGAATATTTTCTTCTGGCCTGAATCTAGCCTTAGCCCCAAGTATTCCAGACTTTTGACTGGTTTTAGGGCCGACTTGTCTCGGTTGATAATCCAACCGTGAGATTCCAGATACTTGATTGTCTTGTGAACGACCACTTCTAGTTTTTTCACTGAGTGGTCTATCAGCAACAAGTCGTCTAGATATGCCATTATCGTTACACCTTGCGTTCTTAGATTGGCCAATAATGGGGCCAGAATTTTTGTGAACACTCGTGGTGCTGTGGCCAGACCGAAGGGTAAGGCTCTGAACTGAAAATGGCGCCCTTCTACTGCAAAGCGTAGAAATTTTTGGTGGACTGGAAAGATGGGAATGTGCAAATAAGCATCTTTGATGTCGATCGAGGCTAACCATTCCTCCCCTTGTAGGGCAGTGGCCACCGATCGGATCGACTCCATCCGGAAAGTCCTGATATGCAGGAATTTGTTTAGCCCTTTTAGATTTAATATGGGCCTCACGTCCCCGTTTGGCTTCGGGACTGTAAAGAGGTTTGAGTAAAACCCGAACCCCCATTCTTCCAGGGGAACCTCCATAATTACTCCTTGGAGCAATAGTTGTTCTAGTGCCAACAGGAGGGACTCTCTCTTCCGGGGATCCCTTGGCACGTTTGACCTCATAAAATGGGAAGGAGGAGAGTCTTTTAACTCCAATCTGTATCCCAGACTTACTGCGGAGAGCACCCATCTGTCTCTGATCGTGTCCCGCCAGGTCTCTGCGAACAACTGGAGTCTTCCCCCCACCCGATTGAGTGGGGGCAACCCTTCATGCATTTGACTTTGGGGGAGGTTTTGTACCTCTCCTGACCCAGGGTTTTTTATTACCCTGCGATTGTCCCTGATTTTTACCCCCGGGATTTGACCGAGGAGGCCGTCGGAACTGTTTCACAGCCGATGCCCCAGGGACTGGAGAAGCAGGCCTCTTAAAAGAGGGACCTCTAACTCTGTTTTTAACCGGCAAGAGTGTACTTTTACCGTTGGAAATTTTCTGGATATATTTGTCCAGGTCTTCCCCAAATAAGAGTTCACCATGAAATGGGAAGCTAACCAGCAATTCTTTACAGGGAGCTTCAGCAGACCAGTTTTTGAGCCATAGAAGCCTGCGCATATGTACTACAGACAGCGTAAGGCGGGAGGCCTGATGGATTGAATCCTTTATGGCGTCAACCGCAAAGCATAAGGCTCTAGGTAGATCAGCTAGGGCAAGGGCCTGCTGATCTGGCAAGTCCCTTAAGACTTGTTTCAACTGATCCTTCACTGCTTGGCAGACCCCAATAGCTGCCACTGCTGGTTGTGTCACCAAGCCTGCTGTAGAAAAAGCAGATTTTAATAAGGACTCCAATTTTTTATCTATTGGGTCCTTGAACATTTGGACATTATCCACTGGACATGTCAGTGATTTATTCACACAAGAGATGGCTGCGTCCACTGTAGGGACCCTCCATTTTTTGATGAACTTATCCTCCATGGGATAGACCACCGGAAATCTCTTGGGGGGAGTAAATATTTTATCAGGATGTTCCCAATCCTGGTACATGAGCCCTTCCAATAAAGGGTGAAGTGGAAAAGAACAGACAGTCTGGGGAGCTTTTAGCGACCCCAGCGAGGAGACAGTAGTGGTTGATGGTTCCGCAAGGTGCATTTTAAATGCTGATCGGACCATGTTAGTCAAAGACTGAACCCATAATCTTTCAGCTTGAGATGCTGAGAAAGGTTCCTCCACAGTTGATTCCTCTATAACAGAATCAACCTCCTCCTGATCCCCTTCAGGCAGGTCGATCCCTGTATGGGACTGTTGCTCCGCTAACAGGTACTCTGAAGGAGGAGACGGAGATCGGGCGTGCTTTCCCTGTGACAGGGAGGCAGCGATTAATGTTGACAATCTCTCTTCTAATCCTCCCAGAGCTGAGGAAAAAACCTCCTCTGTTACATACACAGGAGCAGGTGAACTGAGGACAGCCACAGTACCAGGTACTCCTGCAGGGTCTCTACGGTCACTAACCTCTGAATTTTCAGGGGAGACTGGTGCAGCAGAAGCATGCCCAAGATCCTCAGAGCCCGATGGAGACCCCTTTCGCTTCCTGGAAGATTTAGTTCCGGAGCTTCTGGACGGCATATTCCTAAGCCCAAAGCTGAGGTATTCCAGCCGTAATACACCCCTTTTACTGAGAATAGTCTAGCACAATTGCTGCTATATATCAGTTGGTGTCTACTAAAGTGCCTTTCTAGGGGATGCCTGCATCAACCGCCTCTGTGTGCCTTTTTACTGTTGCTAGCTCTGTTTGTGCACTTCAATAGCCAGCTTGATTGCTTTTAAACATGCTGGACGCCCGCACATGCGCAGTAGCGCCGCGGCGCACACCGAGCGTCATCCACCCGCTCCGCCCCTTTTCCCAGATCGCCTCTATATAGAGAGGCGCGTGCACGCGCACGCGTGCGGGCACGTGCGCCTTCGGCGCCCTACTATAATTTTTTTTTACATTTTCTCAGTAGTAACAGGCATGCACAGAATATTTAGCGGGAATACCTTAGGTAACAGGCAGAAAGACAAAATAGGCTTGGGGGTCCCCCAATAGAACCAAGTTCCTGAGGGCCCCCACTTACCTTTTCCTCGCCGCAGGACTCTGTTTGGTCCACAGAAGCCCAAACTTCACCTATCACGGCAGGCATTGTAATCAAACCTTCAGGGACCGGGTTCCCAAGGATTCCACTCCCCTGGACCTGTATAGCACCCTGCACAGAAAACATCTTGGTCGTGGGTATGACCAGAGCTCTGGATCCCAGGGTCCAGCCCTCCTAAGAGAGGCATTACAGGCCAAACCTTGCTCTTCTCTTGCAAGGCCCGGGTACCGACCGTTTAGCTATGAAGCTTTTTTGGTCGGATCCGGAATAGCTTACTGAGGCCCAAAAGAACCTGTACGCAAGCTCAGTGAAAAACAGATGTTACTTCTTGGCCAACACCTTAGACACTGGCAAAAAACTGAGGTACTCCCGGATGGGAGGGGCTTATATAGGGGAGGGTACTTCCGGTTTTGGAAGTTGCCAGTGCCAGCACCTGAAGGTATCTATATAACCCACATAGTAATGACTATGTCGCTCTGTGTCCCGTGATGTACGAGAAAGAAATACCCCAGATGAGCCCCCCACCACTTCCATCACATCTGTTATCTGCCACCATCAAAGACCAAAGGACACCGCCACAGCCCGCAAGGATAACACCTTACCCTTAAGGGCCCCTCCACACCCGCAGGGCCCGCTGAATTCCGTCTTGGAGACCCAACGCCCACAGACCTATACCCACCTCGGAAAGGTGAACACCATCCCCACGCAGGTACATTCCCACATTTACCTCCAACTCTGTGTGCCGAATAACCAAACCCCCATTCCTGGGCACAAATCTACCCACAACTTTGTTCACTTTGACCCTAGCCTTGTTGAGCCTAGCCACCGACCTCGCCATGTGCCAAGTGGTCCGAGCAATTATGTCCGACCATACCAGCAACATAGCCGGAAAAGCCGAACCGAGCATCAATAAGTCCGCCTTAACAGCTGCAATCAGGTCCCCAATAGGTCTCACCCCCAAATCATTTCCCCCCACGCGAAGCACTAAAATGTCCGGTGGTCTGTCGAGCCGAGCATAGCGCTGCACCGCTGGCAACACCCTGCTCCACCCCATGCCTGGCATGCCCATCCACCTAATCCGTGCCTCCCTCCGTGGGATACCCAGCTGCCTACCATCCCGCCTCACATCAGCTCTCTTGGCCCCCCAAAAGACATATGAATGTTCTAAAATCCAGACGAGGCATAATTGACCTCCATCTGAAATGAAAACAAAACAGCGATAATCAGCACTATCCCACCACATCGTATCAGGAAAACCAAGCAACAGATTGCCCCCCACCTCCCACACCGTGTATCTCCCCCTAATTCAATCACAATAGGTGTGGACGCACATAAGAACGGAATATCCTGGATTCCCAACGCCCAATCCGTTTAACCGCCGCCTCATCCAACCCGCACCGGGCCGCCTCTGTGGCCGCTCCGATGCGGAAGGAGTGCGAGGCAAATTGTTGGTCCTCCAACCCTGCCGCGCGCAGACATTTCCTGAACATTGCCACAAATTGGAACCTAGAAACAAATGACCCATCCCTATGAACTAAGAACGGTCCAACCCCTGCCGGCCGCACCGTCAAGAACTCCCTCACCACACCCACTGGGCAAACCCCCGAACCCGGCAGAGAATACAGCACCACACTTACCCCTTTTCCTTGCTGATCCGTTTTAGACTGGGGCAGCCTGAACACCACCTTCTCCTCTGTACCCCTGACATCCCCCAACATCAGACCCCCTGCCACCTTTTAGAGGGGCTCACAAGCTCACCCACCCGAAATGCCCCAAAAAATGCCACTGAAAAAGCAGTCTTAAACAAAAACACCTCGTATCCCGACGAACACACCGAACCCAGTGTCCCACAAATATCCTGCAGGACCGAGAAGGAAACCGGCCTGCGGGTATCTTTGCGTGAGTGGCACTTGCGGTAACCCTTCACCGCTTGCTTCATCCAAAATCCCTTTGTGTAATCAACTCGGCCCTGTAGATTGAACAAAAATGCTAAACCCGCCAACTTCTTATCAATGGCCGATGCAGACCCACCACCCTCCATGTGTCTGGCAATGAAATACACGACCAACCATCCTGTCTCAGCCTCCCCCAGCTTAGCCGTAAGAACTCAGCCCATTCATCCCATACCTTGGCGTAAGCCACCCATGTCGGCCCACTCACCGACCTCCGGATCCACCCCGCGGCGATTCCAATGCAATCTCCCACATCCACCCCGGGCAAGGCATTTCTGACTTTTTCCGCATGCGGGGCCAGCTCTCTGAACTTATCCCACTGAAACCGAGATAAGGAGTCAGTGAGCCTGTTGTCAACACCCGGAATATGCACAGCATACAAAAAGATGTTAAACTGCAAACAGCGTAACACTAGGTGGTGCAGCAACTGAACCACCGGCATTGAAGACGCGGAAATACGGTTGATGACTTGAACCACCCCCAAATTATCACAGTTCAGCCTGATCTTCAAATTCTTACAAGATTCACCCCACAGCTTTATAGCCAATACCACCGGAAAGAGCTCCAGTAATACCAGGTTCCGCTCAAACCCAGCCTCAATCCAGGAGCTGGGCCATGCTTCGGTGCTCCAATGCCCCTGGAAGAAAGCCCCATAACCCGTGGACCCCGCAGCGTCCGTGACCAAATCTAAATCAAAGTTACTCACCGGCCCTTCCATCCAAAGCGAACGTCCGTTGTACGCACGCCACTAAAAATGTGTGCCACACATGCAAGTCCTCCTTAAGCTCCCTAGACAGCCTAATGGCCCTCACCCCGGACATCGCCCCCGACAGCCGTCGGCAGAACACCCTGTCCATGGGAATGATTCTACAGGCAAAATTCAACTTACCTAACAGGGATTGTAAGGCCCTGAGCTGTATCTTGCTGTGCCCGAACAACCCCCTAATCTCCAGCCGAAGATTCTCCACCTTGTCCCCAGGCAGCCTGCATTCCATCGCCACCGAATCAATCACGATCCCCAAGAAACTAAGCTCCGTGGTTGGGCCCTCCGTCTTGTCAGCTGCCAAAGGCACGCTGAACCTACCAGTAATGTGCTGCAACTTAGCAAGCAGAATCGCACACACATTAGAGGAAGGAGGACCCACACACAAAAAGTCATCCAAGTAATGGATAACCGAATCCAACACCGATACATCCCTCACCACCCATTCCAAAAAGAAACTGAACGTCTCAAACATGGCGCATGAAATGGAGCAACCCATCGGCAAACACTGATCCACATAAAATTCCTCCTGCCAACAGCACCCCAACAGCCGAAAGCTGTCTGGGTGTACCGGCCACAGGCGAAATGCAGACTCAATATCAGACTTTGCCATGAGCGCCCCCTGCCCATAACGCCGCACCCAACGCACTGCAGTGTCAAATTATGTGTACATCATCATCACTGTACATGCCTCCAGATCAATAGCATCATTCACTGACCCCCCTTTAGGAAAAGAAAGGTGGTGAATGAGGCAAAACTTATTAGGTTCCTTCTTGGGCACCACCCCCAGGGGAGAAACCACTAAATCTTGCCACGGCTTGTCCTTAACCACTTAACGACCGCTCACTGTATATATACGTCGGCAGAATGGCACCGACAGGCACAATCACGTAGAGTGTACGTGATTGCCTTTGTGCAGTTGGGGGGTCCAATCGGACCCCCCTCCTATACAGTGAGCGGTGGCTAAGTGTCCGGGAGCGTTCCGGGATGAGGGGGCAGCCATTCGTTTCTGGCCACCCCCTCGCGATCGCTCCCGGCGAATGGAAATGCCCCCTCTGTCTGTGTCAGACAGAGGGAGCAGGAGGAAGTGATGTCATCTCTGGTGCGGCACTCACATATACCGAGCGCCGTACAAGAGAAGATATCAGGTCAGTGCACACAACACTACACTGACACCAGGACACATAGGGACATAAATCGCCCCCCCAGGCCCCCCCAGACACCCCAGATCACCCCCCAGCCCCCAGTCACAGTGTCACTGATTGCAGTGACCATTTATTTAGTGATCACTGCAATCAGTGACATTTGTGACTGTAAAAGTGTCACCAAAGTTTAGTCTTAGGTCCAGTGTAGCCCCCTAACCCCCCCTAATAAAGGTTTAACCCCCTGATCACCCCCCAGATAACCCTTTCACCCCCTATCACCACTGTCGCTTAGCGATCATTTTTCTGATCGCTGTCTTAGCGTCAGTGATGCCGATCGGCAGCCAGTAATTTTTTTTAGGTTCGCCGCAGGTTTTTATAGCGTCAGGTACCCCAATATATTATCTAATAAAGGTTTAACCCCCTTGATCGCCCCCCAGGTAACCCTTTCACCCCCTATCACCACTGTCGCTAAGCAATTGTTTTTCTAAACGCTGTCTTAGTGTCGGTGATGCAGATCGTAGCCAGTAATTTTTTTTAGGTTCGCCGCATGTTTTTATAGCGTCAGGTACCCCAATATATTATCTAATAAAGGTTTAACCCCCTTGATCGCCCCCCAGGTAACCCTTTCACCCCCTATCACCACTGTCACTAAGCGATCGTTTTTCTAAACGCTGTCTTAGTGTCTGTGATGCAGATCGGTAGCCGGTAATTTTTTTTAGGTTCGCCGCAGGTTTTTATAGCGTCAGGTACCCCAATATATTATCTAATAAAGGTTTAACCCCCTTGATCGCCCCCCAGGTAACCCTTTCACCCCCTATCACCACTGTCGCTAAGCAATTGTTTTTCTAAACGCTGTCTTAGTGTCGGTGATGCAGATCGGTAGCCAGTAATTTTTTTTAGGTTCGCCGCAGGTTTTTATAGCGTCAGGTACCCCCATATATTATCTAATAAAGGTTTTAACCCCCTGATTGCCCCTAGTTAACCCTTTCACCAGTGATCACCATATAAGTGTTACGGGTGACGCTGGTTAGTTAGTTTGCTTTTTATAGTGTCAGGGCACCCGCCGTGTATATAACCCAATAAAGGTTTAACCCCCTGATCGCCCGGCGGGTGATATCAATTAGGTTTTAGCATCAGAGAGGGTCTGAGTCACACCCCAGGCAGCGTCAGGTTAGTGCCAGTAACGCTAACACCCACGCGTGAAGCATACACCCCCCTTAGTGGTATAGTATCTGAACAGATCAATATCTGATCTGATCAGATCTATACTAGCGTCCCCAGCAGTTTAGGGTTCCCAAAAACGCAGCGTTATTGGGATCAGCCCAGATACCTGCTGGCACCTGCGTTTTGCCCCTCCGTCCAGCCCAGGCCACCCAAGTGCAGTATCGATCGATCACTGTCACTTACAAAACAAAAACACACATAACTGCAGCGTTCGCAGAGACAGGCCTGATCCCTGCGACTCCAGTGCTGTAGGAGGTGATTTCACCACCACAGTTAAAAAAAAAAAGCAAATATGCCGAAGCATTGGGGCAGCAGGGGCGGAGGAGCGATTTTGCTCCTAATGCCGCGTACATACGGTCGAAATTCCGACGGAGGCTTGCCCGTGGAAAAGTCCGACCATGTGTGTGCGGCATAACTTTTTTGCGGGAGGATGCCCCCATGCTTCGGCATATATAAATCGTGCGTGTATGCCCATCATTGGAAGTGGGTGGATGAAGGGCGGTATTCTAATGGTGGGCATACCCACCGATCAATCTCTTTTTTCGTTCAGCCAACTGGCTGCATGAAATAAAAAGATTACAATACATGTCCAACAAGGACCAGCAACGTACTGGTATGTTGCTGGACTTTGAATGTTTATACCAGAATGATGCCTGCGGGTTTAGGTATCATCTTGGTATCATTCTTTTCAGCCTGCGGCCGGCTTTCATGTAAAAGCAATCCTAGCGGCTAATTAGCCTCTGGACTGCTTTTACAAGCAGTGGGAGGGAATGCCCCCCCCCCCGGATATAAAAAGCGCCATTGGGAAATTGGGAAAGCATTTTATCACACCGATCTTGGTGTGGTCAGATGCTTTGAGGGCAGAGGAAAAATCTAGGGTCTAGAAGACCCCAGTTTTTTCAAAAAAAGAGTACCTGTCACTAGGGCTGGGAAAAAAATCGATTTTAATCTTGAATCGAGTTTTGAGCTCAAATCGATTCAGTTTTGAAGAAAATCGATTTTTTTAGATTTTTTTTTTTTGGAAAAAAAAAAATTTTTTTATTTTTTTTATTTTCCTTCCCTTCAAAGTTTCCGTAGCAGGACTGCAGGGGGCGTATCCGGAATGGCACTGGGCAGCGTTACCCCAATTACATCTACTCGCTGCAGCCGCCGTTTGCCTACCTGATCAGCGTGTCATGCAGACAGACGGCGGCCATTGCAGTGTTCAAAAGCCGCGCCTCCCGAGTCCTCGTCGTCTGTGATAGGCGGAACACTCAATTTCACAGCAGGCAGTATTCAGCCTATCACGGACATCCTCTCATCCTCGTCTGTGTTATGAGGATGACCATGATAGGCGGAACACTGAATGCTGGGAAATTGAGTGTTCCGCCTATCACAGACGAGGAGGAGGCGCAGCTTTTGAATACTGGAATGGCCACCGGTGTAGCAGTAAGATCCGTATACCATGAAAATCTGCATCAGCTACGGGCACAGTGATTGAAGCATGGGCACAGTGAGACACGGGCACAGTGAGACACGGGTACAGTGAGGCATGGACACAGTTCAATTCAACTAAGAGTAACCTCAGGATTTTTTGTTGTTTTATTAGCTAAATCCAAATACAGTATTAATAATTCGGATGTTTAACAATCTTTGTTGCACACTGCAAAAAACAACAAAAGGTCACAAGCGCTAAATTGGTGGATAAAGAAAAAAATATAATGGATGATAATAATAAGAAAAAAATCCCAAATATTTTGGGAAGTACAAAGTATCCAAAAGGGGGAAAAAACAGGAACCAGCGCAGCAAGAAAAAATCCGTACCCAGAAGTACAAAATACACAACATGCACACAATATAATCCAGCGCTCATGGAACATACATTATTAACTATTGGAAACTCTTGAAGAATTGATAAAAAAGCTTAGTCCATTTATTTATCACAATAAAGAGAGGGATCCAATCCCAAATGTGCAGAGGGCAAATGAATCTTAACTCTCCAGTTGCCAGTGGTGACAAACTTGTTAAACTTGCAGTGACATCCGTGGAGCAAGGAGGGGTTAAAAAAGTCAAAACAAAGTCTGTGGCATGATCTCAGTGTGAGCACAGTACCTTGAATGATGGACAACAGGCAGACCAGCGTGTGGAGGGCCCTCCAACCCAAAAGGATGCAGAGCCAGGATCGCAGCAAGGCTGGGACAGAAGAAATCACACACAGAGTTTCAAGAGTTTTCAATAGTTAATAATGTATGTTCCATGAGCGCTGGAATATATTGTGTGTTTGTTGCACACTGACTTTGCAGTTAGAGAAAGGGTTTGCCTTTGCAATTTTGTTTGTTGATGCACTTTAATTAACCACTTCGCGCCCGGGCTATAAGCAAAAGACGTCCGCAAAGCGGTCGTCAATTGCTGACAGGACGTCTATGGACGTCCTCTTATTTACTTCCGCGATGCGCGCCACCGCGGGCGCCCGTCGGGGAAAAACTGTGCCCGCCGTGTCAGGCGGGTGCCGATGCGCGTGCCTGGCGGCCGCGATGTCCGCCAGGTACGAGCGATCGGCTGTCACAGAGCCAGGGACGTGGATCTCTGTGTGTAAACACAGAGATCCACGTCCTGTCGGGGAGAGGAGACGGATGGTGTGTCCCTTGTACATAGGGACAACCATCAGTCACCTCCCCCAGTCAGTCCCCTCCCCCCCACAGTAAGAACATCTAGCAGGGAACATATTAACCCCTTGATCGCCCCCTAGTGGTTAACCCCTTCCCTGCCAGTCACATTTATACAGTAATCAGTGCATATTTTTAGCACTGTTCGCTGTATAAATGTGAATGGTCCCAAAAATGTGTCAAAAGTGTCCGATGTGTCCGCCGTAATGTCACAGTCACAAAAAAAAAAAAAAACGCAGATCGACGCCATTACTAGTAAAAAAATAAATTAAAAAATAATAAAAGAAAAATCATAATTCTATTCCCTATTTTGTAGGCGCTATAATTTTTGCGCAAACCAATCACTATACGCTTATTGCGTTTTTTGTTTTTTTTTACCTAAAATATGTAGAATACGTATCGGCCTAAACTGAGGAAAAAAATAGTTTTTAAAAAAAAAAAAATGGGATATTAATTATAGCAAAAATTAAAAAATATTGTGTTTTTTTCAAAATTGTCGCTCTATTTTTGTTTATAGCGCAAAAAATAAAAACCGCAGAAATGATCAAAGACCACCAAAAGAAAGCTCTATTTGTGGGAAAAAAAGGACGTCAATTTTGTTTGGGAGCCACGTCGCACGACCGCGCAATTGTCATTCAAAGCGTGACGGCGCTGAAACCTGAAATTTCGCCTGGACAGGAAGGGGGTTATGTGCCCAGTTGTCAAGTGGTTAATATAATAAAAAAAAATCGAATCGAATCGTAAATCGAGTTTTTTATAAAAAAATCGCAGATTTTTTTTGGGGGGAAAATCGCCCAGCCCTACCTGTCACTACCTATTGCTATCATAGGGGATATTTACATTCCCTGAGATAACAATAAAAATGATAAAAAAAAAATACTTGGAAGGAACAATTTAAAAATAAAATAAAAAAGCAAAATTAATAATAAAAAAAAAAAAAAAAAAAAAAAAGCACCCCTGTCCTGCCCTGCTCTTGCCCAATGGCGAACGCAAGTGTCGGTCTGGCGTCATATGTAAACAGCAATTGCACCATGCATGTGAGGTATCACCGCGAAGGTCAGATCGAGGGCAATCATTTTAGCAGTAGACCTCCTCTGTAAATCTACTGGGGTAACCTGTAAAGGCTTTTAAAGGCTTTTAAAAATGTATGTAGTTTGTCGCCAATGCGCGTTTGTGCGAAATTTTAAAGCATGTCGTGTTTGGTATCTATGTACTCGGCCTAAGATCATCTTTTTTATTTCATCAAACATTTGGGCAATATAGTGTGTTTTAGTGCATTAAAATTAAAAAAGTGTATTTTTTAACCCAAAAAATGCGTTTGAAAAATCGCTGCGCAAATACTGTGTAGAAAAAAAAATGCAACACCCACCATTTTAATCTGTAGGGCCTTTGCTTTAAAAATATATATAATGTTTGGGGGTTCAACATAATTTTCTTGCAAAAAAAAAAATGTTTTCATGTAAACAAAAAGTGTCAAAAAGGGCTTTGTCTTCAAGTGGTTAGAAGAGTGGATGTAAGCTTCCTAATGTTGTGTATAAAATGCCAGAACAGTTCAAAACCCCCCCAAATGACCCCATTTTGGAAAGTAGACACCCCAAGCTATATACTGAGAGGCATGTCGAGTCCATGGAATATTTTATATGTTGACACAAGTTGCGGAAAAAACGACAATTTTTTATTTTTTTTTGCACAAAGTTGTCACTAAATGATATATTGCTCAAACATGCCATGGGCATATGTGGAATTACACCCCAAAATACATTCTGTTGCTTCTCCTGAGTACGGGGATACCACAGGTGTGAGACTTTTTGGGAGCCTAGCCATGTACGGGACCCCAAAAACCAAGCACCGCCTTCAGGCTTTCTAAGGGTGTAAATTTTTGATTTCACTTTTCACTGCCTATCACAGTTTCGGAGGCCATGGAATGCCCAGATAGCACAAAACCCCCCCAAATTACCCCATTTTGGAAAGTAGACACCCCAAGCTATTTGCTGAGAGGTATGGTGAGTATTTTGCAGATCTCGCTTTTTGTCACAAAGTTTTGAAAATTGAAAAAAAATAAAAATATATATATATATTTTCTTTCTTCATTTTCAAAAACAAATGAGAGCTGTAAAATACTCGCCATTCCTCTCAGCAAATAGCTTGGGGTGTCTATATTCCAAAATGGGGTCATTTGGGGGGGTTTTGTGCGATTTTGGCATTTTATGGCCTTCGAAACTGTGATAGGTAGTGAGGAGTGAAATCAAAAATTTGTGCCTAGAAATCCTGAAGGCGGTGCTTGGTTTTCAGGGTCCCGTACGCGGCTAGGCTCCTAAAAAGTCCCACACATGTGGTATCCCCGTACTCAGGAGAAGCAGCAAAATGTATTTTGGGGTGAAATTCCACATATAACCATGGCATGTGTGAGCAATATATCATTTAGTGACAACTTTTTGTAATTTATTTTATTTTTTTTCTAGTCATTATTCAATCACTTGGGACAAAAAAATAAAAAATTCAATGGGCTCAACATGCCTCTCAGCAATTTCCTTGGGGTGTCTACTTTCCAAAATGGGGTCATTTGGGGGGGTTTTGTACTGCCCTGTCATTTTAGCACCTCAAGAAATGAGATAGGCAGTCATAAATTTAAAGCTGTGTAAATTTCAGAAAATGTACCCTAGTTTGTAAACTCTATAACTTTTGCGCAAACCAATAAATATACGCTTATTGACATTTTTTTTACTAAAAACATGTGGCTGAATACATTTTGGCCTAAATGTATGACTACAATTGAGTTTATTCGATTTTTCTTATAACAAAAAGTAGAAAATATCATTTTTTTTCTAAATTTTTGGTCTTTTTCCGTTTATATCGCAAAAAATAAAAATCACAGAGGCAATCAAATACCATTAAAAGAAAGCTCTATTTGTGGGAAGAAAAGGACGCAAATTTTGTTTGGGTACAACATTGCATGTCCGCACAATTTACAGTTAAAGCAGCGCAGTGCAAAATTCTGAATTCACCTCTGGTCCTCTAGCTACCAAATGGTCCGGGGCTTAAGTGGTTAAATGGTCCCCCCATACGACCCAGTTCCACCTCCTTGGCCAATTTCTCGGAAACCACCCCATGGTTCTCCAAAGCCGACCGTAAGTTCTTCGCCAAAGGAGGCACCTCCGTCAAGGAACACGGTATGACAAAACCCTCAGAAAACCCAGAGGCCAACAACCTGGCCGCAGCCCTATCTGGGTACCTATTTAGGAAAGGCAGCATCCTTTCCCCCCTCACCGGCGTCCTCCCTCTTGTTTGTAGGCTCTCCGGCACGCTTCCCTTTTTTGAAGCAACGGGACAAGGGGTGACTACCCCCGCATCCGGAGCATTCATGCATGAAACGACAGGCTCCCCCAAACTTGCAGGAGCCCTTGTTAAATTGCCAGCACACCCCCCATTTCTTACCGGCCGGCAGTCCAGAGGTGGATGTCCCCCCAGCCCCCCTGAAGAAGAAACTGACTTGGTGCCCGTGGCGACGACATAAGATGCATCCAAAGACTAACGTGCTTGTGGTCCCACCAGAGCAAAGGACGAACCGCCCGCCATTGACGGAATTGTTCGTCGTACTGCAGCCAAGCCATCCCCCCATACACTCTATGTGCCTCCCCGATAGCATCCATATAGCAGAACAGCGCAGAACACTGTTCCGGGCTTTTCTCCCCTATGACACTGGCCATTATAGCAAAGGCCTGCAGCCAGTTGCTAAACGTCCGGGGGATCAACCTGTACCTCCTCTTCTCCTCATCCTCTTTTTTTGAGTCATCGGGTTTGACCCTATCCAGATAGAATTTTTCTAACGGGAGTAAGGAAAAAATTTCTACGTACTCACCTTTTCCAATCTTGTCCCGAACCTCTTTCTTCAAATGCGTCCCCAACGGCCCTTCATAGCACACATAAACTTCACACTTGGCCGTATCTGCAATTCGGACAATACCTGCTCTAGTGGAAGCTGGTGGCTCCCCCCCTTTGTCCCCCGACGTTCTGCTCCCTGCTACCGCACCTGCCCCGGCGGCGAGGGGGGCGTCCTCCACCGCCGCGGGGGTACCCGCAACCCCAGATCCACCCGATTCCCCCCCCCCACTCACAGCGCAACTTGAGGGGGCGCCATTGTAAGACTTGCAAAACGTTGTACCAGATCCCGCAACCCCCCAACAATTCCTGAATGCCACCCGTTGTACCAGGCGTGGCAGGCAAACTGCCCGCCACCCGGGGGGCAAAAGGAGGCGAACCCACAGCGGACCAGATGCGGAACGCGAGAAGGGGCGGGTCTATTCATGTATTACACAGCGAATGAAGTTCCCCATCAGGTCCGCCCCAATTTAAATTACACAGTGAAGGAAGTTCCCCGCTCAGGCCAATGATGTAGGCGGGGTCGGACATACCGAGGGGGCGGACCTGATGGGGAACTTAATTCGCTGTGTAATACATGTATAGACCCACCCCTTCTCATGTTCCACATCTGGTCCGCTGAGCGGACCTGATGGGGAACTTTAGAAGGGGCGGGTCTATACATTTAAAACACAGCGAGGAAGTTCCCCATCAGGTCCGCACAGGCACAACCAATTATTTTTATTTTTTATTTTATTTTTTTTAATTGGGATATTATAGTAAAAAGTAAAAACTATTGTTTTTTTTCAAAATTGTCAGTCTTTTTTTGTTTATAGCGCAAAAAATAAAAACCGCAGAGATGATCAAATACCACCAAAAGAAAGCTCTATTTGTGGGAAAAAAAGGACGTCAATTTAGTTTGGGAGCCACGTTGCACGACCGCGCATTTGTCATTCAAATCGTGACAGTGCTGAAAGCTGAAAATTGGCTTGGGCAGGAAGGGGGTGAAAATGCCCTGTATGGATGTGGTTAATAGAAAACACCAGTTGCCTTTCACTAGAAACATTTGTTAGTCCAGTCCTGGAAATCTGCATCTGCCTTCCTATTATTTGCCAATAAAGCTATGGGCCTGCAGTTAGATGCGCGACCGCTGTGTGTGCATATGTATGTTCCCGTGGCACATATCTGGTTCCGGGAAGTGGCGGCCAGCACACAGGAATTACATCATGTCCCTCCGGGAAGTTGCTTGTACTGCTACTAATTTCTTCCCACCACCATGCCCCGCTCACTGTTCTCTGAGGAGAGATGATCCTTATTTGCAAAGTAAGATAATTTTTTCTTTATTTGTGGTGTTTGTGTGGGACATGTGTGTATGTCTATGATTTGGCCTCAAAACACACACCTACTTCCTGTGTACAGATTCACTTCAGGGGCCAATGTATATTGCTTCCTGCTTCAGTGTGTGTGTGTGTGTGTGTGTATAAAATAGATTATAATCTATCTCTATAGATGTAGGTGCTTGTGTCCACCAGCAGAGAGAAGTTGGGTAGATGCCATACTACCAATTTTTGAGGCATTAAAATGGTTTCAGCACTGTCCCTAATCTAATCTAATCTAATGTATGAAAATAAGAACAGGCTTGAAAAAATAATGGTCTAGCTAGCATGTCTTGAAAAAAGGTGTTTTCTCATTTGCCTTGTATAATGCCCAAAAAATACAGCCATGACTAAGCACTAGACCCTAGTGTGAAACGCGTCGGCTGTACCCCTTTGTTTTTGCTGTGACTTGCAGTGCTTCATGTATTTTATTCAATAAAGGCAACCTCAATGGTTTTTGGAGTGCGGCTGTCCATACATCCTACCTTCCTTTTTGCATCTACAGCATTGCCAGCACCCGTGGTTCCTGGGAAGACACTGTTTGCTCACTTGTACTTACCTAGAGCGGTGATCTTTCTTTTCTTCATTTTGCCCAAAAAATACAGTTTGGAACATACAAGTGGGTCATGGCACATCTACATTCCAAATTTTTTACTCATGTACTATGCAATCTGATTGGCTAATCTCTGTACAACTCGATATTTAGGCAAAATAGGTAAATAGGAAGAAGCACTTGAACAATTAATTCAAATTATAGGAAATCAAACAGGCTCTAATTTATTTAAGAGCTAACTGATTGCAGTGTATGGTCACCTTTAAAGATCAAGATCTGAAAATATAAATTTTCAGGTCCAGGTCCCCAAACACTTTTTAGGACAATAACTTGCATATAAACCTTTATAATTAGCACTTTAGATTTCTCCCATAGACTTTTCGAATTTGCCGCGAACACCCCAAATTGTTCGTTGTTCGGCGAACAGGCAATGTTCGAGTCGAACATGAGTTCCACTCGAACTCGAAGCTCATCCCTAATCTTGAAGGATCCGATGAATTTAGGGCCGAGCTTCCGTGAGGGAATAGGCAACCGGAGGTTGGCAGCAGAAAGCCATACTTCCTCCCCAACTTTGAACGCTGGGTTTTCCTTCCTCCCGTGGTCATAGAATCTCTTGTAGGATTCCTGGGCACTCTGCATCATTTCCTGGAGTTTTTGAAAATTCACCTGGACAGAGGTCACCCGGTCCTGGACCGCGGGGACAGAACTCTCTGGGATGTTTTCAGGGAGGAAGGAGGGATGGAAGCCAAAGTTGGCCCAAAAGGGGGTCTGATTAGTAGCGGAATGTACTGAATTATTGTAGGCGAACTCCGCGTAAGGGAGTAGGGACGCCCAGTCATCCTGGGAAGCAGAGCAGAAACAACGGAGGTATTGCTCCAGAGTTTGATTAGTTCTCTCCGTCTGGCCGTTGCTCTGGGGGTGGTACGCTGACGAGAGGCAGGTCTTGACTTCCAGGGATTTGCAGAGTTCCCTCCAGAATTTTGAAGTGAACTGGACACCTCTGTCGTAGGTGATGCTCTTCGGTATTCCATGGAGCCTGGTTATCTCCTTGAAGAAGATTTGAGCGGTATCCGTGGCAGAAGGTGTCCCGATCATGGGTAAAAAGTGAGCCATCTTGGAGAGACGGTCAATAACGACCAGAATAGTGGTAAACCCTCCGGAGGGAGGCAGGTCAACGATAAAGTCCATAGACACGTCCGCCCAAGGACGTTCAGGGATGGGTAAGGGCTTGAGCAGGCCCCAGCTTTTGGTGTTCGACCCTTTATTACGCTTACACTGAGTGCAGGAGGTGACGTAGGACTTGCAATCCTGCCTCCAGCCTGGCCACCAGAAGGAGCGGGAGACCAGTTCCGAGGATTTACGTGCTCCGAAGTGACCGGCCAATTTGAGGTCATGAAAAGTCCTCAAGACCAGCGGCCTTGTTTCCAAAGGAACGAAGATCTTGCCCTGGGACCAGAATAAACCATCACGCTTCTCCAGGGATGAAGTGACTGGGTCAGAACAGAACCGGGAAGCGGCTTCAATAGAGGTGAGCAGGTCGGCCTGGGGAATCAACAGGAAGTTCTGAGCTGACAGAATGGTACCTGGTTGTGCAGACTGGGGGGTTTCCTGGGAACATCCTGGATAGCGCATCTGCCTTCACATTTTTGGAACCGGGTCTATAGGAAATGTGAAAGTTGAACCGGGTAAAGAAAAGGGCCCGACGGGCTTGCCTGGGACGGAGACGTTTAGCTGTCCTTAGATATTCTAAATTCTTATGATCTGTGAAGATCATGATGGGGTGTACTGCCCCCTCCAGAAGGTATCGCCATTCCTCCAGAGCAAACTTTATGGCCAGTAATTCCCGGTCCCCTACATCATAGTTTCGTTTCGGGGGAGTCAATTTTTGAGAGGCAAAAGCTACTGGGTGCAGAAGAGCCTTGGAGCCTTGTCTTTGGGAGAGAATGGCTCCAATGGCTGTCTCAGAGACGTCCACTTCCAAGGTGAATGGCAGTAAAGGATCCGGATGCTGAAGTACTGGTGCTGAGGTAAAGGCGTCTTTTAAGCGGGAGAAGGCCTCCTGGGTAGTGATGAGCCGAACACCCCCGGGTTCGGTTCGCACCAGAACCCGCGAACGGACCGAAAGTTCGAACGAACATTAGAACCCTATTAAATACAATGGATGCGAACGTTCGAATTCTAAAGTGCTAATTATAACAACTATTATGCATGTTATTGTCCTAAAAAGGGTTTGGGAACCCGGGTTCTGCACCAGGGGACATGTATCAATGCAAAAAGAAGTTTTAAAAACGGTCGTTTTTCGGGAGCAGTCATTTTAATGATGCATAAAGTGAAAAAAAAAAGTCAAATATTCCTTTAAATATCGTACCTGGGGGGTGTCTAAAGTATGCCTGTGAAGTGCCACGTGTTTCCCGTGTTTAGAACTGTCCCTGCACAAAATGACACTTCTAAAGGAAAAAAAAGCCATTTAAAACTGCTTGCGGCTTTAATGTAATGTCTGGTCCCGGTAATATGGATGAAATTCTTTAAGAAAAATGGCATAGCTACCCCATGACCCCCCCCCCTACCCCAGCCCATTACCAGCCCCTTTGGGTCTTGTATGGATATTAAGGGGAACCCCGCACATAAAATAAAAAAGGCCCTATATACTCTGAACAGCCCTATACAGGCGGTGCATACAAGACAGGGACTGTAGGTTTGTTCTTATGTAGAATCTGTTTGTAATTTTGAACAGGTACATTGTTGAAGTGTAGCTCCAGACCAAAAATCTATTTTTAAACTTTTTGGAAAACATAGGTAAGGGTTATCACCCCTGTAACATTTGTTTTGCTGTCTGTGCCCCTGTTCAGAACATTTCACCTCACTTTCCGTCCCAATGACAACTGTTTTTGAAATGTGGTGTTTTTCTTGAAACAAGGATTGCTGATAAAGCATCAGTACAGAGGAGACACCTTTCTCCCATATTTATTCTTACAGGAGAGAATTTTCCTTCCTAGTGGTAGATTTCCTCTCACTTCCTGTTGTCTTCTTGCGTTTGCAAGTAGGAGTCGTTTGTAAGTTGGATGTTTGAAAGTAGGGACCTGCCGTATATACTCTGCAGAAATAGGCCCCTTAGTTGTTGGTGTTGGCACAACACTGTAAGCACTCACAGTTACTCTTGGTTGGTGCTGGAACGCCCTGCTGTCAACTATTATATCAGGAATTTTAATTACATATAATTGTTGAACAGTGGTAGTAAAAATTGGGCCTTTGATGGTGGTGCTGGTGCCACAACACTGTAAGCCCTGACAGTTACTCTTGGTGGGTGCAGCAATGGGCCCTGCTGTGAATTATTAGATCAAGAATTGTAATTACATGCCCCTGTTGAACAGGGGCTGAAAAATTGGGCCTTAGGCACTGGTGGCACAACACTGCAACCCCTCACAGATACTGTACTTGGAGCACAGCAATGAGCCCTGTTGCAAAGTATTGCTTCAAAAATTGTAATTACACGCCCCTGTTAAACAGGGGCTGAAAAATTGGGCGTTAGGCACTGGTGGCGGCACCCATAAACAAAAATGATCTTCCAAGCTATCATCATCAATCGTATCATTGAGGACTCGGAGGAGGAGGATAGCCAGTCAACATAACAGCACAGGCACTCAGCATCAGCATCAGTCTTGAAGGGATGTGACATGTTAAAATCAATTAGTCTGTTATATCAGCATCAGGTGTGTGGTAGCTGGTGGTGATCCAAGACTGGTTCATCTTGATGAAAGTCAGTCGATCAACCGAGTCGGTGGACAGGCGCACCCTGTGATCCGTGACAAATCCTCCAGCAGCACTGAATGTGCGTTCCGAAAGAACGCTGGATGCAGGACAGGCCAGTAGCTCAATTGCATACTGTGCAAGCTCTGGCCAGTGATCCATCCTCAAGACCCAGTAAGCCAGAGGATTTTCGGTGGGGAAGGTGTCCAAGTCTGACCTTGCCCCTAGATATTCCTGCACCATGTTTATCAGACGCTGGCGATGGTTGCTGGAACCGATCATACTTTGGGGCTGCGGACTAAAGAATTGTCTGAACGCATCGGTCAGACGGCCACCTTCCCCACCGCTCCTTCTTTGACTGGCCGAAGCCTCAGCAACTCGTTGTCCAGGACCAGGAGTTTGCAACCTCCCAGTCTCTGGGAACGCGTTGCACAGACCTTTCTGCAAGGCCTCCCGGAGTTGTCTCATCCTCTGCTCCCTCTGCGACGGTAACATAAGGTCCGCAACCTTACCCTTGTACCGTGGATCAAGGAGAGTGGCCAGCCAGTAATGGTCCCTCTCCTTGATCCGAAGAATACGAGGATCCTTCCGCAGACTTTGCAGGATTAGGGAGGCCATGCAGCGTAGGTTTGCTGAGGCATTCGCTCCGGAGTCCTCTGGGTCACTAAGGACGACATGATCCGCAGCCACCTCCTCCCAGCCACGTACAAGTCCACTGGTTTCTTGGGACTGTAAATCATCCCTAAAAGACTGCTGCTGATGATGCTGAGTGCCAGCCTCCACCTCCATGCTGACACAATCCTCCTCCTCCTCCTCCTCCTCCTCTTCCTGTGCGATGGGTGGGACAGAAGGAACACTGTCTGGGTAAAGGGGGCCTTGAGAGGCAAGGAAGTCCTCCTCTTCCTGCCTCTGTTCTGCCTCAAGTGCCCTGTCCATTATTCCACGCAGCGTGTGCTCCAACAGGTGGACAAGAGGTACAGTGTCACTGATGCATGCACTGTCACTGCTCACCATCCTCGTGGCCTCCTCAAATGGTGCCAGGACAGTGCATGCATCCCTGATCATGCCCCACTGGCGTGGAGAAAAAAAACCAAGCTCCCCTGACCCTGTCCTGGTGCCGTAGTCGCACAGGTACTCATTGATGGCCCTCTGCTGCGTGTGCAGCCGCTGCAGCATGGCCAACGTTGAGTTCCACCTGGTGGGCATGTCACATATAAGGCGGTTCTTGGGCAGGTTCAACTCCTTTTGCAGCTCAGCCAGGCGAGCACTGGCATTATAAGATCTGCGGAAATGCACACAGACTTTCCTGGCCTGCCTCAGGACATCCTGTAAGCCCGGGTACCTGCCCAAGAAGCGCTGCACCACCAGGTTAAGGACGTGAGCCACACAGGGCACATGGGTCAGTTGTCCCTGTCGGAGGGCGGAGAGGAGGTTGGTGCCATTGTCGCAAACCACCATTCCTGGCTTAAGCTGGCGTGGCGTCAACCACCTCTCGGCCTGGCCCTGCAGAGCAGACAGGACCTCTGCCCCAGTGTGGCTTCTGTCCCCCAAACACACCAGCGCAAGCACGGCATGGCATCTTTTTGCCTGCGTACTTGCGTAGCCCCGTGAACGGCTACGGAGCACCGCTGGTTCATAGGACAAACCACAGGAAGAGGCCATGGAGGAAGAAGAAGAGGAGGGGGTGGAGGAGAGAGGTGTGTCACAACCAGTAGTAGCATTTTGGAGGCGTGGCGGTGGGACAACCTCCAACACTACTGCACCTTGTCCTGAATCCTTCCCAGCTGCCAAAAGAGTGACCCAATGGGCCGTGAAAGAAAGGTAACGTCCCTGTCCATGCCTGCTGGACCATGAGTCAGCGGTAATATGCACCTTACCGCTGACCGCCCTGTCCAGCGAGGCCAAGACATTGCCTTCCACATGCCGGTAGAGAGCCGGAATAGCCTTCCGTGAGAAAAAGTGGCGTTTGGGAACCTGCCACTGAGGAACCGCACATTGCACAAACTCACGGAAGGGGGCCGAGTCTACCAACTGAAAAGGCAGCAGTTGAAGCGCTAGCAATTTAGCCAAGCTAGCATTCAACCGCTGGGCATGTGGATGGCTGGGAGTGAACTTCTTTCGACGGTCCAGCAGCTGGGGCAGGGAAATTTGCCTGCTAGAATCGGACGTCGGTGTACTGCTAGCAGAGTGGGCGCAAGTACTTGGCTGTGACACACCTAATTCTACACCTTCATTCCTCTCAGTGCATGTTTCAGAGAGGACTGAAGTTATAGTGGGGTTGGAGATCCCAGCTGATGCGGTGCAAGGAGAGGTCCGCTTTGTTCTTTGGTGTGGGTCTTTGAGGTAGGCTTGCCAACGAGCTGCATGGCAGGTCAACATATGTCTGGTCAGGCATGTGGTACCCAAGCGGCTGATGTTTTGGCCACGCGATATACGCTTGAGACATATGTTGCAAACAGCAGCTGTGCGATCTGATGCACTAGCCTCAAAAAAGGCCCACACCAAAGAACTTTTTGAATGACGGGCAGAGGCAGCGCCCTGCACAGGCGGAGCTCTGCGGTGTGATTCCGTCGGTGTACTGCCCTTACGCTGGCCACCAAAGGGCATCCTGCCTCGTTGGAGATGTGCCTCCTCCTCATCCTCCTCCTCCTCCTCTCTCCTATTAGGCACCCACGTGGAGTCAGTGACCTCATCATCCCCTCCCTCCTCATCACTGGAGCCAATCTGGCAGTATGCTGCAGCTGCTGGAACATGACTGCCAGATTGGTGTCCTTCTTGAGCATCCCCTCTGTCTGCTCTCACGCTACTGCCTTCCTCTAGCTGGGTTTCATCATCAGACCCTTCGAAACGCTGGGCATCCTCCTGGAGCATGTACCCAACACTGTGCTGAAACAGTTCGGGGGACTCCTCAGGAGGAGGACATGGTGGGTCTAGGGAAGGAGTGACTGATGATTTGTCTGACATTGATACCAGGGAAGACGACGCTTTGGCAGCTGCTTTTCCAGTACCCTGAGCCTGGGTGAGAGAGGATGAGGAGGAGGAGGAGGGCTTGGTCATCCACTCTACCAAGTCTTCGGCATGATGTGGCTCAACATGTCCAGCTGCCGAAAAGAAGGACAAGCGTGTCCCATGGCCATGTGCTGATGACAATGCACCGCGTCCACGACCAGCACTGTTGCCCCCAGACACAGAGCCTGCTTGCCCTCTTTTATTGCCTCCTGACTGTCTGCCTCTCCTTGTTTGCCTTCCAGACATTCTAATAGATGGCCTGCAGGGAGATGGGAAAAAAGCAATAAGGGCTACCTTCAGGTGTCCTTCTCTGTCCCTTGAAACAAGGACTTTCACAGTGAAAGAAACTGACACTCTCCCTACCTACAGTTTTCTGTCCCTAGAATAAATGTTTTTTTTAAGCACAATATAGCACAAGGACAATTCACTCACTGTCCTTACAGGTCCCTGGAAACAAGGACTTGCAGAGTGAAAGAAAATAAACACTCTCCCTACCTACAGTTTTCTGTCCCTAGAAAAAATGTTTTTTTTAATCACAATATAGCACAAGGACAATTCACTCACTGTCCTTACAGGTCCCTGGAAACAAGGACTTGCAGAGTGAAAGAAACTGACACTCTCCCTACCTACAGTTTTCTGTCCCTAGAATAAATGTTTTTTTTAAGCACAATATAGCACAAGGACAATTCACTCACTGTCCTTACAGGTCCCTGGAAACAAGGACTTGCAGAGTGAAAGAAAATAAACACTCTCCCTACCTACAGTTTTCTGTCCCTAGAATAAATGTTTTTTTTAAGCACAATATAGCACAAGGACAATTCACTCACTGTCCTTACAGGTCCCTGGAAACAAGGACTTGCAGAGTGAAAGAAAAAAAACACTCTCCCTACCTACAGTTTTCTGTCCCTAGAAAAAATGTTTTTTTTTAATCACAATATAGCACAAGGACAATTCACTCACTGTCCTTACAGGTCCCTGGAAACAAGGACTTGCAGAGTGAAAGAAAAAAAACACTCTCCCTACCTACAGTTTTCTGTCCCTAGAAAAAATGTTTTTTTTTAATCACAATATAGCACAAGGACAATTCACTCACTGTCCTTACAGGTCCCTGGAAACAAGGACTTGCAGAGTGAAAGAAAATAAACACTCTCCCTACCTACAGTTTTCTGTCCCTAGAAAAAATGTTTTTTTTAAGCACAATATAGCACAAGGACAATTCACTCACTGTCCTTACAGGTCCCTGGAAACAAGGACTTGCAGAGTGAAAGAAAAAAAACACTCTCCCTACCTACAGTTTTCTGTCCCTAGAAAAAATGTTTTTTTTAATCACAATATAGCACAAGGACAATTCACTCACTGTCCTTACAGGTCCCTGGAAACAAGGACTTGCAGAGTGAAATAAACTGACACTCTCCCTACCTACAGTTTTCTGTCCCTAGAATAAATGTTTTTTTTAAGCACAATATAGCACAAGGACAATTCACTCACTGTCCTTACAGGTCCCTGGAAACAAGGACTTGCAGAGTGAAAGAAAAAAAACACTCTCCCTACCTACAGTTTTCTGTCCCTAGAAAAAATGTTTTTTTTAATCACAATATAGCACAAGGACAATTCACTCACTGTCCTTACAGGTCCCTGGAAACAAGGACTTGCAGAGTGAAAGAAAAAAAACACTCTCCCTACCTACAGTTTTCTGTCCCTAGAAAAAATGTTTTTTTTAATCACAATATAGCACAAGGACAATTCACTCACTGTCCTTACAGGTCCCTGGAAACAAGGACTTGCAGAGTGAAATAAACTGACACTCTCCCTACCTACAGTTTTCTGTCCCTAGAATAAATGTTTTTTTTAAGCACAATATAGCACAAGGACAATTCACTCACTGTCCTTACAGGTCCCTGGAAACAAGGACTTGCAGAGTGAAAGAAAAAAAACACTCTCCCTACCTACAGTTTTCTGTCCCTAGAAAAAATGTTTTTTTTAATCACAATATAGCACAAGGACAATTCACTCACTGTCCTTACAGGTCCCTGGAAACAAGGACTTGCAGAGTGAAATAAACTGACACTCTCCCTACCTACAGTTTTCTGTCCCTAGAATAAATGTTTTTTTTAAGCACAATATAGCACAAGGACAATTCACTCACTGTCCTTACAGGTCCCTGGAAACAAGGACTTGCAGAGTGAAAGAAAAAAAACACTCTCCCTACCTACAGTTTTCTGTCCCTAGAAAAAATGTTTTTTTTAATCACAATATAGCACAAGGACAATTCACTCACTGTCCTTACAGGTCCCTGGAAACAAGGACTTGCAGAGTGAAATAAACTGACACTCTCCCTACCTACAGTTTTCTGTCCCTAGAATAAATGTTTTTTTTAAGCACAATATAGCACAAGGACAATTCACTCACTGTCCTTACAGGTCCCTGGAAACAAGGACTTGCAGAGTGAAAGAAAAAAAACACTCTCCCTACCTACAGTTTTCTGTCCCTAGAAAAAATGTTTTTTTTAATCACAATATAGCACAAGGACAATTCACTCACTGTCCTTACAGGTCCCTGGAAACAAGGACTTGCAGAGTGAAAGAAAAAAAACACTCTCCCTACCTACAGTTTTCTGTCCCTAGAAAAAATGTTTTTTTTAATCACAATATAGCACAAGGACAATTCACTCACTGTCCTTACAGGTCCCTGGAAACAAGGACTTGCAGAGTGAAAGAAAAAAAACACTCTCCCTACCTACAGTTTTCTGTCCCTAGAAAAAATGTTTTTTTTTAAACACAATATAGCACAAGGACAATTCACTCACTGTCCTTACAGGTCCCTGGAAACAAGGACTTGCAGAGTGAAAGAAAAAAAACACTCTCCCTACCTACAGTTTTCTGTCCCTAGAAAAAATGTTTTTTTTAATCACAATATAGCACAAGGACAATTCACTCACTGTCCTTACAGGTCCCTGGAAACAAGGACTTGCAGAGTGAAATAAACTGACACTCTCCCTACCTACAGTTTTCTGTCCCTAGAATAAATGTTTTTTTTAAGCACAATATAGCACAAGGACAATTCACTCACTGTCCTTACAGGTCCCTGGAAACAAGGACTTGCAGAGTGAAAGAAAAAAAACACTCTCCCTACCTACAGTTTTCTGTCCCTAGAAAAAATGTTTTTTTTAATCACAATATAGCACAAGGACAATTCACTCACTGTCCTTACAGGTCCCTGGAAACAAGGACTTGCAGAGTGAAATAAACTGACACTCTCCCTACCTACAGTTTTCTGTCCCTAGAATAAATGTTTTTTTTTAAGCACAATATAGCACAAGGACAATTCACTCACTGTCCTTACAGGTCCCTGGAAACAAGGACTTGCAGAGTGAAAGAAAAAAAACACTCTCCCTACCTACAGTTTTCTGTCCCTAGAAAAAATGTTTTTTTTAATCACAATATAGCACAAGGACAATTCACTCACTGTCCTTACAGGTCCCTGGAAACAAGGACTTGCAGAGTGAAATAAACTGACACTCTCCCTACCTACAGTTTTCTGTCCCTAGAATAAATGTTTTTTTTAAGCACAATATAGCACAAGGACAATTCACTCACTGTCCTTACAGGTCCCTGGAAACAAGGACTTGCAGAGTGAAAGAAAAAAAACACTCTCCCTACCTACAGTTTTCTGTCCCTAGAAAAAATGTTTTTTTTTAAGCACAATATAGCACAAGGACAATTCACTCACTGTCCTTCCAGGTCCCTGGAAACAAGGACTTGCAGAGTGAAAGAAAAAAAACACTCTCCCTACCTACAGTTTTCTGTCCCTAGAAAAAATGTTTTTTTTAATCACAATATAGCACAAGGACAATTCACTCACTGTCCTTACAGGTCCCTGGAAACAAGGACTTGCAGAGTGAAATAAACTGACACTCTCCCTACCTACAGTTTTCTGTCCCTAGAATAAATGTTTTTTTTAAGCACAATATAGCACAAGGACAATTCACTCACTGTCCTTACAGGTCCCTGGAAACAAGGACTTGCAGAGTGAAAGAAAAAAAACACTCTCCCTACCTACAGTTTTCTGTCCCTAGAAAAAATGTTTTTTTTAATCACAATATAGCACAAGGACAATTCACTCACTGTCCTTACAGGTCCCTGGAAACAAGGACTTGCAGAGTGAAATAAACTGACACTCTCCCTACCTACAGTTTTCTGTCCCTAGAATAAATGTTTTTTTTAAGCACAATATAGCACAAGGACAATTCACTCACTGTCCTTACAGGTCCCTGGAAACAAGGACTTGCAGAGTGAAAGAAAAAAAACACTCTCCCTACCTACAGTTTTCTGTCCCTAGAAAAAATGTTTTTTTTAATCACAATATAGCACAAGGACAATTCACTCACTGTCCTTACAGGTCCCTGGAAACAAGGACTTGCAGAGTGAAATAAACTGACACTCTCCCTACCTACAGTTTTCTGTCCCTAGAATAAATGTTTTTTTTAAGCACAATATAGCACAAGGACAATTCACTCACTGTCCTTACAGGTCCCTGGAAACAAGGACTTGCAGAGTGAAAGAAAAAAAACACTCTCCCTACCTACAGTTTTCTGTCCCTAGAATAAATGTTTTTTTTAAGCACACTATAGCACAAGCACAAAACACACTGACACTCTCCCTACCTATCCTTCTCTTTCCCTAAACTAAAGGAATCCAGGTTAAGCAAGAAAGAAATAACAGTCACTGTCCCTGCCTATGCTGCTCTATCCCTGCTCCGGAACACACTACACTAGGCCGCCGTGCTGGCGGCCTTTTATAGTGTGGGGCGTGTACTAAACACCCTCAGCAATAATTGGCCACAGGCATCCTGCCTGTGGCCAATCATTGCTCTCCTCGCTGCCGGCGCTGTGATTGGCCAAGCATGCGGGGTCACAGTGCATGCTTGGCCAATCACAGCGCCTGGATGACACTGCGATGGCGTAGTGCATTGTGGGCCGTTCGCGTCACTCGAATTTGGCGCGAACGGCCCAAATCGTTCGATCTTCGTCGAACGATCGAACAGCCGATGTTCGAGTCGAACGTATGTTCGACTCGAACACGAAGCTCATCCCTACTCCTGGGCTTCCTGTGACCAGTAGAAACGGTTGTTTTGTCGTGTAAGTTGAGTTATTGGGGCCACTATGGAGGAAAACCCCATGATGAATCTCCTATAGAAGTTGGCGAAGCCAATGAACCGGTGTACCCCCTTTTTGTCATTCAGAGCTGGCCAATCCTGGATGGCCTTCACTTTCTGTGGGTCCATTGCGACCCCATCGATGGAAATGATGAAGCCGAGGAATTGTACGGTGTTTTTTTCAAAATCACATTTCTCGGCCTTGAGGCAGAGCTTATGCTCTCTAAGGATAGTGAGAACCTTCATGACATGAGTCCGGTGAAGTTCAACAGAAGCGGAAAGGATAAGGATGTCATCCAGGTACACTACTAAAAAGTCGTCAAGGTGCTGTCTGAAAATATCGTTGACTAGGTGTTGGAAAGTGGCTGGAGCATTACAAAGTCCGAAAGGCATGACCAGATATTCGTAATGTCCAAAACGAGATCTAAAGGCGGTCTTCCACTCATCTCCAGCCCTGATCCGGATGAGATTGTAGGCCCCCCGCAGATCCAGTTTGGAAAAGATCCGAGCAGATCGGAAGCGCTGAATTAACTCCGGAATAAGGGGTAGTGGGTACCTATTTTTAATGGTAATTTTGTTTAGGTCCCTGTAGTCGATGCAGGGTCTTAAGGAACCGTCTTTTTTTTTCCACAAAGAAGATCCCTGCACCGGCTGGAGAGGAAGAGGGGCGAATGAACTTCTTCTTGAGATTTTCATCAATATAAGCCTTGAAGGCTTTCAACTCGGTTTCGGACAGCGGGAAGATACGTCCAAACGGGATTTCAGAGCCCGGCAGGAGGTCGATGGGACAATCATAGGGCCTATAGGGTGGTAAATGGTCGGCTTGCTGCTCATCGAAAACGTCCCGGAATTCCAGATAGACTGGGGGAACATGTTGTAGGTTGTCCGGCTTGGCAACCATGGAAGCACAGGTGGTAGAGGCAGAGGCAAGACAGTGATGGGAACAGTAGGAGGAGGTGAAGCTAACCTCTTTCTTTGCCCAATTTATGAGGGGCTCATGCGCCTGCAACCAGGGAAGGCCCAGAATGATGGGAAACATCGGAGAAGGTATGAGGTCTAACCGGAGGAGCTCTTGATGGCCTGAGTCAGCAATGGCAAGGATAGGTTTGGTTTCTTGCGTGATAAGTCCCGAACGGGGTAGAGACCCATCTGCAAGGTGTATCTGGAGGCAGTGGTCCTTAGGTTGAATGGGGAAATGGAATCTTGAGGCCAAAGAAGAGTCCAGGAAGCAGCTGCAGGCTCCAGAATCAATAATTGCCGGGAGGGGGATTGCCCCTTCCGGCAGCTGTAGAGAGAGAAAAAGAATGACATAAGACTGAGGACTGTCAGCGATTTGATAGTTCAAAATGTCTTTAGAGGTGGACTTACTAGGTCTTACTGGGCAGCTACGAAGAAAGTGGCCGGTGCCCCCGCAGTAGAGGCACAGGTTGGCCTGGCGCCTGCGCAACTTTTCCTCAGGAGTTAGGGGAGACCGAACCAACCCAAGCTGCATAGGTTCTGGTTCGGGAAGGGATGCTGCTGCGGGAGTAGAGGTTGGTGGGTAGTGAGGAATAGTCCTGGGTGTGGGCTGACCACTTTCTGAACTCCGCCGTGTAGTCTTCCACCGGCCTTCTCCCTTGGGCCAGATTATGAAGGACGGATTCAGCTGTGGCTGAACGCTGGGGATCATCGTATAATTGAGCCATGCTCTCAAAGAATGTTTCTACCGAGTCCAATATAGGGCTCCGTTGCTCCATCAACCCATGGGCCCAGGCCTGAGGGTCGTCCGTCAAGAGGGAGATGATAAACCCTACTTTCACTGCTTCCGAAGAGAAGGTCCCTGGTTGAAGGGCAAGGTAGAGGGAACAGGCATTTTTAAAGGCCCGGTACTTTTTGCGGACACCCGAAAATCGTTCTGGAATAGGGACCCTGGGTTCAGGGGTAGCCATTACTACAGTTGGACTCGTAGGTACTTGGGAGGTGGTGGCAACATTAGCAGAAATAGCAGCCTAGGGTGCTGGTCCTAGCAGACCGGTGAGCTGTTGAAGACGGCCATCTATTTGGGTATACCCCTCTTGAAGTTTTTGGACTGCGTCCGTTAAGGTGGTGACCTGCTGGCAGAGGGTGTCAAACGGGGAACGCACTCTGTCGGCCTCAGACATCTGGCTGGTTTGTACTGTCAGGCAAGTACTTACTGAGGCCGAGATGCCGAGAGTGGTTCACCCTTGCACCCAAGCGCACTCCGCCCCCTGGAGGTGAGACAGGGAGAGGAAAGCACGAGGGAGCACTGACCACCAGCAGGTAGGAGTATCTTGCTGTAGGGTCTGGTAGAGACGGGTTGACTTGAGAGCAGGCCGGGGGTCAAACACCAGGAGTAGACAGGCTCAGACAGGAACCAGTAGCAAGAGAACAAAGTCCAGGCAGGAGCTTAGCAGCAAGCAACAAGTCCAGGCAGAGACTGGTAGGCAGGTTAAACAAAAGAAGTCCCGGGTGCAGGCAGAGGGTCAGGGTCTGGAGATAGGCAGCGGATCCGAGTCACAGGCCGAGGGTCAAACACTTGGAGAAAGGTGGAAGTCCGTAAAGCAAGCCAGGGGGTCAGGTCCAGGAGAAGTAGGAGAGTAGTCAAGCCGGTCCGGGTCACAACAGGAGATCAACTTATTTTCAGTCACTTGGAAACACAGGAACGCTGACAAACCAGCAACCAGACAGTGTCACTGAGCTTGTTTAAATAGGCCCGCCTGTAATCCTATTGGCGCGCCATTGCGCACGCGCGTGCGCCGATGCACGCACCCGAGAACGCTGAAGCGCCGTCCCGCAGTGCATGCGCGCTGGGCGCAGATTGGTGACAACAGATGGAGACTTTCCCTGACAGTATTACACATCACTGATGTCTCTGCCAAGTTCAAATTTACACCCGGGAAAGTACATACCCGCTACACTCTCCCCCTGGTGGTTTGACGCTGGTCCCCAGTGTCTGGAGTAAATCATGCTCTTAACAGCTGACATAATCCAATCCAGAGACCAACTAACAATTGCACAAAAATAAACTTTTAGAAAAACTACCCAACTAAAACACTGTGTCTGAGCCCTGTAATAAAAAAGGGAATAAAGACAGAAGAGAAAACAACAGCATTAAACCATAACGTTGAATCACATATTCACATTTTACTTTTCCCACCCATCCTGACTAAGACCATACTCAGTGGTCTTGATGGGATGTTCTCCTGCAGAGGGAAAAGAAAGAAATCAACACACATAACCCTGACACATGTATTCGTGTGAGAGAAAAGAAACTTCTCCGGGAAGAAATCCCTTTTCTCCAAGAGTGAGTGCGTGAAAAGTGTTTAACGTTGCGCAGCACTGCCACCTGGTGACAGCACCGTGGTAACTGCACTCGTGGAACTTTCCTCTTCTCTTTGGCCCTATCTACCCCAGAGTCCATGATCTCTTGTAGGAAGGGTGAAGAACAACAGGAACAGTCCTTCATTCCTCTGGGCACAAAAGCAACGGGCCCCAGAAAGTTCAGCAGCATGATAAGAACGGAGTCTCTTCTCTCCTAAAAGGTAAAAACGGGGATGCGGCAGAACAAGTGGCTTCAAGTGTTGATCCATGGTCTCCAGATGATACTCCACATCTTCTCCTTCCTTGCGCTGGATCAACACCTTGTCTGCATGGATGTGCCGTCCCAACATCCACTCTGCCTTGCAGTCTTTAAAACGTTGAGAGGCCTTTGGAGAGCATGCCAGGTACCTGCGGGCGTGCGGAACCTGAAGGTGGGTCCACACAAAGTCATTGTACCAGCGCTCCCGGCACACTTCCACCTCATAGAGCAGTTCCTTCGACAAGTATGGATACTGCCATCCGTACTCCGCAGCAACCTTCTGGCCAAATAGGCGTTGTAGTCTCGCCAAAGGAGGCATGGTAGCTTTGTCCCCTTCGCCAGGCAAAACTATTGAGTCCGGGTGGCGAGGGACCTTGATCACATCTGATCTGGGCATTGGTGTCCGCAGTAACAGTCTCTTTTCCCCGGTCTTCGGTACAGATGGCATCGGGGATTTAGAGGCAGGCTGGGGATGGGACCTCTCTTCAGGCGCTGGTACCTCCACCTGGGGTGTACTTTCCCCTGTAGACATGGGTGGATCCCTGGTCCTCCGGAATGAAGCGAGAGGTACTTTGTCCCAGCCCTTTTCTGCAAACAGTTCATCTATTGCAACGTCGTCTCCCATGTCCGAGAGCGACTCTAGGTCAGAGGTGTCACACTCCTCCGCAGGCAGGTACCCTGTAGTGGAGGCCAATATTTCACCTCTTCCCACACACCAAATCTCTCCGCCAGGCTTACCTCAGCCTATACTTGAAACGGGACGTCTGGAACTCTTGTCGACGGATCCATCTGGGCCGGGCGTAAGCAGGCGAGACCGTCCACCACAACCGCTGGTCGGGGCTACCATGCCGGTCTTTCTCTTCGGTGGTGGACGCTGCGAGATCGTGGTGACCGAGTCAGCATCCTCGGATTTCTCCCGTTGAGTTTTTACGACCTCCTCCGCGGTCGCTGCAGTGTGCGCAGGAATGGCTGTCACAGCAGTGATTCCTCCTCTCTGAGTGGTGTTGCCTGTAGCACGGCCAGGGTAGATGGTTCTCGGCTTCTCAACCGCCGGATCCACTTCAAACAGGAACTCCCCACAGGCCTCACATCGCCCGAATGGCTTCAGTTGGTACACCAGTCCCGAACAGCCGGGACAAATCACACCCAGGGCCTCAACATCCATGCACGAATACAGGGCGAATCGACCCCTTGGCTTTAGCCGGATCCCCGTATGTCGTGGTGGAAGGGTGAACTGGAATCCACGATGTATGTCCGAACATGGCGACCTGTTGCTGATCCATCGCACACTGCAAAGTTTTTGCGCCAACATCCCACGTGTAGTCCTTCACACGTATTGGACTCCTCCCCTTTGCTCCAGTTCGCGGGCTTTTCTGTTTCTGAGTCACGCCCACGAACTAAGCAATGGGGGTGTGCCTGGGGGCGCAGTGCAATAGAAGCCACCACGTGTAGTACTTCACACGGCTGAACTTCCCCCTTTTTCCACTCTTCTGCGCGGGCCTTTCCCTTCATTGGGTCATGTCCACGACTTCGAGCAGGGATGCACTTCGGCCAATGAAGGCCTGCCTACTCGCGTAACTCTTCCAGCAGACACGTTCAATACTGTGGTCCACCAACACTATGCCGGACCCGAGCCCTCCTCACTCCCCTCTCTTTCTTCAGCTCATCTGTCTCTTGTCTAGGGGTACCTTTCAGAGGGGAAGGGAGGGGGGACACCACGCCTGGCCTTCACCACATGTGTCAGTGTGATATAAGCAAAGTTCTTTTACCTTCGGGTCAGTGTTGTGCACCTGGAGCCTCCACCAAGAGTTACCTTGAACAATGTCTGTCAGGAAATGAGCCCCACACCATTAAAGTTAAACACTACTTTATTCTTCTCGAATGAACACAATCAGTTGAACTCCCTTGGTAGAAACAGAACAGAAAGAGAGGTGTGGATGCGATTAGGCCCAGACACAATGTGTTCTCCACAATGTGTTCTCCACTTTCTCCACAGGTCTTCGAGTGAGGGGCTCCCCCCGTTCCATTACGCCTTCCGGATTCGGGTACCCACTCCCAGGGTTCCCTAGGATCTCCTTCCCTCGCAGAACTCAGTGTTGGGCACTGAGCTCCGGACCTCCATCCGAGTACCTCACCCCAGGCTAAAGGTGCCTGGGATGGAACACGACCTCCAGCTGTCCTCTAGGCATAGGTCCGCCTAGAGAACCGACACGAACCACCGTCCACAGGCTGAAGGTGCCTGGGACTTGACCCCGTGACAAAGATGGCCGGCCCCTTTATACCCTCTCCCAGCAAGCACGGCGGGTTCCCCGCCCCACCATACCACTGCCGAGGGAGGACAAAAAGGAAGCCCGGCACACAGCAATGATTCAACCCCAGCCCAGGGCGACAGCGCCACCTGCTGGGCTGCAGGGAATTACACATCACTGATGTCTCTGCCAAGTTCAAATTTACACCCGGGAAAGTACATACCCGCTACATATGCATTAGAGGGGGGAGCTCATGCCCTTTTAGGCCTTAAAAAAAGGAGCTTGAGGAGCAGTTACATAATTTTAACAAGGTACATTTCACATGTTGGCAATGTATGAAATGGGTGCAAAACTCATAAAAAAATAAAACAAAAGTGAATAAGCTTACATTTTTTTGCAATGAGTTACGGATTTCTACTAAGATTAGAGGTGTGCCTTTACCATGCATGCAACTGCATGTATGTTGCCTAACATTTACTAAGATTTCAGGCATGCAATGTAAAAACGTATGTGAACGGGTGCAAGAGCCGCTTGCACATGCGCAATGCTTACATGGATCTCACACAGTTCTAAACGTACTTCCAGGCGCAGCAGGTTATCTCGGAAAAAGTTACTTTATCATTCTATTTTGGGCATGTCTGTTACTTGGGCAATTGTTACTAAACTTCCTCACATCACCCCATAATATTGGCAACTCCATCTTCTGTAATATTGAATTGGAGATGCCATGCATCATTTCCATATAGGCGTACAGATTGCATTCTCCCGTGCGCTGAGACCGCTCTAGTAAATGGTGGATTCAAGCTCTGTTACCGACGCATGATGTCGTAAATATGGATGTGCCATGCCAGCGCACAGTTTTAGTAAATCAACCACACTGTGTCGATGTTACAGGGGAAGAGGAGTCTAATAAGGTAGGTGTCCCCTTCTGGACTCCGTCAGTCTCTCTAGCATCAAATCAGATGCCGATCTTCTCAAATTCCCGCAACAGTTCAGACGGCCATTCTAACTATGAGCCTTTAAAAAAAGGAATAACACCTCACTTTGACGTGTTTTGAGTCAGTGGAAAGTTAGGGCAAGGAGTACATCGGTTAGGGACAGTGCTTAGTGCAGGGAAAGATTCTAGGCGAGTCCTCAGGGGCCCGGATGGCAATCCCCCCTTTTTTTTCTTTTTATAATTTTTTTTTCTAAGGGGCCCAGATGTCCCCAGATGGAAACCCCCCTTTTTTTTTTTTATATAATTTTTTTTTATTATTATATATTTTTTTTTTGTAAGGGGCCCAGAGGTCCCCAGGGACCCGGATGGCAACCCCCCCTTTTTTTCTTGTTCTTTTGTTTTTTTCTTGTTCGCCAGCACCCAAAGCCCCCCCCCCCCCGCTTCTCAAATCGCGGCAGCACACCCCCTCCCCTTCCGGTTCTCCCCTGCTCATGGCTGAAGCTGTGTAAAGGGCCCCAAAATTCCTGATGGCGGCCCTGAGTGCAAGGGACACTGTCTGTTGCTTGAAAAGTATGCTGAGGATTATTCCAAGTGGGACAGTACATTTGAGGTTATACAAGGTACCTCCTACCCCTACATGTATGTTTACACCTAAAAATTATATGTAGAAACACGTGGGCAGCTTTTTCATTGCTATTACTAGTTACAGGTCTGTGATCCCTCACAGACCTGTAATGGATCACAAGGAAGGGTTTTCTAAGATTCTCAAAGTAGTTGTGAATCCTCTCATATACCCAGTGAAGTGAAACAGACTCAGATGAGACACAGAGATTAAACAAACCCTCCTACATAAGTTTTACTTGTTTATCTACTGCCCTCTTTTCCCTACACCCCCTCAAAAGAGCAGAATCGTGTTAAAATCTTTCTTCAACTGTTAGTATCACAGAGGAGAGGACTGAGAGACAGCAGTTACAGTGTGAGAGCTGATTGGAGGAAAGGCACTCACCCCCCTCGACACAGCAGAAGAACTGTGTTGTGAATAGACAAGCTGTGTGCTAAGCTCTCTTCCCCGACATAAATTTTATCTCATGTGTCGGTAAAACCTTTCATAAGTGACTTATGCTAATAACAGAGGAACGAAGCACCAGAGAGAAACCACACTTATATCTGTAGTGTTTATGTATCTCTCTCCAAAAGATCTATGTACTTTGCTCAGATTTCATGCCTCAGGTTTACAACCACTTTAAGCTTGCCATAGATGGATCAAAACTAGGTTGGTTCAGCAGGAACTGGCCAAACTTTGATCCATCTATGGGCAGGATGGTTGTACTAAAGACGCTCCATCTATCAACTTCAGTAAAGCCAGCCTGTCGGGTTTTTCTCCCTGTAGTCTCCCTGCTGACAGAACACAGTAGTGCTGCAGGAGGGATTCCCCCATCAACACTGACTGTTAATCACCCAAGATCTTCCCCTGGTTGGTGCAGCCCACATGCGCCTTTTGAGGCTATATGCTCCAGAACAGCACCACAACCACATTTGATTTCCTCACTATATGCCCTCTTATTCTCTAAAATTACCCTGAAAATATACAAAATTTGTCAGAATTGGGAAAAACAGATGGCCATTGATCTCACAGCTTTTGCAAAACTACAAGTCCCATCATGCCTCTGACTCTGGGTGTCATGCTTGTGGCTGTCAGAGTCTTGCTATGCCTCATGGGAATCGTAGTTCTGCAACAGCTGGAGGTCCGCTAATTGCATATCCCCGTCACAGATGATGATTGAGATAAAAATTCTCTCCCATACACACAAAAGCTCAGTGAATGTTACAGAACAGGAAACGGGATACAAATTACTTTCGGGGCTGGTACAGGACACCCATACTTCTCCACAAATTTATACCCTCAACATCCCCCTTATGCTGGGGATGTGGAGCCGAACCCGGTGCAATGATGCACATTTGGTGGTCCTGCTCAAAAATACAGGAATACTGGACCAAGGTACACGAAAACATAACAACATTCACACTTGACTTCACCCCACCTCAGTACTTACTACATCATACCGCTCTCCCTAAAATCCACCTATTACAAATATTTAGCCTGCCGTTTAGTCAACGCAGCCAGATGATGTATACCCTCTAAATGGGGTACCACCACCCCCCTACAATAACTGACTGGTATCTTTGGGTCAGACAAACAGCAGGAATGGAAGAGATGATCAGTGTTGTGAATGACAATCCTTCCATATTCACCCATATATGGGGGTGCTGGCTCCACTTCCAAGACTCCTTGACCAACTAAGCTTCCCAAACAACACCTAGACAACACTCCCCCAGCAACTCATCCATTTAACAGCTATCAAATGATAATGAGATGGAATCATTACGTTGCATCTTTCAGGCATCCCTAGACTCCCACATAAACAAGAACGAAGGAATCCGCACAAATATACTTCTCAACCCCCATTTTTTTACAACCCCCTATCCCTTCCTATTCTCCCCCTTGCTGCCTCTTTTCCACCCATTCTCCCCTACCATACCCCTGAACATTTCCACAGCTACATAGTCTCTGAATCTCACTTAGTTACTTGAACCCGGACCCTGTGTGGGACCAGGGTAACTATCCAGTACCTCTATACTCTGACATAACCAAACGACCAAACAGGAAACTACCTAACCAATTACAGACCCAATTATGAGCCAGCCTTCATGATACCTTAGGTTCTACCTTTTCTTCTTTAGATACAGTTGCAAAAAAAAGTATGTGAACCCTTTTGGAATGATATGGATTTCTGCACAAGTTGGTCATAAAATGTGATCTGATCTTCATCTAAGTCACAACAATAGACAATCACAGTCTGCTTAAACTAATAACACACAAAGAATTAAATGTTACCATGTTTTTATTGAACACACCATGTGAACCCCCTAGACTAATGCGATCTCCAAGAGCTAATTGGAGTGAGGTGTCAGCCAACTGGAGTCCAATCAATGAGATGAGATTGGAGGCGTTGGTTACAGCTGCCCTGCCCTATAAAAAACACACACCAGTTCTGGGTTTGCTTTTCACAAGAAGCATTGCCTGATGTGAATGACGCCTCGCACAAAAGAGCTCTCAGAAGACCTACGATTAAGAATTGTTGACTTGCATAAAGCTGGAAAGGGTTATAAAAGTATCTCCAAAAGCCTTGCTGTTCATCAGTCCACGGTAAGACAAATTGTCTATAAATGGAGAAAGTTCAGCACTGCTGCTACTCTCCCTAGGAGTGGGCATCCTGTAAAGATGACTGCAAGAGCACAGCGCAGACTGCTCAATGAGGTAAAGAAGAATCCTAGAGTGTCAGCTAAAGACTTACAAAAGTCTCTGGCATATGCTAACATCCCTGTTAGCGAATCTACGATACGTAAAACACTAAACAAGAATGGATTTCATGGGAGGATACCACAGAGGAAGCCACTGTTGTCCAAAAAAAACATTGCTGCACGCTTACAGTTTGCACAAGAGCACCTGGATGTTCCACAGCAGTGCTGGCAAAATATTCTGTTGACAGATTAAAACCAAAGTTGAGTTGCTTGGAAGAAACACACAACACTATGTGTGGAGAAAAAGAGGCACAGCACACCAACATCAAAACCTCATCCCAACTGTGAAGTATGGTGGTGGGAGCATCATGGTTTTGGGCTGCTTTGCTGCGTCAGGGCCAGGATGGATTGCTATCATCGAAGGAAAAATGAATTCCCAAGTTTATCAAGACATTTTGCAGGAGAACTTAAGGCCATCTGTCCACCAGCTGAAGCTCAACAGAAGATGGGTGTTGCAACAGGACAACGACCCAAAGCATAGAAGTAAATCAACAACAGAATGGCTTAAACAGAAGAAAATACACCTTCTGGAGTGGCCCAGTCAGAGTCCTGACCTCAACCCAATTGAGATGCTGTGGCATGACCTCAAGAAAGCGATTCACACCAGACATCCCAAGAATATTGCTGAACTGAAACAGTTCTGTACAGAGGAATGGTCAGGAATTACTCCTGACCGTTGTGCACGTCTGATCTGCAACTACAGGAAACATTGGTTGAAGTTATTGCTGCCAAAGGAGGTTCAACCAGTTATTAAATCCAAGGGTTCACATACTTTTTCCACATGCACTGTGAATGTTTACATGGTGTGTTCGATAAAAACATGGTAACATGTAATTCTTTGTGTTATTAGTTTAAGCAGACTGTGATTGTCTATTGTTGTGACTAGTGATGAGCCGAACACCCCCCGGTTCGGTTCGCACCAGAACCCGCGAACGGACCGAAAGTTCGCACGAACTTTAGAACCCTATTAAATACAATGGATGCGAACGTTCGAAATCTAATGTGCTAATTATAACGACTATTATGCATGTTATTGTCCTAAAAAGGGTTTGGGAACCCGGGTTCTGCACCAGGGGACATGTATCAATGCAAAAAGTAGTTTTAAAAACGGCCGTTTTTCTAGAGCAGTCATTTTAATGATGCATAAAGTGAAAAAAAAAAGTCAAATATTCCTTTAAATATCGTACCTGGGGGGTGTCTAAAGTATGCCTGTGAAGTGCCACGTGTTTCCCGTGTTTAGAACTGTCCCTGCACAAAATTACATTTCTAAAGGAAAAAAAGCCATTTAAAACTGCTTGCGGCTTTAATGTAATGTCTGGTCCCGGTAATATGGATGAAAATCTTTAAGAAAAATGGCATAGCTACCCCATCACACACCCCCCCCCCCCCTACCCCAGCCCATTACCAGCCCATTTGGGTCTTGTATGGATATTAAGGGGAACCCCGCACACAAAATAAAAAAGGCCCTATATACTCTGAACAGCCGTATACAGGCGGTGCATACAAGACAGGGACTGTAGGTTTGTTCTTATGTAGAATCTGTTTGTAATTTTGAACAGGTACATTGTTTAAGTGTAGCTCCAGCCAAAAAATATATTTTTAAGCTTTTTGGAAAACATAGGGAAGGGTTATCACCCCTGTAACATTTGTTTTGCTGTCTGTGCAGTGTGCACCTGTTCAGAACAGTTCACCTCACTTTCCGTCCTAATGACAAATGTTTTTTGAAAATTTGGGGTTTTTATTGAAACAAGAATTGGTGATAACGAATCAGTGGAGAGGAGACACTTTTTTTCCCATATTAACTCTTACAGGAGAGAATTTGCCTTCCTAGAGGTAGATTTCCTCTCACTTCCTGTTGTATCCATCCGTTTGCAAGGAGGAGTCGTTTGTAAGTTGGATGTTTGAAAGTAGGGACCTGCCGTATATACTCTGCTGAAATTTGCCCCTTACATGTTGGTGTTGCCACAACACTGTGAGCCCTCAGAGTTACTCTTGGTGGGCGCATGAATGGGCCCTGCTGTGAATTATTAGATCAAGAATTGTAATTGCATGCCCCTGTTGAACAAGGGATGAAAAATTGGGCCTTTGGTGGTGGTGGTGGTGTTGACACAACACTGTAAGGCCTCACAGTTAGTCTTGGTGGGCGCAGGAATGGGCCCTGCTGTGAATTATTAGATCAAGAATTGTAATTACATGCCCCTGTTAAACAGGGGCAGAAAAATTGAGCCTTAGGCACTGGTGCCACAACACTGCAACCCCTCACAGATACTGTACTTGGAGCACAGCAATGAGCCCTGTTGCAAAGTATTGCATCAAAAATTGTAATTACACGCCCCTGTTAAACAGGGGCTGAAAAATTGGGCCTTAGCCACTGGTGCTGGTGCCACGACACTGCAACCACTCCCAGATACTCTAGTTGGAGTGCAGGAATGAGCCCTGCTGCAAAGCATTGCATAAAAAATTGTAATAACACACCCCTGTTAAACAGGGGCTGAAAAATTGGGCCTTAGCCACTAGTGGCGGCACCCAGAAACAAAAATGTTCTTCCAAGCTATCATCGTCAATCGGATCATTGAGGAGGAGGAGGATAGTCAGTCAACATAACACGACAGTCTCTCAGCATCAGCATCAGTCTTGAAGGGATGTGACATTTGAAAATAAATTAGTCTGTTATATCAGCTTCAGGTGTTTGGTAGCTGATGGTGATCCAAGACTGGTTCATCTTTATGAAGGTCAGTCGATCAACAGAGTCAGTGGACAGGCGCACCCTGTGATCCGTGACAAATCCTCCAGCAGCACTGAATGTGCGTTCTGAAAGAACGCTGGATGCAGGACAGGCCAGTAGCTCAATTGCATACTGTGCAAGCTCTGGCCAGTGATCCATCCTCAAGACCCAGTAAGCCAGAGGATTTTTGGTGGGGAAGGTGTCCAAGTCTGACCTTGCCCCTAGGTATTCCTGCACCATGTATATCAGACGCTGGCGATGGTTGCTGGAACCGATCATACCTTGGGGCTGCGGACTAAAGAATTGTCTGAACGCTTCGGTCAGACGGCCACCTTCCCCACCGCTCCTTCTTTGACTGACCGAAGCCTCAGCAACTCGTTGTCCAGGACCAGGAGTTTGTAATCTCCCAGTCTCTGGGAACGCGTTGCACAGACCTTTCTGCAAGGCCTCCCGGAGTTGTCTCATCCTCTGCTCCCTCTGCGACGGTAAGATAAGGTCCGCAACCTTACCCTTGTACCGTGGATCAAGGAGAGTGGCCAGCCAGTAATGGTCCCTCTCCTTGATCCGAAGAATACGAGGATCCTTCCGCAGACTTTGCAGGATCAGGGAGGCCATGCAGCGTAGGTTAGCTGAGGCATTCAGTCCGGAGTCCTCTGGGTCACTAAGGACGACATGATCCGCAGCCACCTCCTCCCAGCCACGTACAAGTCCACTGGTTTCTTGGGACTGTAAATCATCCCTAAAAGACTGCTGCTGATGATGCTGAGTGCCAGGCTCCACCTCCATGCTGACACAATCCTCCTCCTCCTCCTCCTCTTCCTGTGCGATGGGTGGGACAGAAGGAACACTGTCTGGGTAAAGGGGGCCTTGAGAGGCAAGGAAGTCCTTCTCATCCTGCCTCTGTTCTGCCTCAAGTGCCCTGTCCATTATTCCATGCAGCGTATGTTTCAACAGGTGGACAAGAGGTACAGTGTCACTGATGCATGCACTGTCACTGCTCACCATCCTCGTGGCCTCCTCAAATGGTGCCAGGACAGTGCATGCATCCCTGATCATGCCCCACTGGCGTGGTGAAAAAAAACCCAAGCTCCCCTGACCCTGTCCTGGTGCCGTAGTCGCACAGGTACTCATTGATGGCCCTCTGCTGCGTGTGCAGCCGCTGCAGCATGGCCAACGTTGAGTTCCACCTGGTGGGCATGTCACATATAAGGCGGTTCTTGGGCAGGTTCAACTCCTTTTGCAGCTCAGCCAGGCGAGCACTGGCATTATAAGATCTGGGGAAATGCACACAGACTTTCCTGGCCTGCCTCAGGACATCCTGTAAGCCCGGGTACCTGCCCAAGAACCGCTGCACCACCAGGTTAAGGACGTGAGCCACACAGGGCACATGGGTCAGTTGTCCCTGTCGAAGAGCGGAGAGGAGGTTGGTGCCATTGTCGCAAACTACCATTCCTGGCTTAAGCTGGTGTGGCGTCAACCACCTCTTGGCCTGCCCCTGCAGAGCAGACAGAACCTCTGCCCCAGTGTGGCTCCTGTCCCCCAAACACACCAGCGCAAGCACGGCATGGCATTTTTTTGCCTGCGTACTTGCGTAGCCCCTTGAACGCCTACGGAGCACCGCTGATTCCGAGGACAAAGCACAGGAAGAGGCCACGGAGGAAGAAGAAGAGGAGGGGGTGGAGGACAGAGGTGTGTCACAACCAGTAGTAGCATTTTGGAGGCGTGGCGGTGGAACAACCTTCAACACTACTGCACCTTGTCCTGCATCCTTCCCAGCTGCCAAAAGAGTGACCCAATGGGCCGTGAAAGAAAGGTAACGTCCCTGTCCATGCCTGCTGGACCATGAGTCAGCGGTAATATGCACCTTACCGCTGACCGCCCTGTCCAGCGAGGCCAAGACATTGCCTTCCACATGCCGGTAGAGAGCCGGAATCGCCTTCCGTGAGAAAAAGTGGCATTTGGGAACCTGCCACTGAGGAACCGCACATTGCACAAACTCACGGAAGGGGGCCGAGTCTACCAACTGAAAAGGCAGCAGTTGAAGCGCTAGCAATTTAGCCAAGCTAGCATTCCACCACTGGGCATGTGGATGGCTGGGAGTGAACTTCTTTTGACGGTCCAGCAGCTGGGGCAGGGAAATTTGCCTGCTAGAATCGGACGTTGGTGTACTGCTAGCAGAGTGCCTGCAAGTACTTGGCTGTGACACACCTAATTCTACACCTTCATTCCTCTCAGAGCAGGTTTCAGAGAGGACTGAAGGTATAGTGGGATTGGAGATCCCTGCTGATGCGGTGCAAGAAGAGGTCAGCTTTTTTCTTTGGTGTGGGTCTTTAAGGTAGGCTTGCCAACGAGCTGCATGGCAGGTCAACATATGTCTGGTCAAGCATGTGGTGCCCAAGCGGGTGATGTTTTGGCCACGCAATATACGCTTGAGACATATGTTGCAAACAGCAGCTGTGCGATCTGATGCACTGGACTCAAAAAAGGCCCACACCAAAGAACGTTTTGAATAACGGGAAGAGGCAGCGCCTTGCACAGGCGGAGCTCTGCGGTGTGATTCCGTCGGTGTGCTGCCCTTACGCTGGCCCCCGAGGGCATCCTGCCTCGTTGGAGATGTGCCTCCTCCTCTCTCCTATTAGGCACCCACGTGGAGTCAGTGACCTCATCATCCCCTCCCTCCTCATCACTGGAGCCAATCTGGCAGTATGCTGCAGCTGCTGGAACATGACTGCCAGATTGGTGTCCTTCTTGAGCATCCCCTCTCTCTGCTCTCACGCTACTGCCTTCCTCTAGCTGGGTATCATCATCAGACCCTACGAAACACTGGGCATCCTCCTGGAGCATGTACCCAACACTGTGCTCAAACAGTTCTGGGGACTCCTCAGGAGGACATGGTTGGTCTAGGGAAGGAGTGACTGATGATGACATTGATACCAGGGAAGAGGACGCTTTGGCAGCTGCTTTGCCAGTACCCTGAGCCTGGGTGAGAGAGGATGAGGAGGATGAGGAGGGCTTGGTCATCCACTCTACCAAGTCTTCGGCATGATGCGGCTCAACACGTCCAGCTGCCGAAAAGAAGGACAAGCGTGTCCCATGGCCACGTGCTGATGGCGATGCACCGCGTCCACGACCAGCACTGTTGTCTCTAGACACAGAGCCTGCTTGCCCTCTTTTTTTGGCTCCTGACTGTCTGCCTCTCCTTGTTTGCCTTCCAGACATTCTAATGGCCTGCAGGGAAATGGGAAAAGCAGCAATACAGGCTAAGTTAAGGTGTAATATGGTCAGGAGGCACACTCCGCCCGCTGTAAGTGCCGCAAAATCCTGTTTGTGTAACACACCAGGAAAAAGCAGCAATACAGGCTAAGTTAAGGTGTAATATGGTCAGGAGGCACACTCCGCCCGCTGTAAGTGCCGCAAAATCCTGTTTGTGTAACACACCAGGAAAAAGCAGCAATACAGGCTAAGTTAAGGTGTAATATGGTCAGGAGGCACACTCCGCGCGCTGTAAGTGCCGCAAAATCATGTTTGTGTAACACACCAGGAAAAAGCAGCAATACAGGCTAAGTTAAGGTGTAATATGGTCAGGAGGCACACTCCGCCCGCTGTAAGTGCCGCAAAATCCTGTTGGTGTAACACACCAGAAAAAAGCAGCAATACAGGCTAAGTTAAGGTGTAATATGGTCAGGAGGTACACTCTGCCCGCTGTAAGTGCCGCAAAATCCTGTTGGTGTAACACACCAGGAAAAAGCAGCAATACGGGCTAACTTCAGGTGTATAATGTGCAGGAGGCTTAGCAACAATGACACTGACACTGTCCCCTGCCTATCCTTCTCTCTCCCTGCACACAAGGTTTATCAAAGTATATGACACTGACACTCTCCCTGCCTATCCTTCTCTCTCCCTGCACACAAGGTTTAGCAAAGAATATGACACTGACACTGTCCCCTGCCTATCCTTCTCTCTCCCTGTACACAAGGTTTAGCAAAGAATATGACACTGACACTCTCCCTGCCTATCCTTCTCTGTCCCTACACACAAGGTTTAGCAAAGAATAGATTTGACAAGATTTGACACTGTCCCTGCCTATCCTTCACTTTCCCTGCTCCGGAACACACTACACAAGGCCGCCGCGCTGGCGGCCTTTTATAGTGTGGGGCGTGTACTAAACCCCCTCAGCTATAATTGGCCACAGGCATCCTGCCTGTGGCCAATCATTGCTCTCCTCGCTGCCGGCGCTGTGATTGGCCAAGCATGCAGGGTCACAGTGCATGCTTGGCCAATCACAGCGCCGGGATTACACTGCGATGGCGCAGTGTATTGTGGGCCGTTCGCGTCACTCGAATTTGGCGCGAACGGCCCAAATCGTTCGTTGTTCGCCGAACGAGCGAACACCGAGCTCATCCCTAGTTGTGACTTAGATGAAGATCAGATCACATTTTATGACCAATTTGTGCAGAAATCCATATCATTCCAAAAGGGTTCACATACTTTTTTTTTGCAACTGTAGTTGGTAACTTAGGCTATTTCCTTTTTTTTTCTCCCTCTCTTTCCCTTGCTCGGTATATGACAAAGTCAGACACAAGACTCCAGCTAATCTCAGTTGCCTGTTATACAAAATGCTACTATTTTCTATCGGAAGTTTTGTACTTGACTACTTTTGTAACTACTTTTTTTTTTCATCAATTTTGATATAATAAAGAAATTTGTTCAACTAGGAGGAGACCGCTGTTGTCCCAAACCCTTACCACCTAGAACTCCTCAGGTTCTTTCCCCCTGTTTGGTTTCTCATACTTTTGTAACCCTGTGTATGTTTTAACTCCTTGTAAAACTCAATAAAATTATTGGAAAAGAAAAGAAATAGTGCGTTGTATATAAAACTATATAGATTAGACCAAAATGAGGAGAAAAGAGGGACAGAGAAACTTTGTTCCAATCAGGGACAGTTGAGAACTATGTATAATGTAGTAGTACTTTTGGATTTGGTAAACTAGGATTTTGTGTTGTTGATTTCTCTTGCAGTTCTCCTCGGTGTGTTGGTGGATGTGTCCGGTGGAATGATGAGTATTCAGCTGATCCCTCAGAATCCGGTCATCGGAGGATCTGTCACTTTGAGTGTTACTGGGATTACTGATGGAATTCGCTCTCTCTCCTGGTATAAAGGACCAACTTCATCTTCTCAGCATCAAATTTTTACCTATTTTCCTGGTGACAGCAGGCCCCTAGTTAATGGTCCCAGTTACAGCTCCCGAATCACTGCTTTTCCCAATGGATCATTGCAGATCTCTGACCTTCAGACCACAGACCGGGGGAATTACATAGTGAAGGTACAGACACAAAAAGCTCTGGAAAGCAATCTAGTCCTGGTTATCTATGGTAAGTAATAATATGACATTATAAAAACGATAAGCCTTGTCATGGAGAATGAAAGATGCCGATTGGTTGCTGCAGACCCATAGCATCCTTTTGCACAATGTTTTAGAAACTAAATAATTGGTCAATATTTCCTTTTTACCATTTGTAAATAAAAGCAGTGAAAGTGCCCCATTTTCAACTGAAATCAGCCTTGTGCAGTCCCTTTTACAGCTCAGACAGGGGGAGGGAGAAGTAGCTTCATAAGGCAGTTAGGTGGGTTGCAGTGCACATATTATGCTGATAGGAGGAGAGAGCAGAGTGACACAAATATGAGTTCATAAGTATCCTGCTTCACCATTCACTGCCCGGTCACAGGGTGGGGTGGGGTGGGAAGGCGACCTGTAAGTGAAAGAGACACTGCAGCAGAGAAAGATCATGTCTCCTCCACTTTAAGGAAGGGCTGTGCTGTGTGGCAGAATTGTGTAAAACTCAGGACTGGATGAACAGAAACACAAATCATTAATTCTGTATTTAGCAGTTTGTCTGGAGTCCAGCTTTAAATTTGGCCGATTTATATGGCCCCTTTCACACTGAGGCGCTTTGCAGGCGCTATTGCGCTAAAAATAGTGCCTGCAATGCGCCCCAAAAAAGCCGCTTAATTGTAACCAATGTGAAAGCCCGAGGGCTTTCACACTGGAGCGTTGCGCTTGCAGGAGGGTCAAAAAACTCCTGCAAGCCGCATCTTTGAGGCGCGATAGGAGCGGTAAAAATACCGCTCCTATAGCGCCCCTGCCCATTGAAATCAATGGGGTAGCGCTTCCAAAACGCCCGCAAAACGCCGCAAAGAAGCGTTATTGCGGGCGTTTTTAACCCTTTTTCGGCCGCTAGCGGGGGTTAAAATCCCCCGCTAGCACCTGCAAATCGCGGCAAAAAATACGATATAGCGACGCTAAAAATAGCGCCGCTATACCGCCAGCGCATCCAGCGCCTCAGTGTGAAAGTAGCCTATGAGTTTCTGTTGGGCTCTTTGGTGATTTACAGACCTAATTTTTCGATTTTGAGTTTTGAGGTCTCCAATTTTGTATTAAAATGTGTTAACAGGAGGTGCTTTTGTACATACCTATTCAGTGCTATGAATCATAGACATGGGCTGGGAGTTAATAGAGCACGTAGCTCAATCTGTAAGAGGAGAAGGATTATATAGACTGCCATTGCTCACCTTCTTCTGAAAATGCTAGCTAGCTGCCTGGCTGTGTCTGGCTCTGTATTACCCAAGCACGGATCCTGACCAGTACAAGCATATTGCAAATAGGCATGAAGTAGTAGAGCAGTAAGGAGGTTTTATCTTTTTTGTGACTTCTGTGTGTCAGATTTGTTGGGGCCCATTTAGCTTTTTATTGCAGTGCATTATTGCTCATGTGTGAATGGGCAATATGGCGTGTGTTAACTTAAATTGTGTTAAGGCAGCCTTCCCATTATGAATGGGCTGACAAAACACCAAAATGGATAAAATATGTATGTATGTATGTGTATATATATATATATATATATATATATATATATATGTATATATATATATATATATATATATATATATATATATATATATGTATGTAGCGGACCCCCAAAATTGGGGTCGCTATGCTCTAAATTTAGGGGCAGCCAGAGCAATAGTTTAGCTCAGGTTCTCCAATTAGTTTGGACTCTGCTCTGCTGTAATGTTGCCTGGAGTATAGTTCCCCTTGACCTGCGGGTGGCGTTGTTGCCCAGGTCTTGAGGAGAACCACAGGTGGCGTTGTGGTGTGACTTGGTGTCCTCTCTCGGCTGCCGTGTGGTGGATGGGTTTTGCCTGCTGTGCATGCCGGGAGAGGGTATATAAAGGGCAGACGCCATGATCTGGTGTGGTGTGCGGGGGGGATTCCAAGGAGGACCCCTGGTGGCGAGGTCTCGCCCATCGGCCTTGCAGGCCTGGGGTGCGTGAACTGGTCGAGGAGTCTCAGGTACCTTTTATCCCGAGGCTACAGAGTTCCAGGTAGGCCCAGTACCTTCAACTGGGTCTACAAACCAACCCTCCCCAGGGAACCCGAGGGAGGGTGGCCTGCTCTAACGCAGAGGAAATCGGGGGAGGACCTGTCCGATGGATCGGTAAAGGAAGTCACAGTCTCGGAGAGGCCTGGTTGCCTATCAGAGGGAAGGATTCGTGAGTTGCAAGATGGCTCCTGTAGTGTGCCCCATTGGCACCTATGGTCTCTAATAATCTACAGGGGTTTCAAAGTTCTAATTCAGTAACCAAGGGATTCTGTTGCAGAGGATCTTCTAACTTGTCCATGAAGGGGACTAAATCAAAGTAACTGTTCGTGCTTCACTCCGGCTGCTAGAACTGTGAGAGGGATTTATCCGGGTGAGAAATACCCACTCAGGCTTGAGTGGAGAATAGGGTGACTGGGTGCCGCGTGCCTGAACCTGTCTCCCTACCTAATCTCATTGCTGTCTTTCAACCCTTTTCCCAAACTGTTCAAGCAAGAGAAAATAAACTTGTTTGTTGGAGTTTAAACACTGTCTGGACATTGGCCTTTTTCCAGGGAAGAATAGACTTTTCCCTACATTCTAGGGACGAGAACCAACAGAGGGGAGGTAACTCGCTGTAGGACCCAAAATTGCAAGAACACCACTCAACCTCTTATACCGGGAGGATACGGGCATGTGGCATGGTGTGCCTTTGCTCCTGCAAGTGAAGGTAGGCAGGAAAAAAGGGTCTGTGTGCTACATTATATATATATATATATATATATATATATATATATATATAGTAGATAAAAGGGGCGGACGCCCTGACCTTGGGGTTCAGAGTCGGAGGACGCAGCCGCGCCCAGGCACCTTCAGCCTGGGTTCTGGAGTTCCGTGCCCAGGTGCCCTTGATCTGGCCGGAGCGGGAGATGGAGTCCATCTCAGGCACCTTTAGCCTGGTGTGAGGTACTATGGCGGAAGCCTGGAGCTCAGTACCTTCGACTGAGTTCCGCAAGGGTGAAGGAATCCGAGGGCACCCTAACTCCTTGGGTGCCCGTGTCTGAGACGAGGAGGTCGGTGAGCGGAACTTCTCCGGAGAGTCCAGCGCAGCATTGCTGGTGACGGAGAGGCCTCCGGTAACTGTCTTGGACGGATGTCCTTCCCCTGATAGGGACTACGATAGCGAAGGTAATTCATGTTCTGTTCCATATAGTCAGTGGCAATGACTATTCGCCACTGGTGACACTACAGTGGTTAGCTCTATCTAGACGAATTGTGCCTTGGCCTACTCCCCACAAATACTGAAGTGGTATATAGGTCTCAACCTGTCTGTGCGGTATGACTATTTATTGAGAAGAATAAATACGAGTTGGACCTTTTCAGTGTGTGGAATACGTATTAATGTGCACTTTTTAGTGTACATTACCACGACACAAAAGTGTGAATTGGACCTGAAAACCAAAAGGATCACCATGACAATCAAGAAATTATTTAGTGTCACTTGCTTATTTATCGCATTTACAGTTATATGTAATAATTTTCAGTGATTCATTTATTTCTACATATATGTGGCAAATTTAATTTCATCAATTCTTCACTGTCCCTATGTTGATGATGGTAGTATTGCCATATCTGAGCATGTTTAGCGCAGCTCTTCTTTTTACCATTGCCTATTGGTGTTGTATAACACCTTTTGTTGCCGCTTATTTTTTTGAATAGCACAGTATACCCCTTTGCCAATCAAGAAACTAGATTTCCAGAAGAAGAGGTCAGCAGCGGTGGCCTCCATATTTCTCTCACAACTGGAGTTATAGGTTATAAATCACCCAACAGGACACAATAGGGGCTCTTTTTTTATAAAACATTTGCTGCACAAATGTAAGAAGAATGTTGAATGAAATGTCCCATATTTTTTCTAAGATTAATGTGTGTATTGCTGGCTAGTGGCTATCATGTTTACATACGCCTAATGTGGACCTTCACCCAAAAAAGCAATTTATTGAAACCTGGCTCCTCCACCACTCTTTATTTAAATGTACAATGTAATTATTATTATTTTTTTTATCTCAGGTACTTATAGAGCACCGTCAATTTACGCAGCGCTTTACATATACATTGTACATTCACATCAGTCCCTACCCTCAAGGAGCTTACAATCTAAGGTCCCTAACTTACATTTATACATACACATGCTAGCGTCAATTTAGACAGGATCCTATTAACCTACCAGCATGTCTTTGGAGTGTGGGAGGAAACCCACGCAGGCGCAGGGAGAACATGCAAACTCCAGGCAGGTAGTGTCATGATCAGAATTTGAACCAGCGACCCTTTTGCTACTGTGCTGCTCTAATACACATTGTGCTGCAGGACAGCACTTTCTTCTTGGTCTCCTAGGTGAGAATGACACTGCATTCCTAGTTAATTCTAATGTTGCTTTCCACCAGATTCTGCACATGCACAGTTGCGCCGCAGGCCTTAAGGAGGCACTGGAGACCTGCATAGGTAGTTTTCTGCACATGCATGAAGATGATGCAGGTATGAGGTCTGGTATCTCAGGGTGTCTGAACATGTGTGAAAAACTCCCTACCGGTGTATGGGCAGTAGGGTGACCACATTTCCAAACTACCATTCAGGGACACCCTCCCTTCCCAAAAATCAGCTTGTGCTGTAACGATTTACAGCACAGTGATTGGACACAAGAGGCAGGATTTATGATTTCTCCAATCATAAGCAGGGTGCGGGATTGTGCTCCTCCAGGCTTTCCCGGCCAGGACAAGTACTGTCAGTGAGTAAAGCGGTGATGTGGCGGCCTTTTTGGGGGCATCAGATTGTCCCGGGGGATGGCTGCGTCAGTTTCATTCCAGGACACTGTATTGTCCTGGAATGAATGTGCCCGGGACAGACCTGCAAAGTGCCTGACTGTCCCGGGCAATCCGGGACACATGGTCACCCTAATGGGCAGATGTGCTGTAGCTTTCTTCTGGGTCTCGAAGGACAGGCAGAATATATCTGCGCATGTGCCAGATCTTTAACCACTTGTCAACCATGCTATAGCCGAATGCTGGCTACAGCGTGGTCGTCTAGTTCTGGGACACCGTCATATCATGGCGCCCGTCCGCTGCTGGGCACATGCAGCGTGCTGTGTGATCGCAGTATGCTCCAGACACTGCTGATTACAGATTGAGGTAAAGAGCCAATCAGCTGCAGTTTACCACATGATCAGCTGTGTCCAATCACAGCTGATCACGGAGGTAAACAGATGTCGGTTATCGGCACTCCTTTTCTTTTGCTGACAGCGTAAGGAGAAGGGACACAAAAACCATCTCTAAAAGGGACATGTACACTAACAATCAGGGCACTGATTATCAGTGCAGTCCCACCAGTGCTGCCTCCTCATAAATGTCACCCATTAGTGCCACCTATCAGTGCCCACCAGTGCGGCCTATCAGTGCAGCCCCATCAGCGGACATCAGTGAAGGAGAAAGATTACCTGTTTTTCATAGTTTGGTATAAAATTTTGCAAAGGGTTTTCTTTTTTTTTTAAATGTTCAGTCTTTTTTTGTTTATTTAGCAAAAAAAAACAGTGGTGATTAAATGCCACCAAAAGAAAGCTCTATTTGTGTGCAAAAAAATATGAAAATTTTGTTTGGGTACAGTGTTGCATGACCGCGCAATTGTCATTCAAAGTGCAACAGCGCTGAAAGCTCAATTGGCCTGGGCAGGAAGGGGGTGAAAGTGCCCAGTAGGCAAGTGGTTAAAGATGGTGGTGCAGGGGGAGAGGCAATTTACAGGGGACAAAATTTCCCTTTTAACCAACAAACTGAATGCAGGTGTATTTAGCAATTTTTGTAAAAAATTATTTAACAAGTTTACTTTGATACTGATCCATTGTTGAATTTAAATAATTGTATTTTAACTAACAGATCCCATTTTAAAGCCTGTGATCAAAGTGTCTCACCCTGAGCCACAGGAAGATGAAACAATCACTCTCACATGTGAATCTTCTAACACTGCAAGGATAATATGGAGTAAAGGTGGTGGCCCTCTGCCCTCTGGGGCTGTAATGTCATCAAATAATAAGACCGTTACCTTCTCCAGGACCAATCGTTCAGACTCAGGGGACTATCAGTGCACAGCTGAGAACATCGCCAGTACAAAGATCAGCGATTCCTACACGTTGGCCATAGCTTGTGAGTACTAAGAATTTGTAATTGAGTACTTTCTCAGATGATCACGGACGGTTGAGTATTCAAAGTGTAATTATACATAAACTGTAAGAGTAATGAGTCCTGTGTTACTCCATGATCAGAGGAGCAGTGAACACAAAAGACAAGGTACACCTGTGGGAGCTCCTGACCTAAGAGTTTATATTCAGTATGAGCAATAGCCAGCCAGGACAATCCCAACTAGAACATCTGAACTAATGTAGCACTCACCCCAGAAAGGGCCGCTAAATTTAGGACAGGTTATTTTTCAGAGAGTGCAGAGATGGACAGCAATGGTCCATTTATTCTGGCTCAGATCCTTTCTGTATTATATTGCTGAATAAACTTGTAACAGAAAGTGGTTTCGGGGGTTTGAGATACTCCAAAATGCTTAAAGGAACACTAAAGGCAAAGTTTTTTTCACCTTAATGCATTCTATGCATTAAGGTGAAAAAACATCCGACGATTAGCGGCCCCCCCGAGCCCCTGTTTAATTACCTGACCCCTCGAAAGTATGGCCGCGGGACATATGGCCGCGTACATATCACGGGAGCGCGCCCGCTAGAACTTTCCACCATGCGAGGTAGCTCGCATGAAGGTGGAAAGTTCTTGCGGAGAGGAGCAGATACAGCCGCCGAGAAGACCAGGTTTGGGGCCACTCTGTGCAAAATGAGCTGCACAGTGGAGGTAAGTAGAACATGTTTGTTATTCAAAAAATTTATTTTGCCTTTAGTGTTCCTTTAACTCAGCTTGGGAAGGAGACTGCTCGGTGATTAACAGTAGTACAAGGACAAATTAACTGATTCAGTCTGTAGGTGCACAGCTGGGGACAATGCAGAAGTATATATCACGAGTAGTTAAAGACAAGGACAGTCTATTTGTGAAGACCATGCAGGAGGATGTAGCACAACTAGTTAAAGACTTGTACCCGCATGGTCTTCAGCTGTGCAACCATAGACTGTTCAAGTAACAGAGACTATCCACCCAGGGATTGGCTGGGTCCTGCTAAATATTCAGGCTGGGTACTTAGACTCTTCAGCCCTAAGCTCTAGAAGCTTCTTGTAGAGACAAGGGCAAACAATCAAGCTCCCAGCCTGTGAAGCTCACAACAGACCAAACAAAACAATTACTGCTCCTAAACTAAATTTGCCTAGTAACTGAACTAAAAGGGTTCTACACTAAGAAGATTTTATGCTGGCTTACCCTATATTAAGGCTGGGCATTTGATTGCCTTGGCCCGGTGGCAATAGCATTGACTTGGCAGCAAAGTTGGCAAATTGGATGGCAATAGTAACAGTTGCCCTGTAGATATCTCATCCTCCTGGATTTGACCTATGAGACATCAGTGAGCAACATACTATATAGCACTACCCTCTATGGACCTTTTAAGGTCCTTCTGCCATCTCCAACTGGTGACCTGCCCTGACTAAACCCACTCTCACCGACACACTCATAACTTAAAGAGGGGTTTATTCAAAACAACAGTAATTTCAAGCCCAAGTACAATTATAAACACATATAACAAGTCAACTACAGTATATCACGTAGCTATATTTTAATGCCCTAGCTATGCCACAGGCCAGTATGCTGGCATTGGGGCCTTGGGTCTACTGTTGGATTGCTCTCTTTATATAGAGTGTTAATAATGCCAAGCTGAGGAGGAAAAATGCTGGTCAAGCGCTGCCCCCTAAACACCAGGCGAGAGCTCATGCCATACACACAGGGCTCCCCTCTCAAGCCGCCATTCACTGGAATTGAAGCCTTCTCCCTTTCCATAGCTATCTATCCTCTCAATGGTTTGGGGTCTGACAGTTGTGGCTCTGCCACAGGAGATATAATGCAGCCATTCTCCCTTTTCTTCAGGGTCAGCAGTCTTACCATGATCTGCAGCTAAGTCCACTCTTCTTTGTGCTACAGTGAGCTGAGTAGAATTCTGTTGGCCCAGTTTTAGTCGTACATGCAGCACCTGTACAGCAGCACAGTAGTCTTGAGGCAGCAGCAGTCTGGTCTATGAAGTTCTCACTGTACAGCAGCGGAGACTAGTGGCTCTACATTGCCCTGTGTGTTACTCAGTATGGGCTCTTCTCCTGCCAGATCTGAAGGGTTTGGTTAAAGTTTGAGTCCTGGTTTCTTATGGTCTTCTCCAAGATGGCTACCCCTCCATCTATACTGGGGACAGCTTCTCCCCAGTCCTGAAACCAATGAGCAGAGTGAGAGTCTCTCTCTTCCTTCAGCTCACTATACCTATCCACCAGTAGGAGACATGTAGCAGGCTGAGGTGTGGTAGGAGTGCCTGGGGATGTGCGGCTCCCACTAATTAAAGAGTTGCTGCTAGGCTACACTTATGTTTGAATGGTCTGCTGAAACTGCCAGAGACATTCAGATCCCACCCCATAAAAGGCTGCTGGTCATGCTACACATACAGTATGTTTGAGAGGTTTGCCACCCTGACTGACAAGCTCAGTACTGCTACTTAAAAGGAATTTTACAGTTATGTACTGTATATCAAGTCATTTGTGACACTAAAGGGAATGTGAAGTGGTTTTGTGCCTATTTTCTTAGTTTATAATTATTATTTTATAGTCAGGATTAAAAAATATCTTGTCTATTAATCCTCTAATACTATAACAGATGGTCCGGAAAATGTGAACATCAAAGGCTCCTCCCAGGTGACCATTGGTTCTGTCATGTCATTGGTATGTGTCGCAGAATCTGTTCCCATCCCCATTTACACCTGGCAATTAAATGGAAGGAACCTCACACTCCATCACAATTACACACTCCTCATTGAGCAGATCACTTCAATGAATGAAGGAAATTACACATGTGAAGTGAAGAACTTGGCAACAAAGCGGTCTGCCAGTGCCTCTATGTTTATCACTGTGACAGGTAAGTTCTAAGATTTAATTGCTATTTGCCATAACACACATTAGGTGGCAGAATCACAAAGTTATAAGTGCAATTTTTTACAAATAGTAACTACTCAACATCATCTATGGACAATTGTCTCAGAGCTTTGTCGAAAACAGAAAACCTAGATACCAAATCTCCCAGATTTGTCGGGACAGTCCTGCAACTTAGTCCTCTGTCCTGCAAATGCTGTGTCCATGTCATGGGACATTTTGAATATTCAGTATGAACAGTCTGTCCCTGCACAGTTTTAATGAGGATCTAGAAACTCATCCTCCTGGCAGGATCACCAGGTTAAAATTAAAGGAATAAGCCTGAAAAAAGTAAACATATGCACCCACCATATCTAAGAACTAGTAAGCTAGTATATTACATTTTGTTTTCTTTGGTCCAGCCTGGCACAATGTAAGTATGCATATCTCATACCTCAGGGACCTCTGAGTGAGTTGACAATCACTGTAAAATTTACATAGTCAGGTCAGGTTGAAAAAAGACAAAGTCCATCTAGTTTAACCAATAAAATGGAGAAAAAAAATCATACAATTCCATATACACAATCCTATACCCACAGTTGATCCAGAGGAAGAAAAAACCCCAGCAAAGCATGAACCAATTTGCTCCAGCAGGGGAAAAAAATCCTTCCTGACCTGCCAAAAGGCAATCGGATATTCCCTGGATCAACTTTACCTGTAAATGTTAGGAAAGTATCCAGGCCTTTTTTAAAGTAAGCTACTGAGCTAGCCAGAACCAACTCTTGAGGGAGTAATTTCAATTTTCACAGCTCTTACTGTGAAGAAACCCTTCCGTTTAAATCTCTTTACCTCCAGACATAAAGAGAGCCCCCTTGTCCTCTCAGATGACCTTAAAGCGAATAACTCAACACCAAGTTCACTATATGGACCACTTATGTATTTATACATGTTGATCATATCCCCCCTTAATCTCCTCTTCACAGAATCAGGCCACGACCCCTACAACCTTGGCAATCAGATGACACCAGAAGTCTGAAAAAACATAAACTTCTGCCACAGGTGTTTAGGAGCACGGCTAGGTCTCAGAAAGATTTCAACCAATATAAATCTGCCCTGCAAAAATATAAATTCCTACCTACTCACTGCCAAGCAGACCTATTTTATCACTTTCATTAACAACTTATCATCCCGTCTGAGTCAACTCTTCCCTACCTTCAACTCTCTACTTCATCCTCCACTGCCTCCACCCACTAACTCACTCACTGCCCAGGAGATCGCCAATCAGTTCAAACATAAGATTGATACAATTCGTGAGGAGATCTCCGCTGTATAGATACCTTCTCCACTTAACACTCTCCATGCCCACAGGTACAATAATTACTTCCCTCATTCAACCATACCACATAACACTTAACCATAGATGAGGTTACTAAACTTCTTGCTAAAGTCCAGCTAACCACCTGTCCCCTGGACCCTGATCCCTTTCAAATGCTAAGGTCACCCTCTGGTTCTATTCTACACTCTCTAACTCACGTCTTCAATCACTCCCTTTCTTCTGACATCTACTCCAACTCTCTAAAATATGCACTAGTCACCCCCATACTTAAAAATCCCTCACTAGGCCCCACCAATCTTAACCTACGCCTCAACTCCTTACTCCCCTTTTTATCCAAACTCCTTGAACGTCTGGTCTACAACCGACTGAATGACCTCCTCATGGGAATAACCTTATTCATCCCCTTCAGTCTGGATTTTGCCCTCAACACTCCACAGAAACTGTCCTCCTAAAACTAGCAAACAATCTACTAACGGCCAAAACCAATAGACACTATTCTGTACTCCTACTCCTTGACCTTTCTGCTGCCTTTGATACAATTGACCATCCATCCTCCTCAAAAAACTCCACGCCTTTTGTCAGACTGTACTCTTCGTTGGTTCTCTTCCTACTTATCCAAGTGCACCTTTAGCGTTACTTACTATTCTACTTCCTCCTCTCCTTCTCCTTTCTCTGTTGGGATCCCCCAAGGTTCTGTTCTTGGACCGCTCGTATTCTAATATACACCTCCTCCCTGGGTCAGCTAATAGCTGCTAAGCCCAGCTGAGCCATGGCTTTCAAAACCATCGCTACGCCGACGACACCCAAATTTATCTCTCTACCCCTCAGCTCATTCCTTCAGTCTCCTCACTTATCACTAATTTACTAACAGACATATCAGTCTGGATGTCACACCAGTTCCTCAAACTCAAACGATCCAAAACCAAGCTCATAATATTTCCTCCCCCACGTGCCTCTTCCCCTCATCTCTCTGTCAAGATTGATGACACAACTATCTGCCCATCCCCGCATGCCAAGGTTTTAGGTGTAATCCTGGACTCTGATCTATCCTTTAGACCCTGCATCTAATCACTGTACAAATCCTGCCTCCTCAACATCTGCAAAATACTCCCCTTCCTAACCAATGACACCACAAAGCTCACTCCTTGGTCATCTCTCGTCTCAACTACTTCAACTCCCTTCTCATTGGCTTACCTTTATATAGGCTGTCCCCCCTTAAGTTAATCATGAATGTTCCTGCCAGCCTCATCCACCTTACCAACTTCCTGTCTGCTATTCCTCTCTGTCAATCCCTCCATTGGCTTCCGCTCACCCAATAAATTCAATTCAAAATACTAACAACAACTTACAAAGCCATCCACAACTCAGCCCCCAGCTACATCACTAGCCTAGTCCTAAAATATAAACCTAATCGTTCTCTTCTGCTGTCTGTTGTTTAAAATACTTTTTTTCCATCAAGAACTAGAAGAACAAGAACATCTATGTGATCTTTTATTGACCTCTCCAGTATCTTCCCAACTATAGCAGTTAAACTAACAGGTCTATAGTTACTTGGTAAAGACTTTAGTCCCTTTTTAAATATAGGCACCATGTTGGCCTTACGCCAATCCAGTGGTATTCCAGTCATTATAGAGTTCTTAAAAAATTGAAACAATGGCTTTGAAATGACAGAGCTAAATTCTTTTAGGATCCATGGGTGGATGCCATCTGAGCCTGGTGCTTTATCCACATTTATTCTGTCTAAATATTTCTGGACTATATCACTTTTGAGCCATTGTGGATCATTTGGGGCTGGGTCCATACCATGCCCATTATGGCCATAAGCTTCCCCATGCTCCTTTGTACACACAGAGCTGAAGAAGATATTTAATAGATTTATCTTTGTCCCCAGACCCCCACTCTAGATTATTTTGTAAAGACAAGAAAGAGAAGGCGCCACCAGGTAAGGAACAGTGCAATTTTTATTTTACAATAGGTGCATTATCCACTTACATTGAAATAGTGTACATGCGGCATACAAGTCCTGACTGGCCCATAAAGTGGCGCTCATCCGCTCTAGATGTCAGCTGTGTATAAGATGTCCCTCCATACTCTGTATCTCCATTAGTGATGAGCCGAACACCCCCGGGTTCGGTTCGCACCAGAACCCGCGAACGGACCGAAAGTTCGCACGAACATTAGAACCCTATTAAATACAATGGATGCGAACGTTCGGATTCTAAAGTGCTAATTATAACGACTATTATCCATGTTATTGTCCGAAACAGAGTTTGGGAACCCGGGTTCTGCACCAGGGGACATGTATCAATGCAAAAAGAAGTTTTAAAAACGGACGTTTTCCGGGAGCAGTCATTTTAATGATGCATAAAGTGAAAAAAAAAAGTCAAATATTCCTTTAAATATTGTACCTGGGGGGTGTCTAAAGTATGCCTGTGAAGTGCCACATTTTTCCCGTGTTTAGAACTGTCCCTGCACAAAATAACATTTCTAAAGGAAAAAAAGCCATTTAAAACTGCTTGCGGCTTTAATGTAATGTCTGGTCCCGGTAATATGGATGAAAATCTTTAGGAAAAATGGCATAGCTACCCCATCAACCCCCCCCCCCCTACCCCAGCCCATTACCAGCCCCTTTGGGTCTTGTATGGATATTAAGGGGAACCCCGCACACAAAATAAAAAAGGACCTATATACTCTGAACAGCCGTATACAGGCGGTGCATACAAGACAGGGACTGTAGGTTTGTTCTTATGTAGAATCTGTTTGTAATTTTGAACAGCTGCATTATTTAAGTGTAGCTCCATGCCAAATTCCTTTTTTTTAGCTTTTTGTAAAACATAGGGAACGGTTATCACCCCTGCCACATTTTTTTTGCTGTCTGTGCCCCTGTTCAGAACATTTCACCTCACTTTGCGTCCCAATGACAACTGTTTTTGAAATGTGGTGTTTTTATTGAAACAAGGATTGGTGATAAAGCATCAGTAGAGAGGAGACACCTTTCTCCCATATTAATTCTTACAGGATAGAATTTTCCTTCCAAGGGGTAGATTTCCTCTCACTTCCTGTTGTCTTCTTCCGTTTGCAAGTAGTAGTAGTTTGTAAGTTGGATGTTTGAAAGTAGGGACCTGCCGTATATACTCTGCAGAAATTGGCCCCTTAGGTGTTGGTGTTGGTACAACACTGAAAGCACTCACAGTTATTCTTGGTGGGTGCTGGAACGCCCTGCTGTCAACTATTATATCAGGAATTGTAATAACATATAATTGTTGATCAGTGGTAGTAAAAATTGGGCCTTTGATGGTGGTGCTGGTGCCACAACACTGTAAGGCCTGACAGTTACTCTTGGTGGGCGCAGCAATGGGCCCTGCTGTGAATTATTAGATCAATAATTATAATTGCATGCCCCTGTTGAATAGGGGCTGAAAAATTGGGCCTTTGGTGGTGGTGGTGGTGGTGATGGTGGTGCTGGTGCCACAACACTGTAAGGCCTGACAGTTACTCTTGGTGGGCGCAGCAATGGGCCCTGCTGTGAATTATTCGAACAATAATTATAATTGCATGCCCCTGTTGAACAGGGGCTGAAAAATTGGGCCTTTGGTGGTGGTGGTGGTGGTGGTGATGGTGGTGCTGGTGCCACAACACTGTAAGGCCTGACAGTTACTCTTGGTGGGCGCAGCAATGGGTCCTGCTGTGAATTATTCGATCAATAATTATAATTGCATGCCCCTGTTGAACAGGGGCTGAAAAATTGGGCCTTTGGAGGTGGTGGTGGTGGTGATGGTGGTGCTGGTGCCACAACACTGTAAGGCCTGACAGTTACTCTTGGTGGGCGCAGCAATGGGCCCTGCTGTGAACTATTAGATCAATAATTATAATTGCATGCCCCTGTTGAACAGGGGCTGAAAAATTGGGCCTTAGGCACTGGTGGCACAACACTGCAACCCCTCACAGATACTGTACTTGGAGCACAGCAATGAGGCCTGTTGCAAAGTATTGCATCAAAAATTTTAATTACACGCCCCTGTTAAACAGGGGCTGAAAAATTGGGCCTTAGCCACTGGTGGCGTCACCCATAAACCAAAATGATCTTCCAAGCTATCATCATTAATCGTATCATTGAGGAGGAGGAGGAGGATAGCCAGTCAACATAACAGCACAGGCACTCAGCATCAGCATCAGTCTTGAAGGGATGTGACATTTTAAAATCAATTAGTCCGTTATATCAGCATCTGGTGTGTGGTAGCTGGTGGTGATCCAAGACTGGTTCATCTTGATGAAAGTCAGTCGATCAACTGAGTCGGTGGACAGGCGCACCCTGTGATCCGTGACAAATCCTCCAGCAGCACTGAATGTGCGTTCTGAAAGAACGCTGGATGCAGGACAGGCCAGTAGCTCAATTGCATACTGTGCAAGCTCTGGCCAGTGATCCATCCTCAAGACCCAGTAAGCCAGAGGATTTTCGGTGGGGAAGGTGTCCAAGTCTGACCTTGCCCCTAGGTATTCCTGGACCATGTATATCAGATGCTGGTGATGGTTGCTGGAACCGATCATACTTTGGGGCTGCGGACTAAAGAATTGTCTGAACGCATCGGTCAGACAGCCACCTTCCCCACCGCTCCTTCTTTGACTGGCCGAAGCCTCAGCAACTCGTTGTCCAGGACCAGGAGTTTGTAACCTCCCAGTCTCTGGGAACGCGTTGCACAGACCTTTCTGCAAGGCCTCCCGGAGTTGTCTCATCCTCTGCTCCCTCTGCGACGGTACGATAAGGTCCGCAACCTTACCCTTGTACCGTGGATCAAGGAGAGTGGCCAGCCAGTAATGGTCCCTCTCCTTGATCCGAAGAATACGAGGATCCTTCCGCAGACTTTGCAGGATCAGGGAGGCCATGCAGCGTAGGTTAGCTGAGGCATTCAGTCCGGAGTCCTCTGGGTCACTAAGGACGACATGATCCGCAGCCACCTCCTCCCAGCCACGTACAAGTCCACTGGTTTCTTGGGACTGTAAATCATCCCTAAAAGACTGCTGCTGATGATTCTGAGTGCCAGCCTCCACCTCCATGCTGACACAATCCTCCTCCTCCTCCTCCTCCTCCTCCTCCTCTTCCTGTGCGATGGGTGGGACAGAAAGAACACTGTCTGGGTAAAGGGGGCCTTGAGAGGCAAGGAAGTCCTCCTCTTCCTGCCTCTGTTCTGCCTCAAGTGCCCTGTCCATTATTCCACGCAGCGTGTGCTCCAACAGGTGGACAAGAGGTACAGTGTCACTGATGCATGCACTGTCACTGCTCACCATCCTCGTGGCCTCCTCAAATGGTGCCAGGACAGTGCATGCATCCCTGATCATGCCCCACTGGCGTGGTGAAAAAAACCCGAGCTCCCCTGACCCTGTCCTGGTGCCGTAGTCGCACAGGTACTCATTGATGGCCCTCTGCTGCGTGTGCAGCCGCTGCAGCATGGCCAACGTTGAGTTCCACCTGGTGGGCATGTCACATATAAGGCGGTTCTTGGGCAGGTTCAACTCCTTTTGCAGCTCAGCCAGGCGAGCACTGGCATTATAAGATCTGCGGAAATGCACACAGACTTTCCTGGCCTGCCTCAGGACATCCTGTAAGCCCGGGTACCTGCCCAAGAACCGCTGCACCACCAGGTTAAGGACGTGAGCCATACAGGGCACATGGGTCAGTTGTCCCTGTCGGAGGGCGGAGAGGAGGTTGGTGCCATTGTCGCAAACCACCATTCCTGGCTTAAGCTGGCGTGGCGTCAACCACCTCTCGGCCTGCCCCTGCAGAGCAGACAGAACCTCTGCCCCAGTGTGGCTCCTGTCCCCCAAACACACCAGCGCAAGCACGGCATGGCATCTTTTTGCCTGCGTACTTGCGTAGCCCCTTGAACGCCTACGGAGCACCGCTGGTTCCGAGGACAAACCACAGGAAGAGGCCATGGAGGAAGAAGAAGAGGAGGGGGTGGAGGAGAGAGGTGTGTCACAACCAGTAGTAGCATTTTGGAGGCGTGGCGGTGGAACAACCTCCAACACTACTGCACCTTGTCCTGCATCCTTCCCAGCTGCCAAAAGAGTGACCCAATGGGCCGTGAAAGAAAGGTAACGTCCCTGTCCATGCCTGCTGGACCATGAGTCAGCGGTAATATGCACCTTACCGCTGACCGCCCTGTCCAGCGAGGCCAAGACATTGCCTTCCACATGCCTGTAGAGAGCCGGAATCGCCTTCCGTGCGAAAAAGTGGCGTTTGGGAACCTGCCACTGAGGAACCGCACATTGCACAAACTCACGGAAGGGGGCCGAGTCTACCAACTGAAAAGGCAGCAGTTGAAGCGCTAGCAATTTAGCCAAGCTAGCATTCAACCGCTGGGCATGTGGATGGCTGGGAGTGAACTTCTTTCGACGGTCCAGCAGCTGGGGCAGGGAAATTTGCCTGCTAGAATCGGACGTTGGTGTACTGCTAGCAGAGTGCCCGCAAGTACTTGCCTGTGACACACCTAATTCTACACCTTCATTCCTCTCAGAGCAGGTTTCAGAGAGGACTGAAGGTATAGTGGGGTTGGAGATCCCAGCTGATGCGGTGCAAGAAGAGGTCAGCTTTGTTCTTTGGTGTGGGTCTTTAAGGTAGGCTTGCCAACGAGCTGCATGGCAGGTCAACATATGTCTGATCAAGCATGTGGTGCCCAAGCGGCTGATGTTTTGGCCACGCGATATACGCTTGAGACATTTGTTGCAAACAGCAGCTGTGCGATCTGATGCACTCGCCTCAAAAAAGGCCCACACCAAAGAACTTTTTGAATGACGGGCAGAGGCAGCGCCCTGCACAGGCGGAGCTCTGCGGTGTGATTCCGTCGGTGTGCTGCCCATACGCTGGCCACTCAAGGGCATCCTGCCTCGTTGGAGATGTGCCTCCTCCTCATCCTCCTCCTCCTCTCTCCTATTAGGCACCCACGTGGAGTCAGTGACCTCATCATCCCCTCCCTCCTCATCACTGGAGCCAATCTGGCAGTATGCTGCAGCTGCTGGAGCATGACTGCCAGATTGGTGTCCTTCTTGAGCATCCCCTCTCTCTGCTCTCACGCTGCTGCCTTCCTGTAGCTGGGTATCATCATCAGATCCTTCGAAACGCTGGGCATCCTCCTGGAGCATGTACCCAACACTGTGCTCAAACAGTTCGGGGGACTCCTCAGGAGGAGGACATGGTGGGTCTAGGGAAGGATTGACTAATGAAGATAATGATACCAGAGAAGAGGACGCTTTGGCAGCTGCTTTGCCAGTACCCTGAGCCTGGGTGAGAGAGGATGAGGAGGATGAGGTGGGCTTGGTCATCCACTCTACCAAGTCTTCGGCATGATGTGGCTCAACATGTCCAGCTGCCGAAAAGAAGGACAAGCGTGTCCCATGGCCATGTGCTGATGACAATGCACCGCGTCCACGACCAGCACTGTTGCCCCCAGACACAGAGCCTGCTTGCCCTCTTTTTTTGCCTCCTGACTGTCTGCCTCTCCTTGTTTGCCTTCCAGACATTTTAATGGATGGCCTGCAGGGAGATGGGAAAAAGAGCAATAAGGGCTACCTTCAGGTGTATACTGTGCAGGAGGCTTAGCAACAATGACACTGACACTGTCCCCTGCCTATCCTTCTCTGTCCCTAAACACAAGGATTGAAAATATGGTTCAGCAAAATTGGTTTAGAACAGAATAGCACACTGACACTTTCCCTCACTGTCCTACTCTGTCCCTCCCTACAAACAAGATTTAGCACAGAATAGCACACTGATAATTTCCACGAGTGTCCTTCTCTGTCCCTAAACTCAAGGATTGAAAATATGGAACAGCAAAATTGGTTTAGAACAGAATAGCACACTGACACTTTCCCTCACTGTCCTACTCTGTCCTTCCCTACAAACAAGATTTAGCACAGAATAGCACACTGATAATTTCCACGAGTGTCCTTCTCTGTCCCTAAACTCAAGGATTGAAAATATGGAACAGCAAAATTGGTTTAGAACAGAATAGCACACTGACACTTTCCCTCACTGTCCTACTCTGTCCCTCCCTACAAACAAGATTTAGCACAGAATAGCACACTGATAATTTCCACGAGTGTCCTTCTCTGTCCCTAAACTCAAGGATTGAAAATATGGAACAGCAAAATTGGTTTAGAACAGAATAGCACACTGACACTTTCCCTCACTGTCCTACTCTGTCCCTCCCTACAAACAAGATTTAGCACAGAATAGCACACTGATAATTTCCACGAGTGTCCTTCTCTGTCCCTAAACTCAAGGATTTCAAATATGGAACAGCAAAATTGGTTTAGAACAGAATAGCACACTGTCAGTTTCACTCACTGTACCTCTCTGTCCCTAAACTCAAGGATTGAAAATATGGTTCAGCAAAATTGGTTTAGAACAGAATAGCACACTGACACTTTCCCTCACTGTCCTACTCTGTCCCTCCCTACAAACAAGATTTAGCACAGAATAGCACACTGATAATTTCCACGAGTGTCCTTCTCTGTCCCTAAACTCAAGGATTGGAAATATGGAACAGCAAAATTGGTTTAGAACAGAATAGCACACTGACACTTTCCCTCACTGTCCTACTCTGTCCCTCCCTACAAACAAGATTTAGCACAGAATAGCACACTGACACTTTCCCTCACTGTACCTCTCTGTCCCTACAAACAAGGATTAGCACAGAATAGCACACTGACACTTTCCCTCACTGTACCTCTCTGTCCCTACAAACAAGGTTTAGCATAGAATAACACACTGTCACTCTCCCTACCTATCCTTATTTGTCCCTAAACACAAGGAATCCAGGATTAGTAAAGGAAAAAAAATGACACTGTCCCTGCCTATGCTTCACTTTCTCTGCTCCGGAACACACTACACAAGGCCGCCGCGCTGGCGGCCTTTTATAGTGTGGGGCGTGTACTAAACCCCCTCAGCAATAATTGGCCACAGGCATCCTGCCTGTGGCCAATCATTGCTCTCCTCGCTGCCGGCGCTGTGATTGGCCAAGCATGCGGGGTCACAGTGCATGCTTGGCCAATCACAGCGCCTGGATGACACTGCGATGGCGTTGTGCATTGTGGGCCGTTCGCGTCACTCGAATTTGGCGCGAACGGCCCAAATCGTTCGATCTTCGTCGAACGATCGAACAGCCGATGTTCGAGTCGAACGTATGTTCGACTCGAACACGAAGCTCATCCCTAATCTCCATCTGCTGAGAATCAGGAAGTCCGGGCAGTGTGAAACAGGAGCGAGGCTTGGAACACAGCGTGAAAGTGCGATGACGTCACGGGCAGTAAACAAAAGCGGCGACATTTCGGAGCATGCGCCGTAGATTACGAGGCGCGCTCCTTTTTCAAGCAAGATACTTGAAAAGGGAGCGCGCCTAGTAATCTACGGCGCATGCTCCGACGCTGTGTTCCAAGCCTTGCTCCTGTTTCACACTGCCCGGACTTCCTGATTCTCAGCAGATGGAGATACAGAGTATGGAGAGACATCTTATACACAGCTGACATCTAGAGCGATTGAGCGCCACTTTATGGGCCAGTCAGGACTTGTATGCCGCATGTACACTATTTCAATGTAAGTGGATAATGCAGCTATTGTAAAATTAAAATTGCACTGTTCCTTACCTGGTGGCACCTTCTCTTTCTTGTCTTTGCATATTGGAGCCTGCTCTCATCTTCCCCTTGGAGGCTTGCCCTGGAACATGGACTTTGCACAATTTTAATCTATAGGACTCGTTTTTCCCTATTTCCCTTCCCCAATTCCAAGTGTGTGAACACATTCCAAAATATCATAAAAGGACTTCTCATAAACTGACTTATTTATCACTTATACTAATCACAGCGCCACTACCCCTTTTGTTTTGTCTGTAGATTATTTTGTAAAGGGCCCATATTCTCAGACCTGACCTTTTCACTAATAATATAATTGCAATCTGTCGTTCATTTTGATTTTTTGCATCCTTGATTTCCTCTTTACATATTTGGTTATATTCTTTAAAACATTTAAATGATGACAGTATTTCTTCATTTGTTATATTTTTTAAAAGCTCTTTTCTTATTATTTATCGTTTTTCTAACTTTAGCTGTGAGCCACATAGGCTTTATTTTAGCCTTTTAAATTAATTGCCCATGGGAATATACTTTTCAGTAAGTTCACATACAGTCTTTTTAAATAATTCCTATTTATTTTCTGTGTTCATTGATGCTAATATTCTCTTTCAGTCTAATGCCCCGTACACACGATCATTTTTAATGTCATTTTTTAAACCGACGTTTTTCTCCTCGTTTTTTTTCATGTTTCCTCTCAAGCCTGCCTTGCGTACACACTATCATTTAAAAAAACGATCAAGCAAAGCGCAGTGACGTTCAACACGTACGACGGCACTATAAAGGGGAAGTTCCGTTCGAATGGCGCCACCCTTCATGTTAGTAAAGTTTTTTGGGCGACGATTCGCGCTTTTCAGTCCGTTACTGTGTAATGAATGTGCTATCTCCATTACGAACGCTAGTTTTACCAGAACGAGCGTTCCCGTCTCATACTTGATTCTGAGCATGCGCGTTTTTTTTCACGTCGTTAAAGCATACACACTATCGTTTTTCACGTCGTTAAAAAAAACGACATTAAAAAACGACGTGAAAAAAGAGAGCATTTTCGGAATTTTTAATGGCCGTTTTTCACGTCGTTAAAAATGCTCTGGAGCATACACACGATCATTTTTCAGGGCCATTTTTTAAAATGGCAGTTTTAACGGCATGAAAAACGATTGTGTGTACGGGGCATAAGTCTTGGAGAGCAGCCCTCATCCTTGGAAAATGTGCGAGTTAAGTGTGTGAGCTTGTTGCTTACAGCTAACATTAAATTAAATCATGTTATGGTCACTGCTACCCAGATGTTCTTTTATATGAAAATTAGTAATAAGCTCTGCATGGTTTGAGATTACTAGGTCCAGCAGAGCATCATTAATAGATGGGGCCTCTATGAATTGTACCTTAAAATTGTCTTGTAATAGGTTTAAAAATGTTTGCCCTTTAACTGTTCCAGCAGTTCCATTACTCCAGTCAATCTCTGGGTAGATAAAAGACCCCATTATTATCACTGACCCTGCCCTTTCTATCTGTGCAAGGAGCTGTTATAGACCTCCCAATGTTTTTAAGAAAGTGGAGACTCAAACTCCAAAGATTACTTTTGTAGTATGCACACCTATGTTTAGTTACACCCATAATTCTTCAGCCTCATCACACTCTCCATCAACTAGGTCCTCTTTCACACTAGCTTTGAGATCACTTCTCACATAGAGACAGACACCACCACCCTTCTGTTTTACCCTGTCTTTCTGAATGAGAGCATAGTCAGGAATATTAATAGCCCAGTCACGTGAGAAATTAAGCCAAGATTCAGCAATACCAATTAAATCATAGTTCTCCCCGTGCACCAAAGCTTCCAACTCACCTATTTTGCTTGTCAGACTTCTGGCATTGGTTAACAAACACTTACATTCGGTATCACATTTTGCACACTTATTTTGCATATTTTTTATTTGATTACAAATAGTACCATTTCCAATGGTTGTATGTAACATGGGAACCTTCATATCACCTGCCATAGCCCTCCCACCATCTTTCCCCATTCCACCCACCAATAGGGACTGCCCCATTAAAATCTACTTCACATTCCCCCCCTCAATCCTAGTTTAAATACTCCACTAGCCTTCCCATAAACCTCTCCCCCAGCACACCAGACCCCCTTCTATTTAGGTGCAAACTATCTTTAGCATATACCGTATATACTCGAGTATAAGCCGACTCGAGTATAAGCCGAGGTACCTAATGTTGCCCAAAAAACTGGGAAACCTCACTGACCCGAGTATAAGCCGATGCCCCACTGTTCCCTGTAAAAGGAAATTTTAACACTGTAATTATTACCTGTAAAGAAGTTGCGGCGTCCATCGTTCAAATTCCGCGGCGTCCATCGTTCAAATTCCGCTGCGTCCATCGTTCAAATTCCGCGGTCCCTTCCTGTTCCTTACTTGATAGGCGAGTCTCAGCAGACACTCTCCGCCTATCACGATCATTCTCTCATCCTTAGTTTTCCCAGCAGACACTGTGTTGGGTATTCCGCCAATCACAGATGTCTGCTGGAAAACTGAGGATGAGAGAACGTTCGTGATAGGCGGAGAGTTCCTGTTCCTTCCTTGATAGGCGAGTCTCAGCAGACAGAGACCGCGGAATTTTGAACGATGGACGCCGCGGAATTCGAACGATGGACGCCGCAGCAGCAACTTCTTTACAGGTAATATTTACAATGTAAAATTTATATGACTCGAGTATAAGCCGAGGGGGGGACTTTCAGCCCCAAAAAAAGGGCTGAAAATCTCGGCTTATACTCGAGTATATACGGTAGGTTGTACCCAAATAAAGCTCAGTGCTATAAAAACCCAAATCACTCCTTCTTACACCAGGTCTTTAGCCAATCATTCAGCTCTCTATACTCCCCCTGTCTTTCCTGTGTTGCGCATGGCACAGGCAATATTTCTCCTCCTCCTTGGAGGTCCTTCCCCTCAGCTTGCAGTCTAGTTTTTTAAATTTATTCTTAAGGAGCCTCCTGCTTCCATATATTCTCTCATTGGTTCCAACGTGGACCAAGACAGCTGGGTCATGTCCAGCCCCTTCCAGGAATTTATCAACCTGGTCCACCACATGCTGAACCCTGGCACCAGGGAGACAGCAAACCATTTGGTTGAGGCAATCCTGGTGACAAATTAATCTATCAGTCTTTCTGATTATAGAATCTTCTCTTACTACCAACTGTCTAGGCCTACCTGCACTATTCTCACCCCCCCCCCCTACTAGATGGGCTGCTATCTTGGCTTTTAGGTCTGCTACCACTGAGCTTGCCACCCTCACTTCTTCACCCAACTTGGAAAATCTGTTAGGGTGCTCAAACCCAGGACTGGCCTTCCTTTTCTGTGAGCCCCTACCACTCCCTCTGACTACAGTAACCCATCTTCCTACCTGATAATCCGGATTTACCCCTCCACATCAACCCTACTAACCACCTGCTCAGTGAGTAGAGGACCCCTTTCAAGGTTGTCAGTTCTGCCCAGTGTTGTAACTTGTTCCTCCAGATCTCCAATGTGAGCTTCCAGTAGGGCAACCCACTCACCTCTGTCGCAGCGGTATCCATCCTGGAGCTGTTGCTCTATTGTTGTATACATGCGGCACACTGCACTACACAAAACCTTCAATCTTGCTAGCACCCATTCCCCAGTTACAATATTAATATTACTAACAGGAGATTATAACAAGAGTCTTCAAGCCTGTAAGTAAAATCTGAAATTTCCTGTTTTTAACTTACCACTTAGACCAAGTAGATATTTGACTAAGTTCCAGCAAGCTCAAAGTGAGTACTAACGAAAAATAAATCAGGACTGACCACGTCTGTTAAGAGAGCAGAATGCGGTCTGGCTATCTTGTGCCCAAAATGGGAAAATGTCCAAAGGAAATGCATCTCTATGTTTTCCCTCCTCGTCGGGAACCTTTCCCTTACCACTAGTACTGTCCCTACTCCACCAGCTTGAAAGGGAGCCAAGGGCTTAAATAGGCCCTGCCTGACCCAAGATGGCTGCTAGAGTCACATGGGGGGCAGCTGCCAATCAGATAGATTGCCCAGTGGCCCAGGAAACCATAGAGTAACCATGTTCCTCTTGACTTCCTCTCCAGCTGCAATGCCGCTGCAGAAGAGTGCCACTTGCAGTGGAGAAAATAGACTGCACCTGCCTACATACATACTTACATTGTGCCAAGCTGGACCAGTATAATATGCAATAGTAAATTCTGAAGTTCAGCTTTAACATGAACCTGTGCAGGGTCTAACCATGCAGGTCAAAGCTAAAAAAAATCCCTTTAATGCCTGCCAGAACAACTACTGATAAGTATATGCATCTGCCCATGTACCTAATAACTAAAGCATGTTAAGAACATTATTTCATAAAAAAATAAATAAAAAATTCTGATCTAATCCAAGCAAACAAAAATCTAATTACAGGCAATCGGTCCTGGGGTTTAGGCATATGATTAAAAAACACCTGTGCCCATGGAGAGCAAAGCAGATTGTTTGCTTTTATGCCCAATCCCCCACCTATACATACTTACCTTTCCTTGGCTCCCCAATTGATTTAGTCAGCAACGCAGAGCAAGAAAAGAGAACCCTCTGTAAGCTCTTAGCTCTGTGTAAGTTCCAACTAGAGTGTCTGGCCCTGTGCTGTAACATGGCACAGGAGACAATCTCCAAACACCAGCACTGTCACATGAGAGGAAAGGAAGTTAGTCAAATGCTCTTCCATATCGGAAAGTACCGGGTATTTCTCGTTTCCTCTTGTCCCTGAGCAGGGAGGGAGTAAAGGAAAGGTAATTATGTGGCGTTGCTTTGTCCTGCATAGGCAAAAAAATAGGATTTTTATAACAGCTTACCTGTAAAATCCTTTTCTTGGAGTACATCACGGGACACAGAGCGGCATAGTCATTACTATGTGGGATGTCCTAAAGCAATGCCCAATGAGGGGGGGGATACACCATACATAAGCTGAGCGCTATCAGACATGAGGATCTTTTGCGGCCTGCAACACACTGCGCCCAAAGGCGACATCCTCCTGACTTCTAACGTCCACCTGGTAGAACCTAGTAAACGTGTGTACTGAAGACCATGTTGCGGCCTTACAGATTTGAGCCAGGGAGGCCTGGTGATGCACTGCCCACGAAGTTCCAACTGCTCTCGTGGAGTGCGCCCTAACTTTGAACGGAGGCGGTCTCCTTCTCAAGCCATAGGCTTGCATAATGACCTGTCGAATCCACTTGGCTAAAGTAGATTTTGACGCTGCCTGACCCTTTCTGGGGCCTTCCGGCAGAATAAACAAAGTATCCGTTCTGCGAATCTGAGCAGTGGCTTTTAGATAAGCTTTAACTGCTCTTACTACATCCAAAGAATGTAATAATTTTTCCTCTACTGAACTAGGTTTGGGGAAAAAAGAAGGAAGAACCACATCTTGGTTCAAATGAAACCTCGATACCACCTTAGGAAGAAAGGCTGGATGAGGACGTAACACTACTCTGTCCTTATGGATAACCAGATATGGCTCCCTACAGGACATAGCGGCTAATTCCGACACTCTTTTAGCCGAACAAATGGCTACTAGAAAAATCAATTTCCTGGTGAGAAGAACCAGGGAAATATGCTGTAATGGTTCAAATGGTTGTTTCTGTAGAACCGACAGAACCAGGTTTAAGTCCCATGGACATATGGGAATATTAACCGAAGGGCTAATACGCATCACTCCTTGTATAAAGGCTTTGACTAGTGAATGCGAAGCCAAGGGCCTCTGAAAAAATATTGACAAGGCCGAAATCTGACCCTTGATAGTACTCAAGGCAAGCTTCCTATCTACAGCCCACTGTAGGAAGTCCAGAATCCTACCTATTACATACTTACGTGAATGCCATTTCTTGGCCTCACACCAGGCGATGTACGCCTTCCAGATTCTATAGTAGATCTGCCTGGATACCGGCTTCCTGGCATTGATCATGGTAGATACCACAGGATTAGAGAGACCTCTCTTTTTTAGAATATGGGCTTCAATAGCCAGGCCGTCAAACCTAGGGCTGGTAAGGAAGGGTGGTATATCGGTCCTTGCGAAAGCAGGTCCGGACGATGTGGGAGGGTCCAAGGACTCCTCACAGACATTTTTACAATCTCCGCGTACCATGCTCTTCGGGGCCACGCTGGAGCCACCAGAATCACTGGTTTCTTTTCTACCCTGATTCTGCAGAGTAATCGAGGTAACAATTGTGGCGGTGGGAATGCATATATCAGCTTGAACTGATCCCAAGGGAACACTAGGGCATCCGAGCCGCAAGCTAGGGGATCCCTTGTCCAAGAGACAAACCTGTCCACCTTTGCGTTGAATCTGGATGCTAGCAGATCTACATCCGGTGTTCCCCACCGCTGACATATTGTCCGGAAAACCTCGGGGTGAAGGGACCATTCCCCTGGGCATAATTGTTGGCGACTTAGAAATTCCGCCTTCCAATTCTCCACTCCTGGAATCAATACCGCGGATATGGCTGGGACATATCTTTCTGCCCATTTCAGGATGCAATTTACTTCCCTCTGGGCTGCACGACTCCTGGTGCCACCCTGATGATTGATATATGCCACTGCCGTGGCATTGTCCGATTGAATTCTGACAGGGGACCCTTGGAGTTTGGATGTCCATGCTACTAGGGCATACCGGGCTGCTCGTATCTCTAAGAGATTGATGGGCAGGGCCTTTTCTGCATCCGACCATCTGCCCTGGAGAGACCATTGCTCCAGTACTGCTCCCCAGCCTATAAGGCTGGCATCTGTAGTGACCACCTTCCAAGAAATCGGACTGAAGGATTTCCCTTTTTCCAGATTCTGGGGAACCAACCACCAACGGAGGCTCTTGCGAACGGAAGGGGACAAGGACATTGGTAAGTCTAGGGCCTGAACTCTTTTGTTCCAGGCTGACAGTATAGCCCTTTGCAAATTCCTTGAATGGAATTGACCGTAGGGTACTGCTTCGAATGATGCCACCATTTTTCCCAGCAGCCTCATGCACAGGCGTATGGATGGCTGTCTTTTTGTACCCACTAGGTGGATCAAATCTCTCAAAGACGACACCTTTTCTTGAGGCAAAAAATTTTTTCTCTGGTCTGAATCCAGCCTTAGCCCCAAGTATTCCAGACTTTTGACTGGTTTTAGGGCTGACTTGTCTCGGTTGATAATCCAACCGTGAGATTCCAGATACTCGATTGTCTCGTGAACAACCACTTCTAGTTTTTCCACTGAGTGGTCTATCAGCAACAAGTCGTCTAGATATGCCATTATCGTTACACCTCGTGTTCTTAAATTGGCCAATAATGGGGCCAGAATTTTTGTGAACACGCGTGGTGCTGTGGCCAGACCGAAGGGTAAGGCTCTGAACTGAAAATGGCGCCCTTCTACTGCAAAGCGTAGAAATTTTTGGTGGACTGGAAAGATGGGAATGTGCAAATAAGCATCTTTGATGTCGATCGAGGCTAACCATTCCTCCCCTTGTAGGGCAGTGGCCACCGATCGGATCGACTCCATCCGGAAAGTCCTGATTTGTAGGAATTTGTTTAGCCCTTTTAGATTTAATATGGGCCTCACGTCCCAGTTTGGCTTCGGGACTGTAAAGAGGTTTGAGTAAAACCCGAACCCCCATTCTTCTAGGGGGACCTCCATAATTACTGCTTGGAGCAATAGTTGTTCTAGTGCCAACAGGAGGGATCCTCTCTTCCGGGGATCCCTTGGCACGTTCGACCTTATAAAATGGGAAGGAGGGGAGTCTTTTAACTCCAATTTGTATCCCAGACTTACTGCGGAGAGCACCCATCTGTCTCTGATCGTGTCCCGCCAGGTCTCTGCGAACAACTGAAGTCTTCCCCCCACCCGATTGAGTGGGGGCAACCCTTCATGCATTTGACTTTGGGGGAGGTTTTGTACCTCTCCTGACCCAGGGCTTCTTGTTACCCTGCGATTGTCCCTGATTTTTACCCCCGGGATTTGACCGAGGAGGCCGTCGGAACTGTTTCACAGCCGATGTCCTAGGGACTGGAGAAGCAGGCCTCCTAAAAGAGGGACCTCTAACTCTGTTTTTAACCGGCAAGAGTGTACTTTTACCGCTGGAAATTTTCTGGATATATCTGTCCAGGTCTTCCCCGAATAAGCGTTCACCATGAAATGGGAAGCTGACCAGCAATTTTTTACAGGGGGCTTCAGCAGACCAGTTTTTGAGCCATAGAAGCCTGCGCATATGTACTACAGACAGCGTAAGGCGGGAGGCCTGATGGATTGAATCCTTTATAGCGTCAACCGCAAAGCATAAGGCCCTAGGTAGATCAGCTAGGGCAAGGGCCTGCTGATCTGGCAAGTCCCTTAAGACCTGTTTCAACTGATCCTTCACTGCTTGGCAGACCCCAATAGCTGCCACTGCTGGTTGTGTCACCAAGCCTGCTGTAGCAAAAGCAGATTTTAATAAGGACTCCAATTTTTTATCTATTGGGTCCTTGAACATTTGGACATTATCCACTGGACATGTCAGTGATTTATTCACACAAGAGATGGCTGCGTCCACTGTAGGGACCCTCCATTTTTTGATGAACTTATCCTCCATGGGATAGACCACCTGAAATCTCTTGGGAGGAGTAAATATTTTATCAGGATGTTCCCAATCCTGGTAAATGAGCCCTTCCAGTAAAGGATGGATTGGAAAGGAACAAACAGTCTGGGGAGCTTTTAGCGACCCCAACGAGGAGACAGAAGTGGATGATGGCTCCGCAAGGGGCATTTTAAATGCTGATCGGACCATGTTATTCAGGGACTAAACCCATAATCTTTCAGCATGTGATGCTGAGAATGGCTCTTCCACTGTTGATTCCTCTACAACAGAATCAACCTCATCCTGATCCCCTTCAGGTAGGTCGATCCCTGTATGGGACTGTTGCTCTGCCAACAGGTACTCTGAGGGAGGAGACGGAGATCGGGCGCGTTTTCCCTCTGACAGGGAAGCAGCGATCAATGTTGACAATCTCTCTTCCAGCCCTCCCAGAGCTGAGGAAAAAACCTCCTCTGTTACATACACAGGAGCAGGTGAACTGAGGACAGCCACAGTACCAGGTACTCCTGAGGGTGCTCTACGGTCACTAACCTCTGATTCTTCAGGGGAGATTGGTGCAGCCGAAGCATGCCCAAGATCCTCAGAGCCCGATGGCGACCCCCTATGCTTCCTGGGATTTTTAGTCCCGGAGTTTTTAGACAGCATATTCCTAAGCCCAAAGCTGAGGTATTCCAGCCGAAATACACCACTTACTGACAATAGTCTAGCAAAATTGCTGCTATAAAAAAGTTGGTGTCTACTAATGTGCCTTTCTATGGGGATGCCTGCATCAACCGCTTGCTGTATGCCTTTTTTAAATGTTGCCAGCTCTGTCTCTGCACCCCATAGCCAGCTCACAACACATAATTGTGCCTTTTAACATGCTGGGACGCCCGCACATGCGCAGAAGCGCTGCGGCGCGCACAGAGTGTCATCCCCCAAGCTCCGCCCCCTCTTCCAGCTCACCTCTATATATAGAGGCGCGTGCACGCGCACGGGCGCGGGCACGTGCGCCTTCGGCGCTCTTTTTTGAAAAAGGAAACTAGGGACAGGAGACAGGGCCCTTTTGCCGCAGGCCGGGGGATGGACGAGCATTGCAACATGGCAGAGGAAGCAGTTTCCCACAAGGGAACTCACCATCTGCCTGGACTTGACTCTGATGAAAAGAAAAAGTCCACATGACAAGAAACGTTCCACAGCGGCCTCTAGTGGATTAACACAGGTACCGCGGTCTGTCTATTTTTTTTTTTTCTTGACCACTATTAAAATTATTAATTTTTTTTAGTAGTTACAGGCATGCACAGATATTTAGCGGGAATACCGTTAGGTAACAGGCAGAAAGACATATTAGGCTTGGGGGTCCCCTAATAGAACCAAGTTCCTGGGGGGCCCCCACTTACCTTTTCCCCGCCGCAGGACTCTGTTTGGTCCACAGAAGCCCAAACTTCACCTCTCACGGCAGGCATTGTAATTAAACCTTCAGGGACCAGGTTCCCAAGGATTCCACTCCCCTGGACCTGTATAGCACCCTGCACAGAAAGCATCTTAGTCGTGGGTATGACCAGAGCTCTGGATCCCAGGGTCCAGCTCTCCTAAGAGAAGCATTACAGGCAAAACCTTGCTCTTCTCTGCAAGGCCCGGGTACCGACCGTTTAGCTATGAAGCTTTTTTGGTTGGATCCGGAATAGCTTACTGAGGCCCAAAAAGAACCTGTACGCAAGCTTAGTGAAAAACACATGTTACTTCTTGGCCAACACCTTAGACACTGGCAAAAAACTGAGGTGCTCCCAGTTGGGAGGGGCTTATATAGGGGAGGGTACTTCCGGTTTGGAAGTTGCCAGTGCCAGCACCTGAAGGTAAACTATATAACCCACATAGTAATGACTATGCCGCTCTGTGTCCCGTGATGTACGAGAAAGAAAATAGGTTTGCTTTAACCACTTGCCAACCGCCCACTCACAATGTACTGCGGACCAGTGACTGCTGTAAGCAAAGTGAACCGTACGTTGCTGCCTATTTCTGGGATTAGGGCGCACGCATGCATGCCCCCCGCCCAGCACCCACTGCAATTGTACACAGTGAAGTAGAATAATAAAGTATCGAACCTGGCAGCACTTTAGTGATGCAGGTTTATTAACAGCAGCTGGGAACATACAGGTTTATGTTCAAAGTATTACAAGATGCAGGTCCAATTTATACAGTGTCTTACAATGCAAACATATTAGGTACAACATGATTGGTTGCTATGATCTACGTCAATGTAACTAACCATAAATCTGACACCTGTCCTACAACTAGACAAACTTATTCATTCCCAGAATTCCTATATGTTCATTAAAATTATTTATAACTGGTTTTGTCCAATTAAAAACACCTGTGTAGAGACAGTATGGCACCCAGCCATGTTAAATCAAACCCTCCTTGTCCTGATAAGACTCAGCCAACTCAAGGATAACAGATTTACTACTTTGGGAAAATTAACTTGCAATGGTCCATAAATGTTATGTCTTATTGTTCTTCACTATACAATCCTATATGTATGTATTCATATATTGGTTTCATAAAAAGGTACTGTATTATTTACAATATATATATATATACACACACACACATACATATATATATATATATATATATATATATATATATATATACACACACACAAAGCTAACTACTTTATTCAATAATGTCTAATTATTAATATATACATACATACACATCAGTGTTCTCTTATTCAATGTATTTTAACAGTTTTAATGAGGGCACAAGCAGACTTTTTTGACCCTGTCAAGCTTAATTATGTGGAATATGGGAAAGTTATGTACAGTAAATTAATTATTTTTAAACCACCTGTATAAGATGTTTTATCATTTATCCTTGACGGTGATAATTCATTACCTAGATTTCAAACAAACTTCACATTGTCATTATGAGGTATTGTTTGTAGAATTTTGAAGAAAATAATCAATTTAATCCATTTTGGAATAAGGCTGTAACATAACAAAATGTGGAAAAAGTGAAGCGCTGTGAATACTCTCCGGATGGCCTGTATTTGTGTGAAAAAAATTATATAAATTTTGTTTGGGTACAACCTTTCATGACCGCACAATTTCCAGTTAAAGTAACGCAGTGCCGAATAGCAAAAAATGGCCTGGTCATGAAGGGGGTAAAATCTTCCGGAGCGCTAGGTGATTAAAGTGTATTTCCACTTTTGCAGCCAAACTGGGATAACACCTACTTTATATTTGTTACATGTTTCCATTAACACAGCAGAAAAAATAAATAAAAAAATTCTGGTTACCGTTTTAGGTGCTTTTTACTTGTTTAAAAATCCTTACATGCTCTCCATGCTTTGTAATATTTACATGGGGCTGTGGATTAATGTTTAACAGAATGAACCCTGTCGGTATCATGTTCACAGTTGTTCATTATCAGCTGTAAACTAGATCTGAACACTGTCTGACCTAAAAAAATGTTTTTTCTAAAAAAAAGTTAAAAATGTAGAGACTGCCCTCCAGCATTGTATGTTAATGGGGTATAGCTCAGTCTGTGTGGGGACAAAGTCATAATAAGACTGTCCAGAAATTCTTATGCCCCGTACACACGATCGGTTTTCCTGTTGGAAAAAGTCTGATGAGAGCTTTTGGTCGGGAATCCCGACCGTGTGTATGCTCCAGACTTTTTCCAACAGAAAAACTGCTGGAAAAAGATAGAGAGCAGGTTCTCTTTTTTCCCGTCAGGAAAAAAACTGTTCGGAATTTCGGATCGTTTGTACAAATCCTGACGCGCTACATTCCGACAGATGCTCGGAAACAAATCAACGCATTCTTGGAAACAATTTGACGCATGCTGGGAAGCATGGAACTTAATTTTCTCGGCTCGTCGTAGTCTTTTACGTCACCGCGTTCTTGGCAGTCAAAAGTTCACCGGATTTTTGTGTGACCGTGTGTATGCAAGGCAGACTTGAGAGGAATTCCGTCGGAAAAACCATCCAACTTTTTTTCCGACGGGAAAACCGGTCGCGTGTACGGGGCATTAGAATCAGCCATGACACCCTCTACTTAATAAAAAAAGTATTACTTACCTTTCTGTTGTTTATTTTTTTATTTTTTTGGTGTAGCGGGTATGTGCTTTCCCGGGTGTAATTTGGACTTGGCAGAGACATCCAGTGATGTGTAGTTCCCTGCAGCCCAGTGGGTGGCGCTGTCGCCCTGGGCTGGGGTTGAATCATTGCTGTGTGCCGTGCCTCATTTTTGTCCTTCCTCGGCAGGGGTATGGTGGGGTGGGGAACCCGCCGTGCTTGCTGGGAGAGGGTATAAAGGGGCCGGCCATCTTTGTCACGGGGTCGAGTCCCAGGCACCTTCAGCCTGCGGGCGGTGGTTCGTGTCGGTCCTCTAGGCGGCCTAGGCCTAGAGGACAGCCGGAGGTCGTGTTCCATCCCAGGTACCTTTAGCCTGGGGTGAGGTACTTGGATGGAGGTCTGGAGCTCAGTGCCCAACACTGAGTTCCGCAAGGGAAGGAGGTCCTAGGGAACCCAGGGATTGGGTACCCGAATCCGGAAGGCGTAATGGACCGGGGGGAGCTCCTCACTTGAAGACCTGGTGCAGCATATTGCCAGTGACGGGTGAGCCTCTCATCGGAGACCGCCTGGAAGGAAATCCCCCCCCCGCTCGGAGACCGCAACCCACTTTCAGGAAGGAAAGTGGAGAACACATTGTGTCTGGGCCTACTCGCATCCACACCTCCTTTTCTGTTCTGTTTCTACCAAGGGAGTTCAACTGATTGTGTTCACTCGAGAAGAATAAAGGAGTGTTGGACTTTAATGGTGTGGGGCTCATTTCCTGACAGACATTGTTCAAGGTAACTCTTGGTGGAGGCTCCAGGTGCACAACACTGACCCGAAGGTAAAAGAACTTTGCTTATATCACTCTGACACCTGTGGTGAAGGCCAGGCGTGGTGTCCCCGCTCCCTTCCCCTCTGAAGGTACCCCTAGACAAGAGACAGACGAGCTGAAGAGAAAAGAGGGGAGTGAGGAGGGCGCTACATTGGTATGCAGTATAATAAGCATACCTCCCAACCCGCATGGATTCTGTGGGTTTTTCCGCGCGGGACACTGTATTCCCGCACAGAGCCAGAGGAGGGAGGAGAAGGTAAGATTCAGCGCGCCTCAGGGTGAGGTAAGGCGCGACTCAGAGCGGCTGCGATCACCCACAGCCCAGCCCCAGTGACTGAGAACCAAGTACAGCTCCCAAACCGCTCAACAAGTTTGAAAGTCACGTCCCTACAAAAATAACTAACTGTCCCGCGGCACCCCCCCCCCCCCCTTCCCCGCTCAACAACTTTAATGAGAGGGGAAAAAAATATGAATGAACGTCCCGCAGTGGACATTAGAAAAGTTGGGAGGTATGTAATAAGTGTAGTGATACCCCCAGTTAAGAGGGCTGCCTGTATGATTTTGGGCCCTGTAGTGCACTGCTGTCAACCCCTGACAATCGGCTCTAACCTCCCTTGGCACAGTTAGTAGGGGATGATAGGATTGTGAGGCCTGTAACTCACAGCGGCACAGTCCTATGACAAGAACACACAGCAATATCTTAAAACTTCCTTTAGCTGTCTCTTCTGTAAAGTAAAGGACACAGACACCAATATACTTAACCCTTGTATATTTACTTAGACTAGTGGGTAAGCAATAAAACAGAAAAGTACATGTCATGTGCAGAGCCCTGCAATAAACAGTGTTTAAATGGCAGGCAAATATACAGTGCTGCGCAACCCGAACAGTTCCCCTTGCAGCTATTTCCCCTCGTGGACAAGATGGCGCCCAGGAATGTCTATGCTACACAGTCAGGACTGACTGAACTAAGTGGAAGTCTTATAGGGGAAATCTTCGCTAGCAACGGTGGTGCACTTGAAGAATAGAAATTTGTAATCCACAATGTAACAGGGATACTGTGTCTGTCTCTGAGCAGGTGCTCTCTCACCCAACCGGACCAGTCCATGTCCGTTTCTTCCGCCGCTGTGTCTTGGCACACAGGTCTCTCGACATCCGGGTCTTCGGTCCACCTGGCAACGATGCAGCAACAATGGAGAGACGTCCCTCTGGTTCCTCGGATGAGAGCGGAAGGCTCTTTAGGCCTAAAGCCTGGGCCTTTTTCCAAAGTCACAGCAACTCAATAGCAGTTCCAGTTGCTGGGCGGGCGGTGTCCAAAGAGAAAGAACTGGGCTCTGCCTCTCCCTTATAAAGTCCACCCCAGCAGTCCTTGTGCGGGGCAATGCACCTTGGGTGCCTTAAAGTGTACAGAGAGTCCCGGAGCAGAGACAGCAAAAGAATGAGCGCAGGGACGGCATGACAAGTGGGACAGGCAGCAGCTTAGTTAGGCTGTGTTGCTTTAAGGAAAGGGGAGTGGTTTAGGGGACGGGAGGAAGGTCAGCAGAAGTTTAGTGTGGGGAGGAAGTGACGATTTCAGCATTCTTCTAGGACACACGAGGAAGAAGCTTGCTGGGAAGCTTCCTCTGCTGTGATGGCCGGGTTAATGGAGCAACTGAGGGCAGTGCTATCAGAACAGGGCGTCGAGTGGTTACAGGAACAGGTCAGCGGTCATGGAGCAGCAGGCAGCGGTAGCCGCCGGGGGGGTAATACAGCGGCACGCGCTAGGCAGGCCAGGCCGCCTGAGCGGTACAGCCCTGACGCATCCCCAGGTCCGGAGAGTTCCATTCGGAGACCCAATAGGGGCCCTCCGGCTGCATCCCCGCGCCGCACTCAGCCTGTGTCGGCGGGGGGGGGTCCGGGAGGAATCCGCGCCGAGAACGGAGCTCGGCGGTGGGGGAGACTAGCGGCTCTCTGGCCCTCTCCCCCCCGCGCGTCGGAGATGCGGTGACATCGCGGCCGAGACTGCGAGGGACGGTCGGAGCAGTCGTGCGGCCCAGCGCGGAGGACCCAGTTCACGGGCCGGTGGCCTTTAGGCGGTGGCGGCCAGGGGTCCGGTTGTGGCGGCAGGACGATCGGTGAGGGGTGCAGTGTCGACGAGGGTGAATGGAGGAGGGCGAGCGGATGACACCCGTGCCAGGGGGCGGACCCGGAGTCCATCGGTGGAGGTCGCGAGTGGGTCGGGCGTGCCAGGATCGAGGGGACGGGACGCGACGCGACGCACAGCCACGCCGGCCCTTGCCCACCGTGTCGCGTCCGCACGGGGGGCAGCCAGCGCATGTGTCAGCAGAAGCGGATGACGACAGGTCGGAGGGTGAGCTGTCCGGGTCGGATGGTGGCGAGGACTCGGGACAACAGGCGGCGATGGAGTCCAGTTCGGCGGCTCGTGGACCCAGTCCAAGGCAGCCCGGTAAGTCTAATTCTACAGCTAATATTTGTACACTTTTACAGGATTTATTGGGTCAAAGTAGTGTTGGGGGGGGTTCAGTTACAAGTGGGTCCCCGGGGGTGCTTTCTTCCCCGGTAAGGCAGGGGGCTGCGGGGGAGGCGAAGGATTTGTGGTCAGGGTTAAGAGAGTTGGTCAGGTGGTTTGAGCCAGGCAGTGGCGACTCTGTGTCTCCCACGGGGGCGTGGGTTCGGCAAGGGGGTTCATCTCAGGCAGTTGTGGCTGGGGGGGGTCGGCGACGGCTCCATTAGCCACTAGTGTACCTGTGGGTGGGGTGACAGGAACGGTGCAGGCCCTCTTACCGGGAGAGGTTACCGCGGCGGGCGGGCAGGATGCTTCGGGGGAGAAGAAAAAGGAGGCGGTCAGGCTTGCGGATGCCGCGAAAAATGAGATGTATATTTGTTTTGAGGCGCCGTTGGGAGCTCACCTCAAGGCGGACATCAGAGAAAAGATCTGGAAGGGTGAGTATGTGGAGATCTTTACGTTGCTCCCCTTAGAGAAATTCAACCTGAATAGGGTGAAGCCGGAGGAGAGCAAGAAGGAGGACGAGGAAAAACGTCGTTATCGTCTTATTCCCCGCACATTTATCAATTGGCTGCAAGCATTTGCGATCATGGCCTGTGTGATAGGGGAGAAGGCCCCGGAACATTGTTCTGGGCTGTTCATTTACTTGGAGGCCGTTTGCGAAGCATACAGGACATATGGGGGGGGTAGCTTGGTTACGGTACGATGAGCAGTTCCGGCAAAGGATGGCCATCAGACCAGGGCTGCGATGGGATCACAAGGACATCAACTTGTGGATGAGACTGATGACGGCATCTCGTGCCTCCAATCAGTTTTTTCAGGGGGGGGGGGGGTCGGAGGTGCCGCGGCCTCAGGACAACCGACCGAGAAAAAATGGGGCTACTGCTGGCAATTTAACGAAGGCACGTGTAAGTACGGCGCAAGCTGCCGCTTCAAGCACGTGTGTTCAGGTTGCGGGGGCAGCCATGCCTTTTCCAAATGCTTCAAGCGCGGCAAGGGCCGTTCCGGAGATTCTGCGGGTAAAGGAAATGACGCCAATTCGGGTGGAAAGGATGCTTCCCTTTCTCAATAGATATCCCGATAGGGGTGCCGCTAGGTTGTTAGAGGAGGGCTTCGCCAGCGGGTTCAAGATTCCTTGTTCGCCCTTTGCCGTTCCCCCGGCGGCCAGGAACCTTCGGTCCGCCCTGCTGCAGCCCTTGGTCGTTTCAGAGAAATTGGCTAAAGAAGTGCAGTTGGGGCGTATGGCTGGGCCGTTCACGGAGGTTCCAATGATGGATTTGGTGGTGTCCCCCTTGGGGGTTGTCTCCAAGAAGGAACCGAATAAATTTTGCTTGATTCACCACCTTTCCTTTCCCAAGGGTGGGTCGGTCAGTGATGCTATTGCGCCGGAGGACTGCACGGTATCGTACACTTCCTTCTACGCTACGGTGGCATGGGTTCGTAGGTGTGGTCGTGGGGCGCTCTGGGCTAAGGCTGATATTGAATCGGCATTTAGGTTGCTCCCGGTACACCCGGACAGTTTCCGTTTTTTGGGCTGTAAATGGGAGGGAGCTTACTATGTGGACCGTTGTTTGCCCATGGGATGCTCTATCTCTTGCGCGCTATTCGAGACTTTCAGCTCGTTCCTGGAATGGGTGGTCAGAGATGCGTCGGGCATCAGTTCGATCATCCACTATTTCTTGTGCGTGGGTCCGGCGGAGTCTAACGTTTGCTCCGTCCTGTTGGGGATGTTGCAATACGTGGCTGACTGTTTCGGGGTCCCTTTGGCCCATGAGAAGACGGAGGGTCCCACGTCGTCCATTGTATTCTTGGGCATAGTGCTGGATTCCTTGAAGATGTAAGGTAGACTACCGGAGGATAAGCTGAAGGCTTTGAAGGCGGAAGTGCGGGGCGTCATCAGGCGGCGTAAGATTCAGCTGCGACAGATGCAGTCACTACTAGGTAAGTTGTGTTTCGCTTGCCAGATAATGCCAATGGGTAGAGTTTTTTTTAGCCGCAGGCTGTCGGCTGCGACGGCTGGGGTGCGGATTCCTTCTCATTTTGTGAGTCTGAATGGTGAGCTGCGGGAAGACTTGGAAGTGTGGCATGAATTCCTTCTTTCAACGGGCGGGCGTTGTGGATGGCCGGGCCCGTCAGTAATTTCGATTTGGAATTGTTTACGGATGCGGCAGGCTCTACGGGGTATGGGGCGTTCTGTCAGGGCAAATAGAGCGCGGCTCCTTGGCCCAAAGAGTGGGAGGAGGCGGGTTTCTTGAAGAACCTAGTACTGCTGGAGATTTTCCCAATCGTAGTGGCGTTAGAACTTTGGGGGGATTCCTTCCGGAATCTCAAGGTGCGTTTGAACTGCGACAACATGGGGGTAGTCCAAGTGGTGAATCGTGTGTCGGCTGCATCGCAGCCGGTGGTGCGTTTGCTACGACATTTGGTCCTGCGCTGCTTGCATTTGAATGTATTCGTTTATGCAGTACATCTTCCTGGTGTGGATAACACTCTGGCTGACGCTTTGTCTCGTTTTCAGTGGGACAGGTGTCGGGAGTTGGCACCAGCAGCGGAGCAACGCGGGGTTACCTGTCCCAGCTGGATGTGGAACATAGCTTTGGCAGCGCGGTCCAGTGGATTAAACGGTCAGTGAGTGGGGGCACATGGAATGCCCACGCTAAGGTTTGGCAGGAATGGCGGTCATTTGTGCAAGGGCTTGGAGTTTCCCCGGTGGGGCGGAACGCGGGTGTGGCCCTGCTTTATTTTCTTACCTTGAAGATGGAGCGAGGCGTTTCCGTGTCCGCGGTGGATCGGGCACTAGCGGGTTTGGCTTTCCTTTTCAAATGGTATGGTTGCAGGGACTACACAAAAGAATTTTGGGTGAGACAGACGGTGAAGGGGTACAGGAAAGGCCGGAAGGCGGCGGATAGCCGCCGGCCGGTTTCGTTTGTGATGTTGCAGAACTTGTTCCTGCATTTGCACGCTGTGGGCAGTTCGGAATATGAGTGTCACTTGTTCCAGGCAGCATTCGCGCTTGCTTTTTTTGGGGCCCTGAAGGTGGGAGAGCTGGTCAGTTCTTCCAGACAGGCACAAGGGGGTTTGTTGGTTCAGAAGACTCGGTGGGGATTTGGGTGAGTAAGTCCAAAACGGACCAAGGTGGAAAGGGGATGCAAAGCCTGTTGTTTCGCATTCCTGATGCGTCAATCTGTTCTATACGGGCGGTGGAATCCTTTTGTTCTATGCGTCCTGGACTTGGGGGTTCTTTTCTGATGCATGAGGATGGGTCGGCACTGTCTAGGTTTCAATTTATAGCGGTGTTCAAAAAATGTTTGTTGGCGGCGGGGTATGATCCGAAGGGTTATGCCTCGCATTCCTTTCGTATTGGGGCAGCCACAGAGGCGGCAAGGGCGGGCCTGACGGCAGACGCAGTAAAGCGGATTGGGCGGTGGCTTCATATTCGCCCACATCTGATACATGAGTAAGGGATACTGGTTGGGGGCTATGTTCGGGCTGTGTGGTAAAATGGCGGATGTATAAAAAAAAAAAAAAATGGTTTAGGTTATTTTCAATGTTTTTCAGGTGGTGAGCCCATATTGGTTTGGATTCTGGGTCACTCGTACGTGTTCTGGGGGGCAAGACGAGCCGATATTCGGCCCAATGGAAGGCAGTTGGGGATTCCTCTACGAGAAGCTCAGGTCCGATGGATTGGGGTGCCGGGCATGGTCTGGAGTGGGGTTATGCCAGAAATACAGAGGTTTGCATGCCGTGATAGGGCGCCAGATATCCTGGTGCTGCATGCGGGGGGGGAATGACATGGGGGCCAGGTCCATGCACCAGCTCATCCGGGATGTTAAATATGATGTTTTAAGGTTGCGCACTGCTTACCTGGGAATGATTGTCATTTGGTTGGATATGGTGGGCAGAACGGCATGGTGTTGGGCCTGGTTGGTGGAAAAAGTCAACAAGGCCCGGGTAAAAGTTAATAAGGAAGTGGGGAGATTCTTTGTACGGAATGGCGGCCTTGTGGTGCGCCACCGAGAATTGGAGGTGGACACTTGGCGGTACCTAAGGGGTGACGGTGTCCACTTGACTTCCGTTGGCCTTGATCTTTGGGCCCTGGGGTTGCAGGAGGGAATTCAGCGGGCCCTGAGGGTGTGGTGGTGCGCGCAAGGGTAAGGCTTTACCCCTTGCGGTGTTTGGTTGCTGGAAAAGGAGGTAAAAGTGGAAGTTCTGGAAAAAAGGTGGTACCCATAGGTGGTATGGGGTTTATTGGGTACCTCCTGGTCAACAAGGGTTAACCAGGAAGGGGGAAAATGTTAGGGCACTGCGGACATGTGTACCGCCTCCGAGACGGTGTCTTGCGACTGGAGGCCTAGGGGATATAGTTTGGTCCCAGTGTCCAAGTTGGAGTTGTGGTCTCTAAGACCACCAGGGTATTGGAAAATGTTAAATGTTATTTAAATGGTTATTTATTTTTATATATAAGAATTTGTTAAATAAATAGGCCACAAGGCCAATTTTACTCCACAACCTTGTCAGTCGTTATTGGCAAGATGGGTATGTGGGGTTTGGGGGAAGAGATGTAGAGGGTAAGGCAGTGCGGAAGATCGGTCCTTAACATGTCAAGAGAGTCCCGGAGCAGAGACAGCAAAAGAATGAGCGCAGGGACGGCATGACAAGTGGGACAGGCAGCAGCTTAGTTAGGCTGTGTTGCTTTAAGGAAAGGGGAGTGGTTTAGGGGCCGGGAGGAAGGTCAGCAGAAGTTTAGTGTGGGGAGGAAGTGACGATTTCAGCATTCTTCTAGGACACACGAGGAAGAAGCTTCCCACCCACCCTCCCCAGGTGGTAAAAAGGGGGGGGGGTGTAGTGGGGAAAGTCAGTATGGTGGTGGCGGTGTTTGGTGGCTGGAAAAGGAGGTAAAAGTGGAAGTTCTGGAAAAAAGGTGGTACCCATAGGTGGTATGGGGTTTATTGGGTACCTTCCGGTCAACAAGGGTTAACCAGGAAGGGGGAAAATGTTAGGGCACTGCGGACATGTGTACCGCCTCCGAGTCGGTGTCTTGCGACTGGAGGCCTAGGGGATATTGTTTGGTCCCAGTGTCCAAGTTGGAGTTGTGGTCTCTAAGACCACCAGGGTATTGGAAAATGTTAAATGTTATTTAAATGGTTATTTATTTTTATATATAAGAATTTGTTAAATAAATAGGCCGCAAGGCCAATTTTACTCCACAACCTTGTCAGTCGTTATTGGCAAGATGGGTATGTGGGGTTGGGGGCAGAGATGTAGAGGGTAAGGCAGTGCGGAAGATCGGTCCTTAACATGTCATGGGTAATGTAGTCTCTGAGGGATTAAAGGACAATACCCCGCTACATAAGGAACAAAACATATAATGGGGTTTTCTCAAATTTGACTGCAAAAGTTTATTTCCACTTTTGCAGTCAAATTTGAGAAAACCTCACTATAAGGCCCCTTTCACACTGGCACGTTTTTCAGTTGTTATACCGCCTGAAAAAATCGTGCCCTGTAGTCTTCAATGTGAAAGCCCGAAGGCTTTCACACTGAAGCGGTGCGCTAGCAGGACCGCTCCAAAAGTCCTGCTAGCCGCATCTTTACAGCGGTGAAGGAGCGGTGTGTTCACCGCTCCTTTACCGCGGCTGCCCATTGAAATCAATGGGACACAGCGGTAATACCGCCCGCAAACCGCGGCAATAGCCGCGGTTTGCGGGCGGTATTAACCCTTTTTCCGCCGCTAGCGGGGTTAAATTCACCCCGCTAGCGGCCGCATACCACGGTGATAACGATGGTATAGCGGCGCTGAAAATCGCGCCGCTATACCGCACCTGCCCGCCCCAGTGTGAAAGGGGCCTAAGTATGAAGTCCATCCGAGCTCCTTTTGTACACCCTAAATAGCTTATTAAAATATTTTCATATCAGATAGGCATATAGTCTTTTTCCTTTTTTATGTGAAAAACAATTGTGTTTTGACACCAATACCCTGTTCTCTTTTAGAATCTGGTTTGAAAATGGAAACGGTTGCTGGCATCATCAGTGGCGCAGTGTTGGCCTTTGTGTTGGTCATTATTGTGGTTGTCATGATTTACAAAATATTTTCCTCTCCAGCAAAGAAGGAAGAGACAAGTACGTATGTGCATTGTGCTACCACTGAGCTTAAAGAGAACCTGTGCATTGCAAGGCAACAGGCTCACTTAAAGCGGAATTTTACCCATAACACCTTGATTAAAAATAATGTTCTTTAGCAAGGAACGTACATTTCACATTAATAATTATGCAACCAAAATTAGTCTCCAGAATTGCTCCTGTTTCTTCTTGCCGGAGGCTGCCATTTTCCTGAAGCTCCTGAACAGCAGTAAATCTTAAAGCGGAACTAAACACATTGATTTAATGGTTTCAAAGAAACAGTTAGCAATCTCGGTATTCCAAGAAAGTAACTGTCACATTTGCTTGCGTCTTCAACTAAATTGTCAAACAATCAAATGGCTGGTGTCATAACTGATCACATGTGCAGCACCATTGCAGATCAAACAGAAGCAGCTTCCTTGGCTGAAAAGGATAAGCGGGCTTAATTCTGCTTTAAAGTGGTTGTAAACCCTGATAATGTTTTTTTTTAAAAATACAACCTGCAAGACAAAAGGCATAATGAGCTAGTATGACTAGCATACTAGCTCATTATGCATCACTTACCTTAGATCAGGGCCCCCGAAGCCGTCCTCGTCTCCCTCTCCAGCCGCAGCCATCGCTGCGGCAATAGCCGGAATGTTACTTCCGGGTATCGCCGCTCCAGCCAATCACAGCGCCGCTCCGGCGCTGTGATTGGCCGGAGCGGCGAAGACGTGACTCCGCGCATGCGTGCGGGAGCCGTCAAATCCGGCTAAGCCGGATTTGTGAATGGGATTAACCCTGTGAATGCGCCGTTGTCTACGGCGCGCATGCGCCGTAGACACCAATGCATGTCATTTTTAGCAAAAATCTCCTAAACCGTGTAGGTTTAGGAGATATTTCTTGCACCTACAGGTAAGCCTTAATCTAGGCTTACCTGTACGTGCAAGTTGCATAAGTGTGTTTACAACCACTTTAAGGCTTATCAGCAGATCAGCCTCTACAAATTCAGCAGTACCTAGAAATAGAGAGCAACTGAGCATGTGCAGAGCAGGGTGAAACTGTGTAATTCTGGGCAGGGCTGCTGTTAGAAATCATGGGGCCCCATACAGCCTACCAGACAGGACCCCATCCCCCCAGCCGGAAGTGACTGAGGACATTTTATCAGTCTGTTTCTTTGCAGCCTCAGTTGCAAAGATGAATGAATTTGAAGGGCTCTGAAGCTTCTTGCTCATCCACAAACTAAAACATAGTAAACACAGTTTACTATGCTTCAGTGATGAATGGACACATGAGTGATTGGTACCGATCAGGAAGGGGCCAATTAGTTTTATATTTACTGGCCCCTTCCCCCACTCTCCATCCAAAAACATACCCCTGTGTGCCTGCAGCAGCTTCCAGCAGGAGAGGAGAGGAGGGAAGTCAGCAGCACTGCAGTGGAAGGGGCACACATGGGGGCCGGGACAGCAGATGGAAGGGTGTCTATGCTAGAACCACTCCCCTGTAGTTCTGCCGGAGGGAGAAGCTAGCAGCGCGGCAAAGGATTGGTGTCTACAAGTCAGTACAGCTGGTCTTCCTGCTCAGCAGGTGCCTGGGCCCCCATCTTGAACTGATGGGGTCTGGGCCCAGTACAGGAGGGCTGGCTGTACTGCCTTATCAGCGGCCCTGATTCTGGGTTTTAAACAGTATAGGCAGTTCATTTTTATGTTTCACATAAGTGCAGTGTTCATCCTCTTCCTCCTTGCTCAGAAGAGCAGATACCGGTCCTGCTGATGGGTAAAGACCTTTTTACGGCCCTGTCCAGCTCTCGTAGAGTAACTGCCTGTCTCCTGGAATCTCCTCCATGCTCTTGAGACAGTGCTGGGAGACACGGCAAACCTTCTGGCAATGACACATATTGATGTGCCATCCTGGAGGAGTTGGACTGCCTGTGCAACCTCTATAGTCCAGGTATGAGTCCAGGTATCGCCTCATGCTCCCAGTAGTGACACTGACCCTAGCCAAATGCAAAACTTATGAAAAGCAGTCATGAAAGATGAGTAGGGAAAAAAATATCAGTGGCCTCCACCTGTAAAATCATTCCTGTTTTGGAGCTTGTATCATTGTTGCCCATCTAGTGCACCTGTTGTTAATTTCATTAACACCAAAGCAGCTGAAACTGATTAATAGGGATGGACGAACATCTCCCGGGACGGTTCGCGAACGCGGGTAAATGTTTGCGAACCGCGGGTTCGCGGCGGGCCCCATTCATTTCAATGGGAGGCGAACATTAAAAACCTCCAGGTCACATTTGCAGCCACAAAATAATTACTAGCTGTGCACACATAGTCCCACAACATGGACAATGACATAACAGAAGTATTAAGCAAATTTGAGATCGACAACGACAAGCATTCTTTTTTTATCTGAAATTTTTTGTCAATTCAGGAGCGCATGAAGGCCATGGAAGAGACGCAAGGCCAGGCTATGAAGGGGGTGCAGGAGATGATCCTGCTATTGGAAAAGTTGCCATAAATGTTTTTTTTTTATAAGTTATATAAATCGTTTATACAGTTATAACGTTTACCGTATATACTCGAGTATAAGCCGACCTGAGTATAAGCTGAGGACCTAATTTTACCACAAAAAAACTGGGAAAACTTAATGACTCGAGTATAAGCTGAGGGTGGGAAATGCAGCAGCTACTGTAAGCCGAAAATACCATCATAACTTGAAAAATAACTAGTGCAAGTTTTCCTAAAAATCATACAAATAAAAATTAACTTGGCCAATGTAAAAATGTATTCTCTGCCACTGTACCTTACAGACTTACCACTCCAAGATCGACTGCCAGTCTTTGTCTGTGTCTTTGCTGAATGATGTCCAATTTCTTTAAGTGCACATTTGTTCTGGGCCTGACCCCTGGGAAGTGTCACCGCAGAGAAAATGAAGTCCATTGCAGAACCCGACCTCACCGTGCCCATTGCAGAATCCAATCCGTGTACCGGAGTCCATAACATATAAGGATGGCGGCCGTGCAGTGTTAAAAACTCGCGCTCCTCCTTGTGCTGTTCCGTGATAGGCGGAACACTCGGCTTCCCAGCAAACACTGTGTTCAGTGTTCCGCCTATCAGGGATGCCCTCTCGTCCGTGATAGACGAGAGAACGAGAGGGCATCCCTGATAGGCGGAACACTGAACACAGTGTTTGCTGGGAAGCTGAGTGTTCTGCCTATCCCGGAACAGCACAAGGAGGAGCGCGAGTTAACACTGCACGGCCGCCATCCTTATATGGTATGGACTCCGGTACACGGATCGGATTCTGCAATGGGCACAGTGAGATCGGATTCTGCAATGGACTCAGGTACTGACTCGAGTATAAGCCGAGGGGATCACTTTCAGCCCAAAAAAAGGGCTGAAAAACTCGACTTATACTCGAGTATATACGGTATTTTGTTTTTTGTAATATTGCTCGGTTTTATTAGGAATAGCTCGGCCTAAATCAGCCAGAACTGACAGCAGCCGGTAAATACATGTCAAATACATATAGGGTCCATTCACACGTCTAAAATGGGTCCGCATCCGTTCCACAATTTAGCGGAATTGATTTTCAATTCCAGTCTGAAAAATTAGGCATTCACAGCCTGGATAAAGTAAGTGTCGGCCAGTACAGGCCCCAAAAATTAGCCAACAGGCATTCATCTGACAGCAAAGAACTTTGTATTCTGTGGCTGGAGGTACATTAGGCATTCACAGGATAAATACGTTTCGGGCACTACAGGCCCCAAAAATTAGGCATTCAACGGACATAAAAGGCCTTTTATGCCGCTGTATTTACCCAAGAAGACAAGGACCATGAATAATTGTTATACAGTGCCTTGCAAAAGTATTCGGCCCCCTTGAACTTTTCATCCTTTTGCCACATTTCAGGCTTCAAACATAAAGATATAAAATTTTAATTTTTTGTGAAGAATCACCAACAAGTGGGACACAATTGTGAAGTGGAACGAAATCTATTGGATTTTTGAAACTTTTTTTAATTAAGAAAAAAATGAAAAGTGGGGCGTGCAAAATTATTCGGCCCCCTTGCGTTAATACTTTGTAGAGCCACCTTTTGCTGCGATTACAGCTGCAAGTCGCTTGGGGTATGTCTCTATCAGTTTTGCACATCGAGAGACTGAAATTCTTGCCCATTCTTCCTTGCAGAACAGCTCGAGCTCAGTGAGGTTGGATGGAGAGCGTTTGTGAACAGCAGTTTTCAGCTCTTTCCACAGATTCTCGATTGGATTCAGGTCTGGACTTTGACTTGGCCATTCTAACACCTGGTTACTTTATTTGTGAACCATTCCTTTGTAGATTTTGCTGTATGTTTGGGATCATTGTCTTGTTGGAAGATAAATCTCCGTCCCTGTCTCAGGTCTTTTGCAGACTCCAACAGGTTTTCATCCAGAATGGTCCTGTATTTGGCTGCATCCATCTTCCCCTCAATTTTAACCTTCTTCCCTGTCCCTGCTGAAGAAAAGCAGGCCCAAACATGATGCTGCCACCACCATGTTTGACAGTGGGGATGGTGTGTTGAGGGTGATGAGCTGTGTTGCTTTTACGCCAAACATATCGTTTTGCATTGTGGCCAAAAAGTTCGATTTTGGTTTCATCGGACCAGAGCACCTTCTTCCACATGTTTGGTGTGTCTCCCAGGTGGCTTGTGGCAAACTTTAGATGAGACTTTTTATGGATATCTTTGAGAAATGGCTTTCTTCTTGCCACTCTTCCATAAAGGCCAGATTTGTGCAGTGTACGACTGATTGTTGTCCTGTGGACAGACTCTCCCACCTCAGCTGTAGTTCTCTGCAGTTCATCCAGAGTGATCATGGGCCTCTTGGCTGCATCTCTGATCAGTCTTCTCCTTGTCTGAGCTGAAAGTTTAGAGGGACAGCCAGGTCTTGGTAGATTTTCAGTGGTCTGATACTCCTTCCATTTCAAAATGATCGCTTGCACAGTGCTCCTTGGGATGTTTAAAGCTTGGGAAATCTTTTTGTATCCAAATATGGCTTTAAACTTCTCCACAACAGTATTACGGACCTGCCTGGTGTGTTCCTTGGTCTTCATGATGCTCTCTGCGCTTTCAACAGAACCCTGAGACTATCACAGAGCAGGTGCATTTATACAGAGACTTGATTACACACAGGTGGATTCTATTTATCACCATCAGTCATTTAGGACAACATTGGATCATTAAGAGATCCTCGCTGAACTTCTGGAGTGAGTTTGCTGCACTGAAAGTAAAGGGGCCGAATAATTTTGCACGCACCACTTTTCAGTTTTTTATTTGCTAAAAAAAGTTTAAAATATCCAATAGATTTCGTTCCACTTCACAATTGTGTCCCACTTGTTGGTGATTCTTCACAAAAAATTAAAATTTTATATCATTATGTTTGAAGCCTGAAATGTGGCAAAAGGATGAAAAGTTCAAGGGGGCCGAATACTTTCGCAAGGCACTGTAGGTGGTGGTGGATATTTGTGGCCTGTCATGAGGAATTTGAATGAAACATGGTCTACTGGTCACATGTGTTGAATTCCTCAGAGATCCATGCCTCATTCATTTTTATAAATGTGAGGTAGTCAACACTGTCGTAAGCTAGGCGAGTGCGCTTATCGGTCACGATCCCCCTGCTGCGCTGAACGTCCTTTCGGACAGGACACTGGACGAGGGGCAAGCCAACAGTTCCATTGCAAATTGTGCAAGCTCTGGCCAGAGGTCAAGCCTGCCCACCCAGTAGTCCAGGGGTTCATCACTTCTCAGAGCGTCCACATCGGCCGTTAATCCGATGTAGTCGGACACCTGTCGGTCTAGGCGTTCCCTGATGCTGGATCCGGATGAGACCTGTCGATGGGTCGGCTGAAAGAATGATCTCATATCAGAAGTGACCAAGACATCTTCAAACCGCCCTCTTCTTGCAGGCGCTGTTGGATTGGTATCCACAACTGTTCCTCTGGGAGTGGAAATTCCTCTGCCAGAGCACGCAAAAGCAGAATGCAGCATTTCTCGAAGCAAGGCCTGGAAGTGCTCCATTCTGACAGCCCTCTGTGATGGTGGTAACATTTCTGCCATTTTTTGTTTGTACCGGGGGTCCAAGTACGTTGCCACCCAGTAATGGTCCTTGCCCTTTATGCTTTTTATACGGGGGTCCCTCTTAAAACACTGGAGCATGAAGGCCCCCATTTGCACTAAACTGGAAGCAGTGTGGTGGCCTGGCTCCTGCTCGTCATCATCCAGGATAATGTCGTCCTCGATCTCCTCCCCCCATCCACAAACAACAACAGCAGGGATCCCAGAAAGGTTTAAAGCATGCTCTTCTTGCTCCTCCTCATCCGCCCCGGCACCATCCTCCTCTGACTCCTCTTCAGACTCCTGTTGTTGACTTGTCTCAGATAGAGTAGCCCCCCCTGGGAATTCATCCAGCATTGCGACTTCCTCATCTTCCTGCTCCTGCTCCTCGACGGCTTGATCAATGACACAACGCAATGCACGCTCCATAAAGAAGGCATAAGGTACGATGTCACTGATGGCACCATGGCTGCGACTGACCAGTTTGGTGATCTCATCAAATGGCCGCAAAAGTCTGCATGCGTTGCGCATGAGCAGCCACTGACGCCAGCCACTGACGCGGTGAAAAAAAAACAAGATCCCCAGAACCTGTTCTGGCGCAGAGTTCGTACAGGTAGTCGTTAACTGCACATTTCTGCTGGAGCAGCCTATCAAGCATATACAAGGTTGAGTTCCATCGCGTCGGGCAGTCACAAATAAGACGTCTGACCGGCAGATTGTGTCGCCGCTGAATGTCAGCAAGGCGAGCCATGGCCGTGTAAGATCTTCTGAAATGGGCCGAGATTTTCCTTGCCTGCCGCAAGACGTCCTGGACCCCAGGGTATTTGACAACGAATCGCTGCACGACCAAGTTCAAGACGTGTGCCATGCATGGCACGTGTGTAATTTTGCCCTGTTTCAACGCGCTCAGCAGATTGGCACCGTTGTCCCACACCACTTTACCAACTGTCAAATTGAGCGGTGTTAGCCACTGATCTGCCTGTGAACGCAAAGCTGAAAGGAGTGCAGGGCCAGTGTGGCTCTTGGCTTCCAGGCACAACAGACGCAGCACAGCATGGCAACGTCTCACCTGGCATGTCGAATAGGTTCTGGGGATCTTGGGCGGCGCAGCGGAAGAGGAGGAGTCAGCCGAGGAGGAGAGGGAGGATGGAGTAGGAGGAGGAGGAGAAGAAGAGGCAGGCCTGCATGCAATCCGTGGCGGTAAAACCAAATCTACACGGGTGCCACGGGTTACATGCTTGACGGCCGTCAGAAGGTTCACCCAGTGGGCAGTAAAAGTAATATACCTTCCCTGCCCGTGTTTGCTAGACCACGTGTCTGTGGTCAGATGTATCTTGGCACCGACACTGTGTGCCAGAGCTACATTCACTTGCCGCTGAACATGGCCATATATCTCTGGGATGCCCTTCTGGGAGAAATATTTCCCTCCTGGGACCTTCCATTGTGGTGTTCCAATGGCCACAAATTTTCGAAAGGCCTCCGAGTCCACCAATTTATATGGCAGTAGTTGGCGGGCTAGGAGTTCTGACAAGCCAGCGGTCAACCGTTGGGCAAGAGGGTTATCCGGCATCATCATTCTTTTACGCTCGAACATTTGGCCCACGGAAGCCTGCCTTTTTCCAGATAAACTTGGGGACGGGATGATGGAAGGTGGAGTGGAGGACAACTGTGAAGAGAGAGGAGAAGTAGTAGAAGCGGCTGGACGGTGAGAGCCTGGAGTTTGGCTTTGTGGGTTCTGACGGCGTTGCTCCCACTGGGCTCGGTGATGGGAGTTCATGTGCCTTCTTAAGACGGTCGTCCCAAGGTGAGTGTTGGGCTTACCGCGACTTATGCGTTGACTGCAAAGGCTGCAGATGGCAACACTATTGTCAGCAGCGGACACGTTAAAAAAAGCCCACACTGCGGAGCCATGTGCCGGCGTCCTGGGAGCGCCAGATGTGACCGTACATGGTTGATGGCTCGCTCTGAGTCCTGATACATTAGCAGTCTTGTTTGTCCCTCCTGTGCAATGTAAGTTCCGCCTGCCTCTCCTCCCTATCTGCTGGTCCATCTCTCCCTCTGAACTCCCCTCCTGGTCCTCTCTTGTGGGCACCCACGTGACGTCCATAGACACATCATCATCTATGTCACCTTCCCCACCACTAACATTAGAGATCTCGGAGTAGGCAGCAACAGCGGGGACCAACATCCTTGGGCTGATCTGGGTACTGTCGTCAGACTGCTGAGTGGCGGTTGTTGCTACCTCCTCTTCCTGATCCAATGTCAAGAATGCCTGCGCATCAGAGAAGTCTTGGATCGGAAAATAATTCCTGTGACTCAAGCGGAGGGTATATGGTGGCGGTGGTGTTGGTGGTAGTGTCTTTGGGGGTGCACACAGCAGAGAGTGAAGAGGGTGCAGATAGGGAGGGTGCAGAAGAGTGAAGCCTCGTATACACGGCCGAGAATTTCGTCGTTAAAAACATGTCGTTTTTTACGACGAGATCCTTGGACAAGAAACTTGTCCCGGCCGAGTGTACACACGCTCATTTCAAAGAACCCGCGGTTCTTTGAATGGAGCGTACGCGGTGACGTCATCGAATACGACGAGCATACGCTCGTCACATTCGATGCCGTCGCCGCCATCTTGGTTCACCCTACCTATGCCTAGGAAGCTACCGCGCATGCGTCAAAGTCATTTCGAGCATGCGCGGGCTTCCCGGCGAACAGGTAAGTGTACACACACTCAATTTTCTCGTCGAGAAACAGGCTGACGAGAATCTCGACGAGAAAATAGAGAGCAGGTTCTCTATTTTCTCGTCGAGATTCTTGTCGCTTTTCTTGACGAGAAACCATACACACAAACGAATTTCTCGGCAAGAAATCTCTGCCAGCAAGTTTCTTGCTGGTTCTTGCCGAGAAACTCGGTCGTGTGTATGAGGCTTAAGGCTGAGTGAGCCACTCAACCAAGTCTGGTGTGTCCTTTGACGTAATCGAACGCACCTTCTGCAACTTCCCATTTTGGCTCCAGCCTGGTGCTCCTGCCCTACCCCTACCACCCCTGCGGAAGGGCCTGCCTCTTCCTCTGCCTGTCATCTTTTTAAATGACCCTGTGACAAAAGGCTGTAGAGAAGGGCAGTATATGTGGAAGAAGATATATAACACCCTGCTTCAAACTGTCGTTTTCGGGGGCCACTGGTCTATCACAGCAGTTATATAACTTTTTTCTAATTGCGTTTGTCACTCTTTGTAGTATCGCTGCAGAACCTCTCAGCAGTCACAATGCTGCACAGTAGAAATGCACTATACTATTCTTCCTATATGTGAAAGTTTTTTATGCGTGTATTAGACCCCTATATACTGCACACTGCATACCAGTCCTTAAAATGAACTTTTGTGGAGCTTTATTGGTTAGCGTCGGCGATTTTAGTCGCTAGTCTGTGCCTGCGACACACAGCGGCAACTTCTACCTAAACCGAGAAAAGAGCGCAGAGTTCAGGGGGGTTATACACAGATTGCAGAGCTGTCACTTGTAAACACAGAAACTGGACTGTGTTTACAAGTGATTGTGGTGAGCAGCCCTTCCCCCCCAAGGGTCTGAGCCAGAGGTGGTGGAACTCAGTTCCACCAAGTTCCCACTGAAAAAAAGCCCTGGACTTACATATGTATTCGCATTTGCACTTAAGCATTAAGGGGGCAGGGCGCTTTAACTTTTTTTTAATCAATTTTTTACACTATTTTTATTTTTTATTGTTTGCATTAACTTTATTGCTATCACAAGAGATGAATAACATCCCGTGACAGCATGAGCCATGCCATGTCCTCTTTAGGGAGAGATCTGGGGTTCATTAGACCCTAAATCTCTCCACCAGTGTTGTTCATCTTACGTTAAAAAAGTAATTAGTTACAGTTTGTAACGGCACCCCAATATAAAGGAGTAAAACGCCGTTTACGATGTTCCCTCTCCTGGACACACATTCACTCGCTACCGATATCCACAGCTAAACGACCCTTTCCTATAGGAGCCGACCCTCTGGAAGAAGACGAGAGGCACTCTGTCTCTTCTGTAGTAGGAATGACTTTATTATTGAGAAACATTGTAACTTTATACACAATTCAATCCACATGATTTAACATGAACAAGGGCCCAGCTCCACCCACACATCCTAAGACTCAACACCTCATCCTGACGTCTGCTAGGCTTCAAAAGATCCCACACAATACACATCTTCTCACAAAGGGTTGGCAGCCAGTCTGTCTGGCACTCTACAATACACACACAAGGACAGACTTAATCTCTATCCACACCAGACCTTCCCCAGTCATAATGAACAATAGAATGCAAAACACCTTAATTCCTCACAGCAATGATTACATAACCCCCACACACAGTATACATCCAATCTATATACAATGTATATACAGCCTTGAATATGGCTATCACAGACCATATCGGGGGTTTCTTTTATTCACCCTGTGTCCAAAGTGACCCCACTGTCACACAGTTACAAATTACTTCTTCCAAAAAGTAAAGGAGTTACTCACTCAGTTACTACATTGAAAAAGTAATTAGTTACTCAGCAAAGTAACTATATTGGTTATATTATATATACACGGGGGCGGGCGGTAGAAGGATGATATATATGTAATTTTTTCAGTGTATAAAAATAATAGGAGGGATAACAATAAATAATATTGATACTGTGTCCATGCCTCACTGTGCCCGTGCTTCACTGTGCCCGTGATTCACTGTGCCTGTGCCTCACTGCGCCCATGCCTCACTGTGCCCAATGTCTCACTGTCCCCATGCTTCACTGTGTCCATGCCTCACTGTGTCCATGCTTCACTGTGCCCGTGTACAGTACGGTACCTCAGATCGGCGGTGGCCCGACTCCCGGCGGCCATTCCATTATTCAAAAGCCGCGCCTCCTATAGTCCTCCTCGTCTGTGATAGGCAGAACACTCAATTTCCTAGCATTCAGTGTTCCGCCTATCACGGACATCCGCTCATCCTCATAACACAGACGAGGATGAGAGGATGTCCGTGATAGGCGGAACACTGCCTGCTGTGAAATTGAGTGTTCTGCCTATCACAGGCGACGAGGACTCGGAAGGCGCGGCTTTTGAACACTGCAATGGCCGGCGTCTGTTGCATGACACGCTGTTCAGGTAGGCAGACGGCGGCTTGCAGTTAGTTAAATGTTACATTACATCTACTCGCGGTGGCTGCGGCGAGTAGATGTAATTAGGGTAACGCCGCCCAAGTAATGGGAACGGCGGTGCCATGAGAGGAAGAGTAATCAGTTAGGCAACGTAGCCACTTTTTATTTAAACGGCGTTAGTTACAACACTGTCAGACACAGATCTGTCTGATCGGCTGCTTTCCCAGCTGCTAGCAGGCAGGAAAACAGAGAGACGGAACTAGAAGTGACGGCAGGAGGAACAACATTCCACCACCTGCAGAAGTGATGGAGTGACTTTTTAGCCACTCCATCACGTCTGCATTAAAGTCAACTGCCAGCTGAAAATTTTAATCCCGGGATTATGTAGCTGCAGTCATCATCTCGTTATAACCACTGCCAACCGAGGCCTACGGTCAGTAAGTGGATCTGTAAGCTAATTTTAACCTCCCTAACAACAATTCCTAATTTAATAACTCATCAGTGATACTGTACAGGTCCCAAATACTGAAATATGTAATTGTCAGAAGATATTGCTTTGTTCTTTAAGTAACTGCAAATAAATTCATGTCTAATCCATTTCAGAGCAGAAGGATCAAACCTGCAAAGAAATCCCAGAGGAGGTGTTATACGCAAATGGGGTAAGCAACTAATTTGTTTGTAAGGAATCTGCAGCAAAGATGGCCAGATTTGCACGGCTACACCTAGAAACTGAGATTAGACCAAATATAGTGAAGTAAATGTAATAATAATAATAAAACAAAAGACATCCACGCACCAAACAGGGATCAATTAATTTCGCTCTAACAATGAACCAAGGCAGCTAAATTTAGGAGCAACCCTGCCTAAACACCAGGGTGCTACATTAGTTAGATATTTTTGGTTATATGGTTGTAGTTCACTTGTACCTCCTTCACGTTTTCTTGTTTCCTAAGTCTGTAATTGCTGTACTCCTCTCTTTTGCCGCTAGGTGGCGGGACACTTGGTGGCATTAGATACGAGAAGGGCAATGCGGGGTCAGATTATGAGCATATGGGGTATCTCAACCAATGGCTTTCTTAAATCCCTTGGCCTGCTGTGAGAGCCTATATAGTAGTATTCTCACCAATCAGGGACGGTAAAGAATCAGGAAACTTCAGCGGGTACCAAGCCAGGGACCCAACCAGTGGAGGTGACACTTGCAGAGCAGCGTTGTGTGTCAAGCCAGGGACCGAGCAGGCCAGTGGGGTGAAGCTTGAGAAGTATCTGAAGTGCCAAGCTAGGGACCCAGCAGAGAGGCAGGAGTGATGCTTGAGGAAGATACTACAGTGAAGATTGGAGGAGCTCAAGGGATTCAGTGGCAGTGAATCATCTAGTCTAGTGAGAGACTGGGAGCTCAGTGGGATGAAGAACTACAAGAAGTGATTGTAGTGGAAGTGAAGGATTTGTTACACTTTGTGTTAGAAACTGTTAAAGACTGTTGCCATAGGAGACAGCATTCCTACACATGCAGATGTGGCATCTTGCTGGATGCCTTTTCCTGCATGACTCCTGTAGAAGCCTCCTGTAGAAGTCTCAGGGTCTGCCAAATCAAGTTGCAACTGCTTAAGAGTGTCCTCTCTCCCAAAGTTCTGTTTAAGAGAAATAAAATCTCTTTGCATTCAAGAAGTGTCTGGCGCCCATAAACAGGGCCGCCATCAGGAATTTTGGGGCCCCTTACATAGCTTCAGGCATGGGCCCCCTGGAGCAGAGGAGAACCGGGGGGTGCTGCTGCCGCCGCGAATTGAGGAGCGGGGGGGCTGCCGCAAATTGAGAAGCGGGGGGGCTGCCGCAAATTGAGAAGCGGGGGGGTGCTGCCGCCGCAAATTGTTGAGGTTGGGGGTTGGGGGGGCTTTGGGTGCTGGCAAACACAAAAAAAAGGGGGGTTGCCATCCGGGGCCCTGGGGACCTCTGGGCCCCTTACAAAAAAAATAATAATACTTTTTATTAAAAAAAAAGGGGAGGTTTCCATCCGGGCCCCTTACAGGTGTACTGCCTGTACCCCCCTGGTGGTGGTCCTGCCCATAAATCTACCTTGTATTACAACCACTATGCCTTGCAACCCACCATATACAGAAGGATGCCAGCTATCTCTGGCCTTGAGGTTCTCATTAGACTGAAGGAGGCCTGGGACCTGGCTACACTAATTAACAGGAAGCCTAATAAACTAAAAATCCACTTCCAGACCCGGCCTTTTCTGGCACATTTTGATTACATGTAACAATTAGAGATGGGCTGAACACCCCCCTGTTCGGGGCAGAACTTTTCCCCTGTTCTGGAGTTCTGCTGTGAATCGAACAGCGAGCTCCATTGAAGACTATGGAAGCAGACTATGAGAAATCAAAAGTGCCTATTTTGAAGGCTTATATAGAAGTAATTGGCCATAAAAGGGTATGGGGGTCCAGGTTCATAGTATTTTGGTGGATGGGTAGGGGTACTGCCCTGGGGGACATTGGCACTGCCCCCCTTTTGAAATCATGGACCCCGATGCATGCTCAATCGTTGACTTCACAGGGGGGGCATTGCCACCAGGTGATGTCGCCAGGTGGCCTAGCCCTTATCTACAGTATATAAGAACTATCTACATTATATAAGAACTGTCAAACGGCAAAGGAGACATTCAGCAGTCAGCCGTTAATGACTGTAGAGTAGAGTTGAGCGGGTAGCTGGATATTCGGGTTCGGCCGAACTTCGGAAAAAAGTTCGGATTCGGGACCGAACTTTAGCCCGAACCCGGACCCGGACCCCATTGAAGTCAATGGGGACCCGGACTTCTGACGACTAAAAAGGCTCTAAAAAAGTAATGGAAAGGGCTAGAGGGCTGCAAATGGCAGCAAAATGTTGTTAAGAACATGGCAAGTGCTCTGCAAACAAATGTGGATAGGAAATAACTTAAAAGAACATAAAAAAAATTTAAAAATATGCTGGAGGCCCCCTTTTCAGCAGAAGAGGTACAGGAAGTCATTAAGAACCTCAGAAACTCAACGGCACGATGCCACACATATGGTGGGAATGCCCCAGAATACGCCCTTTATGGAATAAATTATTTAATTTAATGGATAAGCTAGTGGGAAAATAAAATACTTTGAAATAAAAATGTAACGGGGTGCTAAATTTAAGGAAAGTGTTTGAGTGGTAAATAGGCTCAAATACCCTAATTCTGTAGGATTCATGGACCATTTTGTCCTCGGGGGACAGTATTGGTGTGCAGTTCCCTGCGGCCTACAGGTGGCGCCTTTTGTGTCCCCTCTTGGCAGTAGTACAGCGGGGCGGGGAACCTGCTGTGCATGCCGGGAGAGCATATAAAAGGGGCAGACCTTTGGCCTGGGGGCTGATGTCCAGTGGGGTCCGCGCCCAGGTGCCTTCGGCCTGGGTGCATGTGTTCCTGTTCCATCTCGGGCACCTTTAGCCCGGGGTGAGGTACTATCCTGGAGTTCTTGCTGCCCTGGGTATGGAGGCCTAGGGGCGGGAGTAAAGCCTGGAGTCCAGAGCCGCCTCGTGTAGGGGACCCTGTTCCAGGGAAGGGAGGATCATTCTGATGGACCGATGCGGGAGTCACGGTGAAGGAATGGTCTGTTGACTCCCTGGAGAGATGTCTTCCCCTTGATATGGGCTAGGTTCGTAGAAGGAGAAGCTCAAGGTCACCTTGACTGTATCAGAGGCCTTATTCAACCGGCCCGTGGCAGGGGCCTTATACACCCTGGTCTGTGGCTGAGACCAAAGTTTTCCAGGCCCGTGGCAGGGGCCTTGTACACCCGGTCTGTGGCAGAGACCAACCTCAATGTCTGTGGCAGAGACCGTGCGCCAAAAACTGTTTGAGAAACCTAAGCAGTGAAGTGAATGTGCTACGTTTGTGCCTGGACCTCCTCCACACCTTAAGCTGTCCTGTTTCTTTGCTCTAACCTTTTCTATCTAGTACAGTTTATTTTGCCATGAGAGAATAAGAGTTGGAGTTTCAGCTGGTGTGGACATTGACTTTACTGGCAATTAAAGGACTTGCCTCTACCTACAGTAGAGGTGAGAATCATCCTCTGGAGGAGTTTTGACTCCGGCTGTGGACACGGCCCGTCAAGTACACCGCTCAACCTCTTTATATAGGATGATACGGGCTGGTAGTGCGGTGTGCCTTTCTCCCTCCTGCGAAGAGCCAACAACATAAAGGCAGGTAAGGGGGAAAGGATCTGTGCGCTACAAAAAAATAAAATACAAATTTTAATCTTGGCCTAGCAGGACGAGGTCCATATGGAGTAGGAGGTTGAGGTGGCGGTGGATGTGGCTGTGTAGGTGGAAGCGGCGGTGGAGGAGGACGAGGTAGCCAACACTGGTTCAAAAATACAACAATGGCTGGGTAAGGCCGGTGATGTGTCGAATTCTGTCCCTGTCGAATAGTGTCCGCCCTGTACTGCGCTTGCTGAGTATGTAGGACAAGGGGATTTCAAAAATCTCCCAAGACTAACGGCGCCTGCGTGTTGAGTTCAGGTTAAGGCCACACCATCCGTGGTTCAAGCCGAGCCAAGCAAGGCCGCGATCGAAGCGAGCCCGTGAGGGGCCCTGTTACTATGTGCTACCGTATGTCCTCTTGGATGGTGGGGCTTGAACCTGCACTCACAGCGCAGGCGCCGTTCATCTTCGGAGATTTTGTGAATCTCCTTGTCCTCTGTACTGCGCAAGCACTGCGCCTGCGCAGTACGGGCCGGGCACAATCCGATGGCCGGACAGTTTTTGTCACAACACCGGTATACATGTCTATTCTGCACAAGGTACGGACAAGTCCTGTGGGATCCATGCCTGGTTCATTTTAATGAACGTGAGCTTGTCCACATTGGCTCTGGACAGGCGGCTGCGCTTGTCTGTGATAACGCCCCCTGCCGTGCTAAATACACGTTCAGATAATACACTGGCTGCAGGGCAGGCCAGCACCTCCAAGGCATAAACGGCAAGCTCAGGCCATGTGCCCAATTTGGAGACCCAGAAGTTAAAGGGGGCAGACCCGTCATCCAGTACGTGTAGGCCTGTGGACACATACTGCTCAACCATGTTGGTGAAATGCTGCCTCCTGCTAAGACGTTCCATCTCAGCTGGTGGTGCTGGTTGTTGTGGCGTGCTGACAAAGCTTTTCCACATTTCGGCCATGCTAACCCTGCCTTCTGAGGTGCTGCCGGTGCCCCGGCTGCGTTGGCGACCTCTTCCTCCTCCTCTGCCTTCGCCTTGTGCTTCCACCGTACGCCCGCTGTCAGGTGGGAATGCCACCAGCAGCGCGTCTACCAGCGTGCGCTTGTACTCGCGCATCTTACGATCCCGCTCCAGTGAGGGAATTAAGGACGGTACGTTGTCCTTGTAACGGGGATCCAGCAGGGTGGCCACCCAGTAATCAGCACCAGTTAAAATGTGGGCAACTCGGCTGTCGTTGCGGAAACACTGCAGCATGTAATCGCTCATGTGTGCCAGGCTGCCCAGAGGCAAAGAAAAGCTGTCCTCTGTGGGAGGTGTATCGTCTGTGTCCTCTGTATCCCCCCAGCCACGCACCAGTAATGGCCACGAGCTGGTCTGAGTGCCACCCTGCTGTGAACATGGCTCCTCCTCCTCCTCCTCCTCCTCCATCTCCTCCTCCACCTCGTCATCCTCCAGAACTGTGCCCTTTCTGCCGGACAATTGTGTACCTGGCGTTTGTTGGTGCAGGAACCCACCCTCGTAGCCACTTGTGAAAGACTGCCCTGAAATCCTTTGAAATGATCCCGCTTCCTCCTCCTCCTCCTCATCCTCCTGTGCCACATCCTCTTCCATCATCGCACGAAGCGTTTTTTCAAGGAGGCATAGAACTGGGATAGTAACGCTGAGAACGGCATCATTGGCACTGGCCATGTTGGTGGAGTACTCGAAACAGCGCAACAAGGCACACAGGTCTCGCATGGAGGCCCAGTTATTGGTGGTGAAGTGGTGCTGTTCCGCAGAGCGACTCACGCGTGATTGCTGCAGCTGAAACTCCACTATTGCCTGCTGCTGCTCGCACAGTCTGGCCAGTATGTGCAAGGTGGAGTTCCACCTTGTGGGCACGTCACATATGAGGCGGTGAGCGGGAAGGCCGAAGTTACGCTGCAGCGCTGACAGGCGAGCAGCAGCAGGGTGAGAACGCCGAAAGTGCGCACACACAGCCCGCACTTTCTGCAGCAGCTCTGGCATATTGGGGTAATTTTTAAGGAACCTCTGGACCACCAAGTTCAGCACATGCGCCAGGCAAGGGATGTGCGTCAAACCGGCTAGACCCAGAGCTGCTACGAGATTTCGCCCATTATCGCACACCACCAGGCCGGGCTTGAGGCTCACTGACAGCAACCACTCATCGGTCTGTTGTTCCATGTCCCTCCACAACTCCTGCGCGGTGTGGGAATTTCCCCCCAAACAGGAAAGTTTTAAAACTGCCTGCTGTCGTTTACCCCTGGCTGTGCTGAAGTTGGTGGTGAAGGTGTTACGCTGAATGGATGAGGAGGCGGTAGAGGATGAGGAAGTGGAGAAGGAGGAGTTAGCAACAGGAGGCAAACTGAAGCGCCCTGCAATCCTCGGTGGTGGAAGGACATGCGCCAAACCGCTATCTGCCTCAGGCCCAGCCGCCACTGCATTTACCCAGTGTGCTGTTAGGGAGATATAACGTCCCTGACCGTGCTTACTGGTCCACGCATCCGTAGTTAGGTGGACCTTGCCACAGATGGCGTTGCGCAGTGCACACCTGATTTTGTCCCCCACTTGGAAGTGCAGGGAAGGGATGGCTCGCCTGGAAAAGTAGTGGCGGCTGGGCACGACGTACTGCGGGACAGCCAATGCCATCAGGCTTTTAAAACTCTGCGTCTCCACCAGACGGAATGACAGCATTTCAAAGGCCAGGAATTTTGAAATGCTGGCATTCAGGGCCAGGGATCGCGGGTGGCTAGGGGGGTACTTCCTCTTCCGCTCCAATGTTTGGGAGATAGAGAGCTGAACGCTTCCATGGGACATTGTGGAGATGGTTGGTGACCCAGGTGGTAGTGTTGCTGGCAGATCCTCTGTTTGCGGGGTGACAGGTGCCACTGTCACTACAGAGGTGGATGAAGAGGCCGAGACTGCAGCAGAAGAGGAAGCAGGAGGAGCCAGAGACCTTTCTTGGTTTTTTAGGTGTCTACTCCACTGCAGCTCGTGCTTTGCACTTAGATGCCTGGTCATGCAGCTTGTGCTCAGGTTGAGAACGTTTATGCCTCGCTTCAGGCTCTGATTGCACAGCGTGCAAACCACTCGTGTCTTGTCATCAACACACTGTGTGAAGAACTGCCACGCTAGGGAAGTCCTTGGACCTGGCTTTGGTGTGCTCGGTCCCTTGCTGCGTTGGTCAGTAGCAGATGTACTGTCTAGGGGACGAATGCTCCGTTTTTGCACCCTGCTCCCTCTTCTGCTGTGCTGGTGGCTCTGTGCGACCACCGCCTCTTCCTCCGAACTACACTGGTCACCTGCATAACGTTGATTCCATGTGGGGTCGAGGACCTCATCGTCCTCCACATCATCTTCCACCCAGTCTTCACCCCTGCCCTCCATGTCTGTCTGCACAATTGCGAAAGCAGCAGCAGTTGGCACCTGTGTTTCGTCATCATCCCAGACGTGCTGCGATGGTCCTCCCATGTACCCATCATGAAACATAAGTGGTTGGGCATCGGTGCACTCAATCTCTTCCACTTCTGGGGCAGGGCTAGGTGGATGGCCCTGGGAAACCCTGCTAACAGAGTCATCGAAAAGCAGAAGAGACTGCTGCATGATTTGGGGCTCAGACTGCTTGGCTGATTTGCAAGGGGGTGAGGTGAAAGACTGATGGACATGGGCTTCAGGTGCCAACTCTGATCTTTCATCAGAAGAGTGGGTGGGAGACAATGTGAAGGAACCCGAGGCACTGTCAGCAACCCAATCTACTATCGCCTGTACTTGTCCTGGCCTAAACATTGGTACAGCCTCATTAGGCGTGACAAAATACCGCCGCAGGCTCGGTCGCCTACTCGCACCTGAGGAAGGTGTTTCACTTGTGCGTGTAGCTGGCACAGATCCACCACGTCCTCTCCCTGCAACAGGAGCTCCACCAGCAGCACCACGACCGGGGCCACCACGTCCCTTTGACCTTCCCCTCATATTTTCCAAATTTAGGATCTTGCCCTAAATCGCGTTTTTTGGAAGACGACAACACACCCACAGTACGTAATGGCTGAAACGCACAGCTACAGAACTGCAGAAAATGCTATACAAAAAAAAAAGGTTGTTTTTTTTGGTATAGCACAGTACAAGGAAAATATATAGCAATTGTTTATTTTACACACCTCCACATGTGTATTTCACACTGCAAAATATTTTCTGTGGCCCTAAATGGCGTTTTTTGCCAGACCACAACACACCCACAGCACGTAACCGCTGAATCGCACAGCTACAGAAAATGCTATTCAAAAAAAAAGGTTGTTTTTTTTAGTATAGCACAGTACAAGGAAAATATATAGAAATTGTTTATTTCACACACCTCCAGATGTGTATTTCACACTGCAAAATATTTTCTGTGGCCCTAAATGGCGTTTTTTGGAAGAGCACAACACAACCACAGTATTTAACCACTGAATCGCACAGCTATAGAAGTGCAGAGAATGCTATTCAAAAAAAATGTTGTTTTTTTTAGTATAGCACTGTACAATATATAGAAATTGTTTATTTTACACACCTCCACATGTGTATTTCACACTGCAATTTATTTTCAGTGGCCCTAAATGGCGTTTTTTGGAAGAGCACAACACAACCACAGTATTTAACCACTGAATCGCACAGCTATAGAAGTCCAGAGAATGCTATTCAAAAAAAATGTTATTTTTTTTAGTATAGCACTGTACAATATATAGAAATTGTTTTTTTCACACACCTCCAGATGTGTATTTCACACTGCAAAATATTTTCTGTGGCCCTAAATGGCGTTTTTTGCAAGAGCACAACACAACTACAGTATTTAACCACTGAATCGCACAGCTATAGAAGTGCAGAGAATGCTATTCAAAAAAAATGTTGTTTTTTTTAGTATAGCACTGTACAATATATAGAAATTGTTTATTTTACACACCTCCACATGTGTATTTCACACTGCAATTTATTTTCAGTGGCCCTAAATGGCGTTTTTTGGAAGAGCACAACACAACCACAGTATTTAACCACTGAATCGCACAGCTATAGAAGTGCAGAGAATGCTATTCAAAAAAAATGTTGTTTTTTTTAGTATAGCACTGTACAATATATAGAAATTGTTTTTTTGTCACACACCTCCAGATGTGTATTTCACACTGCAAAATATTTTCTGTGGCCCTAAATGGCGTTTTTTGCAAGAGCACAACACAACCACAGTATTTAACCACTGAATCGCACAGCTATAGAAGTGCAGAGAATGCTATTCAAAAAAAATGTTGTTTTTTTTAGTATAGCACTGTACAATATATAGAAATTGTTTATTTTACACACCTCCACATGTGTATTTCACACTGCAAAATATTTTCTGTTGCCCTAAATGGCGTTTTTTGCAAGAGCACAACACAACCACAGTATTTAACCACTGAATCGCACAGCTATAGAAGTGCAGAGAATGCTATTCAAAAAAAATGTTGTTTTTTTTAGTATAGCACTGTACAATATATAGAAATTGTTTATTTTACACACCTCCAGATGTGTATTTCACACTGCAAAATATTTTCTGTGGCCCTAAATGGCGTTTTTTGGAAGAGCACAACACAACCACAGTATTTAACCACTGAATCGCACAGCTATAGAAGTTTAGAGAATGCTATTCAAAAAAAAGGTTTTTTTTTTTAGTATAGCACTGTACAATATATAGAAATTGTTTATTTTACACACCTCCACATGTGTATTTCACACTGCAAAATATTTTCTGTTGCCCTAAATGGCGTTTTTTGGAAGAGCACAACACAACCACAGTATTTAACCACTGAATCGCACAGCTATAGAAGTGCAGAGAATGCTATTCAAAAAAAATTTTGTTTTTTTTAGTATAGCACTGTACAATATATAGAAATTGTTTATTTTACACACCTCCACATGTGTATTTCACACTGCAATTTATTTTCAGTGGCCCTAAATGGCGTTTTTTGCAAGAGCACAACACAACCACAGTATTTAACCACTGAATCGCACAGCTATAGAAGTGCAGAGAATGCTATTCAAAAAAAATGTTGTTTTTTTTAGTATAGCACTGTACAATATATAGAAATTGTTTATTTTACACACCTCCACATGTGTATTTCACACTGCAATTTATTTTCAGTGGCCCTAAATGGCGTTTTTTGGAAGAGCACAACACAACCACAGTATTTAACCACTGAATCGCACAGCTATAGAAGAAGTGCAGAGAATGCTATTCAAAAAAAAATGTTGTTTTTTTTAGTATAGCACTGTACAATATATAGAAATTGTTTTTTTGTCACACACCTCCAGATGTGTATTTCACACTGCAAAATATTTTCTGTGGCCCTAAATGGCGTTTTTTGCAAGAGCACAACACAACCACAGTATTTAACCACTGAATCGCACAGCTATAGAAGTGCAGAGAATGCTATTCAAAAAAAATGTTTTTTTTAGTATAGCACTGTACAATATATAGAAATTGTTTATTTTACACACCTCCAGATGTGTATTTCACACTGCAATTTATTTTCAGTGGCCCTAAATGGCGTTTTTTGCAAGAGCACAACACAACCACAGTATTTAACCACTGAATCGCACAGCTATAGAAGTGCAGAGAATGCTATTCAAAAAAAATGTTGTTTTTTTTAGTATAGCACTGTACAATATATAGAAATTGTTTATTTTACACACCTCCACATGTGTATTTCACACTGCAATTTATTTTCAGTGGCCCTAAATGGCGTTTTTTGGAAGAGCACAACACAACCACAGTATTTAACCACTGAATCGCACAGCTATAGAAGAAGTGCAGAGAATGCTATTCAAAAAAAAATGTTGTTTTTTTTAGTATAGCACTGTACAATATATAGAAATTGTTTTTTTGTCACACACCTCCAGATGTGTATTTCACACTGCAAAATATTTTCTGTGGCCCTAAATGGCGTTTTTTGCAAGAGCACAACACAACCACAGTATTTAACCACTGAATCGCACAGCTATAGAAGTGCAGAGAATGCTATTCAAAAAAAATGTTTTTTTTAGTATAGCACTGTACAATATATAGAAATTGTTTATTTTACACACCTCCAGATGTGTATTTCACACTGCAAAATATTTTCTGTGGCCCTAAATGGCGTTTTTTGGAAGAGCACAACACAACCACAGTATTTAACCACTGAATCGCACAGCTATAGAAGTTTAGAGAATGCTATTCAAAAAAAATGTTTTTTTTTTTTAGTATAGCACTGTACAATATATAGAAATTGTTTATTTTACACACCTCCACATGTGTATTTCACACTGCAAAATATTTTCTGTTGCCCTAAATGGCGTTTTTTGGAAGAGCACAACACAACCACAGTATTTAACCACTGAATCGCACAGCTATAGAAGTGCAGAGAATGCTATTCAAAAAAAACCGGAGTTAGACTTACCGGTAACTCTTTTTCTAGGAGTCTTCCAGGACAGCCTCTGAGACATAGGGCTCCTCCCTCCGGGACAGGAAACACACACACCCATTATCTTTAAAGGTGGTCCTCCAGGCCTCCCTCTTCAGTTTACCAAAGAACTACCGGAAGGCTCTGAAAGACATAACACGCTAACACATCGTTAGTACATAACTCCAACACCTAGTTAATAGCAAACACCGGGTGGGAAAACCAGGCTGTCCTGGAAGACTCCTAGAAAAAGAGTTACCGGTAAGTCTAACTCCGGTTTTCTCCTTTCGTCTTCCAGGACAGCCTCTGAGATGATAAGCAAGGAACTTACTTTGTCAGGGCGGGACCACTGCCTGGAGGACCTTTCGTCCAAATGTCTGCTCCTTGTCAGACAACAAATCCAGACGGTAATGAATTGCAAAAGTCGAATATGATGACCATGTTGCTGCCTTGCAGATGTCCTCCGGGGAGGCTCCGGCCCTCTCTGCCCAAGATGCTGAGACTGCCCTGGTAGAATGTGCCTTAACCAATGGTGCTTGTCTACCTTCTAACTGATAAGTTTCTAAAATCGCCATCCTTATCCATCGGGCAATGGTCGATTTAGATGCTCTATAACCTTTGCGGACCCCCGCAAAATTAACAAAAAGTGAATCTGAGATTCTGAAGCTCCTAGTGACTTCTAAATAAATTAAAAGACATCTTTTGACGTCTAACAAACTTAGAGATTCCTCCTCCTCTTCCTCTGAGGTGGGGCGAAACGTAGGTAGGACAATGTCCTGCGTTCTATGAAACATAGATGCTACTTTGGGGAGGAAACTAGGATCTGTCTTAAGTATAATCCTGTCCTCCAAAATTAACAAAAAAGGCTCTCGTATGGATAGAGCCTGTAGATCACTCACTCGTCTAGCTGATGTGATCGCTATCAAAAAAACAGTCTTGAGTACAATCCATTTCAGTAATGATTTCTCCAGGGGTTCAAAAGGACTACCCGTAAGAGCCCTGAGAACCAAAGATAAATCCCAAGTGGGGCAGGTTGTAACCTTCACCGGCCTAGATCTCGCTAGAGCCCTGAAAAAATTTCTAACGAATTGATTTTGCTGTAGTGAAGTCTGGAGGAAAATACTTAAGGCAGCGGTCTGAACCTTTAGGGTACTAATAGACAGGCCTAGTTCCACCCCTGCCTGGAGGAAATCCAGTACCTCTGGTATCCCAGGATAATCTAGTCCTTGCTCTCCCAGCCAGGAAAGAAATCTTTTCCATACCTTGGCATAGATAGCCCTGGTTACTGGCTTACGGCACTCCAGCAGAGTTCTAATCACTCTGTCTGTAAAGCCTTGAGCTTTTAGCAGTTGTTCCTCAGATACCAGGCTGTTAACTTTAGATTTTTTATCTGTGGGTAGAGAACCGGACCTTGGGATATCAGATCTTCCCTGACCGGAAGAGTCAATGGGGGATAAATGGCCAGTCTCTTTAGGTTGGCAAACCACGGCCTCTTTGGCCAGTATGGAGTAATTAGGATCAGGTCCGTAGATTCTGACAGGAATCTTTGAAGCACCGTGGCTATCAGCCTCACTGGAGGGAAGGCATAACACAGGTTGAACTGCCAAGGATTGGCGAAGGCGTCTATTCCTGTGGCCTGATCCAACGGGTGGATAGAAAAGAACTGAGGCACCTTTTTGTTGTCCTCCGAGGCGAAGAGGTCCACCTCTGGCTGTCCCCAATGCTGCACAATCTCCATGAAGACCTCCCTGTTGAGGGACCATTCGTCTTGTCCTATGTGCTGACGACTTAGGAAGTCCGCCAGAGAATTCTGTGAGCCTTTTAGGTGAACTGCTGACAGAGAGGGCAGGTTCACCTCGGCCCAACATAGGATTCTGTTCGCTATGGCCTGCAGAGCTGGGCTCTTTGTGCCCCCCTGTCTGTGTATGTACGCGACAGCTGCCGCATTGTCGGTTCGCACCTGAAGGTGCTGGCCAACTATCTGGGACTGAAAGGTCTCTATAGCTCTGAGGATCGCCAGAAGTTCCCTCTGGTTTGAGGAACGCTGGGCCTCTATAGGAGACCAGGACCCCTGGGCTAGGTTTTCTTCCAGATGGGCCCCCCAACCCCATGCACTGGCATCGGTAGTTATTACTATGGCCGTATGCCTGGCCCATGACAGACCCTTCTCCAGGTTGTGATGGGCTCGCCACCACCATAATGTCCTTTTGACCTTGGTGGAAAGGGGCATATTTGAATCCAGGCTCTCTTTTTTGCCATCCCAGTGGCTCAACATGAGACCCTGTAGAGGGCGCTGGTGCAGCCTTGCCCACGGAACAGCTGGGAAGCAGGACGACATCAACCCCAGAACTCTCATAACCTCCCTTATTGGGGCTATCTGACAGGATAGAAGCGGGGCTACTGCCTGATCCACCTTCAGAATCTTCTCCCTGGGAAGAAAGACTTTCATCTCCACCGAAGAGATTCTGTATCCCAAGTAAAGGACCTCCTGGGACGGGGTCAGCTGAGATTTGTCTCGGTTGATCAACCAGTGACCACCCCAGAGACAGTAGGAAACTCTGGGCCTCCTGTAGGTCTTTCTCCAGTTGTTGAAAAGATGGGGCGACAAACAGGAGGTCGTCCAGGTAGGGGATCACTGTGATGGCTTTGACTCTCAGTGGAGCCAGGGCCTCTGCCAGAACCTTTGTAAAGATTCTCGGCGAGGAGGACAGACCGAAAGGGAGAGCTCGAAACTGGTAGTGCAGAACCTTTGTATCGATCTGCACTGCCAGCCTCAGGAATTTTTGAAATTTCTGATGTATGGGGATATGTAGATAGGCATCCCTGAGATCTACTGTGGCCATGAAACAGCCTGGGAACAGGAGGTTGGTCACAGAGAATATTGACTCCATCCTGAACCTCTTGTATGTTATAAATTTGTTCAGAGGACGAAGATTCAGGATTAACCTGAACTTCCTGGAAGGTTTCTTCACGACAAACACGTGTGAATACACTCCCTTCCCTTGCTCCTCCAGGGGCACCTGAATAAGGACTCTTTGATCCATTAGATCCCCTAATAATAGACCCAAAGCCTTTGCTTTTTCCCGGTCTCTTGGCAGCTGGGTAAGCTGGAACATTGAAGGGGGAACAGAATCGAACTCCAACCTGTAACCGTTCCTTATTATGTCCAAAATGAACGGACTTGGAGTCGAATTGACCCATTGTGGGAGGAACTCCCCTAGTCTCCCTCCCACTGGGACACAGGAGTCACTGGGGTTTAGGGGTGGTTTGAGGAGGATTAAATAGGATTCCTCCTCTTCCACGTCCCTTATGGCCCGTCCAATGCTTCTTGGGACGGCCATCCCTTTCCTGTTGCCTGAGGCCACGAAAAAAACGTTTGTTCTCGTTTTTCTTTTTCTTTTCAGGAAAGGCCTTCTTTCTATCCTGCGTTCTTTCCAGAGCCTCATGTAGACCTGGTCCGAACAGATGGTCACCGGAAAAGGGTAACCCACACAGTTTAAGCTTAGAGGCAGGATCGCCAGACCATGTTTTTAGCCATACAGCCCTTCTGGCTGCGTTAACCAAAGCGGCAGATCTGGCTGCCAATTTAACCGACTCCGCGGAGGCATCTGCCAGAAAGCCTACTGCCTTAAATAGTAGGGGAAAAGATTTTAACAGCTGCTGTCTAGGTGTACCAGCAGCAATGTGAGATTGTAATTGTGTGAGCCAGCACTCCAGATTTCTGGCTACACAAGTGGCTGCTAGGGCCGGTTTCAACCCTATGGCAGAGGCATCCCAAGCCCTCTTTAGCAGCACATCTCCCCTCTTATCCATGGGATCCTTGAGCGACCCCAGATCCTCGAAGGCCAAGTCTGTCCTTTTAGAGACCTTGGCTAACGGTGCATCCAACTTTGGAATCTTATTCCATGGATGAGAAGCATCTGCTTCAAAGGGGAACCTCCGCTTGAGGTTACCAGAAAAGAAGGGCCTCTTTTCCGGCTGCTCCCACTCCAGCAAAATCGACTCAATCAGAGTTTTATGAACAGGAAACACCCTGGCTTTCTGTGCACCAGACCCCTGATACATTAGGTCATGCTTTGAAAGTTGGACTTGCTCCTCACGAATTTCTAACGTGTCGTAAATCGCCTTCAACAAATCTCCCACATCATCCAGGGATAGTTTGTATCTGGCCCCCCTGGAGGAATCATCCTCCTCCTCAGAGCCGGACGCTGAATCCGCCTGAGAAGAGGCAAGCGATCTAGGTACCCTCTCCCTAACCATCACCTCCTCCTCCTGACTGGGCTCAGACAAGGAGGGTGTACTGGCTGCTCTATATAGAGAAGAAGAGGGACCCTGCACCCTATCCATCATTCCTTTAAATGATTGGAATGTGGATGCTAGCTCGTCTTTAACCGAAGCCAGGATCTTGTGACACTCTGCCACAGAATTATCCTTAACGAGACTGCTGACACAATCAGGGCATAGAGGCTTCTCCCAGTTAGAGCCTAACTTAGCCCCACAAACGGCACACTTTTTCCTAGGCGGTTGCATATGAGTCTTGTCCTGGGCTTTGACCTGAAAGTCAAACAAAAGAAAAGGACAAGAAATTTCCATCAATATGCTACCCTGACCCACACCACCACTGTGCTTGAGTCAGCCTAGGAAGTGCCCCCCCCTCACCAGAAGGTTCTCCACCCAGGGAGGGGAATATAGGGTCCAATACCCTGGCCCCCCAGTGTAAGGAATGGTCCACCCTCACCACCTTACCTGAGAGACACCGGAGCCTGATGAACCGGAGTCTACGACCTGAACAGGTGTCTCCATGGTCCCGGGTGCTTTGCGCGGCCTCGCCGAGTCTAACACCGCTCCGGTAACGCCTGGCAATCCTCCGCTGCGCCTAAGAGACTGGAACCATGTTTCCAGGCGCCCCTTGATGACGCGGTTCCGCCCGAAGTCTCGTCACTTCCGCCCGCCGGAACGCAGAAGCCCCGCCCCCCCCCGCGCGCTGTACCCGGAAGTGTCGGCCGAATCGGCGTGGCCAGCCGAGCGTCTCTCGCCCGTCCGCCAGGACACAACCTCGTTCAGGTACAGGCAGACAGGGGGACTGGGTCCAAGCCATCCAGGGTCCAGCTCTCTCCGAGCTTAATGGCAGCGGTGGAGCCGGCAACCACGCTCTTCCCCGATAGGACAGAGGGGTGCCCAGGCAGAGGAGAGTCTCTCCAGGGGCTCTTCCCAGGACAGTCCTGAGACATGGAGCTCCTTAGGTTCCTTATGCGTGCTCCTTCCCGTCCGGCAGGAAACACAATAACTGAAGAGGGAGGCCTGGAGGACCACCTTTAAAGATAATGGGTGTGTGTGTTTCCTGTCCCGGAGGGAGGAGCCCTATGTCTCAGAGGCTGTCCTGGAAGACGAAAGGAGAAAATTTTGTTTTTTTTAGTATAGCACTGTACAATATATAGAAATTGTTTATTTTACACACCTCCAGATGTGTATTTCACACTGCAAAATATTTTCTGTGGCCCTAAATGGCGTTTTTTGGAAGAGCACAACACAACCACAGTATTTAACCACTGAATCGCACAGCTATAGAAGTTTAGAGAATGCTATTCAAAAAAAATGTTGTTTTTTTTAGTATAGCACTGTACAATATATAGAAATTGTTTATTTTACACACCTCCACATGTGTATTTCACACTGCAATTTATTTTCAGTGGCCCTAAATGGCGTTTTTTGGAAGAGCACAACACAACCACAGTATTTAACCACTGAATCGCACAGCTATAGAAGTGCAGAGAATGCTATTCAAAAAAAATTTTGGTTTTTTTAGTATAGCACTGTACAATATATAGAAATTGTTTATTTTACACACCTCCACATGTGTATTTCACACTGCAATTTATTTTCAGTGGCCCTAAATGGCGTTTTTTGGAAGAGCACAACACAACCACAGTATTTAACCACTGAATCGCACAGCTATAGAAGTGCAGAGAATGCTATTCAAAAAAAATTTTGTTTTTTTTAGTATAGCACTGTACAATATATAGAAATTGTTTTTTTCACACACCTCCAGATGTGTATTTCACACTGCAAAATATTTTCTGTGGCCCTAAATGGCGTTTTTTGCAAGAGCACAACAACCAACAGTATATAACCGCTGAATCGCACAGCTGCAGAGAATGCTATTCAAAAAACATTTTTTTTTTTTTTTTTAGTATAGCATAGTACAAGAAAAATATATAGAAATTGGTTATTTCACACAACTAGAGATATACACTGCAAAATATTTTTTTTGCCCAAAAATAGGTCTTTTTTGCGCACAACAAAGTGCCTTTTTTTTTTTTTGCAACAGCACAATAAAGTGCCTTTTTTTTTTTTTTGGGGCCCAAAAATGGGTCTTTTTAGCAAAAGCACAATAAAGTGCCTTTTTTTTTTTTTTTCTGCCCGAAATGGGTCTTTTCGCAACAGCACAATACAGCCACAGTATGGAATAGGTGTATCACTCAACGTAATGCAGTGCTGGTGCACTGAGCTTGCAACACAAACAGATAAACCTATGCAGATCGCTGAGCTATTATATCTCTCAATCTGGACTCCTATCTAAATCTCTCTCCCTGAAAGCACAAACAGGATCCTGCCCCTACACTACACTACACTACACTGTTTCTCTATCTTTTCTATCAGTAGATTGCAGAATCAGGACTAACTCCTATCATATAATTCTCTCCCTCACAGCAACAGCAGCCAGGATCCTTTCCCTACACTGTCTAAAAGCAGAGTGACGATCTGTGCTGTGTGCCTCTTGCTTATATAGAAGCTGGTCACATGCTGGGTCACATGTTGCACTGACCAATCACAGCCATGCCATTAGTAGGCATGGCTATGATGGCTTCTAAGGGCACACCAGCTAATCAAATGGTGATTGGCTGGCCCCTGAAGCATTTCTAACTGCGCCATTAAATTCCCAAATCCGAACCCGAACCCGGACTTTAGCGCAAAATCCGGGTCCGGGTCCGGGGTCGGGAAAACGCCAAAATTCGGTACGGACCCGAACTTTACAGTTCGGGTCTGCTCAACACTACTGTAGAGCTTTTTTTTTTAATTTTGGGTTTCCGGCAGGTGGCGTGATTGACCATGGGACACTGTTTTATTATTATTATTTTTTTGTAAAATCTTTTTATTGAAGTTTTATAGACACACACATTTTGCCCACACATAGGCACAACATCTGTCCACGTAGTTTATTATTTTTTTTAAAAGGAATTGTCAAAAACTGTCTCTGTTTTTTAATTACTTTTTGACTCTTTTTTGGGGGAATGGGTAGGGGTACAATTTACCCTATACTCATTCACAGGGGAGGCCCCTTATTAAAGGCGGCTTCCAGATTCTGATATGCCCCCTGCCCGCAGACCCCCACAACCACAGCCCAGGGTTGTGGGAAAGAGACCCTTGTCCCTATCAACATGGGGAGAAGGTGCTTTGGTAAGGGGGAGCTCCCCCTGTCCCAAAGCACCCCCCCCCATGTTGAGGGCATGTGGCCTGGTATGGTTTAGGAGGGGGGCCTCGCTTGTCCCCACCCTTTCCTGACCTGCCAGGCTGCATGCTCGAATAAGCGTCTGGTATTGATTTTGGGGGGGACCCCACTCCATTTTATTTGTAAACATTTTTTTGCCGGCGAATGTTTTTTTTTCCTGTCAGCGGGAAAGCCCACTGACAGCCGATGGCTCTTCGGTTATTGTGGACAGCTTCTCGGCCCTGTTTCTTAACAACCAGCTTTTACTGCGCCCTGATTGGGCAAAGCTTTGCCCAATCAGGTCGCAGAATGAAATATGCAGTTTTGGTTGTTCCCCAAATGGGGCGAACAGCCAATGTTCGGCCCGAACTCATGCTCGGGCTGAACCGTTCACCCAACCTTACTAACAGTCAGCAATTTCTTAGAACCCTCAAAAATGATATGTGTTTTTTTTTTAAAGCACAGACCCTAGATAATAAATTGGTGGGTGTTGCGCAGCGGTTTTGCAAATGAAGTTTCAATTTAAGGGAAAAAATACACTTTTTTTAATTTTAATACAAAAAAACCATAATACATAACCCAATTTATTTGTTAAATATAAATATAAAAGATGATGTTATGCCAAGTAAATAGATACCAAACGCGTCACGCTTTAAAATTGCACACATTCGTGCAACGGCAACAAACGGCATCAATTTTACTATCCTTAAGGGGACGGTTTAAAAGCCATTACAGGTTACCATTTTAGATTTACAGAGGAGGTCTAGTGCTAGAACTACCGCCCACACACACACAAGATGAGGAACGTGGGTAACAGGGAATAGCAAAGATGCAAGGAAGGGTGGAATCAGGACTGGGTGCATGAACAAGGGGAGCAGATGTAATGGTGCAGGGTACCGGAGGCAAGGCTAGAGCAATATCATGATCATGATCAGGATAAATGGCACTAGCACAGCAAGCAAATCAATATACTGACACAAAGAAGGACCTATATACCCAACCAGCAGCCAGCATCAGGTGGAGACTAATTACTGGAGAATGCTAGGGGATATCTGCTTATGGACACTGGAACTGCAATCTTCCACTCTGGGAAGTACAGTGCCAATAGCAGGTGATTCAGGTCCTGACATTGTTGCTGGTTGATGGGAGTCATACGTTTATTTTAATTGCTTATTTGTCCTGACTCTCAGTCCTGTAGGTAAGGAATCTCTCCTCCAACATGAATCGGGACGTAAACGGGCAACCCCGACTTCCTCTGACGTCACATAGCTTCAGAGGAGGCGCGGGGTCACCCATTTACATCACCGGGTGGCCCCGCCCTCAGCTATATAACAGCGGTCACCGAGAAGAAGTGTTACTCGGCGGGAGCCTCCCATGGAGGTTGAGCTGTTGCAGATTTTTTTTTTCTTTTTCCGGTCCGTCGGGCGGCGTGAGATGGATCTACATCGCGGGACATTTAAAAGGACTTGTTCCAAAGTGTCTCCTGTCTTTTTTATAATTTTTGACACATTTTTTTGTGAAATGGTAGGGGTACAATGTACCATTACCAATTCACATAGGTAGGGAAGGCTGGGATCAGGGGGTCCCCTTGTTAAAGGGGGCTTCCAGATTCTGATAAGCCCCCCACCTGCAGACCCCCACATCCACCGGGCAAGAGTTGTGGGGATGAGGCCCTTGTCCCCATCAACATGGGGATAAGGTGCTTTGGGGGGCAACTCCAAAGCACCCTCCCCAGGTTGAGGGAATGTGGCCTGGGACGGTTCAGGAGGCGGGCGCTCTCTCGTCCCCCCTCTTTTACTGTGGCCTGCCAGGTTGCGTGCTCGGATAAGGGTCTGGTATAGATTTTGGGGGGACCCCTACGCCATTTCTTTTTTATTTGGCGCAGGGTTCCTACTAATATCCATACTAGACCTAAAAGGCCTGGTATGGATTTTGGGGGGACCCCCCACACAATTTTTTTAAATTTTTGGTTCGGGGTTCCCCTTAATATTTATACCAGACCCAAAGGGCCTGGTAATGGACTGGGGGGGCGGACCATGCCGTTTTTTTCAATGAGTTTTATCTACATTGACGAGACCCGACAATTCATTACAGCCGAGATCAGTCTTAAATGACTTTTTTTCCTTTAGAAATGTCATTTTGCTGCGGAACTGTTCTAAACACGGGAAAAATGCGCCACTTTACAGGCATACTATAGACACCCCCCCAGGCATGAAATTTAAAGGAATATTTCACGTTTATTGTTTCAGTTTAAGCATTATTAAAATCACTGGTCCCGAAAAAACATTTGTTTTTAAACTTTTTTTTGCATTGATACATGTCCCCTGGGGCAGGACCCAGGTCCCCAAACACTTTTTATGGCAATAACTTGAATATAAACCAAAATGAGCACTTTTAGTTTTTCATGTTGGTGTCCCATAGACTTTAACGGTGTTTGCGTGTTCGTCCGAATGTTTTGCCTGTTCGCAAGTTCTGGTGCCAACCGAACCGGGGGGTGTTCGGCTCATCCTTAGTTGCAACACTTTGAAACAATGTACATTTTCTTTCAGTGCGGAGGAAGTATAACAGTTCTGTTCATGCAGTGGGACTTTACACTCTCTGGCAACAAAGGAGCATCAAAGTCGCATCAACATAGTGCAGGAACCTTTATGTGTCAAAAGTCACATGTTAGGGTTAGAGTCAGAGATAAGGCTAGGGTTAGAGATAATTGTTAGGTTTGGAATGCTAACTCTAACAATTACTGCTAACCCTAACAATTACCGCTAACCCTAGCGATTACTACAAACCCTATCCCTAGTGTTTAACCTTGAACCCTAACCACAATTTAATTCTAACCCTAACATATAACTTTGGACATAAAGGTTCCTCCTTTACTTGATTGTGACTTTGATGCCAGAGAGTGTAAAGTCGCACCGCATGAACAGAACTGTCATACATTAACACAAAAAAAAACGCATCAAAAATGCATCAACACCACATCAAAAACGCAAAACGGCATCAACTGCAACCTGCATAGATGTGAACCTAGCCTAATGGAACAATTTATATATGGCAAGCACTTAAGCCTAGCACACACACCACTAGTTTTTATTTTCATTCAACCTCACGGATTGAACGAAAAAAACTGACAGCTTAGGTCGGAGCTGATGTACTAACAATCTGATGTTAGTACATCGATCTCCCCTGCTATGCTATTGTGTTCTGACAGGGGGACGCCACCCCGCCAGAAAACTCCCATCAGTGCTCTCATCCATTGGATAAAAGCGCTGATTGGGAACCAGTCGGCTACTAGTTTTCCAGCATGCTCGGCCGGCTTCTGTGGGACCGGCTACCATACACAGGGGCCGAATGTCGAGTGGTTTTTATTGAATAGGCTGATGTTGCCCGACATACCAGGCTTTAGTAAGAAAACGTATTTGGCTGCATAAGGCTCCATTTACACCTGGGCATTTTGGGATCATGGCAGAATCGCTGCGATTCTGCCCGCAATCTCAGAACGTACTACAATTGCAAACTGCAGGTTTAGCTTCCATTATTTTCAATAGCACCTAAAACACGGTGCAGTTGACTGGTATTGTCATGGGATTTATCGCAGGAACATCTTTTGGGGCGACAATCTTCAAGTGATGTTATTTGCCGTGTGATAAATCGTGGCTCTGCGTTTTAGGTGCTATTGAAAAAAAAAATGGCACCTCAACCTGCGTTTTTCGATTGTAGTTCATTTTGAGATTGTGGACAGAATCGCAGCAATTCTGCCACAATCCCAAAACGCCCAGGTGTGACTGGAGCCTAAAGGCTTGTTTATTTACAATTTATTAGTACAATTTTCTACACCCTCTGTAAAACAAATGTATACCTGAAAATGCATTAGGTAAGGATCGACTGTTTTTGCTAAAAAAAGATAATTGTTTTATAAAACGTACTTTCAATAAAATTCCATTTTACTAATGTTAAGTATGTTTGTTTGTTTTATTGCAGGCTTTCTACGAACAAGACAATGTATACGAATGACGATATCCAAAAAGTCTGACTTATGAATAACAACTTTAGAAAAAAAAAATCCAGATTTGACTTTGACATTTCACATATACAGGTGCATCTCCAAAAAATTTAAAAAATCATCAAAAAGTTTAAATTAAATTACTGAAATAAATAAAAAGTGAAACTCACATATTATATAGAGTCCTTACACTCAAAATTATGTATTTCAAGCATTTATTTCTTTTAATTTTGATGATTATGGCTTACAGCTAGTAAAAAAAAAACAAATTTTGTATTTTAGAAAATGTGATTATTGTGAAAAAGTTTAAAATTGTAGACTCATTATGTTACACTCTAATCAGCTAATTAACTCAAAACACCTGTAAAGGGTTTACTGAGCCCTTTAAATGGTCTCGCAGTCTAGTTCAGTAGGTTACACAATCATGGGAAAGACTGTTGACTTGACAGTTGTCAGAAGACAGTCATTGACACCCTCCACAAGGGTAAGTTACAAACGATTATTTTAAAGAAGCTTGCTGTTCACAGAGTGCTGTATCCAAGCATATTAATGGAAAGTTGAGTGAAAGGAAAAAGTGTTGTAGAAAAGGGTGCACAAGTAACAGGGATAATCGCAGCCTTGAAAGGCCATTCAAGAATCTGGGGGATATTTACAAGGAGTGGACTACGGCTGGTGCAAGTGCTTTAAGGGCCACCACACACAGACTACAACTGTCAAGCCTCATACACACGATCGGATTTCCATCGGACAAAGCCGTGGAATTTTTTCTGAAGGGCATTGGCCGTGAACTTGTTCTGCATACAGACGGCAAAACTTTGTCAACCAACAAATACGAAACTACGTTGTTTTTCAGCTTTTTAGCGCCACCCTTTGGGCAACTTCTGCTAATGTTGTGCTATGGTTAGCATTACTTCTGAGCATGCGTGCTTGTACTTTTGGATTTTTTTCCGAAGGACTTGTGTACACACGATCGGATAATCCGACGGCACACATTTGTTGTCGAAAAATTTGAAAGCATGCTATCCAGCAATTGTTGTCGGAAAATCTGACAACAATTGTCCGATAGAGCGTATAAACTGTCAGATTTTCCGACAAAACTCTGCCATCACACATTTGTTGTTGGAAAATGCGATCGTGTGTATGAAGCTTTACATTCCTTGTGTCAAGCCACTCCTGAACCAGAGACAATGTCAAAAGCGTCTTACCTGAGCTAAGGAGAAAAAGGACTGGACTGTTGTACAGTGGTCCAAATTCCTCTTTTCGGATGAAAGTAAAACTTGCATTTCATTTGGAAATCAAGGTCCCAGAGTCTGGAGGAAGAGTGGAGAGGCACAGAATCCAGGTTGCATGAGATCCAATGTGAAGTTTCCACAGTCAGTGATGATTTGGGGAGCCACGTCATCTGCTGGTGTTGGTCCACTGTGTTTTATCAAGTCCAAAGTCAGTGCAGCCCTCTTACCAGGAAATTCTAGAGCACTTCATGCTTCCCTCTGCTGACCAGCTTTATGGAGATGCTGATTTCATTTTCCAGCAGGACGTGGCACCTGCCCACAATGCCAAAAGTACCAATACCTGGTTTAATGATTATGGTATCACTGTGCTTGATTGGCCAGCAATCTTGTCTGACCTAAACCCCATAGAGAATCTGTGGGGTATTGTTTGGTGGAAGATGAGAGACACCAGACCCAACAATGCAGATGAGCTGAAGGCCGCTATCAAAGCAACCTGGGCTTCCATAACACCTCAGCAGTGCCACAGGCTGATCGCCTCCATGCCACACCGCATTGATGCAGTAATTCAGTGGTCATGAAAACCTGGCCTGTTAGTGAGCCCTGATGACCTTGGGGAGATGCAGATTAGACTACTGCAATCTCTGAGCAGCAAATGATATCACCTTTAAAGTATTTCAGTTATCTTGCAAACCTGGCCTGTTAGTGGGCCCTGAGGACAGGGTTGATGACCACTGCAGTAATTCATGCAAAAGGAGCCCCGACCCAAGTATTGAGTACATACTATACTGTACATGGACATATTTTTCAGTAAGCCAACATTTCTGTATTAAAAATCCTTTTTTTAATTGGTCTTATGTGTAGCACTGTCCCTTGGGGGTTGCTTAGAATTGCATGTTCATCTGCGCCACCTTGACTCTATGGACTTTCCAGCTGTCCTGACACTCTAGGTTCAGACATGTGTAAACCGTTAAATAACACACTGACACAATGCAGATTGATTAGCTCTCTGGATTTACTTTTTCAAGAGAAGAGTCTTGTAACAGATTATTAGTCAGCTAAATCCTGGATAAATAGCCAAGACTCAGTTGAAAAGGTCACCTAAGGCAATTAAATTACAGTTTAATTAATTTATTGTCTGTTCTGTGTTCATAGAGATTGATATACTGTATCTGTCATTTCAAAGAAAGGCTACTGGTTGCAGTCTATAAAGCACTGCTAAAGGGGAACCCCAAACCGGCCTATTATAACTTTAATCCTAATAAGAGGTGTGGTAATATAGGTATTAGTGGTGTGTCCCTAATAAGAGATGTGGTAATATAGGTATTAGTGGTGTGTCCCTTTTTAAAAAGCAATAGAATAGCAGTGTCCAGGATGCAAGGCCTTGCAATGATCTTCACCGGCAAGTTGGAGCTCAATACAATAATCCTGAATGTAGCACAGTAATAGTAGTCAAGGCAAAGCAGATGAGCCTGGCCAGCAGTAATCCTTAAAGCAATTCCAGGTGTAAGGTATCTGTAGGGTCGTGTGAAATATGATAAAGCAATTCCAAGTGCAAGGTGTCTATATACAGTGTCCTGTGAAAAATGATGGTGGCAGGGATTGAATTGGTGGGCAGATACCCTCTCACCAAACTGGAGAACAGTGTAGAAACCTCCTTAAGAGCAATCCAAGTCGATTCTTCCTTCAGCAGAATGGACAGAGATGACAGTCTTACTGCTGGGACCGTGAGTCGTCTGATCCTGCTATGTACAGCGATGCTGCGGTGGTGCCCCTCATTAAGGATGGGCTCAGGCATGTTCACAACTCCACGTGCCTGCCAGAAATGTGACACTACACAGTGCTAATCACAGGTAGTGAGACACATTTCCCGATCCGCGGCTGCACAGATCGGGAAATCTCACTGCCTGTGATTAGTGATGTGCAGTGTCAGCTTCCTGGTGGGCGTGGGCACGTGGAGTTGTGAACACACCTGAGCCCTTTCTTTACCCCTTGTGTAGTAAGCAGCGTTAGACCCGCCTGGGTCGGAGCTAAGATCGCTATGTTGCCGTGTGGTATGCCACAGTCCTCTCGCACAGCAGCGGATGGGTGTCTACTTGATGAGAATTTGGGCCTGAAACTGAGCCAAAGACACACAGGAACCTTGTGCAATCCGCTCCGTGACCGCCACAGAGCTGTGTGTACCGGTTTCATTGAGAGCAAGTCACACTCCTGTCATGCGAATTGGATGCGGAGAAATCCACATCCAATTCGCATAAGTGTGAACCCAGCTAAATTGTACCTAAACCGGTGAACAGAAATGCACCAGACTCCGGACTGCAAACAGCAGCCACATATATGTGAACCCAGCCTTAGGCTTTCCCCCTCTGTTTTTACCTGGTGACCTGGCCAATAACACACCTCTGGTATTAGAGTACCTTCATTCTGGATGAAGGGCAGCAGCATTGTCAGTCTGGGGGAGGGGAGTGTTAGATGTACTAGCAGATTTAGATACACTGACAAGCTGAAGCCAAACTCATTTTTTTGGGAGGGGGGGGATAAAGGTTTTGCATAAATAAATAAAAGCTGATCAATGTTAGCACCCCTGTCAGTGATAAATGGTTTGTCTGAACACTCTAAGGGCTCTTTCACACGGGGCGGATCTGTGCAGATCCGCCCCGTGAAGCTCCGCTTGCTCAGCGGGGATCGCTCCGTTGATCCCCGCTGAGCCGACGGATGACTGGGCGGTCCCCACACACTGTGCAGTGACCGCCCTGTCAGAGCGCCGCTCTCCCCAATGGGGAATCGGATGATGACGGACCGTAGAGTCCGTTGTCATCCGATCCGCTCCGCCGACGGAAGGAAAAATAGGGTTTTCCTCCGTCACACTTTGGCGGAGCGGATGTCAGCGGACATGTCTCCGCTGACATCCGTGCCTCCATAGGAGTACATGGAGGATCCGTTTCAGGTCCGCCTAAAAAACTGACAGGCGGACCTGAACGGACCTCCGTGTGAAAGGGGCCTAAATGTTATATCTGCACTGCATGACTGTTCTGTTGAAAAACAAGGAAAGGAAAAGGAACTACCGTATATACCCGAGTATAAGCCGAGTTTTTCAGCATATTTTTTTTGTGCTGAAAATGCCCCCCTCGGCTTATACTCGAGTCACCTTTTTGCGCCTGATCTCCCGGAATTTGGGGACCCGGTACCGGTCTAAACTTGGCACACATGTAGCCCAACTCTTCCTCTATAAGTGTGCAAAGTTTGTTGTCCGGGAGACCTACGGCCGGGGAGCACCGATTTTTCAAAGCCGGCCACCCTTTCCATAGACTCCCATGTTAAACGGTAATTTCTCCGGTGATTTGGGGACCCAGTACCGGCCGGTCGTAGGTTCCCTGGACCCGAAACTTGGCACACATGTAGCCCCATTTCTCCTCTACAAGTGTGAAAAATTTGTTGTCTATGGGAACCTACGGCCGGGGAGCACCGATTTTTCAAAGCCGGGCACCCCTTCCATAGACTCCCATATTAAACGTCAGTCTAGTCATAGACACAGTGAGGCATGGACACAGTGAGACATGCACATGGACACAGTGAGGCACAGTGAGGCATGTAGATGGACACCCTAGGCTTATACTCGAGTCAATACATTTTCCCATTTTTTGTGGTAAAATTAGGTGCCTCGGCTTATATTCGGGTCGGCTTATACTCGAGTATATACGGTATCTAAAAGCTGTTTTTTGTCGTTGTTGTTTGGGATATGTTTTATGCATCTTTGTATAAGGAATACATTTTCAATAATAAAAAAAGCTGCAATATAATAAATGTTTACTTTTGGGTTTATTACCAATGTAAGTATTCTACTACTTTTCTTTCTGAAATCTTGAATGTTTTATCGTGTGCAGCCAAATAGTCCCATACTTACTAGATGTAGTTGCATTACTGTGTACTATTTTCCAACAAGCTACACAAGTGATTGATATAGATATACATCAGATACAGTAAGTGCTCACAAACAATGAATGTACTGTACAGAGTTGCTTTTTCTTATATTTTTTTCTGTTTATTGTTAAAAAATTAATAAAATCTGTATCCTGTATTGCACTGTGGTGTGAGGTACCCCTGAATTTTAACCTTTGTCTTCGATCTATAGGGAGGCTCCATATCCTGTTCTTCCCATTATGTGAGCATCAACTGTACTTTCCACGGGCAATATTGTATTGAACTGTTTAGTATTTGTTTCCCCCCCCCCCCTTTTTTTTTGACTGCATGTTTTTGTTCTATTAAATGTATGGAGTCATTGTTTTGTATTTTCTAGCAAAATAAATAAAACATTTATAAAATCAGATTACGAAGAAAAAAAAATAGAAGTAGTTATCGAATTTCTAAATTTGAAGGCAGCACAAAACCAAAATACACCACTGGCTGACAGCCTGTCAAATCCTAAGGCTGGGTTCACACTAGTATGACACGACAGTCGTGCGCCTGTGGATTCGACTTTGCCCTGCGACTTAAAGTCCGACATCCATCCGACTTCAATGAACGGGGATCCGACAATGCAGGCACTTTGTGTCTGGTAGGGTGCCCCCCAAAATCCATACCAGACGAAAGGGCCTGGTATGGTCTTGGAGGGGGAACCCGTGCCATTTTTTTTAATTTGGCGTGGAGTTCCCCTTTAAGATCATCAGAGCACAAGTCGCATACCAAAGTCGGATCAGTTAAGACCGCAATTCGACTTTGATCCTACTTCAGCCTATTGAATATGACTGAAGTCGGATCAAAGTCAGACCAATTAGTGCAGGAACCTTTTTCAGTCGGACCAACTTGTGTCGGACCAGTTAAGACGGCTCTCGTAGGGAAACATTGATTTTCACACGTCATGTGACATGTTCGACAAACACTCCGACATTGGGAGCTCAAGTGTGAACCCAGCCTGAAAGCTGCTGCAGCTGGACGGTGCACCTAGAGTCACTTCCGTTTACAGCAGTGTGTGCCCAAAGACCAATGTTCGAAATGCAGACTGCTTCATTTTTCAAATACCTGTATAAAATAACCAGGTATGAATATTTTATACATAGTTACCCTGGTCCAGCTTGGACCAATGTGATGTCACCATCCTGCCTCAACTCATCAGAGAACACTTTGCATTCATTCAGAAAATGCAAAGCATTCTTAATGGCTCCCGTGCAAAGAGGCTGATCTTCTGTGTTCACAATGTAAAACTTCTCACTCCCCATTTTTGTGACAGGGGTCACTGTGACAAGAAGTAAGGGGAAAACTTTGGGGACACAGAAAACAATAAAATTCTAAGCTGGCCATACGATGGTAAATTTTAGAAAAAGCGTCTGCATAGACAGTCTTACCAAAATGTTTGATAAATGTTGTTTGAAAGTAGTTCCAAATTGTGCTTGATTTTAACATTTTCATTTTAGAATGATTGGACTTTCCCAAATGAAATCCACATTCACTCTTCGAAAATTGTTTTAGAAAAAATTTCCACAAATTTTCTCATCACTGCACTCAAAATGAATTTGACCCAACTAACCACCACCAAAGACTTTTCTAAAATGGATGTAGCACCCTGGAGTTTAGGCAGGGATGCTCCTCCCAAATTTACTTGCCAGGAGTAGTTATCCTGGTTGATTGTTAGGGAGACATCAATAGATCTCGAAGTTTGGCCTTGTTGCACTTTTCTCTTCTACCACTAGGTGGCTGGGGTACTTGGTGGTACTAGATATGAGAAGGGCAACTCAAGGTCAGGTTATGGGTATGTGGGGTGTCTCAGCCAATGGGCAGGGGTTTTCTCTGATCCCTTGGCCTGCTGGGAGAGCCTATATATTCAGGTGGAGTTAGGTGATCTGCGTTCTGTGCCACCTGGACGGCTGTACGGGTGGACGTGTGTTTGTGTGCCCCAGGCTGCTAGGCTGGAGAATGGGCCTATCCCGGGGACGTCTGGCTGCTAACCTGTGTGAGGGCCTATCCAGAAGTAAGAGAGCAGTGCAGGGTTGGAATTGCGGCTTGCAGTCCAACCAGAAGGGTTCTGCTGGCCAGAGAACCTGTCAGTGGCCACTGGCCAGAGGTAGAAGGGAAGCTGTCGCCACAAAGGGACCAAACACCTTATTACCAGGGACCACAGTGAGTAACTGAAGCAAGTACCAGAGCAACATTCTCACCGAACGGGCACAGTGGAGAATCGGGAAACTTCAGGTGGTGATCAAATCAGGGGCCCAACGAGCGGAGGTGACGCTTGCAGAGCAGCCTTGTGAGTCAAGTAAGAGACCGAGCCGGTCAGCAGACCAGGGGTAAAGCTTGAGAAGTATCTGGAGTGCCAAGCTAGGGACCCAGCAGGAAATACCACCAAAGATTGGAGGAGCTCAAGGGATTCAGAGTCAGTGAATTAGAGGGTCTAGTGAGAGACTGGGAACTCAGTTTTGAAGAACTACAAGAGACAGTAGTGAAGCTGAAGGAACAGTTATGTTTGAGTTAGGAAAAGTTAAAGACTGTTGCCATAGGAGACAGCATTCCTGCATGTGCAGATGTTGCGCCTTGCTGGGGCCTTTCCCTGCAGGTCTGTCCTCCTTTTGAAGTCTCTGAGTCTGCAAATTGAATCTACAGCTACTTAAGTATGTCCTGGCCCTAACCCTCTTTCCCCAAAAATACAAAAAGGACTGTTAAGAGAAATAAAACCTCTTTTACATTCAAGAAGTGTCTGGTACCCAATAACTTTGTGGTGGGTTGTGAGGCATAGTGGGTGCAAGGTGGACTATACAGAAGGATGTCAGCTATCTTTGACATTTTTCATGTAGCAAGCTCTCTGGCCTTGTCCAGTCTAATGAGAACTTTCCAGGTCAAACTAAATTTGACATGTGTAAGGCCAGCTTAAAGCGGAGGTCCCACAAAAAAAATAAAAAAAAAATATTAAAAGCCAGCAGCTACAAATACAGCAGCTGCTGACTTTTAATATATGGACACTTACCTGTCCAGGGCGCCCACGATGTTGGCAGCCAAAGCCGATATGTCGCTCGAGGATCGGCAGCTGCCGCCGCCATACTCGGTAAGGGAATCAGGAAGTGAAGCATTGCGGCTTCACTTCCCGGTTCCCTACTGCGCATGCGCGAGTCGCGCTGCGCGTGTTCACTGGTCCCCGATGTATTCTGGGACCCGTGTGTCTCCCAAAAGACAGTGGGGGGAGGGGGACAAAATAGGCACCGGAAGATCACTGAGGTGATCTATGCCTCCCCCCTGAAAGGTGCCAAATTTGACACCGGAGGGGGGGGGGATTCCAAAAAGTGGAAGTTCCATTTTTGGGTGGAACTCAACTTTAAGCCTCTCTCTTTCTAATGCTAAAAGTAAAAAAAAGAAAAAAAAATTACCTAAAGCTTTGTTTTCTTTGCAAACTTTGATCCAGTAGATGAAATGGGCTTGAAATATTTTTCCTTTCAGTCCACAGCCGCCTTGAGTACAACCACTTGTAAGTCATTTCCTAGTTAATGGGAAAAATGCTGAATGTAACAAGTCAGCCAGTAAGATTTCCTTTCCAGAAATAGGAGTCAGTGGCTCTGGGATCCTGTCCGTCATCAGGAAGTTTTGGCTGTTATCAACACAGGGCAGTGTATCCTGCGAAGGAAGGCCAACTACAGATGTCATACAGAAGGAAGACAACAGCAGCAGAAGACAAAGCCATGAGCGGGTCCACAATAACAGGTAATATCCAAGATATTTTATACTCTTCACAGTGTATATTCTTATGTATAACGAGCACTGGACTTTCTGAAAGTGTCTGAACAGTTCTTGTTCTGTTCCGCAGCCAATGAGAATTCACCTACCATTCTACAGAACAATGCCCAACTTTCTGTTTATTAGCGGTCAGATACTTTGTTGAAAGCTAATCAGTGTAATTACGATTTTGCTTATTATTAGTAGTAATTGTTATTCTTCAGCAAATGGCAGAATGTAGATTTGCAAAATGGCAACTAATGTCAGAATATAGTAGCACAGCTCTGTTGCCAAATCTACTTGATCAACCGTCAAACAGCAGCAGTCACAGAAGACATGCACAAACCATCCAGCCTATGAAATGGTTTAAATCACAAGTGTCAAACACGTGGCCCTCCAGGCCATTTCATGTGGCCCTCGCACCTCTCCTGCAGCTGCGGCAACCCCCCTCATCTCTGTCCCCACCTTGTCCAGCATTTGGCAGCAAAGAGGACAGAACTCCTCATACAGATTCTGTGCAGCTGCAGCACCCCCTCGTCTCTGCCTCCCCTGGTCTCAGCAATGCTTTGACACTTCAACCAGATTTCAGCATTTTCAAAAATAACAAAAGAAAAAAATCTAGTAGGTTTAGCTTGGCTTTAATATCTACAGCTTCCTGCTGGCTTGGTCAAAATTTCAGCAGTGTATGGCCCTGCCGGAATTACTCCGTCCAACAAAAGTCAATTGTTTGGCCGAACAGTGACTGCAGCCAATCAGATGCAGGCACTGTTTGGAAATTGTGACCGCTGCTGGAGCCGGCAGATGGGATTGGTCTATCCGTATAGTCATACCTCCCAACTTTCTGAAATGGGAATGAGGGACACCTATAAGCAAAAGTATGCGGGCATAGGACACACCCCCTGCCATGCCCCTTAAAGGAGAACTGTACAAAAAAATGATTGGTTAAACCCACAAGTGCTTTTTTACCGCTACTATTCTGTTATATTTGCTTTTGGAATTTACAAATGTAGCAATTTAGAAATTGGATAAAAGGTTTAGCACTGGAAAGCTATTTTTGATAGATAAGTAATGCATTTTATATACAGCTATATAGATCACACCAAAATGAGGGACAAATGAGGAGGAAAGAGGGACTTTGATCCAAATGAGGGACAGTCCCTGGAAATCAGGGACGGTTGGGAGGTATAGTTAGTGTCCGAGTCTTGTGGATAGCCAGCAGAGTGTGTGCCCAGTAGACACGTGCATTCGTTTTCGTCCGAATTTTGGGTACTTTCCAAGTGCAGAATCCGAAATCTGAAAGATCCGACATAAACAAATGCTTTATTTTTGTTTTCAGTTCGATATAGATAGGAGATTCGACGTGACGCTGACAAAAGCGATCTGTGTCTATTGAACCTGCGGTTGAATGTGCCTAACCTTAACTCGATTATTCTACATAGAGAGGAAAGATTCGACATTATAGAGACATGAAGATTCGACGAAGCAGCTAAAAACATACGATCGCAGCGAGCGGACATTTATGGTGAAATGCTCCGCCCATAGGCTATAGAAGAATTCTAATGTTGTTGTATGACTAGTAATAATTATATTTATAAATTATTATTACTAGTCAACCATTAGAATTCTACTATAGCTTGTAGGCGGAACATTCGACCGGAAATGTACGGTTGCGGCGTCGTACAGTTTAGCTGCTCCAAGGAATCTTCTTAGAACTTTCGACAGACACCATGAGCCTTCAATGACCGATTCTACCTTAATTAATTCGGATTTTCGGACAAATGCATTTTTTAACGAAAAACAAAATAAATAAAAACGAATTTCAGGAGTAACTAAATAAATGTATTTTTCGAACGAAATTCCGAAAACAAAATATTTCAGTGTGCACATGTCTAGTGCCCAGGTGCACACAACCCATATAACAATGGGCTGGTGAGAGCAGAAGGTGGAGTTGGAGCAGTGGCTGCTATTGAGAGAATCTCTATTTGAGGATTAGTGATAAGCAGAACGGTTCTGCACCAGGGGACATGTATCAATGCAAAAAGAAGTTTTAAAAACTGCCGTTTTTCGGGAGCAGTCATTTTAATGATGCATAAAGTGAAAAAAAAAAGTCAAATATTCCTTTAAATATTGTACCTGGGGGGGTGTCTAAAGTATTCCTGTGAAGTGCCACGTGTTTCCCGTGTTTAGAACTGTCCCTGCACAAAATTACATTCCTAAAGGAAAAAAAGCCATTTAAAACTGCTTGCGGCTTTAATGTAATGTCTGGTCCCGGTAATATGGATGAAAATCTTTGAGAAAAATGGCATAGCTACCCCATCACCCCCCCCCCCCCAGCCCATTACCAGCCCCTTTGGGTCTTGTATGGATATTAAGGGGAACCCCGCACACAAAATAAAAAAGGCCCTATATACTCTGAACAGCCGTATACAGGCGGTGCATACAAGACAGGGACTGTAGGTTTGTTCTTATGTAGAATCTGTTTGTAATTTTGAACAGGTACATTGTTTAAGTGTAGCTCCAGCCAAAAAATCTATTTTTAAGCTTTTTGGAAAACATAGGTAAGGGTTATCACCCCTGTAACATTTGTTTTGCTGTCTGTGCAGTGTGCACCTGTTCAGAACAGTTCACCTCACTTTCCGTCCTAATGACAAATGTTTTTTGAAAATTTGGTTTTTTTATTGAAACAAGAATTGGTGATAAAGCATCAGTGGAGAGGAGACACTTTTTTTCCCATATTAACTCTTACAGGAGAGAATTTGCCTTCCTAGGGGTAGATTTCCTCTCACTTCCTGTTGTATCCTTCCGTTTGCAAGGAGGAGTCGTTTGTAAGTTGGATGTTTGAAAGTAGGGGCCTGCCGTATATACTCTGCTGAAATTTGCCCCTTACATGTTGGTGTTGCCACAACACTGTGAGCCCTCACAGTTACCCTTGGTGGGCGCATGAATGGGCCCTGCTGTGAATTATTAGATCAAGAATTGTAATTGCAAGCCCCTGTTGACCAGGGGCTGAAAAATTGGGCCTTTGGTGGTGGTGGTGGTGGTGGTGGTGTTGACACAACACTGTAAGCCCTCAGTTACTCTTGGTGGGCGCATGAATGGGCCCTGCTGTGAATTATTAGATCAAGAATTGTAATTGCATGCCCCTGTTGAACAGGGGCTGAAAAATTGGGCCTTTGGTGGTGGTGTTGACACAACACTGTAAGGCCTCACAGTTACTCTTGGTGGGCGCAGGAATGGGCCCTGCTGTGAATTATTAGATCAAGAATTGTAATTACATGCCCCTGTTAAACAGGGGCAGAAAAATTGGGCCTTAGGCACTGGTGCCACAACACTGCAACCCCTCACAGATACTGTACTTGGAGCACAGCAATGAGCCCTGTTGCAAAGTATTGCATCAAAAATTGTAATTACACGCCCCTGTTAAACAGGGCCTGAAAAATTGGGCCTTAGCCACTGGTGCTGGTGCCACGACACTGCAACCTCTCCCAGATACTCTAGTTGGAGTACAGGAATGAGCCCTGCTGCAAAGCATTGCATAACAAATTGTAATTACATGCCCCTGTTAAACAGGGGCTGAAAAATTGAGCCTTAGCCACTGGTGGCGGCACCCAGAAACAAAAATGTTCTTCCAAGCTATCATCATCAATCGGATCATTGAGGAGGAGGAGGATAGTCAGTCAACATAAAAGGACAGTCACTCAGCATCAGCATCAGTCTTGAAGGGATGTGACATTTGAAAATAAATGAGTCTGTTATATCAGCTTCAGGTGTTTGGTAGTTGGTGGTGATCCAAGACTGGTTCATCTTTATGAAGGTTAGTCGATCAACCGAGTCGGTGGACAGGCGCACCCTGTGATCCGTGACAAATCCTCCAGCAGCACTGAATGTGCGTTCTGAAAGAACGCTGGATGCAGGACAGGCCAGTAGCTCAATTGCATACTGTGAAAGCTCTGGCCAGTGATCCATCCTCAAGACCCAGTAAGCCAGAGGATTTTCGGTGGGGAAGGTGTCCAAGTCTGACCTTGCCCCTAGGTATTCCTGCACCATGTATATCAGACGCTGGCGATGGTTGCTGGAACCGATCATACCTTGGGGCTGCGGACTAAAGAATTGTCTAAACGCATCGGTCAGACGGCCACCTTCCCCACCGCTCCTTCTTTGACTGACCGAAGCCTCAGCAACTTGTTGTCCAGGACCAGGAGTTTGTAACCTCCCAATCTCTGGGAACGCGTTGCACAGACCTTTCTGCAAGGCCTCCAGGAGTTGTCTCATCCTCTGCTCCCTCTGCGACGGTAAGATAAGGTCCGCAACCTTACCCTTGTACCGCGGATCAAGGAGAGTGGCCAGCCAGTAATGGTCCCTCTCCTTGATCCGAAAAATACGAGGATCCTTCCACAGACTTTGCAGGATCAGGGAGGCCATGCAGCGTAGGTTAGCTGAGGCATTCGGTCCGGAGTCCTCTGGGTCACTAAGGACGACATGATCCGCAGCCACCTCCTCCCAGCCACGTACAAGTCCACTGGTTTCTTGGGACTGTAAATCATCCCAAAAAGACTGCTGCTGATGATGCTGAGTGCCAGGCTCCACCTCCATGCTGACACAATCCTCCTCCTCCTCCTCCTCCTCCTGTGCGATGGGTGGGACAGAAGGAACACTGTCTGGGTAAAGGGGGCCTTGAGAGGCAAGGAAGTCCTCCTCTTCCTGCCTCTGTTCTGCCTCAAGTGCCCTGTCCATTATTCCATGCAGCGTATGTTCCAACAGGTGGACAAGAGGTACAGTGTCACTGATGCATGCACTGTCACTGCTCACCATCCTCGTGGCCTCCTCAAATGGTGCCAGGACAGTGCATGCATCCCTGATCATGCCCCACTGGCGTGGTGAAAAAAACCCGAGCTCCCCTGACCCTGTCCTGGTGCCGTAGTCGCACAGGTACTCATGGATGGCCCTCTGCTGCGTGTGCAGCCGCTGCAGCATGGCCAACGTTGAGTTCCACCTGGTGGGCATGTCACATATAAGGCGGTTCTTGGGCAGGTTCAACTCCTTTTGCAGCTCAGCCAGACGAGCACTGGCAATATAAGATCTGCGGAAATGCACGCAGACTTTCCTGGCCTGCCTCAGGACATCCTGTAAGCCCGGTGTAGCAAAATGCTGAAACTGAGAATATGGTTTGGATCACTTCAGAGGTGACAGCAAAGATTCATTCCAGGAAATGTAGAGACAGAATGTCTACTGATGTCTGAATAAGTAAATTGGGTTGATTGGGGGTCTGAGGTAGCGTTCCATTCATCTATTGTCAGTATGTTAATGACCATCTATTATCTGCTACGGGATGTAATTACACTCCTAGTAATGTGTCTGGCACGGTTTCATTGTTATGGGTAAATATGCAGAGACCAACGTCTCACACATCCCAGGTAATTAAATCGCTGTCATCTGTTAATTGTTGAAGGGAATGCCCCTGTAAAATGAGTTAAGAAAACCCTTGCATGGGAAATGATATAAAAAGCCAGCCTGGGCAAAATAAAGCGTTGATTTACTCCCAGAACTGTGTGTCGTCCAGTTACTGGGGGGGTAACAGGGTGCCTTGGATAAGTCAGTACTTCCTCAGCTTCAAGGATTTCCCAGCGGACGTTGGAGCTCCGCAACACCCGGGTACCTGCCCAAGAACCGCTGCACCACCAGGTTAAGGACGTGAGCCACACATGGCACATGGGTCAGTTGTCCCTGTCGGAGGGCGGAGAGGAGGTTGGTGCCATTGTCGCAAACCACCATTCCTGGCTTAAGCTGGCGTGGCGTCAACCACCTCTCGGCCTGCCCCTGCAGAGCAGACAGAACCTCTGCCCCAGTGTGGCTCCTGTCCCCCAAACACACAAGCAAGCAAGCACGGCATGGCATATTTTTGCCTGCGTACTTGCGTAGCCCCTTGAACGCCTACGGAGCACCGCTGGTTCCGAGGACAAAGCACAGGAATAGGCCATGGAGGAAGAAGAAGAGGAGGGGGTGGAGGAGAGAGGTGTGTCACAACCAGTAGTAGCATTTTGGAGGCGTGGCAGCGGAACAACCTCCAACACTACTGCACCTTGTCCTGCATCCTTCCCAGCTGCCAAAAGAGTGACCCAATGGGCCGTGAAAGAAAGGTAACGTCCCTGTCCATGCCTGCTGGACCATGAGTCAGCGGTAATATGCACCTTGCCGCTGACCGCCCTGTCCAGCGAGGCCAAGACATTGCCTTCCACATGCCGGTAGAGAGCCGGAATTGCCTTCCGTGAGAAAAAGTGGCGTTTGGGAACCTGCCACTGAGGAACCGCACATTGCACAAACTCACGGAAGGGGGCCGAGTCTACCAACTGAAAAGGCAGCAGTTGAAGCGCTAGCAATTTAGCCAAGCTAGCATTCAACCGCTGGGCATGTGGATGGCTGGGAGTGAACTTCTTTCGACGGTCCAGCAGCTGGGGCAGGGAAATTTGCCTGATAGAATTGGACGTCGGTGTACTGCTAGCAGAGTGCCCGCAAGTACTTGGCTGTGACACACCTAATTCTACACCTTCATTCCTCTCAGTGCAGGTTTCAGAGAGGACTGAAGGTATAGTGGGGTTGGAGATCCCAGCTGATGCGGTGCAAGGAGAGGTCCGCTTTGTTCTTTGGTGTGGGTCTTTAAGGTAGGCTTGCCAACAAGCTGCATGGCAGGTCAAGATATGTCTGGTCAAGCATGTGGTGCCCAAGCGGCTGATGTTTTGGCCACGCGATATACGCTTGAGACATATGTTGCAAACAGCAGCTGTGCGATCTGATGCACTCGACTCAAAAAAGGCCCACACCAAAGAACTTTTTGAATAACAGGCAGAGGCAGCGCCCTGCACAGGTGGAGCTCTGCGGTGTGATTCCGTCGGTGTGCTGCCCTTACGCTGGCCCCCCGAGGGCATCCTGCCTCGTTGGAGATGTGCCTCCTCCTCATCCTTCTCCTCCTCCTCCTCCTCTCTCCTATTAGGCACCCACGTGGAGTCAGTGACCTCATCATCCCCTCCCTCCTCATCACTGGAGCCAATCTGGCAGTATGCTGCAGCTGCTGGAACATGACTGCCAGATTGGTGTCCTTCTTGAGCATTCCCTCTCTCTGCTCTCACGCTACTGCCTTCCTCTAGCTGGGTATCATCATCAGACCCTTCGAAACGCTGGGCATCCTCCTGGAGCATGTACCCAACACTGTGCTCAAACAGTTCGGGGGACTCCTCAGGAGGACATGGTGGGTCTAGGGAAGGAGTGACTGATGATGACATTGATACCAGGGAAGAGGACGCTTTGGCAGCTGCTTTGCCAGTACCCTGAGCCTGGGTGAGAGAGGATGAGGAGGATGAGGAGGGCTTGGTCATCCATTTTACCAAGTCTTCGGCATGATGCGGCTCAACACGTCCAGCTGCCGAAAAGAAGGACAAGCGTGTCCCATGGCCACGTGCTGATGGCGATGCACCGCGTCCACGACCAGCACTGTTGTCTCTAGACACAGAGCCTGCTTGCCCTCTTTTATTGGCTCCTGACTGTCTGCCTCTCCTTGTTTGCCTTCCAGACATTCTAATGGCCTGCAGGGAGATGGGAAAACCAGGAATAAGGTCTAGCTTCAGGAGTATATTTTGCAGGAAGCACACTACGCCCGCTGTAAGTGCTGCAAATGCCTGTTGGTGTAACACACCAGGAAAACACAGCAATACGGGCTAGCTTCAGAAGTATATTTTGCAGGAATCACACTACGCCTGCTGTAAGTGCTGCAAATGCCTGTTGGTGTAACACACTAGGAAAACACAGCAATAAGGCCTAGCTTCAGGAGTATATTTTGCAGGAATCACACTACGCCTGCTGTAAGTGCTGCAAATGCCTGTTGGTGTAACACACCAGGAAAACACCGCAATAAGGGCTAGCTTCAGGTGTATACTGTGCAGGAGGCTTAGCAACAATGACACTGACACTGTCCCCTGCCTATCCTTCTCTCTCCCTGCACACAAGGTTTATCAAAGAATATGACACTGACACTCTCCCTGCCTATCCTTCTCTCTCCCTGCACACAAGAATAGCACAAAGAATATCAACACTGTCCCTGCCTATCCTTCTCTTTCCCTGCGCCAGAACACACTACACAAGGCCGCCGCGCTGGCGGCCTTTTATAGTGTGGGGCGTGTGCTAAACCCCCTGAGCTATAATTGGCCACAGTCAACCTGCCTGTGGCCAATTATGGCTCTCCTAGCTGCCGGCGCTGTGATTGGCCAAGCATGTGGGGTCACAGTGCATGCTTGGCCAATCACAGCGCCGGGATTGCACTGCGATGGCGCAGTGTATTGTGGGCCGTTCGCGTCACTCGAATTAGGCGCGAACGGCCCAAATCGTTCGATGTTCGCCGAACGATCGAACACTGAGCTCATCCCTATTGAGGATAGACGCTGTGTGTGTCCCAGGAGCCAGAAGCTTTGTGCATTGAAGGGCTTAAAGCTGTGTGCGTGTATGGAGCCAGAAGCTGTGCGCTTCCAAGACTGTGGGCCTGGAAGAGCTGGTGGTTTGAGGGACCAGGTAGGCTAGCATTTTGACGTTTAAACCCCTGCGTGGGATTTCTGAGTGGACTTTTGTTCTGTTTTTTATGTTTAATAAATGTGAGCTACCAGGCCTTTAACTATAAATGCCTGCCTGATGTCGACTGACTGCACAAAAAATGCATCTATCACTGAGCTAAAGGATCCCCCATGTCACAATGTACAGCGGTAAGAATCTCCTGGGCAGGATCACATACCTAGTACTTAATCCTGCACTTCCAGGTCTGGGACGCGCACACTTGCTGTCGGTGACCCACTCCTGCTGTGATTGGACACAGTGGGAGCCAATCAGCGGGTCTGGCGGACTCGCCGATCGTTCGGGACACAAGCAAAACGGTGGTCTGCCTATGTAAACAAGGCAGACTGCCGTTGTCTGTAGGGAAGGTATTGATCCTGTGTCTCTGCAAAGCAGGAACACGGATCTCTGCCTTCCCATAGTACAAGCACCTCCCACACAGTAACCAAGCACAGGTTAGGGACACAATTAACCCTTTGATCGCCCCCGATGTTAACCCCTTGCCAGCCATAGTACAGTGACAGTGCATCTTTTTAGTACTGATCACTATAGAAGTGTCACTGGTCCCCAAAAAAAAAATCACTTAGTGTCCGATTTGTCCGCCGCAATGTCACAGTCCCGCTATAAGTCACTGATCACGGCCATTACTAGTAAAAAATTATTAAATAAATAAATAAAAATTCCATAGTTTGTAGACGCTAAAACTTTTGTGCAAACCAATCAATATACGCTTATTGGGATTTTTTTTTTACCAGAAATATGTAGCAGAATACATATTGGCCTAAACTGATGAAGAAATTTTATTTAATTTTTTTTTTTTTATTGGGTGTGGTTCATAGCAGAAAGTAAAGTGTTTGCCTTGTTTTGTTTATAGTGCAAAAAATAAAAACCGCAGAGGTGATAAAATACCACCCAAAGAAAGCTCTATTTGAATGGGGAAAAAAGGACCTCAATTTTATTTGAGTACAGTGTTGCATGACCGTGCAATTGTCAGTTTCGTATTGCAAAAAATGGCCTAGTCATTGAGGGGGGGGGGGGTAAACCTTCCGGAGCTCAAGTGGTTAAAGGAGAACTAGATCCAATAACAAAAATGTCATATATTTCAGCTCGCAATCCTTATGCCCTGTACACACAATCGGTTTTACAGTCCAATGGACTTTTTTCATCGGACAAACCGATCGTTTATGGACCCCATCGGTCTTTTTTCCATCGGTGAGAAAAAATAAACCATGTTTTAAATCCGATGGGAAAAAAAAAAACGATAGTGTAGCGACCTCACCCCTCTCATTACACAAGTAAAAAATGCGCATGAGTCCAAATCACTGATATCCCATAAGTATAGGATCAGATGATGTATGTACAATGGAGTACAGTTAGTGAGCATAGAGTCCAGGCTCTGGGGGTACGTAAGAGAAGGAGAGGGGGGGCCGGACGGGGAATATGTAGAAAAAAGTCACATGCACAATCTCAGGGCTGCCATTCAAGAAGAAACTGAAACCATGTTCCAAAAATACTGTGAAGAAAAGCAAGGGGAGAGGCACCTCTGAGTGCAGATGTTTTTAAAACAATTTAATAAAAGGTAGTGGTACAAGCAACTCACATTTACAGGGTAAAAACAGGCATTGTACGAATTCCATTAGGGGAGGAGGATGTCATCAGGTCAGTCATGGAATGCCTTCTCCTGCTGGGGCGCTGTGCTGCTGGTTTCCTTCATACACTGCTGTAGATGGGTAAAACGGCCGGCGGCGGTGGAGAGACTGCAGAGCAAGGCCTAGACGATAGTTTTTTTTCTGGCAGGCGAGGTCCGATGACGTCACTGGCATGCGAAGCGTTTCTTGAGCCGGCGTGCAGCGTATGGTGTGCTCTCACCCCTTCTCATTCTCGGCTTGTCTTTTCTCTGTCTAGGGGTGTTAGTACTGGGGGGGGGGGGGGGATAAGATACACCACGGCCCATGTCCTCCATAGTGACGAGGTGAAGGCCAGAAAGATCGAGCTTTGTGTAGGTGTCCTAGAGTCAAGTCCTGTACTTCGTCCCTGACTCTATTGCTCCTAGTAACCAGAATTCCACACACTGAATGGGTCCAACACAGTTTTATTCTTTCAGCGAATAAACATACAGCACAGTCAAGTTGGGACCTTTGCAACAGTTCAGTGGGAGTAGGTCGAGGCACAATCCTTCCAGATAAAGCTAACCACTGTGGTATCACCAATGGCGAATAGTCACTGCCACTGACTATGTGAAATAGAACATGAATTACCTTCGCTAGCACGGCCCCTGTCAGGGGAAGGATATCCGTCCAAGGGAGATACCGGAGGCCTCTCTGTCACCAGCGATGCTGCGCCGGACTCTCCAGAGAAGTTCTGCTCACCAGACCTCATGACCTCAGACACGGGCACCCAAGGAGTTAGGGCACCCAAGGAGTTAGGGCCCCCTCGGATTCCTCCACCCTCGCGGAACTCAGTCGAAGGTACTGAGCCCCAGGCATCCGCCATAGTACCTCACCCCAGGCTAAAGGTGCCTGAGATGGACTCCATCTCTCGCTCTGGCCAGGTCAAGGGCACCTGGGCCCGGAACTCCGGAACACCAGCACCCAGGCGGAAGGTGCCTGGGTGCGGCCGCGTCCTCTGACTCTGCACTCTGAACCCCGTGGTAAGGGCATTCACCCCTTTTATCTCCTCTCCCTTTGCGTCACAGCGGGTTCCCCACCCCGCTGTACCAGCACCAGGGGAGGACAAAAAGGCACAGTCTCACGGTGTGAGTTCAACCCCGGCCTCTGGCAACAATGCCACCTATAGGCCGCAGGGAACCTCACACCACCAGAGTCCTCCAAGAACCATAAAAGGGTCTCAGATTCCCTAGCAATCAGTGCATCTGGGTTACACTACCACCCAGATGCTTCCTCTAAATTCAAATACCCGCTACAATAGCAAATTCCGATCGTCTGTGTGGAACTCCATCGGAGAAAAAACCCACGCATGCTCAGAATCAAGTCGACACATGCTCAGAAGCATTGAACTTAATTTTTCTCGGCTCGTCAGAGTGTTTTACGCCACGGCGTTTGGGACGGTCGGATTTTTGACTGATGGTGTGTAGGCAAGACTGATGGAAGTCAGCTTCATTGGAATTCCGATGGAAAAATCCATTGGATTTGAATCCATAGGAAATCCGATCGTGTGTACAGGGCTTTAGAGATGGTGGCTACATTTATTTTTTGAATGTGTTTGGCTGCTTAAATGGCCATGATGATTTCACCCACAAACAGAAACGGAAGGAAAAATGGGTAAAGATAAAAGTGCCTGGGACCAGAGGGAATTACTGAAAGGGTAGTTGATGTTTGGAATTAGTTACCATTAGAGGCAGTGAGACAGTCAACAGTAAATGGGGATAAACCTAGATCTATAGTCAAACAAAACAAAGCAATAAAAAAAAAAAAAAAAATTGTCAGGCTCAATGAACTACTCTGTCTTTTTCTGCCATCACTCTTCTATGTTTCTATGGAATGGTGACAGCTCAGCGTTGTAGGGATTCCTTTGACAGGTACGTCTGTCATAATGTGCTAATACTAGCACATTATGGCATAAATCTGTAAGGGCATGGTTAAAAAAAAACAACAAAAAAAAACAGTTTAATACCGCCTTACAGCCACAGAGCATTCTTTTTTTTTTCCATTTAGCCAGCAGTCTGAATGAATAAACTGAATGGATACTCCCATTAATACAGGTGAGGTGGGTGGAGTAATCCTTCCCGCTGAGACATAGTCTATTCTGACTGCGTATCAATCCCACTGTCAGAATACAGACAAAAGTAGAGGATATGTAAGTGTAATATAATCCAGTGTGAGAATCGCATAACCTGACATACAATACCACTGCACTGGCGAGCTGACACGTTTCAGGGGACACACCCCCCTTCCTCAGAGCTCTTACATATACTCTACTTTTGTGAGTATTCATTTATTTTGCTATTATTTAATCACAATAAATCTATAGTAATGCACTAGGCAATTGCGCCCTCCTGTGTGCTTTCTTACAGTTATTTCGTTAATTCCCCAATCTGAGGAAGGCTGCACCGGTGGAGCATAGTTACATAGTCAGTCAGGTTGAAAAAAGACACAAGTCCATCTATTCAACCAAAAAAAAAAAAAAAATCATACAATCCCATATACACAATCTTTCACCTACAGTTGATCCAGAAGAAGGCGAAAAACCCCAGCAAAGCATGATCTAATTTGCTACAGCAGGGGAAAAAATTCCTTCCTGATCCACCAGAGAGAGAATCAGATTTTCCCTGGATCAACCTATAAATGTTAGTACCCAGTTATATTATGTACATTTAGGAAAGAATCCAGGCCTTTTTTCAAGCAATCTACTGAGCTGGCCAAAACCACCTCTGCAGGGAGTCTATTCCACATTTTCACAGCTCTTACTGTGAAGAAACCTTTCCGTATTTGGAGATGAAATCTTCGTTCCTCTAGACATAAAGAGTGCCCCCTTGTCCTCTGTGATGACCTTAAAGTTAATAACTCAACACCCGAAGGATGTCCACCTATTGCAAATGATGGTCTGCTGCACAATGAGACTTTATGCCAGAACTTTAAGCGCTGGAAGTGACTGTGTGTTTTGTGCTTAACCTGTTTGTTCTGACAGCACGCAAATATCCCGCCTCTGGGTGGGTGGGCCTCGGCGCAGAGCGACCGCATAGTTGCGTGCAATATTGCAAAAACAGCTGTGCAGAGAGCGAGCACAGTTACCAATGGAAAGCTTCCGATCGCAAGCAGCGATCGCGGTGGTCATATGATCATAAACCCCGCCCTGCCTCCGATCATCTTAACCCTTTGGTGTTCGTGCCTCACAGCCCTTTAAGGTAAGTTTTTTAAAATGAAATCCGGGGACATTTTTATTTTTTATTTTTTTACTAGTAATGGCGGCAATCAGCGACTCTCTGCCCGTCGCCGTTGCCAGCCTGTTAAAGCCTGTTAAAGGGGGACCCCAGAAGTTGGTGTTCGGGGCCACTCTGTGCAAAACCAGCTGCACAGTGGAGGTAAATATGATATGTTTGATATTTTCTTTTAAAAACGGTCCTTCACAATTACTTTAAGTCTCACTCTCCGGGCCCCGGCTACTACTGGGTGGGTAGCGGAGGAAGATCACTCCACCAGGGAAGGCAAGGAGATAAACAGGCAGGCGGCTGGCCGGGACTTGAGCCAAGGCAGAAGAACATGCGAGCGGAGCGGAATGGGCATGCACTCGAAACTGAAGAAATATTCCCTCCGCTCCGACCAGCACATGATCATCAGAAAGGGGCACAGATAATGGAAAAAAAATACACTCCCCTAACCGAGTAGGAGCGGCGAGCGAGGGGGTGTAATTCAGATTATTCTTTTTATTCTGCACTGACTGTCTTTGAAATTGCCCCAGCCCCTGTTCAAATCCAACCCGGGGACAAAACCGGGGACAGACTTGTTCCGGGGACAGTGTCCTCAATCTGGGGACTGTCCCCTGAAACTGGGGATGTCTGGTCACCCTACTTTAAGGGGTTTAAGGATTGACTTCTGTTTAATGGGGAAGGCCATACATGAATTTTGATTCATATTGCCAGCTTCCGCCTATAAAAACGCTTGAAAAAATACCCTACAAGGGGATTTTATAGAAACATCTCTAAATAAGGGTCCATTCACACCAGATGCGTTGGCACATTTATTTCAATGCATGCCAACACAAGGACCTGTGAAATATAAGGTATGGGAATGGTGTTTTTGCACTGATTTAAGCTGGTTTGAGCTGGACGAAAGTAGAGCAAGCCCAACTTGGGCAATTCTTGGCTACCACAAGTCCGCACCGTGTACATCAATGCACAGGCGTAACAGAAGGCCAACATAAGTTTGGCTCCTATGCCGTGCAGTAGACCCTTTAGTCTTCCAGGAGGAGAAAATCACATGTTAAAACACAATACAGCATGCCAACTCACATGAACTATTTGCATTAACCTGTGCTCAACTCACACTTTGAGGTGTGAATGGAATACCCCAAAATTGGAGATTATCTAACTTGTTATAAACTGTATCAATAGCAAGATTAGTATTGGATTCTTTTTTTCACATGTTCTGTCTTCAGTCCTCAGTGCGTGGATGGCCATGGTCTCTGCAATCAATATTCAGCTGATCCCTCAGAATCCAGTGATCCAAAGCTCGGTCACGTTAAATGTTACTGGAATTATCGGCAAGATTCGGACTATTCTTTGGTTTAAAGGACCAGACACAAATTCTGCACATCAAATCCTCACCTATTTACCTAACGATGATTCCCCTATATATGTGGGAGAGAGATATTTTACACGGGTCCAAGCATTTTCCAATGGTTCATTGGCCATAACGGATCTCAATGTCCATGATGGTGGTCAATACTGGGTCAAGATACAGACACAGATTCCTAATCAAGCTAAAATTGACTTTAGAGTGTATGGTGAGTACTAATTCATCTACAGCATATTTATTTCATTCTTAGGTGTCACATGTGGACATGGATTCATTTTTCACTGAGTTTGGCTCTGGATAGAAAAAAGTCTTCACCATTATTTTCAGTTCTGGTTAGAATGAGTGAGAAGTTATAACCTCTGTCATGTTTTTTATTGCCATTGGTGTAGGATTTCATTATTTCTCCAGATGACCAAACAGGATGTGTGGAGAAATCCACACAACAAAGGAGCAATATAATCCTAAAGCCCTGTACACACGATCGGTTTTACCGATGAAAAACAGTCCGATGGACTTTTTTCATCGGACAAACCGATCGTGTATGGGACCCATCCGTCTTTTTTCCATCTGTTTTAAAAAATAGAACATGTTTTAAATTTTTCCGATGGATCAAAAACCGATAGCAAATTCCGATCATCTATGGGCAAGTCCATCGGATAAAAAACCCACGCATGCTCAGAATCAAGTCAACGCATGCTCAGAAGCATTAAACTTCATTTTTCTCGGCTCATCGGAGTGTTTTACGTCACGGCGTTTGGAACGGTCGGTTTTTTGACTGATGGTGTGTAGGCAAGACTGATGGAAGACAGCTTCATCGGATTTCCGATGGAAAAATCCATCGGATTAGAATCCATAGTGTGTATGAGGCTTGAGAGTTTCTTACGTTTCTGAATTCAACTTTGCTTTCCTTACTCAGTGACCACATAGGACCGTATCACCCCAATAGACACAGAAAGTGCAAAAAATACCAAAAACTAATGGTTCTAACCCTTCCCCACTTTGTCCAAAACTAATGCAGCGTACACAATACCGTTATTCATGTCATGCAAAAAAACAGTTTTTCTCGTCGTGTTTCCTCTCAAGCCTGCCTTGCATACACGCATTCATGAAAAAAAACGCTCGAGCAAAGCGCGGTGATGAACAACATGTACGACGGCACTATAAAGGGGAAGTTCCATTCAAATGGCGCCACCCTTTGGGCTGCTTTTGCTGATCCTCGTGTTAGTAAAGTTTGGTGAGAGACGATTCGCGCTTTTCAGCCTCGTGCCTTTCAGTCCGTTACAGCGTGACGAATGTGTTATCTCCATTACAAACGCTAGTTTTACCAGAACGAGCGCTCCCGTCTCATACTTGATTCTGAGCATGCGTGTTTTTTTTCCCCTCGTAAAAGCGTACACACGACCGTTTTTCACGACGTGAAAAAGAAGGACTTGAAAAACGACGAGAAATAATAGAGCGGGTTCTATTTTTTTTCCGAGCAGTTTTCTTGTCGCGAAAAATGCTATGGAGCATACACATGACCGTTTTTCACGATCTAAAAAATTGCATTTTTCTCGTCATAAAAAACGGTCGTGTGTACGTGGCATAACAATTTGGTTATAAAATCTTGCTTTGTGATGGGCAATATTGTGATGGGCATTTCTTACTTCTTCTGATGCCGCATACACACGATCGGAATTTCTATTGGAAAAAGCTTGGATGTTTTTTCCGACGGAATTCCGCTCAAGCTTGGCTTGTATACACACGGTCACACAAGTTCTCTGAACTTTCCACCGTCAAGAAAGCGGTGACGTACAACACTACGACGAGGCAAGAAAATTAAGTTCAATGCTTCCGAGCATGTGTCGAATTGTTTCCGAGCATGTGTAGGAATTTTGCGTGTCGGAATTCCATATAGACGAACGGAATTTCCGATAGGAACTTTTTCCGTTTGAAAAATAGAGAAACTGCTCTCAATCTTTTGCTGGCAGAAATTCTGACAGCAAAAGTTCAATGGAGCATACACACGGTCGGAATTTCCAAATAAAAGCTCACATCAGACTTTTGCTGTCGGAATTTCCGATCGTGTGAATACTAATTGTTTGACTGCCTTTGGTCACCAGAATGCAAAGTAGACTGGTAAAGTGAAGTCAGGACTGTACATGCTTGTTCTATGTCTGTGTGTCAGAAATTAGTTAGGCTACTTGTAGGGTATGACAGACGAACAAAAAAAAAAAAAATGGAGAACTAAATAACTAGCCCTACATGATCTGAACTTGACCCTTAGGACAACCCTGAACCCTGAGACTTAAAATAACAAGGACAGAGGATTTAATAGATGGAAAGTTGAAAAATAAAAAGGACAGAGGATTCAATAGATGGAAAGTTGAAAAATAAAAAGGACAGAGGATTTAATAGATGGAAAGTTGAAAAATAAAAAAGGACAGAGGATTTAATAGATGGAAAGTTGAAAAATAAAAAAGGACAGAAGATTTAATAGATGGAAAGTTGAAAAAATGACTAAAGGTCGGCTTTAACTTTGGATAGTAAAACATTTTATTTTCTGCCAGTAAATACCTTATACAGCCCACTTCCTGTTTCCTGTCTGGTCATTAGCCTAGGCTTATGTCATCATGCACAGCTCTCTCTCTCATTCTAGTGAGAGTTTGCCAGGAAGAGGGGGAGTGAGTCGTAAGAGGGCCAAAGAGAGCTGCAGAGCTAGAGGTGTGCCTCTGTGTAAATCCAGGAAGTGAACAGGCAGCAGCTTCAGCTGCCCACAGTTAAAATGGATGCAGCCAGACTCAGTGGAGGGAGATTTCTGCAGCATATTTGGCAAGTGCAGAATCACAGTATATATAAAATAATATGAAAAGTGGTTGGAGGGAAGCTTCAGAATGGCAAAGATGTTTTTATTACAAATTATGTGAGCAGACTGCAGTTCCTCTTTAAAGTGGTTGTAAACCTCGACATGAAATGTGAACAAATCATATCCCTCTATAGTATGTGCTTGTTTCAGTTAAGAGCACTAAGTGCCTTTTCTGTCCTCTGCTTCGTTCCTCTGCTATCACAGCATGAATCACTTTTGATAAGTTTTCCTGACACCAAGAGAAACAAGGTGACAGGGGAGGGATCTCCAGAAGATTGACAGCCTCAGCTCTGTTTCTGTGAGCTCTGTGGAAGGGAGTGTATCCCTTCCCTCCAATCAGCTCTCAGCTCTCCTCACTGAGCTCTGCAGAGTGTAACTTCAGCTCTCCGCCCCCTTTTTTCTAAACTCTCAGACAAGCTTAGAAATTCAGTACTTTTAAACAGGTGTAGAGAAGACTGCAGATAAACAGGTACAATGTATGTAGGAGGATTTGTTTCATCACTGTGTATCACCTGAGGCCAGTCACTTCACTGGGTGTATGTGAGGGTTTACAACCACTATAAAGAAGAACTCCAGGTTTGGATTTTTTTCATCGGACAAACCGATCGTGTGTGGGCCCCATCGGTCTTTTTCCATCGGTGTCAAAAAATAGAACATGTTTTAATTTTTTCAGATGGATAAAAAATCGATAGCAACTTCCGATCGTCTATGGGCAAGTCCATCGGTTAAAAAACCCACGCATGCTCAGAATCAAGTCGACGCATGCTCAGAAGCATTGAACTTCATTTTTCTCGGCTCATCGGAGTGTTTTACGTCACCGCGTTTGGAACGGTCGGTTTTTTGACTGATGGTGTGTAGGCAAGACTGATGGAAGTCAGCTTCATCGGTTTTCCGATGGAAAAATCCATCGGTTTAAAAACCCATAGGAAATCCGATCGTGTGTACAGGGCTTTAGTCTCTTTTTCCCAATGCTTTTATTAACAAACGTCAGTTAGAGGGATGGAGGATTAGGGGAGATTCAGGTACCTTGTTTTGCGGATCACGGGTACTTCTTTTATCCAGAGGACAAACAGCTTCCACAACTGGATCTAGCAATCACCGGATAGGCCTCTCTTATGGACCTAGCAGCCGGTGTGGTGCTCGGTCATAGTCTCTGCCACAGACTTGATGAATGTACTTGAGTCGTTGTACAATCCTCTGCCACAGGATTGTATAACCAAGAACTTTTACAAAGTCAAAGAAGAATCTCACAGTACCAGTATCTTTCAGCCATTCGGCGATACTGTGAGCTAGATGGGTCGGGATGCGTCTTCCAATTGAGTCTCCAGGCTCTTCCTGAGATACCAGCCTTTTTGCTCGGTCCTCTCTGAGAAAAGTCCTCCCCTGGATTCTCCAATTGCTCAGCTTCTCCCCGCAGGCAAGACAGCACAGGAACACCCCTGGACCAGTAGGCCCCAGAAACTCCTGGGCCTACTTTCAGTAACGAGGCCTCGGGCCAGCAGGCTCCGAGGCAGAAGAACTGCTACGATATACCTTAGGCCAGGAGGGCCATCAGGTCAGAGAGCGTGCAAAAACGGTGTCTGTCCCTTAAGTACCCTCTCCCAGAATGCACAGCGGGTGAACCACTCCCACTGGGCTGTTTCTGGGCAAAGAGGTACCCAATGCATCCAGCCCGTTATACTCCACATAAGTGCTGTCACTGTTGGAAATACATGTAATTTTCTGTTTGTCCACAAAATGGCGCACTGTGTCCCAAGTTCATAGTGAGGTTTAGTTGCGGTAATGATGGTTTGTACCAGGAATATGCAATTAGCGGACCTCCAGCTGTTGCAGCACTACAAGTCCCATGAGGCATAGCAAGACTCTGACAGCCACAAGCATGACACCCAGAGGCAGAGGCATGATGGGACTTGTAGTTTTGCAACAGCTAAAGGTCCGCTAATTGTATAGCTCTGGTTTATACCATCCATTTCCAGTTTTCCAGTATTCTGCCCATTTCTGTTTTAAATAGCTTGGTGGATGAGCATAGTGTCTATGCCCTCGATGATGTAATTTATGATGAAACGCGTAGGGGAGGGCCAACGTACATAACATTGCCTTGCAATAAGAACCCGGAAGTGTCTTGCACCATCTCAGGATTGCCATTTTCTATATAACACTTTTTTTTTTTTTATAAACATTACCCTGAAAAAAAAAAAGAAAATAAGAAAAAAAAGTAGCACAGCACTTTTTTTTTTTTTTTTAGCAAAAGTGCTGAGATATTTTTTTCATGACTGTGATCCTATTTTGGAAACAGAAAGATGGATAGCTTAGGACTGTATCTTACTACTGATCTAAATACATTTTCCAAATGTGTGGCATATTGATCGAGTGGGTTGTCGACTACAGTTCCAATATTCCTATGAGAAGAGATTGATTGGAAAATAAATCAATCGTTTATCAAAGCTTGTATGGTCTCACTTCCTGTGGTTTCCCCTGGGACAGGAAAAAAATGAAAATCTCTCCACAAGGGGATACAGAAATAAAACATAAATACAAATCTGACTGTTTTGCTTTGGATAGAGTAGGGAACCCAAATAAAAAAGAAAAGGGTTTGGCTTAGCAGTGATTTTAAGAAATACATTTAGTAAATAGTGTTAATGAATACAGAGCTGTCTAGCCTTCCATTTTAAACCAACCTTGAAAAACCACATTGTTTAAATTAAATTATAGAAACAGCAGTTGATTATCAGATCATCTTTATAAAGGTCTATTTTTAAAATGTAGCTGTGCAAATGTCTCAGCATTAGCACAGCCATCGGAAATAATCAATGTGTCTAATATATTTATTTCCTATGATTGTCGGCGCCATCTAGTGCCCATAATGTGGTATTTTCTGGATTGAGGTATTTCATAACAGTACCGCATTATGGCCACTAGATGACGCTGGCGATCTTAGGAAATAATAATATTAGACAGAATATGATGATTATTTGCAATGCCTGTACAAAAGGTTATACAAATTGACTCCTTAGTATTGGGAGGTATGATCAGGACTGGACTTAGATCCCAATTGTTTGAATTTGATCTAATTTATTGATGTACTCAATTTACAGAGCCAGTCAGTAAACCGATAATCACAGCGTCACCCTCTCAGGTCCCGGAATCTGACGCCGTTAACCTGACATGTTCTGCAGTCAATGCGGATTGGATAATATGGAAGAAGGATGGTGCCATTCTCCCAGATGACGTCAGATTATCAGCAGATAACACGACCATCGAATTCTCCAGTGTGAATCATACAGATGCTGGAAAATATCAGTGTGAGGCCAGGAATATAGCCAGCCAAAGCACCAGTGACCTCTACACCCTGACCGTCCCCTGTGAGCACTTACCTATTACTACGTTAAGGTAAATCCAGCCAAAACTGATATTTCAATGTGGGGTGGATGCTGTCAGAACGAGTCACCTGCTGGCTTTTCACAACAGTTGGGAACTCCTGGGACAAGGTCTAGGTACTAAGTTCCTGGCTCCACCCACCTGCCACACCCACTCTGTGTCGGTCTCACTCATGCTGATGGAGTCTCGCTACAGAGGTCCCCAAGCAGTTGAAGAACCTTGTGGGTGAGGTACCAGCATCAACCCCATACATGTAATATAAGTTTTGGATGGGCTATGGTTTTAAACATTTTATTTTTAAAAATGCAATTTAAAAAAAAAAGTTTTGTAAATGCCCCTACAGTCCAGAGCAAGATGGGTTTTCTGCTTTTTTTAAAACAAAACCTTCATGCCGGGACAACGTTCATACATTAAAACCAATAAAAATTAAAGCTGAACGGGCACAAAAACTTTCACCTAAATATTATTAATAGCTACAAATTATATAAATCCACTTTGTGTGCACCAAATGCCTTTGCAAACCCAGATGTTACCTTGAAAAAGTAGCAGTGACATCATCACTGTGCTGTACTGTATATAGCCTGACAGAGAGTAGAGATGTGGGAGAGGCTTAGCAGGCTCTACCCACTACAGAATCTCTGTAAAAATTACAGGAGGGGGCGGAAACAAGACCAGCAGTGACCGGTCTTTGTCTCTGTACAGGAGCTTCCTGTATTAATCTTTCACACTGGATTACTGCACAGATCTGGAAGAAATACACGAATGTTGGTGTGCTTTAAGGAAGAATCCACATAACAAATGGATTTAGACAATATTTGTTTATCCCGGAGTTCAGCTTTAATAAAGAAAGTGTCTGTAATGAGTCTATGTCTGATGTGTGGGGTAGCGCTGGACCAATAGAAGTAAAGGTTCAGATCCGTGATTGAAGTCTAGTATGGGTGGACCCTGTTGTGGTCCTAGGCTGCTACCTCTCTGATAGCGATACAAGGAAGCACTCACCAGATGATGGACTCTTATGGCCCGTACACATGATCCGAATATCGTATGAAAACGGTCGTCCGAGGAAGAATCGTACGATTTTCGGATCGTGTGTACACTACTTTCGAGAGCCGATCACGACAGTTCATCCGATATTATTCGATCGGACAAACACAAATATTTTCCTCGTACGATACCAGATCGTACGATTTTAGTTTAGTCAGTATAGTTGTCGTCCGAAAATACAATCCAAATCATGACATCACTTCCGATTTTTTTTTTTCTGTCGTACGGGAATTTTCGTGACTTTATTACCCTATTCAATTTCTACTTGCGACTATTAAGCGAAAAAAGTTGTACGATCCATCGTACGATATTCGGATCGTGTGTACGGGCATTAGATGTGTACAGAGGAGCGATACAAGGAAGCACTCACCAGATGATGGACTCCTGGATGTGTACAGAGGAGCGACACAAAGGAAGCACTCACCAGATGATGGACTCCTGGATGTGTACAGAGGAGCGATACAAGGAAGCACTCACCAGATGGTGGACTCCTGGATGTGTACAGAGGAGCGATACAAGGAAGTACTCACCAGATGGTGGACTCCTGGATGTGTACAGAGGAGCGATACAAGGAAGCACTCACCAGATGATGGACTCCTGGATGTGTACAGAGGAGCGACACAAGGAAGTACTCACCAGATGGTGGACTCCTGGATGTGTACAGAGGAGCGACACAAGGAAGTACTCACCAGATGGTGGACTCCTGGATGTGTACAGAGGAGCGACACAAAGGAAGCACTCACCAGATGATGGACTCCTGGATGTATACAGAGAAGCGACATAAGGAAACACTCACCAGATAGTGGACTCTTGGATGTGTACAGAGGAGTGACTAGTACAAAAGTTAATTTCACTTAGGATTTTTTAAAACATTTATTGGTTAAGAGCATCAAATACAACCAATGTGTTTCAGGAGGAAAACCTTGCCTTTCTTCAGGGCTTGAGCAGTTGACTTTATTAATATCATACAAAATGCACTAAGGGACCTGTTTTAAGGCTTGATGAAGACTAACTTCTGACAGTACTGTAAGCAGACAACTGAGTCATTCTGTAATAAGTTTATGAGAAGAAGGAATCTGACGCCTCCCCATGGCAAACATCGGGACTGCGCATGAGGAGGTGATTTCAAACTGGATCTTCGCTAGTGCAGGAGACTGAGACTCCCACTGGTAAAATATGACAGCATCCTCATGGCCAGTACAATTCCCATTTGGGAAGACTAGGTGTCTCGGGGTGCTGTATGATTTATATAGAACCGAGCAATATTGGGAAATCCAACATTACTGTACATGTCAAATACAAATTAGAGGGACCCATAAACAGTAAAACTGGGGTAAAAAGAAAATATTGATACAGACAAAGAATAATAATGTTAACCTCTTGCCACCTATGTAATGCATATGTGCAGGGGCCAGGAGGGTGGGGCTTTAACATCCACATGCCACACATCCATAGGCAGCCATGGCTTCTGAGCTGAACAAGCTCCTGGCATAGCGACCAAACTGTTATAGACAGCTCCTGGTCTCTAGTAATGATTGGGAGCCGGCCGGATGAGCTCTCAATTATAAGGACGCTGTAAAAGTCAATCACATTCGTCACATAATCGATGCCGGGCCTGGATGGGAAGGGGTTAGGTATATGACACACATTGATACAAGTCTTTTTAGAGCAGATATTAGAAAGAAAGGGTTGAGTTACTAATGTATGTGCAATGCAATGATTAAATGGGACAATGATAATGGGAATAAGATAAAAATAAAAAGCCCTATGATGTCATTCTAAAAACAACATACTGATCTTTTTAGGTATAATAAAATAATAAGAATGCGATATAGTAAAACGATATATATATATATACACACACACACGTGTACATTTTTTTTTATATTTTAGTATTGATAAAATTACACACACACACATTAAATATATATATATAGATATAGATATATATATATATCTATATCTATTTATATATATATATATATATATATTAGTTCATAAAGATAGAAAGAGGCTAAGGGAACCATAAATAAAGAAATAATGATAAATGACCACTAGAGGGAGACATGGTGTTAGTGTTAAAGAGAGATGATGATGTTACCATGTATTATAAAAATTGTAATATAGTATTAGTAGAGGAGGTAAAGTGTAACTTATTAACCCATATAATTGTTGTAATTTAAAAATACAGTATACTTTGTTTGATTACATGTTTAGTTAATATGTAACAAACTGGAAAAAACAAAGAAGGAACAAAGCTCTGAAAAGCGATCTGCAGTGGCTCACTTTTCAGAGGGTGGTATGGCAGTGGCTGGCTGGCTGGCTGGCATTCAGGAGGTGCCTCCTAAATGTCTTTTTTTTTTTTTTTGAACTTCAAAAGGGGATTTTTTATTAAAATACCACATTATGACAGCGTTTGGCTTGCAGCTGCTTTGCCCTTCCTTTGACCTCAAGTAGCCTGCCAAACTCTGCAGGTCCAATAAAATTGCTGCCATTGCATGGCCTGTGAACAGTTAAGGCTCCATGTACGCAGAAGCTGATAAACTGCAGTTAATGGGCGTTTTGGCGTTTTTTTTAAAAGCCCATTAACTGCACTCTATGTTAGCCTATGTGTTCATGTACACATAACGTTTTTTAGCTTTAATGAGCAGTGGAGTTAATGGGCTTTTTTCTGAACGCAGGAAATTTGCGTTCAAAGTGCCGTTTTTCGGCAGAAAAAAACGCAAAAAAACGCAAAACGCCGAAAAACGCTCAAACGCTGGCCGCGAGCGTTTTTTAGTCCATTGAAAAAAATTATTATTTTTTTTTTTTTTTAAAAGCTAAAAAAAGCTACACTGAAAAACGCTAATAAAAGCTAGTAAAAAACGCTGATAAAAGCTAGCTTTTTCTGCTGCTTTAAAAACGGACGTTTTTGAGCTTCTGTGTACATGGAGCCTAAAAGTTAAATGAGGTGTGATTGGTTTGCTGGCTAATTCTTATAGTGAATATTTGCATATTTATTGCTGATTCTCATCTATTGAAGATTATTACCAACTGCACATTTCTCAACATAGTATATAGTAGCTAAGCATATAGAAATTCCTTTTAAATGTTAGGTTTGCTGTAGGGAGGACGCATCTAATCATATTCCAGCTGTCAATTTTTTATTTTTTTTTGCAGGCCAGAAAGCTAACATCTTATTGGTTGTCTGGGCACCCACCATTCACTTTTCTCCATCCCAAGTTTTATAAGCACGCTCCCATTTACTCTTTTGCTATTAATCCATTTTACATATAACAAGATATGTCTCTTTTTGTCAGATGGCTCAGAATGCTCCACATGTGGTACAAACACTGCCGTCATCTCAGGAGCCGCCTGTGCGGCGGTCCTCATTATTGCCATACTGCTCAGCATCTGCTTCCTCCTCTACAAGAAATGTGTCCATCCCGTACATGACATTCCAAGTATGTATGGATACAAAGGTGAATGACTATTACATCTATTTAAAGGAACAGAGTTGTGTATTTTTAGCCAGCGCATATTTTGACTTTTAACCACTTAAGCCCCGGACCATTTTGGCTGGTTAAGGACCAGGCCCCTTTTTGCGATTCGGCACTGCGTCGCTTTAACTGACAATTGCGCGGTCGTGTGACGTGGCTCCCAAACAAAATTGGCGTCCTTTTTTTCCCACAAATAGAGCTTTCTTTTGGTGGTATTTGATCACCTCTGCGTTTTTTTTTTTTGCGCTATAAACAAAAATAGAGCGACAATTTTGAAAAAAATGCAATATTTTTTACTTTTTGCTATAATAAATATCCCCAAAAAATCTATAAAAAAAACCTTTTTTTTCCTCAGTTTAGGCCGATACGTATTCTTCTACATATTGTTGGTAACAAAAATCGCAATCGGCGTTTATTGATTGGTTGGTTTGCGCAAAAGTTATAGCGTTTACAAAATAGGGGATAGTTTTATGGCATTTTTATATAAAAAAAGGTTTTTACTAGTTATGGCGGTGATCAGTGATTTTTTTTCCATGACTGCGACATTATGGCGGACATATCGGACACTTTTGACAAATTTTTGGGACCATTGTCATTTTTACAGCGATCAGTGCTATAAAAATGCACTGATTACTGTAAAAATGACACTGGCTGTGAAGGGGTTAACCACTAGATGGCGCTGTAGGGGTTAAGTGTTCCCTGCATTGTGTTTCTAACTGTAGGGGGGATGGGCTCTGTGTCACATGACACTGATCTACGCTCCGAGTACACGGAGCCGAGATCCGTGTCATTGTCACTAGGCAGAGCAGGGAGATGCTGGTTTACACAAGCATCCCCTGCTCTATACCTCCGTGAGACGATCGTGGGGATACCCGCGGCGATCGAGTCCACGGGACCCGCGGTCCGAGTCACGGGGAAGGCAGCAGGGTCGTGAGCGTGGCAGCGCGCGAGCGGCCCCCACGTCAGGCAGTTAAAGGGGACGTACAGGTACGTGGATGTGCCTGTACGTGCCATTCTGACGACGTATAAGTACAGGAAGCGGTCGGCAAGTGGTTAAAATACAAAAAGCAGACTTGTAAATATTTATTTCAACTTTTGTATCTGTGCTATTATGGAATATATATATATATATATAATGTGTGTGTGTGTAATTTGTAGATTAAACACTAGAGGGAGCTCTGTATATGACTTTTTTTTTAAGAACTAAAGTTAAAGTGGTTGTAAACACTTACAGACCACTTATACCTACAGGTAAGCCTAAATTAAGGCTTACCTGTAGGTGCAACAAATATCTCCTAAACCTACACGGTTTAGGAGATATTTGCAAAAAAAGACAGCACCGTAGTCTACGGCGCATGCGCGGCGTAGACAATGGCGCAGGCGCACTGAGCGTGCCGTTAGTGAATGGGATCATGCCGTAAGTGCCGGCTCCCGAACGCATGCGCGGGAGTGACGTCATCGCGGCTCCGGCAAGTCACAGCGCTGGACCCGCGATACCCGGAAGTCACTCCGGGAGAGATGGTGGCGATGGAGGAGGCGAACGAGGACGGCTGCGGGGGTTTCGATCTCAGGTAAGTACTTCATAATGAGCTAGTATGCTATGCATACTAGCTCATTATGCCTTTGTCTTGCAGGGTGTATTTTTTTTTTTTAAGAAGGCTTTACTCCCTCTTTAAAGTGGTTGTAAACCTCAAACATGAAATATGAACAAAGCATATAGCAGGTGTCTCCAAACTTTATAAACAAAGGTCCAATTTACTGTCCCTTAAGGGGGCCAGACTGTGGCCAGTGGGAGAAAAAAAATGTCCTGGTGTCAGTAGACAATGCCCCACCATTGATATTAAGGGGGCCAGGGCAGTAATACTGCAGTAATATCTGACAAGTTTTCCTGACACCAAGAGGTAAAATGGTCACAGGGGAGGGATCTTCATTACAGAACCTGTGATTGACAGCCTCAGCTCTGTTCCTGTGTGCTGTGTGAAGTGGGGGGCGCCCCTTCCCTTCAATCAGCTCTGTAACTTCAGCTCTCTGCCCCGTGCTTTCTGAAAGCTCAGACAAACTGTGTAAATGCATTGTAGGGACTGCAGATAAACAGGTACCATTTATGTGGGAGGATTTGTTTCATATCTGTGTATCACCTGAGGCCAGTCGCTACATTGGGTATTGTTGGCAGCTAAACTAACCCCTTCCTGCTGCTGCCTCCCAGCCCTTTAAGAGGTTCTAAATGCCAGGAGGAAGAGGAGGTGGCCATTCTGAACATAGGACCTCTGTGATTGGCAGTCACAGCAGTCACATGATTGGAAAGCTCCCAATCGCAAGTATGCATCAGAGCTTTCCGGTACCTGTGAGTTACTGTGCCAGGCGTGCTCTCAGCACAGTAACATGTTTAAATACAGTAGGGCTGCAAATGCGTCCTCTTGGCGTTAAATCCCACCCACCGAAAGGGTGCATATATGCCTACAGCCGGCAAGAGGAGGTTAATTGCAAAAATTAATTGTTTGCAGATATTATTTTTTTTGCTATAAATTATTTTAACACCTTCCCGCCTGCCTTGGCGTTAACTCTCGGAGGGTGAGAATGATTTGTTGATCATGTGATCACTAATTGGCTGTCACAGTGGTCACATGATCAGAAGCTGGTCCCACCGGCTACCGATGTTCTCTCTGGACTGAGAGACATTTTATGCAGCTCAGTCCCGCAGGGCGCGTGCTCCCAGCACATAAATGTTGCTCGTCCAGCGACGCATATGTGTGGCGTGTGAGCGTTAATGCCCAGCATTTTGCTGCTGTACATGTGGGATAAAAAATCTTTTTCTTGTCCATTGCGTGATATAGTCCTTTGAGGGACACAGGACCGCCTAGGCTTCAGGCACACTGGGACTCCCTAGGGTGTCTGCTAAAAAAAAATATATATATATATATAGTGTTTGGGGTTCTGAGTAATTTTCTAGCAAAAAAATGTGGAATTTTACATGTAGGAGAGAAGTGTCAGAATTGGCCTGGGTGGCAAGGGGTTAATTACCATAAGTTCGTAATATACAAATAATTATTATATATTGTTTTTAAGGTCATTTACTATATTTTCAAAAACTGTACTCAAGCAGGTGGCTTAACGGACAAATTACTGAAGTTTGAAGTTATAACTTCCAACCAGTAATTTCACAGTAAATAGATAAATAATAAATTATTATTTTATAATATATAGCATAATAATATATGGTTTAAGCTTGATTAAAACAGTACCTTTTCAGGAGCAGCAGAAGATTCTCCCTTTTAACTGTGTGAGAAAAACATGGGATTATGGGTAAATCCTATACCCCCAAAAAACAAGGCCTGGCCTGGAAGGGAGCATGTGCTATTGGACAGCTTGTTCCAATGGTGTTTTACCATTGGTCCAAGGCTCCAAGCTGTCCATTAAGCTCAGTGTCTCTGACAAGAAGTGAGAAGCACTGTGAGCTCATCTTTTCAGGCTGTTGCAGAGTGTGCCAGCTTGTATTTAAACTGGCCGCTCTGTATGTAGCTTCTTACAGGCTGCGCAAAGAGCCCTGTATCTCTGGAACCATAGGTGGCAGGAGCCCCAAATTTTGACCAGTGGTGGGGTAAGAATTCAGCTACCTACCCCACAGGTCGCCAAGCTACGACCCTCAAAAATCAATTTTTTTTAATGTATTTTATGTTCATGGCAGGTCCCTGGCCTGTAGCCTGCATAAAGTGTGGTGCTTGAGCCAGGGTGACTGTCCCTTCTGCCTCTTTCCTTCTATTCCTTTAGTAAACCAACCTGAATGTATCAGTTATACATGCTCATTATTTTCAGACAACTCATAGATTTGTATTGTGAGAAGGAGAACAGCACAACCACTGTGTAGCACTGCAAATTAGGAAGTAGTGGCTGCATATGTACTGATGTACTGGGGCTATATGTTAGAAGGCCAGTATGCTGGCCTGAATTTATGGGAGGAGCCCGGGGGGCTATTTAACCAGCCCACTCACCTGCAGTCTTCGTTGGTTTCCTGTGAGTGATAATGGATCTCACTGGGCCGACTCTTACCAGCTCACCTCATGTTTGTGAGTCCTGGCGTTTCGATCGCAGGGCATTTCGGCGTCTTCGTTCGTGGTCTTCGTCGGCGGTTCCCGCTCACTATCGCAGGTACTTTTCGAATCTTTTGCGTCAGGTACAATCTTGCAATTAGTAATGCTTCCTGTCCTGCATTCCTTTCTTTAAAAGTCTGCTTCTGAGTTATTGTCTGTCCCATACATACGATTCATTTATAAATCCAAACCTCCGAGTCGCTTTCGGTCATTGTCCGATATCACTCGCCGTAGGTTTCACTGGACGTAAAGATTCACTGTCCATAAGGTTGCCGTCTCTTCCAGTTGGGGAAAAAAAAAAAAAGAGGAAAAAAAAAAAGGAGACTCTAATTAGTCCCACCTGCTGCCTCTCTGCACTGGTTAGCCTGGGGGGAGGGGTGATTGATTGGTGTTCAGTTTTAGAGTAAAGGGCGGCATACACTATACAACCAATTTGCATTACATTAATTCTATACTCCTCACTATCGATTCGTATCGGATTCCTTTCGTATATTTACGAACTGATTCGGGTAACATACGTTGCATACTTTCCATCGTTGCCATTTGTTGTTTGCCTTCATGCCGTGTGTTTTAGTTCCCGCAGCGGAACTTGCGTATTGTTTGTACACGTTTTTTCCTCTCACTCGTTTACCAAACCAAGAAATTTGTACGTCATGCATGGCGCAACACCACACTTTTTGGATGTCTTTGACACCCACCATGCTTTTCGTACATCAAGTTTTCAAACTGTCACGGGTAGGATTCGTGCAATTTCTTTGCTTAACGCACTGTTTGCCAGGTAAACCATGTCATCAAAACCCCGCTGTGGGACTTGCGAGTCATTAGTCAAGTCTCCATATGCAGCCTTATTTCAGCCTCGTGCAAGACCACAGTCTTGTCGTGCAATTCATGAACACAAACGCAGAGCTGTTTATCAGTTTAGTTTTGTGCTTTTTTTTCCCCCTCTTTCTTGTTGTTTCACGCCAAGTAGTAGGCTTATGTCACTTAGAATGCACTGTCTATCATTACAGTTATTTTACTTTGCATTACCCTCCGGTCGAATCTAGTCGCATCAGCGACTCACTGGTTCGTCCCCGCTAGTTTGTCATCTCATTCCACTGATAGTAATTTCACTTGTCTCATCTCGCACACCCTTCTCTCTCCTCAACCCTGCACATAGCTACTGATTTGTCTTGCATCGATAGTGATTTCCTCTGCATCATTCTGATATGAATCCAAGTCGCATCCACAATGCACCGATTCGTCCCGGCGGGCCCTAGTTGCTGGCCTCATTTTAGTACATGCTCCAGAGTTCGCTCGTTGTCAGCCGCACATGCGGCGCACCGTCTCATGCCTAGATCATGGGAGAATTCTGTCATTCACGTCACCATCACGCATCTGAGTTGAATCCACGCGCATTCTTATGTGCAGGTTCGTCCCATACATGTCCCATTTGCTGGCCTCATTTCAGTACATGCTCCAGAGTTTGCTTGCTGATAGTCGCACAGCGCAGCACGATTCATGCCTCTGTCATGGAAAATTTCTGTCACTCATGTCACAGCCACGCATCTTATTTGAATCCACGCGCATTTTCGTGTGCAGGTTCGCCAAGCGTGCCCCAATTGCTGGCCTCATCTCAGAACATGCCCCAGAGCCTGGTCGTTGTCAGTCGCATCTGCGGCGCACCGATTCATGCCTCTGTCATGGGACATTTTTGTCACTCATTGCACTGTAACACATCTAATTTTAATCCACGTGCATCCTTGGGTGCAGCTTCGTCTCAAGCGTGCCCCAGTCGTTGTTGGCCCCATTTCAGTACATGCTCCAGAGTTCGCTTGCTGTTAAACGCACAGCGCCGCACCGATTCAAGTCTCTGTCATGGGAAGTTTCTGTCACTCATTTCACTATCGCGCATCTGATTTGAATCCACGTGCATTTTCGTCTGCAGACTTGTCTTAAGCGTGCCCCAGTTGTTGTTGGCCTCATTTCAGTACATGCTCCAGAGCCCGGTCGTTGTCACTCGCACCTGCGGCGCACCGATTCATGCCTCTGTCATGGGACATTTTTGTCACTCGTTCCACTGTAACACATCTGATTCGAATCTACGCCCATCCTTAGGTGCAGCTTCGTCTCAAGCCTGCCCCAGTCGCTGTTGGCCCCATTTCAGTACATGCTCCAGAGTTCGCTTGCTGTTCCTTGCACAGCGCAGCACCGATTCGTGTCTGTCATGGGAAATTTCTGTCACTCGTTTCACTGTCACGCATCTGATTCGAACCCACTTGCATTCTCGTGTGCAGGCTCGTCTTAAGCGTGCCCCAGTTGTAGTTGGCCTCAATTCAGTACATGCTTCAGAGCCCGGTCGTTGTCAGTCGCACCTGCGGCGCACCGATTCATGCCTCTGTCATGGGACATTTTTGTCATTAATTTCTCCGACACGCTCCACCATCCGATCCGCTCACTTATATAAAAAGGCAGTGCAGCACTGAACAAGTCCATAGATCAAAAGACAATCCCAGTCATCTTCTAGAGTGATTTATAGAATCGGAAACATGCAGATGATGTGAACACAGTGAGAGACCTCCACCAGTAATAAGAATGGCCGCTCACCTCCCAAAGTGGACCCTTTGGTTATAGAGTCACAGATACCTTCCCATATGGGTATATACGTCTCAGGCATGTATTGCAGCTCCGGGATAGTTGGATGACAACAGCAGATGGACCGGATCACAAATGACTCCAATGAGGTGTGTATATAAATATATATATATATAAAAGACAGGCAGACCATAGTGTTCTCTGCATATAAAAGGATATTTAATAAAAAGAAATGCACTTACATGTAAAAGGCACTAAACCAGTGCCGAGTGTAACAGCGTGTATGAAACAGATGCAGTCTGTCGTGTTCAAATCAGCTAGTCAAACCCCTCACCACCTGTCATTTCTTCTCCAGGTCAGTCAAGTAGGTCCACCCTGCACCAGGTTGGACGTAATTTTCCCTAAAAAAAAAAAAAAAAAAAACCTATAAAGAAAAAAAAAAACATAAATATATATATATATATATATATATATATATATATATATGAAAAAAAAAAACTATAAAAAAAAAAAATCTATAATAAAAAACAAAAGTATGTGTACCAAGCACTTACCAATAGCCGATCTAAATCTAGTCGCAACGTCGGCCCTATGATTCGGATCCTCAGCAATCACAAACCCCTTCAACCACTAACACCATCAGCCGATCTGAGTCTAGTCATATCATCAGTGCAACGACGCGGATCCGGAACATGAGCTCCCTCATCACCTTACATCTACAGCCGTTCCAAATCTAGTCGCATCATCGGCAATACAAACTTCACCGACCGATCCGAGTCCAGTCGCAGCACCGGCTCAACGTTTAAGATCCTTTACAAACCAAACCCCACCGGTGCTCACACCTCAGCCCGATTCGAACTATTCGCATCAGTGATACCAATAAAGTGGTACTTACAATTCAGATCCCTGGCCTTACGTCCGTTATCAAGCATAAACCTTTACATCTCACTCCATCTGCATATACAATGTTGCGCACGGTCGTTCCTACATACTCAAAATTTCCGCTAACTTTGCTTTTTATTTTTCCAATAAAGCGGCTTAATTGCAGTCGCTGCAAGCTTTCCGACTCAAATCGGTCACTCATCTCCAGTAGCAACTTGGCTGCTCACCTATTCTCTGTCGTGCTAAACACTCAAACTAGCTTTCACTACGTTTTTCGTCCCTAAAGCCGACCCGCGTCAGGTCAGTTCTCCAAGACTTCACCCGTACACGGGGGTGTACTAAGGAGCAGCTTCAGTCTCTCCCAGGAATGCTCAATTTGCAGCAAGGATCATTCCCAAGGGTCGATCTTTTTGTATCACGCCTCCTGGTCTTCCTCTCCCAGACACAGGACCCCGATCAGATCCTTAACTTCAGATCCTTAACTTAGACACCGCGGCAGTAGCGGACCTGTCATTATGGGAGGAGTTCCTTACTACGTGAAACAGTATCTAAGTATACCATCAATATCGCCCCCATCACGCTGGTAGTGACAGATGCCGCAGCCTCCACAGGCTTCGCTGCAATTTTTGGCCACTATTGGTTTGCAGGACCATGGCTTCCAGAGACACTCCTAATCCCAGGGTTTACCTGGACTTCCTCCCTGTTCGAACAATACCAGATCGTGGCAGCCGCTCAGCTCTGGGGGTCATATCTGGACAGGACAAACCGTGGCCTTCACCACCGACAACCAGGCCACGGCTGATATTATTAGTAAAGGCAAGTCCAAGTCATGTCCTTCCCACGCAGGCCCATACAACTATGCCCTCAGCACCAGTTAATGTCCACTACCCTCGCTAGTTCCCCATTTGGCCTTCTCCCCAGCCTGGTCATTCAAGCAGCCTTCGACTCGGCCTACCACGGGTTCTTGCGGCCTAGCGAGTTCACCCGCAGCTACCCCGCCGGCCAAGTTCTACGTAGACCTCACTTGGCTCGCTACCAAGATCGTTTCATCCTCCACCTGGCACTATCCAAAACCCAGCAATCAGGCACCGGGTTAGACATTTAACTCTAAAAACAAACAATCTCTGGTGTGCAGTAACCTTACTCGATCGCCTTCTGTCACTCCTACCTGAACAGTCAAACTCTTGTCCCCTACTACCTTTCCCGATCAAACCCTTGAGTGCCTGCCAGTTCATCAAACACATGAGAATTCATCGGGGCACAACCAACCATAGGAAGTTGATCCAGGGTTCACCCGGTCGCCTCTCGGGGGATCAGGAAGGAATTTTCTCCCCTGCTGTAGCAATTGGCCTAGGCTCGGCTGGGGTTTTCGCCTTCCTCTGGATCAACGGTGGGGCGGTTAGGTCAATTTGGGTCCTGTCACCTTCACACTCACTCACTCACTCTTCCACGCTACCACACCTCAACCCCAGTCAGTCCTCCAGTCGCTCTTATCGTATTGGAGTGGCCTCGACCACATCCCGGTGTGGGGTCCCAGATCACGACTATTAAGAGACTTGACAGGTGGAAGTATGCCTGCTTCGTCCAGCACATCCTCCAATCCTCAGGTGGAAATGGCACAAGCATTCACCAAACTTGCTCAATGAACAAAGCTAAAACCAATAAAACTACATCCCTACCTGAATGTTTTTGCCCCCTTATTTTGGCATACCGTCCATCAGATCAGGGCACACTTCAGGTCCATTTCATGTTGTAAGTCTTATGTTAAGTCTATCTATCTTATTCATATCTGTATCGGATATAGGGCTTCAACCATAAGTTAGAAGGCCAGTATGCTGGCCTGAATTTATGGGAGGAGCCCGGGGGGCTATTTAACCAGCCCACTCACCTGCAGTCTTCGTTGGTTTCCTGTGAGTGATACCCACCCTCCCATTCCCTTTTTTAGGGCATTTCTCAAAATTAATTTCTCTCCACAAAATATTCATTCTAATCTTGGGTATGCCCCCTTATTTTGGCATACCGTCCATCAGATCAGGGCACACTTCAGGTCCATTTCATGTTGTAAGTCTTATGTTAAGTCTATCTATCTTATTCATATCTGTATCGGATATAGGGCTTCAACCATAAATGATGCACTTGTCTACACCTACACCTCTGAACTCTACACAGAAGCAATGATTTACTAATGTATGTTTAGATTTATTTATTTTTTAAGTTTATTTTTCTTCAGCTTTCATATACATATATTAAAAGGAGTATATGAGAATTTGTGTTTTTATATGTTTTGGAGAGTCAGGGAAAATCCATAGCTTGTTGGGTAACAATGCAGTCATGAGACGAAACACGGAACACTATAACTTGTAAAGTTTGCTACTAGATGTAAATCTAACAAAGCTTTCACTTTTAATATATATACAGTAGTATAAGTTAATCATATTCAACTGAATTTGTTCTGTAATTTTGAAGATTCTGCGTAGCTTATCCAAGCAACTTCTTCAGTTCTAATGAGTGCTTGAAAACAACCCAGCATACAGTGCATCCGGAAATTATTCACAACGCTTCACTTTTTCCACATTTTGTTATGTTACAGCCTTATTCCAAAATGGATTAAATTCATTATTCTCCTCAAAATTCTACAAACAATACCACATAATGACAACGGGAAAGAAGTTTGTTTGAAATCTTTACAAATTTATTTAATAAAAAAAAATCCCATGTACATAAGTATTCACAGCCTTTGCTCAATACTTGTTGAAGCACCTTTGGCTCCAATTACAGCCTTAAGTGTTTTTGAGTATAATGCCCCATACACACGATCGTTTTTCATGCCGTTAAAAATGCAATTTTTAAAAATGGCCATTAAAAATGATCGTGTGTATGCTCCAGAGCATTTTTAACAACGTGAAAAACGGCCATTAAAAATTTCGATCATGCTCCTCTTTTTTCACGTCGTTTTTCATGTCGTTTTTCATGTGGTTTTTTTTAACGACGTGAAAAACGATAGTGTGTATGCTTTAACGACGTGAAAAAAACGCACATGCTCAGAATCAAGTATGAGACGGGAGCGCTCGTTCTGGTAAAACTAGCGTTCGTAATGGAGATAGCACATTCGTCACGCTGTAACGGACTGAAAAGCACGAGGCTGAAAAGCGCGAATCGTCTCTCAACAAACTTTACTAACATGAAGGGTGGCGCCATCCGAACGGAACTTCCCCTTTATAGTGCCATCGTACATGGTATACGTCACTGCGCTTTGCTTGATCGTTTTTTTAAATGATTGTGTGTACGCAAGACAGGCTTGAGAGGAAACATGAAAAAAAACGACGTGAAAAACGGCAAGAAAAAAAATGGCAAGAAAAACGATCGTGTGTACGCAACATAATACTACAAGCTTGAAGCTTGGTACACCTATTTTTAAGCAGTTTCTCCCTTTCTTCTTTGCAGGACCTCTCCAGCTCCATCAGGCGGAATGGGGAGCGTCAGTGCACAGCCATTTTCAGATCTCTCCAGAAATGTTCAATCAAGTTCAAGTCTGGGCTCTGGCTGGGCCACTCAAAGACATTCACAGAGTTGTCCTATAGCCACTCCATTGTTATCTTGGCTGTGTGCTTAGGGTCACTGTCCTGTTGGAAGATGAACCTTTGCCCCAGTCTGAGGTCCAGAGCACTCTGGAGCAGGTTTTCATCAAGGATGTCTCTATTTCTGCAGCAATGTATAGTTTCCTCAATCTTGACTAGTCTCCCAGTTCCTGCCACTGAAAAACATCCCCCCAGCATGATGCTGCCACCACCATGCTTCACTGTAGGGATGGTATTGGCCAAGTGATGAGCAGTGCCTGGTTTGCTCCAGACATGACGTTTGCCATTCAGGCCAAAGAGTTTAATCTTTGTTTCATCAGACCAGAGAGTTTTGTTTCTCATGGTCTGAGAGTCCTCCAGGTGCCTTTTGGCAAACTCCAGGGAGGCTGTCTTGTGCCTTTTACTGAGGAGCGGCTTCCATCTGGTCACTCTACCATACATGCCTGATTGGTGGAATGCTGCAGAAATGGTTATTCTTCTGGAAGGTTCTCCTCTCTCCACAGAAAAACGCCGGAGCTCTTGGTCACCTCCTTGACTAAGACCCTTCTCCCTCAATCGCTCAGTTTGGCCGGGCAGCCTGCTCTAGGAAGAATCCTGGTGGTTCCAAACTTCTTCCATTTACGGATGATGGAGGCCACTGTGTTCATTAGAACCTTCAATGTGGCAGACATTTTTTTTGTACCCTTCCCAGATCTGTGCCTCTATACAATCTGTCTGAGGTCTACAGACAATTCCTTGGACCTTCATGGCTTGGTTTGTGCTCTGACATGCACTGTTAACTGTGGGACCTTATATAGACAGGTGTGTTTGAAAAACCGCTGCGCAAATACTGTGTGACATAAAAAAATTTAAAAACCCACCATTTTATTCACTAGGGACTCTGAAGAAGTGGCTTGGATAAACTACATAGCGTCTTCTACATAACAGAATGCGTCTAGTTGAATGTGACTAACTATTACTAGGACTACTAGATTACTACTCTGCTCTGGAGAACTTTCACAGACATTTTACTTTCAACATGTTTATTCTACGTTTAGGTTCCCCCTATGAAATAGAAGACCCTTGCGTCATATATGACAATGTGCTAGAGCTGGCACCAGCGAGGAACATTCAACCTTATTCGGTAAACTGTTTTAAATTGTTAAATTGTTCTTAAAGTGTATGTAAACCCTAACCATTACAGTCTCCTATTTGGTCTCTTTTAGTCTGGAAATTAAGAAAATTAATAGGATTCAGTATTTTAACAATAACTGGGCAAGGCTGACACCAAGGAGTCTATTTTTTTTTTTTTACAAAATTGACATGTACATTTGTCCTGTGCAAATTGGGTAAAAATTTATGCTCTTAAGGCTCGTTCACATTGCTTGTTGTTTTTGTTTTTACTTACTTCACCATTGGAAGCACTTATTCATTTTTTACACGTGGAGTGGATTCTCTTGTAAAAATTCCGGTGGATTTGTCTATTAACCCCGGTGGGGTATCAAGCGTTTATGCCGAACATGAGCGTGTGAGGCATATCTATCTGGTGAGTTTTTTTCCTTTGGAAGTGGATTCACAGACACAAGAGGTGTGGTGAAGGAGCATAATTACATTTTCAAGATTAACCGCTCACTGTATATATACGTCATTTTTTTGAAGAGGGATATCTCGGTAACGGCAGCAGCTGCTGCCACAACCGAGATATCCATCTCTTCAGTGAGCGGTTCTGTTTACGATAATGGTGGTCTCCGCAGCGGATTCGCCGCAAGATCACCGTTATCGGCGGCGGGAGAGGGGCCCCCCTCCCGCGCCCGGAGCCGTCGGTAGCGGCGGAGGCGATCGGGTCCTTCTCCCTCTGTGGTATGGATAAGAGTGAGGGGAAGATGGCCCCCACTCGTCTCCATACCATAGCAGGGCGGCGCTGACGTCAAAATGTCAGCTCCGCCCATACGTCTTAAAGGGACATTTTTTTTTTTTGTCATTTTTTCAAATTACATTTTTTTTATTTTTATTGCATTTTAGTGTAAATATGAGATCTGAGGTCTTTTTGACCCCAGATCTCATATTTAAGAGGACCTGTCATGCTTTTTTCTATTACAAGGGATGTTTACATTGTAATAGGAATAAAAGTGATCCATTTTTTTTTTTTTTTAAAAACAGTGTAAAAATAAATAGAATCAAGTAAAATAAATAAGAAAACAAATTTTTTTTTTTAAAGCGCCCCGTCCCGACGGGCTTACGCGCAGAAGCGAACGCAAACGAGAGTAGCGCCTGCATATGAAAACGGTATTCAAACCACACATGCGAGGTATCCCCGCAATCATTAGAGCGAGAGCAATAATTCTAGCCCTAGACCTCCTCTATAACTCAAAATATGCAACCTGTAGATTTTTTTAAACATCGTCTATGGAGATTTTTAAGGGTAAAAGTTTGACGCCATTCCACGAGCGGGCACAATTTTGATTTCATTACTTTTGTTGCTTGATTATATGTTTTGGATACATAGGACTACTATATTTATCATTTGTCCACTATCACTTGGTGGAATATTATTTATATACACATTATAGTATTTTTGATTTGTATATCACGTCTTAGGACTGTTTTTGCATAAACAGAGCGCTACTATTTTTTCACTTAAAATTCACATACCACATATCCAAAATATTACCAAAAGTATTGGGACGCCTGCCTTTACATGCACATGAACTTTAATGGCATCCCAGTCATTACTCCGTAGGGTTTGTTGGTTGAACCTCCTGCTTGGAGTTTGCATGTTCTCCCTGTGCCCTAAATGGGTTTCTTCCGGGTTTTCCGGTTTCCTCCCACACCCCAAAAACATGCTGGTAGGTTAATTGGCTCTTTACTAAATTGGCCCTAATATATGTATAAATGCTATTTAGGGGCCATAGATTGCAAGCTCCTCGAGGGCAAGGACCGATGTAAATATATATATACATATATAAATTGTCTGCGCTATATAATTACCTGTAATAAATACTTGCAGAGTCTTTAAAGGGTTACAGCATATGGAAATGTGCACAAATTGCAGAGATGTTCTGCATACTGTAGGTTTTTAATTTTACTCGATATATTAGATTGTTGCCTAATGCTGGTCATACATCTCAATTTTCAGGCATACTAATACACATTCATTTTCAACCAGCTGTCATTCTCAAAAACAGATAAAACAATTAAGGCAACCTACATCTAAGGCCCCTTTCACACTGGGGCGGGCAGGAACGGTGGCGGTATAGCAGCGCGATTTTCAGCGCTGCTATACCATCGTTCTTACCGCGGTATGCGGTCGCTAGGGGGGTGAATTTAACCCCCGCTAGCGGCCGAAAAAGGGTTAATACCGCCCGCAAACCGCGGCTATTGCCTCGGTTTGAGGGCGGTATTACCGCGCTGTCCCATTGATTTCAATGGGAGACCGCGGTAAAGGAGCGGTGAACACACCGCTCCTTTACCGCTGTAAAGAAGCAGCTAGCAGGACTTTTGGAGCGGTCCTGCTAGCGCACCGCTTCAGTGTGAAAGCCTTCGGGCTTTCACATTGAAGGCTAAAGGGCATGATTTTTTCATGCGGTATAATAGCGCTAATATTAGCGCTAAACCGCATGAAAACCGCCTCAGTGTGAAAGGGGCCTTAAACTTAGTTTCTTTCATCACAGTCAAAAGATCTTGTTGGTGGTAGGTTGTCTCCATTGGTTTGGTGTTTTTTGGATCAGAGGCTGGTTCAAAGTGGTTAAAATTGCCCTAAAATGATCATGCACGTGATCAGTACGTGAGCTCTGTAAAGCAATCTCTAATCTGATACAATGCATTGAATGTTTTTTTTGTTTTTTTAGACTCAGAGGTCAAAAGAGGAACCTGCTTACATGGTACAGAATATCGTTACACATTTTCAATTTGATGTGCAGCTAACCCTATGAATACTATGAAGTGATAATCTGTCAGTATTCTTCCAAAAGCTGAAATATTTCTCAGGGGAATAGGGAAGTTTTCTGCTCTTCAGTTACCAACTCTTCCCTCTACCCATTGACCCAATAACTAGGGACTGTAATGTCCTGAGCATGATGGGACATTGCCAGGAACTAATATAGGGAGCACTTACCACAAGAGCTTCTCAGGTGCTTCATTCCCCAGGAAGAGTAACTAGAGCCTTCAAGGCCCCAGTGCAAAAAATCATGAAGGGCCCCCGTGGCCCCCACCTGGGGCCCTTTACTTCCATTGTGAAACCCTTTATTACGTTCCCATAGCGGGCCATCTTTCTGCTGCCTTGGGGTCCCCCCACAGTGGCCGAATGCCAGAACCCAGTTGCAAGTGCAACTTTTGCAACCCTGGTAGTTCTGCCACCGGTGTCAGTCGTTTTTTATTTTTGTTGTTTAATTTGTTATTTTTTTTACCATTTTATTTTTTACATTTATTATGGAAACGGTCCCTTTCTGTGTCTCAAAAGGTGAGACATTGGGGGTATAAGGACAGCTTCATCAGTCCCTTTCTTTGCAACCTTAACCGCACAGAATGAATGAACAGGAATAGCTCTGTACAGCTGTGTTTATTCATAAAGTGAAGCATAATAAGCACAGTTTACTATGCCTCATCTATGAATGAATACAAAAAACAATGAATCAGTAAACAGAACCGATCACTAAGACAAGGAAGGGACTGGTAAATGACAGACTTAAAGGTTCCTTCCCCCCTCTCCATCCTGACAGATTCCCAGCAGCAGTGGCAGCCGCTCATGCAGGATGCCACCGCCCCTCCCCATCCATGCATCCGCCCCTCTAATCTACATGCAGGGTGCCGGAAGCATGAATTTCAATGTTTGTTTTTTTTTTTTTTTTTTTTAAGCACCGCCTGAGGCTCCAATTGGCTTAAAAAAAGGGTGGGCTCACCCACTTATGACAATAGCAAATTAATATTCACTATTGTCTTTCTGATTCTCCTCCCGGCCAATCAGGAAGCCCCAAATGGCCAGGGAGTGTTAGTTTGTGCCCCCCCCCCCACAATATTGAGCACCAGCTGCCACTGTCCAGCAGTAGCCAGGGGAAATTCCAGCAGTACTGGGGTGGGGGGTTGCAGGGAAGCACGCAGTGGCCCGTGGCAGCAGGATGGGGATAGAGATGCGGCATGTGGAGGAACCAATGCCCTTTATTTCCCTCCTGCAGCCACTGAATGTCTGCGGGAGGGAGAGGAGGAGAAGCGGACATTCAGCAGCTACGTTGAGGGATCGGTTCCTCTACATGCTGCCGCCCCCCACCGCCCTGCTATCCAGGACCAGGTGTTTAGGGGGGCCTCATGGGCCTCCTGGAGCATGGGACCAGGTCACAATGGCGACCCCTGTACGTACACCCCTGTGCCCCTGCCATTACCTAAAAATTATGATATGGTTTACACAGTACACCAGTTCTGAAATCCTTATAAATTTAACAAATAAAATGGTCCCAAAGCCATTATAGTTTCCCTGTGGGCGCATTACATTTATTTAGATATCCCATACACCTTATTACAACATTTTTACACTTTTATGATTTTTATTTATTTTCTGATTCTACAATGAACTTCTGAGATTTCTGTATTCACTACTTCTCTCCTGAGGCTTCTGTGAGCTGCAGTTACATAAGTGCCTGTTACAATGATGTCTGTGAGCTCTTTTTAATACAAACCACTAATGGCAACCGGTGAAATCCAAATAGCTTTGAAGGACCAGAATAAAACTCCACAGGGAAGAATTATAAATTCTGAAAGAGAAACATATGACATGTTTACTACAATTTACATTCATTTACAGTAAAACCTTGGTTTGAGAGTGTTTTGCAAGACAAGCAAAATGTTTTAATAAATTTTGAGTGTAGCAATCTGGTTACATTTAATGAAGGTACAGTACAACATTTAGCAACTCACATGGTTGATGATTAAAACAGACACATCTAAGTATGCAGGCATCCGGGGTAAAACTGTCCACATAGACCGTCCTACTCACCGCCATTGACGTCGTCCCTTCCACGCTGCGCTCCACGAGCGCTTTGAGCCTCGCCTTCGAGTTAACTCTGCTGTAGGGTAGTCTTCCCGGTCACGATTGCAGACTGACAGCGGTGAGAGCCGGCGGTACGCAGGATGGTCTATGTGGACAGCTTTACCCCGGATGCCTGCATACTTAGATGTGCCTCTTTTAATCATCAACCATGTGAGTTGCTAAATGTTGTACCTTCAATAAATGTAACCATATTGTTACACTAATGCCGCGTACACACAATCGGAAATTTTGTCAAGAAAAGTCTGATGTGTGCTTTTTGTCGGAAATTCCGACCCTGTGTAGGCTCCATCTGGCTTTTTCTGTCGTAATTTCCGCCAAAAAAAGATTGAGAGCTGGTTCTCTATTTTTCCAACGAAAAAAGTTTCTATCGGAAAATCTGCTTGTCTGTATGCAATTCCGACGTGCAAAAAACTCTGCATGCTCAGAATCAAGCAGAAGAGCCGAACTGCCTATTGAACTTCATTGATCTCGGCTCGTCGTACGTGTTGTACGTCACCGCGTTCTTGACGGTCGGAATTTCCGACAAGATTTGTGTGACCGTTTGAGCCAACATTCCGGCAGAAAAAATCCATGGTTTTCTTGTCGGAATTTCCGATCGCGTGTACGCGGCATTAGAGGCGCCTCTCTTCTCTTATACTCTGTAGCTCCTGCTGGATTTTGCTTCTAATCCCCTTGTGGAGGCTTCCATTTGTGGATGGACATTTTATGGTTACACAACCTGGTCACATTGCTAAAATCTTTTTATATGGACTATAAACTGAAAGACCTATGACTAAATGGTTGTGGAACGAATCATCTGAGTTTCCATTATTTCGTATGGGGAAATTTGCTTTGATATATAAGTGCTTTGGATTACAAGCATGTTTCCAGAAGGAATTATGCTCGCAATCCAAGGTTTTACTGTATATTACATTTCAGTTATTCTTTACTGTATTTAGCTCAAGGGCTAAAACTGGAAATATGTCAGATTTTCTCATTCAAGATTTTTATTGAAGAGACTTTTTCAGGAGTTACAATTTTTGATGAGGGGAGGCTACAATCATAATGGCAGATTTTTGGTGTAGGTATTAGTGGACCATTGCACTTCACATACTAATATATTTTTCTTAGCCATTGATTGGCATTGGTGAAGTTCTACTTTTCTTTACTGTATATACATTCAAATATTTTTTCAAAGGAGAAAGAGGACCCCTCTAGGGAGTGGGCACAGACAATTAATAATATGTAACATCAACAGAGAAAAGTCATGTAGAATATTTTGTATAAAAATTAAAGCTTTAATACAACTTATTTAAAAGAGACATCCTGGACATGGAGTCCCAAAATACATACAAGAATTTGCAGCAATAGAGATTTCTGTACATAAACACATATGTGGTGAGAAAGGATATTCAAAAAATATAACTGTGCCGGAATAGTCCCATAAAGATGTAGAAACATTTAGAAAACAACTGACGCTTTTCGAGACAGACTCTTCTTTCGAGGGACCTTTCCTAGCATGAGGAGTGTGTGTATATACATAGATTAAAATGCTGCATCTAAAATCAGGGGTAGTCATTGGTGCCGCCACTATAATGTACGCCCTTCACAGAGAAAGAGCCCATGCCACAGATGATCATCTGAAGAGGTCTCACAAAGAGATATACAGTCCAAGTCTTCAATTAGTTATCAAAATATCAAAGGGAGTTTTGACCATAATGAGAAGACTTGTAGGGGTAGATGGATTGCCAGCTTGTTGGCCCACCCATTAAACAGTAGAAAGGCAGGAGTTGAGAGCAAGGGTCCAAACCTTCACAACAGAAAGATCTGTAGGCTTATATATGCTCATTACAGGTGTGAATGGCGTCTACAGCACAGCGCCATTTTCTTTTGATGTTTTAAAGGGATGACAGCACTTGGCAACACACAGTCAGCTTTCTATATCATTTTTATATTTTTTTTGTTCTCTTACAGGTTCTTCAGTATGCATCAGAAAGCCATTACAATGAACTAAACAGATGAATTCTCCTGATATATTTGACTGCAATGCAAAATTCATAATAATAATAACTGTTTATAGCAGAGGTGTCCAAACTTTTTTCAAAGAGGGCCAGATTTGATGAAGTGAACATGCATGAGGGCCGACCATTTTGCCTGACGTTCTTTGAACCATTAAAATTCGGTCTAAGTGTGTTCGTCCGAGCACTAATACACTGCCCAACAAGAATTCTCTTGCCTTTGAGGCTGTGTGTGGTGAAGAGATGAGCTTGGGTGTATTATTTGGAGAGATTATATATCTGTATATATATATAATCTTTTGTGGCACCAACAAATCCCAGAGTGCTGCTCAGGACTAAGGATGAGCTTGGGCGTGTTATTTGGATATACCGTATTTATTGGCATATAAACACACACCTGTGGGCCACAAAAGATATATATCCAAATCACCAGGGGGGCCATATTAAACTACAACGCGGGCCGGATTTTGGACATGCCTGGTTTATACGGATAAAAATAGGGGTATACTTTCTTGTCCTGGGATAAGTAACGAGGGGAAATCTTCCCAATAAGAACACAGACTGCAATAAAAACAAATTGTTTGACTTTTGCCTACTCTATAAAATACTACAGAAAAACGTTTTGGTTGGCATTGGGGCTCATTCTTACTGCACAGAGCATAACATATAGCACACGTGTGTGGTGTCAACATGTGCTGATTTGCACTGCTATGCATTCTGTTAATGTTTTTTTTTTTTTTTAACAACTGCTAGAATCGAAACAGGGTGCATGTATTTGGTCTGAGTTCTGATATCCATACATTGGGGCTGATCTGAGTTCTGATATTCATACATTGGGGCGGATCTGAGTTCTGATATTCATACATTGGGGCTGATCTGAGTTCTGATATTCATACATTGGGGCGGATCTGAGTTCTGATATTCATACATTGGGGCTGATCTGAGTTCTGATATTCATATGTAGCAATACCCCCAGTTAAGAGGGCTGCAAGTATAGTTTTGGGCCTGTAACACACTGCTGTCAACCCCCAGGAACTGGCTCTAACCTCCCTTGGCACAACTAGCACAAATGGAAGTGTGAAACTCACTAGGCTATAGGAGTCACCACTCCACAATAAAGCATACACAATAGTTAATATTGAATTACCTGAGCTGGCTGCTTCAGCTGGGATGAACAGTACGCCACACACTTGTCTGCTTAACCACAAATACTTTACTGAATAGAAATATAGGGTTGGACAATGGTACATTTATCTATGCAGGGCCCTGCAATATCAATAGTCAAGCAAATATCGAGTATTATATTCTAACGGTCTTATGCGCACTCAATGTCTCTTAATAAACTACACTCGCGAGCCTTCCCCTCGTGGCCAATATGGCGGCCTGGTAAATGTCTCCCTGCTGGACAGTCACACACAGTTAGTTAGTTGAGAAGGTTCTTGGCTAGCAATGGTGGTGCACTTTGTAGATTATTTGTAATCCAAAAGGTATTAAACTGTTGGTTACCCAGCAAGTAATAAGACAACTTAACTCCGGCTGCACAACACACTGTTTCTCTGGGGTGCAGTATAACACTCCGGTAACAGTGGGCCCTGGCCAAAGGATACTGGGCCTAAAAGGTAGTCAAAGTAAAATGAGCAAGTGCTCTCTCATCCGACCGGACCAGTCCGTACAACCGACTTCAGCAACTGATGTCCCGGAACACAGTCTCACGATACCCGTAGTCTCCGATCCTGTCGACCCATACGCGGGAAATAGATAGATGAGACGACTCTGGGTTCTCCAGTGACGATTGGCAAGCTCTCCCGATCCTCTAGGCCCAGGCTCTCTGGTCTAGTCCAAACAACAGGCCCCACTTGCTAGGAGGGCAGCGTCCGAAGAGAGCCGCGTGCTGCTCCTCCCTCCTTATATAGTCCTTCCCCAGCAGACCTTGCGCCGGGCAATGCACTGTGGGTGCCCCGCTACAGACTGGGTATGGTAGTCTTTGTGCTCATTTAAAGCGATACCCCGCTACACATACATTGGAGCTGATCTAAGTTCTGATATTCATACATTGGGGTTGATCTGAGTTCTGATATTCATACATTGGGGCTGATCTGAGTTCTTATATTCATACATTCGGGCAGATCTGAGTTCTGATATTCATACATTGGGGCTGATCTGAGTTCTGATATTCATGCATTGGGGCTGATCTGAGTTCTGATATTCATACATTGGGGCTGATCTGAGTTCTGATATTCATGCATTGGGGCTGATCTGAGTTCTGATATTCATACATTCGGGCAGATCTGAGTTCTGATATTCATACATTGGGGCTGATCTGAGTTCTGATATTCATGCATTGGGGCTGATCTGAGTTCTGATATTCATACATTCGGGCAGATCTGAGTTCTGATATTCATACATTGGGGCTGATCTGAGTTCTGATATTCATGCATTGGGGCTGATCTGAGTTCTGATATTCATACATTCGGGCAGATCTGAGTTCTGATATTCATACATTGGGGCTGATCTGAGTTCTGATATTCATACATTGGGGCTGATCTGAGTTCTGATATTCATACATTCGGGCAGATCTGAGTTCTGATATTCATACATTGGGGCTGATCTGAGTTCTGATATTCATGCATTGGGGCTGATCTGAGTTCTGATATTCATACATTCGGGCAGATCTGAGTTCTGATATTCATACATTGGGGCTGATCTGAGTTCTGATATTCATACATTGGGGCTGATCTGAGTTCTGATATTCATGCATTGGGGCTGATCTGAGTTCTTATATTCATACATTGGGGCAGATCTGAGTTCTGATATTCATACATTGGGGCTGATCTGAGTTCTGATATTCATACATTGGGGCTGATCTGAGTTCTGCTATTCATGCATTGGGGCTGATCTGAGTTCTGATATTCATACATTGGGGCAGATCTGAGTTCTGATATTCATGCATTGGGGCTGATCTGAGTTCTGATATTCATACATTGGGGCAGATCTGAGTTCTGATATTCATACATTGGGGCAGATCTGAGTTCTGATATTCATACATTGGGGCTGATCTGAGTTCTGATATTCATGCATTGGGGCTGATCTGAGTTCTTATATTCATACATTGGGGCTGATCTGAGTTCTAATATTCATACATTCGGGCAGATCTGAGTTCTGATATTCATACATTGGGGCTGATCTGAGTTCTGATATTCATGCATTGGGGCTGATCTGAGTTCTGATATTCATACATTGGGGCTGATCTGAGTTCTTATATTCATACATTGGGGCAGATCTGAGTTCTGATACTCATGCATTGGGGCCATAGGTGATTATTTTGAAGGTCAATAAAGGTCACTTGTTGGTATCTTCTGTTTTGTTTGTTTTCTGATACCATTCACCAAACTTTTTGACATACCTTGTATGCAAGAGGTAAAAAAAAAAAATACATACCTGAGCCCGATCTCCATCCAGCGATGGGCACAATAGCCAAAGCTGGCTTGGCTATCTCCCTCCTCATTGGCTTAGATACAGCAGCACTAGCAGCCAGTGGGGAGGGCGCAGGGGGAAACCAGATCAGACCATCCATTGCCCTCTATGGAGCAGTGGATTACAATGGACATGTGTCTGTTGACACCCACCGACATCCAATCTGATCCTGTCTGCTAAAAACAGACGGATGGAGGATCCATTCGCCATCCATTTGGCAGATCGAATCGAATGACAATCAGATGGAAATAAACAGGCAGCCTGTTTCCATCCGACCACCCATAGAGGAGAGATGGCTGTGTCTGTGTCCGCTCTGCATAAGCAGAGCAGACATGGACCTACATCCACCTGCTCAGTGGGGATCAGTGGACAGGTTCCCAGCTGAACAGATGGATAGTGGATCCGTCTATTCAGCTGGAGCCCGCCCATCTGAAAGGGGCATTAGGATAAAGGCTTTTTCCACAAATTAAAGCTGATCATTGTAAGCACCTCTGTCAGCAGTAAGGCCTCATGCCCACGGATGTTTTTACAGCCACGTTTTTTACAGCTTAAAAACGCCTGTCCATGTTATTGTATAATTTTTATTTTATTTTCAAAAAAAAAACAAAAAAACGTTGGAGCTCAAAAACGCAGACGCTGAGGAACGCACTGGTCCTGTTTTTTTTTTACAGCTTAAAAACGTCTGCTATTTGCAGCTCAAAAACGTCTAGGTGGGCATGAAGCTATAGACTAACATGGACAGGCGTTTTTAAGCTGTAAAAAACGCTCAAAAACGCGGCTGTAAAAACATCCGTGGGCATGAGGCCTAAATGGTTTGTCTCAACCCTGTAACAACATCTGCAGGACAGCTTGTTCTTTTGAAAAATAACAGATTTACTGGCTGGATCATGATTTGAAAAAAAAGGAAAAAAAGACTAAAAAAAGACTAAAACTAATGCAGCCATGAAATCTAAGAATTGGTAAGCTGCAATATAATAAAGGTTTGCTTTTGGGTTTAATACCGCTTTGAATTGATGGTGATTGGGAAGAGTGGTTCTTATGCTGGTGATCAAGGGAAAGATTGTCCCTTACATTTGTGGTCACTGGGAAGAATCTTACAGGTGACTAAAAATATAATTGGTGTCCGTGGGAACTTATCAGAGAGTCAGACATCTCTCATTGCTCAAGGAACCCTAGCATTCCACAAAACCCTTATTGGGAAAGGCTGCTCTGGAGGAAGCCTAGTCGTGGAAGTCTAGTCAGGGCCATCTTAATTGCATCATGGGCCCCTGGGCAAAATAATGAACTGGGCCACCATTAGTCAGTCCCAATTTATGCACCTACTCTCAAAAATGAAAGTATAAATAGTTGATAGAATTAAACATATATTTATTAGTACTTTCAATAACAATCGATTTTAAACAATATAAAAAGCATTCCATATATCAAAATTGAATCAACACAATGGGCACAGTACAGGGGGGGGATCAGGAGGGCACAGTACGGGTTCCGAATGGCTGCTCAGGACACAGCATTCCTTGGACAGCTTAGTAAAAAGTGTGACTGTCTTAGCAAATCCAGAACAGTTGGCAATAATGGAGCACCTGGGGCCCCTGGGCAGTGCCCAGGAATGCCCAAGCATTAAGACAGCCCTGAGTCTAGTAACTCTATAACTGAAGGTCTTTTTGATGAGGTGGACATGATCAGATACTAGTTTAGAGACAGCCAAGAACAGTATACAAATGCTCCTGAAGTACTGTGCTTCCTTTTCAGGTGACTGGTTTTATTCAAGAGCAACTAGGATGCATGAGATGGATGAAAGCCAAGCGATGACAAGTATGCTAGAATTCTAATGAACATAAAAGACGACAATATGTCTCTTTTTTTAAGAGATGCATTTGCTAGGGATTTGAGGTGGGAAAAAAAACAGGACAAACAAAAATATCACGTTAATCAAAAAAAACAAAAAAAACAGGGAAGGTTTTTTAATTGACTAATCTTTATGTTGCAGTGCTCTTTTGTGATATGCTATTACTGGATTCAGTAATCTAATACACATTTTTTTTTATGCTAAATAAAGGTCAATTGTGGCCATTTGCTTTTTGTTGATGTACCCTATACGTGCCGATAGTGATAAACTATTGCACAGACACTTTATGCGTAGGTGATTGGTCATCCTCTTTTTGCAAAACAAAACCTTGACAGCATGGAGATTTCCTCTTCTAAAGCCGTGCAAGTTATGGTCAAGTATGCAGGAGATGTCTGTAGGACGAAACGTGTCAGTCCGGTAGCGCATGGCAACAGGAAGTAATGTCATACCCGAACCTGGAACTAACGCAACAGCAGTGGTGAACGGGAGGACTGGGTGAGAAGCCAGGGAGCTGGGTGGGGTGTTGGCCTGTGTATATTACATGCATTGGATCTTTTATGGTACGTTGATAGGCTATTTTACACTTACTTTTGGTAAGAGAATTTTAACTGAAGTTAAATAAATGTTAAATGTTTTTATGGTATATAAACTATTGGAGCTTTCTCCTTTGTATTTGTGTGTTGTCTGGGGGATTGCTTTGAGTACAATATTGATGGTGGCGCAGCAGACAGTGACTAAGAGCTGCTATTTACCATAGGTGCCTTTTGGCAATCATATTTACAAGGTAAGGAGGCGTATTGATCCAGTGAGTGATTCAACCACTGGGGAGTGGTTGAATCACTAACATACAGTGTACTGGAAAGTGATTTCTGCACCCATTGGGTGTTTATTGGTGGACAATAATTATATACTGTAACACATTAAGAACACTATAAAGGTGTGGTGGACACGCCAATGGGGAGATTTACTAAAACTGGAGAGTGCAAAATCTGGTGCAGCTCTACATAGAAACCAATCAGCCTCCAGGCTTTATTGTCAAAGCTTTGCAGCTGTGCATAATAGCCAATCAGCTTCTGAGTGCTTCAGTTTTAGTAAATCTCCCCCATTTTGTTTGGGGCCACGTCTGAACTCATTTTTTTTTTTTTAGGTTCACTTTGAAAAAAATAAAATAAAACAAATATAAAAATTATATGCACTGATTGCCTAGCGCCTCCTGAAATCTGTATTTTATTGTGGACATCATGGTATCATATGCAGAATATAAAGTTCAGACTTTTCACTGGCTGCTTGCTTGTTCTAAAAGTCACTGACACAGTTTCATGGATTAAACTTCTGACCCGGGACTTCACTCTATCTGGCTCCTGTAGTGCAGACGCATGAATGACGTCTTGTGATGTACATTCTAGTTGGCACCAGTGTACTTTACAACTTATCTTAAATAGTTCCAGATATTTCCTACATTAACCAGAGTTCTACTCCTCCTAGGCCCCGGTCACACCTTTGCACACAAGTTGGAATGCAAATGTATTACCCAAGGAGGCCTGTCAGATCTATACAAATGTGCCAACTTCAGAAGTTTTGCAAGACTGATGATATCATAAATTATCAATGCATATCCAATCAAGGTGTGGCGAGGAGAGGCAAAGAAAACCAAAAATCCCTTCCATAAATACTATAAAGTAAAGTCCTTTTCTTTTTAAATGACATCACTTCAAGGCAATCACAGGTCAAAAAAAACAAGGGACTTCCTGCTCATATAGGACACAATCCCCCTCTTTATAGCACCAAGTGCACTCATCATACAGCCTGCTATTGATTACAACATATCTCAAACATGTTCAGACATTGTAGGGACTTTTTTTCATTACCTTCCCTGTACTGTACTGGGCTGAGTATAAGCATGAGACTTTTACAACAGCAACTCACCAGATAAGGACATCTAGATAAAGGAAACCCAAGTTTAGGAAACGATGGTGGCTGCCATTGCCAATCTCTCTGCAAATTCTAGTTGCCAGGCTGTCAAGGATATCTAATGGCTTCAATACTTTAATAATCCCAGAGCAAACATTCCGATTAAGAGTTCTGACTTCACAGGCATTTTTCATGTTCTAGGCTATGTAGCGGGTATGTACTTTCCCGGGTGTAATTTGAACTTGACAGAGACATTGGTGATGTGTAATTCCCTGCGGCCCAGCAGGTGGCGCTGTCACCCTGGGCTGGGGTTGAATCATTGCTGCGTGTCGTGCCTCCTTTTTGTCCTCCCTCGGCAGCGGTATGGGGGGACGGGGAACCCGCCGTGCTTGCCGGGAGAGGGTATAAAGAGGCCGGCCATCTTTGTCACGGGGGTCGAGTCCCAGGCACCTTCAGCCTGTGGACGGTGGTTCATGTCGGTTCTCTAGGCGGGCCTAGGCCTAGAGGACAGTCCGAGGTCGTGTTCCATCCCAGGCACCTTTAGCCTGGGGTGAGGTACTCGGATGGAGGTCTGGAGCTCAGTGCCCAACACTGAGTTCCGCGAGGGAAGGAGATCCTAGGGAACCCCGGGAGTGGGTACCTGAATCCGGAAGGCGTAATGGACCGGGGGGAGCTCCTCACTTGAAGACCTGGTGCAGCATATTGCCGGTGACGGGTGAGCCTCTCATCGGAGACCACCTGGAAGGAATTTCCCCCCCTCGCTCGGAGACCGCAACCCACTTTCAGGAAGGAAAGTGGAGAACACATTGTGTCTGGGCCTATTCGCATCCACACCTCATTTTCTGTTCTGTTTCTACCAAGGGAGTTCAACTGATTGTGTTCATTCGAGAGGAATAAAGGAGTGTTGAACTTTAATGGTGTGGGGCTCATTTCCTGACAGACATTGTTCAAGGTAACTCTTGGTGGAGGCTCCAGGTGCACAGCACTGACCCGAAGGTAAAAGAACTTTGCTTATACCACACTGACACCTGTGGTGAAGGTCAGGCGTGGTGTCCCCGCTCCCTTCCCCATCTAAGGTACCCCTAGACAAGAGAAGAGACGAGCTGAAGACGAAGAGGGGAGTGAGGAGGGTGCTACAGCTACAAAGGGTATTAACCCCTTCCTGTTCAGACATGGCATCCCTTCAAATGAGTCTATATGTCTGGTGAACAGACTTCTTGATCACATGTAGGGTTGCCACCTGTCCGGGATTCATCCGGACAGTTCGGGGTTGGAATCATGCGTCCGGGTTTTAGACTGCCTGAAACCCGGGCACATTATTCAGACTGGACTCTGGCTTCCCAGCAGGGTTTCTTGCTGCAGATGTCTAAGCTGAGAGTGTCTATTACACTCTTTCATGCTGCCCAAAGCCAGCCCAAACCCCCCCCCCAAACACACACACACAGATGGGAGAGGAGAGAGGGCTCGATCTTCTTCTCTTCCTTCCGGCCCTACCCCTCTGTGTCTGCCCACACTTCTTAGAAAAGGAAAGTGCGGGCTGGAAATTTGAAGTCCAGCAGCCTCAGATACATCTGGATGAGAGGTGCTGACTGCCGAAGGGTGCGTGTCAGAGATTGTTAGTTGACCAGACTGTGTGACTTCATAAAAGGAAACCAAACGGGTGTAGGTGAATATATATATAATTTATTACGGTGAGTGACCAACATACAACAACCAATAAAACATAGTGCAATAAACCAACAGTGACTACAAACAATATTTACAAGTATGGGAAATACCAGAATCGTAGTGGAAGCCAGGCCGAGGTCATACACAAGGGAATCAAGCAGATGGGTATGGATGGGAGGAAGCAGGAACAGGGAGGGGACGGATGGATAGGCTGCAGAGCAGGGATCCGGGTAATGGAAGGGAAAGCTGTAGGATGGGCACAAGGTAGGGATCAGGTAGGATCGGGTAAAGCAGGATGCAGGTTCCAGGTAGGGATCGGATCGAGCAGGGTGCAGGTTAGGGATCGGGTCGGATACAGGCTCAAGACAGGGTCACAGGTCCTAGGTCAGGGAGAGAGATACCAGGGCAACGAGTGTCTGCATTTGCCGGGTATATAAGGAAGTCCAGATGATTGAGCTTCAGGTCACAGCTGACCACAGGAAGTGCTGCCTGCTCCATACTGCCAGAATACACCCGCTGGTGGATGCCGGTACTGCAGTCCACGTATCCTGTGTTACCACCTGCAGGTGAAGCCTTTCCTGACAGTGCGTGAGCTTACCATCCATCCCTGTCTGTGACTGAAGTCTCCCCCCTTCTCTCTCCTGCCTCTGAGTGAGTACACTAAGGTAAATCAGGGCTCTCAGAGCGCCCCTTACATCAGAGTTCCCCTAACATCAGAGGCCACAGTGTTCCCCCTTCAATTAGAGTCCTCTCCGTACATCAGAGTTCTCAGTGTTCCCCCTTAAATCAGGGTTCCCAGAGCATGCTTTATGTTGGAGTCCCCCGAGTTCTCCCTTACATCAGAGTCTGCAGAGTCCCCCCTTACAGTGAAAGGCAACTCTGTGAGTTCAGATGTAAAAGGGGAACTCTGTGGACTCTGAAGTAAAGGGGGACACTTGAAATGTTTTTAATAGCAAAAATATATGTATAGTTTATACTACTGTAGCGGGGTTCTCAATTTGGGGGTAGTGTTTGAGTGGTAGTTGTGCTCAAACACCTAAATTGGTAGAACATTATCAACCATTTTGTCTGCAACAATGGTATCAGTGTACCGTTCCCTGTGGCCTGCGGGTGGCGCTGCCATGGTGGGCCAGGGTTGAACCGCTGATACAGTGCTGTGCCTTGTGTGTCCCCTCTCGGCAACCATGCAGTGGGCGTGGTCGGCCTGCTGTGTATGCTGGGAGAGGATATAAAAGGGGCAGACGCTGTCTGTTTGTGGGTTCGTTGTCGGGGGTCCTATTTCCGGGGAGTGTGTGTTCCTGTCCGCCCTGGGCACCTTTGGCCCAGGGGCGGTGGTCGGTGAATCAGTGCCAGGCACCTTTAGCCCTGGGGCTGAAACTAAAGGCCTTGGGCCCAGCACCTTTGGCTGGGGCCCACCAAGGATCGAGGAATCTCAGGGTGCCGCCTTGCGAGGGGACCCGCATCTTAGACGAGGAGGCCAGGGAAAGACCGTTCCGAGGGACTGGTGAGAAGTCACAGTGAAGGAAGGGGCCCGGTAACTCTCTGGAGGGATGTCTTCTCCTTATAAGAGGCCAAGCTTTGAAAACCAAGTTCCCCAGGTCTGTGGCAGAGACCAAGATCACCAGGTCTGTGGCAAAGACCAAGATCACCGGTTTGTGTAGTGACTGTACGTTTAGTTCGAGTACCATTCTGGCTGCTGTCCTGTTCTCTCTCTCCAACCTTTCCTATCAGAGACTGTGCTTTAAGAGAAATAAACTCTACGTTGGAGTTACGGCTGGTGTGGACCATGGAGTTATTGGGGGAAATAGAGACTTGTCTTTATTGAGCATAGAGATAAGAGCCATTCTCTGGAGAACCTGGCTGCGGAGACCTGTTTCTTTTTTTTTTTTTCTTTTTTTTTTTTTCAAAAAAAGGTTTATTGTGATTAGATGCAGTACAAAGTATGATCATCAGAAACAAACAAAAGAAGGTCACTTGGAATTATGTTCCATCACAATATCATAGACCACAGTACCTATTATAGAGGGTAGAGCAGACTCAGCATACAAAAAAAAGAAAAAAAAAGTAGGCGCCAACAAAATTAAAGCAGGCCCTGAGGGACAACGGCCCTACGTCTACTCCCGACCAGTCCACGCACCCCAATTGGGATCCTGCTGTGCACGGAGCGATCGGAAACAGAACACCCAGGGAGGGATATGAACAAAGGGCTTGGCAACCCGCCAACCTGTCCAGGTTGCTGATCCCCTGAGGATGCGGACCATCCAGGGGGAGTCTGAGCTCGAACCTCTGTTAATAGTCTGAAGGGGTTAAAGAACCCAACTAATGGAATGGCTTCCAAATGCCTGTAAGGCGGAGCATCTAGCTGTATCCATCAACATAAAACAAGAAAGACTACACAGATGTAAATCCTGAGTAGCCAGTGACAGTCTAAGACAGAGATTAAGAGTAGGAAGAAAAGAAAAGAAGAAATAGGGGTAGGGAAGAGAAGGGGGAGCGAACTAGAGAATAAGAGGGAAAGGAGGGGGCGGGGGAAGTCAGGATTCGTCGGGGAGAGGGGGGGAAAATGGTCAGCAACGTGCCGAATCGGGGCTGTCCAGCGCTCACCTATTGGGGAAGAAGGGATATGCCTACATGCATAGCCCAGGGTTCCCAAATAAGACGGAATTTTTCTGGATTGTCTAGTAAGGTATTAGAAACCCTTTCCTGTGTCATTATCCAGGAAATCTTGTGTTTAGCTTGGCGAAATGACGCCGAGGGCGACTATCAGGCGTGGGCCAAGGTAATCTTGGCCCCCAGAAGGATGAAGTGTATGAGAGAGCAGGACAATTTAGGGACCTTAGGGAGAGCATCATTAAGGAGGGCAATAGTAGGATTTTGCTTCACCTCGAAACCAGTGACTTTGCGAATGAGGCTGAAAATTCTATTCCAGAACCCCCTAATTTTAGGGCATTCCCAGAGGGTGTGGAGGAGAGAGCCTACGAGGCCACATTTTCTGAAGCAGAGGGGGGAAGACTGCGGATAGAGCTTAGAAAGGCAAGTAGGGACCAGGTACCATCTGGAGATAACCTTAACGTCAGCCTCCATCAGGGAGGTGTTTAAGATACCCTTAAATGAACGGGAGAAATTTGTGTGCCAAGTGTCTAGGTCCCATTCAAACTGGAGGTCACGCTCCCATTTCAACATATAGCTCGCTTTGCCCTGAGGGTCAGCTAGCGCTGAATAGATCAGGGAGATGCCCCCCCCTGACGCCCATGGCTGAGGAACACCAATGCTCATATTTGGTAACAGAGAGTGGGTTGTCTGAACTTTTCCAGACCCCACGCAGAAAATGTAATAACTGATAATAGCGGAAAGTTTCGGAGGAGGGCATATCCAGTTTGGAAGTGCAGTATTTGAGCGAGATGGGGCCATCATTGTTAAAATATTGTCCTATTCTGTACAGACCCTTGTTAAGCCACCATCCAAAAGCCTTGATGTTTAGACCCGGGGGGAATTGGGGGTTGTGGAAGATGTGAGCCAGGGGATGCCAGGAAAAGGATAGTGCGGGATGTTTATGAAGGATATCACAGAGGGCCATTGAGTGAGAAAGGGCGGGTGACAGGATCGAGGGGCGGTCCTTACGTGGTCTCTAGGCTAAATAGTCCAATGTGTGGTTAGGGGTTGCCTGCCTTTCTATGTCTACCCAGTCCGGTTTAGGTCCTTTAGTATATATTGCTGAGAATTGACAGAGTTGGGCTGCTTGGTAGTACCACCACATATTGGGAAGGCCAAGGCCTCCTTTCTTCCTTGCCCTATACAGAACTTTTTTAGATAGACGATGTCCCTTGCCCCCCCATATGAACTGTATGATTTTTGATTGGAGTCTATCCAGTGCTCGCTTCTTGACAGGGATAGGCAGGGACCAGAAAAGATAAAGCAATCTGGGCAAGAGGGTCATCTTGACCGAATTGACTCTACCCAGCCAGGACAATTTATAGAGAGACCATTGTGTAAGTTCAGTTGTGAGTTTTTTGAACATGGCAGGGTAATTGTGTTGGAATAGGAGCTCTACTTTTGGGGTGAGGAAAACACCTAAATAGGGAAGAGAAGAGGTGCACCAGGAGAAGGGGAAGTTTGTTTTGAGTCTATCGACTATATCTTGGGGTGTAGTGACGTTCAAGGCCATTGACTTTGCCATGTTGACCTGAAGGCCTGAAACCTTTCCAAAAGTGTTGAGGAGTTGGAGAATATTGGGGGTTGACTTGAGAGGGGAGGTGACGAAAAGGAGGACATCGTCCGCAAAGAGGGCGCATTTGTGTGTATGTTGACCACATTGAACCCCATGAATGTCCGGGTGTTGTCTAATTGCTAGAGCTAGGGTTTCTATCGCTATTGCGAAAAGAATAGGGGAGAGCGGGCAGCCCTGTCTGGTACCTTTTAAGATTGGGAATTGGTCGGAGAGACGTCCCTGTAGTTTGATCTGGGCTTTCGGGGAGGAATATAGAGACTCCAGGGTTCTTAGGAATTCCAGGCCAAAGCCCCAATGGCGTAGAATGGTAAAAAGGTATGGCCAGGTGACCGTATCAAAGGCCTTTTGGAGGTCTATGGAAAGAATGTATCCCTTCTGGGGGGACCCGCCATCCCAGGAGGATTGCATGAGCACAGCCTCCCCACGCATCAGATCGTGCATCCATACTCCCCCTCTGCTGATCTGATGCTCAAAGAGGCCGTAATTAGTCCTATCTTTGGCCCGCCACATGTCATGGAAAGTTGGCTGTTTGCAGAGTACACAGCCATTTCCCCTTGTGCTCATAAGCACACCCTTTGTCTCAATGATATAATGCATCTTAAGCTAAAATTCACTCACCTTCCATTCGATCCCCATTCATACAAATCAAGAAGCATCACCAGACTGGTCTCATCATCAAGGCATCCCAGCAAAAGACTGCACGCCGACGCCCTCACAGGCTGTTTTATTTAACTCCCAGCCGGAAGTGATGTCACAACATGTGACCTCCTCCATAGGAAGTGAGCTCACAGGGCGTGAGCTCCACCCAGCAGAGGACCATATAAGGATATGTTAAATACAGCTAATACAATACAATACATGAATACAACAAAAGAACCAATCACAGACATGTATACATTCAAATAGATGTAGCGGGTATGTACTTTTGTGAATGTTTAATTTGGGTGAAGACATCAGTGATGTCTTGTTCCCTGCGGCCCAGCAGGTGGTGCTGTCACTTTGGGCCGGGGTTGAACCATCACTGCAGTGCCGTACCCTTTGTGACCTCTCGCAGCGGTTGTACGGCGGGGCGGGGAACCCGCCGTGCTTGCTGGGAGAGGGTATAAGGGGGCGGACATCTTTGCCACGAGGTCCGAGCCCCAGGCACCTTCAGCCTGGGGGCTGCTGTCCGTGGTCAGTGTCCAGGCAGCCTAGGCCTGGACACCTGGAGTTCGGGAGTCACCCCAGACACCCTCAGTCTGGGGTGAGTTACATCGCTTCAGGCCTGGGGCCCAGCTTCTTCCACTGGGTCCCGCCCGGGAGGAATCGTCCTAAGGTGCCCACAGTATCGGGTACCTGAATCCAGGCGTAAGGGACCGTGCAAGTGACCTTCCCGTCGATCTGGTGCAGCATATTGCCAGTGCCCGGACAGGGCCTCCGGAGACCGTCGGGATGGATGTCCTTTCCAAACAGGGGCTGTATTCACACGGAAGGTGGTCCATGTTCCAAGGTCGGTGGCAGAAGGAACAGGAGAGTTCATTTGTGCCTGGGCCTACTTGCATCCACACCCCTGTCTGTCTGTTACAACAGTTCAACTGATTATGTTCATCCTGGCTAATGGAGAAATAAAAGAGTGTTGGACTTTTAATGGTGTGGGGGCTCTTTTACTGGTAGACACATCTCCACGAAGGAAGCAGAGGCTCCGTATGCAACGAACAGACCCGAAGGTAAATCAAGTGACTTTGCTCAACCCTCATACACATACGAGGTGAGAGCTTGGCATAGTGTTCCTGCACTCTCTCTCCCAGGTCCCCTAAGACAACAGCCGCATAACCGATAAAAGAGAGAGAATGAGGCCGCTACATAGACTAGCAGTGATGTGCACTGCTTCCAATGATGGGAACCATATGAAAACTATGGCTCAATGGGCCACAATTGTCGTATAGTTATGCTATAGTTCTCGTGGACGCAGATCTGTCCGCTCGGAGTCATTTAATGCCAACGCCAAGAAGTGGCCAGTCCCTTGGCGAGGCATAAAACAAACGTCCTTAAAAGAACAAACATCGCTGTGTCCACAGGAAGATTTTCACGCCACCGGTCTTCCACCAACGTCTCTATGTGCGAATATGCTCACATGAGCGCATTACATCAAAACCGACACTGGGGGACATCTGACAACATACATTAATACAATTTTCCACAACACCATGATCTGACATCCGTGCTCCATCCCGGTTGCTAGGACTGCTCTTATAGGGACTATCCGGGTGAGCAATACCCACTCAGGCTTGAGTGGCAACGAGTGTGTATATTTGGGATCTAAGTGTTGCGTGCCTGAACCTTCCCTTACATCTTCAACTTTCCTGCCTTTGCTTTCTTCAAGTTGACTCAAAAGTAAGAAAAATAATAAAGCCTTGCTGATTAGGTTTTACTTGTGTGTGGACATTGGCCTTATTCCTGAATACACAGGTGTACCTAGACAACGGAGCTGAAGGATCCACTCGTGGGAGGTAACTCGCTGCAGACCCAACGGTAATCAAACAGTGGATTTCATACTTAAAGTGTGGATCCGGCGTAGCCACAGGGGAAGAGTAAAGAGGGAAGTGCAAAAACCCACCCTGGGAGCTACACTTACCTGTAGGTACAATTAAAAAAGAAGACTTTACTTCCTCTTCAAATTCACTAAATGTAGTACTACAATAATACCACTAGATGCCACTAGATGTTGGTTACATTGGTATTTACTCTTTTGCTGCTGGAGCCTTTCTTTTGTGTTAACATGCAAAAATTCTCATTGTGTACATGAAAACACAATTAAAACCCCCAAACATATTTTTTTTTTTCTGAAAGCAGAGAACCCATAGATTTAAAAATGTAATTTACTATTTTTTTATTTACGTTTATTAACCACTTCAGCCCCGGAAGATTTGACTGCTCAATGACCAGTCCATTTTTTGTGATATGGCACTGCGTCACTTTAACTGACAATTGCGCAGTCGCGCGACGCTGTACTCAAACAAAATTTACATCCTTTTTTTTCCTACAAATAGAGCTTTCTTTTGGTGGTATTTGATCAGCTCCGTTTTTATTTCTCTTTTCGTCCATGGACGGATACAGCTCCTTAATTCTTGAGAGTTGGGCTATGTTCCTGTTCATAGGAGAGGACTAGGCAGAACATGTTAGATATTTAATACATGTTACTTTAACAGAGTTGAACAGCCACGCCCAGGGGGCAGTCCCTCCGTACATAACCCTCCACCCTGAAGCCTCCGTTATTTTCTGCCTAGTAGAGGAGAAGGACCTGGCTCCCTTTGGACCCAGAGTCTTGAAGACATTTTTACTTTTTATTATTTTATTATTTTATTTTTTTGAAGAATTTTCTATCCACTGTCGGCTGGGCATGATAGGCAGGTAATTTTAGATCCTTGTAGTCCCCCCAGTCCGGCCAGCGAACGTGAGCAGACCTTAGCTACGTGCGGGGTGGGCCACAACATACCCCATGGCTCCAGGGGTGGCTGGTGAGCTATGCTCCAGGGTTCACATAGGACCGGACGGCTTGCTGTCTCAGTCACAGTGGACCGGGCCGACTGCCCGTACTGCTCGGTTGTTGGTCTGTCAGGAACGCACCAGCGGGTCCTCGCAAAAACGGGTAAGTACAGTTCCTCCTACTTTGGTGGGATGGAACAGCTGGGCATTCCTAAGGGGGTCTCTGTAGGGGGTTCTCCTGCCCTCCCCTCTCTCCCTCTGTCACCCCTTTTCCTCCTCCCCTTGCGGGGCTCGCTGCGACCAGGGAATACCTTTAGGGGGGCTCCAGGTCCCGGCGGGGGGCTGTGGGTGTGTCCAGGCTGGCTCCCTGTGTGGGGGGTGGTAATTTCTTGGAAGCCTCCGCTGCTGGCCTTCTCGTCCACCTCGCTTGCTGGGCGCCATTTTTTAAAGTGCTGGCACCATTTTTTTGGGGCCTGTGCATTGCATTGGAAATCCCATTGGTGGCCATTTTGCTGTGGCCGCGCTATGATGCAGGCGTGCGGCCATTTTCTTGTGGTCCGCACGCTTTCTCTGAGGCACCCGGCGGCCATTTTGGAGTGGGTTTTAGCCTCTAGTGCTCTGACTGGCTTCCTGAAAGGCGCAAACGGCGCCATTCACGTCACACAGTTCCTAAGTCACACACGGTGTGAGGATGAGAGCGGGCAGCGGCGCTGAACAGTCCATTGTTGGCGGTGAGTCCCCTGGGTATCCCCCCCCCTCGGTCAGTGCAGTAAGGAGGGTGGACAAAAATTATGTGTCAGATAACTTGACTAGGTCCCTAAGGGCTGTCAGTGGGCAATCTGGAGCCAGAAGCTGGTGTTTTTTCCCTAGACATTCCAGAGGCAGCAACTGGTGCCCCTGCACCTGCGGTTCCCATGGAAGCTTTATAGGCAGTCCTGGAGTCATTGTTGCCAAGGTGGAAGCGAGCGTAAAGGGGGTACTAAGCGCCCCCTCCCCCCGCCATCGCCTGGGAAATTGTTCTGACTCAGACTCGGGCCTGGCTGCGGCTCAGGACCCCGATTCTGATATGTCAGAAGAGGCGGACCAGGACCTTCCCTGTGAGGAGGACCCCTCGTCCGGGTCAGCTCAAGACAGCACCTACCAATGCTGTGAGGGACACTCTCAAGCTGGAAGATACAGCTGGGACTCCCACAGCAGGGTCTGTCCCTTTTGGGTCGCACAAACCGACCCGCTCTCGGTTTTTCCTTATGTTGATTTCTTTGACAAGTTCATAGTTAAAGAATGGGAACGGCTGCAGAGGCCCTTGCAGTCCCTCAGCAATCCCTGGTCTCTCGGTTAAAATAAGTAACCTCTATCCCGGGGGAGGGGACCCCTGTTTTTAAGGACCCTACTTATAGCAGGTCTGAAGCGGTGAGCCGCTCCATGTTCACCATGCTGGGGCCAGCATTGTGGCCTATTGTGGCTGCTACTTTGGTGTCCCAGACGCTCACAGAGTGGGCAAAAACATTGTACCGGATTGTGGAGGAGCATCAGTTTCCTCCTGATGGCGTGTCTCTGGCCGAGCAAGTTGGTACAGGGACTCATGTATGTCTGTGATGCATTCCCCTGGATCTCCAGGACCTCCGCATCTGCGGTGGTATGGCGCCGCCTAATATGGTTGATATGCTGGTCCGCTGACCAAGCTTCTAAGAAAACTCTGGCAGATTTTTGCCTTTCTAAGGTGGGAGGCTTTTTGGTGCCTCACTGAAAGACATCATGAAGGATGTCACTGGGGGTAGGAGCACACTTCTCCCTCAGTCCACTACAGGGAAGGAGCCGCGATTTAAGCCGGGGCCTTCCTTTCCCACACTAAAGAGGTGTTTTTCGTCAGTCGGGGAGACCCTCCCAAGCGGACAAAGGTCCAGCTGGGGGACAGTAGTGTCCCTGGGTGCGCAAGCCCAACAAGCCAGCAAACAAGCCTGCTACTGCATAAAGTTTTGCCCCCCTGCCCGTCTCCGGGGTGGGGGGACGGCTTTGCAGGTTTGCAGCTCGGTGGACCTCCCTGCTCTCCGACCAGTGGGTCTGCGAGGTGGTTACCTCGGGGTACAAGATAGAGTTCCTTTCTTGTCCACCAAACAGATTTTTTCCCTCACAAGATGCCTCTCTTTCTGGCTCATCGGGCTGCCCTCCAGGGGGCAGTGCAGGACTTGTTGAGGTGCGGGGTGATCATACCCGTACCACCACAGGACAGGTTTCAGGGTTTCTACTCAAATCTGTTTGTGGTCCCAAAGAGGGACGGAGTCCATCCAATCTTCAACCTCCAAGGCCCTCAATGTCTTTATCTAGATTCAAAAGGTTTCCGGATGGAAACGTTTTGTTCGGTGAGGGCTGCGCTCCATCCGGGGGACTTCCTGCATCCTTGGATATCAGGGACGCATACTTGCGTATCCCCATCTGCATCAGGCATCAGAGGTTTCCACGTTTTGCGATAGGCGAAGACCACTATCAATTTGTGGCTCTTCCCTTTGGCCTAACTTCTGCACCAAGACTTTTCACCTAGGTGCTCGCCCCGATCTAGCTTTGATGAGACAGCGCGGCATTGCCTTCGTAGGCTACTTGGGCGACATTGTCTGAGAGCTGCTTTGTGATCAGAATTAGAGGAGGATGTGTCTATAGCCAGTCAGACCCTTCGGGAGTTTGGTGGATACTGAACCTCCAGAAGTCGGTGTTAGTACCGACCCAGAGCCTAGAGTACCTAGGGTTGATTCTGGACTCCTCGGGGGCCAGAGTCTTTCTTCCTTTGGAGAAGTTGTAGACACTCCAATCTGCGGTGAAGTTGTTGACATCCCGCAAATGGTCGTCTCTCTGTTTTTGCATGCGAGTCCTGGGCTTCATGGTAGCCTCTTCGAGGCAGTACCATATGCCCAATTCCACACTCGGGTCTTGCAAACGGAGGTTCTCTAAAAATGGAAGATCTCCGTTGTCTATGGATAATCAGATTCAGATAAGTCATCTTGTCGGGTTCTCTCTGAGTTGGTGGCTGAGATCCCTGGCTCTTCGGTCCGGGAAATCGTTCCTCCCTTTTCATGGACTGTGATCACGACGGACGCCAGTCTGAACGGTGGGGGAGAGTCTGGGGGTTTCAGGCGGCCCAGGGCCGCTGGACTCCGACCGAATGCCAACTGCCGATCAATGTTCTGGAACTCCGGGCGATCAGGCTGTGCCTTTCCAGGTGGTCTCAGAGACTAGGAGGGCGTTCAGTCAGGATCCAGTCAGACAACGCCACGGCTGTGGCATACGTCAACCATCAAGGAGGAACAAGAAGCTGGGCTGCAGCGTCGGAGATCACTCACATCCTACTGTGGGTGGACAGGAACGTGCCGGCCCCGACGGCAGTTTACATTCCGGCATGGGAAACTGGCAGGCGGACCAATTGAGTCGCCAGATGCTGGACCACGGGGAATGGTCGTTACATCCGGAGGTTTTTCAACTCCTTTATCAGAAGATGGGGCACGCCAGACGTGGATCTCCTTGTCAAATGCGTTGGTGGCCCCGTGGGGTCAGTATCGGCTAAGTTATGCCCTTCAACCACTTAAGTTGCTTCCTTGTCTACTGTGCAGAGTAGAGACCTAGGGAATTCTGGTGATTCTCATCGCCCCAGATTGGCCCAGGCCTCCCTGATACGCCGACCTCATGCGGGGTGGCGGATGTGCCTTGGCGACTGCTAATGAGGGAGCACCTTCTCTGGCATGGTCCCATTCTTCATCCTGCTTTACAGTCGCTGGCTTTAGCGGCATGGCTATTGAAAGCCAGGCACTAGGGGACCGAGGCCTGTCGGATTCGGTCATTTCAACCATGTTGAGGGCACGGAAATCTTCTTCTAGGAAGATCTACCTTCGCACATGGGGAGCCTACATCTCTGTGTGAGGAGATGGAATGGCGTCCACGGACTTATTCGGTTTCCAGGATCCTGCTGTTTTTACAGCGCAAAGTAGATCAGAAACTTGCCTTAAGCACCATTAAGGGGCAGATTCAGCTATGGCTGTTTTCTTTCTGCGACCACTGGCGGCTCATTCACTGGTAAGTACGTTAGTGCAAGGGGTCCGACATGTGGCTCCTCTGGGGGCGACCACCACTACCTCCGTGGGATTTGAATCTGGTGCTCTCGGCGCTTCAGAAACCTCCTTTTGAGAACATCAGGGAAATTCCTCTTTTGACGCTCTCTCAGAAGGTGGCCTTCCTGGTAGCCATCACATCCGTCAGGAGGGTTTCTGAATTGGCGGCCTTGTCTCGCAAGTCCCCATATTTGGTCCTCCATAGGGACAAGCGGTGTTACGCCCGCAGCCTTCTTTTATTCCGAAGGTGGTTTTAGGCCTTTTACCTGAATGAGGACATTGTACTTCCATCCTTGTGTCCTCGGCCATCGCATTCCAAGGAGGTTGTGCTCCATACTTTACACGTGGTACGTGCCTTGTGGGTTTACTTTTCTGTTACGGCTCAGTTTCAGAGGTCTGTCTCACTGTTTCTGTCAGTGTCTGGTCCGCAGAAGGGCCTGGCGGTCTCATCAGCCACCATTTTTCAGTGGATCAGGAAGGACCGTCATCCAGGCCTATTCCCTTAAAGGGCGGGCGTCTCTCTTTTCCGTTACGGCGCATTCGACCGGGGTTTTTGGTGCCTCTTGGGCTTTCCGACATCAAGCATCTGTATCACAAGTGTGCAAGGCAGCGTCCTGATCGTCCGTTTACACTTTTTCTAAATTTTACAAGGTTGATGTGAGTGCATCTTCGGATGCTAGCTTCAGCCGCAAAGTTTTGCAGGCAGCTGTTTTGAGGTTGCAACTCCTCCGTTAAGGAGCTCTGCTTGCTTGGGGTGAAAATGTTTTTTGTTTGCTGTACCCACCCCTCATTTTTTGACACTGCTTTGGGACGTCCCAACTGTCAAGAATTAAGGAGCTGTGTCCGTCCATGGACTAAAAGAGAAAATATGAATTTTTGTACTCACCGTAAAATCTTTTTCTCTGTCGTCAATGGACGGACACAGCACCCACCCCTCCTTTTTTAGTTTGTACTGCTTTGTTACGAATTGAGGCTGCTGGCTGCAGGGTGGAGGGTTATGTACGGAGGGACCGCCCCATGGGCGGGGCTGTTCAACTTTGTTAAAGTAACATGTATTAAATATCTAACATGTTCTGCCTAGTCCTCTCCTATAGAACAGGAACATAACCCAACTGTCAAGAATTAAGGAGTTGTGTCCGTCCATGGACGACAGAGAAAAGGATTTTACGGTGAGTACAAAAAAAACTATTTTTTTGCGCTATAAACAAAAAAAAAGTGACAATTTTGAAAAAAACACAATATTTTGTACTCTTTTCTATAATAAATATCCAATTTTTTTTTTAAAAAAAGCGAATTTTTGGGCCAATATGTATTCTTCTACATATTTTTGGTAATAAGAAAATCACAATAAAGCGTATATTGACTGGTTTGTTCAAAAGTTATAGCATTTACAAAATAGGGGATAGATTTATGCCATTTTTATTATTATTTTTATTTTTTTACTAGTAATGGCGGCGATCTGCGATTTTTATCGGGACTGTGACATTATGGCGGACACATCGGACACTTTTGACACATTTTTTTGGACCATTGGCATTTTTACAGTAATCAGTGCTATTAAAATGCACTGATTACTGTAAAAATTTCACTGGCAGGGAAGTGGTTAACACTAGGGACAATCAAGGGATTAACTATAGGAGATGACAGATCATGGTTCCCAGCTATTAGGAACTCACAATCTGCATCTCCTCTCCTCACAAAACAGGGATGTGTGTGTTTACACACACACACGCCCCTGTTCTTCCTCTCGTGCACGCGTTCGCCATTCACGAGCATCGGCATCGCCATTCACGCCAATACCTAAAACCACCTGCAGCCACAAAACAGTGTCAGGCTACAATACCCAACATTTTCATTAGGTGAAGCTTTAAAAGCCTTTACAGCTCATCAATTTGGAGCTAATCATAGCTATTGGCCCCAGAATTACTCCTCTCACTCCAGTGTGCATAGTAGACTTGTCACCTTTTGGCAACATATTTTTTTTAGTACACGCTATGAGATTGTAAAAGACCTGGGGCACCCCCCAAGGGGAGTAGTAATACATAGCGTGCCGCGGCAAACAGTGGTTGTGGCCAAATTGCATTAATAGTGGGAGGGACTTGATAATTCAACTTTTATTAAAGATTTTCTTTACATATAAAATTCATAACATTTAACATTTAAACATACCATATTACATTCCATATATTCACTTTCTTATGGGGTGAGTTTCCTCCTCCTCTACCGTTTTATTCCTCTCCCCTCTTGTCCCGACGCTGTGGGTTCCAAAAAAAAAGCCTGTTCCCCACCTTAGATAGATATTGTGAACATGTAGTGTGCTCGGCCCTATCAGTCTATTATTATACTTCCCGTGCATCTTGTCTACTTACTGTACTTTGTGTTTGTTAACAAGTGAGCCTTCCCTCCCTACAAAAAAAGATAGGTTGTGATTTGGGCCTCCCCCCCTCAGATATTGTGAACATTGTGTGCTTGGCCTTATCAGTCTGTTTGTTGTGCTTCTTTGCGTATATTCATTCCCTCTCCTTACTTTGTGTATGTTACGAAGTGAGCCTTCCCTCCCTACCCTACCTTTTAATAATAAAAAAAAAAAACGTTTTATATTTAAATTTAACCCCCCCCCACCTCCTCCTTAGATATTTTTATATTGTGAACATGTAGTGTACTCGGCCCTATCGGTCTATTTATTATTCTTCCCGTGCAACTTTAAGTATGGGTGTTGTCTACTTGCTATGTGTTTATTACAAAGTGAGCCTTCCCTCCCTACCAAAATATATAGATATATATATTGTGACAGCAGGAAGGTAAAGTCACCTGGTTGCATCCAGGGGGGTAGATATATTTCGCCCAGATTCAGGCTTTACGCCGACTTATACAACTAGGTGGAGAGTTGTATAAGGCTAGTGGGCTCATGGATGACTCATACCTCTAGGGAGAGTGTGGGGCGTCGTGCAGACAGAGATGAGGAGACCAGCTGAACCTTGTCAGCTCATTTAGGCCTCTATAAGAACTCCCAGCTTCATTAGATGTTAGCTCATGCCTGGAACCAGACCTGTGTGGACTGTCTAGGGAGAGTGAACCCCTGTGCGGTGAGACAAAGCCTGTGTGGCTATTTGCTTGGACATTTAAAACCAGGGACTTAGGGACTAGGACAGCACTAGGCTGATCCCAGTTGTTAGTTAGGAAACCTGTATGTTTAGTCAGAGGTCAAGTTGACCAGGATTTATTTTGTTTATGTTTCTTTTGCTTTGCTGTGTTTTGTCACTGTAAATAGAAAATAAACCGCACCTTTTTGATTTTGAAAACCACAACCTCCGTTTGCTGGGCCTGTTTTTGTGTGGGGAGCCCATCTCGGGGGTCACACACACCCGCTGCCGAGCTAACCCCCTCACAGTTGGTGGAGAATGCGGGCAGTTTTTTTTTTTAAGCCAGCATGGAGGAGATACTGAAGCAGCTGGCTCTAGCAAATGCCAATCAACAGCAGACAAATGCAGGTTTGCAAAAGAACTTCGCAGCCCAGCAGCAAGCTCATCAACAGAGCCTTGCAGCCCAGCAGCAGACAAACGCAACTTTGCAACAGAGTCTGGAGGCTCAGCAACAAGCCCAGCAGCAATCTGAGGCCCGCTTCATAGACCTGTTGCAGAAGCAAGAGCAGAGACTACAACAACAGATGGAAGCAGTAATGCAGCAACGTCCGCAGACCAGTGAGGAAAGCCGTCCCACTAATACCGCGTCCTTTGGGGTGAGTCGTTTATTGACAAAAATGACTGGAGAGGATGATCCAGAGGTATTTTTGACCACATTTGAAAGGACCGCTGAAAGAGAAAAGTGGCCTGAGGAGCAGTGGGCTGGACTGGTGGCTCCTCTGTTAACTCGTGAATCGCAGAAAGCTTACTATGACCTAGAGCCTAACCAAGCAAAAGACTATGTGATGCTAAAAGCTGAAATATTGGCAAGGCTGGGTGTCACCCAGGCTGTCCGGGCTCAGCGTGTGCATAACTGGACTTTCCAGCTTGGAAAACCCCCCAGGTCTCAAATGTATGATCTCATTCACCTGAGCAGAAAGTGGCTACAGCCAGAGACTTTGTCCGCACCAAAGATTGTGGAACGTGTTGTAATGGATCGGTTTTTGAGAGCTCTTCCTACTGCCATCCAAAAGTGGGTAAGCCATGGAGACCCAGAGACGGCCGATGGTCTTGTGGATCGTGTGGAGAAATACTTGGCTACAGAGAACCTGACGGCCTCTTCCAGAGACACTCGGACTTTCCACCCTAAGACCAGACCATCCCCAGGGGCGGATAAGAGGATTCCAAGGGGTGAGGGTGGAGAGAGTGAGAGGGTGGGAGCTCTACCCCAAGTTTGGCGAGAACAGCCTGGGAAATCAGCGGCTCAAGAGGCCGCAAGAAGGATCGTTTGCTACCGCTGCCGGCAAGCGGGACATATTGCAGCCAATTGCCCGGTTGTGGAGGAACCCATGCAGTGTGACTTTCTGACGGGCAGACGTCAGTCGCTGTGTGCGACAGTCGCATGCACTGCCATTCGAGGAACTGAGAAACATTTATGCAAAATGTGTGTTAATGGTAGAAATGTTGTGGTATTGTTGGATTCAGGTAGCCTTGTGACCCTGATAAAGGCTGAGTTAGTTAAAACAGAGGTCTCTGGGAATAGCAAGGTAGCTGTTATTTGTGTGCATGGGGACACCCGAGAGTATCCAGTGACTACAGTGTGTTTCGAGACCCCCAAAGGTACCCTCTCTCATCCAGTGGGCTTAGTATCTCAGTTACCGCATGACGCCATTGTGGGAAGGGATTTTCCGAAGTTCTGGGAACTGTGGGATGATCCTGAGCCCCCCACTGGTGCCCCTATGTACCAGGAATGTGATAGCCAGAACTCCCCTGAGAGTGGTGAGGACTCTCCGGAATTTCCCTTATCAGTATTGGCAGGGGAGACTCAAGAAACTGGAGAGGAGCCCACCTCCTCAGACGAAAACCTACCGTCTGTGGAGTTTTCTGATCTTGAGGTTCACAGGGAAAACTTTGCCACAGAACAGTTGAAAGACCCCGCCCTAATAAAGGTACGGGAAAACGTAGTGAAAATAGATGGCGAGTTAGTGAACCCAGATAATACCTGCACTTACCCATACTTCAGCGTAGAGAAGGACCTACTGTATCGGGTGGCAAAAAGGGCAGAAGAAACCGTTGAGCAGCTTGTGGTGCCCAAACCTTACAGGAAGTTGGTGTTGGAGTTGGCCCATGGGCACATTCTTGGAGGTCATCTGGGGACAGAGAAAACCCGAGAGAGGGTATTACAGAGATTCTATTGGCCGGGGGTGATGAAGGACATAGAAAATTATTGTTCCTCCTGCCCTGTGTGTCAGAGGTCGGCCCCGATGCCACATTTCCGTAGCCCGCTGGTCCCTCTACCCATCATTGAGGTCCCGTTTGAGAGGATCGCCATGGATTTGGTAGGTCCTATAATCAAGTCCGCTAGGGGGCACCAGTACATATTAGTTATAATGGACTATGCCACCCGTTATCCAGAAGCGATCCCTCTCCGAAATACCTCGGCCAAAACCATAGCCAAAGAGCTATCTCTTGTGTTTAGCCGGGTGGGTATTTGTAAAGAACTGCTTACGGACCAAGGTACACCCTTTATGTCCCGGGTTATGAAGGAGCTGTGTAAATTGTTCAAAGTGACGCAATTACGTACATCTGTGTATCACCCCCAAACCGATGGGCTGGTTGAAAGGTTCAACAAAACCCTAAAACAAATGTTGAAGAAAGTGGTGGATAGAGATGGAAAGGATTGGGACTGTCTACTTCCTTATCTGATGTTTGCTATTAGGGAGGTGCCCCAATCCTCTACGGGATTCTCCCCCTTTGAGTTACTGTATGGGAGACACCCAAGAGGGCTGTTGGATATTGCCAAGGAAACTTGGGAAAGTGAGAGTTCTCCCCACAGGAGTGTGATTGAGCATGTCGCCCTGATGCAAGACCGAATTGCACAGGTAATGCCCATCGTGAAGGAACATTTGGCCCAAGCGCAGTTAGCACAGCAGAGAGTGTACAACCGTGGAGCCAAGACCCGTACCTTTTCCCCGGGGGATAGGATACTGGTACTTGTCCCTACGGTTGAAAGTAAATTCCTTGCCAAATGGCAAGGCCCCTACGAGATAATGGAAAAAGTGAGCGAAGTGAATTACAAGGTCAGACAACCAGGAAGGCGAAAGCCCGAACAGATCTATCACGTTAATCTGTTGAAAGCCTGGAGGGATAGAGAGTCCCTAGTCGCAGACACTTGGTCACCAGCTCAAACTGGTTGCGTGATTCCTGAGGTTGGAATAGCAGCCACCTTGTCACAACCCCAACAACAGGAGGTTAAGGAGTTTGTGCTTCGCAACAAGGAGGTATTCTCTGAGCTGCCGGGACAAACATCTGGGGTAGAGCATGACATCATTACCCCGCCCGGTGAAAGGGTGAAGTTAAAACCCTATCGGATCCCAGAGGCCCGACGGGAGGCAATACGGGAGGAAGTACAGAAAATGCTGAACTTAGGGGTGATAGAGGAGTCCCAAAGTGATTGGTCTAGTCCCATTGTGTTGGTGCCTAAACCGGATGGGAGCTGGCGATTTTGTAACGATTTTCGTCAGTTGAACAAAGTTACAAAATTTGACACCTACCCCATGCCACGTATAGATGAGTTGATCGACCGGCTGGGAACAGCCCGATACATGACGACTCTTGACCTCACAAAAGGGTATTGGCAAATCCCCCTGGCCAAGTCGGCCAAAGAGAAAACCGCATTTGTAACCCCAGACGGGGCGTTCCAATATAAAAGAATGCCGTTCAGGTTACAGAATGCGCCGGCCACATTCCAGCGGAAAATGGACCAGATGCTGAGGCCCCATCGGAAGTATGCTGCGGCTTACCTGGATGACATAATTGTCCATAGCACAGATTGGGCCTCACATCTGCCAAAAGTGCAAGCAGTCCTGGACTCTGTTCGGGAAGCGGGGTTTACGGCTAACCCCAAGAAGTGTACCATTGGGCAGGAGAAGGCCAAATATCTTGGGTACACCATTGGGAGGGGAGTAATAAAACCCCAACTCAACAAAGTCGAGGCCATCCAGAGTTGGCCACGTCCCAACAGCAAGAAGCAGGTACGAGCCTTTCTGGGAATCGCTGGGTATTATCGGCGATTCATTCCCCACTTTGCTTCTAAGGCTGTGCCCCTAACCAACCTGACGAAGGGGAAAGGGTCGGTCATGATTAAATGGACCCCCGAGGCTGAGGCAGCATTCCAATTCTTGAAACAAGCCTTATGTAGCCAGCCAGTGTTGTACTCACCCGACTTCTCTAAAGACTTTGTCATACAAAGTGATGCGTCAGATGTGGGGTTAGGAGCAGTATTGTCCCAGGTCTGGAACGGGGAAGAGCACCCAGTCATTTACCTCAGCAGGAAGTTGAAGTCCCATGAGGTAAATTACGCCACCGTTGAAAAGGAGTGTTTAGCGGTGAAGTGGGCTCTAGATTCCCTTCGGTACTACCTGCTAGGTAGGCACTTTGACATGGTTACGGATCACGCTCCGTTAAAGTGGATGGCTCAAAACAAGGAAACAAATAGAAGAGTGAATAGGTGGTTCCTGGCCCTCCAGGAATTCAACTTCACAGTAAAGCATCGCCCTGGCGTTCAAATGGGGAATGTGGATGCTTTGTCTCGAGTACATGAATGCCTGATTGCTGGTGTTCCAACCCCGAGGTTAAAACAAGAGGGGGGGGTATGTGACAGCAGGAAGGTAAAGTCACCTGGTTGCATCCAGGGGGGTAGATATATTTCGCCCAGATTCAGGCTTTACGCCGACTTATACAACTAGGTGGAGAGTTGTATAAGGCTAGTGGGCTCATGGATGACTCATACCTCTAGGGAGAGTGTGGGGCGTCGTGCAGACAGAGATGAGGAGACCAGCTGAACCTTGTCAGCTCATTTAGGCCTCTATAAGAACTCCCAGCTTCATTAGATGTTAGCTCATGCCTGGAACCAGACCTGTGTGGACTGTCTAGGGAGAGTGAACCCCTGTGCGGTGAGACAAAGCCTGTGTGGCTATTTGCTTGGACATTTAAAACCAGGGACTTAGGGACTAGGACAGCACTAGGCTGATCCCAGTTGTTAGTTAGGAAACCTGTATGTTTAGTCAGAGGTCAAGTTGACCAGGATTTATTTTGTTTATGTTTCTTTTGCTTTGCTGTGTTTTGTCACTGTAAATAGAAAATAAACCGCACCTTTTTGATTTTGAAAACCACAACCTCCGTTTGCTGGGCCTGTTTTTGTGTGGGGAGCCCATCTCGGGGGTCACACACACCCGCTGCCGAGCTAACCCCCTCACAATATATATATATATACAGTATGTAGCGATAACTTTACTTAAGAAGGCCGCAAGTTTAGTTTGGGCCCTGAAAACAGCTCAGCCAACCCCCAGCAATGTACTCGACCCCCTACTGGCACAGTTAGTATTAGCAGCAATAGATAATCTTATACTGTATGAGTAAACCCAGACACCAAGACAGTAATGATAAAAAAAAGTATAGAATTTACTTAAGGTTTATAAGAAAGGTTAACAGTGATAACGGTTCACAGATCAGTAAATTTGCAGAGCCCTGCAGATTAACACACTACGCATATAGAATAAACAGTAAAAGTGCGCCACAATGGGCGACCGTTAACTAAGTGTCCTGTGACGCAGTAACCAAGTGAACTAACTAGCTGACCAGGCCTGGCTCAGATATCTACAACTTAGTCTTTAGGGGATGATGATTTTCTTCACCGGCAGGTCTTTAACGGTGGTGCACATTAACAGAATACCCTTTTTTTGTAATCCAATAGTAATGTAGAGGTGGAATAAACACTTGGCTATGTAAAGTGTGAGTTCAGCTCCGATGAGGTTCTCTAGTGAGAGTATCAGAAACAACTTGTGGGCTACGGCAGTCTATAGGCCCATTAGTAACAACAGTATATAGATTGGGCATATGCCCTCTCACCCATCCGGACGCGGTCCCAGTCCGGAGAAAACTTCCACCGACTGTGTCACACACACACACAGTGTCTCCAGCGATCGGGTCCCCGATCCGGTCAAGGCTGTAGGTAAGCGATGTCAGGTGCCACCCAGGCTCGCAGTGGGGTGGAAGGCTCTTTGGTGCTGCTTCAGGCCTTGCACTCCGGTACATCCGCACAGGAGGATCAGTCACAGAAGTCTCTTGTCCCAAAGAGACCGAGCGCAGCCGCGCCTCCTCCTTATATAGCCCCTCCCATGAGTCTCTGCTGTGAAACACTCCGAATGGGGTTCTGGGTAATGTAGTCTCTCTGCATTAAAGGGGAACACCCCGCTACACATATATATATATTTTTTTGGAGATTTCGCGTACGGGGGAAACAGGGGTGAGGTGCCGGAGGGTGAGACCCCTCCCCCAACAAATATCACATACTCATATACACCATCTCAATACTGTTGTAGTTTATCCTCTCTTTGCTATATGACCTACAGTCTCCCTTTGGAGGATTAAAGGGTATTTGTCGTTCTACACCTCGAATCTTATTATTATTCCCTTTTTCTTTCTTTCCCCACCCTCTCTTTTTCCCTTAAGCTTCGTACACACGGCTGGTTTTCTCGTCAAGAAATGACAAGAAAACTGCCGGGAGAGCTTTCTTGCCGAGAAAACCGGCCGTGTGTACGAGGCTTTCAGGTTTCTCATCAAGAAAACTGGCCAGAATCTCAACGAGAAAAATAAAGAACCTGCTCTCTATTTTCTCATCAAGATTCCCGACGAGAAACCCGAGAGTGGAGGGGGGCGGAGCTTGACGGCGACCGAGATGGCCGCATGAGAAAGGAGCTCCAGGCAAAGCAGGGACAAAGCGGCACATAACACCCGCAAAACGGCGATCGAGTCACATAACCACAGCGATTGCCCTCCGCTGTAACCGACCACCATGCCGGGCAAACGGAAAGGGGGCCAGAGACCCCAGAAATTAACGGAATTCTTTCCATGGGAGCAGAGGCAAGATGGTGCCGGGTCTCCTAGGCCCGCCGCGGCGAGCACTCCTCATCCGCCACAAAAGAAGGATAAAACTACTAAAAGGAACTCACCATCATGTAAGGAGAACTCTCCTACACCTTCCTCAGCTTCTGGGAGCCCCGAGAAGTCACGACTCAAGCGGGATGGCACGGATGCATCCCATGAGGTGAGTGCAGGCCTGGATTCAGAGGATGACACCAGGGAGCTCCCTGAATGTATTGACCGCTTCCCTACTAGTAATCAACCTGTCTTAGATACAACTTTAAAAGAAACCCGAGAGTGTGTACGCTTACCGTGGAAACCCGCGCATGCTCGAAATTACTTTGACGCATGCGCGGTAGCTTCCTAGGCATAGGTAGGGTATAGCAAGATGGCGGCGGCGGCATCGAATGTGACGAACGCACGCTCGTCATGGTCGATGACGTCACCGCGTTCGTTCCATTCAAAAGAACAGCGGTTCTTTTGAATCGAGCGTGTGTACACTCGGCTGGGACAAGATTCTTGTCAAGAATCTCGTCAGGAAAAACTACGTGTTTTTTCCTGACGAGATTCTTTGCCGTGTGTATGAGGCTTTAGTCTCTTTCTATTTCTGGAGCATAATATCTCCAACCTTTCCATATTTCTCTAAATTTCCCCTGTTGATCTGGTATTTTATATACCCACCTTTCTGCTTCCATTATTACCGTATATACTTGAGTATAAGCCGAGATTTTCAGCCCTTTTTTTTGGGCTGAAAGTCCCCCCTCGGCTTATACTCGAGTCAGCGAAATTTTTACATTGTAAATAGTACCTGTAAAGAAGTTGCGGCTGCGGCGTCCATCGTTCAAATTCCGCGGTCTCTTCCTGTTCCTTCCGTGATAGGCGATTCTCATCAGACACTCTCCGCCTATCACGAACGGTCTCTCATCCTCAGTTTCCCAGCAGACGTCTGTGATTGGCGGAACACCCAGTGTCTGCTGGGAAACTGAGGATGAGAGAATGTTCGTGATAGGCGGAGAGTGTCTGATGAGAATCGCCTATCACGGAAGGAACAGGAAGAGACCGCGGAATTTGAACGATGGATGCCGCAGCCGCAACTTCTTTACAGGTACTATTTACAATGTAAAATTTATAGGAAACAGTGAGGATAGGAAACAGTGAGCTAGGGAACAGTGAGGATAGGAACAGTAAGGATGGGAACAGTGAGGATAGGGAACAGTGAGGATAGGAACAGTAAGGATGGGAACAGTGAGGATAGGAACAGTAAGGATGGGAACAGTAAGGATGGGAACAGTGAGGCATTGTTGACCCTCGGCTTATACTCGAGTCAGTAAGTTTTCCAAGTTTTTTGTGCCAACATTAGGTACCTCGGCTTATACTCGAGTCGGCTTATACTCGAGTATATACGGTACCTCTACTTCCCTCTTCCATTCTTTAAGGGTAGGGGATGTTTCTTGTTTCCAATGCTTAGGTATTCATTTCTTGGCTGCGTTTAGTAAGTGTGGTGTTACACTTTTTTTATATGCTTTTACGGGGCCGGTGGTTCCGTGAAACAAGATATGTATAGGTGTTGGGTCCATAGGTATATTAGCTATTTTCCCGATCCACGGGATCACCTCGTCCCAGAATCCTCTTATCTTTGGGCAAGACCACCAAATGTGAAGTAGGGTGCCTCTCTCTTTGCATCCCCTCCAGCATTGACCATCTGCTGTCGGGTATATCTGTGCTAATCGCATCGGCGTTCGGTACCATCTGGTCATGAACTTATATGACATCTCTTGGGGAGCTGAGCATATTGAGGACAAATGTGTAATTTCTACAAATCTGTTTTTTTGTACTGGTGTAAATATTTGTTCCAATTCTTTATTAAGGAATGGGAAAAAGTATGGGGTTGCGATTTTTGGTTCACTCAGGACCAGTTTGTACATTTGAGACAACATGTGCTGAGGCTTTGCTCTCCTCACACATATAGCCTCATACGTAGTCAGTGAGACAAGTGTCCTTATCCGAGGTTCTCGTTTATTAAAAAAGTTGTTTATTTGGTTATATCTCCATCCTGCCATCACCATGTCCCCTTGTGATGATATCAGCTCTGACTGAGGCATTAAATAGCCTCCTGGAGCATACCATGCGCACATTGTATTCCCATCCGATTCCCATGGGCCCAACGCTCCCCTCTCCTCCCCAGGGGGGAACCATGGATACCCTCCCAATGGGGCCAAAGGGGACGTTCTAGGTGCATATTTACCAGTTTTATTTATTCTATCCCATACTGCTAATGTATTCAGTGTCAATGGTGATGTCCATTTTGACAGCCCCCTAGACATGGTTGGCATCCATGGTTCCCCTAGCTAGATTTCTGCCAGCCCTCCATCAGAACCCATGCTCTGTTGGTGGCATCATGACACCAGTTTGTAATACGGACTAGCGTCATTGCTTTATAATAGAGTGCTATATCTGGGAGTCCCATTCCCCCCTCTCTTCTCTTTCTACGCAGGATGTTATATGCTATTCTAGCCTTACAGGGTAGTGGGAAGGACTTAAAGAGGCCACTTAAAAAAAAACAAAAGCATTTTCGTACCCATAAAATATACTTAGATTGCTGTGCAATGTAGACATGTATAAACCTCAGCACAATAATTAAGAGAGCTGGGGTGACTAGGTTAGTCCAGGGGACTGAGAGAGTCTGTAAGCCCCAAAGGAGTGAGAGAGAGCCTGGGGTGGAGAACCTCTACATAGAGCCCAGGAGTGGGCCCTTTGTAGCAAGGTGCTGTAACCAAAGCCTGAGAGAGCCAGAGAGCTGGATCTGAAGGATGAGTGCCAAGAGCAGTGGTGCTGTTGAGGGGCTTGGCATATTTTTATTTCAGTTATCGGTTTGCTGGAGAAAATCCCCTGTGTGGGTAGCTTTGTTGAACTTTTACTTTCATTTCCGTCCAGCTGCAATGCATCCCTCCTAAGTGGTTCTAAAGTCTTCTGTGCTTCAGAATACCCCTCAACCCCCTTATCCTTACTTGAGCCAGATCGGATCCAGCGATGTGTAGGAGAGCAGCAGCTCTTGTCTCTGTCTCCCTCCTCCCTGGGCGGATTGATGCTGTCAATCAAATGCTGTGCCAAGCGAGCGGAGGGGCAGGGCTTTTTGCTTTATGTCAAAAGATGCAGGCAGGGCGGCACAGGAGCGAGACTGCACAGGTGCCCCTATGGAAAGTAGCTTTCCATGGGGGCACTTGCCGAAGGAGGAGGAGCCTACAGTGCTGGAGGGGGACACCAAAAGAAGATGATCGAGGCTGCTCTGTGCAACACCATTACACAGAGCAGGTAAATATAATTTTTTTGTTATTTGAATAAAAAAAAAATATGCTTTAATGTTACTTTAACCACTTCAGCTCCGGAAGGATTTACCCCTTTAATGACCAGGCCATTTTTTTGCGATACAGCACTGCGTTACTTTAACTGACAATTGTACGGTCATGCAACGTTGTACACAAACAAAATTTATGTACTTTTTTTCCCTATAAATAGAGCTTTCTTTTGGTGGTAGTTGATTTTTGCGCTTTAAACAAAAAAAGACAGACAATTTAAAAAATTTATATATATTTTTTACTTTTTGCTATAATAAATATCAAAAAAAAAAATGTCTATATCAGTTTAGGCCAATATGTATTCTTCTACATATTTTGGTAAAAAAATCGCAAGAAGGGTATATTGATTGCAAAAGTTATAGTGACTACAATATAGGGCATATATTTACCTGTATCTCGTATTTATTACTATTTTTTCTTTTACTAGTAATGGTGGCGATCAGCGATTTTTAGCGGGACTGCGGTGGAATGATCGCACACTTTTGACAATTTTTTGGGACCATTGACATCTATACAGTGATCAGAGCTAAAAATAACCCCTCCCTGCCAGTGTCATTTTATACAGTAATCAGTGGCTAACACTAGGGGGCGATCAAGGGTTTAAGTGTGTCCTAGGGAGGTGTTTCTAACTGTGGGTGGAGTCTAATGACTTGAGGAGGAGAGAGATCGCTGTTCCTGATCACTAGGAACAGGCGATCTCTCTCTACTCCCCTGTCAGAACAGAGATCTGTTTGTTTACATTGACAGATCCCCGTTCTGACTCTCTGTGGAGCGAGCACGGTTGACCGGCAGATAATGCGGCTGCCGGCCACACGCATCGGCTCCGGCGATGTGCCTGATTCTGCTTCTAAAGCGATTCTCGCAGCCGCACCAACCTGCCCCAGCATAATGATGGCGGCTGGTCGGCAAGCGATTAAGCACGCAGTGAGCCTGTGTCCTGGAGCGTAAGTTGGGCAAGAAAAAGAAAGTGCAGCTCGCACAGCAGAAAAAAAAATGGGTGTGGTTTTTATTGCGCTGAATATTGGCCATTTTTAAAAGGGAAGCAGAGTACAGGGATTCAGTAGTAAGTGACGCAGAGGTCAGAGATCAGTAGTAGATAAGGTAGGAGCTCCCGGTAAATACCATGACTGCTGAGGCGCAATGAGCCCAGGTACCATTAACTGTAACATAGATGTATATAAACCTTCCCCCTTGCCCCCTCACTCTATTAAATAAACACGCTTACAACCATTAGGTTGGAAAGGGCAAGGCCACAGCTTTATTAAATCCAAACATAACATGTGAACATTATTTCAACCAGTGCCAGTCACAGTTGTACTGTGAGCACACAATTCCAAAAGGGGGGAGGGTCCTTACCATAAGTGCTGGACAGGCCACCTACTTCCGATTTCCATCAAGGGCATGGCCCATTACAGACATTTTATGCTGGCAAGGTCAAGAAAACCGCAGCAAGCTGTGACATACCATAGAAAAAAAAGGGGCGGGAGGGTGGGCAGCTCTTCCAAGCACGTTTTCGGAAAAGACCCAGAATTGGGGCGATCCTTTTACCCAAGCTCAGGCCCAGCCCATCCCCCAAAATAACAAATCCTTGGGTGACCACCACCTTGTCCTGCACCTGGCCATGCCCCCATCAGTCAAGGCTCTTGTAACGGGTGGGCCCGTGGAACCCAGAAGTTCTTAGAAAGTATGAGCCAGAAAATAATGGACATTGAGAATATGTCTTGGATTGCTTTAAAATGGGTCTGTAATATTAATCCACCTGGATGGCTGTTGTAATGTTAATGAATCCAGACTAGCTTCCAAAGACCTTTTCATTGTTGTTTGTGATTATGTGGATTGGAGCTTGGTAGACAGTCTGGGATGTTTAAGTGTCTTGCTGTGAGGAAAGGGGGGGGGGGGGAATCACTCCAACAACCCCTCCTGCTAAGACTGTTTACTGAAGGAGAAGTTTGAACACACCTGACCTGTATCACCATTGTCATTGGACAGTTTAACCCGCCCTGTTCCCCAAGGATGGGAGGGAAGTGTTTTGAAGAGAAGTGTGTTACCATGTGCTTGCAATAAAGATTAATTCCCTGTTTTGGAACCTCAACACAGAGTGGTTGTCTCGTCTGTGGAGGGAGAAGTATTTGAATGGGGTCTTATTCGGCTGGTTGGAGTGTCTGGTGGCTGTCGTGTGTTTGGAAAGGGAATATCCTAACGGCGTTAACCCCTTTCATACTTGGGGTGCCGTTACAGCTCTCTTTCCCTAAGGGGCTCAAGAGGCCTTCAGGATGTGACCCAACTACAAAAAAGCCTAATTAGGGCTCAACAAACACACAACATTCAAACTACGTTGCGTGAAATATAAATGTAGCAACCAGACCCCTTTTCCCTACCTTTGGCTCACCTGTAGGAAAAGGGGCACACCATGCCACATGCCCGTACCCTCCTGTGTGAAGAGGTTGAGCGGTGTAATAAACTGGGTCTCCACAGCTAGGCTCTCCAGAGAATGGTTCTCATCTCCATGTAATAAAGACAAGTCTCTTTTTCCCCCAATAACTCCAAGGTCCACACCAGTTGCAACTCCAACATAGAGTTTATTTTCTCAATGCACAGTCACTAGAAAAGTGTGGATGAAGAACAGGAAAGCAAAGGTGTTGGAGGAGGTCAAGGCACAAACGAATATACGATCCACTACTTATCTCTCAAGTAAACTTAGCCCACCTGGATAGTCTCCCTTCAAGTGGATCCTAGCAGCCGGAGTGATGCTCAAATTAGATTACACACAGTCTCTGCACAAACTCTGCCACAGATCTGGTGAACTTTGGGTCTCTGCCACAGACCTGGTGAACTTTGCTTGTGGTATTAGGCCTTATTCGGGGAGATGATATCCCTCCAGAGAGTTACCGGGCCCCTTCCTTCAATGTGATCTCTCACCAGTCCTTCGGAACGGTCCTCCCCCAGCCTCCTTATCTTAGAAACAGGTCTCCTCGCAAGGCAGCACCCTGGGATTCCTTGATCCACCGTGGGCCCCAGATAAAGGTGCCAGACCCTAGGCCTTCCGTTGCAGCCCCAGGGCTAAAGGTACCTGGGACTGTTCCACCAAACAGCAACACACTCCCCGGGGGTAGGACCCCCGGGAAAGACGAAGAAGACGAACCCTGGACAGGCAGCGTCTGCCCCTTTTATACCCTCTCCCAGCATGCACAGCAGGCCAACCACACCCACCATACCACTGCCGAGAGGGGACATCCAAGGCACAGCACTATACCAGCGGTTCAACCCTAGCCCCGGATGGCAGCGCCATCCACAGACCACAGGGAACTACACACCAGTACCCCACCTGCGGTATAAAATGGTTAGCAAAGGCCCTATCAATAAAGAATTTGAGTATAACTACCACTCAAACATTCCCCTAAATTTAAAGACCCCGCTACATAAAGAATGAAGAAAGGGAAGTTGAGGCTGCTGCGACCATTGAAATTAAAACACACCATGGTGAAATTAAAAATCCTCAAATAAATCCTCAAAATATACAAAAATCATAATCTTCTATCAATACAACTTACAAATTAGGAAGCACATTGCATCAATCGAGCATACACCACTGATTCCCCCATGGTCTTTTAGTGCATGCAGGAGGGACAGGCGCTGTTGTCCAGCATCCCCCTAAAACGTGTCACAAGTTTCAGAAGGCTGCAAGACCCCTCTCACATGGATGATGTTCCTCACGCATGCGCAGTAGGGATCTATCTTTGAGACATCAGGAAGTCACAGCCAGCTCCCAAATCCATGATGGCGGTGCCAGAGAGCAGAAGCCCAGCAAATAATCCACTCCAGGAAAGTCAGCCTAGACTCCAAGGACAAGTAAGTGTCTGTTTTTCAACAGTCAGCAGCTACTGTATTTGTAATTTTTTAAAGCAAAGTTCCTCTCTAAGTTGAGAAGCAGTTTTCACTGATTTTAATGGAAAATAAATCAAGCAAAAATGCAAATGTGGAAGTCCAGTAACCTTTAACAACATAAGCCCAAGGAACTGGGGTTCCCCTGTCCCATGTGACCCAGGTCCCAAGGTTTAATCTACACTAGAGTCAGAAAAAAAATATGAAGTGAAAGTGCAATACATGCATAGAGACAAGATTGACACAGGGAACAAAATGCTAAATATCATCATTACCCAAACTAAGCCCTACCCATAAATGAACATAAAGAGATCTAAAAAATATACAATAAAGCAAATTACACCGTATATAAATGTAATCGAAATCAGTAAACAGATGATACATATAAAGCATCCATGTAAAATACCCGAAGACTATTATAGTATGCAAGGGGAATAGTTTGTTGCCCCAATATACAAGCAATATCATAATGTCATATCATGCATTGAGTTGGAAAGAAAGTAATGGCCCGGATCAGAAGCACAGCTAGGAGGAGGGCCAGCATGACTGGGGTGGGCAGTGAGGCGCAGGAAGGTTGTGGGTAGGGGGAGCTAATGGGGCACTCATTAGGATTGGGTAATTTCATATGGGGGGAGGCGGTGGCCAGGAGGATAGGGGGGGAGGTGGTCAGCAGCATCTTTAGTTGGAGCTGTTTTGGCCACAGAGGAGAAGCAGAAATTTCCTTCTCCACGAGACCTTCATTGGACATTCATTTGAACTTTCTGTGGTCCGGGACTTACCTGTGTAGTGGGTATGTACTTTCCCGGGTGTAAATTTGAATTTGGAAGTGACACCAGTGATGTGTGATTCACCGCGGCCCATTGGGTGGCGCTGTCGCCCTGGGTTGGGTTGGATTATCGCTGTGTGCCGTCCTCCTTTTTGTCCTCCCTCGGCAGCGGTATGGTGGGGCGGGGAACCCGCCGTGCTTGCTGGGAGAGGGTATAAAGGGGGCCGGCCATCTTGGTCAGGGGGTCGAAGTCCCAGGCACCTTCAGCTTGCGGACGGTGGGTCGTGTCGGTCCTCTGGGTGGCCTAGGCCCAGAGGACAGCGGAGGTCGAGTTCCATCCCAGGCACCTTTAGCCTGGGGTAAGGTACTTAGATGGAGGTCCGGAGCTCAGTGCCCAACACTGGGTTCCGCGAGGGAAGGAGATCCTAGGGTACCCAGGGATTGGGTACCCAAATCCGGAAGGCGCAATGGACCGGGGGGAGCTCCTCATTTGAAGACCAGGTGCAGCATATTGCCGGTGACAAGTGAGTCTCTCGTCGGAGACCGCCTGGAAGGAAATCTACCCTCGTGCGGAGACCAGGACACACTTCTAGGAAGGGAAGTGGCAACTTACATTGTGTCTGGGCCTGTTCGCATCCACACCTCCTTTTCTGTTCTGTTCTATCAAGGGAGTTCAACTGTTTGTGTTCAGACAAGGAGAATAAAGGAGTGTTGAACTTTGATGGTGTGGAGCTCATTTTCTAACGGACATGGTTCACGGTGACTCTTGGAGGGAGGATCCAGGTGCACAGCACTGACCCGAAGGTAATACAAAACCGTTGCTTATACCGCACTAACACCTGTGGTGGAAGCCAGGCGTGGTGTCCCGGCTCCCTCCCCTCTAAGGTACCACTAGACAAGAGAAAGACGAGACGAGACAAAGAGGGGAGTGGAAGTCCCAGCTCCGTGCTGAGGTGGTGGCCAGGGGTCCTGGCTGGATTCAGGACCTGATACAAGCACCCGGCCAGGCCTCCTCAAGTGCTTCTCCTGGCCCCCCTCTCTCTGGTCGCTCACGTGCTAGGAGGTCCAGGCCTCCTGAGCGTTTCAGCCCAGAGGTGACCCGTGGCGTCCGTGACCATGTTGGGAGCCCTTTAGAGGCAGCTCGTTGGGCCAGGAGTGGTGGTCGGAAGGAATCACCGCCCATGGCGGACCCGAGGTGGAGGTGCTGTTTCTGAGGCCTGCTTCCACCCCCCCTGCTAATGGACGCGCTGGCGATGCGGCTGCCTCTGCAGGCACCCTGCCTGCCCGGAGGGCGGCTCAGCGTGGGAGAGATGTTTCGGTGGGTGACGGCTTACCTGGAACGGCTGGGGCCTCCACGGGCGGTGTTCGAGGACGGATCGGTTCTTTACCGGCAGCTCGGCGGCGGCAGGGAGACAGCGTGGACGACAGAGGTCGGTCGGCGGCTAGGCGGGCTTTTCCTGCCCGGCCCGGAGCTCAGCGTGAAGGCCGCGTGACGCGGCCCTTGGATTCCGTTGCGGCGCGCTGGGCTGACGTCAGAGGTGGGCGCCCTGCGCGGCCTAGTGGTGGTGACTCGCGGCCTACTCGTCCGGCGCGAGTTGAAGCTGTTGCGGCGTCACAAGGAGGACTGTCGGAGGGGGAGATCACCGATGCGGAGGACGGGGAGATCCGGGAGCCAGCGCATGGAGCCGGAGTGGCGGCTGGGAGCCTTGAGGGGCTGCAGCAGCCAGGTAAGACACGCTCCTCTCCCTTTTCCTTTTCTCTCTTTCTTGATGCTTATCCTGTGTCTGTGTTGAGGGTGGCTGGCAGTGAGGTGGGGGGCTCAAGGGGGCTTGTGGGATTGTCAGTTGGTTCTGGTGCTATGGGTGGTTCGGGTTCACCCCCCCTGGCATTGGCTGCGGCGCAGGGGGAGGGTATGATACGTACCCTGTTGGCTGGCCTGCGGGAGGTGTTGGCGCGCTGTGAGGCTGGGGTACGGTCAAGCACTGGGTCTTCCCCCGGCGGTAGCGTGGGCTGCGGCCAGTGCGTCCGCCACCACGGGTGTTACGCAGGTGGCCCCGGCTCCAATGGTCGGGGGTTCTGGGGCTGCGGGGGGGGCCCCTGGCGCTGGGGGGACTGGGACTAGTGTTCCCGTTGTTCCGGTGGTGGTCGCCACCCCCGCTGTTGCGGTTCCTGCACCGGCCGCGGCGGCGAAGGACGCTGTCACGGCGGATGGGGTGCGTTTGGGGGATGCGGCAAAATGCGAAGTCTATGTCTGCTTTGAAGGGCCGCTGGGGGCGCATTTAAAGGCGGAGGTGAGAGAACGTATTTGGAAGGGGGAATACGTGGACATTTTTTCTTTGTTGCCCTTGGAGAAGTTTAACTTGGATAAAGTTAAACCGGACGAGAGTAAGAAAGAGGAGGAGGAAAAGCGCCGTTATCGCTTGATTCCTCGCACATTTGCAAATTGGTTGCAGGCGTTTGCGATTTTGGCGAGCGTCATTGGAGAAAAGGCCCCTGAGAATTGCTCCCCTCTTTTTTGTTATTTGGACTCCATTGGCGAGGCGCAGCGGGTTTATGGGGGGTTGCTTGGCTCCGTTATGATGAGCAATTCCGACAACGGAAGGCGGTCCGCCCTTCTCTGCGGTGGGACCATAAAGACATCAGCCTCTGGATGAAGCTGATGTCCTCGCCTAGGAGTGCGATGACGCCCTTTCAGAATGGGGCCGGGGGTGCAGCCTCCGCTGCACAACCGGCCGCGGGTCGCATGGGTTTCTGCTGGCAGTTTAACGCCGGTACCTGCAAATTCGGTGCTAAGTGCCGTTTCCGGCACAAGTGCTCGGGTTGTGGGGGATCTCATCCACAGTCCCGGTGTTTCAAGCAGGGCCGAGGAAAAGGGGGTGATGCTGGAAAGAGGGATGACGCCGGTGAAGGTAAGAAGGATGGCACCTTTTCTAAGACGGTACCCTAATCGTGGTGCGGCCGAGTTGCTGGAGTTGGGGTTTTCTGAGGGTTTCCGGTTGAATAGCAATTTGCGGGTGGCTCCACCCCTGGCCGACCTCAAGATGATGACTATTTAGTCGAAACTAATCGGGTGGACCTGTCCGTACACATCGCTCTTGTACCTGAATCCATGCTTTTAAAACCATCTTAACCACTTAAGCCCCGGACCATTTGGTAGCTAAAGGACCAAAGGTTATTTTAGAATTTTGCACTGCGCTGCTTTAACTGTAAATTGTGCTGACATGCAATGTTGTACCCAAACGAAATTTGCGTCCTTTTCTTCCCAAAAATAGAGCTTTCTTTTAATGGTATTTGATTGCCTCTGCGATTTTTATTTTTTGCGATATAAACGGAAAAAGACCGAAAATTTTGAAAAAAAATGATATTTTCTACTTTTTGTTATAAGAAAAATCGAATAAACTCAATTGTAGTCATACATTTAGGCCAAAATGTATTCAGCCACATGTCTTTAGTAAAAAAAATTTCAATAAGCTGTGACAGCAGGAAGGTAAAGTCACCTGGTTGCATCCAGGGGGGTAGATATATTTCGCCCAGATTCAGGCTTTACGCCGACTTATACAACTAGGTGGAGAGTTGTATAAGCCCAGCTGAGGCTAGTGGGCTCATGGATGACTCATACCTCTAGGGAGAGTGTGGGGCGTCGTGCAGACAGGGAGTTGATGAGACCAGCTGAAGCTTGTCAGCTCATTTAGGCCTCTATAAGAACTCCCAGCTTCATTAGATGTTAGCTCATGCCTGGACCCAGACCTGTGTGGACTGTCTAGGGAGAGTGAACCCCTGTGCGGTGAGACAAAGCCTGTGTGGCTATTTGCTTGGACATTTAAAACCAGGGACTTAGGGACTAGGACAGCACTAGGCTGATCCCAGTTGTTAGTTAGGAAACCTGTATGTTTAGTCAGAGGTCAAGTTGACCAGGATTTATTTTGTTTATGTTTCTTTTGCTTTGCTGTGTTTTGTCACTGTAAATAGAAAATAAACCGCACCTTTTTGACTTTGAAAACCACAACCTCCGTTTGCTGGGCCTGTTTTTGTGTGGGGAGCCCATCTCGGGGGTCACACACACCCGCTGCCGAGCTAACCCCCTCACAGTTGGTGGAGAACCAGTGGCAGTTTTTTTTTTAAGCCAGCATGGAGGAGATACTGAAGCAGCTGGCTCTAGCAAATGCCAATCAACAGCAGACAAATGCAGGTTTGCAAAAGAGCCTTGCAGCTCATCAACAGAGCCTTGCAGCTCAACAACAGAACTTCGCAGCCCAGCAGCAAGCTCATCAACAGAGCCTTGCAGCCCAGCAGCAGACAAACGCAACTTTGCAACAGAGTCTGGAGGCTCAGCAACAAGCCCAGCAGCAATCTGAGGCCCGCTTCATAGACCTGTTGCAGAAGCAAGAGCAGAGACTACAACAACAGATGGAAGCAGTAATGCAGCAACGTCCGCAGACCTGAGGAAAGCCGTCCCACTAATACCGCGTCCTTTGGGGTGAGTCGTTTATTGACAAAAATGACTGGAGAGGATGATCCAGAGGTATTTTTGACCACATTTGAAAGGACCGCTGAAAGAGAAAAGTGGCCTGAGGAGCAGTGGGCTGGACTGGTGGCTCCTCTGTTAACTGGTGAATCGCAGAAAGCTTACTATGACCTAGAGCCTAACCAAGCAAAAGACTATGTGATGCTAAAAGCTGAAATATTGGCAAGGCTGGGTGTCACCCAGGCTGTCCGGGCTCAGCGTGTGCATAACTGGACTTTCCAGCTTGGAAAACCCCCCAGGTCTCAAATGTATGATCTCATTCACCTGAGCAGAAAGTGGCTACAGCCAGAGACTTTGTCCGCACCAAAGATTGTGGAACGTGTTGTAATGGATCGGTTTTTGAGAGCTCTTCCTACTGCCATCCAAAAGTGGGTAAGCCATGGAGACCCAGAGACGGCCGATGGTCTTGTGGATCGTGTGGAGAAATACTTGGCTACAGAGAACCTGACGGCCTCTTCCAGAGACACTCGGACTTTCCACCCTAAGACCAGACCATCCCCAGGGACGGATAAGAGGATTCCAAGGGGTGAGGGTGGAGAGAGTGAGAGGGTGGGAGCTCTACCCCAAGTTTGGCGAGAACAGCCTGGGAAATCAGCGGCTCAAGAGGCCGCAAGAAGGATCGTTTGCTACCGCTGCCGGCAAGCGGGACATATTGCAGCCAATTGCCCGGTTGTGGAGGAACCCATGCAGTGTAACTTTCTGACGGGCAGACGTCAGTCGCTGTGTGCGACAGTCGCATGCACTGCCATTCGAGGAACTGAGAAACATTTATGCAAAATGTGTGTTAATGGTAGAAATGTTGTGGTATTGCTGGATTCAGGTAGCCTTGTGACCCTGATAAAGGCTGAGTTAGTTAAAACAGAGGTCTCTGGGAATAGCAAGGTAGCTGTTCTTGAGGTGCTAAAATGGCAGGGCAGTACAAACCCCCCCCCCCAAATGACCCCATTTTGGAAAGTAGACACCCCAAGGAAATTGCTGAGAGGCATGTTGAGCCCATTGAATATTTTTTTTTTTTGTCCCAAGTGATTGAATAATGACCAAAAAAAATTACAAAAAGTTGTCACTAAATGATATATTGCTCACACATGCCATGGTTATATGTGGAATTGCACCCTAAAATACATTCTGCTGCTTCTCCTGAGTACGGGGATACCACATGTGTGGGACTTTTTAGGAGCCTAGCCACGTACGGGACCCCGGAAACCAAGCACCGCCTTCAGGATTTCTAAGGGCGCAAATTTTTGATTTCACTCCTCACTACCTATCACAGTTTCGAAGGCCATAAAATGCCAAAATAGCACAAAACCCCCCCAAATGACCCCATTTTGGAAAGTAGACACCCCAAGCTATTTACTGAGAGGCATGATTAGTCCATGGAATATTTTATATTTTGCCACAAGTTGCGGGAATATGACAAACTTTATTTTTTTTGCACAAAGTTGTCACTAAATGATATATTGCTCACACATGCCATGGGCATATATGAAATTACACCCCAAAATAAATTCTGCTGCTTCTCCTGAGTACGGGGATACCACATGTGTGGGACTTTTTGGGAGCCTAGTCGCGTACGGGACCCCAAAAACCAAGCACCGCCTTCAAGGTTTCTAAGGGCATAAATTTTTGATTTCACTCCTCACTACCTATCACAATTTTGAAGGCCATAAAATGCCAAGATGGCACAAAACCCCCCCAAATGACCCCATTTTGGAAAGTAGACACCCCAAGCTATTTGCTGAGAGGCATGTTGAGCCCATTGAATATTTTTTTTTTTGTTCCAAGTGATTGAATAATGACAAAAAGAAAAAAAAAAAAAAAAAAAGTACAAAAAGTTGTCACTAAATGATATATTGCTCAAACATGCCATGGTTATATGCGGAATTGCACCCCAAAAAAATACATTTGGCTGCTTCTCTTGAGTACGGGGATACCACATGTGTGGGACTTTTTGAGAGCCTAGCCGCGTACGGGCCCCCGAAAACCAAGCACCGCCTTCAGGATTTCTAAGGGCACAAATTTTTGATTTCACTCCTCACTACCTATCACAGTTTTGAAGGCCATAAAATGCCAAGATAGCACAAAACCCCCCAAAATGACCCCATTTTGGAAAGTAGACACCCCAAGCTATTTGCCGAGAGACATGGTGAGTATTTTACAGCTCTCATTTGTTTTTGAAAATGAAGAAAGACATTTTTTTTTTTTCTTTTTTCAATTTTTAAAACTTTGTGACAAAAAGCGAGATCTGCAAAATACTCAACATACCTCTCAGCAAATAGCTTGGGGTGTCTACTTTCCAAAATTGGGTCATTTGGGGGGGTTTGTGCCATCTGGGCATTCCATGGCCTCCGAAACTGTGATAGGCAGTGAGGAGTGAAATCAAAAATTTACACCCATAGAAATCCTGAAGGCGGGTGCTTGGTTTTCAGGGTCCTGTACGTGGCTAGGCTACCAAAAAGTCTCTCACATGTGGTATCCCCGTACTCAGGAGAAGCAACAGAATGTATTTTAGGGTGCAATTCCACATATAACCATGGCATGTTTGAGCAATATATAATTTAGTGACAACTTTTTGTACATTTTTTTTTTTTTCTTTTTGTCATTATTCAATCACTTGGGACAAAAAAAAAAAAATATTCAATGGGCTCAACATGCCTCTCAGCAAATAGCTTAAGGTGTCTACTTTCCAAAATGGGGTCATTTGGGGGGGTTTTGAACTGTCCTGGCATTTTATGCACAACATTAGGAAGCTTATATCACACATCATCCACGCTTCTAACCACTTGAAGACAAAGCCCTTTCTGACACTTTTTGTTTACATGAAAACATTTTTTTTTTTGCAAGAAAATTATGTTGAACCCCCAAACATTAGATATTTTTTAAAGCAAAGGCCCTACAGATTAAAATAGTGGGTGTTGCATTTTTTTTTCCACACAGTATTTGCGCAGCGATTTTTCAAACGCATTTTTTGGGGGAAAAACACACTTTTTTTTATTTTTAATGCACAAAAAACACTATATTGCCCAAATGTTTAATGAAATAAAAAAAGATGATCTTAGGCCGAGTACATGGATACCAAACACGACATGCTTTAAAATTGCGCACAAACGCGCAGCGGCGAGAAACTACATTCATTTTTAAAAGCCTTTACAGGTTACCACGTTAGATTTACAGAGGAGGTCTACTGCTAAAATTACTGCCCTCGATCTGACCTTCGCGGTGATACCTCACATGCATGATGCAATTGCTGTTTACATATGACGCTAGACCGACGCTTGTGTTCGCCTTTGCGCAAGAGCAGGGGGGGACAGCGGCGCTTTTTTTTTTTATTATTATTTATTTTGCTTTTTTATTTTATTTTTAAACTGTTCCTTCCATATTTTATTTTTTTTATCATTTTTATTGTTATCTCGGGGAATGTAAATATCCCCTATGATAGCAATAAGTAGTGACAGGTACTCTTTTTTTGAAAAAAATTGGGGGGTTAGACCCTAGATCTTTCCTCTGCCCTCAAAGCATCTGACCACACCAAGATCGGTGTGATAAAATGCTTTCCCAATTTCCCAATGGCGCTGTTTATATCCGGGGGGGCATTCCCTCCCACTGCTTGTAAAAGCAGTCTAGAGGCTAATTATCTGCTAGAATTGCTTTTACATGAAAGCCGGCCACTGGCTGAAAAGAATGATACCAAGATGATACCTAAACCTGCAGGCATCATTCTGGTATAACCATTCAAAGTCCAGCAACATACCAGTACGTTGCTGGTCCTTGTTGGACATGTATTGTAATCTTTTTTTTCATGCAGCCTGTTGGCTGAACGAAAAAAAGAGATTGATCGGTGGGTATGCCCACCATTAGAATACCTCCCTTCATCCACCCACTTCTAATGATGGGCATATATGCCGAAGCATGGGGGCATCCTCCCGCAAAAAAGTTATGCCGCGTACACACGGTCGGACTTTTCCACGGGCAAGCCTCCGTCGGAATTTCGACCGTATATACGCGGCATTAGGAGCAAAATCGCTCCTCCACCCCTGCTGCCCCCATTCTTCGGCACATATGCTCTTTTTTTAACTGTGGTGGTGAAATCACCTCCTACAGCGTTGGAGTCACGGCTTTATGTATCGTGGGAGCAAACGCTGTTGCTGTCAAGATAAATAAATCCGCGATGCAACTGGATGGCGTACCTGCTAAGCAAATGATGGTTAACATTAAAACAAAGTAACATTACAGTACAACAGTAAGACCTTACCATACCATACCTGCAAAGCAAATACCAAAACAAAACCTAGTAAAAAATAAAACATTTTTTTAACGCAACCTGTGCCTAAAATATATATATGCCGAAGCATGGGGGCATCCTCCCGCAAAAAAGTTATGCCGCGTACACACGGTCGGACTTTTCCACAGGCAAGCCTTCGTCGAAATTTCGACCGTATGTACGCGGCATAAAAGGTTACACTACTTGTGCTTGCCACCTCGCCAGCTTGAACTGCACTTATGGGACTCGCCACGTCACCAAGTGATACTGCAGTGCTGGATGTACGCCCAGGCTGTACTAGGCCGCTGGTACTTGCCAATTCACCAGAAGGAATAGCGGCGCTAGTACTACTCTGCTTCATGATACGAGAGCCCTGCGGTTCTTGCTCCTCAACAACCTCAGAAGATCGGGATCGGGTACGCCTGACCTTAGCAGGGACCTCAACTTCGTCGTCAGAGCTATCTGACGTGGGGCCGCTGACGTCACTGTCTTCTACGGGAAGATATTCTGAGCCTGAATCTGACAGATACGTGACCTCCTCTTCACTATCTGTCATGCTCAGAATCTCGTAGGCCTCTTTACTAGTGTACCTTCGTCTTGCCATTTTGGGCTCTAAATTTAAGGGTACACTAGTAAGATTCACAGGAAAAAAAGCACCTGACTGATATATTTGCTGACGACAAACGCTACAAAAAAAACCGTTAGCGATCGCAGGGATCAGGACTGTCTCTGCGAACGCTGCAGTTATGTGTTTTGTGTTTGGTAAGTGACAGTGATCGATCGATACTGCACTTGGGTGGGCTGGGCTGGGCGGAGGGGCTAAACGCAGGTGCTAGCAGGTATCTGGGCTGATCCCGCTAACACTGTGTTTTTGGGAACCCTAAACCGCTGGGGACGCTAGTATAGATCTGATCAGATACTATACCACTAAGGGAGGTGTATGCTTTGCGCGTGGGTGTTAGCGTTACTGGCACTAACCTGACGCTGCCTGGAGCGACGCAGACCCTCTCTGGCGCTAAAACCTAATTGATATAAGCCGCCGGGCGATCAGGGGGTTAAACCTTTATTGGGTTATATACGGCGGGTGCCCTGATGCTATAAAAAGCAAACTAACCAACCAGCGTCACCCGTAACCTTTATATGGTGATCACTGGTGAAAGGGTTAACTAGGGGCAATCAGGGGGTTAAAACCTTTATTAGGTTAAATATGGGGGTACCCGACGCTATATAAAAACCTGACGGGTTACCTAAATAACTAACTGGGTAACCAGTGTCACCAGTGACGCTTATACGGTGATCACTGGTGAAAGGGTTAACTCTAGGGGCAATCAGGGGGTTAAAATAATATATGGGGGTACCTGACGCTCTAAAAACCTGCGGCGAAACTAAAAATAAATAACTGGCTATCTAGGGCACCACCGGCACTAAATACAGCGATCGAAAATACGATCGCTTAGTGACGCTGGCGTTAGGGGGTGAAAGGGTTACCTGGGGGTGATCAAGGGGTTAAACCTTTATTAGGGGGGGTTAGGGGGCTACCCTGGACCTAAAGGGGCCTAAACCTAACTACCCTGCAACTTTTTACTATCACAGATGACACTAAATGCAGTGATCAGTAAAATAAATGATCACTGCAATCAGTGACACTGTGATTGGGGGCTGGGGGGTGATCTGGGGGTGACTGGGGGGTGAAATGTGTGCCTATGTGTACCTAAGTGTCAGTGGACTGTTGGTGCACTAACCTGCTTCTTCTCTCCTCGGCGCCGGGAACGAAAAGACCGCCGCGAGGGAGATGACATCACTTCCTTCTGCTTCCTCTGCCTGTGTTTACATTACACAGGCAGAGGGAGCATTTTCATTCGCCGGGAGCGATCGCGAGGGGGTGGCCGAAATCGAATGGTCACCCCCTCATCTCTGATCGCTCCCCAACGATAAACAGCCACTCACTGTATAGGAGGGGGGTCCGATCGGACCCCCCAACTGTACAAATGCAATCACGTACACTGTACGTGATTGTGCCTGTCGGTGCCATTCTGCCGACGTATATATACAGTGAGCGGTCGTTAAGTGGTTAAATGTGAGTGTTACATTGTTATGTTTTGCCATTAAACCCTTTCCAAACGATATCATGCTATGTGAGTTCTTCTATCTTTACACGTATGCATATTGGATATCGAGCCCCTACATGTATTGGTGATCTGCATGTTGGATGTCCTGTTTGATTGAAGCGGATAAACCCCTTTGACTCCAGACCACCCTCCAATTCAAGACCATCCATATTGGGCTCAATTAACCCTCAAGCTTTCTCTGATTTGGGTGGCGTATGCCTCTCCAAATCCGAGACTTCTGGTAAGCCTCCTTCAACTTACTCTTGGTGGAGGTTTTTCACATCACTCCCATACACAGAAAATTTTGAACTGCAAGTTCACACCTTGATTGAACACGTTTCTTTGGATTGAACTTCAATATTTGGACTTTTAATGATTTTCTTTCCATGGACTTATGTTATCAGATATTCATTTTGTGTATATTATTATGGGTTATAATACCATTGTTTGATCACTCTAGCAATAGAGTCACTTAACACGTTACTTTTGGGTGTTCCACGGGTTTACCATATTATTAATATATTTACATTGTGTATTTATTCATTAATTTACATAATTTTACCTAGTTAGCGCTACATTTTTATTTTCCACTTATCACCAGCTTTTTTCTACTAGCAGTGTTGGCAGCTACTTTTGGTATATATATTCTCATCCAGTGCAGTATACCTTTTGATTTTTACCACTATGGAGTGCCGTGCAGCTGCGGGCCTTGCAATCCTTGTTGGGCAAGCTGAATTTCGCTTGCCGCATCATGCCCATGGGGGCGGGTTTTTTTGTAGGCACCTGGCGGCGGCCACGGCCGGGGTCAGGGCCCCACATCATTTTTTCAGACTGGTGCAGGATCACTGGGAGGACTTGAAGGTGTGGGATTCCCTTTTGGCCTCTTACAATGGCCGCTCCCTTTGGTTGGATCAGGAGGTTTCAAATTTTGACATGGAGCTTTTTACGGACGCGGCGGGATCGGCTGGTTTTGGGGCTTTTTGCCAGGGGCGTTGGAGCGCTGGCAAGGGGCCGGATGAGTGGAAGGAGGTTGGTTTGTTGCGCAATCTGGCTGTTTTGGAGTTGTTCCCCATTGTGTTGGCTGTGGAATTGTGGGGGGCGGAATTTTGCAATCGTCGTGTTCGTTTTCATTGTGACAATCTGGGGGTAGTACAGGCTATTAATATTAACACCGCTTCTTCTCCTCCTGTTGTCCGATTGCGGCTAAATTGTTTTGTGTCTGCAATACATGTTTCTGGGGTTGATAATTCAGTGGCTGATGCGTTATCTCGTTTCCAGTGGGACAGATTCCGTCAATTGGCACCGGATGCGGAGCTACACAGGATACCTTGCCCCGAGCGGCTGTGGAGCATTGCATTGCCACTTCCCAGTTCCTGATTTGTGAGTCGGTCTCTGCGACTACCTGGTCGGTGTACTGCAAGGTTTGGTCGGAATGGTCGGACCTCGTGAGTGAGATTGGGGGGGGGGGGCTCCCACGAGGGGGACCGGGTTCAGTTGTTACTTTACTTTATTGGTAGGAATTTTGCAGCGGGGGTTTTGGCCTCCTATATGGCTCGTAAGTTGGCCGGTTTGGCCTTTATGTTTCAACTAACTGGGCTACGGGATGCAACAAAGGCTTTCGTGGTTAGGCGGGCCATGCGGGGTTACAGGGCTAGTCGCTCTGATGCTGACAGGCGTCGCCCGGTTTCTTTCTCAGTTCTCGGCTCTGTGGTGGGCCAGTTGGAAGGGGTTTGCGTGTCCAGGTATGAGGGGGTTTTGTTCCGGGCCGTTTTTTGTGTTGGCCTTTTTTGGGGCTTTTCGGGTTGGCGAACTGGTTAGCGTTAATAAGCGCGGTGTTGGGGGCCTGGGGGTTCAGGATGTTTGGGTAAGGGGTGATTCCCTTGGGGTGTTTCTTAGGCGGTCCAAGACGGACCGGCTGGGTAAGGGGACTCGGATCGAATTGAGGGCAGTTCCTTTCTCCCCGGTGTGTCCGGTTGCGGCTGTTGGGGAGTTTTCCAGGATCAGGCCTGAGGGCCCTGGGGTGTTCTTCAAGCATGAGGATGGGACGGCCCTTTCCCGCTTCCAGTTTCAGGCAGTGTTTAAAAAGTGTCTGACTGCAGCAGGGTTGGGGGCGGACAATTATTTGTCCCATTCTTTCCGCATTGGGGCGGCTACTGAAGCGGTCCGCTGGGGTCTGGATGATACGGTGGTGCAGCGCATTGGGCGTTGGGAATCGGCTTGTTTCAGGTCGTATGTGCCCCTGCATTTTCTATAGGTTGTTGCAGGGTAGTCAGTAGGGGGTGGTGTGTGTATGTTTTTCCCTTCTTTGAATTTTACCCTTGCTTTCACAGTTTTTTTCCACATTTTTTGTGTTGTTTGTTCTTTGGGGGTACTTGGTATTGGGGGGGCATGTTATTCTTCCCCCCTGTTTTCCTTCTTTCTTTCAGATCCTGGTGCCTGCTTGGTGTGGATCCTGGGACACTCATATGTGTATTGGGGTGCCAGGAGGGCGGATGTACGGGTTGGGGGCAGGCTGTTGGGTTTCTCTGAGGAGGAGGTCGTGGTACGGTGGCTTGGGATTCCGGGCATGCTTTGGTCTCGGGTCGTGCCTGAAATGCAAAGATACGCTCGCTTGGATCGATCCCCTGATGTGGTTCTGTTCCATGTGGGCGGCAATGACCTTGCCATACGTTGCGCACGCAAACTAATCAGAGATATTAAATTTGATTTACTGCGCCTCCAGTCATTTTTCCCGGACACCATTTTCATTTGGTCCGATGTTGTGGCCAAGTCGGAATGGCGTTTGGCTCGCTCGATTTTTGGTATCAACCGGGCCAGGGTCAAGCTTAATAAGGCAGTGGCTAAATTTTTTGTTCGGAATGGGGGCCTGGCTGTGCGTCATCGGGATTTGGAGGAGGAGACCTGGCGTTTTTTGCGGCCGGATGGTGTCCACCTGAATGCCATTGGAATTGACCTTTGGCATCTGGGTTTGCAGGATGGCATCCAACGGGCCCTCCGTTTGTGGGGGGCGACACGAACATAAGGTGTCATGTTCGTGTGCTGTGGCGGGAGGTCTATGGGGTCTTTGAAGGCGGTGCCAAAACAGAATTGAGGTTAGGGGGGTTGGGCCCATCTGGAGGTATGGGTGTCCCTTCCCTTACTAAGAAGACAATGGGAAAAATGTTTTTTGGTAGTTGGTTGTATCTGAAGGAGGTTAATGGAAATTGTCCCTTGAGCTGGCGTAATATGCGGCGGGGGGCCTTCATGGGGTCTACAGATACAACCAGTGATAGAATAGTTGCCCTTCGAAGATCTCTAGACCGGGCAGGTTGTTATTAAGTTTAATTGGATATAAAATGTATTATGTAAATTACATTCAATGTTTGAGAATTTGTTGTATTTTTTCATTGGTGTTTGTTATATTAAAAGGCTGCTATGGCCATTCGACTCCAAAAAGGAATGTGTCGTCTGGTCAATTTTATAGAGTATAAGAAATTAAGTTTTAATAGTGTGGGATAAAACGGAGCCTCGGTAATCTGCACATCCATCAGTCAAGTAATGGTCCGGATCAGAAGCACAGCTAGGAGGAGGGCCAGCATGACTGGGGTGGGCAGTGAGGCGCAGGAAGGTTATGGGTAGGGGGAGCTACTTGGGCACTCATTAGGATTGGGTAATTTCATATGGGGGGAGGCGGTGGCCAGGAGGATAGGGGGGAGGTGGTCAGCAGCAGCTTCAGTTGGAGCTGTTTTGGCCACAGAGGAGAAGCAGAAATTTCCCTCCCACCCTCCCATATGTTGGTGCTGGGTGCTTACTAGGCTTGTGCAATTTGTTTCGTAACGAATTGAAATTCGTCCGAATTTAGCAACTTTCGGACATTCGGAAGCATTCGAATTTCCGAACAAAGCAATTACGAATAAGACCGAATCCGAAATAAATTATACCGCAAATAGCGAATGCCCGAATGTCTTCGGCATAATTCGTTATGAAAAAGTTACGAATGTACGAATCCATACGAAGCACAATAACACTCACTCTGCTCTGCTCTCTGCTTCTCCCACACCGTGCTGAACTCCCTCTCAAAATGGTGTACAGGGGCGGAGGTTATAGCCGCATGTAAAAAACGAAAGTAAAATACGAGATTTCGAATCCATTCGAAGCACAATAACACTCACTCTGCTCTGCTCTCTGCTTCTCCCTCACCGTGCTGAACCCTCTGAAAATGGTGTACAGGGGCGGAGCCTATAGCCGCATGTTAAAAACGAAAGTAAAATACGAGATTTCGAATCGTTACAAATAACCGCAATGTATTTAGAAAAGTACAAATCCATTCGAAGCACATTAGGCATAATAGGCAGCGTCGTTGTGAGAGAGACACGGAAAATTACGAATCAACGAACCCAAAAAAAGTTACGAAAGTAGGAGTTGTGTCCAGAATCAACGAAAAACAACGTACTCTACCGAAAGTACGAACCCAAAAAAAGTTACGAAAGTAGGAGTTGTGTCCAGAATCAACGAAAAACAACGTACTCTACCGAAAGTACGAATTATAAAGCAACAAAAAATTCAACGAAAAATGTCGCTTGCAAAAATACGAATGAGTCCGAACACGAAAAATTCCGTCTAGCAAAATTACGAATGATTACGAATCAACAGGACCGGAAAGAAACGAACCGAAACGGAACGAATTTTTCCGTTGTGCACAAGTCTAGTGCTTACATTGTGGGGGTTTGTTTGCGTTGTTGCAACTGGTTATTTGTTTAAATTATGCTAGTCGTAGCAGCGGCAGGAGGTCTATGGGGTCTTTGAAGGTGGTGCCAAAAAAGAATGGAGGTTAGGGGGGTTGGGCCCATCTGGAGGTATGGGTGTCCCTTCCCTTACTAACAAGACAATGGGAAAAATGGTTTTTGGTAGTTGGTTGTATCTGAAGGAGGTTAATGGAAATTGTCCCTTGAGCTGGCATAATATGCGGCGGGGGGCCTTCATGGGGTCTACAGATACAACCAGTGATAGAATAGTTGCCCTTCAAAGATCTCTAGACCGGGCAGGTTGTTATTAAGTTTAATTGGATATAAAATGTATTATGTAAATTACATTCAATGTTTGAGAATTTGTTGTATTTTTTCATTGGTGTTTGTTATAATAAAAGGCTGCTATGGCCATTCAACTCCAAAAAGGAATGTGTCGTCTGGTCAATTTTATAGAGTATAAGGAATACGTTTTAATAGTGTGGGATAAAACGGAGCCTCAGTAATCTGCACATCCATCAGTCATGTTGCATGTCCGTTTTTTTGGAACTTTTTTGCGCATTGGCAAACCATTTTAAAGAAATCGACTGCCTTAACATAGCACATGTAATGTGCAACACAACATGCATTAACACAACTTAGAAGAACAGACAGGACTAAATCAACAGGCCCATATCTTAAAGTATTTGCCCTTACAATCTATGTAAGTTCTTATTTGAGACCTCCTATCGTCCACTTTACAAATTATTAGTAATTATTATTAGCTCTCAATGGAGCAAGAGTTGAACTGGTGATACCTTGCTGCTAACACGAAAAAGTATTCACACCCCTCAAAATTTTCCACATTTTGTCCTGTTACAACTTAAAAACTTAAATGTATTTTATTGGGATTTTATGTGGCAGACCAACACAAAGTGATGATGATGATGATGATATGTAAATTTCTATTGCGCCAAATACTGTCTTGGAGGACTGCAACTAAGCGCGCTGTACCATAAATTTACCAATCAGCCTTGGGAAAAAAAAAAACCATTTGAGAAAAAGGGAGGGGAGAAAAAAAAAAGTAAGGCTCACGAGGGGAGTAGAAAAACAAAGTTGATGTTAATTATTACAGAATTAGATGTCTCTACATCCGTAGTTAGGAAAAAGCGTTTTTAAAAAGGTGGGTTTTTAACTGCCTTTTAAAAAGAGCTTTGGGCATTGGGAGCCGGAGATGGTCGAGGAGTTGGTTCCAAAGGGCCGTGCCCATAGTCTGCATTCGTCGACCTCCCAAGGACTGGATGATCCTATTTTGAAGCCCTGACCGCAATGCTCTAATTGGTGTGTAATGAGGGGCCATTTCTGTGAGATAGAGTGGGCCCAGGCCCCAATATGCTATAAACATCAGAACCAAGATTTTAAATTGTACTCTATGCACTATAGGTAACTAATGTAGCTGTGCCAACACGCGGGTGATGTGATGTCTATATGGTGTACCCGTAATAGTGCGTACTGCTTGATTCTGTATAATTTTGATTTTTTTGACCCACTTAAGGGGAAGGCCAAGGCAAAAACCATTGGCAAAGTCTAGTCTGGATTGTACTAGAGCCAAAGTAAGTGTGATTTGGTGTCGATATGAAAGTAGATGTCTGATCTTCCGAATAATTTGCAAATAGAATGAGGCATTTTTCATACAGTTCATAATTTGCGGAATCCAGGTAAGCTTTGCATCAAAAATGATTCCAAGGTTCTTGACTTGTCTTTTAGGTTCTGGGCAGGTACCTAGGTCAGATGGCCATCGAGATAGAATGGGAAAGGCTAGAGGTTCGCCCACTTGGAGTATTTCTGTTTTGGAGCAGTTGAGGCTCAACCAGTTTCTATTCATCCAAGAATGGATATGGGTCATGCATTCTGCTAGGATCTGGGGATGTCTGACATTTTTGGAAGTGTTGACTAGGATTTGAATGTCATTGGCATATAATTGGCCTTGAAGGCCATGTAACTGCAACATATCGGGTAGGGGGCGCATATAACAATTGGAAAGGTATAGAGAGGGCAGAGCCCTGTGGTACTCCCCAGGGCACTGGGCTTATGGCTGACCTGAAAGGTCCCAGCCTAACCTGTTGGGTACGATCTTGTAGAAAAGACTGGATCCATAACAGTACAGCACCTCTAATTCCAAACTGGTCATGAAGGCGCAAGATCAGAATGTCGTGATCAATGGTGTCAAAAGCCACGGAGAGGTCCAATAGCACTAAGGCCACCGATTCCCCAGCGTCTCTGACCCTCAGCAGCTGTTCCCTCATGGCTATCGTGGAGAGCTCTATTCCCCTGCCCGGACGGAACCCAGGCTGGACATTGTGGAATAGGCCCTCCCCTTCAGAGTATTTCTGAAGTTGCTCAAGAATGATGGTTTCCATAATCTTTGCCACAAAATGAATACTAGAAATGGGTCTTGGATTATTCGGGTCTTGAAGCTCTGTTTTTTTTTTTTTGGGGAATTGACGTAACGTATGAGTGTTTAAGTTTCCCTGGTATAACTCCCAGCCTTAAACTGATGTTGATGATTGTACATAGGTCTGGAAGGAATGCCTTTGACTGGAGTTTGAAAAACCAGGCAGTGATGAAAGGGAAATGATAAATGGTTTTCAAAACGTTTTACAAATAAAGATCTGAAAAGTGTGGGGTGCATTTGTATTCAGCCCCCTTTACTCTGATACCCCTAACTAAAATCTAGAGGAAACAAAAAAAAGAAGTCACGTACTTGGTAAATAGAGTCCACCTGTGTGTAATTTAATCGCAGAATAAATACAGCTGTTCTGTGAAGCCCTCAGAGGTTTGTTAGAGAACCTTAGTGAACAAAAAGCATCACGAAGGCCAAGGAACACACCAGATAGGTGAGGGATAAAGTTGTGGAGAAGTTTAAAGCAGGTTTAGGTTATAAAAAAATATCCCAAGCTTTGAACATCTCACAGAGCACTGTTCAATCCATCATCCAAAAATGGAAAGAGTATGACACAACTGCAAACCTACCAAGACATGGCCGTCCACCTAAACTGACAGGCCGGGCAATGAGAGCATTAATCAGAGAAGCAGCCAAGAGGCCCATGGTAACTCTGGAGGAGCTGCAGAGATCCACAGCTCAGGTGGGAGAATCTGACCACAGGACAACTATTAGTTGCGCACTACACAAATCTGGCCTTTATGGAAGAGTGGCAAGTAGAAAGTCGTTGATGAAAGAAAGCCATAAGAAGTCCCATGTTCAGTTTGCGAGACGCGTGGGGGACACAGCAAACATGTGAAAGAAGGTGCTCTGGTCAGATGAGACCAAAATTGAACTTTTTGGTATACAAGAAAAATGCTATGTTTGGCAGAAAAACTAACACTGCACATCACCCTGAACACACCATCCCCAATGTGAAACAGCATCATGTGGTGGGGATGCCTTTCTTCAGCAGGGACAGGGAAGCTGGTCAGAGTTGATGGGAAGATGGACAGAGCCAAATACAGGGCAATCTTAGAAGAAAACCTGTTAGTCTCAAATCTTTTGTAGACTCTAAAGCCCTGTACACACGATCGGATATCCTATGGATTCTAATCCGATGGTTTTTTCCTTGGGAAATCCAATGAAAAACTGTCTTCCATCAGTCTTGGCCACACACCATCAGTCAAAAAACGGACCGTTTCAAACGCGGTGACGTAAACCACTCTGATGAGCCGAGAAAAATTAAGTTCAATGCTTCTGAGCATGCGTCGATTTGATTCTGAGCATGCGTGGGTTTTTTATCCGATGGATTTTCACACAGACGATCGGATTTTGCTATCGTTTTTTTTTCCATCGGATAAATTTAAAACATGTTCTATTTTTCCACACCGATGGGAAAAAAAAACCGATGGGGGGCCATACACGATCGGTTCGTCCGATGAAAACAGTCCATCGGACTGTTTTCATCGGTAAAACCGATCGTGTGTACACGGCTTAAGGCAGAGGTTCACCTTCCAGCAGGACAATGACCCTAAATATACAGCCAGAGCTACAATGGAATGGTTTAGCTCAAAGCATATTCATGTGTTAGAAAGTCAAAATCCAGAACTAAATCCAATTGAGAATCTGTGACAAGACTTGAAAATTGCTGTTCACAGACGCTCTCCATCCAATCAGACAGAGCTTGAGCTATTTAGCAAAGAAGAACGGGCAAAAATGTCACTCTCTAGATGTGCAAAGCTGGTAGAGACGTCCCCAAAAAGATTTGCAGATGTAATTGCAGCGAAAGGCGGTTCTACAAAGTATTGGCTGAATACAATTGCGCACCACACATTTTCAGATATTATTTGTAAAAAAAAAATGAAAACCATTTATAATTTTCCTTCCACTTTACAATTATGTGCCACTTTATGTTGGTCTATCACATAAAATCCTAGTAAAATACATTTACGTTTTTGGTTGTAACATGAAAAAATTTAGAAAATTTCAAGGGGTATGAATATTTTGTCAAGGCAGTGTATGTAGCCCCTGACATTTTCCCGAATTTGCAAATGTAATTATAATGCTAAATAATGCTAAATAATTTAATAATTTTAAACGAAATTGTTACCGGTATATTAATACTGTTTAATAATGAATGTAGAGATTTATATGACTATCTTTTCTATTCTCATGTTCGCTGTTATGTTTTGGTGTGCTTAGCAGCAGTAAATCTCACATCTGAAAAGCAGAACTAGTTCAAAAAGTAGAGTTCATTTCTGTTCCTTTTTGGTTACAGTTATTGCGGGGGTTAACTACAATTATTCCTGGAATTTTGTTACCACCTACAAGGACTTGGTTGTGTTATTCATACTGAGCAGTTAAAAAAAAAAAAAAAAAAAAGAAGATTTTAAAAATGAAAGTGAAAATATAACCATGGCTTAGGCTCCATGTACACTGAAGCTGATAAACTGCAGCTTATTGGCATTTTTTTAAAAAGCCCATTAACTGTACTCTATGTTAGCCTATGTGTTCATGTACACATAGCGTTTTTTAGCGTTAATGAGAAGTGGAGTTAATGGGCTTTTTTCTGAACGCAAGAAATTCGCGTTCAAAATGCAGTTTTTCGGCGGGAAAAAATGCAAAACGCTGAAAACCGCTGGCCGCCAGTGCTTTTTAGCGTTTTTTGATCCATTAAAAAAAAAACGCTACACTGAAAAACGCTAATAAACGCAAGTAAAAAACGCTGATAAAAGCTATATTTTAAAGCAGCTTTTCCTGCCAGAAATCTGGCGTTCAAAACGACCGTTTTTGAGCTTCTGTGTACATGGAGCCTAATATTTCAAATTAAAGCCAGAAGAAGACAATATATTTATTCTCCAAAAAGAATCCATAAACATCCACTACTTAATAGCCCTGTTTCCTACTGAGTTTTTCTGCCTCCTTGTAGCGTCCTCCATGGGCTCCTAAACCTCCTTCTCTTCTGTTTGAAACAAGTAGTGCACTTTAGTTGTGGTCATATGCACTGCCCTATGCAAACTCTACATCCATGGTACGTTGTTCATAGTCTATCTCAGGAGTGAGCAAGAGAAGGTGACTATGTTCCTACATACAGTGGGATCATGAAGAACGAACATAGCCACCCTTTTATAGGAAACTGGATCACAGCAGCAAAAAATAAAAGGAATTTGTCAATTTAGAGGAGGCTGAGAGGAATAGACGGGACTTTTCTGAGTTAAGGCCCTTGTAACCTTATAAGAAAAAAAAAAAATGATTGTGTTCCTTTAAACCAGGAGTAGGCAACCTCGGCACTCCAGCTGTGGTGAAACTACAAATCTTATCATGCCTCTTCCTCTAGGAGTCATGCCTGTGATTGTCAGGGTCTTGCAAAATCTCATGGGACTTTTACTTTTAACACAGCTGGAGGTTGTCTACTCCTGCTTTAAAGCATGTTAAACAGCATAGTGCTTCTGCGGTAATATTTGCCCCATTCTATGCTGTAAAATACCTGGTTGATCCTGCCTGTTCCTGTTTTCCCATATGAGTACTGATCATAGTAATCATGGCTGCTGATCCATGATACCATGGTCAGTTTACGTGCCTCCGTCATCCCGCTGTGTTCAGAGTCTCTCCCTCACCCCCTACCTTCCTGCCTGTCAGTTCCTAGTGTGTGAGCCTATCTCCTCCCCTCCCCTCCCCTCCTGCCACTATTTTGTGTGGCTTTAACTTAGTGAGGACAATTACTGGTATCCTCTGTGGTATAACACGCTATACATTGCAGTGTTTGGTTTTTTTTAAATGTATTAAGCGAAATAACTTATTCCACAGTGCCGCTGTGCGGTCACGTGACATCCCGGCTGACATCAGAGGGGAATCTCAGCCCCCCCCTGTAGTCCTTAGATTAGGAAAGGAGAGTGATGGGAGGTCACGTGACATCACAGCAGTGCTGTGAAATACATTCTATTTATTTTATTCTTAACCAGAAATTAGTGTCACCTTAATGATGAAGGCAGTGGAATCTAAAATATTCAGAGTTTGTGTTAGGCTTAGGAAAGAAGTCTATTTTTTAAAAGTCCAAAAAGGGTTCTTCATGCTTAAGAAAGAACTGGTTACAGGGCTTGAAATATAGCTTTGATGTAGCGAACTGTGATCCGTATAGCTTGTAGTGCTGCTCAAAGCTGGTGAATGAGAGATCTCCCTACAAATCATTCAGAGAATGGGAGCAGTCACGTGTGTACGATTCTGACAAGTAAATACAACAGGGATGAAGAAGATGAAATGCCGCTTACCAACCCAGTGCTCTAATAATGTGTGGCCCCAGCTAGCGCTGGTCTGGCCACACACTGATGCATTTCGCCCCATCTCGGTGTGAAACGCGTCAGGCCATGGATGGAGCAGCGCTGTGGATGGAGCAGGCTGAGCACATACAGTACATTATCAAAGCACCGGGTTGGTGAGCGGCGTCGCATCTTCTTCATCCCTGTTTGATGTAGCAACATTTTTAAACCTTACAGAGCCCCCTGAAATAACGTTCAGTTCTCATGGAACCCCTGTTAAAAATTATACCTACAGTTCATGGTACTTTAGCTTGATCAGGAATATGTAGAAAGTTCTAGAAATAAAGGAATATGTAGAAAGTTTTTTAAATAAAAAGTGATCTGCCCTGGCTAATAATTTACTTCTGTATATAGCTAAACTATTTTCAGTAATATTTTTAAAAATGAATAATATTACCTATAGGTGTGCACAGCCTATTGCATTAGGGCAGGGGTAGGCAACCTGGGGCCCTCCAGCTGTTGCAGAACTACAAGTCCCATCATGCCTCTGTGAGTAATTGTAACTGCCAACCTTGCAATGCCTCATGGGAAATGTAGTTCCACAACAGCTGGAGGGCCCCAGATTGCCTACACCTGCATTAGAGTTTACACCCCAAAGTTTACATACATACAAACACACACACACACACACACACACTATTATAAATTAATCTAATCAAACATTTTAACATGTATTAAAACATGGACAATGTCAGTAGAGCAGTAGATGGTATCAGTAGGGCAGTGGACGGTGTCAGTAGGTTATTTTTATTATTACATTTTTTTTTTATATTACTGTATTTATTGGCGTATAACACTCACTTTTTTACCCTGAAAATAGAGGGTAAACTGCCTGCGTGTTATACGCAGGGGGCTGTGGAAAGTTTTTTTTCTGAAACTTCCCTCTTAAAGTTAGGGTGCGTGTTATACGCCTGTGCGTGTTATACGCCGATAAATACGGTATTTATGGTGAAAGATCAGGGGTCTAAACAGCTCTGTGCTAAGCAGCTTCCTGTTCATTCACAAACACAGTTTACTATGCTTCAGTTATGAATGGACACAGGAGCGATCGATACCAATCCCTCATTGTACTCATTCAGAAAATGAAGGGGCTAGTGAATGACATATTTACCAGCCCATTCCTCCACGCTCTATCCTGACACATCCCTTGCAGCAGCCGACGGGAGAGGAAAGAAGGAAACTCATTCACAGGACAGTGCTATGGGGGGGGGGGACACACGGGGATGTGACAGGGACGTGCACTCAGGGGAGGCAGGACCTTCATCACTGCGGCTTGGACATTAGGCAGGACCTGGAGGACACCAAGAAGAGTCTGAAAGGACACTTCGAGGAAGAATCCAGACACATTGTCTTCCGTCTTCCGACCCTGGCCCAAAAAGTAAAAAAACTGTTTGACCCAGGCCCGATAAGAATAATTACAGCCTACGGGGCAGAGTGGGATTTAGTTCGAGCAACACTTGAAAAGCATTGGAGAATATTGATGAATAGCCCAGGATTATCTGATATAGTAGGAGTCTCGCCCAAGTTGGTGTCCCGAAGGGCCAAGAGCCTGGGTGACATTCTGATACATTCAGAGTTTGTAAAAGAGCCTAGCTCAAGTTGGTTGTCAGAATACCCCCAGAAGCAAAGGAATGTATCCGTGTAATAGATGTCAGGTCTGCCCCTTTGTGGACAGAACAACCACTTTTACTGATGCACGTGGAAATGAAACTTATGAGATTTGTGATCTCATTAACTGTTCCACAAGCAGACTGATCTATTTGCTTACTTGCCCATGCCCCAAAATCTATTTAGGCAAAACTAAAATATCCCTCAAAGTTAGGATCGGTGAACATTTACGTGAAATTAAGAAGGAAAGATAGAGAGACCCAGAGAAGGACAAGGAGAGACCATTGGCTAAACACTTTGCCTTATGCCATTAGGGAAAAACCTGATGGCCTGAAGGTTAAGGGGATATATGTACTTAAATTACCAGTGAGGAGGGGGGACTTCAACCGTATCCTGCTCCAGAAGGAGAAGTGGTGGATATATCGGTTGGGGTCCCTCGTCCCCCTAGGACTCAACACTGAACTGAATCTTCAATTCTTCCTTGAAACTTGATTTGGATATATTCTATCCATTTATTTAACTAAGAAGCTGAGAAGCACATGTGTGTATTTGTTACATCTCTCTCTATCTCTCTCTCTCTCTCTGCCTCCTCTCTGCCTCTTTCTCTTCTGTTTTCCTCCCCTTTTTCCTCCCCTCCCTCCCTAACATTCCCAGATATCTATAAATACTCTTATTTTTTTATTTCCTGAGCCCTTGCCCCTGATCTTTCCTCTTTTGCCCTCCCTTTGTTTCTTCATCTTTTCTTTATATTTAGTTTTATCTACCTTCCTCCCTCCTTTCTTTCCACGTCTTTGTCCGTTCTATTGTTTGTACCAGTATGAATGGGATGAGCGATGAGGTGAGCTTAGTAGTGCTATATCTGTGTCATTCGACTCAGTTATATCTTCCCTCTGGTATGCTCTTAGATTTTAAATAGAGGATGGAAGGAAATTTGGAAGGTTATGATATGTAGTTTATTAAATTGCAAAGGGGAGGCACCATGTAGGATCAATGTCTCTATTCGGGTTATGTGCAGAACACTTCAAACAGGAAATTAAAAAAACACATATTGTTGTCCCTTTTAGAAGAAAATCTAGGGCGGTGCTGTCGGAACGGACTTGCTGACATAAAGGACTGACAGCTTCTAGCCCCTCCCCGTCCAGACGAAGCTACACTACCTCTTTAGCGAAACGCGTTGACGTCACTACAGTCACGTGACGCCAGCCACGGAATCCCCCATTCGAACTGAATCGTGGATCGGAAGGTGTCCACTCTGCATCCACCCCAGTCATATCCCTCGCATGTCTGAACCCCGGCTTTACAGTATTCAAGCGGGACATAGCATCTAGTGGACTGAATCGAGTGGTAATGTATGGACGCAATTTTCCTTGAAATGATTGACTGTGATTGCCAAAAAGTGACTAGTGAATTATCATGATCTTCACTAAGCAGCATATTGTGTTCACCCACTTTGGAGCCAAGTTTCAATCATCAGCTGATAATAGACCTAGCCATTAACTGCGCTTCTAGAAAAGTCCCCGTTATAAATTGGTGTATCATTCTTGGGAATGAATCTTGCTTTGAATATTTTCTACAAAGTATAAATCCATTATTCGGGACTATACTGCCGATTCCATTAGCGGTTTTGGTAAATTTATTGAAACATACTTGAATGTCCCTGTCATTGAAAGCAGGACTGTGCTGAGTCTAAAGAAGTAATGCTGAACAAAGAACTTTAATTACCAAATAAGCTACTTGGACTATCATCCAAAAATGCAATGCTCCAATTAACCAGTGACATGACCTGATCACTAATCATTCACAGGGAAATTGTCTATATTATTTCCACTTGAAGGAGTGTTTGCATGCAACCTTTCATCAATGCAATTATTATCGCATGACAAGCTCTCTGTGAATGTTTTGCTGGTGTCCGGACTTTGTTTTTGATTGTGTGTGTGTGTGTGTGTGTGTATTGTTATGTGTGTTTTATGCTTCCTGTTTGTTTTTAAAGCACCATCTATTAGTGTTTTTCATTTTAGGAAAACCTTTATAGCATTGTGACTTAAGCTGTCTCAATATTTTTAAGTCGCATTTTTGAATTATCACATTTTGCCCCTATTGTGCCATTAAAAAATGTTGTATTTTTTAGTATCAAAATCTTGACTAAGACCCTCTAATGCGGAAGTAGCTGCTTTCTGACCCCGGTAGTCATACCTCGGTCTTATGTTGTATACATTGTCTTCCATGCCAAGGTGGAGAACCTTGAGAAAGGTGAGAAGTGTAATTCTTTGTTTTTCAGGAAACTTCACTCAGGACACACACCCTTGTCAGAGCTGCGTGATGAGACCGGAACACTCCAGAAAGGGAAGCGACTACTACACTAACCTCTACTCCCGAAAGAAACAGACACAAATGCGGCCGACAGGTTCTTGTCAGGTATCTCTAACCATATTGGTGGCCGACGAAGCTGCAGGATCAACGCTCCCTTGGCGTTGGAGGAGCCGCACTCCGCCGCTAAATCCTTTAAGCGAGGTAGGACGTCGGGCTGCGATGGTCTCCCAGCAGAGCTCTATGTAGCGCTGTGGGATCTTGTGGGCCCAGGCCTGCTCGAGCTGTATGAGGAGATGGTGGTGGAGGGCAGAATGCCTCTGTCGCTGAGGGAGGGGATGATCACAAGTTTGTTAAGCGGAAGGGGGAGAGATCAAATTTGAAAAATTGGCGTCCGATCTCTCTCTTGAATGTGGACTACAAAATCCTCTCTAAGGTTTTGGCCAACAGGCTGAAGGCTGTCATCGGACAGATCATCCACCCGAATCAGACTTGTGGCATTCCTGGGCGCAGGATTGCGGACAGCCTTGCGCTTGTCCGGGACACTATCCAGTACATTCATGGCCGCTGTGTGCACGCGGCCCTGGTCAGTCTTGACTAGAAGAAGGACTTTGATCGTGTCTCTCATGAGTTTATGTGCAGAACTCTGCGCAGGTTTGGTCTTGGGAAACTGTTTGGTTCGTATGTGAATGTGATGTATAATGACATTTGTAGTTTGGTGTTGGTGAATGGCTGGAAAACTGACCCCTTCCCTGTACTCTCTGGGGTCAGAAAAGGCTGCCCTATCTCATCTCTGCTTTTTGTTTGCTGTTTAGAGCTGTTCGCCCAAAGCATCAGACAGAACCCAGAGATCAGAGGGATCGTTGCACCAGGACCAGACAGATGGGGGATCAAGTGCTCACTCTACATGGACAACGTGACTGTGTTCTGTGCTGATTGGCACTCCATCGACACACATACCTGTGGTGAGGACTTTGGCAAAGCTTTAGGGGCAAAGGTCAACTGCGGGAAGTTAGAGGTCATGCTCTTCGGAAAGTTGTTCTTGCCTTCTTCTGCACCCATTCGTTTCAGCATCAAAACGGACTTAATCAAAATCCTTGTGGGTTGGTTTGGAGCTGAGGGCGCAGCCCTGAAGTCCTGGGAAGAGAGACTGGCCAAGATGCGACAGAAGTTTGGACTATGGAACCTCAGAAAACTCACCATCGAAGGTAAAACACTAGTACTCCGCAGCGAGATTATTCCTGTGTTGCAGTACCTCGCCCAGGCCGGGCCCCCCAGGTTAACACCTGCAAGGCCATCACCAGGGCAGTGTTTCACTTCATCTGGAGCTCCAAAATGGACAGAGTGAAGCGGGTGGTTATGTTTAAGAAACCTCTCAAGGGCGGCAAGGGCGTGCCTGCATCGCCACACTTTTGAGGGTGTTCTTTGCTTGTAACTGCATCCGCAGGACTTTGGTGGGCAGAACTCTGGCGGTAAATCCATGATCCATGTCCCGTTTTTTCCCCCTGCCTCTTTGTAGGTCCCTTGGATGGGACAAATGGGACAGTTCCATCCCCTACAACTGGGATACTCTTTGGTATTTATTGGATACTTTTAAGTTTATGAAGGAGCTGGGGCTGCATGGAGTTAAGCCCGACTTGTGGAAGCCAAAAACTATCCACAAGTTGATCAGAGCATCGAACATTGTTGAGACTGTTCCAGGAATATTTCTTTGAAGAGACTCACCAACAGGCACAAATATCTGGCATGGATGGAAATCCAAGGGGATTGCCGCTCCGGAGATTGATGCATGCCAAACACCTGTGCAGATACAGGCACTGCCCTTTTTGTATCATCCAGGAGGAAACTGCTTTGCATGTTTTCTGGGAGTGTCCCTTTGCATGGGGCCTGTTGAGGGCCTAGGAACCTGAACTTAAAGACTTTGTGCCACAGACTGCCATCACACACTTTGGTGTGTTGAACAGACTCTTTTGTGGAACTCATTCACAGGACAGTGCCTGGCAGGTGCTGTGTTGCTTTAAGGACGCTTTATGGTGTGCTAGAAAGCGCCTCATCCACCAGTGGGAGAGGATGTCCATTAAGGACGGTAGCAGACTGGTTCACAGTCTGCTCTGAGACTATAACTTGATGGACTTTAAAGAGGAAGAGGAGGTCTGAAGATTTCCCCTCCCCTCCATCTCCCCTGTGTATCCCTGGCAGTTCAATAAAGCTTCTGGTCTGTGAACTCTTTTTCCCCTCCCCTATCCCCCCCCCCCCCTACTCCCCATCACATCCGTTGCCTGTTGAAATGTAATTTGTTTGAAACATAACATGATTTGCCCAAGTAATATGTGTAGCGGGGTATCGTTTCACCCGCAAGACTACAGTTCCCAGCACACTTTGAGGTACCCAGGGTGTATTTCCCCGCGCAAGGACTGCTGGGGTGGACTTTAAAAGGGAGAGGAGGGGCCTCGCTCTCTCTTGGAACGCCGTCATCCTTGCAAGAGGATCCCTGCACTCACCTGCTGCGCGTGCTAGGCCTGAAGCCTGGGCCTCGCACTTTGTTCCAGAGAGCCTTCCGTCCCGCTGAGGAGCCTGCGGAGCATCCGATCCACCTGAGGTGCCACATCTTCTGGAGGACCGAAGACACGGTGCATCGTGGGCACTGTGAAGCCACTCACAGTAGCGGAGGAACCGGACAGGAGTCGGTCCGGTCTGGGTGAGAGAGCGCCAGCTCAGAACCACATCTAAGTAACTTGGTTGTCTATTAACTTTGCCTAGGCCCATCATTGACCACCAGGGATGAGCCGAACACCCCCCTGTTCGGTTCGCACCAGAACCTGCGAACAGACAAAATGTTCGTGTAAACTTTAGAACCCTATTAAATACAATGGACTCGAACGTTCGAAATCTAAAGTGTTAATTATAAAGGCTAATATGCAAGTTATTGTCCTAAAAAGTGTTTGGGGACCCTGGTCCTGCCCCAGGGGACATGTATCAATGCAAAAATAAGTTTTAAAAACGGCCGTTTTTTCGGGAGCAGTGATTTTAATAATGCTTAAAGTGAAACAATAAAAGTGAAATATTCCTTTAAATTTCGTACCTGGGGGGTGTGTATGATATGCATGTAAAGTGGCGCATGTTTCCCGTGCTTAGAACTGTCCCTGCAAAAAATGTCATTTTTGAAAGAAAAAAATGCATTTAAAACTCACTCGCGGCTATTAATGAATTGTCGGCTCCCGGCAATACATACAAAAGTCATTGATAAAAAAAAAAAAAAAAGCGTGGGGGTTCCCCAGAATTCAATTACCAGGCCCTTCAGGTCTGGAATGGATATTAAGGGGAACCCCGCCGCAAATTTAAAAAAAAATTGACGTGGGGTTCCCCCAAATATCCATTCCAGGCCCTTCAGATCTGGCATGGATTTTAAGGGGAACTCCACCCCAAATTTTTTAAAAAAATGGCGTGGAGTCCCCCTAAAAATCCATACCAGACCCCTTATCCGAGCATGCAACCTGGCCGGCCGCAGGGGAAAAGGGGGGGACGAGAGAGCGGCCCCCCCTCCCTCCTGAACCGTACCAAGCCACATGCCCTCAACATGGGGAGGATGTCCCCATGTTGATGGGGACAAGGGCCTCATCCCCACAACCCTTGCCCGGTGGTTGTGGGGGTCTGCGGGCGGGGGGCTTATCGGAATCTGGAAGACCCCTTTAACAAAGGGGACCCCCAGATTCCGGCCCCCCCCATGTGAATTGGTAAGGGGTACATTGTACCCCTACCATTTCACGAAGAAAGCGTAAAAAAATGTTTAAAAAAACACACAAACACCTTGAAAAAGTCCTTTATTTAAAAAAAAAAAAAAAAAAAAAAACATTCCAGCGGTGAAATCCAGTGTCCCGCGGCGATCCCGATGTCCAGCGCTGTCCTTCATTGGTTGTGCCTGAGCAGACCTGATGGGGAACTCCCTCTCAGTATTTTAAATGTATAGACCCGCCCCTTCTAAAGTTCCCCATCAGGTCCGCTCAGCGGACCAGATGCGGAACATGAGAAGGGGCGGGTCTATACATGTATTACCAAAGTGAGAGCAGTTCCCCATCAGGTCCGCCCCCTCGGTATGTCGGACCCGCCTACGTCATTGGCTTGAGCGGGGAACTTCCTTCACTATGTAAATTTAAATTACACAGTGAAGGAAGTTCCCCGCTCAAGCCAATGACGTAGGCGGGTCCGACATACCGAGGGGGCGGACCTGATGGGGAACTGCTCTCACTTTGGTAATACATGTATAGACCCGCCCCTTCTCATGTTCCGCATCTGGTCCGCTGAGCGGACCTGATGGGGAACTTTAGAAGGGGCGGGTCTATACATTTAAAATACTGAGAGGGAGTTCCCCATCAGGTCCGCTCAGGCACAACCAATGAAGGACAGCGCTGGACATCGGGATCGCCGCGGGACACTGGATTTCACCGCTGGAATGTTTTTTTTTTTTTTTAAATAAAGGACTTTTTCAAGGTGTTTGTGTGTTTTTTTTAAACATTTTTTTACGCTTTCTTCGTGAAATGGTAGGGGTACAATGTACCCCTTACCAATTCACATAGGGGGGGCCGGGATCTGGGGGTCCCCTTTGTTAAAGGGGTCTTCCAGATTCCGATAAGCCCCCCGCCCGCAGACCCCCACAACCACCGGGCAAGGGTTGTGGGGATGAGGCCCTTGTCCCCATCAACATGGGGACATCCTCCCCATGTTGAGGGCATGTGGCTTGGTACGGTTCAGGAGGGAGGGGGGCCGCTCTCTCGTCCCCCCCTTTTCCCCTGCGGCCGGCCAGGTTGCATGCTCGGATAAGGGGTCTGGTATGGATTTTTAGGGGGACTCCACGCCATTTTTTTTTTAAATTTGGGGTGGAGTTCCCCTTAAAATCCATGCCAGATCTGAAGGGCCTGGAATGGATATTTGGGGGAACCCCACGTCAATTTTTTTTTAAATTTGCGGCGGGGTTCCCCTTAATATCCATTCCAGACCTGAAGGGCCTGGTAATTGAATTCTGGGGAACCCCCACGCTTTTTTTTTTTTTTTTTATCAATGACTTTTGTATGTATTGCCGGGAGCCGACAATTCATTAATAGCCGCGAGTCAGTTTTAAATGCATTTTTTTCTTTCAAAAATGACATTTTTTGCAGGGACAGTTCTAGGCACGGGAAACATGCGCCACTTCACATGCATATCATACACACCCCCCAGGTACGAAATTTAAAGGAATATTTCACTTTTATTTTTTCATTTTAAGCATTATTAAAATCACTGCTCCCGAAAAAACGGCCGTTTTTAAAACTTCTTTTTGCATTGATACATGTCCCCTGGGGCAGGACCCGGGTCCCCAAACACTTTTTAGGACAATAACTTGCATATAAGCCTTTATAATTAGCACTTTAGATTTCTCCCATAGATTTTTCGAATTTGCCGCGAACACCCCAATTTGTTTGCTGTTCGGCGAACGGGCGAACAGGCAATGTTCGAGTCGAACATGAGTTCGACTCGAACTCGAAGCTCATCCCTATTGAGCACAGTTATACTTTGGAGAGACTGTTTTCCTGAACTGAGTTTGTTCAGTCTCTCCAGCTTTGCCAAGTTAACTATCATCTGCTGCCCCTATTGGATTACAGTTTGTTTCTTATGTGCACCACTGACAGTTGCTAGCGAAGATTCTTCAATAATCTATACCCCAAGTTATAGTCAGGCCTGACAGGGTAGTATAGGACATTGCCGGGCGCCAATTTTATGCTCATGAGGGAGGATAGCTGCAGCGGGGTTGATACATGTTCATTGCATTGTTGAATGTCATACCCTTTTAATGTGTACACCTATATTGCAGGGATCTGCATAAGATATTGTATACAAATTACCCTTTTATATTTTTACCTACAGTAAAAAGTTATAGTTAAGTAATTTGGTTGTGAGTGTCAAATACTGTGCTGGTATACAAAGGGGGTTGTACCGTATAATAGTATAGAGGTAATACAGTTATACCACTGTCCCTTTCCTAGCTGTGTCACGAGAGGTTAGAGCCGGTTGCCAGGGGTTGACAGCGGTGCATTACAGGGCCCAAAACAAACAAGCAACCCACTTAAACTGAGGGTATCCCTACATATGTATCTATTAACAAGGTTTTAGTTAATACCAGTGGCGGCTGGTGCTCAAATTTTTTGGGGGGGCGCATTAAACGCAGCCACTGTGCCCAAACGCCACTAGTTTGTCCCCAAATGCAGCCAGTTTCCCCCCCATATGCAGCCAGTTTCTCCCCCATAATGCAGCCAGTTAATCCCCCATAATGCAGCCAGTTAATCCCCCATAATGCAACCAGTTTCTCCCCCATAATGCAGCCAGTTTCTCCCCCATAATGCAGCCAGTTTCTCCCCCATAATGCAGCCAGTTTCTCCCCCATAATACAGCCAGTTTCTCCCCCATAATGCAGCCAGTTTCCCCCCCCCATATGCAGCCAGTTTCTCCCCCCCATATGCAACCAGTTAATCCCCCATAATGCAACCAGTTTCTCCCCCATATGCAGCCAGTTTCTCCCCCATAATGCAGCCAGTTTCCCCCCCATAATGCAGCCAGTTTCTCCCCCATAATGCAGCCAGTTTCTCCCCCATAATGCAGCCAGTTTCTCCCCCATAATGCAGCCAGTTTCTCCCCCATAATGCAGCCAGTTTCTCCCCCATAATGCAGCCAGTTTCTCCCCCATAATGCAGCCAGTTTCTCCCCCATAATGCAGCCAGTTTCTCTCCCATAATGCAGCCAGTTTCTCCCCCATATCCCATATGCAGCCAGTTTCTCCCCCATCTGCAGCCAGTTTCTCCCCCATAATGCAGCCAGTTTCTCCGCCATAATGTAGCCAGTTTCTCCCCCATAATGCAGCCAGTTTCTCCCCCATAATGCAGCCAGTTTCTCCCCCATAAGCAGCCAGTTTCTCCCCCATAAGCAGCCAGTTTCTCCCCCATAATACAGCCAGTTTCTCCTCCATATGCAGCCAGTTTCTCCCCCATAATGCAGCCAGTTTCTCCCCCAATATACAGCCAGTTTCTCCCCCATATGCAGCCAGTTTCTCCCCCATAATGCAGCCAGTTTCTCCCCCATAAGCAGCCAGTTTCTCCCCCATAATACAGCCAGTTTCTCCTCCATATGCAGCCAGTTTCTCCCCCATAATGCAGCCAGTTTCTCCCCCAATATACAGCCAGTTTCTCCCCCAATATACAGCCAGTTTCTCCCCCATAATGCAGCCAGTTCCTCCCCCATATGCAGCCAGTTCCTCCCCCATATGCAGCCAGTTTCTCCCCCATATGCAGCCAGTTTGTCCTCATAATACAGCCAGTTTGTCCCCCCGCAGCCCTGCACTTACCTTCCTCGAGTCAGCGCCGTCCTTCTTCCGTCCTCGATGTCTTCTCCCGCCCTTGATGTCACTTCAGCCAATCAGGTTACCGGTAACCAGACCCGGTGAACCTGATTGGCCAGGGAACGCACCCCTGTGCGTCCTCTCATTAGATATTTAGAAGCCGATTACAGCCCTCAGGCTGTAGTCGGGAAGCCTATCAGAGCCTGCTGGCTCTGATAGGCACTTCTAAAGGCCAATCAGACGCTGTGATTCAGATGGCCGGCGCTCAAAGGGGCCGGCCATCTGAATAGTGGGCGGCAGCAATACATAGGTTCATGCAATGCATGAACCTATGTATTGTTGTGGTGAGTGACGGCCAGGCGCAGAAGCGAGCGGGTAGCGGCGCTTCTGCGCCCACTATGGTCGCGCCGCCATGTGTGAAAAAAAGACATTAAAAAAAAAAACTCTTAAAGGGCCCGTTTTTTTTTTTGGTGACCACAGGAGGGGGGGGGCGGCGCTCGGGCGCCCCCTATGGACTGGCCGCCACTGGTTAATACTTTCAGGGTAATGTGGCGTCATGCATGATGTGATGTGTCAGGGTATTATTACTCTGCGCAACACATTACATTCATCCTGCGGTATGATTCCTAATTTTATTTGTATGCTTGGAACTGTATTGTTATGTAGTGCATTTATGCTCTGCGTCACAGTACAGGGTGGAATGTACCCCATTGTAGTATTTACTTTATTTTGCATTAAAATATACAAAAAACATACATTTTTTATCAAAAAATTTATTATTCATCTATTTACTGTGAAATTACTGGTTGGAAGTTATAACTTCAAACTTCAGAAATGTATCCATTAAGCCACCTGCTTGAGTACAGTTTTTGAAAATATAGTAAATGACCTTATACAAATAATTATTATATATTGTTTTTATTACTTACCTATGGTAATTAAATTCTGACACTTTTCTCCTACATGTAAAAATCATATTTTTTTTTGCTTGGAAATGACCCCAAACAATATTATATATATTTTTTTTAGCAGACACCCTAGAGAATAAAATGGTGGTCGTTGCAACTTTTTATGTCACACCTTATTTGCGCAGAAATTTTTCAAAAGCGTTTTTTTTTTTTTGAAAGAAACTGTTTCATGAATAAAAAAAACAAAACACTAAAGTTAACCCAATTTTGTTGTATATGGTGAAAGATGATGTTACGCCAAGTAAATAGATACCTAACATGTCACGCTTTAAAATTGCGCACACTTGTGGAATGGCGCCAAGCTTCAGTACTTAAAAATCTCCATAGGCGACGCTGTAAATTTTTTTACAGGTTATATGTTTAGAGTTACAGAAAAGATCTAGTGCTAGAATTATTGCTCTTGCTCTAATGATCGCGAGGTATGTAATCTGTGTGTATCTGGCTCTGATACTAGCCACTGACCTCACCACACATCCCTAGCTTATGACATCATGCACAGCTCTCTCTCATTCTCGTGAGAGTTTGCCAGGAAGGGAGGAGGGATGAGTCATAAGAGGGCCAATGAAAGCTGAAGGGTTGCAGACGTGGAGGTGTGCCTCCTGTGTGTCTGTGTAAATCCAGGAAGTGAACAGGCAGCAGCTTCAGCTGCCCACAGTTAAAATGGCTGCAACCAAACTTAGTGGAGGGAGATTTCTGCAGCATATTTGGCAAGTACAGAATTAAATATATATATATAAAATAATATGCAATGTGCTTGGAGGGAAGCTTCAAAATGGTAAAAAGATGTTTTATTACAAATTTTGTGAGCAGTCTGCAGTTCCTCTTTAAGTAGTGTGCACATCGGCCACTAGATGGGGATGATCATCACTACTGTACATTACACATAGAAAGTTGCACCCATTTCTTTTTACAAACTGACAGCTGAAAGAAGAAGAGCTTACATACAAACTGTAATGTGAGTCTGATGTCTATGGTCTATGTACTTTATTATTGTTATTGGGTACATACCAATAATACAGTATTTTCTCTATTGAGTCGTTGATGTAAAGTTTTCCTTTCTTTGAGTTGATCAATTTTTTTCTATCTTTTGTAAACAATTTAAGAAAGATTAATTGCATTTTCTTTCAAGATGAAATCAATATTATTTTAATTGGTTGGGGTCCATAGGCTGGTCTGTCTATTTGGAAATCTGGCACTGACATAGAACAGGGCAGGGCTGACACTCGACAGTTCACTGTGTTTTTGTTGACTGCGATCTATAGGTACTTTTTCCTACTCGCAGAATTACCTTTAAGTATTAGGTAGGAAGTATTGTGTTAGGGTTCAAATCAGCGTACAATTAATTATGTGGGTCTTGCAAAGGCATAGAAATGGATTTCACATCAGGGTTATGGCTGAATACATTTTTTATTTAAATTTACTGTTGAAATTCTCGAGCTGGAAACTACACTAAAAACTAAAATGTTCAGTCACTTAAAATCACCGTCCTTAAACCATGTGCTTGGGTTCAGCTCAGGATCTACAGCAGAATGCAGGCATTATCACAGCCAAATAATATCCCACCTCATTATGGAAGCTGGTCACTTTATTGTTCCTAGTACAGACCTGCATGGGTATTCTATACCAATGAAGAATGAAAAAGCTTAGCGCTTAAAATAGTGTGACACAAACAAAACAAAAGGATGCAAAGGCCTAGTGCATTATCGTCTTTGTTTATTGAATAAAAACAAATAAGTGCATAATCACAAAAGCCAAGGTATAAAAGAAACAGAAAGGTGAGCCAGAAGCTGTAACATTCAGGGTCCTCACATGCATCAATTACCACTGACGTGTTTCGAGGGACATGCCTTCTTTATCAGTGCAAAGAGTTTTACAGTGTGAAATACAGCCTTATCTACACATATGCATTCTCTAAAGGGAAAAAAAAGATCCTTTAAGCATAGCTTTATGGGTATAATAAAGCCATTCACTCTTACATCTGTGCACCCAGTGAAGAGATCTGAACTTTCAAACATAGAATTACTGTAAGGTACCTGTGATAGGTAGTGTCCGAAGTGGAACTTGTGTGCTGAGGATTCAGGCGAAAACGTAATCAGGCAGATTAGGTTGTCTACAGATCAGGTAAAACGGTACACGATCGAAATCCAGAGAGTGGTCAGACAGGCAAAGGTCATACACGAGCTACAAAATCAGCAGGCTAGAGAGTAGTCAGGAATTCAGGCAGAAGTTCAACACGAAAATCAAGATCAAAAAGCAGTCACAACACCCAGGGAGTTATTCCACACAAACGGGCGCTGAGAGATAGCATCACTTCCATTTTATGGGTTGCCTTGATTGAAAATTGTCCACAGCTGGCAGCAGGTGGGGCTAGTGAGTCCAAGGTAATGCTTAATACTGAGAGGACATTTCCAAAAGTCTAGATCTGCTCCGTAGCACAACAGGTAAGGCTGCAGCTGTGGGACCAGGAAGATCCCGGTTCAAATACACCCAGGTAGATGACATGGCCCCCTCCCCAGTGGGCCTAGCGGGGCTTAGTGGGAAAGGAGGCATGGAAGTCTCGAATAAGAGAAGGGGCATGCAGATCTTTGGCTGGAACCCAGGAACGGTCTGTGACAGGATATCCCTTCCAATGAACCAGATACCGAAGGCCACGACCCTGTCTTCTAGAATCAAGAATCTTGGAGACTTCAAACTCATTTTGTCCATCAACAAGAACAGGAGGAGGTAGCTGTTGCATTCTGGAGTAGCGATTGAAAATTGCTTTTTTGAGGAGGGAAACGTGGAACACAGGATGAATCCGGAGAGAGGAGGGTAATTTCAACCGATAGGAGACTGGCCCGACTCGAGCAATAATTCTGTAAGGACCAATTAATCGAGGGCCCAATTTGGTAGAAGGTTGTTTCAGTCTCACATATTTGGTTGATAGCCAAACTCTGTCCCCCACCACATATGGAGGTATATGGCCTCTTCGTTTGTTGGAAAAAAGTGCATACTTGCCTGCTGACCTCCGTAGTAATAAGCAAATCTTTTTCCAATGTAGCAGAATATTTTTCACCCGCTGATCTGCTGCTGGTACACCAGAAGAAGGCTGAAGTAGGGGAAAAGTCTGAGGGTGATAGCCTAGGGCTGCATAGAATGGTGTGGTATGAAGAGCACTGTGCCAACGGGAATTAATGGCGAACTCAGCTAAAGGCAAATACTCAGACCAGTTGGAGTGTAAGGCATTGACATAATGTCGAAGATATGTTTCTAGGGTCTGGTTCATGCGTTCGGTTTGACCATCTGTTTGAGGGTGATGTGAGGTAGAGAGTGAAAGCGTTACTCCCAGTTTCTTGCAGAACGCTCTCCAGAATCGGGAAACAAACTGGGATCCGCGGTCTGAGACGACATTGGTAGGTATGCCATGATATCTCACAATATGGGAAAGGAAGAGAGTAGACAGTAGTGATGAGCCGAACACCCCCGGGTTCGGTTCGCACCAGAACCCGCGAACGGACCGAAAGTTCGTACGAACATTAGAACCCTATTAAATACAATGGATGCGAACGTTCGAATTCTAAAGTGCTAATTATAACAACTATTATGCATGTTATTGTCCTAAAAAGGGTTTGGGAACCCGGGTTCTGCACCAGGGGACATGTATCAATGCAAAAAGAAGTTTTAAAAACGGTCGTTTTTCGGGAGCAGTCATTTTAATGATGCATAAAGTGAAAAAAAAAAAGTCAAATATTCCTTTAAATATCGTACCTGGGGGGTGTCTAAAGTATGCCTGTGAAGTGCCACGTGTTTCCCGTGTTTAGAACTGTCCCTGCACAAAATTACACTTCTAAAGGAAAAAAAAGCCATTTAAAACTGCTTGCGGCTTTAATGTAATGTCTGGTCCCGGTAATATGGATGAAAATCTTTAAGAAAAATGGCATAGCTACCCCATGACCCCCCCCCCCCCCTACCCCAGCCCATTACCAGCCCCTTTGGGTCTTGTATGGATATTAAGGGGAACCCCGCACATAAAATAAAAAAGGCCCTATATACTCTGAACAGCCGTATACAGGCGGTGCATACAAGACAGGGACTGTAGGTTTGTTCTTATGTAGAATCTGTTTGTAATTTTGAACAGGTACATTGTTGAAGTGTAGCTCCAGCCCAAAAATCTATTTTTAAACTTTTTGGAAAACATAGGTAAGGGTTATCACCCCTGTAACATTTGTTTTGCTGTCTGTGCCCCTGTTCAGAACATTTCACCTCACTTTCCGTCCCAATGACAACTGTTTTTGAAATGTGGTGTTTTTCTTGAAACAAGGATTGCTGATAAAGCATCAGTACAGAGGAGACACCTTTCTCCCATATTTATTCTTACAGGAGAGAATTTTCCTTCCTAGTGGTAGATTTCCTCTCACTTCCTGTTGTCTTCTTGCGTTTGCAAGTAGGAGTCGTTTGTAAGTTGGATGTTTGAAAGTAGGGACCTGCCGTATATACTCTGCAGAAATAGGCCCCTTAGTTGTTGGTGTTGGCACAACACTGTAAGCACTCACAGTTACTCTTGGTTGGTGCTGGAACGCCCTGCTGTCAACTATTATATCAGGAATTTTAATTACATATAATTGTTGAACAGTGGTAGTAAAAATTGGGCCTTTGATGGTGGTGCTGGTGCCACAACACTGTAAGCCCTGACAGTTACTCTTGGTGGGTGCAGCAATGGGCCCTGCTGTGAATTATTAGATCAAGAATTGTAATTGCATGCCCCTGTTGAACAGGGGCTGAAAAATTGGGCCTTTCGTGGTGGTGGTGGTGGTGGTGGTGTTGCCACAACACTGTAAGCCCTCAGAGTTACTCTTGGTGGGTGCAGGAATGGGCCCTGCTGTGAATTATTAGATCAAGAATTGTAATTACATGCCCCTTTTGAACAGGGGCTGAAAAATTGGGCCTTTCGTGGTGGTGGTGGTGGTGGTGGCGTTGCCACAACACTGTAAGCCCTCAGAGTTACTCTTGGTGGGTGCAGCAATGGGCCCTGCTGTGAATTATTAGATCAAGAATTGTAATTGCATGCCCCTGTTGAACAGGGGCTGAAAAATTGGGCCTTAGGCACTGGTGGCACAACACTACAACCCCTCACAGATACTGTACTTGGAGCACAGCAATGAGCCCTGTTGCAAAGTATTGCTTCAAAAATTGTAATGACACGCCCCTGTTAAACAGGGGCTGAAAAATTGGGCCTTAGGCACTGGTGGCACAACACTACAACCCCTCACAGATACTGTACTTGGAGCACAGCAATGAGCCCTGTTGCAAAGTATTGCTTCAAAAATTGTAATGACACGCCCCTGTTAAACAGGGGCTGAAAAATTGGGCCTTAGGCACTGGTGCCACAACACTCCAACCCCTCACAGATACTGTACTTGGAGCACAGCAATGAGCCCTATGGCAAATTATTGCTAAAAAAATTGTAATTACACGCCCCTGTAAAACAGGGGCTGAAAAATTGGGCCTTAGCCACTGGTGGCGGCACCCATAAACAAAAATGATCTTCCAAGCTATCATCATCAATCGTATCATTGAGGACTCGGAGGAGGAGGATAGCCAGTCAACATAACAGCACAGGCACTCAGCATCAGCATCAGTCTTGAAGGGATGTGATATGTTAAAATCAATTAGTCTGTTATATCAGCATCAGGTGTGTGGTAGCTGGTGGTGATCCAAGACTGGTTCATCTTGATGAAAGTCAGTCGATCAACCGAGTCGGTGGACATGCGCACCCTGTGATCCGTGACAAATCCTCCAGCAGCACTGAATGTGCGTTCCGAAAGAACGCTGGATGCAGGACAGGCCAGTAGCTCAATTGCATACTGTGCAAGCTCTGGCCAGTGATCCATCCTCAAGACCCAGTAAGCCAGAGGATTTTCAGTGGGGAAGGTGTCCAAGTCTGACCTTGCCCCTAGATATTCCTGCACCATGTTTATCAGACGCTGGCGATGGTTGCTGGAACCGATCATACTTTGGGGCTGCGGACTAAAGAATTGTCTGAACGCATCGGTCAGACGGCCACCTTCCCCACCGCTCCTTCTTTGACTGGCCGAAGCCTCAGCAACTCGTTGTCCAGGACCAGGAGTTTGTAACCTCCCAGTCTCTGGGAACGCGTTGCACAGACCTTTCTGCAAGGCCTCCCGGAGTTGTCTCATCCTCTGCTCCCTCTGCGAAGGTAACATAAGGTCCGCAACCTTACCCTTGTACCGTGGATCAAGGAGAGTGGCCAGCCAGTAATGGTCCCTCTCCTTGATCCGAAGAATACGAGGATCCTTCCGCAGACTTTGCAGGATCAGGGAGGCCATGCAGCGTAGGTTTGCTGAGGCATTCGCTCCGGAGTCCTCTGGGTCACTAAGGACGACATGATCCGCAGCCACCTCCTCCCAGCCACGTACAAGTCCACTGGTTTCTTGGGACTGTAAATCATCCCTAAAAGACTGCTGCTGATGATGCTGAGTGCCAGCCTCCACCTCCATGCTGACACAATCCTCCTCCTCTTCCTGTGCGATGGGTGGGACAGAAGGAACACTGTCTGGGTAAAGGGGGCCTTGAGAGGCAAGGAAGTCCTCCTCTTCCTGCCTCTGTTCTGCCTCAAGTGCCCTGTCCATTATTCCACGCAGCGTGTGCTCCAACAGGTGGACAAGAGGTACAGTGTCACTGATGCATGCACTGTCACTGCTCACCATCCTCGTGGCCTCCTCAAATGGTGCCAGGACAGTGCATGCATCCCTGATCATGCCCCACTGGCGTGGAGAAAAAAAAACAAGCTCCCCTGACCCTGTCCTGGTGCCGTAGTCGCACAGGTACTCATTGATGGCCCTCTGCTGCGTGTGCAGCCGCTGCAGCATGGCCAACGTTGAGTTCCACCCGGTGGGCATGTCACATATAAGGCGGTTCTTGGGCAGGTTCAACTCCTTTTGCAGCTCAGCCAGGCGAGCACTGGCATTATAAGATCTGCGGAAATGCACACAGACTTTCCTGGCCTGCCTCAGGACATCCTGTAAGCCCGGGTACCTGCCCAAGAACCGCTGCACCACCAGGTTAAGGACGTGAGCCACACAGGGCACATGGGTCAGTTGTCCCTGTCGGAGGGCGGAGAGGAGGTTGGTGCCATTGTCGCAAACCACCATTCCTGGCTTAAGCTGGCGTGGCGTCAACCACCTCTCGGCCTGGCCCTGCAGAGCAGACAGGACCTCTGCCCCAGTGTGGCTTCTGTCCCCCAAACACACCAGTGCAAGCACGGCATGGCATTTTTTTGCCTGCATACTTGCGTAGCCCCGTGAACGGCTACGGAGCACCGCTGGTTCATAGGACAAACCACAGGAAGAGGCCATGGAGGAAGAAGAAGAGGAGGGGGTGGAGGAGAGAGGTGGGTCACAACCAGTAGTAGCATTTTGGAGGCGTGGCGGTGGAACAACCTCCAACACTACTGCACCTTGTCCTGCATCCTTCCCAGCTGCCAAAAGAGTGACCCAATGGGCCGTGAAAGAAAGGTAACGTCCCTGTCCATGCCTGCTGGACCATGAGTCAGCGGTAATATGCACCTTACCGCTGACCGCCCTGTCCAGCGAGGCCAAGACATTGCCTTCCACATGCCGGTAGAGAGCCGGAATAGCCTTCCGTGAGAAAAAGTGGCGTTTGGGAACCTGCCACTGAGGAACCGCACATTGCACAAACTCACGGAAGGGGGCCGAGTCTACCAACTGAAAAGGCAGCAGTTGAAGCGCTAGCAATTTAGCCAAGCTAGCATTCAACCGCTGGGCATGTGGATGGCTGGGAGTGAACTTCTTTCGACGGTCCAGCAGCTGGGGCAGGGAAATTTGCCTGCTAGAATCGGACGTCGGTGTACTGCTAGCAGAGTGGCCGCAAGTACTTGGCTGTGACACACCTAATTCTACACCTTCATTCCTCTCAGTGCATGTTTCAGAGAGGACTGAAGTTATAGTGGGGTTGGAGATCCCAGCTGATGCGGTGCAAGGAGAGGTCCGCTTTGTTCTTTGGTGTGGGTCTTTGAGGTAGGCTTGCCAACGAGCTGCATGGCAGGTCAACATATGTCTGGTCAGGCATGTGGTACCCAAGCGGCTGATGTTTTGGCCACGCGATATACGCTTGAGACATATGTTGCAAACAGCAGCTGTGCGATCTGATGCACTAGCCTCAAAAAAGGCCCACACCAAGGAACTTTTTGAATGACGGGCAGAGGCAGCGCCCTGCACAGGCGGAGCTCTGCGGTGTGATTCTGTCGGTGTACTGCCCTTACGCTGGCCACCAAAGGGCATCCTGCCTCGTTGGAGATGTGCCTCCTCCTCATCCTCCTCCTCCTCCTCTCTCCTATTAGGCACCCACGTGGAGTCAGTGACCTCATCATCCCCTCCCTCCTCATCACTGGAGCCAATCTGGCAGTATGCTGCAGCTGCTGGAACATGACTGCCAGATTGGTGTCCTTCTTGAGCATCCCCTCTGTCTGCTCTCACGCTACTGCCTTCCTGTAGCTGGGTTTCATCATCAGACCCTTCGAAACGCTGGGCATCCTCCTGGAGCATGTACCCAACACTGTGCTCAAACAGTTCGGGGGACTCCTCAGGAGGAGGACATGGTGGGTCTAGGGAAGGAGTGACTGATGATGAGTCTGACATTGATACCAGGGAAGAGGACGCTTTGGCAGCTGCTTTGCCAGTACCCTGAGCCTGGGTGAGAGAGGATGAGGAGGAGGAGGAGGGCTTGGTCATCCACTCTACCAAGTCTTCGGCATGATGTGGCTCAACATGTCCAGCTGCCGAAAAGAAGGACAAGCGTGTCCCATGGCCATGTGCTGATGACAATGCACCGCGTCCACGACCAGCACTGTTGCCCCCAGACACAGAGCCTGCTTGCCCTCTTTTATTGCCTCCTGACTGTCTGCCTCTCCTTGTTTGCCTTCCAGACATTCTAATAGATGGCCTGCAGGGAGATGGGAAAAAAGCAATAAGGGCTACCTTCAGGTGTCCTTCTCTGTCCCTTTACTTAAGGATTTCTAAATATGGTTGAGGATGATTGCTTTTGCACAGAATAGCACAACGACAATTTCCCTGACTGTCCAAAAAACAAGGATTTCAAAGATGGTTGATGAGGAATGCTTTAGCACACTATAGCACAAGGAGAATTCCCCTCACTTTCCTTCTTTGTCCCTAGAAACAAGGACTGGCACAGTGAAAGAAACTGACACTCTCCCTACCTAGAGTTTTCTGTCCCTAGAAAAAATGTTTTTTTAAAGCACACTATAGCACAAGGAGAATTCCCCTCACTTTCCTTCTTTGTCCCTAGAAACAAGGACTCGCACAGTGAAAGAAACTGACACTCTCCCTACCTAGAGTTTTCTGTCCCTAGAAAAAATGTTTTTTTAAAGCACACTATTGCACAAGGAGAATTCCCCTCACTTTCCTTCTTTGTCCCTAGAAACAAGGACTCGCACAGTGAAAGAAACTGACACTCTCCCTACCTAGAGTTTTCTGTCCCTAGAAAAAATGTTTTTTTAAAGCACACTATAGCACAAGGAGAATTCCCCTCACTTTCCTTCTTTGTCCCTAGAAACAAGGACTCGCACAGTGAAAGAAACTGACACTCTCCCTACCTAGAGTTTTCTGTCCCTAGAAAAAATGTTTTTTTAAAGCACACTATAGCACAAGGAGAATTCCCCTCACTTTCCTTCTTTGTCCCTAGAAACAAGGACTGGCACAGTGAAAGAAACTGACACTCTCCCTACCTAGAGTTTTCTGTCCCTAGAAAAAATGTTTTTTTTAAAGCACACTATAGCACAAGGAGAATTCCCCTCACTTTCCTTCTTTGTCCCTAGAAACAAGGACTGGCACAGTGAAAGAAACTGACACTCTCCCTACCTAGAGTTTTCTGTCCCTAGAAAAAATGTTTTTTTAAAGCACACTATTGCACAAGGAGAATTCCCCTCACTTTCCTTCTTTGTCCCTAGAAACAAGGACTCGCACAGTGAAAGAAACTGACACTCTCCCTACCTAGAAAAAATGTTTTTTTAAAGCACACTATAGCACAAGGAGAATTCCCCTCACTTTCCTTCTTTGTCCCTAGAAACAAGGACTCGCACAGTAAAACACACTGACACTCTCCCTACCTATCCTTCTCTTTCCCTAAACCAAAGGAATCCAGGTTAAGCAAGAAAGAAATAAATGTCACTGTCCCTGCCTATGCTTGTCTTTCCCTGCTCCGGAACACACTACACTAGGCCGCCGTGCTGGCGGCCTTTTATAGTGTGGGGCGTGTACTAAACACCCTCAGCAATAATTGGCCACAGGCATCCTGCCTGTGGCCAATCATTGCTCTCCTCGCTGCCGGCGCTGTGATTGGCCAAGCATGCGGTGTCACAGTGCATGCTTGGCCAATCACAGCGCCTGGATGACACTGCGATGGCGTAGTGCATTGTGGGCCGTTCGCGTCACTCGAATTTGGCGCGAACGGCCCAAATCGTTCGATCTTCGTCGAACGATCGAACAGCCGATGTTCGAGTCGAACGTATCTTCGACTCGAACACGAAGCTCATCCCTAGTAGACAGTGCTTCCGCTGTAGGTAATCCCGGGAGCGGCACAAAATGAGACATTTTGGAAAAGCGATCCACTATGACCCATATAGCAGTCATGCCCTCGGACTTGGGTAAGTATGTAATGAAGTCCATAGTCAAATGGATCCAAGGCTGACGAGGTGCCCAAAGTGGTTGTAACAGTCCAGTAGGCAATGTACGGGGTACTTTATTAGCAGCACAAGTTGGACAGGCAGCCACATAGTCAGTAACATCCCTTTTCATATGAGGCCACCAGACATGACGCTGCAAGGTCTTAAGAGTGATGGTGACACCAGGATGACCAGATAACACACCATCATGTGCCCAGAAGAGTACAGATTTTCTGAGGCTAGGGGCTACGAACAGGCGATCTGGTGGTATCTTCAAGCCTTGGGGAACACGATTCTGGGTTTCTTATAACTGTTGGGAAAGAGCCGTAGAGATCTGTGCGTCAATTTTGTGAGGTGGGATTATATACTGCTCGGTAGGTTGGTCTTCTTCAGAGGTAGCGAGCTGTCTGGAAAGAGCATCGGCTTTCTTGTTTTTATGCCCAGGAACATAAGAAAGAACAAAATTAAAACGGGAGAAAAACAGAGCCCATCGAGCCTGACGTGAGTTCAAACGTCTTGCAGTCTGAAGAAACAGTAGGTTTTTATGGTCAGTGAGGATAGAAAAAGGTTTGGGAGCCCCTTACAGAAGATGTCGCCATTCAGACAATGCCAATTTGATGGACAGTAGTTCTCGATTCCCAACATCGTAATTCATCTCCGCTGGAGAAAACTTTCTAGAAAAAAATGCTACTGGATGGATTCGACCGGACTTAGGCTGTCTCTGGGAGAGCACGGCACCTGCTCCTACCTCAGAGGCATCAACCTCAACTATGTACTGGAGATCGGGATTTGGATGCTGAAGAATTGGAGTTTTGCTGAACATGTCTTTTAATTGCTGGAAAGCCGATTCTGCTTCTGAGGACCATACCTTGCAATTTGTACCTTTCTTAGTCATAGCAGTAAGGGGGGCCGCAATGGAGGCAAAACATTTGATGAAGCGTCTGTAGTAATTTGCGAACCCTAGAAAGCTTTGGAGCCCTCTTAAAGTGGTCGGTTGGGGCCATTGCAAGACAGCGGAAAGTTTTTGAGGGTCCATTTGGAAACCGACAGCACTTATAATGTATCCAAGGAAGGGATTCCGGCTTTGATGGAAACTGCATTTCTTAATCTTCGCGTAAAGATGGTTTTCTCTCAGTCGTTGCAATACCTGCTTTACATGCGAGATGTGCTCTAGATGAGTCTTGGAAAAGATTAAAATGTCGTCCAAGTAGATGATCACAAAACTGTTGCTGAAATCATAAAAAATGTAATTCATGAAACGTTGGAAGACAGCAGGGGCGTTACGCAACCCAAATGGCATAACCAGATATTCAAAATGTCCATTACGAGTGTTGAATGCTGTCTTCCACTCGTCCCTGTCTTTAATTCAAATCAGATTATAAGCTCCTCGTAGGTCTAGCTTGGAGAAGATAAAAGCCCCCTTAAGTACATCAAACAGTTCAAGAATGAGAGGCAAAGGGTAGGAGTCTTTTACGGTGATTTGATTTAACCCTCGATAGTCTATGCATGGTCGAAGACCCCCATCTTTTTTTTCAACAAAGAAAAAACCTACCCCTACTGGAGAAGAAGAGGGTCGGATAAAACTTCTTTCCAAGTTGTCTTTTACGTATTCCTCCATGGATTTTTGTTCAGGCAAAGACAGGGGATAGGTCCTTCCTTTGGGATGAGGTGCTCCACGATGTGGAGGTAAAACCTCTGCCTTTTGCTTGCAAAATACGTCTGCAAACGCATGGTATTCATGAGGCAAGGTAGGTGGGACGGCCATGGAAGCCAACATACAAGCAGAAAGTCTTTTGGGTTGAGACAAACAGTTTGAATGACAGAACGACCCCCAAGAGGTTAGTTCTCCATTTTCCCAATCAAAAGAAGGGCATGTTGTTGTAACCATGGGTAACCAAGGATAACAGGCAGAAGTGGAGAATCAATAAGAGGCAAGACAACTTCCTGTTTGTGGAGTATGCCTACCTGAAGGGTGATTGTCATAGTCTCAAATTTTACAATGCCATCTCCCAAGGGTTGTCCATTCACGGTGGTAATGTTCAGGGGTCTAGATTTTGGAACAAATAGGATATTATTTTTTTTAGCAAAAGTGTAGTCCAAGAATATGCCAGCAGCTCCAGAATCCACAAAAGCCTCACAGGAGACAAGTTTAGAGGGTAAATGGATAATTGCAGGAATGGTAATCTTGGTCTTGGAGGATATACCTGTAAGGTCTAAGCCAGCTCCTCCAACACTGGTTAAATCCTGCCTTTTACTGGACGGGAAGGGCAGACAGATAATAAATGTCCTTTAAGTCCACAGTATATTCATAGGCCCAATGCACGCCTCCTTTGTTTCTCAGACTTAGTTAGGTGGAGACGGCTTACATCCATGGGTTCCACAGGTGCCTGGGGTTCAACTGAGATTTCAGGTTCTGGCTGAGGTGCTGCTTGGAAGTTAGGGGCCAAACGGTAAACTGGCCTAGGAAACTTGCGAGTTCTAAGTCTCTCTTGGCACCTTTTATGATACCGGACATCCAGACGAACACAGAGCTCTATGAATTTCTCTAGGTCTTCTGGGGAATCCTTATAGACTAAAGCCCCAAACACACGATCGGTTTGACTGATGAAAACCGTCCGATGGACGGTTTTCATCAGACCAACCGATCGTGTATGGTACCCATCAGTCTTTTTTCCATCGGTTGTAAAAAATAGAACTTGTTTTAAAATTTTCCGATGGATAAAAAACCGATGGGAATTTCCGATCGTCTATGGGCAAGTCCATCGGTTAAAAAAACCCACGCATGCTTAGAATCAAGTCGACGCATGCTCAGAAGCATTAAACTTAATTTTTCTCGGCTCATCGGAGTGTTTTATGTCACCGCGTTTGGAACGGTCGGTTTTTTGACTGATGGTGTGTGGCCAAGACTGATGAATAACAGTTTCATCGGATTTCCGATGGACAAATCCATCGGACGAAAATCCATAGTCTTTGAAGACCTTTTTGGAAGGCTGCACGTAATGCCCTTGAGTCCCAAGTAGTCTCAGCAGCAAGGGTACGAAACTCAATAGCATATTTTGCCACAGACCTGGTGCCTTGTTGCATGTCCAAGAGTGAGTACTCAGCTGCAGAAGCTCTATCTGGCTTGTCAAATACAGTCTGGAGAGAAGCCAGAAATTTGTCAGTATCTTGCAGCACAGGATCATTGCGTTCCAGATAAGGAGAGACCCAGGCCAGGGCCTTCCCCTTTAACAAGGAAATTACAAAAGTCACTTTGGCAGACAAAGTACTAAAGGTCCCAGGGTTGTTGCGGAAATGCAACGGCAAACATTTAAAAAGCCTCTGCAGTCCTCAGTATCACCACCAAATTTGTCAGGCAAGGGAAGTTTGGGTGGTACAGAAGAGGCGGGTTGGATCGTAGCAGTAGTAGGATCCGGAGTCTGGACCGTTGCAGAGGAAGCAGGCAAACAAGATTTAAGCATAGTACAAAGTTCATCTAACTTGGCGTCCAGGGAAGAAAGATGCTGTTCATGAGCTCCAATCAATTGTCCCTGACGTGAAATCGCCTTAACAATCTCTGCAGCGTCCACTGTCATTGTGGCCCGTTTGTAATGTAAGGTACCTGTGATAGGTAGTGTCCGAAGTGGAACTTGTGTGCTGAGGATTCAGGCGAAAACGTAGTCAGGCAGATTAGGTTGTCTACAGATCAGGCAAAATGGTACACGATCGAAATCCAGAGAGTGGTCAGGCAGGCAAAGGTCATACACGAGCTACAAAATCAGCAGGCTAGCGAGTAGTCAGGAATTCAGGCAGAAGTTCAACACGAAAATCAGGATCAAAAAGCAGTCACAACACCCAGGGAGTTAATCCACACAAACGGCGCTGAGAGATAGCATCACTTCCTTTTTATGGGCTGCCTTGATTGAAAATTGTCCACAGCTGGCAGCAGGTGGGGCTAGTGAGTCCAAGGTAATGCTTAATACTGAGAGGACATTTCCAAAAGTCTAGATCTGCTCCGTAGCACAACAGGTAAGGCTGCAGCTGTGGGACCAGGAAGATCCCGGTTCAAATACACCCAGGTACATGACAATTACTTACCATATCCCTGAATCTCTGGGGATAGCAGGACTTGTACTGAGCTCGTAGTCTTTTCTTCATCCTTTAAAGGGGAAGTAAACCCTGATGGGTTTTACTTCCTCTTTTGCTCGCTGCAAAGCCTGCAAATGAAAAGCATAATGGGCTAGTATGCATCGCATACTATCCCATTATGTGCCACTTACCTGCAAAAGAATCCAGCAATGTCCCCTGTGTAGGCAGTGTCCATCTTCTGGCCCCTCTTCCTTCCAGGCCGTGGACTCCGGCTCTGTGATTCGCCGGAGCCAGGTGACGGCACATGCTAGGGAAGAAATGGCACTTAGTTTCGTTTCTTCCCCGCGCATGCGCCGTTGGAATTTTCGGCGGACTACCAGTGAAATATCTCCTAAACGGCGCACGTTTAGGAGGTATTTCCACTACCTATAGGTAAGCCTTATTCTAGGCTTACCTATAGGTAGAAGTCCAAAAAGTGGGTTTACAACCACTTTAAAGCTGAACTCTAGTCCAATATAAAAGACACAAATTAATGCAGCTCTGTAATCATTAATGTAGCGGTACCTCCACTTAAGAAGGCCGCAAATTTAGTTTGGGCCCTGAAAACAGCTCTGCCAACCCCCGGCAATGTACTCGACCCCCTACTGGCACAGTTAGTATTGTCAGCAATATATCTATTCTTATACTGTATGAGTAAACCCAGACACCAAGACAATAATGATAAAAGGGTATAAGATTTACTTATGCTTTTGGTAAGAAAGGTTAACAGTGGTAACAGTTCACAGATAATAAATTGCAGAGCCCTGCAGCAATAACACACTATGCATTAGAATGAACAGTAAAGGTGCGCCGCGTGGGTGACCGTTAACTAGGCGTCCTGTGACGCAGTAACCAAATGAACTAATTAGCTGGCCAGGCCTGGCTCAGATATCTAAAACTCAGTCTATAGGGGATGATGATTTCTTCACCGGCAAATCTGGAAAGGTGGTGCACATAACCGAACAACATTTGTAATCCAATAGGGAAATTGCAATAAGAACAAACACTTCACTGAAGATCCTCTCTCTCAGTTCTGCTATGGACCCTCAGTGAGTGTATCAAATATAAACTGTGGTGGGCCACGGCAGTCTATAGGCACATTAGCAACAACAGTATATGGTCTGGGCATACACCCTCTCACCCATCAGGACGCGGTCCCAGTCCGGGAACTTCCACCGACTGTGTCACACACACACACAGTGTCTCCAGCGATCGGGTCCCCGATCCAACCAAGGCTGTAGGTAAGCGACGTCAGATGCCACCCAGGCTCACAGTGGGGTGGAAGGCTCTTTGGTGCTGCGCAAGGCCTCAGGCTTCAGGCCCTGCACTCCGGCACATCCGCACAGGAGGATCAGTCACAGAAGTCTCGTGTCCCAAAGAGGCCGAGCCCAGCCTCGACCTCCTCCTTTTATAGCCCCTCCCATGAGTCTCTGTGGTGGAAACATTTCCGAATGGGGTTCTGGGTAATGCAGTCTCTCTCCTCTGTTTTCACTTCAGCAATGTCTTTTCTCTACTTTCTCCCAACTCACCTCTCACCTGGAACTTCTTGTCTTTCTGCATTAAAGGGGAACACCCCGCTACATTAATATATCAGTCTTTTGCAGTATCTGTACTGCAGGACTGGAGTGTGACTGGAGTGTGAAAGGAAGGAGAAGCTTAAGGAACCAATCAGCTCAAGTGCTGACAGGTAGCATGCTGGTAGCAGAGTGAAAGAATGACTAGCTTAGTGTGCTGCTTCTCCTTCACTATCCAGTCACAGGCTGGGGTGGGTGTATGGTGACTGGCCATCTGATTGAGAACATGTAAAGACATGCAAAAATAGTACTGCGGGGGGAGGGCAGTTCTGGACTGAAGGGGAGTATTGTAGCAAAAGATTTTTATTTTAATGGACTGTTATTTTTATTCTGATATTTTTTGCTGGAGTTCTGTTTTAAGACATGAATTGGTCATGATTTGGTGCTGTAGCCACTGGCTAAGCCCTCCTATAAGCCCACAAATGTCCTAAAGCTACTAAAGGAATTCCAGCCAAAACCCTTTTAGTTTTAGGAAACGTTTGTTCCTCTGTTAAGTTTTCTTTATTGCTCTCTGTGTCCCTGTAAAGCTGTGTTTCTTAACCTTTTTTTTTAGGCAATGCACCTTTTAAAATTATGTGCACATCTCGAGGAACCCCCTTCTAAAATGTAAAAAACAAAACTAATAGTTTTATAAAATGTAGCAGCATCTACGCACGTAGGACACCCAACACCGGAGGTGATTAATTTTTACAAAGCAAATCCACCATTACACAGTGGTACTGCCTAGTACTCCACCTCAGGTTTCTTGCTCTCATTCAGTCAATGTGACCCCATTGCTGACAGAGAGGGGCAAACAAGGACATCCTCAGGCGCCCAATGTTCACCTTATCAACCTATGACATCATCGGTTGTTAGAATGCCAATGATCCACTTGCTGTACAAATAAATGGCAACCACCCCAACGTATGGAAAAAGTAGTATTCCTGCGCTTAGGAGAGTTTATATATATGTGTGTGTAGAGCTGCAGCCTCCCTATTAAGATCCTACAAGAGGATCCTAGATAAATGAAAAAATTGCTGTAGGGTGTGGCGCTGCTCACTCTTCAGGTGTGACCCAGAAGATAAAGATAGGCTAATCTTATTCAAAAATAAAAAGGAGATGGAAATATCGGGACTAGTTGCTTGTCACCCCAAAAGATTACTGGGTTCCAATCATTGAGCCAAAGTCCCCTGCGGTGGGGAGATAACAGTATAAGTGGGTGAAAAAATATAATAAAATAAATGACAAAACCTTTCAATCACATACCCACACCTCCCAAAGCCAATAGAGGCCTGATAACACAATGAGAGGCTGGGATTGCCCCTATGTAAGGTACGATATTAGTGTATTAAACAAAAATAGTGCCAGAAAATATTCAATAATATAAATAATACTAGATTTATCTGTGAGTTAGCTAAATAAGGGTCATATACCACAATAGATATGCATGTGACCAAAAAAGGGGGAATTGATTCCTCAAATATTGTGAACCAAATGGTTATAAAATGTCCAAATAAATCAATTTATAGTCCACACAGTGTATGGTGATTTCAAAGTGTCCACAGTGAAACTAATTATATGACAAAAAATCTTCCAGTGAAATCGGGACCCCACCTGGATCCAGCCGTATATGCTGTCTACCCCTGTAGGGGTGCGAGGAGCTGGTGAGTAGAAACCATTGAGGGGGAGCATCTGTCAAAGTCACTGGAAGATTTTTTGTCACTATTATCGTACCTTACATAGGGGCAATCCCAGCCTCTCATTGTGTTATCAGGCCTCTATTGGCTTTGGGAGGTGTGGGTATGTGATTGGAAGGTTTTGTCATTTATTTTATTATATTTTTTCAAACACTTATACTGTTATCTCCCCACCGCAGGGGACTTTGGTTCAATGATTGGAACCCAGTAACCTTTTGGGGTAACAAGCAACTAGTCCCAATATTTCCATCTCCTTTTTATTTTTGAATAAGATTAGCCTATCTTTATCTTCTGGGTCACACCTGAAGAGTGAGCAGCGCCACACCCCACAGAAACTTTTTCACTCCATCGTATAACTGGTCTTTGAAGAAAGGAGCACATGGAAGGGCGAGGCATGTAAAAAAACAACAAAAAAACAAAATTCCCAGCTCACTTACCAGACAGCCTGCAACAAACCAAATTGTCCTGTCTAACAGTTTACGTCAAAATTAAGAAGTTTCGTTTTTATACATGTGTAAGCTACAGCGGCCACATCGTGGCACCCCAGTGTCCTACAATTTGGAGAGCCTCCTGAGTTGGAGCACATATATAATAATGGTTAGATTAAGGGCATGTATGCCTGGAGGGAGCCCACCCCTCTTTAAAGATATAGAGACACACTAGACACCCAGCAATAGCACAATGGCAGCGAAGGTATCCAGTGCAATCTCTCTCCAATTACCAACAGTACAAACAAATGGGCATTCGAGCAAGGAGCACATGGAAGGGCAACGCATGTCAAAAAACAACAAACAAAAATTCCCAGCTCACTTACCAACCAGCCTGCAACAAGCCAAATTTACCTTGTCCCGTAATGCCTCGTACAAACGACTGGTTTTTCTGTCGGGATGAACTCCGACGGGTTTGTCCAACGGAATTCCATTCAAGCTGTCTTGCATGCACACTGTCACACCAAATTCCGACTATCAAGAACGCGGTGACGTACAACAATACAACAAGCCGAGAAAAATGAAGTTCAATGCTTCCGAGCATGCGTCGACTTGATTCTGAGCATGCATGGTTTTTAGTCCATTGGAATTGCATCCAGACGAATGGAAATTCCGATATAAAGAGAACAGGTTCTCTTTTTTTCCGACGTGAAAAATTTCTAAGTCTGTTGGAGCATACACACGGTCAAAATATCCGATGAAAAAATTCTGCCTGACTTTTTCCATCGGAAATTCCGAGCGTGTGTATGAGGCATTAGGGGTTTAGTTTGCACACATTTGAAAATACACGTGTAAGCTGCATTGATCCACCTGCTGGCTTGTTGACAATTTTTAGGCAATTTGAGATAATTTGTAGGCATTTAGCCAAGGCACCCCTGAAGACCCCAGAAGGCACCCCAGTTGGAAAAAGGCTGCTGTAAAGAATATTCCCCCTTTCTTTCTGCCTGGTGGAAAGCATTAGTATGAGCTAAGTTAATTTTTTTACCTCAAATTCAGTCTACTTTGGATTTTTTGGAGGAACTACTATAGGCTGGTGACAGTGCCAATGGAGGCCTAGTGGATTCTCTTTATGATGACAAAAGCTACTGGGCAGTTACAGAAAGTCTCATAAAAGTCATACATTGTTACTGAATTTCAGTTAATGTTTAGCTAAATGATCTCGTCAAATTATTTTCTTTCAGCTTTGAAGTCCAACATGCCCTACCAAAAGACTATAAAGATGTCTGTTATGATTATTTGTACCAGAGTTCCCTGTTGTTCTTCATCTGATTTATCTGTATATGGGGTTCCAACACTACAGCATTATTAAATTGGTAGAAATTATGAAACATTTATTATGCACACTTGCTCTCTCTCATTCCCAGAGACTGCCCCAGGTTTTGGAACTTTGTTCCTAAAAATGTTTTTTGCTAGAGTTCTTTTTTTACATTAACTACAATATACAACATAACACTATACAATGGATTTTTAATGTATACCTCTAGTCATTTTAAAGCTACTAAAATGCCACTTTGATCAGTAGTCAAACCCAAGTGCCTGCAGGTAGCCAAATTTTTCAGGGCTACCGGGGCATTATATTAACAAACATGACTTCATTTGGGAAGTTTGTGTCGGGCACTACATCCTCCTGTGTCCTGTACTTCTTTTTGGCCCATCCCTGGCACACAGAAAATGGAAAATTTCCCCAGGGTGTTTTTTTAGCAGCGAAACATTGGAAAATGTACATGGAAATGTTGAATGAGTCAGAAATTAAGAATAAATTTGATGGATTACCGTATATACTCGAGTATAAGCTGAGTTTTTCAGCACATTTTTTTGTGCTGAAAATGCCCCCCTTCGGCTTATACTGTACTTGAGTCACCTTTTTGTGCCTGATCTCCCAGACTTTGGGGACCCGGTACCGGCCGGCCGTAGGTCCCCTGGACCCCAAACTTGGCACACATGTAGCCCCACTTTTCCTCTATAAGTTTGCAAAGTTTGTTGTCCAGACGACCTACACCTGGGGAGCACCGATTTTTCAAAGCCGGGCACCCCTTTCATAGACTCCCATGTTAAACGGTCATTTCTCTGGCGATTTTGGGGACCCGGTACCGGCCGGTCCTAGGTCCCCTGGACCCGAAACTTTGCACACATGTAGCCCCATTTCTCCGCTACAAGTTTGTTGTCTAGGGGACCTCTGGCAGGGGAGCACCGATTTTTCAAACCTGGGCCCCCCTTCCATAGACTCTTATGTTAAACGTCAGTCTAGTCATGGACACAGTGAGGCATGGACACAGTGAGGCATGCACATGGACACAGTGAGGCACAGCGAGGCATGCAGATGGACACCCTAGGCTTATACTCGAGTCAATAATTTTTCCCAGTTTTTTGTGTTAAAATTAGGTGCCTCGGCTTATATTCAGGTCGGCTTATTCTCGAGTATATACAGTAATTAAATTATACAAACTTTGGTTCACGATACAATCAACAATATAGAACATCACTCATGGCAAAAAGGCCCCCAGGAGAACATAAATGGCCAATTGTATGTCTCTGGCATACAAGCCACATTGACCAACACTGTATCATAGAGCCAAAAAAATGCACAATAGAACCCAGTTTTGGTGGCTTCCAAAGAAGATAAATGTATGGCACATGGAGGCACCTAATGTTTTGGATGGAAGTGGTGATTTAGTTATTACAACACAACTACATCTTTGGTTTAAAGGCTACACCCACCCAAAACAGATTGGTAAATGCTGAACCACCCACATACATTTTATCTCATAAAGATAAAGCCATGACATCACCCTCCCTGATGCATTATTCCTCAACCTCAAATATCCAGCATGAGCTCCTTGAGATAGTCATGACAGGCGGATGAACCTGGAAACTCATATATAGAAGTTTTTCCCCTAAAATTCTCCTGCAGATAATTCTCAGAAATGTGTTCAGAAATCCCCATCCCTCCACCCCTGCATTAGCAGAGCTACGTATGGTGGACCAAGCTGTGAAAAACACAAGGACTAATGTATTATTGCTAAAACAGCCAATGTTTATTGGATGAGTATACATCATAGTATAAGGGGTCATGAACCACAAACATTTTTTTAAATACATTGTTTTATGTGATGATAATAAAAGATATACTTTTTACTTTATATGTTGTGATGTGGGTACATGAAATGACCACTATATAGAAACTCACTTTCCAATATCAAGTGAAAAAATTGGATGTAGTACTCTTCTGAGATTAGCCCCTATCCTGTGTGTTGATTTCCTCTGAAATTCTAAAAACTGGAAGCACGCAAGAACACAACCTGATGTGCTTTAACATTAGGGATGAGCTTCGTGTTCGAGTCGAATTCATGTTCGACTCGAACATTGGCTGTTCGACCGTTCGTCAAATTTCGAACATTATGGGCCGTTCGTGCCAAATTCGAGTGACACGTCACGGGCCATAATTCACTGCGGCATCGCAGTGCATTGCTGGCTGATGATTGGCAAAGCATGCACTATGAACCGCATGCTTGGCCAATCACAGCGCCGTCAGTACAGAGAGCCGTAATTGGCCAAAGGAAGGGTGCCTTTGGCCAATCATGGCTCAGGGGGAGTAGGTACACGCCCCACACTATATAAGGCCGCCTGCATGTCGGCCTTGTGTAGTGTGTTCCGGGTGCTGAGAGAGAGACAGACAGACAGTGTCAGTGTCATTTCATTTGAGTTAGATAGGTTAGATAGAGCAGGCAGGCGAGTCAGTTAGCTACAGTTACAGTGTATGCAGTATATATATGCATCCTAGGAGATGTGTATATATATATATATATATATATATATTGTGAGGGGGTTAGCTTGGCAGCGGGTGTGTGTGACCCCCGGGATGGGCTCCCCACACAAAAACAGGCCCAGCAAACGGAGGTTGTGGTTTTCAAAATCAAAAAAAAAAAGGTGCGGTTTATTTTCTATTTACAGTGACAAAACACAGCAAAGCAAAAGAAACATAACCAAAATAAATCCTGGTCAAGTTGACCTCTGACTAAACATACAGGTTTCCTAACTAACAACTGGGATCAGCCTAGTGCTGTCCTAGTCCCTAAGTCCCTGGTTTAGTAAAAGTCCAAACAAATAGCCACACAGGCTTTGCCTCACCGCACAGGGGTTCACTCTCCCTAGACAGTCCACACAGGTCTGGTTCCAGGCATGAGCTAACATCTAATGAAGCTGGGAGTTCTTATAGAGGCCTAAATGAGCTGACAAGCTTCAGCTGGCCTCATCAACTCCCTGTCTGTACGACGCCCAGCCCTCTCCCTAGAGGTATGAGTCATCCATGAGCCCACTAGCCTTATACAGCTCTCCACCTAGTTGTATAAGTCGGCGTAAAGCCTGAATCTGGGCGAAATATATCTACCCCCCTGGATGCAACCAGGTGACTTTACCTTCCTGCTGTCACATACCCCCCCCTCTTGTTTTAACCTCGGGGTTGGAACACCAGCAATCAGGCATTCATGTACTCGAGACAAAGCATCCACATTCCCCATTTGAACGCCAGGGCGATGCTTTACTGTGAAGTTGAATTCCTGGAGGGCCAGGAACCACCTATTCACTCTTCTATTTGTTTCCTTGTTTTGAGCCATCCACTTTAACGGAGCGTGATCCGTAACCATGTCAAAGTGCCTACCTAGCAGGTAGTACCGAAGGGAATCTAGAGCCCACTTCACCGCTAAACACTCCTTTTCAACGGTGGCGTAATTTACCTCATGGGACTTCAACTTCCTGCTGAGGTAAATGACTGGGTGCTCTTCCCCGTTCCAGACCTGGGACAATACTGCTCCTAACCCCACATCTGACGCATCACTTTGTACGACAAAGTCTTTAGAGAAGTCGGGTGAGTACAACACTGGCTGGCTACATAAGGCTTGTTTCAAGAATTGGAAGGCTGCCTCAGCCTCGGGGGTCCATTTAATCATGACCGACCCTTTCCCCTTCGTTAGGTTGGTTAGGGGCACAGCCTTAGAGGCAAAGTGGGGAATGAATCGCCGATAATACCCAGCGATTCCCAGAAAGGCTCGTACCTGCTTCTTGCTGTTGGGACGTGGCCAACTCTGGATGGCCTCGACTTTGTTGAGTTGGGGTTTTATTACTCCCCTCCCAATGGTGTACCCAAGATATTTGGCCTCCTCCTGCCCAATGGTACACTTCTTGGGGTTAGCCGTAAACCCCGCTTCCCGAACAGAGTCCAGGACTGCTTGCACTTTTGGCAGATGTGAGGCCCAATCTGTGCTATGGACAATTACGTCATCCAGGTAAGCCGCAGCATACTTCCGATGGGGCCTCAGCATCTGGTCCATTTTCCGCTGGAATGTGGCCGGCGCATTCTGTAACCCGAACGGCATTCTTTTATATTGGAACGCCCCGTCTGGGGTTACAAATGAGGTTTTCTCTTTGGCCAATTTGGCCAGGGGGATTTGCCAATACCCTTTTGTGAGGTCAAGAGTCGTCATGTATCGGGCTGTTCCCAGCCGGTCGATCAACTCATCTATACGTGGCATGGGGTAGGTGTCAAATTTTGTAACTTTGTTCAACTGACGAAAATCGTTACAAAATCGCCAGCTCCCATCCGGTTTAGGCACCAACACAATGGGACTAGACCAATCACTTTGGGACTCCTCTATCACCCCTAAGTTCAGCATTTTCTGTACTTCCTCCCGTATTGCCTCCCGTCGGGCCTCTGGGATCCGATAGGGTTTTAACTTCACCCTTTCACCGGGCGGGGTAATGATGTCATGCTCTACCCCAGATGTTTGTCCCGGCAGCTCAGAGAATACCTCCTTGTTGCGAAGCACAAACTCCTTAACCTCCTGTTGTTGGGGTTGTGACAAGGTGGCTGCTATTCCAACCTCAGGAATCACGCAACCAGTTTGAGCTGGTGACCAAGTGTCTGCGACTAGGGACTCTCTATCCCTCCAGGCTTTCAACAGATTAACGTGATAGATCTGTTCGGGCTTTCGCCTTCCTGGTTGTCTGACCTTGTAATTCACTTCGCTCACTTTTTCCATTATCTCGTAGGGGCCTTGCCATTTGGCGAGGAATTTACTTTCAACCGTAGGGACAAGTACCAGTATCCTATCCCCCGGGGAAAAGGTACGGGTCTTGGCTCCACGGTTGTACACTCTCTGCTGTGCTAACTGCGCTTGGGCCAAATGTTCCTTCACGATGGGCATTACCTGTGCAATTCGGTCTTGCATCAGGGCGACATGCTCAATCACACTCCTGTGGGGAGAACTCTCACTTTCCCAAGTTTCCTTGGCAATATCCAACAGCCCTCTTGGGTGTCTCCCATACAGTAACTCAAAGGGGGAGAATCCCGTAGAGGATTGGGGCACCTCCCTAATAGCAAACATCAGATAAGGAAGTAGACAGTCCCAATCCTTTCCATCTCTATCCACCACTTTCTTCAACATTTGCTTTAGGGTTTTGTTGAATCTTTCAACCAGCCCATCGGTTTGGGGGTGATACACAGATGTACGTAATTGCGTCACTTTGAACAATTTACACAGCTCCTTCATAACCCGGGACATAAAGGGTGTACCTTGGTCCGTAAGCAGTTCTTTACAAATACCCACCCGGCTAAAAACAAGAGATAGCTCTTTGGCTATGGTTTTGGCCGAGGTATTTCTGAGAGGGATCGCTTCTGGATAACGGGTGGCATAGTCCATTATAACCAATATGTACTGGTGCCCCCTAGCGGACTTGATTATAGGACCTACCAAATCCATGGCGATCCTCTCAAACGGGACCTCAATGATGGGTAGAGGGACCAGCGGGCTACGGAAATGTGGCATCGGGGCCGACCTCTGACACACAGGGCAGGAGGAACAATAATTTTCTATGTCCTTTATCACCCCCGGCCAATAGAATCTCTGTAATACCCTCTCTCGGGTTTTCTCTGTCCCCAGATGACCTCCAAGAATGTGCCCATGGGCCAACTCCAACACCAACTTCCTGTAAGGTTTGGGCACCACAAGCTGCTCAACGGTTTCTTCTGCCCTTTTTGCCACCCGATACAGTAGGTCCTTCTCTACGCTGAAGTATGGGTAAGTGCAGGTATTATCTGGGTTCACTAACTCGCCATCTATTTTCACTACGTTTTCCCGTGCCTTTATTAGGGCGGGGTCTTTCAACTGTTCTGTGGCAAAGTTTTCCCTGTGAACCTCAAGATCAGAAAACTCCACAGACGGTAGGTTTTCGTCTGAGGAGGTGGGCTCCTCTCCAGTTTCTTGAGTCTCCCCTGCCAATACTGATAAGGGAAATTCCGGAGAGTCCTCACCACTCTCAGGGGAGTTCTGGCTATCCCATTCCTGGTACATAGGGGCACCAGTGGGGGGCTCAGGGTCATCCCACAGTTCCCAGAACTTCGGAAAATCCCTTCCCACAATGGCGTCATGCGGTAACTGAGATACTAAGCCCACTGGATGAGAGAGGGTACCTTTGGGGGTCTCGAAACACACTGTAGTCACTGGATACTCTCGGGTGTCCCCATGCACACAAATAACAGCTACCTTGCTATTCCCAGAGACCTCTGTTTTAACTAACTCAGCCTTTATCAGGGTCACAAGGCTACCTGAATCCAGCAATACCACAACATTTCTACCATTAACACACATGTTGCATAAATGTTTCTCAGTTCCTCGAATGGCAGTGCATGCGACTGTCGCACACAGCGACTGACGTCTGCCCATCAGAAAGTCACACTGCATGGGTTCCTCCACAACCGGGCAATTGGCTGCAATATGTCCCGCTTGCCGGCAGCGGTAGCAAACGATCCTTCTTGCCGCCTCTTGAGCCGCTGATTTCCCAGGCTGTTCTCGCCAAACTTGGGGTAGAGCTCCCACCCTCTCACTCTCTCCACCCTCACCCCTTGGAATCCTCTTATCCGCCCCTGGGGATGGTCTGGTCTTAGGGTGGAAAGTCCGAGTGTCTCTGGAAGAGGCCGTCAGGTTCTCTGTAGCCAAGTATTTCTCCACACGATCCACAAGACCATCGGCCGTCTCTGGGTCTCCATGGCTTACCCACTTTTGGATGGCAGTAGGAAGAGCTCTCAAAAACCGATCCATTACAACACGTTCCACAATCTTTGGTGCGGACAAAGTCTCTGGCTGTAGCCACTTTCTGCTCAGGTGAATGAGATCATACATTTGAGACCTGGGGGGTTTTCCAAGCTGGAAAGTCCAGTTATGCACACGCTGAGCCCGGACAGCCTGGGTGACACCCAGCCTTGCCAATATTTCAGCTTTTAGCATCACATAGTCTTTTGCTTGGTCAGGCTCTAGGTCATAGTAAGCCTTCTGCGATTCACCAGTTAACAGAGGAGCCACCAGTCCAGCCCACTGCTCCTCAGGCCACTTTTCTCTTTCAGCAGTCCTTTCAAATGTGGTCAAAAATACCTCTGGATCATCCTCTCCAGTCATTTTTGTCAATAAACGACTCACCCCAAAGGACGCGGTATTAGTGGGACGGCTTTCCTCACTGGTCTGCGGACGTTGCTGCATTACTGCTTCCATTTGTTGTAGTCTCTGCTCTTGCTTCTGTAACAGGTCTATGAAGCGGGCCTCAGATTGCTGCTGGGCTTGTTGCTGAGCTTCCAGACTCTGTTGGTGAGCTTGCTGCTGGGCTGCGAAGTTCTGTTGTTGAGCTGCAAGGCTCTTTTGCAAACCTGCATTTGTCTGCTGTTGATTGGCATTTGCTAGAGCCAGCTGCTTCAGTATCTCCTCCATGCTGGCTTAAAAAAAAACTGCCACTGGTTCTCCACCAACTGTGAGGGGGTTAGCTTGGCAGCGGGTGTGTGTGACCCCCGGGATGGGCTCCCCACACAAAAACAGGCCCAGCAAACGGAGGTTGTGGTTTTCAAAATCAAAAAAAAAAAGTGCGGTTTATTTTCTATTTACAGTGACAAAACACAGCAAAGCAAAAGAAACATAACCAAAATAAATCCTGGTCAAGTTGACCTCTGACTAAACATACAGGTTTCCTAACTAACAACTGGGATCAGCCTAGTGCTGTCCTAGTCCCTAAGTCCCTGGTTTAGTAAAAGTCCAAACAAATAGCCACACAGGCTTTGCCTCACCGCACAGGGGTTCACTCTCCCTAGACAGTCCACACAGGTCTGGTTCCAGGCATGAGCTAACATCTAATGAAGCTGGGAGTTCTTATAGAGGCCTAAATGAGCTGACAAGCTTCAGCTGGCCTCATCAACTCCCTGTCTGTACGACGCCCAGCCCTCTCCCTAGAGGTATGAGTCATCCATGAGCCCACTAGCCTTATACAACTCTCCACCTAGTTGTATAAGTCGGCGTAAAGCCTGAATCTGGGCGAAATATATCTACCCCCCTGGATGCAACCAGGTGACTTTACCTTCCTGCTGTCACAATATATATATATATATATACACATACATACATACATACACTGTATTCAGTTTAGCTAGATCCGTTCCTGTTATTCTCTTCCTAATATACTGACAGGCAGGCAGCATCAGTATTTTCAGTCAGTGTACTGTTTCCTGTGTACAGTGTGCAACTAAAGCTAATTGCAGACAGATGCTGGTGTTCTCTTCCTAATATACTGACAGACAGGCAGCAGCAGTATTTTCAGTCAGTGTACTGTGTACTGTGTCCTGTGTACAGTGTGCAACTAAAGCTAACTGCAGACAATTGCTGGTGTTCTCTTCCTAATATACTGACAGGCAGGCAGCATCAGTATTTTCAGTCAGTGTACTGTTTCCTGTGTACAGTGTGCAACTAGAGCTAATTGCAGACAATTGCTGGTGTTCTCTTCCTAATATACTGACAGACAGGCAGCAGCAGTATTTTCAGTCAGTGTACTGTGTACTGTGTCCTGTGTACAGTGTGCAACTAAAGCTAACTGCAGACAATTGCTGGTGTTCTCTTCCTAATATACTGACAGGCAGGCAGCAGCAGCAGTATTTTCAGTCAGTGTACTGTGTCCTGTGCACAGTGTGCAACTAAAGATAATTGCAGACAATTGCTGGCGTTCTCTTCCTAATATACTGACAGGCAGGCAGCAGCAGTATTTTCAGTCAGTATACTGTGTCCTGTGAACAGTGTGCAACTAAAGCTAACTGCAGACAATTGCTGGTGTTCTCTTCCTAATATATTGACAGGCAGGCAGCAGCAGTATTTCAGTCAGTGTACTGTGTCCTGTGCACAGTGTGCAACTAAAGCTAACTGCAGACAATTGCTGGTGTTCTCTTCCTAATATACTGACAGGCAGGCAGCAGCAGTATTTTCAGTCAGTGTACTGTTTCCTGTGTACAGTGTGCAACTAAAGCTAGCTACAGACAATTGCTGGTGTTCTCTTCCTAATAATATCACAGGCAGGCAGCTGCAGTATTTTCAGTCAGTGTACTGTATACTGGCCACAGTGTGCAGCTAAAGCTGACTGCAGACAATTCCTTGTGAACCTACCTATTCCAATACATCAAATAAAGTATGTCTGGAAGGCCAACAAGGAGAGGCAGACAGTCACAGGCCAATAAAAGAGGGCAAGCAGGCTCTGTGTCTAGAGGCAACAGTGCTGGTCGTGGACATGGTGCATCCTCATCAGCAGGTGGCTGTGGGGCACGCTTGTCCTTTTTTTCGGCAGCTGGCCATGTTGAGCCGCAACATGGCGAAAACTTGGTAGAGTGGATGACCAAGCCGTCCTCATCCTCCTCATCCTCTCTCACCCAGGCTCAGGGTACTTTGTCTGGCAAAGCGGCCTCTTCCCTCGGCTCAATGGCATCAGTCACTCCTTCCCTAGCCCCACCATGTCCTCCTAAAGAGTCCCCTGAACTATTTGACCACAGTGTTGGGTACATGCTGCAGGAGGATGCACAGCGTTTTGAAGGCTCCGATGATGGAACCCAGCTAGAGGAAGGCAGTAACGTGAGCCCAGAGAGAGGGGGTGCCCAAGAAGGACAGCAAACTGGCAGTCATGTTCCCCCAGCTGCAGCATACTGCCAGGTTTGCTCCAGTGATGAGGAGGGTGTGGATGATGAGGTCACTGACTCTACGTGGGTGCCTGATAGGAGAGAGGAGGAGGAGGCACATCTCCACCAAGGCAGGATGCCCTCCAGGGGCCAGCTTAAGGGCAGCACACCGACTGCATCACACCGCAGAGCTCCGCATTTGCAGGGCGCTGCTGTCTCTGCGCGTTATTCCAAAAGTTCTTTGGTGTGGGCCTTTTTTGAGACGTGCAGCAGTTCGCACCTTTGCTATTTGCAACATATGTCTGAAGCGTATCTCACGTGGCCAAAACAGCAGCCGCTTGGGCACCACATGCTTGACCAGACATATGTCGACCTGCCATGCAGTCCGCTGGCAAGCGTACAGAAAAGACCCACACCAAAGAACAACGCAGACCTCTCCTTGCTCCTCATCAGCTGGGATCTCCAACCCCACTATACCTTCAGTCCTCTCTGAAACCTGCACTGAGAGGAATGAAGGTGTAGAATTAGGTGTGTCACAGCCAAGTACTTGCGGGCAATCTGCTATCGGTACACCAAAGTCAGATTGTACCAGGCAAATTTCCCTGCCCCAGCTGCTGCACCGCCAAAAGAAGTTCACTCCCAGCCATCCACATGCCCAGCGGTTGAATGCTAGCTTGGCTAAATTGCTAGCACTTCAACTGCTGCCTTTTCAGTTGGTAGACTCTGCCGCCCTCCGTGAGTTTGTGGAATGTGCGGTTCCTCAGTGGCAGGTTCCCAAACGCCATTTTTTTTCACGGAAGGCGATTCCGGCTCTCTACCGTCATGTGGAAGGCATATTACCGCTGACTCATGGTCCAGCAGGCATGGACAGGGACGTTACCTATCTTTCACGGCGCATTGGGTGACTCTGCTGGCAGCTGGGAAGGATGCAGGACAAGGTGCAGTAGTGTTGGAGGTTGTTCCGCCACCATGCCTCCAAAATGCTACTAGTGGTGATTCTGACACACCTCTCTTCTCCACCCCTCCTCTTCTTCTTCCTCCATGGCCTCTTCCTCTGCTGATTTGTCCTCGGAACCAGCGGTGCTCCGTAGGCGTTCAAGGGGCTACGCAAGTACGCAGGCAAAAAGATGCCATGCGGTGCTTGAGCAGGTGTGCTTGGTGGACAGGAGAAACACTGGAGCAGAGATTCTGTCAGCTCTGCAGGGGCAGGCTCAGAGGTGGTTGACGCCACGCCAGCTTAAGCCAGGAATGGTGGTTTGCGTCAATGGCACCAACCTCCTCTCCGCCCTCCGGCAGGGACAGCTGACCCATGTGCCCTGTTTGGCTTACGTCCTTAACTTGGTGGTGCAGCTGTTCTTGGGCGGGTACCCAGGCTTACAGGATGTCCTGAGGCAGGCCAGGAAAATCTGTGTCCATTTCCGCCGGTCATATAATGCCAGTGCTCGGCTGGCTGACCTGCAAAATGAATTTAACCTGCCCAAGAACCGCCTAATCTGTGACATGCCCACCAGGTGGAACTCAACGTTGGCCATGCTGCAGCGGGTGCACACACAGCAGAGGGCCATCAATGAGTATCTGTGGCAATATGGCACCAGGACAGGGTCAGGGGAGCTTGGGATTATTTTCCACGCCAGTGGGTCATGATCAGGGATGCATGCACTGTCCTGTCACCATTTGAGGAGGCCACGAGGGTGGTGAGCAGTGACAGTTCATGCATCAGTGACACTGTCCCTCTTTACCACCTGTTGGAGCACACGCTGCATGGAATAATGGACAGGGCACTTGAGGCAGAACAGAGGGAGGAAGAGGAGGACTTCCTTACCTCTCAAGGCCCCCTTTATCCAGACAGTGTTCCTGCTGGCCCGCCGATCACATAGAAAGAGGAGGAGGAGGAGGAGGATTGTGTCAGCATGGAGGTGGAGCCTAGCACTCAGCATCAGCAGCAGTCTTCAAGGGATCATTTACAGTCCCAAGAAACCCATGGACTTGTACGTAGCTGGGAGGAGGTGGCTGCAGATTATGTCGTCCTTAGTGACCCAGAGGACTCCGGACCGAATCCCTCAGCAAACCTACGCTGCATGGCCTCCCTGATCCTGCAAAGCCTGCGAAAGGATCCTCGTATTCGTGGTATCAAGGAGAGGGATCATTACTGGCTGGCAACCCTCCTTTATCCACGTTACAATGGTAAGGTTGCAGACCTTATCTTGCCATCACAGAGGGAGCAGAGGATGAAACATCTTCGGGAGGCCTTGCAGAAAGGTCTGTGCAATGCATTTCCAGAGCCTGGGAGGTTACAAATTCCTGGTCCTGGACAACGTGTGGCTGAGGCTTTGGTCAGTCACAGAAGGAGCGGTGGAGAAGGTAGCCGTCTGACCGATGCGCTCAGACAAATTTTTAGTCCGCAGCCCCAAGGTATGAGCGGTTCCAGCAACCATTGCCAGCGTCTGATTCACATGGTGCAGGAATACCTAGGTGCAAGATCAGACTTGGACACCTTTCCCACCGAAAATCCTCTGGGTTACTGGGTCTTGAGGATGGATCACTGGCCAGAGCTTGCACAGTATGCAATTGAGCTAATGGCCTGTCCTGCATCCAGCGTTATTTCGGAATGAACATTCAGTGATGCTGGAGGCTTTTTAGCCAATCACAGGGTGCGCCTGTCCACCGAATCCATCGATCGGCTGACCTTCATAAAAATTAATCAGTCTTGGATCACCAGCTACCAAGCACCTGATGCTGATGTAACCGAATATTTTTTTTTGAATGTGAGATCCCTTCAAGACTGCCTATGCTGATGCTGAGTGACCATCCTGTTATGCTGAGTGACCATCCTCTTCCTCCTCAATGTTCATGCTGATAGCTTGTAAGAACATTTTTGGTTCTGGGCACCGCCACCAGTGTCTAATGCCGCGTACACACGATCATTTTTCCCATCGAGAAAAATGACATTTTTCCCTTTGGACGAAAAAAACGATCGTCTGTGGGCTTTTTGTCGTTTTTCTCGACGGGAAAAACGGCATTAATCACGACGAGAAAAATTAGAACATGCTCTAATTTTTCTCGTCGTGATTCCCGTAGTTTTTTGCCGTGGCAGTTTTCCCATAGAGAAACACTGCCGGGGAGCCCACACACGGTCGTTTTTTTCGACCAAAAAAAAAATGTCATTTAAAACGGCCGTGTGTGTGTGGGGGGAACAAGCTGTTCCTTGTTTTTCACATCGATTTTCTCGACGGTGTTTTCACCGTCTAAAAAAATTGATCGTGTGTACGCGGCATAAGGCCCAATTTCTCAGCCCCTGTTTAACAGGGGCGTGTAATTACAATTTTTGATGCAATTCTTTGCAGCAGGGCTCATTCCTGCGCTCCAAATACAGTATCTGTGAGGGGTTGCAGTGTTTTTGGACCAGTGCCTAAGGCCCAATTTTTCAGCCCTGTTTAACAGGGGCGTGTAATTACAATTTTTGATGCAATATTTTGCAGCAGGGCTCATTCCTGCGCTCCAACTACAGTATCTGTGAGGGGTTGCAGTGTTGTGGCACCAGTGCCTAAGGCCCAATTTTTCAGCCCCTGTTTAACAGGGGCGTGTAATTACAATTTTTGATCTAATATTTCACAGCAGGGCCCGTTCCTGCGCCCACCAAGAGAAACTGTGAGGCCTTACAGTGTTTTGGCAACACCTCCACCACCACCAAAAGGCCCAATTTTTCTGACCCTGTTCAACAGGGGCATGTAATTACAGTTATTGATCTAATATTTCACAGCAGGGCCTGTTCCTGCGCCCACCAAGAGTAACTGTGAGGGCTTACAGTGTTGTGGCAACACCAACACTTAAGGCCCAAATTTTTGCAGAGTATATAGGGCAGGCCCCTACTTTCAAACATCCAACTTACAAATGACTCCTACTTGCAAACGGAAGGAGACTACAGGAAGTGAAAGGAAATTCTCTCCTGTAAGAGTTCCTTGTTTCACTAAAAAACCCAAATTTTCTAAATCCAATTGTCATTGGGACAGAAAGTAAGGTGAAATCTTCTGAACAGGTGCACAGACAGCAAAACAAATGTTACAGGGATGATAACCCTTCCCTAGGTTTTCCAAAAAGCTTAAAAATAGTTTTTTTGGCTATAGCTACACTTTAAAAATGTACCAGTTCAAAATTACAAACAGATTCTACTTAAGAACAAACCTACAGTCCCTGTCTTGTTTATACTCTGAACAGCAGTATACAGGCGATGCATAGGGCCTGGGGGCCCCACGCCTTTCCTTTTTTTAATTTGGGTGTGGGGTTCCCCTTAATATCCATACAAGACCCAAAGGGGCTGGTAATGAGCTGGGGGGGGGGGGGTTTACCCATGCCGTTTTTCTCAATGATTTTCATCCATATTGCCCCGGGCCAGACATGACATTAAAGCTGCAAGCAATTTGAAATGTCATTTTGTCCAGGGACAGTTCTAAAAACGGGAAACACGCGCCACTTTACAGACATGCTGTAGACACCCCCCAGGCACAATATTTAAAGGAATATTTCACTTTTATTTTTTCACTTTAAGCATCATTAAATCACTGCTCCCGAAAAAAACGGCCGTTTTTAAAACTTTTTTTTGCATTGCTACATGTACCCTGGGGCAGGACCCGGGTCACCAAACCCTTTTTAGGATAATAACTTCCATATTAGCACTTTTGATTTTGATTTCTGACGTTTGTTTCCCATAGACTTTAACGGGGTTTGAAAGTTCACGCGAACTTTCGGTCCGTTCACAGGTTCTGGTGTGAACCGAACCGGGGAGTTTCGGCTCATCCCTATTTAGTATTACTATGAGATGCACAAAGATGGCTTATTGATGAACATTCTTAAGGTAAGTAGGCCAATGACTTAAGGTTACACAATATCACAAGCTCAATCATTCTTTACTCAGGGTCAACAATAAACCCACCAGGGTCACCAATCTAAGTACATTAAAAAGGATGTGGTCATTTTAGGCTAGCTTTATAATTTTGTGTCGCAGTACTGAAGGTTACAACAATGCAGCCTGGTTCTTTTCATTTATTATGGTGCCCCAAAACACACATACTGTACAGTAGCAACATTTAGACTGGTAGAGCACAAATTCCTATAAGCACTCTCCCCAATCTTATGGAAAGCCTTCACAGAAGAGTAGAGGCTGTTGTAACCACAAAGGGGAGGAGGGCACACCATATTAATACCCATGGTTTTGTAATAGGATGTCCTCATATAGGTGTCAAACTTTTCATCCTTTAGGGGTTGATTTACTAAAGCCAAATAGACTTTGGGGAAAATTCTCTTGCAAAGTGCTACGTCCCCTGCAAAGCTTAGTAAATAAGGTGAAGCTCTGCTGACTTCCATCATCCAATTGTGTGCAATTGCATGTGATTGTGTATTCTTTGCAAAGTGAAATTGCACCACAATCACTAAGCTCTGGGGAATAATACCTTGCAAACTGAACAGGCTATTTGCCTTTAGTAAATCACCCCCTTAGTGTATGCATGAGCCTCACCCCAACCCTTAAGCCAACCAAAGCTGTTTCGAACCGGCCAAGATTCGATCCATCTATAGGCAGACTAAATGTACCCAAGTCAATCCATCAATCAACTTTAGTACAACGAGCATGTTGGATTTCTAGCATGCAATTATTGCCATCGGCTAAAGCCGCTAGCAATAATCATTGTGTTCTCCTGGCAGGGACGGCTCCTTCTGGGAGAACACAATAGCTCAGTGTTGATGAGGGAATCAACCCGTGGTTGCAGGCAAGAAAATTGCATAATCTATGGCCTGCCTTAAACACATCATTACATTTAACTGTAGCGGCCTCCTCACTCCCCTCTTTCTCTCGTCTCGTCTTTCTCTTGTCTAGGGGTATTTTAGAGGGGAGGGAGCGGGGACACCACGCCTGGCTTCCACCACATGTGTCAGTGCGGTATAAGCAACGTTCTTGTATTACCTTCGGGTCAGTGCTGTGCACCTGGATCCTCCCTCCAAGAGTCACCTTGAACAATGTCTGTCAGGAAATGAGCCCCACACCATTAAAGGTTAACACTCCTTTATTCTTCTCGAATGAACACAATCAGTTGAACTCCCTTGATAGAAACAGAACAGGAAAGGAGGTGTGGATGCGAATAGGCCCAGACACAATGTGTTCTCCACTTTCCTTCCTGAAAGTGGGTTGCAGTCTCCGAACGAGGGGGGATTTCCTTCCAAGCGGTCTCCGGTGAGAGACTCACCCGTCACTGGCAGTCTGCTGCACCAGGTCTTCGAATGAGGAGCTCTCCCCGGTCCATTCCTGGGGTTCCCTAGGATCTCCTTCCCTCGCGAAACTCAGTGTTGGGCACTGAGCTCCGGACCTCCATCCGAGTACCTCACCCCAGGCCAAAGGTGCCTGGGATGGAACACGAACTCCGATTGTCCTCTAGGCCTAGGCCCGCCTAGAGAACCGACACGAACCACCGTCCGCAAGCTGAAGGTGCCTGGGACTTCGACCCCTTGACAAAGATGGCCGGCCCCTTTATACCCTCTCCCAGCAAGCACGGCGGGTTCCCCGCCCCACCATACCGCTGCCTGCCGAGGGAGGACAAAAAGGAAGCACAACACACAGCAATGATTCAACCCCAGCCCAGGGCAACAGTGTCACCCGCTGGGCTGCAGGGAATTTCACATCACCAATGTCTCTGTCAAGTTCAAATTTACACCCGGGAAAGTACATACCCGCTACATAACCTAATCTCCTAAACCTGAACCTAATGATTATCACTTGTACTGTTGCCCTGTTACCTGTTATCAACATAACAATCCTACTGATACCAACATTCATAATTTTTATTGAACAAGACACAACACAAAAAAAAAATATACACTAAACATTTTGTACCGAATCTAACTGCCCCATGGAGCTTGTATTGGTTGCTTCCTCTGCTGCCTTTGTCCCAGAACTACTGTTGTGAATAGGCTGTAATGATTATGCTACACAAATGTATTTCTCACTGCACAACCACCAATGACAATTTGACTCGCTGCACAATTGTTAGGGGTTCCTCAAAAGATGCAAGCCAATCTCCAGTTCTGCAAGTGCCTTAAACCATTGCAAGTTCTTGTGACCCATTTAGAAAATGAAAATACATGTTTACAGAGTAAAGAAATTAGTATAATATTCCGCGCTAAGGTGATGTAATGATGGCTGCTGCCCACCCCAACCAAATCTCACAGGTGTGTGAGATCAGTAAGTATGTGGTAGGGAAAGAAGGGTGTTTACAGAGTGTTGTTAAAAGCAGAGGGGATTCTACAACCGTGGTAAACATGGCCTTGTCCCAACTGGAACTGGGGTTTTACTTTGCCAGCTTTTTTTTGGCCTGTCCCAACTTTTTTGAGATGTGTTGCAGACATCAACTTCAAAATTACCTTTATTTTTTTTCTTAAAATGGTACATTTTCTCAGTTTAAACCAGGGATATGCAATTAGCGGACCTGTAGTTTTGCAACAGCTGGAGGTCCGCTAATTGCATATCCCTGGTTTAAACATTTAATATGTTTTCTGTTTCAATTGTGAATAAAATATGGGTATATGAGATTTGCAAATCTGTTTTCAGGTAGATTTTGCACAGCGTCCCAACTTTTTTGGAATTGGACTTGTATATTTTTTTGGTTACAATGTCGACTACCAGACATGGAAAAGCAATTCTTGGGTATACTGCACTACAGTTACAGTAATAAACCAGCTGTAGAGCATTGTGCATTGCTAATGTCCAGTTTAGGGATTGAATTACTAAAACTGTAGAGTGCAAAATCGGGTGCAGCTCTGGATTTGTAGCCAATCAGCTAGTAACTTCAGCTTGCTCAAATAAGCTTTGACTAAAACAAAACAAAAAAAAAATAACCCTGGAAGCTGATTGAAAAATCTGGTGTAGCTCTGCATAGAAACCAATCATCTTCCAGGTTTTTTTTTGTTTTGTTTTAGTCAAAGCTTATTTGAGCAGGCTGAAGTTAGAAGCTGATTGGCTACAAATGCAGAGGTGCACCAGATTTTGCACTCTTCAATTTTAGTAAATCAACCCCTATATAGAGTCAATGTTCTTGATTGAACAAAGGCGTCTCAGTGCAGCTAGCTCAGGGTAATTTGTATTTGGCACTATGTTTATTTTGAACAGAAGCACACACATTGTGTTGGCAATACACCGATTGCCATCTAGATCTCTTTACCCACAGATTACAAGCTAAGGGAGGAGTACAGGTGAGGTGAGGACAGGAGCTATAAATGGAATATGCAAACAACCTACTAAAGAAATTTTTGGAACCGTGAAGCTTGGCAGGGCGCAGAAACAGACGGTACTACCAAATAAAAGCTAAAGGTTCATCCACCTGTGTCTTATGAACTGCCAGTGATATTGTGCTTTGCATTTCAAGAGTGTACCAAAGAGCATGCATATAAATAGACAACGCTGTTGATATAACAAACACACCCCCAAAGCTCCCAACTGTTCCTCATATGGAGCAATGGTCTTGGTATGGATCCAAAGCCCTGTGTCCCTTGTTCCTGGTCAGTTTTCCCTCATTTTGGTCTTATTAGACTTCTATATATAGCGCACCCACCCCAGGCTTTACCTGCTTTTCTTTATTTGGCTCCTCCGCAGGAAAGACTGAGGCACACCGCACTACAAGCCCGTACCCTCCTGGATGGGGAGGTTGAGCGGTGTTAGTTTTCTCGGGCCTGCCTACGGCTGGTGTTTGAATCCTCCCGAGCTGATCTCACTTCTGGCTTGGCCAGAAACAAGTCCTTCATTCCCCCAAGTAAAGCCACTGTCCACACCAACTGAAAGTCCAACTTCTGTATTTATTTCACACGGATAATAAATAGTCCCTTTAAGAGCAGACAGGTTGAGACGAGACACAGGTCAGATAAGGTGGGGGAGAGGTCCAGGCACAAACTCAAATCTCGGTTCTCTTACTGTTCTGATATGCACGAACAGGTTTGGCGTGCAATCTTTATCACAGACCTAATGAATATGAAAGTCGCTGCCACTGACTTGTTGAAGATGGCCACTGACTGTCACTGACCTGGTGTGCGTAGAGTCAATGCCACTATGACATACAGAACATGCACTGCCTTCTTGGAGAACTTGGCCCATGTCAAAGAGAAAAACATCCCTCCAGAGAGTTACCAGAGGCCCTCACTGTCACCACGACTCTGCGCTGGGTTTTCAGAAAGGGTCACCTCCCTGGCCTCCTCGATACAAGATACGGGTCCCCTTGCAAGGCGGTATACCCTGGGAGCTCTCGATCCTTAGCGGACCCTAGCCGAAGGTTGCTGGGCCCCGGGCCTCCTATTTAGTACCTCACCCCAGACTGAAGGTGTCTGGGATAGAACAGCAACTCCACCTCTGGGTCTAGGGCACCCGGAGGCAACACACCCAGGCCTCTGGGCCTAGGGCACCCGGAGGCGACACGCACACCCAGGCCTAAGGTGTTTGGGCGCGACCCCGAACTCCGAACCCCCTATGGAAGATGGCAGCCCCTTTTTATACCCTCTCCCGACAGACACAGCAGGTTCCCCGCCCTGCCGCACTGCTTTTAGGAGGGGACAAGAAAAGGCACAACTCTGTACCGTGGTTCAACCCGGGCCTATGGCAACAGCGCCACCTATAGGCCACAGGGAATTACACACCAGCACTATCTCCCAAGGACAGAAATGGTCCATGGACCCTAACAATTTGTGTATCTGAGCCTTATTACCACTCAGGTACTTCCCTTAAATATAGCACCCCGCTACATATACAATGTATTATTTAACTATTAAAATGTTGCACTACACCGGGGATATGCAATTAGCGGACCTCCAGCTGTTGCAGAACTACGATTCCCATGAGGCATAGCAAGACTTCGACAGCCACAAGCATGACACCCAGAGTCAGAGGCATGATGGGACTTGTAGTTTTGCAACAGCTGGAGGTCCGCTAATTGCATATTCCTGCACTACACCAAATCTGTCTTCTGACCTCTTAAGAATTACGCCTGTTTTTTTAAATATCCAGTGCAATCATTAATGCCTTGTACACACGGTGCGATAAACTCAGACGGATTTTTCAGATGGAATTCCGTTCAAGCTGTCTTGCATACACACTGTCACACCAAATTCTGACAGTCAAGAACCTGGTGACGTACAACACTACGACGAGCCAAGAAAAATTAAGTTCAATGCTTCCGAGCATGCGTCGACTTGATTCTGAGCATGCATGGTTTTTTTTTCCGTCGGAGTTCCATACAGACGAACTGAATTTTTTCCGTCGGAAAAAAAGAGAGAACATGTTCTCTTTCTAACTCCGTCGGAATTTCCGACGGAAAAAGTCCAATGGGGCATACACACGGACTTTTTTCCTCAGAAATTCAAACCGTGTGTACGCGGCATAACAGTCCACATACCTGCAGACATGGCAGGAGTGTGTCCTGTGTCTACATATTGAGTGCATATAAGTATTTAAAAAAATTGGGAATCAAATCAGCTCCTCTACATAGGAGGGGGATCTGCAGATGGTTCAATGAGGACAATAAGGAAAGATGTCTTTTTTTTTTTTTTCCTTCTTGTTCAATAGTTTTTATTAGGTCTCAAAAAGAGGTGGGAAAAAAAATACATGACAAACTTCTGCATAACAGCAAAAGTAAAAATGCTGATGGGCAGTCCCCAACTGGCCATAGGGCACACTGGGCATTTGTCCGGAGGGCTGGAGCCACCAGGCCGCATGCACACCTCCCATCGTCCTAGCTCTGTTTTTGCGATCCAGTGTCTGTATTGCAGCTGGCATCTCATCACCGGCTGTTTCTCACAGTAACCCACTGACTGGTCTAACCGGACTGAAGCCGCCTCATCCTCCCTGGCTCTGTTTTCCTGTACACAGGAGGGGAAGAAGTGGAACACCATTCTGCTTCTGCTACGCTGATGGGAGGTCTGCAGTAGGTTTAACAGATACTGGCAGGGGATTAGGGACACAGTGACCAGGAAGGTGGGTGGAGGGGGGGGCAGGTAACAAGGGTGTAAGAGGATATGTTCTGGAGGGGAGCTTTGGGAGGAGAGAGAACATGCGCTAGAAGGTGGGAAGGGGGGGATTTCAAATCCATTCCCCCATCCAGCACAAGTCCGCTCCCCTCCCAAAGCACACTCTAGTACGTATCTAACCTTCCAGCACAAGTTCACTCTCCTCCCCTTCCAAAACAGCCCCCAGTATGTATCTGACCCCCCCAGCACACATACGCTCCCCCAGTACATATTTGACCCCCCTAGCACATGTCTGCTTCCCTCTCAAAGCACCCCCAATACGTATCTAAACCCCCTACTCCAAAAGTGCCCCCCCTAGTACAAGTCTGCTCCTCTACCAAAGCACCCCCCCGTATGTATTTGACCCCCCAGCACAATTATGTGCCCCGCCCAAAGCGCCCCCCCCATTACACATCTGACTCCCCCAGCACAGGTCCACTCCCTACCCAAAGTTCCCCCACAAGCACATATCTGCCCCCAACCCCACCTTCTAGCACTCTCCCCTACTAAAGCACCCCCATACGTATCTTACCCCCACCCCCTGCACAAGTCCAGTCCCCTTCCAAAGCACCCCCCCGTACATATCTGACCCCCCAGCACAAGTCCATTCCCCTCCCAAAGCATCCTCCCCAGTATTTACTTGATTCCCTCCTCTTCTTACATCTTCCAGCACAAGTCCTCTACCCTCCCAAAGTGACCCCCCAGCACATACCTGAAGCCTGGGTTTCGTTTAATCATGCACCTTAAGCCACTCCCACTGTAAAGCTTGACCACACCGACTTTTTGCAGCAGCGCGCATAGCACCCTGCAGGCCTCAACCCCTCTCAAATGTCCCTCATTCTCAAGTTTGTAAATTGGGAGGTCTGTGCAGGTCCTAACAAAAGCTGGATATTGTGACAGAGCTCCAAAGGGTGAGAGACACAACATCAAATTTGCAATTATAGTGCACCTGGCTCTCACCCGCGGGTCTCTGTCTGCCGCAAACCATGTGGGCCTCTAGGGAGTGACACTGAGCAAGCAGAACTCTATGAGTCCTTCTGAACCAGTCCTCCCTTCGGACTCACCACGGATCATGATGCCGTCGCTCCGTGGTAGCTGCCTGTAAAAACCTGGTAGAGGAAGACAGAAAATAGAATCTGTTATGGGATGTGCGTAGCTAGATTCTGTTTTCTACTTCCATATCGGGAATAGGCTGCTCAGTTTAAACATCCCAGGCCTATTATTTGTCATAGTCCGGGCCTGTTGATGGGCATACAAGGGTTTGAGACATTTAGTTCAAATATCAGCAGAGATATATTAGTACACACAGATCAGTCATACTGATAATAAGTTGGAGACAAGGGATAAGTTTGTTTCAGTATTGGGTGGCCTGCAATTGTAGCTCATGTGTCTAAAGCCCTGTACACACGGTCAGACTTTTGGCCAACAAACTTCATTTTGAGCAAGTTGGACCAACAATCCGACCGTGTGTACGCTCCATCGGACAAACTTTTTTGTTTTTTTTGTGCTTTCATCGGACAAAAGTTGGGTCTGCAAACGGACAAACTTTTGGCCAACAAAAGTCCGATGGAGCAAAGTCCGACCGTGTGTACAGAAAACCATAGGACTTTTGTCCGATGGACAAAACAACTAATGTTAAAATCAACCAACAATAGCAGAAGTTGACCAAAGGGTGGCGGTAAAGAGCAGAAAAACCACGTGATGTTGCAAAAAGTTTTGGGAAAGTTTGCAGAAAAGTCCTGTGGTGTGTATGCTATGGGTGTGCCCGGCCAACTCCGTTCGGACAAAAATCCAGGGAAAAGTCAGATGAAAATCCAACCGTGTGTATGGGGCTTTAAGGGAGAGGACAGAGTAAAAAGAAATGTAAGATAGGGGGTTGATAGAGGATGGGAGAGGGTAGCAAAAGAGTAAGGCCCCTTTCAGACTTGCTCAGCAAGGATCGCTCGTTGATCCCCGCTGACCTGGCAGATGACAGGGCCCTGTCAGATCTCCGCTCTCCTCTATGGGGGGATCGGATGAACACGGACCGTCTGTCTGTGTTCATCCAATCCGCTCTGCAGACGAATGGAAAAAATAGGATTTTCTTCCGTCTGCAGAAACGGAGCATAGCGGAGCCTGATGAGATCGGATGTCAGCGGATAATTATCCGCTGACATCCGCAATCCCATAGGGATACATGTATGTCCCTTTTTCATCTGTAAACGAATGGATGAAAAAACTGACATACGGTCCGCATGTGTGAAAGGGCCCTTATAGTTTAGGAGGAGCAGGAAGTTTGGGGGAGGGGGAGTCAGCTGGGGAAATGTTTGTCAATGAGTGCTTTTGGATGCTCTAAGATAGACCATTATAGGTCCAATAGGCTGTGATCAAAGTTCATCAGGAAGAATCCAAGGTTCCCAGATTCTATGAATTTTCAATGAAATTTGGGCATAGCGTTTCGGAGACATGTTGTTAACTTTTTGTTGATTATAGACCAATGGACTCGGGCCAGGCCTTTGCTATGAATTGTTTTGCAGCTGTGAGTCATAAGGGCAAATTGGGTTTTGGAGATCTCCTCAGGTTTGCGATTGAATAGAGCTTTTGATGGGTTCATTATCTAGCGCACCCACCTCTCCCCCAGCCTGCATTTAACTCGGCTCCTCGCAGGGGGAGAAAGGCACACCGCGCTATCAGCCCGTACCCTCTTGTGCAAAAGGTTGAGCGGTGTTATTCTTGGGTCTTGTCTGCAGCCAGGCTAGAATCCTCCCGAGAATGATTCTCGCCTCTACTGTGAGTAGAGGTAAGTCCTTAACTCCCCCAGGAACATGAATGTCCACACCAGCTGAGGCTCCAACTTAAGATTTATTCTCTCTTTACAATACAAAGTCTCTTGGATAGGAAAAAGGTTGGAGCAAAAGAACAGAACAGCTCAAGGTGTGGAGGAGGTCCAGGCACAAACGTAGCTCTTCACTGTACTACTCCAATTCTCAAGCAGTGTATTAGGCACACAGTCTCTGCCACAGACTGTGAGTTTGGTCTCTGCCCCAGACCCGGTGAATAAGGCCACTGCCACTGACCTTGTGAACCTTAATCTCTTCCTTCTTAGAACATGGCCCCTATCAAAGAGAAGATGTCCCCCCAGAGAGTCAACAGACCCTTCCCTCACCGTGACTCCCGCATCGGTCCTTCGGAATAATCCTCCCTTCTCTGAGAGTGCGGGTCCCCTCGCAAGGCGGCACCCTGGACTCCTCAATCCTTAGCAGACCCCAGCCGAAGGTGCTGGTCCCTGGGCCTTCTCTGCATCCCCTGGGTCTTCATATCCAGGCGTTCAGGACAGCAGGGTAGTACCTCATCCCAGGCCAAAGGTGCCTGAGATGGAACAGGAACACAGCCTTCGGGCCTAGGGCACCCGGAGATGAACTGCACTCACTCCCAGGCTGAAGGTGCCTGGGGCTGGACCCCGATCAGGAGATGTCTGACCCTTTTATATCCTCCCCCGGAATGCACAGCAGGTTCCCCGCCCCACCGTACGGCTGCTGAGAGGGGACACAAAAGGCACAGGACTACGCTCGTGGTTCAACCCCGGCCCAGAATGGCAGCGCCACCCGCAGGCCACAGGGAACTCATCACCAGCATTATCCCCTGAAGACAAAAATGGTCCATAGCCACTAACAAATCATGGTGTCTGAGCCCAATTACCACTCAGAGACTCCCCCTAAATTGACCACCCCGCTACACACATTCCCCCTACTAATGGACACTGGTCCCCAGTGTCTGGAGCAAACATGCCGAGTCAGCATAGGCCTAATCCAGAGACAAGAAAAACAAAACAAATTAAAAAAAAACTGCTTGTTTGTGCCGAAACCCACCATGGGGAAAAGGGAGTTGAATATAGAAATGAAAGAAGAGCAAATAGAAACACATGTGCGCATTACAGTCTCAAATGTCACATAAACACATCTCATATATTTACATTTCCCTCCCCCGTCTGCACTAGCAAAATCTACCCCATTCTCAGTGACTTGCTTGTTGTTCACCTGCAGAGGGAGAGAGCACATATAAAACCCAACATATTAACAGCAGAAGTGAAAAGATTCTCCCTGGAGGAACAATCCTTCCCTTCCAAAAGTAAAACACACATTTTTTTTAGACGGTGCAACACCCCCAACTAGTGGACATGCCACCGTCAAGACATCTGTTCCAGCAACTTTTCTCTTGAGGGTAAATCTTCCTCTTTTCTTTACTGTGGCCCTGAACTATCTATACCCCAAAGTCCTTGTGGTGCTGAGAGAGGGGAGAGAAAAAAAAAACTGCTCCCGCACTTCCAACAAGTAGAATACCCAGCTGCAAGGGCAAAGAGTTCTTGGGCTCCAGAGAGTGCACTCCGAAAAAAAAAGCAACACAACAAGTCTGGTCTCTCACAGATAATATTGTGGATGTGGCAACACCAGTGGTTTCCAATGTCTGTCAAAAGTGTCGATGTGGTATTCGACATTGTCTGTGTCCTTTCGGTAAATAACCACCTTATCCGCATGTATGTGCCGACCAAGCATCCAGGCTTTCCTACAGTCTTTGTACCGCTTGGTAGCTGTAGCAGAACATGAATAATACCTACGGACCTGGGGTACCTTGATATTTGTCCAAACAAAGTCCGCACAACACCGGTGTCTACAGGCCTCTACCTATAACAGAAGCTCCTTTGACAGGTACGGGTACTCCCACCCGTATTCACTGGCGACCTTCTGGTTAAATAACGTCTGCAAACGGGACAAAGGTGGCATGGTAAGACGATTTCCCATACCAGGCAAGACTATGTTGTCCGGGTGTCGAGGTACTTTCACTACCCCAGGACCAGACACAGGGGCCCGCAATGACACTCTTCTATCCCAACAACGGATCCAGGTATTTCCAACGGTTGAAGGGCAGGCAACGGGACAGATCCCTCCTCAGGCTCCGGGGCCTCCACCCGGGGTGTGCTCTCCCCAGTGGACATGGGTGGGTCCCTATTTCTACGGGACAAGGACAGGGGCATCTTATCCCAACCCTTCCGCTCAAATACTTCATCAATGGCTGCGTCGTCTCCTGGATCAGAGACCGACTCCAGGTCAGAGGTGTCATACTCCTCCGCAGGCAAGTAACTCCGGGTAGAAGACGAATCACCCCCTCTAACCAGTTCAAGGGCCCTGAGATCCCTGACCCAAGCATCCCCGACACTTCGGACCTCAGACAGAGTCTCTTTTCCCGGCTTACCTCGGCTTGTAGCTGAGCCAGGACGTCCAGAACTTTTTCCTTCGGATGCATCCATTCCGAGTAAGCGCTGGGGCGTAACTCCACCACGGCCGCAGAAAGCCTTCACGAAACCAATCTTCCTCTTGGGCGGTGGGAGTAAGGAATCTGTGGTGACCGAGGCAGCATCCTCCGGTCTCTCCGACTCCGGTTCCTCAATCTCCGGAACATCTCTGCTCGCGACTTCCTCCGAAGTCTCAACAGTGTGTGTAGGGGTGGCTGTGAAAGCTCTGGCTCCTTCCTCCAAAGTAGTGGCCCCCGTAAGGCAGTTGAGGCGGAAAGCCCAAGGCTTTTCTGTGGTTGCTCCACCTCAAATAGAAACTCATTACATTGATCGCATCTGCTGAAGGGCTTGAGATGCACCACCAGTCCCGAGCAGCAGGGACAAACCACTCCGAGGGCCTCCACATCTCTGTACACGTAGAGAGCAAAACGTCCCTGGGGTTTTAGCCGAATCCCCGTATCGGTCACGGAAGCAGCAAACGAGGTCACATTCATGGTGGTAGTGGCCAGAGTCCATGAGGCATAAGACGCCATGTTCCCCGCTTGCTGTTCCATTGCGCACTGTCCTTTTCGCGCCAAAGTCCCGACGTGTAACTCCTCACATGGCCAGACTCCTCCCATCTTCTGCACTGTTCGCAAGCTTTCTCTATAGGCACGCCCACGAACTACGCAGTCAGGGTTCTCCTCGTGGCGCAGTTCTCAATATGGCCAACCTCCACGGAACTTCACTGGGGAATAAAGTTCAAACTCTGGGAAGTTTCCACACTTTTCAGCAGCAGACATATCCCGGACTCGAGCCCCCACGTCTAACGCACCCACCTCTCCCCCAGCCTGCATTTAACTCGGCTCCTCGCAGGGGAGCTATCAGCCCGTACCCTCTTGTGCAAAAGGTTGAGCGGTGTTATTCTTGGGTCTTGTCTGCAGCCAGGCCAGAATCCTCCCGAGAATGATTCTCGCCTCTACTGTGAGTAGAGGTAAGTCCTTAACTCCCCCAGGAACATGAATGGCCACACCAGCTGAGGCTCCAACTTAAGATTTATTCTCTCTTTACAATGCATAGTCTCTTGGATAGGAAAAAGGTTGGAGCAAAAGAACAGAACAGCTCAAGGTGTGGAGGAGGTCCAGGCACAAACGTAGCTCTTCACTATACTACTCCAATTCTCAAGCAGTATACTAGGCGCACAGTCTCTGCCACAGACCGTGAGTTTGGTCTCTGCCACAGACCCGGTGAATAAGGCCACTGCCACTGACCTGTTGAATGTGAACTTTCTTCTTAGAACATGGCCCCTATCAAGGAGAAGATGTCCCCCCAGAGAGTCAACAGACCCTTCCTTCACCGTGACTTCTGCATCGGTCCTTCGGAATGATCCTCCCTTCTCTGAGAGTGTGGGTCCCCTCGCAAGGCGGCACCCTGGACTCCTCAATCCTTAGCGGACCCCAGCCGAAGGTGCTGGGCCCCGGGCCTTCTCCGTATCTCCTGGGTCTTCATACCCAGACGATCAGGACAGCAGGGTAGTACCTCATCCCAGGCCAAAGGTGCCTGAGATGGAACAGGAACACAGCCTCCGGTCCAAGGGCACCCGGAGATGAACCGCACTCACTCCCCAGAGAGCCTCCCCTTACATCAGCGTCCCCAGAGAGCCTCCCTACTTACATCAGCGTCCCCAGAGAGCCCCCCTCACATTAGTGTCCCCAGAGAGCCTCCCCTCTTACATTAGTGTCCCCAGAGAGCCCCTTCTTACACCAGAGTCCCCAGAGAGCCTCCCTACCTTCATCAGGGTCCCCAGGGAGTCTCTCCATACATCAGGGTCCCCAGAGAGTCTCCCCTTACATCAGGGTCCCCAGAGAGCCTCCCTTTACATCGGGGTCCCCAGAGAGTCTCCCCCTACATTAGGGTCCCCAGAGAGCCTCCCCTTACATCAGGATCCCCAGAGAGTCTCCCCTACATTAGGGTCCTCAGAGAGCCTCCCCTTACATCAGGGTCCCCAGAGAGCCTATCTACTTACATCAGGGTCCCCAGAGAGCCCCTCCTTACATCAGGGTCCCCAGAGAGCCCCTCCTTACATCAGGGTCCCCAGAGAGCCTCCCATTACATCAGGGTCCCCAGGGAGCCCTTCCTTACATCAGGGTCCCCAGAGAGCCTCCCTACTTACATCAGGGTCCCCAGAGAGTCTCCCCCTACATCAGGGTCCCCAGAGAGTCTCCCCTTACATCAGGGTCCCCAGAGAGTCTCCCCCTACATTAGGGTCCCCAGAGAGACTCCACTTACATCAGTGTCCCTAGAGAGACTCCCCCTACATTAGGATCCCCAGAGAAAAAAATACAAAAAAGCAGCGCCTTCTAAGCGTAGCAGTCAGTGAAATTTATTAAAATATAAAACCAAGTACAGGTAATGCACTCACAAAAGAAGAGTAAAGGTGAGCTTATCTGAAAGGGGGTCCAGGGTAGTAAAGTTCATCCGCTTGTCCCGGAGATGTAATGCTGTATGTCCAGAGATGGAGGGAAGATGGTGTCTCTGAGCCTCTTCTCAGGAGTCGTCGGTGTTCACCGTGGAGCGGAACCACTCACTCACAATAGCAGAGCGGGGGACGACTTAGCTGGAACAAACCAGCAGACTACTTCCGGGTCGTGGGGTCAGCGGGGAGGATGCGCGCGTTCAAAGCATCCGTGCTTCTTCATCAGGCTTAATGAGGGCCATCTTTAGTTCAGGCTAAAAGTACTAGGCCAGGAGTGGCTGATGAAACAGTCTGTGTCACCATGGAGACCAGATACAAACTACAGGTACTAACCTAGCGCTGACAAGTATATGTGTTAAAGAGGGAAGGACAATGATTATATAGGGATGCTAATGTAGTATCAAAGATTAAGAGATTAATATAAGAAAAGGACTAATACATAGAGAAATCAATGAATAATCAATAAAAAAATATATATATATGAGAATAAAAAATATATATGTATAGTATAGATTAAGAGGATGAAATGAAATACCATAAGAAACAGACTGAATGGCTAAGATAATTAAAGGGACATCAAATGCAAAAATGGTTGGATATACTGGATTTCTAAGAACTATCTAAGGAATACTAAAAAACATTTACCATATATGCGCATGTGTATGTACACATACACAAATGTGTCATACATTTATCTAAGATTGGATAATAAAAATGGACTAAAATAAACATATCCACCTATAATGAAAAATCCCCTCTAATGTGAAGGTGCGCGCATAAGGGTACCCGTGTACAATACATAAAAATGCATACATACACAAATACACAAACAAACACGCAGACACACACAGAAGGATGTGTATTAAAGGAGACCAATTGTAAGTGTATCAAAGACTTGAGGGGTTATATACTGATAACCTGGACATGTGGGAGAACCAATGTCAACATAGAGTAGCTCAATATGTACACATGGTTATGGCAACATGAAGAGAGGGTATTTTTAGAGAAGGATATTAATCTCGATACCTTCATTCAGGCCCCCAGGCGCGAGACTATCGAGGGTAAATATCCAATAGTTTTCACGCTCACATAGTCTTTTATAGCGCTCGGCTAAGGGGAGGTGTTTAGAAATAGCTTCTATGACCCAGACACGTAAACCCACAGATGATTGATGATGAAATTCTTTAAAGTGTCCAGCTACACTGTATTTTTCACGACCCTTCTCGACAAAGTTACGATGTTCTCCGAACCTTCTTCGGAGGGTGCGAATGGTGCGGCCTACATAAAGTAGGCCGCACGGACAGGTCAGGCAGTACACCACATACTCAGAAGAGCAAGTATCCAAGTCAGGTAGGATGTATTGCTTGCCTTTACAGGTAAAATCTTTCTGTCTATGATTGACGTGCTTACACCTAAGGCATAAGGCCTTCCTACACTGATACATACCCTTCAGATTAAAGAATGTCAGGGGTGCACTGGGAGAGGGCCCTGATGTTTTAGATTTGCTAGGGGCTATCTGGGCCTTGATGTTTTTGGCCTTTCTATAGCTAACTATGGGACGCTCTGTGAGTGTGGGTTTTATTAATTCCATTGGCTATGGAATTGAGTGACAAAACGGACAGGTTGAATGTTGTCGTCAGTATAGTCATGTTTACAAGTATGGATTAATATAACATTGACCCAATGTGTTCACTATCTTCCCTATTTTGTTATTTTTGACCCTTATCCTGAGTGTGCTTGATTAACCCTCTGTGTTGCATGTGTTGTTGTTTTTTGAAGTTCTCAATCGAGCAGCCATTGGATATAGGTGTTCCCTCCTTCTTTTTAGAACTACTGTGTCTATTATGTGATTTATGTTTTTAGATTTTGTCACTGTCATCATTGCATCTATTGATGTACTTTTTTGTTAATTCTATACGTCTATAATACTATGAAGATCATATTACAAATCGAGTCAGCTAAATATGTCATCTTAGATTAAATATATGCTATGTTCCCGGAGAATTATTTCTCAGCATTCACATCAGTCCCTAGAACCAGCTATAGGCTAATTTGTGCCAAATTTCGTAAAATTGAAGACACGATTGTTGCAGCCAACCAACAATGGTGGGATAGGTTCTTTTTGGACCAGTATATTAAATATAAAATTTCTCCTAGAGGACTTAGAAATACCAAAACTTGTTCCTTTTTGGGTACAGACCTAGCCCTGGAATGGGCCAACATCTCTGAGTTCTGTACCCAAAAATGGATGGATATTGTCGCCAAACAGAGGGATATTCATTACATTTCCTGTCTCTCTAAAATCACAGACTAAATTCAATCCCTCCAGTCACACATTACATCACTACCTACTTCATGGCTGAGAAAATTAAAATTAAATACGAAATTTCAAGAAGACACTCTTATTGGATCCAAGTTACACAAAATCCCTAGAGATTTTGATGATTATAACACCAATAGAGTGTTTTGTTGGAAGAAACCTAGAACTCCTCATTCCGATCCGTCTGGACCTAATTATGATGACCTTGGTCCAGACAGGCTCAATGGTCTTATACCATTGATGGATTGTGTACCTAGGCCAACCATCAGATCATTGCCCATGACACCTCGTGTTCATACGAACAAATATGGCTACCCCCTCCCACCTTTTAAGCTGCATGCACGCTCCATTGTGAACAAAGATACTAATCCCTCTACACGTATATCTACAGATGATCCATCCTCCACTAGAATCTCAGTTCCATCTATCGGTACTAATATGGATCCCAGACCCACTGAATCCATTCCTTTTTCTACTAATACTTCAGTTTTGAATAGTATACCCCATTTAGATATTGTTGCATCTTGTTCTATACCATCAAACTCTGATTCTTCCACCAACACCTCAGCTGAGATACATCATCTTCCTCCGGGAGGGTGTGACGTCATATCCAGTACGTCGGCCCCCACATTGGGTTCACTTCCACCCACCGACAGCACTGTCCATTCCAGGTCTACCGATGGACCGTGTCCCTCTGGCTCTCTTTCCCCTTCCTCTTTTTTAGTGGTTGCCCCCCTCCCTTGCCCAAAAAGAAAGCTTGTCACAGAGGCAGGAGAGGGGGACGACACAGACACAGAAAGGAGGGGGAAATTTTGCAGACTGTGAGGATATTTAATCTCTCCAGTCATACACTGTCGAAATCTGAAGAGCTGCTCCTTGCTAGAGGTCTTACATTTGCCCCTACAGCACCCCCCAACCCATTTACTTTATTTCTAGACCTTAATAGATTTATCAGAAATATCACAGTTAAACAATTTTTTAACATGAAGGTTGACAGAGATTCTCTTGCTGATGAGGATGTCTTAGACACCCCCATTGATGCATGTTTTGCCATGGACCACTCTTTAGACTGTGACGTGCGGGAATGCATGGCCTTGGATCATCCGGAGCTCCTCCATACGGATGATCCAGATGATCTTGCCGAGTTGCTCACTCGGCATCTGTCCACTTCTCCACCTGTTCAGAAGACAAAATTTAGACCTAAATCCATCTTTTACCCCACGTTTGCTAAAGGACCCTATATCCAAAGTTTCTATCAAGTAGTTTATGCAGAGACCTTGCGGATGTGTCAACAATGTCCCATACATAAATCTTCTACCAACTTGTCAATAGCCGAAACCACTGCTCTGAAAAGTCTTACCAACAATAAAGAACTCATAATTAGATCAGCTGATAAAGGGGGAGGGATAGTAATCCAAAACCGTGTAGATTATCAATCAGAGAGTGCTCGCTTGCTCTCTGATGATACAACTTATCTAAGACTTGCTAGTGACCCATTACCTATGTTCTCCAAGGAAGCACACAATTTGGTTAATAAAGCCAAAGCTGAGGGATTGGTGACCAAAACAGAGGCCGCATTTCTTCTGCATGACTTTTATAAGAGACCTTACTTTTATCACCTTCCTAAGGTCCATAAAGATCCTGCCAATCCACCAGGGAGACCGATTGTAGCGGCTATGGAAAGTGTAACCAGCTATTTTTCCATATATATTGACCATTTTTTACAGCCCTTAGTCAATAATCTTCCTTCATATATCAAAGACGGCATAACACTACTCCATATGTTACAGCAATATAGATGGGAACCCTCTTATCGTTGGCTATCGCTGGATGTAGTGTCACTTTATACGTCCATTCCCCATAAAGTGGGCCTACATGCCACACAGTATTTTCTTAATGAAGACCCACGACTTAACAATAGACAGATCAATTTCCTACTTGAAATGTTGGACTATTGCCTTAACCACAATTATTTTGAAGCAAATGGCCAATTTTACATCCAAATTCAGGGGACAGCTATGGGGGCTAATTTTGCCACCAGTTATGCTAACCTCACTATGGGGTATTGGGAACATCACAATATTTGGCAAAATAACCCTTATGCCTCTCACCTAGTATTCTATGGTCGTTATATAGTGGTCATCATTTGGGATGGTCCCGATACATTAATTCCAGAGTTCCTACAACATTGCAATTCTAACAATATGGGTCTTTCTTTTACTTTTGTGACAGATGAGAATACATTGGCCTTTTTGGATCTTGAGCTTTTTCATGAGGATCATGCGGTTTGCGCACAGAACTATACCAAGCCTACTGCAGGCAATTCCTTTCTGCACTATGGGAGTTGTCACCATCCACGATGGGTGAACAACATACCCAAGAGCCAGTTCTGTAGACTGAGACATAATTGTACTCGGTCACAGGACTACATTTCCCATGGCTCGAAGCTTAAAACAAAATTTCTTGAGAAGGGTTATCCCGACGAGCTGGTAGAGGGAGCCTATCGACATTATCTTAATGCTGACGTGAGCGAAAAAAGAGTTAAGAGTACAGACGACAACATTCAACCTGTCCGTTTTGTCACTCAATTCCATAGCCAATTCAGGAAGATGGAAAGGATTTTAGTTAAACATTGGTCCATATTGAAGGAGGACCCCTACCTAAAACCCACACTCACAGAGCGTCCCGTAGTTAGCTATAGAAAGGCCAAAAACATCAAGGCCCAGATAGCCCCTAGCAAAATTAAAACATCAGGGCCCTCTCCCAGTGCACCCCTGACATTCTTTAATCTGAAGGGTATGTATCAGTGTAGGAAGGCCTTATGCCTTACGTGTAAGCACGTCAATCATAGACAGAAAGATTTTACCTGTAAAGGCAAGCAATACATCCTACCTGACTTCTATACTTGCTCTTCTGAGTATGTGGTGTACTGCCTGACCTGTCCGTGCGGCCTACTTTATGTAGGCCGCACCATTCGCACCCTCCAAAGAAGGTTCAAAGAACATCGTAACTTTGTCGAGAAGGGTCGTGAAAAAAACAGTGTAGCTAGACACTTTAAAGAATTTCATCATCAATCATCTGTGGGTTTACGTGTCTGGGTCATAGAAGCTATTTCTAAACACCTCCCCTTAGCCGAGCGCTATAAAAGACTATGTGAGCGTGAAAACTATTGGATATTTACCCTCGATAGTCTCGCGCCCGGGGGCCTGAATGAAGGTATTGAGATTAATATCCTTCTCTAAAGATACCCTCTCTTCATGTTGTCATAACCATGTGTACATATTGAGCTACTCTATGTTGACATTGGTTCTCCCACATGTCCAGGTTATCAGTATATAACCCCTCAAGTCTTTGATACACTTACAATTGGTCTCCTTTAATACACATCCTTCTGTGTGTGTCTGTGTGTTTGTGTATTTGTGTATGTATGCATTTTTATGTATTGTACACGGGTACCCTTATGCGCGCACCTTCACATTAGAGGGGATTTTTCATTATAGGTGGATATGTTTATTTTAGTCCATTTTTATTATCCAATCTTAGATAAATGTATGACACATTTGTGTATGTGTACATACACATGCGCATATATGGTAAATGTTTTTTAGTATTCCTTAGATAGTTCTTAGAAATCCAGTATATCCAACCATTTTTGCATTTGATGTCCCTTTAATTATCTTAGCCATTCAGTCTGTTTCTTATGGTATTTCATTTCATCCTCTTAATCTATACTATACATATATATTTTTTATTCTCATATATATATATTTTTTTATTGATTATTCATTGATTTCTCTATGTATTAGTCCTTTTCTTATATTAATCTCTTAATCTTTGATACTACATTAGCATCCCTATATAATCATTGTCCTTCCCTCTTTAACACATATACTTGTCAGCGCTAGGTTAGTACCTGTAGTTTGTATCTGGTCTCCATGGTGACACAGACTGTTTCATCAGCCACTCCCGGCCTAGTACTTATAGCCTGAACTAAAGATGGCCCTCATTGAGCCTGATGAAGAAGCACGGATGCTTCGAACGCGCGCATCCTCCCCGCTGACCCAACGACCCGGAAGTAGTCTGCTGGTTTGTTCCAGCTAAGTCGTCCCCCGCTCCGCTATTGTGAGTGAGTGGTTCCGCTCCACGGTGAACACCGACGACTCCTGAGAAGAGGCTCGGAGACACCATCTTCCCTCCATCTCTGGACATACAGCATTACATCTCCGGGACAAGCGGATGAACTTTACTACCCTGGACCCCCTTTCAGATAAGCTCACCTTTACTCTTCTTTTGTGAGTGCATTAACTGTACTTGGTTTTATATTTTAATAAATTTCACTGACTGCTACGCTTAGAAGGCGCTGTTTTTTTGTCTTTTTTGTCATATTCCAGATCCCTTCTATCTGTCAGCTGGCAGCCTTCTCTGTGGACTAGTTATTTTATATTTCCACCAGTATGGACTAATATGACATTGCCCCAATGTGTTCAGTATAGTCATGTTTACAAGTATGGATTAATATGACATTGACCCAACGTGTTCACTATCTTCCCTATTTTGTTATTTTTGACCCTTATCCTGAGTGCGCTTGATTAACCCTCTGTGTTACAGGATTCCCAGAGAGCCTCCCCTTACATCAGGGTCCCCAGAGAGTCTCCCCCTACATTAGGGTCCCCAGAGAGCCTCCCCCTACATTAGGGTCCCCAGAGAGCCTCCCCTTACATCAGGGTCCCCAGAGAGCCTCCCCTTACATCAGGGTCCCCAGAGAGTCTCCCCCTACATCAGGGTCCCCAGAGAGTCTCCCCCTACATCAGGATCCCCAGAGAGCCTCCCCTTACATCAGGGTCCCCAGAGAGTCTCCCCCTACTTTAGGGTCCCCAGAGAGCCTCCCCTTACATCAGGGTCCCCAGAGAGCCTGCCTACTTACATCAGGGTCCCCAGAGAGCCTCTCGTTACACCAGGGCCCCCAGAGAGCCCCCCTTACACCAGGGTCCTAAGAGAGCCCCCCTTACACCAGGGTCCCCAAAGAGCCCCCCTTACACCAGGATCCCCAGAGAGCCCCCCCTAACAATAGTGTCCCCAGAGAGCCCCCCTCTTACATTAGTGTCCCCAGAAAGCCCCCCTCTTACATCAGGGCCCCCGAACAGCTGACTCCCCCCTTGCAGAGGTTCCACTGTACCTGGCTGGTGGAGGTGGGAGGTGGCGATCGGCAGCTCTATGGTGTCCACAGGCAGGGGGATCTCGCTGAGGCTAGTAGTTCTATATCCGAATGTATACAGCAGAGGGGGGAGGGGCCTCTGACCCGGGCATCAGCAACAGTGTACAAGCAGAGTGAAACTGATACCTGCCCGGGTCAGAGGCCCCTACCCTCTCCTCTCCACTGTATACACTCACTGACACTCGAGAGTACTACAAGCCCCAGGGAGATCCCGCTGCCCACACAGGTACCATAGAGCTGCCGATCGCCGCCTTCCACCTCCTACTACATCTCCCCAATGCACTCTAAACAGACAGCCAGAGGTGCAGGGGGAGATGCCGGGTCTTGGGGGGTTGCCGCGGTGACGCCCCTGCATCCACTGCCTTGTCAGGAATCCTGCCCTGCCTCTGCCTTCTCTGTCCCTCAGCGGGCGAAAGCACCCAATCCCCGCAGCGGAACGGCTCCTCACACTGGCAGGCGGTGGGCGGGCCCCTCACACGGGCGGCGGGTGGGCCCCCCGGACTTGGCAGAACTACAGGGCCCAGTCACAACTGCGACTGTTGCGACCCTGAAAATTCCGCCACTGCCAGGGATATCTCTGAATGGTCCCAGATGCTGGCTGAACTTGCTGACTGGTAAATAGGCCAGGGGCCTGCAGTACTCCTTCTTGTGGCATAGTTGTTTAGCAGCTTGCATTAGTTGGTGGACTACTGATCCCAGCTAGCCTGACTTGCAAATCCTGCGCCCGCAGGCCACATTGATTTAACAAAACCCCACAGTCTCTCCTCTGGCCTTGCATCCAGCTCCCCTGGCATGCCTCCTCCAGATATCCACTGTGCCTCACTCACCGAACTTTTTCCTTCTGCCCTGAGTCCATGGTGAAGAACTTAACCGGACATGCATACCGACTGCTTCTCCAGCTCCTCTGTTCCAGGACACCTCCTCCATGACCGTGTAAGGATGAGGCTCACTCCCAGCTCCCGAGCTCCTCCGCCGAGGTGTGCACCCCCCCCCAGATGGAGATGGGCCTCCTGCTTGCTAACACTCCCTTCTTCACTTCTCCCAGCTCACAACTCCCCTCCAGTGGGCTGGACCTGAGCTTATTAAGGAGGCCTGCCCCCTGCCAATTCCAATTGGGGATTGGTCAGGGCTCCTCACATGAGCTCCCTGCCACTCCAGCTCCCAGCCCTGCCCCTCTTCTAGAACATTCTCCCTGGAAGCAAGGGAGGCACCCAAGCACTGAAGCACAGGTGATCACAACCACTGCTACACTAACCATTCCCTGCCCCCAGATCAAAACAAGCAGCCCTAGCCTGAAGCATAGACCTGCCTGAATTTACCTGCCTGGCAGCTAACACAAAAAAATCTTACCTCTAGCATCTACCTATGGTAGAGGGTGCTACATAAGGGCTTTTTGGAAAAGGGTGTGTAAGCTGGTAAACCTGCCACCAAAAGCGTTGAGCCACTAGGCAAGTCCACCAGGTATGCAGAAAGGAGCCAATATCAGGGCAGACACAGAAACACTGTGAAGAAGATTCTATGGAGATATGCGAAAGCCTGGTAGGGACCATGTACCATCATAGCAGCTCTTTGTAATTAGATTCTACTGCTGTGGCATTGCGAGAACATGATTTTGTGGTGGGCGTCTTTGGCTTTTTTTCAGTATCTTTTAGATGATTCTTGTGTAGAAGAACTCATTATATTAAAATGGTCTATTATTAATGCCCCCCTGAGCCCAGAATTTGATTTGCGGTTGTGGTGTGGCCCCACTTGAATGAGGAAAAAGAGAGATAAGAAAACTCTGCAGATATATGTGCCCAGTTTAAATTTCATAAATTAGGTTTACATCCACTTTAACTATCTTTCAGGCAGATGGCAAGTCAAAAAAAAAAATTGTTGGGCAATACCAGCCCTGATGCTATATGACACTTCCAGGTATCCCCTGCTGCACGATGTGGTTCCTCCCAATGTCCCTGTAGAACAGAATAATGGCTGGCCGAAGGAACCACAGTGCATGGTAGATGAAACTCTGGCCAACACACTTGCAATTATCAGCTGTTAGTGGCATTGGTCTCTTGAAAAAAACAAAGCCCTGACTCAGCACCTGTTGGATGGGAAGTTCTGATCTTTTTCTTTTACAGAATAATACTTTTTTTTTTTTTTTTAAACAGCATGGAGACAGGGTCGCTATAACTAATGAAACCCTCATATATGTTACATAACAATTCCCGGCCTAGTCAACCCATCAGCATTTGGGACTGTCCCTTACAATCAAGCTAACCTGGTTTGGAGGAATAAATTATCTGTGTGAAGCAAGAGATTTGAGTCATTCTCTTGCTGCAATAACCTACAAGTTTTGAAATTACTATTGTTTTAGCTTTTTCTTGCAGGCTTGCCTCGAGGCTGCTCCTTGTCAGAACACTACAGAGGTGGAAAGGACTTCCTTTTTCTTTAAACTCGGTTCACATTGCGATTCCCAACATTTCCTGGGGAAATTCACATACCTAAGAAACATGAATCAACACTTTAATAATTGTTCACAGCTCCTTACATTGTAGATAGAGGTTTTTCCTTGGCAACTTGCCCAAACAAATGTATACGCCTTAATTCCAAAGATCTGTGCTAGACACAAGCTTTAAAAGTATAACTAAAAGCAAACAGTTTTGTTTTAATTTTGGATAACGCAGAGAGGGATTAGAACACCTTTCAGGTTTGTACTGCTGCCTGTACCCCGGGTAGGGAGATTCATCCTCTCGATTTGACCTGGTGATCATTATCACTGAAAGTGGCAGAAAATCCCAAATTTTTAGCTGTCCTTAGAACAGGGCTAGGAGGGGAAATCTTCCAATAGGGACACTAGTTCTTTTTGGAGAGATTTCCTCTCACTTCCTGTTTTGGCTATGGGATAGGAAGTGAAGAAAAATCTCCCAATGGGACACAGATGAAAAAAAAAAAAACACTGACAGGTTATAACCCTCCCTTATTCTATCCAAAAAGGCCCTTGTTTCTACTTTAACCCAGTCTGCAGATGCCGAGAGTTGTAGTTTCCTAAGCAAGAAAGCACCATTGAATTAAAGCTGAGCACCAGGCAGGTATAAAAAGACATCAAATGAATACAGATAAGTTGCTTTTAAAAATACATTTCATTTTTATTCACAACTAGTGTGAGCACCTTAATTTCAGCCTCGTAATCTCTCTATACAGCGCGGCTCAGACTAGGAGAGAAAATGACAGTACTTGTGCACCAATGAGGTACTGACAAGGAACATGTAGACCAGGGATGTCAAACTCAATTTCATCGCAGGCCGCATCAGCATTATGGTCGTGCTTAACCACTTCAATACAGGGCCTTTATACCACTTTCATACCGGGCCTATTTTGACACTTCTCTCCTACATGTACAAATCATCATTCTTTTGCTAGAAAATTACTCAGAACCCCCAAACATTATATATAGGGTTTATTTAGCAGACACCCTTGGGAATAAAATGACGGTCATTGCAACTTTTTATCTTGCACGGTATTTGCGCAATCATTTTTCAATTGCCTTTTTTTTGGAAAACAAATGGTTTCATGAATTAAAAAATAACAAAACAGTAAAGTTAGCCCAATTTGTTTGTAAAATATGAAAGATTATGTTACGCTGAGTAAATAGATACCTAACATGTAACGCTTTAAAATTACGCACACTCATGGAATGGCGCCAAACTTCGGTACTTAAAAATCTCAATAGGCGACGCTTTGAATTTTTTTACAGGTTACCAGGTTAGAGTTACAGAGGAGGTCTAGTGCTAGAATTGTTGCACACGCTCTAACGCACGCGGCGATACCTCACATATGTGGTTTGAACGGCATTTACATATGTCGGCGGGATTTACATGTGTGTTCGCTTCTGAGCGCGAGCTACCGGGGACAGGGGCGTTTTAATTTTTTTATTTTACTTAATTTTTTTTATTTTTACACTTTTTAAAAAAAAAAAAATTTTTGATCACTTTTATTCCTATTACAAGGAATGTAAACATCCCTTGTAATAGGAATGGTGTGTGACAGGTCCTCTTTATGTAGAGATGCGGGGGTCAATAAGACCCCACATCTCTCCTCCAGGCTGGAAAGCATGAGATCGGGAAAAATAAATCACAGATCTCATGCTTTCAGCCGCAATCGCGGCTTTGTTTACTTTTGGGAACCCGGGCGTGACGTCATCACATCGCGCCCGGGCCTCCGACCGTCATAGAGATGACTGGTGACCAGTCATCTCTATGCTCGTCATGTGACAAGACAGCGGCGCCGGGCGATTCTTTCTCCGGGCCCCCGATGGCACGGGAGAGCCCGGGGATTCACCGGATGGCGGCAGGAGGGGGGGATGTCCCCTCCCGCCGCCTATAAGAACGATCAAGCGGCGGAACCGCCGCTATGATTGTTCTTATCGTGCGCAGAATCGCCGGCAGAAGAGAAGGATATCTGAATGATGCCTCTAGCTGCAAGCATCATTCAGATATCCCCCCACAAAGCCCAGGACGTCATATGACGCCCACCCAGGATGGGAGATCCCATCTGTGGACGTCATATTACTATGGGTGGGTAATGAAGTGGTTAAAAGGACAGTTGTATCTGTAAGACTAGATGTCCAGAGCACCCCCCCTAAATTTGTAGGAAGAATGAAGAGTCAAAAGGCTCTAAGTCTGACTTTATAGGCAAGATGGATGAGAGTATAGTAGAATATTGTATTTTATTAACAACAAATCATTTACAAAAAAATCCTGTATAGGAAGAGTTAAAAAACATTTACTTAGCACAAAAAATACATAATACTATGATGAAAACAGAAGGTTGACACCAAATGGACAGCACTGAGCCCCTGTGCGTCATTGCGTTTCGCTATTTTGCTTCGTCAGGATACACTCTGGGATTGTTGGAAGGAACAGGTCTCAGTATCTTGTCAGCACAAGATTACCCCCATCCAGGATGGACCTCAAGGCTTATCGCATGGAGAAGACCAATGCTAGCGACCAAATATTATGTAGCAAAGGAGCAAAGGAGCAACAGTATTTCTTCATACAAGGATTATTGTGGAGTATCGTACATCAAAGACGCATGGTAAGCACCAGGATGATTAGGAAGAGGGAAGGGAAGGGAGGGAGGAGGGGGGAGAAGGAGAAAGGGAGGGGGTGGTATATCCAAAGCCTTTTGAACTGTGTTTGGTCCGTAGTTTCAGACACTTGAAAATTCACCTATTTAGACAGCTATAAGTCTTGTTAATATGAGTAACAGCCAGACCTATCTCTGTCACAGAGGTGCTGCTGCATGTAGTCCAGGAGTCTATTAGGACAGGCATGGATGAAATCAAATTCAGTATACCCCCCAGGGAAGCATAAACCACCTTATACTGCACTTATATTGTCTATTTTCATTTATTGCTATTAGCACCAAGGAGTATTTGAAAAAATAGCACAAAAATAAAATAAAATAAGTGCAAAAACATTTATTTAATTTCCAAAACCATATGATTAGGTTTATCAAAGTCAAATTGAATTCTATTGCTACAAAAATTTATATTGACTTGCAGAGGGGGAATTTCCCCTCATGTTCATGGTTTGGGAGAATAGCAGTTATTAAAACAAACCTAATACCTGCCCTCTTACAACACCCACTGACAATATTCTTTTCTGCAAGATATTAAAAAAGCTAGTATGAAATTTGTCTGTAGTGATTCTCCTCCTAGACTAAAATGTGTTCTGACTAGACTACTGCCTCAAAGGCTCAATTAGGTTTCGGCTTTCCAAATCTATCTAAACCACTACAATACGATTGCTTGCTTTCAAGAACTCTGGACTAGTTTCGTAGCTCCTCTCAAAAAGACTGGGTTTGACCTGAGCAGGTGTCCAGAGACTAGCCGGAGGAGAGATACCCATAGGCCTGGCACAGTGGCCAATGTCCAATATTTCCGTATGCAATGCTTATCAGATTCTGGCGCCCTCTGACCTTTAAAAGAGAGACTGCAGCACATGAACATCGCTGACTGGTCTTGAGCTTCCTGTTCCTGTGTGTGCTTATGCTTTTGATCTCCTGTTAACGACCTGGCTTGCCCTTGGATACCTCTTGTCGCTCTCCGAGCTCTGACCTAGGATTGGCCATGGATCTGCTCTCGTCTCCTGTCCTGTGTATGACTTTGGCTTGCCTGACCACGTCTCTTTACTTTGGTCTGCTGACCACTGGCTTACCGACCTTGGCATCCGCCCCTGACTATGCTTCCTGCTTCACGCTGTGTGCTTTAATCCACCCTGGTGCCTACCTGCAGTACCCAGCCTGCTGTACCTACCTGCAGTACTTACCTGTTGCTCCAGCTTGCAATCCATGTATCCAGCTTGCTGCACTTTCCGCTGAAAACTGTTTCCTGCTGTGTGCAGTCTGCATAATCATCAGCTCCACTGGGTCCTACTGCTCACCTCATCTGGTATCCACCTACGGAGAGATCTCCATACCTGCATCTCTCATCTGTGGCACAGCTGGCAATCCCTGTGTCATGGATATGCATTAATGTCTGTCTGCCATCTTACCTTCCTCCTCGTGTGTTCATCTAGAGACCAGACCTCCTTCATCTGGCTTCCTTTATAATCTCCTCCCAGCCTGACTCCACCCCAGGCCCTATCACTGAACACTATATTAACCTGTGCACTGCAAGCCTGCCTTGCTGAACAACGTGTTTGTTAGGCATTGTGTGTTTGGGTTCCTGCCTTCCGTGTGCTACGTCTGTCTCTCTGTTACGTTATTGGCTTGTCCCCGACTATCCCTGTCTGCTCGTGACCCTTGACCTTCGGCTCGTTCTTCGTTATCCTTGTCTGCTTGTGGCCCCTGACCTTCGGCTTGTTATTCGGTTCTCTCTATCGTGTGCTGCTGCTTCCCCTTATCCTACGGGGCGTGAGCTAGGAAACTCCAGGGGCCGCGACCTGGTCCCAGCCTGCAGCGTAACATCCTCACCACTAGAGGCCCTGGAGAAGACCAGCTGGGTCTTAGACTCCGCGCCCTGGGGAATCTTGGCTCTCGCTTCCGTTGGGATCCCGGTTGTGCTCCTCTGGTCCCGCTTTCCACAACCACCCAGTTTCCTATCCGCAGAAGCCAGCCATAGGGTTCACTACCTCGCGGTGCACTCCTGTCCCCCTACGGTGTGCATCTGTCACCTGGCCACAGGTGACCCTGACAGTTTGATCAGCCATGAACCCGGCTGACATCCCGCTTCCCGCGGATGATCCATTGCAGGGCATAGTTCGCAGACTTGAGACCCAGGAATCTAATCAGACCCAGGTGATGCGATTCCTCCAGGATCTAGCTTCTCGATTCGAGCAGCTTCAGGTTTCCTTGGGAACCCAGAATCCGCAACCCCAAGTACAACCAGCGGCTGTACCTTTCGCACAGTCGCAGCCTCACACTCACTAAGATTGCCAACTCCGTTCCGTTTCTCTGGGGACTCCAAGGCCTGCAGGGGGTTTCTCAGCCAATGCACTATTCATTTTGAGCTTCAGCCTCAAAGCTTCCTATCTGACCGGGCTAAGGTAGCCTATATCATTTCCCTCCTCTCCGGTGAAGCTTTGGCCTGGGCTGCCCCTCTGTGGGAGAGGAACGATCCGGTGGTTTCCAGTCTGTCCGAATTCTTGAAGCTCTTTCGTAATATCTTCGAAGAGCCGGCTCGGGCTTCTTCAGCGGCTAGTGCTGTCTTACGTCTTCGCCAAGAATCTAGTTCAGTGGGGCAATATGCTCTTCAGTTCCGTATCCACACAGCTGAATTGAGCTGGAATAATGAGGCCCTGGTCGCTACCTTTTTACATGGCCTCTCTGACCGAGTGAAAGACGAATTAGCGGGAAAAGCCATTCCCGTCGGTCTGGACGATGTAATTTCATTATGCAACCAGATCGACATTCGTTTTCAAGAGAGGTCCTTAGAAAAAAGACGCCAGCACTCTCTGGGTCCTAGCCAGTCTGAGCTCCCCTCCCTTCATTCCGTGGAGCATCCTCTACCTGCTGAAGAACCTATGCAGCTGGGCCGGACCAGACTAACCCCCGAAGAACGTGCTAGGCGCAGAACTCTGGGCTTGTGCCTCTATTGTGGGGGCAAGGGTCATTTTCGTGACTCCTGCTCGCTTCGTCCGGGAAACGCTCGGGTCTAATACATTTGGAAGGTGGAGTATTGGACCCAGAAACATCACCTTCTCGCCTGCTCTTGCCGGTGTTCCTTCATGTAGGAACTTCTCCTCAGTCAACCCTTGCATACCTGGATTCGGGGGCTGCCGGCAATTTCATGGATTGGAGAACTGCTTCTTCTATGAAGCTTACCCTTTCACCTCTCACTACCCCATTGGTAGTCTCGGCAATTGATGGCACTGTTCTCCCAGGGGGCCCTATTCGCTTCCAGACGCTACCCATTAGGATGTCGGTAGGGATTCTCCACCAGGAGTGGATATCCTTTCTTATTCTACCCAAGGCCTCTACCCCAGTTGTATTGGGCCTCCCTTGGCTACAGCTCCACTCTCCACATGTGGACTGGGTCTCTGGGCAGATCCTGGCCTGGGGTTCCTCATGTTTCTCGTCGTGTCTTCTCAAGGTGACCCCCAAGGAGAGTCTTCCGGTTGCTGCCACTTCTGTTTCTTCTGATCTTCCCGCCGCATACAGCGATTACCGGGATGTGTTCTGTAAAAAATCAGCTGAGGTGCTTCCTCCCCACAGGTCTTTTGACTGTGCTATTGATCTTGTCCCCGGAGAAACTCTATCCAGGGGTCGTACCTACCCTCTGTCCATCCCAGAGACCCAGGCCATGTCGGAGTATGTAGCAGAGAATCTGGAGAGAGGTTTCATCCGGAAATCCTCATCGCCTGCAGGGGCAGGGTTCTTTTTTGTTGCCAAAAAGGATGGTACCTTAAGACCCTGCATCGATTATCGGGGTTTAATTGCGGTTACTATTAAAAATCGATACCCCTTACCCTTAATATCTGAGCTATTCGATAGGTTGAAGGGTGCCTCCATTTTCACCAAGTTGGATCTCAGAGGCGCGTACAATCTCATTCGAATACGGGAGGGTGACGAATGGAAGACTGCATTCAACACTAGAGACGGGCATTACGAATATCTGGTGATGCCTTTTGGTCTGTGTAATGCTCCAGCCGTGTTTCAAAACTTTGTCAATGAAATCTTCAGAGATCTGCTGTACCAGTTTGTTGTCATCTATCTGGATGACATTCTGATCTTTTCTGAAAATCTGCTCGTCCACAGAAACCATGTCCGCACTGTACTTCAACGTCTTAGAGAGAACAATCTCTATGCCAAGCTGGAGAAATGTTCCTTTGAATGTTCTGAGGTCCTGTTTTTGGGGTGCTTCGTCTCATGTTCGGGGCTTCGTATGGACCCTGGGAAGGTCTTGGCTATCACCAACTGGCCTCTTCCTGCTAGCCTCAAGGCCACACAGCGCTTTCTTGGCTTCACTAATTATTATAGGCAGTTCATAAGGAATTACTCTTCCATTGCCGCGCCTATTATCGCTTTGACCAAGAAGGGTGTGAATGCCAGAGACTGGCCTCCCGAAGCTGTCTCTGCATTTCACAACCTGAAACAGGCCTTTGTTTCTGGCCCCCTCTTGAGGAGACCAAATCCTGGGAATGCATTTTTTATTGAAGTGGACGCTTCCTCAATGGGGGTGGGAGCTGTGCTTCTTCAAATCTTTGAGAAGAGACGCCAACCATGTGCGTTCTTCTCCAAAAAAAATTCTCAGGCAGAGAGGAATTATGCCATCGGTGATCGGGAACTTCTCGCAATTAAATTGGCGTTAGAGGAGTGGCGTCATCTCTTGGAGGGTTCCCCTCACTCCATAACGATCTTTACCGATCACAAGAATTTACAGTATCTTCAGAATGCTAAACGTCTGAATCCTAGACAGGCCAGGTGGAGTCTCTTCTTTGCCCGTTTTAATTTCACGATTACCTACAAACCTGGTTCCTGCAACGGTCGGGCTGATGCGCTCTCTAGGTCATTTGACACTTTGGACGAGGAGTCCGCCCCTGAACCTGAGCCGATCATTCCCACCTCATGCATTGTTGCCCACTCTACCACCCTGAAGTATAAAATTCCGCCTGGTAAGACCTTTGTCCCCACTGAGCTAAGAGCTAAGATCCTTCGTTGGGGACATGATTCCAAGGTGGCAGGGCATTCTGGATTCCTCCGATCCTTCCTACTCATCAGTCGTCACTACTGGTGGCCTAATCTCCGCTCAGACGTCAAAGACTACGTTAAAGCTTGTCATGTCTGTGCTCAGTCCAAATCCTCCACACAAGCTCCTGCTGGTCTCCTCATGCCCTTGCCCATTCCTAAGGAACCCTGGGTCCATATTGCCATGGATTTTATCACCGATCTCCCACTGTCTGAGAATAATACAGTCATTTGGGTGGCAATCGATCGATTCTCCAAGATGGCTCATTTTGTTCCTCTTCCTGGTCTTCCTTCTGCCCCTGCCTTGGTTCCCATTTTCATTCGGGAAATTCCCCCGCCTACATGGGGTCCCTTCTCATATTGTTTCCGACAGGGGAGTCCAATTCACGTCTCGTTTTTGGAGAGCCTTTTGCAAATCCCTCAATATTGTCTTGGATTTTTCTTCTTCTTACCATCCCCAATCCAATGGACAGACTGAGAGGGTTAATCAGGAGTTAGAGGTCTTTCTTTGCACCTTTGTGTCTTCCCACCATGACGATTGGTCCTCTCTACTCCCGTGGGCAGAATTCTCCCATAACAATCATGTGAATACCAGTTCGCAGAAGACACCCTTTTTCACAGTTTATGGAAAACACCCTCAATTTCCTCTTCCCATGATCTGTTCTCCAGACATTCCAGCTTTGGCTTCGGTTCAGGAGTCTCTCAATTCCGTTTGGGGTCACGTTCATGATTCCCTCCGGGCAGCTGCTGAAAAATTCAAAGGCTTTGCAACCGCCGCAGGCGTAAACCGCCTTCTCTTCAGCCAGGGGACAAAGTCTGGCTCTCTACCAGGAACATCAAGCTCCGAGTTCCTTCTCTGAAGTTTGCTCCACGATTCATCGGTCCATACACGGTAACTGCTAAACTGAATCCGGTTTGTTTCAAACTCCAGATTCCTAAGAGCCTTAAAATCACTAACTCCTTTCATGTTGCTCTTCTAAAGCCTTTAGTCCTCAATAAATTCTCTCGTCCTCTCCCTACCGTGGCGCCTGTCTCTGAGGATAATCAGGAGTACGAGATCAGTCAAATTCTGGACTCCCGACTCTGTAAAGGCGTTCTTCAGTACCTCGTTCATTGGAAAGGGTTTGGTCCTGAGGAGAGGTCTTGGATCACTGCATCTGAGGTCTTTGCACCTCGTCTGTTAAAGGAGTTTCATCTGAAGTTTCCCTCTAAACCTGGGCCCAGGCGGGGAAGGGGGAGGCCTCGTAAGAGGGAGGGTACTGTCATGGATATGCATTAATGTCTGTCTGCCATCTTACCTTCCTCCTCATGTGTTCATCTAGAGACCAGACCTCCTTCACCTGGCTTCCTTTATAATCTCCTCCCAGCCTGACTCCACCCCAGGCCCTATCACTGAACACTATATTAACCTGTGCACTGCAAGCCTGCCTTGCTGATCAACGTGTTTGTTAGGCATTGTGTGTTTGGGTTCCTGCCTGCCGTGTGCTATGTCTGTCTCTCTGTTACGTTATTGGCTTGTCCCCGACTATCCCTGTCTGCTCGTGACCCTTGACCTTCGGCTCGTTCTTCGTTATCCTTGTCTGCTTGTGGCCCCTGACCTTCAGCTTGTTATTCGGTTCTCTCTATCGTGTGCTGCTGCTTCCCCTTATCCTACGGGGCGTGAGCTAGGAAACTCCAGGGGCCGCGACCTGGTCCCAGCCTGCAGCGTAACATCCTCACCACTAGAGGCCCTGGAGAAGACCAGCTGGGTCTTAGACTCCGCGCCCTGGGGAATCTTGGCTCTCGCTTCCGTTGGGATCCCGGTTGTGCTCCTCTGGTCCCGCTTTCCACAACCACCCAGTTTCCTATCCGCAGAAGCCAGCCATAGGGTTCACTACCTCACGGTGCACTCCTGTCCCCCTACGGTGTGCATCTGTCACCTGGCCACAGGTGACCCTGACACCCTGCTTCTGAGTTTCGTGTTCCCGGTTTCCATCTTCAGGGACATCAAGCACTCAGCTGCAAGGAGAGCCCTCATAGCATTTCGGCTTTAGGACCAGGTACATGACAGCAGGACATGGCCAACACTTGCTTAATGTGAATCCCCCAAAAGTGTATGGCTTTCATAGATGATGTTCCCCCATTAACACAAATAACCTTGACTGAATTTTACAGAGCTTATAACCGAAATACAGCTGCTAGCCCTCTCACTCTCTCTCTCACTGTGGTATAGCCCAGACTTTCTCAAAATCTCTTTTCAATTCCTAAGTAAATGGCAATTCCCCCCACAAACAACCTTAAGTATGAAACTTCCTGAATTAAGGACTAAATCCTCATGAGATCACAACAGGAAAACCAAGGGTCCAACTCCCTTCTGGCAAAAATTGTATCTTTCACCATAAGGAGAGACCCGATTTCATCTGATCATTTACCCCTTTTGAGGTTCTATACTCTCACATCTATCCGCTTACACACTTTATTTCTAAATTATGCAACCTACTAATTACCTCTCTAATAGATCACACAGCCTACTTCCACTTTCTTTGGGAAAAATACTCCAATTTGAGGATAGCCATTGGGGTAAGATTATACTTTGACTCACACGTGCTCCACTAATTTCAAAAAGCAGGAATTAACATACAAACTTCTTACATGATGGTATAAAACTAAGCTACATAGGGTTATCAGAGAGTTCTTGAATATGTGCTGGTAAGATAATCCAGCCGAGGACACTAATATGTTATGGCATTATTCTATATATTGGTCCTGCTCCCCCATCCAACCCCTTTGGACACAGATCCATTTTGGACTACACACTTTACAGATAACGACTACCCCTTGGAACCCAATCATTATCTTCTCCATGATATGTCAAGGTCAATCAGCTTCCAAAGGGAATCACTTCACATACACCCCAACAAAATCACTGGGACGCTTATTCTTCTCAATTGGAAACCCTACACACCTCTATGCCTTTCAAAATGGAGAGTCAGGGTAGACTTTATTTCCCAAATGAAGAAAGCAAGGGCTAGTTCACAGGACACCTTGGATCAGTACAGACTCAAGAACATCTTGGATACATCATGGATATGTAATTGACAATTTCCTGCCTGCATGCTTACAGACTGTTCTCAATGAGTGTAGTCAGACCAGATCTTTTTTTTTGCTGTGACCGAACATCTGGACCTAATGGGCTTCTTCTTATGCCCACTCCCTCATCACCAAATTAAAAAGCTCACCACCCACCTCTCCCTCTTTTTGCTACCACCCCATAGGTCCATTCCTCCCTTACACATCAGTATCGACTCCCTTTTTTTTCCTTCCCTCTTCCTCTCCTGCTTCTTTTACCCCCCCCCCTTTCCCACCCCACACCTCTTTCTCTTATTTCCTTACCCTGTGTCAAGTCTTCAAATGTAAATGATGATAAGAGTGGTTAGTGAGGATCTCATCAATGAACACCCTCTACTGCACCCTCTACTATCTATAAAACTATTGGTGCCCTATTATCACTATTCAAGTGCCACCATTTTCCATAAAAGGGAACTCACTTCTCAAGATACCCTCTCTCTTTTCTCCTATTGACTTTCAATGTTACCTCCTCATTATTTACCTAATTCTAAAAAAATAAAAATTGTTCAAGATAGCCTTGTATCCTCATTGTGACCTATTATAATTATACCCTCCCGATGACTGCATTTGTTCTCTCATTTTTTAACAAGTGTTAATGTGGAATGTTATTTGTTGTTCACGATGTATGTAAGCTGGATACAATTTTCTCTGGAAAAAAAAAGGAAGGGTGCTTTTACTGAGATAAACCATCAACATAAAAATAAAAAAAACTTTGGGTAAAGCACTATTTCCAAGTTACATTACATGCTATATTTGACAGAATAATGGAGAAATGTTGGAAAAAAAAAAAGGTGCTTTTACTGATATAAACTCCTCAACGCAAACATACTTTTATTGTTGACAGTAACTGTATCATATGTGCATACAATGCATTCATCTTGGTTACATTTTTACATGATAGCTGTAATGATGTTCAGTGGAGTAGAAGGGGATTTTTACAGAACAGCTGATCTGTTCCAGTTTTCCCACCAACATCACAGCTAGATAGTGAAGCAGTTGTTATGTGTACTTGTTTATTTCCGCTTAGAGTGTTTCCAATATCTAATTATTAAAACTGAGACATAGGAGTTTAAAAAAATAATACACACACACATATATATATATATATATATATATATATATATATATATATATATATATATATATATATATAACATATTCAATAATTTAAACCCTAGCAATAGATTTAAAAGAAAAAAAAAGATAAATTATATATATATATATATGTAATAATTATGAACAGCACACAGCAGTCTTCTAGTGCATGCAATCAGGCCTTCCCATTTGGCCATATATAGAAATCAGTCAAGGGATTTCTGCACTTAAAATCATTTATTCAAAAATAATCACATACAAGTGAATAGCATATCATACCAGTTCCAATAGAAGTTCCTCGAAGACGTCACACGACGAAATGGACGTAGGGCGGGGCAAGGACGCTGATGACATTGCGTATTCCGGCTCGCGCTTGTGGTCTATGACAGGTCCAGAGGCGAGCGGTTATTATTAGCTGAGCGTGTTACTCCCTAGTGCTGGGTAGGCACTCTTCAAATGTGAGGTTTTTTTAATCAGCCTGTGAGATGTTTTTACGCTATGGGAGCCTCCTTCCTTCTGTTCTGTCTTCCCCATGATTTTCTGTGACCTGTGTAAGGGAAATCTGACCGTAAAACTGTGATTGGTGATGGCTTGGAGACACTGTGGTCCTCTTGCTGGTTTATAATATGAGCATTTTATGATCTGGTGAGTCCAATTTGGTGAGAGCGGCCGGTGAAGGATTCACACAGTGGTGGAGCACTTAATGCACTTAGAACAAAATATTAAATTTATAAAAAAACGTCTCTGCTTATATATTTTTTTTCTTCACATCATTAATTGTTTGAGTATTTTTTCAGCACTTTAAGAATATTGCACAATAGGATTGTTGGCTCTGCACTTTGATATTCACTAGCACTTTTATATATTTTTGTACAGATGTTGTTATCACATATGTGATATATATAGCAGGGACTTGCAGTCAGGTGAGGCAGAGCCATGAGCATAAATAAAAAACAAAAAAATAAAAAAAACAATCGACTTCGAGGGTCATAGCCCGGCGACCAGGAGTCACATAGACCCCAAATTAGGGGGGTATGTAGCTGAAGTCCTACCCCACCAATTTGGGGCTCCTATCATCTATGGTTCTTGAGATACGGGGCTCCTTGCGCAGCCTGTCAGAAGCTACAGTCAGATCCATATATATTGGGACATCGACATAATTCTAATCTTTTTGGCTCTATACACCACCACAATGGATTTGAAATGAAACAACAGACTTCTTTCAGCTTTAATTTGAGGGTATTTACATCCAAATCAGGTGAACGGTGTAGGAATTACAACAGTTTGTATATGTGCCTCCCACTTTTTAAGGGACCAAAAGTACTGGGACAGACTAACAATCATAAATCAAAATTTCACTTTTTAATACTTGGTTGCAAATCCTTTGCAGTCAATTACAGCCTGAAGTGTGGAACGCATAGACATCACCAGACTCTGGGTTTCATTCCTGGTGATGCTCTGCCAGGCTTCAACTGCAACTGTATTCAGTTCCTGCTTGTTCTTGGGGCTTTTTCCCTTCAGTTTTGTCTTCAGCAAGTGAAATGCATGCTCAATCGGATTCAGGTCAGGTGATTGACTTGGCCATTGCATCAAATTCCACTTCTTTCCCTTTAAAAACTCTTTGGTTGCTTTTGCAGTATGCTTCGGGTCATTGTCTATCTGCACTGTGAAGCGCCGTTCAATGAGTTCTGAAGCATTTGGCTGAATATGAGCAGATAATATTGCCTGAAACACTTCAGAATTCATCCTGCTGCTTTTGTCAGCACTCACATCATCAATAAATACAAGAGAACCAGTTCCATTGGCAGCCATACATGCCCACGCCATGACACTACCACCACCATGCTTCACTGATGAGGTAGTATGCTTTGGATCATGAGCAGTTCCTTTCCTTCTCCATACTCTTCTCTTCCCATCACTCTGGTACAAGTTGATCTTGGTCTCATCTGTCCATAGGATGTTGTTCCAGAACTGTGAAGGCTTTTTTAGATGTTGTTTGGCAAACTCTAATCTGGCCTTCCTGTTTTTGAGGCTCACCAATGGTTTACATCTTGTGGTGAACCCTCTGTATTCACTCTGGTGAAGTCTTCTCTTGATTGTTGACTTTGACACACATACACCTACCTCCTGGAGAGTGTTCTTGATCTGGCCAACTGTTGTGAAGGGTGTTTTCTTCACCAGGGAAAGAATTCTTCGGTCATCCACCACAGTTGTTTTCCGGGTCTTTTGGTGTTGCTGAGCTCACCGGTGTGTTTTTTTTTTTTAACCACTTCCTACCAGGTCATAGACATATGACGCCGGCAGGAACCCTCCCTCCCTCCGGGCGGACGTCATATGACGTCCTTTTTTCCCGGCCGTCTATGGGGCGCGCGCGCGGCAACACTCGTGACCCGGTGAGTGTGCCCGGCGGTCGCGATGTCCGCTGGGCACCCGCGATTGCCCACGATCACGGCAGAAGTGTGGATCTGTGTGTGTAAACACACAGATCCACCTCCTGTCAGAGGTGAGGAGACCGATGTGTGTTCCCAGTACAGAGGAACACAGATCGGTCTCCTCCCCTTGTGAGTCCCCTCCCCCTACAGTTACAATCACTCAATAGGGAACATATTAACCCCTTGATCGCCCCCTAGTGTTAACCCCTTCCCTGCCAGTCACATTTACACAGTAATTAGTGCAGTTTTATAGCACTAATCGCTGTATAAATGTGAATGGTCCCAAAAACGCGCCAATAGTGTCCGATGTGTCTGCCGCAATGTCACGGTCACAATAAAAATCGCAGATCGCCGCTATTACTAGTAAAAAAAATAAAAATGCCATAAATCTATCCCCTATTATGTAGACGCTATAACTTTTGCGCAAACCAATCAATATACGCTTATTGCAAAAAAAAATTACCAAAAATATGCAGAATACGTATCGGTCTAAACTTAGAAAAAAAATTGTTTTAAAAAAAAAAAATTGTGATATTTATTAAATCAAAAAGTAAAAAATATTGCATTTTTTTCAAATATGTCGCTCTTCTTTTATTTATAGCACAAAAAATAAAAACCGCAGAGGTGATCAAATACCACCAAAAGAAAGCTCTATTTGTGGGGGAAAAAGGACGTCAATTTTGGTTAGGTTCAACGTCGCACGACCGCGCAATTGTCAGTTAAAGCGACGCAGTGCTGCATCGCAAAAAGTGCTCTGGTCAGGAAGGGGGTAAATTCTTCCAGGGCTGAAGTGGTTAAGGATGTTCCAAACAGTTGATTTGGCCACACCTAATGTTTTTGCTATCTCTCTGATGGGTTTTTTTTTTTTTTTCAGCCTAATGATGGCTTGCTTCACTGATAGTGACAGCTCTTTGGATCTCATATTGAGAGTTGACAACAACAGATTCCAAATGCAAATAGCACACTTGAAATTAACTCTGGACCTTTTATCTGCTCCTTGTAAATGGGTTAATTAAGCAATAACACACACCTGCCCATGGAACAGCTGAGCAGCCAACTGTCCCATTACTTTTGGTCCCTTAAAAAGTGGGAGGCACATATACAAACTGTTGTCATTCCGACACGTTCACCTGATTTGGATGTAAATACCCTCAAATAAATTAAAGCTGAAAGACTTCCGGTAAAGCACATCTTGTTCGTTTCATTTCAAATCCATTGTGGTGCTGGATAGAGCTAAAAAGATTAGAATTATGTCAATGTCCCAATATTTATGGACCTGACTGTAAATACAGATGTAGCGGACAGGGTCGCCTGACCCCCACCACACTCCCAATCCCCTCTATTAAAGTTCTCGCTCGCAATGTCTCTGGTCTAGGGGTACGATAGGAAAGGGAGTGCGGCCGCTACGCCAGGCCTCCACCACAGATGTATAAGTGGTATTAGCAGAAGTTTGTTTTACCTTCGGGCCTGCACTGTGTATCGTGTCCTCCCTTCAAGAGTCATCTGCCAGGAAACGAGCCTCACACCGTTGCAAGTCCAACACTCCTTTTATTTGAACATAGCATGGACTTACTTGCTTTACAAAACAGAACAGGAGGTGTGAATGTGTATATAGGCCCAGACACAAGTACTCTCCTCCAAAGAGTGGGCAATGGTCTCTGCACAAGGGAATTCACCTTCCGGACGGTCTCCGACAAGAGGCTCACCCGTCACCGGCAGTATGCTGCACCGGGTCTTCAGATGAGGAGCTCTCCCCGGTCCATTACGTCCGCCTCGGATTCAGGCGTCCATCTCCGGAGCACCCTAGGATCCTTCCCTCGCGGAACTCAGTGTTGGGCACTGAGCTCCGGACCGCCAACCGAGTACCTCACCCCAGGCTAAAGGTGCCTGAGGTGGAACACGATCTCCGGTGGTCCTCTAGGCCGAGGCCGCCTAGAGGACAAGCACGAACTCCGTCCGCAGGCTAAAGGTGCCAGGGACAACGAACCCCGTGACAAAATGGCCGGCCCCCTTTATACCTTCCCCCGGCATGCGCAGCGGGTTCCCCGCCCCACCACACGGCCGCCGAGAAAAGACAAAAAAGGATTCGACCCAGCAATGACTCGTCCGTCGGCCCAAAGTGACAGCGCCACCCAGTGGACCGCCGGAGACACACCACTGGTGTCACCGCAAAAATTCAAAATTACTGGCGGGAAAGTAAACACCCGCTACATACTCCCCTCTGTCTTTTGACACTGGTCCCCAGTGTCTGGAGAAAACCATATCCTCCACGGCTGACATGATTCGGGCCAGAAACCGTTAACAAATTGAAAAACCAAAAACTTTTGGAAACACTATCCTACTGTGAAGTTGTGTTTGAGCCCCTGTAACAGAAAGAGGAGCAAAAGACAACATCAAACATTTCAAGGTTGCATTTTAACATTTACTTTTTCCCTCCCCACCCTGACTAAAGACCTCCCCAGAGTCTAAAATCTTGCTGGGATGTTCTCCTGCAGAGGGAAAAAAAACTAAAGAAACCAACACATAAAATCCTGACACATGTATTCGTGTGTGTGAGTAAAAGAAATTTCTCCTAAAAGAAATCCCTCTTTCTCCAAAGAGTGGGTGCGTGAAAAGTGTTTGTAACGTTGCGCAACACTGCCACCTGGTGACAGCATCATGGTAACTGCACCTGTTGAACATCTTCTCTTTTCTTTCTTTTCCTAACACTATCTACCCCAGAGTCTGTGATCTCTTTGCGGGAAGAAACAAACAGGAACAGTTCTTTTCTTTTTCCTTCTGGGCACACTAAAACACAATTTCCCCAGAAAGTTCAACAGCATGATACCAATGGAGTCTTTTTTTTTTCTCCCTAGAGATAGAAACGTGGGTGTGGCAGAGTTAGTGGCTTTAGGTGCTGATCTACAGTCTCTAGATGATATTCCACATCTTCGCCTTCTTTGCGTTTTATCACCACTTTATCTGCGTGGATGTGTCTTCCCACCATCCATTCTGCCTTGCAGTCTTTGAAACGCTGTGAAGCCTTTGGAGAACACGCTAGGTATCTGCGAGCGTGCGGGACTTTGAGATGGGTCCAAACAAAATCATTGTACCAACGCTCCCTGCACACCTCCACCTCGTACAGCAGGTCCTTCGGCAAGTAGGGATACTCCCATCCATATTCCGCTGCAACTTTTTGACCAAACAGCCTCTGTAATCTCGCCAAAGGAGGCATGGTTGACTTGTCCCCTTCACCAGACAGAACAACCGCATCTGGATGGCGAGGTGCCTTGGCTACCTCTAATCTAGGCATTGGAGGCCTCAACAACAGTCTTTTTACCCCAGCATCACATGCAGATGGTGCAGGGCATACGGGAACAGTTTGAGAGATAGATTCTCCTTCAGGCGCTGATGCCTCCACCCTTGGTGTGCTCTCACCCACGGACATAGGCGAATTCCGAAACCCACGGAATGCAGCAAGCGGTGCCTTGTCCCAGCCCTTCTTGGCAAACAGATCGTCAATTTGGACATCATCTCCCATATCAGAGAGAGATTCTAAGTCAGAAGTGTCACACTCCTCCGCGGGTATGTAGCCCTGTGTGGAAACAGAACATCCACACTCCGGAGACTTGCTAGGCCATGCCTTCCTGACACATCCTCCCTCACACCAAGTCTTCTCAGCCGGCTTACCTTGGCCTTTTTTGGGATGTCTGGAACTCTCGTCTACGGATCCATCCGGGCCTGGCGTGGGCATGTGAGACGGTCCACCACCACCGCTGGTCGGGGCTACCACGCTGGTTCTCTTCCTCGGTGGCGGACGCTGTGAGACTGTGGTGACCGAGTCAGCATCCTCGGATTTCTCCCGTTGATGTTTTATGACCTCCTCCGCGGTCGTTGCAGTGTACGCAGGGGCGACTCTTACTGCCGTGATTCCTGCCTCCTGTGGGGCGAAGCCTGAAGCCCGGCCTGGATAGATGGTTTTCGGCCTCTCCACCACCGGATCCACCTGGAACATGAATTCCCCGCAGGCGTCACATCGTCCGAAGGGCTTTAACAGACATACCAGTCCCGAGCATCCGTGACAAATCATGCCCAAAGCCTCCACGTCCATGCAGGAATATAGGGCGAATGGACCCCTTGGCTTTAGTCGGATCCCTGTATCCGTTATGGGAGCAGCAGCAGTCAATGTTGTAGTTGCCGGGTGAACCGGGATCCACGAGGTGTTTCCAAACATGGCGACCTGTTGCTGTTCCATCGTACACTGCAGAGGTTTCGCGCCAACGTCCCACGTGTAGTCCGTCACACGTATTGGACTCCTCCCCTTTTGCTCCAGTTCGCGGGCTTTTCCACTTGGTTGGTTTGAGACACGCCCACGAACTAAGCGGTGGGGGTTGTGTCTGTTGGCGCAGTGCAATTACCCCCACGTGTAGTCCGTCACACGGCTGGGTTTTCCCCCTTTCACCACTCTGCCTGCGCGGGCCTTTCCTCTTCCGAGGTCATGTCCACGACTTTCGAGTAGGGCTGCACTTTGGCCTATATACTTGACTGTTTCCGGCAGATACGTTCTTCCAAGTGATACACAATACATATCCCGGACCTGAGCCCCCACGTGTAGCGGACAGGGTCGCCCGACCCCCCCCACCACACTCCCAATCCCCTCTATTAAAGTTCTCGCTTGCAATGTCTCTGGTCTAGGGGTACGATAGGAAAGGGAGTGTAGCCGCTACGCCAGGCCTCCACCACAGATGTATAAGTGGTATTAGCAGAAGTTTGTTTTACCTTCGGGCCTGCACTGTGTATCGGGTCCTCCCTTCAAGAGTCATCTGCCAGGAAACGAGCCTCACACCGTTGCAAGTCCAACACTCCTTTATTTGAGCATAGCATGGACTTACTTGCTTTACAAAACAGAACAGGAGGTGTGAATGTGTATATAGGCCCAGACACAAGTTCTTTCCTCCACTCTCCTCCAAAGAGTGGGCAATGGTCTCCGCACAAGGGAATTCACCTTCCGGACGGTCTCCGACAAGAGGCTCACCTGTCACCGGCAGTATGCTGCACCGGGTCTTCAGATGAGGAACTCTCCCCGGTCCATTACGTCCACCTCGGATTCAGGCGTCCATCTCCGGAGCACCCTAGGATCCTTCCCTCGTGGAACTCAGTGTTGGGCACTGAGCTCCGGACCGCCAACCGAGTACCTCACCCCAGGCTAAAGGTGCCTGAGGTGGAACACGATCTCCGGAGGTCCTCTAGGCCGAGGCCGCCTAGAGGACAAGCACGAACTCCGTCCGCAGGCTAAAGGTGCCAGGGACAACGAACCCCGTGACAAAATGCCCGGCCCCCTATATACCTTCCCCCGGCATGCGCAGCGGGTTCCCCGCCCCACCACACGGCCGCCGAGAAAAGACAAAAAAGGATTCGACCCAGCAATGACTCGTCCGTCGGCCCAAAGTGACAGTGTCACTGCAAAAATTCTAAATTACTGGTGAGAAAGTAAACACCCGCTACACAGAGCAGCCAGTTTAAATGCAATCTGGCACACTCTGCTCGCAACAGACTAAGAGGATGAGCTCACAGTGCCTCTCCTCACTTCTTGTCAGAGGCACTGAGCTCAATAGACAGCTTGGAGTCTTCGACCAATGGTAAAATACCATTGGCCCAAGCTGTCCAATAAACAAATGCTGCAGTGGAGGCTGGCCTCTCACTGCAGTGTCATAGAAGGGGGCATGTGTCTAAAAGGTTCCCTTCCAGCCCAGACCTCTTAAAGAGGAAGTAAACCCATACAAAAAAAATGAAAAAAAACCTGCAAGACAAAGGCATAATGAGCTAGTATGCATAGCATACTAGCTCCTTATGAATTACTTACCTCACATCAAAGCCCCCGCAGCCGTCCTCGTCTCCCCCTTGGGCCGCCGATATGTCGCCCGGGGCTTGCTTCCGGGTTTTGGGGCTCCGGCACTGTGATTGGCCGAAGCCGTGGCTAACGCCACACAGACTGAAGCAGCGGCACATAGGTGCCATTGCTTCAGTTTGCCCCATTGCGCATGTGCCGATCAGATTTATAAGATTTACCCACAATACCATGTTTTGCTCACACAGTTAAAGCGGAGCTCCACCCGCGATTTTTTAATTTAAAGTCAGCAGCTACAAACACTGTAGCTGCTGATGGCCCCCCGATGCCGATCCCTCGATCATTGCAGGTCCCGTGCCGCCATCCTCACTAAGGGAAACCGGCAATGAAGCCTTACGGCTTCACTGCCCGTTTCCTACTGCGCATGCGCGAGTCTCGCGCCGATTTGTGAATGGGCGGCTGCTCTCTGTGATTACTCACAGTTCCCAGAAGGCAGCGCACCCATTCACCAGAAGACACCGCGAGTAGGAGGGATGAAGAAGATCCACCTCGGATAAGGAAGAGGCAGATTAGGGACTTCCACATAGCAACTGGTATTTCGGGTGAGTAACATTTTTTTATTTTTTTATTTTACTTTTTTTTGCTGCATTTTCGTGTATTTATTTTTTTCAGGGTGGAACTCCACTTTAAGAGGCAGAATGAGAATCTGCTGCTGCTGAAAAGGCACAAGCTAAATAATAAATGATTATGTTATAACATATAGCATAATAATATATGATTTATCTATTTACTGTGAAATTACTGGTTTGAAGTTATAACTTCAAACTTCAGTAATTTGTCAGTTAAGCCACCTGCTTGAGTACAGATTTTGAAAATATAGTAAATTACCTTAGAAATAATATATAATAATTATTTGTATATAACTTTACTTATGGTAATTAACCCCTTGCCACCCAGGCCAATTCTGACACTTCTCTCCTACATGTAAAAATCTTTTTTTTTGCTAGAAAATTACTCAGACCCCCCCCCAAACATTATATATATATTGTTTTAGCAGACACCCTAGGCAATAAAATGGTGGTCGTTGCAACTTTTTATGTTGCACAGTATTTGCGCAGCAATTTTTCAAGCACATTTTTTTGGGGAAAGAAACTGTTTCATGAATAAAAAAAAAACACTAAAGTTAGCCCGATTTTTTTGTATACTATGAAAGATGATGATACGCCGAATAAATAGATCCCTAACATGTAACGCTTCAAAATTGCGCACACTTGTGGGATGGCGCCAAACTTCAGTACTTAAAAATCTCCATAGGCGAAGCTTTACATTTTTTTTACAGGTTACATGTTTAGAGTTACAGAGGAGGTCTAGTGCTAGAATTATTGCTCTCGCGCTAAAGTTTGCGGCGTATGTAACCTGTGTGTATCTGGCTCTGATATTAGCCAGTGCCTCACCAGCCACTGACCTCACCGCACGTGCCTAATATATAGACACATTTTGATTACTCACTATTTAGGATTGGAGTTTTTTTAGGTTAATGTGCAGACTAGCGCCACTCTTATCACTTTATATAGTTTTCTACAATAATTAGAGCAGCAGCTGCCCATTAGAGCACATTTCTGTGGCCCTGTTATTTTTGACACATTATTTAGGTATTTAAACTCTAAAATAGGATTCCAAAAGTTAAAAGAAAAAATATATACATTTTATATATATTGTATATTATGTGCTCCATTTTTAAAAATATAAATATTGCTAATACTGGGAACATGATTGTTGTAAATGAAAATGATATCTATATATATATATATATATATATATATATATATATATATATATATATATATATACGGTATATATATATATATATATATATATATATATTGTGACAGCAGGAAGGTAAAGTCACCTGGTTGCATCCAGGGGGGTAGATATATTTCGCCCAGATTCAGGCTTTACGCCGACTTATACAACTAGGTGGAGAGTTGTATAAGCCCAGCTGAGGCTAGTGGGCTCATGGATGACTCATACCTCTAGGGAGAGTGCTGGGCGTCGTGCAGACAGGGAGTTGATGAGACCAGCTGAAGCTTGTCAGCTCATTTAGGCCTCTATAAGAACTCCCAGCTTCATTAGATGTTAGCTCATGCCTGGACCCAGACCTGTGTGGACTGTCTAGGGAGAGTGAACCCCTGTGCGGTGAGACAAAGCCTGTGTGGCTATTTGCTTGGACATTTAAAACCAGGGACTTAGGGACTAGGACAGCACTAGGCTGATCCCAGTTGTTAGTTAGGAAACCTGTATGTTTAGTCAGAGGTCACGTTGACCAGGATTTATTTTATTTATGTTTCTTTTCTTTGCTGTGTTTTGTCACTGTAAATAGAAAATAAACCGCACCTTTTTGATTTTGAAAACCACAACCTCCGTTTGCTGGGCCTGTTTTGTGTGGGGAGCCCATCTCGGGGGTCACACACACCCGCTGCCGAGCCAACCCCCTCACAATATATATATATATATATATATATATATACGGTATATATATATATATATATATATATATATATATATATATATATTGTTTTAATTCCTGTGCCAAATTTTTAAGTACACATCGAAAACCTATGACTATTGTAAATGGAAATAAACAAATACACATCACATACCGCTACTTCACTTTCTGGCTCTGATGCTCATGGGAAAACTAGGACAGATCAGTTTTTCTGTAAAAATCCCCTTCTACTCCATTGCACATCACCACAGTAGTCATTATAAGCATTAACCGAGATGAATGCATTGTTTGCACATATGAAACAGTTATTGTTAATAAAATGTAATGTGACATTGAAATAATGCTTTGCCGGAAGTATGTTTGCGCTAGGGGGTTTATAAAAAGCACCTTTCTCCCCACATTTCCCCTTTGGTATTTTTTTAATACTGTATACCATTGAAAGCATTTTGTTATATTTGTTCAGTAAGGACAAAAAACGTGCATCGGGTCCCCCGCCGTGCAGCCTGCTATAGCTCTTAAAGGAGCCGCCTTATATAAACCCTTACATATACCTAGTGAAGTAACTGGCCTCAGGTGATACACCGAGATAAAACAAATCCTCCTCCATAAGATATACAGGTACCTGTTTATCTGCAGTCTTCTCTTCATTTGTTCAAAGTGCTGAATTTATCAAGTTTGTCTGAGCTACGATAAAAAAGGGGGCAGAGCTGAAACTACATACTGCAGAGCTCAGTGAAGAGAGCTCTGAGAGCTGATTGGAGGGAAGGGACACACACTTCCCTCCATACAGCTCACAGGAACAGAGCTGAGGCTGTCAATCAGCTGGAGCTCCCTCCCCTTTCACAATTTTTCTCTTGGTGTCAGGAAAACTTGTCAAAAGTGACTCATGCTAATAGCAGAGGAACAAAGCAGCAGACAGAAATTACACCTAGTGCTCTTAATTTGGGACAAGTACGCATTATAGCAGGATATTCTTTGTACATTATTCATGCCTAAGTTTTACAACCACTTTAACAATTCACTAACTTTAACTTTAAACAGCCGAGTGGAAAATGAAGCCATTGTAAATCAAAAAATAGCACAGATATATTTGTGCTTCTAATTCCTCTGTGTCCTATCTTCTTTCTCTTTTGTTATTAGTAATGTCTTCCACCGGTCTGCTTCTTCCCTATTTTATTGTAATAAAGCCTCAACAGAAAGTCCCTGGTCTTATAATTTTCTTTGCGTCTCCATTGGTTGGGTGAGGCGAAGAAGAACCCGAGTGTAAGTGAAAATGTTTTCTAATGAAATGATCACATACCTAGTTCTCTAAATAACCTACTAAAGGGGAACTCATTAAAACAATGATTTCTTTTTACCACTGTACCCATTAGCTAACCTAAAACTGTATTTCGAAGAGTGCCGCAAGCCCTTCATTGAACTTTTCCTTTTTCCAAGATGGTGGTACCCTCTATTATCCTCTCTCCTCCATGGGGACATCAAACTATGTCCAGTGATGACATCAGCGTTAAAAGCCCACTCAGAGAGTAACAAGGAGTAAAACAGAGCCTAATGCCCCATACACACGATCGTTTTTCATGCCGTTAAAAATGCCATTTATAAAAATGGCCATTAAAAATGATCGTGTGTATGCTCCAGAGCATTTTTAACGACGTGAAAAACGGCCATTAAAAATTTCGAACATGCTCTATTTTTTCACGTCGTTTTTCATGTCGTTTTTTTTAACAACGTGAAAAACGATAGTGTGTATGCTTTAACGACGTGAAAAAAATGCGCATGCTCAGAATCAAGTATGAGACAGGAGCGCTCGTTCTGGTAAAACTAGCGTTCGTAATGGAGATAGCACATTTGTCACGCAGTATCGGACTGAAAAGCACAAGGCTGAAAAGCGCGAATCGTTGCTCAACAAACTTTACTAACATGAAGGGTGGCGCCATTCGAGCGGAACTTCCCCTTTATAGTGCCGTCGTACGTGTTGTACGTCACTGCGCTTTGCTTGATCGTTTTTTAAAATGATCGTGTGTACGCAAGACAGGCTTGAGAGGAAACATGAAAAAAAACGACGTGAAAAACGGCAAGAAAAAAAATGGCAAGAAAAACGATCGTGTGTATGGGGCATAACACTGAAGAACTCTTGTGATATAACCCACAAAGCACAAAGTACATATTTAACAAAGAAGAAATACTTGGCTCATGGTTTCAGTGCATTAGTCCTATTTTAAGGGCTTGTGTACACCAAGGGCTCAAAAATGCTGCTTTTACAGGCATTTAAATGGTAACTCCACTTTCTTGGGGAAGAAAAATAGCAACTAAAGAAAAAATAATATAGCACATATAATTGCGACACTAATCATATTGTGATTGAATGTTATTAAAAGTTACCTTTCCTTTTCAATCTGCAGCCGCTGTAATTTTCTGAGAATGCATTGCAATATGGCTACCTGGAGTTGTTCTGTACACAGATTGTGTACTGACCACGCCCCAGAAACATAATTTCCTGCTTGTGTGATTGGCTCACCAATTTTCCCAGAAGTCTGCCCAAGATACAAGTCAGATTTCAGGCATCCCCTGCAAAAAATGTTTTATTTTTGGAGAGATACTTTCAATAGGAGCCCGTCTAAAGGGATGCAGGCCCAGCAGATTTCCTCATTAGTGTCATGCAGCTGCACACCTGACAGTTAATTATGAAACCACTCCCATTAGACCCCCTACAGAGGCACAGACAAACACAGAGGGATTTCTTCAGAATAACAAAAGGTAGGAATCTGCAACAAAGGTTGTTATAATCCTTGCAATGTACATAAATCACCCAGAGGGGAATGTTTTTTCTCAACAAAAGTGGAGTTGGGTTACATAGTTACATAATTAGTCAGGTTGAAAAAAGACACAAGTCCATCTAGTTCAACCATAAATATTAAAATAAACAAATAAAATAAGCTTAAGGTTAAGCTTTAAGGTTTTTTTTTTCCCTCTAAATGCCCCTTCATGTTATCCTATGTGTTCATGTGCACTTTAAGCATTTACCCCACCAAAGTTGTGTTTTGGAGTGGAGCTTTTGAACATAAAAAAATGCTCAAAAGCACCTAAACGCGTGTTAATGCTGGGCGTGTTTATACCAATGACCAGGATAAGTTAAAATTCTGGCCAATAGAATGCATTAACACAAGACACATGAACATGCATGCGAAAACATGGCTGCTTACCATGTTTTTTAGACATGTACACAACAAAAATTTTAGTTTTGTTTATTTTCGGCTCAATTCCGTAGATTCGTAAAGATTCGCAATTTGGTAAGACGCAAGCTTTCATATTCGGACTTGTTCGTATTTTTGTAAGTTTTATTTTCGTTGATACTGAATGATTCGTAATTCTGTTTAATTTATTTTCTTTTATTCGAAATTCGTAATTTCGTTAGATAATAATTTTCGTTTATTCAGTACACTACTCGTAATTTAGTAATTGTTACTTTTGTGAGATTGCCTTTTCCGTTGATTCGTAACATTGTTTTGTTTTTGTTGATTCGTGTCTCCTACCGTGCTTCGAATGGATTCGTAAATACATTGCGGTCATTCGCAATCTCTTATTTTAGTTTCATTTTCAATACGTGGCTATAGCCTCCAACCGTGGTTCGAATGCATTCGTACTTTCGTAAATACATTGCGGTCATTCGTAATGATTCGCAATCTTGTATTTTAGTTTCGTTTTCAACACGTGGCTATAGCCTCCGCCCCTGTATGCCATTTTGAGAGGGTGACGCTGTATCATGAACATTTTCCACTCTTTCTTCCCTTATGGGGAGAGGAGGAGAAGTATCCATTATTATAATTATTGTTTTTAAATAAACAGATAAAAAATGGTGTATTACACCTTCAAAAATGCAACTGCAAAAATAATAAAAACAGTGCACACACTGTCCCACAAAAGCATACAAAATTACAATTGCAGGAAATAAAAAGTGATAATCCTTGCTTAATTTCTAATAACTCCCAGTCCACTCCCTCAGTCTCCTCCTCAACTGAATCTAAAAAGATTCAGGAATGCATTGTGACTCAGACACAAAAGAGATAAGCTGATTGGCTAAGATATTAAGTAAGATACATCACTCACTACACTGCCCATTCAAAAGAACGATTCGAGAACACGAAATTACGAACAGACAAAGAAACAAATTTACGAACATACAAATGAAAATACAAACATACGAAATTAATACACTTTCTTACACTGTCCATTCAAAAGAACGATTCAAGAACACAAACAAATGAAATTACAAACATACAAAGAAACAATGTATGAAAAGGTGCTAAAGAAAACTGGGCCCTACCTAAGTAAGCACCGCTCAGCGCTTGTGGATATGTAGCAATTATTGGTGTGAGTTGTGAGCAGGGAAAAATACTAATACATGAATGAGTAAATACAATATAGAAATGAGTCTATTATGTACTGAGCAGCTGCTGAAAAATGAGAAACAGATATGGAAAAATACAATATTTGTATGGACCAATCTGAGGTCTGGATCATACATATAAATAATAAAACCGTCTAATAACAATAATACTAAAAATAAAATAAAATCCGTCCCAGATTGTCCAAGAAATAGTGTAGCAGCGCTCTTGTCATAAATGACAAGCTTCTTTAAGTGTCTCTATACACATAAAGGTATGAATAATAGCAGATGAAGAACTGCAGACAGCCTGATCCTTATTAGTGCAGCGATACAGGGAAACTTCATCCGTGAGATGTTGTAGAAAAAATCCCCTTTTGGGGATGCACTCACCACAAAATAGATAAAGATGTGCCTTGTCAGCAAACACAGGATCACTCTCTCCTTCTCTCGGCTATTCCACCGGGTCACAGTGTTGGTACGCTCAAGGGTACAGATGTAGAAAGGAAACAAAGGTGGCCAATAGTGTAATATTGTATGCACAATTTATTCCCAAAAAAATACCCCTTACAAGTTAATACGTACACAATGGTTATACAAATGAGGCACATATGGTGCTAACAGCTTGGCAGCACAGTACACCTAAGACCCCAGTAGATGGAGATGCACACTATCGCTGACAGCGTGTATTGGTTACCACTTCCTGGATCCTGGATTCGGTGGAGCGCAAGCGTCTCTTCCGGTACGGCCAAACGAGACCACGACCCTGACGCGTTTCGTCACTTCCGGACTTCGTCTGAGGGCGTGGTCTCGTGGCGCAAGTACCGGATGTTTATAGTGGAAGTATGAGCACATCCCCCGCCGCTATGACCAATCACAGCGGTCGGGATGTCAGGCACCCTGTTACCGTGTTGTGTCGAATCTGCTTATAGGCTGACAATGAATCGACACAGAAAGTGGGCGGATTGACCCGTAAGTTGTATGGGAATTGCAAGGTGTCTGCAAACAACAACATCCTGCTTTAGTCACACACCGGCCATATTCCACAACTGATAGGTAGCAGCAAAGTACAGAGGAAACATAAACATTAGGCACACTGATAAAATATGAATAAAATGCCAAAAAATATTAAAATATTAAAACACCAATATACTAAAATATTAAAATGTTAATATATCAATACATCAAAAATATAATAAAATCCCAATAAAAACATATTCTGCACAAGTGGTTTAAAATATCGTTTGCATATAACAGCCACAGACTGGATCCGTGGATCCGAGTAAATGCAGCGGTATGCTGTATAATTACTAATTGCACAATGTGATATATCGTCCACTGGCAAGTGACTCACCATTCACGGAACGATATTCAGTGTGTAATGTTTTTATTTTATATGATTTTAAAACCCATATCATGCAGTTATATACATCAATGCACATATATCCTGGTTATAACGTATGTGTGCTTCTGATGGTTTAGTGATCAAAACACAGCTGGTATCATAAAACTAAATATATATACATATGGGATATATATATAAAATATAATCTAGAACTGTAATGGATACACATGATTATTTAGAACTATAAACTGTGTGTATAAAGAATAGACACAGAAAGGGCGGGGCATAGAAGAGAATGACCCATTATTAATGGCTCAACTATAAAGCCTGTGTGATAGGTAACATCTACTCACGAGCTAATAAATGGGGGATAACAATATGGGAATTGAGGGTCCCCCCTTGAATTAAGACTGTGCAAGATGTGTATGTAGACATATAAAATAAATATATTAATAACAGGTATAAATCTGCACTGATATATTAAAAATAATCAAAATCCACTAAAGGATGATAAGACACAAACTTAGGGGAGGGGGAAAGGGATAGGACATGGTCGATTATGACTAAATAAAAATATGAATAAATTACATAAAAACTATAAAAGTATGTAAATTCATATATGTGTTTAAGGAAGAACTACCGAGGAGGACTTCCGCATGGATGAATGGTAAGATAATATACTATTCGGACTTCAAGTGTCGCTAATAAAACAGTTAATGTCGAGTTCAATATTGAGTCCTTTGGGGGTTAAAACATCGGTTAAATAAATCCACTGTGTTTCTCGTTTTGACAGTTCTCGTACGAGATGTGAACCCCTCCAATGTTGTTCAAGATGTTCTACACCCCAGAATTCTAGCCCAGATGCATCTTGGTTATGTTTTAATTTAAAATGTAGCGATACATTGTGGTCCTTGAACCCTATTTTGATATTATGTATATGTTCTGCTATTCTTACTCTTAGCATTCTTTTGGTTCGACCGATGTAAAGAAGGTTACAGGGACATTTAAGGGCATATACTACATGTGTGCTATTGCACGTTATAAATTGCTTTATGTCAAACTGACAGTTATTAGAGGGTGATGTAAAATTTTCCAAGCCTCTAAGTGGTCTGGAGACTTCCCTGCAGGCCTTACATCTTCTACAAGCAAAAAAAACGTTCTGGTTCCAGAAAGTCGGTGGACGAGCAGGGGGATCAAGAACCTTTTTTACCACTTTGTCACCATAGTTCGTTGCTTTTCTATATATAAACTGTGGGGTGGTTGGTAGGACTGCGCCTAATTTCTTGTCCAGGAGGAGAACGTGCCAATGTTGGCTAAGAATAGATTCCACTTCTTTATATTGTGTGTGGAAATCTGAAATGAATCCCCACTCTTTTGTTCTACTCTGAGGTTGCGAATCCTGGAGATTTTTCTCTTTGAGGCAGGTGTCTCTGGGGATTGCCCCCACATCAGTTACTAATTTGTCCAATTTTTTTGGGTCATACCCTCTTGCTGCAAACCTATTGGTTAAAATTTTGGATTGTGAGAAGAAGTTATGGTCTTCTGAGCAGTTCCGCTTCACTCTCATCAGTTGACCTTTTGGAATGTTTTTAAGCCACAGAGGATGATGGCCGCTTGAAGTTGGTAAATAACTGTTTCGGTCTGTTTGTTTAAAATACACCTTTGTTTCCAATTTATCGTTTTTTCTGTATACTGTCACATCTAGAAAATTGATTTCTTCATGATGGAATTGCGAGGATAACTTAATATTGTTATTATTGTTGTTTAAAATGTTTAAAAAGTCCCGTAGTGAATCTGTTGATCCTGCCCAAATAAAAAACAGATCATCTATGTAGCGTTTGTAAAATAATAGTTCTCCTCTCATAGCCTTAAAAATCTCTTTGTCTTCCCACTCTGCCATGAATAAGTTTGCAATACTTGGTGCAAACTTGGCCCCCATTGCAACGCCTTTTCGTTGGGAATAAAATACATCGGCATACCAGAAATAATTATGCGTCAGGCAATAATCTAAAGCATGTCTGATAAAACATTTCTGGTTGTGTGGGAGGTCGTCTCTTTGGCTGAGTGCCCAATTGAGTGCCAAAAGGGCATCATCATGTTGGATGATGGAATAAAGTGATGAGACATCTGCTGTGACCAGTAGGACGTCATTTCTGCCATTTAAATCTATTTGTTTTATGCAGTTAAGGAAATTCTTTGTGTCTCTAAGGTACGAGCGTGTTCTTGTAACGCTTTTCTGCAAAAAGAAGTCCAGATATTGTCCTAATCTGGAAGAGATGGATCCAATACTATTAACAATAGGTCTAGCTGGAGGGTTAGTTGGGTCCTTATGCACCTTTGGTAAGGTGTATATTGTGGGGATTCTACTACTTGTAGGAATCAAAAAAGTTTGTTCTTTTGGAGATAGTACTCCAGAATTGATACCAATGCCTACCAGGATTTCAAGTTGATCCCGATATGACCGAGTCGGGTCTTTGTTCAATGTTATATACGTTTCTTTGTCAGATAACATTTCTGATAGCTGCTTGGTATAGAATTCCTTGGACAATATTACAACTCCTCCCCCTTTGTCAGCTGGTCTGATGATCACATCTTTTCTTTTCTCAAGCATCTCGATACCTTCTTCAATGTGTCGATAGTTGACTTCCTTTTTGGGTTTAATGTGTTCCAAATCTCGTATAACGAGTCCCTTGAAAACCTCCACCTGATGATTTGCATTATTCAGGGGATTGAACAGGGATTTGTTCTTCAAACCACTGTTAATTGGTTTCTGTGGGTCTATAACTGCAGTGATTCCATTAGTCTCCTTTCCTAAGAAATATTTCTTTATATTAAATTTTCTGATATACTTGTGCACATCAATGTACACACTAAAACGATTAATTGGTTTTTTCATGCCGCACTTTAACCCTAAATTTAATATGTTTATTTCTTTATGTGTCAATTCAACCGGGCTAAGGTTGAAAATACCTCCTAGTCCTCTTCGAGCCTTCTTTTTTTGGACTCGACGGCCTCCCCTGCAGCCCCTCGTTCCTCTGGTGATGGATGTCTGGGGGGGCGGGGGGCTTGTTGATGATATTGTGCTCGATCTTTTTCCCATTGGGCATAGTGTGGTTGGTCCCTCCACATCTGATCTTTGTACGGTGGGTATGCTTGTGGTTTTCCTCTGCGTGGTGGATATCCCCGACCTCTTCTTTGGCCTCCTCTCCCCCTTAATGGAAAAGGGCGCGGGGGTGGGGGTGCAAAATCATACCCATCCTGATGATTCCAAAGGGGTTGGAATTTATTCTGTGTTGGTACTTGATATTGTGGTTGTTGGTAGTTTTGCTGATAATTCTGCTGGTAGTTAACCGTGTGGTCATTTCTACCTTTAGGGCCCCTTGATTTCGACCTTCCTTTTCTGATTGGAGTGGAAGAGTGTGCTGGGGAGTCCCATATAGTTTTTTCATTTCCGTCACCTTCTGCCAACTCATGAACTCTTCTTGGGAGTGGGGCAGGGGCCTGTTTTATCAGGGGTTCTCGGAGTGGTAGTTTCTCTATTAAGTTTTTGTTTTCTGGTATTAATTGTTGCCAAGCATATATAAAATTGGATTTAAAATCTTCCATGTCCCTGTGGAATTTTTTAACTTTCTTTTTTTGTGTGTCCTTATCGACTTTTTCCAGTCTTTTAATTATCCTGTTGTTAAAGTCCGTCATTTGTTGGGTGTCTTTTACCGGATCTAATTGTTGTTGCAAATCGTTAATGCGAGATTCTAAAATCGCCATTTTCCTTTTCTTCCTTTGCAGGATTAGTTCTTGTAATTTATACCCTACTCCATTAAAAAAGTCCAGCCACTCTTGGATGGAGCCTGGATCCTCTAGTCCATCCTGTGGGGTTACTTCCCACCGTAGACTTCTAATGATGATTTTATCCTTGATGTATTGTTCTAAAGTGAATATATCCCACCAGGTTCTGACTTGTTTTTCCAGTACATTGCCTAATGCTGACATGGCCCCATTATAGTTAACCTGGGTGGTGGTGGGTTCGTTGGTGGTAAAAACATTCAAATCTATATTTCTGCTACTCAGGAACCGTAATGCATCCATAGCGGCCGAGAAAAAGGAAGTAAATATGTATGAAAAGGTGCTAAAGAAAACTGGGCCCTACCTAAGTAAGCACCGCTCAGCGCTTGTGGATATGTAGCAATTATTGGTGTGAGTTGTGAGCAGGGAAAAATACTAATACATGAATGCACTCAATTGGGCACTCAGCCAAAGAGACGACCTCCCACACAACCAGAAATGTTTTATCAGACATGCTTTAGATTATTGCCTGACGCATAATTATTTCTGGTATGCCGATGTATTTTATTCCCAACGAAAAGGCGTTGCAATGGGGGCCAAGTTTGCACCAAGTATTGCAAACTTATTCATGGCAGAGTGGGAAGACAAAGAGATTTTTAAGGCTATGAGAGGAGAACTATTATTTTACAAACGCTACATAGATGATCTGTTTTTTATTTGGGCAGGATCAACAGATTCACTACGGGACTTTTTAAACATTTTAAACAACAATAATAACAATATTAAGTTATCCTCGCAATTCCATCATGAAGAAATCAATTTTCTAGATGTGACAGTATACAGAAAAAACGATAAATTGGAAACAAAGGTGTATTTTAAACAAACAGACCGAAACAGTTATTTACCAACTTCAAGCGGCCATCATCCTCTGTGGCTTAAAAACATTCCAAAAGGTCAACTGATGAGAGTGAAGCGGAACTGCTCAGAAGACCATAACTTCTTCTCACAATCCAAAATTTTAACCAATAGGTTTGCAGCAAGAGGGTATGACCCAAAAAAATTGGACAAATTAGTAACTGATGTGGGGGCAATCCCCAGAGACACCTGCCTCAAAGAGAAAAATCTCCAGGATTCGCAACCTCAGAGTAGAACAAAAGAGTGGGGATTCATTTCAGATTTCCACACACAATATAAAGAAGTGGAATCTATTCTTAGCCAACATTGGCACGTTCTCCTCCTGGACAAGAAATTAGGCGCAGTCCTACCAACCACCCCACAGTTTATATATAGAAAAGCAACGAACTATGGTGACAAAGTGGTAAAAAAGGTTCTTGATCCCCCTGCTCGTCCACCGACTTTCTGGAACCAGAACGTTTTTTTTGCTTGTAGAAGATGTAAGGCCTGCAGGGAAGTCTCCAGACCACTTAGAGGCTTGGAAAATTTTACATCACCCTCTAATAACTGTCAGTTTGACATAAAGCAATTTATAACGTGCAATAGCACACATGTAGTATATGCCCTTAAATGTCCCTGTAACCTTCTTTACATCGGTCGAACCAAAAGAATGCTAAGAGTAAGAATAGCAGAACATATACATAATATCAAAATAGGGTTCAAGGACCACAATGTATCGCTACATTTTAAATTAAAACATAACCAAGATGCATCTGGGCTAGAATTCTGGGGTGTAGAACATCTTGAACAACATTGGAGGGGTTCACATCTCGTACGAGAACTGTCAAAACGAGAAACACAGTGGATTTATTTAACCGATGTTTTAACCCCCAAAGGACTCAATATTGAACTCGACATTAACTGTTTTATTAGCGACACTTGAAGTCCGAATAGTATATTATCTTACCATTCATCCATGCGGAAGTCCTCCTCGGTAGTTCTTCCTTAAACACATATATGAATTTACATACTTTTATAGTTTTTATGTAATTTATTCATATTTTTATTTAGTCATAATCGACCATGTCCTATCCCTTTCCCCCTCCCCTAAGTTTGTGTCTTATCATCCTTTAGTGGATTTTGATTATTTTTAATATATCAGTGCAGATTTATACCTGTTATTAATATATTTATTTTATATGTCTACATACACATCTTGCACAGTCTTAATTCAAGGGGGGACCCTCAATTCCCATATTGTTATCCCCCATTTATTAGCTCGTGAGTAGATGTTACCTATCACACGGGCTTTATAGTTGAGCCATTAATAATGGGTCATTCTCTTCTATGCCCCGCCCTTTCTGTGTCTATTCTTTATACACACAGTTTATAGTTCTAAATAATCATGTGTATCCATTACAGTTCTAGATTATATTTTATATATATATCCCATATGTATATATATTTAGTTTTATGATACCAGCTGTGTTTTGATCACTAAACCATCAGAAGCACACATACGTTATAACCAGGATATATGTGCATTGATGTATATAACTGCATGATATGGGTTTTAAAATCATATAAAATAAAAACATTACACACTGAATATCGTTCCGTGAATGGTGAGTCACTTGCCAGTGGACGATATATCACATTGTGCAATTAGTAATTATACAGCATACCGCTGCATTTACTCGGATCCACGGATCCAGTCTGTGGCTGTTATATGCAAACGATATTTTAAACCACTTGTGCAGAATATGTTTTTATTGGGATTTTATTATATTTTTGATGTATTGATATATTAACATTTTAATATTTTAGTATATTGGTGTTTTAATATTTTAATATTTTTTGGCATTTTATTCATATTTTATCAGTGTGCCTAATGTTTATGTTTCCTCTGTACTTTGCTGCTACCTATCAGTTGTGGAATATGGCCGGTGTGTGACTAAAGCAGGATGTTGTTGTTTGCAGACACCTTGCAATTCCCATACAACTGACGGGTCAATCCGCCCACTTTCTGTGTCGATTCATTGTCAGCCTATAAGCAGATTCGACACAACACGGTAACAGGGCGCCTGACATCCCGACCGCTGTGATTGGTCATAGCGGCGGGGGATGTGCTCATACTTCCACTATAAACATCCGGTACTTGCGCCACGAGACCACGCCCTCAGACGAAGTCCGGAAGTGACGAAACGCGTCAGGGTCGTGGTCTCGTTTGGCCGTACCGGAAGTGACGCTTGCGCTCCACCGAATCCAGGATCCAGGAAGTGGTAACCAATACACGCTGTCAGCGATAGTGTGCATCTCCATCTACTGGGGTCTTAGGTGTACTGTGCTGCCAAGCTGTTAGCACCATATGTGCCTCATTTGTATAACCATTGTGTACGTATTAACTTGTAAGGGGTATTTTTTTGGGAATAAATTGTGCATACAATATTACACTATTGGCCACCTTTGTTTCCTTTCTACATCTGTACCCTTGAGCGTACCAACACTGTGACCCGGTGGAATAGCCGAGAGAAGGAGAGAGTGATCCTGTGTTTGCTGACAAGGCACATCTTTATCTATTTTGTGGTGAGTGCATCCCCAAAAGGGGATTTTTTCTACAACATCTCACGGATGAAGTTTCCCTGTATCGCTGCACTAATAAGGATCAGGCTGTCTGCAGTTCTTCATCTGCTATTATTCATACCTTTATGTGTATAGAGACACTTAAAGAAGCTTGTCATTTATGACAAGAGCGCTGCTACACTATTTCTTGGACAATCTGGGACGGATTTTATTTTATTTTTAGTATTATTGTTATTAGACGGTTTTATTATTTATATGTATGATCCAGACCTCAGATTGGTCCATACAAATATTGTATTTTTCCATACAAAGAAACAAAATTACAAACACACAAATTAAATACGAACATGCGAAATTACGAACAGACAAAGGATTGAAAATATGGAATGCAAATCATTCGTTATAGATGTAATTTTCGTTCTTTTACTGTTTCGGTGTTTCGTATTTTCGTAAGTTTGTCCATTCGTAAGTTGGTAATTTCGTATGTTCGTTATTTTGCTTATTCGTATCTTTCATATTTTGGTTCTTTCAGCTATTCGGATGTTCGAATTGATCCGAATGTACGAATACTAACAAATTCGTATGAAAATCCATTAGTTACGAACCGAATCGCACATGTCTAGTGTTTTTCTGCTGCTAAACTCCTGTAGGAGAAAAGGCGTCAGAGAATACAGCGTGCATGTAGCCTAAATGGAAAAAAGAAATGTCTATGCTCAAATCCCAATAGCTTATCCATATAAAATAGTGTATTAAATGTGAATCCAAAATGCCATGTGTAGCGCTTCCCTCATGAGGGTCGCTGGTTAAATCAGTACCCCATTGGTTGCCCTGATCCCTCAAGGCCCCGCCACCTCTGACACCCTGGGTTCAGACATTTTCCCTTTGGTAATGATAACAATGAAATAGGTACTCCAGAATTGATTAAACCAATTAACTTGTTTACGTAGTGAAATGGAACCAATTGGAAAATCAAGACAAGTTTACAGTTTAGAATAGTATCTCTTATAGAAATGTTATCAAAAACTAAATAGCAATCACATATCAAAATAAAAACTTCAACAGTGATGATCATTTCTGTACAAAGCCAAGCACATACAATGCCTTTGTGAATAGGTTACAGGAGGGCAGAGGAATGGCTCTTATTGTTGTCAGACCCCTCTCTTCTGTTCCTCAACACATAGATGCAGAATAGTAAATACAATGTTAGAATCTTTGGCAGCATAAAACTGTATTGAAATTCAACCTGCTCTTTTAGAGAGTTCTTGGTGAATTGTAGCTCTATGAGCTCAATAGAACAAATCCCTGAAGTGGGGAAGGAGGTGAGAAGTAGTCCTGTATTACTGTGAGGCCATCTGGTTGATCTTCAGCTAGCCCTTGAAAACAATTGCATGCAAAGAATTTCTGAATGGCAGAGCAAAGCAACCTGAATTAATTGGTTGTGAATAAACAAAGAAGCAAATTTTCCTTCCTGTGTTGAACAAACTGCACCTGGAATCACAGTGATCACTGACGTAAAGATGTTGCCCTCTGTAGAACTACAAGTAGGAGCGGAATGATAGAAGGTAGAGATGTCTGTATATGGTGTCTGGCCTAGATCATTGGCACTAAGGATGATAGATGGTGCAGAAGGAAATGGTGTTTTGATATAGTGTCTATAGGGTTGGGCTATTGCCGGCTCACCATACTGGAACAAGAGCTGACGATGAAGCTGGCTGTCTCTCAGGAATGTGGGGATGGCGTCTGGCCTCCGCCGCACCGTGCTACGGCTCAACTCGAATTTGATGTCACTGCAGGATAGATAGAGTAGGAGCGGCCTCTAGGCTGCCGCCGAACTGAAAAGGGGTTCTGCCCCTTAGCTTGCCACCCCCCCCCCAAATTATTGAGCACCAGCCGTCACTGGCAAGTACTATGACGTGCAGATGCAAACCAGCTGCCCACTCAAAAGATGCATATATACCTCATATACCAAGATATAGGACAAGCGGGTAGGCGCTAGGTAGATTACTTTGGAAACACATGATTTTTTTGGGTTACATAAGCAAGTAACATAACTAATAGAATTTTCATATATGTCTATACAACAGGGGTCCGCTATCTACCAGTAGATTGCAGACAGGTGACTGGTGGATCGCGGTCTGAGCTTGCTGACCCACCATCCCAGAGCATCAAACAGAGTGCAATGCAGAGGGACTACTTGTAAAGTTGGAGCTGTAGTAAGGAGCAAGAGCCACATAAGCCAATGCCTTCTCTGTAGTACTGGCTCCTGTCCCATGCGGAGTGGCCCCATTTACTTGGATGGGTCGTGATTGGCAGGCGGTGGCATGCACCAAAAGCAACAGGGGACTTAATTCCTGCTTCAGCATGTGTACACCTTTGGCTGCTGCCTCAGCAGCTAAAGGGGGTAGGGATTGGAGTGGTAAAATCACAACTCAACCGCAGGGTTTTACGTGGGAACGAGCCCTAAGAGTGCCGCTGTTGAATGCAACTAAGAGCTCATTCAAAACTTAGCATCCCAGTTGGTGCACATACATGATTGGCTGTGTCCAGTTCCAGCAAATGCTTTACCTCCACGGCGGGGGCTATAGCCTCCTCTCTGGAGACTCTGCATAATATCATCTACAGAGGATGGGTCCCTGACCGCCCCGGAACCTCTCTATTGGCCACCTCCCTTTCATCTTTCCGATAAATTGTCAAGAAGGTATCCACCCATACCTGGTCGCAGTCCCCTAACAACCCTCTGTGGTTCAACCCTAACCTGCAGGAACTGTACTCTCTTCCTGATCCCAATCGCTGGTACTCTAAGGGGGTCAAATACCTATGTCACTTATACAACGCTCAGGGCTTTAAGGACATCTCCTTAGAGGCCAAAGACTGGTCGGAATTCAGTGATACCTACAAAACGTCTGTCATTGCGTCCCAAGACCGAGTCATACAAGTTAAGATTTTCCACCAGACCCACCTTACTCCGGCGAGGTTGCATAGGATGGGTCTCCTGTCCTCGGCCACTTGCTTCCGCGGCTGCGGCCAGGAGGCCGATTTCTTACACTGTTTTTGGTCATGCCCAATGATTCGGGACTTCTGGGGGGAGGTGGGTGCCTTTGTCTCCTTGGTGTTGGGCCTTCCAAATATAATTCACCCCAAGAACTGCCTACTAGGCATTTTTGGTGACTTACACCTATCAATGCATGCCAAGAGACTGCTCCGTATACTATTTATGGGTGCTGGTAAGGCCGCATTTATGGGTGCTGATGCTACTGCATTTATGGGTGCTGGTAAGGCCGCATTTATGGGTGCTGATGTTACTGCATTTATGGGTGCTGATATTACTGCATTTATGGGTGCTGGTAAGGCCGCATTTATGGGTGCTGATGTTACTTTTTTATGCTAAAAAAAACATTCTACTGTCCTGGAAGGGTGCACAGACCTCTTTGAAAGCCCTTTGGTTGAAACTTATTAATGACTCCATCCTACTATTAAGCTTACTTTTGAAATCCGTAAACGGACCAAAACCTTTCATAAAATTTGGGTTAGGTGGCTGGCTAGCCCACTTAGGCCTCGTACACACGGCCGAGATTCTCGTTGAAAAAAACATGTCGTTTTTTTCGACGAGATACTTGGACAAGAAACTTGTTCCGGCCGAGTGTACACACGCTCGTTTCAAAGAACCCGCGGTTCTTTGAAAGGAGCGTACGCGGTGACATCATCGACTACGTCGAGCATGCGCTCGTCACATTCGATGCCGTCGCCGCCATCTTGGTATACCCTACGTATGCCTAGGAAGCTACCGCGCATGCGTCAAATTCATTTCGAACATGCGCGGGCTTCGGGGAGGACAGGTAAGTGTACACACACTCACTTTTCTCGTCGAGAAACATGCCAAGGAGAATCTCGACGAGAAAATAGAGAGCAGGTTCTCTATTTTCTCGTCGAGGTTTCTTGTCGGTTTTCTCAACGAGAAACCCGATAGCAGCGTACACACGACCAATTTACTCGGCAAGACCTCTCTGCCAGCAAGTTTCTTGCTGGTTCTTACCGAGAAAATCGGTCGTGTGTACGAGGCCTTACTCTCTCTCAGCACTAACAGAAGTACACCTTTTTGCAGTGGCGTATCCAGGGTATGGCACTCCATGGCAAGTGCCATGGGGGCCCTGGGGGGGGTGGGGAGTGGCAAAATTAACTAAACAAAAAAAAAATCCCACCCGCACCTGTCCTCCTGCGGGCCGCCTCCCGCACTATAGCCCCCGACGGCGGCATGGCACTTCACTTTTAAGTACTCTGTCTTACTTGGCTGAATGGCAGTGTTTGGAGAGTGACAGGCACGGGCGCCCCCATGCTTGTAGAGGAAGTGTAACCGTCCACTACGTCTCCGACTGTCTTTCGGCTAATTGGGGGAGGCGGAGCTTTCCTCCTCTGCGCTGTTTCAATCTTCTCCCCGAGCGCGAGCGGGTCGATGACGTCACGTGAGGTGAGGTCGCCGTCGCTGAGGAGGAGAACTGTCTTCAAGTTCAACTGAACTGACAATTGGACCCTTCTGGAACCCGAACCCCCAAGCCAGGCAGCAACTGCAGCAGGTACTAGTCACAACAAGTGACCCCATGTGATGTATGAATCTCTAATCTCTAAGAGAAGCAATGTCTCCTTCTTCATATGGGTAGCTTAACCCTTTACTAAAAGTAAACTGCAAGTCAGTCAGTGTTAATGATGTGTGCCAGGCCAGCCCAACAGCCAATCAAGTATACTGTAGTGCCTGCATACTCAATATGGATTAAATAAATTGTGATTTATTTAATCCATATTGAGCAAGCACTATATTTGATTGGCTGCTTGCTTCCGTTTGGGCTATTTTCACACTGGGGCGTTGCGCCGTCAGCGGTAAAGCACTGTCGCTAGCGGGACGCCTCAAAGATGCAGACTTTTTTCAGCCTCCTGCCAGCGCACCGCTAGCGGCCCAAAAAGGGTTAAAACCGCCCAAAAAGCGCCACTGCAGTGGCGCTTTGCTGGCGGTTCGGCGGCGCTGCCCATTGATTTTAATGGGCAGGGGCGCATTAGAAGCAGTGTGTACACAGTTCCTACAGTGCCTCAAAGATGCGGCTAGCAGGACTTTTTTGAGCGTCCTGCCAGCGCACCGCTCCAGTGTGAAAGCCTTTGGAGTGAAAAAAGAGGCTCTCTCAGGGTGCTTTGCAGGCGCAATTTTGTAGCGCTGTAGCACCTGCAAAGCACCTCAGTGTGAAAGCAGCCTAAGACCCCTTTCTCACTGAGGCGCTTTGCAGTCGCTATAACGCTAAAAATAGCGCCTGCAAAGCGCCCTGAAAGAGCGGCTCCATTCACTCCAGTGTGAGAGCCTGAGGGCTTTCACACTGGAGCGGTGCGCTAGCAGGTGTGAGGGGGTTAGCTCGGCAGCGTGTGTGTGTGAGCCCCGGGATGGGCTCCCCACACAAAACAGGCCCAGCAAACGGAGGTTGTGGTTTTCAAAATCAAAAAAGGTGCGGTTTATTTTCTATTTACAGTGACAAAACACAGCAAAGCAAAAGAAACATAACCAAAATAAATCCTGGTCAAGTTGACCTCTGACTAAACATACAGGTTTCCTAACTAACAACTGGGATCAGCCTAGTGCTGTCCTAGTCCCTAAGTCCCTGGTTTTAAATGTCCAAGCAAATAGCCACACAGGCTTTGTCTCACCGCACAGGGGTTCACTCTCCCTAGACAGTCCACACAGGTCTGGTTCCAGGCATGAGCTAACATCTAATGAAGCTGGGAGTTCTTATAGAGGCCTAAATGAGCTGACAAGCTTCAGCTGGCCTCATCAACTCCCTGTCTGTACGACGCCCAGCCCTCTCCCTAGAGGTATGAGTCATCCATGAGCCCACTAGCCTTATACAACTCTCCACCTAGTTGTATAAGTCGGCGTAAAGCCTGAATCTGGGCGAAATATATCTACCCCCCTGGATGCAACCAGGTGACTTTACCTTCCTGCTGTCACATACCCCCCCCCTCTTGTTTTAACCTCGGGGTTGGAACACCAGCAATCAGGCATTCATGTACTCGAGACAAAGCATCCACATTCCCCATTTGAACGCCAGGGCGATGCTTTACTGTGAAGTTGAATTCCTGGAGGGCCAGGAACCACCTATTCACTCTTCTATTTGTTTCCTTGTTTTGAGCCATCCACTTTAACGGAGCGTGATCCGTAACCATGTCAAAGTGCCTACCTAGCAGGTAGTACCGAAGGGAATCTAGAGCCCACTTCACCGCTAAACACTCCTTTTCAACGGTGGCGTCATTTACCTCATGGGACTTCAACTTCCTGCTGAGGTAAATGACTGGGTGCTCTTCCCCGTTACAGACCTGGGACAATACTGCTCCTAACCCCACATCTGACGCATCACTTTGTACGACAAAGTCTTTAGAGAAGTCGGGTGAGTACAACACTGGCTGGCTACATAAGGCTTGTTTCAAGAATTGGAATGCTGCCTCAGCCTCGGGGGTCCATTTAATCATGACCGACCCTTTCCCCTTCGTCAGGTTGGTTAGGGGCACAGCCTTAGAAGCAAAGTGGGGAATGAATCGCCGATAATACCCAGCGATTCCCAGAAAGGCTCGTACCTGCTTCTTGCTGTTGGGACGTGGCCAACTCTGGATGGCCTCGACTTTGTTGAGTTGGGGTTTTATTACTCCCCTCCCAATGGTGTACCCAAGATATTTGGCCTCCTCCTGCCCAATGGTACACTTCTTGGGGTTAGCCGTAAACCCCGCTTCCCGAACAGAGTCCAGGACTGCTTGCACTTTTGGCAGATGTGAGGCCCAATCTGTGCTATGGACAATTACGTCATCCAGGTAAGCCGCAGCATACTTCCGATGGGGCCTCAGCATCTGGTCCATTTTCCGCTGGAATGTGGCCGGCGCATTCTGTAACCCGAACGGCATTCTTTTATATTGGAACGCCCCGTCTGGGGTTACAAATGCGGTTTTCTCTTTGGCCGACTTGGCCAGGGGGATTTGCCAATACCCTTTTGTGAGGTCAAGAGTCGTCATGTATCGGGCTGTTCCCAGCCGGTCGATCAACTCATCTATACGTGGCATGGGGTAGGTGTCAAATTTTGTAACTTTGTTCAACTGACGAAAATCGTTACAAAATCGCCAGCTCCCATCCGGTTTAGGCACCAACACGATGGGACTAGACCAATCACTTTGGGACTCCTCTATCACCCCTAAGTTCAGCATTTTCTGTACTTCCTCCCGTATTGCCTCCCGTCGAGCCTCTGGGATCCGATAGGGTTTTAACTTCACCCTTTCACCGGGCGGGGTAATGATGTCATGCTCTACCCCAGATGTTTGTCCCGGCAGCTCAGAGAATACCTCCTTGTTGCGAAGCACAAACTCCTTAACCTCCTGTTGTTGGGGTTGTGACAAGGTGGCTGCTATTCCAACCTCAGGAATCACGCAACCAGTTTGAGCTGGTGACCAAGTGTCTGCGACTAGGGACTCTCTATCCCTCCAGGCTTTCAACAGATTAACGTGATAGATCTGTTCGGGCTTTCGCCTTCCTGGTTGTCTGACCTTGTAATTCACTTCGCTCACTTTTTCCATTATCTCGTAGGGGCCTTGCCATTTGGCAAGGAATTTACTTTCAACCGTAGGGACAAGTACCAATATCCTATCCCCCGGGGAAAAGGTACGGGTCTTGGCTCCACGGTTGTACACTCTCTGCTGTGCCAACTGCGCTTGGGCCAAATGTTCCTTCACGATGGGCATTACCTGTGCAATTCGATCTTGCATCAGGGCGACATGCTCAATCACACTCCTGTGGGGAGAACTCTCACTTTCCCAAGTTTCCTTGGCAATATCCAACAGCCCTCTTGGGTGTCTCCCATACAGTAACTCAAAGGGGGAGAATCCCGTAGAGGATTGGGGCACCTCCCTAATAGCAAACATCAAATAAGGAAGTAAACAGTCCCAATCCTTTCCATCTCTATCCACCACTTTCTTCAACATTTGTTTTAGGGTTTTGTTGAATCTTTCAACCAGCCCATCGGTTTGGGGGTGATACACAGACGTACGCAATTGCGTCACTTTGAACAATTTACACAGCTCTTTCATAACCCGGGACATAAAGGGTGTACCTTGGTCCGTAAGCAGTTCTTTACAAATACCCACCCGGCTAAAAACAAGAGATAGCTCTTTGGCTATGGTTTTGGCCGAGGTATTTCGGAGAGGGATCGCTTCTGGATAACGGGTGGCATAGTCCATTATAACTAATATGTACTGGTGCCCCCTAGCGGACTTGATTATAGGACCTACCAAATCCATGGCGATCCTCTCAAACGGGACCTCAATGATGGGTAGAGGGACCAGCGGGCTACGGAAATGTGGCATCGGGGCCAACCTCTGACACACAGGGCAGGAGGAACAATAATTTTCTACGTCCTTCATCACCCCCGGCCAATAGAATCTCTGTAATACCCTCTCTCGGGTTTTCTCTGTCCCCAGATGACCTCCAAGAATGTGCCCATGGGCCAACTCCAACACCAACTTCCTGTAAGGTTTGGGCACCACAAGCTGCTCAACGGTTTCTTCTGCCCTTTTTGCCACCCGATACAGTAGGTCCTTCTCTACGCTGAAGTATGGGTAAGTGCAGGTATTATCTGGGTTCACTAACTCGCCATCTATTTTCACTACGTTTTCCCGTGCCTTTATTAGGGCGGGGTCTTTCAACTGTTCTGTGGCAAAGTTTTCCCTGTGAACCTCAAGATCAGAAAACTCCACAGACGGTAGGTTTTCGTCTGAGGAGGTGGGCTCCTCTCCAGTCATTTTTGTCAATAAACGACTCACCCCAAAGGACGCGGTATTAGTGGGACGGCTTTCCTCACTGGTCTGCGGACGTTGCTGCATTACTGCTTCCATCTGTTGTTGTAGTCTCTGCTCTTGCTTCTGCAACAGGTCTATGAAGCGGGCCTCAGATTGCTGCTGGGCTCGTTGCTGAGCCTCCAGACTCTGTTGCAAAGTTGCGTTTGTCTGCTGCTGGGCTGCAAGGCTCCTTTGCAAACCTGCATTTGTCTGCTGTTGATTGGCATTTGCTAGAGCCAGCTGCTTCAGTATCTCCTCCATGCTGGCTTAAAAAAAACTGCCACTGGTTCTCCACCAACTGTGAGGGGGTTAGCTCGGCAGCGGGTGTGTGTGAGCCCCGGGATGGGCTCCCCACACAAAACAGGCCCAGCAAACGGAGGTTGTGGTTTTCAAAATCAAAAAAGGTGCGGTTTATTTTCTATTTACAGTGACAAAACACAGCAAAGCAAAAGAAACATAACCAAAATAAATCCTGGTCAAGTTGACCTCTGACTAAACATACAGGTTTCCTAACTAACAACTGGGATCAGCCTAGTGCTGTCCTAGTCCCTAAGTCCCTGGTTTTAAATGTCCAAGCAAATAGCCACACAGGCTTTGTCTCACCGCACAGGGGTTCACTCTCCCTAGACAGTCCACACAGGTCTGGTTCCAGGCATGAGCTAACATCTAATGAAGCTGGGAGTTCTTATAGAGGCCTAAATGAGCTGACAAGCTTCAGCTGGCCTCATCAACTCCCTGTCTGTACGACGCCCAGCCCTCTCCCTAGAGGTATGAGTCATCCATGAGCCCACTAGCCTTATACAACTCTCCACCTAGTTGTATAAGTCGGCGTAAAGCCTGAATCTGGGCGAAATATATCTACCCCCCTGGATGCAACCAGGTGACTTTACCTTCCTGCTGTCACACAGGACATTAGAAAATGTCCTGCAAGCAGCATCTTTGAGGCACTGTAGGAGCGGCTCCTAAAGCGCCCCTGCCCATTGAAATCAAAGCGGTGCTTTGCGGGCGTTTTTTTTTAACCTTTTCTCGGCCGCTAGCAGGGGTTAAAAGACCCCCCGCTAGCGGCTGAATAGCGCCGCGAAAACGACGGTAAACGACGCCCCCCACCACCCCAGTGTGAAAGAGGCCTTAAAGTCAACATCATGTGCGATTATGCGTGTGTGCTAAGCAGACAGGGCCGCTGGTGATCCTACTCCCCCTCTCCCTCTGTACAGTGTCAGAGGCGCTGGCGCAGCAGTGGCGGAGGACTGTATCCATTATGAGGAAACATCCCCTGCACCGCTGCGTGTCCCGATCATTACAGTGCCACTGCCAGTGAGTGTGACCTGTCTGTGTACCACTGCGCGCAGTACCTGTCTCTGATGTTCCATTCCACTCTGCCTTTCTGCCCAGTGCTGTGCCCATACATCTCATGATCCGCCCCCATGGAGGCCGCTCTCTGTCTCTGTCCCTCCTGCTAAGTGCCCATACATCGCACGATTCCTTTGTATTTATGGGTGCTGATGTTACTGCATTTATGGGTGCTGGTAAGGCTGCATTTATGGGTGCTGGTAAGGCCCTAATTATGGGTGCTGGTAAGGCCGCAATTATGGGTGCTGGTAAGGCCGCAATTATGGGTGCTGGTAAGGCCGCATTTATGGGTGCTGATGTTACTGCATTTATGGGTGCTGATGTTATTGCATTTATGGGTGCTTATATTACTGCATTTATGGGTGCTGGTAAGGCCGCATTTATGGGTGCTGATGCTACTGCATTTATGGGTGCTGGTAAGGCCGCATTTATGGGTGCTGATGTTACTGCATTTATGGGTGCTGATATTACTGCATTTATGGGTGCTGGTAAGGCCGCATTTATGGGTGCTGGTAAGGCCGCATTTATGGGTGCTGGTAAGGCCGCAATTATGGGTGCTGGTAAGGCCGCAATTATGGGTGCTGGTAAGGCCACATTTATGGGTGCTGATATTACTGCATTTATGGGTGCTGATATTACTGCATTTATGGGTGCTGATGTTACTGCATTTATGGGTGCTGGTAAGGCCGCATTTATGGGTGCTGATGTTACTGCATTTATGGGTGCTGATATTACTGCATTTATGCGTGGCTGATATTACTGCATTTATGGGTGCTGATATTACTGCATTATGGGTGCTGGTAAGGCCGCTTTTATGGGTGCTGATGTTACTGCATTTATGGGTGCAAATATTACTGCATTTATGGATGCTGATATTACTGCATTATGGGTGCTGGTAAGGCCGCTTTTATGGGTGCTGATTTTACTGCATTTATGGGTGCTGATATTACTGCATTATGGGTGCTGGTAAGGCCGCTTTTATGGGTGCTGGTAAGGCCGCTTTTATGGGTGCTGATGTTACTGCATTTGCTCTGCTGAGTGTAGAAAGAGAAGAAACAGAAAAAACTGACTTTGAGCAGATCATAGACCAGTTTGCATCAGTGAAAGCAAGGAAGGTGCAGTTGTAATTTTTATGTAGTGCCAATCCATAATTTGTTAATTGGAAGATTAAAGAGTTTGACTTGTAGTTTTGTCAGCTGTTTTTTTTTGTTAAGGTTATCTGAAAGATGGGTTTCAAATGTATTGACAGGGGCGCAGTTTTAATTCTTGCCATAGGCGCCATTTTCACTAGATACGCATCTGCCTTTTTGACCAGTGGTAGACCGTGCCCTAAGGATCTCTAACGTCTAGACTCCCACCTTTTCTGTGCCTGTATTGGTCTACATGCACCTTTTCCTGGTGTGCCTACTGAATATCCTTTGTATTGATATCTCTATATTTGTCTATGTCTGAACATATTGCCTACCGTTTCTGACCAGTCTATCTGGTAATGTAATTGTGTTTTTTTTCTGTGTGTGTATTGTTTTTTTTTCTGTTTGTTAGTTTGTTGAAAAACTTCAATAAAAATATCTTTAAAAAAAAAAAAAGCTCATTCAAAAGTGCAGCAAGCACTGCTGCTCTTCTAAAAAGAAATCTGAGTGTGTTTGACAGGTGGAGAGAAGGTGATATGTTGCGTCCTCACCACTTGATTAAAACCCATGATTGCCGTGCAATGCACGTGATTGCGACACAGTAGTACGGCAATTACAGGTTCAAAACTGGTGTGGATTCTATAAACAAGTGTTTCCAAAGTAATCTTCCTAGTGCCTACCCGCTTGTCCTGTATATAGGAGTAAATCAAAAATATAGGATATAAATAATAGGAATAATAGTCCCAAAGATGTGAAACGTAGTTCCAAAGCATAAATAGTACTGTGAGAAGTCTTGGTAACTTGACGCTCCAAACATTATGAGTGTCCCTCCAACTTGAATATAAAGGACTATTACCGGAGCAAGTGGACTTTTTATACATATCTGTATCTCATCTGTAGAGGAACATGAGCCACCTCCAGGTCTCCACATATGGGTATAAGTACACCTCATCCAATCAAGAAGGATATCTTGGCAAACACATACAAAGAGAACCAGGGACACCAACACCAGTGGCAAGAAAATACTAGCCACTCACATAATTAAAAACATCAATCGCTTGTGGGCATAAAAACTCTGGTCCCAGGATCAGATCTGATCACTTTGTGGTTGTAGCGTACGTGGTGACGTCACAGGTTATTCCATTCCAATGGCCAGGATAAATTAACATTCTGGCCAATAGAATGCATTACTCTGTACACCAGACAAGTGAGGGCGCATGCAAAAACATGGATGTTTACCAATTTTTTTCTGATGCTAAACTCAAACTCAAACATGTAGGAGAAAAGGCATCAGAGAATACAGTGTGTATGTGGCCTAAATAGAAATAATAAATGTCTATGCTTAAATCCCAATAGCTTATCTATCTATCTATATATATACATATATATATATATATATATATATATGCACACATGCATACACACAGTATATAACCAGTGGTGGCTGGTGGTACATTTTTGGGGGGGCTGGGTTGGTCAGTCACCAGCCCCGCATGTACCCCATCTAGGTTGTGGGCAGCACTTCCTCTGGGCTGCTCCTCCTCCTGGTGTTTCGGGGATTCCCCTCCTCCTTAACGGCCAATAGGATCACTTATCCTCCCGGCCAATCGGGTGACGGATCTCAGGACCTGCTTCCTAATTGGCCAGGAGGAGACTCAGGAAGACAATAGGGAAAATTTATTCGCTATTGTCACACAGCTGGGTGGGCTCGGCACAGTGCTCTGCGCCCGAATACACCCGTTTTTTGAAGCCTCTAATCACGTGCTTAAAAAACCCCCCAAAAAAACCCCATTGGAATCCATGTGTCCATCAACCCGCATGTAGATTAGGGAGCCGGACGCATGGATTAGGGGGACGGCGCCCCTGCGCCCTGCATTACGGGCAGCCACTGTATATAACCCATCAGGTGCTAAAGGGGTGTGAACACATGCTAATACTAAAAGCTCTAAATACAAGCCCTCTGCACACTGCTTTACACACTTTCTAGCTGTAGCGGATGGTTGCTACTAGTTACTATCATCCACGCATATTGACCCTGCTGCCAGACTTCCATACATCACTCTCCAGTAGACAATGAACAGTCGCTTGTGTTTGTTTTGTTTTTGTTTATTTGGGGGATATAACTTGATTGGGGAAAGGGTATGGGATGCCCATGGAGCAATTGCGCTTTGCATATTCTGGATAGAAAGCTTAGAAAAATGATGGACTCTAACCTTGACAGACTTTACATCTCTCCTCTGCACAACTCATGCAGACTGTTGCTCCTCCTCTGCACAACTCCTGCAGACTGTTACTCCCAGGACTTCTCTCCTCCTTCACAAACTTCCCTGTCACTGAGTTTACCTTTCCGCCCCATCAGCATGAACTGCACCAGGGATCACTCTGAATAATCCCTGACTGTTGCTAGACTCGCTGAATTTTGATAGGCCAGGGGCCTGCAGTACCCCTTCTTGATGGCCTAGTTACTTAGCAGCATTAAACGGTTGATGGACTACTGATCCCAGCCAGTCCGAATTGCAAACCCTGTGCCCTCAGGCCACAGCGATTTGACACAAAACCCCACAGTCTCTCCTCTGGCCTTGCACCCAGCTCCCCTGGCATGCCTCCAGATATCCACTGTGCCTCACTCACCAAACTTTTCCTGCCCTGAGTCTCCATGACCGTTTAAGGAGAGGCTCCCTCCCAGGTCCCGAGCTCCTCCGCCGAGCCTGGCACCCCCCCAGATAGGGGTGGGCCTCCTGCTGCAGTCTAACACTCCATTCTTCACTAAACCCAGCTGACAACTCCCCTCCAGTGGGCTGGACCTGAGTTTAAGTAGGAGGCCTGCCCCCTGCCAATTCAAGGTGGGGATTGGTCAGGGCTCCTCACATGATCTCCCTGTCACTCCAATTCCCAGCCCTGCCCCTCTTCCAGAACATTCTCCCTGGAAGCAGGTGAGGCGCACAAGAACTGAAGGACAGGTGGTGACACCCACTGCTACACTAACAACTCCCTGCCCCCCAGATCAAAACAAACAGGCCTAGCATGTAGCATAGGCCTGTCTAAATTTACCTGCCTGGCAGCTATCACCCAAAACCTTACCTCTAGCACCTACCTATGGTAGAGGGCGCTACATAGCAAATGTTGCACAAAACAGGCATTTTTAGTTCACATACACTGCAATACATGTTTAAGCTAGCCGACTGCGCCAGCATTTTAGCACACCCAGGAGGGGCAGGTGCAGTGTCCAGCCCTGCACAGGCAGCCTGTCAAAGCCTATGGCAGGCTGTGGTTGAACAGAAAGTCCCGGAGCTAAAGGGAACCTCAGGGCAGGGCCGCATGACTGGGGGGACGCTGTGTTATGGTGCACAGGAAGTGATGTAGGGCTGGGTGCAGTATTATCCCTGCACAGGGGGTGGGGTTTTGGTCACCATGCTGTGTTCATATATATTACAAGGGGGCGGAGCCTGGCATTCTAGCGCGGAAAACAGGAGAGGAACATACAGTGCACAATTTCTGTGTGATTTCCCCCCTGCTATGAAGATCCTGGACGGCCTGCTTGAGCGGTTGCGCTCTAAAGCCCTTGAGCATGGGTCACAGTGGTTCTCTGAGCAGCTTGCAGAGATGCTGCTGGGGACAAGGGAAGGTAGGTCGGCTGACCCCCCCGGCCCCCCTTCACCGCAGCGTGCTCGGAGGCCGCGGCCTCCGGTGCGCTATAGTCCGGTCGCATCCAGGGTGTGCCGCCAATTAGGGAGCCCGATCACAGACTCTACGGGTCCCAGTGCCAAGTGCCCTGTGTCTGGGTCTGCAGGGGACACCGGGAGGAATCCCCGGCCTAGGTGGGACCCGGCCAGGAGGGTGATATCCCCTTTCCCTCCCAGGCCTGCAGCGATGGAAAGGGACCATGCAGTGGCGCATGCTGGGCCTTCCGCCCAGCAGGGCACCACCCGGTGTGGGAGACCTGCCAAAGCGGCCATGGGTCCCTCCTCCAGGGTGGCCGTGGTCAATCTGGGGAGAAGCAGAGGTCCAGACGGGGGGGGGACGGCGACGGCTACAGTGCGGCATCTGCTGGCAAGCAAAGGGCCCCGCGTGGGAAGATGGCGATCGAGAGACGGGAGGACGGACGGGCTCCGGGTGATGTCGCGGCCGGTGGCCCCCCAGCACGGTCGGTGGCTACAGCATCCCCTGTCGATCGGGGGGACCAGCGTTCTGAGGGAAAACTATCGGACACGGACTCGGACGGTCCTGGAGCAGTGGCAGGCCCGTCGGGGCTTCAGCGCAGATCCGGTGTGGCGGCTGGTCGGTCGGTTTCCCCTGGGCAGCCGGGTAAGTCACCTTCTTTTCCTTAAACTGTTTCTGCTCCTGTTCACGTTTTGTCTGTGTCTCCCCCTCCCCCTTGCAGCAGTGTCTGGGTATACGGTAGGGGGTGGTTCTGTGTCAGCGCTGGTGGTGCCGGAGGGTGTTGGTTTGATGTCGGGAGTGGGGGGCGGTCTCACCGGGGGGTGCAGGTTGGGCTGCAGCAGCCTCCGGGGGGCTCCCGGGGCTGTTTCTGCTCCTGTGATGGTTACTTCTACTGGGGGAGCAGGTGTAGGCGTAGTTCCTCCGGTGGCTGATGCTTCTCAGGTGAGTACGGGTACCTCTAGGTTGTCTTCTCCCCCTGTGCAGGCGTCCCAAGTGAGTGCGTGGTCGAGTGTTGTTCCCCCGGTGGTGGCTGGAGCTTCTCAGGTGAGTACAGGCGGGGCTCCCGCGGCAGGGTTGACGGCGGACGCGGTTCGTTTGGCGGACGCGGCACTGTGTGAGGTCTACATTTGCTATGATTGGCCCCTGGGTTCTTCTTTGCTGCAGCTCGAGACGTTTAATTTGGATAAAGTTAAGCCGGAAGAGAGCAAAAAAGGGGGAAGAGGAGAAGCGGCGGTATCGTCTCATCCCTCGGACGTTAGCCAATTGGGCGTAGGCGTTCTACATATTGGCTAGTGTTATTGGGGAAAAGGCCCCTGAGAATTGTTCAGGGTTATTCTGCGATATTGACTCCATTAGCGAGGCTCAGAGGGTGTATGGAGGGGTGGCGTGGCTGCACCATGACGAGCAGTTCAGGGAACGGAAAGCGGTGAGATCATCCTTGCGATGGGATCAGAAGGATACTGGCTTGTGGATGAGGCTCATGACGCAGGCCAGGGCCTGTTCGCAGCCCTTTCAGGGGGGGGGGGGGGCGGGGGTGCCCGAGCCTCTTCGACATCGGCCAGAAAGCAAAAAGGGTTCTGCTGGCAATTCAACGAGGGCACGTGTAAATTCGGGGGCTCCTGTTGTTTCCGACACGAGTGTTCCGGCTGCGGGGGGGCCCATCCATTGTCCAAGTGTTTAAAAAAAGGAAAAAAGCAGAATGACGCTGGAAAAAGGGAGGACACCGGTGGGAGTGGAAAAAATGGCGCCCTATCTAAGTAGCTATCCGAGTCGGGGGGCGGCACGGGCACTGTGGTTGGGCTTTAAGGAGGGGTTCGTGATTCCTAGTGAATTGACTACGATCCCCCCCGTCGCGGCCAACCTACGTTCAGCGTATGAGCATTCGGAGGTGGTTTCTGGTAAACTGCAGAAGGAAGTGATTTTGGGCAGGATGGCGGGTCCATTTTCGGAGCTGCCGCTGAGGGACTTGGTGGTTTCGCCGTTGGGCGTGGTGCCTAAGCGTGAGCCGAATCAGTTTAGGCTCATTTATCACTTGTCTCACCCGAAGGGTGGTTCGGTGAATGATGCGATCGATCCTGCCCTGTGCACAGTGTCACATGCATCCTTTGATGGGGCTGTGCGCTGGGTTCAGTGGTTTGGGAGGGGTGCACTCATGGCAAAGACTAACATTGAGTCAGCGTTTTGCCTGCTGCCGGTGCACCCGGATAGTGTCAGATTGTTGGGATGTTGTTGGGAGAGGGATTATTTTGTGGACAGATGTTTGCCTATCGATTGCGCGATTTCCTGTTCTTATTTCGAATTGTTCAGTTCTTTTTTGGAATGGGTGGTCAAGGATTTATCGGGCTTCGGCTCGATTTTGCATTATTTAGATGATTTCCTGGTGATAGGTCCGTCGGATGACCGGACCTGTCTTATTTTGTTGTCCACCATTCAACGTATTTTCAAGGTTTTTGGTGTTCCACTTGCACAGGAAAAGACGGAGGGGCCTGTGACGGTGTTAAAAATTTTGGGTATAGTTATTGATATGGTTAAGATGGAATGCAGGCTCCCGGGTGACAAGCTAGCTGATCTGTGGGAGTCGGTGGCGTCATAGTTCAAAAGTGCAGTTGAAGGATTTGCAATCGGTGTTGGGTAAGCTCATCTTTGATTGCCGGATCATGCCTATGGGTAGGGTGTTCTGCAGGTGTTTGGCGGCTGCCAAAGCTGGGGTTAGGGCCCCGCATCATTTCATTCGTTTGGGCCGGGAACACAGGGAAGATTTGCGAGTTTGGGATACGTTTCTAGAGAACTATAATGGGTGGTCATTTTGGATGGAACCTGTGGTGCAGGCAAGAGACTTGGAGCTCTTTACTGATGCGGCAGGGTCGGTGGGGTTTGAGCCCTATTTCCAAGGGAGGTGGTGTGCTGACAGGTGGCCGGAGGCATTGGCGGAGTCAGCGTTGATCAGGAATTTGATGCTGCTGGAGTTGTTCCCTATAGTGTTAGCGGTGGAGCTTTGGGGAGGAGAGTTTCAGAACCGGAGGGTTCGTTTCCATTGTGATAACCTAGGGGTGGTGCAGGCAATCAACTCTTTGATGGCATCGTCTTTGCCAGGGGGGCGTTTGTTACGCTATTTAGTGCTTAGATGTTTAGAATTGAACATTGTGGTGTGTGCTGTTCATATCCCTGGGGTGGCTAACGAGGTGGCTGATGCTCTCTCTCGTTTACAGTGGGACAGATTTCGGCTGCTGGCTCCGGAGGTGGAGCAGTGCGGGGTTCCGTGCCCGGGTGGCTTGGGGGATCTCATGTTGTAACGGTGATGGCGTTGGTTCGGAGGTTTGTTGCGGAATCTACCTGGCGGTCGTATGAGCGTGTGTGGCGGGAGTGGTGCAAACTGGTAAGTGTTATTTGGGTTGGTACCTCTGCGCAGGACAGGCTCCATGTGTTGTTATATTTTCTGGGGCGTAATTGTGAGCAAGGGGTGTCGGTTGCGTCTTTGAACGTCAAAATGGCGGGTTTAGCGTTCTTGTTTCGCTTAGGGGGGTTGAGGATGTCACAAAGGCATTTGTAGTGCGCAAGACGTTGCGGGGCTATCGTAAGGGGCGCGTGAAACCTGATTCCAGGCGGCCGGTGTCCTTGGCAATGTTGGAAGTACTAGTGGGGGTGTTGCCTCTGGTATGTGTTTCTCCGTTTGAGGTTCAGTTGTTTCGCATGACTTTTGTGGTAGCGTTTTTTGGGGCATTGAGGGTGGGTGAATTGGTTAGCCCTTCAAAGTCAGTGGTGGGAGGTTTTGATGTCTCGGATGTACGGGGGCACGGGGACTCTGTCACGTTGGCTATTCGGAAGTCGAAAACCAACCAGTTGGGTAAAAGGGACTAATGTGGTGCTGGGTAGGGTTCCCGGGCTGGTGTTGCAGCCTCCCAGGGCGGGTCTTCTGCTGGTTCATGAAACTGGCTTGCCCTTGTCCAGGTATCAGTTTGGTGCGGTGTTCAAACATTGCCTGGGGGCCGGGGGGTTCAATGCTGCTGATTATTCCTCCCATTCTTTCAGAATTGGGGCAGCGACCAAAGCTTCCCATTGGGGGGCTAAGCGATGAGATCCTGCAGCGGATTGGTCGCTGGGAGTCCCAGCGGTTTAGGCTCTATGTTCACCCTCACCTGCTGTAGGGTCAGGAGAGGAGGGGGGATCTTCCCTCTGTGTTACTCCTCATTGTTTGTGTTCTGTGAGGTTCACTGGGGGTGTGCATTGGGACGTACGTGTGGTGCCTTGTGTCTGTATCTATGTCTTTTGTGTTCTTTTCTTTTAGGCCCGGTGTGTTTGATGTGGATCCTGGGCCATTCCTACGTACACAGGGAGGCAAAACGGGCTTTGGTCAGGCCAGAAGGCAGGCAAATGGGTTTTCATCGGGGGGGGGGGGGGAGGCTACGGTGCGTTGGATTGGGATCCCAGGCATGCTCTGGTCAAGGGTTATGCCGGAGATCTATCATTATGCTTGTTTGGACAGGCCGCCGGACGTGCTTCTGTTGCACGTCGGGGGCAATGACCTCTGTCTTAGGGCTTCCCAAGACCTCATCAGAGATGTTAAATGGGATTTTCTCCAGCTGCGGTCGGCCTTCCCGGAGACCATAGTAGTTTGTTTAGATATTATTGAGAGGTTGTAAAAAGAAACAAATCCGCGCAATAAACTATAATGTACTACTAAGCAGCTGAACACTAAGGGTCAAATAATCAAAATCCCTGAGAAAAACATAAAAATAAATAGTGCAGCGCTTTATATGTCCATATATCAAAGATAGAAAAACAGCACAGTGAATCAGTATATAATCCCCGTGATCTTCATAGATGACACATGGACTCTTGATTGCATGCAGATGGTAACAAACACACACACAGTGAGAGACCTCCACCAACAGATAAATTGGCCGCTCACCTTCAAACATGGACCCTTTAATTATAGAGGGTCACTGAAAAACTTCCCTTACGGGTTAATCCAAAGCAGATGAAGATGTAAACTTCCCCAAAAATGTTTAGGGTCATCAATTCCATATGAAATCAGGATCATTCAAAAACTTCCAGGTATTAAGTTCATAAGGCAGTGTTTACATGTGGAAAAATATAGAAGCAGACCATAGTGTTTCTCCGTAGTAGAAAACAATTTAATGGAAAACAAAAGTAGTGCACTTACATTTAAAAGGCACTAAACCAGTGCCGAGGTACAACAGCGCGTCTGGTGAGACTGTGAATGAACTGCGGGTGACGTCACGAACTTCCCATCCGTACGCACGTTACGTCCCAGTAGGCGGGACTTCATCAGCGGATATGGGAAGAACGCCAGACACCCGCTCTTATAACAACAAGGCGCCTGTAACTATGGAGACACGATGCGGCGTCACATGACGTCGATAGGGACGTCTGAATCTCATGACATCAACCAGGAAGTGTCCCCGTGAGCCGGATATCCACACAAAGGCTCCAAAGGCAACCAAAACAAACGATAAAAACTATTAAAATAAAAAATATAAATATATATATCTAAAATTCAACCAGTAACCAGCCCAGTTGATTAATAAGAAATATATGTATATTAATGCAGCGATCAACTCCTACAGTTACTACCGATAAGGAGAAAACAGCTGCTTATACATTGGATAAAAAATAAATAAACAAATCTGGATTGCAGACCTGAATATAGACATGACATCAACCACAGCCCACAACAATCTCACCAAACCAAAATACACATATTATAACAATAATACATTAATAAATCACATATAATAAAAAACATCTATGATCTAATTAGCGGTCAGTTATAAAACAATTTATGTCAAATTCAACATTTAACCCGTCAGGGCAAAGAACTCGTGTTTCATGAATCCAATAGGATTCTCTTTTGCTCAGCTGACGGATAAAATTGCCACCTCGCCAATGTCTCGTGACTTTCTCTATGCCCCAGAATCTCAGGCCCTTGGGATTTTGTTGGTGGAACTGTTTAAAATGCCTAGAGACATTATGAGTTTTGACCCCCTTTCTAATATTATTAACATGTTCTGCCACTCGAACATGTAGAGGTCTCGAGGTTCGGCCTATATATTGGAGTCCGCAATCGCACTCCAGCATATAGACGACCCCCACGTGGCGCACGTAATCAATTGTTTAATATTATATTCTTTGTTGGTGGCAGATGCCAAAAAAGACTTCCTTTTCTTAAGATTAACTTTAGAAGTCCTGTACGGGACACAACGGCCACATACGTAAAATCCACCAAGGAATCTAAACATGCTGTTATCTGACGGTACGGGGGGATTTAGGACACTAGGTGCCAAACGGTCTCGCAAAGACGGGGCTTTCTTGTAAATAAATTGGGGTTTCTCCGGTAAAACGGGACCAAGAATCTTGTCTTGTTTTAAGATGGACCAATTTTTTGCAATAATTTTCTCGAACTTTTTATGCTGGACATTGTAGTCCAATATCATTCGAAAATTATGAGAATCCCCATCAGAAGTTTTACTTCGATCAGTCAATAATGTCTGTCTATCAATCATCTTAACTTGTTCTACCTCTCTGAGTAGAACCTGTTCATCATAACCCTTTTGCACAAATCTAGTGGTCAACACTCGTGATTGGTTTACGAAGTCAGATACTTGTGTGCAACTCCGACGCAATCTAATATACTGTCCCCTGGGGATGTTGCACAACCAAGAGCGGTGGTGACAACTCCCCGGGGGAATGTACGCATTGCGATCGGTGGGTTTAAAGTGATTGGTCAACTTAAAATGATCACTTCCCTTGGTGATGGTAAGATCCAAATAGTCAACCTTCTCATTATCTATGGTCCATGTGAGGATAATATTTTTATTATTATCATTAAGATGACTAATGAAAAAATCCAAAGCGGATCTATCACCCTCCCACACCAGGATCAAATCGTCAATATAACGACAATAACAAACTAATTCAGAGGGACGACATGCGAACACTGCCTGTTCCTCCCAGTGGGCCATAAAAATATTGGCCACACTGGGAGCAAAACGGGCCCCCATCGCAACTCCCCTAGTTTGTAAGAAAAAATCCCCATCGTACCAGAAATAGTTCCGGGATAAACAAAAATCCAAACAACTCAAAAGGAACTCCTGATATCTACCAGACAGCGTAGAAGTGGACAGAGCCCATTCCACAGCAGTCAGTGCATCCTGGTGTCCTATAATGGTGTATAGGGACCCAACGTCTGCTGTCACCAATATACTTTTTTCAGAACACCCCAGAGATTGAAGGATCTGGATAATATGTTTAGTGTCTTTAAGGAATGCTGGCATTTTAACCACCAGGGGTTGTAGAAATGAGTCAATGTATTGCCCTAATCGGGCTGACACTGAGTCAATCCCATTTACTATGGGCCTCCCTGGAGGGTTCACACTGTCTTTATGTAATTTCGGTAGAAAATAAATGATCGGAGTTCTACAAAACAATGGGTCCAGGTAAAGAGCCTCTTTTTTGGTCAATATTCCCTGATCCTTACCATCCTCAATGATGTGGTGTAACTCATCCTTAAAGGACAACATAGGGTCTGTATGGAGAACTCTATATGTATCCTCATCTGACAATAGGTTACTCATTTCCTTTTTATAGTATTCTTTACTCAGGATAACTAACCCGCCTCCTTTGTCCGCTGGACGAATTACAATCTCTTTTCTTTTTTCCAAAGATCCCATACCCCGTTTAATATATTGTGGGTCTAATACCTTTTTAATTTTCAATGACTCCAAATCCTTTACTACCATATTCTTAAAGACCTCCATATATTTACTGTCGACATTAATGGGGTTGAATATAGATTTATTTTGTAAAGAAGAATGGTCATCCCTAACAAGTGGTGTAGCCCTACTGGTGTTAGATAAAAAATATTTTTTCATGTTCAAACTTCTAATATATTTTTGCAAACTTACATAAGTTTGGAATTTGTTCAAGTTTTTGGTTGGGGCAAATTTAAGCCCTCTATCAAGGACTTTGATTTCATCATCATTTAATGTTACCCCACTTAGATTGTAAATTCCTGCTCCTGTTACGGTTTCGACCTTTTGTAGTCGCCTACCCCCTCTCCTTCCTCTCTTTCTTTTCTTTTTCTTGGGGTACCTACATTGGGCGGTGGATACTGTGGCAATTGTCTCCACCATTCCCCTAGGTTGGGTCTGTGTACATGGGGTCCAGTTTGGTATCCCCCACGTGACCCTAAAAAATCCCCCCTATCGTGGTCGGAGTGGTTGGCTAACGGTGCGAACCTATTTTGCGTAGGAAACCCCCTATCTTGGGGGTAATGGGGCCTCCCTCTATTGGATGGGTCAGCCCCCTCTCCAAAATTACGAGAATCTCTCCATGGTTGGGATGCATTCTGATAATAAGATGATGTTGGATAATCATTTTCATAATGGGGGGTTGGTTGATAATTACCTTTACCTCTGCCTCTTTTGTTCTTACCCCTTTTGGGGGGACCCCTATTAGGGTAATCGTGAGGGGAAGGAAACCTCTCATGAGGGGGAGGTACATCATATTGATACACTGGTTGGTTTCTAGGTGTTGCCATTTTAGTGGCATTAAGAGTTTCGACTGGGGGATTGGCAGTTACATTGCCACCACCTATGGGGGGACCATTCTGCCATTTGAAAATGCTACCTCCAGTGAAATCATCCCAATCGCGTATAAACTTCTTCTTTTTCTTTGTTTGAATCTCAGCATCCCATTTCATAAGTTTATTTTTTAGCTCCCCTGAAAGTTTCAGAAATTCTTCACTTTCTTTATGGGGTTCTAAAAATGAGATGATCTCCCCAATCTGGGAGTCGAGGAGCTTTAATTTTCTTTGTTTCCGAGCCAGAAGAAATTCTATTAGCTCAAAACCTTTTTTGATGAAAAAGCCACTCCACTGGGACATAGAATCATCGTCAAGTAGACCATCATTAGGGGGCACATCCCACCTTAACCTTCTAGGAATAAGCTTGGCAGATAAATACTGTTCAAACGATGTGATATCCCACCAAGTTTTAGTCTTTTTTTCAAAAATATGCCCCAATTTGCGAAATGCCTGGGAGATATCATTAATAGGTTCATTAGAAGAATTCCTAGAGAAAACTTCATTAATTTTAACTTCCCATTTTTCTAAATATTGAAAAACATCCATTATTGCAGCGTGATTTTTGATAACTTGAGAAATCAGAATATGTAAAAAGAAACAAATCCGCGCAATAAACTATAATGTACTACTAAGCAGCTGAACACTAAGGGTCAAATAATCAAAATCCCTGAGAAAAACATAAAAATAAATAGTGCAGCGCTTTATATGTCCATATATCAAAGATAGAAAAACAGCACAGTGAATCAGTATATAATCCCTGTGATCTTCATAGATGACACATGGACTCTTGATTGCATGCAGGTGGTAACAAACACACACACAGTGAGAGACCTCCACCAACAGATAAATTGGCCGCTCACCTTCAAACATGGACCCTTTAATTATAGAGGGTCACTGAAAACCTTCCCTTACGGGTTAATCCAAAGCAGATGAAGATGTAAACTTCCCCAAAAAGGTTTAGGGTCATCAATTCCATATGAAATCAGGATCATTCAAAAACTTCCAGGTATTAAGTTCATAAGGCAGTGTTTACATGTGGAAAAATATAGAAGCAGACCATAGTGTTTCTCCGTAGTAGAAAACAATTTAATGGAAAACAAAAGTAGTGCACTTACATTTAAAAGGCACTAAACCAGTGCCGAGGTGCAACAGCGCGTCTGGTGAGACTGTGAATGAACTGCGGGTGACGTCACAAACTTCCCATCCGTACGCACGTTACGTCCCAGTAGGTGGGACTTCATCAGCGGATATGGGAAGAACGCCAGACACCCGCTCTTATAACAACAAGGCGCCTGTAACTATGGAGACACGATGCGGCGTCACATGACGCCGATAGGGACGTCTGAATCTCATGACATCAACCAGGAAGTGTCCCCGTGAGCCGGATATCCACACAAAGGCTCCAAAGGCAACCAAAACAAACGAAAAAAACTATTAAAATAAAAAATATAAATATATATATATAAAATTCAACCAGTAACCAGCCCAGTTGATTAATAAGAAATATATGTATATTAATGCAGCGATCAACTCCTACAGTTACTACCGATAAGGAGAAAAAAGCTGCTTTTTAAATGTAAGTGCACTACTTTTGTTTTCCATTAAATTGTTTTCTACTACGGAGAAACACTATGGTCTGCTTCTATATTTTTCCACATGTAAACACTGCCTTATGAACTTAATACCTGGAAGTTTTTGAATGATCCTGATTTCATATGGAATTGATGACCCTAAACCTTTTTGGGGAAGTTTACATCTTCATCTGCTTTGGATTAACCCGTAAGGGAAGGTTTTCAGTGACCCTCTATAATTAAAGGGTCCATGTTTGAAGGTGAGTGGCCAATTTATCTGTTGGTGGAGGTCTCTCACTGTGTGTGTGTTTGTTACCACCTGCATGCAATCAAGAGTCCATGTGTCATCTATGAAGATCACGGGGATTATATACTGATTCACTGTGCTGTTTTTCTATTATTGAGAGGTTGTCTTGGCGGGGGGCCCGGTCTGTTGACAAGATCAACAAGGCGAGGGTGAAGGTCAACAAGGCGGTGGCAAAGTTTGTGTCCCGGAATGGGGGGTTGGTTGTTCGCTATTGCGAACTGGAGGGGGAGTATGGCCTCTATTTACGGGGGAATGGTGTGCATTTGTCCGCGGTGGGCATAGACATGTGGGTCCTGGGGCTCCAGGACGGGCTACAACGTGCCTTACAGCTGTGGTGGGCCGCCCACGGGTAAGGGGTCACTGGTGGGCATCTGTAGCAGTGGTCTCGGGTTCCTGAAGGTCGGGTGGTGGTGGTGGTGGTATATATATATATTCATATGTGTATATCAGTTATGGTTGGTAGGGGTTGGGGGCCTGTCTCGGGATGGGCACCTCCCTTATCTGGTTATGGGCTATTGATCATCGGGCTGATTGGTGGAAGAAGCATCGAGTCATTGTCTCTGAGCTGATGGGATCACGGCTGGAGGCCAGGATACTGTGGAAATCGTGGACAGCCGATGAGATAGCAGTTGGTACCTTCTTTCAGGAACCCAGGCGCAGCAGTTTAGAGAAATCTGTTGAAAAATGTTTGTGTTAAATATATATATATGTAGCGGGGTCCTAAATTTAGGGGAAGTGTTTAAGTGGTAGTTATGCTCAAACACCCCAATTGTCCGGATTCTATCAACCATTTTTTGTCCGCAGGGAGAGTATCAGTGTACAGTTCCCTGTGGCCTGCAGGTGGCGCTGCCATGGTAGGCCAGGGTTGAACCGCTGATACAGTGCTGTGCCTTGTATGTCCCCTCTCAGCAGCTATACAGCAGCTATACAGTGGGTGTGGTAGGCCTGCTGTGCATGCTGGGAGAGGATATAAAAGGGGCAGACGCTGCCTGTTCGGGGTTCTGTCGTGGTCGGGGGTCCTACCCCAGGGAGTGTGTTTCTGTCTGCCCTGGGCACCTTTGGCCCAGGGGCGGAGGTCGGTGAGTCAGTCCCAGGCACCTTTAGCCCTGGGGCTGCAGCAAAGGCCTTGGGCCTAGCACCTTCGGCTGGGGCCCATCAAGGATCGAGGAATCCCAGGGTGCCGCCTTGCGAGAGGACCCGCATCTTAGACAAGGAGGCCGGGGGAGGAACCGTTCCGAGGGACTGATGAGAAGTCACAGTGAAGGAAGGGGCCCGGTAACTCTCTGGAGGGATGTCTTCTCCTTAACAGAGGTTAAGCTTTAAAAAGAGACCGAGTTCACCAGGTCTGTGGCAGAGACCGAGTTCACCAGGTCTGTGGCAGAGACCGAGTTCACCAGGTCTGTGGCAGAGACCGAGTTCACCAGGTCTGTGGCAGAGACCGAGTTCACCAGGTCTGTGGCAGAGACTGCGGTTAAGTGAGAGCACAATCCTGGCTCTCACTTTGTCTATCAGAGACTGTTATCTAAGAGAAATAAACTCTACGTTGGAGTTACGGCTGGTGTGGACATTGAAGTCATTGGGGGAGATAGAGACTTATCTTTATTAACTATAGAGGTGAGAACCATTCTCTGGAGGATTCTGGCTTTCTGGCTGTGGAGACCCACTGTCAGGAAAGGTTCCATCCGCTGGTGATATATATTATTTGGCTTGCAGTACTGTGGTCCACCAGCAGGTGTCTCCTGGCAGTTTGGAACTGTCATGAGAATCTTTCCCTGCTGGTGTTGTATTATCCTTTGGACGCAGTACTGGTTTCCACCAGCGGATGGATCCTGGCAGTGTGGAGCGAGCTGCCCTTCTTTCGCTCAGCTGTGACCTGAAGCTAATCACAGCCTGCCTATTTATACCCGGCAAGTACAAACACTCCTTGCCCTGGTATCTCTCTCCCTGACCTAGGACCTGTGACCCGGACTTTGATCCCTGCATCCTGCCTGACCCGACCCGACCCCTGCATCCTGCCTGACCCGATCCGACCTGATCCCTACCTTGAGCCCAACCTGTATCCATCCCTCCTGTTTACCACAGATACCTGTCCTCCTGTTCCCTGGGTGCTTATCCCTGCTCTGCAGCCTATCCATCCGTCCCCTCCCTGTTCCTGTTGTCTCCCATCTGCTGACAATCCCTTGTGTATGACCTCGGCCTGGCTTTTTACTACGATTCTGGTATCTCCCATATTTGTATATATATTGTTTATAGTCACTGTTTATTGATTGATTTATTACACTGTGTTCTATTGGAGGTGGTTGTATGTTGTTCATCTATTACAATAAATTGTTATATTTTCACCTACACCCGTTTGGTCTCCTCTATGCAGTCACACAGTCTGGTCTATTAGCCTTCTCTGACACCCACCAACAACACCGCTCAACCTCTTCACATAGGAGGGTACGGGCTTGTGGTGTGCCCTCTCTTCCTGCGAGGAGCCGAACAAGGCAGGTAAAGAGAGGGTTGGTGTCGCTACACGTGGGGGCTCGAGTCTGGGATTTCTGCGGCCGGAAAGAAGAAGAAACCCCCCCCCCCCAGAGTTTGGAATTTGTTCCCCCTGTGAGGCTCCGTGGAGGTCGGCCATCTTTGGAAAAAAAGTGACTGTGCCACGAGGAGAGCCCAAGCTGCGTAGTTCGTGGGCGTGTCAAGAGTAAGAAAGCCCGCGAACATTGCAGAAGATGGGAGGAGCCTCGCCATGGGATGAGTTACACGTGGTGACTTTGGCGAAAAAGCGACAGTGCGAAATGGATCGGCAAGCGGGTAACATGGTGCCTAATGCCTCATGAATTCCAAGTTCTTCTACCATGAATGTAACCTCATTTGCTGCTTCTGTGACCGATACGGGGATCCGACTGAAGCCTCGGGTCGCTTCACTCTCTATGTCTGCAGAGATGCGGAAGCCCTTGGAGTGGTTTTTCCCGGATGCCAGGGACTGGTGGTGCATCTTAGGCCTTTTGGAAGATGCGAACAGTGCAAAGAATTCCTGTTTGAGGTAGAGCAGCCTACTGAAAAACTTTGGGCCTTCTGTTTGAACTGCCTTACGGGCGCCACCACTCTAGAGGAGGGAACCAGAGCTTTAACAGTCACCCCTACGTGCACTGTCGGAACTTCGAAAGGAAGTCGCTGTTGAGAATGTTCCGGTGATTGAGGAGACGGAGAAACCGGAGGATGCTGCCTCGGTTGTTACTGAGTCCTCGTTCCCACCGCCCAAGAGGAAGGTCAGCTATGTTAAAGCTTCCTGCGTTCGTGGTCGAGTTACACCCCAGCGCTTGCCCGGATCAGAGGTGTCCACAGGAAAGAGTTCCGGACATCCTGCACCAGCTACAGGCCGAGGTAAGCCGGGGAAAGGGACCTTGGTTAAGGTCCGAAGTGTCGGGGATGCTTGGGTCAGGGACCCCGGAGAACTTGAACTTGTTAGACGTGATTCCCCGTCCACTAAGGGTTACCTGCCGGCGGAGGAGTGTGATACCTCCAACCTGGAGTCAGTCTCTGATCCGGGGGATGATGCAGACATAAACTGTTCGAGTGGAAGGGTTATGAGGATACCCATGTCCTCGTCCCGTAGGAAAAAGGGACCCACCCATGGTCACTGGGGATAATACACCCCGGGAGGAGGCCCAGGAGCCTGAGGAGGGATCTGTCCCATTGTCTGCCCTTCCACCACTTGAGATCCCTGCGCCTGTTGCCGTGATGGAGCTAGTGTCATTGCGGACCCCTATGTCTGGTCAGGAGGCAGTGAAAGTGCCTCGACAACCGGATGCCATAGTCCTGCCAGGTATAGGAGATCATGCCTCCGTTGTCCAGGATGCAGCGGTTATTCAACCAGAGAGTGGCAAACAAATATGGGTGGGAATACCCGTACTTGCCTAAAGACTTGCTTTTTGAAGTAGAGGCTTATAGGGATCGGTGGTACGGGGACTTTCTATGGGCTCACTTAAAGGTACTCCAGTCCCGCAGGTATTTTGCCTGTTCCGCCGCAACCACCAAGCGGTACAAGGAATCGTGGATGCTTGGCAGGCATATCCACGCAGATAAAGTGTTTATTTGTCGGAAGGAAATAGACAATGTCAAGTACTTTATTGACACTTTTGACAAGAACTGGAAACCCTTAGTGTTGCCTCATCCACAGTATTATCTTTGCGAGACTGGACTCTTTATGTTTTGTCCTCTTTATTCCGGAGTGCACTCTTCTGGAGTCTCAGAGAACTTTGTCAAAAGGAAAAAATAAAAAAGTGGTGTATTCTACTTCGCTGGAAGAGAAGGAGCTGTTTCTTTTCTCCTCTCGCAGCACCACAAAGATCAAAACTTTGGGGTAGAAATAGTTTAGGGCCACAGAAGAAGGAGAAGATGTTCTGTACAAGTTCTGGTACAAGTGTCTTGTCAGTGGCACTACCACTAGGTGGCGGTGTTGCGTAACTCTTGCACTACATTTAAAATGTGTTTTACTTGTTAGAAGGAAAGGATTCCCCCCCCCCGGGGAGAATCTTTTCTCTTCTAATTGTGAGGGGGTTAGCTCGGCAGCGGGTGTGTGTGACCCCCGAGATGGGCTCCCCACACAAAAACAGGCCCAGCAAACGGTGGTTGTGGTTTTCAAAATCATAAAGGTGCGGTTTATTTTCTATTTACAGTGACAAAACACAGCAAAGCAAAAGAAACATAAACAAAATAAATCCTGGTCAACTTGACCTCTGACTAAACATACAGGTTTCCTAACTAACAACTGGGATCAGCCTAGTGCTGTCCTAGTCCCTAAGTCCCTGGTTTTAAATGTCCAAGCAAATAGCCACACAGGCTTTGTCTCACCGCACAGGGGTTCACTCTCCCTAGACAGTCCACACAGGTCTGGTTCCAGGCATGAGCTAACATCTAATGAAGCTGGGAGTTCTTATAGAGGCCTAAATGAGCTGACAAGCTTCAGCTGGTCTCATCAACTCCCTGTCTGTACGACGCCCCACACTCTCCCTAGAGGTATGAGTCATCCATGAGCCCACTAGCCTTATACAACTCTCCGCCTAGTTGTATAAGTCGGCGTAAAGCCTGAATCTGGGCGAAATATATCTACCCCCCTGGATGCAACCAGGTGACTTTACCTTCCTGCTGTCACATACCCCCCCCTCTTGTTTTAACCTCGGGGTTGGAACACCAGCAATCAGGCATTCATGTACTCGAGACAAAGCATCCACATTCCCCATTTGAACGCCAGGGCGATGCTTTACTGTGAAGTTGAATTCCTGGAGGGCCAGGAACCACCTATTCACTCTTCTATTTGTTTCTTTGTTTTGAGCCATCCACTTTAACGGAGCGTGATCCGTAACCATGTCAAAGTGCCTACCTAGCAGGTAGTACCGAAGGGAATCTAGAGCCCACTTCACCGCTAAACACTCCTTTTCAACGGTGGCGTAATTTACCTCATGGGACTTCAACTTCCTGCTGAGGTAAATGACTGGGTGCTCTTCCCCGTTCCAGACCTGGGACAATACTGCTCCTAACCCCACATCTGACGCATCACTTTGTACGACAAAGTCTTTAGAGAAGTCGGGTGAGTACAACACTGGCTGGCTACATAAGGCTTGTTTCAAGAATTGGAATGCTGCCTCAGCCTCGGGGGTCAATTTAATCATGACCGACCCTTTCCCCTTCGTCAGGTTGGTTAGGGGCACAGCCTTAGAAGCAAAGTGGGGAATGAATCGCCGATAATACCCAGCGATTCCCAGAAAGGCTCGTACCTGCTTCTTGCTGTTGGGACGTGGCCAACTCTGGATGGCCTCGACTTTGTTGAGTTGGGGTTTTATTACTCCCCTCCCAATGGTGTACCCAAGATATTTGGCCTCCTCCTGCCCAATGGTACACTTCTTGGGGTTAGCCGTAAACCCCGCTTCCCGAACAGAGTCCAGGACTACTTGCACTTTTGGCAGATGTGAGGCCCAATCTGTGCTATGGACAATTATGTCATCCAGGTAAGCCGCAGCATACTTCCGATGGGGCCTCAGCATCTGGTCCATTTTCCGCTGGAATGTGGCCGGCGCATTCTGTAACCCGAACGGCATTCTTTTATATTGGAACGCCCCGTCTGGGGTTACAAATGCGGTTTTCTCTTTGGCCGACTTGGCCAGGGGGATTTGCCAATACCCTTTTGTGAGGTCAAGAGTCGTCATGTATCGGGCTGTTCCCAGCCGGTCGATCAACTCATCTATACGTGGCATGGGGTAGGTGTCAAATTTTGTAACTTTGTTCAACTGTCGAAAATCGTTACAAAATCGCCAGCTCCCATCCGGTTTAGGCACCAACACAATGGGACTAGACCAATCACTTTGGGACTCCTCTATCACCCCTAAGTTCAGCATTTTCTGTACTTCCTCCCGTATTGCCTCCCGTCGGGCCTCTGGGATCCGATAGGGTTTTAACTTCACCCTTTCACCGGGCGGGGTAATGATGTCATGCTCTACCCCAGATGTTTGTCCCAGCAGCTCAGAGAATACCTCCTTGTTGCGAAGCACAAACTCCTTAACCTCCTGTTGTTGGGGTTGTGACAAGGTGGCTGCTATTCCAACCTCCGGAATCACGCAACCAGTTTGAGCTGGTGACCAAGTGTCTGCGACTAGGGACTCTCTATCCCTCCAGGCTTTCAACAGATTAACGTGATAGATCTGTTCGGGCTTTCGCCTTCCTGGTTGTCTGACCTTGTAATTCACTTCGCTCACTTTTTCCATTATCTCGTAGGGGCCTTGCCATTTGGCAAGGAATTTACTTTCAACCGTAGGGACAAGTACCAGTATCCTATCCCCCGGGGAAAAGGTACGGGTCTTGGCTCCACGGTTGTACACTCTCTGCTGTGCTAACTGCGCTTGGGCCAAATGTTCCTTCACGATGGGCATTACCTGTGCAATTCGGTCTTGCATCAGGGCGACATGCTCAATCACACTCCTGTGGGGAGAACTCTCACTTTCCCAAGTTTCCTTGGCAATATCCAACAGCCCTCTTGGGTGTCTCCCATACAGTAACTCAAAGGGGGAGAATCCCGTAGAGGATTGGGGCACCTCCCTAATAGCAAACATCAGATAAGGAAGTAGACAGTCCCAATCCTTTCCATCTCTATCCACCACTTTCTTCAACATTTGTTTTAGGGTTTTGTTGAACCTTTCAACCAGCCCATCGGTTTGGGGGTGATACACAGATGTACGTAATTGCGTCACTTTGAACAATTTACACAGCTCCTTCATAACCCGGGACATAAAGGGTGTACCTTGGTCCGTAAGCAGTTCTTTACAAATACCCACCCGGCTAAACACAAGAGATAGCTCTTTGGCTATGGTTTTGGCCGAGGTATTTCGGAGAGGGATCGCTTCTGGATAACGGGTGGCATAGTCCATTATAACTAATATGTACTGGTGCCCCCTAGCGGACTTGATTATAGGACCTACCAAATCCATGGCGATCCTCTCAAACGGGACCTCAATGATGGGTAGAGGGACCAGCGGGCTACGGAAATGTGGCATCGGGGCCGACCTCTGACACACAGGGCAGGAGGAACAATAATTTTCTATGTCCTTCATCACCCCCGGCCAATAGAATCTCTGTAATACCCTCTCTCGGGTTTTCTCTGTTCCCAGATGACCTCCAAGAATGTGCCCATGGGCCAACTCCAACACCAACTTCCTGTAAGGTTTGGGCACCACAAGCTGCTCAACGGTTTCTTCTGCCCTTTTTGCCACCCGATACAGTAGGTCCTTCTCTACGCTGAAGTATGGGTAAGTGCAGGTATTATCTGGGTTCACTAACTCGCCATCTATTTTCACTACGTTTTCCCGTGCCTTTATTAGGGCGGGGTCTTTCAACTGTTCTGTGGCAAAGTTTTCCCTGTGAACCTCAAGATCAGAAAACTCCACAGACGGTAGGTTTTCGTCTGAGGAGGTGGGCTCCTCTCCAGTTTCTTGAGTCTCCCCTGCCAATACTGATAAGGGAAATTCTGGAGAGTCCTCACCACTCTCAGGGGAGTTCTGGCTATCACATTCCTGGTACATAGGGGCACCAGTGGGGGGCTCAGGATCATCCCACAGTTCCCAGAACTTCGGAAAATCCCTTCCCACAATGGCGTCATGCGGTAACTGAGATACTAAGCCCACTGGATGAGAGAGGGTACCTTTGGGGGTCTCGAAACAGACTGTAGTCACTGGATACTCTCGGGTGTCCCCATGCACACAAATAACAGCTACCTTGCTATTCCCAGAGACCTCTGTTTTAACTAACTCAGCCTTTATCAGGGTCACAAGGCTACCTGAATCCAGCAATACCACAACATTTCTACCATTAACACACATTTTGCATAAATGTTTCTCAGTTCCTCGAATGGCAGTGCATGCGACTGTCGCACACAGCGACTGACGTCTGCCCGTCAGAAAGTCACACTGCATGGGTTCCTCCACAACCGGGCAATTGGCTGCAATATGTCCCGCTTGCCGGCAGCGGTAGCAAACGATCCTTCTTGCGGCCTCTTGAGCCGCTGATTTCCCAGGCTGTTCTCGCCAAACTTGGGGTAGAGCTCCCACCCTCTCACTCTCTCCACCCTCACCCCTTGGAATCCTCTTATCCGCCTCTGGGGATGGTCTGGTCTTAGGGTGGAAAGTCCGAGTGTCTCTGGAAGAGGCCGTCAGGTTCTCTGTAGCCAAGTATTTCTCCACACGATCCACAAGACCATCGGCCGTCTCTGGGTCTCCATGGCTTACCCACTTTTGGATGGCAGTAGGAAGAGCTCTCAAAAACCGATCCATTACAACACGTTCCACAATCTTTGGTGCGGACAAAGTCTCTGGCTGTAGCCACTTTCTGCTCAGGTGAATGAGATCATACATTTGAGACCTGGGGGGTTTTCCAAGCTGGAAAGTCCAGTTATGCACACGCTGAGCCCGGACAGCCTGGGTGACACCCAGCCTTGCCAATATTTCAGCTTTTAGCATCGCATAGTCTTTTGCTTGGTTAGGCTCTAGGTCATAGTAAGCTTTCTGCGATTCACCAGTTAACAGAGGAGCCACCAGTCCAGCCCACTGCTCCTCAGGCCACTTTTCTCTTTCAGCGGTCCTTTCAAATGTGGTCAAAAATACCTCTGGATCATCCTCTCCAGTCATTTTTGTCAATAAACGACTCACCCCAAAGGACGCGGTATTAGTGGGACGGCTTTCCTCACTGGTCTGCGGACGTTGCTGCATTGCTGCTTCCATCTGTTGTTGTAGTCTCTGCTCTTGCTTCTGTAACAGGTCTATGAAGCGGGCCTCAGATTGCTGCTGGGCTTGTTGCTGAGCCTCCAGACTCTGTTGCAAAGTTGCGTTTGTCTGCTGCTGGGCTGCAAGGCTCTGTTGATGAGCTTGCTGCTGGGCTGCAAGGCTCTGTTGATGAGCTTGCTGCTGGGCTGCGAAGTTCTGTTGTTGAGCTGCAAGGCTCTTTTGCAAACCTGCATTTGTCTGCTGTTGATTGGCATTTGCTAGAGCCAGCTGCTTCAGTATCTCCTCCATGCTGGCTTAAAAAAAAACTGCCACTGGTTCTCCACCAACTGTGAGGGGGTTAGCTCGGCAGCGGGTGTGTGTGACCCCCGAGATGGGCTCCCCACACAAAAACAGGCCCAGCAAACGGTGGTTGTGGTTTTCAAAATCATAAAGGTGCGGTTTATTTTCTATTTACAGTGACGAAACACAGCAAGGCAAAAGAAACATAAACAAAATAAATCCTGGTCAACTTGACCTCTGACTAAACATACAGGTTTCCTAACTAACAACTGGGATCAGCCTAGTGCTGTCCTAGTCCCTAAGTCCCTGGTTTTAAATGTCCAAGCAAATAGCCACACAGGCTTTGTCTCACCGCACAGGGGTTCACTCTCCCTAGACAGTCCACACAGGTCTGGTTCCAGGCATGAGCTAACATCTAATGAAGCTGGGAGTTCTTATAGAGGCCTAAATGAGCTGACAAGCTTCAGCTGGTCTCATCAACTCCCTGTCTGTACGACGCCCCACACTCTCCCTAGAGGTATGAGTCATCCATGAGCCCACTAGCCTTATACAACTCTCCACCTAGTTGTATAAGTCGGCGTAAAGCCTGAATCTGGGCGAAATATATCTACCCCCCTGGATGCAACCAGGTGACTTTACCTTCCTGCTGTCACATAATGTACATAAGTTAGGATGTCAAATTGTTGGTTGTGTATGTTTTCTTTCTCCCTCTGCAGGTGGACACCAAGCAAATCACTGAGTATGGGTGGATTTAGCTATTGCAGGAGGGTAGGGAAATGTAAATAAGAATGTGTTTAATTTGAAATGTGTGACATTTGAGAATGGGATGTACACATTTGTTTTCTACTACTCTTTCTTCATCTCTTCAGTTTAACTCCCTTTCCCCATGTTCAGGTTTCGGCACAAAAAAACATTTTTTTTCCAAATTTGTTTTTTTGTAGATAGTTTCTGGAATAGGTCTATGTTGACTCAGGCTTGAGAGACATAGGTTTGCTCCAGACACTGGGGACAGTGTCTAATTTAGTGGGGGGATAGTGTAGCGGGGTCCTAAATTTAGGGGAAGTGTTTGAGTGGTAGTTTTTGCTCCAACACCCCAATTGTCAGGATTCTATTAACCATTTTTTGTCCGCAGGGAGAGTATCAGTGTACAGTTCCCTGTGGCCTGCAGGTGGTGCTGCCATGGTAGGACAGGGTTGAACCACTGATACAGTGCTGTGCCTTGTGTGTCCCCTCTCAGCAGCCATACAGTGGATGTGGTAGGCCTGCTGTGCATGCTGGGAGAGGATATAAAAGGGGCAGACGCTGCCTGTTCGGGGTTCTGTCGTGGTCGGGGGTCCTACCACAGAGAGTGTGTTCCTGTGCGCCCTGGGCACCTTTGGCCCAGGAGCGGAGGTCGGTGAGTCAGTCCCAGGCACCTTTAGCCCTGGGGCTGCAGCAAAGGCCTTGGGCCCAGCACCTTCGGCTGGGGCCGATCGAGGAATCCCAGGGTGCCGCCTTGCGAGGGGACTCGCATATTAGACGAGGAGGCCAGGGGAGGAACCGTTCCGAGGGACTGGTGAAAAGTCACAGTGAAGGAAGGGGCCCGGTAACTCTCTGGAGGGATGTCTTCTCCTTAACAGAGGTCAAGCTTTAAAAAGAGACCGAGTTCACCAGGTCTGTGGCAGAGACCGAGTTCACCAAGTCTGTGGCAGAGACTGCGGTTAAGTGAGAGCACCATCCTGGCTGCTAGTACCTATCTAGGGAGACTATCTAAATGGGCTGAGTCTGCTTGAGAAGCTAAGCAGTGAAGTGTATTTACGTTTGTGCCTGGACCTCTCCCACACCTTAAGCAGTCCTGTTCTTTCTCCAACCTTTTCTAACAAAGACTGTTATCTAAGAGAAATAAACTCTACGTTGGAGTTTCATGTGGTTAATTAGATAAGTAAGCTGATGCCGTGTACACACGAGAAAATCGACGGGAAAAACGAGGAACGGCTTGGTCCCCTACACACGGCCGTTTTTCCTGTCATTTTTTCTCTTGGTCGAGAAAAACGACCGTGTGTGGGCTCCCTGGCAGTGTTTCCCTATGGGAAAACTGCCGTGGAAAAAAATGCCGTGAATCACGACGAGAAAAATTAGAGCATGTTCTAATTTTTCTCGTCGTGATTCATGCCCTTTTTCTCGTCTGGAAAAATGATGAACAGCCCACACACGAGAAAAATGGTCGTGTGTACGCGGCATTAGTAATAAGTGTAGCGCTACTCCCAGTTTAAGAGAGCCGCTGATTTTGTTTTGGGCCCTGTGTACAGCACCGCCAACCAACGGCAATCTTACTCGACCCACTCTGGCACAGCTAGTCTAGGGTTTATTGTCTTATCACAATCTAACAGTATTGTAAGGGTAACCTCTTTACACAATGATAACACACTGATAGCAAGTGATGAAGTATAACGTTTTTTTTTTACTTTGGGTAAAAGGCACAAGGTTAACACACAACTCACATATGTCTGCAGAGCCCTGCAGCAGAAAATATAGTACACCCTGATAATGCAGGCTATTTCCCTTCTAGTGCAGATATCTCTATCTATGCGCCCTTATGGCGCAGCAACAACAGTTCTAACTCCTGGTCAGGCCTGACTCAGATTTAACTCAGTCTCTAGTAGAACGATTTCTTTGCATGCAACTTGACTGGTGGTGCACAACAGGAACAGTATTTGTAATCCAAAGGGGTAGACAATAAAGAACACTTCACCGGAGACTAACTCAACTCAGTTCCGCCACTAGTCTCCGGAACAGTAAATAAAGGCCGGTGGGCCAAGGCAGTCTCTAGGCCTAACAACAGTACAGCCTATAGGATTGAGCAGGTGCTCGTTCACCACTCCGGACGCGATCCCAGTCCGGGACTTCCACCTGCTGTGTCTACACACACAGCGTCTGCAACGATCGGGTCTCCGATCCAACTGATGTAAGTAGTCAGCAAAGTCAGGTGTCACCCAGGTTCCGCAGTGGGGTGGAAGGCTCTCTGGAAGTTGTGCAAGGCCCTGGCTTCAGGCCCTGCACTTCAGCAGATCCGCACAGGAAGACCTGTTGATTTTAGCGCGGTGTCCCAAAGAGGCCGAGCTCAGCCTCGCCCCTCTCTTATATAGCCCCTCCCATGAGTCTCTGCGGTGGCTGAATGCACCCTGGGTGCCGAACGGGGTTCTGGGTAACGTAGTCCCGGGGCCTTAAAGGAGACCCCGCTACATAAGGATAGGGGTTTGTTTAGGCAGCATGCACACTAGCATTACTCCAGTCAGCTGGATGCTGTACTAAGAGTTACTGGCATTTAGGGCTCTATGCATTTCGGAATGAAAGTCTTTTGAACTCTGATTTCAAAAGGGGTGCCTGCAGTGGGGGCTGGACACTTCTTTCCCTCCCAGGAGCACTGACATGCCAGGAGGGGGTGCACTACATCCAGACAGCTCCTTGTGCAAGGGGCCTTAAAAGGGAGGTTATTCACAGCAGCCTGTGTAATCTCATGACAGGTTTCCCTTTAAAATCACAAGGTCATTGCATTGCAACCGTCTGTTATTGCGAAAATCTCTCTATCTTCAGGCAGTTTATCTGATGCAAACAACTAAGACACTGCTGGCTATTCATGTGGTTCTTCGGATTGATAAAATAATTAGATATATTCAGTGTGGCAACAAAGCAATATCCAGAATTACATAACCCATGAAGACCAATCAGAATTCATTACCACCAAACCGCAGTGTTTAGATGACTTTACAATACTTTTCTATAGTAGATTGTTGTATGGTGTTAGACATTGATTCATGTAGAACATTTGGAGTTTAAAGTGACACTAAACTCTGGTTTAAAAAAATAAAATGACATTTAAGTATTTATTCTTAACTCAAAGATGCCTCTTCCATATCAAGTCCAGCTTGCAATAGTCACCAGAAAATTACCCCACTGCATTTATTTCTGACAATAGATGTCCTCAGTTCGATAGCCAACATCATTCAACCCACTTTTTCTAAACCATAGTTGTCCCAGACCAGCCCCCAGCCTGTAACTGGACAGTGAAAAGAGAAGCAGCACAGTGATGAGCTCTGTCACTCTGCTCTCTTCTGCTATCAGCATGCTTCTTGTTGGCACATAAACTGATTGATTCCTTGTTCTACTTCTTCCTCTCACCCTCCAGCCTTGCTGGGACTGCAAGAGATTGATATCAGGTCAGATTTAGGTACCTACATGGCTTGCTTTAAAAAACACATTTAACCACTTGCCGACCGCTGTCAGTAAATATACGCCGGCAGAATGGCTGGTGTGGTGTGCGCAAAGCAACGTACAGGTACTTTGCTTTGAAATTCGCACTCTGCGCTGCGAGCGACCATGCCCGCGATGTCCGCCGGTGACCTGCGATCGTCTCACGGAGCGGCAGAACGGGGGATGCTGTTGTAAACAAGGCATCTCTCTGTTCTGCCTAGTGACAGAACACTGATCGTCTGCTCCCTGTCATCGGGAGCAGTGATTTCTGTCATGTCACAGGTAGCCCATCCCCACACAGTTAGAATCCCTCCCTAGGAAACACTTAACCCTTTCCTCGCCCCCTAGTAGTTAACCCCTTCCCTGCCAGTGTCATTTACACAGTAATCAGTGCATTTTTATAGCATTGATCGCTGTATAAATGACAATGGTCGCAAAATAGCGTCAAAAGTGTCCAATGTGTTCGCCGCAATGTCGCAGTAACGATAAAAATTGCAGATCGCCGCCATTACTAGTAAAAAAATAAATAAATAAAAATGCCATAAAACCATCCCCTTTTTTGTAGATGCTTTAACTTTTGCGCAAACCAATCAATATACGCTTATTGCGATTTTTTTTTTACCAAAAATACGTATCGGCCTAAACTGAGGAAAAAATATTTTTGGGGGATATTTATTATAGCAAAATGTAAAAATATATTGCTTTTTTTTCAAAATGTATGCTTTTTTTGTTTATAGTGCAAAAAATAAAAACCGCAGAGGTGATCAAATACCACCAAAAGAAAGCTCTATTTGTGGGGAAAAAAAGGACGTCAATTTTGTTTGGAAGCCACTTTGCACGACCACCAAATTGTCAGTTAAAACGACGCAGTGCCAAAACGCAAAAAGTGGCCCGGTCATTTGGCAGCCAAATTCTCCGGGCTGAAGTGGTTAATAATGCATAAATGAGAACAGAGCTGCATTAACCACTTAACGACCGCTCACTGTATATATACGTCGGCAGAATGGCACCGACAGGCACAATCACGTAGAGCATACGTGATTGCCTTTGTACAGTTGGGGGGTCCAATCGGACCCCCCTCCTATACAGTGAGCGGTGGCTAAGTGTCCGGGAGCGTTCCGGGATGAGGGGGCAGCCATTCGTTTCCAGCCACCCCCTCGCGATCGCTCCCGGCGAATGGAAATGCCCCCTCTGTCTGTGTCAGACAGAGGGAGCAGGAGGAAGTGATGTCATCTCTGGTGCGGCGCTCACATATACCGAGCGCCGTACAAGAGAAGATATCAGGTCAGTGCACACAACACTACACTGACACCAGGACACATAGGGACATAAATCGCCCCCCCAGGCCCCCCAGATCACCCCCCCAGTCACAGTGTCACTGATTGCAGTGACCATTTATTTACTGATCACTGCAATCAGTGACATTTGTGACTGTAAAAGTGTCAGTACATTCAGTTTTAGGTCCAGTGTAGCCCCCTAACCCCCCCTAATAAAGGTTTAACCCCCTGATCACCCCCAGATAACCCTTTCACCGCCTATCACCACTGTCGCTTAGCGATCATTTTTCTGATCGCTGTCTTAGCGTCAGTGATGCCGATCGGCAGCCAGTAATTTTTTTTAGGTTCGCCGCAGGTTTTTATAGCGTCAGGTACCCCAATATATTATCTAATAAAGGTTTAACCCCCTTGATCGCCCCCCAGGTAATCCTTTCACCCCCTATCACCACTGTCACTAAGCAATCGTTTTTCTAAACGCTGTCTTAGTGTCTGTGATGCAGATCGGTAGCCGGTAATTTTTTTTAGGTTCGCCGCAGGTTTTTATAACGTCAGGTACCCCAATATATTATCTAATAAAGGTTTAACCCCCTTGATCGCCCCCCAGGTAACCCTTTCACCCCCTATCACCACTGTCGCTAAGCAATTGTTTTTCTAAACGCTGTCTTAGTGTCGGTGATGCAGATCAGTAGCCAGTAATTTTTTTTAGGTTCGCCGCAGGTTTTTATAGCGTCAGGTACCCCAATATATTATCTAATAAAGGTTTAACCCCCTTGATCGCCCCCCAGGTAAGCCTTTCACCCCCTATCACCACTGTCACTAAGCGATCGTTTTTCTAAACGTTGTCTTAGTGTCTGTGATGCAGATCGGTAGCCGGTAATTTTTTTTAGGTTCGCCGCAGGTTTTTATAACGTCAGGTACCCCAATATATTATCTAATAAAGGTTTAACCCCCTTGATCGCCCCCCAGGTAACCCTTTCACCCCCTATCACCACTGTCGCTAAGCAATTGTTTTTCTAAACGCTGTCTTAGTGTCGGTGATGCAGATCGTAGCCAGTAATTTTTTTTAGGTTCGCCGCAGGTTTTTATAGCGTCAGGTACCCCAATATATTATCTAATAAAGGTTTAACCCCCTTGATCGCCCCCCAGGTAACCCTTTCACCCCCTATCACCACTGTCACTAAGCGATCGTTTTTCTAAACGCTGTCTTAGTGTCTGTGATGCAGATCGGTAGCCGGTAATTTTTTTTAGGTTCGCCGCAGGTTTTTATAGCGTCAGGTACCCCCATATATTATCTAATAAAGGTTTAACCCCCTTGATCGCCCCCCAGGTAACCCTTTCACCCCCTATCACCACTGTCGCTAAGCAATTGTTTTTCTAAACGCTGTCTTAGTGTCGGTGATGCAGATCGTAGCCAGTAATTTTTTTTAGGTTCGCCGCATGTTTTTATAGCGTCAGGTACCCCAATATATTATCTAATAAAGGTTTAACCCCCTGATCGCCCCCCAGGTAACCCTTTCACCCCCTATCACCACTGTCGCTAAGCAATCGTTTTTCTAAACGCTGTCTTAGTGTCGGTGATGCAGATCGGTAGCTGGTAATTTTTTTTAGGTTCGCCGCAGGTTTTTATAGCGTCAGGTACCCCCATATATTATCTAATAAAGGTTTTAACCCCCTGATTGCCCCTAGTTAACCCTTTCACCAGTGATCACCATATAAGTGTTACGGGTGACGCTGGTTAGTTAGTTTGCTTTTTATAGTGTCAGGGCACCCGCCGTGTATATAACCCAATAAAGGTTTAACCCCCTGATCGCCCGGCGGGTGATATCAAATAGGTTTTAGCGTCAGAGAGGGTCTGAGTCACACCCCAGGCAGCGTCAGGTTAGTGCCAGTAACGCTAACACCCACGCGTGAAGCATACACCCCCCTTAGTGGTATAGTATCTGAACAGATCAATATCTGATCTGATCAGATCTATACTAGCGTCCCCAGCAGTTTAGGGTTCCCAAAAACGCAGTGTTATTGGGATCAGCCCAGATACCTGCTGGCACCTGCGTTTTGCCCCTCCGTCCAGCCCAGGCCACCCAAGTGCAGTATCGATCGATCACTGTCACTTACAAAACAAAAACACACATAACTGCAGCGTTCGCAGAGACAGGCCTGATCCCTGCGACTCCAGTGCTGTAGGAGGTGATTTCACCACCACAGTTAAAAAAAAAAAGCAAATATGCCGAAGCATTGGGGCAGCAGGGGCGGAGGAGCGATTTTGCTCCTAATGCCGCGTACATACGGTCGAAATTCCGACGGAGGCTTGCCCGTGGAAAAGTCCGACCATGTGTGTGCGGCATAACTTTTTTGCGGGAGGATGCCCCCATGCTTCGGCATATATAAATGGTGCGTGTATGCCCATCATTGGAAGTGGGTGGATGAAGGGCGGTATTCTAATGGTGGGCATACCCACCGATCAATCTCTTTTTTCGTTCAGCCAACAGGCTGCATGAAATAAAAAGATTACAATACATGTCCAACAAGGACCAGCAACGTACTGGTATGTTGCTGGACTTTGAATGTTTATACCAGAATGATGCCTGCGGGTTTAGGTATCATCTTGGTATCATTCTTTTCAGCCTGCGGCCGGCTTTCATGTAAAAGCAATCCTAGCGGCTAATTAGCCTCTGGACTGCTTTTACAAGCAGTGGGAGGGAATGCCCCCCCCCGGATATAAAAAGCGCCATTGGGAAATTGGGAAAGCATTTTATCACACCGATCTTGGTGTGGTCAGATGCTTTGAGGGCAGAGGAAAAATCTAGGGTCTAGAAGACCCCAGTTTTTTCAAAAAAAGAGTACCTGTCACTACCTATTGCTATCATAGGGGATATTTACATTCCCTGAGATAACAATAAAAATGATAAAAAAAAAAAAATACTTGGAAGGAACAATTTAAAAATAAAATAAAAAAGCAAAATTAATAATAAAAAAAAAAGAAAAAAAAAGCACCCCTGTCCTGCCCTGCTCTTGCCCAATGGCGAATGCAAGCGTCGGTCTGGCGTCATATGTAAACAGCAATTGCACCATGCATGTGAGGTATCACCGCGAAGGTCAGATCGAGGGCAATCATTTTAGCAGTAGACCTCCTCTGTAAATCTACTGGGGTAACCTGTAAAGGCTTTTAAAGGCTTTTAAAAATGTATGTAGTTTGTCGCCAATGCGCGTTTGTGCGAAATTTTAAAGCATGTCGTGTTTGGTATCTATGTACTCGGCCTAAGATCATCTTTTTTATTTCATCAAACATTTGGGCAATATAGTGTGTTTTAGTGCATTAAAATTAAAAAAAGTGTATTTTTTAACCCAAAAAATGCATTTGAAAAATCGCTGCGCAGATACTGTGTAGAAAAAAAAAATGCAACACCCACCATTTTAATCTGTAGGGCCTTTGCTTTAAAAATATATATAATGTTTGGGGGTTCAACATAATTTTCTTGCAAAAAAAATTTTTTTTTCATGTAAACAAAAAGTGTCAAAAAGGGCTTTGTCTTCAAGTGGTTAGAAGAGTGGATGTAAGCTTCCTAATGTTGTGTATAAAATGCCAGAACAGTTCAAAACCCCCCCAAATGACCCCATTTTGGAAAGTAGACACCCCAAGCTATATACTGAGAGGCATGTCGAGTCCATGGAATATTTTATATGTTGACACAAGTTGCGGAAAAACAACAATTTTTTTTTTTTTTTTGCACAAAGTTGTCACTAAATGATATATTGCTCAAACATGCCATGGGCATATGTGGAATTACACCCCAAAATACATTCTGTTGCTTCTCCTGAGTACGGGGATACCACATGTGTGAGACTTTTTGGGAGCCTAGCCGCGTACGGGACCCCAAAAACCAATCACCGCCTTCAGGCTTTCTAAGGGTGTAAATTTTTGATTTCACTTCTCACTGCCTATCACAGTTTCGGAGGCCATGGAATGCCCAGATGGCACAAACCCCCCCCCAAATGACCCCATTTTGGAAAGTAGACACCCCAAGCTATTTGCTGAGAGGTATTGTGAGTATTTTGCAGATCTCGCTTTTTGTCACAAAGTTTTGAAAATTGAAAAAAAAAAAAATATATATATATATATATTTTCTTTCTTCATTTTCAAAAACAAATGAGAGCTGTAAAATACTCGCCATTCCTCTCAGCAAATAGCTTGGGGTGTCTATATTCCAAAATGGGGCCATTTGGGGGGGTTTTGTGCGATTTTGGCATTTTATGGCCTTCGAAACTGTGATAGGTAGTGAGGAGTGAAATCAAAAATTTGTGCCTAGAAATCCTGAAGGCGGTGCTTGGTTTTCGGGGTCCCGTACGCGGCTAGGCTCCTAAAAAGTCCCACACATGTGGTATCCCCGTACTCAGGAGAAGCAGAAAAATGTATTTTGGGGTGTAATTCCACATATAACCATGGCATGTGTGAGCAATATATCATTTAGTGACAACTTTTTGTAAATTTTTTTTTTTTTTGTCATTATTCAATCACTTGGGACAAAAAAAAATATATTCAATGGGCTCAACAGGCCTCTCGGCAATTTCCTTGGGGTGTCTACTTTCCAAAATGGGGTCATTTGGGGGGGTTTTGTGCTATTTTGGCATTTTATGGCCTTCGAAACTGTGATAGGTAGTGAGGAGTGAAATCAAAAATTTGCGCCCTTAGAAATCCTGAAGGCGGTGCTTAGTTTCCGGGGTCCCGTACGCGGCTAGGCTCCCAAAAAGTCCCACACATGTGGTATCCCCGTACTCAGGAGAAGCAACAAAATGTATTTTGGGGTGAAATTCCACATATAACCATGGCAATCAATCACTTGGGACAAAAAAATAAAAAATTCAATGGGCTCAACATGCCTCTCAGCAATTTCCTTGCGGTGTCTACTTTCCAAAATGGGGTCATTTGGGGGGGTTTTGTACTGCCCTGTCATTTTAGCACCTCAAGAAATGAGATAGGCAGTCATAAATTTAAAGCTGTGTACATTTCAGAAAATGTACCCTAGTTTGTAAACTCTATAACTTTTGCGCAAACCAATAAATATACGCTTATTGACATTTTTTTTACTAAAAACATGTGGCTGAATACATTTTGGCCTAAATGTATGACTACAATTGAGTTTATTCGATTTTTCTTATAACAAAAAGTAGAAAATATAATTTTTTTTCAAAATTTTCGATCTTTTTCCGTTTATATCGCAAAAAATAAAAATCGCAGAGGCAATCAAATACCATTAAAAGAAAGCTCCATTTGTGGGAAGAAAAGGACGCAAATTTCGTTTGGGTACAACATTGCATGTCCGCACAATTTACAGTTAAAGCAGCGCAGTGCAAAATTCTGAATTCACCTCTGGTCTTCTAGCTACCAAATGGTCCGGGGCTTAAGTGGTTAATGGGACACTAAACTCTGATTAACCACTTGAAGACAAGGCTTTATCTGGCACATTTTGTTCACATGTAATAATCAGTCATTTTTTGCTAGAAAATTACTTATAATCCCCAAACATTATATATGGGCCCTAGAGATTAAATTGATGGGTTTTGCAATTGTATATGTCACACGGTATTTGTGTAGCGGTTTTTAATACACAATTTTTTGGGCAAAACACACTTTTTTGAGCTGTAATGCAAAAAAACACAATACATAACCTAATATTTTTTGTAAAATATAAAAGATGATGTTACGCCAAGTAAATAGACACCTAACACGTTATGCTTTTAAAATTGCGCACGCCCATGCAATGGCAACAAACAACGTCAATTTTACTATCCATACAGTGCATCCGCACAGTATTCACAGCGCTTCACTTTTTCCGCATTTTGTTATGTTACAGCCTTATTCAAAAAATTGATTAAATTCATTATTTTTCTCAAAATTCTACATACAATACCACATAATGACAACACGAAAGAAGTTTGTTTGAAATCTTTTCAAATTTATTAAAAAGTACATAAGTATTCACAGCCTTTACACAATACTTTGGTGAAGCACCTTTGGCACCAATTACAGCCTCAAGTCTTTTTGAGTACAATGCTAAAAGCACACCTATTTTTAAAAGTGGAACTTCCGCTTTTAGCATTCCTCGTCCCCTTACATTCCACATTTGGCGTGTCATTTTTTTTTGGGGGGGGGGGGGAGTGGGTAATTACTTTTGAGTGGAACTTCCTGTCCCACTTCCTCCTTCCGCCTATGGGCCTCCTAGGCGACTCCTCCCCCCCCCCAGCGGCAATCTTCTGGGACACGTGACAGGTCCCAGAAGATTGCCTGCCCACTGGGAGAGCGCAGCGCAACTCGCGCTTGCGCAGTGCCTGCCTGGCCGTGAACCTGAAAGCTGTCACGGCCGGGTGCCCACAGTGGCTATGACGTTGCCGGCGGAGAGGAGCGATGCTCCGGGCGGCCGCATCGCTGGACCGTGGGGCAGGTAAGTGTCTGTTTATTAACCACTCCAGTAGATATACGTCGGCAGAATGACACGTACAGGCACATCAACGTACCTGTACGTCCCCTTTAACTGCCTGACGTGGGCGGCGCGCTCGCGCCCCTGCTGCCTTCCCCGTGAGTCGGGCCGCGGGTCCCGCAGACTCGATCGCCACGGGGATCTCCACGATCGTCTCACGGAGGCATAGAGCAGGGAGATGCTTGTGTAAACAAGCATCTCCCTGCTCTGCCTAGTGACAATGACACCAATCTCGGCTCCGTGTACTCGGAGCAGAGATCGGTGTCACGTCACACAGAGCCCAACCCCCCCTCAGTTAGAAACAGTCATCAGGGCACACTTAACCCCTTTAGCACCACCTAGTGGTTAACCCCTTCACTGCCAGTGTCATTTTCACTGTAACCAGTGCATTTTTATAGCACTGATCGCTGTAAAAATGACAATGGTCCCAAAAATGTGTCACAAGTGTCCGATGTGTCCGCCATAATGTCGCAGTCACGAAAAAAATCACTGATCACCGCCATTACTAGTAAAAAAAATTTTTTTTTATAAAAATGCCATAAAACTATCCCCTATTTTGTAAACACTATAACTTTTGCGCAAACCAATCAATAAACGGTGATTGCGATTTTTTTTTACCAAAAATATGTAGAAGAATACGTATCGGCCTAAACTGAGGAAAAAAAATTGTTCTATATTTTTTACTTTTTGCTATAATATCCCCCAAAAATATATAATTTTTTTTTCAAAATTGTCGCTCTATTTTTGTTTATAGCGCAAAAAATAAAAACCGCAGAGGTGATCAAATACCACCAAAAGAAAGCTCTATTTGTGGGAAAAAAAGGACGTCAATTTTGTTTGGGAGCCACGCCGCACGACCGCGCAATTGTCAGTTAAAGTGACGCAGTGCCGAATCGCAAAAAGGGGCCTGGTCTTTAACCAGCCAAAATGGTCCGGGGCTTAAGTGGTTAAAAGTCAGCAGCTAAACTAGCGTTATACCATGATCTGTGAGGCTGAGCTATATACTCTGTCCTGTGATGCTGGGGCTGTATACTCTGTCCTGTGATGCTGGGGCTGTATACTCTGTCCTGTGATGCTGGGGCTGTATACTCTGTCCTGTGATGCTGGGGCTGTATACTCTGTCCTGTGATGCTGGGGCTGTATACTCTGTCCTGTGATGCTGGGGCTGTGTACTCTGTCCTGTGATGCTGGGGCTGTATACTCTGTCCTGTGATGCTGGGGCTGTATACTCTGTCCTGTGATGCTGGGGCTGTATACTCTGTCATGTGATGCTGGGGCTGTATATTCTGTCCTGTGATGCTGGGGCTATATACTCTGTCCTGTGATGCTAGGGCTGTATACTCTGTCCTGTGATGCTGGGGCTGTATACTCTGTCCTGTGATGCTGGGGCTGTATACTCTGTCCTGTGATGCTGGGGCTGTATACTCTGTCCTGTGATGCTGGAGCTGTATACTCTGTCCTGTGATGCTGGGGCTGTATACTCTGTCCTGTGATGCTGGGGCTGTATACTCTGTCCTGTGATGCTGGGGCTGTATACTCTGTCCTGTGATGCTGGGGCTGTATACTCTGTCCTGTGATGCTGGGGCTGTATACTCTGTCCTGTGATGCTGGGGCTGTATACTCTGTCCTGTGATGCTGGGGCTGTATACTCTGTCCTGTGATGCTGGGGCTGTATACTCTGTCCTGTGATGCTGGGGCTGTATACTCTGTCCTGTGATGCTGGAGCTGTATACTCTGTCCTGTGATGCTGGGGCTGTATACTCTGTCCTGTGATGCTGGGCTGTATACTCTGTCCTGTGATGCTGGGGCTGTATACTCTGTCCTGTGATGCTGGGGCTGTATACTCTGTCCTGTGATGCTGGGGCTGTATACTCTGTCCTGTGATGCTGGGGCTGTATACTCTGTCCTGTGATGCTGGGGCTGTATACTCTTTCCTGTGATGCTGAGCTGTATACTCCTGGCACTATGGGTGGAAGCAAGTGGAATACAGGGGACGGAGTGGGTGGATACTATAAGGGGTGTGGCTTACGAGAAGTGGGAGGGGTAAAAAAGGAAGGGTGGGGTCTGGCGCCCCCGCATTCTAAAACTTCACCAGCCGCCACTGCTTGTAGTGCAAAGTGAATTTGCCTTTAGTAAATAAACCCCAATGTTTCAATACAAAATCCCTGTTCTGCTAAGAAAAAATAAATAAAAATACCCGCGGAATGCCTTGAAGCCTTTGCAGTGGCATACTAAGGGGGGTGGCGGGGGGCGTGCCGCACCAGGTGCAACACACTGGGGGGTGTCAGGCTGGCGCCCCCCCGCACCCTCCGTGACTGAAAGGAGACAGCGCCGCGGATTTAACAGCAGATTGCGCAGTGACAGAACATGTCTGTTCCGTCACCGCGCGATGCTGCTGTTAAACCCGCAGCGCAGTCTCCTTTCAGTCATGGAGGGGGGGGGCGAGCAGGTAGTGGCTTTGCAGGGGGGGTGCGAGCACATCTTCTCTCAAGGCTGTGATCAGTCTCGGGCAGCGGCTGTCAGCCGAGCAGTATGAAGCCGCCTCCCCCTCCTCCTTTATGTCTATACAGTGCTGTGCTTGCAGGAGGAGGGGGAGGTGGCTTCATACTTGTCGGCTGACAGCCGCTGCCGAGACTGATCAAAGCCTTGAGAGAAGGGGATCGCTGTGCCGGTCCCAGATGTGCCGACTGGCTGGGGTGTGGTTCGCACCCCCCCTCCCTGCAAAGCCACTACTTCGGGCTCTCTGTCAGTTCTGAGGTACAATATGGGACTGTAGGGGGGGTCTGTATTGTTAGGGGGTCTGTGCACTGTAGGGGGTCTGTATTGTTAGGGGGTCTGTGCACTGTAGGGGGTCTGTAGGGGGGTCTGCACCGTAGGGGGGTCTGCACTGTAGCTGGGGTCTTAACTGTAGGGGGGTCTGCATTGTAGGGGAGGCCTGTACTGTAGCGGGGGTCTGCACTGTAGCGGGGGCCTGTACTGTAGGGGAGTCTGCACTGTAGGGGGGGTCTGCACTGTAGGGGGGTCTGTGTAACATGCAGGGGGTCCAGAACTGTTGAGGGGGCGTCTGTGTAACATACAGGCATCTAGAGGTGCAGGGTACTGTGTAATGTAAAGGGGTCCAGAGCTGTGGGGGGCTGTGTAATGTGAAGGGGTCTAGAGGTGCAGGGTGCCGTGTAATGTAAAGGGGTCCAGAGGTGCAGTGTAATGTAAAGGGGTCCAGAGGTACAAGGGCTGTGTAATGTGAAGGGGTCCAAAGGTGCAGAGTGCTGTGTAATGTAAAGGGGTCCAGAGGTACAAGGGCTCTGTAATGTAAAGGGGTCCAGAGGTGCAGGGTGCAGTGTAATGTAAAGGGGTCCAGAGGTGCAGGATGCAGTGTAATGTAAAGGGGTCCAGAGGTACAAGGGCTGTGTAATGTGAAGGGGTCCAGAGGTGCAGGGTGCAGTGTAATGTAAAGGGGTCCAGAGGTACAAGGGCTGTGTAATGTGAAGGGGTCCAGTGGTGCAGGGTGAAGTGTAATGTAAAGGGGTCCAAAGGTGCAGGGTGCAGTGTAATGTAAAGGGGTCCAGAGTGCTGTGTAATGTAAAGGGGTCCAGAGGTGCAGGGTGCAGTGTAATGTAAAGGGGTCCAGAGGTACAAGGGCTGTGTAATGTGAAGGGGTCCAGAGGTGCAGGATGCAGTGTAATGTAAAGGGGTCCAGAGTGCTGTGTAATGTAAAGGGGTCCAGAGGTACAAGGGTTGTGAAATGTAAAGGGGTCCAGAGGTGCAGGGTGCAGTGTAATGTAAAGGGGTCCAAAGGTGCAGGGAGCAGTGTAATGTAAAGGGGTCCAGAGTGCTGTGTAATGTAAAGGGGTCCAGAGGAACAAGGGCTGTGTAATGTAAAGGGGTCCAGAGGTACAAGGGTTGTGAAATGTAAAGGGGTGCAGGGTGCAGTGTAATGTAAAGGGGTCCAAAGGTGCAGGGAGCAGTGTAATGTAAAGGGGTCCAGAGGTGCAGTGTAATGTAAAGGGGTCCAGAGGTACAAGGGCTGTGTAATGTAAAGGCGTCCAGAGGTACAAGGGCTGTGTAATGTAAAGGGGTCCAGAGGTGCAGTTGTGGAGAGGGGGTACACAGTAGTGACAAAAGATATTGAAGGATGCAGAGGTATGCAGGGGGCACAGTGGGGTGTTTCTACATTTTAAGGTGGGGGGGGTGCCAGATATAGGATCCGCCCCGGGTGCCAAATGCTCTGGGTACGCCCCTAAACCTTTGCTCTGCCGCACTCTACAAAAGCATTCCATCACTTTTCAGAAAGCGGTAGAACCTGCCACTTCCACTTCAAATAAAAGGAACCAAAACCACTCAAGATAATATTCCCAAATTTGCTACACAAAGTTATTCACAATCCATGTCATGGCCCACACATTGCTTCATCCCACACGCTGATTTTATTTCCAGTGAAATTCCTATTTATTGCTCTTCCCTTCTGATTAATAATTACATAGGAAGTTGTGGCCGCTCACTTCGTTAAATGTGTAAAGATTTACTATCAGCATGCCACCAATGTATACATTGCATCATCCCCGCCTTCCTATCAGTCATCCTGTTATAGTCTCTCACCAGGAAGAACCACACATAGCTCAGTGTGATTTGCATATCTTAAAGGAAACTGTAGTCTTTTTTTATATTTTTAGATATCCGATACGATACAATGGATATGATCAGCTTAATGTAAAAAACCTTATCAGTGTGTGTTAATGTTTTTATTACAAAAGATTTTTGGCATATACAAATATATATATACATATATACTGTATATAAAAATAATTGTTGGTATATACAGTATATATATATATACACACACACACACAATATCTCACAAAAGTGAGTACACCCCTCACATTTTTGTAAATATTTTATTCTATCTTTTCATGTGACAACACTGAAGAAATGACACTTTGCTACAATGTAAAGTAGTGAGTGTACAGCTTGTATATCAAAAAGTTATTTTGAGGGGACAGCAAATTTACACTTACACACAGCCATTAATGTCTAAACCGCTGACAACAAAAGTGAGTACACCCCCTAAGGGAACATGTCTAAATTGGGCCCAAAGTGTCAATATTTTGTGTGGCCACCATTATTTTCCAGCACTGCCTTAACCCTCTTGGGCATGAAGTTCACCAGAGCTTCACAGGTTGCCTCTGAAGTCCTCTTCCACTCCTCCATGACATCATCACGGAGCTGGTGGATGTTAGAGACCTTGCGCTCTTCCACCTTCCGTTTGAGGATGCCCCACAGATGTTCAATAGGGTTTAGGTCTGGAGATATGCTTGGCCAGTCCATCACCTTTATCCTCAGCTTATTTAGCAAGGCAGTGGTCGTCTTGGATGTGTGTTTGGGGTCGTTATCATGTTGGAATACTGCCCTGCAGCCCAGTCTGTAGGTCCCCAGTGTCGGCAGCACTCATGCAGTCCCAGACCATGACACTCCCACCACCATGCTTGACTGTAGGCAAGACACACTTGTCTTTGGTTCAGATGGTGTCAAGCGTAATGAGGAGTACAAATATGTTTATCTTGGTCTCATCAGACCACAGAACATGGTTCCAGTAATCCATGTCTTTAGTCTGCTTGTCTTCAGCAAACTGTTTGCGGGCTTTCTTGTGCATCATCTTTAGAAGAGGCTTCCTTCTGGCATGACAGACATTCAGACCGATTTGATGCAGTGTGTGGTGTATGGTCTGAGCACTGACAGGCTGACCCCCCACCCCTTCAACCTGTGCAGCAATGCTGGCAGCACTCATACGTCTATTTCCCAAAGACAACCTCTGGACATGACACTGAGCATGTGCACTTAACTTCTTTGGTCAACCATGGCGAGGCCTGTTCTGAGTGGAACCTGTCCTGTGAAACTGCTGTATGGTCTTGGCCCCCGTGCTGCAGCTCAATTTAAGGGCCTTGGCAATCTTCTTATATCCTAGGTCATCTTTACTGTATGTAGCCAGGAGCTGGATATCTGTTTATTCCTGCAATCAGAAGATGCTTTGTGGCATTGTTTCCGAGGAAGCAGTTTCCCTCTAGTGTTCCAGTGTGGGATGTCCTTTTTCATTTCTAAATCAGAGACAAGACAGAGCAAAGCATCTTGGGACATGTAGTCCATTCAGATAGGATTTGCCCTCTGGCTGTATTATGTGAAACTACAACTACCAGCTGGCTGATGGAGAAGAGCAGACCGCTGGGAGGGACTATAAGAGAACAGGCTCAAGGCCTAGCGCACTCTCTTGGGACTGGCGTGGAACTACATGCAGGGAATCTGTTACAGGGTGAGCTGGAGCTGTTTTGTGGCCTGCTCTGGCGAATTTACCTAGCGGATATCTGGAAGGACACCTGAGGACAGTTCCCCTTCACTGTCTGGCGGCAGCATGGAGGCCGCTCCTGTTCCATCCACCCTGCAGGGATATCGGATTCGTGTGAGCCGTGGTGCAGTGCAGCAGAGGACGGAGGTCATCCCTTGAGCCACATTCCTGAGAGATCATTGTCCTCCTCATCATCATCCTTATCATCAATCTCCTCTGTTCCAGTGTGGTGAGCGGGCGATAGCCCAGTCTGATAGACACTGTGTATAGACATAATTGTTTCCTGCACACATTACCTTCTTTAGTCTGTGATATGCTGGAACAGATCTTTAGACACTATACACAGACATCTATGCCAACCATTGTTCTGCTGTTGCTTGTATTTCCACAAAGTTTAACATCTTTAAGTCAGTAATCACTGTGAATTCAACTACAGTTCTGATTTGCCCATGAATATTGTTGGCTGGTTATACACCATCTATTGGATCAGCTATTCTGCTTTATTAATCAATATTCTTTGCATGCAACTAAACACCTGAGAGCTAGCTAAAGATTAACCGGATTGCCACACAGCAACACTGGACTACTTTCACTTCCCTCACCACTTCAGGGAATTGTTTGCTGAAGCTGTTAAAGATGCAGCAGGTTGAATTGTGCTACAGTTACTGTTTGCTAAAGTTGTATTTGTTTATCTGTCGTTTTCCTATTCTTATGTGAAGGAGCAGTAGAGAGGGGCCTGGCTGACACTCATAAGAGTCATACCTCTGCTCCCCTGTAGCCCACTCACATAGACATTATATACAGAGGCGGCTCTCTAATTAGTAAAGTAGGCGTTGCCTAAGGCCTCGCCCTCCCAAGGGCCTCGGGCCACCTACTTTGCCTAAAGAGCCGCCATCCGTCCCTTAAGCCGATATATCGTGCAAGGCCCTTGCACAATATATCGGCTTAAGGGTCGGACGGAATTTGCTGACGGGGGGAAGGGCAGTTGTCAGTCTACTCTGTGTGTGCGTCTCTGCCAGCTGTTGTATTTCCAGGGCGCTGCTAGCAACTCAGCAGGATCGCCGAGATGAGTCCACACTCCTTCCAGGGCAGAGCTTCCGTGGTGGAGGCGGATCCAATTCCGGTTCGCTGTCTGTGTGCAGCCGAGAGCCGACTGACTGCTGAGCTCAGCTGAGGATGCTCTGACTGAGCTGTGAGGGGACAGAGCCTTGCTATGTGTAAGGTACATGGGCATGGGGACTGTACATGGCCTGGGGGGTGTGCATGAGACTGGGTGGGGGTACATGCGACTGGGTGGGGGTACATGCGACTGGGTGGGGGTACATATGACTGGGTTGGGGTACATATGACTGGGTGGGGGTACATGCGACTGGGGGTATGTGCATGCGATTAGGTGGGTGTGCATGTGACTGTGGGGGCTACATGTGACTGCGAGGTTGTGCATGTGACTGGGGGGGTGTGCATGTGACTGAGGGGGCTACATGTGACTACGAGGGTGTACATGTGACTGGGGGGGTGTGCATGTGACTGCAAGGGTATGCATGTGACTGGGGGGGTTTGCATGTGACTGTGAGGGTGCGCATGTGACTGGGTGGGTGTGCATGCGACTGTGGGGGGCTACATGTGACTGGGGGGTGTGCATGTGACTGCGAGGGTGTGCATGTGACTGCAAGGGTGTGCATCTGACTGTGAGGGTGTGCATCTGACTGTGAGGGTGTGCATGTGACTGCAAGGGTGTGCATGTGACTGGGTGGGTGTGCATGTGACTGTAAAGGGTGCATGTGACTGGGGGGTATATGTGCATATGTCTGCGGGGGTGTGCGCATCGGCCTGCTGGGGGTGTACATGTGCCTTGTGTTTGGCAGAGGACTGAGCAGACCTGACTGTAGTGTCCCAGTGTGCCCACCTGTGATTGACAACCTGGTGCCCCCTGACCTGACTCCACCCCGGCCACCCAGGGCTGCACTGCGGTGGTCGGGAGGTCCCAGCTCAGTCCAGTGCCGATCCACAGCCATAGTGGGCAAGGCACTCTTCATTCTGCCCTGGCATTGCTCATGATCGGCTTCACTGCGGCTATCCCTTAATAGGAGCTCTTCCACTATGGGGAGTTCGTGGGGACCTACTTCTGCCCAACAGGGATGATGAGACCTCCGAGGTGGTGAAATTTCGCACAGCCGCTTCTCTTCTATGAGGCCGCGTTCAAGGAGCTCTATGTGGGTACAGTACTGAGAGAGATAGAGCACTGACACCAGCACTGAGACAGACAAAGCACTGACACCAGCACTGAGAGACAGAGCACTGACACCAGCATTGAGACAGACAAAGCACTGACACCAGCACTGAGAGACAGAGCACTGACACCAGCATTGAGACAGACAAAGCACTGACACCAGCACTGAGAGACAGAGCACTGACACCAGCTTTGAAATAGAGGACACTGACACCAGTACTCTTAATATATGCAATACATTTTTATTGCTTGAATAATTTTTTTCCCTTATGGACGTGAGTGGGGCCTCATGTTTAAGTTATGCCTAAGGCCTCACAAAGCCTAGAGCCGCCTCTGATTATATACACTTATTTGGGTATAGGAAATATAGTGTGCACAGTTGAATATTTGAATCATAAAGGTGATAGTTATTTTGCTACCAATAATATCCTTTGTAAGACAACCTTTTTGGAGTTAAATTCAGGTTTGTTCTTTGGATTCTTTCCCCATTCATCACTTTAACCACTTCCATACATGGCACTTATACACCTTCCTGCCCAGACCAATTTTCAGCTTTCTGCGCTGTTGCACTTTGAATGACAATTGCGCGATCGTGCTACACTGTACCCAAACTAAATTTTTATCATTTTTTCCCCACAAATAGAGCTTTCTTTTGGTGGTATTTGATCACCTCTGCGATTTTTATTTTCTGCTGAAAAAAAAAAAAATGACCGAAAATTTTGAAAAAAAAAAGTTTTTTTTTTGTTTCAGTTACAAAACTTTTTAAATAAGTACATTTTCTCCTTCACTGATGGGGCTGCACTGACAGGCACTGATGATGGGCACTAATATGCGGCATGATAGGTGGCACTGATAGGCGGCATGGATAGGCACGGATAGGTGGCACGGATGGGCACGGATAGGTGGCACAGATGGGCACGGATGGGCACTGATAGGTGGCACGGATGGGCACTGATAGGCGGCACGGATGGGCATGGATGGGCACTGATAGGTGGCACGGATGTGCATGGATGGGCACTGATAGGCGGCACGGATGGGCATGGATGGGCACTGATAGGTGGCACGGATGTGCATGGATGGGCACTGATAGGCGGCACTGATGTACTGTAATGGATACCAATCAGTGCCCATCCATGCACATCCGTGCCACCTATCAGTGCCCATCCATGCCCATCCATGCCGCCTATCAGTGCCAAGCAATAATGCCTGCCAATCAGTGATGCCCATTGTGGGCACTGATTGGCATCCATTGTGGGCACTGATTGGCATCCATTAGGGGGCACTAACTGGCAGCCTTGGTGGTCTAGGGTGGCATACCTGGTGGTCTGGTGGCATCCCTGGTGGTCCAGTGTGGGCATCCTCGGGGGGCTGCGCTGATAATCTATCAGCACAAACCCCCCCTGTCAGAGGAGCAGCCGATCGGCTCACCTCTACTCGCGTCTGACAGACGCGAGTGAGGAAAAAGCCGATGACCGGCTTTTCCTGTTTACACTGTGATCAGCCGTGATTGGACACGGCTGATCACGTGGTAAAGAGTCTCTGTCGGAGACTCTTTACCTAGATCGGTGTTGCGGGGTGTCAGACTGACACCCCGCAGCAACAATCGCCGCGATGCGTGGCCCCGGTGGCGGGCAGCGGCTCAAAATCCTGAGGAAGTCATATGACGTCCAGTCAGAATTTTGAAACCACTTTGCCGCCGTCAATCCGCTATAGGGCGGGCGGCAAGTGGTTAAGTAAACTTTTCCTGATTTAACTAATTCTGGTGTATTTCCTTATTGCTGCTGTTATTTAAGGGAAAAATGTTTGAACCCAGGGTGTCAGAGGACTCACAGGGTCAGGGCAACCAGAGGGGTATTGATTTATCTTGCGACCCTCAAGAGGGCAGTGCTACATTTATGTAGAGCAACAAATTTTTTCTCAGATCCTCAGAGAGTTCTTTGCCATGAGGTGCCATGTTGTTCTTCCAGTGACCAGTATGACAGAGTGAGAGCGATAACACCAAATTTAACCACTTGCCGACCTGCCACCGTCATTATACCGTGGCAGGTCGGCGCGATCCCACGAGCCGTCGTAGCTGTACGTCGGCTCCTTTAAGCGGGATAGCAGGCACGCGCTCGCTGCCGATGCTCGTGGCCGGCGGTCATCGCGAGTGGAAGAACAGGGGCATGTGTGTGTGTAAACACACACATCCCTGTTCTGTGAGGAGAGGAGAGACAGATTGCGAGTTCCTAATAGCTAGGAACCACGATCTGTCATCTCCTTTAGTCAGTCCCCTCCCCCACAGTTAGAACACACACTAGGGAACACAGTTAACCCCTTTATCGCCCACTAGTGTTAACCCCTTCCCTACCAGTGACATTTTTACAGTAATCAGTGCATTTTTAATAGCACTGATCGCTGTATGAATGCCAAAGGTCCCAAAAATGTGTCCGCCATAATGTCGCAGTCCCAATTAAAAACGAAGATCAACGCCATTACTAGTAAAAAAAAATAATAATAATAAAAATGCCATAAAACTATCCCCTATTTTGTAGTTGCTATAACTTTTGCGCCAACCAATCAATATACGCTTATTGCAATTTTTATTACCAAAAATATGTAGAAGAATACATATCGGCCTAAAGTGAGAAAAAAAATTTGCTTTTTAAAAAAATAAAAAAAATGAGATATTTATTATAGCAAATAGCAAAACGTACAAAATATTGTGTTTTTTTAAAAATTGTCGCTCTTTTTTTGTTTATAGCACAAAAAATAAAAACCACAGAGATGATCAAATACCACCAAAAGAAAAATAAACAAAAACTAAAACTCGCGCTTATGGAGACATACAAAAATAAATGACAAGTGAAAAGAAATTATTATATGCGCAGCTGCTACAGCATAAGGCACTAACACCTTGAGAGATAAAAAATTATAAAATGCAGCGCTAGCGAATATAAATGTGCTCAATACAAACGTATGTGTGAATGTCAACCATCTAAACCTTTCGGGATGATGGTACACACTATTAGTGAAAAGATTATGCACCAATGATTGGTGTCACCAGAAATGCAGTGGGTGTAATACTAAATGTTACCACTAAAAAGTGATCAACTAAGTAAAACCAGAAAATATACTGTGCAAAACATTAAATGAACTGAACAACCAGGCAAATAGCTCTAGGAGTGATTCACAGTACTACAGATGGTTTTCAACATCAAAGAAATAATGTCCCATTTGCAACAGTGGTTGTAATATAGAAGGAAGGGAAAAAAATAAAATAAAAATAAAAATAAAAATAAAAATGCTTTAAAATAAAATAAAAGTCACCCAACATCCAACTTCTAGGACCAATAATGTTCGGTGAAATTCAACAGTTGGCTCAATAGCAGCAGAGATCAGAGGACCATGTGGGGAATAAAAAGAAAAAGCAACTTGTGAAGTACCGCTTAGGAACAGATTAACAATACGCTGTTATTGGGAAAACTCACAAGCCTTCAATGATAACCGAGCGTCAGTGTGTTCCGGGTTCACAACGGCGTGCGTTCCACAAGAACCGGAAGCAGCGTCACTGGTTCTTAGTGTTGACCGGAAATTTGTCAATGCATTTCGCCCCTCCTCCAGGGCATCATCAAGGACCAAAAGAAAGAAAGAAAGCTCTATTTGTGGGGAAAAAAGGACGTAAATTTTGTTTGGGTACAGTGTCGCACGACCGCGCAATTGTCAGTTAAAGTGACGCAGTGCCATATTGCTAAAAATGGCCTGGTCATTGAGCAGCCAAATCTTCCGGGGCTGAAGTGGTTAACACACCTGCTCCCCATGCACACCTGAGACCTTGTAACACTAATGAGTCACATGACACTGGGGAGGGAAAATGGCTAATTGGGCTCAATTTGGACATTTTCACTTAGGGGTGTACTCACTTTTTTAACCAGCGGTTTAGACATTAATGGCTGTGTGTTGAGTTATTTTGAGGTAATAGAAAATTTATACTGTTATACAAGCTGTACACTCACTACTTTACATTGTAGCAAAGTGTCATTTCTTCAGTGTTGCCACATGAAAAGATATAAAATATTTACAAAAATGTGATGGGTGTACTCACTTTTGTGAGATACTGTATTTAAATTTTTTATTTTTTATCAGTTTACAAAATGCAAAGTGAGCAAAAAATCTAAATCAACCAATATTTGGCATGACCACCTTTTGCCTTCAAATCAGCATCAATTCTTCTAGGTACGCTTGCACACAGTTATTAACCACTTCCCACCCGGCCTATAGCATATTGATCCTGACCAAATCTTCAACTCCATTTGCAGAAATGCAGCCCCAAACTTGCAAGGAACCTCCACCATACTTCACTGTTGCCTTCAGACACTCATTGTTGTATCGCTCTCCAGATCTTCACCAACAAACTGCCTCCTGCTACAGCCAAATATTTCACATTTTGACTCATCAGAACACCTACTGCCATTTTTCTGCATCCCAGTTCCTATGTTTTCGTGCATAGTTGAGTTTCTTAGCCTTTTTTTCCCATATCAGATGTATGTTTTTTTTGGCCGCAATTCTTCCATGAAGGCCACTTCTGGCCAGACTTCTCTGGACAGTAGACAGGTGTATCTGTCTGGGTGGGTCCCACTGGTTTCCAACAGTTCTGTGCTCATGGCTAGTGATGAGCCGAACACCCCCGGGTTCGGTTCGCACCAGAACCCGCGAACGGACCGAAAGTTCGAACGAACATTAGAACCCTATTAAATACAATGGATGCGAACGTTCGGATTCTAAAGTGCTAATTATAACAACTATTATGCATGTTATTGTCATAAATAGGGTTTGGGAACCCGGGTTGTGCACCAGGGGACATGTATCAATGCAAAAAGAAGTTTTAAAAACGGTCGTTTTTCGGGAGCAGTCATTTTAATGATGCATAAAGTGAAAAAAAAAAAGTCAAATATTCCTTTAAATATCGTACCTGGGGGGTGTCTAAAGTATGCCTGTGAAGTGCCACGTGTTTCCCGTGTTTAGAACTGTCCCTGCACAAAATGACACTTCTAAAGGAAAAAAAAGCCATTTAAAACTGCTTGCGGCTTTAATGTAATGTCTGGTCCCGGTAATATGGATGAAAATCTTTAAGAAAAATGGCATAGCTACCCCATGACCCCCCCCCTACCCCAGCCCATTACCAGCCCCTTTGGGTCTTGTATGGATATTAAGGGGAACCCCGCACATAAAATAAAAAAGGCCCTATATACTCTGAACAGCCCTATACAGGCGGTGCATACAAGACAGGGACTGTAGGTTTGTTCTTATGTAGAATCTGTTTGTAATTTTGAACAGGTACATTGTTGAAGTGTAGCTCCAGCCCAAAAATCTATTTTTAAACTTTTTGGGAAACATAGGTAAGGGTTATCACCCCTGTAACATTTGTTTTGCTGTCTGTGCCCCTGTTCAGAACATTTCACCTCACTTTCCGTCCCAATGACAACTGTTTTTGAAATGTGGTGTTTTTCTTGAAACAAGGATTGCTGATAAAGCATCAGTACAGATGAGACCCCTTTCTCCCATATTTATTCTTACAGGAGAGAATTTTCCTTTCTAGGGGTAGATTTCCTCTCACTTCCTGTTGTCTTCTTTCGTTTGCAAGTAGGAGTCGTTTGTAAGTTGGATGTTTGAAAGTAGGGACCTGCCGTATATACTCTGCAGAAATAGGCCCCTTAGTTGTTGGTGTTGGCACAACACTGTAAGCACTCAGTTACTCTTGGTTGGTGCTGGAACGCCCTGCTGTCAACTATTATATCAGGAATTTTAATTACATATAATTGTTGAACAGTGGTAGTAAAAATTGGGGCTTTGATGGTGGTGCTGGTGCCACAACACTGTAAGCCCTGACAGTTACTCTTGGTGGGTGCAGCAATGGGCCCTGCTGTGAATTATTAGATCAAGAATTGTAATTACATGCCCCTTTTGAACAGGGGCTGAAAAATTGGGCCTTTCGTGGTGGTGGTGGTGGTGGCGTTGCCACAAGACTGTAAGCCCTCAGAGTTACTCTTGGTGGGTGCAGCAATGGACCCTGCTGTGAATTATTAGATCAAGAATTGTAATTGCATGCCCCTGTTGAACAGGGGCTGAAAAATTGGGCCTTAGGCACTGGTGGCACAACACTACAACCCCTCACAGATACTGTACTTGGAGCACAGCAATGAGCCCTGTTGCAAAGTATTGCTTCAAAAATTGTAATGACACGCCCCTGTTAAACAGGGGCTGAAAAATTGGGCCTTAGGCACTGGTGCCACAACACTCCAACCCCTCACAGATACTGTACTTGGAGCACAGCAATGAGCCCTATGGCAAATTATTGCTAAAAAAATTGTAATTACACGCCCCTGTAAAACAGGGGCTGAAAAATTGGGCCTTAGCCACTGGTGGCGGCACCCATAAACAAAAATGATCTTCCAAGCTATCATCATCAATCGTATCATTGAGGACTCGGAGGAGGAGGATAGCCAGTCAACATAACAGCACAGGCACTCAGCATCAGCATCAGTCTTGAAGGGATGTGACATGTTAAAATCAATTAGTCTGTTATATCAGCATCAGGTGTGTGGTAGCTGGTGGTGATCCAAGACTGGTTCATCTTGATGAAAGTCAGTCGATCAACCGAGTCGGTGGACAGGCGCACCCTGTGATCCGTGACAAATCCTCCAGCAGCACTGAATGTGCGTTCCGAAAGAACGCTGGATGCAGGACAGGCCAGTAGCTCAATTGCATACTGTGCAAGCTCTGGCCAGTGATCCATCCTCAAGACCCAGTAAGCCAGAGGATTTTCGGTGGGGAAGGTGTCCAAGTCTGACCTTGCCCCTAGATATTCCTGCACCATGTTTATCAGACGCTGGCGATGGTTGCTGGAACCGATCATACTTTGGGGCTGCGGACTAAAGAATTGTCTGAACGCATCGGTCAGACGGCCACCTTCCCCACCGCTCCTTCTTTGACTGGCCGAAGCCTCAGCAACTCGTTGTCCAGGACCAGGAGTTTGTAACCTCCCAGTCTCTGGGAACGCGTTGCACAGACCTTTCTGCAAGGCCTCCTGGAGTTGTCTCATCCTCTGCTCCCTCTGCAACGGTAACATAAGGTCCGCAACCTTACCCTTGTACCGTGGATCAAGGAGAGTGGCCAGCCAGTAATGGTCCCTCTCCTTGATCCGAAGAATACGAGGATCCTTCCGCAGACTTTGCAGGATCAGGGAGGCCATGCAGCGTAGGTTTGCTGAGGCATTCGCTCCGGAGTCCTCTGGGTCACTAAGGACGACATGATCCGCAGCCACCTCCTCCCAGCCACGTACAAGTCCACTGGTTTCTTGGGACTGTAAATCATCCCTAAAAGACTGCTGCTGATGATGCTGAGTGCCAGCCTCCACCTCCATGCTGACACAATCCTCCTCCTCCTCCTCCTCCTCCTCCTCTTCCTGTGCGATGGGTGGGACAGAAGGAACACTGTCTGGGTAAAGGGGGCCTTGAGAGGCAAGGAAGTCCTCCTCTTCCTGCCTCTGTTCTGCCTCAAGTGCCCTGTCCATTATTCCACGCAGCGTGTGCTCCAACAGGTGGACAAGAGGTACAGTGTCACTGATGCATGCACTGTCACTGCTCACCATCCTCGTGGCCTCCTCAAATGGTGCCAGGACAGTGCATGCATCCCTGATCATGCCCCACTGGCGTGGAGAAAAAAAACCAAGTTCCCCTGACCCTGTCCTGGTGCCGTAGTCGCACAGGTACTCATTGATGGCCCTCTGCTGCGTGTTCAGCCGCTGCAGCATGGCCAACGTTGAGTTCCACCTGGTGGGCATGTCACATATAAGGCGGTTCTTGGGCAGGTTCAACTCCTTTTGCAGCTCAGCCAGGCGAGCACTGGCATTATAAGATCTGCGGAAATGCACACAGACTTTCCTGGCCTGCCTCAGGACATCCTGTAAGCCCGGGTACCTGCCCAAGAACCGCTGCACCACCAGGTTAAGGACGTGAGCCACACAGGGCACATGGGTCAGTTGTCCCTGTCGGAGGGCGGAGAGGAGGTTGGTGCCATTGTCGCAAACCACCATTCCTGGCTTAAGCTGGCGTGGCATCAACCACCTCTCGGCCTGGCCCTGCAGAGCAGACAGGACCTCTGCCCCTGTGTGGCTTCTGTCCCCCAAACACACCAGCGCAAGCACGGCATGGCATCTTTTTGCCTGCGTACTTGCGTAGCCCCGTGAACGGCTACGGAGCACCGCTGGTTCATAGGACAAACCACAGGAAGAGGCCATGGAGGAAGAAGAAGAGGAGGGGGTGGAGGAGAGAGGTGTGTCACAACCAGTAGTAGCATTTTGGAGGCGTGGCGGTGGGACAACCTCCAACACTACTGCACCTTGTCCTGCATCCTTCCCAGCTGCCAAAAGAGTGACCCAATGGGCCGTGAAAGAAAGGTAACGTCCCTGTCCATGCCTGCTGGACCATGAGTCAGCGGTAATATGCACCTTACCGCTGACCGCCCTGTCCAGCGAGGCCAAGACATTGCCTTCCACATGCCGGTAGAGAGCCGGAATAGCCTTCCGTGAGAAAAAGTGGCGTTTGGGAACCTGCCACTGAGGAACCGCACATTGCACAAACTCACGGAAGGGGGCCGAGTCTACCAACTGAAAAGGCAGCAGTTGAAGCGCTAGCAATTTAGCCAAGCTAGCATTCAACCGCTGGGCATGTGGATGGCTGGGAGTGAACTTCTTTCGACGGTCCAGCAGCTGGGGCAGGGAAATTTGCCTGCTAGAATCGGACGTCGGTGTACTGCTAGCAGAGTGCCCGCAAGTACTTGGCTGTGACACACCTAATTCTACACCTTCATTCCTCTCAGAGCAGGTTTCAGAGAGGACTGAAGTTATAGTGGGGTTGGAGATCCCAGCTGATGCGGTGCAAGGAGAGGTCCGCTTTGTTCTTTGGTGTGGGTCTTTGAGGTAGGCTTGCCAACGAGCTGCATGGCAGGTCAACATATGTCTGGTCAGGCATGTGGTACCCAAGCGGCTGATGTTTTGGCCACGCGATATACGCTTGAGACATATGTTGCAAACAGCAGCTGTGCGATCTGATGCACTAGCCTCAAAAAAGGCCCACACCAAAGAACTTTTTGAATGACGGGCAGAGGCAGCGCCCTGCACAGGCGGAGCTCTGCGGTGTGATTCCGTCGGTGTACTGCCCTTACGCTGGCCACCAAAGGGCATCCTGCCTCGTTGGAGATGTGCCTCCTCCTCATCCTCCTCCTCCTCCTCTCTCCTATTAGGCACCCACGTGGAGTCAGTGACCTCATCATCACCTCCCTCCTCATCACTGGAGGCAATCTGGCAGTATGCTGCATCTGCTGGAACATGACTGCCAGATTGGTGTCCTTCTTGAGCATCCCCTCTGTCTGCTCTCACGCTACTGCCTTCCTCTAGCTGGGTTTCATCATCAGACCCTTCGAAACGCTGGGCATCCTCCTGGAGCATGTACCCAACACTGTGCTGAAACAGTTCGGGGGACTCCTCAGGAGGAGGACATGGTGGGTCTAGGGAAGGAGTGACTGATGATGAGTCTGACATTGATACCAGGGAAGAGGACGCTTTGGCAGCTGCTTTTCCAGTACCCTGAGCCTGGGTGAGAGAGGATGAGGAGGAGGAGGAGGGCTTGGTCATCCACTCTACCAAGTCTTCGGCATGATGTGGCTCAACATGTCCAGCTGCCGAAAAGAAGGACAAGCGTGTCCCATGGCCATGTGCTGATGACAATGCACCGCGTCCACGACCAGCACTGTTGCCCCCAGACACAGAGCCTGCTTGCCCTCTTTTATTGCCTCCTGACTGTCTGCCTCTCCTTGTTTGCCTTCCAGACATTCTAATAGATGGCCTGCAGGGAGATGGGAAAAAAGCAATAAGGGCTACCTTCAGGTGTCCTTCTCTGTCCCTTGAAACAAGGACTTTGACAGTGAAAGAAACTGACACTCTCCCTACCTACAGTTTTCTGTCCCTAGAAAATTTTTTTTTTTTAAGCACAATTTAGCACAAGGAGAATTACCTCACTGTCCTTCCAGGTCCCTGGAAACAAGGACTTACACAGTGAAAGAAACTGACACACTCTCCCTACCTACAGTTTTCTGTCCCTAGAAAAAATGTTTTTTTTAAGCACAATTTAGCACAAGGAGAATTCACTCACTGTCCTTCCAGGTCCCTGGAAACAAGGACTTTGACAGTGAAAGAAACTGACACACTCTCCCTACCTACAGTTTTCTGTCCCTAGAAAAAATGTTTTTTTTAAGCACAATTTAGCACAAGGAGAATTACCTCACTGTGCTTCCAGGTCCCTGGAAACAAGGACTTTGGCAGTGAAAGAAACTGACACACTCTCCCTACCTACAGTTTTCTGTCCCTAGAAAAAATGTTTTTTTTAAGCACAATATAGCACAAGGAGAATTCACTCACTGTCCTTCCAGGTCCTTGGAAACAAGGACTTTGACAGTGAAAGAAACTGACACACTCTCCCTACCTACAGTTTTCTGTCCCTAGAAAAAATGTTTTTTTTAAGCACAATTTAGCACAAGGAGAATTACCTCACTGTCCTTCCAGGTCCCTGGAAACAAGGACTTTGACAGTGAAAGAAACTGACACACTCTCCCTACCTACAGTTTTCTGTCCCTAGAAAAAATGTTTTTTTTAAGCACAATTTAGCACAAGGAGAATTACCTCACTGTCCTTCCAGGTCCCTGGAAACAAGGACTTTGGCAGTGAAAGAAACTGACACACTCTCCCTACCTACAGTTTTCTGTCCCTAGAATTTTTTTTTTTTTAAGCACAATTTAGCACAAGGAGAATTACCTCACTGTCCTTCCAGGTCCCTGGAAACAAGGACTTTGACAGTGAAAGAAACTGACACACTCTCCCTACCTACAGTTTTCTGTCCCTAGAAAAAATGTTTTTTTTAAGCACAATTTAGCACAAGGAGAATTACCTCACTGTCCTTCCAGGTCCCTGGAAACAAGGACTTTGACAGTGAAAGAAACTGACACACTCTCCCTACCTACAGTTTTCTGTCCCTAGAAAAAATGTTTTTTTTAAGCACAATTTAGCACAAGGAGAATTACCTCACTGTCCTTCCAGGTCCCTGGAAACAAGGACTTTGGCAGTGAAAGAAACTGACACACTCTCCCTACCTACAGTTTTCTGTCCCTAGAAAAAATGTTTTTTTTAAGCACAATTTAGCACAAGGAGAATTACCTCACTGTCCTTCCAGGTCCCTGGAAACAAGGACTTTGACAGTGAAAGAAACTGACACACTCTCCCTACCTACAGTTTTCTGTCCCTAGAAAAAATGTTTTTTTTAAGCACAATTTAGCACAAGGAGAATTACCTCACTGTGCTTCCAGGTCCCTGGAAACAAGGACTTTGACAGTGAAAGAAACTGACACACTCTCCCTACCTACAGTTTTCTGTCCCTAGAAAAAATGTTTTTTTTAAGCACAATTTAGCACAAGGAGAATTACCTCACTGTCCTTCCAGGTCCCTGGAAACAAGGACTTTGACAGTGAAAGAAACTGACACACTCTCCCTACCTACAGTTTTCTGTCCCTAGAAAAAATGTTTTTTTTTAAGCACAATTTAGCACAAGGAGAATTACCTCACTGTCCTTCCAGGTCCCTGGAAACAAGGACTTTGACAGTGAAAGAAACTGACACACTCTCCCTACCTACAGTTTTCTGTCCCTAGAAAAAATGTTTTTTTTAAGCACAATTTAGCACAAGGAGAATTACCTCACTGTCCTTCCAGGTCCCTGGAAACAAGGACTTTGACAGTGAAAGAAACTGACACACTCTCCCTACCTACAGTTTTCTGTCCCTAGAAAAAATGTTTTTTTTAAGCACAATTTAGCACAAGGAGAATTACCTCACTGTCCTTCCAGGTCCCTGGAAACAAGGACTTTGGCAGTGAAAGAAACTGACACACTCTCCCTACCTACAGTTTTCTGTCCCTAGAAAAAATGTTTTTTTTAAGCACAATTTAGCACAAGGAGAATTACCTCACTGTCCTTCCAGGTCCCTGGAAACAAGGACTTTGACAGTGAAAGAAACTGACACACTCTCCCTACCTACAGTTTTCTGTCCCTAGAAAAAATGTTTTTTTTAAGCACAATTTAGCACAAGGAGAATTACCTCACTGTCCTTCCAGGTCCCTGGAAACAAGGACTTTGACAGTGAAAGAAACTGACACACTCTCCCTACCTACAGTTTTCTGTCCCTAGAAAAAATGTTTTTTTTAAGCACAATTTAGCACAAGGAGAATTACCTCACTGTCCTTCCAGGTCCCTGGAAACAAGGACTTTGGCAGTGAAAGAAACTGACACACTCTCCCTACCTACAGTTTTCTGTCCCTAGAAAAAATGTTTTTTTTAAGCACAATTTAGCACAAGGAGAATTACCTCACTGTCCTTCCAGGTCCCTGGAAACAAGGACTTTGGCAGTGAAAGAAACTGACACACTCTCCCTACCTACAGTTTTCTGTCCCTAGAAAAAATGTTTTTTTTAAGCACAATTTAGCACAAGGAGAATTACCTCACTGTCCTTCCAGGTCCCTGGAAACAAGGACTTTGACAGTGAAAGAAACTGACACACTCTCCCTACCTACAGTTTTCTGTCCCTAGAAAAAATGTTTTTTTTAAGCACAATTTAGCACAAGGAGAATTACCTCACTGTCCTTCCAGGTCCCTGGAAACAAGGACTTTGGCAGTGAAAGAAACTGACACACTCTCCCTACCTACAGTTTTCTGTCCCTAGAAAAAATGTTTTTTTTAAGCACAATTTAGCACAAGGAGAATTACCTCACTGTGCTTCCAGGTCCCTGGAAACAAGGACTTTGACAGTGAAAGAAACTGACACACTCTCCCTACCTACAGTTTTCTGTCCCTAGAAAAAATGTTTTTTTTAAGCACAATTTAGCACAAGGAGAATTACCTCACTGTCCTTCCAGGTCCCTGGAAACAAGGACTTTGACAGTGAAAGAAACTGACACACTCTCCCTACCTACAGTTTTCTGTCCCTAGAAAAAATGTTTTTTTTAAGCACAATTTAGCACAAGGAGAATTACCTCACTGTCCTTCCAGGTCCCTGGAAACAAGGACTTTGGCAGTGAAAGAAACTGACACACTCTCCCTACCTACAGTTTTCTGTCCCTAGAAAAAATGTTTTTTTTAAGCACAATTTAGCACAAGGAGAATTACCTCACTGTCCTTCCAGGTCCCTGGAAACAAGGACTTTGGCAGTGAAAGAAACTGACACACTCTCCCTACCTACAGTTTTCTGTCCCTAGAAAAAATGTTTTTTTTAAGCACAATTTAGCACAAGGAGAATTACCTCACTGTCCTTCCAGGTCCCTGGAAACAAGGACTTTGGCAGTGAAAGAAACTGACACACTCTCCCTACCTACAGTTTTCTGTCCCTAGAAAAAATGTTTTTTTTAAGCACAATTTAGCACAAGGAGAATTACCTCACTGTGCTTCCAGGTCCCTGGAAACAAGGACTTTGACAGTGAAAGAAACTGACACACTCTCCCTACCTACAGTTTTCTGTCCCTAGAAAAAATGTTTTTTTTAAGCACAATTTAGCACAAGGAGAATTACCTCACTGTCCTTCCAGGTCCCTGGAAACAAGGACTTTGACAGTGAAAGAAACTGACACACTCTCCCTACCTACAGTTTTCTGTCCCTAGAAAAAATGTTTTTTTTAAGCACAATTTAGCACAAGGAGAATTACCTCACTGTCCTTCCAGGTCCCTGGAAACAAGGACTTTGGCAGTGAAAGAAACTGACACACTCTCCCTACCTACAGTTTTCTGTCCCTAGAAAAAATGTTTTTTTTAAGCACAATTTAGCACAAGGAGAATTACCTCACTGTCCTTCCAGGTCCCTGGAAACAAGGACTTTGACAGTGAAAGAAACTGACACACTCTCCCTACCTACAGTTTTCTGTCCCTAGAAAAAATGTTTTTTTTAAGCACAATTTAGCACAAGGAGAATTACCTCACTGTCCTTCCAGGTCCCTGGAAACAAGGACTTTGACAGTGAAAGAAACTGACACACTCTCCCTACCTACAGTTTTCTGTCCCTAGAAAAAATGTTTTTTTTAAGCACAATTTAGCACAAGGAGAATTACCTCACTGTCCTTCCAGGTCCCTGGAAACAAGGACTTTGGCAGTGAAAGAAACTGACACACTCTCCCTACCTACAGTTTTCTGTCCCTAGAAAAAATGTTTTTTTTAAGCACAATTTAGCACAAGGAGAATTACCTCACTGTCCTTCCAGGTCCCTGGAAACAAGGACTTTGACAGTGAAAGAAACTGACACACTCTCCCTACCTACAGTTTTCTGTCCCTAGAAAAAATGTTTTTTTTAAGCACAATTTAGCACAAGGAGAATTACCTCACTGTCCTTCCAGGTCCCTGGAAACAAGGACTTTGGCAGTGAAAGAAACTGACACACTCTCCCTACCTACAGTTTTCTGTCCCTAGAAAAAATGTTTTTTTTAAGCACAATTTAGCACAAGGAGAATTACCTCACTGTGCTTCCAGGTCCCTGGAAACAAGGACTTTGACAGTGAAAGAAACTGACACACTCTCCCTACCTACAGTTTTCTGTCCCTAGAAAAAATGTTTTTTTTAAGCACAATTTAGCACAAGGAGAATTACCTCACTGTCCTTCCAGGTCCCTGGAAACAAGGACTTTGACAGTGAAAGAAACTGACACACTCTCCCTACCTACAGTTTTCTGTCCCTAGAAAAAATGTTTTTTTTAAGCACAATTTAGCACAAGGAGAATTACCTCACTGTCCTTCCAGGTCCCTGGAAACAAGGACTTTGGCAGTGAAAGAAACTGACACACTCTCCCTACCTACAGTTTTCTGTCCCTAGAAAAAATGTTTTTTTTAAGCACAATTTAGCACAAGGAGAATTACCTCACTGTCCTTCCAGGTCCCTGGAAACAAGGACTTTGACAGTGAAAGAAACTGACACACTCTCCCTACCTACAGTTTTCTGTCCCTAGAAAAAATGTTTTTTTTAAGCACAATTTAGCACAAGGAGAATTACCTCACTGTCCTTCCAGGTCCCTGGAAACAAGGACTTTGACAGTGAAAGAAACTGACACACTCTCCCTACCTACAGTTTTCTGTCCCTAGAAAAAATGTTTTTTTTAAGCACAATTTAGCACAAGGAGAATTACCTCACTGTCCTTCCAGGTCCCTGGAAACAAGGACTTTGGCAGTGAAAGAAACTGACACACTCTCCCTACCTACAGTTTTCTGTCCCTAGAAAAAATGTTTTTTTTAAGCACAATTTAGCACAAGGAGAATTACCTCACTGTCCTTCCAGGTCCCTGGAAACAAGGACTTTGACAGTGAAAGAAACTGACACACTCTCCCTACCTACAGTTTTCTGTCCCTAGAAAAAATGTTTTTTTTAAGCACAATTTAGCACAAGGAGAATTACCTCACTGTCCTTCCAGGTCCCTGGAAACAAGGACTTTGGCAGTGAAAGAAACTGACACACTCTCCCTACCTACAGTTTTCTGTCCCTAGAAAAAATGTTTTTTTTAAGCACAATTTAGCACAAGGAGAATTACCTCACTGTGCTTCCAGGTCCCTGGAAACAAGGACTTTGACAGTGAAAGAAACTGACACACTCTCCCTACCTACAGTTTTCTGTCCCTAGAAAAAATGTTTTTTTTAAGCACAATTTAGCACAAGGAGAATTACCTCACTGTCCTTCCAGGTCCCTGGAAACAAGGACTTTGACAGTGAAAGAAACTGACACACTCTCCCTACCTACAGTTTTCTGTCCCTAGAAAAAATGTTTTTTTTAAGCACAATTTAGCACAAGGAGAATTACCTCACTGTCCTTCCAGGTCCCTGGAAACAAGGACTTTGGCAGTGAAAGAAACTGACACACTCTCCCTACCTACAGTTTTCTGTCCCTAGAAAAAATGTTTTTTTTAAGCACAATTTAGCACAAGGAGAATTACCTCACTGTCCTTCCAGGTCCCTGGAAACAAGGACTTTGGCAGTGAAAGAAACTGACACACTCTCCCTACCTACAGTTTTCTGTCCCTAGAAAAAATGTTTTTTTTAAGCACAATTTAGCACAAGGAGAATTACCTCACTGTCCTTCCAGGTCCCTGGAAACAAGGACTTTGACAGTGAAAGAAACTGACACACTCTCCCTACCTACAGTTTTCTGTCCCTAGAAAAAATGTTTTTTTAAGCACAATATAGCACAAGCACAAAACACACTGACACTCTCCCTACCTATCCTTCTCTTTCCCTAAACTAAAGGAATCCAGGTTAAGCAAGAAAGAAATAAAAGTCACTGTCCCTGCCTATGCTGCTCTATCCCTGCTCCGGAACACACTACACTAGGCCGCCGTGCTGGCGGCCTTTTATAGTGTGGGGCGTGTACTAAACCCCCTCAGCAATAATTGGCCACAGGCATCCTGCCTGTGGCCAATCATTGCTCTCCTCGCTGCCGGCGCTGTGATTGGCCAAGCATGCGGGGTCACAGTGCATGCTTGGCCAATCACAGCGCCTGGATGACACTGCGATGGCGTAGTGCATTGTGGGCCGTTCGCGTCACTCGAATTTGGCGCGAACGGCCCAAATCGTTCGATCTTCGTCGAACGATCGAACAGCCGATGTTCGAGTCGAACGTATGTTCGACTCGAACACGAAGCTCATCCCTACTCATGGCACTTCTGGACATCTGTCGATGTAGAAGGGAAGCAAGAATGATGTGTAGCATCTGCAGCATTGTTTCCTTGGCCAACCACTGCGTCTACGGTCCTCAGACTTGCCCGTTTCTTTTTGCTTCTTCAAAAGAGCTTGAACAGCACATATTGCAACCCCAGTCTGCTTTGAAATCTTTGCCTGGTAGGAGACCTTGATGAAGCAGTATAACTACCTTGTGTCTTGTTGTTGTGCTCAGTCTTTTCATGGTGTATGACCTGTGAAATAAAACTGTCTTCCACAACCTCACCTTAGTAGCAGAGTTTGGCTGATCCTTACCCAGTTTTAAGCCTCCTACACAGCTGTTTATGTTTTGGTTAATGACTGTGTTTCAACTTACATATTGATGATCATTAGCACCTGCTTGCTATAATTGGTTAATCATACACCTAACAACAGTGAGAAGAAGATAGCATCTGACTGGAAGCTGAACGGACGTGTGTGTGCAGCAGCTCCTGTCCTCCAGGGCTGCACTTTTTCTTCTCCCCCCTGTCCTCCCCCCTTATCAGCGGTTGCCTAGCGGTCACAACTCCCCATAGACCAGTGACCCCCTAGCCCAGCTCCCCCAGCTCACCTCGGGCACCACCGAGGCCGCCATCCGCCGCTTCCGGGCATCCATATTGACATCACAGCACAGCGGAACGGACCGGTGTGCAGCTCCATCCAGGGCTGCACAGTCCTCCCCCTCCTCCCAGCCAGAGTTTCCTACGGGCTGTGGCTACTGCTCCCCTCAGACCCGGGGCCTCCCCCCAGCCCAGTCCCCCATCTCACCTCCACCGCCGAGGCCTTCACCAGCCGCCTTCGGCATCCCCTCCCCCGCAGCCGCCGGCAGGAAAGTTCGCGGCTGCGGCCTAGTTCCGCCAATCAAAGCCTCCTCCAGCATCCGAATCTCCCAACGATCCACCAGGATTACCCTTACTGCCCCTGCTCTCGGAGCTCCCCCCTGCCAGTAGCGGGCTGCCGTAGCAGCAATAGCAGCTGCCTGGCCCTGTCAGGACAGACCGCGGCTTCGGCCTAGCCCCGGCGGCCATCTTGGTCCACCCAGCTCAGCTCCAACCACCCTCTCCCAGCCCCCCTGGAATATACCCACCCGGTTTAACTACCGGATTGCACCTCAATAAGGGTCAACTGCTTGTGCCACCCACGGGGTCACTTTGAAGTGGCAGCTGGAAGGACGAAAACGGAGATCTGGCCTGGTAAGCAGCGGCCATCTTGGTACACCCAGGAACTTCTTCAACACTGACAAGAAAAAAAAAGTCTTCTTTCCCTACTTCTACTGACATCCCCCCCCCCCCCCCCAGAATACCCGGGCTCCCCCAACCTGCAACACCAGGCATCACTATATTTCAAAACTCTTCAAAACTTTTTTTTCTACTTACTACGGATATCTTACCCCCCCCCCGACACACCCAGGCTACCCCGACCTACAGCACCGACCACCGCTACTCCACTTCACAGAGCAGGAGGCGGGAGCTCTGGTCTGACCACTGCACAGAGCAATCCACACACATGGTCTAGGGTAACGGACGTGTGTGGCAGGAGCTCTGGCCATCAGGCCATCTGGGATTCATCCTTGGACTCCTGCGCTTTCTCTCCCCCAGCAAACTTCAACCTGAGGACCGGTGGCTTCCCCTTGGACCCCACTCCCCACTGAGTAAGTCCCCCAGTTCCCCATCGCCCCGCCCGCAGCCGCCACCTGCCGCCACTGGGCACCCGCCTCTAGACCGCTAGACCTGCAGGACAGGCTGCGGCATAGCTCCGGCCAACCCATCATCTTCTCCCCAATTCTCTTTCCAGCGGGCCCGCGTGCGCCGACCCGGTAAGTACATTGGGGACCGCCAACCAGTAGGAAGTTGATCCAGGGTTCACCCGATCACCTATCGGGGGGTCAGGAAGGAATTTTTCCCTTACTGTAGCAATTGGCCAGGCTCAGTTGGGGTTTTTCGCCTTCCTCTGGACCAACGGGGGGTGGGTTAGGTCAGTGGGGCCCCATTCACCATCGCCATTAACTCTTGTTTTTTTTCCATCATGTGCAATTTTAAATACTCAGCGGACACCCTCCACAGGCTAAGGAATACTGCCTCAACACTACCAACCTCCACTCAAAAAATACTTAGAAAAGAACAACTGCTAAGGATCAATCGACAATCGACTATCAAAAACACGAAGGGACCACTTCCACTACAACATATATCATGCGCCCTGATCAACACGAGATCTGCAGTCAAGCACAGACAGGAAATCCACGACTTCATCTCCCAAAACAACATAGATTGTCTCTTTATCACGGAAAGCTGGCTAACACCCGACTGTAACACCATCCTAACAGAATTGGTGCCTGAGAACTACTCCATCCTAACAGAGCATAGAAGAGGACAAAGAGGAGGAGGGCTAGCAGTGATCTTCAAATCTCATCTCTCTCTCACCAAACCAACTCTACAGAACTCACTGCCTTTCATGGAGACACTCACGCTGCATCTTCAAACAACACCTCTAGAAACCATTCACATACTGCTATGCTACAGACCACCAGGACCAAAGACAAATCTCCTCACACCCTTCACCGAATTCATTTCGACATACACCTTGAAACCAAAAACTTTCTGTGACAGGAGGGTCACTTTGGACACAGGGTGAGCCAGGAAATAATGGACATTAAGAAATATATCTTGGGCTACCTAAAATGGGTCTGTAAAATGTATCCACCATATCCCCAAGGATATCTGTAAAGAACTATTTACTGTTTCTGAACTTAACAGGTTAATTGAGAGATACTGAGGTGTTCAGCCTCAATCACCTGTTCATTGTTTGTGGCGATTTACATTCTATTGTCCATTGTGGTTTGGGGGAATTAAGCCTATAATTATAGGTTGTGGAACTAGCAGCAGACGGGTTAATTGAAGAGATGTTGATGAATCACCTGCATACTTGTGTGTATTGGGTCTGTTATGTTGTGGGTGGAGCTGGACCATTGTTCATTTTAGGTTAATGCAGTATTGGATGGTTATAAAAGTTACAATGTTTTTTCTCAATAAATTCATTCGATGCTAAGAAGATACAGAGTGTGTCTCGTTCTTCCAGAAGGATTAATTCCTATGGGAAGTGGTCGTCTGGCTGTGGAGGATCGACAGTGAATTTGTGTCCAGGAGAGGGAAGGAATCTAAACGGCGTTTGTTACCCCCTTTCGTATTTGGGGTGCAGTTACATTGGTTGGCAGCAGTGGGATTTTCCCTCCAGTTCCTTGGACACTCCAAGCCACCACAGTGAATGACCAGCTATGCAGCCTGCAGGAAAGCCACACTGAAGGACCTACTTGAGAGCCGTGGAGGGACCAGTGGGACAAAGAACGGGGCCACCTTGATCAGGGAGCTGGCCGAGATGGATCAGAGGGATCGTGAGGCAGGACCCCGGTCAGTTTAAGACTTGTTTCAGCAACGAGTTCGACAGCGGTTGGCATTGTACGGTGCTAGCCCATCGGAGACCGCCATACAGGAAGCCATTAGAGAAATCGAGCGGCAGGATGAGTGGCAACATGAGCAGAGAATGGCGGAAATACGGCAATCGGAGACAACACCTAAAGAAGCAGCACCAACTGAAAGGAGAGGAGAGATACAGATACCAGCCGACATGGAAAAGGAATTCAGAAGGAGGTTGCGAGAGATGCAGATACAGCATAGAGGACCAGTATCAGAGGAGGTCCTGCTGGGATGGTCTGATTCAATCCGCTGCGAACTCTGGAAGAAAGCGCTAGCTCTTGAGCAGCAACACCAGGGAAAAGTTCTCCCCTCCATCCATGTAAGGTACTGGTCGCAGTATGAAGTACGAATGCTGTTATTGGGGGAACAACCGAAGCAGGAGTGGACAGCTGAGTTAAGCAGGCTGATCCGGGCAGAGATGCGGTTGGACGAGAGCTACAGAGCCCTCCGGTGGTATGTAGCCCAAGAGTGCCAGTGGTCAGCGGATGACAGCCCCATGGAAGGCTTTGACTATAATGGCCTGGGATTGTTGTATTGGAGGCTGTCCGAGGACCCTGACTTTGGGAGTGATCGGGAGTGGCGTTTGGAGGAAATAATGGAGCACACAGAGCAAAGACTGAATGTCTCGGAAGGGCACTGGGCACAGGAAGATTTGGAGTTTCTGGCCATTCAGGAATGGGAGCTGGAGATTGCCTACAAACAGCTGCTAGACTCTGCTCAGCAGCAGGGTGGGGCTCCCTTTGCCTGGGACTATCAGGAAATACCAGTTGACAACTATGAAATTCTGGCTGAAGAATCGGCAGTGGAAAATCTGAAGATTGCCATCCCTAAAGCCGAAGTGGATGATATGGAGTTCCAGGGAGCTAGCCTGGCTGAAGATTTGGCAGTGGAAAATCTGAAGATTGCCATCCCTAAAGCTGAAGTGGATGATATGGAGTTCCAGGGAGCTAGGGCAGTTGGCTCATCTTCCCAGCTACAGATTACAGAAGGTATGGACTTAAGGGACTGTTCAGAGGATGTTATGGATTATGCATCGCCTGCCCAAGTACTGGCAGCAGGACAGAGTACTGCAGACCCCTGCTCTACACCCGTGGCAGTTTTGGAGGCCCGCGATGAGGTGGTGATGGTTCCTCTTTCCCAGGGGATTTCAGAGATGCAGGGGGGAGAAGCATCCCTTTTCCCTCCCCAACAGCTAGCCAGAGCAGATGGGGTGGAGTCCCCAGCAGAAGTGCTGGCAACAGGGCAGAGTGCTAGCAACCTCTGCCCAGCACCGAAAACAACTGTGAAGTTTCAGGGAGCCGGGGCAGTTGGCCCATCTCTCCAGCAAAAAGCTGAGGTGGTAAAGCTTTTACCCCCAGCTGAATCACTGGCAGCAGGGCAGAATGCTACTGGCCGCTGCACACAACTGCCACTTGAGCAGATATTGGTGGATGGGACTATGGTCTCCACTCACAGCAACCCTGCGGAAGAGCTGGCAACAGAGCAGAGTGCCGCGGGCCTCTGCTCTCAACTAACAGAAGAGGGAGTTCCTGTGGTACTGGATGGGACTTCGGTCCTCACTGACACAACCCCAGAAAATGGTGTGACACTGGGACAGGAGGATGTCAGCCTTGCTTAGCCAGCACTGGGGGATTTTCACCTACCACAAGTGGATGGGACTTCAGTCTCCACTTGTATACCTCAGGGATGCTGGGCAGTCGGCTCAGATCCCCAACAGCATGACGGACTGAGCCCAGTCACCCTGTCTTCTCCCCAGCGGCGGGTATGTTCTCTGAGAGAGGCAGAGGTTGGCTGGGTAAGTAATGCTCTGTTTGGAGCAATTTATTTGGGGTACTGTGTGGATACCGGCAATAGAAGAATGGACCTATGGACTAACTTCGGAGTCAACCCGTCTGGGGTCACCTCTTTTGTTAGTCTCCTGCCGAAAGGGGAGATGTGTGACAGGAGGGTCACTTTGGACACAGGGTGAGCCAGGAAATAATGGACATTAAGAAATATATCTTGGGCTACCTAAAATGGGTCTGTAATATTTATCCACCATATCCCCAAGGATTTCTGTAAAGGACTATTTACTGTTTCTGAACTGAACAGGTTAATTGAGAGATACTGAGGTGTTCAGCCTCAATCACCTGTTCATTGTTTGTGGTGATTTACATTCTATTGTCCATTGTGGTTTGGGGGAATTAAGCCTATAATTATAGGTTGTGGAACTAGCAGCAGACGGGTTAATTGAAGAGATGTTGATGAATCACCTGCATACTTGTGTGTATTGGGTCTGTTATGTTGTGGGTGGAGCTGGACCATTGTTCATTTTAGGTTAATGCAGTATTGGATGGTAATAAAAGTTACAATGTTTTTTCTCAATAAATTCATTCGATGCTAGGAAGATACAGAGTGCGTCTCCTTCTTCCAGACGGATAAATTCCTATGGGAAGTGGTCGTCTGGCTGTGGAGGATCGACAGTGAATTTGTGTCCAGGAGAGGGAAGGAATCTAAACGGCGTTTGTTACCCCCTTTCGTATTTGGGGTGCCGTTACACTTTCTATTACTCAGGGACTTCAACCTCTGGGCTAACTCCACTCAAGACCCCATCGCCACCTCCTGCATCAACCAACTGGAAGAACTAGGTCTGCAGCAACTGATAAATGCCCCCACGCATGGATCGGGTCACATTCTTGACCTCCTCTTCAAACAAAATATGGACGTCAACACACTTGACAACATGCCGTTACCATGGACGGACCACCACGCTATCAAATTTGAAATCACCACCAACACCATCTCCCAAAAACCGAAACACTCAATAACCACACACTGGACAAGATCTCAGAAGAAACTACACTCTGAACTCTTCAAAACTACACTATCAAAAAAAATAGGAACGCTAAATCAAAACCACTCAACGGAACAAAGCATTACTACAAACAGCAGACACAGTCGCTCCGAGACGCAGAGCACTCATCCGCAGAAACAATTCGGGATGGTTTAATGACACTCTGACTCTACTGAAGCAAGAACGCAGAAGAGCTGAAGGAGCCTGGAGAAGAAACCCAACAAAGGAAAACAACTCTAACTATAAAGCACTCACTAATAAATACCACAAAGCGATCTTCAAAGCAAAAAAAGAACATTTCACAAACACCATCTCAAAAGCCCTAAACCGACCTCGCAAACTTTTCAAACTAGTCGCTCAAACTATGAACCCCACCTGTTTGGACACCCCAGCAAACGAAACTCAAGAATTCTGCACTGAACTATCGGATTTTTTTATCGACAAAATCGAAAACATTCAAGAAATGATTCAAAAGAAAAAAACATCCAACCTCACTCAGGCTAAACAAGAAGAGGAAATCAATATACAATCGATTAAATTTTTGCTGGTCCCGATCACCATCAACATCACCAAAAACATCATCAGAAGTCTCAGAGACAGCACATCACCAAATGACATAATTTCTACAAAACTCCTGAAAGAATGTACCGACATTCTGGCACCCTCCATAACACATCTCGTAAATCAATCGTTCAAAGAAGGCATTGTTCCGATCTCCCTCAAGCAAGGCATAGTCAAACCCCTCCTAAAGAAGCCCAACCTTGACCCTAAAGACCCAAACTACCGCAGACCGGTAACAAGCCTCAACACCATCTCAAAGATAATGGAGAAAGCAGTAGTACAACAACTACAACTCCATTTGGACACCCACAAACTCTTGGACCCACTACAATCAGGCTTCCGCCCAGGCCATAGCACAGAAACGGCACTTCTCAAAATATGGGATGAAGCTGCAGATGACGGAGAATCATGTCTTCTGGTGCTGCTGGATCTCAGTGCAGCGTTCGACACAGTAGACCACAAAACTCTACTCATCCGCCTTAAAGAAGTAGCAGGAGTCACAGACCCTGACCTACACTGGTTCGCATCCTTCTTAGAAAATCGCTCCCAGACAGTGAAACTAGGAGCCTTCACCTCTAAAACTCGCACAATTTCTTGCGGAGTCCCTCAAGGATCACACCTTTCACCCGTGCTCTTCAACATCTACCTCCGCCCACTCCTTAAAATCATCAGCAAACAGGATCTGTGCTACCATTCATATGCTGACGACACCCAACTCTACTTTCGTATCACCGGAAAAAAATACCAATATCGCGGACTGGAAGAGGGCCTCACATTGATCGATGATTGGATGACAGAGTTCCCTCAAACTCAATGGATCCAAAACAGAACTTCTTCTCCTCCACGCAAACCAAAAGACAAAAACAAAGACATCTTGCACACCACCCACCATTCTTGGACAGACCATTACCCCGAGCACCAAAGTCAAAAGTCTCTGAGTCATTTTTGACTCGGAGATGTCGATGGATGCACAAATAGGATCAGTAGTCAGCGGATCGCACCATCTCCTCCGTCTGTTACGGAGACTCATCCCCTTCATCCCGGAAGAGGACACAGCAGTAGTAGTTGGAACAATCATCAACTCCCGACACGACTATGCAAACTCCCTCTACATAGGCAGGCCCGGATTTACTCCCTTTGCCGCCCCAAGGCCGGGTCCTTCAATGCCGCCCCCCCACCATCACATAGGGGGGGGCGGGGGGCGACGCGTGGGGGGGGTAATCGATTTTTCGCAGACAATGACTGGTGTTAGTGCTTCAATCATTCCGGCACCATGGTTGTTATGGTGTCCAGGATGATTGAAATGCATTGTTTCTATCATTACATTGTAATATAAAATGAAATAGTTCAACTCACCATAAAGCAGAATGAGTGGGAGCTCTGAGCGTGTTACTTGCCGCAGTCGCTTGTCACCAGATGGGAATGTCACTTGCCACGCTGCATGCCACCACATTGGAATGTCACTTGCCACGCTGCCTGTCACCAGATGGGAATGTCACTTGCACTCTCTGCCCCCGTCTCTCACTCTCTATCTGCCTCTGTCTCTCTCTGCCTCTCTCTCTTTGCCTCTCTCTCTGTCTCTGCCTCTCTCTCTCTCTCTCTCTTTGCCTCTGTGTGTCTCTCTCTCTTTGCCTCTGTCTCTCTCTCTCTTTGCCTCTCTCTCTCTGCCTCTCTCTCTCTCTATGCCTCTCTCTTTGCCTCTCTCTCTCTCTCTTTGGATCTCTCTCTCTTTGCCTCTCTCTCCCTCTGTCTCTCTCTGCCTCTGTCTCTCTCTCTCTCTTTGCCTCTGTCTCTCGCTCTCTCTTTGCCTCTGTCTCTCGCTCTCTCTTTGCCTCTGTCTCTCGCTCTCTCTTTGCCTCTGTCTCTCGCTCTCTCTTTGCCTCTGTCTCTCGCTCTCTCTTTGCCTCTGTCTCTCGCTCTCTCTTTGCCTCTGTCTCTCGCTCTCTCTTTGCCTCTGTCTCTCGCTCTCTCTTTGCCTGTCTCTCGCTCTCTCTGTGCCTCTGTCTCTCGCTCTCTCTGTGCCTCTGTCTCTCGCTCTCTCTGTGCCTCTGTCTCTCTCTCTCTGTGCCTCTGTCTCTCTCAGTGCCTGTCTCTCTCTCTCAGTGCCTCTGTGTCTCTCTCTCTCTCTCTCTCAGTGCCTCTGTCTCTCTCTCTCAGTGCCTCTGTCTCTCTACCTCACTCTCTCTCTCTCTCTCAGTGCCTCTGTCTCTCTGCCTCACTCTCTCTTTGCCTCTGCCGCTCTGTCTCTGCCTCCGTTTTTCTCCCCAGTCTGTGTTCCTCCTCACCTGCTTGTCCTGCATCATGGACATAGGCCTGGAGGATAGGAGGAGGCGGCCGCCATGTTTGTTTAGTGTCCCGGGCACTGTGATTGGGCGTATGGAGGTCATGTGCAGAGGGGGGAGTTTAAGATCACGGACAGGCCAGCCCCACGCCGCACATGACCCCCATGGCCCAATCACAGGGCGCCGGACTTTGAAAAATGGCGGCCGGAGCTTCAGGCGGCCGGGGACACAGTAAATGAATTTTAGGAGGACTTGTCTCCTCCGCGGCGCCGCCCTTTCACACAGTGCCGCCCCGAGGCCTGGCCTTGTTGGCCTTGTGGGAAATCCGGCCCTGTACATAGGTCTACCTAAATATCAGATCTCGCGCCTACAAGTCATCCAGAACATGGCAGCCAGACTGGTAACAGGGAAAAAACCCTGGGAATCGATCACCCCTTCACTGAGGACCCTGCATTGGCTAACCGTAAAGGATCGGGTCACATTCAAGACCCTCTGCCTCACCCACAAGTGCACACAAGGAAACGCACCTCAATATTTATGCGAGAAAATAAAACACTACTCCCCCAAACGCATTCTCCGGTCAACCAATCAAAACCTCCTTCACATCCCCAAATCCCTCTACAAATGGAAGGGAGAACGAAGATTTGCAGTCTAAGGACCACGGCTATGGAACGCTCTACCCACGGACATCCGCATGGAAGAAAACCATCGGGCCTTCAGGAAAAAACTTAAGACCCACCTCTTCTGATGGATAAGGACGTCACTGGATGCCAAGCGCCTTGAGGCGATTCAGTTCACATTTGTAGCGCTATACAAGTTATTCACTCACTCACTCACTCACTCATACACCTGACTCTAATCCTACAAAATCCCTGACTTTGTGCAAGTGTACAAAGTGTGCAAGTATACGAAATTTATGCTGGTTTGAAGGCAAAGGATAGTCACACCAAATATTGCTTTGATTTAGATTCCTACAAATATATCATATGTAAATATACATCTATGATAAATAATATAATATGAACTGTATAATTATACGTGTATATTTGTTCATTGTCATTTTCATCAAATATGAATTATTATTCTCCTATGAATTTTGTTTTTTCATATTTAAAGTGGTTCTAAAGGCTCAACATTTTTTATCTTCACGCATTTTATGCATGAAGGTAAAAAAAAACTTCTGTGTGCAGCAGCCCCCCCAATACTTACCTGAGCTCCCTCCCGATCCAGCGATGTTCACGGGAGCCTCAGCTCTCCGGGGATTCTCACTCCTGATTGACTGAGGCAGCAGTGGGAGCCATTGGCTGCCAATCACAGCCAGTGAGCCAATCAGCAGAGGAAGGGGGTGGGGCCGTGGCTCTGAGTGTGAATGGGCAAGCAGAGCCACTGCTTGGGAGCGCGCCTGCTTGGGTGCTCCCACAGCAAGCTGCTTGCTGTGGGGGCACTCTAGCAGGAGGGAGGAGCCAGGAGTGCCGGCAGGGGACCTGAGAAGAGGAGGATCCGGGCTGCTCTGTGTAAAACCACTGCACAGGGCAGGTAATTATAACATGTTTGTTATTTAAAAAAACAAGACTTTAATACTAACTAGAAAATGCATTTCCTGCAGAAAATGCGTGGGAATGCTGAATAGCTGAATTGCTAAAGCTAACTGGATGAATAGCTTAAATCCGTAAGAAAAAGTTGAAGAAGTGAGAATAGTTGGAAAAGTAGGAATGGTTTTAAAATAAACATGAATTTCATTAAAAAAGTTTAACAACACCACTAATGTATGAAAGATGTGGAATATTTAAAGGTTTTTTGAAAAGCTGACACTAAACTGAATTGTTGGCTTTAAAAGTTTGCAAAGAATAAGCCCAATACACACTCTGTTTAATCATTAAAATTTCCTGAAATGATCATTAAACTTAAACAGCTTTTTCACAAAAACTGTAAAAGATATAAAACTGAAAAGATATAGCTGGATAGCTGAATATTTTGTGAACATTTTAAAGATTGTTTGGTGTCTGTAAGTGAAAGTATGAAGGAGCTGAAACCTTTGGGAGCGGAAGAAGATTTTAAGGATTTGAAGCATGCTCTCATTCACTTCAATGTTAAAAAAAAAAGTATTAAAAAGCTTAATATTTTAAAAAGTATAAATAGTAGAAAAAAAGAAGTCCCATCATTAGCTGAAAGAGCTGAACATTTTAAAAGTTGAATGGTTTTAATAGCTGAAAGTATGCAGAAGTTACGCAGAGCCAAAAAACTTCCGGAAATCAAAAAACGAACAATAGTGGGAATGCATTCCCACTAATCATATATTATGGATTTTATTATAGGCCCGATGGATACTGTTTTTACCTACTGTTGTCACATATCCTTATCAACAATAAAAGGATGTTTGGACTTTTCCGATAACTATTTGGCGCTTTGTCTCTGTCTGAATTTACACTGCTAATTGTTCTTGGCACTTAAAAAAAATGCCTTGTGCTTAAACACTTAAGCCTATTAGAGCAGCTTAAAAATGATCCTGCCTCTGCTTATCTGATATCTGATCTGTATCTGATATACTACACTGTATTCCTTATTGTATTGTATGTGTCTGCACAGTTTGTACTCTTCCATCTGGCCATGTCCAACTAACGCCCTACTGACCTTTTTCAGTCGGTTTCTATTGAACCGGCTGATGCCACCCGACATTCAGCCCGTGTCCACTAGGTTTAGGGGTTATAGCTCTAATTTTTGAAAATTTTGTTAAATGGGGACACAACAGGGCCTCCTGGGGGATCAGAAATACATTTATTTTTCCCCCACTGGAACAAATGGCTCATGCTTTGTTTTTATTTTTTTGTTTGTTTTTTATTTTTTGCCTTCCTCTGGATAAACTGTGGGTAAAAGATTGTTTTTTTTATTCTATTATTCTTTTTTTTTTTATCTATTTATTTATTCTATTGATTTATTCTATTTACTTTTTATGTATTCAATTTATTTATTTTAATTGGTTGACCTAGATGATCTGTATATTTTGCGTATTTTTTCAACCTGACTACCTTTGTATGTATAGTAATTAAAAATGCAGAAAAAAAAACAGCTCTTGTGTGAAGGGATATTGTGATTTAAAGAAAAAAAAACAAAAAAAAAAAACACACAGCAACAAATCAGGTGCTATCATTCATTTTTCAACTTGTACTAGAGAAGTGACAACTGGAACCTGATTGGTTGGTAGAGCACAGTGTCCCCCCCCCCCTCCCACTTTGCAGTCCGTTTCACTGTGCAGCATGTGCGGGCTTGATATAACCTTGCTGAACCTTGGCATGACTTGGCATGACTAACTGCGCAACAAACACGCATGAACAAACTGGCACCGCTCCTGCATGTGGGCGATACTGACAATGTCCTTGTGAACCTTTAGAAGGAAAATAAAATTCCTCCAAACTTCTGCGGTTTGTAAGACAGCTTGAATGGTTAGCTGAGCTGCCTTGCTAAGAGCTTTATATTACATGTATTTTGGGTTAGTGGGATGGTATATTGATACATATTGATACATATGTAAAATAATAAAGCATAGGTATCCCCAAAATTGATATTTCAGTTGGCCCTGGTTCACACTGCTGCGACTTCTCATGTGACTTGTGACAACGTGCGACAAAGATCATGACGAGTCAAAACACATTCATGCCAATGGGTGCCTTTTTAATTGCTGCGACTTACGTCGCTGCAGCCAAAAAATAAAATAAAAAAATCCTGCACTACTTTTCTGCATCTTCCTTGCAGTTAAAGCGATGCAAAAAATGTGCATTCAGTGTAGCCTATATATACACTGCATACAATGCATTCGGTGGTGTGCCATAGACTGCAATGTAAAAAAATCACAAAATTGTTACCAGGGACCACTGTGAGTAGCTGAAGCAAGTACCAGAGCAGTATTCTCACCAACCGGGAATCATGAAGAATTGGGAAACTTCAGCAGGTGTCAGGCCAGGGACCCAGCCAGCGGAGGCGACGCTTACAGAGCAGTCTTGTGTGCCAAGCCAGGGACCGAGCAGGCCAGAGGGGTGACGCTTGAGGAGTATCTGTGAGTGCCAAGCTAGCGACCCAGCAGGGACACAGGGGTGACGCTTGAGGAAGATACTCAGTGAGAAGATTGGAAGAGTTCAGGAGATCCAGTTGCAGTGGATCAGTGGATCTAGGTGATAGACTGGGAGCTCAGTTGAGTGAAGATCTAAAAAGGATATTGTGGAGGAAGCGAAAGAGTTCATTGCAACCTTTGTTAGAAACTTTTCAAGATTGTTTCCATAGGAGACAGCATGTCTACACATGCAGATGTGGTGCACGAATGGGCACCATTCCCTGCGTGGCTGTCTACCTATAGAAGTCTCAGAGTCTGCCAATTAACAATGCAACTACTAAAGGGTGTCCTGGCCCCTCTCCCACAGTTCTTGAATGCAAAGATTTTTTTTTCTCTTAAACAGAAGTGTCTGGTGCCCATTAATCTACCTACATTGAACCCACCATGCCTCGTAACCCACTCTACACAGAAGGAGGTCAGCTGTTCCTAACTCTAGAGGTCACCTTTAGGTCTGGAGAGGCCCAGGACTTGGCTACATTTGGTGCCCAACGTGGGGCAAAGGGGTTATCCTCACAGCAGTTGCCCATAGAAACCTGCTACAGCTCCATTGGGATTTTGTCTGGCTCCGTTGGAAAGTAGCAAGTAACATCTATACTTCTTATAGACTGCGTTATTATGCATCCTAACAATGTGGGGAAGAACCAATAAGTCTCATTGCTCATTGGAGAGTACCAGCCTGGTCTTTTGACACTTCCTGCCAGTGCTGCTAGGGTTAAAACAGACTCCATTACAGATTTGGCACGCTGCAGAAGCAAAAGTGCGGCCGCTGAAGTTTCAAGAAAGTATCTGCACCAAACTGTTGGCAGGGGGAAGAGCCCCGGCTCTGCAGAGGAGGATAAGGAAGTGCTGCCACGTGTGCCTGGTTGTGGGTTGGAGAAGTTGGCGCAGTTTGGAAGTACGATGGCGGATAGGAAGATGTATGCTCGGGGTGTTGGTTTTGGTCTGAGCGAGTCAAAAAGCGTTCTTATTGACACCGGAGTGCGGTACACACCTAAGGGTAGTATTGTCCTATACACGGCTGGAGGCTATGAGGCCTTGGGACTGATTTGCAGGAAGTGTACCGGCTTGGCCACACATCTGGGGCCTTGGATCGTCTGTGTATGCTGCGGCGAACCCCTGCTCGGGGTAGTCTCACCAGCTCAACCTCCGCAGATACTGCAGGCAGATTGAGACAAGAATGTCGCTATCCCGGCTGGGAGTGATATCAAGAGCACACCTGCCATCATCAGAGTTGTGTGGGAAGCTTCTCCTCCTGTCTCGGTGGCTGCCCCAGGACCCAGCGCTTCGGTCGCTCCTTGAGGCCGAGGTCATTCTCACCTGCTCGCTCTGATGTTGGAGTCACAGAGGAAAAGGGTACCAGAGTCAGGTAAGCCTGCAAGGGGTGAAAGCAGTGTACCAGTGGGGGAGGTGATACCTGTGGCCATTAAGGGAGGCAACACGGTTGTGCTGTGTGGGGATTACAAATGTGTGCTGTGTGGAGTTAAGGATGCTATGCTGGAAGCCCCTTCACTTTTGCACAAAAATTATTGCTAGTGGAGAACATTCCTGCTGGCTGTACTGCTGAGATTGTGCTGGACTGAATGTCGCCAGCAGATACAGGGAGTGGCCACTTGAATTACGCTGGCCAGTACTGTGGCATTGCCAGTGTGGTTCCTTCTGAAAAGTGAACTGTGATGGTCAGCAGGCTATTTCTTCAAATGATGAGATCTTTCTTGGTCCCCCGCTGAATGCAGCTGTGCCTTTTGTCCCCGGAAGTTATCCCTAACAAGAAGGGAAACTGCTGGGAAATGTTGTTCCACCCGGAGTGAAAAAAATTATTGATGGAGTATGAAACGTCAAGGACACTGGGGTGCTTAGCTAGTTAGGAAGAATGAGCTGTGGCAAAGGGGCAAATTCTCACCTTATCTTTAATTGATGGACTGTTCAATGTACAGGCGGTCCCCTAGTTACAAACATTCAACTTATAAAGACTCCTACTTACAAACGGAGTTAGACAACAGGAAGTGAGATGAAATCTACCCCTAGGAAGGGGAATTCACTCCTGTAAGAGTTATTATGGGAAAAAGGTGTCTACACTGATGCTTTATCACCAAGGCTTGTTTCCACAACAACCCAAAATTTTCAAAATCCAATTGTCATTGGGACAGAAAGTGAGGTGAAATCTTTTGTACATGGGCACAGACAGCAAAACAAACGTTACAGGGGTAATAACTCTTCCCTATTCTATCCAAAAAGCTTAAAAGTCGTTTTTTTGGCTGGAGCTACACTTAAAAAATTTACATGTTCCGACTTAAAAACAGATTCAACTTAAAAACAAACCTACAGACCCTATCTTGTTTGTAACCCCGGGACCACCTGTACTAGGATTGGTTGTTATGCTAGTCACCAGGTGGCGTGAGCGCTGCCAACCCGAGTGAGCCTTTAGTCATATTATGAGTACCGTATATTTGATAGAACATGCTAAGGAAAGTTTATGTAGACTAGTTGTGGAGGGGGGTGGCATATTTGGACGAGGATGGGGCCCACTTTCATTTATATGTGTGTAGTTTAGACATATTATAGAGTGTATTTACACTGCTATGCTGTTATCGGCTAAGGACAATTAACCTCCTCAAGGTTCACTTATGTACATATTGCACTATAGGAATAGGATGCATTTGCATTGCTGTTTCTCTTTCTCTTTCAGGTGTTCCTGCACCATTGTGTCTTCCTTGGACAAGGAGAAACAGTGACTCAACATGGATAATAATGCTCAATATTCATGCCATTTATTACTGTATATATTAGATAGATAGTTAGGATATAAGGCTTTTGTTGATATGTTTTTCCCTTAACTGTTTTGGTGGTACACCACACGTTAAATTGTATATATAATGTCTGATATTTATCTACCCTGTGTGAATTACCATTTGCTCATGCATGTGTTGCACATGTTTATTTCATGTGGTATGCCATGTGCATTGTTTGTTATTATTATTCCTTTCCTGTTTCCCCACCTATCCCAGTTTTTGCCAGGACATGCTCTCTCAGGCTTGAGAGCTCACTTATTTTTCTGAAAACTCTGAGACGTAGTTTTGTAGGCAGCGGGAGGATGTAGAACCCTGATGTTTAGGCAGGGTTGCTAAAAAGTTTACCTGCCAGGTATAGTGATCTTGGCCAATTGATAGGAGATCAATTGATTTCACCCTAATTCTGGAATTGCTGCACTTCTCTCTTCAGTCACTAGATGGCCGGGTATCTGGTGGCATTAGATAAGACAAGGGCATTGCAAGGACAGATTAGGTATAGATGGGGTATCTCAGCCAATGGGCAGGGATCTTCTTGAGAACCTATTTATTTGGGTGAGGTCTGGTAATCAGGGTTCTGTGTCACCTGGATGGCTGTCTGGGTGGACGTGTGTTGTATTGCCCTGGGCTGCTAGGCCAGAGCCTGAGGCCTATCCCGAGGACATCTGGCTGCTAGGCTGTCTGAGGGCCTATCCAGAAGCAAGAGAGCAGCGTAGGGTTGGGACTTCGGCTTGCAGTCCAACCAGGAGTGATGGTTCTGCTGGTCGGAGAACCTGTCGTGGTCGGAGGTAGAGGGGAAGCTGTCGCCACTAAGGGACCACCTTGTTACCAGGGACCACCATGAGTAGCTGAAGTAGGTACCAGAGCAGTATTCTCACCAACCAGGGACGGTGAAGAATTGGGAAACTTCAGCAGGTGTCAAGCCAGGGACCCAGCCAGCAGGTGTGCTGCTTGCAGAGCAGTCTTGTGTGCCAAGCCAGGGATCGAGCAGGCCAGAGGGGTGACGCTTGAGGAGTATCTGTGAGTGCCAAGCTAGGCACCCAGCAGGGACGCAGGGGTGATGCTTGAGGAAGATACTCAATGAGAAGATTGGAAGAGCTCAAGAGATCCAGTGGCAGTGGATCAGCGGGTCTAGGTGATAGACTGGGAGCTCAGTTGAGTGAAGATCTAAAAAGGAGATTGTGGAGGAAGCGAAAGAGTTCATTGCAACCTTTGTTAGAAACTGTTCAATATTGTTGCCATAGGAGACAGCTTGTCTACACATGCAGATGTGGTGCCCAGCTGGGTGCCTTGGCCTGCGTGGCTGGGACCTATAGAAGTCTCAGAGTCTGCCAATTAACATTGCAGCTACTAAAGGGTGTCCTGAACCTAATCCCCTCTCCCACAGTTCTGTTTAAGAGAAAATAAATCTCTTTGCTTTCAAGAAGTGTCTGGCGCCCATAATCCACCTACATTGCACCCACCATAACCCACTCTATACAGTAGGATGTCAGCTGTCCCTAACTCTGGAGGTCACCATTAGGCCTGGAGAGGTCCGAGACTTGGATATATATATGTAGCGCCCTGTTCCTATTGAATAGGGGCTATGTGGTAAATTTTGTGTTATTTAGAGCTGTAAATAGCTTAGAGTGATTTAATAAAGTTAATTTGCTTCTGTTCCAGTTTGGCTGTGTTGTGTGCATTTGCCACTGTTGCTAGTAGGTGTCGCTGTCACCACAGGCAAGTGTGAGAAATACAGCAGGCTAAGTATATTCACTGTTCTTCCCCAGAAACAGCCCAGTGGGAATGTTCTTACTGCTGTGCATTCTGAGAGCATATTTAAGGGACAAACGCCATGTTTTCAGTCTTTTCTTCTACCCATGGCCCTCTTGGCCTAAGGTATGTGACAATTGCTCTTTTCTGCCTCGGGCCCTGCTGGCTCGAGGCTGTGCTATTGCAAGTAGGCCCAGAAGTCTGTTTGTGGCCTATTTAACCTCCCTAGCGGTAATCCCGAGCGTGACTCGGGGTTGTTTTTTTATGCTAGGATCGGTAACCCCGAGTCACGCTCGGGGTAGACATTGCAGAGCTCGCAGCGGAGTTTCCTTACCTTCTCCTGGCGATCCAGCGATGATGTCCTCTGCTGTGATCGCCAGCGTGATCTCCGGCGAGTGTCGGCACTTTCGACCCCATCTGACTTCCTAGTTCCGTTCCCTGCGAGCCGCAGCGGCGCAAGGAAGCGGAACTGGGCGGCAAATTCAAAAAGGTAAACACATAGTATACATACAGTATACTGTAATCTTACAGATTACAGTACTGTATGTAATAATTACACACCCCCTTTGTCCCTAGTGGTCTGTCCAGTGCCCTGCATGCAGTTTTATATTATAAAAACTATTCTTTCTGCCTGGAAACTGGAGATTGTCCATAGCAACCAAAAAAGTGCCCCTTTATGTCAAAAGTGGTTTTAGACCAGCTAGAAAACAGCGATAATAAATTACAATCACTCGCAGAATTGAGCGATAGCGATTTGTGGGGAAATTCGTCATCAAACACTAAATCTAATGACAGCGACAATTCTGCAACTGAGCAAATTTCAGTGTTTTTGATTTGATTACATTATTGAATAATTTTTATTATAATTAGATTACTATTTTTTATAATTGTAGCACTACCCCCGTAGGAGCTGCTGTTTGATTTGGGTCTACGTCCTGCCTATCAACCCCTGGAAGTGGCTCAAACCTTCCTTTAGCACAACTGATATGAATAAGGAGTGTGAGACCTATTGAGTATTAGGAGACACAATCCTGCATACATCACACAATAACCTGTAAATGTTATTACCTTTGCTGGTCACTAGTCCTTCTAAGTGACAGAGATACTTCACACAAGTTATATGCTTAATCAAAGGTACCTTTACTCAGTATAAAAGGGAAGGGTAAAGAATCACATTAATACACACAGTTGACTCTGCATGCGCATTTCAGAGTCAATAAACCAATAGGGATAGGTATCACTGAGATTAGGTAATAACAGGAAATAACATCAGCTATATATATGTACATGTATCTATATGTGTCTCTGCACGGCTAACTGGTTGCTCGCGAGCTCCCCCTTTATTGCAATACCTTGCACGTGTTCATTCCCTATAATAGGTAAGCAAGGCCTATCTGCGTCCCACTCAAAGTTCCTTTCTCCAATGAAGTCTTCGCTAGCCACCGTCGGTGCACAAGTTAAATTGTTATACACAGGGTTTCAACAAGATGCTGTAATTATCCGCAATATACCTGAGTACTCGTGTGCCTGCCACCCACTAATGACGGATGCACCAATCTCTGATCACATAGTCTCCAGTGAGATACACTAGGCCGCAAGCTGTGGCGTGATAGGTGAAGTGTGGCTGGCACTAACTAAATCACTTTCCTCTAAGGTAGTAGTCAATTCTGTGCAGGTGCCCTTCTCACCAAACAGGCCCGACTTTCAGATAGTCTCCTCTGGCTTGTCCCGGTCACTCGATCTCCACGCTTCTACTTCAGCTGCAGTCTCCGGACTCCGTCACTAACAGCATATGGTGATGGACGACTCCGGTCTCTGCTGGGCAATCACAGGACGCTGTGGACGATCCTCTGCTGGAAATCACTCAGGCACTCCCGTAATTTAGGCCCAGGCTTCTGGCCTAATCCTTAGGAAGCAGGCCTCCGTGCCAACTTCCTGCTTGATTGAGAGCTGGATCCAGAGAGAGAGACGCTGGCCCCTCCCCTGGTTTAAGTAGTCTGCCCAGAATGCTTTGCGGTGTTGCAATGCACCCTGGGTAATGTAGTCTGTCTTTTACTAAAAGCAACAAAGTCTTTTCTCCTAGCTGATATCTGTCCCAAAGTGCATTAGTTGCATTGTAACACTTATACCACCGGAGGGAGCCGGATTCCTTCTTTCATATGGACATCCTGCTACATAATTATTTATAGTTATTTATTATATTATAATTTATAATTTTGTGTTTCATATTTATCATACCCGGGATGTTTACTAGACTCTGGTTTGCTCAGGTTTAAGTAAGTAATTACTAAGAATCGCAGGCCTATAATACATAACACCAAATTTCCATGCAAAATAATTGTACCGCTTTTGGTACATAATTCCAGAAAGAATCATACCGCCAGGGAGGTTAACTAAGGGTGGTCCTGTGCTGTCTTGCCTGCGGGAAGAAGCCACTCAAACGGAGAAGATTCCAGGGGAAGACCTTACTGGAGAGAACCGAGCTGAAGGCTGGTTGCTCAGGAAGGGCCTGGTGACTCGTTTAGAGGATGCACCGAAGTTAACCTACCTCACAGTACTGCCGGATGCATTAAGGTATCTGAACTTCCCCTAACCCTCTATCCCTCTACTACTGAAGTTGTTTATTAAAGAAGTTGAGAAAAAGACTGAAGTGACTGGCAAACACATCTATCCGAACTACCTAACATAGACTCTTAGTTCTGGGACGGTGAAATGTGGGGTAACGGCAGGACCCAAATTTAATCCAGCAGCCCTCTAGGGGGTATTACTACATATATATATATATATTTTATTTTTTTGTATAGTATATAGAGTATAGTAAAGCATAGTATATATAGCATAGATTAGTATAGTATAAACAAGTCTTTCGTTCTCCCCAGTAAGCAACTGTCCACACCAACTGAAAGGTCCAACACTTATTTATTCCTTTTTAGCACAATAAACAGTCTCTTTGAGAGCAGACGGGTTGGGACAAGACACAGGTCAGATAAGGTGGGAGGAGGTCCAGGCACAAACTCGAATTTGGGTTTTCTCCTGCTCTGATTAGAACGAACATGCTTGGCGCATGGTCTCTGCCACAGACCATGAAGTTGGTCACTGCCACTGACCGGGTGAAAAAGATGAAAGTCACTGCCACTGACCTTTGGTGCGTAATGTCACTGCCACTGTGACTTAGAGAACACGCACTTCCTTCCGTTAGTGAACTAGCCCTTATAGGACAAGAACATCCCTCCGGAGAGTTACTCTGCGCTGGGTCTTCAGAAAGGGTCACTTCCCTGGCCTCCTCGTCCTGGATACGGGTCCCCTCGCAAGGCAGATCCCTGGGAGTCTCGGTCCCCCGGCGGATCCCAGCCGAAGGCTGCTGGGCTCCGGGCCTCTCTCCAAAGTACCTCACCCCAGACTGAAGGTGTCTGAGATGGAACAGCAGCTCCATCTCTGGGCCTAGGGCACCCAGAGACAACCCGACCAAGCCTCCGGGCCTAGGGCACCCGGAGGCGACACACACGCACCCAGGCCTAAGGTGCCTGAGCGTGGAACCGACCCTCTGGAAGATGGCCGCACCGGCCGCACCCTTTTATATCCTCTCCCGACAGGCACAGCAGGTTCCCCACCATACTGCTGCCAAGAGGGGACAAGAAAAGGCACAACCCTGTACTGCGGTTCAACCTGAGCCCACGGCAACAGTGCCACCTATAGGCCCCAGGGAACTTACACACCAGTACCATCTCCCAGGGATAGAAATGGTCCATGAGACCTAACAATTGTGCATCTGAGCATAGTTACCACTCAGATGCTTCCCCCTAAATGTAACCACCCGCTACATATAGAATAGTATAGTATATACAGTATATGTATATATATATATATTAGTATAGCATAGTACAGTATTGTATATACAATATATATTGTATAGTAAAGTATAGTATATATAGCATAGGTTAGTATAGTATATATAGCATAGTATAATCTAGTATAGTATATATAGCATAGTATAGTATACAGTAAAACCTTGGATTGCAAGTGTAGCAACCGGCCCTCTTTCTCCACTGTCCTTGGCTCGCTCAGAGGAGAAAAAGGCATACAGTCCCCACCATGCCCGTACCCCCTGGTTTGCAGAGGTTAAGCACACTTGTTTTCACTTATGGGTCTTGCAGCAGGGTTCCCTTCAAAGTTGGTTTCTGTCCCTAGAATGTAAGGACAAAGTCTCTATACCCCAAGTAACTCCAAGGTCCACACCAGTGTCAACTCCAACATAGAGCTTTATTTCTTTATGCATGAACATCCACAAAGTTGAGGGAAAAGAGAAAGGTGTTGGGAAGACAGATCAATTCAGGCACTCTTGTTTCTTCACCACTCGTTTCCGAGTGGGTATAGCTCACCCGGATAGTCGCCCAAGGGCACTAGCAGTCGGCGGGTAACTCGAACAGTCTATTAGATTCCCTAATGGATGCGTTCAGGAGATCCTCTGTCACAGAATCTATAGTGTCCCAAACCTCCTAATGGTCTCGTTGTTTAGATCCCTGTTTTAGGACGGATGACATCCCTCCGGAGAGTTACTGGGCCCCTTCCGTCACTGTGATCTCTCACCAGTCCTTCGGAACGGTCCTCCCCCAGCCTCCTCTTCTAGAAACGGGTCCCCTCGCAAGGCGGCACCCTGGGATTCCTCCTCCCGAAGTGGGCGCCAGCTAAAGGTGCTGGGCCCAGCGCTGAAGTTGCAGTCCCAGGACTAAAGGTGCCTGGGACTGAAGCGCACGTGGCCCCATAGCCTGGAGGGCCATGCACTTGAACTTGGACTGTAGGTTCTTCCTCCGGGCATGGGCCCCGGGAATTGCTCCCTCTCCAATGGCATCCGCCCCTTTTGTACCCCCTCGCATGCACAGCAGGTCGACCACGCCCACTGCACGGCTGCCGAGAGAGGACACCAAATCGCTACTCCATCACCTGTGGTTCAACCCCGAGCACAAGTGACAGCGCCACCCATACTTCTTAGGGGAACTGCACACCAGGTTAAAACAGCAGCAAGGCAGAGTCCAGCAAATTGAAAGATTCGAGCCAACTACCACTCGAATCACCCCTAAATTTGGTATAGCAATCCCTAAATTTAGGACCCCCGCTACACAAGTAACGCGGTTTACGAGCATTTTGCAATACAAGCTTTTTTTTTTTTTAAATCCTGACTCGATTTGCGAGCGTTGTCTCGCATGACAAGCAGGATTAAAGCCTCTGGGGTGTGCAGTACCGCACCGCATGTGGCCAGAGGTGCTGGGGCGCCGGTGACACTCGGAGACACTCGGAAACACTACGTTCCCCAGTGTCTCTAAGCGTCTCCGAGTGCCCCCGAGTGTCTCTGGTGCCCCCCCCTAACCTCTGGCCACATGTGGTACTGCATACACTAGCAGTGACACTGGAACAAATTATCTGAGTTTCCATTGATTCCTATGTGGAAACTCGCTTTGATATACGAGTGCTTTGGATTACAAGCATGCTTCTGGAATCGATTATGCTCCTAAGCCAAGGTACTACTGTATATAGCATAGTATAATATGGCATAGTATAGTATTTATAGTATATTATAGTAAAGAATAGGTTAGTATAGTATATATAGCATAGTATAATATATATATATATATATTATAGTAAAGAATAGGTTAGTATAGTATATATATAGCATAGTATAATATATATATATATATATTATAGTAAAGAATAGGTTAGTATAGTATATATAATATATATATATATATATATATATAAAATAGTAAAGCATAGGTTAGTCTTGCATATATCTGAATCTGTGAAGAATCATCAGATCAGATTGTTACATATATGGCCACCATGAGTCATCTGTTGGCAATGAGATCCCTATGACAGATCCTGTCCCTTTCAGCGTCTGAAGAAAAGTCATGTGTATCTGTGGTTGGACTGAACCTTTAAGAGTTAACAAGGCATACCGGGCAGGACAATCAGCACTTCAGGAGTGCCATAGCGCAGCAGGGTAATTTGAGGTAATGCTGATGGCTTATTATTATTATTATAAAGGAGTGGCTGGTGGTGACTCTTCTGATTTTCATTTTCACTGGAGGAGGAGCCTTGCAGGGAACAGGGTGAGAAAGCACCTGGGTGTGTTTTTTCAGAGTGGGGAAGTCCCTCGTGTCAAAGCTGCTTCCTATTCTGCCAGTCAGTCTGTACAATTGCTGGTTAGAGCAAGGGGGGGGGGGGACACCGAGGGAGTGAGAAGCAGAGGAAGCCTGGAGGAGGAGGAGGAGGAGGATTGGGGGGGTCAGAGACTTTGTAGAGTTTAAGGCGTCAGGGAAAAAAGGGAGATCCTGGCAATGAGTCAGTAGAGCCCATGAGAAGTGAACGAACTTAACAATTTTCGCACATTTAAGCGAGTCGGTAAATTGCCTGTATCATCCAGACAAGTGGTTTGCAGAAATCATCATGCAAGGAGGTCTTGCAAAAGCAGGCGGAGGATTGATGATGGCCACCATCCAACAATTGGTGTTAGATTGCTAAATATTTCAATGGGACTGATGCTACAGGCAACACCGTGACGAAATAAAATTTGCAGCAGGTAAACAGGGGGAGGGAGAAGACAACAGAGGGAGGAGAGGAAGAGATTGAGGAGGAGAGCAACCCACAGGGGCACATAAGTGTCAATGACATCTACACAGGTTTAGTGCCTGGAGGTTGAGATCTGAAAATCTGGTTGGAGTTTGAGGACCTGGAGGTCTACATGGACTGTGCTCTTTTATTGAATGACTGATGGACACTGTACAGTCTACATTGACATCTGCACAAGTTTAGTGCCTGGAGATTGAGATCTGGAGATCTGGTTGGAGGTTGAGATTTGCAGAGCCGGTTGGAGGGTTAGGACCTGTAGGTCTACATGCACTGAGATCTCTCATTGAATGACTTATGGACACTGTACTGTCTACAAGGACATCTGCAGAGGTTTAGTGCCTGGAGGGTGAGATCTGAAAATCTAGTTGGAAGTTGAGATCCAGAGATCTGATTGGAGGTTGAGATCCACAGATCTGGTTGGAGGGTTTAGGACCTGGAAGTCTACATGGATTAAGATCTTCCATTGACTGACCGATGGACACTGTACAGTACCACCACCAAGCAGGAAGGATGGAGGCTGCGTCGCCTTTGGACCTCAGCCTCCGAAAAAGTGTTTTGGAGGAGATGTCCCGAAATCCCACCGGATTATGGGCAAAGGGTACTGTGCAGGTGGCTAAGACCCTGAAGGAGGTCAAAATGGAGCATATAAAGTCACCAGCAGGGGGACACAGTGGGTTGCTGGAAGAAACAGGACTGCACAAAGACCAAGCCTGTTTGCCCCTGCGGAAACGTAGGTTCCCCCAGTCACCAAAGGAGGAGAAGCCCTTAGTGAAGCGGATTGATGATGGCGAATGGACAAGGCAGTACTACAGTTCCTATGTGGCAATGCCGGTAGTACCGACACCAGGTTATTACCAAGGTAACTGTCTTGAAATTATTCAATATATATATTGATATACAAGGGCTCATGCATATGGCCGTAGTTAATTTACAGATTTTTTGCAGGGTCTTGTTGGAATCTAATGGTGCTTCTGTAAACATGCATTTAGATGCCTAAATTTGCAGAATTATTTTTGCATTCCTTTGACTCAAATTTATATGTGTACATAGGTGTTTAGATGCACACGTGCAGGGGTGTCGATTATTATTATTTTTTTTATATTACCGATCTTGACAGAGTGCAATTTATCCGATAGGAATGCAATATTGCCGTGTTAAGATCTTTAGGAAAATAATTAACGATACGGTTTACAGATCTAAACGCAACATTTTTTACGGCTGTGTGCAATAACCCTAATGCTTCTAATTGCTAATAGGGTGGTAGAAATATGTTGCTGTGCAAAGTTTATTAAAGTGTAACCAATCAGATTTCAAGGCTTGTTCTCACCAGGTGCGCTGTGGGGAATGCATGCCAAATCGCAAATTCCCACACCGCATGGAAACGTTCTGCCTTCTGCAGATGTGCTCAGGTGCAATTAACTCCTTTAGCCAACACGAGTGCGTTTGCAGCCGCTAAAACGCATGGTACTGCCATTTTTGCGCATTTCATGTGTATAAGGCAACACATTGAAATTAATTGGCTGCCCTAAGCAAAAAAAACCTGCAGACAGGTGCGGAGTGGGGAATGCATGCGAACGTGCGCAGTTTCCCACACCGCATAAAGGGCAGCACACTGAAATGAACAGGCTGCCCTAAACGTGATACACAAAAAAAAAAAAAAACACCCAGACAGGTGTGGAGTGTGGAAGGCACGCAAAAGCACTGCATGGAAACGCGCTGCGTTCTGCAGACGCACTCAGGTGCCATTCATTCCTAATGGCACCCACAAGCAGCAAGCAAACGTGGGTGCATTCAAAGCCACCAAAACGCATGGTACTGCTATTTTTGCACGTTTCATGTGCATAAGGCAACACATTGAAAATAATTAGCTTCCCTAAACATGGCGTGCAAAAAACCCGCACAGACAGCTGCGAAGTGGGAAATGCATGCGAAAGCGCGCAGTTTCCCACACCACATAAAAACGCGCTGCCTTCTGCAGACGTGCTCAGGTACCATTATTTTCAATGGCTCCTGCAAGCATCTACTAAACGAAGAGTGCGTTTGCAGCCGGCCAAAACGCATGGTACCTCAATTTTTGCGCGTTACATAAGGCAACACACTGAAATGAATGGGCCCTCAAGGACACACCTCATGGTATCGTACCAAAGTCCAAAATCAACACAGGAACCTGTTAGGTGAATAAACTGTCCGGCATCTACCGAAAATTAAATATTAGTTTTGGGTGGAGTAGCCCTTTACTATGAAGAATCTATTTTTACCACCTCCGAATAAAGTGAGAACTATTCAGGACCCTAGCCAGGTTTTTATTGCTATTCTAGCCCTTAGATTTCCCATTGTGTATTTTGGGGTCACCGGGGGAACTCTTTCCATGAATAGACAGCAAAAAATAAAAAAATAAATTCATATAAGGGAAGACGTAGTTAGGTTTAAGCTGCCGATCTGCATTCTTCCTCCAAGACTCATGTAATGATGTCATCAGATTCTGACAGCCAGACAAGCTGCATATTTAGGGGATGAGGAATGACAGCTTCCATATTCATAGTACAGATCTCCTTTGAAGTTCTCATAGTTGTGTCCCCATTAAAAAGATGTGGGCTCACTTCCTGTGTGGAGTCACTGATACATGGAGTGGGGAGGAACATAGTAAATCTTCCTCAATCTCTTTAAAGCTTATAGTCTAAAACTGGCACACTCAGAATCTGCAGCTTTACATAATGTAACAACCAATCAGCTTCCAGGTTTTATTGGCAAAGGTTAATTAAACAAGCTGACGTTAGAAGCTGATTGGCTACCGCGCAGAGCTGCACCAGATTTTGTGTTCTCCAGTTTTAGTAAATCTCCCCCATTGTGAACCTTTCACATGCTACAAAAATCGGATTGTATTGGTGTGCATGTGTCCCAGAGGATGAATTGCCATTTAAAGCGGAGGTTCACCCAAAAGTGAACCTCCGCTTTTCGGAACCCTCCCCCCCTCCGGTGTCACATTTCGCACCTTTCAGGAGGGAGGGGGTGCAGACACCTGTATAAAACAGGTATTTGCACCACTTCCGGGAGCAGACTCCCGCGGGAGTCCCGCCACTTCGCGTCAATGTGTTGTGTTCTGGGAAACACTCGGCTTCGGGACCAGTGAGGACGGCGCATGCGCCATAGTGAACCGGCCAGTGAAGCCGCAGCGCTTCACTTCCCGATTCCTTCACCGAGGATGGTGGCGGGGGAAGCCGAGAGCCGAGCGGTAGCTCGGCTTCGGCTGCCGACATCACGGGCACCCAGGACAGGTAAGTGTCCTTTTTTAAAAAGTCAGCAGCTGCAGTATTTGTAGCTGCTGGCTTTTAAAAAAAAAATGGGGTGAACCTCTACTTTAAATTACATTTAAATTACAGTAGATATTCAGTTAAATCGTGAAAGTCCCATGTATTATGACACTGGTCTTGTGATGACCATACATGGAATTATTTTTTATACAATCATATTGCTGATAGATTTAGGCTCTGTTTCCACTACTGCGAGTTGTTGTGCAACTTGACACATGACAAGTCAAAATCCATGTATTTCAATGGTCCCCGTTCTAATTGGTGCGACTCAAAAAAAATTTTTTTGTACTACTTTGTTTCCGACTTCGGTGCGACTAGTTCTCCCGTGGTTCTCACCAGTCGCATGACATTGCATCAAAAATCGCATTGCAAAGTCGCACTGTAAATCGCGTGACTTTGGGGTCGCACTAGTGGAAACAGAGCCTTATTGTCCAATCAGAAATACAATTAGAAGATCTAAAAGATCGTTTGATGCACTATACACTTAGTGAGCATATAGAATTATCTACATTCCTACGATCAAAATTTCCATCCAGACTAATCTGAATAATGCCAAATTGATGAAGTTTGCTGATGTATGTGTCTTTTTAAGAATTCACAGATCTGATCCTGTAAAAAATCATTGGATCACATCACCATTAGACTGACCATACACTATACAACCTGATTGTACAATCTGCTTTAGATCTACCATCAGCCATACAGTGCAAGCATTTGCCTGATTTAATACTAGTTGAATGGATAGTTTAGGTTTGTCCTCATTGTACAATCATTTTACTGTCTTCTCTAGATTTACACAAATGATGTCATATAAGACTGAATAGTGAATGGACAACTTTACCATATACAAATCATCTTTAGCTCTTTAAAAATCCATGTAGTATAATGTCCTGCCTGATTTGTTATCAATTAAAAAGGGTTGTTTAGGTTTGTCTGAATATTACATAGTTTTGGTAAAGCTAAATGAGATTACACATAGATTGTACAATCAGATTGTATAGTGTATGGCCAGATTTACATTGGGAATCCAGATGCAGCATTTTAGAGTGCAGCAATCTTTCTAGTGGAACTGCTAAAATCCTAACTGAAGCAAATACCAAACATTGTAGCTAAAATGTTGCCAAATATTACAAAGTGTAAAATAAATCATCGTCTCCTCAGCTGGAGAGAAGTTGTTATAACATTCTAAATATTTCTTGTCACACACAAGTCACAGCTCAACCGATACAATGAAGAGGATCCAATGGGACTGTCTTCAGAACAGTTGTGTTTAGTGATGGCCCTGGCGCTACTATGAATGGGACTGGGGGCAGAGAGAATGAGAGGGAGCAAGTTTAAGAAGGTTTAGAGGAAGAGAGATTTAAAATGGAAAGAAGGTGGTAAAGAAAGAGGAGGAGAGGAGGAGAAAAGGGTGGTGAAGGAAAAGCGACAGGAAAAGAGATGAGTGGTGGGAAAAAGGATTGAGAATAAAAGAATGAAAGAGAGGAAAAGAGAGAAAGAAAGTGGAGGTGAAAAGGGTGGTGAAGAAGAAGCAACAGGAAAAGGAGGAGGAAAGATGCTTGGTTGGAAAGGGGATTGAGGGAAAAAATAAATGAAAGAGAGGAAGAGAGAAGAAAAGAGAGAGAGAGAGAGAGAGAGAGAGAGAGAAAAAAAAAGAATGAGAAAATAAAAGAGGAGGTGAGAAGGGTGGTGAAGAAAAAGAGAGGAGGAAAGATGGGTGGTTGGAAAAGGGATTGGGAGTAAAAAAAAAATAAAGCGGAAAAGAGAAGAGAATTAAAGAAAGAATGAAAGAAACAGAGAATGAATGAAAGAAACAGAGAGAAAGAAAAGAGAGAGAAAGAAAGTGATAATGAATAAGAGGAAGAGAGAATGAAAAAAGGAGAGAAGGGAGTCCAAGTAAAAAAGACGAGGAGAGATGGGTAGCGGAAAAAGGGAGAGCAAATGAAAGAGAGGGGAGATGAAGAGAAGGGTGGTGGAGAAAGATAGGGGGGGGGGGGAAGAGGAGAAAAGGGTGGTGGGAAAATGAGGGAGAAAGAATGATGGAGAAAGAATGAGGGAGAAAGGAGAAGGGGAGAAGGGATGACAAAAAAAAAAGAGAGTGGAAAAGAGAAGAAGAAATATGGGCAGTGATAAAAGGGAGAGAAGAAGAGAGCTTGGGTGGGAGAGAGAGAGAGAGAGAGAGTGTGGTGGTGGAGTAAAGGAAAGAGGAGAAAAAAGGAAGGGAGATGGGTGATGAGGAAAAAGGAGAGGGAATATAAAAGAGAGGAGAAAAGGAGAGAAGGTTGGAAATAAGAAAAAGAGAGATGGGTAAAAAGGAAAAGGGTGAGAGGAAAAGAGAATGAAAGAAGAGCAGAGAAGGGTGGTGAAGAAAAACAGATAAGAAAAGAAAAGAAGAGAGAGGGGAGGTGGGAAATGGAAGAGAGGAAATGGAAATAAAAAAGGGAGGGGAGAAGGAGAGAGTGGGAAAAATAAACGGAAAAGAGAGGAGGGGAGATAGGCTGTAGGAAAAGAGAGAGAAGAGGAGAGAGGTGCAGGGGAAAAAGAGAGTGTAAAAGAGAGCATGAGAAATGGGTAGTGGTAAAAAGGAGAGAGGAGAGCGCAGGAGAGAAAAAGAGCAAAAATGGAGATGAACTGTAGAGAGAGACCGGTATTGATAAAAAGTCTGTTAATAAGCCAACACGTTTCTATAAGTCTCACCTTCATCAGGGCTTTAAACTTTTTTGACATCCAAAGTAGCGCACTTTCTATCCATAAACTGACTTCATAACTTGGACTTCACAATTGTCTGAATGAATCAGCATAGAAATCATGGTCAATTTTATTATTCAGTACGATTAATAAACCTAAAAACTTACCAAGGCAAGAGCAATGTTCAATATCAATCTCAGCCAATTGGAATTCTTCTTTCACTGATCGGACATCAGCAAATCAATCTGTTTGGTTGAAAAAATGTTGCTGCACATTACAGTACTTTGAGAATCTGTTTATTTAAGTGCAGTACAAAGTGGGGTGATAACATGGCATATGCAGTAACTCAGAGATATTAGTTCAGATCAGTAAAACATGGATTCTGATTGGCTGGCAGACACTACATCATAGGCGTGTGCGCACAGGGTGTGCCAGGTGTGCATGGGCATTCCCTAATCAACCCATGTGGCACACATTCCCCCTGTTTCGACCCCTGATATTTCACCAAAAACCCCTATCGGGGCTCCTAAAAAAAATAATAGTAAAAAAACGAAAATTATAAGAAAAATAATAAAAAATTAAATAATAAAAATAAAAACTACTGACCCCAATCTATGCCCTACTGACACCATGAGCATATATACACACAAACACACACACACACATGCATATGTGTTTCAGCTTTTGGGTGCACACCCTAATGGAATAGGCTGCGCACACCTATGCGCTACATACATTGCATTGGTTTCTAAACAGAATATTTAGATCACCAGATATGTTCTTCTGCCAGGCTATCATATCAGGCCAACAGCCCTGATGAATCAAATGCTGGAGCATTTAAGGCGCCTTGTGCTCGTAAGGCATGCTTAAGTGCCCTCATTATCATATTCCATTTTAGCATGCCTTAGGCTAATATCGTAAGTGTTTTCTGTGTCCCTGACCAGACTTTACTTTTTGCATGATTGTAGTGGGGGGAGGCAGCTAGAATTTTCATGAGTTGCGTTTCAATCGTTGCCTACGGTTTTTTTTTTGGTTTTTTTCCCAATGTCTATATATTTTTTTTAAATCTCACCATCCTTTAAGGTTCTGATATTATTTATTGCACAGTCTCTCTCCATTCTAATAGCCTATATCTGCTACTGGCTGTATGTGAGTATGACACATGCAGTAAACATCTGTTCTCCGAGCCCCAGGGTCTATCTGTCAAAGCAATATCCTCCAAAGAACATATGACAGCTGTTCCAGCTTGTTTGGACCTCCCTGAACTTACCTAACATTTTGCGGAAATTGAGACAAAGTCAGGAGCCAATCAGAGTATTGCTTTCATTTCCTACCCTGTGCAAGAGAAATGGAAGAAAGGATGTGATTGGGTGAAGCTACACTTCTCCAACTCAATTGGGAACTATGTGCATGTATTAGGCCAATATCACATCCCAATATTCATGGCTAATTTCTGGGTAGTGTTTTTTTTTTTTTGTAGCAGGTACATTGTCATGCATCAATGTATGTTTCCTTTGTGCAATGACATGTGTAACTGATGTGCGTTTCTAATAATTTTTCAGTTTATGATTTGGAGTGAATAGCATTAACATCCGTTGGCCAAAGCTTGTTAATACCTGTTGTCAATTCATCATTAAGCATGTTCTATGCATTTTGATGAGTTGCATTGACTTCTATGGGTCTCCCAACTCAGGGCTCATTGATTCACACATGGTGAATGGTGTTTTTCTGCAGTGAATAAATGCCAGTCAATGCTGGAAAAGCAATTGTTTTTCTACGGCCACTTTTATACTGAGGCGCTTGAAAAACTGCCAGTAAAACGCTGAGCGCTTTTCAGGCGCTTTTGAAGCGCTTTCAACTCATTTCAATGGAGAGGGGCGTTTTTTCAGCGCACTGCCCCAGTGTGAAAGGATTCATTGATTCTAATGGAAATACGTTTTCAGGCGCTTTTTTTTAGCGTGAAAGCGCCTGAAAAGCGCCTCAGTGTGAAAGTAAGTGGTCTAAGTGTTCCATTTTCACCGGAATGCAGCCCATGCAGAGGTGTGGTGCAGTAGGCTGCTGTAAAATTAAGACACTTGCAGCACCGCATGTCACCGCAAAGCAGCGTAACGCACCATGCGGCTGTGCAGAAACATGAATAAGGTGTCATTTTTTTCACTCTAAATAAAGTAAAAAAAAAGGAAACACCGGCTGCCCATACAATGTGTTTAGGCTAGGGTGACCAGTAGGGCCGAAACAACTAATCGATTAATCGGCAACTAATCGATTATGAAATTAATCGATTACAATTTTCATAATCGATTAATCGGCCAGTAACATAATGAGGTTAAAAATAAACTAAAATGAACCCTTTATAGTACAAAAAGAGCAAATTGCTACTGTAAATATTACTTTCACTGTCCCACAGTAAAAAATGAACCCCTTACAGTAGATTATTTGCTCTTTTTGTACTAATTTTAGTTTTTTTAACCCCATTATGTTACTAAACATCTCAGGCCTGGGTCACACCTCTGTGTTTTTTGGTGCTTTTTGCAGAAACACACTACAGGTCATTTACATGGTTTCTATGGGACACCTTCACATCCATGATTTTTTCAGCTGCTGTGTATTTGGAAAGGGCAAGGACTTTTTTTAACGCAAAACTGTGCCATTTTGGTTTTTTGGTTTAATATGCTTCAATAGAGAAGCTGCAGAAAAGCATGTAATAATGTGGTTTTATTAACCGATTAGTCGATTAATCGAAACAATAATCGGCCAACTAATCGATTATGAAAATAATCGTTAGTTGCAGCCCTAGTGACCAGACATCCCCGGTTTCAGGGGACAGTCCCTGGATTGAGGACACTGTCCCCGGACAAAGTCTGTCCCCGGTTTCATCCCTGGATTGGATTTGAACAGGGGCTGGGGCAATTTCAAAGACAGTCAGTGCAGAATTAAAAAAAAAAATCTGAAATACACACCCCCGCTCCGCCACTCCTACTAGCTTAGGGGGGGTGTATTTTTTTCCATTATCTGTGCCCCTTTCTGATGATTATGTGCTGGTAGGAGCGGAGGGAATATTTCTTCAGTTTCGGGTGCATGCCCATTCAGCTTCCACTCGTATGTTCTTAAGTCCTGGCCAGCCGCCTGCCTGCTTATCTCCTTGCCTTCCCTGGCAGAGTGATCTTCCTCCGTTCCCCACCCAGTAGTAGCCGGGGCCCGGAGAGTGAGACTTGACAGGCTGTGGGGCGGGCGGCGGCGGCGCTGATTGCCGCCATTACAAGTAAAAAAAAATGTCCCTGGATTTCATTAAAAAAATCTGGTCACCTTAGTTTAGACCCCATTCACACTTGGCGACTTGGAATTGCGGCGATTCTGCCCATGATTCCAAACCCTGCAAAATGCGCAATGCCTGTTTGAGTGTCATTTATTCTAAACGGCGTATGAAGATGCCACGATTGTCGCACGACAGAATCACACTGCAATTGTGCCAAAATGCCCCTTTAATTGTCGCTTAAAAAAAGGAGCAGGGGCTTCTTTTGGGTGACAAATGCCCATTGAAGTGAATGGGCTACCCTATGCATGACAAATTACGTGAAAATCGCCCTCACAAAATCGTGAGCGGGAATGCACAATGCGAATGGGGCTTAAGCGTAAAAAAAGGGCCCTGAAACACACAACCAAACAAAAAAACTGTCAACAGTTCACAAAAAGTGGAACAGAAATATAAATGAAGTGAAAAAAGGAGGAAAAAGTTCATAAACATGCGTTGAGATCCACTACCATGCATTTAAATTTGTGTGTCCTTAAAAAGATAGTTCACCTTTACAAAAAACCTGCCTATGCAGGTAAGAAATGTTTGTAGATTAACCACTTGCTTACTGGGCACTTAAACCCCCTTCGTACCCAGACCAATTTTCAGCTTTCAGCGCTGACGCACTTTGAATGACAATTGCGCGGTCATACAACGCTGTACCCAAATGATATTTTTATTATTTTTTTCCCACAAATAGAGCTTTCTTTTGGTGTTATTTGATCACCTCTGCGGTTTTTATTTTTTGCGCTATAAACAACAAAAGACAGAAAATGTTGAAAAAAAAACTGAATAATTTTTAACTTTTTGCTATAATAATATCCCATTTTTTTTCTCAGTTTAGGCCGATACGTATTCTTCTACATATTTTTGGTAAAAGAAATTGCAATAAGCGTATAGTGATTGGTTTGCGCAAAAGTTATAGCGCCTACAATATAGGGGATAGATTTATGACATTTTTATTATATATTTTTTTTAAACTAGTAATGGTGGTTATCTGCGATCTTTGTCAGGCCTGCGATATTGCAGCGGACACATCGGACACTTTTGACACTATTTTGGGACCATTCACATTTATACAGCGAACAGTGCTATAAATATGCATTGATTACTGTATAAATGTGACTGGCAGGGAAGGGGTTAACACTAGGGGGCGATCAAGGGGTTACATATGTTCCCTGGGAGTGATTCTAACTGTGTGGGGGAGGGGACTGACGGGGGGAGGTGACCAATCTGCGTCCCTATGTACAAGGGACACAGCATCGGTCTCCTCTCTCCCTGATAGGACATGGATCTCTGTGTTTACACACAGAAATCCACGTCCTGCCTCTGTAACAGCCGATCACGTTTACCTGGTGGACATCGTGGCCGCCAGGCATGCGCATCGGCAACACGGCGGGCACAGCTGTTCCCCGCCGCGCGCCCTCGGCGGCGCACAGGGGGAATGAAAACAGCAGGACGTCCAGGGACGTCCACCCGGCACTTGAGAGCCACACTGCAGACGTCTTTCGTCTATAGCGCGGGTCTCAAGTGGTTAAAAGAAACTATGCAGACCCCTTTCACACTGGGGCCATGGCCGTGTTCGCAGTAAAGTGCTGCTCGTTTTAACGGCGCTTTACCGCTGTTTAAGCAGCGCTTTTCAGCCGCTAGCGGTACGCTTTTAATCCCAAAGAAGGGGTTAAAAACTGAAAAGCCCTTCGGAAGCGCTGCCCATTCATTACAATGGGCCGGGGCGTTTTGGGAGCGCCCCAAAAATGCTGCTTGCAGGACTTTTCGGGAACGTCCCGCGAACGCACCGCCCCAGTGTAAAAAGTCACACTTGAATGAAAACCGCTGCAGTGTGAAAGGGGTCTAAAGGTGAATAATACCCTTGCTATAGGTGGAGGCCATTTACATACCTTATGAAGCCTGACTGGAATACTCCCAGGACATTGCTAAGACCCCTTTCACACTGAGGCATTTTTACCGCGTTTTTGCGGTAAAAACAGCGCTGTAAAAATGCCTGAAATAATCCTGCCCCATCATTCTCAATGTGAAAGCCCTGCGGGCTTTCACACTGAGGCGTTTTGCTGGCTGTGCGTTGGAAAAAATCCTGCAAACAGCTTTTTTGGAGCATCTTTGGGGTGCATAAAATAGCGCTGTAAAAACGCCTATCCCCATTGAAATGAATGAGTACCGCTGTAAAAACGCGGTAAAAAACGCCCAGAAGCTGTGGGAAGGTCACATGACCGCAGTAGATTGGAGGATTGTGGGATGCCAAATAATCCTTTTTACCGCAAAAACGCGGTAAAAACGCATATGCGTTAGCGCTATTTTTACCGCAAACGCAGTAAAATCGCGGTAAAGAAAATCATAATTTTTTAGCGTTTTTTCAACGCCTCAGTGTGAAAGGGGCCCAAGTGAGGCCTAGTCATCACTGCTCACCTCCATCATCACAGGAGTGAGCTCTTTCTCTGATGCAAACCCCCTCGCATTTTCTTTCTCTCCTCTGATGTAGTAGCATTTGAGAGCATACTGCTGTGATGGTGGAGGTGAGCAACGATGACTAGGCCTCAGTAACGTCCTGGGTGTACTTAGCAACGTCCTGGGAGTATTAAACCAGTCAGGTTTCATAAGGTATGTAAATGGCAGAGTGTTGTAAATTAAGTGAAATCTACCCTCTAGATTCAGGTACCTCATATCCTATGACAGCAGAAAGGCACTGGAGGGCAGGCGGAGTGCAGCTGTATCTCTCCGCCGCTTACTGTAAGAGATCACTTGCCGGAACTTTAGAGGCAGCATCGGGAAATGTGGCCAGCTGTCAGCTTACTCTGCGGCTGCAGTTCTCAGAGTAAGTCAAAGAGTATACATACCAATCAAAATTGTCTCACTGGCAGCACTGTCACTGCCAGTGAGTGTCCATTAGCAAGCCCAGCAGTTTCACCAGAAAAAAGCCCTGGCTGGCACAGGGGGATTAGGGTGTGCCTAAGCACACCCAGCACACTCTGTGCGCACGCCTATAGACAGTGGCATTGTGCTGTGTGATAAAACTGCACATTTTAGAGTGGCCTTTTATTGTGGCCAGCCTAAGGCACACCTGTGCAATAATCATGCTGTCTAATCAGCATCTGGATATGCCACAACTGTGAGGTGGATGGATTATCTCGGCAAAGGATAAATGCTCACTAAGGCCCCTTTCACACTGGGGCGTTTTTCATGCGGTTTATAGCTAATATTAGCGCTATTATACCGCATGAAAAATTCGTGCCTGTAGCCTTCAATGTGAAAGCCCGAAGGACCGCTCCAAAAGTCCTGCTAGCCGCTTCTTTACAGCGGTGAAGGAGCGGTGTGTTCACCACTCCTTTACCGCGGCTGCCCATTGAAATCAATGGGACAGCGCGGTAATACCGCCCGCAAACCGCTGCAATAGCCGCGGTTTGCGGGCGGTATTAACCCTTTTTCGGCCGCTAGCGGGGGTTAAATTCACCCCCCTAGCGGCCACATACCGCGGTAAGAACGACGGTATAGCAGCGCTGAAAATCGCGCTGCTATACCGCCACCGCACCTGCCCGCCCCAGTGTGAAAGGGGCCTAAGGGTGGCCATACACGGTTCGAATTTCGAAAGAATTTTCTTTCGAAAATTGTATCAAAGAATTTTCGTACGAATTTCGCACCGTTAGTGGGCTGCAGCAACAGCCGATTTTCGTGCGGCAATCAAATTTGAGGAATCCGACATGTTGGAAATTTTTTGAAAAACAAACGATTTTCTGATCAATGATGGGAGAATCCTGCGAGAAATGTAATAGAAAAGAAAATGCGCATGTGCAAGAAAAGAATATGCCCGGAGAGAAAAGAATATTCCCGGCAACATGAAGGTTTGGTCGGCCGAATTTCGAAAATCAATGGTGGCATCATCGGATCACCAAAAAAACGAACTTTCTGATTTTGAAAAGAAAATTTGTTCGAAATTCGACCGTGTATGGCCTGCTTTAGGCCCCTTTCACACTGAGGAGTTTTTCAGGCGTTTTAGTGCTAAAAATAGCGCCTAAATACCACCTGAAAAACTCCTGCCCTGCAGTCTCAGTGTGAAAGCCCGAGGGCTTTCACACTGAGGCGGTGTGCTAGGCGGTGCGCTCCTTTACAGCTCCTGCCCATTGAAATCAATGGGACAGCATGGCTATACCGCCGGCAGGCGCATTGCCGGCGGTATTAACCCTTTTTCAGCCTCTAGCGGGGGTTAAAACTGCACCGCTAGCGGCCGAATATCGCAGCAAAAAAGACGGTATAGCGGCGCTAAAAATACACCTCCCGCGCCCAGTGTGAAAGGGGCCTAACACAGATTTAGACAGATTTGTGAACAATATTAGGGATGAGCTTCGAGTTCGAGTCGAACTCATGTTCGACTCGAACATTGCCTGTTCGCCCAACGAACAATTTGGGGTGTTCGCGGCAAATTCGAAAAGTCTATGGGAGAAATCTAAAGTGCTAATTATAAAGGCTTATATGCAAGTTATTGTCCTAAAAAGTGTTTGGGGACCGGGGTCCTGCCCCAGGGGACATGTATCAATGCAAAAAAAAGTTTTAAAAACGTCCGTTTTTTCGGGAGCAGTGATTTTAATAATGCTTAAAATGAAAAAATAAAAGTGAAATATTCCTTTAAATTTCGTACCTGGGGGGTGTGTATGATATGCATGTAAAGTGGCGCATGTTTCCCGTGCTTAGAACTGTCCCTGCAAAAAATGTCATTTTTGAAGGAAAAAAAGTCATTTAAAACTCACTCGCGGCTATTAATGAATTGTCGGCTTTTATCAATACATAGAAAAGTAATTGATAAAAAAAAAAAAAACGTGGGGGTTCCCCCAAATTCAATTACCAGGCCCTTCAGGTCTGGAATGGATATTAAGGGGAACCCCGTCGCAAATTTAAAAAAAAATGGCGTTCCCCCTAAATATCCATACCAGGCCCTTGAGATCTGGCATGGATTTTAAGGGGAACTCCACCCCAAATTTAAAAAAAAAATGGCGTGGAGTCCCCCCAAAAATCCATACCAGACCCTTATCCGAGCACGCAACCTGGCCGGCTGCAGGGGAAGAGGGGGGGACGAGAGAGCGGCCCCCACTCCCTCCTGAACCGTACCAGGCCACATGCCCTCAACATGGGGAGGATGTCCCCATGTTGATGGGGACAAGGGCCTCATCCCCACAACCCTTGCCCGGTGGTTGTGGGGGTCTGCGGGCGGGGGGCTTATCGGAATCTGGAAGACCCCTTTAACAAAGGGGACCCCCAGATCCCGGCCCCCCCCATGTGAATTGGTAAGGGGTACATTGTACCCCTACCATTTCACGAAGAAAGTGTCAAAAAATGTAAATAAAACACACAAACACCTTGGAAAAGTCCTTTATTAAAAAATAAAAAACATTCCAGCGATGAAATCCAGTGTCCCGCGGCGATCCCGATGTCCAGCGCTGTCTGTCATTGGTTGTGCCTGTGCGGACCTGATGGGGAACTTCCTCCTCAGTGTTTTAAATGTATAGACCCGCCCCTTCTAAAGTTCCCCATCAGGTCCGCTCAGCGGACCAGATGCGGAACATGACAAGGGGCGGGTCTATACATGTATTACCACAGTGAGAGAAGTTCCCCATCAGGTCCGCCCCCTCGGTATGTCGGACCCGCCTACGTCATTGGCCTGAGCGGGGAACTTCCTTCACTGTGTAATTTAAATTTACACAGTGAAGGAAGTTTCCCGCTCAGGCCAATGACGTAGGCAGGGTCTGACATACCGAGGGGGGCGGACCTGATGGGGAACTTCCCTCACTGTGTAATACATGTATAGACCCGCCCCTTCTCATGTTCCGCATCAGGTCCTCAGCCTTACACCGAGTCATTGGCTGAGCGGACCTGATGGGGAACTTGAGAATGGGCGGGTCTATACATGTATTACAAAGTGCGAGAAGTTCCCCATCAGGTCCGCCTTACCAATTCACATAGGGGGGGGGCCGGGATCTGGGGGTCCCCTTTGTTAAAGGGGTCTTCCAGATTCCGATAAGCCCCCCACCCGCAGACCCCCACAACCACCGGGCAAGGGTTGTGGGGATGAGGCCCTTGTCCCCATCAACATGGGGACATCCTCCCCATGTTGAGGGCATGTGGCCTGGTACGGTTCAGGAGGGAGGGGGGGCCGCTCTCTCGTCCCCCCCTCTTCCCCTGCGGCCAGCCAGGTTGCGTGCTCGGATAAGGGTCTGGTATGGATTTTTGGGGGGACTCCGCGCCATTTTTTTTAAAATTTGGGGTGGAGTTCCCCTTAAAATCCATGCCAGATCTCAAGGGCCCGGTATGGATATTTAGGGGGAACCCCACGCCATTTTTTTTTAATTTGCGGCGGGGTTCCCCTTAATATCCATTCCAGACCTGAAGGGCCTGGTAATTGAATTTGGGGGAACCCCCACGCTTTTTCTTTTTTTTTTATCAATGACTTTTCTATGTATTGATTAAAAGCTGACAATTCATTAATAGCTGCAAGTGAGTTTTAAATGACTTTTTTTCCTTCAAAAATGACACTTTGTGCAGGGACAGTTCTAAGCACGGGAAACATGCGCCACTTCACATGCATATCATACACACCCCCCCAGGTACGAAATCTAAAGGAATATTTCACTTTTATTTTTTCATTTTAAGCATTATTAAAATCACTGCCCCCGTAAAAGCGTCTATTTTTTAAACCTTTTTTTGCATTGATACATGTCCCCTGGGGCAGGACCCGGGTCCCCAAACACTTTTTAGGACAATAACTTGCATATTAGCCTTTATAATTAGCACTTTAGATTTCGAACGTTCGAGTCCATTGTATTTAATAGGGTTCTAAAGTTCACACGAACATTCTGTCTGTTCGCAGGTTCTGGTGCGAACCGAACCGGGGGGTGTTCAGCTCATCCCTGAACAATATTTGAGAGAAATCAGCCTTTTGTGTACATAGAAAAAGTCTTTGTGTTCAGCTCATAATAAATAGGGGCAAACACAAATGTGTTGCCTTTATAATTTTGCTCAGTGTGTATGTGTGTATATATACATATACACATACAGTATATAAAATAATACTGTATATACTGTATATACTGTATATTTACAAATTTAAACCCTAACATAATAAAAAAAAAAAAAAAATACAAAATGTATTATGCGCCTCAATTATAGTATTATATATATATATATATATATATATATATATATATATATATATATATATATAATATACATACAGTATATTTGTGGCAGACTCAATTGATTTTTTTGTTTCAATGTTTCTAACTGAAGTTTAATACGTGTAATATGCCTGTGCCCCTATTAAGAAATGTGGAAAACATGACCCAAGCCCACTTATATCAGATGTTGTAGAAGGTTTGCCAAGTATCTTGCAAGGCGCTGATGTCACTTCCTGTTCTGGATTAAAATGCCTATTGCTCCAAACTTCTGAGAAACATGCTGCCGATAAATTCTTTAGAACCAAAATTTCCTGGCAAGCTTTCTAGAACAGATTTCCCAACAGGAAAGGGGAATCATAATGGGAATCATTTGCTCAGAGGCCTTTCATTTGCATAGCAAACTAAACTTATGCGAGGAAATATCAAAGCAGAACTCTGCCAACTGCATAGTAGACATACGCCCACCTATACAGCCTATTTTATTACTGTTTTTTTTTTTTTGTTTTGAACATCATATGAAAAGGCTTAGAACCTCCCTCAGGTTTTAAAGCTTGTCCGTGTCCCCATTAGAGAAATTTCCTCTCATTTCCTGTCCCAGTGACACCAAGGACAGTGCTGCACTTCCTGTTTCCCTTCTCAGGAATACTCTCTCAGGAATATATTCCTCTGGAGAAGCTATTGTGGAGCCAGTGCATAGTGGATTACCTAGACATTAAAAATATGTACTCAATAGTAGGGATGAGCTTCGTGTTCGAGTCGAACATACGTTCGACTCGAACATTGGCTGTTCGATCGTTCGACGAAGATCGAACGATTTGGGCCGTTCGCGCCAAATTCGAGTGACGCGAACGGCCCACAATGCACTACGCCATCGCAGTGTCATCCAGGCGCTGTGATTGGCCAAGCATGCACTGTGACCCCGCATGCTTGGCCAATCACAGCGCCGGCAGCGAGGAGAGCAATGATTGGCCACAGGCAGGATGCCTGTGGCCAATTATTGCTGAGGGTGTTTAGTACACGCCCCACACTATAAAAGGCCGCCAGCACGGCGGCCTAGTGTAGTGTGTTCCGGAGCAGGGATAGAGTAGCATAGGCAGGGACAGTGACTGTTATTTCTTTCTTGCTTAACCTGGATTCCTTTAGTTTAGGGAAAGAGAAGGATAGGTAGGGAGAGTGTCAGTGTGTTTTGTGCTTCTGCTATAGTGTGCTTAAAAAAAACATTTATTCTAGGGACAGAAAACTCTAGGTAGGGACAGTGTCAGTTTCTTTCACTCTGCAAGTCCTTGTTTCCAGGGACCTGTAAGGACAGTGAGTTAATTGTCCTTGTGCTATATTGTGCTTAAAAAAAACATTTATTCTAGGGACAGAAAACTCTAGGTAGGGACAGTGTCAGTTTCTTTCACTCTGCAAGTCCTTGTTTCCAGGGACCTGTAAGGACAGTGAGTTAATTGTCCTTGTGCTATATTGTGATTAAAAAAAACATTTATTCTAGGGACAGAAAACTCTAGGTAGGGACAGTGTCAGTTTCTTTCACTCTGCAAGTCCTTGTTTCCAGGGACCTGTAAGGACAGTGAGTTAATTTTCCTTGTGCTATATTGTGATTAAAAAAAACATTTATTCTAGGGACAGAAAACTCTAGGTAGGGACAGTGTCAGTTTCTTTCACTCTGCAAGTCCTTGTTTCCAGGGACCTGTAAGGACAGTGAGTTAATTGTCCTTGTGCTATATTGTGCTTAAAAAAAACATTTATTCTAGGGACAGAAAACTCTAGGTAGGGACAGTGTCAGTTTCTTTCACTCTGCAAGTCCTTGTTTCCAGGGACCTGTAAGGACAGTGAGTTAATTGTCCTTGTGCTATATTGTGATTAAAAAAAACATTTATTCTAGGGACAGAAAACTCTAGGTAGGGACAGTGTCAGTTTCTTTCACTCTGCAAGTCCTTGTTTCCAGGGACCTGTAAGGACAGTGAGTTAATTTTCCTTGTGCTATATTGTGATTAAAAAAAACATTTATTCTAGGGACAGAAAACTCTAGGTAGGGACAGTGTCAGTTTCTTTCACTCTGCAAGTCCTTGTTTCCAGGGACCTGTAAGGACAGTGAGTTAATTGTCCTTGTGCTATATTGTGCTTAAAAAAAACATTTTTTCTAGGGACAGAAAACTGTAGGTAGGGAGAGTGTTTTTTTTCTTTCACTCTGCAAGTCCTTGTTTCCAGGGACCTGTAAGGACAGTGAGTTAATTGTCCTTGTGCTATATTGTGCTTAAAAAAAAAATTTATTCTAGGGACAGAAAACTCTAGGTAGGGACAGTGTCAGTTTCTTTCACTCTGCAAGTCCTTGTTTCCAGGGACCTGTAAGGACAGTGAGTTAATTTTCCTTGTGCTATATTGTGATTAAAAAAAACATTTATTCTAGGGACAGAAAACTCTAGGTAGGGACAGTGTCAGTTTCTTTCACTCTGCAAGTCCTTGTTTCCAGGGACCTGTAAGGACAGTGAGTTAATTTTCCTTGTGCTATATTATGATTAAAAAAAACATTTTTTCTAGGGACAGAAAACTGTAGGTAGGGAGAGTGTTTTTTTTCTTTCACTCTGCAAGTCCTTGTTTCCAGGGACCTGTAAGGACAGTGAGTTAATTTTCCTTGTGCTATATTGTGATTAAAAAAAACATTTTTTCTAGGGACAGAAAACTGTAGGTAGGGAGAGTGTTTTTTTTCTTTCACTCTGCAAGTCCTTGTTTCCAGGGACCTGTAAGGACAGTGAGTTAATTGTCCTTGTGCTATATTGTGCTTAAAAAAAACATTTATTCTAGGGACAGAAAACTCTAGGTAGGGACAGTGTCAGTTTCTTTCACTCTGCAAGTCCTTGTTTCCAGGGACCTGGAGAGACATTGAGTGAATTGTCCTTGTGCTATATTGTGATTAAAAAAAACATTTATTCTAGGGACAGAAAACTCTAGGTAGGGACAGTGTCAGTTTCTTTCACTCTGCAAGTCCTTGTTTCCAGGGACCTGTAAGGACAGTGAGTTAATTTTCCTTGTGCTATATTGTGCTTAAAAAAAACATTTATTCTAGGGACAGAAAACTCTAGGTAGGGACAGTGTCAGTTTCTTTGACTCTGCAAGTCCTTGTTTCCAGGGACCTGTAAGGACAGTGAGTTAATTTTCCTTGTGCTATATTGTGATTAAAAAAAACATTTATTCTAGGGACAGAAAACTCTAGGTAGGGACAGTGTCAGTTTCTTTCACTCTGCAAGTCCTTGTTTCCAGGGACCTGTAAGGACAGTGAGTTAATTTTCCTTGTGCTATATTGTGATTAAAAAAAACATTTTTTCTAGGGACAGAAAACTGTAGGTAGGGAGAGTGTTTTTTTTCTTTCACTCTGCAAGTCCTTGTTTCCAGGGACCTGTAAGGACAGTGAGTTAATTGTCCTTGTGCTATATTGTGCTTAAAAAAAACATTTATTCTAGGGACAGAAAACTCTAGGTAGGGACAGTGTCAGTTTCTTTCACTCTGCAAGTCCTTGTTTCCAGGGACCTGTAAGGACAGTGAGTTAATTTTCCTTGTGCTATATTGTGATTAAAAAAAACATTTATTCTAGGGACAGAAAACTCTAGGTAGGGACAGTGTCAGTTTCTTTCACTCTGCAAGTCCTTGTTTCCAGGGACCTGTAAGGACAGTGAGTTAATTTTCCTTGTGCTATATTGTGATTAAAAAAAACATTTTTTCTAGGGACAGAAAACTGTAGGTAGGGAGAGTGTTTTTTTTTCTTTCACTCTGCAAGTCCTTGTTTCCAGGGACCTGTAAGGACAGTGAGTTAATTTTCCTTGTGCTATATTGTGATTAAAAAAAACATTTTTTCTAGGGACAGAAAACTGTAGGTAGGGAGAGTGTTTTTTTTCTTTCACTCTGCAAGTCCTTGTTTCCAGGGACCTGTAAGGACAGTGAGTTAATTGTCCTTGTGCTATATTGTGCTTAAAAAAAACATTTATTCTAGGGACAGAAAACTCTAGGTAGGGACAGTGTCAGTTTCTTTCACTCTGCAAGTCCTTGTTTCCAGGGACCTGGAGAGACATTGAGTGAATTGTCCTTGTGCTATATTGTGATTAAAAAAAACATTTATTCTAGGGACAGAAAACTCTAGGTAGGGACAGTGTCAGTTTCTTTCACTGTGAAAGTCCTTGTTTCAAGGGACAGAGAAGGACACCTGAAGGTAGCCCTTATTGCTTTTTTCCCATCTCCCTGCAGGCCATCTATTAGAATGTCTGGAAGGCAAACAAGGAGAGGCAGACAGTCAGGAGGCAATAAAAGAGGGCAAGCAGGCTCTGTGTCTGGGGGCAACAGTGCTGGTCGTGGACGCGGTGCATTGTCATCAGCACATGGCCATGGGACACGCTTGTCCTTCTTTTCGGCAGCTGGACATGTTGAGCCACATCATGCCGAAGACTTGGTAGAGTGGATGACCAAGCCCTCCTCCTCCTCCTCATCCTCTCTCACCCAGGCTCAGGGTACTGGAAAAGCAGCTGCCAAAGCGTCGTCTTCCCTGGTATGAATGTCAGACAAATCATCAGTCACTCCTTCCCTAGACCCACCATGTCCTCCTCCTGAGGAGTCCCCCGAACTGTTTCAGCACAGTGTTGGGTACATGCTCCAGGAGGATGCCCAGCGTTTCGAAGGGTCTGATGATGAAACCCAGCTAGAGGAAGGCAGTAGCGTGAGAGCAGACAGAGGGGATGCTCAAGAAGGACACCAATCTGGCAGTCATGTTCCAGCAGCTGCAGCATACTGCCAGATTGGCTCCAGTGATGAGGAGGGAGGGGATGATGAGGTCAATGACTCCACGTGGGTGCCTAATAGGAGAGAGGAGGAGGAGGAGGATGAGGAGGAGGCACATCTCCAACGAGGCAGGATGCCCTTTGGTGGCCAGCGTAAGGGCAGTACACCGACGGAATCACACCGCAGAGCTCCGCCTGTGCAGGGCGCTGCCTCTGCCCGTCATTCAAAAAGTTCTTTGGTGTGGGCCTTTTTTGAGGCTAGTGCATCAGATCGCACAGCTGCTGTTTGCAACATATGTCTCAAGCGTATATCGCGTGGCCAAAACATCAGCCGCTTGGGTACCACATGCCTGACCAGACATATGTTGACCTGCCATGCAGCTCGTTGGCAAGCCTACCTCAAAGACCCACACCAAAGAACAAAGCGGACCTCTCCTTGCACCGCATCAGCTGGGATCTCCAACCCCACTATAACTTCAGTCCTCTCTGAAACATGCACTGAGAGGAATGAAGGTGTAGAATTAGGTGTGTCACAGCCAAGTACTTGCGCCCACTCTGCTAGCAGTACACCGACGTCCGATTCTAGCAGGCAAATTTCCCTGCCCCAGCTGCTGGACCGTCGAAAGAAGTTCACTCCCAGCCATCCACATGCCCAGCGGTTGAATGCTAGCTTGGCTAAATTGCTAGCGCTTCAACTGCTGCCTTTTCAGTTGGTAGACTCGGCCCCCTTCCGTGAGTTTGTGCAATGTGCGGTTCCTCAGTGGCAGGTTCCCAAACGCCACTTTTTCTCACGGAAGGCTATTCCGGCTCTCTACCGGCATGTGGAAGGCAATGTCTTGGCCTCGCTGGACAGGGCGGTCAGCGGTAAGGTGCATATTACCGCTGACTCATGGTCCAGCAGGCATGGACAGGGACGTTACCTTTCTTTCACGGCCCATTGGGTCACTCTTTTGGCAGCTGGGAAGGATTCAGGACAAGGTGCAGTAGTGTTGGAGGTTGTCCCACCGCCACGCCTCCAAAATGCTACTACTGGTTGTGACACACCTCTCTCCTCCACCCCCTCCTCTTCTTCTTCCTCCATGGCCTCTTCCTGTGGTTTGTCCTATGAACCAGCGGTGCTCCGTAGCCGTTCACGGGGCTACGCAAGTACGCAGGCAAAAAGATGCCATGCCGTGCTTGCGCTGGTGTGTTTGGGGGACAGAAGCCACACTGGGGCAGAGGTCCTGTCTGCTCTGCAGGGCCAGGCCGAGAGGTGGTTGACGCCACGCCAGCTTAAGCCAGGAATGGTGGTTTGCGACAATGGCACCAACCTCCTCTCCGCCCTCCGACAGGGACAACTGACCCATGTGCCCTGTGTGGCTCACGTCCTTAACCTGGTGGTGCAGCGGTTCTTGGGCAGGTACCCGGGCTTACAGGATGTCCTGAGGCAGGCCAGGAAAGTCTGTGTGCATTTCCGCAGATCTTATAATGCCAGTGCTCGCCTGGCTGAGCTGCAAAAGGAGTTGAACCTGCCCAAGAACCGCCTTATATGTGACATGCCCACCAGGTGGAACTCAACGTTGGCCATGCTGCAGCGGCTGCACACGCAGCAGAGGGCCATCAATGAGTACCTGTGCGACTACGGCACCAGGACAGGGTCAGGGGAGCTTGGTTTTTTTTCTCCACGCCAGTGGGGCATGATCAGGGATGCATGCACTGTCCTGGCACCATTTGAGGAGGCCACGAGGATGGTGAGCAGTGACAGTGCATGCATCAGTGACACTGTACCTCTTGTCCACCTGTTGGAGCACACGCTGCGTGGAATAATGGACAGGGCACTTGAGGCAGAACAGAGGCAGGAAGAGGAGGACTTCCTTGCCTCTCAAGGCCCCCTTTACCCAGACAGTGTTCCTTCTGTCCCACCCATCGCACAGGAAGAGGAGGAGGAGGAGGAGGAGGAGGAGGAGGAGGAGGATTGTGTCAGCATGGAGGTGGAGGCTGGCACTCAGCATCATCAGCAGCAGTCTTTTAGGGATGATTTACAGTCCCAAGAAACCAGTGGACTTGTACGTGGCTGGGAGGAGGTGGCTGCGGATCATGTCGTCCTTAGTGACCCAGAGGACTCCGGAGCGAATGCCTCAGCAAACCTACGCTGCATGGCCTCCCTGATCCTGCAAAGTCTGCGGAAGGATCCTCGTATTCTTCGGATCAAGGAGAGGGACCATTACTGGCTGGCCACTCTCCTTGATCCACGGTACAAGGGTAAGGTTGCGGACCTTATGTTACCGTCGCAGAGGGAGCAGAGGATGAGACAACTCCGGGAGGCCTTGCAGAAAGGTCTGTGCAACGCGTTCCCAGAGACTGGGAGGTTGCAAACTCCTGGTCCTGGACAACGAGTTGCTGAGGCTTCGGCCAGTCAAAGAAGGAGCGGTGGGGAAGGTGGCCGTCTGACCGATGCGTTCAGACAATTCTTTAGTCCGCAGCCCCAAAGTATGATCGGTTCCAGCAACCATCGCCAGCGTCTGATAAACATGGTGCAGGAATATCTAGGGGCAAGGTCAGACTTGGACACCTTCCCCACCGAAAATCCTCTGGCTTACTGGGTCTTGAGGATGGATCACTGGCCAGAGCTTGCACAGTATGCAATTGAGCTACTGGCCTGTCCTGCATCCAGCGTTCTTTCGGAACGCACATTCAGTGCTGCTGGAGGATTTGTCACGGATCACAGGGTGCGCCTGTCCACCGACTCGGTTGATCGACTGACTTTCATCAAGATGAACCAGTCTTGGATCACCACCAGCTACCACACACCTGATGCTGATATAACAGACTAATTGATTTTAAAATGTCACATCCCTTCAAGACTGATGCTGATGCTGAGTGCCTGTGCTGTTATGTTGACTGGCTATCCTCCTCCTCCGAGTCCTCAATGATACGATTGATGATGATAGCTTGGAAGATCATTTTTGTTTATGGGTGCCGCCACCAGTGCCTAACGCCCAATTTTTCAGCCCCTGTTTAACAGTGGCGTGTAATTACAATTTTTGAAGCAATACTTTGCAACAGGGCTCATTGCTGTGCTCCAAGTACAGTATCTGTGAGGAGTTGCAGTGTTGTGCCACCAGTGCCTAAGGCCCAATTTTTCAGCCCCTGTTTAACAGGGGCGTGTCATTACAATTTTTGAAGCAATACTTTGCAACAGGGCTCATTGCTGTGCTCCAAGTACAGTATCTGTGAAGGGTTGCAGTGTTGTGCCACCAGTGCCTAAGGCCCAATTTTTCAGCCCCTGTTCAACAGGGGCATGTAATTACAATTCTTGATCTAATAATTCACAGCAGGGCCCATTGCTGCACCCACCAAGAGTAACTGTCAGGGCTTACAGTGTTGTGGCACCAGCACCACCATCAAAGGCCCAATTTTTACTACCACTGTTCAACAATTATATGTAATTAAAATTCCTGATATAATAGTTGACAGCAGGGCGTTCCAGCACCAACCAAGAGTAACTGTGAGTGCTTACAGTGTTGTGCCAACACCAACAACTAAGGGGCCTATTTCTGCAGAGTATATACGGCAGGTCCCTACTTTCAAACATCCAACTTACAAACGACTCCTACTTGCAAACGCAAGAAGACAACAGGAAGTGAGAGGAAATCTACCACTAGGAAGGAAAATTCTCTCCTGTAAGAATAAATATGGGAGAAAGGTGTCTCCTCTGTACTGATGCTTTATCAGCAATCCTTGTTTCAAGAAAAACACCACATTTCAAAAACAGTTGTCATTAGGACGGAAAGTGAGGTGAAATGTTCTGAACAGGGGCACAGACAGCAAAACAAATGTTACAGGGGTGATAACCCTTACCTATGTTTTCCAAAAAGTTTAAAAATAGATTTTTGGTCTGGAGCTACACTTCAACAATGTACCTGTTCAAAATTACAAACAGATTCTACATAAGAACAAACCTACAGTCCCTGTCTTGTATGCACCGCCTGTATACGGCTGTTCAGAGTATATAGGGCCTTTTTTATTTTATGTGCGGGGTTCCCCTTAATATCCATACAAGACCCAAAGGGGCTGGTAATGGGCTGGGGTAGGGGGGGGGTCATGGGGTAGCTATGCCATTTTTCTTAAAGATTTTCATCCATATTACCGGGACCAGACATTACATTAAAGCCGCAAGCAGTTTTAAATGGCTTTTTTTTCCTTTAGAAGTGTCATTTTGTGCAGGGACAGTTCTAAACACGGGAAACACGTGGCACTTCACAGGCATACTTTAGACACCCCCCAGGTACGATATTTAAAGGAATATTTGACTTTTTTTTTTTCACTTTATGCATCATTAAAATGACTGCTCCCGGAAAACGACCGTTTTTAAAACTTATTTTTGCATTGATACATGTCCCCTGGTGCAGAACCCGGGTTCCCAAACCCTTTTTAGGACAATAACATGCATAATAGTTGTTATAATTAGCACTTTAGAATTCGAACGTTCGCATCCATTGTATTTAATAGGGTTCTAATGTTCGTTCGAACTTTCGGTCCGTTCGCGGGTTCTGGTGCGAACCGAACCCGGGGGTGTTCGGCTCATCACTACTCAATAGATGGGAAACTGTATGTTCAGCATGTAAAAATGTCCTCACAGCTCGCAAGTATGGTTTAGGAGGGGGCACATGTTGGTCCTTTCTCTTTTCCTGGCTGCATGCTCAGACAGGGGGGGTCTAATATGGATCTTGAGGAGGGGGGTGTTCACGCTGCTTTTTTTTTTGCCTTAAAAATAACTGACCCTCATCAAAGATATGATCTGATATGAATTGGGGGGGGGGGACTTTTTTTTTTATTGTGTATTAGTACATGTCCACCATGGCAGTGTCCAGCCCCCCGTGATGATTTTTTTAATTAAATTCTTTGCCTATTAGCCTTGAAATTGGAGTTGATTTTAAAGATTCTGCACCCATTGCCTCTCTGTAATGTCCTCCAAAAAAAGCGTGGATGAAGAAGCCTGCACTACTAGCGGCTAACCTGAATACCCAGACAGTGACTGCATCTCATAGGATACGGTCACATTTGGGCCAAGAATATTCCATCCAGGTTCTTTCACGTTACCAACAAAGGATGCTGTGTCGGGTGGTGCCGACAGGGCCACCCACTTTTTGAACTTAGGCCAAGTCGGCAAGATTCAAAATAAATTTGAGTTACTGCATTACTGCCCCCAAAACTGGTATTCCCCATTGGGTAACTGTTGTCGAAAATGAATGACGTGTTTTTTTTCCACCATTCATAGGGACTCGTATTAAGAGATCCCTAGAAAATACCATCTGATGCCGTCACTCTACCAAACCGTCTATACTTTTTGGAAAACATAATTGGGAAAATGTAATTGGGAAATCCATATTTAAGCGAGTGACCTTTACTTTGGGGGAAAGTTTGCTATCAGAGTCTCTGTTGTAAGATTTAGTGGGCGATCTCACGTGGTCTTATGGTCTCTTTCCAAATAATAATTTTAATGCCAAGTCCCATTTTTACCAGCTAGGCCAGTGATGGTGAACCTGGGCACCCCAGATGTTTTGGAACTACATTTCCCATGATGCTCACACACTCTGCAGTGGAATTGAGCATCATGGGAAATGTAGTTTCAAAACACCTGGGGTGCCAAGGTTTGCCATCACTGAGCTAGGCCATTAAAATACCCACCATGGGGCAACCCTACATGCAGTCCATCAAAAATAAAATAGAACTTTTTATAGGAGTTGGCATTTAAAGTGTCAAGTTAATACAGACGGGAAACGACCAGCTGTTGTGACACAACTGTATGTTCGACAATCTTGTCTTGCAGAATGTTCCTATTGGCCACACCTTACCTAGTAACACAGTTACTGCAACCAGTATGGACATGATAGTGGGTGTGTTCCAGACATCAGCAACAGTCAGCAAAACACCAAGATGCTCTTGCAGACATTGTTTATTACAGGTAATTCAACCAGATCATCAACAATGGAGGGGGTGAATCATAAAAACTGGAAAATGGCTTGTGGTTGGAAAATGAAAGATAGAATGTGATTTACTTATATAAATTGGCTAAAGTGCATGCAGTTAGTTACGGCCAGGGTCCGTTATGGATTACATTACAGTACAATGAGAAAAAGGTTCACCATCCAGTCAACAAGGAGTATTCTTCTTGGGTCCATGCAGTCATTGCCAGTGAAGCTGCAACAGAAACAGGGTTCAGCAGGGGCATAACTAAAACCTTCAGAGCCCCGATGCAAGAACTATGAAGGCCCATTTGGGGTCCTTCCCTCAGGGCTCTAAGGCGGAACGCCAGGGCCCGGTCGCAAGTGCGACCTTTGCGATCCTGGTTGTTCCCCCGCTGGTGTCAGTATTTTTTTAAATTTATTTATTTATTTTTAATTATTTTTTACCCTTTTTATTTTTTTACAATATTATTCTTTCCAATTTTTTTCAATTTTTAGGAGCTCCGTTGGGGGGCGTTGGTGAGATATCAGAGGTCAACAGACCTCTGATGTTCCACCTTTGACACAGAGAAAGAAGATTGAGGACACAGCCCTCATGGATAGAGCTTACTATTCACTCGCTCTCCATCCTAACAACATCCCCCACAGCATCCAGCAGGAGAGGGGGGACCCAGCAGAGCTGAAGGGGACGAAGGGGAGCTGGGACAGAGCAAAAAAAGCTGGATAGGAGGGGTGACAGGGCGGCATATAGAGGAACCGATCTTCTCCATGTTCCTCCTGCAGCCATGGAGAAAATGGAGAAGAAGACGAGGAGAAGCGGGCATTGAGTGGTTGCAGGATTAACATGGAAGACATTGGTTCCTCTATATGCTGCCCCTCATATCCAGGTATACAGGGAAGCCACTCAGGCTCCCTGAAGAATGACAACAAAGGCCTGGGGAATGCCCAGGAAAAAACCAAGCATACTGAAGACCGAGGCTGGGTTGCAATTGCGACCCCTGTACTGTGTATACCCCTGGTGTGTAGCATTTTGCATAAATAGCCTCTCACTCCCATTTCAATTGATAGTGGTCACCAGGGCAGGATGTGAGAGGAAAGGCTTCCCAATGGCAACCCAGACTGTAAAAAAAACTGTCAACAGTGGTTCCAACCATTGCCTACACTATTCAAAACTAAAAACAGTATGTTTGGGAAGGAGTTTTTCTTGAAACTACATGATGTACCGTATGTACTCGAGTATAAGCCGAGTTTTTCAGCACATTTTTTGTGCTGAAAATGCCCCCTTCGGCTTATGCTCGAGTCACTTTTTTGCGCCTGATCTCCCGAACTTTGGGGACCCGGTACCGGCCGGCTGTAGGTCCCCTGGACCCCAAACTTGGCACACATGTAGCCCCCCCACTCTTCCTCTACAAGTGTGCAAAGCTGGTTGTTCGGGGGACCTACGGCCGGGGAGCACCGATTTTTCAAAGTCGGGCACCCCTTCCATAGACTCCCATGTTAAACGTTAATTTCTCCCTAAATTTGGGGACCAGGTACCGGCCGGCTGTAGGTCCCCTGGACCCCAAACTTGGCACAAATGTAGCCCCACTCTCTACAAGTGTGCAAAGTTTGTTGTCTGGGGGACTTACGGCCGGGGAGCACTGATTTTTCAAAACCGGGCACCCCTTCCGTAGACTCCCATGTTAAACGTCAGTCTAGTCATGGGCACAGTGAGGCATGGGCACAGTGAGGTATGTACATGGACACAGTGAGGCATGCAGATGGACACCCTAGGCTTATACTCAAGTCAATAAGTTTTCCCATTTTTTTGTGGTAAAATTAGGTGCCTCGGCTTATATTCGGGTCGGCTTATACTCGAGTATATACAGTACTACATCATGAGAACTACAAGAGAACTCAGGGAGCACTAGAAAATTTGTGGCCATGTGACTTCATAGACCTCATGCCTATGGGTCCAGCAAATTTCTAACTTTTCACCATTGTTAGGTGGAAGAGTCAATCATACAGATTGGCCAGGTCACTCTAACTTGTTTAAACACTGGAGGGATTTTAAAGTTTTGTATAATTGATTGTTCCGCAAAGAGTATCCTTTTCATGCTCCATGTAGTCATTGTCAGTGAAGCGGCAACAAAAACTGTACTTAGCTTTTTGCATAAATAACCTCATTACCTTTTCTAATAATAGCAATCACTAGGATAGAAGTAAAAGGAAATCCTCCACAATGGGAACCCAAACTTAAAGAAGCAGACAACACTGGTTCCATGTATTTCCTATGCTAATCACAACCAAAAACAATAAAAAGTTAGGGCAGAAGTTTTACTTGAAACTACATGATGTATGGAGAACTTAAGGAGTAATAGAGAATTTGTGACCGTGTTTCATGGACCTCATGCCCATGGGTTCAGCATGTGGGTAGGGTGTAACGTGGTGCGCTGGAATACACTCAGAGGCCAAGATGAATGAGAAGAGTATACTGTGAGAATTCCAACAGTTTACAAACCTGCCCAGCGGGTAGGCACAGACAACCAGAGCCACTTACAAACAGTAAAGTGGAAAGGGAAATTTTGCGCAAGTCCTGTGACTAAACCAAAAAGTGAAAAACAACAAGTGAAAAATGCAAAACCAACAAAAGCAGCTGCACAGAACGTGACCAAAATTCGAATACAACTTATAACTAAAATGCAGCGCTAAAAAAAGAGGAGAAACTGAATCGCACCAAGTGAGAGGTGTCACAAAGTGCTATATGTAAAAAATAATTGAATAAGTCCACATGAAGTCCATTCAAAGACCATGGAATTTGATGATCAAACCAGACGTGCAACAATATGGGTCATCTCATAAACCTTCTGCCAAAAGAGTAAGGGAGAATACTCTTACCGGAACTGGTGGATCTACTTATTAGGCAGATCGTTAGAGCATGTGAAATCCCGATGGCAAGTCGCATCAACTGGCATGAAGACTCTGGGTAAACCATACAAATCGCAGATGGCCACTCATTTCAAGGAAATCCCAACCTCGAAGAGACTCTGGATTCACTGGATATCCCTGTGGTCATCAGATGGTGATGAAGTAGCCTCCAATCTAGGAATCCTTTTCAGGACGTATATTTAAAGTGGAGTTCCAACTACAATCTCAATTTTTTTTTTTTTAGAACCTTTCACAAGCGTTTACAATGTTATTATAACACTCCCGTCTCCTATTAAAATTGTCCCCCGATGTCCGGTTTAATTTAAAAAAAAAACCTTGATGACTGTGCTCTGGCCGTTCTCATTTTGCTTGTGGGCATGTGAAGCCCACAAGCATTTAGTTCTGGGATACTGTGCCCCGTTCTCGCGCATGCGCAGTAATGCGCCGTAGCGACACTAAAGTATACAGGTTGCCATAACAACGGGCGGCGGCGTTGGAAGTGCCTGCCCCGTTGTTATGGCAACCTAGCCCTCGGCGCTGCCCATTGACTCCTGGGAAATTATGACACACATCTCCCAGGAGCAGTAGCGAGCGGAGGCGCCGACGACAGTGACAAAAGGAGCCTTGGCGATGAAGGAGGAAGATTTCGGCAACAGCCATTTAAAGGTGAATAAAAAAATTAAAAATCTCCAAATGTTATTTTTTTATTTATTTCATGCACATCAATGAATTTTTTTTTTTTTTTGGGTGGAACTCCACTTTAAGTATAATTAAGTCTTCAGCTAGTTTTTTATTTCTTTTCATGGTGTGGTGTCCTTTTGAAAGATGAAATTGCATGTTTAGACATTGTCTTCTTGATGTTTACATGTGTCCTACGCATAAGTTAAAGTCCGGGAAAAGATGGGGAGCCTCGAAAATTCAGGTAGTTTCCAGAGCTGGCATGATTCCCTCAAGCTTCCCATAATACAATGGGGATACACAACGCCTCAGCAAATTTACTACACATACGCTCAAGGTTTCTGCTTTTACATTTTTAGTTTTTTTGTGGTTGTAAACAATAAAGTCAGATATAATACCAATTTAGATAAACTAGTTGTTTAGATACCAGATAGGTTTGTGGTGTTTTCCTATTGCTATATCTAGAAGGATCAATCTCATTGTTTATAGCTTGGATTGGAAAGAAAGCCTCATAGGCTGGGGACTAGGGTGGCAAAAGAATTAGTATGTCGGCAGACTGGCCTTTATCTTATCTTATCACAAAGTTAGTTTTTTTCTTAATAATTATAAAATTAGTCCCTACTCATTCACTTACGGAATGCTGCAAAGGCTTGTATTTCTAGCAACTGGAAAAAAACCGACCCACCAACAAGGGTTTGACAGGGTAAATAATATTTAGACCATGGAAGACCTTACCGCTGCCCTCAGAGATAAATCTGCAGACCAGACAATGAAATAGTTTTACAGGGAAGAATTAAAGTGCTCATCCCAATTTAAACATTATCATTAATAGGTCCTCCTTAACCATCATTTTCACTCCTCACCCATTTTCAATTGTAGTGCCTCTTCCATCCCCCTCCTATTTTTCCGCCCTCCTCTCTGCCTCAGGTTGGAACCCTTCTCCCCTTTTTCTTTTTTATCTACCGTATATACTCGAGTATAAGGCCAAGTTTTTCAGCACATTTTTTTGTGCTGAAAATGCCCTCCTCGGCTTATACTCGAGTCACCTTTTTGCACCTGATCTCCCGGACTTTTGGGAGCCGGTACCGGCCTGGACCCCAAACTTGGCATACATGTAGCCCCACTCTTCCTCTACAAGTGTGCAAAGTTTGTTGTCCGGGAGACCTACGGCCGGGGAGCACCAATTTTTCAAATCCGGGCACCCCTTCCATTGACTCCCATGTTAAACGTCAGTCTAGTCATGGACACAGTGAGGCATGGGCACCGTGAGGCATGGGCACCGTGAGGCATGGGCACAGTGAGGCATGGACACAGTGAGGCATGGACACAGTGAGGCATGGACACAGTGAGGCATGGACACAGTGAGGCATGGACATGGACACAGTGAGGCATGGACATGGACACAGTGAGGCACAGTGAGGCATGCAGATGGACACCCTAGGCTTATACTCGAGTCAATACGTTTTCCCAGTTTTTTGTGGTAAAATTAGGTGCCTCGGCTTATATTCGGGTCGGCTTATACTTGACTATATAGGGTACTCTCCCTCTGTGACCTGAACATACCCCTGGACATATGTGTAGGGCAGTGTCTCCAAAACTTTTTTTAGTCAACACACCCTTTAAAATTATGGACAATCTCGAGGCACCCTCCAAAATTATGGACAGTCTAGAGGTGCCCCATTCTAAAATGTAAAAACTATTCTAATAGTTTTACATAATGCAGCAACATCAATACACATAGGACACCCAACGTTAGAGGCGATTTATTCTTCCAAAGCAAATACTAGTACTGACTAGTATTCCAGTGTTTCTCTTCTCCCTCTGTTTTTCTCCATCACTTAGCTAATGAGACCCCAAAGCTGACAAAGAGGCAAGGGGGGGGTGTCAAACAAGGCAATTGACATCCTCCTTATCAACTGATGACGTCATTGGTACAATGAAAACCTGTGGCTTTGTGTAACTAAAAGGCAGGTTTCATCCACCCACTGGCTTGTATACAATTTTGGGGCAATTGTTTGTCATTTTTCCAATGCGCCCCTAAAGAAACCTCTAGGAACCCTGGTTGAAAAAAGCTGGTGTAGGGGACACCCCCATATACACTTTATAAAATGAGGGGTTATCACCTAACTTGCAATATTGTCTATTCCAACTGACAGAGTTTACACTATTACAATGTATTGTGCACCTGGGTTGTATTTACTACTTACCCACTGTATACTATTATACGATTGGTTTGTTATCTCATGACACGTCTGTGTATCGAGATTGTCTATTGCTGTATAGGTGAATCGTTCACAATAAATAAAAAAAACATATAAAGAAAAATGTATACAATTTAACATTTCAGTACAGTTCTTAAGTGAATCCAACAGAGGTCATAGGGTGTGTCTACTAGTACGTGTTTGTCTGGAGGAAGAAATCAACCATGAAGTACATAGAAGGTCAATGTGTACAGCAGGGGTCTCCAAACTTTCTAAACAAAGGGTCGCTTTACTGTCCTTCAGACTTAATGGGGGCAAAATGTGGCCATTGGGAGTTGAGATTTTCCCTGACGTCAGTGGGAGTAAACAGTGCATCTTTGGCATTGGGGGATTCTCCATCGTTGGGGTCAGTGGGAAGAATAGTACCTCATTGTTGGTGTCAGTGCAAAAATAGTGCCCCAGCTTTGGTGTCAGTGGGAGGAATAGTGCCCCATCATTGATGTCAGTGGGAGGAAAAGTGCCCCAGCATTGGTTTCAGTGGGAGGAATAGTGCCCCATCGCTGGTGTCAGTGGAAAGAATAATGCCCCATCGTTGGTGTCAGTGGAAGAAATAGTGCCCATCATTGGTGTCAGTGGGAGGAATTATGCCCCATCGTTGGTGTCAGTGGGAGGAATAGTGCCCCATTGTTGGTGTCAGTGGGAGGAAAAGTGCCCGTGCATTGGTTTTAGTGGGGGGAAAATGTGCCCCATCGCTGGTGTTAATGGGAAGAATAGTGCCCCATCACTGGTGTCAGTGGAAGGAATAGTGCCCCATCTTTGGTGTCAGTGGGAGGAATAGTGTCTTGCATCAGTGGAAGGAAAAGTGCCCTAAGGGCTGGATGAAGGCAAGTAAAGGGCCGCAGTTTGTAGACAACTGGTATATAGTGCCCCATGTAGAAATCAAACCTAGAACAGCACCCCAAGTGAAGTACGCTAACCCCTTTGCCACTATGTTGCCTAAAAGTCCAATTAATACTTGTCTATTCAAGGCTGGATATTAACATCACCTTTGTCATTGAGGCAAAGTGATATTGTCTGTGTAAAGTCCATCCACCGTCCCCGTTATACTCCCCTCTCTAGCACCCCCTGTCGCCCACCTCTGCCAGAGCCACCAAACCAAGTGTTGCATGATTTTGGATCACAGAGAAAACAGTAACACCACCCTCTCATTATGGGATAGTACTCAATCTTAGCAAATTTACCCAAGCACTGCATCATGGGAAGGGGTCACATGCTCCGTCATACTCTGAAAATGACCTACGCACAGGTCACCACTACCATACAAAGCAGACAGATACCCATTAGAATATTGAATTGATGGAACTGATGATGAGAATGTATGAAGCAACATCAATTTGTGTTTGTCACTTTTTGATATTGTCAGTTGTGGTGTTCCCTTCACAACATCGGAGTTCGGCACTAAATGCCAACGTCTGTTGGATTTGGCCAAATCAGATGCAGATCTAGCCACCAGTAGCCAACATGTACAGAAGAACTGATTTGCCCTCTATTATCTCAGTTGCATACTTTGGGCTCTTCAACTTATTCTCCCAGTAGGCCAATAATTTATGGAAAAAGGACCATTATCTTTCCATGGAGAAGAAGAGTTGATTATTGTTGCACAAGTCTATTTGAACAACAGATAAATCCAAGCCAACTTTTTTTTTTCATATCTAGATGGCAGGGTGGCTCATACTGTTGGTGATATTCCTCCAGGTTAATCAAGGTCAGGGGAGGGCTGGGCCAGGGGGCAGGGTGGCAATTGCCCCCCAGGCCGCCCTAACTTATGTTCAAAATGGCCGGCAGCCGCTGCCCGCTACCATTTTCTTTTTTATTCTGGTCTAGGAAGTCGGGCCGGGGGCAGGGGCGGATCCAGAGTCTTTTCTCGTGAGGGGCACTGCCAAAAAATATGTTTTTTTTGTGGGAAATTTATCGGGGAAATGGCTGGTGTCGGCGCTTCAATCATCCCGGCACCAAGGTTGTTATGGTGTCAGGATGATTGAAGCGCAATATTTCTATTATTACATTGTAATATAAAATTAAATAGTTCAATGCAGAATCAGTGGGAGCCCCAAGTGTGTCACTTGCCACCGTCGCCTGCAATTAGTGGGAGCCTTGAGCGTGTCACTTGCCACACGTTGCGGATTGTCACTTGCCACGTCACCTGCCACATCTTGTGGATTGTCACTTGCCACACCTTGCTGATTGTCACTTGCCACGTCACCTGCCACACCTTGCTGATTGTCACTTGCCTGCCACCAGATGCAGATTGTCATTTGCCACGTCACCTGACACAATTTGCGGATTGTCATTTGCCACGTCGCCTGCCACACCTTGCGGATTGTCACTAACTTGCCTGCTAAGGTGTAGTTTTGGTTGTCTCTTGCTGTGTCCCAGACTCCCAGAGTCAGGCAGCAGAGAGATAATGTAATCTCTCTGCTGCCTGCACAGTGAGGGCGGAAGTCACTGCAGGAATGCAGGGCAGGCACGGGTGGTGAGAGATGATCTCATCTCTCTGCTCCCCCGCTCCCGGCAAGCTGATTGGCCAGCTGCCACACTGAGCCTGCTCTCACTCTCACCTGCGCTGCCAACACACTGAGCCTCACGGTCTGCCCACGAACCGCGCCGCCCCCCGACAACAAACCGCGCCGCAAGCGGAGCCACCTGCTTTCTTACCCGTCTGTGGAGCCGCACGCTATCGCACCTGCCCACAGAGCGGCCCGACGTGACTCACTGACGTCACTCGTTGCTAGACGCTAAGCGGCCCAGGCGTTAGCAACGAGTGCAGGGAAGAGGCTCCACCCACCTCCTCCTCCGCTCCTGGTATTGTGTCAGTGCGCCGCATAACTACATTAGACGAGTCTCTCTCTCGGCGCCGCTGATCGGCTGATGTGAGAAACTGAGAGAGAGACTCAGAGAGGCAGCGGCAGCCGCAGAACAAGTACTGTATATACTCGAGTATAAGCCGACCCGAATATAAGCCGAGGCACCTAATTTTACCCCAAAAAACAGGGAAAACTTACTGACTCGAGTATAAGCCTAGGGTGTCCATCTGCATGCCTCACTGTGCCTCACTGTGCCCATGCCTCACTGTGCCTCACTTTGCCTCACTGTGCCCATGCTTCACTGTGCCCATGACTAGACTGATGTTTAACATGGGAGTTTATGGAAGGAGAACCCGTGCTTTGAAAAATTGGTTCTCCCCGACCGTAGGTCTCCCAGACCCCAAACTTTGCACACTTGTAGAGACATGGGACTATATGTGTGCCAAGTTTGGGGTCCAGGGGACCTATGGCTGGCCGGTACCGGGTCCCCAAATTCCGGGAGATCAGGCGCAAAAAAAAACAAAACAGAGCAAGCAACTGAGTGTGACAGATGGTCTCGGGGGGGGGCAATTGCCCTATCGCCCCCCCTGGATCCGCCCCTGGCCGGGGGCATGGCCATGGCGGCCGACCACTAGCTGTTGCATTCCGGGAGTTGTAGTCCGCACTCAAGCTTCTGGTGGGTGGAAAACACAGCAGCGCAGAGGAAACTACAACTCCCTGGGACCGGATTCTTGGAAGCAGGCAGAGGCAGGGCGTGCCAGGGAGTCGGGACGCAGGGCTGCAGGGCTGGGCGCTGGCTGTAACTTGACCCCATGATCAGGAGCGTTACCCCCCCCAGGAGACCGTGGCGTGCAAGGACCTGCTGAGCTGAGATCGCTGAGGTGAGAGACCCTGACACCCCTAGCTGAACCCCCATCTCCCCCCCATACACCCCTTGTAACCTGCTCCAGTGATCAGGCTGCATTGATGGGCACTGGAGTTGGCTGCACTGATGGGCACTGGTGAGGCTGCATTGAAAAACCAGGTGGGCCATGGATGGTGAGCTGATTCGGCGGTTCAATGGGCCACTTGACTGGACTTGCCCCCAAGGCCTAAGGCCGCCAGCCCTCCCCCTGATCAAGGTGCTTACCTAACACCGCAGCACCAACGCCTTTGCATTGTGGCCAAAGAAAATGACGTCTGTCCCGCAAACTTGCTGCTGCCAAGGCATCTTATCTCATAATAATAAATATTAAGAAACAGCTGGGACTTTCCATCGTCACATCTTGGGAGAAGATGTCGTTAAAGATGGATTTATAGCTTGCAAAGACTCTTCTATCAGTAGCAGGCAAATGTCCAGAAAGAATGGGGAAAACCAGAAACCTGCTGCCAGGAATGCAGGAGGAAGCTCATTTAACATTTAGATACGGATAATTTGAGTCCCAATGGGAGCAGACTAAGATATCAACATCAATTATGTCCATTGTCAGAAAATACCTCGACACCGAAATTAGACAATGATTCAAGCTATGAAAGGAACTCAACTCTTGTGTGAATCGGATAGCCGCGCTGGTCATTAACCTCTTAAACTACACAATAGATAGATTTGGATAAACTCAAAAGCAAACATTTATTATATACTGTATTTATGTTGCAGGTTACCAATTATTAGATGCGATGGCTGCTTTAATTTTCTTTACTTAGGCTTTTTTTCTTCTATTTTTATCTGCAGTGGAACCTTGGATTACGAGCATAATCCGTTCCAGGAGAATGCTTGTAATCCAAAGCACTCGCATATCAAAGCGAGTTTCCCCATAGAAGTCAATGGAAACGAAAATAATTTGTTCTGCATTGACTTCTATGGCATGCAATACCGCATGTGGCCAGAGGTGGGGGGGCGCCGGAGAGCCTCTGAAATACTCGGAAAGGCTTGGGGACAGCTTGGCTGAACTTGGGAAAACCTCGGGGACTGAGTTTTTCAGAGTATTTCCGAACGGCTCCGCTAAGCTCTGTTTGGCTCCGGCGACCCTGCACCTCTGCAAAAGAGGAAAATCTCCTGGACTGCCGCACTCTGTTAAAGACATTCTTTAATAAAAATAAAATCCACAGCACAGCATACAAAAAACTTAAAATGAAGACAGGGACAAGGCTAACGCGTTTCACATCACAGGGTGCTTACTCATAGATCTGGCCATATGCGATATTGCACACCGCTTTGGCTTGAATCCTGCTCATTTTGCGAGACAACACTCGCAAACTGAGTAAAAAAAAAAAATGCTCGTATTGCGAAACGCTCGTTTATCGCGTTACTCACAATCCGAGGTTTCACTGTATTGATCTGGCCAGCAAGTCTGTTGTTTTTTCAAAAGAACAAGCTCTCCTTCAATTGTACCAGTTGAGACAAACCGCTTGCCACTGACAGGAGTGCTTACAATGATCAGCTTTTATTTATTCATGTAAACCCTTTATCCCAAAAAGAACAAAAGCTGTTGCTGTCACTGTGTATGTAACTGCAGTGTGAGCTGGAGTTTGGCTTGAGTTTGTTAGTGTATCTAAAGCTGCTAGTCCATCTAACACGCCCCTCTCCCCAGACTGATAATGCTGCAGTCCAAAGCAGTGTTAATTTTTACATCAAATTTTGATTTAGTTTTAGTTGTAGTCTTTTGACTAAAATTCCATTTTAGTTTTAGTCGTATTTTAGTCATCTGAATTGGTTTAGTCGTATTGTAGTCAACTAAAATCTCCAGTACATATTAGTCGTCTAAAATCGAATGGGTTTAGTTAAATTTGAATGCATTATTTAAGCATTTCTTTAGAATTAGCAAACTCATTATATACTCCTGGAGTAAAACTCTAATAACATTATTATTTATGGTACAGTATTACCGTTTGGACATTCGCTACAGACACAGATTTAGCCGTTGCAAAATATATGTCTTTATAAATAAAACCAAGTTTTATAAACAAACAAAAATATTGCTTTTCGACAAGCAGAAGTACAACTTGTAATTTGTTTTTTATTTTTTGTTTTTTTATATATTTTCATCACATAAGACATCACAAATACTACATAAAAACACACAAACAAAAACAAAATAGGTAATCATGCTGAGCCCATTCACACAGGGGCGGCACGACTTGTGCCGCGACTGTGCTGGGCGATCTCAAGACGACTTCAAAGCAGACTTCCAAAATGACTTCTGTATTGAAGTCAATGGAAGTCGCCCTGAAGTCGTCTTGAAGTAGTACAGGAACCTTTTTCTAAGTCGGAGCGACTTCAGTCGCTCCGCTTAGAACGGTTCCATTGTACAGAATGGGACGCGACTCGTCAGGCGGCTGAGTGAATGGGGGTCTCCGGCCCAATTCACACTTTAGCAGGAATGCGCGTTCCCGTTCCCTTTTTTTTTGCAAATTTTTGCTGTGTTTCTGCACTTCAGGTGACAAATACATCAAAAAAGCTCCTGCACCTTTTTGGGTGACAAGCTTTGCGCGCTTTGCCGCTATTGCCACGTGTTTTTGATGCATGACAATTGTGGCAAAAATTGCACCGGTGTTTGCGGTGCCATTTGGAATGAATGGCCCCCAGACCCACATTATGCTATGATTATAGTATGATTTGGAGTCAGGGACAGAATTGCACAATTCCAAGTCCCTCAGGTATGAATAGACCCCTCAGTATAGATGATCCTGGAGTAGGGGGGGGGGGGAGTATGCAGAAAAGGTTGCTAGGCTAATCCAACAAATTCCTCCATTCACCTTAAAGTGTTTGTAAACCCTTATGCCGCGTACACACGACCGTTTTTCATGACGAGAAAAATTCCATTTTTTAATTTGGTCATTAAAAACGATTGTGTGTGGGCTCCAGAGCATTTTTTACGACATGAAAAATGGCCATTAAAAATTTGGAACATGCTCTAATTTTTCTCGTCAATTTTCACGTCGTTGTTTTTCTCGTCATGAAAAACAGCCGTGTGTAGGCTTTTAACGACGTAAAAAAAATGCGCATGCTCAGAATCAAGTATGAGACGGGAGCGCTCGTTCTGGTAAAACTAGCGTTTGTAATGGAGATTGCACATTCGTCACGCTGTAACGGACTGAAGAGCACAAGGCTGAAAAGCTCGAATCGTCTCTCACCAAACTTTACTAACATGAAGGGTGGCACCATCCGAATGGAACTTCCCCTTTATAGTGCCGTCGTACATTTCGTACGTCACCGCGCTTTGCTCGAGCATTTTTTTTCATGATAGTGTGTAGGCAAGGCAGGCTTGAGAAGAATCAAGTCGAGAAAAACTTTGTTTTTTTCAATGACATACATTAAAAACGGTCGTGTGTACGCGGCATTAGGCCTCGTACACACAACCGGTTATCTCGGCAAGAAACTACAAGAAAACTGTTGGGAGAGCTTTCTTGCCGAGAAAACCGTTCGAGTGTATGGTTTCTCGTCGAGAAAACTGCCGGGAATCTTGACGAGAAAAATAGAGAACCTGCTCTCTATTTTCTCTTCAGGATTCCCGTTTTTCTCGTCGGGATTCTCGTCGGCCTGTTTCCCGACGAGAAAACCGGTCGTGTGTATGCTTTTCTGAGTCTTAAAAAATCGCGCATGCTCAGAATCAAGTATAAGACGGGAGCGCTCCTTCGTTCGTAATGGTGAAGATAGCACATTCGTCACGCTAAAACGAACTGAAAGCACGAAGACTGAAAAGCGTGAATCGTCTCTCCCCAAACTTTTACTAACACGCGGTAACACGAGATCAACAAAAGCAGCCCATGGGGTGGCGCCATTGGAATCGAACTTCCCCTTTATACTGCTGTCGTACGTGTTGTATGTGACCGCGCTTTACGACGACGAGATTTGGAATTGACAGTGTGTATGCAAGGAAAGCTTGACAAGAATCTCGTCTAGAAAAACAATGTGTTTTTTGACGACGAGATTCTCGGCCGTGTGTACGAGGCTTCACACACAGTATATACCCAGTGAAGTTTCTGGCCTCAAGTGATACACAGAGATGAAAGAAATCCTCCTATATAAGTTGTACCATTTTTCTCTGCAGGGTTCTCACCTCTACAGCCATTTAAAGTCCAGAATTTATAAAGCTTGTCTGAGCTTTTAGAAAACAGAGGCGGAGAGCTGAAATTACACACTGCAGAGCTCGGTCAGGAGAGCTCTGAGAGCACAGCACACAGGAACAGATCTGAGGCTGTCAATCACAGGCTGTGTGCTAGAGATTCCTCCCCTGTCACTTTTTTTCCTCTTGGTGTCAGTAAAACTTATCAGAAGTGTCTCATGCTGATAGCAGTGGAACAAAATATCAGACAGAAATGACGCTTAGACCCCTTGCACACCGAGGCTTTTTTCAGGCATTTTAGCGCTAAAAAAGTGCCTGTAAAGCGCCTAAAAAGCGCCTCTCAAGCCTCCTCAGTGTGAAAGCCTGAGTGCTTTCACACTGCGGTGGTGCGTTTGCGGGACGGGAAAAAAAGTCCTGCAAGCAGCCTCTATGGGGTGTTGCGGGAGCACTGTATACAGCGCTCCCAAAACGCCCTGCTCATTGAAATGAATGGGCAACGCTGCTGAAATGACTGCAAAGCGCTTGAGCAGCACCGCAACACTGGCGATATTAATCCTTTATTCGGACGCTAGTGGCCAAAAAGCGCAGATAAAACGATGGTAAAGCACCACTAAAACTAGCGGCTCTTTACCGCTAACGTGACACGGCCCCAGTGTAAAAGGGGGCGGTTTGCAGGCGCTATTGCGCTAAAAATAGAGAGCCTGCAAACCAACCCTAAAAACAGTGTCTGCTGTTTCTCCTGTGTGAAAGCCCGAAGGCTTTCACACTGGAGCGGTGCGCTAGCAGGACCGCTCCAAAAGTCCTGCTAGCTGCATCTTTTGAGCAGTGAAGGAGCGGTGTGTTCACCGCTCCTGCCCATTGAAATTAATGGGACACCGCGGCTATACCGCCGGCAATGCGCCTCTGCAGAGGCACTTTGCGGTGGTTTTTAACCCTTTTTCGGCCGCTAGCGGGGGTTAAAACTGCACCGCTAGCGGCCGAATACCGCCGCAATTCCGACGATAAAGCGCCGCTAAAAATAGCGGCGCTTTACCGCCACTGCAACTCCCGCCCCAGTGTGAAAGGGGCCTTAGTGCTCTTAATTGAGACAAGTACATACTATCGAGGTATATGCTTTGTTCATATTTTCTGTCTGAGGTTTGCAACCACTTTAACAGTGGGGATAGATGAATCTTCCCTGCCGACTATTGAATTCTGACAACAGCGGTTATTGGGAGGGTTGAGATGAGGAGGGATTTCATGTAGGGCACCGATCTCTGTGCTGGTAGCTCAACACTGTAAACTAATTGCTGATTTCCCATTGCCAAAAACCAATGTACGGTCTAGATTTCTAATCTTCTATTAGACAAGTAAAAGCTGAGACTTTAAACACAGCTCAACTCGTTTCAGTTAATGAGATGAGGCTTGTAATTCACCAACTACCTCTGCTCTGTGTCAGTGGAAAGAGTTTCATTTTTTCAGGAGAATCTATACTTATTTCAAGAGAATGACTATACTTTTATAATGACTATGTAAGGTGACGGAGGAGTGTAAATTTAGGTTGCCGGTTCTTATTATAACGCATTTTGTTGAATCATATGTTTACATTAACACAATTTCATTTGGAAGGTCACCCCACAGAAAAAAACATTTGTATGTGTATACGCGTTCTTACGTCAAAAGAGGAGCTATGCGATATTTTCTGCTGTAAATTGTTTGGAGTAATGTACTGTGGCTGCTGGTTTGGGTAATATACTACATACACTACATACTACATAATAATATTGCAATGCTGACGAAGAAAAACCCAGTGCTGCTCAATGCCTACCCTTATCTGTGAAGGTGATGAGTATGGGGAAAAACGTTATTATTTTACTTTTCTGTAGGAATGGCTTCCTACATAATGTTGCTCTGATGGGATCACTTGAACCACTTAGCGACCACCCACCCGCAATGTACTGTGGACAGGCGGCCACTGTAGGCAAATCGACATACCTGTACTTCGCTGCCTACTTCTGGGTTTACGGCACGCATGAACCCCCCCCACGCACCGGTACCCGCTGTTATTGTACACATCAGGAGCCTGTCAGCAAGTCCTGGCCAATGATTCACGGCCGGGACCTGCTGATCGGCTGTGTACATTCACAGCTCAGAGCTCTGTGTTGACATTCAACACAGAACTCTGTACATAGGGAGCGTTCTCTGTGTCTCATTTGCAGGGATAAGAAACTTAGAGATCAATTACTAAAAGCAACACATATTACATATAGTTAAAGCGGAGTTCCACCCAAAAATAGAAGCTCCACTTATCTGCCTCCCCCCCACCTCCGGTGCCACGTTGGCACCATTCAGGGGGAGGGGGGAGCGGGTACCTGTTTGACAGGTACCCGTCACCCACTTCCGGGAGACTGTGACGCAGCAACCTCGGCCCCCTCCTCGTTCCTCCACCACCGGGCTAGTTAGAAAGTGCAGCACTTCGCAGATGCACAGTAGGGAACTGCCTGTAAAGCCAAAAGGCTTTACTGCCGGTTTCCCTCACCGTGAATGGCGACAGCAGCACCCCGAGAGCCGATCCGAAAATAGGCTTGGGTGCCGACATTGCGGGATTGATGGCAAGTTTCCTACATATTAAAAGTCAGCAGCTACAGTATTTGTGGTGGGTGGGGGGCGGAACTACCCTTTAAGCACATATTTAAAGTGGTTCTAAAGGCTCAAGGTTTTTTACCTTCATACATTCTATGCATGAAGTTAAAAAAAAAAATTCTCTGTGCAGCAGCCCTCTTAGCCCCCCCCCCTAATACTTACCTGAGCCCCATCTCAATCCAGCGATGTGCACGAGTGCCTCAGTTCTCCGGGGACTCTGCTTCCTCATTGGCAATCACAGCCACTGAGCCAATCATGAGAGAGGGGGTGGGGCCAAGCCACGGCTTTGTGTGTGAATGGACATGTAGAGCCGCAGCTCGGGAGTGTGCCTGCTTGGGTGCTCTTATTGCAAGCTGCTTGCTGTGGGGGCACTCGGCAGGAGGGAGGGGCCAGGAGGATCGGGGCTGCTTTGTGAAAAACCACTACACAGAGCAGGTAAGTATGACATGTTTTTTTTTTTTAAAGAAACTTTAATATTACTTTAACCACTCACCCTAGATGTTAACCCCTTCCCAGCCAGTGTCATTAGTACAGTGACAGTATATAGTATTATCACTGATCGCTGTATTAATGTCACTAGTGACGTCAGTGTCATATAGCCTGTCGCACTATCGCAGTCCAATTATAAGTCATTGACTGGTGGCAATAGTAGTATAAAAAAAGAAAAAATCCAGTATATACACCATAGTTTGTAGGAGTTATAAGTTTCATGCAAACCAATCAATATACACTTATTGGGATTTTCTTTTTAATTCAAAAACATGTAGCAAAATACATTTTGGACAAAATTTAAGAAGAAATTAAATTTTTTATTGGATATGTTATATAGCAGAAAGTAAAACATATGTTTGTTTTTTTTAAACATTTTCAGTCTTTTTTTGTTTATATTGCAAAAAATAAAAAACCCAATGGTGTTCAAATACCACCAAAAGAAAGCTCTATCTGTGTGCAAAAAATGATATACATTTAGTTTGGGTACAGCGTTGCATGACCGTCCAATCGGCAGCTAAAATAACGCAGTGCCGAATAGCAAAAAATGGTCTGATCATGAAGGGGGTAAAACCTTCTAGAGCTGAAGTGCTTAAATAGTAATCTTAGGCAACAAATGAAAATAAATGATGCACAGCTAATGCTTCCTGGGGAACAAAGTGGGTAGTACAGTGGCTTCTGCCTGAGGTCATCGGTTTGAATTCTAACTACCATACTACCTGCATGGAGTTTGCATCTTTTCCTTGTGCTCAGTTAATTGGCTCCTATCTAAATTGCCCCTTGTATGTATACATATGAAATAGGGACCCTAGATCAGTGATTCTCAACCAGGGTTCCGTGGAACCCTAGGGTTCCTCCAGAGGTTGCTAGGGGTTCCTTCAGCATTGGGCAATTTCTGCCTCTCAGATCATTTCCTACTGACACCATTCATCTTTTTAGCTATCTGTAAGGAGGTAATTCTTCCCAATGACCACAAGTGTAAGGACCATCCTTCCCACTGACCATCACACAAAGGTATCATGAATTGTAGATTTCTAATTTTTAGCAGGGGTTCCCCGAGACCGGAGAACTATTTCAAGGGTTCCTCTGTGTTGAAAAGGTTGAGAAAGGCTGCCCTAGATTGTAAGCATCTTGAGGGCAGGGACTTATATGAATGTACAGTATATAAAGCGCCACATACACTTGCAGTGCCAGGGCCGCCATCAGGGGGGTACAGGCAGTACACCTGTAAGGGGCCCGGATGGCAACTCCCCCCTTTTTTTATTTTATTATTATTATTATTTTTTTATTATTATATAATTTTTTTTATTTATTTTTTTTGTAAGAGGCCCGGAGGTCCCCAGGGCCCCCGGATGGCACCCCCCCCTTTTTTTTGTTGTCCTTTTGTTTTGTTTTTTTGTTCGTCAGCATCCAAAGCCCCCCCCCCGACCTCAACAATTCATGGCGGCATCACCCCCCACTTCTCAATTTGCGGCGGCAGCACCCCCCCCCGGGTCTCCTCTGCTCCAGGTAGGGGGCCCAAGCCTGAAGCTGTGTAAGGGCCCCCAAAATTCCTGATGGCGGCCCTGTGCAGTGCTATAAAAATAGCTGTAATAAATAATAAAAAATAAAAAAATTTGAACAAAAAGTATTTTCAAAAGTCTACGTTTATATATTTATTTATTTATTTTTAAGCACAAAGAGAAGTAATAACTTTTGTCCCTTGCCTTGGTGGCTGGTGTCTGTGTAGAAATCTTCAGTTCTTTTGTCCCCGCCCGCACACACAGCAGCAATACTCTGGTGTTGTGGGGTTAATATAGCTGCTGGACCTGTCATAGGCACTTGTCAAGAGTGCCGACTATGCCAACCCTTTCCGCCCCCCTTCTCCATCCACAGAAGCTGCATCGTGGCTTCCAGCTATGAGAAGCGCCCTATGAATTGACGACAGGCTGATGAATGAAAGGTCCACTTCCTCCATTCGTAGAGCACTTTTCATTGCTGGATGTTGCAGTACAACTTTAATGAATAGAGGAGGGTGGGGGCAAAAAGGGTGGGCATCGTCGGCACTAAGTGCCCATGACAGGTCCAGCAGCTATCTTAACCCCTGAAGCACTGGAAGATTACATCTGCAGGGGTGTGCGAAGGGGAGGCAGGGGACAGAAGACTTTGACTAGGACAGCTGGTACCAGCACAAGGGACACTTCTAATTAAATATAAGTTCTGTTCCTTGTCCTGAAAAAACCCCCCAAAAAACAAAAGTTAGGCTTTAAGAGATAAAAATCTTTTGTGGTCTATTTATCTACATCAGATGTAAAAAATGGAGTGCTCCAGACATGTGTGAGGCACAAAGTCCTGAATATGTTCATTTTAAAGTGGTGGATAATTATGACTATATATATATATATAAAAAAATGAGCCCAATTTGTTTTTTGTCTGCTATCAGGGAGTCCGCCTGCATATGTCTCTTCCACGATATACTCTGCTCCTGCCATTATGACCCCACGACCCCTGAGACTATTACCAGCAACGCTTAATACTGAAATAGATCTCCATGCTGACATCATCGCAGCTACCCGGGCGGATGAGGATGGGGACACGTAAGTGCCAGAAAACTCTTCTCTTCCAGTGTGTGTCACTTCTGTTACTTCAGCTTTTATTGCACTTATCTGCTCTACATCTCATAACACTTGCCTCTGCTATATCTTTAAGCCATTTGTACTATATGCTTGGCACTGCAGATTCTTCCACCCACACTATTTATATTGTGGATGGGGGAACCAAGTGATTTCTCTCGCTCAGCCTCGTGGGCATAATAATAGCATCCCTTTCATAATCTTCAAGACACAGGCTATGGATAATATGGTTGGAAGCCATGGACAATACGGGTAGAAGCCATGGACAATACGGGTAGAAGCCATGGACAATACGGGTAGAATCCATGGACAATGGAGGTGGAAGCCATGGACAATGGGGGTAGAAGCCATGGACAATAGGGGTAGAAGCCATGGACAATAGGGGTAGAAGCCATGAACAATGGGGGTAGAAGCCATGGACAATAGGGGTAGAAGCCATGGACAATAGGGCCATGGACAATAGGGGTAGAAGCCATGGACAATACGGGTAGAAGCTATGGACAATACGGGTAGAAACCATGGACAATATGGGTGGAAGCCATGGACAATATGGGTGGAAGCCATGGACAATATGAGTGAAATCCATGGACTACGTGAAGCCATGGGTGAAAGGCATGGACAATACGGGTGGCAGTCATGGACAATACGGGTGGCAGTCATGAACAATACGGGTGGCAGTCATGGACAATACGGGTGGCAGTCATGGACAATACGGGTGGCAGTCATGGACAATACGGGTGGCAGTCATGGACAATACGGGTGGCAGTCATGGACAATACGGGTGGAAGTCATGGACAATATGGGTGGAAGTCATGGGCAATCCTTGACAATATGTGTGGATGCCAATAACCCTACAAGTATGCTTTTGAATTGTAGAACAAAACTGCAATAAAATATAGGCAAACACAAGCATTGTTTTGATTCAATGCCTATCGTTTTTATGCTAAGAATATGCACTTATGAAAGTGGGGGAAAAATCGAGTTCAGTAGGAGTAGATACTCAGAGCTTTTTTTTTTTATTAAGTTGAGCTTACAACAACAGGAAATCATGCATTGACATTCATTGATGCTCATTGTATGCCATTATTTATTTTATTGATTTATTACAAATATCTACAGTATATAGCACTGGAAATTGACACAGTGTGTTCTTATCAGTCCCTGCCTTCAAGGAGCCTACAATCTAAGGTCCCCATATCATTGTCATACCTACACATACGAGGGCCAAATTAGACAAGCACCAATTGACCTACCAGCGTGTCTTTGGGTTTGGAGTGTGGTAAGAAGCCAGAGTACCCAGAGAAAGCCCATGCAAGCACAGGGACATGCAAACTCCATGCATGTAGTGTCCTTGTTGGAATTCAAACCAATGGCTCTAGTGCCACATGACAGAAGTGCTAACCAATAAGCCGCTTTAAAATGATTCAACAGCTCTGAAGTGTTTTAGCTGGTCCTCAAATCAACCTTTATGTCCCTGTGGAAACCGCTTTTGGTCAAAAAATTGTTCATTGGGTTTCAAGCAAAGATTTGGCCCTCCACCTTCTTGATTCTAAGCCCTGGCCCTTGATATTAAAATTTTAAATGCTATTAATTCTCAATAAAGTTCTAGCTTGAATTATGGGAATAGAGGTTACGTTCCACAAGAGGGCTGGAGTTTAACTGTGACTTTGGAAGAAGTCAAGAAGCTATGGATATCCTTTGGATCCACCACTGCTGTTACTTTAGAAACCTTTTAGACCAGGTCTGGTTGACTTTGAAGATTACTTTTTGGCAGTGTTGGTCATCTTACTTTTGTAGCGGCCTCACCCCTCTCTCCCCTTCTCATTCTCGGCTTGTCTTTCTTTGTCTAGGGGTGTTAGTGCTGGGGAGAGGGATGAGATACACTACGGCCCATGTCCTCCATAGTGACGAGGTGAAGGCCAGAAAGATTGGGCTTTGTGTAGGTGTCCTAGAGTCAAGTCCTGAACTTCGTCCCTGACTCCTTTGCTCCTAGTAACCAGAGTTCCACACAGTGAATAGGTCCAACACAGTTTTATTCTTCTCAGCGAATAAACACACAGCACGGTTAAGTTGGATTCTTTTGCAACAACTTAGTCTTAATGGGAATAGGTCGAGGCACAATCCTTTCCCTTCTCTTGCCAACCACTGTGGTATCACCAGTGGCGAATAGTCACTGCCACTGACTATGTGAAGTAGAACGTGAATTACCTTCGCTAGCAAGGCCCCTGTCAGGGGAAGGATATCCGTCCAAGGGAGATACCGGAGGCCTCTCTGTCACCAGCGATGCTGCGCCGGACTCTCCAGAGAAGTTCTGCACACCAGACCTCACGAACTCAGACACGGGCACCCAAGGAGTTAGGGCCCCCTCGGATTCCTCCACCCTCGCGGAACTCAGTCGAAGGTACTGAGCCCCAGGCATCCGCCATAGTACCTCACCCCAGGCTAAAGGTGCCTGAGATGGACTCCATCTCCGCTCCGGCCAGGTCAAGGGCACCTGGGCCCCCGAGCACCGAAACGCCAGCACCCAAATTGAAGGTGCCTGGGTGCGGCCGCGTCCTCCAACTTCAACTCTGAACCCCGTGGTCAGGGCGTCCGCCCCTTTTATCCCCTCTCCCTTCGTGCTACAGCGGGTTCCCCGCCCCGCTGTACCAGCTCCAGGGGAGGACAAAAAAGGCACAGCTGTCCAGCTCCAGGGGAGGACAAAAAGTCTTGCAATGTGAGTTCAACTCCGGCCCAGGGCAACAACGCCACCTGTAGGCCGCAGGGAACCTCACATCACCAGAGTCCTCCAAGAACCATAAAAGGGTCTCAGATTCCCTAGCAATCAGTGTATCTGGGTTACACTACCACCCAGATGCTTCCCCTAAATTCAAATACCCGCTACACATTAAAAAAGTAATTCGTTACAAATTACTTCTCCCAAAAAATAATTGCGTTAGTAACTCAGTTACTACATTGAAAAAGTAATTATTACTCAGCAAAGTAACTGACTTTTTTTTTGAGGGCACATAGCACATCAGGGCTTGGGGCACATAGCACATCAGGGCATGGGGCATATAGCACATAAGGGCGCACAGCACATCAGGGTGCACAGCACATCAGGGCGCATGATTAGACATGTGTACTGCCGAAAAATTCATTTTTTTTGTTTTCGTTTTTTTGCTTTTTTCGGAAATTCACGTGTGTAATAAGTTCTCTCTCATGTCACGGCACTGACGGCAGTCACGCTACTCCCCGGCGGCCCCTCCTCTCTTATAGTCCATCCCAGATGATGTCACAAGCAAATGGGGATGGACGAGTCGAGAGAAGGGGCCGCGGGGAGCAGCGTGACTGCCGTCAGTGCCGTGACATGAGAGAGACCCGGTCATAGAGGAGAGGAGGAATTACACTACCGCCATCTAGTGGCGGTAGATGTAATTGGGGTAACGCCGCCCAAGTAATGGTAACTGCGTTACCATGAGGGGGAGAGTAATCAGTTAGATTACTCGTTACCCTCTAAAGTAACTGCGTTACGTAACTCTGTTTATTCTAACTCAGTTACTTACATCACTGCTTTTTGGTTTACTTGAATTGCATTATGCAAATCACCACAAACATGCATAAATATATAGAGTCTGCACATCAGAGTTGCCTGCAAATATTAATCTGAAATAATAGTCAGTTTAACTATGTATGTTAAGCTCTCAATACCTGAGGCTCCCATAACCATGCAGAGTCTAGGTGGATGACCTCTCATAACCAAACAATCACCTTGTTACTGGAAAATAGCAAACAGTAAAGCACATAGAAACCACCTAATCTAGCCGTTCAAAAACCACAAAGTTCCCCTACTCTTCCCCCCACCACCGCAAACTTCCTGCACCATACAATACTTCTCTGCCTGTGTTATTGTATTAATGTATTTCACCGGAGTCTGCAATATTCCCCTGATTCTTCCACATTAAATGGAAGAGGGCAGCATTTGTAGCGCAGTAACCCATAGCAATCGTATAAAAAATTATACATGAGAAGTGCAAATATAGTGGGGGCGCTGAAAACAATAATAATGTGATATAATACAAATATCTACTTAAATTAAACAAATGAATACACCAGCCTGCCTATGTAAACTGTGTGTGCCAGCTGGCACTATTTAAAGTTGGTGGTCAACTCAAACACAGTGCACCTAGATGAAAAAGACACACCTGATTAGGTGCAAAAAATATCTAAAAATGAATATAATGAATGCTAGCAACAGCAAAACTATATTGTAATATGTGACCAATGTCCAAATTAATAGTGAACTAAAGTGTCCCAATAGTCCATAGATTCAAAACATGTTGTGATCTTGAAAGTAATCCGTATAAACAGCTTGATCCAAACATTTTAAATCTTGCAGTGACAACCTTCACCAACTTATGTGATAACACCTGATAGTGCTCAAGGTAATAGTAGCAGCTTTCCAGAAATAGTTGACTCTTAACTAAAAAGGAGTCATTTAGCGCTTGTAGCAAAACCGCTTGCTAGTATGGATAGAGATAGAGTAGTGGATCATAAAAATCCCTGCCTCCCAGAGGCTCAGTTGTAGATATGCGGAACACAAAGAGATAAAAACGGCAAATAGTGTAATCCCGTTTTAATAAAAGATATGAATAAAAATGACAGCCAAATGCCCTCTTACTTGCATAGTGCCACAGACCAAGCACTGAGGCTGAAAAGCACGAAATAGTAGAGTTGTTTGGCCCGAATGGAGAAGATACGGCGTGCGTTCCACCTTCCACAGGGAGAGAGCCAGCGGGACCGGAAGTAGCGTCAGAACGTAGCCTAGCCTCGCCTCGACAGCCGTTTCGTATTGCACGTCATCAGGAAGCGTCTGACAGGCCGAGTCAGTTATCAGGCGGTCGGTAAGGTACAGAGGTGCAGGCAGAAGAATAGTCAAACAGGCCAAGGATCAGGTGCAGGCGGATGGCTGGGATAGTCACAGGTAAGCTGGGGTCTTTCACAGCTAAAGTCACAGATCAGGTTTCAGGTACACAAACGCTGTAGAGCAGACAGCGGGGACTGTATGTGACAGGCAGGCTTAAATAGCCCGCCTGGCGTCAACAGCAGTGCGCGCGTGCATGTGCAGTTGAAGCCGCGAACGGAAACTGGAGAGTCTGAGGCGCCTGTTTCTGGCAGGATCCTTATGACAGGAGCTTGTGTTTTTTCTGCCACGCCAGTGGGTCATGATCTGGGATGCATGCACTGTCCTGTCACCATTTTAGGAGGCCATGAGGATGGTGAGCAGTGACAGTGCATGCATCAGTGTCAGTGACACTGTCTCTCTTGTCTACCTGTTGGAGCATACGCTGCGTGGAATAATGGACGGCACTTGAGACAGAACAGAGTGAGGAAGAGGAGGACTTCCTTACCTCTCAAGGCCCCCTTTATCCAGACAGTGTTCCTGCTGGCCCGCCAATCACACAGGAAGAGGTTGAGGAGGAGGAGGATTGTGTCAGCATGGAGGTGGAGCCTAGCACTCAGCAACAGCAGCAGTCTTCAAGGGATCATTTACAGTCCCAAGAAACCGATGGACTTGTACGTGGCTGGGAGGAGGTGGCTGCGGATCATGTCATCCTTAGTGACTATGAGGACTCCAGACCAAATGCCTCAGCAAACCTACGCTGCATGGCCTCCCTGATCCTGCAAAGCCTGCGAAAGGATCCTCATATTCGTGGTATCAAGGAGAGGGATCATTACTGGCTGGCAACCCTCCTTGATCCACGTTACAAGGGTAAAGTTGCGGACCTTATCCAGCTGTCGCAAAGGGAGCAGAGGATGAAACATCTTCGGGAGGCCTTGCAGAAAGGTTTGTGCCATGTGTTTCCAGAGCCTGGGAGATTACAAATTCCTGGTCCTGGACGTGTTGCTGAGGCTTCGGTCAGTCACAGAAGGAGCGGTGGAGAAGGTGGCCGCGTGACAACTATCGCCAGCGTCTGAATCACATGGTGCAGGAATACCTAGGGGCAAGATCAGACTTGGACACCTTTCCCACCGAAAATCCTCTGGCTTACTGGGTCTTGAGGATGGATCCTTGGCCAGAGCTTGCACAGTATGCAATTGAGCTACTGGCCTGTCCTGCATCCAGCGTTCTTTCGGAACGCACATTCAGTGCTGCTGGAGGCTTTGTAACCGATCACAGGGTGCGCCTGTCCACCGACTCCGTCGATCGTCTGACCTTCATAAAAATTAATCAATCTTGGATCACAAGCTACCAAGCACCTGATGCTGATGTAACCAAATATTTTTTTTTTTTAATGTGAGATCCCTTCAAGACTGGCTATGCTGATGCTGAGTGCCTATCCTGTTATGCTGAGTGACTATCCTCTTCCTCCTGTTTATGTTGATAGCTTGTAAGAACATTTTTTGTTCTGGGCACCGCCACCAGTGCCCAAGGCCCAATTTTTCTGCCCCTGTTTAACAGGGGCGTGTAATTATAAATTTTTGCTGCAATACTTTGCAGCAGGGCTCATTCCTGCGCTCCAACTAAAGTATCTGTGAGGGGTTGAAGTGTTGTGGCACCAGTGCCTAAGGTCCAATTTTTCTGCCCCTGTTAAACTTTAAAAATGTACCAGTTCAAAATTACAAACAGATTCTACTTAACCTTCCTAGCGGTATTCCCGAGTCTGGCTCGGGGTTAAATTTCAGCACCAAAAGCGGTAACCCCGAGCCAGACTCGGGCTGCATCGCAGTGATCCAGGCAGAGTTACTTACATTGTCCCCTGGATCCTGCGATGCCTCTCCGCTGTGTGATCGAGCTGTCTCCTCGCTCGATTCACACACTTCCGAGTGCCGCCGAGCTCCGTTCCCTGCAACGTTACGACGCACGGGGACGGAGATCGGCGCCAAATTCAAAAAAGTTAAAACACAGTATACATACAGTACACTGTAATCTTACAGATTACAGTACTGTATGTAATAATTACACACCCCCTTTGTCCCTAGTGGTCTGCCCAGTGTCCTGCATGCACTTTTATATAATACAAACTTTTCTTTCTGCCTAGAAACTGGAGATTGTCCATAGCAACCAAAAAGTGTCCCTTTATGTCAAAAGTGGTTTTAGACCAGCTAAAAAACAGCAACAATAAATTAGAATCACTCGCAGAATTAAGCGATAGCGATTTGTGGGGAAATTTGTCATCAAACACTGAAAAACACTTTTATTATTATTATTATATTATTTGTTATAATTATTTTATAGTTATTTATTTTATTATAATGTATAATTTTGTTTTTTGAACTTTATCATACCCGGGATGTCTACTAGACTCTGGTTTGGACAGATTTAAGTGAGTTATTCCTAAGAATTACAGGCCTGCAATATAAAACGCCAAATTTCCATGCAGAATAATGGTACCGCTTTCAGCACCTAAAATCTGACAGAATCATACCGCCAGGGAGGTTAAGAACAAACCTACAGTCCCTTTCTTGTTTGCACCACCTGTATACTGCTGTTCAGAGTATATAGGGCCTGGGGGCCCCATGCCCTTTTTTTTATTTGGGTGCAGGGTTCCCCTTAATATCCATACCAGACCCAAAGGGCCTGGTAATGGGCTGGGGAGGACCCATGCCGTTTTTCTCAATGATTTTCATCCATATTGCCGGGACCAGACTTTACATTAAAGCCGCAAGCAGTTTTAAATGACTTTATTCCTTTAGAAATGTCATTTTGTGCAGGGACAGTTATAAACACGAGAAAAACGCGCCACTTTACAGGCATACTATAGACACCCCCCAGGCACGATATTTAAAGGAATATTTCACTTTTATTTTTTCACCTTAAGCATCATTAAAATCACTGCTCCTGAAAAAATTGCCATTTTTAAAACAGTTTTTTGCATTGATACATGTACCTTTATGCAGGACCCGGGTCCCCAAACCCTTTTTAGGACAATAACTTGCATATTAGCCTTTAAAATTTGCACTTTTGATTTCTCTAGTTCGAGTCCCATAGACTTTAACGGGGGTTCGAAAGTTCGCGCGAACTATCGGTCCGTTCGCATATTCTGAATTTGAACCGAACCGGGGGGTGTTCGTCTCATCACTACCCAACGTCATTGTATCACCCTGAACTGAGGAAGTAGAAATTTGTAGCCACAAAATGCATTTTTTTTGGAGAAGTAAAGCAATTTGATGTTCTTAAAACCAGATGACTACCTATCCTTAGTCATATGATAAAGCACACCTCTGGTGATCGGACCACCGACAGGCTTTTTTGGACTACATGTATTCCTCTGTGAAGTGTGGTCCCTAATGCTAGTCTATGAGAGCCTCCATCTTGATGCATATATAGCATTGATTAAACTGATGGCAGGTATGCCTGAAGGCGACCCATTACCGTTTATTGACAAAGGGACACACCAGAAGCCCAGCGCAGAACAGAAGAAGGCCAATAGTGTGCCCCCATTCTAAACCCAGCAAGCTGAACAAAATCGACAACCACTCCAATCAATTTATAACTAGCTTTTTATTGTAAGGTGCACATGGACAATGCTTTTAAAAAAAAAAAAAAAAAAAAAAAACATAAAACAAACAATTTCCAAATTCACTTATCAGCAAAAACCCCAAATTGACATTTTCCAACAATTTGCATTAAAAACAGATGCACAACATTTCCAAATACATGTGGAAGCTGCACTGCCTCATCAAGGCCCTTCAGTATTGTGTCATCCCTAACTCTAGTCTATGAGAGCCTTCATGTTGGAGCATATATAACAAGGAATAAATATAGGGAAGGTATACCAGTAGGTAGTTCCTTCGCCCTATATGGGCAGGGACAAAGAAGCCAAGCCCAACCTACAGGCATACCTGTCCTCAATGTATTAACTGGTATAGAGGTTCTCATAATTTAGAGTTAGGGACCACACTTCACAGAGCCACCTTGATGGGGCAGTACAGCTTCCACATACAGTATATTTGCAAAATATTAGCATACAAAAACAGGTTTTCGTTGCACAACAAGGAACATACTCAAGGAGGAGAAAGCAGAGAGCCAGACTTTATCAGTCTTCTGCTTCTCCTTCACCATCCAATCACAAGCTGAGAGCAGAGACAAAAATGTATTGTATTGAAGTTTTTTAGTAGTAAAAGCCATTTACTGAGAACTACCATATTATAAACTAACAGCCCCATCCCAGTTTAGCGCTACTCCTACAGAAGCCACTTCTTATGACGGGTTTTCTGTTCTGCCACGAGTCTTTAAAGCTGCTTGGTCCCTACTGACACACCTGTGAAATGTTAGTGTAGCACCCTCTAGTGATGCCTCGTACACACAACCATTTTTCCCGGCAGGAAAAAAACTGACATTTTTCCTGCCGGGATTCCTGTCAGGCCTGCCTTGCATACACACGTTCAGGCCAAATATCGCTGAACTTTTGAATTTCAAGAACACAGTGATGTCAAAGACTCCAACGAGCCGACAAAATGACGTTCTATGCTTCCGGGCATGCGTTGAATTGTTTACGACCATGCACAGTATTTTTCCCCTCAGGAAACCATACAGACGACCGGTTTTCTCGGCCGGTATTTTTACTGACAGGAAAATAGAGAACAAGTCCACATTATTTTTCCCGCAGTTTTCCGCATACATACGGCCGTTTTTCCTGCCGAAAAGCTGTCATGGCAGTTTTCCTGCCAGGAAAACCGGTCGTGTGTACGAGGCATTAGGTAGGTGCTAGAGTGAGGATTTTTCTAGCAGAGTAGGAAAATGTAGGTAGGCCTAGCTGGTGGCTAGGCCTGTTTGTTTTCATTCTGGGCTGGGAGTGGCTCAGGGCAGGGCTGGTTGACTCACAGGTAGCATCTTTTTCACCTCCTCCTTCTTTCTAGAAGGTACTAGAAAGAGAGGTGGAGCTGCCTGGGGTATTTTGAGGTGCCTTGACCAATCCCCAAATTGGATTGGCAGGGGGCAGGCCTCCTTAAATACCCAGGGTCAGCCCAGCTGGGGAGGAGTTGTTGAGTAGAAGAGCTGGAATGAGAGAGTGCGGAGGCTTTTGGGGCCCACAGTAAGCTCCAGAGTCTGAGGAGGGGGTGACCTTGGGCCGGGGCTTGGATGCATCCAGGTGAAGAGAAGAGATCCTGGTAGAGAGGCACATGAGATAGATAGGAGAGGACAGTGGGAGAGAACACTGCTAAGAGACTCCAGGGAGAACAACTGGTCGCAGCCAGGAGGGCTGGTGAGTGAAGTACAGTTGGGAGGACTGGGGAGGCACGCCTGAGAGAACTGGAAGTTTTCCGTTTGAGATGGGTGCAGAACCAGAAGGGAGGACTGTGGGAAGGGCAGTGGAGAGAGGTCGTTGCAGCCAGGCTGGCTGGGCCTGAAGAGAGCCATCTGGGATCAGTAGCTGGATAGAGGACAGTTAGCGCCAAGAACTTTATATTTACTACACTATAGGGGCATGTGGTCCCTGCTTGCAAAAGTCAATTCACTGAGGCCTGACTGAATTTGTGTTAGGCCCACCCATGTGGTGCTAGCTGGACGGGTAACAGTATGCAGCAAGTGAAGTGCTGGAGGAGTAAAGGAAAGAGGTCTTAACCATAGTTGTGCTGGAGAGAAGACTGGAGTGTATATAGAACTATGTATATACAGTAGTGTATATAGAAGTCCCAAGCAAGTTGCACTGAATCTTTCTGGGCATCCCATAATTTCCTATTCCCATCGAAGTTCAATCCCCTCAATAAAATACAAAAAAAACAAAGCTATGGACTGGTCCGTGTCTCTGAGTGCCCTAGAGATGGATGCCGGGCTGGGCAGGGTGACAGGTGAACCACAATATTCAGCAACCCCTGTGGGGGCATGGCTACATTAGTATGCTACCACTCTAAAATAATACAAAGAAAATAGTAGACACCAGCAACTTGGTAGTAGATTAATTAGATGTATTATGGCAAGGCAAGTTAGACAACACATAAATCTGTAAACAGGCAATTGAACATGTTTAAACATGTTGTACTGATTAAGATGAACGCTGGCCTATAATATGCCAATTAAATAACTGCAATAAAGTTAAAACAAATTTCAGCTAGTATAAACAGTAGGCAATAAATCGATATTAACTAACCCAAAGAAATGTCCTTGACTGCACTTTACGCATACAGCCCCAACAGCAGGTGGGTGTATGCGTTCCTGACAAGGGGAACCCCTGGAGATGGCTATAAAGTACCTGGCACCTATTTAGCAGTACTAATCCGGCTATCGTTGGGGACCATCTGTACGGTGGTGCATGTGAAGTTGTCCTTTTAAGACTTTACTCAGTCTTAATGATGGGCTGTTAAGAAACAAGCAGTCTCCCTTGCCATTAACTATAGACAGTAAGGGATTAAGCTTGCCAATTCCGCTCACCACTCCTGGTATGCAAGGAATTTTTTTCCATCAGTGTGGCGGTCAGCTGTCCCAGAAAGCTCAGTACTCATGATTGGGGGTCCTTTCTGATGTGGGCACACATGGCAACAGGTCTCCCCCAGCTCGGGTCCCAAGACACGGCAACTCTCTGTGGCTCAGTCTCGCAGCTCCCTCAGTGCTCAGAAAGGCTCAGTCTCTTACTGATGTAGGCACACACAGATTCAGTGCCTTCCAAGCGCCTTTAACCGCACATAGGCACCAGCCATAACTCAATCCCAGCCTCAGCACTCTGCAACAGGTCCATTCTATCTCTGGTGTGGTGTACAGACCCCAGAAGCAGGTCTGTACTTCCTGGGTCCACGCACTAGACTTCCCAGATCTCACACATTTGCCTGAAAAAAGCTCTGTCCTCCACAGGGATTTGTGGGAATTGTAGTTGGCAGCCCATTCATGTGCATTGTACAGTGTTCCTTGGGGACTACATGTCCCATCACATCCCAGGCTCAAATGGCATCATCCAAATGGGAGGGAGGAGGTGGGTGGCTGCAGACTCCTCTTCCCTGCAAGTATTACTGCTCATACACAGTGGCTGGAGGGAAAAAAGGAGGGGGAACAGCCTGGTCTGTTTTTAAACAGGGTGGGGGGGGCGAGGGATGTACACACCCGGAGGCACCTGGCTACACCCAGCTGCAACCTCATGTTACCTTCAATCATTCCTTTCTCTATTGCAACACCTTGTAAGCATGACAAAGTTGAGCTTTCATATAGTTACCATGTTCTAGTGAAATATAGCTTGGGGGGGGGGGGGTAAAGGTATCCTACCTGCAAGATTGATCATTCTATAAATGATTCCTTTAAAGTCTATGGGCATTTAAAGTCTAGACTCTAAGCTGTTGATTTTTCTAAAGACAAATAGGCTGCACATTTTGCAAGGGAACGTTCTTCGTTTATGTGATGAAATTTCAATTTGCAAAGAATACCAAATCCTGCGAAATGAAAATGAAAAAAAAAACGTCCTTTTCGCTTGCACATGATTGGATGATGGAACTTCACCGCATTCACTAAGCTCTGGGGAAAGTTTTTTTGCATGGTGCAACTTCCCTTGCAAAGTGAACAGCCTGTTTGCCTTTAGGAAATAATGCCCTTGAGGTTTATTAGTATATAGTAACTCTAGACTCCTGGTGTCCAACCTGCAGCCCAATGGACACAAATTGGTACTTATTTTTCACCCCTTAGCCAGGACCAGGACTTAAGTCAGTGAAGGCAAAATATTAATTATACTGGCCTCTGCTAGCTACATTTATTTATTTCACACTTACTTATTTTTATGTACAACACTGTCCATTTCCTTTTCTCTTCTAGGCCTCATTCACATGGGTGCTGAAGTCCATACAGTTGTCTGTTTATGTGGTTGGAGCCAGTGGCGTGACTAGGGTTGGTGTCACCCGGTGTGGTAAAACATTGTGTCACCCCCCCACCTATCAACTATAGTCGCCCCTCAGTACAGACCCTCCTCAGGATAAACCACCCCCCTCCATCAGTGCAGACCCCCACCTCAGGATAAACCACCCCCAATATGTGCAGACCCCCCAGGATAAACCCCCAATAAGTGCAGACCCCCTTAAGATAACCCCCCAATAAGTGCAGGCGCCCTCAGGATAACCCCCAAATAAGTGCAGACCCAACCCAAGATAACTTCCCCCTATAAGTGCAGACCTTCCCCTCAGGATACCCCCTCAATAAGTGCAGACCCGACCCAGGATAACCCCCCCCTCATAAGTGCAGACCTTCCCCTCAGGATACCCCCCCAATAAGTGCATAACCCCTCAGAATACCCCCCAAAAAGTGCAGACCCCCCTCAGGATACCCCCCAATGAATGTAGACCCCCAATAAGTGCAGACCCCCCTCAGGATAAACCCCCCCAGGATAAACCCCCCCAATAAGTGCAGACCCCCCTCAGGATAAACCACCACCCCTTCTACAGTGCAGACCCCCCCTCAGGATAACCCCCCTCAATAAGTGCAGACCCCCCCTCATGCACCTGGGCGGCGGGCAGAGGAGGCTTCAGTGCGCAGCCGCCCAGAGAGTTGCTTGCTCAGACTGTTACTCTTCGTGCGACACGCCTGTGTATAGTGAAAGGAGGCAACTGCAGTGGCAATGAGAGTGAGGAGTCTTACTCAGGCAGGGATAGCGTGGCGCCGGTATGTTGCAGCTGAAGAGCCCTGCCTCCAGGACCCTCCACCGCACTCGGGATGGTGTCACCCCTCTGAGGCGCAGGCAGATTGTGTTACTGAGTAGGGACGCAGCATCTGTATGGACACAGCCACACGCCCTAGTTCAACAGGCATGCAGGGGGGTTCACAGCACGTGGTCTGCATTCATGGGCCGCGCACTTGGCCCTGCACGCCTGTGAAATTAGGACTTGCGGTCGTGTCCATACAGAAGCTGTGTCACCATTCAGTAACATAGGCTACCTGCACACAGCTCCTGATGGCTCCAGCCACACAAAAAGATGGCTCACACACAGCATACATGCTTATGTGAATGAAGCCTTTTCTCTGAACTTATAATTATCTTAATGCAGAGAATATAAAATGTGGCAGCAATTATAGGGAATGTAATGGTAGTGATCTCTAGCAGTCTCTTGTAGCATGCCACCAGACTCCATAAAGACTGTAATCACACCAGTCATCTCTGGCCATTTCCTGTAGCATATCCGTAGGGTTTGATTTACAAAAGGCAGGTAGTTTGTTCACTTTGCAAGGGAAGTGAATGGGGTAAGCTCTGTTAACTTATATTATCCCTTTATGTGCAAAGATGTGATTGGGTATTTTTTACAAAGTGAAATTTTACCACATAAGAGGAGAAGCATAGCCAAAGCTGGTCCAGACTTTGAAAAGATCCATACAGTTGGGATCTGCCCAGAAGCTTGGGCCGGCAGCTGGCTCAGCCTCCCAGAGATCTGCTGAGAGCCTGAGCCAGCCCCTCTCGCCTCCTCCAGTGCAGAAAGCCGGTGGCTGACAGTCCCTGGCTCTCCGCTAACAGAATCCTGACAACTGAGTGATCAGCGATCTTTGATCATACAGTTCTCAGTGCAGAGCTGGCCGTTTTTTTATTTTTTTCTCTTTTAACCAAGCTCTGGGGCAAATTGCCTTGCAAAATGAAACATCTCTTGCAAATTGAGCAGCCTATTGAACAGCCTATTTGACCTTTAGTAAATCAACCCCATAGTCTGTGTCTTCTATAGCATTACATATACTGGATATTACGTGCAGCCCTTTGATGATGTAGGTGTCCGCACTTGGGGATCCCTTATATCCAGAACGTTGGCCATCACTGGTCCACAGTGGTCAAACCATCTAATTTCCTAAATGTGAATTATGTCTACTCTTATATAAAGTCTACTGAGGGGTTTATAGTAAATTGTACATTTCTGCAGAGCAGTGCTTTCTGTATATCTGATGCTCGGGGTCTGTTTTGCAATTCCGCTATCTTCACCCCAAGTGTGTCTGTTGGTTATCTGTGTTTGTATCTTTATATGACGTCATTCCCTTCAGTGTTTAGTTTCATTTTATAGTAAGAGCCTTTTCTGTGAAATCCCTTTAACTTCCTAAAACTGACACATTACTAAATTTTCTTCCCCCGTCCTGCCCCCAGACAGTGAACCGCCACCCTATTTGTTCAGATCTGTCACCTGCTGACACCAACAATTTATCGTTACAAACAAAATAAAAAAATCTCTGAGGAACAGATATTGTGGTAAGCCAAAAAAGTGTGTCGCAATTGCAAACCAAGGTGCAGGCTCTGGGTTGTGGCTCAGTCCCATTGACATCATGGGCGAGTTTGACAGGCCTGTCAAACTCTGCAAGCTTAGTTAAATTTGCCATGGTCAAGAAGCAAAGCATTGTGGCCATGGCTTCTCCATTGCACTGTCAAGCATAATTTAGGTGGGTGGTTGTGGGGTGCTAAAAATGCAGATCAACCACTCCTTCGCAACTGGTGTGAAATGGCCCAAAATCACGTTTCTAGCATATTTGGCATCATGCATCACTGTATAAACATTTTTAGGAATTTTTTTGGAGCTTCTGCCAGTAACAGCACTTCATGTTGCAGGCTGACAACCTTAAAGTGATTGTAAAGTCACCTTTTTTCCCCATAAAAATAATAAACATGTTATATTTACCTGCTCTGTTGCAGTGAATTTGCACAGAGCAGCCTGGATCCTCCTCTTCTTAGGTCCCTGGCCAGCTCTCTTGGCCCCTCCCTCCTGTTTAGTGCCCCCACAGCAAGCAGGTTGCTATGGGGGCACCCGAGCTGAGTCACAGCTCCCTGTGTCTATTCAGACACAGAGTCCTGACCCGGCCCCACCCCCTCTCTCCCCTGATTTGCTGATTGACAGCAGCAGGAGCCAATGACACTGCTGCTGTGTTTCAAAGTCAGCTAGCCAATCAGGAAGGAGAATCTCGGATGGCTGAGACACTCGTGGACATTGCTGGACAGAGAAGGACCTCATGTAAGTGTTAGGGGGCTGAGGGGGGCTGCTGCACACAGAAGGCTTCCTATCTTAATGCATATAATGCCTTTACAACCCCTTTAAGACACTGCTGCACAATTGGCAGCAACGTTGTCAGCTTGTTGGATAGGTGCAACATAGTGTGGTAGGCAGTAAACACACAGAGTCCAGATTTGCAAAGAACGAAGTATTGAAACAACAAGTTAACAGCACAAACAGACCTGGCAGGAAGGCTCACCTGTCCGATGCCACTTACAACTGCACAGCAGAGAGGCAGTTGTCTAAAGACTCAGGGATGCCGACAGCCTCTGTCACAGGGAGCGGAGTGCCACCTGGCCAGTCCGACCCAAAAGGGAAGCTTCATGGGAAGGTAGACATAGTCCCTGCTCTTTCCCGAAACCACAGGAACCTCTCCCTATCGCTGACTATGTCTCTGATAGACGAGGAACCTATCCCTACCACATAAAATGCACCAAACCTAGGGATCAGGGTCTTAAATAGACTCTGCTTGACATCATAGAGAAACCCAGCTTCTCTCAACTTCCTCTCCCATCTGCAGTGGAGAATACAGACTGCACCTGCCTACAAGCTTACTAGGTAAGCTCTTTCAGTTGGCCATTGGGCTTTCTATTTGATAAATCTGGTAGGTAGCCCAATGGCCAAATAAAGAAGCTAGCACGACAGGTTTACAACGCTGCTGCTTACTATGTGGCAGTGGCTTAGTGTTGTCAGCCTGAAATAGCAACTGATATTACTGGCAGGAACTTCATTTAAGAAATTTTGCACCAGATTGACAAAAAACTATTATCTTAAGTTAATTGTACAGGGGGAGACATAAATCCAAAACGTACTAAAATATAAATTTGGGTTTACATACATTTTGACTATTTTAAATACTTTGCACGTATTAAATGTCAACTCAAATTTGATGGAAACCAAGGGCATTATTAAAAAAGGAACCTGTCAGAAGGTTTCTTATGTGGATCAGCTGAGACTTTCTGTTTGGTTTAGGAGATCACTGTCACCCAGTCCCTGGGAGTGGTGCCACATCCAGAAGATTGGCAATGACATCCTTCAGAACTAGAGAAAGGCCTTAAAATAGTAAAGTTATAACAGATTCTCTTTAAAAAGGATCAGTTGAATCCACTAAATGCAAGCTGTTGACATATTTACCACTTTTCCTTGCCATGTAAGAGGAGCAACTTTATGGGCAATGCGCTTAGTTTAGATCAGATCTATCAAATATGTCAATTTGGAGAAGCTAGCACAGTTTAGATCTGGTCAACTGTGATATCTCTAAGAGTGGCTGCACCCACAATTCTCTCCATATGTTCCTGGGGTATGAAACTGAGAGGGGTGTACCTGGGAGGTTGGGTATCACCATTGAGCCCTCTAAAGATGTAGTAGGTTCATCAACAAAATGTCAAACAATAAGGGCCCCATTTCACACATGTGGACCGTTTGTCCGTTTTTCATCTATTCTTTGACAGATGAAAAACGGACATCAATGCATCTCTATGGAAAAACAGATGTAAATGGATGATCAACCATTTACATCCTCTTCTATCAACATCCGTTTTTTTGGAACAGATCAAAGTTCTATTTTTCTTCCGTTAAAAAAACAGATCAGACGAAAAAAGGATGTAAAAACGTACAAACAGTCAATTTTTCCATAAAAAAAATGGGTCAGGGACTTAAGTGGTTAAGGACTCTAGCTGGAGGATATACAAAACTGATGAAAAACTGATGTAAACTGTCTTTTCTTTGAAAATACGTGACTGAACTGATGAACTGATGAAACGAATGGTCTGCATGTGTGAAAGGGACCTAAGGATGTACACCTGATGACCCCAATGATGTACCTACTCTCCCCTGTTTTTCACCACACCAATCCCCACATCAAAATGGACCTTAGGGGGTGTGCCTGGTACACCAGGTATCACTGTTGAGACCTCTGGAGACAGTCGGTTTATCAACAAAACCTCAAAGAAGGAGGGTGCCCATCTGATCACCCTAATAATGTGCCTAACCGCCCCATTTTTTCATCAAATCAATCCCGACATCAAGAGTGCCGACTTACCCTCAGAATTTAAATATTAAGTCCTATTAGCTCTTACACTACTGTCAGTTAGATGCATTAAGCTGTGACAAAAAAAAATCTGTCTATAGAGATGGTTGTAGGTTTACCAAAACCAGTATGGGTTATGTATTTTGGCCATCTGAGATACATAATAATGTGCAGTGGAATGAGGTAAGAAGCCAAGAAGCCCTCCATTAAACAAATTTTAATGTAAGCCTCAAAGTAAAGATTAACCCTGATCTGAAATAAAATAACCATTTACTCCTAATACGTCTACATTCATTTAAAAAACAATTTTTGATATAAAACACTTAATCTGTCTTCATAATAGATTTCTGTAATTCCTTGCAGAGCCGGACTTGTAGAGGAGAGTACTTACTGTATGACAGCCTGGCTCTATTGAATGTAACACAAGGAGCTTGCTGACAGTAGAGAGGAGAATAATGACCCCTTCAGTATAGTGAAGCTCCTTCATTGTCCAGTAAACAGGTTGAGAGTCGGTCAGTGACAAAGTTGTATGCTGCAACAGCAAATTGAGGTCACCAACCTGGTTATGTTGTCTGGCAAGGGTGTCTAAATAATAATAATAAAACATTTGTGTTTAATTAATTTTGTGTGCATTTCAATTTTTTAGCTTTTTATCTGAAATGTAGACTAAAAGGCATTTACATGTTCACCTGACCAGGTTTTCATCAGGTACATGGGTGCTTGCTACACTGCCCCCTTTGCCTAGGGACCACACATAGAAATAGAGACAACAGTAGATGTTTCTGAAGTTTTATCAGCCAGATGTTACATAGGCGGTATTCCAAACAAACAAAGCTTTACTGGTGAATGCTAAATTTGTGCCAGCCTTTAGAGTGCATGGGTACTACAAGAACGAGTCCATGGCAAGGAGCAAGCTTTCAATTGCGGCAGAAAACCTTCCACTAATACTTATAATGGCAACTACGTCAAAGCTGCTGTACATAGAGTGACAATCTGTTAAACTGTTAGCATTTTGTGTGCAAATCTTTTTAAATAGAGCCCATAGACTTGCATTGTGAGAACTAGCAGAAAAGCACAACCATAGGTTACATGAATTTTGGTAAATCCCCTTAGCGTTTTCTAGAATTGTTACATTGTATCTCTTGTTACAAAGACTTATGCATTTCCTATTCTTTTCAGCACCATCTAATGGTCACAATGTAGTACTTTACTATTGCCCATAATAAAAAAACATTCTTTCAGAAGAGAAAATAGCCTAAAAAAACATTTGTTTTTGCCCAATTTGCACAGAAGAAATGCACATGCAGATTCACTGGACGAATGACTATGCATTTTCTTTTTTTTTTTTTATAAATAGACCCCCAAGTTTTCCCTTTAACTATTAACTTGGACAATGTATTAACGTGGCCTTTTTCAAATACGAATGCAGTATGACACACAGTCCGCCCTACAGTGGATCCTCCAAGTCTAGAGCCCACCCACCACTGTCCAATTCTCATGGCGTTCCACACATGTACCAGGCAACTTTCCCTGAAGAAAGGTCTCTATTCCATACATAAAGGATTGTTTTGGCCTGTTGCAGCACAGACTCTTTAAAACAATAGAGTCAAAGCTCTCAGCCACACATTGCCTGAATTTAAAGTGAACTTGTGCTTTGCCCATGAAATCAGCAGTTCCCGGTAAATTTTGGCGATTTGACACATCAACTTTGAAACAAACTCTGATCTCTACAGAAGGCTGCCAATTTGTTTTGTGATTACTGTGCTCCAGTGCTGACAATATTCTCTACTTCTCCCTCTCTAGAGCGCTGCACATTGCTGTGGTCCATGAGAACATTTTAGCTGTTCAGAGGGTGATTGCATTGCTAAACCATGGGAGAATAAACCTGGATATACTGAATAACCTCAGGCAGGTAAGTGTCTGGCATCCAGTAATTATGTCACATAGAGGCTGAGAAGAAGATTTAATGAAGCCTATCTTTGTGAAATGATAAACTGACTTTTTTCCACATTAGAACAGGGACGTAAAAGAAGCATAAAACTGTTTTCTTTTTCTTTTTTTTATTTAAATTTTATTTAGGTTCAACATACAACATTTGTTAAAATCGAAAACAAAATTACATTTTCCCATCAACCACATATTTTCGTTCGGCATTACTCCCTCCTTCCCCCTCACCCTCTATTCAGAAACTCCCCCTCTCCCTCCCATGTTCCCCACCTCCCATTCCACTACACAATTCTCCAAATGTTTAGAGTTTTTTTTTTAAAAGCATGAAACAGTTTTAAACAGTATTGAAGTAGGCCAAAGGTCAGAAGGTGATAAGAAACATGAGATCAGAAACAGAAGGAGTTTAGGAGATCAGAAACAGGAGAAGGAACTGAGGAGATCTGAAACAGGAAAAGGAGATCTGAAACAGGAAAAAGGAGCACAGGAGATCAGAAACAGGAAAACAAGGTCAGGAGATCAGAAACAGAAGAAGAAGTTTAGAAATCGGAAAAGGACTTCAGGAGATTGGAAACAGGAAAAGGACTTCAGGAGATTGGAAACAGGAAAAGGACTTCAGGAGATTGGAAACAGGAAAAGGAGCTGAGGAGACCAGAAAGAGGAAAAGGAGCTGAGGAGACCAGAAACAGGAAAAGGAGCTAAAGAGACCAGAAACAGGAAAAGGAGCTGAGGAGACCAGAAACAGGAAAAGGAGCTGAGGAGACCAGAAACAGGAAAAGGAGCTGAGGAGACCAGAAACAGGAAAAGGAGCTGAGGAGACCAGAAACAGGAAAAGGAGCCGAGGAGACCAGAAACAGGAAACGGAGCTGAGGGGACCAGAAGCAAGAAAAGGAGCCGAGGGGACGAGTACCAGGAGCTCAGAAACAGAGAAAGGAGTTCAGGAGATCAGAAACCGGAAAAGTAGCGCAGGAGATCAGAAACAGGAAAATGAGTTCAGGAGATCAGAAACAGGAAAAGGAGTTTAGAAATTGCAAAAGGAGCTCAGGAGATCAGAAACAGGAGAAGGAGCTCAGGAGACCAGAAACACAAGAAGGAGATAAGAAACAGAAGAAGGAGCTGAGGGGACCAGAAGCAGGAGAAGGAGCTGAGGGGACCAGAAGCAGGAGAAGGAGCTGAGGGGACCAGAAGCAGGAAAAGGAGCTCAGAAACTGAAAAAGGCGTTCAGGAGATCAGAAACTGGAAAAGTAGCGCAGGGGATCAGAAACGGGAAAAGTAGCGCAGGAGATCAGAAACAGGAAAAGGGGCTCAGGAGATCAGAAACAGGAAAAGGGGCTCAGGAGATCAGAAACAGGAAATAGGGCTCAGGAGATCAGAAACAGGAAAAGGAGATCAGAAACAAGAGAATACATTTAGAAGGTCAGAAACAGGACAGAAAGCTGAATTTATCTGGAAACATGCTACATTTGCCCATCTACACAGGCCCTGAGGCTAGCTGGCAGTTGATGATTGATTGATTGATAATAAAAAAAATAAGGTTCAGTATCACTTTAAACCTAACACTTAAGGGTCTATTTAAAAAAGAAAAATTACTGTGTGAATGTCTCAAGCATTTTCACAGTTGTCATGAGTAATCGCTGTAATGTGTTTAATATGTTTATTTCCTATGATCGCCAGCTACATCTTGGCCATAGGTGTGGTATTTTCCTGACATACCTCAATTAGGAAAATTCTGCACTAAATGAAGCTGACAAATAAAGCAAATACACATATTAGACAGATTGTGGCGGCTATTTGTGATGACTGTGTGAATAAGGCATTTTAGCATAGAATAGGGTAGATTTAGAACTCGTGTTAAGTTTTTATTTCTGTCTGTGGCCCTGCTGGGTAGATTCACCCCCTCTATGTGTCCTGGTGACCATTGTCAGAAAAATAGAAAGTTATGGAAAATGCTAAATTCCTTTGCTATCCGTGTCTTCTTGTTCCAGTGACAGCTGAACCTATCCTTTCTTGAGTAACACAAGGACAGAAATTGAGGGAGTGGTTAAAGCTTGTAGGAGGAGTTTTCATTCTGCACCAATTGTCCTATGTGGATGCAGGACCCCTGACCCTCTGTCTGGACAGTGCTGATTGGCCTTGTGCTGATCACATGCACTCTCCCAAGAAAAAAACTCTCTAGAAATACACACCAAACTGAGCATGTGCTGCTTGACCTCTGGCTCTGTATTATCAGGAGATGGATTGGGGACAGTGGAAGAAGAGGAGAATCAGAGGAGACAGGATCAAACAGTTAGTTTACATAATGCAGAGGATTAACCCCTTAGGTTCAACAGTGAGTATAACAAGCATGTTTTACTGCATATACACACTGATTTTACTGTTGTGGGTTTAGTAACACTTTAAATGAAAATTATTGTGCACCAAGTTCAGATTTAAACAATACTAATTATTTACATCAGAAGCAAAACGTCTCTGCTGTATTGGAAACAAGGCATACTGTAGTAATAGTACATTTTGGGGAAAAATGTGTATCAAGCAGACACTGCACCGTTTTCCTCTTATGTAGTTATAGTAACTGACCCCAATGATACACAGGGGTTGATTTACTATAGGAAAATCCACTTTGCACTTGAAAGTGCACTGAAAGTGCAGATGCTGTAGATCTGAGGGGGACATGCAAGGAAAATATAGTACAGCATTTTAGCTTGCACATGATTGGATGATAAAATCAGCAGAGCTTCCCCTCAGATTTACAGCGATCTACAGCGACTGCACTTCCATGTGCACTTTCAAGTGCAAAGTGGATTTTCCTTTAGTAAATCAACCCCACAGTGTATTAAAGCAATTTTACACCCATAAAAATACAGTAATACCCTTTTTTTAGCAAATATATGTATGCAGAAATACTGTTGACAATGACAAGTTTTACATTATATTTCAAAGTCATATTTTTATGCTTTTTTGGCATCTTAAAATGTAAATTTTTGCATATAAATTATGAAGGGACTTTTGGCCTGACAGGTACCCTTTAAAATTTGTGATCACCTCTGCAATAAATTGTAAAACTTTTTTTTTCCAAGGCATTTTACATTTCTTTTAACCTCATTTTCCACAACACTAACAACTACGTAAAAAAAAGAAGAAGATTTAACGTGTATATACACCACATCGCTGATTAATCTATGTAACTGCTCTTTGTAGTTAGTTTAGTGTTTTTTGCTCTTGCTGGAAGTCATGTGACTCGGGGGATCCCCCCTCTCTATTTTCTCTTCACTTCCTCCTGACCTCTTCTGCAGAACTGTGTCTGAGACTCGCTCGTACGTGGACAGCGAGCAAACTGATGTAACGCAGGCGGTCTTCATCGTATAAACAGATATTCTGCAGTTTCCTAATCCAGAGCTGAAGTCATTTTCACTGTTATTTATATACTTGTGAAATGTATCAGCCTTTTGTATATAATCTTGTAACTGTGTGTTAAAGTGAACCTCTGACTTGCTAATGCAGTGCAAAGCAAGTTCATTTAACATGGCCAGGTTATGGACCAGCCTTTGTCAACCAATTCAACACAGAGGAAACCTTGAAATAACTTTCTGGTCTCAGGGAACCCCTGATTAGGGATGAGCTTCGAGTTCGACTCGAACATTGCCTGTTTGCCCGTTCGCCGAACAGCGAACAATTTGGGGTGTTCGTGGCAAATTCGAAAAGTCTATGGGAGAAATCTAAAGTGCTAATTTTAAAGGCTTATTTGCAAGTTATTGTCATAAAAAGTGTTTGGGGACCCGGGTCCTGCCCCAGGGGACATGTATCAATGCAAAAAAAAGTTTTAAAAACTGAAGTTTTTTCGGGAGCAGTGAAAGCTATAAAAGTGAAATATTCCTTTAAATTTCGTACCTAGGGTGTGTGTAAAGTCGCTCATGTTTCTCGTGCTTAGAACTGTCCCTGCACAAAGTGTCATTTTTGAAGGAAAAAAAGTCATTTAAAACTCACTCGCGGCTATAATGAATTGTCGGCTCCCGGCAATACATAGAAAAGTCATTGATAAAAATAAAAAAATGCGTGGGGGTCCCCCCAAATTCAATTACCAGGCCCTTCAGGTCTGGTATGGATATTAAGGGGAACCCTGCCGCAAATTGAAAAAAAAAGCGCTGGACATCAGATCACTGCGGGACACTGGATTTCCTCGCTGGAATTTTTTTTTTTTTTTTTTAATAAAGGATTTTCCCAACGGTGTCTGTGTTTTTTTTTTACAATTTGTTACACTTTCTTTGTGAAATGGTAGGGGTACAATGTACCCCATTACCAATTCACATAGGGGGGGCGGGATCTGGGAGTCCCCTTTGTTAAAGGGGTCTTCCAGATTCCGATAAGCCCCCCCGCCCGTAGACCCCCACAACCACCGGGCAAGGGTTGTGGGGGATGAGGCCCTTGACCCCATCAACATGGGGACATCCTCCCCATGTTGAGGGCATGTGGCCTGGTACGGTTCAGGAGGGGGGTGCTCTCTTGTCCCCCCTCTTTTCCTGCGGCCTGCCAGGTTGCGTGCTCGGATAAAGGGTCTGGTATGGATTTTTGGGGGAACTCCACTCCATTTTTTTTTGGGGGTGGAGTTCCCCTTAATATCCACACCAGACCTAAAGGGCCTGGTAATTGAATTTGGGGGGACCCCCACGCATTTGTTTTTTTTTTTTACCAATGACTTTTCTATGTATTGCCGGGAGCCGACAATTCATTAATAGCCGCGAGTGAGTTTTAAATGACTTTTTTTCCTTCAGAAATGACACTTTGTGCAGGGACAGTTCTAAGCACGGGAAACAAGCGCGACTTTACAGGCATACTATACACACACCCCAGGTACGAAATTTAAAGGAATATTTCACTTTTATTGTTTCACTTTAAGCATTATTAAAATCAATGCTCCCGAAAAAACTTACGTTTTTAAAACTTCTTTTTGCATTGATACATGTCCCCTGGGGCAGGACCAGGGTCCCCAAACACTTTTTAGGACAATAACTTGCATATTAGCCTTTATAATTAGCACGTATGATTTCGAACGTTCGAGTCCATTGTATTTAATAGGGTTCTAAAGTTTGCGCAAACTTTGTCTGTTCGCAGGTTCTGGTGCGAACCGAACAGGGGGGTGTTCGGCTCATCCCTGCCCCTGATTACTATATCTACAACTCATGATACATTAGTGTAAAGGTCAGTGGGAAGAATGCTCCCTACACTTGTGGTCATTGGGTAGAATTACCCTCTTAAAGATAGCTAAAAAGATAAATGGTGTCAGTAGGAAGTAATCTGAGAGGCAGGAACTGCTCATTGCTCAAGGAACCCCGAACAACCTCTGGAGGAACTCTAGGGTTCCACGGAACCCTGTTTAAGAAACCCCGATATGGACAGTCAAATGTTTACATATCCTTAACAAGTAGTAATAGAGCTTTAGGGCTCATGCACATGTTCAGTGGGGCACACACCCCCAGAATTCAGAGCGTTTCTATGTCTGATGCCGCGTACACACGATCATTTTTCCCGTCGGGAAAAATGACATTTTTTTTTCGCCGAGAAAAACGATCGTCTGTGGGCTTTATGCCGTTTTTCTCGTTGAGAAAAACGGCAGGAAAAACGACGAGAAAAATTAGAACATGTTCTAAATTTTCTCATCGTTTTTTTCATCATTTTTTTTCCGCGGCAGTTTTCCCATAGGGAGACACTGCCGCGGAGCCCACAGACGGTCGTTTTTCTCGTCAAAGAAAAAAATGACGGGAAAAACGGTCATGTGTGGGGGAACATGCCGTTCCCTCGTTTTTCTTTTTTTTTCATGCCGTGATTCACGGCGGTGTTTTCACCGCCGTGAATCACGATCGTGTGTACGCGGCATGAGAGTCATCGGGCTGGTAATGTACCATCCCAATGTTGAGGGCATGTGGCCTGGTATTTTTCAGGAGGTGGGGGGTTGCTCATGCACTCATGGCCAGCCAACATAAGGGACTGGTAAAACTTTTGGTAGGGATCCCATTCCTTTAAAGGGGCCTTCCGCCATTTTTTTTGTTGTTTCCTAAAAAAAAATCTCCAGAGCATATGGCCTTCTTTGGTTTAGGATTTGGGGAAAGGGGGGGTGCAGTCTCTGTGCCCCCTCCCTTTCCTGGTCACCCAGTCAGTGCATGCCTGCATTAGAGTCTGGTATGGATATTAGGGAGTACTTTACACTAAAAGACGAGTGTGAGGGACGAGGTTCCCCCTTAAAATCCCTTCCAGACCCTTATCTAGGCATGCATTCTGGCCAGGAATGGAAAGGACAGCAAATGTGTGCTCCCCACCCCCCCCCCCTTTTCTCTTGTAAGGAGGAGACACTTACACTTACCATCAATGCTCATGGTATAATGGTGATCAATGTAAATGCTCCTATTACATTGGTGGCCATTGTATAAAAACTCAGTCTACATTAAAGCAGTTGTATCGCCCGCTTAGTGATTTGTACCTACAGATAAGCCTATAATAAGACTTACCTGTAGGTAAGATAAATACCTCCTAAACCTACACGGTTTAGGAGATATTCACCCTGCATTTAGCCGCTGACGTCAGTGGTGCATGCGCTCTGAAGGTCCGGCGTATCCTGCCGGAACTTCAGAGCTCCCTGTCGGAACGGAGGTCTCCCGCACGCAAGTGATGACATTGTGGCTCTGACCACTCACAGTGCCGGAGCCCGCGAACGCAGAAGAAACGCCAAGGGAACATGTCAGCCCCCTCAGCGGTGACCCCTCGCCGATGCGAGGGCTTCATTCTAAGGTATTTCATAATGTGCTAGTATGCAATGCATACTAGCACATTATGCTATTGTCTTGCAGGGTTTTTTTTTGGGGGGGGAGGGGTTCAATTTTTCAGTGGTTTACTACCGCTTAATGGTTAGTGAAGTATCCAGTGTTACAGTAGAGGTATAAATGCCCCTGTTACAGTAAGGCTGCATGCCTGGAAAGGGGCCTGGGGTCCCCCTCAAACTGATATAAACTTTGAAGGGGGCCCTATGCCTTTTTATGTTGTCTTTTTTTTTCTCTGGGGCATATGACCTGCTTTGGTTTAGGAGTTGGAGGGGGGTGGGGGTGCACACTCAGTTCTTTATAATTATTGTCAGTACATTAAATTGTATTCGTTGGGTGAGCGGAAGCCAGTACAGGAATTGGCAGAGAGGGGTGGAGGACACTGAATGGTTGGTAAGGTTGATGAGTCTTGCAGCAGCATTTATTATGGACTGAAGGGGGGATAGTCTATGTAAAGGTAATCCAATGAGGAGTGAGTTGCAGTAGTCGAGACGAGAGATAACCAGGGAGTGAATTAGAAGCTTGGTGGTGTCATTGGTTAAAAAGGGGCATATTCTAGAGATGTTGCGGAGGCTAAGGCAGCACGATTTGGACAGGGATTTGATGTGGGCCTGAAAGGACAGTTCAGAGTCTACCCATACCCACATCCCTGGCCCAGGAGATAGGCCTAGGAGATAGGGGGGTTTGCAGAGGATGGAGGGGGGGGGGGTTATCAGAATCTGGAAGCCCCCTTTTAAATTAAAGAGGCCTACAGATATCTGGACCTCCCCATCTACATCAATAAGCATAGTACCCTTTGTTATTCAATAACTAAAAGAAAATTTAAATAGGAAATACTAACATCCACACCAAAGTCCCACAAACACAATGACCACGCAACCACCATCCTCTTGCGTCACTACTCGTGTTGCAAATGACAGCGCCAGGCCAGCTGCTGAATCTAAATAAACTGGCTGGGGATGCTGACTGACGTCATTGACCAAATATGGTCATGACTATACATGGTTAACAACATCACCCCGGATGTCTGCCGGCTCCATTACAATTTTGAAACAGCAGCCAGCTGGAAGCTGTCATTTAGTGGTGATAGTAATATCACCACTATAAAAGTGACTTCTGCTGAATGTTTGGGCGGGCGGACAAACAGGCCAAATCTGTATTTTCTTTAGAGCTTATAACACCAGCTGCATTGACCTGTATACTGTACCATAAAGCTAAACAACAATATAGCATGTCTGCATCTTTGCGCATCACAATGCATGGTACTTCGTGTCACCACAGTCCGTCACGATGCAATACAATGCATAGACCTACATAAAGTTTCATTTTATAGTTAAAAGTAAACAGTGTCATGTGTTGTAACCACGCATTGCATCACCCCTTTATTGCCCCTACACAACATGTTTTAGTGTGGGGGCTGATGTGTGAACAAGTCCTAAGTTTATGCAGAAAATGTTAAACATTTTCCATTACTGGGTGTGTGTGTGTAAAAAAGCAACATTCACTTTCTGAGTAAATGTTCTTTGAAATAAACAAGGGTTAAACCCTTCACCACATACACCTCTTCACACTACGAGAACAGGGGAATCCAAACTCAATCACCCACACATGTACTCACTGAAAGTGCTGTAGATTGTTAAACAGTTTCTTATGGGCGTCCATCCAATCGGTAACAGGTAAAGTAAACAAGGGGTCCCTGTGCAGAAATGAGGTTTGGGGCCTTGCACTAGCTAAAATGATCATTACTTGCCATGATAACCATTATTTTCAGTAATGAGGGCCAATGAGAGCCGAAAATATCTAAATTGTAATGGCAAGTAACAAACACATTGACCACTAATGCCCCAGATATAATGATGGGCTGGGTAGGTTCCCCCAGTACATTGGTGGCCAGTGAAGAATACTCCTTTTACACTGATGGTAAGTGTAGCATCTCCTGTAAGGAGGGGACACCTACACTGATCACCAATGTCCCTGGTATAATGGTGGTCAATGTAAAAGCCTGTTACATTGGTGGACTTTGAATAATACTCCCATTACATTATTGGTTAGTGAAGTATCCAGTGTTACAATGGAGGTAGGCAAAAATTCCCCTGGTACAGTGGTGATCAGTGTAGAATCCCTCATTAGATTGATGGTCATTGTAAATACCCCCATTAGACTGGTGGTCAGGGGAAGGGGAATTGTTGGTGTCAATGAAGTAATATTATTATTATATTGGTGTTATGCTGGCCATACACTATACGAAAAATCAAACAAACTAATGTTCGGACGTGAGCGCAAACAATAGGGCCATCATGTATTGACCGATAAATCGTTCAGTGGACATAAATTAAAAAAAATTGGTTCGTTTTTTTTTACCTAGTGCAGAAAGTTCGGACGGGAAACACATTAACCTTTCAATTTATCGTTCGTTCGGCAGAAAATTTCCAAACTTGTCCTTCGTTTTTTCGGCTCAAAAACGTCCCAACGATTATCGATTTTGTGCCCATTAACTGTTCGAAAAATGAACGGACTGTCTGAACGACCGATTTTTCGTATAGTGTATGGCCAGCATTAGTGGGTGAAGAGTCCCCTATTATTGGTATTAGTGACTGAAGAGTCACTATTATTGGTGTTAGAGGCTAAAGAGTCCCTATTAATGTGACTGAAGAGCCCCCTGTTATTGGTGTTGATGGCTAAAGAGCCCCTATGGTTAGTGTTTGTGGGTGAAGAACCCCCCATTGTTGGTGTTTGTGGGTGACGAACTCCCTAATATTGGTGTTAGTGGCTAAAGAGCCCCCTGTTATTGGAGTTAATGACTAAAGAGTCCCTATTTGTGTTAGTGGGTGAAGAGCCCCCTATTATTGGGGTTTATGGGTTAATTACCACCTATTATTGGTGTTTGTAGGTAAAGTACCACCTATTATTGGTGTTTTTGGGTGAAGGGTCCCAGTTCATTTGTACTCTGTGGTTACTTCCCTCCAAAACGAACACAATAGGGGATGCTAATGCTGGCTTTGGTTTTCTGTGGCCCATTACATATGTATGAGAGGGGCAATAATGGGGCCACTATGGTGGAGTCACAAGCCTTTCTGCAAATGGTATCTGTTTCTCATTGGCCAGGTTTCCTTTCACTTCCTGTTTCATAGTCTCTTGAACAAATAAACAGTGTGAATATCCTCAGCAGGGGACACAAAGCAATAATATCCCTAAAGGGTTTATCCTTCTACTGAATACACAGGTCAGATTCTGAACCAAGTGCATTAACTCTGTGCTGTCTGCCCAATCTGGGAGTTTATACATTTTGTTGTACTTTATATGTGTTTTTTTCATTTTCAAATTATGTATTTTTTCATTGTAGTGATCATATACATTGTGCCTGATACCAAAGTTCTCCTGGAGAAGCCATCAAACGGCGAAACATGTAGAGACTAATCAGATGTGCACCTTTGTTTGTATATTTCAATGATCCATTTATTGAATGTCATCTTATGTATTCATTCCAAACCTATTTTTAATCTATAAATTATTTTTTCTATAATTTTGGTATTTCTTGCGCCTTTAAAGTCCCACAAATCTTGTCTCTCTTGTTAACCCTACAGGGTTATTAACCCTCACCTACTCTATCCAAAACTGAAGAAAAAAAACTGTTTTGGTCAGAGATACACTTTAAATGATCTATTGTTCCACAGTAAATAGAAAAAAAAGACATGAAAGGTGACAGCTGCTGCTGTTACCACCTGCTCAATTGAACCAAAAAAAGGATGTGGTTTTGAGTTAGAGTTCCTTTTAGCATATGCATTTATAATTATGAATTATCATTATTAATAAAGTATAAAATAAATATTATGATATTATGTTTAAGGGGTCTATTTATTTAAAAAAAAAATGGTGTACAAATGTCTCAGCACATCCATCTCAAATAATCCCTTGTAACGTGTCTAATATGTATAATTCCTATGATTGTCAGCTCCATCTAGTGGTCATAATGTGGTAGGTTCCTCAAAATATTTCAATCAGGAAAATATCACATTATGATCACTAGATGGAGCTAATAATCATAAGAATAAAACATGTTATACAAATTACAGGGATTATCACACCTATTTTTTTTTTTTTTTAAATAGTGTGTTTTTTTCCCCTTTATTTCCAGGTAGAAATGGTCCCATTCAAAAAGGATCAAATGAAATTTAAAAATTATTTTTCTGACATCACATTTTATTGGCATCCATTTTGTTCTATCTCAGACGCCCCTCCATCTTGCGGTGATCACAAATCAGCCAGACCTTGTTGGCCTCCTACTAGAACATGGATCCTCGCCCAGCATTCAAGACCGTAACGGACAGACTTGTGTTCATTTAGCGTGTGAATATGGAAGTATTGCCTGCCTAGAAGTTCTGATGAGAGCTGACACCAAAGACTTGGAGGCCACCAATTATGAGGGTATGAGAATATTTCATATCAAAATGTAATTTATATTTATTGTCTTTTATTGAAAAAATAGTCAGTGGGCGGATTTGGTCAGGCAATGCACAGCCACAGACCATTGGTCCAATAATCCTTGTAAACCAATTCGTTTTCATATTTTCCTGACCGCAATTCAGCAAATATGCAACATGCCGTCACCCATGTTAGTCTGAGACGGTCACCTTGGCCATATGGTACACTGTTTTTGGAAAGGCCATCCCCGAACCCCTTACACTTATTTTACCTATGCTCCCTTCCAGCTCCCTTCCTTGGCAGCCATTGCTGAGACTGGCTTTGGCAGGACCCAGAGGAACCATCAGTCCCTGGTCAGGTGACAGTGCTTAGGCCTAGCTATTGGCTGGTGGGCCTGGTTTTTTTACACAGGAGCAGGTCACATGCTCACTCTATGCACAAAAGTGGTAATTTGCTGGCTATAGAGAAGCAGGGAGCTGTGCGGGTGCATGGTAAGGTGAACACATTGGGGTCGGGAGCCCTTTCCAGAGACAATGTCACTTTGCCTTGCAATATTTTATAATGAGTTATTTCTTGGGGGGTCTATTTATAATAATAAAAAAAACTCTATGTGAATGCGTTAGCATGAATAATCCCCATAATGTGTCTATTATATTTAATTCTTATTATCAGTAGCGCAATCTAGTGGCTATAATGCTGCATTTTCCTGATTAAACTATTTCAAGAAAATACTGCATTATGACCACTAGATGGTGCTGCCAATTATAGGAAATAAACATATTAGACACCTTATGGGGATTATTTTTGACACCTGTGTGAAGGCTTAAATATTTACACAGCAATTTTTTTTTTTTTTTATTTTATAAATAGACCCCTTAAGAGTTTTTTTTTCTACTCATAATTTTGTAATTGCCTGTGTCAATTGCAAATAAGCTAAACCAGCCAGTCACGAAACAGTACAAAGAGTGAAGAGCTGGAGCGTTACTGCCTGGCCTATTGTAATATGACGTCTTCCCAGGATTGCACTGCTGCCAGTACCATGTGATCGCTCTGGTCAATCAAAGCAAATCCCATTGTACACATTGAAAAGTTTTGAGTCATGCATTTATTGTGTACTATTGTGATGAGCTATGTGATCACATCCTACAGACAGGGCCAATCACAGCGAATCACAATAGTAAACACTGAATGAATAGTTTTCATTCAGGAAAAAAATGATTGCTTATAACAGTAAAATTCAGTTATAAGCAATCATTGTGTGTAAAAAAAAAATCCTGACCAACTCCCCAGAGTAGTACAGTGTTACTATGGTAACACTCTATTGCTCTGGTCGCTGTATGTAAAAAAAAAAAAAGTAATAAAAAAGGTTATTCAAAAAAATGGAAAAAATTATATATATATATATATATATATATATATATATATATATATATATATATATATATATATATATATATATATATATATGTGTTTTTTTTTTTGTTTACATACTGTCACCAGTCAGTGTACCTGATCACTGCCACACCAGTTATACGATGATGCTGTACTGAACTGGTGACAGTATGTAAATAATAAAAAAAAAAATGTGAAAATGTTTTTTTTTTTTTTCCCAAAAAACTTCAAAAAACTTGCCATGCCTCTTACTAAATACCTCAGGCTGTTTAATTTCCAAAAAGGGGTAATTTAGGGGATATTTGTACTGTCTTGGCATTTTTGGGCCTAAGAAATGAAATAATCTGTCAGTACATCAGGATTGATCAAGTTTCAGATATATATATACCATAGTTTGGGACTCTAATGCCCTGTTACACACGATCGGATTTCCGATGGAATAAAATCCAATGGAATTTTCCGTCGGAATTCACGATGAGGCTGACTTCCATCAGTCTTGCCTACACACCATCAGACAAAATTCCGACCGTCCAAAACGCCGTGACGTAAAACACTCCGACGAGCCGAGAAAAATTAAGTTCAATGCTTCTGAGCATGCGTCGACTTGATTCTGAGCATGCGTGGGGTTTTTTCTCCGTTGGAGTTCCACACAGACGATCGGAAGTTCCTATCGTTTTTTTTTTTCCATCGGAAAAATTTAAAACATGTTCTATGGAAAAAAAGTCCGATGGGGCCCACACACGATCGGTTTTTCCAATGAAAAAAGTCCATCTGACTTTTTTCATCGGAAAAAACGATCGTGTGTACAGGGCATTACATTCCTACAGACTAAATGATGTACTGTACACTGATTTGGGTTATTTTCACCAAAGAAATGTAGCAGAATACATTGTAGCCTAAAATTATGAAGAAAGATTATTTATTTGTAAAATTTTATAACAGAAACAAAGAAAAACGCGGTTTTAATAAAAAAATTATTTGGGCTTTTTTTTGTTTATTTAGCACAAAGCAAAAACCCAGTGGTGAATAAATAACACCAAAAGAAAGCTCTATTTGTGTGAAAAAAAAAAAAAAAGATTATAAAAATGTCATATGTCAGTGTTGCATGACCGCGCATTTGTCATTCAAAGTGTGAAAGCTGAAAATCGGCCTGGGCAGGAAGGGGGTAAAAGTGTTCAATATTGAAGTGGTAAAAAAAACATTGCCACTGCTGACCTCTTTCAGAGAATGGTCGTTGCACTTTGTTTCAGGTTTCTGACTCAGAAAGGATCAAGCAACAAGATTCCTGATCTGAATACTTTGCTTTAGTACCTTCTGAGTCACTACTTTAGACTTTTGGTTGCAGCCTTCAAGGCTGCAGTAAAACAGTAGATTTAAATTCCTCTATTGTCTCTTTTGATGGTTTAACTTTGTCATTCAGATATACATGGAGCCAGCTAAAGCGTGACAACTCTGTAAGGCTATTTGCAGAAGGAATACTAGAAAGTGAGACCGTACTGATGTAAATAGTAATATAGTGTTACCTATGGCTCTAGGGATTGTTCACACGAGCTTTGGTCTTTTGAGGAATGATCTGAACGCAGAGCATTTGACAGGCGGTGACGTTGTATCATCTCCTCACCGCCCGCTTTAATCCCTTGATCACTGCACTGGCATGCTGCAACCACGTGTGTAGTACATGGTTGCAGACAGTGTTAATTTCGTCTACTAAAATGACTAAATTAATACTATTTTAGTCTACTAAAATGGGACTAAAACTAAAATGGCATTTTAGTCAAAAGACTCATGCCGCGTACACACGATCGCTTTTCATGACGAGAAAAATGCAATTTTTTAGATTGGTCGTGAAAAACGGTCGTGTCTATGCTCCGTAGCATTTTCCGCAACGAGAAAACTGCCCGGAAAAAAAATAGAACCTGCTCTATTTTCTCTCGTCGTTTTTCATGTCGTTATTTTTCACGTCGTGAAAAACGGTCGTGTGTACAGTAGGCTTTTACGAGGGGAAAAAAATTGCGCATGCTCAGAATCAAGTATGAGACGGGAGCGGTCGTTCTGGTAAAACTAGCGTTCCTAATGGAGATAGCACATTCGTCACGCTGTAATGGACTGAAAAAGCACGAGGCTGAAAAGCGCGAATCGTCTCTCACCAAACTTTACTAACACAAAGATCAGCAAAAGCAGCCCAAAGGGTGGCGCCATCCGAATGGAACTTCCCCTTTATAGTGCCGTCATACATTTCGTACGTCACCACGCTTTGCTCAAGGATTTTTTTTCATGAACGTGTGTATGCAAGGCAGGCTTGAGAGGAATCACGGTGAGAAAACCTTGTTTTTTTGCATGACATTAATAACGGTCGTGTGTACGCGGCATTAGACTAAAACTAAATGGAAATTTGACTTCAAAATTAACACGAGTCTGTAGTGCATGTTCATACCTCAATACCATAAATAATAACATATTCGATTTTTGACTCCAGCAGTATATAACGAGTTTGGAAATTGTAGAGAAATTTTAACTAATGCATTACAATTTAATTACACCCATTATATTTTTAGATGACTAAAATGAGTTTTAGTCGACTAAAATCTACTGGAGACTAAATATACTAAAACAATTGCAGAAGACTAAAATGGGACTAAAACTAAAATGCCAATTTAGTCCTAAGACTAAAACTACCGTATGTACTCGAGTATAAGCCGAGTTTTTCAGCACATTTTTTTTGTGCTGAAAATGTCCCCCTCGGCTTATGCCCCATACACACGATCGTTTTTCATGCCGTTAAAAATGCCATTTTTAAAAATGGGCATTAAAACCGATCATGTGTATGCTCCAGAGCATTTTTAACGACGTGAAAAACGGCCATTAAAAATTTCGAACATGCTCTATTTTTTCACGTCGTTTTTTTAATGACGTGAAAAACGATAGTGTGTATGCTTTTACGAGGTGAAAAAAAACGCGCATGCTCAGAATCAAGTATGAGACGGGAGCGCTCGTTCTGGTAAAACTAGCGTTCGTAATGGAGATAGCACATTCGTCACGCAGTAACGGACTGAAAAGCATGAGGCTGAAAAGCGCGAATTGTCGCTCAACAAACTTTACTAACATGAAGGGTGGCGCCATCCGAATGGAACTTCCCCTTTATAGTGCCGTCGTACGTGTTGTACGTCACTGCGTTTTGCTCGAGCATTTTTTTTAATGATCGTGTGTACGCAAGACAGGCTTGAGAGGAAACATGAAAAAAAAACGGCGAGAAAAACGTTGGTTTAAAAAATGGCATGAAAAACGATCGTGTGTACGCCGCATTATACTCGAGTCTGTGTCCATATTCAACTTTGTGCGCCTGAATCTGGCCAGCCGTATGTCCCCTGGACCCCAAACTTGGCACACATGTAGCCCCCCTCTTCCTCTACAAGTGTACAAGGTTTGTTGTCCAGGGAACCTGCGGCCAGGGGGCATCGATTTTTCAAAGCCGGGCACCCCTTCCATAGACTCCAATGTTAAATGGTCATTTCTCCTGTGATTTTGGGGACCCGGTACCAGCTGGCCATAGGTCCCCTGGACCCCAAACCTGGCACAAATATAGCCCCACTCTTTTTCTACAAGTTTGCAAAGTTTGTTGTCCAGGGAACCTACGGCTGGGGAGCACCGAGTTTTTAAACCGGGCACCCCTTCCATAGACTCCCATGTTAAAAGTCAGTCTAGTCACACAGCGCCGGAGATCAGGTAGGGAGATGGAGCACAGTGAGGCATGGACACAGTGAGACACAGTGAGGCATACACATGGACACAGTGAGACACAGTGGGGCATGGGCACAGTGAGGCATGCACATGGACACAGTGAGGCATGCAGATGGACACCCTAGGCTGATACTCGATCTCAATACGTTTTCCCAGTTTTTTGTGGTAAAATTAGGTGCCTCGGCTTATATTTGGGTCGGCTTATACTCGAGTATATACAGTAAATCGATACCTGCTGCCAAAATTAACACTGGTTGCAGAGCAGCCACATTTACTTGAATGGGTTAAATATGGCAAGTGCTACACCCAGGGCTGGCTCAAGACATTGTGCTTCCTGGGTCCTATACTGTGTCTCCTCTGCTGCGCTGCTATAGTCTGCCTTATTAGGTAGCTGGAGACCATTTTCTCCAGTTTTCAGTTATTTTTACCTACATATACTGCATAAGACCAAAGTCTCTTTTTTGGTTTAAAATAAATAGAAAACCTCCATACACACAATTCTATACTCAGAGTTGATCCAGAGGAAGGAAACATATGAAGCATGGTCCAAATTGCTCCAGTGGAGAAAAAAATAATTCCTTTTTGACCCAACAGAAGGCAATTGGATATTCCCTGGATCAATAATCTCTGGTGTTATTACAACAAGAATTTGTGAAAAAGTAGTACTATCTTGTATTTATTCCCTTTAAAGAATATACTGAATATCTGTAAAATAAATAAATGCATCAGGATTATGTTTAAAAGAATGTAGTTGGAAAAAACATAAAGGTCTAGTGAGTCACAGCATCCAATCACTGGCCTGTGATAAGCTTGCAGCAAGGAGAGTAAAGGCCCATACACACGGTCTGACTTTTTGCCAACAAACTTCAAAATTAGCATGTTTTCAAAAAAATCCGACCGCGTGTACGCTCGGACAAACTTTTGGGGTTTTCATTAGGGCTGTTACTGATTAATTTTTTTGTGTTCGATTATTCGATTAAAAAAAATTGATTAAACGACTAATTTTGATTAATTATAACGCACATACAGATCCCACTACTTTTAGCTGATCTCCTTGCAGGCTGATTCCCAGTGCAGCTACCAACCACTGGAAAAATGGATAGCAGGATACAAAAAACACACAAAGGCAGCACTCGATGGGAATAGCATTAAAACTTTTATAGTCTTCAAGTAGGTAACAAAATAAATATTGCACTGGAGATAAAATCAATGTAGCTACATAAACTGTAAAAATGGTGTGAGTAATACCAAACGGTAGCAAAAGCAGTCATAAAAACATGTAGCTAAGTATGATACTGGTATAAAAATGTGTACAATGATACCACTGCTGAATCCAGATGAGGAGGGGTTAACATCAGTCCGTCGGCATGTAGATGTCCCGTGAAGGGAACTATCACAACTCCCAGTGGATGGCTGTAGAATCCCAGGTTGATAGAGGGAAGTGATAGAGGGAAGTGTAACAGCCCTTGCGTGTGGCAGATAGTAAGGTCCCGCCGGCATGCAGATATGAAGGCACAGCAAAGGAGCCCTTCAGATGGACACGGCAAGCTCCGCCAATGTCTGTGACATTACCGGATCTCCGACAGAACTCCCTGAAGAACTCCCTGAAGGCGGAGAGGTGAGTACCGATCAAAAGAATTTTGATTGATCAAAAAAATTTATCGATTAATCGAGGAATTAATAGTTAATTTCCACAGCCCTAGTTTTCATCGGACAAAAGTTTGCTCTGCAAACGGACAAACTTTTCGACAACAAACGTTTGATGGTGCAAAGTCCTGCCGTGTGTACAGAAATCCATCGGTCTTTTGTCAGAAGTACAAATACGCATGCCCAGAACCAATGTTAAAATGAACCAACAATAGCTGAAGTTGACCAAAGGGTGGCGGTAAAGAGCAGAAAAACCACGTGAAGTTGGGAAAGTTTTGGGAATATTTGCAGAAAAATCCTGCCGTGTGTATGCTATGGGTGTGCCCGGCCAACTCCCTTCGGACAAAAATCCACGGAAAAGTTTGTTTGGAGTCCGACCGTGTGTACGAGGCTTAAGATCCCCTATCGAATTATTCTAGGAAAAGTACCAAAGCCATTGCTTCAGTACAGAAGCCAGGCAGGGCCAAGCCAGGAACTGATGCTGCCCTTGGTGGCCCTTTCCTCCTAACCCCCTTCCCATAGTGTGACAGGTGCAGCGGCCGGGTGGGGAACTGAGTAATGCTGAGCCTGTGGTTTTACACTGCATTACTAAGCTGCACTAAGGATAGAGTTTCCGGTATGACCTCAGTGCTGCCCCCCACTGTGCCTCCATGACAATACAGTGACTATCCCTCCTGAGATGTGTGCAAACCTGGTAGCCAACTAGAAGTCTTACCTCTATGCTTGCCAACAAGGGTTTCTCCACCAGGTACTAAGTCATGTTTTGCTTGGGGATCAAATACTTATAAATTGAGTTCCAGTTCAGTAAGTAAAATAATAGTATCATGTGTTTTTTTTTTTTTCAGGATTTTTAGTTGCTATTCCGTTTCTATCATTTAAAATAAACCTATGATAAAAATGATAGACCCTTCATTTCTTTGTAAGTGAGCAAACTTCTGCAGGGGATCAAATAAATATTGTCTTCACTTTACATGAAGGTTGCCTGGCTTCCCATGAGGCCTACTTGATTGGCCTCATTGGCGGCACAGCCCTGAAGTCAGACAGCCACCATTTTCAGGAGGTCAGTAACCCTCCATAGTATTCATTTATGAGTTTTCTTTATCTGTCTTCTCTCTGTGACACTAAACCTTTCCGTTTTGTCTGCTCCTTTAGGTATGACCGCATTGCACATAGCTGTCAGTACAGAACGCAGGGACTTAACGCTTTGTTTGCTGAAGCACGGAGCTGATGTGAACGCAGTGGTACGATGCCGTTTATGGGGTACCAAACCCAACAGGATTTTACTTTGCTTCTCAAACATTCCCCAAAAAATAAAGCTCCATGAATTTCTATAGTCCTTATTATACTACAAAACTACACACCATACAGTCGCATTCAACTCAACAACACATTAACACAGCACCAATTTCCAATATGCTAGCGGCAAATACTCAAATTTTCATAATTCAGACCACAATAGACCACTCTTGGGTGTACAAAACTCCTCTAATGCCGCATACACACGATCGGATTTTCCAACAACAAATGTTCGATGTGAGCTTTTTGTCGGGAATTCCGACCGTGTGTAGGCTCCGTCGGACATTTGCTGTCGGAATTTCCGACAACAAATGTTTGAGAGTTGGTTCTCAATTTTTTTCGACAACAAAAGTTCTTGTTGGAAATTCCGATTCATTCGACGCATGCTCGGAATCGTCGTACTTCATTTTTCTCGGCTCGTCGTAGTGTTTTGTACGTCACCGCGTTCTTGACGTTCGGAATTTCCGTACAACATTTGTGTGACCGTGTGTATGCAAGACAAGTTTTAGCCAACATCCGTCGGAAAAAAATCCACAGTTTTGTTGTCGGAAATTCCGATCGTGTGTACGCGGCATTAGGATAGGCAGCACAGCGAGGTCTGTTATACATCAAGAACGAAGAAATGGACAAAGCTCATTGTCCTCGTGATATTTGTCTCTTTGTATATTATAAAATACTTTGAAAAGGCTTCTCACAAGAATAAAGAAATACACTGCTTGTAGCATCTACAGTCAGGATAAATCAGGCACAATCTGGCCAGACTCGTAAATCCTTCTCACGCAACTCAAAACGCCAACCACAGCTAGTGGTGTATAATATGGCAAATGTGGTTTTGGGATTGTACCCCCTTCATTAGAGTTTAAAACACATGTAAAACATACAATCAATTATGTACCTTGGAACCATTAGCATTTTCATGTTTTAACAAGGTGCATTTTGTATTTCAACAATATGAAGGTTAATGTATGTCAAACCTGTGTAATGTGCATTTAGCAAACGTTACTGAAAAGAAAAATGGCGGTGGGAAATTTCCTAATAAAAGCTGATTTGCATGTTCCTTTAAAAAAATATTTAAATGAGAGTTCCTCTTTAGTGTACTGTCCCTCAAGGGGAGAGAATACTGTGGTGTTGGGGTGATTATACTTACGTGGCAGATGTTTTCCCAATGAGTTTTGCCAGTCAAAACTGTATTTTAGGGCACGGCAGCCCACTTTTATTGAACAAAACGGAAAGTTCACATAAACATCTGTTGCCCATTAGGGATGAGCTTCGAGTTCGAGTCGAACTCATGTTCGACTCGAACATTGCCTGTTCGCCCGTTCGCCGAACAGCGAACACATTGGGGTGTTCGCGGCAAATTCGAAAAATCTATGGGAGAAATCTAAAGTGTTAATTATAAAGGCTAATATGCAAGTTATTGTCCTAAAAAGTGTTTGGGGACCTGGGTCCTGCCCCAGGGGACATGTATCAATGCAAAAAGAAGTTTTAAAAACGGCCGTTTTTTCGGGAGCAGTGATTTTAATAATGCTTAAAATGAAAAAATAAAAGTGAAATATTCCTTTAAATTTCGCACCTGGGGGGTGTGTATGATATGCATGTAAAGTGGCGCATGTTTCCCGTGCTTAGAACTGTCCCTGCAAAAAATGTCATTTTTGAAAGAAAAAAAGTCATTTAAAACTCACTCGCGGCTATTAATGAAATGTCGGCTCCCGGCAATACATTCAAAAGTCATTGATAAAAAAAAAAAAAAAGCGTGGGGGTTCCCCAGAATTCAATTACCAGGCCCTTCAGGTCTGGAATGGATATTAAGGGGAACCCCGCCGCAAATTTTAAAAAAAATTGACGTGGGGTTCCCCCAAATATCCATTCCAGGCCCTTCAGATCTGGCATGGATTTTAAGGGGAACTCCACCCCAAATTTAAAAAAAAAATGGCGTGGAGTCCCCCTAAAAATCCATACCAGGACCCTTATCCGAGTACGCAACCTGGCCGGCCGCAGGGGAAAAGGGGGGGACGAGAGAGCGGCCCCCCGTCCCTCCTGAACCGTACCAGGCCACATGCCCTCAACATGGGGAGGATGTCCCCATGTTGATGGGGACAAGGGCCTCATCCCCACAACCCTTGCCCGGTGGTTGTGGGGGTCTGCGGGCGGGGGGCTTATCGGAATCTGGAAGACCCCTTTAACAAAGAGGACCCCCAGATCCCGGCCCCCCCCCTATGTGAATTGGTAAGGGGTACATTGTACCCCTACCATTTCACAAAGAAAGCGTAAAAAAATGTTTAAAAAAACACACAAACACCTTGAAAAAGTCCTTTATTTAAAAGAAAAAAAAACATTCCAGCGGTGAAATCCAGTGTCCCGCGGTGATCCCGATGTCCAGCGCTGTCCTTCATTGGTTGTGCCTGAGCGGACCTGATGGGGAACTCCCTCTCAGTATTTTAAATGTATAGACCCGCCCCTTCTAAAGTTCCCCATCAGGTCCGCTCAGCGGACCAGATGCGGAACATGAGAAGGGGCGGGTCTATACATGTATTACCAAAGTGAGAGCAGTTCCCCATCAGGTCCGCCCCCTCGGTATGTCGGACCCGCCTATGTCATTGGCTTGAGCGGGGAACTTCCTTCACTATGTAAATTTAAATTACACAGTGAAGGAAGTTCCCCGCTCAAGCCAATGACGTAGGCGGGTCCGACATACCGAGGGGGCGGACCTGATGGGGAACTGCTCTCACTTTGGTAATACATGTATAGACCCGCCCCTTCTCATGTTCCGCATCTGGTCCGCTGAGCGGACCTGATGGGGAACTTTAGAAGGGGCGGGTCTATACATTTAAAATACTGAGAGGGAGTTCCCCATCAGGTCCGCTCAGGCACAACCAATGAAGGACAGCGCTGGACATTGGGATCGCCGCGGGACACTGGATTTCACCGCTGGAATGTTTTTTTTTTTTAATAAAGGACTTTTTCAAGGTGTTTGTGTGTTTTTTTAAACATTTTTTTACGCTTTCTTCGTGAAATGGTAGGGGTACAATGTACCCCTTACCAATTCACATAGGGGGGGGCCGGGATCTGGGGGTCCCCTTTGTTAAAGGGGTCTTCCAGATTCCGATAAGCCCCCCACCCGCAGACCCCCACAACCACCGGGCAAGGGTTGTGGGGATGAGGCCCTTGTCCCCATCAACATGGGGACATCCTCCCCATGTTGAGGGCATGTGGCTTGGTACGGTTCAGGAGGGAGGGGGGGCCGCTCTCTCGTCCCCCCCCTTTCCCCTGAGGCCGGCCAGGTTGCGTGCTCGGATAAGGGGTCTGGTATGGATTTTTAGGGGGACTCCACGCCATTTTTTTTTTAAATTTGGGGTGGAGTTCCTCTTAAAATCCATGCCAGATCTGAAGGGCCTGGAATGGATATTTGGGGGAACCCCACGTAATTTTTTATTTAAATTTGCGGCGGGGTTCCCCTTAATATCCATTCCAGACCTGAAGGGCCTGGTAATTGAATTCTGGGGAACCCCCACGCTTTTTTTTTTTTTTTTTATCAATGACTTTTGTATGTATTGCCGGGAGCCGACAATTCATTAATAGCCGCGAGTGAGTTTTAAATGCATTTTTTTCTTTCAAAAATGACATTTTTTGCAGGGACAGTTCTAAGCACGGGAAACATGCGCCACTTTACATACATACCATACACACCCCCCAGGTACGAAATTTAAAGGAATATTTCACTTTTTTTTTCATTTTAAGCATTATTAAAATCACTGCTCCCGAAAAAACGGGCGTTTTTAAAACTTATTTTTGCATTGATACATGTCCCCTGGGGCAGGACCCGGGTCCCCAAACACTTTTTAGGACAATAACTTGCATATTAGCCTTTATAATTAGCACTTTAGATTTCGAACGTTCGAGTCCATTGTATTTAATAGGGTTCTAAAGTTCACACGAACATTTTGTCTGTTCGCAGGTTCTGGTGAGAACCAAACAGGGGGGTGTTCGGCTCATCCCTGTTGCCCATGCAAGGATTCTTCCACTTCAGCATGATCAGTCAAATGAAAAGGCTGAGTCACCTGGCTCGCTTGTTAGAAGCACCCGCTGCTCTTCTTACCAGGCCCTCTGACTGTGTTGCCAAGCTCTCCTGGTTCACTTGGCTCGCTTAGCTTTTAGTCACAGCGCCCTGTTGCATGGCCCACTCCTGACGTCAGGATAAGGATTCTGACACCCTGATAGGAGCCCATCTGTCCTCCTGTCTCCTGGCTGGGGCACCTCCAACCCCTGGGTGGGACCTCCTGTCTCTTCACTCCTGCTGTCTCCAATATGGGCGCTGTCTCCAAACTGGGAGCCCTGAGCTATCCTCAGGCTTGAGTATTTAACCCCTTCCATACCGGGCCATAGCAGAATGACACCGGCAGGAACCCTCTCTCCCTCCGGGTGGACGTCATATGACTTCCTGGGTTTGAGGGGGGATATCTGAATGATGCCTGCAGCTAGAGGCATCATTCAGATATCCTTGTTTGCAGCCGGTGATCCTGCGCACCATAAGAACGATCATAGTGGCGGTTCCACCGTTTGATCGTTCTTATAGACAGTGGGAGGGGACAACCCCCCCCCTCCCGCCGCCATCCGGTGCTTCTCCGGGCTCTCCTGTGCGATCGGGGACCCGGAGAGAATCGTCGGCGCCAGTGGTGGGTCACGTGATGTGCATAGAGATGACCAGTGGCGGTGCGTCCATAGAGGGCGCCGGAGCGCCGCCCCCTCTCGCTCCCGCACCGCCACTGAAAGACAATGCACAGATTCATGCATTGCATGAATCTATGTATTGTCACCGCTGCCGCGCTGCCCACTATTCATATGGCCGGCCTCCTGGTGAGCGCCGGCCATATGAATTAGAGCGGCGGCCGGCGGGTCCTCAAATGTAAACAAAGCCGCCATTGCGGCTGTAAGTATGAGATCAGTGAAATTGTTTTCCCGATCTCATGCTTTCCAGCCTGGAGGAGAGATGTGGGGTCTTATTGACCCCGCATCTCTCCATAAAGAGGACCTGTCACACACATTCCTATTACAAGGGATGTTTACATTCCTTGTAATAGGAAAAAAAGTAAAAATTAAAAAAAATTAGTAAAATAAAAAAAAACATTTTTTTTTTTAAAACGCCCGCCCCCAATAGCTCGCGCTTAGAAGCGAACACACATGTAAGTCCCGCCCGCATATGTAAACGCCGTTCAAACCACACCTGTGAGGTATCGCCGCGTGCGTTATAGCGCGTGTAACAATTCTAGCACTAGACCTCCCCTGTAACTCAAACCTGGTAACCGGTACAAATTTTCAAAGCGTCGCCTATGGAGATTTTTAAGTACCGAAGTTTGGCGCCATTCCATGAGTGTGCGCAATTTTAAAGCGTGACATGTTAGGTATCTTTTTACTTGGCGTAACATAAGCTTTCATATTTTACAAAAAAATTGGGCTAACTTTACTGTTTTGTTATTTTTTCATTCATGAAACCATTTTTTTCCCCAAAAAAAGGCGTTCGAAAAATTATTGCGCAAATACTGTGCAAGATAAAAAGTTGCAACAACCGTCACTTTATTCCCTAGGGTTTCTGCTAAAAAAAACATATATAATGTTTTGGGGTTCTGAGTAATTTTCTAGCAAAAGAATGATGATTTGTACATGTAGGAGAGAAGTGCCAGAATAGGCCCGTATTGAAGTGGTATAAAAAGCCCGGTATGGAAAGGGTTAATGACCCTGCACACCTGTGTACTCACATAGGCTGCCGGGCACTCAGCAAAATCTGGACACAGCATTGAAGGTTTTGTCCCCGTAAGACACTTTGGAACCTTCCAGCTCTGGGCCTCAATTCAGGAATACATAATCTGGAGAAAACCCAAAAAAATGATTTCTCCACTCAGAAACAATAGTCTGGAACTTCACATTAAGTCTTAATGTGAATCCTATGTAATTTTCTCCTACACAGTATCAGGGTCTTGAACTGTCAAAGTAAATGCAGTTCTTTGTTCCATGTTCCTACATGCTTTGTAAGCCTAGCTACAAGGTCAGACAGGGCGCCCCTCCTTCCCCCACAGCTGTCTGGCAACATAGCTGGCAAGGAGAACAGCACTTAAGGAGCAACTGCAGTCTCCTCACATAATTTGTAATAAAAACATCTTTGCCATTCCGAAGCTTCCCTCCAGCCACTTTGCATATTATTTTATATATACTGTGATTCTGTACTTGCCAAATATGCTTCAGAAATCTCCCTCCGCTAAGTCTGGTTGCAGCCATTTTAAGCGTGGGCAGCTGAAGCTGCTGCCTGTTCACTTCCTGGATTTACACAGAGGCACACCTCCAGCTCTGCAGCTCTCATTGGCCCTCTTATGACTCACCCCACTTTCCTTCCTGGCAAACTCTCAAAAGAGAGAGAGAGAGAGCTGTGCATGATGTCATAAGTCTAGGCTTTTTTTTCAAGGCAAGAAACAGGAAGTGGGCTGTATAAGGTATTTACTGGCAGAAAAAAAAAAATGTTACATAGTTAGTAAGGTTGAAAAAAGACAAAGTCCATCCAGTTCAACCATAAAAAAAAAAAAAAAAATATCGTACAATCCCATATACCCAATTCTAGACCCTAAGTTGATCCAGAGGAAGGCAAAAAACCCCAGCAGAGCATGATCCAATTTGCTACAGCAGGGGAAATGTTTTACTATCCAAAGTTAAAACAACAAGGGAAGAAGATTTAATAGAAAGTTGAACAAAATGACTGAAGGTCCACCTTAATAACCGATGCCTATTGCGGTTCCAAACACTTGCCAACAAGCTGACACCCCCTCCTCTGCAATCCGCTTGCCATATTGTTACTCTTCTCATGGAGTAACAATGCAATAACAATACATCTGTTAAGTCACTCTTTCTCCGAGTCCATTCAAGTTTTATTCTGTTGAGCCCTGATGAAGAGGTAGTGGTGTTGCCCCTTGAAACACATAGGATATTTTTACATGACATATTTACTGATAATAAAAATTATATTGGACTCCCTCATCCATTTTTGGTCTGGCACACCTTTTTTCTGTAGTTTGAACTACTGTTGGGTGTCCACTGGGGAAAGCATTTCCATGTTGGAGCCACCTTGATAGATTGATCTTGTTTGAAGTTTTTCTTCATTTGACTGCAGATACAAGTTGGAAAGTTCCCAATGGCCCTTTAAATACATTGTTCTGGCGAACCCTGACTTTCTGTCCCTGTGGCAGGAAATAGAGGAAAACTCCCAAGTAAAGCAAAAACAGTAAAAGAAAAAAAAATATCAGAGTTTACATCCCTCCCCATTCCATTCCAAACTAAAATAAAAAAAAAGTCCTAAGTTGTGCAATGTTTTATATTTAGTGATTTCAAAAGATGATATAGCTCCATAATTGGATCATAGTTCTTCATTAACCTAGTGACATTTTCTTACAGGATATAAAGAGTGGACAAAGTCCATTGATCCAAGCGGTGGAAAGTAACCAAGAGGACATGGTGTCCCTACTTATTCAAGTGAGTGCTACCTCATGCTAATGTATCTGAATTTGCACTCATTGGTTGGGTGCCCTCTTGGGCTATCTCTGCAGTATTTCTGACTAAACCAGACTTTTTTTTTTGGAGAGGTTTTGGAATATTTATGGGCAGTAGCAAGTAGTTCCAGTTACAAGAGCAGGATTGGTGCTCCTGGCCAGTGGCAGGTGTAATTAAGGGGTATTCATTTTTTTTGGCAGTGCTTCATTTAAAGGGGTTTTAAAAGTTTTTTTATTTTCTAAATAGGTTCCTTTAAGCTAGTGCATTGTTGGTTCACTTACCTTTTCCTTCGATTTCCCTTCTAAATATTTTTTTTTCTTTGTCTGAATTTCTCACTTCCTGTTCCTCCTCAGTAAGCTTGCCCCCATAATCCGAGCCATTCTGGCTGGGGGTTAGTCAGCGTGCTCGCCTACTTCCTTGGGACTACATCCCTGCGGGGAGACGCTGTGAATGTTAACAATCTATTTGGTATTGACATCATTACTGGGTCATGTTAGTCGCAGAGATGTGGGGCAATCATGTCACTTGAAAGCTCTAATGATATATCCATAAAGTTCAGTTCAACAGTAATTACCCAATGCTAAAATATTAATTTTTGGATGAACCTAGTCTTTAATCCTTAAAATGAGAATTGAGAATGAACAATGCCACACTACAAACACCTAAAGAGATCAGAGATGGCTTGTTTAAAAGCCCTTTTACAGTTTGGTAAAGTGGATATTCAATTAAAATGTATGAACTGTCCTACTGGGGGTACCATATAAACTTGCGGGGGTATGAAAAATTACCCTACCCCAAAACAGGATATTGTGTCAAACATGTAGGTAAATAAGAGAACCAGATCCTTTGCTATGTGGAAGAGTGGGTCTAATTATAAAGTTGTCAGGGCCTCTGTGAACAGAGGAAATTCCCTTTCCTGGAAAATCTCTCAGTAATCTAAACAAAGTAATTGGGAAAAGAAAAACAACTGCAACCAGCATAACACATTAAATATATATATATATATATATATATGCACACTTTATAGAAATACAAGCTATATATAAGAAGAGAATACGGTAATTACAATACATAGATCCAATGTACAAACAGGTATTATCAGCAAAGTGCCTGATAGGAGTCTTGGTGGTATTGTGCACATATACCCGGGTTTATATAGTTATTAATAAATGAGATACCGCCAGATAAATGTTGCATCAAAGTCCAATTACAGGGTTCCCCTGAGGATGATGTCACACCTGTGTTTGTGTCGGATACCTAAAGACAAGATCTGCAGTCATGGGGAGATCCTCCAACTGTTGTCCAAGCAGCCTGGAATGGAGCTTCTAACCAGCAGTAATTGTGGTGTGGCACTGGAACTCCTATCTACTCTGTGCTTTAGTCTGTCCTTAGTAGTTTATAATATTCCCATCTGACTTTAGGCTTAGCAGCATGGACTGGACATGGGGCTGAGACGTTCTCTCTTTCCACTTCCTCCTTCTAAGATTTCAAAGCCAACAACCCAGGGACAGAACGTGCATGCATAATAATTTTACAGGCATTTACAAATTCTGACAGTAAAGGGCAGCAGATCCCTTTACCTGCAAAGCCAATTTAAAAATAAAGCTGCTGTTAAAAAAAAGAGGGAAATAATAATTCAGTTTTCCGATACTTCCAGAAGGCATGGTGATATCACCGTGCCTCATTGATACCTCCTGGCTCTTGAGCTGGGCACTCAAAATCTCAAAAGAATATGCTCCTGCAGTGGGCTAGAGTACATTCCCATGGACTTCAGAGAGCCCAGCTATCCCAAGGGGCAACGATAAGGCATGGGACATCACCTGCACCTCCCAGAAGCTTTGCAAGCCAAAGCCGAGGTATTATTTTTCTTTTTTTGCAGCTTTTTTAAAATCATCTTTGCAGGTGATTTCACTTTAAATTGGAACTAAACTGTCCTATCCTTAAGACCACTTTCACACTGTGGTGCTTTTCAGGCGCTTTTACGCTAAAAAAAGCGCCTGAAACTTATTTCCATTAAAATCAATGAATGCTTTCACACTGGTGCAGTGCGCTGAAAAACGCCCCTCTCCATTGAAATGAATTGAAAGCGCTTCAAAAGCGCCTGAAAAGCGCTTCAAAAGCGCTCAGTGTTTTACTGGCAGTTTTTCAAGCGCCTCAGTGTGAAAGAGGCCTTACAGCCAAGAAAATTACCAACTTAGCCTCTGCTTGATCTGTAGTTTCCATGATGCTGCACACCTAATCAGTTAAGACACCAGCCCTTTGATGACTTCCCAGTTCAGTTTGGAGCACAAGCAAATGTTAAAACTATCATTCAGGGCATATACAAAAAACTATCATTCAGGGCATATACAAAACAATCTAAAACTCGCGCTTAGTGGAATAACAAATACTGAAATAAAATAAGAGCGCAGCCGCTGTGGCAAAGGTACTAACACCTTAATAATATATAATATGGATATTTGAATAGTGACAGCGCTAGCGTATTAGGTGCTGCTAACATATAATGCAATACAACTCAATACAAAAAGGGTGAACTGTTCATAAAGTGCTAGGTGTTTCCAACCTAATTTAGAACATAACAGTGCTGACCGAAAATAAAGTGCTACCATATAACACAATATACAAGTAGCACTACCCCCGTAGGAGCTGCTGGTTATATTTTTGGGTCTTGCCGTTACCTGTCTGTTCCACCGTATCCGTCATAGGGGTTCCATTGAAGAGTTTCTCACAGACGTCAGTACCAACACAGTCTCTTTTCCAATGGTTTTATTAAACAAAATGTCATTTAGAGGGATGGAGGGTTAGGGGAGGATCAGGTACCTTGCTTGCGGATCACGGGTACTTCTTAATCCAGAGGACAACAGTTTTCCACGCTGGATATAACAACCACCGGAGAGGCCTCTCTCACTGACCTAGCAGCCGGTGCGGCGCTCGGCCAAAAGTCTCTGCCACAGACTTGAAGAATAGAAATAATCTCTGCCACAGACTTGAAGAATAGAAATAGTCTAAGTACAGTCACACAGTACCAGTTTCTTTCATCCGATCCGGCAATACTGTGAGGTAGATATGTAGGGATGCGTCCTCCAATTGAGTCTCCAGGCTCATCCCGAGGCACCAGCCTTTTTGCTCGGTCCTCTCCTGGGAAAATGGGAAAAGTCCTCCCCTAGTTTCTTCAATTACTCGGCTTCTTCCCGCAGGCAAGACAGCAAGGACCACCCCTGATTAGTAGGCCCCAGAAACTCCTGGGCCTACTTCCATTAACGAGGCATTGGGCCAGCCGGCCCCGAGTCAAGAAACTGCCACGGCACACCTTAGGCCATGAGGGCCATCAGGTCAGAGAGCCCGGAAAACGGTTTCTGTCCCTTAAGTACCCTCTCCCAGAATGCACAGCGGGGAGACCAATCCCACTGAGCTGTTTCTGGGCAAAAGGTACCCAATACATCCAGCCTGCTGCATTTCCAACCTTATCCTGTGGTGACAGCGACACCCACAGTCAAGGGGAAATAATGCGCAACACAGCTGGACTGGAACAGAAACCAGCAATTTACACAATTATTCTGAGCTAAACTACAGCTCAGACAACTAAATTTACAACTAGCGCCTACCCAATAGGAGCAGGGCGCTACATACCCAAAAAACAATGTGATGAAACTGTTCATAAAGTGCTAGGTGCTTCCAATAATGGTAGATATTAATGAATGTAGGTTCCACTTAGATGGTCTCCCCTCTTGTGGCCTCACTCACCAAAATGAATGGACCCCTGGACTGTGTATATTGTGTTATATGGTAGCACTTTATTTTTGGTCAGCACCGTTATGTTCTAAATTAGGTTGGAAACACCTATTCCGCTAGCGCTGTCTCTATCATTCAGGGCATGCCTTGACCTTAACTGTTTAGTCCTGCTTTAAGGGTTGGAGCACTGCAACATCGTGGTCCTTCTATTTTAATCTTGGTCCAGCACTGCATGAAAAGCAGCATCTCTCTCAGCTCTCCCCCTCCTCACTAAGGCAGATTGATGGCAACGGGAGCCATTGGCTTCCGCTGCTGTCAATAAAATCCTGTGACCAGGGAGTGTGGGACAAGGTCGAGTTGCCCTGTCTGTCTATAGACGCAGACAGGGCGGCTCGGGAGCAAGCCCGCTCAATTGCCCTCATAGAAAGCAGCTACGGGGGCACTTGCTGAAGAGGAGGAGCCAGGAGCTCAATTGGGGCACCCCAGAAGAAGAGGATCTGGGCTGTTCTGTGCAACAAAAAAAAATGCACAGAGCAAGCACGTATATTATTTTAATTTACAAAGAACACAAAAACAAAAAAATGAAGCTTGAATATCACTTTTATTCCAGCTAAAAATGTGTCTTGGATAGAATGGAGAAGAATGATCTAATTTATGGGATCACAGAAAATAATAAAAACCTGACAGAGGTTCTAAAACTTCCTCCGCTGGGAAAGAAAAATTGCTTCCTTTTCTCCCATTGGGTAAATTTCCTCATACTTCCCGTTCTGGTACAAACAGCAGTAAGAACCTAACAAAGGTTTTAACACCTACCTAGTACAAAACTTCTCACCAAATGCAAATACAGAATAAATGTTTTATTCTTTAAGTTGAGCCAGTAAGTAAACTGCAATATTTTACTGGAAGCAATGATATAATGTTCCTGAAAAAAAATACAGTAGGTCAAAGGCCAGATATGATAACTGCATTGTGGATTTCTAAATAAATAACTATATGGTTTATAATTCTCACACTGTAGATAACGTTGAAGCATTCAATTCAGCTTCCTTTATTGATTAACCAGGGAAGAGCATAAGTGTACCATGGTTGAGATAAATGGAAATGACGTCATAGGCTTAGTCCATCAAGGGACTGTCCCAGAATATAACTTTGTACTTCCTTTCCAAACCAGAAAATCTGCAAAATCTAAGCAAATATTTGAAAACCTGCCAAGTGAAAGGTGAAGTTAGAGCAGGTTCTCTCAATTTAAGCCTGTCAGTCAATGAGCAAGAGAGGTTAAAAGATAGCATGAAGAGCGCCAAACCATAAATGTATCCAAATAAACGTTATTCATTCAACAAAATAATTAATAATAAAAAAAATTTCAATGTTTCGGGGGTCTTAACATTTCACCTTCATCAGGTTAATATATATTCCTGTAAAAACGGAACTAGCACAATAATCAAACTGAATTTATATGAAGCTTACATGAGTAATACGTTATCTGAAATGGATACAGCAGCAAAATATTTTGCTAATTGTCACCCGGTCTGGTGTCGGGGTTAAAAAAAATATCAACCTTATTAAAATTTTAAAGGGAATGCATAATAGTGGATTTAATTAATATTGATGATATTCAGAATAAAAATATATATTTTTATTTTTTTTATATGAAATATCACATATTATTTTTATAGACACTATTTCCTGCCAGCAGGTGGCACTATAGGCTTCTTATCATGTGTTTACTGAGCTGCCTTTAGCTGCTTTGCTGAAAAAAAGCCTACTATTTAGAGAACTAAACATTAATGCCGCGTACACACAACCATTTTTCATGACGAGAAAAATGCAATTTTTTAAATTGGTCATTAAAAACGACCTTGTGTAGGCTCCAGAGCATTTTTCTCGACGTGAAAAATAGGCATTAAAAATTTAGAACATACTCTATTTTTTCTCGTCGTTTTTCACGTTGTCGTTTTTCTCGTCGTGAAAAACGCCCGTGTGTACGCTTTAATGACGGGAAAAAAACACACATGCTCAGAAGCAAGTGATGAGATGGGAGCGCTCGTTCTGGTAAAACTAGCATTCGTAATGGAGATAGTACATTTGTCTGGCTGTAATGGACTGAAAAGCACAGAGACTGAAAAGCGCGAATCGGCTAACACCAAACTTTTACTAACATGTGATAACACAAAATCAGCAAAAGCAGCCCAAAGGGTGGCGCCATCCGAATGGAACTTCCTCTTTATAGTGCCGCTGTACGTGTTGTACGTCACCGCGCTTTTCTCGAGCATTTTTTTTCACGATAGTGTGTAGGCAAGGCAGGCTTGAGAAGAATCACGCAGAGAAAAACATAGTTTTTTTTCATGACATTAAAAACGGTCGTGTGTACGCGGCATTAGCCTTATAGCTGAATGTAATATTGAGGACTCACTCTTACCTCCTCCGTATCGCTCTGAATGAAGTTCCAATTGAAGACAGGCAGTCACAAAGGAAGAAGTTGCTGCTGTATTCTGCCTTTATAAAGCTTAGAATGCTCTTTTGTAACACAAGTGTCTTTTAGTGCATAAAACAAACAAACACAATGGATTCTCAGTCACAGCAGAGGGGGCATTAGCTAAAAAGTTCTGCTGGATCTACACAATTGGGAATGCCCACAAATCGGGCTTCTGGCAGGGGAGGAGCTGAGGAAGTAATGGAAGAGAAAATGAATGGATTGCAAGTTACAAAGCTACAAAGACCAAAAAAATATGTTTTTGGTGTGTAATGCATCTAATATGCCATTGTGGCTAAATTTAGTTAATCTTTTGTAATACAATATGTTAGTGTTGGTATTTTATATTGTTAGTGTTGGCATGTTAAATTGTTTAGATACAATGGGTTACAAACTAAAATTTTGAAATGATCTCTCTGCTTACTCACAGAATGGCGCAAAGGTCAACCAGATGACATATGCTGGGAATACTGCATTGCATGTGGCAAGTGGGCGAGGCCTTGATGAAATCACACGGTTACTTCTGAAGAGTGGCGCAGATGGCAGCATAAAAAACTGCCACAATGACACAGCCTTGACAGTGGCAAGGGACAAAAAGGTGAGCTGGGAGGCAGAGAGGGAAGTCGTCCGGGCAGTACCATGCCATTGTTCTCAGGTATTTTATGGAAGTTACAATTATCAATGATAGACAGCAGACTTTCTCAACCTTTTGAAAACAGAGGAACCCTTGAAATATTTTTCCAGTCTCAGGGAACCCCTGCTAAAAATTACTTTGCAACTCATGATACATTAGTGTGATAGATAGTGGAAAGAATGCTCCTTACACTTGTGGTCATTGGGAGGAATTACCCGCTTATAGGTAGCTTAAAAGATCATTGGTGCCAGTGAAAACTTGAGAGGCAAAAATTGTTCACTGCGCAAGGAACCCCCAGCAACCTTTGGAGGAACCCTGATTGGAAAACCCTGATATAGATCCTGCGAGTTGCACATTTCCTGTCCTAGGATGCCAAAGCCCACTCACTGTAATAAATCTATGCAGGTGAGGCATTGTCACCCTAGGACAGTTAGGCCTTGTTCACACAGGCAGCAAACGTTACCACCCTCTGAAAAGCGTTCAGCCAGTTTACAGGCATTCAAGAGGTGATACTGCTGCCTTCAGCATGCTTGTTTTTTAATACCCAGGAAAATTTCTATCCTAACGAGGATCTATTGATGTCGGCTGATTTGGGATCTATTGGGATTGTTGCTGGGGAGGTCTATTGTTTCTGGTGGGGGATCTGTTTTTGCTGAGGGGATCTTTTGTTGCTACGGGAAGGATCTACTGTTGAGGGAGAGATCTATTGTTGCTGGCTGCTGAGACATCTACTGCATTGTAATATTGGGGGGCTCTGTTGTTGGGGGGGGTATTTTGTTGCTGGGGGTCTATTGTTTCTGGGGGGAATCTAATGTTGCTGGGGGGGTCTGTTGTTCCTGGCTGCAGAGGAACGTGCTTCAGAAGTGGGTAGGGGGCAAAGACCAGGGGTGACTTAGAGAATAGGTGCAGCGCAGGTACTACCCTGGATAGGGATGAGCTTCGTGTTCGAGTCGAACATACGTTCGACTCGAACATCGGCTGTTCGATCGTTCGACGAAGATCGAACGATTTGGGCCGTTCGCGACAAATTCGAGTGACGCGAACGGCCCACAATGCACTACGCCATCGCAGTGTCATCCAGGCGCTGTGATTGGCCAAGCATGCACTGTGACCCCGCATGCTTGGCCAATCACAGCGCCGGCAGCGAGGAGAGCAATGATTGGCCACAGGCAGGATGCCTGTGGCCAATTATTGCTGAGGGTGTTTAGTACACGCCCCACACTATAAAAGGCCGCCAGCACGGCGGCCTAGTGTAGTGTGTTCCGGAGCAGGGAAAGAGCAGCATAGGCAGGGACAGTGACTTTTATTTCTTTCTTGCTTAACCTGGATTCCTTTAGTTTAGGGAAAGAGAAGGATAGGTAGGGAGAGTGTCAGTGTGTTTTGTGCTTGTGCTATAGTGTGCTTAAAAAAAACATTTTTTCTAGGGACAGAAAACTGTAGGTAGGGAGAGTGTCAGTTTCTTTCACTGTGCAAGTCCTTGTTTCTAGGGACCTGGAAGGACAGTGAGTGAATTCTCCTTGTGCTATATTGTGCTTAAAAAAAACATTTTTTCTAGGGACAGAAAACTGTAGGTAGGGAGAGTGTCAGTTTCTTTCACTGTGCAAGTCCTTGTTTCCAGGGACCTGGAAGGACAGTGAGTGAATTCTCCTTGTGCTATATTGTGCTTAAAAAAAACATTTTTTCTAGGGACAGAAAACTGTAGGTAGGGAGAGTGTCAGTTTCTTTCACTGTGCAAGTCCTTGTTTCCAGGTACCTGGAAGGACAGTGAGTGAATTCTCCTTGTGCTATATTGTGCTTAAAAAAAACATTTTTTCTAGGGACAGAAAACTGTAGGTAGGGAGAGTGTCAGTTTCTTTCACTGTGCAAGTCCTTGTTTCCAGGGACCTGGAAGGACAGTGAGTGAATTCTCCTTGTGCTATATTGTGCTTAAAAAAAACATTTTTTCTAGGGACAGAAAACTGTAGGTAGGGAGAGTGTCAGTTTCTTTCACTGTGCAAGTCCTTGTTTCTAGGGACCTGGAAGGACAGTGAGTGAATTCTCCTTGTGCTATAGTGTGCTTAAAAAAAACATTTTTTCTAGGGACAGAAAACTGTAGGTAGGGAGAGTGTCAGTTTCTTTCACTGTGCAAGTCCTTGTTTCTAGGGACCTGGAAGGACAGTGAGTGAATTCTCCTTGTGCTATATTGTGCTTAAAAAAAACATTTTTTCTAGGGACAGAAAACTGTAGGTAGGGAGAGTGTCAGTTTCTTTCACTGTGCAAGTCCTTGTTTCAAGGGACAGAGAAGGACACCTGAAGGTAGCCCTTATTGCTTTTTTCCCATCTCCCTGCAGGCCATCTATTAGAATGTCTGGAAGGCAAACAAGGAGAGGCAGACAGTCAGGAGGCAATAAAAGAGGGCAAGCAGGCTCTGTGTCTGGGGGCAACAGTGCTGGTCGTGGACGCGGTGCATTGTCATCAGCACATGGCCATGGGACACGTTTGTCCTTCTTTTCGGCAGCTGGACATGTTGAGCCACATCATGCCGAAGACTTGGTAGAGTGGATGACCAAGCCCTCCTCCTCCTCCTCATCCTCTCTCACCCAGGCTCAGGGTACTGGCAAAGCAGCTGCCAAAGCGTCCTCTTCCCTGGTATCAATGTCAGACTCATCATCAGTCACTCCTTCCCTAGACCCACCATGTCCTCCTCCTGAGGAGTCCCCCGAACTGTTTGAGCACAGTGTTGGGTACATGCTCCAGGAGGATGCCCAGCGTTTCGAAGGGTCTGATGATGAAACCCAGCTACAGGAAGGCAGTAGGGTGAGAGCAGACAGAGGGGATGCTCAAGAAGGACACCAATCTGGCAGTCATGTTCCAGCAGCTGCAGCATACTGCCAGATTGGCTCCAGTGATGAGGAGGGAGGGGATGATGAGGTCACTGACTCCACCTGGGTGCCTAATAGGAGAGAGGAGGAGGAGGAGGATGAGGAGGAGGCACATCTCCAACGAGGCAGGATGCCCTTTGGTGGCCAGCGTAAGGGCAGTACACCGACGGAATCACACCGCAGAGCTCCGCCTGTGCAGGGCGCTGCCTCTGCCCGTCATTCAAAAAGTTCCTTGGTGTGGGCCTTTTTTGAGGCTAGTGCATCAGATCGCACAGCTGCTGTTTGCAACATATGTCTCAAGCGTATATCGCGTGGCCAAAACATCAGCCGCTTGGGTACCACATGCCTGACCAGACATATGTTGACCTGCCATGCAGCTCGTTGGCAAGCCTACCTCAAAGACCCACACCAAAGAACAAAGCGGACCTCTCCTTGCACCGCATCAGCTGGGATCTCCAACCCCACTATAACTTCAGTCCTCTCAGAAACATGCACTGAGAGGAATGAAGGTGTAGAATTAGGTGTGTCACAGCCAAGTACTTGCGGCCACTCTGCTAGCAGTACACCGACGTCCGATTCTAGCAGGCAAATTTCCCTGCCCCAGCTGCTGGACCGTCGAAAGAAGTTCACTCCCAGCCATCCACATGCCCAGCGGTTGAATGCTAGCTTGGCTAAATTGCTAGCGCTTCAACTGCTGCCTTTTCAGTTGGTAGACTCGGCCCCCTTCCGTGAGTTTGTGCAATGTGTGGTTCCTCAGTGGCAGGTTCCCAAACGCCACTTTTTCTCACGGAAGGCTATTCCGGCTCTCTACCGGCATGTGGAAGGCAATGTCTTGGCCTCGCTGGACAGGGCGGTCAGCGGTAAGGTGCATATTACCGCTGACTCATGGTCCAGCAGGCATGGACAGGGACGTTACCTTTCTTTCACGGCCCATTGGGTCACTCTTTTGGCAGCTGGGAAGGATGCAGGACAAGGTGCAGTAGTGTTGGAGGTTGTCCCACTGCCACGCCTCCAAAATGCTACTACTGGTTGTGACACACCTCTCTCCTCCACCCCCTCCTCTTCTTCTTCCTCCATGGCCTCTTCCTGTGGTTTGTCCTATGAACCAGCGGTGCTCCGTAGCCGTTCACGGGGCTACGCAAGTACGCAGGCAAAAAGATGCCATGCCGTGCTTGCGCTGGTGTGTTTGGGGGACAGAAGCCACACTGGGGCAGAGGTCCTGTCTGCTCTGCAGGGCCAGGCCGAGAGGTGGTTGACGCCACGCCAGCTTAAGCCAGGAATGGTGGTTTGCGACAATGGCACCAACCTCCTCTCCGCCCTCCGACAGGGACAACTGACCCATGTGCCCTGTGTGGCTCACGTCCTTAACCTGGTGGTGCAGCGGTTCTTGGGCAGGTACCCGGGCTTACAGGATGTCCTGAGGCAGGCCAGGAAAGTCTGTGTGCATTTCCGCAGATCTTATAATGCCAGTGCTCGCCTGGCTGAGCTGCAAAAGGAGTTGAACCTGCCCAAGAACCGCCTTATATGTGACATGCCCACCAGGTGGAACTCAACGTTGGCCATGCTGCAGCGGCTGCACACGCAGCAGAGGGCCATCAATGAGTACCTGTGCGACTACGGCACCAGGACAGGGTCAGGGGAGCTTGGTTTTTTTTCTCCACGCCAGTGGGGCATGATCAGGGATGCATGCACTGTCCTGGCACCATTTGAGGAGGCCACGAGGATGGTGAGCAATGACAGTGCATGCATCAGTGACACTGTACCTCTTGTCCACCTGTTGGAGCACACGCTGCGTGGAATAATGGACAGGGCACTTGAGGCAGAACAGAGGCAGGAAGAGGAGGACTTCCTTGCCTCTCAAGGCCCCCTTTACCCAGACAGTGTTCCTTCTGTCCCACCCATCGCACAGGAAGAGGAAGAGGAGGAGGAGGAGGAGGAGGATTGTGTCAGCATGGAGGTGGAGGCTGGCACTCAGCATCATCAGCAGCAGTCTTTTAGGGATGATTTACAGTCCCAAGAAACCAGTGGACTTGTACGTGGCTGGGAGGAGGTGACTGCGGATCATGTCGTCCTTAGTGACCCAGAGGACTCCGGAGCGAATGCCTCAGCAAACCTACGCTGCATGGCCTCCCTGATCCTGCAAAGTCTGCGGAAGGATCCTCGTATTCTTCGGATCAAGGAGAGGGACCATTACTGGCTGGCCACTCTCCTTGATCCACGGTACAAGGGTAAGGTTGCGGACCTTATGTTACCGTCGCAGAGGGAGCAGAGGATGAGACAACTCCGGGAGGCCTTGCAGAAAGGTCTGTGCAACGCGTTCCCAGAGACTGGGAGGTTACAAACTCCAGGTCCAGGACAACGAGTTGCTGAGGCTTCGGCCAGTCAAAGAAGGAGCGGTGGGGAAGGTGGCCGTCTGACCGATGCGTTCAGACAATTCTTTAGTCCGCAGCCCCAAAGTATGATTGGTTCCAGCAACCATCGCCAGCGTCTGATAAACATGGTGCAGGAATATCTAGGGGCAAGGTCAGACTTGGACACCTTCCCCACCGAAAATCCTCTGGCTTACTGGGTCTTGAGGATGGATCACTGGCCAGAGCTTGCACAGTATGCAATTGAGCTACTGGCCTGTCCTGCATCCAGCGTTCTTTCGGAACGCACATTCAGTGCTGCTGGAGGATTTGTCACGGATCACAGGGTGCGCCTGTCCACCGACTCGGTTGATCGACTGACTTTCATCAAGATGAACCAGTCTTGGATCACCACCAGCTACCACACACCTGATGCTGATATAACAGACTAATTGATTTTAACATGTCACGTCCCTTCAAGACTAATGCTGATGCTGAGTGCCTGTGCTGTTATGTTGACTGGCTATCCTCCTCCTCCGAGTCCTCAATGATACGATTGATGATGATAGCTTGGAAGATCATTTTTGTTTATGGGTGCCGCCACCAGTGGCTAAGGCCCAATTTTTCAGCCCCTGTTTTACAGGGGCGTGTACTTACAATTTTTTTAGCAATAATTTGCCATAGGGCTCATTGCTGTGCTCCAAGTACAGTATCTGTGAGGGGTTGTAGTGTTGTGCCACCAGTGCCTAAGGCCCAATTTTTCAGACCCTGTTTAACAGGGGCGTGTCATTACAATTTTTGAAGCAATACTTTGCAACAGGGCTCATTGCTGTGCTCCAAGTACAGTATCTGTGAGGGGTTGTAGTGTTGTGCCACCAGTGCCTAAGGCCCAATTTTTCAGCCCCTGTTCAACAGGGGCGTGTCATTACAATTTTTGAAGCAATACTTTGCAACAGGGCTCATTGCTGTGCTCCAAGTACAGTATCTGTGAGGGGTTGTAGTGTTGTGCCACCAGTGCCTAAGGCCCAATTTTTCAGCCCCTGTTCAACAGGGGCATGCAATTACAATTCTTGATGTAATAATTCACAGCAGGGCCCATTCCTGCACCCACCAAGAGTAAGTCTGAGGGCTTACAGTGTTGTGGCAACGCCACCACCACCACCACCACAAAAGGCCCAATTTTTCAGCCCCTGTTCAAAAGGGGCATGTAATTACAATTCTTGATCTAATAATTCACAGCAGGGCCCATTGCTGCACCCACCAAGAGTAACTGTCAGGGCTTACAGTGTTGTGGCACCAGCACCACCATCAAAGCCCCAATTTTTACTACCACTGTTCAACAATTATATGTAATTAAAATTCCTGATATAATAGTTGACAGCAGGGCGTTCCAGCACCAACCAAGAGTAACTGTGAGTGCTTACAGTGTTGTGCCAACACCAACAACTAAGGGGCCTATTTCTGCAGAGTATATACGGCAGGTCCCTACTTTCAAACATCCAACTTACAAACGACTCCTACTTGCAAACGAAAGAAGACAACAGGAAGTGAGAGGAAATCTACCCCTAGGAAGGAAAATTCTTTCCTGTAAGAATAAATATGGGAGAAAGGGGTCTCCTCTGTACTGATGCTTTATCAGCAATCCTTGTTTCAAGAAAAACACCACATTTCAAAAACAGTTGTCATTGGGACGGAAAGTGAGGTGAAATGTTCTGAACAGGGGCACAGACAGCAAAACAAATGTTACAGGGGTGATAACCCTTACCTATGTTTCCCAAAAAGTTTAAAAATAGATTTTTGGGCTGGAGCTACACTTCAACAATGTACCTGTTCAAAATTACAAACACATTCTACATAAGAACAAACCTACAGTCCCTGTCTTGTATGCACCGCCTGTATACGGCTGTTCAGAGTATATAGGGCCTTTTTTATTTTATGTGCGGGGTTCCCCTTAATATCCATACAAGACCCAAAGGGGCTGGTAATGGGCTGGGGTAGGGGGGGGGGTCATGGGGTAGCTATGCCATTTTTCTTAAAGATTTTCATCCATATTACCGGGACCAGACATTACATTAAAGCCGCAAGAAGTTTTAAATGGCTTTTTTTTCCTTTAGAAGTGTCATTTTGTGCAGGGACAGTTCTAAACACGGGAAACACGTGGCACTTCACAGGCATACTTTAGACACCCCCCAGGTACGATATTTAAAGGAATATTTGACTTTTTTTTTTCACTTTATGCATCATTAAAATGACTGCTCCCGAAAAACGACCGTTTTTAAAACTTCTTTTTGCATTGATACATGTCCCCTGGTGCAGAACCCGGGTTCCCAAACCCTTTTTAGGACAATAACATGCATAATAGTTGTTATAATTAGCACTTTAGAATTCGAACGTTCGCATCCATTGTATTTAATAGGGTTCTAATGTTCGTACGAACTTTCGGTCCGTTCGCGGGTTCTGGTGCGAACCGAACCCGGGGGTGTTCGGCTCATCACTAACCCTGGATATAACAAAACCATTTCAAAAATATTTAACAGACCGAATGGGAGCAAATAAAAGAAGTTCATTGTTAGGGTTTACAAATACTGTACTTCATTTACAAAAAATGCAGAATTGCAACTAAAATTAAACTTTTTGTAATGGCCAACAAGTGTAGCGTAAAGAGAGCTATCAGTTATATAATAAAAAATCCTAAATAATAGAAAAACTGTACGGTTGAGTTTTAGTCTACTTTTATGCCTTGTACACACGATTGGAATTTCCGATGGAAAAAGTCAGACAGAATTTTTTCATCGGATATTCCGACCGTGTGTGTGCCCCATCGGACTTTTTTCCGTCTGAGTTTAGAAATAGAACATGTTCTCTTTTTTTCCGATGGAAAAAATCCCTATCGGAAATTCCATTCGTCTGTGTGGAACTCCGACGGTGAAAAAAACACGCATGTTCAGAATCAAGTCGATGCATGCTCCAAAGCATTGAACTTCATTTTTCTCGGCTCGTCATAGTGTTGTACGTCACCGCGTTCTTGACGGTCTGAATTTGGTGTGACAGTGTGTGTGCAAGACAGCTTGAACGGAATTCCGTCGGAAAAATACGTCAGAGTTTATCCCGACGGAAAATCCGATCGTGTGTACAAGGCATTAGACTATATTTGTTCCAAAGAACGTAAACCAAGATGAAGGTACGCTTGAGAATAATGAAATCTATATACAGGAATTTCACTGAGGAAGTAAAACTTTATTTTTATGTCGAATTGCACGCCAGCACTAGACAGACTTTACCATTTCTTACATTAAAATTAAACAGTGATCTGAACTTTAGTTCCTCTTGAATAACTTTGAATAAACTCATCTCTTGATTCCACCGTGAAAGGGGCCCTTGTATCTATTTATAATAGGTTAGCTTGTGGCAATGTTCAAAAATACTATAACAGGGAACTAATTATTTAATTTGCTATTCAGCAAACAATGGCATAGAATTCCCCCAATTTCTTGCACAATGCTGCTCTCTTTGTATAAACATTAATCACTGAGCTAGTCATGATGTGTTATAGGCTAAACATCCTCTTATGGGTCAATTTCTAAAGCAGTGGTATGAGGTATTGATTCATATTCTCTGCCCCCCCCCCCCCCCCAGGCCCCGTTGTACCTCTGTTGCCTATCCAACCATAGTAAAATATTAACCGGGACATCCGGCAACCATGGCGAAAATATGGAACTCCACACCCCCCCTCCCACTAATGCATGACATAGGTGGGTATACTGCCCTGCATGCTCTTAAGCTCCCATTTTCTGCCCCTGCCCTGTGCCGTTGATGCCCAAAGTTTGCATGGAGGGTGCACTATGCATGTGCGGTCTACGTTCCAGCAACTGGTTTGGTTGTGCATGCAAGGTGTGTTTTTTATATTTGCTATGGACTAGTGGAGATTGGATGTGTTGGAGCTCACTTTAACAGCAGTAGCTGTTATCATCGATCAATGCGAGACATTTTTTCAATCCGTGATATTGGTCGTTTTCTTTGGTGATGCGAAAGTAGAGTTGAGTGTCATCAGCGTAGGAGTGGTAGCACAGGTCCTGTTCGCTGATGATTTTGAGAAGTGGGCGGAGGTAGATGTTGAAAAGCACGGGTGACAGGGGAGATCCTTGAGGGACTCCACAAGAAATGGTGCGTGTTTCCGAGGTGAACGCTCCTAGTTTCACTGTCTGGGAACGATTTTCTAGGAAGGATGCGAACCAGGGTAGGTCAGGGTCTGTGACTCCAGCTACTCCTTTAAGACGAATGAGTAGAGTTTTGTGATCTACTGTGTCGAATGCTGCACTGAGGTCCAGCAGCACCAGGAGACATGATTCTCCGTCATCTGCTGGTTCGAGGGCGTCATCCCATATTTTGAGAAGTGCCGTTTCTGTGCCATGGCCTGAGCGGAAGCCTGATTGTAGTAGGTCCAATAGTTTGTGGGTGTCCAAATGGAGTTGTAGCTGTACTACTGCTTTCTCAATAATCTTGGAGATGGTCTTAAGGCTTGTTATCGGTCTGCGGTGGTTTTGGTCTTTGGGGTCGAGGTTGTTGTTTTTTTAGGAGGGGTTTGATTAAGCCTTGCTTTAGGGAGATCGGAACAATACCTTCTTTAAACGATTTATTTACAAGATGTGTTATGGTGGCTGCCAAGACACTCTTTCAGGAGTTTTGTCGAAATGATGTCATCTGGTGATGTGCTGTCTCGGAGGCTTCTGATGATGTTTTTGGTGGTGTCGATGGTGATTGGGACCAGCGAAAATTTTGTCGAATATAGAATATTTTTATTGATTTCCTCTTCTTGCTTTGGCTGGGTGAGGTTGGTTGTTTTTTTCTGTTGAATTATTCCCCGGATGTTTTTGATTTTATTGATGAAGAAATCCGATAGTTCATTACAGAATTCTTGAGTGTCGTTTGCTGGCGGCTCTAAGCAGGTTGGGTTCATAGTCTGAGCTACTAGTTTGAAAAGTTCACAAGGTCGGTTTAAGGCTTTTGAGATGGTGTTTGAGAAGTGTTCTCTGGATCGGGATGGGGCTGTTGTGGTTGTAAAGGCTCAAGGCTTTTTACCACCAACACCTTTAAGCGGTACTATCATTTTCCACACACAGCAGTAGTCAGCTCACCCCATGACTACTCTGTAGGACTATGGATGTGGGTGTAGGTGAGTGGTGTCTAAACTGTGCATACAATCGAAATTATAGTATGCTAATAATGCAATGTGGTCACTGAATTTGTAATTCTCTCCCACACAGAGATACACTTCATGAGTGCCAGTCATTCAGAAACACATACTATAAAGTCTGGTTAGTCATGGAGTAAAGAGGCAGTTGCACTGTTCTCATCTTCCCACTCAGCTTTGAAACCCCAGTGGTAATTAATACTGACCAACTCAAGACCACACAAAAAAAAAATAATCTTTAGGCAACTATTTTGGTATAATGGGCATTCTTGTCCGTGAGCAAATTCACTATTCCAAATTACTGTGCAACTATTCTTAAAGCTGAGCTCCGGGCAGAAATGTTTTTTATTATCTAGAATGGTGTTGCATGCTATTCTCCAGCTTTGCAAGCCTGATTCACCTACACAGTGACTTTGCTGTCTATCCTCCCAGCCACCGGTCTGGTAAGTTTCCCATTTTAGTTTTGTTACAGCGAGTGGTAATGTAATTACGCTACGGCTCTGATTATGTAGGGGGGTGTAAGACTTCTGCAAAGAGATCATTGCATCCTCACAGATGCATGCTGGCAAAGCACAGGCTTTTTTACCAGGCTCTGGCCGGTTTTTAGGGAAAATGAACTGTAATGCCTTGTACACACGATCGGATTTCCGATGGAATAAAATCCGATGGACTTATTTCATCGGAAATTCCGATCGTGTGTGGGCCCCATCTGACTTTTTTCCATCGGAGTAAAAAAATAGAACATGTTTTAAATTTTTCAGATGGAAAAAAATTAGATGAGAAATTCCGATCATCTGTGTGGAATTCCATCGGAGAAAAATCCACGCATGCTCACAATCAAGTCGACGTATGCTCGGAAGCATTGAACTTAATTTTTCTCGGCTCATCGTAGTGTTTTACGTCACCGCGTTTTGGACGGTCGGAATTTAGTCTGACAGTGTGTATGCAAGACTGATGGAAGTCAGCTTCATCGGAATTCCGACGGAAAATCCCATCGGATTTTATTCCATCGGAAATCCGATCGTGTGTACAGGGCATAAGACTTATAACATATTTTGCTGTGATGTAAAAGGACATTTATTTTGCTGACTTGAGCTCACACACTACAAGGGTTAAACCAATGTTACATTTAGAGGTAGAGGAAGAAGCTGTAATACTTATCCTATTCCTAGGCCAGTGGGCTCTGGTGCTCTTTTCTTCTCTCGCTGGGTTGTGGGTGGACCCTAGCCATCCTAGGGTGCAATGCCAGACTAAGGAACGTGATGACCTCTGCAGGCAACCACTGTCTAGTCTGGTAACCTTCCTGTTTTAGTTTTGTTGCAGTGAGATGTGATGTAATTACGGAACAGCTCGCTGTAGTAAGAGGACCCGGGAGTCTAAGACTCCTGGCCTGAACCACCCATTGTACATGTGGCATCACCCTTTTTTCAACAGCAAGCTCCACCCACACAATGTGGCCAACATGCCATGCATTTTCCATTGCTTTATGGGAAATGTAGTGCTGGTCTGCACTACATTAGAGGTGACCTGTGAGAGGACAGAAAGTCTTCCACCCAGCACATGGAAGTATGCATTTTTCAGAGGGACATGGTGATGTCAGGTGGAGTGAAAACTACAAGAAAAGTAAGGAATTCTGATTTACATTTAGTCAGCATTTTAATTAAGCCTTGGGAGAGCATCTGCAAGTCCAAACTTAGCAGGATCCTGGAGCTGGACTTCAATGCTTTTAAAAGAAGAAGCAAGTTCACAAAGCTCAATAGCTCAAGATTAAATGTACGCACATACAACTAGGCAAGTAAGGCTCTGAACCCTGCCTTTTTCTTTTTGCCTGTCCTATTCATTATAGGGGCCCTATAGACAGCCTGAAGACAGCAGGTTCTGCTGTGCTCTCTCAATACCCTCTTCCATAATGTCAAGCTCCACCTACAGCAAATTCAGATGTTCATGCAACTATAGCCTAGTAGGAAACAGCATAGGGATGTAGATTTGGCATCTGTCTATTCATAGCACCGGAAAGATGGGATCTTTGTCTATAAGGGTGGCATTGGACAAACTCTCATCTTGCCTCATGTTATGTGTGGTCTTGGTAGGAAATGGCTTTACTGCTAATTGCAATTTATACAGTATATTCATTCCACAATGACGGGAAAAAAATATTGAATATGCTTTACACAGTAAACAGATTCTCTGTATAACATAGAAATGACTCATTCTGTCACTTCTGTTTCTGAATAATCTTGAGTATCATACCCTGGGTGAGAGGGTCCTTGCTGACGTCACTTCAGAGCTCAGACTGGTAGGAAGTGGTATGCGATTTTTTTCACTACATTAACACATTGTGCAAATGTTTCTGTGTTTAGTGCTGTATGCATGCCACTGAGGCTTCACTCTCATGGTAAAAGACACGCAAAGACACAAATTTAACTGGAAATTGTTTATATGTTTTGAGCCTTTGCAAGTGGTACCACAGAGGGGAACTCCGCTCCTGCAGCTTGATGCTGTTCTTATAATAGAGTTACAGTTACAATTTATCTTCCACCACCTGCAGGTGAAATGTGGTAGTGTAGAATTTCCATCTAATACAAAGGCATTCTAGGGTCGACTTTTACTGGCTTCACTGGCTGGACTCAAGTCGCTCCAACTTAGAAAAAAGTTCTTGCACTACTTTGGGGCAACTTCAACACAACTTGCATTGACTTCTGTTAAAGAAGTTGCATGCAAGCCGCAATTAAGTCACGCTGGGATGTCGGCTTTGAAGATTTCTATTAAGAAAATGCACAATTTAACTACCGAACATGTTATACATTAGGGTGACCAGATATCCTTGGTTTCTTGGGACAGACCCAATTTTAGGGGGGCTATCCCCAAGAAAATAAATGTACCGGGGTAAAGAATGTGTCTCTGATTTCTTTATAGCTTTAATAATGGTTTTCTGGCCCTGGCGACTTCAGGGTAATCCATCTTGGCAACATTTCTATGATTGGCCTGGAGTAGGAACAGGGAGGATACAGTTGTGTCTGCTCCTGGCTGTTTTCAGGGTTATTGATAATGTCAGATGCAAATATTACGTGTTCTTCCTGGTCAATGCCTTCTCGGCTTGTGCAGATTTAATTGCAGGAGGTAAGGATGTGGATTATTTGCTGCTTTGCTCTTGCTTGTGATAGTGACCTGCAGTGTACACTTGGGCCTGCACTCTTGACCTAGAGCAAAGTAGACTCTGGTTTTATTAAAGCATACCCCTTTAAGGCCCTCCCACTCTTAGCACAATTTGGCCACCCCCAACATTTGGGTGCCGCTATTCATACCCCCTTGCCCCTCCCCAATAAAAGTAGGTGTGGTCGGTAGGTATCCCTGGATTTTATTTTGGAAATCTGGTAACCTTTTTATACATGTTGTTCTACACTAAACATTTCATCTAACTTTTAAAGCTTAAAGTGGAGTTCCACCCAAAAATGGAACTTCCACTTTTTGGATTCCTCCCCCCCTCTGGTGTCACATTTGGCACCTTTCAGGGGGGAGGAGGGAGCAGATACCTGTCTAATACAGGTATTTGCTCCCACTTCCTGGCATAGATCACCTCGGTGATGTAAAAGGACATTTATTTTCCGGCGCCTATTCTGTCCTCCCCCGCTGTCTTCTGAGAGACACACAGGTCCCAGAAGACAGCAGGGACCAGTGAGGACGCACAGAGCGACTCGCGCATGCGCAGTAGGGAACCTCACGGAGGATGGCGATCCGTGAGCGATAGATCGGCTTCGGCTGCCGACATCGCGGACGCTCTGGACAGGTAAGTGTCCATATATAAAAAAAGTCAAAAGCTGTTGTATTTGTAGCTGCTGGCTTTTAATATTTATTTTTTTCGTGGGACCTCCGCTTTAACTGAACCTTCAGTTTAAAATGGTTAAATACAATAAAGTAAAACAAAAAAATTTTGAATGTCTAGAGCATGATTTCACAACCAGGATTCCATGGAACTCTAGGGTTCCTCCAAAGGTTGCTAGGGGTTCCTTTAAGCAATGACCAATTTCTGCCTCTCAGATAAGTTCCTACTGACACCATTGATCTGTTTAGATATCTATAAGGGGGTAATTCTTCACAATAACCACAAGTTTAACCACTTAAGCCCCGGACCATTTTGTAGCTAAAGGACCAGGCCCCTTTTTGCGATTCGGCACTGCGCCGCTTTAACTGACAATTGCGTGGTCGTGCGACGTGGCTCCCAAACAAAATTGACGTCCCTTTTTTCCCACAAATAGAGCTTTCTTTTGGTTGTATTTGATCACCACTGCGGTTTTTATTTTTTGCGCTATAAACAAAAATAGAGCGACAATTTTGAAAAAAATTCAATATTTTTAACTTTTTGCTATAATAAATATCCCCCAAAAATATATAAAAAAACATTTTTCTTCCTCAGTTTAGGCCGATACATATTCTTCTACATATTTTTGGTAAAAAAAAATAAAAAATCCCAATAAGCGTTTATTGATTGGTTTGCGAAAAAGTTATAGCGTCTACAAAATAGGGGATAGTTTTATGGCATTTTTATTAATATTTTTTTTTTTACTAGTAATGGCGGCGATCAGCGTTTTTTTATCGTGACTGCGACATTATGGTGGACACATCGGACACTTTTGACACCATTTTGAGACCATTGTCATTTTTACAGCGATCAGTGCTATAAAAATGCACTGATTACTGTGAAAATGACACTGGCAGTGAAGGGGTTAATCTGTAGGGGCGCTGAAGGGGTTAAGTGTTTCCTAGGGAGTGATTACTACTGTGTGGGGGCGTGGCTTGCCGTGTGACGTCACTGATCGTCGTTCCCTATGACAAGGAACAGACGATCAGTGACACTCACACTAGGAAGCACGGGGAGAGATTTGTTTACACTTACCTCTCCCCGTTCTTCAGCTCTGTGACCCGATCGTGGGACACCGGCGGCGATCGGGTCCGCGGGTCCCGCGGGCGCGGTCACGGAGCTCAGGACCGGGTCGCGAGCGTGCCGCAAGCGGCGTGCTCTCGACCCACGGCTGGGCTTCTTAAAGAGGACGTACCTGTGTGTGCTTGTGCCCAACCGTGCCATTCTGCCGACGTATATCGGCGTGAGGCGGTCCTTAAGTGGTTAAGGAGCAGTCTTCCTAATAACCGTCAGAATTATGTATCATGAGTTGTTTATATAGTTCATTTTTATCAGGGGTTCCCTAAGACCAGAAAGGTATTTCAAGGGTTCCTCTGTGTTGAAAAGTTTAAGAAAAAGAAGGGCTGGTCTATAGTTGGTTTGACAGACAGTTTAGTGTATGCCTGAATGCGACTATTTACATAAAACTCTCATTCTGTGCAGAACTAAAATCAAACTGAAAAATAGGTCTTTATTCAATATCTGTGTGTTAGTGGGCGTCCTGGCATCTGGGTTGTCAAACTGGTTCCCGGATGTCAGGGCCCATGGATGCAGCTTTTCAGCCATGGCAAGCTGAAGCTCTGATTTTGACATGTTGGTTCCAAAACATGCTCACGTAGGTTTAACTCCATTGGCCCTAGACCTGGGTAGGAGTACTGATTACACTTTACATGAGAGACCTCTGGTACACTTGTGGTTCCAGGTCAACTAGTTAGGTGTCACTCCCCACACTTGTGGCTCATGCTACACTGGTGCCAAGATGGCAACACAAATGAATAGGAGGAACTTATCTGGTCACCCACCATCACTGAATCACCACCATTCCCACCTCAAACTGGCTGCAGACAGGGGACACTCCAGGTATAGGCTGAGCACCAATTTCACACATTACTCCATACACTTATGCCGCGTACACACGACCATTTTTCTCGTCAGGAAAAATTTCATTTTTTCTCTTTGACAAGAAAAACGACCGTGTGTGGGCTTTCCTTCATTTTTCCCGACGAGAAAAACGGCAAGAATCACAACGAGAAAAATTAGAACATGCTCTAATTTTTCTCGTCGCGATTCACGGCATTTTTTCCCGTGGCAGTTTTCCCATAGGGAAACACTGCCGGGGAGCCCACACATAGTCGTTTTTCTCGACCAAGAGAAAAAAATGTCGGGAAAACCGGCCGTGTGTAGGGGACCAAGCCGTTCCTCATGTTTCCCGTCAATTTTCTCGACGGTGTTTTCACCGTCGAGAAAATCGATCGTGTGTACGCGGCATAAGTCAAGCATGAATGCCTGCGGCCTTTAAGCAGGTGCACCCACCTTACATACTAAACTATTTCAGCGAGCACAATTCTCATTTTTATGCTTCTTTACTGAAGGTAAACTTGAGTTGCAAAGTGAAGGAACCTTGGTTAAGCACATAACAGTTCCAAAGGCATGGCATTACAAAGTCCATGAGTATGGCAGTGCCACATTCCCAAGATGGGGTATAATAAACTCCAAATATTTAACTGCAGTTCCAAAATTTGTAGAAAATAAACCTACATCACTGTCCACCAGTAAGGTGCCATAGGATGTGTGCTGTGGAGTTCACGTGATGAATATTACCAGTGACACATCAGCTCTCCCAGGCTCTCCTGGCCCGAGGTCTAACAGTGCCCCCAGAGGCCTTGGTATGTCCACTGGCTTACTCTGATTTCACTGCACACTGTGAGCTTCCACAATGTGTTAGAAGCTGCAGCAAGTAAGATAGAGCCTGTCTCATTTCCAGTGGTGGTGCGTCCATAAGGGCGCACAGGCGCCGCCCACTCTCTCCAGCCACCCCCTCTATGACCAATGGATAGATTCATGCACAGCAGGGATTTTGAGCACCAGCCACCACTGCTCATTTCCATGCTAGAGGAAGTCCATCATCTAGCCTTTTCCTCCCCAGCATGAATGCCCCTGGCCTGCACCCTTCATTCATTGCATTTTAGATTTTGCATCACATGTGGACTTACCTAGGGTGGTCTGCATACAAATGCCCACTCCTCCAGACTGACATCTATCTATCTATCGAGGCATTTTGAAAGTTGCATAACTCCTCCTAAGAGCCAGCCTGCTGCTTACACCATGGCTGATGGCTCTTGAGGAGTACTGAGGCAGGGTGCTGTGATGTTTTGATGAAGCTATGTACAGTATCCTGCCAGCCTCTTCCACTAGCCATGATCTATCTGCATTGCATAGGGAAGCACAGAGATCCAGTAATGCCATCACTAGCTCTAAAATAAGGTAAGTGATAAGACCATAAAGGTTTCATTAGTACAGTACAATGATGAGGAAATGGGAAGAGACAACAGGGAAGGCAAAATAGGTTTGTCTAGGGTACCAATAAAAAGCACTGAGTATTTAACCTTTGCAATGCAAGGGGGAGCCCCACTGCAAGAATATTTTTTTATTTTTTTAGATTTCACATAATTCAGCTTTAAGTGCATGTGTCATGCACTATTTAGTGGTGATTTTGTAGGTTATGGTTCAAAAATAAATTCACATTGCTTCCTTAAAGCGTAATTTAAATTTTTATTTGCTGTATTTATGTCTTGTTTTCACTGTGTAATGCATGTAAGCATAAGCACAAGGAAATAGCTGGTTTAAATACCAAAATAACTTTACTCATTGCCAGCGGCATTATGAAGAGTACATCACATGAAATGTGCAATCTTAGTATAGTCATGTTGACTCTTCCATACACATCTTCGGAAAATGTCTACCAGCAGGTCTCTTTGACATCTGCGACATTCTCTACCGTCCTCTGAAAAACAATCCATTGGGAATACTGCTGCCTCTTGCGTGCCTTCTAATTTTTTTTATTTATTTTTTTGGCGGTTTTTTGGGCATTTTAAAAACCCTATTGGTACAGGATCCAACAAAAAAAGCTATCTATAGAACATTGCTCCAAACCCTCATGCTGCGTACACACGATCGATTTTTTCGACGGTGAAAACACCGTAGAGAAAATCGACGTGAAAAACGAGGAACAGCTTGTTCCCCCCACACACGGCTGTTTTAAATGACGTTTTTTTTTTTGGTCGAAAAAAAAATGACCGTGTGTGGGCTCCCCGGCAGTGTTTCCCTATGGGAAAACTGCCGCGGCAAAAAACTACGGGAATCACGACGAGAAAAATTAGAGCATGTTCTAATTTTTCTCGTCGTGATTAATGCAGTTTTTCCCGTCGGGAAAAATGACAATAAGCCCACAGACGATCGTTTTTCTTGTCCAAAGGAAAAAATTTCATTCTTTCCCGACGGGAAAAATGATCGTGTGTACGTGGCATCAAACTTATTCTACACCACTGGAAATCAAATGTACCCCCTACAGTTGCGGAGTGGATATCTAGTGTTGGGGAAACCCTTACAATTAATTGATTTAAAAAAACAACTGAGTGCTATCAGTCTCTGCAACTGAAAACTGTCCCATGTAGCTTTAGGATTATCTTATTAATGCTGTGTACACACGATCGGTTTTACCGATGTAAACAGTCCGATGGACTGTTTTCATCGGACAAACCGATTGTGTATGGGCCCTATCAGTCTTTTTTCCAAAAAATAGAACATGTTTTAAATTTATCCGATGGAAAAAAAAAAAACGATAGCAAATTCCGATCGTCTGTGTGGAACTCCATCGGAGAAAAAAAACACGCATGCTCAGAATCAAGTCGACGCATGCTCAGAAGCATTGAACTTAATTTTTCTTGGCTTGACGGAGTGTTTTACGTCACAGCGTTTGGGACGGTTGGATTTTTGCTGTGTAGGCAAGACTGATGGAAGTCAGCTTCATCGGAAATCCGATCGTGTGTACAGGGCTTTAGATTGAGAAAAAAAGATGTCAAGTTGACCATAGACACAAACAGTCTACATATCCCTGATATCAAAAAAAGGAGGACCACCCACCCCATGGTGTGGGGGGGGGGGCGCGGGGGGGTTGGCTGTATAAGAAATAGATAAAATATAACTAAGGTAGATAGGTATTTTTCATAGTGGGGTAAAATAAAAATATATTCATTATTTCTCAGAGGTTTCATTAAACGATGATTATGCATACCCCATACGATGTGAAAGTTCTTCCCTAGCTCTCAGTGTAGATATTGAGTGAAACAATTCCAACATGAAGGAGATAATATATCAATGTAAAATGTCAGTACATACACTGATATAGATTTTGGGACAACCCAAATGAAAACTCTAAAGCCTCTTACACACAATCGGACTTCCATTGGACTTTTCCGTGGATTTTGGTCCGAAGAGCGTTGGCCGTGAACTTGTTCTGCATACACACGGCCCAACATTTTCAGCCAACATACACCAAACTTTGTGGTTTTTCAGCTCTTTACCGCCACCCTTTGGGCAACTTCTGCTATTGTTGTCTGATGTTTAGCATTGGTTTAGAGCATGCGTGTTTGTATATCGGATTTTAGTTGGACGGACTTGTATGCACACGATCGGATAAACCAACGTAACAGATTTATTGCCAGACAGTTGGTGAGCATGAACAGCCAACTTTTGTTGTCGTTAATTCAGCCAACGATTGTCTGATGGAGCATACACACGGTCGGATTATCCAACACAACACGTCCATCAGACAACTATGGCCATAAAATTGGATCGTGTGTACGGGCCTTAAGGCTGAGCAAAAGGAGACAAGAACGAAAATTACCCATATATGAGTAAAAATTGAAAAATTTAAAGGTGCACATGTAAATAAGTTCTCAGTTCTCAGGCCCAACATCAAATGGAAATATTAGACTTTATCGTCAATTTAACTGAAGCATATGGTTTCTTATAAATTTGGTCTGACTCTCTAAGATTAAAAAAAAAAAAAAACTCTGGTCAGGAAAGGATTAAGCAGCATTGCTTAATGTCAGGCAATCTAAAAATGCAAAACATGGCTTTGTTTTAAAAAATAAATAAAAAAATCGTGTTTGTTGAAAATTGTTATAAGAGTTATCAAAAGAAGTTGTAATTGTCTGATTTAATGAAAGATATTGTTATATTGTCCTTCAGATTGCAGATATCCTCCGGGGAAAGTCCTCTTCTCCACGAGCTCAAAACGAGAGGTTCAAGGGAGAAGGTCGAGAGCATACTATCACTCCACCGCAACACAGAGTTATAACACCAAGTCCCACTTCCATCAGTCCACCTCCGTAAAGAGATATGGATCCGTTTCTTCTCCCTACCTCAGACTCAATACTGTGACCTGTACATAAGAAGGCAGTTCATCCAAAGAAGATGAAGACTGCCCACTGGGATTAATGGTTTCTGGGCCTCAATGAATGACCCTACCGGCCTAAAGAACTGGACAATGGGCGAAATAAAGGATGTTGAAAAAACATCAAGTTTCAGGGCGCAAAAAACAAACTGAGAATTCCAAAACATGGGATGAGACAGGCCCCCTCTAGTCCAAAACAATTCACTTCCACGTCAATTTTCTCTGCAAACTGCCCTTCAACATAGACCTACCAGAAGCCCACACAAAACCCCCCATGACAATTTTTTTTCAGTTGGAAGTGGAGATGAGTGAATTAATTCATGGACTACTGGTTTACAGTAGATCAATGAACATAAACTTGTACACTCCATTCATAGTCAATTCACTGTATGTAATTTAATACCCAAATGTCGGTGTGTGTGCAGTTAACATTTTTTTAGCACTAGAATACTTACTAAAGACAAAATCTTTTTTCCTTCATTTTGGAAAAAATACAGAATATTTTTTTTTGTCATTTGTGCCTCATTCAAGAGATTTCTCTTCACTTCCTGTCCTGTACACACAACAGAATATGAAAGGAAATCTCCCCCAGTGAGCAAGTGTCCCATTTGAAAGGCTTCTCCTTCAGCCTCGATGACAATAGTCACTGAGACAAACAGAGGGGTGAAATTGCCTAGTGGAGACAAAGACAGCCTGAATAAACTGGAAAAAGTAGAAACACGGTGCTGGATTAAATGTATCAATAAATTATTTAGATTATTATATAGGCATGGTGGCTCTAGTAAGGCTGCACTCAACAAAATGAGGGTGGTCCAGATAAAGGGTTGCCTGTACAAAGTCTACAAGAGGGCACCACACAAAAGGTCTGGGAGTCCAAAAGCTTTTAATGTTGATCAATATTAAAAGCTTTAGGACTCCCATATCTTTGTATGGAACTCCCATTGGACTTTTTACAGGTGAATCTTTAAATTTGGGCCCGCTGCTTTTAGGACACCCCCCTTTTGTTGACAGCAGCCTTTAGATACACTTTAAATTGTTTAAAGAAAAGTTACCCTTATGAATCAGAATTCACATAATCAGTGTAATAGTGTATGTGAGTCATTGATTGCTGGAAAGCCAACAATGTACAACCATTCACTCATCCTACCTATAGGAATGGCATACAGTATGTATCAGTATGGAGGGATGTGCTAACAATAATAATAGCTGTGCCATGTTAAGCACTCTGGGATTATACTACAACAGACGTTATAAAACCTTGTAGAACTGCAGTATAATGTCGTTGTGCTGGAACAACCCCCAGACTGCTCGCTAAGAGCAATGGGTTTTATTCAAATTGAACTGCCTGATGGCTCATTAAAGTTTATGTAGAATGAAAACCTTTGGATAGACTAAGGAATGGTCAAGACACTGTCAGGTTTTTTCTTGGCTCCCCTGTTCTGTCATGGGAATTTCCCCAAGGGATCTCTCTAAAGTTACCCTTTAACAGAGAAAGTTGTGTCAGTCCCCTGACTGACTTTTATAGACTTAGATTAATTACAAAAGCATCCGGAGAGAATTACAAATAATTTGGCAGATAGGGTAGTTACCATATGTGTATTTCAACTACATGTCAACCTTTTTTCCTGGATATTATCTTTAGGATACTTTGACAGTTTTTCTACATTTGGTGGATTTTTTTTGTTATATACCGTATTTATCTGCGTATAACACACTCCGGCGTATAACACGCACCCCAAGTTTAGGAGGCAATTTTAAGGAAAAAACTTTTAGGAGGGAAGTTTAAGGAAAAAAACAACTTACATTTAAATGCCCATCAATGCAGCCTTATCAGTGTCATTTGCAGCCTTGTCAGTGCAGCCTTGCCCCAGTGTCCATTGCAGCCTTGTCAGTGCAGCCTTGCCCCAGTGTCCATTGCAGCCTTGTCAGTGCAGCCTTGCCCCAGTGTCCATTGCAGCCTTGCCCCAGTGTCCATTGCAGCCTTGTCAATGCAGCCTTGCCCCCAGTGTCCATTGCAGCCTTGTCAGTGCAGCCTTGCCCCAGTGTCCATTGCAGCCTTGTCAGTGCAGCCTTGCCCCAGTGTCCATTGCAGCCTTGTCAATGCAGCCTTGCCCCCAGTGTCCATTGCAGCCTTGACAGTGCAGCCTTTCCCCAGTGTCCATTGCAGCCTTGTCAGTGCAGCCTTGCCCCAGTGTCCATTGCAGCCTTGTCAGTGCAGCCTTGCCCCAGTGCTGCCTTGCCCCCAGTGTCCATTGCAGCCTTGCCCCAGTGCAGTCTTGCCCCCAGTGTCCATTGCAGCCTTGTCAATGCAGCCTTGCCCCCAGTGTCCATTGCAGCCTTGTCAGTGCAGCCTTGCCCCAGTGTCCATTGCAGCCTTGTCAGTGCAGCCTTGCCCCAGTGCTGCCTTGCCCCCAGTGTCCATTGCAGACTTGCCCCAGTGCAGTCTTGCCGCCAGTGTCCATTGCGTGTTATACGCCGATAAATACGGTAATTTTAAACCAAACAAAAGCTCTCTTGGCATTCAAGAACAGCTCAGAATGATATTGGAGATCCTTTTCAGCCTTACAGTCCAGGGGCTATTATTTTCTAATTTCCTGTACCAATAGGCCTGAGTCACAGCCTAGTGTCTGGTTTCGATATACAAAGGGCGCGATGGTGATTAATGGTCATGAATAACTGGAGGCCGCAGGTTGAGTTTCTTGTCACCTATCAGCCTGGTCATCTTTGTGATCAGTGATCCACTTTTACTACACCATGGCAATGTTGAAATCCAGCAAACCAAAAACTTTCGTAGAGGTCATGAAGAACTGGGAGACCAACGGGTGAATTTTCTGTCACCTATCAGCCCGGTCGTCTTTGTGACCAGTGATCCACTACACCAGGGCAAGTTTGAAAAACAGTAAACCAAATCCTTTGGTAGAGGCCATCAAGAAATGGAAACCACACCACAAGCTTCCCATTCATCTATTGGCCTGTCATCTTTGTGATCAGTGATTCACTTTTACTACGCCATGACAATGTTAAAAACCAGCAAACCAAATCCTTTGGTAGAGATGCCTCAACAATCACAGCATTACAACTTAGCTCTACAGAAACGTTATTATTTTTCAAGTGAATAATTCAGAGGAATCTATATGAACTTCACGAACTGAATATGAACTATCATAGACTGAAGAGATGATCTTCTTCATATCTATCTGTGACTGAGAAGAGATTATATGACATAGGAAAAACAATCGCTGTATCCCCCGTTCTGTTCATGTATGTCTTTTGCTGCAAAGTAGAGGGTGAAAGGTAATACGGGTTTTGATACAGACTTTGCATTCCTGTAACTTATTTAATTTTTTATTATAAATATTTTTTTAATAAACCAGCTGTATGTTTCAGAAAAGACAATATATGGTATTTTTCTACAGCAATGAGCTGTGGCCAAGGCCAATGGCCAAGTGAAATGTTGGGTTCATTGTTCTTCCCCAAACAAACCTTTTTTGTTTGGGGAAGGGTTGGAGACATTTTTTGGTGTTTATTAATATGGTAAAAACTGAGGTTCAAGGGCTCCACTCCATCAGGGAGGGCAGTGCCTCTGTCCAAAAGAATGTGATACACTATGACAATCTTTAAATGGTTGCAGTGTTAATGAAAGGATTCAAAAGAGTCAGCACATTTTGGGGATCTGCACCCTCATCATCGGGGTTAATAATAAACATATTTATTATTAATTATAAAGCTGTAAATATAATGTCCCCTACCTGGTCTAGGCCGAGTTGACATGAGGGTTGCCCTTACAGCTCTTGTCTTATCTCCCCGGGAATGATGGCAGAGTATAACGGGGTAAAGAGTGGTACAGGTGCCCGTAGGAGATCTGGTTCAGAAAATCTTGGTAACAGATGCCGAAGCAAGCAAGCTGGCAGTAGGCATGTGCAGGATCCTGGATACATTGTCAGATGGGCAAAGCCTGGCAACAACCGGGCAGCAGGAGTACAGAGTCAGGAACCAGGAGCGAAGTTAGAGCCAGGCTAAGGTCAGTATCAGATGAGTAGAGGAGGTACAGGAACAGCAGGCAGACAAGCAGGGTCATGTCACAAGCCAGAGTCAGCAACAGGGTTCAGGAACAAGCAGGGTTAACAAGCCAGGTCGCGATATGGATGTACATAGTATCAGGTCACAAGCAGAAGGAGCAGACGGCCCACTGAGCAATAATCCTGAGCTCTGTAGGACTATAAATAGGCCCCTGGGTGCCACAGTCCATCAAACATGCACGCTCATGAGTGCGCTAATGTTTATGCACACGTGCCCTTGTAAATGCATGCAGGGTCCTAATTCTGTGCTCAGTTCTATGAACCATTCTGCGTGCATGTGCATTCCTTTGAGCATGGGCTCAAACATGGTTTTCCTGACCCATTAAACTATTAATTATTGACATCTATGGCTCTGTTGGGGAGATTTCCTCTCACTTTTTAACTTTGTGACACCCAGAAAAAAAACAGCGTGACAGGTGACAACAGGACAAAAAACGAGCTAGGCAGGCCAAAACTAGGAAGGAAGGAACTATTATTTATTGGTGTGTGGCTCTATTGGGAAAATTTGCCCAGCACAGTCCCAAGGCAAGGGGAGGCAAAAAGCCTTGTTCCTTATTAGGGCAATTCAAACCCCTGTGTTGCAATGGTGAGCGCTGGAAAAAAACTACAACACTGCACCACAAAAATACACTGCTTTGTGACTAGAATGTAATTAAATGTCACTTGTGACATACCCATAAGGTTCTAACAAAAAAAGGAAAAGTAAACTGGGATCAGTGCCATCTGAACTGTTTCTTTCCAGCGCATACCAGCTGCTGTGCAAGAGCCCTAATCTGCTTATACAGTGCCTTGAAAAATTATTCATACCCCTTGAAATTTTCCACATTTTGTCATGTTACAACCAAAAACGTAAAATTATTTTATTGGGATTTTATGAGATTGAGTGACCAACACAAAGTGGCACATAATTGTGAAGTGAAAAGAAAATGATAAATGGTTTTCAATTTTTTTTACAAATAAATATGTAAAGTGTGGGGGGTATTTGTATTTAGCCCCCCTGAGTCAATACTTTGTAGAACCACCTTTCACTGCAATTACATCTGCAAGTCTTTTTGGGGACGTCTCTACCAGTTTTGCACAGCTAGAGAGTGACATTTCTGCCCATTCTTATTTGCAAAATAGCTTAAACTCTGTCAGATTGGATGGAGAGCGTCTGTGAACAGCAATTTTCAAGTCTTGCCACAGATTCTCAATTGGATTTAGGTCTGGACTTTGACTGGGCCATTCTAACACATGAATTTGCTTTTATCCAAACAATTCCATTGTAGCTCTGGCTGTATGTTTAGGGTTGTTGTCCTCTGACCCAGCCTCAAGTCTTTTGCAGACAGTAAAGCCCTGTACTAGACATGTGCAATTCGTTTAGTTACGAATTCGTTATCCGTCAAAATTCGTTATATTCGTTGATTCGTAAACATACGAATGAACGAACGGTTCGATAACATTACAAACGAACAACGAATAATCTAAACGAACGAATATGGAAAACAAATAAAATACGAATTTAGTAAATTTGAAACAAACAAAAAACGAAAAAGTGAAAAACGAAAACATAAAAACAACGAAAACACAGAAAAAAGATAAAAAATAACGAAAATAAAAATGAACGAAAACGAGATATTACGAATATTCGAAAAACAAAACAACGAATAACGAACAAAGATCCATATTAACGAATATCAAAATGAACGGAAAAAAAATTACGAATCTTCGGAAAACGGAAATGAAAACGACGACAATTCGTAAAAACTTAAATTCTATTTTGTTAGTTCTGAATTAGTTCTGGACTTTGGCCAATGGCCAATAAGCTTGTCCCTTCCCCTGAAGAGGTTGTCTCTTCCCCCAATGAGCTTGTTTCTTATAGACATGTGCTATAATGTGTGTGTATGTGTGTTTTTCTGTGTTAGACTGCAGTGCATTCCATCCAGAGTCCAGATAGGGTGTGGTTGGGTAGGTTGCACTGTTCTGTTGGATTTTGTGAGTAAATTTTTTACTTGGGAGAGAGAAATTCTTTGTTTCTTAAGGATATTAGATTGAGATTCTACATTCTAATTTATAATTTTATTTATGTAATATCTCTGACATATTGTATTTTTCTTCTTTGTCAGACTACATTCTAGACAGGGTGTGGGTGGTGTTTGATTTGTGAGTCATTCAAAGAGATTGATATAGAAATTATAAATTTCTTACTATTTCTATTACTCCTAGGATTTTCTAAAGTTCGTTTTTTTCCCTTTTCTGGGACTGTGTTTTATTATATTGCTGTCTGTCTGCCCCTACCTATTTTTTTTGTTGTGTTAGCCAGTGCCACTACTAGGCCAGCCCAGGCAGCATATACTACGTATTCATGGTAGGAGAAGTAGATTAGTATATATTTTTTTTGCATGGACCGGTAAAATAAGAATACTCCAGTCCTCAATCCCTCCACTCTCAGTCACACCAACACCAACTCTCATACCAACACACTCACTAACACCAACATTCTCACTTACAAGACTCACACGTCCATTCTCACTCCCAGACATTCTAATTGCAATAAAACCACCAAACCACACAAAAACAACTACAAAAACCACAATATCACTCTCTCATAGTTGCCAACAGTCACGGATTGGCCGGGACGTTCCCGGGATTCAAACCCTTTTCCCGGATTTATTTTGTCCCGGCCAATGTCCCGGCCAATCCGATTTTTCCCGTTTTCCCCGAATTTGGACGCCGCAGGCCACTGCCGCTAGAGGTCCACGGCTGGCGGAGACAATGTCTCGGCCGGCCGCCATGTTCAAGAAGTCCAAAACACGGATGTAGTACAATAGAAAATAAAGCCGCTGCGGCGCCGCTCACACCCCGCACCTCCCCGGGGGTGGGCGGTGCCGCAGCAGCTTTATCTTCTATTGTACTACATCTGTGTTTTGGCTGGCCGGCCGTCCACCCCCCCCGCCCCGCTGCAGGTCTGTCTGTAATGGAAAGGGGCGGGGGTCGGCAGCGCCACAGCTTAATTTTTATTTTTTTTGCAGCCACACTGTCGGCTCCGCCTCTATTTTGTTCCCCTTCGGGGAAGGGGAAACAATAATGGCGGCCGAGACAGGAGACGCCTGTGGTTAAGGGGGGACTCCGCTGGGGATGCCTGTGGTAAGGGGGGACTCCGCTGGGAATGCCTGTGGTAAGGGAGGACTCCGCTGGGGACGGCTGAGGTAAGGGGGGACTCCGCTGGGGACGCCTGATGTAAGGGGGGACTCCGATGGGGACGCCTGATGTAAGGGGGGACTCCGATGGGGACGCCTGATGTAAGGGGGGACTCCGCTGGGGACGCCTGATGTAAGGGGGGACTCCGATGGGGACGCCTGATGTAAGGGGGGACTCCGATGGGGACGCCTGATGTAAGGGGGGACTCCGCTGGGAACGCCTGTGGTAAGGGAGGACTCCGCTGGGGACGGCTGATGTAAGGGGGGACTCCGATGGGGACGCCTGATGTAAGGGGGGACTCCGATGGGGACGCCTGATGTAAGGAGGGACTCCTCTGGGGACGCCTGATGTAAGGGGGGACTCCGCTGGGGACACCTGATGGCATCTGGTGGCAGGCGACGTGGCAGGTGACACACTCGGGGCTAACACTGATTCGGCATTTTGGTGAGTTGAATGATTTCATTTTATATTAAAATGTAATAAGAGAAATAATGCACTTCAGTCATCCTGACACCCTAACAACCATGGTGCCGGGATGATTAAAGAGCTTACACCAGATGTTTGGATTATCTTTATCTGTTGATTGTTAAACTCTGGAATACACATATTTCTATTATGGTGTAGGATCTGGGCCTGCTGTCCTTCCATCCTTCCTTCTCTTTCCTTCCCTCCCTCTTTCTTTCTCCCTTCATCCCTCATTCATCTCAGACTTTAACCACACCCCCTTTGAGCCACGCTCATTTAAGCCACTCCCACTACCCGTGTAAACCACGCCCACGCTTCGTGCGCCACTTTTTTCTCCTAAAGTATAACACACCTTCAAATGAATGCCCCACCCCCTAATTATACCAAGGCTCCGCCTACATGCGAAAAAGTGTCACGGATTTTTTTTTTGCAATCTTGGCAACTATGCTCTCTGCACTGCTCTCTGCTCCTCCCTCACCACACCACTTACACCCTCTCAAAATGGCGTACAGGGGCGGAGGCTATAGCCGCTTGTTGAAAATGAAACTAAAATACGAGATTGCGAATGGCCGCAATGTATTTACGGGAGTACGAATGCATTCGAAGCACGTGGACGTATTTTAGTTTCATTTTCAACACGTGGCTATAGCCGCGTGTTGAAAATAAAAATAACTAGTAACTCGAGATTGCGAATGACCGCGCCGAGATGTATTTACGAAAGTATAAAAAAATTACGAATCCATTCGAAGCACGGTAGTAGACATGAATCAAGGAAAACAAAACAATGTTACGAATCAACAGAAACGGCAGAGTAGTGTACAGAAAAACGAAAATTATTATCTAACAAAATTACGAATTACGAATCGTTCAGTATCAACGAAAATCAAACTGTTACGAAAGTACGAAAATAACAAACAGAAATACGAATCATTCAATATCAACAAAATTACGAATTTCAAATCAACGAAAATAACTTAGACAGAACTACGAATCATTCAGTATCAGCGAAAATTAAACTGTTACGAACATACGAACGAGTCCGAATAGGAAAACTCGCGTCTTACGAAATTACGAATCTTTACGAACATATGGAACGAGACAAAATTTTTTGGTTGTGCACATGTCTACCCTGTACACACGATCAGATTTCCTATGGATTCTAGTCCGATGGATTTGTCCATCGGATATCCGATGAAACTGTTTTCCATCAGTCTTGCCCACACACCATCAGTCAAAAAACCGACCATTCCAAACGCGGTGACGTAAAACACTCCGATGAGCCGAGAAAAATGAAGTTTAATGCTTCTGAGCATGCGTGGACTTGATTCTGAGCATGCGTGGGATTTTGATCCGATGGACTTGCCCATAGACGATCAGAGTTTTCGATCGTTTTTTTATCCATCGGAAAAATGTAAAACGTGTTCTATTTTTTAAAACCGATGGAAAAAAGACCGATGGGTCCCATACACGATCGGTTTGTCTGATGAAAAGAATCCATCGGACGAAAATCCATAGGATATCCGATCGTGTGTACAGGGCTTAACAGATTTTCTTCTAAGTATTCCCTGAATTTGGCTGCATCCATCTTCCCATCAACTCTGACCAGCTTCCCTGTCCCTGTTGAAGAAAAGCATCCCCACAACATGATGCTGCCACCACCATGTTTCACGGTGGGGATGGTGTGTTCAGGGTGATGTGCAGTGTTCGTTTTCAGCCACACATAGCGTTTTGTTTTTAGGCCAAAAAGTTCAATTTTGGTCTCATCTGATCAGAGTACCTTCTTTAACTCTGGAGGAGCTGCAGAGATCCACAGCTCAGGTGGGAGAATCTGTCCACAGGACTAGTCGTGCACTCCACAAATCTGCCCTTTATGGAAGAGTGGCAAGAAGAAAGCCGTTGTTGAAAGAAAGCCATAAGAAGTCCGGTGTGGTTGCTGTGTCCCCCACATGGCTTCTTGCAAACGGGACTTCTTATGTCTTTCTTCTTGCCACTCTTCCATAAAGGCCAGATTTGTGGAGTGCACGACTAATAGTTTCCTGTGGTCAGATTCTCCCACCTGAGCTGTGGATCTCTGCAGCTCCTCCAGAGTTCCCATGGGCCTCTTGGCTGCTTCTCTGATTAATGCTCTCATTGCCTGGCCTGTCAGTTTAGGTGGACGGCCATGTCTTGGTAGGTTTGCAGTTGTGTCATACTCTTTTCATTTTAGGATGATGGATTGAACAGAGCTCTTTGAGATGTTCAAAGCTTGGGATATTTTTTTTATAACCTAACCCTGCTTTATACTTCTCCACAACTTTATCCCTGACCTGTCTGGTGTGTTCCTTGGCCTTCATGATCCGGTTTGTTCACGAAGGCTCTCAAAATAAAGCTCTGAGGGCTTCACAGAACAGCTGTATTTATAACAGATTAAATTACACACAGGTGGACTCTATTTAGTAATTAGGTGACTTCTGAAGGCAATTGGTTCCACTAGATTTTAGTTAGGGGTATCAGAGTAAAAGGGACTGAATACAAATGCACGCCACACTTTTCAGATCTTTATTTGTATAAAAAAAAATGGAAACCATTTATAATTTTCGTTCCAATTCACAATTATGTGCCACTTTGTGTTGGTCTATCATATAAAATCCCAATAAAATACATTTACATTTTTTGTTGTAACATGACAAAATGTGGAAAATGTTCAAGGGGTATGAATACTTTTTCAAGGCCCTGTTTTTTGCCTTCTCTGGTTTCTGCTTTCTCTCTCTTCAACATGCAAATTAAATTTGTTAATAAAACCCTTTGTTTTTTTCGTTACATATCTAAGTTTAGACCTATAATCATTGTGCTTCTCTATGCAATACAGGCAGATCATGGCCGATAGGAGGGGGCAGTAGAATGCTATACATAGCTGTCTGAAAACAGGAATCTGTGGTAACATCCACATGTGATGCTGTGCCTCCATGATTGAAAGAACCGAAATCCAACAAATGAAAGGGGTGGGCCAGGGACACTTAAGCTGACTGGGGAGGGGGGCTAAAAGATGAAAGGAAATTAGGTGGGATCTATCTGACTTGAAGCAGCTTCTAATGCATACTGTGAGAAGCTTACAGTGTGCGGAGAAAGAAAGTAAGCAATTTCAGTAAAGGCGAAGAGCATTTACAACCGTGCAAAAGTGAAGGTAAGGCTGGAGATCAACCTTAAATTTCCAGTTTAAGGTTGAACTTTTTTGCACTCAGTACAGAGAAGGTAGAGCTGCAGGAGGAAACACAAGGGAAAAAAATGCACAGACGTTGAACTTTAAACTTTGGCGATTAAGGAAATGTCTAAAAAAAGATCTACATGTGAAGGAAGGACAGAGGAATCTAAATGAGCCCTGCTAAGCATGGGTATAAATGTTACTGTTCTTCACCACCAGGACAGTCACCATTCTGTATCTCCAATAACCAAACTTAAGAGCATAATTGCCAAGGAGCTGGTGGTGCTTTAACAGTCTGGCTCCCCTGTAATCAGTGTTGATGGGGTAGTTTATCTAGGGCCACTCAGTGTTTTACAGACTGCTGTTCTGTTACTTCCCCCTGGCTTCTAGCAGATTCTAGAAGTATAGTGGGAGGAAGGACAGAATGAGTAGCCTGCAAATGTATGGGACTCCAGCCTATCCCTGGGGAAGTGTGCCCAGAAGGTGGAGAGAGAGTCCATAAATAGTCTGAGGGCTGAGCAGCAGTGCAGTGTTCCTGGCTCCAGTCCTGCAGGAGGAGACCCCTGTAAGGGGGGCTCTAACCCCTGGTGCAGGATCCTAGAGCAAGCTGTGAGGAAGACACAGAGGACCCAGCTAGGCTTAGACCCAATTCCTGGATCCAGAGAAGCTCAATGGAGAGAGCAAGTAGGAAGTTGGTGGAAAAGAGTCTACATCTCCATGACTAGGAAGAAATTCAGCTTGTTCAATTAAACTTTTACAATAAAACCTGGAAGCTGATTGGTTTATATTTAGAATTGCACCAGATTTTGCACTCTCCCTCGCTCTGTAGCTAATAACTCTGGAAGGAGTACAGGCCACCAACAGCATAGAGATCCTGTGAGACATTTAGCAGTTTTGTGCGTTCCAGACAGAAATTGAGGAGTCCTCAACTCATCCAGATCTACAACTTCCTCTCCCTATCCCAGTTCATTGTTCCCAATAAAAAAAAAAAAAAACTAAAAAGAACCCAAAGACCATTTTCTGAGCCAGTGGAATAATTAAGAAAATGCTGTATGCCTGGCTGTGTGTGCTCGGTTGACTACATGTATAGTGGGGGCTCCTGTAAGGGGGAAGGGTTTCAGAAATGGGACAAGCTTGGAGCTCAGCGTTAAAAATCGGGATTGAATTGCAGGTTCCTGGTGCAGTGTACTTACCTTGTCCCCAGGATCCTGCGATGTCCCCCCGCTGTGTCTGCGGGCTGTGACCTCCACCCGATCACTGTGCCGGGCTCCGCCCCCTGCGAGAGTCGCGACGCATGGGGGGGGGAGCCTGGCGGCAAATTCAAAAATGACAAAATTCATAATACTTACAGATTACATTATTTCTTATCCCATTTGTCCCTAGTGTTTTGTCCAGTGCCCTGCATACAGTTTTATATTATAAAAACTGTTCTTTCTGCCTGGGAACTTGAGATTGTCCATAGCAACCAAAAAGTGTCCCTTTATGTCAAAAGTGGTTTGGGACCAGCTAGAAAACAGCGAGCGTAAATAAGAACACTAGCAGAATTGAGCGATAGTGAATAGTGGGGAAATTCATTTTATTATAATTATAAAAAAAAAAAAATGTTTTATTATTTATAGTTATTATATTATAATTTATGATTTTGTGTTTCAAACTTTATTATACCCGGGATGTCTACTAGACTCTTGTTTGATCAGATTTAAGTGAGTTATTACTAATGTAGCACACAGACCCCACTTTTCTTCGCCAATAGCGGGGCACACCTGCTACTTGCCCGGTATCCCCTCCCTGTGTATAGAGAGAGGGGCGAGCGGTGTTAGTGTTGGGTAGTGATGAGCCGAACACCCCCGGGTTCGGTTCGCACCAGAACCCGCGAACGGACCGAAAGTTCGTACGAACATTAGAACCCTATTAAATACAATGGATGCGAACGTTCGAATTCTAAAGTGCTAATTATAACGACTATTATGCATGTTATTGTCCTAAAAAGGGTTTGGGAACCCGGGTTGTGCACCAGGGGACATGTATCAATGCAAAAAGAAGTTTTAAAAACGGTCGTTTTTCGGGAGCAGTCATTTTAATGATGCATAAAGTGAAAAAAAAAAGTCAAATATTCCTTTAAATATTGTACCTGGGGGGTGTCTAAAGTATGCCTGTGAAGTGCCACGTGTTTCCCGTGTTTAGAACTGTCCCTGCACAAAATGACACTTCTAAAGGGAAAAAAAGCCATTTAAAACTGCTTGCGGCTTTAATGTAATGTCTGGTCCCGGTAATATGGATGAAAATCTTTAAGAAAAATGGCATAGCTACCCCATGACCCCCCCCCCCCCTACCCCAGCCCATTACCAGCCCCTTTGGGTCTTGTATGGATATTAAGGGGAACCCCGCACACAAAATAAAAAAGGCCCTATATACTCTGAACAGCCGTATACAGGCGGTGCATACAAGACAGGGACTGTAGGTTTGTTCTTATGTAGAATCTGTTTGTAATTTTGAACAGGTACATTGTTGAAGTGTAGCTCCAGCCCAAAAATCTATTTTTAAACTTTTTGGAAAACATAGGTAAGGGTTATCACCCCTGTAACATTTGTTTTGCTGTCTGTGCCCCTGTTCAGAACATTTCACCTCACTTTCCGTCCCAATGACAACTGTTTTTGAAATGTGGTGTTTTTCTTGAAACAAGGATTGCTGATAAAGCATCAGTACAGAGGAGACACCTTTCTCCCATATTTATTCTTACAGGAGAGAATTTTCCTTCCTAGTGGTAGATTTCCTCTCACTTCCTGTTGTCTTCTTGCGTTTGCAAGTAGGAGTCGTTTGTAAGTTGGATGTTTGAAAGTAGGGACCTGCCGTATATACTCTGCAGAAATAGGCCCCTTAGTTGTTGGTGTTGGCACAACACTGTAAGCACTCACAGTTACTCTTGGTTGGTGCTGGAACGCCCTGCTGTCAACTATTATATCAGGAATTTTAATTACATATAATTGTTGAACAGTGGTAGTAAAAATTGGGCCTTTGATGGTGGTGCTGGTGCCACAACACTGTAAGCCCTGACAGTTACTCTTGGTGGGTGCAGGAATGGGCCCTGCTGTGAATTATTAGATCAAGAATTGTAATTGCATGCCCCTGTTGAACAGGGGCTGAAAAATTGGGCCTTTCATGGTGGTGGTGGTGGTGGTGGTGTTGCCACAACACTGTAAGCCCTCAGAGTTACTCTTGGTGGGTGCAGGAATGGGCCCTGCTGTGAATTATTAGATCAAGAATTGTAATTACATGCCCCTTTTGAACAGGGGCTGAAAAATTGGGCCTTTCGTGGTGGTGGTGGTGGTGGCGTTGCCACAACACTGTAAGCCCTCAGAGTTACTCTTGGTGGGTGCAGCAATGGGCCCTGCTGTGAATTATTAGATCAAGAATTGTAATTGCATGCCCCTGTTGAACAGGGGCTGAAAAATTGGGCCTTTCGTGGTGGTGGTGGTGGTGGTGGTGTTGCCACAACACTGTAAGCCCTCAGAGTTACTCTTGGTGGGTGCAGCAATGGGCCCTGCTGTGAATTATTAGATCAAGAATTGTAATTACATGCCCCTTTTGAACAGGGGCTGAAAAATTGGGCCTTTCGTGGTGGTGGTGGTGGTGGCGTTGCCACAACACTGTAAGCCCTCAGAGTTACTCTTGGTGGGTGCAGCAATGGGCCCTGCTGTGAATTATTAGATCAAGAATTGTAATTGCATGCCCCTGTTGAACAGGGGCTGAAAAATTGGGCCTTAGGCACTGGTGGCACAACACTACAACCCCTCACAGATACTGTACTTGGAGCACAGCAATCAGCCCTGTTGCAAAGTATTGCTTCAAAAATTGTAATGACACGCCCCTGTTAAACAGGGGCTGAAAAATTGGGCCTTAGGCACTGGTGCCACAACACTCCAACCCCTCACAGATACTGTACTTGGAGCACAGCAATGAGCCCTATGGCAAATTATTGCTAAAAAAATTGTAATTACACGCCCCTGTAAAACAGGGGCTGAAAAATTGGGCCTTAGCCACTGGTGGCGGCACCCATAAACAAAAATGATCTTCCAAGCTATCATGATCAATCGTATCATTGAGGACTCGGAGGAGGAGGATAGCCAGTCAACATAACAGCACAGGCACTCAGCATCAGCATCAGTCTTGAAGGGATGTGACATGTTAAAATCAATTAGTCTGTTATATCAGCATCAGGTGTGTGGTAGCTGGTGGTGATCCAAGACTGGTTCATCTTGATGAAAGTCAGTCGATCAACCGAGTCGGTGGACAGGCGCACCCTGTGATCCGTGACAAATCCTCCAGCAGCACTGAATGTGCGTTCCGAAAGAACGCTGGATGCAGGACAGGCCAGTAGCTCAATTGCATACTGTGCAAGCTCTGGCCAGTGATCCATCCTCAAGACCCAGTAAGCCAGAGGATTTTCGGTGGGGAAGGTGTCCAAGTCTGACCTTGCCCCTAGATATTCCTGCACCATGTTTATCAGACGCTGGCGATGGTTGCTGGAACCGATCATACTTTGGGGCTGCGGACTAAAGAATTGTCTGAACGCATCGGTCAGACGGCCACCTTCCCCACCGCTCCTTCTTTGACTGGCCGAAGCCTCAGCAACTCGTTGTCCAGGACCAGGAGTTTGTAACCTCCCAGTCTCTGGGAACGCGTTGCACAGACCTTTCTGAAAGGCCTCCCGGAGTTGTCTCATCCTCTGCTCCCTCTGCGACGGTAACATAAGGTCCGCAACCTTACCCTTGTACCGTGGATCAAGGAGAGTGGCCAGCCAGTAATGGTCCCTCTCCTTGATCCGAAGAATACGAGGATCCTTCCGCAGACTTTGCAGGATCAGGGAGGCCATGCAGCGTAGGTTTGCTGAGGCATTCGCTCCGGAGTCCTCTGGGTCACTAAGGACGACATGATCCGCAGCCACCTCCTCCCAGCCACGTACAAGTCCACTGGTTTCTTGGGACTGTAAATCATCCCTAAAAGACTGCTGCTGATGATGCTGAGTGCCAGCCTCCACCTCCATGCTGACACAATCCTCCTCCTCCTCCTCCTCCTCCTCCTCCTCTTCCTGTGCGATGGGTGGGACAGAAGGAACACTGTCTGGGTAAAGGGGGCCTTGAGAGGCAAGGAAGTCCTCCTCTTCCTGCCTCTGTTCTGCCTCAAGTGCCCTGTCCATTATTCCACGCAGCGTGTGCTCCAACAGGTGGACAAGAGGTACAGTGTCACTGATGCATGCACTGTCACTGCTCACCATCCTCGTGGCCTCCTCAAATGGTGCCAGGACAGTGCATGCATCCCTGATCATGCCCCACTGGCGTGGAGAAAAAAAACCAAGCTCCCCTGACCCTGTCCTGGTGCCGTAGTCGCACAGGTACTCATTGATGGCCCTCTGCTGCGTGTGCAGCCGCTGCAGCATGGCCAACGTTGAGTTCCACCTGGTGGGCATGTCACATATAAGGCGGTTCTTGGGCAGGTTCAACTCCTTTTGCAGCTCAGCCAGGCGAGCACTGGCATTATAAGATCTGCGGAAATGCACACAGACTTTCCTGGCCTGCCTCAGGACATCCTGTAAGCCCGGGTACCTGCCCAAGAACCACTGCACCACCAGGTTAAGGACGTGAGCCACACAGGGCACATGGGTCAGTTGTCCCTGTCGGAGGGCGGAGAGGAGGTTGGTGCCATTGTCGCAAACCACCATTCCTGGCTTAAGCTGGCGTGGCGTCAACCACCTCTCGGCCTGGCCCTGCAGAGCAGACAGGACCTCTGCCCCAGTGTGGCTTCTGTCCCCCAAACACACCAGCGCAAGCACGGCATGGCATCTTTTTGCCTGCGTACTTGCGTAGCCCCTTGAACGCCTACAGAGCACCGCTGGTTCCGAGGACAAACCACAGGAAGAGGCCATGGAGGAAGAAGAAGAGGAGGGGGTGGAGGAGAGAGGTGTGTCACAACCAGTAGTAGCATTTTGGAGGCGTGGCGGTGGAACAACCTCCAACACTACTGCACCTTGTCCTGCATCCTTCCCAGCTGCCAAAAGAGTGACCCAATGGGCCGTGAAAGAAAGGTAACATCCCTGTCCATGCCTGCTGGACCATGAGTCAGCGGTAATATGCACCTTACCGCTGACCGCCCTGTCCAGCGAGGCCAAGACATTGCCTTCCACATGCCGGTAGAGAGCCGGAATAGCCTTCCGTGAGAAAAAGTGGCGTTTGGGAACCTGCCACTGAGTAACCGCACATTGCACAAACTCACGGAAGGGGGCCGAGTCTACCAACTGAAAAGGCAGCAGTTGAAGCGCTAGCAATTTAGCCAAGCTAGCATTCAACCGCTGGGCATGTGGATGGCTGGGAGTGAACTTCTTTCGACGGTCCAGCAGCTGGGGCAGGGAAATTTGCCTGCTAGAATCGGACGTCGGTGTACTGCTAGCAGAGTGGCCGCAAGTACTTGGCTGTGACACACCTAATTCTACACCTTCATTCCTCTCAGTGCATGTTTCAGAGAGGACTGAAGTTATAGTGGGGTTGGAGATCCCAGCTGATGCGGTGCAAGGAGAGGTCCGCTTTGTTCTTTGGTGTGGGTCTTTGAGGTAGGCTTGCCAACGAGCTGCATGGCAGGTCAACATATGTCTGGTCAGGCATGTGGTACCCAAGCGGCTGATGTTTTGGCCACGCGATATACGCTTGAGACATATGTTGCAAACAGCAGCTGTGCGATCTGATGCACTAGCCTCAAAAAAGGCCCACACCAAAGAACTTTTTGAATGACGGGCAGAGGCAGCGCCCTGCACAGGCGGAGCTCTGCGGTGTGATTCCGTCGGTGTACTGCCCTTATGCTGGCCACCAAAGGGCATCCTGCCTCGTTGGAGATGTGCCTCCTCCTCATCCTCCTCCTCCTCCTCTCTCCTATTAGGCACCCACGTGGAGTCAGTGACCTCATCATCACCTCCCTCCTCATCACTGGAGCCAATCTGGCAGTATGCTGCAGCTGCTGGAACATGACTGCCAGATTGGTGTCCTTCTTGAGCATCCCCTCTGTCTGCTCTCACGCTACTGCCTTCCTCTAGCTGGGTTTCATCATCAGACCCTTCGAAACGCTGGGCATCCTCCTGGAGCATGTACCCAACACTGTGCTCAAACAGTTCGGGGGACTCCTCAGGAGGAGGACATGGTGGGTCTAGGGAAGGAGTGACTGATGATGAGTCTGACATTGATACCAGGGAAGAGGACGCTTTGGCAGCTGCTTTTCCAGTACCCTGAGCCTGGGTGAGAGAGGATGAGGAGGAGGAGGAGGGCTTGGTCATCCACTCTACCAAGTCTTCGGCATAATGTGGCTCAACATGTCCAGCTGCCGAAAAGAAGGACAAGCATGTCCCATGGCCATGTGCTGATGACAATGCACCGGGTCCACGACCAGCACTGTTGCCCCCAGACACAGAGCCTGCTTGCCCTCTTTTATTGCCTCCTGACTGTCTGCCTCTCCTTGTTTGCCTTCCAGACATTCTAATAGATGGCCTGCAGGGAGATGGGAAAAAAGCAATAAGGGCTACCTTCAGGTGTCCTTCTCTGTCCCTTTACTTAAGGATTTCTAAATATGGTTGAGGATGATTGCTTTTGCACAGAATAGCACAACGACAATTTCCCTGACTGTCCAAAAAAACAAGGATTTCAAAGATGGTTGATGAGGAATGCTTTAGCACACTATAGCACAAGGAGAATTCCCTCACTGTCCTTCCCTGTCCCTAGAAACAAGGATTCACACAGTAAAAGACACTGACACTCTCCCTACCTATAGTTTTCTGTCCCTAGAAAAAATGTTTTTTTAAAGCACACTATAGCACAAGGAGAATTTCACTCACTTTCCTTCTTTGTCCCTAGAAACAAGGATTATCACAGTGAAAGAAACTGACACTCTTCCTACCTATAGTTTTCTGTCCCTAGAAAAAATGTTTTTTTAAAGCACACTATAGCACAAGGAGAATTCCCTCACTGTTTTTCCCTGTCCCTAGAAACAAGGATTCGCACAGTAAAACACACTGACACTCTCCCTACCTATAGTTTTCTGTCCCTAGAAAAAATGTTTTTTTAAAGCACACTATAGCACAATGAGAATTCCCTCACTGTCCTTCCCTGTCCCTAGAAACAAGGATTCGCACAGTAAAACACACTGACACTCTCCCTACCTATAGTTTTCTGTCCCTAGAAAAAATGTTTTTTTAAAGCACACTATAGCACAAGGAGAATTTCACTCACTTTCCTTCTTTGTCCCTAGAAACAAGGATTATCACAGTGAAAGAAACTGACACTCTCCCTACCTATAGTTTTCTGTCCCTAGAAAAAATGTTTTTTTAAAGCACACTATAGCACAAGGAGAACTTCACTCACTTTCCTTCTTTGTCCCTAGAAACAAGGATTATCACAGTGAAAGAAACTGACACTCTTCCTTCCTATAGTTTTCTGTCCCTAGAAAAAAATGTTTTTTTAAAGCACACTATAGCACAAGGAGAATTCCCTCACTGTCCTTCCCTGTCCCTAGAAACAAGGATTCGCACAGTAAAACACACTGACACTCTCCCTACCTATAGTTTTCTGTCCCTAGAAAAAATGTTTTTTTAAAGCACACTATAGCACAAGGAGAATTCCCTCACTGTCCTTCCCTGTCCCTAGAAACAAGGATTCGCACAGTAAAACACACTGACACTCTCCCTACCTATAGTTTTCTGTCCCTAGAAAAAATGTTTTTTTAAAGCACACTATAGCACAAGGAGAATTTCACTCACTTTCCTTCTTTGTCCCTAGAAACAAGGATTATCACAGTGAAAGAAACTGACACTCTCCCTACTTATAGTTTTCTGTCCCTAGAAAAAATGTTTTTTTAAAGCACACTATAGCACAAGGAGAATTTCACTCACTTTCCTTCTTTGTCCCTAGAAACAAGGATTATCACAGTGAAAGAAACTGACACTCTTCCTTCCTATAATTTTCTGTCCCTAGAAAAAAATGTTTTTTTAAAGCACACTATAGCACAAGGAGAATTCCCTCACTGTCCTTCCCTGTCCCTAGAAACAAGGATTCACACAGTAAAACACACTGACACTTTCCCTACCTATAGTTTTCTGTCCCTAGAAAAAATGTTTTTTTAAAGCACACTATAGCACAAGGAGAATTCCCTCACTGTCCTTCCCTGTCCCTAGAAACAAGGATTCGCACAGTAAAACACACTGACACTCTCCCTACCTATAGTTTTCTGTCCCTAGAAAAAATGTTTTTTTAAAGCACACTATAGCACAAGGAGAATTTCACTCACTTTCCTTCTTTGTCCCTAGAAACAAGGATTATCACAGTGAAAGAAACTGACACTCTTCCTTCCTATAGTTTTCTGTCCCTAGAAAAAATGTTTTTTTAAAGCACACTATAGCACAAGGAGAATTCCCTCACTGTTTTTCCCTGTCCCTAGAAACAAGGATTCGCACAGTAAAACACACTGACACTCTCCCTACCTATAGTTTTCTGTCCCTAGAAAAAATGTTTTTTTAAAGCACACTATAGCACAAGGAGAATTTCACTCACTTTCCTTCTTTGTCCCTAGAAACAAGGATTATCACAGTGAAAGAAACTGACACTCTTCCTACCTATAGTTTTCTGTCCCTAGAAAAAATGTTTTTTTAAAGCACACTATAGCACAAGGAGAATTCCCTCACTGTCCTTCCCTGTCCCTAGAAACAAGGATTCGCACAGTAAAACACACTGACACTCTCCCTACCTATAGTTTTCTGTCCCTAGAAAAAATGTTTTTTTAAAGCACACTATAGCACAAGGAGAATTCCCTCACTGTCCTTCCCTGTCCCTAGAAACAAGGATTCGCACAGTAAAACACACTGACACTCTCCCTACCTATAGTTTTCTGTCCCTAGAAAAAATGTTTTTTTAAAGCACACTATAGCACAAGGAGAATTTCACTCACTTTCCTTCTTTGTCCCTAGAAACAAGGATTATCACAGTGAAAGAAACTGACACTCTCCCTACTTATAGTTTTCTGTCCCTAGAAAAAATGTTTTTTTAAAGCACACTATAGCACAAGGAGAATTTCACTCACTTTCCTTCTTTGTCCCTAGAAACAAGGATTATCACAGTGAAAGAAACTGACACTCTTCCTTCCTATAGTTTTCTGTCCCTAGAAAAAAATGTTTTTTTAAAGCACACTATAGCACAAGGAGAATTCCCTCACTGTCCTTCCCTGTCCCTAGAAACAAGGATTCACACAGTAAAACACACTGACACTTTCCCTACCTATAGTTTTCTGTCCCTAGAAAAAATGTTTTTTTAAAGCACACTATAGCACAAGGAGAATTCCCTCACTGTCCTTCCCTGTCCCTAGAAACAAGGATTCGCACAGTAAAACACACTGACACTCTCCCTACCTATAGTTTTCTGTCCCTAGAAAAAATGTTTTTTTAAAGCACACTATAGCACAAGGAGAATTTCACTCACTTTCCTTCTTTGTCCCTAGAAACAAGGATTATCACAGTGAAAGAAACTGACACTCTTCCTTCCTATAGTTTTCTGTCCCTAGAAAAAATGTTTTTTTAAAGCACACTATAGCACAAGGAGAATTCCCTCACTGTTTTTCCCTGTCCCTAGAAACAAGGATTCGCACAGTAAAACACACTGACACTCTCCCTACCTATAGTTTTCTGTCCCTAGAAAAAATGTTTTTTTAAAGCACACTATAGCACAAGGAGAATTTCACTCACTTTCCTTCTTTGTCCCTAGAAACAAGGATTATCACAGTGAAAGAAACTGACACTCTTCCTTCCTATAGTTTTCTGTCCCTAGAAAAAAATGTTTTTTTAAAGCACACTATAGCACAAGGAGAATTCCCTCACTGTCCTTCCCTGTCCCTAGAAACAAGGATTCACACAGTAAAACACACTGACACTTTCCCTACCTATAGTTTTCTGTCCCTAGAAAAAATGTTTTTTTAAAGCACACTATAGCACAAGGAGAATTCCCTCACTGTCCTTCCCTGTCCCTAGAAACAAGGATTCGCACAGTAAAACACACTGACACTCTCCCTACCTATAGTTTTCTGTCCCTAGAAAAAATGTTTTTTTAAAGCACACTATAGCACAAGGAGAATTTCACTCACTTTCCTTCTTTGTCCCTAGAAACAAGGATTATCACAGTGAAAGAAACTGACACTCTTCCTACCTATAGTTTTCTGTCCCTAGAAAAAATGTTTTTTTAAAGCACACTATAGCACAAGGAGAATTCCCTCACTGTCCTTCCCTGTCCCTAGAAACAAGGATTCGCACAGTAAAACACACTGACACTCTCCCTACCTATAGTTTTCTGTCCCTAGAAAAAATGTTTTTTTAAAGCACACTATAGCACAAGGAGAATTCCCTCACTGTCCTTCCCTGTCCCTAGAAACAAGGATTTGCACAGTAAAACACACTGACACTCTCCCTACCTATTCTTCTCTTTCCCTAAACTAAAGGAATCCAGGTTAAGCAAGAAAAAAATAAATGTCACTGTCCCTGCCTATGTTTCTCTTTCCCTGCTCCGGAACACACTACACTAGGCCGCCGTGCTGGCGGCCTTTTATAGTGTGGGGCGTGTACTAAACACCCTCAGCAATAATTGGCCACAGGCATCCTGCCTGTGGCCAATCATTGCTCTCCTCGCTGCCGGCGCTGTGATTGGCCAAGCATGCAGGGTCACAGTGCATGCTTGGCCAATCACAGCGCCTGGATGACACTGCGATGGCGTAGTGCATTGTGGGCCGTTCGCGTCACTCGAATTTGGCGCGAACGGCCCAAATCGTTCGATCTTCGTCGAACGATCGAACAGCCGATGTTCGAGTCGAACGTATGTTCGACTCGAACACCGAGCTCATCCCTAGTGTTGGGTCTTGCAGCAATTACCTCTCTAGAGTGGATCCCTTCTCTCCGTTGTCTAGGCAAAAATCTTTCAGAATAAGGCCAATGTCCACACAGGAGTAAAACCCAATCAGCAAGGTTTTATTCTTTATACTTGGGGTAAACTTGAAGAGAGAAAAGTAGGAAGTTGAGAGGGTAGGGGAAGGTTCAGGCACGCAACACTTAAAACTCAGTATCAGTCTTTCGTCGCCACTCAAGCCTGAGTGGGTATTGCTCACCCGGATAGTCCCTATGAGAGCGGTCCTAGCAGCCGGGATGGAGCACGGATAAATTGTTAAGTTCAAAGGATCCGATCAGGAAATCCTCTGCCACAGGATTGTCAATAGTCCCGAACCTCCCAGCCAAGCAATAATGAGAGAGACCTTGTACCAGATTGGTGTATTGCAGGGCTTGTATTAAAGATGGTGGATCCCTCTTAAGGCGAGTCTCCAGGCCTCTTCCTGAGACAGCAGTACCATCGCTGTCTCCTCCGGGACTGATCCTCCCCTGGTCTCCTTTCCTAAAGGTGGGCTCCCTACAAGTGGGCAGCCTGGGATCCTTCTCTGAGGTGTAGGCCTCAGCCAGCAAAGCTGGGCCTACCAAGCGGCAGCACAGCCTCGGGCTAAAGGTGCCCGAGGCCCAAACACACACACAAACCTCGTGTCATACGGGCCACGAGGCACACTTACAGGACCAAGGGTCCCCTGGAACGCTTCACGCCTAATCACGTCTGCCCCTTGTGTACCCTATCCCAGCATGCACAGCGGGTAGACCACGCCCACTGCACGGCTGCCGAGAGAGCACCCAAGGTGCTGTGATACCCCCGTTTGGTTCACCTATGCCGGTGGTGACAGTGCCACCTACAGGCAACAGAGAACACTACTGCCAGGCAGTATCACACCCAGAGCAGAAGCAATAATGAATCAGTGATTAGTCTGAGCCCAACTACCAGCTCAGACTACCCCTAAATCTCCACATAGCGTCCCCAAATATTGGGGGGGGGGCGCTACACTAAGAATTACAGTCCTAAAATGTAAAATGCCAAATTTCTATACAAAATAATGGTACCGCTTTCAGCATCAAAAATCTGACATAAGCATACCGCCAGGGAGGTTAACAAGGTCAGCCTATTCCCGACAACCCTGGAGAAACATGGGCTTCTGGAATATTGGACTGGGCTGATCTCTAAATACTATTCATCATTACTTCTGAACAAATCTACCTATCACAAGGTTAGGAAGAGGTGTCAGAACTCGATCCTACATATTGGCTTCCGGGTACTCACTCCCGCGGGAGTAGGCGTTTCTAGTCTCCCGCAATGTAATCTGGGAGTTCGCCCAGATGTCACATGTCCTGCAGAAAAAGTTCCCCGGCGGATAAGGTTCCCCCCCCCCCTGTACTGCGCATGCGCGGCACGAACCTAAACGGAGTTTCCGAAAGTAGGCGAACATGTAGAGCTGCGAGTCGGCTCTACACGGTGGGGGACCTTATCCGCCGGGGAACTTTTTCTGCAGAACACCGTCCACCGCTACCAGGAAGTCAGTGCTTGTGGGCTTCACAATGCCCACAAGCAAAATGGAAAATTCAGACAGCTGATTTTAAAAGTGCATCTTTTGCCAGAAAAAAGACAGGGGAGGTTAAAAATCACCAAACACGTGAGTACTAATTGGTGATCTAAAAATACTTTGCATGCAAGCTAAAAAATAAAAAAAGATTTGCCGCGGAACCTCCGCTTTAATACCCCATGTTTAGTTCCAGACATGAACTTCAGAAAACCAAAAGATTTATCTGGATTAATCTGAGCCTAGCTGATGGTAAAGGCAAAAAATTCCCTAATTCTTGCTTGACGAAGAGACGCCGATGCACAGCCAAACTTTGCTTGTTGCACTGCTGAGAACATAACAGCTGTAATAAAAGAATTAATACATGAAAGGAGAATATAAATAAATGGAGGGACAGGATGCAGGTTTCCAGTCAAGACTGAAAATAACGCTGAACTCCAGCCAATTTTTTTGAAGTCGAACTTCCCCAAGCTTACGCTTCAATAAGTAGATCCAGACATGTACGAAACTCTGAATTCTGATTAGCCCCTTCGCGACCGCAATATAGCTCTGTGCTCTGAGCCCACCCTTTTTGAAGCCTATTAGAGCCTCTGGCTCTAATCACGTGCTTCTAAAAGAGCAAAAAACATTGGAATCCATGCGTCAGGCGCCCCGCATGTAGATTAGGGGTTCGGATGCATGGATTAGAGGAGCGGCGCCCCTGTGCCCTGCATTACAGGCCGCCACTACTACCACTGATACTAATGATGGGGCATTGTTCCTCCTACTGATACCAATGATGGAGCACCGTTCCTTGTACCTATACCACTGATGGGGCACTATACCACTCAGTGATACCAACGATGGGGTACTATTACTTCCACTAATACTAATGATGGGGCATGAAGCCTTCCATTAATACCAACAATGGAACACTGTTCCTTCTACTGATACCACTGGTGGGGCACTATACCACTCAGTGATACCAACGATAGGGCACTATTACTTCCACTAATACCAATGATGGGGCATTAAGCCTTTCCATTGATCCCAACAATGGAACACTGTTCCTTCTACTGATACCAATGATGCCACACTATCCCTCCCACTGACACCAACAATAAGATACTATTATTCACATTAATACCAGTGATAGGACAGAGGACTCCAGTCACAAAGGCAATAAAATACCGCTCTGTTTTTTGGCATTCACAAAAAAAAACGCTACTAAAATACTGCATGAGTTATTTTATGAAGTCTTGCAGTATTTTAGTAGTGAAAACAAAAAGAATTGTCAGCAATAATGATAAAAAAAAGAAAACATGAAAAAAATGGCGTGCATACCAGGCCCCAAATAAAATAAAAAAAACGGCATGGGGTACCCCCCAGAATCCATACCAGACCCTTATCTGAGCATGCAGCCCGGCAGGTAAGGAAAGGGAGGGGATGAGCGCCCCCTTTTGAACCATAGGAAAGGAAAAACGTACCGCTCAAAAGCTTGAGAATTCACCAAATAGCTGCTTCCGCCCGGTCACTCACACAGGTGCTGGCTCTGCACTGATGCATGGGAGAAAAAGAAACCCTGGACTGCCGCACTCTGTATAGACAGTTATTTATTCCAAAATTTCAGGTAAAAAATCCAAATTCAAAATAAATCCATAAATCCAAAACAACAAATGCAGATGGTGTGCATGCAGGGAAGGGTGGCTAACGCGTTTCACGTCACGAATTGACGCTTACTCATAGCTTTTGAACCGTACCAGGCCACATGCCCTCAACATGGGGAGTGCTGTGGGGCAAGGTCCATCTACAGATCACAGGCACTATGTAATTTATTGACTCTCACTGACTACCAAGCCTGAGACATTGATTTTTCCCACTAAACCTGGGACATGTTCTACTCCCCCTGACCACAATCTGGCCCTCCTAATGTCTGAGAGGAAGTAAACTGGTCCTTTGTTTGAAGGACCCCTGCATTAGACCTTTCACTAGCTTAACATTGTCCCTTCTTGCAACTCCCCATTTATATGACCGACTTGGTGGGATTTACTAAAACTGGAGAACACACAGAATCTGGTGAAGCTGTGTATAGTAACCAATCAGCTTTTGGGTTTTATATGGTCAAAGCTTAACCACTTCAGCCCCGGAGGATTTGGCTGCCCAATGACCGGGTCATTTTTTGCGATTCGGCGCTTTAACGGACAATTGCGCAGTCGTGCGATGTTGCACCCAAACAAAATTGACGTCCTTTTTTTCCTACAAATAGAGATTTATTTTGGTGGTATTTGATCACCTCTGTGGTTTTTATTTTTTGCGCTATAAACAAAAACGAGTGACAATTTTGAAAAAAAAAGCAATATTTTTTACTTTTTGCTATAATAAACATCCCCAAAAAATATATAAAAAAACAAATTTTTTTACCTCAGTTTAGGCCGATATGTTTTCTTCTACAAATTTTTGGTAAAAAAAAAAAAAATTGCAATAAGCGTATACTGTTTGGTTTGCGCAAAAGTTATAGAGTCTACAAAATAGGGGATAGTTTTATGGCATTTTTATTTTTAATTTTTTTCATGAGTAATGGCGGCAATCAGCGATGTTTATCGTGACTGCGACATTATGGCAGACACATCGAACACTTTTGACGCTATTTTGCGACCATTGTCAGTTATACAGCGATCAGTGCTATAAAAATGCACTGATTACTGTGATAATGTCAGGGAAGGGGTTAAGTGTGTCCCAGGGAGTGATTCTAACTGTGTGGGGGCTGGGCTACGAGTGACATGACATTGATCACTGCTCCGCTCTCGATCACAGGGAGCAGTAGATCAGTGTCCTGTCACTAGGTAGAACAGGGAAATGCTTGTTTACACTTGCCTCTGCCTGTTCTGCAGCTCTGTGACACGATCGCGGGACACCGGTGGACATAGAGTCCGCGGGTCCCACGGAGCTTGCGGCAGGGGAGCCCGCACGGCGCAAAATTCAATGTGACGCATATATACGTTACTTTGCGCAGCCGTGCCATTCTGCCGAAGTATAAGTGCTTGAGGCGGTCGGCAAGCGGTTAATTGAGCAAGCTGATGTTAGAAGCTGATTGGCTACCATACACAGCTGCACCAGATTTTGTGTACTTTAGTTTTAGTAAATGCCACCAACTGTGTCCCTGCTGGTGCAAAAAAAAAAAAAATCCATAACTCTGCTAAAAAGAGGGGCAGAGATTTTTGGAGCTGCTGTTTCTGCCCCAGGGAGGAGACAATAAATTCTGTACATATGTCTGTTTGTTAAAGGTTATCAATCTGCATAACATGCATTACAGAAATGCTGCACCCAGAACTACAATTACATTTCTATTGTTTTTCCTGATTCCCATGCTGTCCACACAGGTGGAGGTGCAGGTACATACCTGCAGCATATTTGATGTTAGGCTATCATACCTACATTTTTCTTTCACACCTTTGTATTTATCCACCTTTATAATACATAGTTGCACGTGAAAGTACACAGTACTTTTACACAACAGGAAAATTTGACAAATGTTGTCATCTTACATGCTGAGTAAAGGTTCAGCACCCCATCTCGGCATTAAAGTGACACTAAACTCTGATTTGCTCTCAGCCTATTTCCTTTTTTACTTTTGCTGCTGTGATCCGATTTCCTGTAAAGGGATGGCTAAGTTTTTCACCCTATCTTGCTCATTCTTAAAATGGGCTCAGGCAGTGGTTCTCAACTTACAAGGTGTAGGGGGCCTCAACTGTGGCCCCTAAAAACTCCAAAGGACCATGCTAATATTCTAAATATGTATAAAGCAAAGTGTAGAAATTCATATTTAAGACCGCATCAAGAGGCGTCTTATGATGACGAAACGTTTAAGGCGTAGCATTGGCATGTGACGTCATCTCGTACCAGAGTGGATTGCGGCCATCCTACTATGCTGTTTTTATTTTGATCTATGCGAGTGCAATACTATTTGATAAATTGAAGTTGCGTTTTTACTACACTATGAGAGGGATTTGTTTTCTCCTTTGATCTATATCCCTTGGTAAATTATTGCCTTGTGTAGCCAAATTTCCTTGATGCTGAGGAAACTGGCGCTGATGGTCTAGGCTGGTGGATTGGGTCTATTGGATGTGGAACCATAACCTTTTGGAGCATATTTGCGTTTTTTAAACACTTGTAATTAGGTGGGCAAAACTATCTGGTAAGAGGCTATGGGGTTGATTTACCAAAGGCAAAAAGACTGTGCAAAGTGCAGTTGCTCCACAACTTAGTTAGGCTTGGTTCACACCTATGCAGTTTGCTTTTAAGCATTTCTGCTGTGCTTTTTACGTTTTTGAACATGCAATTTGACTGTGATTTTGCAGCGATTTGCGGTTTTTATGATTTTTTTTTGCAAATTTATTGTTGGCCAGTTTAACCACTTCAATACAGAGCACTTTCACCCCCTTCGTGCCCAGAACAATTTTCAACTTTCAGCGCTGTCACACTTTGAATGACAATTGCCCGGTTATACAACACTGTGCCCAAACTAAATTTGTATAATTTTCTTCCCACAAAATAGAGCTTTCTTTTGGTGGTATTTGATCACTAGGGATGAGCTGAACACCCCCCGTTCGGTTCGAACCAGAACCTGCGAACAGACCGAAAGTTCACGCGAACTTTAGAACCCTATTAAATACAATGGACTCGAACGTTCGAAATCAAAAGTGCTAATTATAACGGCTAATATGCAAGTTATTGTCCTAAAAAAGAGTTTGGGGACCCGGGTCCTGCACCTGGGGACATGTATCAATGCAAAAAGAAGTTTTAAAAACGCCCGTTTTTTCGGGAGCAGTGATTTTAATGAAGCTTAAAGTGAAAAAAAATATTCCTTTAAATATCGTACCTGGGGGGGTGTGTAAAGTATGCCTGTGAAGTGGCACGTGTTTCCCATGTTTAGAACTGTCCCTGCACAAAATGACACTTCTAAAGGAAAAAACAGCTTGCAGCTTTAATGTAATGTCTGTTCCCGGCAATATGGATGAAAATCATTGAGAAAAATGGCATGGGTAACCCCCCCCCCCCCCAGCCCACTACCAGCCCCTTTGGGTCTTGTATGGATATTAAGGGGAACCCCGCACCCAAATTAAAAAAAGGTAAGGTGTGGGGCCCCCAGGCCCTATATACTCTGAACAGCAGTATACAGGTTTGTTATTAAGTAGAATCTGTTTGTAATTTGGAACAGGTACATTTTTTAAATGTAGCTCCAGCCAAAGAATACATTTTTAAGCTTTTTGGAGAACATAGGGAAGGGTTATCACCCCTGTAACATTTGTTTTGCTGTCTGTGCACCTGGTCAGAAAATTTCACCTCACTTTCCGTCCCAATGACAAATGTTTTTTTGAAAATTTGGGGTTTTTCGTGAAACAAGGATTGGTGATAAAGCACCAGTAGAGAGGAGACACCTTTTTCCCATATTAACTCTTACAGGAGAGAATTTCCCTTCCTAGGGGTAGATTTCCTCTCACTTCCTGTTGTCGCCTTCCGTTTGCAAGTAGAGTCATTTGTAAGTTGGTGGGTGCTGGAATGCCCTGCTGTGAACTATTATATCAAGAATTGTAATTGCATGACATTGTTGAACAGTGGTAGGAAAAATTGGGCCTTTGGTGGTGGTGGTGGTGGTGCTGGTGCCACAACACTGTAAGCCCTCACAGTTACTCTTGGTGGGCGCAGGAATGGGCCCTGCTGTGAAATATTAGCTCAAGAATTGTAATTACATGCCCCTGTTGAACAGGGGAAAAAAAATTGGGCCTTTAGTTGTGGTGGTGGTGGTGTTGCCACAAAACTGTAAGCCCTCACAGTTACTCTTGGTGGACGCAGGAATGGGCCCTGCTGTGAAATATTAGATCAAGAATTGTAATTACATGATCCTGTTGAACAGGGGCAGAAAAATTGGGCCTTAGGCACTGGTGCTACAACACTGCAACCCCTCACAGATACTGTGCAGCAGGGCTCATTGCTGCGCTCCAAGTAAAGTATTGCATCAAAAATTGTAATTACACGCCCCTGTTAAAAAGGGGCAGAAAAATTGGGCCTTAGGCACTGGTGCTGGTGCCACAACACTGCAACCCCTCACAGATACTCTATTAGGAGTGCAGGAATGAGCCCTGCTGCAAAGTATTGCATCAAAAATTGTATTTACACGCCCCTGTTAAACAGGGGCTGAAAAATTGGGCCTTAGCCACTGGTGGCGGTGCCCAGAACCAAAAATGTTTGTGACAGGGGGGTCACTTTGGACACAGGGTGAGCCAGGAAACCATGGACATTAAGAATATGGCTTGGATTGCTTGAAATTTAAATAGTAATATTAGTCCACAATATGTACTGGTTGTTTTATTCTGAACTCAACAGGTTAATTGAGAGATGTGTTACCTGCCTGTTGTGATGTAAATGAATCTAGAAGGGCTTCTGAAGACCCTTTTAGTGTGAATAGGGATAATTAACTCTATACTTGTGTGTATTGTACTCAGACAGACAGGCTACAAATCCTTTCATTGGGAGATGTGTATTGAAGGTCGTTATGTTTCTATTGTGTAAAGTCTTTTGATTGGGAGACAAAAGCTAGCCTAACAGGTCATGCATAGTCATTTAGTCATTTAAACTAAAAGGGAATTAGAACCTGTTGTCTCCTAACAGACGTCAAAATAATGTGTATTGGGTTATGTTGTGGGTGGAGCCGGACCATTGTTCATTTTAGGTTAATGCAGTATTGTATGTGTATAAAAGTTACAATGTTTTTTCAATAAAGTGAGTCTATCCTGGAAAGATACAGAGTGCGTCTCGTTCTTTCAGAAGGATTAATTCCTATGGGAAGTTGTCGTCTGACTGTGGAGAATCGACAGTGAATTTGTGTCCAGGAGAGGGAAAATATCTAAAATGGCGTTAACCCCTTTCGTATTTGGGGTGTCGTTACATTGGTTGGCAGCAGTGGGATTTTCCCTCCAGTTCCTGGGACACTCCAAACCACCACAGTGAATGACCAGCTATGCAGCCTGCAGGAAAGCCACGCTGAAAGACCTACTGGAGAGCCGTGGAGGGACCGGTGGGACAAGGAACAAAGTCACCTTGATCAGGGAGCTAGCTGAGATGGATCAGAGGGATGGTGATGCAGGACCCCGGTCAGTTGAAGACTTGTTTCAGCAACGAGTTCAAGAGCGGTTGGCATTATATGGTGCTAACCCATCAGAGACCGCCATACAGGAAGCCATTAAAAGGCATCCAGCTGCAGGATGCACGACAAGAGAAAGAACGAGAGCGACAAGAGAAAGAACGAGAGCGACAAGAGAGAGAACTAGAGCGACAAGAGAAAAAACTAGATCGACAAAAGAGAGAACTAGAGCGGCAACATGAGCGGAGAACGGCGGAAATACGGCAATCGGAGATCGCCTACAGACAGCTGCTAGAATCTGCTCAGCAGCAGGGTGGTGCTACCTTTGCCTGGGACTATCAGGAAATACCAGTGGACAACTCTGAAATCCTGGCTGAAGAATCGGCAGTGGAAAATCTGAAGATTGCCATCCCTAAAGCCGAAGTGGATTATATGGAGTTCCAGGGAGCTAGCCTGGCTGAAGAATCGGCAGTGGAAAATCTGAAGATTGCCATCCCTAAAGCCAAAGTGAATGATATGGAGTTCCAGGGAGCTAGCCTGGCTGAAGAATCGGCAGTGGAAAATCTGAAGATTGCCACCCCTAAAGCCGAAGTGGATGATATGGAGTTCCAGGGAGCTAGGGCAGTTGGCTCATCTCCCCAGCCACAGATTACAGAAGGTATGGACTTAAGGGACTGTTTAGAGGATGTTATGGATTATGCATCGCCTGCTCAAGTACTGGCAGCAGGACAAAGTACTGCAGACCCCTGCTCTACACCCGTGGCAGTTTTGGAGGCCTGAGGTGAGAAGGTGATGGTTCCTCTTTCCCAGGGGATTTCAGAGATGCAGGGAGGAGAATCAGCCCTTTTCCCTCCCCAACAGTTAGCCAGAGCAGATGGTGTGGAGTCCCCAGCAGAAGTGCTGGCAACAGGGCAGAGTGATAGCAACCTCTGCCCAGCACCGGAAACAACTGTGGAGTTTCAGGGAGTCGGGGCAGTTGGCCCCTCTCTCCAGCAACAAGCTGAGGTGGTAAAGCTTTTACCCCCAGCTGAATCATTGGCAGCAGGGCAGAATGCTACTGGCCTCTGCACACAACTGCAGCTTGAGCTGATATCGGTGGATGGGACTGCGGTCTCCACTCACAGCAACCCAGCAGAAGAGCTGGCAACAGAGCAGAGTGCCGCGGGCCTCTGCTCTCAACTAACAGAAGAGGGAGTTCCTGTGGTACTGGATGGGACTTCGGTTTTCACTGACCCAACCCCAGAAAATGGTGTGACACTGAGACAGGAGGATGTCAGCCTTGCTTTGCAAGCACTGGGGGATTTTATCCTACCACAAGTGGATGGGACTTCAGTCTCCACTTGTATACCCCAGGGATGCTGGGCAGTCGGCCCAGATCCCCAACAGCATGACGGACTGAGCCCAGTCATCCTGTCTTCTCCCCAGCGGCGGGTATGTTCTCTGAGAGAGGCAGAGGTTGGCTGGGTAAGTAATACTCTGTTTGGAGCAAGTTATTTGGGGTACTGTGTGGATACCGGCATTAGAAGAATGGACCTATGGACTAACTTCGGTGTCAACCCGTCTGGGGTCACCTCCTGTGTTAGTCTCCTGCCGAAAGGGGAACTGTGTGACAGGGGGGTCACTTTGGACACAGGGTGAGCCAGGAAACCATTGAGGCCTCGTACACACGGCCGAGATTCTCGTTGAAAAAAACATGTCGTTTTTTTCGACGAGATTCTTGGACAAGAAACTTGTCCCGGCCGAGTGTACACACGCTCGTTTCAAAGAACCCGCGGTTCTTTGAATGGAGCGTACGCGGTGACGTCATCGACTACGACGAGCATGCGCTCGTCACATTCGATGCCGTCGCCGCCATCTTGGTATACCCTACGTATGCCTAGGAAGCTACCGCGCATGCGTCAAATTCATTTCGAACATGCGCGGGCTTCCGGGAGGACAGGTAAGTGTACACACACTCACTTTTCTCGTCGAGAAACATGCCGAGGAGAATCTCGACGAGAAAACAGAGAGCAGGTTCTCTATTTTCTCGTCGAGGTTACTTGTCGTTTTCTCGACGAGAAACCCGATAGCCGCGTACACACGACCGATTTACTCGGCAAGACCTCTCTGCCAGCAAGTTTCTTGCTGGTTCTTGTCGAGAAAATCGGTCATGTGTACGAGGCCTGACATTAAGAATATGGCTTGGATTGCTTGAAATTGAAATAGTAATATTAGTCCACAATATGTACTGGTTGTTTTATTCTGAACTCAACAGGTTAATTGAGAGATGTGTTACCTGCCTGTTGTGATGTAAATGAATCTAGAAGGGCTTCTGAAGACCCTTTTAGTGTGAATAGGGATAATTAACTCTATACTTGTGTGTATCGTACTCAGACAGACAGGCTACAAATCCTTTCATTGGGAGATGTGTATTGAAGGTCGTTAGTTTCTATTGTGTAAAGTCTTTTGATTGGGAGACAAAAGCTAGCCTAACAGGTCATGCATAGTCATTTAGTCATTTAAACTAAAAGGGGATTAGAACCTGTTGTCTCCTAACAGACGTCAAAATAATGTGTATTGGGTCTTGTTATGTTGTGGGTGGAGCCGGACCATTGTTCATTTTAGGTTAATGCAGTATTGGATGTTTATAAAAGTTACAATGTTTTTTCACAGAGTGCGTCTCGTTCTTTCAGAAGGATTAATTCCTATGGGAAGTTGTCGTCTGACTGTGGAGGATCGACAGTGAATTTGTGTCCAGGAGAGGGAAGATATCTAAAACGGCGTTAACCCCTTTTGTATTTGGGGCGCCGTTACAATGTTCTTTCAAGCTATCAGCATGATCATTGAGGAGGAAGAGGATAGTCACTCAGCATCAGCATAGGCAGTCTTGAAGGGATCTGACATTTCCAAAAAAAATATTCAGTTACATCAGCATCAGGTGCTTGGTAGCTGGTGGTGATCCAAGACTGATTAATTTTCATGAAGGTCAGTCAATCGACCGAGTCGGTGGACAGGCGCACCCTGGGAACAGTTACAAAGCCTCCAGCAGCACTGAATGTGCTTTCCGAAAGAACGATGGATGCAGGACAGGCCAGTAGCTCAATTGCATACTGTGCAAGCTCTGGCCAGTGATCCATCCTCAAGACCCAGTAACCCAGAGGATTTTCGGTGGGAAAGGTGCCCAAGTCTGATCTTGTCCCTAGGTATTCCTGCACCATGTAAACCAGACACTGGCAATGATTGCTGGAACCGATCATACCTTGGGACTGCGTACTAAAAAATCGTCTGAACGCATCGGTCAGACGGCCACCTTCTCCACCGCTCCCTCTTTGTCTGACCGAAGCCTCAGCAACACCAGGAATTTGTAACCTCCCAGTCTCTAGGAAGGCGTTGCACAGACCTTTCTGCAAGGCCTCCCGAAGATGCTTCATCCTCTGCTCCCTCTGCGACGGCAAGATAAGGTCCACAACCTTACCCTTGTAACGTGGATCAAGGAGGGTTGCCAGCCAGTAATGATCCCTCTCTTTGATCGCACGAATATGAGGATCCTTCCGCAGGCTTTGTAGGATCAGGGAGGCCATGCAGCGGTTTACTGAGGCATTCGGTGCGAAGTCCTCTGGGTCACTGAGGACGACATGATCTGTAGCCACCTCCTCCCAGCCACGTACAAGTCCGTGGGTGTCTTGGGACTGTAATTGATCCCTTGAAGACTGATGTTAATGCTGAGTGCTAGGCTCCACCTCCATGCTGACACAATAATCCTCCTCTTCCTCCTCCTCCTCCTCCTCGTCCTCTTCCTGTGTGATAGCCGGGCCAGCAGGAACACTGTCTGGATAAAGGGGGCCTTGAGAGGTAAGGAAGTCCTCCTCTTCCTCCCTCTGTTCTGCCTCAAGTGCCCTGTCCATTATTCCATGCAGTGTGTGCTCCAACAGGTGGACAAGAGGGACAGTGTCACTGATGCATGCACTGTCACTGCTCACCATCCTCGTGGCCTCCTCAAATGGTGCCAGGACAGTGCATGCATCCCTGATCATGGCGCACTGGCGTGGGGAAAAAATCCAAGCTCCCCTGACACTGTCCTGGTGTCATATTGCAACAGATACTCATTGATGGCCCTCTGCTGCGTGTGCAGCCGCTGCAGCATGGCCAACGTAGAGTTCCACCTGGTGGGCATGTCACAGATTAGGCGGTTCTGGGGCATTTTGTAATCCTTTTGCAGCTCAGCCAGCCGAGCACTGGCATTATATGTCCAGCAGAAATGCCCGTGACTGTCTGCCTCTCCTTGTTTGCCTTCCAGACATACTAATAGCCTGCAGTGAGATTTAGCTGCACAAAGGTGGGATGTATATATATATATATATATATATCACACACACACATATATACACACACACACATATATATATATATTGTGACAGCAGGAAGGTAAAGTCACCTGGTTGCATCCAGGGGGGTAGGTATATTTCTCCCAGATTCAGGCTTTATGCCGACTTATACAACTAGGGAGAGAGTTGATGAAGCCCAGCTGAGGCTAGTGGGCTCATGGATGATTCATACCTCTAGGGAGAGTGCTGGGCGTCGTGCAGGCAGGGAGTTGATGAGACCAGCTGAAGCTTGTCAGCTCGTTTAAGGCCTCTATAAAAACTCCCAGCTTCATTAGGTGTTTGCTCATGCCTGGAACCAGACCTGTGTGGACTGTCTAGGGAGAGTGAACCCCTGTGCGGTGAGACAAAGCCTGTGTGGCTATTTGTTTGGACATTTACTAAACCAGGGACTTAGGGACTAGGACAGCACCAGGCTGATCCCAGTTGTTAGTTAGGAAACCTGCATGTTTAGTCAGAGGTCAAGCTGACCAGGGTTTATTTTGTTTATGTTTCTTTTTGCTTTGCTGTGTTTTTTGTCACTGTAAATAGAGAAATAAACCGCACCTTTTTGATCTTGAAAACCACAACCTCCGTCTGCTGGGCCTGTTTTTGTGTGGGGAGCCTATCCAGGGGATCACACACCCCCGCTGCCGAGCTAACCCCCTCACAGTTGGTGGAGAATGCGGGCAGTTTTTTTTTAAGCCAGCATGGAGGAGATACTGAAACAGCTGGCTCTAGCAAATGCCAATCAACAGCAGACAAATGCAGGTTTGCAAAAGAGCCTTGCAGCTCAACAACAGAGCTTCGCAGCCCAGCAGCAAGCTCATCAACAGAGCCTTGCAGCCCAGCAGCAATCTGAGGCCCGCTTCATAGACCTGTTACAGAAGCAAGAGCAGAGACTACAACAAATGGAAGCAGTAATGCAGCAACGTCCGCAGACCAGTGAGGAAAGCCGTCCCACTAATACCGCGTCCTTTGGGGTGAGTCGTTTATTGACAAAAATGACTGGAGAGGATGATCCAGAGGTATTTTTGACCACATTTGAAAGGACTGCTGAAAGAGAAAAGTGGCCTGAGGAGCAGTGGGCTGGACTGGTGGCTCCTCTGTTAACTGGTGAATCGCAGAAGGCTTACTATGACCTAGAGCCTGACCAAGCAAAAGACTATGTGATGCTAAAAGCTGAAATATTGGCAAGGCTGGGTGTCACCCTGGCTGTCCGGGCTCAGCATGTGCATAACTGGACTTTCCAGCTTGGAAAACCCCCCAGGTCTCAAATGTATGATCTCATTCACCTGAGCAGGAAGTGGCTACAGCCAGAGACTTTGTCCGCACCAGAGATTGTGGAACGTGTTGTAATGGATCAGTTTTTGAGAGCTCTTCCTACTGCCATCCAAAAGTGGGTAAGCCATGGAGACCCAGAGACGGCCGGTGGTCTTGTGGATCGTGTAGAGAAATACTTGGCTACAGAGAACCTGACGGCCTCTTCCAGAGACTCTCGGACTTTCCACCCTAAGACCAGACCATCCCCAGGGGCGGATAAGAGGATTCCAAGGGGTGAGGGTGGAGAGAGTGAGAGGGTGGGAGCTCTACCCAAAGTTTGGCGAGAACAGCCTGGGAAGTCAGGGGCTCAAGAGGCAGCCAAATGGATTGTTTGCTACCGCTGCCGGCAAGCGGGACATATTGCAGCAAATTGCCCGGTTGTGGAGGAACCCATGCAATGTGACTTTCTGACGGACAGACGTCAGTCGCTGTGTGCGACAGTCGCATGCACTGCCATTCGGGGAACTGAGAAACATTTATGCAAAATGTGTATTAATGGTAGAAATGTTGTGGTATTACTGGATTCAGGTAGCCTTGTGACCCTGATAAAGGCTGAATTAGTTAAAACAGAGGTCTCTGGGAATAGCAAGGTAGCTGTTATTTGTGTGCATGGAGACACCCGAGAGTATCCAGTGACTACAGTGTGTTTCAAGACCCCCAAAGGTACCCTCTCTCATCCAGTGGGGTTAGTATCTCAATTACCGCATGATGCCATTGTGGGAAGGGATTTTCCGAAGTTCTGGGAACTGTGGGATGATCCTGAGCCCCCCACTGGTGCCCCTATGTACCAGGAAGGTGATAGCCAGAACTCCTCTGAGAGTGGTGAGGACTCTCCAGAATTTCCCTTGTCAGTATTGGCAGGCGAGACTCAAGAAACTGGAGAGGAGCCCACCTCCTCAGACGAAAACCTACCGTCTGTGGAGTTTTCTGATCTTGAGGTTCACAGGGAAAATTTTGCCACAGAACAGTTAAAAGACCCCGCCCTAATAAAGGCACGGGAAAACGTAGTGGAAATAGATGGCGAGTTAGTGAACCCAGATAATACCTGCACTTACCCATACTTCAGCGTAGAGAAGGACCTACTGTATCGGGTGGCAAAAAGGGCAGAAGAAACCGTTGAGCAGCTTGTGGTGCCCAAACCTTACAGGAAGTTGGTGTTGGAGTTGGCCCATGGGCACATTCTTGGAGGTCATCTGGGGACAGAGAAAACCCGAGAGAGGGTATTACAGAGATTCTATTGGCCTGGGGTGATGAAGGACATAGAAAATTATTGTTCCTCCTGCCCTGTGTGTCAGAGGTCGGCCCCGATGCCACATTTCCGTAGCCCGCTGGTCCCTCTACCCATCATTGAGGTCCCGTTTGAGAGGATCGCAATGGATTTGGTAGGTCCTATAATCAAGTCCGCTAGGGGGCACCAGTACATATTAGTTATAATGGACTATGCCACCCGTTATCCAGAAGCGATCCCTCTCCGAAATACCTCGGCCAAAACCATAGCCAAAGAGCTATCTCTTGTTTTTAGCCGGGTGGGTATTTGTAAAGAACTGCTTACGGACCAAGGTATACCCTTTATGTCCCGGGTTATGAAAGAGCTGTGTAAATTGTTCAAAGTGACGCAATTGCGTACGTCTGTGTATCACCCCCAAACCGATGGGCTGGTTGAAAGATTCAACAAAACCCTAAAACAAATGTTGAAGAAAGTGGTGAATAGAGATGGAAAGGATTGGGACTGTCTACTTCCTTATTTGATGTTTGCTATTAGGGAGGTGCCCCAATCCTCTACGGGATTCTCCCCCTTTGAGTTACTGTATGGGAGACACCCAAGAGGGCTGTTGGATATTGCCAAGGAAACTTGGGAAAGTGAGAGTTCTCCCCACAGGAGTGTGATTGAGCATGTCGCCCTGATGCAAGATCGAATTGCACAGGTAATGCCCATCGTGAAGGAACATTTGGCCCAAGCGCAGTTGGCACAGCAGAGAGTGTACAACCGTGGAGCCAAGACCCGTACCTTTTCCCCGGGGGATAGGATATTGGTACTTGTCCCTACGGTTGAAAGTAAATTCCTTGCCAAATGGCAAGGCCCCTACGAGATAATGGAAAAAGTGAGCGAAGTGAATTACAAGGTCAGACAACCAGGAAGGCGAAAGCCCGAACAGATCTATCACGTTAATCTGTTGAAAGCCTGGAGGGATAGAGAGTCCCTAGTCGCAGAAACTTGGTCACCAGCTCAAACTGGTTGCGTGATTCCGGAGGTTGGAATAGCAGCCACCTTGTCACAACCCCAACAACAGGAGGTTAAGGAGTTTGTGCTTCGCAACAAGGAGGTGTTCTCTGAGCTGCCGGGACAAACATCTGGGGTAGAGCATGATATTATTACCCCGCCCGGTGAAAGGGTGAAGTTAAAACCCTATCGGATCCCAGAGGCCCGACGGGAGGCAATACGGGAGGAAGTACAGAAAATGCTGAACTTAGGGGTGATAGAGGAGTCCCAAAGTGATTGGTCTAGTCCCATTGTGTTGGTGCCTAAACCGGATGGGAGCTGGCGATTTTGTAACGATTTTCGTCAGTTGAACAAAGTTACAAAATTTGACACCTACCCCATGCCACCTATAGATGAGTTGATCGACCGGCTGGGAACAGCCCGATACATGACGACTCTTGACCTCACAAAAGGGTATTGGCAAATTCCCCTGGCCAAGTCGGCCAAAGAGAAAACCGCATTTGTAACCCCAGACGGGGCGTTCCAATATAAGAGAATGCCGTTCGGGTTACAGAATGCGCCGGCCACATTCCAGCGGAAAATGGACCAGATACTGAGGCCCCATCGGAAGTATGCTGCGGCTTACCTGGATGACGTAATTGTCCATAGCACAGATTGGGCCTCACATCTGCCAAAAGTGCAAGCAGTCCTAGACTCTATCCGGGAAGCGGGGTTTACGGCTAACCCCAAGAAGTGTACCATTGGGCAGGAGGAGGCCAAATATCTTGGGTACACCATTGGCAGGGGAGTAATAAAACCCCAACTCAACAAAGTCGAGGCCATCCAGAGTTGGCCACGTCCCAACAGCAAGAAGCAGGTACGAGCCTTTCTGGGAATCGCGGGTTATTATCGGCGCTTCATTCCCCACTTTGCTTCTAAGGCTGTGCCCCTAACCAACCTGACGAAAGGGAAAGGGTCGGTCATGATTAAATGGACCCCCGAGGCTGAGGCAGCGTTCCAATTCTTGAAACAAGCCTTATGTAGCCAGCCAGTGTTGTACTCACCCGACTTCTCTAAAGACTTTGTCGTACAAAGTGATGCGTCAGATGTGGGGTTAGGAGCAGTATTGTCCCAGGTCTGGAACGGGGAAGAGCACCCAGTCATTTACCTCAGCAGGAAGTTGAAGTCCCATGAGGTAAATTACGCCACGGTTGAAAAGGAGTGTTTAGCGGTGAAGTGGGCTCTAGATTCCCTTCGGTACTATCTGCTAGGTAGGCACTTTGACATGGTTACGGATCACGCTCCGTTAAAGTGGATGGCTCAAAACAAGGAGACAAATAGAAGAGTAAATAGGTGGTTCCTGGCCCTACAGGAATTCAACTTCACAGTAAAGCATCGCCCTGGCGTTCAAATGGGGAATGTGGATGCTTTGTCTCGAGTACATGAATGCCTGATTGCTGGTGTTCCAACCCCAAGGTTAAAACAAGAGGGGGGGTATGTGACAGCAGGAAGGTAAAGTCACCTGGTTGCATCCAGGGGGGTAGGTATATTTCTCCCAGATTCAGGCTTTATGCCGACTTATACAACTAGGGAGAGAGTTGATGAAGCCCAGCTGAGGCTAGTGGGCTCATGGATGATTCATACCTCTAGGGAGAGTGCTGGGCGTCGTGCAGGCAGGGAGTTGATGAGACCAGCTGAAGCTTGTCAGCTCGTTTAAGGCCTCTATAAAAACTCCCAGCTTCATTAGGTGTTTGCTCATGCCTGGAACCAGACCTGTGTGGACTGTCTAGGGAGAGTGAACCCCTGTGCGGTGAGACAAAGCCTGTGTGGCTATTTGTTTGGACATTTACTAAACCAGGGACTTAGGGACTAGGACAGCACCAGGCTGATCCCAGTTGTTAGTTAGGAAACCTGCATGTTTAGTCAGAGGTCAAGCTGACCAGGGTTTATTTTGTTTATGTTTCTTTTTGCTTTGCTGTGTTTTTTGTCACTGTAAATAGAGAAATAAACCGCACCTTTTTGATCTTGAAAACCACAACCTCCGTCTGCTGGGCCTGTTTTTGTGTGGGGAGCCCATCCAGGGGATCACACACCCCCGCTGCCGAGCTAACCCCCTCACAATATATATATATATATATATATATATATATATATATATATATAGCTGTACTGATTATAATGCAGCTATCAGAATCAACTGCCTGCTGTGGTATTAGTATGGGAAAAGCAGCAATTGTTTTCAGTTAGTTTTAGGTGAAAACTGTGCAGAGGACACTGAAAATACTTGCAGCTCTCCGCCTGTGGTTTTATTATGAGAACACCACTATAATAGTCACTAACTGTATTCAGGTAAGCTTTAGGTGAATGCTATGCAAAGCACACAGTACACTAAGTGAAACACTGACTGCAGCTAGCACAATCGCCTGCCTGTCACAGTATAGAGAATAACAGGAACAGATCTAGCTAAACTGAATACAGTATATAAATATATATATATATATTGTGACAGCAGGAAGGTAAAGTCACCTGGTTGCATCCAGGGGGGTAGATATATTTCGCCCAGATTCAGGCTTTACGCCGACTTATACAACTAGGTGGAGAGTTGTATAAGCCCAGCTAAGGCTAGTGGGCTCATGGATGACTCATACCTCTAGGGAGAGGGCTGGGCGTCGTGCAGGCAGGGAGTTGATGAGGCCAGCTGAAGCCTGTCAGTTCGTTTAAGGCCTCTATAAAAACTCCCAGATTCATTAGGTGTTAGCTCATGCCTGGACCCAGACCTGTGTGGACTGTCTAGGGAGAGTGAACCCCTGTGCGGTGAGACAAAAGCCTGTGTGGCTATTTGCTTGGACATTTAAAACCAGGGACTTAGGGACTAGGACAGCACTAGGCTGATCCCAGTTGTTAGTTAGGAAACCTGTATGTTTAGTCAGAGGTCAAGTTGACCAGGATTTATTTTGTTTATATGTTTCTTTTGGCTTTGCTGTGTTTTGTCACTGTAAATAGAAAATAAACCGCACCTTTTTTTTTGATTTTGAAAACCACAACCTCCGTTTGCTGGGCCTGTTTTTGTGTGGGGAGCCCATCCCGGGGGTCACACACACCCGCTGCCGAGCTAACCCCCTCACAGTTGGTGGAGAACCAGTGGCAGTTTTTTTTAAGCCAGCATGGAGGAGATACTGAAGCAGCTGGCTCTAGCAAATGCCAATCAACAGCAGACAAATGCAGGTTTGCAAAAGAGCCTTGCAGCTCAACAACAGAACTTCGCAGCCCAGCAGCAAGCTCATCAACAGAGCCTTGCAGCCCAGCAGCAAGCTCACCAACAGAGTCTGGAAGCTCAGCAACAAGCCCAGCAGCAATCTGAGGCCCGCTTCATAGACCTGTTACAGAAGCAAGAGCAGAGACTACAACAAATGGAAGCAGTAATGCAGCAACGTCCGCAGACCAGTGAGGAAAGCCGTCCCACTAATACCGCGTCCTTTGGGGTGAGTCGTTTATTGACAAAAATGACTGGAGAGGATGATCCAGAGGTATTTTTGACCACATTTGAAAGGACTGCTGAAAGAGAAAAGTGGCCTGAGGAGCAGTGGGCTGGACTGGTGGCTCCTCTGTTAACTGGTGAATCGCAGAAGGCTTACTATGACCTAGAGCCTGACCAAGCAAAAGACTATGTGATGCTAAAAGCTGAGATATTGGCAAGGCTGGGTGTCACCCAGGCTGTCCGGGCTCAGCGTGTGCATAACTGGACTTTCCAGCTTGGAAAACCCCCCAGGTCTCAAATGTATGATCTCATTCACCTGAGCAGAAAGTGGCTACAGCCAGAGACTTTGTCCGCACCAAAGATTGTGGAACGTGTTGTAATGGATCGGTTTTTGAGAGCTCTTCCTACTGCCATCCAAAAGTGGGTAAGCCATGGAGACCCAGAGACGGCCGATGGTCTTGTGGATCGTGTGGAGAAATACTTGGCTACAGAGAACCTGACGGCCTCTTCCAGAGACACTCGGACTTTCCACCCTAAGACCAGACCATCCCCAGGGGCGGATAAGAGGATTCCAAGGGGTAAGGGTGGAGAGAGTGAGAGGGTGGGAGCTCTACCCCAAGTTTGGCGAGAACAGCCTGGGAAATCAGCGGCTCAAGAGGCGGCAAGAAGGATCGTTTGCTACCGCTGCCGGCAAGCGGGACATATTGCAGCCAATTGCCCGGTTGTGGAGGAACCCATGCAGTGTGACTTTCTGACGGACAGACGTCAGTCGCTGTGTGCGACAGTCGCATGCACTGCCATTCGAGGAATTGAGAAACATTTATGCAAAATGTGTGTTAATGGTAGAAATGTTGTGGTATTGCTGGATTCAGGTAGCCTTGTGACCCTGATAAAGGCTGAGTTAGTTAAAACAGAGGTCTCTGGGAATAGCAAGGTAGCTGTTATTTGTGTGCATGGGGACACCCGAGAGTATCCAGTGACTACAGTGTGTTTCGAGACCCCCAAAGGTACCCTCTCTCATCCAGTGGGCTTAGTATCTCAGTTACCGTATGACGCCATTGTGGGAAGGGATTTTCCGAAGTTCTGGGAACTGTGGGATGATCCTGAGCCCCCCACTGGTGCCCCTATGTACCAGGAATGTGATAGCCAGAACTCCCCTGAGAGTGGTGAGGACTCTCCGGAATTTCCCTTATCAGTATTGGCAGGGGAGACTCAAGAAACTGGAGAGGAGCCCACCTCCTCAGACGAAAACCTACCGTCTGTGGAGTTTTCTGATCTTGAGGTTCACAGGGAAAACTTTGCCACAGAACAGTTGAAAGACCCCGCCCTAATAAAGGCACGCGAAAACGTAGTGAAAATAGATGGCGAGTTAGTGAACCCAGATAATACCTGCACTTACCCATACTTCAGCGTAGAGAAGGACCTACTGTATCGGGTGGCAAAAAGGGCAGAAGAAACCGTTGAGCAGCTTGTGGTGCCCAAACCTTACAGGAAGTTGGTGTTGGAGTTGGCCCATGGGCACATTCTTGGAGGTCATCTGGGGACAGAGAAAACCCGAGAGAGGGTATTACAGAGATTCTATTGGCCGGGGGTGATGAAGGACATAGAAAATTATTGTTCCTCCTGCCCTGTGTGTCAGAGGTCGGCCCCGATGCCACATTTCCGTAGCCCGCTGGTCCCTCTACCCATCATTGAGGTCCCGTTTGAGAGGATCGCCATGGATTTGGTAGGTCCTATAATCAAGTCCGCTAGGGGGCACCAGTACATATTAGTTATAATGGACTATGCCACCCGTTATCCAGAAGCGATCCCTCTCCGAAATACCTCGGCCAAAACCATAGCCAAAGAGCTATCTCTTGTGTTTAGCCGGGTGGGTATTTGTAAAGAACTGCTTACGGACCAAGGTACACCCTTTATGTCCCGGGTTATGAAGGAGCTGTGTAAATTGTTCAAAGTGACGCAATTACGTACATCTGTGTATCACCCCCAAACCGATGGGCTGGTTGAAAGATTCAACAAAACCCTAAAACAAATGTTGAAGAAAGTGGTGGATAGAGATGGAAAGGATTGGGACTGTCTACTTCCTTATCTGATGTTTGCTATTAGGGAGGTGCCCCAATCCTCTACGGGATTCTCCCCCTTTGAGTTACTGTATGGGAGACACCCAAGAGGGCTGTTGGATATTGCCAAGGAAACTTGGGAAAGTGAGAGTTCTCCCCACAGGAGTGTGATTGAGCATGTCGCCCTGATGCAAGACCGAATTGCACAGGTAATGCCCATCGTGAAGGAACATTTGGCCCAAGCGCAGTTAGCACAGCAGAGAGTGTACAACCGTGGAGCCAAGACCCGTACCTTTTCCCCGGGGGATAGGATACTGGTACTTGTCCCTACGGTTGAAAGTAAATTCCTTGCCAAATGGCAAGGCCCCTACGAGATAATGGAAAAAGTGAGCGAAGTGAATTACAAGGTCAGACAACCAGGAAGGCGAAAGCCCGAACAGATCTATCACGTTAATCTGTTGAAAGCCTGGAGGGATAGAGAGTCCCTAGTCGCAGACACTTGGTCACCAGCTCAAACTGGTTGCGTGATTCCTGAGGTTGGAATAGCAGCCACCTTGTCACAACCCCAACAACAGGAGGTTAAGGAGTTTGTGCTTCGCAACAAGGAGGTATTCTCTGAGCTGCCGGGACAAACATTTGGGGTAGAGCATGACATCATTACCCCGCCCGGTGAAAGGGTGAAGTTAAAACCCTATCGGATCCCAGAGGCCCGACGGGAGGCAATACGGGAGGAAGTACAGAAAATGCTGAACTTAGGGGTGATAGAGGAGTCCCAAAGTGATTGGTCTAGTCCCACTGTGTTGGTGCCTAAACCGGATGGGAGCTGGCGATTTTGTAACGATTTTCGTCAGTTGAACAAAGTTACAAAATTTGACACCTACCCCATGCCACGTATAGATGAGTTGATCGACCGGCTGGGAACAGCCCGATACATGACGACTCTTGACCTCACAAAAGGGTATTGGCAAATCCCCCTGGCCAAATTGGCCAAAGAGAAAACCGCATTTGTAACCCCAGACGGGGCGTTCCAATATAAAAGAATGCCGTTCGGGTTACAGAATGCGCCGGCCACATTCCAGCGGAAAATGGACCAGATGCTGAGGCCCCATCGGAAGTATGCTGCGGCTTACCTGGATGACGTAATTGTCCATAGCACAGATTGGGCCTCACATCTGCCAAAAGTGCAAGCAGTCCTGGACTCTGTTCGGGAAGCGGGGTTTACGGCTAACCCCAAGAAGTGTACCATTGGGCAGGAGGAGGCCAAATATCTTGGGTACACCATTGGGAGGGGAGTAATAAAACCCCAACTCAACAAAGTCGAGGCCATCCAGAGTTGGCCACGTCCCAACAGCAAGAAGCAGGTACGAGCCTTTCTGGGAATCGCTGGGTATTATCGGCGATTCATTCCCCACTTTGCTTCTAAGGCTGTGCCCCTAACCAACCTAACGAAGGGGAAAGGGTCGGTCATGATTAAATGGACCCCCGAGGCTGAGGCAGCATTCCAATTCTTGAAACAAGCCTTATGTAGCCAGCCAGTGTTGTACTCACCCGACTTCTCTAAAGACTTTGTCGTGCAAAGTGATGCGTCAGATGTGGGGTTAGGAGCAGTATTGTCCCAGGTCTGGAACGGGGAAGAGCACCCAGTCATTTACCTCAGCAGGAAGTTGAAGTCCCATGAGGTAAATTACGCCACCGTTGAAAAGGAGTGTTTAGCGGTGAAGTGGGCTCTAGATTCCCTTCGGTACTACCTGCTAGGTAGGCACTTTGACATGGTTACGGATCACGCTCCGTTAAAGTGGATGGCTCAAAACAAGGAAACAAATAGAAGAGTGAATAGGTGGTTCCTGGCCCTCCAGGAATTCAACTTCACAGTAAAGCATCGCCCTGGCGTTCAAATGGGGAATGTGGATGCTTTGTCTCGAGTACATGAATGCCTGATTGCTGGTGTTCCAACCCCGAGGTTAAAACAAGAGGGGGGGGTATGTGACAGCAGGAAGGTAAAGTCACCTGGTTGCATCCAGGGGGGTAGATATATTTCGCCCAGATTCAGGCTTTACGCCGACTTATACAACTAGGTGGAGAGTTGTATAAGCCCAGCTAAGGCTAGTGGGCTCATGGATGACTCATACCTCTAGGGAGAGGGCTGGGCGTCGTGCAGGCAGGGAGTTGATGAGGCCAGCTGAAGCCTGTCAGTTCGTTTAAGGCCTCTATAAAAACTCCCAGATTCATTAGGTGTTAGCTCATGCCTGGACCCAGACCTGTGTGGACTGTCTAGGGAGAGTGAACCCCTGTGCGGTGAGACAAAGCCTGTGTGGCTATTTGCTTGGACATTTAAAACCAGGGACTTAGGGACTAGGACAGCACTAGGCTGATCCCAGTTGTTAGTTAGGAAACCTGTATGTTTAGTCAGAGGTCAAGTTGACCAGGATTTATTTTGTTTATATGTTTCTTTTGGCTTTGCTGTGTTTTGTCACTGTAAATAGAAAATAAACCGCACCTTTTTTTTTGATTTTGAAAACCACAACCTCCGTTTGCTGGGCCTGTTTTTGTGTGGGGAGCCCATCCCGGGGGTCACACACACCCGCTGCCGAGCTAACCCCCTCACAATATATATATATATATATATATATATATATATATATATATACACACACACACACACACACACAACACCTAGGATGCATATATATCCTCTACACACTGTAACTGCACTAACTGGCTCGCAGGCCTGCTCTATCTAATTCAATATAAATGACACTGTCTATCTCTTTTAACAACTCCAACACACTACACAAGGCCGCCAATCGTTGAACGATCGAACAGCCGATGTTCGAGTCGAACATGGGTTCGACTCCAATACGAAGCTCATCCCTATTGATCACCTCTGGGATTTTTATTTTTTGCTAAACAAACAAAAAAATACCAAAACTTTGAAAGAAAAATTAAAGATCGTCTTTCGTTTTGTTTTCTCCTTCACTGACAGGCACTGATGAGGCTGCACTAATGTGCACGGATGAGGTGGCACTGATGGGCACAGATGAGGAGGCACTAATATGTAAAATTGATGAGCACTGATATTCAGCACTGATGGGCACCAATAGTCTACACTGATATGCAGCACTGATGGGCACTAATAGGTGGCACTGATAGGCAGCACTGATGAGGAGTTACTGACAGGCATCACTGATGCGGTACTGATGGGCACTGATTGGCACTGTGTGGTGATTTGGGTGGACACTGATTGGCATTATGGTGGGCAACTCTGATGGGGGCTGCGCTGATAATCAATGTGCTGATTATCAGTGCACACCCCCCCCGACCCCCCCTCTGACAGGAGAGCTGCCGATTGGCTCTCCCTGTCAGCAGGAACCAAGGAAAGCCGATTACCGGCATTTCCTGGTTCACGCTTTTTATCAGCTGTGTTTGGTCACACTCACAGCTGATCAAGTAGTATAGAGCCTCCGTCAGAGGCTCTTTACCATGATCAGAGATGCGGTGTGTCAGAGTGACACACCACACCACCGGTCGCCGCGCTGGCTTGTTATCCTGCTGGACGTCATATGACACCCAGTCAGGATAACTGAACTACTTCCCGGCCGTCATTCTGCTATAGGCCAGGCGGGGGGAAAAAACGCAAATTTCAGCAAAATCTCAGTAAAAACGCACTTTATGCTTTTCTGCAGCTTCGCCCTTAAAGCAAAAAAAAAAACAACGTTTTGCATTTAACGTGCACAGTTATGCATGTGTTCTCAACCCACGCATATGTGAACCTAGCCTTAAAGTGGTTGTAAATCCTACATATACCCAGTGAAGTTACTATCCTCAGGTTATGCACAGAGATTAAACAAAACCTCCAACATAAGTTGTACCTGTTTATCTGCAGTCTTCTCTTCTCTACATCCGTTCAAAGTCCAGGATTTATAAAAATTGTCTGAGATTTCAGAGAACAGGGGACGGAGAGTTTAAGTTACACTCTACAGAGCTCAGTGAGGAGACCTCTGAGAGCTGATTGGGGAAGAGACGACACCCCCTCCCCCCTTCACACAGTAAAAGCTGAGGCTGTCAATCAGCTGGAGCTCCCGCCCCTAACACCATTTTTCTCTTGGTCAGAAGGGATTCATGTTGATAGCAGAGGAATGAAGCATCAGACAGAAATGACACTTAGTGCTCTGGATTGAGACAAGTACACACTATGGGGGATATGCTTTGTTCATATTTCATGTCTAAGGTTTACAACCAATTTAAAGCATAGCAGAGCTTAAGGTGATTGCTGAGCGGTCGCCAGCTCCTATATTCTGTAACCAGACTCCGCAAAACCCAGTAAAATTATTTTATGAAAAATAGTTAACATGACCATTAAACAGTGGATGTCCTGTTTGCTGTTGTCACTGAAACAGAAAATTTATGGAAATTCTACATTTTACAGTTGTTCCCAAAACAGTAAAAAAAAGTGAAATCTTCCAATTGGGGGACAACTGTCCCCTCATTTTCTGTTCCGTATCCACTACAGGAAGTGAAGGGAAATCTCCTCAATGGGACAGGAATTTTAATCTTGTACTACTCAATACAAGAATAACAAAAAGTTTTTGGTATACACTTTAAATGTGTATTTTTAAATGTAGTCAGTGCAGGTATCTGTTATCAGCTTCTTTACATTTCTCTTACATCACATGCAATATAAGAAGAAGTAATCAGCTCACAAACTGACAAGGAGCATGTTGATAGGAGAGAGCAGAGTGTCAGATGAACTTATCATTGTGCTACTTCTCTTTCACTGTCCAGTCACAGGCTGGGGGTGGGTCCAGGACAGATAAATGATGCTGGCTGTCAGACTGAGGACATCTTGTGACAGAACTAAAGTACTGCAGAAGAAATCTCTAGATTGAAAATGGATATTGCAGCTCAAGTTAATTTTTTTTTTTTTATCTTTGAAAGGACTACTTTTATTTTGTTATTTTTAGTTGGAGTTCTTCTTTTGCAGTTCCTTCTGTAATGACACTGCAGAAAACTGACCACGTGCAAATGCCCTTAATGGGTCTACCCACATGGCAATGGCTAGATAATTACTTACCATGTACTGTATTCCTCTAGTTCCCAGCTCCATTCATGGGCTGTGGTCTTTACACCTTGTTGAATCTTTAACCCCTTCAGGCCTACCCAACAAATATGCACCTCACTGGACTGGTCTTTTTTCCGTGGGGGGTGCATATTTGTGCATCTGTCTTTGTGCTGGGAGTGCACCGGACGGCACGCTCCCAGCACAGAGACCAGAGTCTCACAGAGAGCCCCGGGCCCCGTACTAACGATCGGGACCCGGAACTCCCGATTCTGGGTAACCTGATCGCTGTGATAGACTCTGATTGGCTATCAAAGTGGTCAGCTCACTACACCTATGTTTTTTCTCTGTGAATGGAGGAGAGAGATGCATCATATCTTTCTCTCCTTTTAGGGTAAAAAGAAAAAAAAAAGTGTAAAAATAAATAATAATAAAAAATAAAATACAAAAAATACTTAGATCAAGTGCCAGGATTAGTGTTTGGGTCACCGTCATTTTTTTTTTTTTTTTATTAATATCAGTGTCAGTGTGTTTTTAGGTAGGATAAAAAAAGTTTCTGGACTGTACTACAGGTGTATACAACTAACATACACATATGTAGTATTGCTGTGATCATCAGGAGAACTTAATTTGGGTTGTTCTTTGGTGGAAGTGTATGGTAGTAACAGGAAATATACAGGTCCTTCTCAAAAAATTAGCATATTGTGATAAAGTTCATTATTTTCTGTAATGTACTGATAAACATTAGACTTTCATATATTTTAGATTCATTACACACAACTGAAGTAGTTCAAGCCTTTTCTTGTTTTAATATTGATGATTTTGGCATACAGCTCATGACAACCCAAAATTCCTATCTCAAAAAATTAGCATATCATGAAAAGGTTCTCTAAACGAGCTATTAACCTAATCATCTGAATCAACTAATTAACTCTAAACACCTGCAAAAGATTCCTGAGGCTTTTAAAAACTCCCAGCCTGGTTCATTACTCAAAACCGCAATCATGGGTAAGACTGCCCACCTGACTGCTGTCCAGAAGGCCATCATTGACACCCTCAAGCAAGAGGGTAAGACACAGAAAGAAATTTCTGAACGAATAGGCTGTTCCCAGAGTGCTGTATCAAGGCACCTCAGTGGGAAGTCTGTGGGAAGGAAAAAGTGTGGCAGAAAACGCTGCACAACGAGAAGAGGTGACCGGACCCTGAAGATGATTGTGGAGAAGGACCGATTCCAGACCTTGGAGGACCTGTGGAAGCAGTGGACTGAGTCTGGAGTAGAAACATCCAGAGCCACCGTGAACAGGCGTGTGCAGGAAATGGGCTACAGGTGCCGCATTCCCCAGGTCAAGCCACTTTTGAACCAGAAACAGCGGCAGAAGCGCCTGACCTGGGCTACAGAGAAGCAGCACTGGACTGTTGCTCAGTGGTCCAAAGTACTTTTTTCGGATGAAAGCAAATTTTGCATGTCATTCGGAAATCAAGGTGCCAGAGTCTGGAGGAAGACTGGGGAGAGGGAAATGCCAAAATGCCTGAAGTCCAGTGTCAAGTACCCACAGTCAGTGATGGTCTGGGGTGCCATGTCAGCTGCTGGTGTTGGTCCACTGTGTTTTATCAAGGGCAGGGTCAATGCAGCTAGCTATCAGGAGATTTTGGAGCACTTCATGCTTCCATCTGCTGAAAAGCTTTATGGAGATGAAGATTTCATTTTTCAGCACGACCTGGCACCTGCTCACAGTGCCAAAACCACTGGTAAATGGTTTACTGACCATGGTATTACTGTGCTCAATTGGCCTGCCAACTCTCCTGACCTGAACCCCATAGAGAATCTGTGGGATATTGGGAAGAGAAAGTTGAGAGACGCAAGACCCAACACTCTGGATGAGCTTAAGGCCGCTATCGAAGCATCCTGGGCCTCCATAACACCTCAGCAGTGCCACAGGCTGGTTGCCTCCATGCCACGCCGCATTGAAGCAGTCATTTCTGCAAAAGGATTCCCGACCAAGTATTGAGTGCATAACTGAACATAATTATTTGAAGGTTGACTTTTTTTGTATTAAAAACACTTTTCTTTTATTGGTCGGATGAAATATGCTAATTTTTTGAGATAGGATTTTTGGGTTTTCATGAGCTGTATGCCAAAATCATCAATATTAAAACAAGAAAAGGCTTGAACTACTTCAGTTGTGTGTAATGAATCTAAAATATATGAAAGTCTAATGTTTATCAGTACATTACAGAAAATAATGAACTTTATCACAATATGCTAATTTTTTGAGAAGGACCTGTACAGCTAAATAAAAAATTAAATAAAATAAAAAGTATTTTTTTTTTACTATTTTGGGCCAGTTTTTCTTTGATAATAATAAAAAAAAGTGAAATCAGGAGATATCCATTACCATTTACCACCAAATGAAAGCCCAATTTGTCCTGAAAAAAAAAAAAATTCAGTATAATCCACCTAGATGCACAAAGTAGTTGTACTATGTACAGTTTTACAAAGACTTGTCAAAGTTGCAAAATTGTTCTTGGGCATTAGGATTTGTTAGGCTGCTTTCACACTGAGGCACTTTGCAGGCGCTATTGCGCTAAAAATAGCACCTGCAATGCGCCCTGAAAGAGCCGCTCCATTCTATCCAGTGTGAAAGCCTGAGGGCTTTCACACTGGAGCGTTGCGCTGGCAGGAGGGTAAAAAAACTCCTGCCAGCCGCATCTTTGAGGCGCGATAGGAGCGGTATAATTACCGCTCCTATAGCGCCTCTGCCCATTGAAATCAATGGGGTAGCGCCTCCAAACCGCCCGCAAAACGCTGCAAAGCAGCGTTTTGCGGGCGGTTTTAAGCCTTTTTTCAGCCGCTAGCGGGGGTTAAAATCACCCCGCTAGCGCCCGCAAATCGCGGCAAAAAAGATGGTATAGCGGCGCTAAAAATAGCAGCGCTATACCGCCAGCGCATCCAGCGCTTCAGTGTGAAAGTAGCCAAGGGATTACATTTTTTTTTTTTTACTTTTTAGGAAAAAGCAGCCAAAAAAGTGAAAGGCCCCATTCACACCTAGCGGGTTTACAAACGCATTTATTTATTTTTGAACATTTTTTAATGGTCTGCTCTATGAGCTCATTGTAGCTTTTTCATTTGTGTACCTTTTGCACATGGTGTGCTATTACCAATTAATGGCACCGCAAATGCGATATGCATTTTTAGTGCATTTTGCATGATTTTGCACACGTTTAAAAAATGCACAGGTGTGGACTCTCCATGGTGAAAGGGGGTTGGGTTCCAAAGTCAGGGGTTTTACTTTCAAAACTGAAATATAATTTTTTTATTTTTTGCCATACAGTCCCTTTAAATCATATCCAGGATTCATGTGTTCGCAATACTTTCTGAAAGTGCATCGCGATGCTGCAATACTTTCCAGATTACACAATCAGAATTAAAGGAAAACACCATTTACAGTTCACAGTACACTCATTTAAATTCTCAGGAACAGTCTTGCATAATCAATGATTTTCTGTACATAGTTTGCCCTCTAGTGGGACGTTTTGAGATTACAGTACATTGATGATGGTGTTTGCTCATCCTGCAAATGATCATAACAGAACTCCCTGTAAACCCTCTTTCTGTAAGTAGCAGATCTTTCCTTTTGTTTTCAAGCACCACACATACAATTAACCAATTAAGGACCGGGCCTATTTTTTACACTTGGTGTTTACAAGTTAAAATCAGTTTTTATTTATATATATATATATATATATATATATATATATATATATATATATAGATAGATAGATATTTTTTTTTCAGCCACCCTAGAGAATAAAAGGGTGGTCATTGCAATACTTTATGTCACACTGTGTTTGTGCAGCGGTCTTACAAGCACAATTTGTTTGGAAAAAATACACTTTTTTAACTTCTTGGCCATTGTCAAATGACGGCCACAAGGTGGCTCTTCAGGTCCGGGAGGCCTTCTATTGATGGCCTCGGCTCCTCCAGCAATTGGGGGGGCGCGCGATTGCGCCCGCCGCGTCACTGAGGTGCCGATGCACGTGCCTGGCGGCCGCAATGTCTACCAGGTACCCGCGATCAGCCGTTACACAGCCAAGGACGTGGCTCTCTGTGTGTAAACACAGAGAGCCACGTCCTGTCAGTGAGAGAGAGGAGACCGATGCTGTGTCCCTTGTACATAGGGACACAGATCGGTCACCCCCCCAGTCAGTCCCCTCCCCCCACAGTAAGAATCACTCCTAGTGAACACATTTAACCCCTTCCTCGCCCCCTAGTGTTAACCCCTTCCCTGCTAGTCACATTTATACAGTAATCAGTGCATATTTATAGCACTGTTCGCTGTATAAATGTGAATGGTCCCAAAAATGTGTCAAAAGTGTCCGATCGGTCCGCCGTAATATCGCAGTCCTGAATAAAATCGCAGATAACCGCCATTACTAGAAAAAAAAATAATAAAAAAAAAATTCATAATTCTATCCCCTATTTTGTAGGCGCTATAACTTTTGTGCAAACCAATCACTATACGCTTATTGCGATTTTTTTTTACCAAAAATATGTAGAAGAATACGTATCGGCCTAAACTGAGAAAAAAAATACCTTTTAAAAAAAAAAATGGGATATTTATTATAGCAAAAAGTAAAAAAGTGTTTTTTTCAAAATTGTCGCTCTTTTTTTGTTTATAGCGCAAAAAATAAAAACCGCAGAGGTGATCAAATACCAAAAGAAAGCTCTATTCGTGGGAAAAAAAGGACGTCAATTTTGTTTGGGAGCCACGTCGCACGACCGCGCAATTGTCATTCAAAACGTGATAGTGCCGAAAGCTGAAATTTCGCCTGGGCAGAAAGGGGGTATATGTGTAAAAAACAAGTAAAAAGAAAATTTAGCCCAATTAATTTTTTATCTTGTGAAAGATAATGTTACGCTGAGTAAATTGATACCAAACATGTCATGCTTCAAAATTGCATCCGCTCGTGGAATGGTGACAAACTTTGACACTTAAAAATCTCCATACGCAAAGTTTAAAAGTGTCTACAGGTTACCAGTTTTGAGTTACAGAGAATGCCTAGTGCTAAAATTACTGCTCTTGCTCCAACGATCGTGGCAATACCTCACATGTGCAGTTTGAACACTGGCGCGATTTACGTATGCGTTCGCTTCTACACGTGACCACGGCGGGATGGGACACTTAAAAAAAAATGTTGTTTCTTATTTAGTTTATTTTATTTTTTATTTATACTCTGTCCCTATAAAAAAAAAAAAAATTGGATCACTTTTATTCCTATTACAAGGAATGTAAACATCCCTTGTAATAGAAAAAAAAGCATGACAGGACCTCTTTAATGTGAGATCTGGGGTCAAAAAGAGCTCATATCTCATATTTACATTTAAAAAAAAATATTTTTATTGCATTTAAGCCTCCTTTTTTTTTTTCATAGCAATAAAATAAATGTCCCCTTTAACCACTTGCCGACCACCGCACGCAGATGTAGGTCGACACAATGGCACGGGCAGGCAAATGGGCGTACCTGTACGTCCCTTTAAATTTGCCGCCCAGCAAGCACGCGCGTGCTTTGTGAGCGTATTCGCGGGTCCCGGGAACTCGATGTTCCCTAGCGTCCCGCGATTGTGGTTGGCAAAGGCAGAACAGGGAAATGCCTTTGTAAACAAGGCATTCCCCTATTCTGCCTAGTGACATGTCACTGGTGGTGGTTTCCCGTGATCGGGAACGGTCATCAGTGACGTGTCACATGTAGCCACACCCCCTAAGTAAGAATCACTTCCTAGTCCTGACTTACCTCCTTCAGCGCCACCTAGTGGTTAACCCCTTCACTGCCAGTGCCATTTTTACAATAATCAGTGCATTTTTATAGCACTGATCGCTGTAAAAATGACAATGGTCTCAAAAATGTGTCAAAAGTGTCCGATGTGTCCGCCATAAAGTTGCAGTCACAATAAAAAAAATCGCAGATCGCCGCCATTACTAGTAAAAAAAATAATAATAATAAAAATGCCATAAAACTATCCCCTATTTTGTAGATGCTATAACTTTTGCGCAAACCAATCAAACCCTTATTGCGTTTTTTTTTTACCAAAAATATGTAGAAGAATACGTATCGGCCTAAACTGACAAAAAAAAAAAATTGATTTTTTAGGGATATTTATTATAGCAAAAAGTTTAAAATATTGCATTTTTTTCAAAATTGTCGCTCTATTTTTGTTTATAGCGCGAAAAATAAAAACCGCTGGAGGTGATCAAATACTACCAAAAGAAAGCTCTATTTGTGGGAAAAAAAGGACGTCAATTTTGTTTGGGAGCCACCTCGCAATTGTCAGTTAAATCGACACAGTGCCGAATTGCAAAAAGTGGCCTTTGACATCGCTTCCGTCATCCAATAGCATGGAGCCGAGTGGGCGCCATCATTCCCTCACTTGCCTTCATGCCTCAGAAGGGAAATGGTCGAATTGTCTCTGCCGCTACCAACTGCTCCGGTTAGTGGCGGAGATGACCGGGATGCGGCGGGAGGGGATGGGCACCTCTCCCGCCGCCGTATCGATTATTTTGAATGTGCAGGGTAAGGAGGCTATGGTAGACCTGAGTATACAATAATAACTTGGGAAGGGGGTGAATTAAGCTTGTGTTATGTTATTTTGATATGGGAGCCGGCAGGGATTACTAGGAGCGCTCCCCAGGCTTGCCCTTCTTGGGCTACTTAACCCTAAATAGGTTAGCACTCATAAAGCCAAGATTTAGAAGGCGGGGTGTGTTTAAAAGCAAATTACTTAAGTGACCCTTGGGGGGCTATAGGCCAGAGCTCATCCCAGAGGGCCACAGTTAGTTTTGGGGTTTTAAAAAAAAAATCTCACCTCCCCCCCTTAGCCACGGGTCGTGTCCACACCCTCAGCTCCTCAGTTTATTCTTGGTGTGGGGTGGAATATAGGAAATGGATAACCTCTCTATAATGTTCCTTAATACTAGGGGACTAAATACTCCTGAAAAAAGATGGATTCTCCTTCAGGAGTTTAAACAACAGCGGGTCAACATCGCATTTCTCCAAGAAACCCATTTCAGAGAGGGTAGCCTCCCTACGCTTGGAAGCAGGTTATTTCTGGTAGTTTACAATGCCACTAATCCTGTTTAAGTCTAGAGGGGTATCCATTTTGATTTTGAGTAAAGTACCACAGATATGTATAGAGTCCCATATAGATGTAGGGGGCCAATACCTATTTTTGAAAGATACAATAGGAGGGATTAGAGTGACCCTGGCCTCCTTCTATGTCCCAAATATAGTATTTCTGAAGAATAAGTCTTGTTGTATAAGTAAACTGATGGAATTCTCAGAGGGTCAGTTGATTGTGGGGGGAGATCTTAATGTCTCTCTGGTTCCTAGAGAGGATACATCAATAGGATCATCGTCAGTGCCTTTGGGCCTATGGAAACAAATCCTTCAATCACTTCACAGGAACAAGATTAGTAGACGTTGTGAGGGGGCTAGCTCGGCAGCGGGTATGTGTGACCCCCGGGATGGGCTCCCCACCCAAAAACAGGCCCAGCAGACGGAGGTTGTGGTTTTCAAAATCAAAAAGGTGCGGTTTATTTTCTATTTACAGTGACAAAAACACAGCAAGGCAAAAAAAACATAAACAAAATAAATCCTGGTCAACTTGACCTCTGACTAAACTTACAGGTTTCCTAACTAACGACTGGGATCAGCCTAGTGCTGTCCTAGTCCCTGGTTTTAAATGTCCAAGCAAAATATAGCCACACAGGCTTTCTCTCACCGCACAGGGGTTCACTCTCCCTAGACAGTCCACACAGGTCTGCTTCCAGGCATGAGCTAACATCTAATGAAGCTGGGATTTCTTATAGAGGCCTAAATGAGCTGACAAGGTTCAGCTGATCTCATCAACTCCCTGTCTGCACGACGCCCAGCCCTCTCCTTAGAGGTATGAGTCATCCATGAGCCCACTAGCCTTATACAACTCTCCACCTAGTTGTATAAATCGGCGTAAAGCCTGAATCTGGGCGAAATATATCTACCCCCCTGGATGCAACCAGGTGACTTTACCTTCCTGCTGTCACATACCCCCCCCTCTTGTTTTAACCTCGGGGTTGGAACACCAGCAATCAGGCATTCATGTACTCGAGACAAAGCATCCACATTCCCCATTTGAACGCCAGGGCGATGCTTTACTGTGAAGTTGAATTCCTGGAGGGCCAGGAACCACCTATTCACTCTTCTATTTGTTTCCTTGTTTTGAGCCATCCACTTTAACGGAGCGTGATCCGTAACCATGTCAAAGTGCCTACCTAGCAGGTAGTACCGAAGGGAATCTAGAGCCCACTTCACCGCTAAACACTCCTTTTCAACGGTGGCGTAATTTACCTCATGGGACTTCAACTTCCTGCTGAGGTAAATGACTGGGTGCTCTTCCCCGTTCCAGACCTGGGACAATACTGCTCCTAACCCCACATCTGACGCATCACTTTGTACGACAAAGTCTTTAGAGAAGTCGGGTGAGTACAACACTGGCTGGCTACATAAGGCTTGTTTCAAGAATTGGAATGCTGCCTCAGCCTCGGGGGTCCATTTAATCATGACCGACCCTTTCCCCTTCGTCAGGTTGGTTAGGGGCACAGCCTTAGAAGCAAAGTGGGGAATGAATCGCCGATAATACCCAGCGATTCCCAGAAAGGCTCGTACCTGCTTCTTGCTGTTGGGACGTGGCCAACTCTGGATGGCCTCGACTTTGTTGAGTTGGGGTTTTATTACTCCCCTCCCAATGGTGTACCCAAGATATTTGGCCTCCTCCTGCCCAATGGTACACTTCTTGGGGTTAGCCGTAAACCCCGCTTCCCGAACAGAGTCCAGGACTGCTTGCACTTTTGGCAGATGTGAGGCCCAATCTGTGCTATGGACAATTACGTCATCCAGGTAAGCCGCAGCATACTTCCGATGGGGCCTCAGCATCTGGTCCATTTTCCGCTGGAATGTGGCCGGCGCATTCTGTAACCCGAACGGCATTCTTTTATATTGGAACGCCCCGTCTGGGGTTACAAATGCGGTTTTCTCTTTGGCCGACTTGGCCAGGGGGATTTGCCAATACCCTTTTGTGAGGTCAAGAGTCGTCATGTATCGGGCTGTTCCCAGCCGGTCGATCAACTCATCTATACGTGGCATGGGGTAGGTGTCAAATTTTGTAACTTTGTTCAACTGACGAAAATCGTTACAAAATCGCCAGCTCCCATCCGGTTTAGGCACCAACACGATGGGACTAGACCAATCACTTTGGGACTCCTCTATCACCCCTAAGTTCAGCATTTTCTGTACTTCCTCCCGTATTGCCTCCCGTCGAGCCTCTGGGATCCGATAGGGTTTTAACTTCACCCTTTCACCGGGCGGGGTAATGATGTCATGCTCTACCCCAGATGTTTGTCCCGGCAGCTCAGAGAATACCTCCTTGTTGCGAAGCACAAACTCCTTAACCTCCTGTTGTTGGGGTTGTGACAAGGTGGCTGCTATTCCAACCTCAGGAATCACGCAACCAGTTTGAGCTGGTGACCAAGTGTCTGCGACTAGGGACTCTCTATCCCTCCAGGCTTTCAACAGATTAACGTGATAGATCTGTTCGGGCTTTCGCCTTCCTGGTTGTCTGACCTTGTAATTCACTTCGCTCACTTTTTCCATTATCTCGTAGGGGCCTTGCCATTTGGCAAGGAATTTACTTTCAACCGTAGGGACAAGTACCAATATCCTATCCCCCGGGGAAAAGGTACGGGTCTTGGCTCCACGGTTGTACACTCTCTGCTGTGCCAACTGCGCTTGGGCCAAATGTTCCTTCACGATGGGCATTACCTGTGCAATTCGATCTTGCATCAGGGCGACATGCTCAATCACACTCCTGTGGGGAGAACTCTCACTTTCCCAAGTTTCCTTGGCAATATCCAACAGCCCTCTTGGGTGTCTCCCATACAGTAACTCAAAGGGGGAGAATCCCGTAGAGGATTGGGGCACCTCCCTAATAGCAAACATCAAATAAGGAAGTAAACAGTCCCAATCCTTTCCATCTCTATCCACCACTTTCTTCAACATTTGTTTTAGGGTTTTGTTGAATCTTTCAACCAGCCCATCGGTTTGGGGGTGATACACAGACGTACGCAATTGCGTCACTTTGAACAATTTACACAGCTCTTTCATAACCCGGGACATAAAGGGTGTACCTTGGTCCGTAAGCAGTTCTTTACAAATACCCACCCGGCTAAAAACAAGAGATAGCTCTTTGGCTATGGTTTTGGCCGAGGTATTTCTGAGAGGGATCGCTTCTGGATAACGGGTGGCATAGTCCATTATAACCAATATGTACTGGTGCCCCCTAGCGGACTTGATTATAGGACCTACCAAATCCATTGCGATTCTCTCAAACGGGACCTCAATGATGGGTAGAGGGACCAGCGGGCTACGGAAATGTGGCATCGGGGCCGACCTCTGACACACAGGGCAGGAGGAACAATAATTTTCTATGTCCTTCATCACCCCAGGCCAATAGAATCTCTGTAATACCCTCTCTCGGGTTTTCTCTGTCCCCAGATGACCTCCAAGAATGTGCCCATGGGCCAACTCCAACACCAACTTCCTGTAAGGTTTGGGCACCACAAGCTGCTCAACGGTTTCTTCTGCCCTTTTTGCCACCCGATACAGTAGGTCCTTCTCTACGCTGAAGTATGGGTAAGTGCCGGTATTATCTGGGTTCACTAACTCGCCATCTATTTTCACTACGTTTTCCCGTGCCTTTATTAGGGCGGGGTCTTTCAACTGTTCTGTGGCAAAGTTTTCCCTGTGAACCTCAAGATCAGAAAACTCCACAGACGGTAGGTTTTCGTCTGAGGAGGTGGGCTCCTCTCCAGTTTCTTGAGTCTCCCCTGCCAATACTGACAAGGGAAATTCCGGAGAGTCCTCACCACTCTCAGGGGAGTTCTGGCTATCACATTCCTGGTACATAGGGGCACCAGTGGGGGGCTCAGGATCATCCCACAGTTCCCAGAACTTCGGAAAATCCCTTCCCACAATGGCGTCATGCGGTAACTGAGATACTAAGCCCACTGGATGAGAGAGGGTACCTTTGGGGGTCTCGAAACACACTGTAGTCACTGGATACTCTCGGGTGTCCCCATGCACACAAATAACGGCTACCTTGCTATTCCCAGAGACCTCTGTTTTAACTAACTCAGCCTTTATCAGGGTCACAAGGCTACCTGAATCCAGCAATACCACAACATTTCTACCATTAATACACATTTTGCATAAATGTTTCTCAGTTCCCCGAATGGCAGTGCATGCGACTGTCGCACACAGCGACTGACGTCTGCCTGTCAGAAAGTCACACTGCATGGGTTCCTCCAAAACCGGGCAATTTGCTGCAATATGTCCCGCTTGCCGGCAGCGGTAGCAAACGATCCTTCTTGCGGCCTCTTGAGCCGCTGATTTCCCAGGCTGTTCTCGCCAAACTTGGGGTAGAGCTCCCACCCTCTCACTCTCTCCACCCTCACCCCTTGGAATCCTCTTATCCGCCCCTGGGGATGGTCTGGTCTTGGGGTGGAAAGTCCGAGTGTCTCTGGAAGAGGCCGTCAGGTTCTCTGTAGCCAAGTATTTCTCCACACGATCCACAAGACCATCGGCCGTCTCTGGGTCTCCATGGCTTACCCACTTTTGGATGGCAGTAGGAAGAGCTCTCAAAAACCGATCCATTACAACACGTTCCACAATCTTTGGTGCGGACAAAGTCTCTGGCTGTAGCCACTTTCTGCTCAGGTGAATGAGATCATACATTTGAGACCTGGGGGGTTTTCCAAGCTGGAAAGTCCAGTTATGCACACGCTGAGCCCGGACAGCCAGGGTGACACCCAGCCTTGCCAATATTTCAGCTTTTAGCATCACATAGTCTTTTGCTTGGTTAGGCTCTAGGTCATAGTAAGCTTTCTGCGATTCACCAGTTAACAGAGGAGCCACTAGTCCAGCCCACTGCTCCTCAGGCCACTTTTCTCTTTCAGCGGTCCTTTCAAATGTGGTCAAAAATACCTCTGGATCATCCTCTCCAGTCATTTTTGTCAATAAACGACTCACCCCAAAGGACGCGGTATTAGTGGGACGGCTTTCCTCACTGGTCTGCGGACGTTGCTGCATTACTGCTTCCATCTGTTGTTGTAGTCTCTGCTCTTGCTTCTGCAACAGGTCTATGAAGCGGGCCTCAGATTGCTGTTGGGCTTGTTGCTGAGCCTCCAGACTCTGTTGTAAAGTTGCAAGGCTCTGTTGATGAGCTTGCTGCTGGGCTGCAAGGCTCCTTTGCAAACCTGCATTTGTCTGCTGTTGATTGGCATTTGCTAGAGCCAGCTGTTTCAGTATCTCCTCCATGCTGGCTTAAAAAAAAACTGCCACTGGTTCTCCACCAACTGTGAGGGGGCTAGCTCGGCAGCGGGTATGTGTGACCCCCGGGATGGGCTCCCCACCCAAAAACAGGCCCAGCAGACGGAGGTTGTGGTTTTCAAAATCAAAAAGGTGCGGTTTATTTTCTATTTACAGTGACAAAAACACAGCAAGGCAAAAAAAACATAAACAAAATAAATCCTGGTCAACTTGACCTCTGACTAAACTTACAGGTTTCCTAACTAACGACTGGGATCAGCCTAGTGCTGTCCTAGTCCCTGGTTTTAAATGTCCAAGCAAAATATAGCCACACAGGCTTTCTCTCACCGCACAGGGGTTCACTCTCCCTAGACAGTCCACACAGGTCTGCTTCCAGGCATGAGCTAACATCTAATGAAGCTGGGATTTCTTATAGAGGCCTAAATGAGCTGACAAGGTTCAGCTGATCTCATCAACTCCCTGTCTGCACGACGCCCAGCCCTCTCCTTAGAGGTATGAGTCATCCATGAGCCCACTAGCCTTATACAACTCTCCACCTAGTTGTATAAATCGGCGTAAAGCCTGAATCTGGGCGAAATATATCTACCCCCCTGGATGCAACCAGGTGACTTTACCTTCCTGCTGTCACAACGTATGGTGCCTTTTTCATCCTGGGGAGAGAGATTATTCTTTCTTCTCCCCAGTACATAAGTCATACTCTCGCATTGACTTTTTTTTTTTCCCCACACAATCCACTACACTCAGTAAACTAAAACCACGATTGGGTCAATTACCTGGTCGGACCACGCGCCAATATTCATGAAATATAATATTTTCAACTCTAGCCACCTCAACCTGACAACGTGGAAACTTAACGAAAGCCTTTTACAGGATCAGGAGGTTATGGAGGACGTCAGAAGGGAGGTGGCATGGTCTTTTCAGACCAAAGACACTCCAGAATGTGCCCCCAGAGTGATATGGGAGGCTCATAAAGCATTGATTTGGGGTGCCCTGATCAAACATGGAGCTAGGATTAAACGTGAAAGAGAGGCAAATCTATTTTAGTGGAAATACATAGATTAGAAACTATTCATAAACCTACCTCTCCCTCAGAGATAGAAAGAGATCTTTTGACGGCACGTAGACAGGTCGCAGATTTGCTGCATTATAAAGCTCAAAAATCCATACAGACGTAAACAATTTTAAGAATCCGGTAATAAATGTGGTAAACTATTGGCTCGAATACTACGGGAGCAACAATCAATGACCTATGTACCAGTGATTATGGGAGCGGAGGAAATAAAACACACCTTGACTAAACAAATAGACCAGAAATTAGCAGGTTTTTATTCTTCACTCTATAATCTGCAACAGGACTCGCCTGACCAGTTAACAATAGATGAATATCTACTAGAAAATGCATTTCCTGCAGAAAATGCGTGGGAATGCTGAATAGCTAAAGCTAACTGGATGAATAGCTTAAATCCATAAGAAAAAGTTGAAGAAGTGAGAATAGTTGGAAAAGTGGGAATGGTTTTAAAATAAACATGAATTTCATTAAAAGTTTGCAAAGAATAAGCCCAATACACACTCTGTTTAATCGATACAATTTCCTTAAATGATCACTAAACTTAACCACTTAACGACCGCTCACTGTATATATACGTCGGCAGAATGGCACCGACAGGCACAATCACGTAGAGTGTACGTGATTGCATTTGTATAGTTGGGGGTCCAATCGGACCCCCCTCCTATACAGTGAGCGGTGGCTAAGTGTCCGGGAGCGTTCCGGGATGAGGGGGCAGCCATTTGTTTCCAGCCACCCCCTCGCGATCGCTCCCGGCGAATGGAAATGCCCCCTCTGTCTGTGTCAGGCAGAGGAAGCAGGAGGAAGTGATGTCATCTCTGGTGCGGCGCTCACATATACCGAGCGCCGTACAAGAGAAGACATCAGGTCAGTGCACACAACACTACACTGACACCAGGACACATAGGGACATAAATCGCCCCCCCAGGCCCCCCCAGACACCCCCAGATCACCCCCCAGATCACCCCCCCAGCCCCCAGTCACAGTGTCACTGATTGCAGTGACCATTTATTTACTGATCACTGCAATCAGTGACATTTGTGACTGTAAAAGTGTCAGTACATTCAGTTTTAGGTCCAGTGTAGCCCCCTAACCCCCCTAATAAAGGTTTAACCCCCTGATCACCCCCCAGATAACCCTTTCACCCCCTAGCACCACTGTCGCTAAGCGATAATTTTTCTGATCGCTGTCTTAGCGTCAGTGATGCCGATCGGCAGCCAGTAATTTTTTTTAGGTTCGCTGCATGTTTTTATAGCGTCAGGTACCCCAATATATTATCTAATAAAGGTTTAACCCCCTTGATTGCTCCCCAGGTAACCCTTTCACCCCCTATCACCACTGTCGCTAAGCGATAATTTTTCTGATCGCTGTCTTAGCGTCAGTGATGCCGATCGGCAGCCAGTAATTTTTTTTAGGTTCGCCGCATGTTTTTATAGCGTCAGGTACCCCAATATATTATCTAATAAAGGTTTAACCCCCTTGATCGCCCCCCAGGTAACCCTTTCACCCCCTATCACCACTGTCGCTAAGCGATCATTTTTCTAAACGCTGTCTTAGTGTCGGTGATGCAGATCGGTAGCCGGTAATTTTTTTTAGGTTCGCCGCAGGTTTTTATAGCGTCAGGTACCCCAATAAATTATCTAATAAAGGTTTAACCCCCTTGATCGCCCCCCAGGTAACCCTTTCACCCCCTATCACCACTGTCGCTAAGCGATCGTTTTTCTAAACGCTGTCTTAGTGTCGGTGATGCAGATCGGTAGCCGGTAATTTTTTTTAGGTTCGCCGCAGGTTTTTATAGCGTCAGGTACCCCAATATATTATCTAATAAAGGTTTAACCCCCTTGATCGCCCCCCAGGTAACCCTTTCACCCCCTATCACCACTGTCGCTAAGCGATCGTTTTTCTAAACGCTGTCTTAGTGTCGGTGATGCAGATCAGTAGCCAGTAATTTTTTTTAGGTTCGCCGCATGTTTTTATAGCGTCAGGTACCCCAATATATTATCTAATAAAGGTTTAACCCCCTTGATCGCCCCCCAGGTAACCCTTTCACCCCCTATCACCACTGTCGCTAAGCGATCGTTTTTCTAAACGCTGTCTTAGTGTCGGTGATGCAGATCGGTAGCCAGTAATTTTTTTTAGGTTCGCCGCAGGTTTTTATAGCGTCAGGTACCCCAATATATTATCTAGTAAAGGTTTAACCCCCTTGATCGCCCCCCAGGTAACCCTTTCACCCCCTATCACCACTGTCGCTAAGCGATCGTTTTTCTAAACGCTGTCTTAGTGTCGGTGATGCAGATCGGTAGCCAGTAATTTTTTATAGGTTCGCCGCAGGTTTTTATAGCGTCAGGTACCCCCATATATTATCTAATAAAGGTTTTAAACCCCTGATTGCCCCTAGTTAACCCTTTCACCAGTGATCATCATATAAGTGTTATGGGTGACGCTGGTTAGTTAGTTTCCTTTTTATAGTGTCAGGGCACCCGCCGTATATAACCCAATAAAGGTTTAACCCCCTGATCGCCCGGCGGGTGATATCAATTAGGTTTTAGCGTCAGAGAGGGTCTGCGTCACACCCCAGGCAGCGTCAGGTTAGTGCCAGTAACGCTAACACCCACGCGTGAAGCATACACCCCCCTTAGTGGTATAGTATCTGATCAGCTCAATATCTGATCTGATCAGATCTATACTAGCGTCCCCAGCAGTTTAGGGTTCCCAAAAACGCAGTGTTAGCGGGATCAGCCCAGATACCTGCTGGCACCTGCGTTTTGCTCTTCCGTCCAGCCCAGGCCACCGAAGTGCAGTATCGATCGATCACTGTCACTTACAAAACACAACACACATAACTGCAGCGTTCGCAGAGACAGGCCTGATCCCTGCGACTCCAGTGCTGTAGGAGGTGATTTCACCACCACAGTTAAATAAAAAAAGCATATATGCCGAAGCATTGGGGCAGCAGGGGCGGAGTAGCGATTTTGCTCCTAATGCCGCGTACATACGGTCGAAATTCCGACGGAGGCTTGCCCGTGGAAAAGTCCGACCATGTGTGTGCGGCATAACTTTTTTGCGGGAGGATGCCCCCATGCTTCGGCATATATAAATGGTGCGTGTATGCCCATCATTGGAAGTGGGTGGATGAAGGGCGGTATTCTAATGGTGGGCATACCCACCGATCAATCTCTTTTTTCGTTCAGCCAACTGGCTGCATGAAAAAAAAAAGATTACAATACATGTCCAACAAGGACCAGCAACGTACTGGTATGTTGCTGGACTTTGAATGTTTATACCAGAATGATGCCTGCGGGTTTAGGTATCATCTTGGTATCATTCTTTTCAGCCTGCGGCCGGCTTTCATGTAAAACAAAATCCTAGCGGCTAATTAGCCTCTGGACTGCTTTTACAAGCAGTGGGAGGGAATGCCCCCCCCCCGGATATAAAAAGCGCCATTGGGAAATTGGGAAAGCATTTTATCACACCGATCTTGGTGTGGTCAGATGCTTTGAGGGCAGAGGAAAAATCTAGGGTCTAGAAGACCCCAGTTTTTTCAAAAAAAGAGTACCTGTCACTACCTATTGCTATCATAGGGGATATTTACATTCCCTGAGATAACAATAAAAATGATAAAAAAAAAAAATACTTGGAAGGAACAATTTAAAAATAAAATAAAAAAGCAAAATTAATAATAAAAAAAAGAAAAGAAAAAAAAAAGCAACCCTGTCCTGCCTTGCTCTTGCCCAATGGCGAACGCAAGCGCCGGTCTGGCGTCATATGTAAACAGCAATTGCACCATGCATGTGAGGTATCACCGCGAAGGTCAGATCGAGGGCAGTCATTTTAGCAGTAGACCTCCTCTGTAAATCTACTGGGGTAACCTGTAAAGGCTTTTAAAAATGTATGTAGTTTGTCGCCAATGTGCGTTTGTGCAAAATTTTAAAGCTTGTCGTGTTTGGTATCTATGTACTTGGCCTAAGATCATCTTTTTTATTTCATCAAACATTTGGGCAATATAGTGTGTTTTAGTGCATTAAAATTAAAAAAAGTGTATTTTTTAACCCAAAAAATGTGTTTGAAAAATCGCTGAGCAAATACTGTGTAGAAAAAAAAAATGCAACACCCACCATTTTAATCTGTAGGGCCTTTGCTTTAAAATTATATATAATGTTTGGAGGTTCAACATAATTTTCTTGCAAAAAAAAAAATGTTTTCATGTAAACAATACGTGTCAAAAAGGGCTTTGTCTTCAAGTGGTTAGAAGAGTGGATGTAAGCTTCCTAATGTTGTGTATAAAATGCCAGAACAGTTCAAAACCCCCCCAAATGACCCCATTTTGGAAAGTAGACACCCCAAGCTATATACTGAGAGGCATGTCGAGTCCATGGAATATTTTATATGTTGACACAAGTTGCGGAAAAACGATTTTTTTTTTTTTTTTTTTTGCACAAAGTTGTCACTAAATGATATATTGCTCAAACATGCCATGGGCATATGTGGAATTACACCCCAAAATACATTCTGCTGCTTCTCCTGAGTACGGGGATACCACATGTGTGAGACTTTTTGGGAGCCTAGCCACGTACGGGACCCCAAAAACCAAGCACCGCCTTCAGGCTTTCTAAGGGTGTAAATTTTTGATTTCACTTCTCACTGCCTATCACAGTTTCGGAGGCCATGGAATGCCCAGATGGCACAAACCCCCCCAAATGACCCCATTTTGGAAAGTAGACACCCCAAGCTATTTGCTGAGAGGTATTGTGAGTATTTTGCAGATCTCACTTTTTGTCACAAAGTTTTGAAAATTGAAAAAAAAATATATATTTCTTTCTTCATTTTCAAAAACAAATGAGAGCTGTAAAATACTCGCCATGCCTCTCAGCAAATAGCTTGGGGTGTCTATATTCCAAAATGGGGTCATTTGGGGTGGTTTTGTGCTATTTTGGCATTTTATGGCCTTCGAAACTGTGATAGGTAGTGAGGAGTGAAATCAAAAATTTGTGCCTAGAAATCCTGAAGGCGGTGCTTGGTTTTCGGGGTCCCGTACGCGGCTAGGCTCCTAAAAAGTCCCACACATGTGGTATCCCCGTACTCAGGAGAAGCAGAAAAAATTATTTTGGGGTGTAATTCCACATATAACCATGGTATGTGTGAGCAATATATCATTTAGTGACAACTTTTTGTAATTTTTATTTTTTTTTGTCATTATTCAATCACTTGGGACAAAAATATATATATATGTTCAATGGGCTCAACAGGCCTCTCAGCAATTTCCTTGGGGTGGCTACTTTCTAAAATGGGGTCATTTGGGGGGGTTTTGTGCTATTTTGGCATTCTATGGCCTTCGAAACTGTAATAGGTAGTGAGGAGTGAAATCAAAAATTTGCGCCCTTAGAAATCCTGAAGGCGGTGCTTGGTTTCCGGGGTCCCGTACGCGGCTAGGCTCCCAAAAAGTCCCACACATGTGGTATCCTCATACTAAGGAGAAGCAGCAAAATGTATTTTGGGGTGCAATTCCACATATAACCATGGCATGTGTGAGCAATATATCATTTAGTGACAACTTTTTGTAATTTTTTTTTTTTTTTTTAGTCATTATTCAATCACTTAAGACAAAAAAAAAAAATTCAATGGGCTCAACATGCCTCTCAGCAATTTCCTTGGGGTGTCTACTTTCCAAAATGGGGTCATTTGGGGGGGTTTTGTACTGCCCTGTCATTTTAGCACCTCAAGAAATGAGATAGGCAGTCATAAATTTAAAGCTGTGTAAATTTCAGAAAATGTACCCTAGTTTGTAAACTCTATAACTTTTGCGCAAACCAATAAATATACGCTTATTGACATTTTTTTTACTAAAAACATGTGGCTGAATACATTTTGGCCTAAATGTATGACTAAAATTGAGTTTATTCGATTTTTCTTATAACAAAAAGTAGAAAATATAATTTTTTTTCAAAATTTTCGGTCTTTTTCCGTTTATATCGCAAAAAATAAAAATCGCAGAGGCAATCAAATACCATTAAAAGAAAGCTATATTTGTGGGAAGAAAAGGACGCAAATTTTGTTTGGGTACAACATTGCATGTCCGCACAATTTACAGTTAAAGCAGCGCCGTGCAAAATTCTGAATTCACCTCTGGTCCTTTAGCTACCAAATGGTCCGCGGCTTAAGTGGTTAAACAGCTTTTTCACAAAAACTGTAAAAGATATCAAACTGATATATCTGGATAGCTGAATATTTTGTAAACATTTTAAAGTTTGTTTGGCGTCTGTAGGTGAAAGTATGAAGGAGCTGAAACCTTTGGGAGCGGAAAAAGATTTTAAGGATTTGAAGCATGCTCTCATTCACTTCAATGTTAAAAAAAAGTGTTAAAAAGGTAATCTTTTAAAAAGTATAAATAGTAGAAAAAAAGTTGAAAAATCCTATCATTAGCTGAAAGAGCTGAACGTTTTAAAAGTTGAATGGTTTTAATAGCTGAAAGTATGCAGAAGTTACGCAGAGCCAAAAAACGTACGGAATAAAATTAAAAATTAAAGATAAATAAAAAAACGAATAACAATAGTAGGACTGCTGAAGCATTCCCACTAAATATCATCAGGTATACCTGGTTTAACAAACACGATACAGAAAGAACTGGACTTACCTATTACTTTAGAGGAATTACAGATAGCAGTGGACTCATCAAAGCCTGGTAAAGCACCGGGCCCAGATGGCTTCACTGTGTACTATTCTAAACAACGAATGGCTACTCTGGGGCCTTACCTCGTAAAAATGTTTCATGAATTGGGCGATTTAACTTCTACTTTTCATACAGAAACTTTGCAGTCTTTCGGTATTACGGTAATGTTGGCTTTCAAAGACCCCACCCCACGCAATGCAGGAGTTATAGGCCAATCTCTCCTAAACACAGATTTGAAACTTTTCACCAACAGTTTTGGCGACATGCATGCAAGAATATCTGCCCTCCTTGATACATTTGGATCAGGTGGGGTTTTTCCCGGGGAGGGAGGCACAGGACGACACTATAAAGGCTCTGAATTTAGTTATTCTAGCTAATACATCCAAGATCCCATGGGTGTTTTTAGGAACAGACTCAGAGAAAGTATTCGACAGAGTAAATTGGAAGCTCATATTTTCGGTACTACGACATGTGGGGTTGGGAGACAATGGGGGTGATTTACTAAAGACCTGCGCCTGTGGTGCAGTGGAGAAATTGGCGCAATTGCACAAAAAATGGGACTCAAAACATTTATCAAAAATTATGGTGCATTTATATGCACCAAACCATATTTACATAGGAAGCGGATCTTTCGCGCCTATCATTAGCAAGCGTAGCCAATGTAATCTTCAACATTTTTGTCTGAATACACTGAATACTGTAACTTTACTAGTTTACCATTGTGACAGGGGTCACTTTGGGCACAGGGTGAGCCAGGAAATCATGGACATTAAGAATTAACATTACACAAGCAGACAGGTGACACATCAGCATCTCTTAATTAACTTGTTGAGTTCAGAGTCAAACAACCAGTACATTTTGTGGATTAATATTACTATCCCAATTTAAAGCAATCCAAGACATTCTTAATGTCCATTATTTCCTGGCTCACCCTGTGCCCAAAGTGACCCCTGTCACAACCATCTTCTGTAACCAGGCTAAAAAGTATGTATATAATATTGTTTAAATGCACAAATTCTGTCCAGAACATGTAGATCTGTCTTACAACTAATCAAGCCTTTTTACACCCTTCTTTCAGCTTACTCAACTGCACATGTCAAAGCACACCATTTTATGCTCGCCTGACAGGGCGCACACGCTTTAGCTTGTTAAATATGTGTGTTGCACACGGGCGTGTCTGCGTTCTCCAGAGTACACAACTGCTTATACATTGAGCTTGTGCTCATTGTAATGCTGATCATGTTAATGAGCTTTTCCTTATCACATGGAGAATATTGCTTCCACTTTTATTCCTTTCATTCGCTTCTTTTTGAAACAACTCAATAATCATTCTAGAGATCTTCCTCCTATCAACAACTGTGCAGATGTTTCCTGGACTTGTAATTGTGCATTTTATGGTGATCGTCTATAATCATTGGTGGAGCCAAAACTTCCATGAAAACATCCATGAAATACAATCTGATTGCACAATGTATGGGGAAATGAATTGCTCAGAGAAATGAGTGGATGTAAATGTCATCCAATCAGATTGAACAGTGTATGGGGAAAGAATTGTCTAGAATGCACAATACACAGACATGTGTTGAGAAGATGTTTTCATGGAAGTTTTGGCTCCACCAATGATTATAGACGATCGCCATAAAATGCACAATTACAAGTCCAGTAAACATCTGTACAGTTGTTGATAGGAGGAAGATCTCTGGAATGAATATTGAGTAGTGTTGAGCGAACCTGAACTGTAAAGTTCGGGTCCGTACCGAACTTTAGCTTTTTCCCGAACCCGAACCCGGACTTTGCCCAAAAGTCCGGGTTCGGGTTCGGCAATCTAATAACGCATTTAGAAATGCTTCAGGGGCCAGCCAATCACCTTTTGATTAGCTGGTGTGCCCTTAGAGGTCATCATAGCCATGCCTACGAATGGCATGGCTGTGATTGGTCAGTGCAACATGTGACCCAGCTTCTATATAAGCTAGAGGCACACAGCACACATGTCACTCTGCTTCAGAATAGATAGGGAGAGGATCTAGTCTGCTGCTGCTGCTTTTAGGGAGAGATAGAAAGATAGATGAGGTAGTCCTGATTCTACAATCTGAGGGAAAAGATAGAGAGATAGTGTAGTGTAGGGCCAGGTTCCTGTGTTGGTGCTTTCAGGGAGAGAGAATATTATATAGGAGTCCAGATTCAGAGATTAAAATCAGCGATCTGCATAGGTCTACCTATTTGTGTTGCAGTGCAGTCTTTTTACACTGCCATGAGCCCAGTGTCAGAGAAAATCTAACTTTTAGGGGGGAAAAAAAAGGCACTTTATTGTTCTCTTTTCCAAAAGACCCATAGGGCAAAAAAAAAGAAAAAAAAAGCATTTTATTTTGCTCGTGCAAAAAAAGACCCGTTTAGGGCAAAAAAAAAAAAAAAAAATTTGCACTTTAATGTACGCTTGCAAAAAACGCCGTTTAGGGGCACCAAAAAAAGTTTGCAGTGTGTTATACATATTTTGAGGTGTGTGAAATAAACAATTTCTATATAGTTTTCTCCTACTGTGCTATACTAAAAAAACTAATTTTTTTTTTAATAGCATTTTCTGCAGTTCTGTAGCTGTGCGATTCAGCGGTTACGTACTGTGGGTGTGTTCTGCTCTTCCAAAAAACGCCGTTTAGTGGCACAAAAAAAAGTTTGCAGTGTGTTATACATATTTTGAGGTGTGTGAAATAAACAATTTCTATATAGTTTTCTCCTACGTTGCTATACTAAAAAAACAAAATTTTTTTTGAATAGCATTTTCTGCAGTTCTGTAGCTGTGCGATTCAGCGGTTACGTACTGTGGGTGTGTTCTGCTCTTCCAAAAAACGCCGTTTAGTGGCACAAAAAAAGTTTGCAGTGTGTTATACATATTTTGAGGTGTGTGAAATAAACAATTTCTTTATAGTTTTCTCCTACGTTGCTATACTAAAAAAACAACATTTTTTTTTTAATAGCATTTTCTGCAGTTCTGTAGCTGTGCGATTCAGCGGTTACGTACTGTGGGTGTGTTCTGCTCTTCCAAAAAACGCCGTTTAGTGGCACCAAAAAAAGTTTGCAGTGTGTTATACATATTTTGAGGTGTGTGAAATAAACAATTTCTATATAGTTTTCTCCTACTGTGCTATACTAAAAAAACAAAATTTTTTTTGAATAGCATTTTCTGCAGTTCTGTAGCTGTGCGATTCAGCGGTTACGTACTTTGGTTGTGTTCTGCGCTTCCAAAAACACCCATTTAGGGCAAGATCCTAAATTTTGAAAATATGAGGAGAAGGTCAAAGGGACGTGGTGGCCCCGGTCGTGGTGCTGCTGGTGGAGCTCCTGTTGCAGGGAGAGGACGTGGTGGATCTGTGCCAGATACACGTACAAGTGAAACACCTTCCTCAGGTGCGAGTAGGCGACCGAGCCTGCGGCGCTATTTTGTCGCGCCTAATGAGGCTGTACGAATGTTTAGGCCAGGACAAGTACAGGCGATAGTAGATTGGGTTGCTGACAGTGCCTCGGGTTCCTTCACATTGTCTCCCACCCAGTCTTCTGATGAAAGATCAGAGTTGGCACCTGAAACCCATGTCCATCAGTCTTTCTCCTCACCCCCTTGCAAATCAGCCAAGCAGTCTGAGCCCCAAATCATGCAGCAGTCTCTTCTGCTTTTCGATGACTCTGTTAGCAGGGTTTCCCAGGGCCATCCACCTAGCCCTGCCCCAGAAGTGGAAGAGATTGAGTGCACCGATGCCCAACCACTTATGTTTCATGATGAGTACATGGGAGGACCATCGCAGTACGTCTCGGATGATGACGAAACACAGGTGCCAACTGCTGCTGCTTTCGCAATTGTGCAGACAGACAAGGAGGGCAGGGGTGAAGACTGGGTGGAAGATGATGTGGAGGACAATGAGGTCCTCGACCCCACATGGAATCAACGTTATGCAGGTGACCAGTGTAGTTTGGAGGAAGAGACGGTGGTCGCACAGAGCCACCAGCACAGCAGAAGAGGGAGCAGGGTGCAAAAGCGGAGCGTCTGTCAGCTAGACAGTATGTCTGCTACTGCCCAACGCAGCAAGGGACCGAGCACACCAAAGCCAGGTCCAAGGAGTTCCCCAGCGTGGCAGTTCTTCACACAATGTGCTGATGACAAGACACGAGTGGTTTGCACGCTGTGCAATCAGAGCCTGAAGCGAGGCATAAACGTTCTCAACCTGAGCACAACCTGCATGACCAGGCATCTAAGTGCAAAGCACGAGCTGCAGTGGAGTAGACACCTCAAAAACCAAGAAAGGTCTCTGGCTCCTCCTGCTTCCTCTTCTGCTGCAGTCTCGGCCTCTTCATCCACCTCTGTAGTGACAGTGGCACCTGCCACCCCGCAAACAGAGGATCTGCCAGCAACACTACCACCTGGGTCACCAACCATCTCCACAATGTCCCATGGAAGCGTTCAGCTCTCTATCTCCCAAACATTTGAGCGGAAGAGGAAGTACCCCCCTAGCCACCCGCGATCCCTGGCCCTGAATGCCAGCATTTCAAAACTCCTGGCCTTTGAAATGCTGTCATTCCGTCTGGTGGAGACGCAGAGTTTTAAAAGCCTGATGGTATTGCTGTCCCACAGTACGTCGTGCCCAGCCGCCATTATTTTTCCAGGCGAGCCATCCCTTCCCTGCACAACCAAGTGGGGGACAAAATCAGGTGTGCACTGCGCAACGCCATCTGTGGCAAGGTCCACCTAACTACGGATGCGTGGACCAGTAAGCACGGTCAGGGACGTTATATCTCCCTAACAGCACACTGGGTAAATGCAGTGGCGGCTGGGCCTGAGGCAGATAGCAGTTTGGCGCATGTCCTTCCACCACCGAGGATTGCAGGGCGCTTCAGTTTGCCTCCTGTTGCTAACTCCTCCTACTCCGCTTCCTCATCCTCTACCGCCTTCTTATCCGGTCAGCGTAACACCTTCACCACCAACTTCAGCACAGCCAGGGGTAAACGACAGCAGGCAGTTTTAAAACTTTCCTGTTTGGGGGAAAAACCCCAAACCGCGCAGGAGTTGTGGAGGGACATGGAACAACAGACCAATGAGTGGTTGCTGTCAGTGAGCCTCAAGCCCGGCCTGGTGGTGTGCGATAATGGGCGAAATCTCGTAGCAGCTCTGGGCCTAGCCGGTTTGACGCACATCCCTTGCCTGGCGCATGTGCTGAACTTGGTGGTCCAGAGGTTCCTTAAAAATTACCCCAATATGCCAGAGCTGCTGCAGAAAGTGCGGGCTGCGTGTGCGCACTTTCGGCGTTCTCACCCTGCTGCTGCTCGCCTGTCAGCGCTGCAGCATAACTTCGGCCTTCCCGCTCACCGCCTCATATGTGACGTGCCCACAAGGTGGAACTCCACCTTGCACATGCTGGCCAGACTGTGCGAGCAGCAGCAGGCAATAGTGGAGTTTCAGCTGCAGCAATCACGCGTGAGTCGCTCTGCGGAACAGCACCACTTCACCACCAATAACTGGGCCTCCATGCGAGACCTGTGTGCCTTGTTGCGCTGTTTCGAGTACTCCACCAACATGTCCAGTGCCAATGACGCCGTTCTTAGCGTTACTATCCCAGTTCTATGCCTCCTTGAAAAAACGCTTCGGGCGATGATGGAAGAGGATGTGGCACAGGAGGATGAGGAGGAGGAGGAGGAAGCGGGATCATTTCAAAGGCTTTCAGGGCAGTCTTTCACAAGTGGCTACGAGGGTGGGTTCCTGCACCAACAAACACCAGGTACACAATTGTCCGTCAGAAAGGGAACAGTTCTGGAGGATGACGAGGTGGAGGAGGAGATGGAGGAGAAGGAGGAGGAGCCATTTTCACAGCAGGGTGGCACCCAGACCAGCTCGTGGCCATCACTGGTGCGTGGCTGGGGGGATACAGAGGACACAGACGATACACCTCCCACAGAGGACAGCTTTTCTTTGCCTCTGGGCAGCCTGGCACACATGAGCGATTACATGCTGCAGTGTTTCCGCAATGACCGCCGAGTTGCCCACATTTTAACTGGTGCTGATTACTGGGTGGCCACCCTGCTGGATCCCCGTTACAAGGACAACCTACCGTCCTTAATTCCCTCACTGGAGCGGGATCGTAAGATGCGCGAGTACAAGCGCACGCTGGTAGACGCGCTGCTGGTGGCATTCCCACCTGACAGCGGGCGTACGGTGGAAGCACAAGGCGAAGGCAGAGGAGGAGGAAGAGGTCGCCAACGCAGCCGGGGCACCGGCAGCACCTCAGAAGGCAGGGTTAGCATGGCTGAAATGTGGAAAAGCTTTGTCAGCACGCCACAACAACCAGCACCACCAGCTGAGATGGAACGTCTTAGCAGGAGGCAGCATTTCACCAACATGGTTGAGCAGTATGTGTCCACAGGCCTACACGTACTGGATGACAGGTCTGCCCCCTTTAACTTCTGGGTCTCCAAATTGGGCACATGGCCTGAGCTTGCCCTTTATGCCTTGGAGGTGCTGGCCTGCCCTGCAGCCAGTGTATTATCTGAACGTGTATTTAGCACGGCAGGGGGCGTTATCACAGACAAGCGCAGCCGCCTGTCCAGAGCCAATGTGGACAAGCTCACGTTCATTAAAATGAACCAGGCATGGATCCCACAGGACTTGTCCATACCTTGTGCAGAATAGACATGTATACCGGTGTTGTGACAAAAACTGTCCGGCCATCGGATTGTGTCCGGCCCATACTGCGAAGGCGCAGCGCTTGCGCAGTACAGAGGACAAGGAGATTCACAAAATCTCCGAAGATGAACGGCGCCTGCGCTGTGAGTGCAGGTTCAAGCCCCACCATCCAAGTGGACATACGGTAGCACATAGTAACAGGGCCCCTCACGGGCTCGGTTCGATCGCCACGCTTCGGGCACGGCCTCACTTGGCTCGGCTTGAACCACGGATGGTGTGGCCTTCACCTGAACTCACCACGCAGGCGCCGTTTGTCTTGGGAGATTTTAGAAATCCCCTTGTCCTACATACTGAGCAAGCGCAGTACAGGGTGGACACTATTTGACGGGGGACAGAATTCGACACATCACCGGCCTTACCCAGCCATTGTTGTATTTTTGAATCAGTGTTGGCTACCTCGTCCTCCTCCACCGCCGCTTCCACCTACACAGCCACATCCACCGCCACCTCAACCTCCTACTCCATATGGACCTCGTCCTCCTAGGTCAAGATTATTATTTTTTATTTTTATTTTTTTATGTTATTTTAAGTTATTTCCCTATCCACATTTGTTTGCAGAGCACTTGCCATGCTCTTAACAACATTTTGCTGCCATTTGCAGCCCTCTAGCCCTTTCCATTACCTTTTTAGAGCCTTTTTAGTCCTTAGAAGTCCGAGTCCCCATTGACTTCAATGGGGTTCGGGTTCGGGTTCGGGTCCGGGTTCGGGTTAAAGTTCGGTCCCGAACCCAAACTTTTTTCCGAAGTTCGGCCGAACCCGTCGAACCCGAACATTCAGGTGTCCGCTCAACTCTAATATTGAGTTGTTTCAAAAAGAAATGAATGAAAGGAATAAAAGTGGAAGCAATATTCTCCATGTGATAAGGAAAAGCTCATTAACACGATCAGCATTACAATGAGCAAGTGCCCGATGTCTGTTTCATATTTAAGAATGTGTATGCGCCCGTGTGCACAACGATTTTGTGAATCCGGTGCAAGTCGACCGCATGTGCCATGTCGCAATAATTATTCCTGCCTGTGCAAATGCGCCAACATTTTCTTAAATCAGACCCAATATGTTACGATGGATCAGGCGTATATATACTTTCCCATCCGCACAGGGTAAGGTAAACGGAATTCTCTGTCAAAATATTTTATTTTCAGAATTAAATGTTACAGATCATTTCATCATGTTAAATACAGTTAATGGTAGTAATGGAATACAGTGATACATATCTCAAAATATAAGAAAATAAGAATAAAAAAACATCCTGAAATAAGACAGTTTTAAATATGCACTGTAACAACAAAAGAGACAAATCATTATAATGAAGGATGTTATCCCAGTGTAGCGTACCAACCCCAGACTTTACCTGCTTTTCTTCTTCTTGGCTCCTCCGCAGGAAAAGAATGAGGCACACCGCACCACAAGCCCGTACCCTCCTGAATAGGCAGGTTGAGCGGTGTTAGTTTCTCGGGCCTGCTTGCAGCCAGTGTTTAAAAGCCTCCAGTGCTGACCTCGTTTCTGTGGTAGTCAGAAACAAGCCTTAGTTCTCCCCAGTAAGCAACTGTCCACACCAACTGAAAGGTCCAACACTTATTTATTATTTTTAGCACAATAAACAGTCTCTTTGAGAGCAGACGGTTTGGGACAGGACACAGGTCAGATAAGGTGGGAGGAGGTCCAGGCACAAACTTGAATTGGGTTTTCTCCTGCTCTGATTAGAACGAACATGCTTGGCGCATGGTCTCTGCCACAGACCATGAAGTTGGTCACTGCCACAGACCGGGCGAAAAAGATGAAAGTCACTGCTACTGACCTTGGGTGCGTAGTGTCACTGCCACTGGACTTAAAGAACACGCACTTGCTTTCCGTTAGTGAACTAGCCCTTTATAGGACAAGAACATCCCTCCGGAGAGTTACCAGAGGCCCCATCTGTCACCACGACTCGACTCTGCGCTGGGTCTTCAGAAAGGGTCACCTCCCTGGCCTCCTCGTCCTGGATACGGGTCCCCTCGCAAGGCAGATCCCTGGGAGTCTCGATCCCCGGCGGATCCCAGCCGAAGGCTTCTGGGCACCAGGCCTTTCTCCAAAGTACCTCACCCCAGACTGAAGGTGTCTGAGATGGAACAGCAGCTCCGTCTCTGGGCCTAGGGCACCCAGAGACAACCTGACCAGGCCTCCGGGCCTAGGGCACCCGGAGGCGACTTACACGCACCCAGGCCTAAGGTGCCTGAGCGCGGAACCGACCCCTCTGGAAGATGGCCGCCCCCTTTTATATCCTCTCCCGACAGGCACAGCAGGTTCCCCGCCCCGCCGTACTACTGCCGAGAGGGGACAAAAAGGACACAACCTTGTACTGCGGTTCAACCCGGGCAGATGACAACAGCGCCACCTATAGGCCCCAGGGAACTTACACACCAGTACCATCTCCCAGGGATGGAAATGGTCCATGAGACCTAACAATTAGTGCATCTGAGCCTAGTTACCACTCAGGTGCTTCCCCCTAAATGTAACCACCAGCTACACCTGTAAATAAAGTAAATAAGAATTATTCAGGATGAGATCCTTTTAAAATTGTATTTGAAAGGAGGGGAAGTATAAAAAAAAACCTTGATAGCCCGGTGCCCCTTATCGGGAACTAACTGCACCAGGAAAAGAGACCTCCCACCAACTCCTAGGCTTTGATACAGATTTCCAAAGCCATCAGGTCAGGAACGACGAGGTAAACGGAATTCTATCCCACCCGTTCATGGTTACTAATGGGACCAGGCACCTATTCTTTTGGCGCTTTTTCGGTAGAAACTTTCCTATGTACGATTCGGGCAAATCCAGATATACAGGGAGTGAAAGTAGGTAGAGCCCAACATAAGATCTCAGCATATGCAGATGATATGCTTTTTTCACTAATAAACCCAATGATATCCCTCCTCAATCTCTTTCAGGAATTATGATAAAAATCCATATTTATCTATTTCAAGAGGCAATGGGAATAGCTGTTCCTAATACTCTGATAAAATCATTAAAATCTAGCTATAAATTTAAATGGACGGATCAAGTGTTGAAATATCTGGGGACTATGATTCCGGCAGACCTTACACGCACATTTGAGCTAAATTTTTCACCACTCTTATGTAAAGTGCGGACACTTTTGGAGAAATGGCATAGGGGGTTCTATTCCTGGTTCGGAAGGTGTAGCATCATAAAAATGAACATTTTACCAAAGCTTCTGTACATGCTCCAGGCTTTACCTATCAATATATCTTTACAGTATTTTTCACTGATTATTCATTGAATATATTTGGGCACATAAAAAACTGAGGATTAATTTAAGATTTCTGTTGACCCTTCCCAAACAATGTGGTGGACTGGCTGTACCAGATATGTACAAATATTATCAGGCAGTATATTTGGGACATTGATTGATTGGTGCCGACACGGAGACCTAAAAATCTGGCCACACATGGAGCAGGAACAGAGCAATATTTTGCTACACAGAGCATCTTGGTGCTATAGGGAGCTTTCACCCTATATTAAAAAACATCCATTGATTGGACCCACACTGCGTCAAAGCTCTGGGCTTTTTTCCAGGGGTGGGCTTTCATCAATAGAATCCCCATTCTGGGAAACCCACAATTTGTCCCAGGTCTATGCCAGGGAACTTTCGAAGCTCTGATGAAACTGGTAATATCAGATGTCTCACTTTATGACATCAGGAGATTGGCCTACATATCAGGTGTTAACAGCTGGAAACTGACGTTTTCAATTGGACTTTTGGCGAGCAGCCCAGCTTAGACATTAGCTATAATCGGAATTTCATTTGATTCGAAGAATACTGTATGGAGAGAGGACCTCTCTCCTACAATCTCGAGGGTGTATGCTCTGTTGAAGGCTCCTCGGGGGGATTTCCAGCTACCGATTTTTCAAAAGCAGGAGCTGGATCTGGATAGAACCTTTACTGAGGAGCAGCGCAATGGGATAATACATTCTATTTTTGAATATTCGGTATGTACAAAAATACAGGAAACAAACTTTAACATTCTTTCTCGATGGTATCGAACCCCAGCCCTGATTCACAGATATTTCCCAGCCCTGGTAAAGCAGATACAGCAGATTAAATCCCCCAAAAATCCAGCGGGCTGATAGATGCAAAAAACACAAACCAATGCTTGGTAACAGATGCATGTGGGCGCCAAGATTGGCTACGCCCCGACACAGTGTTTCGTCAGCAATGACGTCTTCTGGGGGATGGGCCAGTGTATAAAGACAATAACTTTCTACCATTTGTTTCTGATTTAGGCTGCTGCCGAAATGCGTCAGCTGTTTTGCTTGTCACTTCATGTAACCAACCATATTAAAATCGCTATATGGACTACAGAGTTGCCGTCTCAATCCTTTTACTTGTTTATACTCCCAGTGTCTTCTATGTTCCCTCAGTCAGTGTTAGTATTTACCGAGACCGACAAGGCTAATGCCCTGAACACACGATCGGAAATTCCAACAAGAAAACCGTGTTTTTTTTTTTCCGATGGAATATTGGCTCAAACTTGTGTTGCATAAACACGGTCATACAAATCTTGTCTGAAATTCCGAACGTCGAGAACATGGTGACGTACAACACGTACAACGAGCCGAGATCAATGAAGTTCAATAGGTAGTTCGGCTCTTCTGCTTGATTCTGAGCATGCATGTTTTTTGTGCGTCAGAATTGCATACAGACGATTGGAATTTCCGAAAAGAACTTTTTTCGTCGGAAAAATAGAGAACCTGCTGGCGGAAATTCTGACAGAAAATGTTGGATGGAGCATACACACGGTCGGAATATCCGACCAAAAGCTCACATCCAACTTTTTTTGACGGAAAATCCTATCGTGTGTACAGGGCATAAGGCTTGGTAAAGTCATTGTCTTCCTACACTTTAGAAGACTAGAAAGACATCCTCTGCAAATAGCTGAAGTATAATTGTGTTGGATCTAAATTCTTTTATTGAAGAGTTAAAGTGGTTGTAAACCCACATATTAAAAAAAAAAGACCTGCAAGACAAAGGCATAATGAACTAGTATGCATAGCATACTAGCTCATTATGTAATACTCACCTGAGATCAAAGCCCCCGCTGCGGTGCCCCTAAACAGCACCGGTCGGCGACATGTCTCCCGAAGTTACTTGTGGGTATCGCGGGCTACGGCGCTGTGATTGGCCGGAGCCACAATGGCGTCACTGCCGCGCTTGCACGCGGGAGCCGCCGCTAACAGCACACTCACTGAAGCAACAGCAGGTACGTGCCATTGCTTTGGTGCGCATGTGCCGATGACGTCGGCACGTGCACATACCGGGGATATTTCCTAAACCGTGCAGGTTTAGGAGATATCCGGGATAGCTACAGGTAGGGATGAGCTTCGTGTTCGAGTCGAACATACGTTCGACTCGAACATCGGCTGTTCGATCGTTCGACGAAGATCGAACGATTTGGGCCGTTCGCGCCAAATTCGAGTGACGCGAACGGCCCACAATGCACTACGCCATCGCAGTGTCATCCAGGCGCTGTGATTGGCCAAGCATGCACTGTGACCCCGCATGCTTGGCCAATCACAGCGCCGGCAGCGAGGAGAGCAATGATTGGCCACAGGCAGGATGCCTGTGGCCAATTATTGCTGAGGGTGTTTAGTACACGCCCCACACTATAAAAGGCCGCCAGCACGGCGGCCTAGTGTAGTGTGTTCCGGAGCAGGGATAGAGCAGCATAGGCAGGGACAGTGACTGTTATTTCTTTCTTGCTTAACCTGGATTCCTTTAGTTTAGGGAAAGAGAAGGATAGGTAGGGAGAGTGTCAGTGTGTTTTGTGCTTGTGCTATAGTGTGCTTAAAAAAAACATTTATTCTAGGGACAGAAAACTGTAGGTAGGGACAGTGTCAGTTTCTTTCACTCTGCAAGTCCTTGTTTCCAGGGACCTGGAAGGACAGTGAGTGAATTGTCCTTGTGCTATATTGTGCTTAAAAAAACATTTATTCTAGGGACAGAAAACTGTAGGTAGGGAGAGTGTCAGTTTCTTTCACTCTGCAAGTCCTTGTTTCCAGGGACCTGTAAGGACAGTGAGTGAATTGTCCTTGTGCTATATTGTGCTTAAAAAAAACATTTTTTCTAGGGACAGAAAACTGTAGGTAGGGAGAGTGTTTTTTTTCTTTCACTCTGCAAGTCCTTGTTTCCAGGGACCTGGAAGGACAGTGAGTGAATTGTCCTTGTGCTATATTGTGCTTAAAAAAAAACATTTTTTCTAGGGACAGAAAACTGTAGGTAGGGAGAGTGTTTTTTTTCTTTCACTCTGCAAGTCCTTGTTTCCAGGGACCTCTAAGGACAGTGAGTGAATTGTCCTTGTGCTATATTGTGCTTAAAAAAAACATTTATTCTAGGGACAGAAAACTGTAGGTAGGGAGAGTGTCAGTTTATTTCACTCTGCAAGTCCTTGTTTCCAGGGACCTGTAAGGACAGTGAGTGAATTGTCCTTGTGCTATATTGTGATTAAAAAAAACATTTTTTCTAGGGACAGAAAACTGTAGGTAGGGAGAGTGTTTTTTTTCTTTCACTCTGCAAGTCCTTGTTTCCAGGGACCTGTAAGGACAGTGAGTGAATTGTCCTTGTGCTATATTGTGCTTAAAAAAAACATTTATTCTAGGGACAGAAAACTGTAGGTAGGGAGAGTGTCAGTTTATTTCACTCTGCAAGTCCTTGTTTCCAGGGACCTGTAAGGACAGTGAGTGAATTGTCCTTGTGCTATATTGTGATTAAAAAAAACATTTTTTCTAGGGACAGAAAACTGTAGGTAGGGAGAGTGTTTTTTTTCTTTCACTCTGCAAGTCCTTGTTTCCAGGGACCTGGAAGGACAGTGAGTGAATTCTCCTTGTGCTATATTGTGCTTAAAAAAAACATTTATTCTAGGGACAGAAAACTGTAGGTAGGGAGAGTGTCAGTTTATTTCACTCTGCAAGTCCTTGTTTCCAGGGACCTGTAAGGACAGTGAGTGAATTGTCCTTGTGCTATATTGTGATTAAAAAAAACATTTTTTCTAGGGACAGAAAACTGTAGGTAGGGAGAGTGTTTTTTTTCTTTCACTCTGCAAGTCCTTGTTTAAAGGGACCTGTAAGGACAGTGAGTGAATTGTCCTTGTGCTATATTGTGCTTAAAAAAAACATTTATTCTAGGGACAGAAAACTGTAGGTAGGGAGAGTGTCAGTTTATTTCACTCTGCAAGTCCTTGTTTCCAGGGACCTGTAAGGACAGTGAGTGAATTGTCCTTGTGCTATATTGTGATTAAAAAAAACATTTTTTCTAGGGACAGAAAACTGTAGGTAGGGAGAGTGTTTTTTTTCTTTCACTCTGCAAGTCCTTGTTTCCAGGGACCTGTAAGGACAGTGAGTGAATTGTCCTTGTGCTATATTGTGCTTAAAAAAACATTTATTCTAGGGACAGAAAACTGTAGGTAGGGAGAGTGTCAGTTTATTTCACTCTGCAAGTCCTTGTTTCCAGGGACCTGTAAGGACAGTGAGTGAATTGTCCTTGTGCTATATTGTGATTAAAAAAAACATTTTTTCTAGGGACAGAAAACTGTAGGTAGGGAGAGTGTTTTTTTTCTTTCACTCTGCAAGTCCTTGTTTCCAGGGACCTGTAAGGACAGTGAGTGAATTGTTCTTGTGCTATATTGTGATTAAAAAAAACATTTTTTCTAGGGACAGAAAACTGTAGGTAGGGAGAGTGTTTTTTTTCTTTCACTCTGCAAGTCCTTGTTTCCAGGGACCTGTAAGGACAGTGAGTGAATTGTCCTTGTGCTATATTGTGCTTAAAAAAAACATTTATTCTAGGGACAGAAAACTGTAGGTAGGGAGAGTGTCAGTTTATTTCACTCTGCAAGTCCTTGTTTCCAGGGACCTGTAAGGACAGTGAGTGAATTGTCCTTGTGCTATATTGTGATTAAAAAAAAACATTTTTTCTAGGGACAGAAAACTGTAGGTAGGGAGAGTGTTTTTTTTCTTTCACTCTGCAAGTCCTTGTTTCCAGGGACCTGGAAGGACAGTGAGTGAATTCTCCTTGTGCTATATTGTGCTTAAAAAAAACATTTATTCTAGGGACAGAAAACTGTAGGTAGGGAGAGTGTCAGTTTATTTCACTCTGCAAGTCCTTGTTTCCAGGGACCTGTAAGGACAGTGAGTGAATTGTCCTTGTGCTATATTGTGATTAAAAAAAACATTTTTTCTAGGGACAGAAAACTGTAGGTAGGGAGAGTGTTTTTTTTCTTTCACTCTGCAAGTCCTTGTTTCCAGGGACCTGGAAGGACAGTGAGTGAATTGTCCTTGTGCTATATTGTGCTTAAAAAAAACATTTATTCTAGGGACAGAAAACTGTAGGTAGGGAGAGTGTCAGTTTATTTCACTCTGCAAGTCCTTGTTTCCAGGGACCTGTAAGGACAGTGAGTGAATTGTCCTTGTGCTATATTGTGATTAAAAAAAACATTTTTTCTAGGGACAGAAAACTGTAGGTAGGGAGAGTGTTTTTTTTCTTTCACTCTGCAAGTCCTTGTTTCCAGGGACCTGTAAGGACAGTGAGTGAATTGTCCTTGTGCTATATTGTGCTTAAAAAAAACATTTATTCTAGGGACAGAAAACTGTAGGTAGGGAGAGTGTCAGTTTATTTCACTCTGCAAGTCCTTGTTTCCAGGGACCTGAAAGGACAGTGAGTGAATTGTCCTTGTGCTATATTGTGATTAAAAAAAACATTTTTTCTAGGGACAGAAAACTGTAGGTAGGGAGAGTGTTTTTTTTCTTTCACTCTGCAAGTCCTTGTTTCCAGGGACCTGTAAGGACAGTGAGTGAATTGTTCTTGTGCTATATTGTGATTAAAAAAAAACATTTTTTCTAGGGACAGAAAACTGTAGGTAGGGAGAGTGTTTTTTTTCTTTCACTCTGCAAGTCCTTGTTTCCAGGGACCTGTAAGGACAGTGAGTGAATTGTCCTTGTGCTATATTGTGCTTAAAAAAAACATTTATTCTAGGGACAGAAAACTGTAGGTAGGGAGAGTGTTTTTTTTCTTTCACTCTGCAAGTCCTTGTTTCCAGGGACCTGTAAGGACAGTGAGTGAATTGTCCTTGTGCTATATTGTGATTAAAAAAAACATTTTTTCTAGGGACAGAAAACTGTAGGTAGGGAGAGTGTTTTTTTTCTTTCACTCTGCAAGTCCTTGTTTCCAGGGACCTGTAAGGACAGTGAGTGAATTGTTCTTGTGCTATATTGTGATTAAAAAAAACATTTTTTCTAGGGACAGAAAACTGTAGGTAGGGAGAGTGTTTTTTTTCTTTCACTCTGCAAGTCCTTGTTTCCAGGGACCTGTAAGGACAGTGAGTGAATTGTCCTTGTGCTATATTGTGCTTAAAAAAAACATTTATTCTAGGGACAGAAAACTGTAGGTAGGGAGAGTGTCAGTTTATTTCACTCTGCAAGTCCTTGTTTCCAGGGACCTGTAAGGACAGTGAGTGAATTGTCCTTGTGCTATATTGTGATTAAAAAAAACATTTTTTCTAGGGACAGAAAACTGTAGGTAGGGAGAGTGTTTTTTTTTCTTTCACTCTGCAAGTCCTTGTTTCCAGGGACCTGTAAGTACAGTGAGTGAATTGTCCTTGTGCTATATTGTGCTTAAAAAAAATATTTTTTCTAGGGACAGAAAACTGTAGGTAGGGAGAGTGTCAGTTTCTTTCACTGTGAAAGTCCTTGTTTCAAGGGACAGAGAAGGACACCTGAAGGTAGCCCTTATTGCTTTTTTCCCATCTCCCTGCAGGCCATCTATTAGAATGTCTGGAAGGCAAACAAGGAGAGGCAGACAGTCAGGAGGCAATAAAAGAGGGCAAGCAGGCTCTGTGTCTGGGGGCAACAGTGCTGGTCGTGGACGCGGTGCATTGTCATCAGCACATGGCCATGGGACACGCTTGTCCTTCTTTTCGGCAGCTGGACATGTTGAGCCACATCATGCCGAAGACTTGGTAGAGTGGATGACCAAGCCCTCCTCCTCCTCCTCATCCTCTCTCACCCAGGCTCAGGGTACTGGAAAAGCAGCTGCCAAAGCGTCGTCTTCCCTGGTATCAATGTCAGACAAATCATCAGTCACTCCTTCCCTAGACCCACCATGTCCTCCTCCTGAGGAGTCCCCCGAACTGTTTCAGCACAGTGTTGGGTACATGCTCCAGGAGGATGCCCAGCGTTTCGAAGGGTCTGATGATGAAACCCAGCTAGAGGAAGGCAGTAGCGTGAGAGCAGACAGAGGGGATGCTCAAGAAGGACACCAATCTGGCAGTCATGTTCCAGCAGCTGCAGCATACTGCCAGATTGGCTCCAGTGATGAGGAGGGAGGGGATGATGAGGTCACTGACTCCACGTGGGTGCCTAATAGGAGAGAGGAGGAGGAGGAGGATGAGGAGGAGGCACATCTCCAACGAGGCAGGATGCCCTTTGGTGGCCAGCGTAAGGGCAGTACACCGACGGAATCACACCGCAGAGCTCCGCCTGTGCAGGGCGCTGCCTCTGCCCGTCATTCAAAAAGTTCTTTGGTGTGGGCCTTTTTTGAGGCTAGTGCATCAGATCGCACAGCTGCTGTTTGCAACATATGTCTCAAGCGTATATCGCGTGGCCAAAACATCAGCCGCTTGGGTACCACATGCCTGACCAGACATATGTTGACCTGCCATGCAGCTCGTTGGCAAGCCTACCTCAAAGACCCACACCAAAGAACAAAGCGGACCTCTCCTTGCACCGCATCAGCTGGGATCTCCAACCCCACTATAACTTCAGTCCTCTCTGAAACATGCACTGAGAGGAATGAAGGTGTAGAATTAGGTGTGTCACAGCCAAGTACTTGCGCCCACTCTGCTAGCAGTACACCGACGTCCGATTCTAGCAGGCAAATTTCCCTGCCCCAGCTGCTGGACCGTCGAAAGAAGTTCACTCCCAGCCATCCACATGCCCAGCGGTTGAATGCTAGCTTGGCTAAATTGCTAGCGCTTCAACTGCTGCCTTTTCAGTTGGTAGACTCGGCCCCCTTCCGTGAGTTTGTGCAATGTGCGGTTCCTCAGTGGCAGGTTCCCAAACGCCACTTTTTCTCACGGAAGGCTATTCCGGCTCTCTACCGGCATGTGGAAGGCAATGTCTTGGCCTCGCTGGACAGGGCGGTCAGCGGTAAGGTGCATATTACCGCTGACTCATGGTCCAGCAGGCATGGACAGGGACGTTACCTTTCTTTCACGGCCCATTGGGTCACTCTTTTGGCAGCTGGGAAGGATTCAGGACAAGGTGCAGTAGTGTTGGAGGTTGTCCCACCGCCACGCCTCCAAAATGCTACTACTGGTTGTGACACACCTCTCTCCTTCACCCCCTCCTCTTCTTCTTCCTCCATGGCCTCTTCCTGTGGTTTGTCCTATGAACCAGCGGTGCTCCGTAGCCGTTCACGGGGCTACGCAAGTACGCAGGCAAAAAGATGCCATGCCGTGCTTGCGCTGGTGTGTTTGGGGGACAGAAGCCACACTGGGGCAGAGGTCCTGTCTGCTCTGCAGGGCCAGGCCGAGAGGTGGTTGACGCCACGCCAGCTTAAGCCAGGAATGGTGGTTTGCGACAATGGCACCAACCTCCTCTCCGCCCTCCGACAGGGACAACTGACCCATGTGCCCTGTGTGGCTCACGTCCTTAACCTGGTGGTGCAGCGCTTCTTGGGCAGGTACCCGGGCTTACAGGATGTCCTGAGGCAGGCCAGGAAAGTCTGTGTGCATTTCCGCAGATCTTATAATGCCAGTGCTCGCCTGGCTGAGCTGCAAAAGGAGTTGAACCTGCCCAAGAACCGCCTTATATGTGACATGCCCACCAGGTGGAACTCAACGTTGGCCATGCTGCAGCGGCTGCACACGCAGCAGAGGGCCATCAATGAGTACCTGTGCGACTACGGCACCAGGACAGGGTCAGGGGAGCTTGGTTTTTTTTCTCCACGCCAGTGGGGCATGATCAGGGATGCATGCACTGTCCTGGCACCATTTGAGGAGGCCACGAGGATGGTGAGCAGTGACAGTGCATGCATCAGTGACACTGTACCTCTTGTCCACCTGTTGGAGCACACGCTGCGTGGAATAATGGACAGGGCACTTGAGGCAGAACAGAGGCAGGAAGAGGAGGACTTCCTTGCCTCTCAAGGCCCCCTTTACCCAGACAGTGTTCCTTCTGTCCCACCCATCGCACAGGAAGAGGAGGAGGAGGAGGAGGAGGAGGAGGAGGAGGAGGATTGTGTCAGCATGGAGGTGGAGGCTGGCACTCAGCATCATCAGCAGCAGTCTTTTAGGGATGATTTACAGTCCCAAGAAACCAGTGGACTTGTACGTGGCTGGGAGGAGGTGGCTGCGGATCATGTCGTCCTTAGTGACCCAGAGGACTCCGGAGCGAATGCCTCAGCAAACCTACGCTGCATGGCCTCCCTGATCCTGCAAAGTCTGCGGAAGGATCCTCGTATTCTTCGGATCAAGGAGAGGGACCATTACTGGCTGGCCACTCTCCTTGATCCACGGTACAAGGGTAAGGTTGCGGACCTTATGTTACCGTCGCAGAGGGAGCAGAGGATGAGACAACTCCGGGAGGCCTTGCAGAAAGGTCTGTGCAACGCGTTCCCAGAGACTGGGAGGTTGCAAACTCCTGGTCCTGGACAACGAGTTGCTGAGGCTTCGGCCAGTCAAAGAAGGAGCGGTGGGGAAGGTGGCCGTCTGACCGATGCGTTCAGACAATTCTTTAGTCCGCAGCCCCAAAGTATGATCGGTTCCAGCAACCATCGCCAGCGTCTGATAAACATGGTGCAGGAATATCTAGGGGCAAGGTCAGACTTGGACACCTTCCCCACCGAAAATCCTCTGGCTTACTGGGTCTTGAGGATGGATCACTGGCCAGAGCTTGCACAGTATGCAATTGAGCTACTGGCCTGTCCTGCATCCAGCGTTCTTTCGGAACGCACATTCAGTGCTGCTGGAGGATTTGTCACGGATCACAGGGTGCGCCTGTCCACCGACTCGGTTGATCGACTGACTTTCATCAAGATGAACCAGTCTTGGATCACCACCAGCTACCACACACCTGATGCTGATATAACAGACTAATTGATTTTAACATGTCACATCCCTTCAAGACTGATGCTGATGCTGAGTGCCTGTGCTGTTATGTTGACTGGCTATCCTCCTCCTCCGAGTCCTCAATGATACGATTGATGATGATAGCTTGTAAGATCATTTTTGTTTATGGGTGCCGCCACCAGTGCCTAACGCCCAATTTTTCAGCCCCTGTTTAACAGGGGCGTGTAATTACAATTTTTGAAGCAATACTTTGCAACAGGGCTCATTGCTGTGCTCCAAGTACAGTATCTGTGAGGAGTTGCAGTGTTGTGCCACCAGTGCCTAAGGCCCAATTTTTCAGCCCCTGTTTAACAGGGGCGTGTCATTACAATTTTTGAAGCAATACTTTGCAACAGGGCTCATTGCTGTGCTCCAAGTACAGTATCTGTGAGGAGTTGCAGTGTTGTGCCACCAGTGCCTAAGGCCCAATTTTTCAGCCCCTGTTTAACAGGGGCGTGTCATTACAATTTTTGAAGCAATACTTTGCAACAGGGCTCTGTTAAATATGGGAGAAAGGTGTCTCCTCTGTACTGATGCTTTATCAGCAATCCTTGTTTCAAGAAAAACACCACATTTCAAAAACAGTTGTCATTGGGACGGAAAGTGAGGTGAAATGTTCTGAACAGGGGCACAGACAGCAAAACAAATGTTACAGGGGTGATAACCCTTACCTATGTTTTCCAAAAAGTTTAAAAATAGATTTTTGGTCTGGAGCTACACTTCAACAATGTACCTGTTCAAAATTACAAACAGATTCTACATAAGAACAAACCTACAGTCCCTGTCTTGTATGCACCGCCTGTATAGGGCTGTTCAGAGTATATAGGGCCTTTTTTATTTTATGTGCGGGGTTCCCCTTAATATCCATACAAGACCCAAAGGGGCTGGTAATGGGCTGGGGTAGGGGGGGGGGTCATGGGGTAGCTATGCCATTTTTCTTAAAGAATTTCATCCATATTACCGGGACCAGACATTACATTAAAGCCGCAAGCAGTTTTAAATGGCTTTTTTTTCCTTTAGAAGTGTCATTTTGTGCAGGGACAGTTCTAAACACGGGAAACACGTGGCACTTCACAGGCATACTTTAGACACCCCCCAGGTACGATATTTAAAGGAATATTTGACTTTTTTTTTTTCACTTTATGCATCATTAAAATGACTGCTCCCGAAAAACGACCGTTTTTAAAACTTCTTTTTGCATTGATACATGTCCCCTGGTGCAGAACCCGGGTTCCCAAACCCTTTTTAGGACAATAACATGCATAATAGTTGTTATAATTAGCACTTTAGAATTCGAACGTTCGCATCCATTGTATTTAATAGGGTTCTAATGTTCGTTCGAACTTTCGGTCCGTTCGCGGGTTCTGGTGCGAACCGAACCCGGGGGTGTTCGGCTCATCACTAGCTACAGGTAACCCTTATTATAGGCTTACCTGTAGCAAAAAGTGGATTGTAAGAGTTTACAACCACTTTAAGCTGCCTGTGGATGGTGCCAAGTCAGCAAGTGACCATACTGTCCAGGCAGACTAATGCCTTGTACACACGATAGGAATTTCTGATGAAAAAAGTCTGATGGAATTTTTTTATCAGAAATTCCTATCGTGTGTGGGCCCATCAGACTTTTTCCGTAAGATTTTAGAAATAGAACATGTTTTAAATTTTTCTGATGGAAAAAAATCCTATGGGAGATTTCCGATCGTCTGTGTGGAACTCTGTCAGAGAAAAAACCCACGCATGCTCAGAATCAAGTCGACGCATGCACGGAAGCATTGAACTTAATTTTTCTCGGCTCATCGTAGTGTTTTACGTCATCACGCTTTGGACGGTCGGAATTTAGTCTGACAGTGTGTATGCAAGACTGATGGAAGATAGCTTACAGGAATTCTGACAGAAAATTCCATCAGATTTTAGCCCATAGGAAATTCCTATCGTGTGTACAGGGCATTAGTCTAAGCCTCATACACACAATCGGATTATCCGACGGGAATTGTGTGATGGCAGGCTGTTGTCGGAAAGTCCGACAGTTTGTATGCTCCATTAGACAATTGTCGGATTTTCCGTGGACAAATTTTGAATAGCATGATTTAAAATTGTCTGCCAACAAATATGTGTTGTCGGATTATCCGAGCGTGTGTACACAAGTCCTTCAGATAAAACTCCAAAGTACAAACACGCATGCTTGGAAGCAATGCTCACCATAACACAACATTAGCAGAAGTTGCCCAAAAAGTGGCGCTAAAGAGCTGAAAAACCACGTTGTTTCATGTTTGTTGGCGGACAATTCTTTGCCGTTTGTATGCAAGACAAGTTCCTGGCCAACGCCCTTCGGACAAAAGTCCTCCGCTTTGTCCGCAGAAAATCCGATCGTGTATATAATGCTTAAGAATTTAGATCCAAGGCATGTCAATGCATAAAACTGCATTTGAGTCAAAATATACTAAACACGACACACCTACACATTCCTCCTAAGCAGTTCTCGCTGAGATAACACAAAACTGATAGATTTTCCATAATTGCTCATCAGGGAAATCCCTTCTCTGCATTCTTATTCCACATCTTGATCACAATATCCCCTTTATGAACCATACATGGGGTGACTCAAATTTCTATTTAACTAAATATTCTTTGAACGCAGAAATCGCCCCACGTCATTGAAAAACCACACAGGATAAACTGAAAGACTTGTTTAGATAAAAAAAAAAAGCCAACTGCAGAGCCCCGCTATTATAAGCCCATTTCGGTATAATTAGCGCCAATGTCGTAATAAGACATCCATTCCCCGGCATCCCTTTAGACTTGCAAGTTTCTAAGTGGAGATGAAAACTCCATCAAAGATTATAACCTGAATACAATTTCCATTGTATTTTTCTTTCCTTCATCTGACCTGGTGTATGGGCTTTTCACACTTCTCAATAATATTATACATTCAATATATACTACTGATCTCAATCCACAGAAGTGTTGGCTCACTGTCATCTACATTAGCACATTGGCCTTGGGGAATCCACAGTGCTCGCTGCTTGTCCACGTGTCTCTACCTCAGCTCCCATGCCAGACATCTCTAATGCCGCGTACACACGATCATTTTTCCCGTCGGGAAAAATGACAGTTTTTTTTTTCGCCGAGAAAAACGATCGTCTGTGGGCTTTATGCCGTTTTTCTCGTTGAGAAAAACGGCAGGAAAAACGACGAGAAAAATTAGAACATGTTCTAAATTTTCTCATCGTTTTTTCCATCATTTTTTTCGCGGCAGTTTTCCCATAGGGAGACACTGCCGCGGAGCCCACAGACGGTCGTTTTTCTCGTCAAAGAAAAATATGACGGGAAAAACGGTCGTGTGTGGGGGAACATGCCGTTCCCTCGTTTTTCATTTTTTTTCATGCCGTGATTCACGGCGGTGTTTTCACCGCCGTGAATCACGATCGTGTGTACGCGGCATAACAGCTCTGATCCTCTGTTCACATCTATGCAGTTGACGTGAGTATTTATAGGGATGTCCATCTTGTCCCTTACACCCATTATTTATTCCTACTATTCAGTTACAATATTATACCATATGGTTATGTCTCTTTATAGATCACCATTACATTTGCCCCTGAAGAGTTGGTACACCCCAACGAAACGCGTCTGGCTTACATAGATGCATGATATCCATACAGAGGTTTTGATGTCTTTTACCTTGTTTTACTCCAAGGTTTTCCAACACCATTTAGCCCCTTCAGTGGCTCATGTTGTGCAGGACTTGTCTTTACTCTATGATATGCCAAGTACCATGGCGTCAATATGTATGTGGTTTTTAGCATGCCCTGCGTTTATGCATTTTTCTGTCATTCATTATGCTGTACATGATCTCACAAGGTATAATAAAATTATTTTTGCTAAGACTGAAAGAGAGGTGTATACCAAAAACCAAAAATTTTAACAAACTCCCCCTTTTTTTGGCGGAACCCATATAAGCAATACTGTGTTTTATATCCCACATGCTTACTCTATATAGTGATTGGCCTCATTCAAAGTCCCCCTGACCAAACTCTCTCTTTTTCTGAATACAATTTCCATGGTTGCATGAAAGATTTTTTTTCTTTTTTTTTTTGTCAAGTATTGAATATCATACCTGACGAAGGAGTCATGCGTGACTCCGAAATGTTGCACTCTCCTTGTGTTGTGATCATGCAATAAATTATCCGTTTGGACGCTATTCATGTCTTACCATGGTGTGCTGGCAAATATCTTCATCATTAGAATATCATACCTAGAGACTGAAATATAATGGTAATTTACATAGGTGTGCACAGCCTATTGCATTAGTATGTGCACCCCAAAGCTAAAACACAGAGCAACAGAGGCAGTGGCAAGACGTATACATGTCACGGCAATGATGCTATGCTTCACAGCCATGGCAGAAATTGAGTGCAGAGCACATGTGAACGAAAAAAAAAAAAAATATTTTATTTATTTTTTTACATTTTTTTTTCTTTTTACATTTTTAACTGCCCTTTTGGGGGGCTTTGGTGAAATGTCAGGGTTCTTCATGGACCCCCTGATGATCAACATTTAAGACTGAGAAAAAGACTGAGGACAGGATGGAGGAGCAGATACTAGAACTGATCCCCCTGCAGCGCAGCCGGGAGGGAGGGAGAGGAGGAGAAGCGCTGCAGGGTGAGGAACAAGAGGATCGGTATCTGCAATAAGGCAATACATCCAGTCCTGCTCCTGCTCACTAGGTGTCTGGGCCCCCCTTTTGAATTAATAGGACATGGGCCTGGTACAGGAGGACAGACTATACTGGCTTATCATTGGTTCTGGATCACAGGGTGATTAGGCTGTGCCCAGGCACACCCCGCACACCCCTTGCGCACGCCTATGGTAATTTTAATGTGAAAGGCAGGGTTCTCTTACTTGTTCTTCGTCCAGTGGTGGGTAGGGCTCAGGTATCAAAGAGCAGCACTGATGTGCTAAATACACCGTGAGAGCGTTGCCCCCTGGTAACGCCCCCTTGGAGAGTGGCTGATGGCCTGCACTCAGTGTATTTCCTTAACCGTTTGCCGACCAGCCGCCGTCATTATACTGCGACAGGTTGGCACAGCTGCGCGAATCGCCGTAGGTGTACGTCGGCTGCTTTTAAAAGCGGCGCAACGCCGGAGCCGATGCGCGTGGCTGGCGGCTGCGATGTCCGCCGGCCACCCGCGATGGCTCCTCAGAGAACCAGAACAAGGACCTGTCAAAACAGTCAGATCCCCGTTCTGACAGGGGAGTAGAGAGAGCTCTGCTGTTCCTAGTGAACACCCCCTTAGGACACACATAACCCCTTGATCGCCCCCTATTATTAACCCTTTCCCTGCTAGTGACATTTATACAGTAATCAGTGGGTATTTTGTAGCTCTGATCACTGTATAAATGTCACTGGGCCCAAAAAAGCGCCAACAGTGTCCGATCTGTCTGCCGCAATGTCGCAGTCCGGCTATAAAAAAAAACCGCAAATTGCCGCCATTACTAGTAAAAAATAAATAATACAAATGCCATAAATCTATCCCCTATTTTGTAGACTCTATAACTTTTGCGCAAACCAATCTACGCTTATTGCGATTTCTTGGCCAAAAATATGTAGAAGAATACATATTGGCCTAAACTGATGAAGAATTTAGGTTTTAATTTTTTTGGGGGATATTTATTATAGCAAAAAGTAAAATTTTCATTTTTTTTTCAAAATTGTTACTTTTTTTTGTTTATAGCGCAAAAAATAAAAACCGCAGAGGTGATCAAATACCACCAAAAGAAAGCTCTATTTGTGGGGAAAAAAGGAAGTCAATTTTGTTTGGATACAATGTCGCAAAGTTAAAGCGACGCAGTGCCGTATCGCAAAAAAATGGTCTGGTCAGTAAAGTGGTTGTATACCTTTCTTTTTTTTTACCTACAGGTACTGTAAGCCTATAATAAGGCTTACCTGTAGGTAAAATGAATATCTCCTAAACCTGTACGGTTTAGGAGATATTCACTTTGCATGCAGCCGCTGACGTCAGCGGCGCATGCGCTCTGAAGGCCCGGCTGAAGGTCCGACAGAAGCTGCCGGCCCTTGCCGCGAAGAAGACTCCCACTCACAGCCGCAAACCCGGAAGAAAACGCAGAGGAAACATGTGTAGCGGGCATCTAAATTTGGGGGGAGCATCTGGGTTATTTAACCCGGATGCACTAATTGTTAGGGAGTCTGAGAATCCCTTTTGTGGTTCTTGGAGGACTCTGGTGGTGTAAGGTTCCCTGTGGCCTGCAGGTGGCGTTGTCGGCCTGGGCCGGAGTTGAACCCGCACCGCAAGACTGCTCCCTTTTTGTCCTTTCCTGGCGCTGGTACAGCGGGGCGGGGAACCCGCTATGACGCAAAGGGAGAGGGGATAAAAAGGGGCGGACGCCCTTACCACGGGGTTCGTTCGTGCGGGGGTTCAGAGTTCGGAGTTGGAGGACGTGGCCGCACCCAGGCACCTTCAGCCTGGGTGCTGGCATTCCGGAGTTCTGGGCCCAGGTGCCCTTGACCTGGCCGGAGCGAGAGATGGAGTCCATCCCAGGCACCTTAAGCCTGGGGTGAGATACTATGGCCAAGGCCTGGGGCCCAGGACTTCGACTGGGTTCCGCGAGGGTGGAGGAGTCCGAGGAGCCCTAAGGTGTTGGGACCCGCATCTGAGGTGAGGAGGCCGGGGAGTGTAATCCTTCCGAATAGCCCGGTACAGCATTAATCCGGTGACGGCGGGGCCTCCGGTAACTCTCTTGGAGGGATGTCTTCCCCCTGACAGGGGCTGCAACGTAGCGAAGGTAACTCCAGTTCCTGTTTATTAGAGTCGCTGAAAGAGACTCTGAAGCCAAAAAGTCCATTTAACAGCCACTGAGCTTAGCAACCGTTGGTGAAACCTCAACGGTTTCGTTTCTTTGAGGATTGTGCCTTGACCTACTCCCCACCAATACTGAACTGTTCTATGGGTCTCAAACTGTCTGCTCGCAAAGGACTATTAGTTTGCCGTTATGGAATAAATAAGTGTTGGACCTTTTCAGTGTGTGGTACTCCAATTACTGGGAGCAAAGGGGGTTATCAGCAGAACAGACCTGGCTCTGAGCGTATACACAGCCCGAATATAATCTGATTCTGGCCTTCACCTCTACATGCTGTAATCTAGAGGACATGGGCCGTGGTGCACCTCGCTCTCCCCTTCAAGGTACCCCTAGACCGGAGCCAGAGTCTAGAAGATCACTCTCCCATTGTTTCTGCTATAAAGAGCCAAGTTAAGTCTTCAGTCTTCTAGTAAATTAGCAAATATAGGCTGGAAACCTGTCAGCAGAGAGATGTCATCTATCAACTAAAAAAAATTAGCAAGAAACTGAGGATTGTTGGGAGTGTAAGGGGTTTATTTAACAGTGTCCTCAATTAAAATTGACAGCATATAACCCATGGTCAAGACTTGTAGGAGCTCTTGTCCTATACTATATGATTAGCATAACTCTATAGTGTTTCAAAAAGGCCTTTCAATGTAGGGTGACCAGATGTCCCCGGATTGAGGACACTATCCCCGGACCAATTCTGTCCCCGGTTTTGTCCCCGGATTGGATTTGAACAGGGGCTGGGGCAATTTCAAAGACAGTCAGTGCAGAATTAAAAAAAAAAAACCGAATTACACACCCCCGCTCCGCCGCTCCTACTAGCTTAGGGGGGTGTATTTTTTTCCATTATCTGTGCCCCTTTCTGATGATGTGCTGGTCGGAGCGGAGGGAATATTTCTTCAGTTTCGGGTGCATGCCCATTCAGCTCCGCTCGCATGTTCTTCTGCTTTGGCTCAAGTCGCGGCCAGCCGCCTGCTTATCTCCTTTCCTTCCATTGCAGATTAATCTTCCTCCGCTCCCCACCCAGTAGTAGCCGGGGCCCGGAGAGTAAGACTTGACAGGCTGTGAGGTGGGCGGCGGCAGTGACGGGCAGAGAGTCGCTGATTGCCGCCACTACTAGTAAAAAAAAAAATATGTCCCCGAATTTCATTTAAAAATCTGGTCACCTTATTTCAATGTGAATTCTATAATGGTAGTCCACCTGAAAGGAATGTGGTTTACAGCAACCAAGTAGTCCCCACCAGCATTGAATGAGCAATATAATCGACCAACAGGGGATAGCCACACAAACCACTATATACAGCAGGTATATGCAATTAGCGGACCTCCAGCTGTTGCAAAACTACAAGTCCCATCATGCCTCTGCCTCTGGGTGTCATGCTTGTGGCTGTCAGAGTCTTGCTATGCCTCATGGGAATTGTAGTTCTGCAACAGCTGGAGGTCCGCTAATTGCATATCCCTGATATACAGTAACCACCATTCACCAGTGGCGTTAACCATTTTTTTTCTGCACCAATTCCACAAAATGGTCAGCATAAAAAAACGGCAAACATTTTAGGACTCTTTCATACCAGCAGCAATGCTTAAAGGTTTGTGCACAAATTCTGACATATTACCTCACCAGGTAGCCTACAGGTGCTTTGTACAGCCCCCTGTAAAAGTGAATGGCTGTTCGCAGCTATACGCGTGCATGTGTACGGATGTACAATTCTGGGAACAGACCATCTGCAATTAACCACTTCAGCTCCGGAAGGTTTACCCCCCCCCCCCCCTTCCTGACCAGGCCATTTTTTTGCGATACGGCACTGTGTTGTTTAACTGACAATTGCGCGCTCGTGCGATGCTGTACCCAAATAAAATTGATGTATTTTTTTCCCCCACAAATAGAGCTTTCTTTTGGTGGTCTTTGATCACCTCTGCGGGTTGTTATTTTTTGCGCTATAATCAAAAAAAGACTGAGGTCTCGTACACACGGCCAAGAATCTCGTCAGGAAAAAACTTGTCGTTTTTCCTGACGAGATTCTTGGACAAGAAACTTGTCCCGGCCGAGTGTACACACAGACCTTTCAAAAGAACCGCCGTTTTTTTCAATGGCACGAACGCGGTGACGTCATCGACTACGATGAGCGTACGCTCGTCACATTCGATGCCGTCGCCGCCATCTTGCTACACCCTCATTTCGAGCATGCGCATGTTTCCACGGCGACAGGTAAGTGTACACACACTCGGGTTTCTCGTCGAGAAACGGGCAGACGAGAAACCCGACGAGAAAATCGAGAATCCCGACGAGAAAATAGAGAGCAGGAGCTCTATTTTTCTCGTCGAGATTCTTGCCTGTTTTCTTGACGAGAAACCTTAAAGCCTCGTACACACGACCGATTTACTCGGCAAGAAAGCTCTGCCAGCAAGTTTCTTGCTGGTTCTTGCCGAGAAAATCGGTCGTGTGTACGAGGCTTGACAGTTTAGAAAAAAAAACAAAAACGTTTTTACTTTCTGCTATAATACATATCCAATAATAAAAAAATAAAAAATCAAATTTCTTCATCAATTTAGGCCAATATGTATTTTACCTACATATTTTTGGTAAAAAAAAACAAAAAAACAATAAGCGAATATTGATTGGTTTGCGCAAAAGTTATCGCATCTACAAACTATGGGATGTTTCTATGGCATTTTTATTTATTATTGCTACTAGTAATTTACAAGTTTTTGGACTTTTTTCACAGGATATATTTATTATTAATTCAATATATTTATTTAATATATTTATTAGTAGATTTGTGTAATATATATTTTTTTAAGTTATTCATCGATTTATTCACTTTTTTGGGAATCAGTGACATTATTACAGTGCTCAGTGCTAAAAATATGCACTGTTACTGTACTAATGACACTGGCAGGGAAGGGGTTAACATCAGGGGCGATCAAAGGGTTAAATGTGTCCCTAACAGGTGCGTGCTAACTGGGGGGGGGGGGTTGCTTTGACTGGGTGAAGACAGAGATCGGTGTTCCACAAGATCTCCATCTTCTCCCCTGTCAGAACGGCGATCTGCCTTGTTTACATAGGCAGATTGCCGCTCTGCCTCTCCCGGGAACGATCGTGGGTGACCACTGACCAGACGGAGATCGGGTCTGCCGGACTTGCTGATTGCCATGCCCTGTGTCCAATCAGCGTGCAATCACGCCTCTGGCAGCACGCACGTGCTTCCCAATGGCTTTTGCATGAAATGACTTACAGGTATGTCATTTAGTGCAATAGAGCTGTACATCAGTTCCCACTTAGCAACTAAGGGGGAACCCTCAGCAACTATTAGCAACCAGCTGCACATAACCAGAGAGCGGCCTATGAAGTCAACACTCAGCAAGCCCAATGGGGACAGTGCTACATTTACAAAGTGAAGCTTCACCACATTCACTAAGCTTTGGGAAAAACGAGTGCAATTGCAATATTTGCCTTTAGTAAATCAATCCTAACAGGTCACTCTACATACCGACGCTAAGAAGCAAACAAAGAAAAGCTTATGAAAAGCCAACTGAGCAGAGGATGGTTTTGATCCATCGACCTCTGGGTAAAGAGCCCAGTGCGCTTCCACTGCGCCACTCTGCTGAAGGGAAGAAAGATGGGAAGAAGGGGAGGAGAAGGGGGAAGGATGTGTGGAAGAAGGGGAGGAAAAGGGGGAAGGACTTGTGGAACAAGGGGAGGAGGAAGGGGGAAGGACGTGTGGAAGAAGGGGAGGAGGAAGGGGGAAGGACGTGTGGAAGAAGGGGAGGAGGAAGGGGAAATGACATGTGGAAGAAGGGGAGAAGGAAGGGGGAAGGACGTGTGGAAGAAGGGGTGGAGGAAGGGGGAAGGACGTGTGGAGGAAAGGGAGGAGAAGGTGGAAGGACGTGTGGAAGAAGGGGAGGAGAAGGTGGAAGGACGTGTGGAAGAAGGGGAGGAGAAGGGGGAAGGACGTGTGGAAGAAGGGGAGGAGAAGGGGGAAGGACATGTGGAAGAAGGGGAGAAGGAAGGGGGAAGGACGTGTGGAAGATGGGGTGGAGGAAGGGGGAAGGACGTGTGGAGGAAAGGGAGGAGAAGGTGGAAGGACGTGTGGAAGAAGGGGAGGAGAAGGTGGAAGGACGTGTGGAAGAAGGGGAGGAGAAGGGGGAAGGACATGTGGAAGAAGGGGAGAAGGAAGGGGGAAGGACATGTGGAAGAAGGGGAGAAGGAAGGGGGAAGGACATGTGGAAGAAGGGGTGGAGGAAGGGGAGGAGAAGGGGGAAGGACGTGTGGAAGAAGGGGAAAGGACAGCTCACAGGAGAGGTTCCACACAGGCACTCTATTACATGCACTGTCCAAGCTTTAAGCTTGGTCACGCTATTGTTTTGGGGCAACATTGTGGACAGATTACCTCTGCCCAGCCCACGCACCAGGTCTTGATCGGTGCACATTCCTTGCCGTTTCTAGCCCAATACACCTGGAGGGAACTCTCTCTCTCTGCTTACCAGCAGACTGTGCCTCGTTTAATACCCCGCTGTCGTTTATTATGATTTCTACAAACCTAACTGGCTATCTGTTTTAGACATACTGCCAGTGTGTTGGTATCCAAGTTCGTGTTACACTATTCAATACGACCTGTTTACTATCATGCTCCTGAATAAGCGTTATGATACGCGAAACATGTAGAACAGAGCAAGACAACGTTTCTTCATACTGGACCCATGATTAAGGCTATTCACTTCCTATGTACACTGTTCAACCAATTTTTTTGTTTGTTGGATATGTATCTCTTATAATCTGCGTTTACCTATGCTACTGTAGCTCTTGGAAGTGATATTAGAGTACTATTCTGGGTCATGTATTAATTATTATTACAATGATATTTCTGAATGTATTAATGTTTTTTTATAGTTTTCTACAATAAAAACCCCTAGATTTTTACATGAATTACCTATGTGCAGTTTAAACTCCATTTTCTTAGTTTAATCAGTGTTCCACCATGGGCCTCTTGGCTGCTTCTCTGATTAATGCTCTCCTTGCCCGGTCTGTCAGTTTAGGTGGACGGCCATGTCTTGGTAGGTTTGCAGTTGTGCCATACTCTTTCCATTTTCGGATGATGGATTGAACAGTGCTCCGTGAGATGTTTAAAGCTTGGGATATTTTTTTATAACCTAACCCTGCTTTAAACTTCTCCACAACTTTATCCCTGACCTGTCTGGTGTGTTCCTTGGCCTTCATGATGCTTTGTTCACTAAGGTTCTCTAACAAACCTCTGAGGGCTTCATAGAACAGCTGTATTTATACTGAGATTAAATTACACACAGGTGGATTTTAATTAGGTGTATCAGAGTAAAGGGGGCTGAATACAAATGCACACCACACCTTTCAGATATTTATTTGTAAAATATTTTGAAAACCATTTATCATTTTCCTTCCACTTCACAATTATGTGCCACTTTTTGTTGGTCTATCACATAAAATACCAATAAATGACATTTACATTTTTGGTTGTAACATGACAAAATGTGGAAAATTTTAAGGGATATGAATACTTTTTCAAGGCACTATAGCTAGTCAGGTTGAAAAACGACAAGTCCATCTAGTTCAACCAATAAAAAAAATATTATTTAGATAGATAGATAGATAGATAGATAGACAAATACATATATCTCTACAATCGCATATACACAATTCTATACCCACAGTTGATCCAGAGGAAGGCGAAAAACCCCAGCAAAGCATTAACAAATTTGCTACAGCAGGGCAAAAAAAATCCTTCCTGATCCCTGAGAGGCAATCAGATTTTCCCTGGATCAACTTTACCTATAAATGTCAGTACCCAGTTATATTATGTACATTTAGGAAAGAATCCAGGCCTTTTTTAAAGCAATCCACTGAACTGACCACAGAACCACCTCTGGAGGTGGTCTATTCCATATTTTCACAGCTCTTACTGTTAAGAAACCTTTTTTCCTCTAGACGCAAAGAGCGCCCCCTTGTCCTCTGTGATGACCTTAAAGTGAATAACTCAACACCAAGTTCACTATATGGACCCCTTATGTATTTGTACATGTTGATCATATCCCCCTTAACCACTTCACGCAAAACGACGTACCTGTACGTCAGTACTTTGACGCTAAATACCGGCTGCCATAAACCCGGTATTTTCGGGAACGCCGTGCGTTTCTCTTTAAGAAAAAAGTGGTCTCCGCGGCAGATTCGCCGTAAGATCACTTATCAGTGGCGGGAGAGGTGCCGACCCTCTCCCGCCGCGTTCCAGTTGTCTTCGCCACTTACCGGACCCTGCCGGTAGAGGTGGAGACAATCGCGTCCTTTCCCATAGATGCCTGGCTGCCGACTGAGGGGAAGATGGCCCCTGCTAGGCTCTATAGCTCTTAAAAGAGAATTTTTTTTTTTCAAGTGACATTTTTTCTGATCTGAAGTCTTTTTGACCCCAGATCTCATATTTAAGTGGTCCTCTCATGCTTTTTTTCTATTACAAGGGATGTTTACAAAATAAAAAATAGAAAGTAAAATAAATAAGATTTTTTTTTTTAAAAGTGCCCCATCCCGACGAGTTTGCGCGCAGAAGCGAACGCATACGTAAGTAGCGCCCGCATATGAAAGCGGTGTTCAAACCACACATGTGAGGTATGGCCGCGTTCATTAGAGCGAGAGTAATTATTCTAGTCCTAGACCTCCTCTGTAACTCAAAACTGGTAACCTGTAGACATTTTTAGCGTCACCTATGGAGATTTTTAAGGGTAAAAGTTTGTTGCCATTCCATGAGCGAACGCAATTTTCAAGCGTGACATTTTGGGTATCAATTGACTCGGCGTAACATTATCTTTCACAATATAAAAAAAAAATTGGGCTAACTATATTTTTGTCTTATTTTTTAATTTTAAAAAAAGTATTTTTTCCCCAAAAAATGCGATTGTAAGACCGCTGCACAAATACAGTGTGACAGAAAGTATTTCAACGACCGCCATTTTATTCTCTAGGGTGTTAGAAAAAATATATATCATGTTTGGGGTTCTAAGTAATTTACTAGCAAAAAAAATCTGATTTTAACTTCTAAACAAGTGTCAAAAAGAGGCTCGGTCCTTAAGTGGTTAATCTCCTCTTTTTTAAAAAAAAACATTTTTGGTCATTTTTTATTTGTTTAGCAAAAAATTAAAACCCGCCGAGGTGATCAAAATACCACCAAAAGAAATCTCTATTTGTGGGAACAAAATGATAAAAATTCTGCTTCGGTAAAGTGTAGCATGACCGCGCAATTGTCATTTAAACAGCGACAGCGCTGAAAGCTGAAAATTGGCTTGGGCAGTAAGGGGGTGTAAGTGAAGTGGTTAAAATATTTTTTTCCTGGTATTTTATGTGGTCTTTTATTAAACTTTCCAATATCTTCCCGACTAGACCTGTTTTTAACTTCTATATAGTTACTTGGTAAAGACTTTGATCCCTTTTTAAATATAGGCACCACATTAAAATAGTACCACAGGATGGCGTAGAGCCAGTCATTAACGAGTCCCTAAAAATTAGAAGCAAAAAATGGATTGGAGATGTGGGACTTTATGAGGTGCATCATATATAAAATCACTTTAAATTCATTTGGTATAAAGATATACAAAATTATTTATTTAAGAAACAACATAAAAGTATGCAAAACAGTGTATCCAAAGACATAGGTGTAAGGGTATGTACTTACCGAGGCCGAGATGCCGAGAGTGGTTCACCTTTGCGACTTGACGCACTCCACCCCCTGGAGTTGAGACAGGGAGTGGATGGCGAGAAGCGGCACCGGCTACCGGCAGGTGGTGGGTACTTGTAGACGGTCCGGTAGTGCTGAGTAGACTGAAGAAACAGGCTTCAAGCAGGAACTAGCCGGATTGGTAAAGTTCAACAGCAGGAGATAATGGAAGCCGGTGCAGGTTGAGTCCGGGTTGCAATTGCAAGGTAACAGTCCCGGCTGGGGGTCTAGCACAGTAAAAGGTAACAAGTCCAGAGAATACCGGGGACCAGGCAGGAGTTCAAAGGAAACGCGGAAGTCCAAAAGGTACAAGCAGGAGGTCAAGGATTGTAGACAGGCAGCAGATCCGAGTCACAGGCCGAGGGTCAAACACAGGAGAAGGCAGAAGTCCGTATAACAAGCCGAGGGTCAGGTCCAGGAGAGAGATCAGAGGAATCAAGCCAGTCCGGGTCACAAGGAGATTTTCAAGATAGTTTTCCAGAGTCTTGGGTATACAGGAAAGCTGACAAACCAGCAACTTGTCAGTGCAACTGGGTCTCTTTAAATAGGCCCGCCTGGATTCCTATTGGTGCGCCGCCGCGCATGCGCACGCGCCGCTGCGTCGGCGCGCGCACCCGAGAACGTAGAAGCGCCGTCCCGCGCACGCGCCGAAGCATCATTCCGCCGCGCGTGCGCATTGGGCGCTGATTGGCGTTGTTGGACGGATTTCCCTGACAGTGCCCCCCTCCTAGGGGCGGACTCCGGACGCCCAGACTAGACATCAACTCGGGATGTTCCTGGTGAAAGACTCTAATTAGGCGGGGAGCATGTAGGTTCCTAGATGGTTCCCAAGAGTTGTCCTCTGGGGGATACCCCTTCCATTTGATTAAATACTGTAACTGCCTGCCTCTTTTCCTGCAGCCCAAGATAGATTCCACCACGTACTCATTTTCACCATCAACCTCCACAGGTGGAGGAGGTGGCTCATCCCTTCCTGGGAAGGAGCTGGAGACTACTGGTTTCAACAGAGACGTGTGGAAGACCGGGTGTATCCTGTAGGAGTCGGGCAGTGCCAATTCAAAGGCCACAGGGTTGATTACTCGCTTGATTTTAAAAGGGCCTATAAATCTTGGTCCCAATTTCCGTGAAGTGATCGGCAATTTGAGGTTGGTGGCGGAGAGCCATACTTCCTCCCCAACTTTGAAGACTGGATTTTCCTTCCTACCCTTGTCGTAGTGTCTCTTGTAAGACTCCTGGGCGTTTTGCATCATTTCCTGGAGTCTCAGAAAATTAGATTGAACAAAGGCTATCCGATCTTGAACAGCAGGAACAGAGCTCTCCGGATTGTCATCAGGGAGGAAGGAAGGATGGAAGCCAAAGTTGGCCCAAAAAGGAGTTTGACTGGTGGCTGAATGCACCGAGTTGTTATATGCAAATTCAGCGTAGGATAATAGGGAGGACCAATCGTCTTGTGAGGCTGAGCAAAAACAACGGAGATATTGTTCTAGGGTTTGATTGGTTCTCTCTGTCTGTCCGTTGCTCTGGGGGTGATATGCCGATGATAGGCAAATCTTGACTTCTAAAGATTTGCAAAGTTCCTTCCAGAATTTCGACGTGAATTGAACGCCTCTGTCAGAGGTGATGCTCTTAGGCACCCCATGGAGCCTGATTATCTCCTGAAAAAAGGCTTTGGCTGTATCTGCAGCAGAGGGGGTATCGATCATGGGCACGAAGTGTGCCATTTTGGAGAGGCGGTCAATTACGACCAGAATCGTGGTAAAACCTCCAGAGGGCGGTAGATCTACAATGAAGTCCATGGACACATCTGCCCACGGACGTTCAGGGATAGGCAAAGGTTTGAGTAGTCCCCAACTCTTGGTTTTGGGTCCCTTATACCGTTGGCAACGGGTACAGGAGGCAACATAGGACTTGCAATCTTGTCTCCAACCAGGCCACCAGAAGGAGCGAGAGATTAGTTCCATGGTTTTTTTGGTTCCAAAGTGACCAGCTAGTTTGTGGTCGTGGAAAGTTTTCAGAATCAGTTGCCTTGTTTCCAGAGGGACGAAGACTTTACCTTGGGACCAGAGCAAGTCATTATGCTTCTCTAGGGAAGAGGTTACTTGGTCAGGACAATGCTTAGAGGCGGCTTTTATGGAGGTTAGTAGATCAGCCTGTGGGATGAGCAGAAAGTTTTGTGCTGATAGGATGGTACTTGGTTCCTCTGCTTGAGGGGTCTCGGGAAACATCCTAGAGAGTGCATCCGCCTTCACGTTCTTGGAACCGGGCCTATAAGAGATATGAAAGTTAAACCTGGTGAAGAAGAGGGCCCATCGGGCTTGTCTGGGTCGAAGACGTTTTGCTGTTCTCAGATATTCTAGATTCTTATGATCCGTGAATATCATGACAGGGTGAGGGGCTCCCTCCAGAAGGTATCGCCATTCTTCCAGGGCGAATTTGATAGCTAATAGTTCCCGGTCTCCGACGTCATAATTACGTTCCGGAGAAGTTAGTTTACGAGAGGCAAAGGCTACTGGATGAAGAAGGGATTTGGGGCCCTGCCGTTGAGAGAGGATGGCCCCAGTGGCTGACTCTGAAGCATCTACTTCCAGAGTAAACGGCAGTAGCGGATCTGGATGCTTCAATACAGGTGCCGATGTGAATGCATTTTTTAGTTTATCGAAGGCATCCTGAGCTTCCGTGACCAGTGAAAGCGGTAGCCCTGGCGTGTCAGTTGGGTTATAGGTGCCACAATAGAAGAGAACCCCACAATAAACCTCCTGTAGAAGTTGGCGAAGCCTATAAACCGTTGTACCCCTTTCTTGTCTGTTGGGGCTGGCCATTCCTGGATAGCTTTGACTTTCTGCGGGTCCATTGCGACCCCATTGGTAGAAATAATAAATCCCAAAAATTGCACAGTGGTTTTCTCAAAGTCACATTTCTCGGCCTTGAGGTAAAGTCTATGTTCTCGGAGAATAGTGAGGACCTTGATGACATGGATTCGGTGCAGTTCAAGGGAGGACGAAAAAATAAGAATATCGTCTAAGTAGACTACTAGGAAGTCGTCCAGGTGTTCACGGAAAATGTCATTGACCAGGTGCTGGAAAGTAGCTGGGGCGTTGCAAAGCCCGAATGGCATGACCAAGTATTCAAAATAACCGAACCTAGATCTAAAAGCCGTCTTCCATTCGTCTCCAGCCCTGATCCGGATGAGGTTGTAGGCCCCTCGAAGGTCCAGTTTAGAGAAGATCCGAGCTGATCGGAATCGTTGGAACAACTCCGGGATGAGAGGGAGCGGGTATCTATTTTTAATAGTAATTTTATTTAATTCCCTATAGTCGATGCAGGGCCTCAGAGTCCCGTCTTTCTTTTCAACGAAAAAGATTCCGGCACCGGCTGGGGAAGAAGAGGGGCGAATGAATTTCTTTTCCAGATTTTCCTCAATGTAAGACTTGAGGGCCTTCAACTCAGATTCGGACAAGGGAAAGATGCGGCCGAATGGAATTTTGGAGCCAGGCAGAAGGTCAATGGGACAATCGTAGGGACGATGTGGAGGTAGGCGGTCGGCCTGCTGTTTGTCGAAGACGTCCTGGAATTCTAAGTATGCTGATGGAACATGTGGTAGGTTATCCGGTTGAGGGGTTAAAGTAGCACAGACAGTTGGAAGTGCGGAAAGACAGTGTTGGGAACAATACGAAGAAGTGAAGTTAACTTCCCTTTTGGCCCAGTTTATATGAGGCTCATGTGCTTGTAACCAGGGGAGGCCCAGGATGATGGGAAACATGGGAGATGGGATGAGGTCAAATCGAAGGTATTCTTGGTGGCCTGAATCCGTGATAGCAAGGACGGGTTTTGTTTCTTGCGTAATTACCCCTGAACGAGGCAGGGATCCATCCGCCAGACGAACCTGAAGATAACGGTCCTTGGTTTGCAGAGGAAAGTGAAGTTGGGAAGCAAGTGAAGAGTCCAGAAAGCAGCTGCAGGCTCCTGAATCAATAATCGCCGGTAGGCGGGTTGCTCCTGTTGGTAGCTGTAGAGAAATAGAAAGAACAACATAAGTCTGTGGTAAGCCAGAAACTTGGTAGTTCAAAGTGTCTTTGAGGGTACACTTACTAGATCTCACTGGGCAGCTCCGAAGGAAATGGCCAGTACCCCCGCAGTAAAGACACAGATTGGCCTGCGCTGCTTTTCCTCAGGAGAAAGGGGAGGACGAACCAGACCAAGCTGCATGGGTTCAGGCTCGGGAGGAGAAGATGCTGTAGGAACTTGGATGGGTGGATAGGCAGAAGCTGATCGGGGCAAAGTCCAGTTTGGACGGGTAGTCTGGAAACGCTCAGAACGCCGCTCCCGCAGGCGTCTGTCAAGCTGAGTGACAGACTGGATCAAATCTTCCAGAGTAGTTGGAACACCAATCCTGGCCAGCTCGTCTTTAAGAGCCTCAGACAGTCCTTGGCGATATTGGTATTTAAGGGCCGTCTCATTCCAGCCAGTGTCAGCTGACCATTTCCGGAATTCTGCCGTGTAGTCCTCCACCGGCCTTCTCCCCTGGGTTAAACTGTGGAGAACAGACTCAGCTGTAGCTGATCGCTGAGGATCGTCATACAGCTGTGCCATACTCTCGAAGAAGGTGTCCACGGAATCTAGTATGGGGCTGCTTTGCTCCATCAGGCCATGGGCCCAGGCCTGAGGTTCGTCGGTTAGAAGGGAGATGACGAACCCCACCTTTACCACTTCTGAAGAGAAAGTCCTGGGTTGAAGGGCGAAGTAAAGAGAACATGCGTTTTTGAAAGCCCGATATTTCTTACGGACGCCAGAAAATCGCTCAGGCAGGGGGACCCTGGGTTCAGGGGTAGCCATTACTACGGTGGGATTTGCCTGATCTTGAGACGTGGAGGCAACATTGGCAACGGTAGCAGCTGGTGATGCTGGTCCTGTAGCTCCAGTAAGTAGCTGAAAGCGGCCATCCATTTGGACATAACCTTCTTGTAATTTCTGAACCGCATCGGTTAGTGCGGTGACTTGCTGACATAGGGTCTCGAACGGTGAACGCACCCTGTCGGCCTCAGACATCTGGCTGGTTTGTACTGTAAGGGTATGTACTTACCGAGGCCGAGATGCCGAGAGTGGTTCACCTTTGCGACTTGACGCACTCCACCCCCTGGAGTTGAGACAGGGAGTGGATGGCGAGAAGCGGCACCGGCTACCGGCAGGTGGTGGGTACTTGTAGACGGTCCGGTAGTGCTGAGTAGACTGAAGAAACAGGCTTCAAGCAGGAACTAGCCGGATTGGTAAAGTTCAACAGCAGGAGATAATGGAAGCCGGTGCAGGTTGAGTCCGGGTTGCAATTGCAAGGTAACAGTCCCGGCTGGGGGTCTAGCACAGTAAAAGGTAACAAGTCCAGAGAATACCGGGGACCAGGCAGGAGTTCAAAGGAAACGCGGAAGTCCAAAAGGTACAAGCAGGAGGTCAAGGATTGTAGACAGGCAGCAGATCCGAGTCACAGGCCGAGGGTCAAACACAGGAGAAGGCAGAAGTCCGTATAACAAGCCGAGGGTCAGGTCCAGGAGAGAGATCAGAGGAATCAAGCCAGTCCGGGTCACAAGGAGATTTTCAAGATAGTTTTCCAGAGTCTTGGGTATACAGGAAAGCTGACAAACCAGCAACTTGTCAGTGCAACTGGGTCTCTTTAAATAGGCCCGCCTGGATTCCTATTGGTGCGCCGCCGCGCATGCGCCGCTGCGTCGGCGCGCGCACCCGAGAACGTAGAAGCGCCGTCCCGCGCATGCGCCAAAGCATCATTCCGCCGCGCGTGCGCATTGGGCGCTGATTGGCGTTGTTGGACGGATTTCCCTGACAATAGGTGTACACAAAACATCCTATCAGTATCAATGAATTCCTGTAATTCCATTCCGTCCGTTTAAATCAACATGTTTCGCCAAAGTGGCTTCATCAGGAAAGGACGTATGATTGTATTTATATAGATAGGATCATTATTCAGTCAGCTTTGTGTATATAAAACAAAAAGAAAAAATTAGTGATACAACATTTGACAATTTAATGTAAAATATTTCATACAAACATGGCTGTGTACAAACGAGAGGGCAAAATGGAATGCCGCCACATGAAGAAAAACTCCCTACCTCTCCATATGAGCATGGGAATTCAATCCATGCAAGGACTACCTGGAACGCTGTGAAACCACAGGCGGGTCCCGTCAAATATGCCAGATCACCCGTAGGGAAGGATTTGATATATTTGACACAAAAACTTTACAGAAAAGTAACCTGCAATATATTATACAGAATTGCATAAATCGAAGGGATATAGAGGAAGCACATAAGTTCAAGCAGGTAGCTTAAAAGAACCTTACTCACCTCAAACCCTAATGTTTAAATGCTAATGATATTGGGAGCCTTGGACGGACCAGAGCAGGTAGCAGCCTAAACTAATTGGTGTATCAGGGGAACAGCAATATCTGAAAATGTCATACATTTATAAATTAGAAAAAAAAATTATATATATATATATATATATATATATATATATATATATATATATATATATTAATCTTAGTGCAGTGGTACAGGTCGCACCCTGTTTGCACTAAACCTCACCTGAACCAGCCCTCACACTAGGTGAAGGATTAGGTCCCCTGGACAGCAAGTTGACTACCTAGTCCATGTATAAGAAACAGAAGGAGAATATGAATCCCTGCACGGTAATGCTACAAAAACAATCCCATCTGAGCCAAAAGCTACCTGCTGCAATGTCTGAACTCCTCACAGGCTCCCAAACGGTCTCAAAATAGCTTCTGCCATGTGGACCTTTTATATCCCTCCCTATTGCGTCGAACACGCGGCATGTGACGTCACGCCGCAGTGACGCAAAGCAGACGCCAAAAGCGGAGGGTCCGCGTGTCACAGACTGATATCCACGGACCGGAAGTCCAGAAGAAATTCTGGAACGCGGGTCCAGTGTTAGATGGTAATGATTTGCAGGCGTGTGGAGGGGAGGGAGCGAGGATCTCCTCCCCCAACACGCCCACAGGACTGGACACCGCGCGCGTGGTCTCAGGGAGGCTGCGGCACAGAGGCACCTCAGTGTGGGCGTGCACCGGGAAACATCCACCCACCCCAAGACAGAGGAAGGGGCGGGGTTGGAAACCTAATGGACACCCTTGGGCGTCCATACGGGGATATGTCAGCCTGAAAGACACACAGCGACAGGGCCGTTTGAATGAATTTGGGGGCCCCAGGCAAAATGGACATGGAGGCCCCCCAACCCCCCCACACTCACGCAAAGCCTACAGGAACCACAGCATAGCGATACAGTTTAAGCTCACCCACACTTTATATAAATAAAAAAGGTTTACAGTGCAAATACTGCTGTTGCATATAATCTAACATACTTAAAAACACATACACACTCACATTAACATTAAGATGTCGTTTAGGACTGTTTATGGACAGGGGGACCATGGGATGGACAAGGGGACCGTGGGATGGACAGGGGGACAGTGGGATGGACAGGGGGACAGTGGGATGGACAGGGGGACAGTGGGATGGACAGGGGGATGGACAGGGGGACCGTGGGATGGACAGGGGGACCGTGGGATGGACAGGGGGACCGTGGGATGGACAGGGGGACTCCGCACTGTAATATCCACATCATCTCCCCCACTTTAATATCCACATCATCTCCCCCACTGTAATGTCAAGATCTCCCCCCTGTACTGTCCACATCTCCCCCCTGTACTGTCCACATCTCCCCACATCTCACCTCGGCCGCCGCCGCCGGGTGTACCAAGATGGCCGCCACTCCGGAGCTAGGCCGAAGCCGCTGCCTTTCCTATGGCCGCAATCCGCGGATCGGCTCGGGCGGCTCGAGTCCTGCAAAGGGAACGGCGTTCCTGCTGTGAAAGAAGTGCAGGCACGCCGTTCCCATGCGTTCCCGCAGGACTCAAGCCGTGGACCCAGGGCGGAAATCCAGGACAGTGACAGGCAGCAGGCAGGCACCCTAGGCTGGGGCCCCAAGCAATTGCTTGTTTTGCCTGTCCTGTTGCGATGGCCCTGCACAGCGATACAAGTTACCACCTGCTCATGGTCCTAAATGCACACAGACATGTAAATACATGTGCGAAGATGACACTCGAGTTTCATCAGTTAGAAAAAAAAGAAATACAATATGTTTTGTGTACACCTACACTGTATGTCTTTGGATACACTGTTTTGCATACTTTTATGTTGTTTCTTAAATAAATATGTAGCGACCTCACCCCTCTCACCCCTTCTGCTTCTTGGCTTGTTGTCACGTCTAGGGGGGGTATGGGAGGAGGGGTGAGCTACACCATGGCCCATGTCCTCTTTTGGATAGAGGTGAAGGCCAGAACCTATTTTACCATCGGGTCGTGTGTAGAACCTAGAGCCAAGTCTTTTCTGTAAATGACCCCCTCTGCTCCCAGTAACTGGAGTTCCACACCACTGAAAAGGTCCAACTCATATTTATTCTCCAATAGCAATAAATCGTCACTTAGCACAGACAGGTTGTGACCAAAGAACAGTTCAGTATAGGTGGGGAGTAGGTCGAGGCACAATCCTCAGATAGAACCAACCATTGTGGTGTCACCAACGGTTATGGCGCACAGTCGCTGCCACCGACTGTGTAGAACAGAGAATGAATTACCTTCGCTAAATGCAGCCCCTGTCAGAGGGAAGACATCCGTCCAAGAGAGTTACCAGAGGGTTACGCTCCCTGGCCTCCTCGTCTCAGACTCGGGCACCCAAGGCTTTAGGGCCCCTTCGGATTCCTCCACCCTTGCAAGACCCAGTCGAAGGTACCGGGCCCCAGACCTTCTCAATAGTACCTCACCCCAGGCTAAGGGTGCCTGGGATGGACTCCATCTCCCGCTCCGGTCAGGTCAAGGGCACCCGGAACTCTGGAACGCCGGCACCCAGGCTGAAGGTGCCTGGGCACGACTCTGACCTCCGACTCTGAACCCTGTGTTCAGGGCGTCCGCCCCCTTTTATCTCCTCTCCCCAGCATCACCGCAGGTTCCCCGCCCCACGGTACAACTGCCGGAAGAGGACAAAAAGGGCACAGCACTGCAGTGAGGGTTCAACCCCGGCACGCTGCGACAGCGCCACCCACAGGCCAAAGGGAACCTCACACCAGCAGAGTCCTCCAAGAACAACAAATGGTCCCAAATTCCCTAACAATCAGTGCATCTGGGTTACACTACCACCCAGATGCCTCCCCTAAATTCAAATACCTGCTACAAATAATTTTGTATATCTTTATACCAAATGAATTTGAAGTGATTTTATATATGATGCACCTCATAAAGTCCCACATCTCCAATCCATTTTTTTGCTTCTAGTATTACAGGGATGTTGGTGCCATATTAATTTAAACAATATTCTTGCCGATTCCTGCCATATATCTTGTCCCTAAAAATGAGATACAATGGCTTTAAAATGACAGAGCTCAGTTCTTTTGACAGACAAGATGGCACCGTCTGGATGCCTGGAGACAGGGCCGCCATCAGGGGGTACAGGCAGTACACCTGTAAGGGGCCCGGATGGCAACCCCCCCTTTTTTTGTAAGGGGTCCAGAGGTCCCCAGGGGCCCCGGATGGCAACCCCCCTTTTTAATATTTTTTATAATTTTTTTTTAAAAAAAAATAATTTTTGTAAGGGGCCGAGAGGTCCCCAGAGGCCAGGAGGTCCCCAGGGCCCCGGATGGCAACCCCCCCCCCCTTTTTTTATATCTTTCTTTTTATAATTTTTTTTTTATTTTATTTTTTTTGTAAGGGGCCCAGAGGTCCCCAGGGCCCCCGGATGGAAACCCCCCTTTTTTTTTATCTTTATAAATTTATTTTTTTGTAAGGGGCCCAGAGGACCCCAGAGTCCCGGAGCTCCCCAGGGCTCCGGATGCCAACCCCCCCTTTTTTTTTTCGTCAGCACCCAAAGCCCCCCCGCCACAAACAATTTGTGGCAGCAGCACCCCCCCGCTTTTTAATTTGTGGCCCCACCACATGAAGTGCAGCCAAATCTAGGCAGAGGAGGGAGGAGGACACACAATCAGCTATGCAGCTTCAGGCCGATACTGGAGGAGACCCGCAGAGAACACAGCACAGCCTAACTATTGATTCATTCCCTGCTGCTGACCACTCAATCTCAGAGCACACCATCCATGAAATGTGTGCTGCTCTCTCTAAGAAGTTCTCTGTTCAACATTTTGTGTACCAACAATCTAATCCCCCCCCCCCCCACCAGTGGCAGCTGGTGCTCAATTTTTTTTAGGGGGGCGCAAACAAAACCCCAACCAACCCTCCCCCCCCCCCAATGCCACTCGCCCGTGGTGGGGCCTACAGGTAGACAGACAGAGGGATAGATTGGATAGGACAGACAGATAGACAAATACTGTAGACAGACATACAGACAGATAGATATGCAGATAGACAGACAGATATACAGATATACAGATAGATAGATAGATATACAGATAGATAGATATGCAAATAGATTGATATACAGATAGAGATATAGATAGATATGCAGCTATACAGACAGATACAAATATATATATGCAGTTATACAGATAGATAGATAGACAGACCGAAACACAGTGCACCTAAAGGAACTTTTTTTTCTAAAAGGGATATTTATTAATATTTTGTGACTGGCTTTGGGGGGGGTGGCGCCCAGGCGCCATCTATGGACTGGCCGCCACTTCCCTAACACCCTGCCCTCACCTATCCCCCTACTCTCCCTCACTCTGTTCCCACTTAACCCCTACTCCCCCCCACCCTACCCTCACATTCCCCCACCTTACCCTCACTTGCCCCCCTACTCCGCTCCCCCACCCACACTCACTTACCCCCCTACTCCCCTCACTCTGCCCTCACTTATCCTCCTACTCCCTCACCCACTCTCTCCTCACTTACCCCCCTACTCCTCTCCACCCTGCCCTCACTTAGCCCCTACTCCTCCCCAGACTACCCTCACTTATCCCCCTACCCCCCACTCTGCACGGACTTATCCCCCTACTCCCTCCCCCCACTCTCTCCTCACTTACCCCCCCACTCTGCCCTCACTTATCCCCCTACTCCCTCCCCCGCTCTCTTCTCACTTACCCCCTTACTCCTCTCCACCCTGCCCTCACTTACACCCTAGACCCCCCCACCCTGCACTCACTTACCCCCCTACCACTGGGGGAACTATAGGAGCGCTCCTCTGCTGTTCTACTGCACCACTACAGTTGTGAGGTCGTCATTGTCATCGCTGTGGTTTTCAACATCGTCATCTTCTGCCATTCCAGATGCATGTCCCTCCTCCATCACTGAAAATTGATTTTTATGCTTCAACCGGAAGTACCTAACTGCAAAGCAGATCGCTAGCCCAGGAAACAGTAGAAGCAGGAAAATGAATACTCCTATTGATAAGTACAGGAGGGCACCACTATTCTTCCAAGTTTGTAGAAACTTGGCTATTTGCAATATGGTAGGATCTATATCGTGGTTAAATGGCAGATTACCATTGTCCTGTAATGAATGATCCCCATTTGGATGTCTGGGGGAATGGCCAGACTGTTTTAGAGGTGTTTTTGCATGAAGCACACCACCATTGGCCTGTAATGAATGATCTCCTTTTGGATGGCTGGGGGAAAGGCCAGATCCTTTTGGGGGTGATTTTGCATGGAGCACACCATCATTGGCCTGTAAGGAATGATGCATTTTTGGATGGTCGTTGGAAAGGCCAAATCCTTCTGGAGAGGATTCTGTATGGAGCACACCATCATTGGCCTGTAATGAATGATCCCCATTTGGATGGCTGGGGGAAAGGCCAGACTGTTTTGGAGGTGTTTTTGCATGAAACACACCACCACTGGCCTGTAATGAATGATCCTCCTTTGGATGGCTGCTGAAAAGGCCAGATCCTTTTGGAGGTGATTTTGCATTGGGCACACCATCATTGGCCTGTAAGGAATGATCCATTTTTGGATGGTCGTTGGAAAGGCCAAATTCTTCTGGAGAGGATTCTGTATGGAGCACACCATCATTGGCCTGTAATGAATGATCCTTTTTATGTTGGTTGTTGGAAAGGTCAAATTCCTCTGGAGATGATTCTGTAGGGTGCACATAAGAAAAGTCACATTACAACCATTATCTGGAACATAAACACAAAGTCAAAGCAAATACTATGTACACAAATCTAAATCTTCCCGGGAAATGTGGGGGGGATTAAATTATGAAGTGTCCAAATTTTGTGGACTTCACTGGTTGCATGCTTGCTAACATGAGGAATGAGGATAACTGTCACCGGGCCTGTACCCTTAAAAACAAGCCAGTAATAGAACTTGTCGGCATATTAATATGGGCACTGCTATTTAAAGGGCTACTCTCAGGAACGAACCTCTGCAGTCAGACTTTCACCACTAATTGCCAATTTACTCTGCTGGGCAAATAATTAATTCTTGAACTAGTGAAATTTAGGACCTTTATGTGAAATGCATTGGAGTCTCTTTAGGCATAGCAGCCCTTTAATATGAGCACTTAGCTGCCCACGCATTCTCAGATATACAGCATCCCCTTAGACAACCAGTTGGATCTATAGGAAACCTCTTGTGACACTTATATACTGTATAGGGTAGTAATAAACAGTCAACTTGCTTTTAGATAAAATTACCAGTTTCTCTATTGAATTCCCGGACATGAACCTTGACTTTGTGGCCCTCTTTATACTGTTCACCGTCTATAGTCAGGCGGATCTTGTACGTGCCGCTGTCTTCTAGTTTAACCGGGTCAATCAGCAGGGCGCATTGTCCGCTAGGCACGCGCATAGGGTTTAGCCGAGCCCTTCGATTAGGATGTGGAACTGGCATTGCCATTGTGTCGCTTACACGTATCAGAGGTCGGTATTCTCCATAGTTTTCTGGGGTCATACCCCATTCCAATTCAAGATTGTGTCCATGGAGAGGCTCATCCTTGTTGAATACACATGGGATCAACAGTGGATGTCCCACTTTGGCATCCAGGGAACTGTGGAAGGTCTGGACGCTGGTTATCTTTACACCTAAAAAAAAAAAGAAGAAAAACAGGGTTAAACTTTGTGTTTCAAGAAATTTTAAAATGTACAGCGAGACAATTTTTTTGTTCTACTTTTGGAAATAGAGAGGAATTGGAATAGAACTCTTGTCAGGTTCTCACTGCCATTCCCAGTGATGGAGAGATTTCCCCTCCCTTCCTGTCCTGAGAGCCGATTCACTGCACAGGAATTGAAGGAAAATCTGCAACAGGGTCACAAACATAAATAAATATCTCCATACTCTTTTAGAGAATGGAAATTGTATTTCTGTCTGTGTTGCCATTCTGACAAAATTACATAAACTACCAGTCTGGCCCATAGCAAATCTCACATATTACACTCCTCTCCATTAAAGCACATCTTAGGCCCCTTACACGGGATGGGCTTCATTGGAGTCCGTCTGTTCAGCGGGCGATCTGTCCGCTGATCCCCGCTGAGCAGGCAGATGGCTGGTCTTTGTCAGCTCCTCTTATGTAGACACAGCTCACTTTCCTCTATAGGCAGTCAGATATAAATGGACCGCCTGTCCGTTTACCCGACTGCAATCCGATCCGCCGGATGGCTGAGGAACAGATCCCCATCCATCTGTTTTTAGCAGACAGGATTGAATTGGATCCATAGAGGACAATGGAAGGTCTGATGGGGTACATCTGAAAAACTGACAGGCGGGCCCGATTGGTCCGCCTGTGTGAAGGGGCTCTTATATGTGTCATTGTGTCTGTCCCCTGTTATCCCCTGTATCCCCAGACTGCAAGGGACGGTGCAAGGTGGGTGCTCGGGGAGCACCCCCAAAATTTCGCATAGCACTTTCTCCAGCAGCCGCGTTGGAGAATATGTTCAGTTCGGAGTCTGGGTCTCCTGCTTGTTATGATTACTGCAGGCAGACCCGGCTTCTGATACAAGCGCTCCCACCCCCTTGTGTGTACACTAAACAGGGTTTCTCCAACCTGTGAATATTCAGAACTCACACAGCAGCCATATGTAGGGCTGGATGATATTATGCCAGCATAGGGAGGAAGCATAGGGAGTGATAGGGCCATTGTTGTAGTGCAGTCAATGGAGGAAGAGGTGAACAGGTCCAGAGGAAAACATTCTCTTACAATTCATGCTGTATTTATTCTGACACCAGGCTGTTAAAGCTCCTCAGTGTCAGAGGGACAAAACACAGACTTCATGCATTCCTTTCTACCAGCAGAAATGGTGTGTATTGCAGAGACTCTCTAATCGTGAGAAAGGAATGCAGGTTCTCTGTGTGTTCTGTCCATCCCTATCTTTATCTTTAGGGCTCAGTTATAGTGATATTGCAGAGCAGCCCCTTTTACTTGAATGTATTGTGTTCAGTGGGTGCCAAAGGCAACAGGGGGTATAAATCCTACTATGACACCATAGGTGTGCACAGCCTATTGCTTAGGGTGTGCACCCCAAAGCTCAAACACATATGTGTGTGTGCATATGTATATATACTGACAGTGTCAGTAGGGTAGAGATTGGGGTCAGTAGTTTTAATTTTTTATTTATTTTTTTCAATTTTTTTTCAGAGCCCCGTTAGGGGGCTTTGGTAAAATATCAGGGGTCCAAACAGGGGGAATCTGCACAACAGAGGGTGATTAGAATGTGCCCAGGCACACCGTGCATGCATGCCTACGTATGGCACAAAGCATCATGGCTGCAGCATGTGTACTCTCCCGGCCACTGCTTATGCAGCAAAGGGGGCAGTAAAAACTTGTCTCAACTTCAGGGTTTTACAGCTCCCTAACCACTAGTGTGAATGAGCCCTAACATTGCTTGTGTGGTGTCACAATACCTCTAACTGTAATGCCCCGTACACACGATCGTTTTTAATGTCATTTTTTAAACCGACGTTTTTCTCCTCGTTTTTTTCATGTTTCCTCTCAAGCCTGCCTTGCGTACACACCATCATTAAAAAAAACGATCAAGCAAAGCGCAGTGACGTTCAACACGTACGACGGCACTATAAAGGGGAAGTTCCGTTCGAATGGCGCCACCCTTCATGTTAGTAAAGTTTGTTGAGCGACGATTCGCGCTTTTCAGTCCGTTACTGTGTAATGAATGTGCTATCTCCATTACGAACGCTAGTTTTACCAGAACGAGCGCTCCCGTCTCATACTTGATTCTGAGCATGCGCGTTTTTTTCACGTCGTGAAAGCATACACACTATCGTTTTTCACGTCGTTAAAAAAAACGACATGAAAAACGACGTGAAAAAAGAGAGCATGTCCGGAATTTTTAATGTCCGTTTTTCACGTCGTTAAAAATGCTCTGGAGCCTACACACGATCATTTTTAATGGCCATTTTTTAAAATGGCATTTTTAACGGCATGAAAAACGATCGTGTGTATGGGGCATAAGAAAGGTGAGATTTCCCCCTGAACATGTTCTCCCCCATCTTGGTACCATATCATTTTTTTCTAACCTGATAAAAATACATTCCACCAATGTAAAGGCTCATTTCCATTTCCAGTAGGGGGCAGAAAAAACAAGCACTTAAGCCGTGGTCTTACTGCCCCCCCAACCTCACCCTGCAACCATGTGTAATGCATGCAGTTGCAGTCCTGCAGGCTTTCAAGGTTTAAAAGAGAAGTGGAGGTTTAAAAAAAAAAAACTTAATCTAAACTGTATCTGTCCCCCCGCCACTTCTAGACCGAGAACTGAGCGATCAAAGAGCGCTGATCGCTCAGTTCTAGGTCTTCAGTGAAGAGAGAGACGGTGACTAAAATAACAATTGAGTACTGATCGTAATAATTTTTATTTGGATTACCAAACTAATTAACCAAATTTTTAGGACAAGCTTTCGGGGTGTGTCCCCTTCTTCAAATAAAAAAAAAAGTATCACAGACAGTACTCAGTGCACTAATACAGCTGCGAATACGTCAAGCCACCTTCCTGACAATACTAACACACTCTATGGAACATTTACCATTCATAAGGAATAATTCATTAACTTTAAACACAAAAATTTGTATTTCAAATTTTTTGCCAAAATCTACATTTTTTGCATCTCATTTCATGATAAGAATCCTTTTTTATTCTGGTGTGTTACATGCAATAGGATCAATTCACACCAAATAAGGATCCTTATTTTCAAAAAAAAAAAGAAAAAATTCTTTCTTGTTCATACATCACGGGACACAGAGCGACATAGTCATTACTATGTGGGTTATATAGAATTACCTTCAGGTGCTGGCACTGGCAACTTCCAAAACAGGAAGTACCCTCCCCTATATAAGCCCCTCCCATCCGGGAGCACCTCAGTTTTTTGCCAGTGTCTAAGGTGTTGGCCAAGGTTAACATGTATTCATCTGGGCTTGTGTACAGGTTCTCTGGGCCTTAGCAAGCTATTCCGGATCCGACCAAAAAAGCTTCATAGCTAAACGGTCGGTACCCGGGCCTTGCAGAGAAGAGCAAGGTTTTTCCTGTAATGCCTCTCTTAGGAGGGCTGGACCCTGGGATCCAGAGCTCTGGTCATACCCAAAACCAAGAGGCTATCTGTGCAGGGTGCTATACAGGTCCAGGGGAGTGGAATCCTTGGGAACCCGGTCCCTGAAGGTCTAGTACAATGCCTGCCGTGAGAGGTGAAGTTTGGGCTTCTGTGGGCCAAACAAAGTCCTGCGGCGGGGAAAAGGTAAGTGGGGGCCCCTCAGGAACTTGGTTCTATTGAGGGGAACCCCAAGCCTAATATGTTTTTCTGCCTGTTACCTAAAGGTATTCCCGCTAATAGCTGTATATGCCTAAAAAATCCTAGAAATGTCTTTTCATAAAGGAAGTTTAAAAAAAAAAAAAAAAAAAACTGTAAACCTGGAAATGTTTTTCATAAAGGAGGTTTTGAAAAAAAAAAAAAAAAAAAGAGACAAAAGTGCGGTACCTGTGTTTGTCCACTGGAGGCCGCTGTGGAACGTCTTTTTCTCTCTATCAGGGAAGCTGCATTCCTCTGTCATGCTGCCAAGTAGTTTCTTTCCATCCCCGGGTCCTGGTGAAACAAGGACCCTGGCTCCTCTCCCTACATAGCGCCAAGAGCGCACACGTGCACGCGCACGCTTTCTCTTAAAGATTTAGCTTCAAAAAGGGGAGGAGCCTGGCGGATGACGCGCTCTGTGCGCCAAGCGCTTCTGCGCATGTGCGGGCGTCCCAGCAAGATAAAAGGACTTGGTCCACGCTGCTTGCTATGGACACAGAGCATAAAAAGGAGCTGGTAGCATGGTATAGGGGCTTACAGCGGGCGGTTGATACAGGCATCCCCAGAAAGACGCATTGGTAGACACCCACTGATGTACATAGCAGCAAATTGCATTAGACTATTTCAGTAAAGGGGTGTATTGCGGCTGGAATACCTCAGCTTTGAACTAAGGAATATGCCGAATAAAAAACTCCAGGAGATACCTCTCAGGAAGTGTAGGGGGTCTCCATCGGGCTCTGAGGATCTTGAGCAGTCATCTGCACCTTCCTCCCCTGAAAAATCAGAGGTTAATGCCCATAAGGAACCCCCGGGAGTGCCAGGTACTGCGGCTGTCCTCAGTCCACCTGCTCCTGCATATATAACAGAGGAGGTTTTTTGCCTCAACTCTGGAGGGATTGGAGCAGAGATTGGCAGCATTGATCGCTTCTTCTCTACAGGAAAGAAAGCGCGCCAGATCTCCATCCCCTCCATTAGAGTGCCTGTTGGCAGAGCAACAGTCCCAGGAAGGGATTGACCTACCTGAAGGGGATCAGGAGGAGGTTAACTCTGTTTTTGAGGAATCGACAGTAGATGAACCATTTTCAGCATCACAGACTGAAAGATTGTGGGTCCAGACCCTAACTGACATGGTTCGATCTGCATTTAAAATGCCTCTTGTTGAACCATCAACTACTGCTGTCTCCTCATTGGGGTCGCTAAAAGCTCCCCAGATTAATTGCTCCTTTACAATTCATCCATTATTGGAAGGACTTATATACCAGGACTAGGAACATCCTGATAAACTATTTGTTCCACCTAAGAAATTTCCGGTGATCTATCCCATGGAGGAAAAGTTCACCCAGAGATGGAATGTTCCTACGGTGGACGCAGCCATCTCTTCTGTGAACACATCACTGACATGTCCAGTAGATAATGTTCAAATGTTCAAAGATCCAGTAGATAAAAAATTGGAATCTTTATTAAAATCTGCTTTTTCCACAGCAGGGGCTGTTACACAGCCAGCAGTGGCAGCTATTGGGGTCTGCCAAGCTTTAAAGGATCAGATGAAAATGGTCCTGAGGGATTTGCCAGACCAGCAGGCCCAGGCTCTGGCTGATCTGCCTAGAGCACTATGCTTTGCGGTTGACGCCATCAAGGATTCCATCCATCAGGCCTCCCGCCTCACGCTGTCTTTGGTACATATGCGTAGGCTTCTGTGGCTCAAGAACTGGTCTGCTGAGGCTCCCTGTAAGAAGCTCTTAGTTAGCTTCCCATTTCATGGGGAACGCCTTTTTGGCGAAGACCTGGATAAGTATCTCCAGAAGATTTCCAGTGGTAAAAGTACTCTCTTACCGATTAAAAAGAGGTCTAGAGGTCCATCTTTTAAGAGGACTACCTCTCCTATCCCTGGGACGTCTGCTACTAAGCAGTTCCGACGGCCTCCTCGGTAAAACTCAGGGGGTAAAAATCAGGGACAGTCACAGGGTAATAAGAAACCCTGGATCCGAAGAGGTACTAAACCAGCCTCCAAGTCAAGCCTATGAAGGGTTGCCCCCACTCAAACGGGTGGGGGGAAGACTTCAGTTGTTCGCAGAGACCTGGCGGGAGACGATCAAAGACAGATGGGTGCTCTCCGCAGTAACTCTGGGATACAAGTTGGAGTTAAAAGAGTCTCCTCCTTCCCATTTTATGTGGTCAGGCATGCCAAAAGACCCTCTGAAAAGAGGGTCTCTCCTATTGGCGTTAGAACAACTATTGCTCCAAGGAGTAATTATGGAGGTTCCTATGGAAGAGTGGGGGTTGGGTTTCTACTCAAACCTTTTCACAGTCCCGAAACCAAACGGGGACATAAGACCCATATTGGACCTAAAGAGTCTAAACAAATTTCTAAACATCCGGTCCTTCCGGATGGAGTCGATCCGATCGGTCACCGCTGCCCTACAGGGGGAGGAATGGTTAGCCTCGATCGACATCAAAGATGCTTACTTGCATGTTCCCATCTTTCCAGGTCATCAAAAATTTCTACGCTTTGCAGTAGAAGGGCGCCATTTTCAGTTCAGAGCCTTACCATTCGGTCTGGCCACAGCACCACGAGTGTTCACAAAAATTCTGGCCCCACTGTTGGCCGATCTAAGAACACGAGGTGTAACGATAATGGCATACCTAGACGACCTGTTGTTGATGGACCACTCAGTTGCCAAGCTAGAAGTGGTAATTGTCGATACAATCAAGTATCTAGAATCTCACGGTTGAGTCATCAACCTGGACAAGTCAGCCCTACAGCCAGTGAAAAACCTGGTATATCTAGGGCTACGGCTGGATTCATACCAGAGGAAGATTTTCTTACCTCTAGACAAGGTATCCTCTTTGAGGGGCTTGGTCCGTCTGCTTTGTGCAAAAAGACAGCCGTCCATACGCCTGTGCATGAGGCTGCTAGGAAAGATGGTAGCATCATTTGAAGCTGTGCCATACGCCCAATTCCACTCAAGGAATTTGCAGAGGGCCATATTGTCAGCCTGGAACGGAAAAATTCAGGCTCTAGACTTCCCGATGGCTTTGTCCCCTTCCGTTCGGAAGAGTCTCTGCTGGTGGTTGATCCCCCAGAATCTCCAGAAGGTAAAACCCTTCAGTCCGATATCCTGGAAGGTGGTCACTACAGATGCCAGCCTTATAGGCTGGGGGGCAGTACTGGAGCAATGGTCTCTCCAGGGCAGATGGTCAAATGTAGTAAAAACCCTGCCCATCAATCTCTTAGAGATACGAGCAGCCCGGTATGCCCTAGTAGCCTGGACATCCAAACTCCAAGGGTCCCCTGTCAGAATTCAATCAGACAATGCCACAGCAGTGGCATATATCAATCATCAGGGAGGCACCAGGAGTCGTGCAGCCCAGAGGGAAGTAAGTCACATCCTGGAATGGGCAGAAAAGCATGTCCCATGTATATCAGCTGTCTTCATTCCAGGGGCGGAGAATTGGAAGGCGGACTTTCTGAGTCGCCAACAGTTATGCCCAGGGGAATGGTCCCTTCATCCCGAGGTCTTCCGAGCAATATGTCAGCGGTGGGGAACACCGGATGTAGATCTGCTAGCATCCAGATTCAACGCAAAGGTGGACAGGTTTGTCTCCCGGACAAGGGATCCCCTCGCTTGCGGCTCGGATGCTCTGGTGTTCCCTTGGGATCAGTTCAGACTGATATATGCATTCCCTCCGCTACAATTGTTGCCTCGACTCCTTCGCAGAGTCAGGTTGGAAAAGAAGCCGGTGATCCTGGTGGCTCCAGCGTGGCCCCGAAGGGCCTGGTACGCGGAGATCATAAAAATGTCTGTGGGGAGTCCTTGGACCCTTCCACGTCGTCCGGACCTGCTTTCGCAAGGACCGATATACCACCCTTCCTTACTAACTCTAAGTTTAACGGCCTGGCTATTGAATCCCACATCCTAAAAAAGAGAGGTCTCTCTAACTCTGTGGTATCAACTATAATCAATGCCAGGAAGCCTGTATCCAGGCAGATCTACTATAGAGTTTGGAAGGCGTACATCACTTGGTGCGAGGCCAGAAAATGGCATCCACGTAAGTACGTTATAGGCAGAATTCTGGACTTCCTACAGTGGGCTGTAGACAGGAAGTTTGCCTTAAGTACTATCAGGGGTCAGGTTTCGGCCTTATCAATACTATTTCAAAGGCCCTGGCTATGCATTCACTTGTCAAATCCTTTATGCAAGGGGTGACTCATATTATTCCACCGATTAAAGCTCCCATATGCCCATGGGATCTAAATTTGGTTCTGTCGGTTCTGCAGAAGCAGCCATTTGAACCTTTGCGGCACATTTCCTTGGTTCTACTCACCAGGAAATTGATATTTTTAGTAGCCATATGCTCGGCTAGAAGAGTGTCGGAATTAGCCGCCTTGTCCTGTAAGGAGCCATATCTGGTTGTCCATAAGGACAGAGTAGTATTACGTCCTCACCCAGCCTTTCTTCCTAAGGTGGTATCGAGGTTTCATTTGAACCAAGATGTGGTTCTTCCTTCTTTTTTCCCCAAACCAAGCTCGGTAGAGGAAAAGTTATTGCATTCTTTGGATGTAGTAAGAGCAGTTAAAACTTATCTAAAAGCCACTGCTCAGATTCGTAGAACAGGTTCTTGTTTGTTCTGCCGGAAGGCCCCAGAAAGGGTCAGGCAGCATCAAAATCTACTTTAGCCAAGTGGATTCGACAGGTCATAATACAAGCCTATGGCTTGAGAAGAAGACCGCCTCCGTTCAAAGTTAGGGCGCACTCCACGAGAGCAGTTGGAACTTCATGGGCAGTGCATCACCAGGCCTCCCTGGCTCAAATTTGTAAGGCCGCAACATGGTCTTCAGTACACACGTTTACTAGGTTCTACCAGGTGGACGTTAGAAGTCAGGAGGATGTCGCCTTTGGGCGCAGTGTGTTGCAGGCCGCAACAGATCCTCATGCCTGATGGCGCCCAGCTTATGTATGGTGTATCCCCCCCCCCCTCATGTGGCATTGCTTTGGGACGTCCCACATAGTAATGACTATGTCGCTCTGTGTCCCGTGATGTATGAACAAGAAAGTAGGATTTTTAAAACAGCTTACCTGTAAAATCCTTTTCTTGGAGTACATCACGGGACACAGAGCTCCCACCCCTCTTTTGGGGACACGTATTGCTTTGCTACAAAACTGAGGTGCTCCCGGATGGGAGGGGCTTATATAGGGGAGGGTACTTCCTGTTTTGGAAGTTGCCAGTGCCAGCACCTGAAGGTAATTCTATATAACCCACATAGTAATGACTATGTCGCTTTGTGTCCCGTGATGTACTCTAAGAAAAGGATTTTACAGGTAAGCTGTTTTAAAAATCCTATTATTTTTAACCGAAATAGATCAGCATCTCATTATTTATAATATATTATTATATTTCTTATATTATTATTTATTTTATCTATTATTATTATTTTATTATTATATATTATTATTTATATAATGTGCACTTACTGTGTTTAATTTTTTTTTCTAGTACACAGATAAATAATATAGGAAATATTCATGTGATGCTCTATTATATTATATTGGAAGGCAATAGAAAAAAAATACAGTGCTCAATACATGTAAACAAGAATAGAATATTTTGCAGTAATAAACCTCCTTTTGTTGCATATGTTTTTATTTGCATTACCAAATTAATTAAATTAATTGTCCCCTTTTTAAATAAAAAAAAATGTATCACGGACAGTATTCAGTGCACTAATACGGCTGTGATTACCTCAAGCCACCTTCCTGATAATACTAAACACACTCTATGTAATATTTACCATTCATAAAAATGAATAATTCATTAACTTTAACACAAAAATTAGTAATTCAAATCTTTAGCCAAAATTTAAAATTTTTGCTCTCAAATGCTCAAAAATAACTTTTTTTCATGATAAGAATCCTTATTTATTCTGGTGTGTTACATGCAATAGGATCAATTAACACCAAATAAGGATCCTTATTTTGATTTTTTTTTATATATATATATTTTTAGCCTAAATAGATCAGCATCTCATTATTTATTCTATATTATTTATTATATTATTATTATTTATATTATTATTTATTTCATCTATTATTATTATTTATTATATTATTATCATTTATCTATTGTGCACTTACTGTGTTTAAAAAATAAATACAAAATAAATTATAGTACACAGATAAATATAATAGAGCATCACATGAATATTTCCTAAATTATTATATTGGAAGGCAATAAAAAAAAATTCCAGTGCTCAATACATGTAAATGTAGCGGCCTCACCCCTCTCCCTTGCTTTATCGGTTATATGGCTGTTGTCTATGGGTACCTGGGAGAGAGAGATAAAACACACCACGGCCCATGTCCTCCGTAACTAAGAGGTGAAGGCCAGAAGATTGGGCTTTTGTGTAGGTGTCCTAGAGTCAAGTCCAGTCCTTTGTCCCTGACTCCTTTGCTTTAGTAACCCAAGTTCCACACAGTGAATAGGTACAACTCCGTTTTATTCTTCTTGCCAAGCAATAAAACAATCTTTCTCCTTTGGAAAATGGGGACAGATCGAGGCACAATCCTTTCCCTTCTTGCTGCTGCCCACTGTGCTGTCACCAGTGGTGAATAGTCACTGCCACTGACTAAGTAATATAGAACGTGAATTACCTTCGCTCACTTTGTCCGTCAGAGGAAGAAATCCGTCCAAGGGAGAAATGGAGGCCTCTCCGTCACCAGTGATGCCGCGCCAGGCTCTTCGGAGAAGTTACTGCGCACCAGTCCTCACAAACTCAGACACGGGCACCCAAGGAGTTAGGGTCCCCTCGGATTCCTCCACCCTCGCGGAACTCGGTCGAAGGTACTGAGCCCCAGGCATCCGCCATAGTACCTCACCCCAGGCTAAAGGTGCCGGAGATGGACTCCATCTCCGCTCCGGCAAGGCCAAGGGCGCCTAGGCCCGGAACACCGGAACGCCAGCACGCAAGCTGAAGGTGCCTGGGTGCGGCCGGGTCCTCCAACTCTCTGCCCTCAAGGTCAGGGCGTCCGCCCTTTTTATGACCTCTCCCTTTGCGTATATAAGAAGCGCGATAACTCAATATATATATCTACTATTGTGATCTATCATACATATATCTATCGCGACTATGTATTAATTGTAGGTGTCCCTTGTTTGCTAGTCTTACCCTTAAGAGAACTCTAGGCCTGAAGGTACAATGTTATTATGAAAACAGACACAGTTGCTTAGTAAAATAAATTACATTTATTTCCTCAAAGTAGGAATGTTACATACTAACAAGCAATATTCTATACAGCCTATATCAACAATACTAATGGAAAATTATACTTATTCTCTCCTCGAGGCAAAGGTCCTGCTGGCTGAGCTCCTGGATGTAATAGAGAGCTCTCTCATACCCAATTGTCCTGTTTTAAAGGGTCTCATGCATACCTTATTCAAACCCTCCCCTTGCCCGCCCCTCTGCCTCTCGACCAATCGTGGTCCTTTCATGATTTTCGTATTGTCGTGCCATATCTAGCCTCTGGGGGCGATGTTGTCCATATAATCTCCAATAGCTTGCTGGTGCCCTTACACTCTTAACAGCTGCCTTTCCATTTGTCTCCGGAAGGTGCTAATTACATTCCTTGGGGGGGGGGGCATCCTGTCCTCCGAGCACGACAAGCCACACTGCATTACTGAGCGTACCTGGTCCATTGTTATCAACCCTTTGAAGCCTCAAACAAACCAGGGGGACTCGACAAGCCTTTCTACTATGCAACCTGTGGGGACGGCAAATGCCATCTGGTCTTGGTTGTAAAACAGATGTGTAGAGATTTAAGCTTCCCAACATATGCCGCTTTGCGCCTAACGGGCGCACAAATCGTTCTCCATACATGGCTCTCATTGAACAGTCCATATGGTCTTAACGCCCACCATGTGTTCTTGAACCAGTACCTTTGGACCGGTAAACAGCTCCTATGAAACAGTCCATAATGGTGTTACTGTGTTGCCACTTAACATAGGCTTCAGATAGAACAGTCCATAACGGTCTTATGGTGCTGTGTTTCCCCACACGTGCCGCTTTGCTACTGGGTGACATACCAACATCAATCTTCCGTGACAGCTTCCCTGTCACCGTTCTGTATCTTCTTTTTTTTTTGAAAAGTTTTATTTATAGCTTTTGACAAAACAAACAGACCCAATGGGCCAAACACAAACTAAATACAAATCTTCAGCATTGGCTCCCTCTCCCTCCCTACAGACCCCCACCCATCAACAGGAATAATACAGTTATAAAGTCACTTTAACTCAATCACAGTCATATGTTGTTTGGAAATGTCATATAAATACAACCATAATCAACTCCTACTGCAAGTGCATTTATAATGAGTGCCACTCAATCCGCCACCGTAAGTTCACTATTCATCCAACCACCCCATACTTTATCAAATTTCTGAGGTGCGCCCCTACTAGCATACGTAGCCTTGTACAGCGGTACAGCTCTATTCACCACCCCCTTCCATGCTGATACAGTGGGCGGATTGGGCTTTTTCCATGATAACACTATCAGTTTCCTGGCGTAATATATGAGAATCGTCAACAGAGCCCGAGTCGCTCTCCTTGGGGCTAGATTGTCTACCAGACCCAAGAGGCATACCTCAATTTAAGGCTGTAACTGGATGGTGGTCACCCCAGCTATGCAGTCGGCAACCCCTCTCCAGAACCCTTGGATGAATGAGCAATTCCAAAAGACATGCATGAAATCGGCCGTGGGGGAACTGCACCACCAGCAACAAGGAGACTGTGTAGGGAATATCTTGGCCAGTCTAGCCGGCGTAAGATAGATGCGATGCAGGAATTTAAATTGGATGAGATGGTCCCTGGCAGAGACCAATCTGGTAAAATTAATGTCCCATACATCATCCCAGTCATCCCTGTCCATCTGGGGGAACACCTCACCCCACCCCACGCCGCCCTACACTTTGCCAGGAGATCACCTCCCTCACTGAACAGCTGTTTATATATTGTAGACAAGGCCTTGTCTAAAGTGTCCTCTCTCAGTAAAGACTCCATATCACTAGTTTGCATGGTGATACCAATATCTCCAAATTGGGCCTTAAATGCATGTCTGAGCTGAAGAAAACGAAACAAGTGCGTATTGGGCAGATCAAACTTGGCTTTAAGGGCGTCAAACTGTAAGAGTTTCCCACCCCCCACTATGTCCCTCAGAGTCTTAATGCTATACTTAGTCCAGGTGACTGGATCGGGGTACTCACAAAAGTGTGGTAGCTGAGGATTCTTCCAAAGTGGTGTGTAAGGAGAAATTTCAGAGGCGCCACCCACCTTATTCACTGCCACCCATGCCCTACAGGCGGCACGCATGGATATCGTGAGCCTATACGGAGCCCTGATTCCCCGAAGCGGGAGATGCTTCAGTGCCTCATACGAACCCACAACAGCCGCCTCCAGCGTATTAGCAGTGTCGTCCTCAGGTAGAGTGAACCACCTGTGGACAAATACCAGCTGACCAGCTAAGAAATACCTGTGGAAGTCCCCCTTGTTTCCACGGCAGTTGTAACACCCGGAATTTAATTTGAGGGCGTCGTCCCTGCCATAAGAAAGTTGTTATGAGACTATCTATTTTCTTAAAAACATATCTCGGTATCCAAACAGGGGAATTCCGAAATATATACAAAAACAAAGGTAAAAATTTCATTTTCACTAAATTCACCCTACCAATGAGCGTCAAAGGTCTGTATCTTCTTTTTCTTGACATCTTCCTGAAGGGATATAGTATCGGCAAGGGGTGTCCATTCGCTCACCATTCACCAATACACACTCAGAGCAACGCCTCAACCATCTTTCAGCTGCAGAGCCTCGAGGAGGACCTTATTTGCCCATATCATTAGCCTAAAATACACATTTGTCACACTATACCATAACATAAATCAACCCACTACCATAATATCTACACATATACATATGACCCATCAAATTACGTATCCCGCTCCCAACCTCCTATAACTCTTCACCGTAAATACGGGTCGGGATTATGCAGGTTCGTTCACAATGGCCTTCCCTACCGCAATTCTGGCATGTCGGCGGTATTTCAGTGTTCTGAATTGGCAGCAAAGCCTCTAACCTGTATGAAGAGACCTCACCACCAATTCGTCCCTCAACATGCATACACAAACGCGAGACTTTCCTATATAAACGTCACGTCCAACAACACATACCAACTTGAACCAATGACGAAACTGCAGCAATATTGAGCAATACCACAACGGGATGTATCAAATAATTCAAAATACTGTTGGCCTTACTGGAATGTCCAAATATTACCTCCCACCAAGACCCTCCCGCATCATTCTCTGGTTGATGCACTACCTCCTTAATTTTGTTCTGATCGTGGTGGATGACTATAGTAGCATTAGCTCTCTCTTGCTGCAGCGTCCTTATAAGGCTCTCATCTCTAGCCCAATCTGTTAACCATTCCTGTATCTTCCTTACCATACCAAGGTTCAGGGCTCTCAGATTGTCTGTGGATATCAACCATAACCACCCTGTCAGATTGGCAATATGCTGTACCACATAATTCCATTCCTGTGTCTGGATTTCAGAGATACCGCCAAGGGTACACCATGCTCCTCTAGCTAGTGTCAGGTTCACAGAACATCCTATTTCCATGACCAACGTTACATTAGTATCCTTTAGGACAAAGAAACAAACTCTCCCATGTCCCAAATAATACACCGGCGTTCCCTTCCCGGCAACGTTTTCCCCATCCAGAACACAGAGTGAGGCATCTTCCCAACATTTATCATTCACCACTGTGTATTGACCTGGCATACATAGGATGTCATGGTCATGCTTCCGACAGAGGGAAATATCAACCTGCCTCCAGCTCCCATCTTCTCTGATCATATGTGGGTAATTTAGCCTCAGATGTAACAAAGTAGAATCCCCAGTCAGCAAACAAAAACAAAAAGAGTCTTGTAGCGCTAAAACCGGCAGCAATATATAGAACGTGATGTCATATGAATGTGAATCTTAAAAATCTGACCACCAGTGCAGCTGGCAACCTCCGGAACAAGGCAAACTCAAAACAATTATGTACAATCCAGCGCTCAAATGGGGTCAGTAATGATGAAATGTAACTTGATGTTCAAATAAAAATTATTTATTGGAATGCATGCTAAAAATAAATGAATGCACTTGATCGAATAAAATCAATAAATGCAAGGTTCAATGACCTTCAAATAAGGATCAGACAAAAATCTTGATCAGTGGTGAAGCATAAAAAAAACGTATATAAACCAATGCCGCCAACCAAAGGGTTAAGATGTGCAAGTGTGCTGAAAGAATCTGGTTGTTATAAAGGATGTCCAATTAAATTGGATGGGCTTGATGTTGTTCAAAGTTACTGGATGTAACTTGCAATATCCTTACCGTCAGTGGAGATATAAAAGTGTATTTATGAATACAGTCTGTCACAGCCAATGGCTGAATGGCAATGCAAAAAGCCGTGGAGACCGAAGAGACCAAGGGGAGATGTGACATACCATACAGGTTCCTGTATCGCGTTCAGACCAGCTGTTCAGGCGGGCAGGAAGATGAGGTGATCAACGGCTCTGTGCGGCTGTGTGATGTTGCGCTCTCCAACTGGCGGCCGGAAAAGAAACCCAAAACGGGGACGAGGGACAGAAAGGACGTGCCCACTTGGCTGGCGGGATGGTGATCTCCTGTAGTGTCGGAGAGTCCTCACACTAACATGTTTCGCGCGCATGCGCTTTGTCAAAGGTGAGGAGGACACCGCCAATGGGCGGTATTAGTGGAGGTTGGGAACAAGAACAAAGGGGAGTGAATCACCGCTCTTGCTGTCTTAACCCTTTGTATACATCCAACTCTACGCTTGTTCAGGAACATAATACATTATAGCATTGGATCATCAGTATCTTGATAATAAAGACTGCATATGGAATAATAGTATGGTAATTATTATATAAGAAAAAAAGGCTGTAATGAAAAATTTATATATAATCATACGATAAAGATAATAATAGAAAAAATAATAATGAAAATAAAAAGAATAATAAAAATAAAAATAAAACTAAAATAAAAATAAAAATAAAAGTAAAAAATAAAAAAATGAAAAATATTAAATAATGAAAATAAAAATAAAAATAAAGATAAAATTAAAAATAATAATAATGAAAATAAAATGATAAAAATAAAAAAAATAATGAATAAAGTTGTAAATGAAAATAAAAATGAAAATGAAAATAGAAATAGAAATGAATACAAAAAATAATAATGGTAATAAATAAAAAATATATATATAATGAATGTAAAATACATGCACATGGGTTTGTCAACAAATACCATACATTCTGAACAATAAAGGACTACCTGTGGTGGACTAACACAACCCCAAATGTCCCCAAAAATTACCAAAAGATGCCAAGTATATATGTGCTGTATAGTATCTTGAGGGGCGGATGGCTGTGATGAGGAGATTGCATTAATGCGTGGACCACGTAGACATAACCGTATGAAATGGGGGATAGGGATAATCAAATTTATAAATTTAAAATTTGTGCTAAAAAGTTATTACCTGGAACCTGGGGTATGGACAATTAAATTGAATTAGTTATCTTTATCGAATTATGCTAAGAACATCAATTTCCTCATTTAGGCCTTCAGGCGTAAGGGAGCCTAATAAGTATATCCAAAAGGTCTCCCTTCGACATAGGAGGGCAAACCTTTCGTTGTCCGTCAAGGTGCTCTTTGGGATGGTTTCGATCGCAAACACCTGTATTTGTCCAAAGTCTCTATTATGCATTTGACGAAAATGTCGTGGGACACTGTTTGACACAACCTTTCTTTGTTAGTCTCCGATGTTCACCTATTCTAGTGCGTAAAGTCCGTATGGTACGCCCCACATATAAAAGGCCACAGGAGCAGCGTAAGACATAAACTACAAACTCAGTGGAGCAAGTGATGAATTGTTTGATCTTGAATACTTTTCCTTTATTATTGCTTATCTCTGAGCATCCGTTGGGGACAGACTGGCACGTAAGGCAACCTCTTTTACGACACTGAAAAATTCTAGTCCTATTCTCAAAATAGGTTCTAATGTCTAATAGAGGTCTCCTATTGGAATTAGTAAGTTTACTAGGAGCAATAATGTTCTTTACCGTGCATGAGCGTCTAAACGTGACCTGTGGTTTGGGAGGGAGAATGGGGGCCAAGATATGATCGAGTTTCAGGATGTTGTAATGTTTGTATATTATATCCGAAATCGCTTTATAATTAGTATTGAATGTTGACACAAATCTAGCTGTATTTGCCTTGTCCACAGATTTTTTGTTTTTATTTATATTATTGTCTTTAGCTGGATGTGTTTGATTCAACGAAAAGGCGAGTGCGACTAGATCTTTAGGATATCCTTTTTCTTCAAATTTGTTTTGCATATTCAAACCTTGTGTCACATAGTCCTCTGTTTTTGTACAATTCCTTCGTAACCTAAGGAATTGGCCCTTCGGAATGTTGTTTTTCCAAGTTGGATGATGGCAGCTATTGTAGTGAAGGTACGAGTTCCCTGAGGTAGGTTTAATGTGATTATTAGTGATGATGGTGTAATTATCATGGGATAAAACTTCATCGAGAAATACCAATTTGGTCTCATCTATCTCGTATGTGAAGGAGAGTTCCAACTGATTTTCATTACAATGGGCAACGAATGCAGTGAAGAGGGTGGGACCCCCACTCCAGATCAACAACACGTCATCAATATAACGACCATAGAACACAATGTATTGAATGAAAGGATTATCTGTCCTTATTTTTAGTTCTTCCCAATAACCCATGGTCAGGTTCGCGTATCCAGGAGCAAAATTAGCTCCCATTGCCGTGCCTTTACGCTGTAGGTAGAATTGATCTAGGAAAGTAAAATAATTGTGATGTAAACAAAAATCTATACTACCAAGCAGGAAGCTGGATTGTCTTGAATTCATATCGCAGTTTTTGGATAGAAAATATTGTACTGCAGTAGTTCCCACCTCATGTGGTATTGACGTATATAGGGAAGTTACGTCTAATGATGCCCACATATAGTCATCCTGCCAGGAGTATTCTTTTAGGGTTTCAATAACGTGGCTCGAGTCCCTAATATACGAGGCTAGTTGGCATACTATGGGCTGTAAAAGGTGGTCTATATAGACCGACAAACCGCTCGTGAAGCTGTTTGTGCTTGCCACGATTTGTCTTCCTGGTGGGTCAACTAGGGACTTGTGCACCTTAGGAAGATGATAAAAGTAGGGGGTGCTGCATACCTTGGGGAGGAGAAAACATTTTTCTTTGGTATTTAATATCCCATCTCTATGTGCTGCATCTACTAAGTTGGCCAATTCGTGTTGATACTGTGGGAGTGGATCAGAAGGAAGTTTCGAATAGGTCTGTGTATCAGATAACAGTCGATGTGCCTCACAAAGATAATCCAATCTATTTTGTATTACCAGACTTCCACCTTTGTCAGCCTGTTTTACTACGATGTCCTTGTTAGTGGTTAGATCTTTAAGGGCTTGTCGTTCAGCTATGCTTAGATTACAAGGTTTGCGACTTCGTGGAGTGTCGCATGATTCAATAAAATCTTTATATACTGCTTGATAAAATGTTTCAATATGTGGGCCCTTAGAATTGGTTGGATTGAAAATCGATGGAGGTTTGAAGCTGGTATGTACAATCTCCGGGTCTTGAAAAGGTCCCTGTGTCTGGCTTTCAATATTACCTTCTATCCACAAATCCTCTAAAATATGTAGAATGTAATTTTCGGTATTTGAACTCGTATCACTATCTGTGATTTCCAGTGATGTAATGTTGGATATGTTATTCAGGGAACCAAGTTTGGCATAATGTCGCTTTAGGGTAAGCAATCTGATGAATTTGTTTAGGTCCTTAAAGAGGCCAAACTTGTTGGGTCCCGTAGATGGAGAAAAACTCAAACCTTTTTTGAGTAGAATGGTTTCTGCTGTTGTTAATATATGGGTGGATAGGTTGAATATTTTTATAGTACTGTCTCCTACAACAGATCGATTCTCTCTTTTTTGTTCGACTTTGGATTGTCATCTTCCTCCTCCTCTTCTACCTCGTCTAGTTTTCGTTTTGGTTGTGACACTCCCTTTGGAGATTGGTCTAAAAAAGAATCATCAACTACTGATGTATGTGTGGAACCAGCTGCCGTGGGATTCGATGTTACTAAAGTGTCACTTAACTTAGGCCGAGCCCCCTCTTCTATATAATTCTCTAGGTCTATCGCTAGAGGGCTATATCTGTTTGATATAGGTATCATGGGATCAATAAGTAAGAGATCCATCTCGACGGGCCTGATGTCTAAACTAACAGACGGTACAGTGGTGTTTTGCGTTGGTTGTGATGGACCCTCGTGAGTAGAACCACCTGGGCCAATTGTTGACCTCTCTTTATGCATCATGGAGTGGGCCATATCACCATGATACCCGTGTCTATCAACTTGTTGTTTTGGTGGTTTATACTTCTTTTACCTCTGTTGTTCTTTCTCAGTATGTTATTACCTCCTTCCTTATTATTTGTATGTTGATTATTTGTTTGTCCTTTAATATTAGGTACAGGGTGATCCAAATGTGTTCTGACCTTATGTACAGGTGAACGATCATTGGTCCCAACTTCTGGTCTTGGGCGTTTCCACTCAAAGACATGACCCGATTTATAGTCCTCTACATCCTTTTCTAATTTTTTGGTTTTTTTGGAGATCAAAAAATCCTCATCTTTTTTTACGTTACTATCCTGTACCTCAATCCATTTCGAAAAGAGGCAAGAGGAGCTGAATTCTTCAATAGTTTGTTGCTTATCAACTCCCCAGTCAGCAAGCCCATTGATACCACCGAATACACAGACTGAGTCTGTACTTCTGTATATGGGATCAATGAGGAAGCATAGCATCTCTCATAATCCAAATTAGTACAGCCCATCCAGGCATTTGACCACCACTTTGGATTAGTGTAAGAGATGTGCTTTGGTAAAAGCTGTGATGCTAACTCATAGGCCACTGCCCCTCATACAGAGATTGTAAAATCAGCTTGATGTTGGTTGATAGTTCCGCCTGCCCCTGCGTGCACGCCAGAGCCCATGACATATTTTTGCCCTGTATCACCACACTATCTACCAACCTCTTAAAATGGCGGATAAAATCTTGAGCCACTTTTACCTGGGTATTTAGATGGCGTTGTTGAATGTTATCGAAAATGTCATTGATCTCTCTCTGAGCAACAAAGCCCCGCCTGCTGTCTGAAGCTATGGCTGAGAGTTTGTTCCTCAGGAGATCGATGTCGACTCCATTAACAACTCCCATTCCGGTTCCTATTCTCCCCCAATATAGTGCTGAGTACATCCCTCCTCTTCCGGTTACTCCTCAGAAATAAGCGTCCTGCCTGAACCTCATTCTGTGTCCGCCCGTCCTTGGGAGCAAGCCACTGATCTACTGACCGCACTTGATTCAGAGTATACTCAGCACATATAGGGTAATAGGATTTTATCAACCACTGCGAGACGTTGAAGTGCCATGTGGTGAAGGCATACTGTACCCTGGTAGCCAGCGTTTGTGATGAGCTTAGATCTATTTGTAGTGGTTTCCCTTTCTCTAACGGGGCATGCCCCTGTGTGTGGTCACTGGCATTACCTGTGCAGGGTTTCAACCTCTCAGGTGAGACATCAACCAGGCGTATCTCCCCCATGTCCAATTCTGGTGTCCCACATGTCCAGTAACCAAGAGCTTTTCTGTAGGACTGATAAGACTGGGACACCGCGCCCACAAGGAAATTTTCACCCAGTTGATGTGTCATCTGGAGCTCCCTAGTTTGGCCAACCGACACCTTACTATGCCTAAGTGTCAGCCTCCTGGGCCTCTGCACCCTATTACTTTGGTCCTGCCATAATATGCCACACATAAAAACATACTTCAGCCAGAAAATTTTCACCAGGTTTGCGCGTCCGCTTGCTGACGAGATATTTCACAGGACCTTCCGGACCGTCAAAATAGGCTTCAGAATTCGCGATCCAGCGCCAATCTTTGTCCACACTTGAGACGACTTCCAGTTCTGGGTTATTTTATTCCCTAGCTTACATGGACTCAGAAAAAAAAAATATATTAGGGTTTGTGAATTCTGGTCAGCTTATCTGGGGTGCCAAATATAAGAAGCGCGATAACGCAATATATATATCTACTATTGTGATCTATCATACATATACTGTATCTATTGCGACTATGTATTAATTGTATGTGTCCCTTGTTTGCTAGTCTTACCCTTAAGAGAACTCTAGGCCTGAAGGTACAATGTTATTATGAAAACAGACACAGTTGCTTAGTAAAAGAAATTACATTTATTTCCTCAAAGTAGGAATGTTACATACTAACAAGTAGACATGTGCACACTGAAATATTTCGTTTCGGAATTTCGTTTTCGTCCAAAAAATAAATTTATTTAGTTACTCCCGAAATTCGTTTTTATTTATTTCGTTTTTCGTTAAAAATTGCATTCGTCCGAAAATCTGAATTAATTAAGGTCGAATCTGTCATTGAAGGCTTATGGTGTCTGTCGAATGTTCAAAGAAGATTCGACGGAGCAGTGAAACTGTACGACTCTGCAATCATACATTTCCGGTCGAATGTTCCGCCCACAAGCAGTGATCTTTTCTCTCTATGTCGAATCTTTTCTCTCCTATGTCGAATCTTTTCTCTCTATAATGTCAAATCTTTTCTCTCTATAATGTCAAATCTTTTCTCTCTATAATGTCAAATCTTTTCTCTCCTATGTCGAATCTTTCCTCTCCTATGTCGAATCTTTCCTCTCCTATGTCGAATCTTTCCTCTCCTATGTCGAATCTTTCCTCTCCTATGTCGAATCTTTTCTCTCCTATGTCGAATCTTTCCTCTCCTATGTCGAATCTTTCCTCTCCTATGTCGAATCTTTCCTCTCCTATGTCGAATCTTTCCTCTCCTATGTCGAATCTTTCCTCTCCTATGTCGAATCTTTCTCTCCTATGTCGAATCTTTTCTCTCTATAATGTCGAATCTTTTCTCTCCTATGTAGAATAATCTTGGACTAATAGAGTTAAGGTTAGGCACATTCGACCACAGGTTCGATAGACACAGATTGTTATTGTCAGCGTCACGTCGAATCTCCTATCTATATCGAACTGTTGTAGCAACGAAAACGAAAATAAAGCATTTGTTTATGTCGGATCTTTCGGTTTTCGGATTCTGTGCTTTCGTTTTCGTTTGTTAAAACGATAACGAAAATAGCTGAAATTCGGACGAAAATGCATTCGGACGAAAACTAATGCACATGTCTACTAACAAGCAATGTTCTATACAGCCTATATCAACAATACTAATGGAAAATGATACTTATTCTCTCCTCGAGGCAAAGGTCCTGCTGGCTGAGCTCCTGGATGTAATAGAGAGCTCTCTCATACCCAAAACGTCCTGTTTTAAAGGGTCTCATGCATACCTCATTCAAACCCTCCCCTTGCCCGCCCCTCTGCCTCTCGACCAATCGTGGTCCTTTCATGATTCTCGTATTGTCGTGCCATATCTAGCCTCTGGGGGCGATGTTTTCCATATAATCTCCAATAGCTTGCTGGTGCCCTTACACTCTTGTTAACAGCTGCCTTTCCATTTGTCTCCGGAAGGTGCTAATTACATTCCTTGGGGGGGGGGGGGCATCCTGTCCTCCGAGCATGACAAGCCACACTGCATTACTGAGCGTACCTGGTCCATTGTTATCAACCCTTTGACGCTTCCAACACACCAGGGGGCCTCGACAAGCCTTTCTACTATGCAACCTTTGAGGACGGCAAATGCCATCTGGTCTTGGTTGTAAAACAGATGTGTAGAGATTTAAGCTTCCCAACAGCGTCACAGCGGGTTCCCCGCCCCGCTGTACCAGCTCCAGGGGAGGACAAAAGGGCACAGTTTGCGGTGTGAGTTCAACTCCGGCCCAAGGCAACAACACCCCCTGTAGGCCCCAAGGAACCCCACACCACCAGAGTCCTCACATAAATTCAAACACCCGCTACATAAACAAGAATAGAATATTGTTGCATATGTTGGTGAATACATGTGAAAGGAAAATCTGCAAAATTTGCGCCTTCTATAGCTAAACTTACAGTAGTTCCAAATCTGGGGAGCATTTATATACACACTATAGTAAAATGTAAGCTCAAGACATACCTGTGGCCAGATGCAGAAGAAGAGCAAAGATCAATGCTTTTAGCAGCATGCTCATTTTTGTCTCACTGATGGTTGACAAACAGAAATCAATCAAAAAAATAGATTTGATATTTGTCTTGCTGATATTACAGTTGAAAACCGCAAGTCAATCAGAAAAATCGCTTTTAAAGTGGAAGTAAACCCTCCTATCGTTTTTAGCCAAGGAAGCTGCCATCTTGACATTTGTTCAATCTTCAACTGCCATGATGCTGCACATGTGACAAGTTATGACAGCAGCCATTGGATAGTTTGACAGTTTGGTTGAGAGCACAACCAATGTGGCAGTTAGCATTTCCGGCATGCCGGAAATGTAACCGTTTTTTGAAACTGTTAACTCTATGGGTTTACTTCCACTTTAAGAATAATCACTTGGAAGACCAAGTGCACACATGTGCTATCAGTGCTTAGTTCAAGTAAAAGTGACACTGAGCCAGCTGCTGCTGGGAACATCTAGTTAACAACTTGTGATGTCATAATAGAGAGATCAGGCTCCGTCCACCAGCAGAGTGGAGCAAATTAGGCTCCGCCCCACCAGCACTGCTGCTCAACTGATCTTGCTGCCAGCATTCACTATGCATCTTGTAATGTCAGGATCAGAGACAATCAACCAATCAGATATTAGCTCAGAGGCTGGTGATGAGTTGATGATAAAGCTGGAAAATCCAAACCAGATCTTCCATAATGAGGACATTGAGGTATGTGTGCAATATATGAAGTCTGATGTGTTTATATCTGATCAATGGGTGAGATGAGTGCTCTGTGGGATCTGATTGTTAATGTGCGGTTGGAGATTTTTTTATTATGACTGTGATGTAGTCGGGACGGGATGAATATACACAAAAAAATATCCGAATATCTTTATTTAGCTAAATTTGATTCTGTTGCGCATTCAGAGATCAGTCCATCCTACAGGACGGGGAAGGGGGGGGGGCGGGGTGCCCCCGACAGTAGAACAGATCTAGGGTGGTAAAAGGGTGATCTGTGCCCCCCCCCCATATTTTAGTATCGCCCCACCAGGACCAGTACACAGTATGATTACACAATGCTCTGCCCGGGGCCCACATCACACACAGGATCCCTATACCTCTCCCCGCACAGCGCCCCTAGCAACAGCTGGTTGCTATGGCCTTACACAAATCACCTGAGAGCCCGGCAACCAATAGACAGCTCACAGTGATGTATTTCCAGGAAAAGGATTTTACAGAAGTCAGAAATCCTTTTTTCCCCATACTCTGCTGAGATAAAGGAAGAAAGAATTGTGTTGCTATGGGCAACCATTATGAGAACGGTGTCACATTGATCGCGTGATACCGAAATCTAAAGAACAATGGTCACTGTATCCACAATCCAGCCACTTGTTATTACCAGAAGGCAGCCAACTGCTCCTATAGGTCCCTGGAAGCAGACTACAATATTACTAAGGGCCCTTTCACTCTGAGGAGATTTTCCAGCGCTTTTGTGTTAAGACCACTTTTACACTGGCACCGCTCCGCGTTAGCGTCGTTTTAGCGGCACTTTTCAGCCGCTAGCGGGGCACTTTTAACCCCCCACTAGCGGCTGAAGAAAGAGTTAAATGCGCCTGAAAAGCGTCGCTGCCGAAGCACTTTGCAGTAGGGTGACCACATTTCCAAACTACAATTCAGGGACACCCCCCCCTTCCCAAAAATCAGCTTGTGCTGTAACGAATCACAGCACAGTGATTAGACTCAAGAGGCGGGATTTATGATTTCTCCAATCACAAGCAGGGGGCGGGGATTGTGCTCCTCCAGGCATTCCCGGCCAGGACAAGTACTGTCAGTGAGTAAAGCAGTGATGTGGAGGCCTTTTTTGGGGGCATCAGATTGGCCCGGGGGGTTGGCTGTGTCAGTTTCATTCCGGGACACTGTATTGTCCTGGAATAAAGGTGCCCGAGACAGACCTGCAAAATGCGGGACTGTCCCGGGCAATCCGGGACACATGGTCACCCTACTTTGCAGGCGCTAGGGCAGCGGTGCCCATTCATTTCAATGTGTAGGGGCGGCGGAGGAGCGGTGTATACAGCGATCCTAAACCAGTGTTAATTTCGTCAACGAAAAAGTTTTCGTCATAATTTTCGTCAGAGGCTTTTTTACAGTGACGAAAACGAAACTAAAAGTACAGCACATTTTCGTCAACTGACGAAAACTATGGCGAAAATAAAATCAGTTATCGTTAAGGAACAAAAACGGGACGTTAATGGCAAGGAGGGACCTTTACCCTCATGAATTTATTGTATATATCGGTGTATAACACAGTGTATGCGTGTTATACGCCAATATTTGTTTTTTACTAATAGGGGGCAGGGATCAGGCGGTCCGCCCCCGGGTGACACACATTGGGGGGTGGGTCAAGCCAGCCGCCCCGCCTCTCCTGGCCCTTGGACAGCACTGCCAGCAAATCTATCATTAGGAAAAAAATCATTGCCAGCCCCTCCTCCTAAACCACTCCCCCTCCTAAACCACTCCTCCTCCTAAACCACTCCTCCTCCTGTGTCACTCATTGGAAAATTAAGATTCTAACCTCAATAGCTTCGTTCTTGTTGGCCGCTCTCCTCCTCCTGCTCCTCCTCCTCCGAGTGTTGCTTTTGATTGGAGGAGGAGAGCCGTCACATGACCATCAATGAATCTTCAGAGGAGAGCAGCCATGTGACCGGGTCCATGCAAGAACGGAGCTATGAGGTAAGTTTAGAGACTTTGATTTACAATGAGAGTGATACAGGAGGAGGAGCCGTGTGTGAGAAAGGGATGGCAGTGATTTATTCTTAACATTAGAGTACACTGGCAGTGCTGTCCCAGGAGACTGGGGGTCTCCTGGGAATTCAGGGGGGCTGTGCTGTGTATTGTGGGGGGGTTTGTATTGTGCAGAGGGTGGGGGCTGGGGCTGTGCTGTGTACTGTGGCGGGCTTTGTATTGTGAACATTCAATTTTAGTTGACTAAAATGATTATATTAGACTAAAATGTACTGGAGATTTTAGTCGACTAAAATACGATGACTAAAATGGGACTAAAACTAAAATGGCATTTTAGTCAAAGACTAAAACTAAAACACTTTCAGAAGACTAAAATGGGACTAAAACTAAAATCGAAATTTGCTTCCAAAATTAACACTGTCCTAAACCTCTCCAAAGATGCTGCTTGCAGGACTTTATCCAATGTCCCGCAAGCGCACCGCCCCAGTGTGAAACCACTTGGCTCTCACACTGGGGCTGCAGAGGAGGCGTTTTTCAGGCGCTATCTTTAGCCCTTTAGCGTCTGAAAAACGCCTCCAGTGTGAAAGGGGTCTAAAAAAAAGCACCTGAAAAGCTCAAGAAAAATGGTTCCCTTTAAAACCAATGAATGTTGATTCACACTGGGGCCGAGCGCTTTCATTGCAGTCAAAAAAGCATCTTTAGAGCATGTTTGGGGTGCTATAACAAAAAAAAAAAAAAAAAAAAAAAAAACGCACCAAAAACGCTCCTCTTCTTGGAAATGAATTGGAACCGCCCCAAAAAGTGCTGACCGCTTTCCGCACATACACTGCGGCAAGGCGGCTTGGCTGCGCAAACCAAAGTGCCTGTACGTCGGTCTGTGCATGTGGTACAGCGTGTGCACGTGCCACCTGCGATCGCGGAAAAGAGAGGAAGAACGGGGATCTGTCAATGTAAACAAAGCAGATCCCCGTTCTGACAGGGGAGTATAGAGTGATCGTCTGTTCCTAGTGATCAGGAACAGCAATCTCAATCTCTCCCATCCCCCCACAGTTAAACACCTCCCTATGACACACTTAACCCCTTCCCTGCCAGTGTCATTTATACAGTAATCAGTGGAATTGTTATAGCTCTGATCTCTGTAATAATATGATGTCACTGGTCCCAAAAAAGTGTCCGATCTGTCCGCCGCAATGTCGCAGTCCTGCTAAAAATCGCTGGTCACTGTCATTACTAGTAAAAAAAAGATATTTAAAAAAATGACATCTAGCAAATCTAGCCCCTATTTGGTAGATGCTATAATTTTTGCGCAAACCAATCTCAATACACGCTTATTGCGTTTTTGTTTTTTTTTACCAAAAATATGTAGAAGAATACATTTTGGCCTAAACTGATGAAGAAATTCAGTTGTTTTTTTTATTATTGGATATTTATTACAGCAAGAAGTAAAAAATATATTTTTTTTCAAAATTGACGTTCTTTTTTTGTTTATAGCGCAAAAAATAAAAACCGCAGAGGTGATCAAATACCACCAAAATAAAGCTCTATTTGTGGGGGAAAAAAGGATATAAATTTTATTTGTGTACAGCGTCACACCACCGCGCAATTGTCAGTAACGCGGTGTCGTATCGCAAAATATGGCCTGGTCATTAAGGGGATAAATCCTGGGCTGAAGTGGTTAAAGGGGTTGTAAACCCTCAAGGTATTTTACCTATATGCATTCTATGCATTGAAGTGAAAAACCTTCTGTGCTGCAGCAGCCCCCCCTTTTACTTACCTGAACCCGATCGTTCCAGCGATGGGGACGAGCACAGCAGCTCCAGCCGCTGTCTCGGATCCTCATTGGATAGATTGATAGCAGCAGGAGCATTGCCTACACAGGGGCAGTACTTTAACCACCTCAGCTCCGGAAGATTTACGATGTACCCCATACTTATTCACATAAGGTGGGGGGACTTCTAAATTCCCATAAGCCCCCCGCCCGCAGACCCCGACAACCAACGGCCAGGGTTGTCGGGAAGAGGCAAGATGCCCCCCTGCCCCAAAGCACCCCCCCCCAAGTTGAGGGTATTCGGCCTGGTACGGTTCAGGAGGGAGGGGCCGCTCGCTCGTCCCCACCCCCTTCCCTGACCTGCCGGGCTGAGTGCTCGGATAAGAGTCTGGTATGGATTTTGGGGGGACCCCACACTGTTTTTTTTTTGCCGTGGGGGTTCCCCATGAAATCTATGCCAGACCAAAGGGCCTGGTATGCTCTTGGAGGGGGAACCCATGCTGTTTTTTTTTTGGGCTTGGGGTTCCCCTTCAAGATCATCAGAGCACAAGTCGCATGCCAAAGTCGGATCAGTTAAGACGGCGATCCAACTTTGATCCAATTTTGATCCTACTTCAGCCCATTGAATATCACTAAAGTTGGATCAAAGTAGTTCAGGGAGCATCGACTTGTGTCAGACCAGCTAAGATGGCTCCCATAGGGAAACATTGATTTTCACAGGTCATGCGACATGAGCTCCCAATGTCGGAGCATTTTGTCGTTATAGTGTGAACCCGGCCTTAACCATTTGATCACCCCTGATGTTAACCTCTTCACAGCCAGTGTCATTAGTACAGTGACAGTGCACATTTTTAACACTGATCACTGAATTAGTGTCACTGGTATTACTGTATTAGTGTCACTGGTCCCCAAAAAAAGTATCAGTGTCCGATTGGCCGCCACAATATCACAGCCCCACTATAAGTTGCTGATCGCTGCCATTACTAGTAATAAATAAATAAAATAAATAAAAGTATCCCACCGTTTGTAGACACTATAACTTTTGCGCAAACCAATCAATATACGCTTATTGGGATTTATTTTTACAAAAAATATGTAGCAGAATACATAATGACCTAAATTTATGAAGAAATTTGATTTTTTATTGGATATGTTTTATAGTAGAAAGTGAAAAATATAGTTGTTTTTTTTTTTCAAAATTGTCTGCCTTTTTTTGTTTATAGCGCAAAAAAAACAAAAAAAAAAACGAAGCAGTGATCAAACACCACCAAAAGAAAGCCTTATTTGTGGGGAAAAATTATAAATTATATATATTTTATTTTGGTACAGCGTCGCAGGACCGCGCAATTGTCAGGTAAAGTAACACAGTGCCCTATTGCAAAAAATGGCCTGGTCATGAAGGGGGGTAAATCTTCAAGGTCAAGTGGTTAAAGTAACATGTCAGCAGATTATTAAATGTGTTCATTTTTGAGTCATAGAAAGACTAGACCTTCAGACAAAGATGACCCATTTATTGATAAATTCTTCAGCAAAGAGAAAACTTTTACAATTATATTGTGTTTTAAATACATGACATTCTATGCCCTGGAGGTACTGACCAGCGTTATAACATAGGGCTGATGATTATTTACAAGAACCATCAAAAACTTACAAGGCTACCCGACTGATATTAAATTTGATTGTGAGCTATAAACTGAATTCATCCGAAACATTTTAATTGTTATACTTTGTGCCAATACTGCATTCCTGGATCATGTAATGATGTGATGTACAACAATTTTTAAACCTTTACTGTTCATTACTATTCAATTAAGATGATATGGAATGTAAATTTTGCTTATTCACACTGTATACGTCATAATTTATACTTTGACATAAGTAAATATACAGTAAACTGAGGCACAAACATGTTTCTACAATGAAAACGTTGAATAAAAAAGAAATTATAATTTCTAGTGCCACTGATCCTGTAGTGGATTCATTATCGGGGTATATGGAAGACTCTTTTACAGGTCTTAAATTTTTTTTTAAAATCATCGCTGTACAAACGTCTCAAGCATTCGCACAACTGTCACAAATAATCCCTGTAATTTACCCCAAACTTTTATTTCTTATGATTATCAGCTCCATCTAGTGGCCATAATATAATACAGCATTTTCCTGATTTAAAAGTAGGTTCACGTTTAAAAAAAAACAAAAAAACAAACAAAAAAAAAAAACATATCATACTTACCGCCACTGTGCAGTTTGTTTTGCACAGAGTGGCCCCACGGCAGCTCTCGCAGCTCCCCCCCCACAATAGCTAACCCCCTCTGGGAATCTCTCTCTCTCTCTCGAGGGGGTTACCTTGCGGGCGCGCTCCCGTATCATACACTCGGCGTACATAGCCGCCGAGTGTATGTCTTGGCCCCGCCCCCCTGACAGCAGCGGGAGCCAATGGCTGCGCTGCTATCAATCTATCCAATGAAGAGCCGAGAAGCCGTGGGGAGAATGACGCAGGACATGGAAGTTCGGGGCTTAGGTAAGTAAAACCGGCTGGGGAGCCGGTGACTGCCAGGTGTTTTTTCACCTTAATGCATATGATGCATTAAGGTGAAAAAACACGAGGCTTTACAACCCCTTGAAGTATTTCAGGAAAATACCACATTACAACCACTAGATGGAGATGATGGGTCATAGGAAGTAAAAATGTTAGACAAATTACATGGATGGCTGTGTGAATGCTTGAGACAGTGATTTGTTTTAGAACTAGGTCCTAAAATGTAACAGAGGGACTGCTTTGGCCATGAACAGCAAAAGAACTAACCTAGGATCAAACTCTGCCTGGCCCCTCTCAAAAATTAAAATTAAACTTTAATACTAGACCACCGGAAGATTTACCCCCTTCATAACCAGGCCATTTTTTGAGATACGGCACTGCGTTATTTTAACTGACAATTGCGAGGTCATGCAACACTGTACCCAAATAAAATGAATGTCCTTTTTTCCCACAAATAGAGCTTTCTATTGGTGGTATTTGATCAACACTGGGTTTTTAAATTTTTGCGCTATAAACAAAAAAGACCAACAATTTTGAAAAAAATAAATTATATATATATATATATATATATATAAATAATAATTAAAAAATCAAATGTCTTCATAAATTTAGGTCAATTTGTATTCTGCTACATATTTTTGGTTAAAAAAATCCCAATATGCCTATATTGAAAGTTATGATGATGTCTACAAACTATGGGATATATACTAGAATAAATTTTTTCTTTTTTTATACTAGTAAGACTGCGATAACTCAGTGGACAATCCGGCACTACCGGACACTTTTGACACTTTGTGGGGAACCGGTGACACCAATACAGTGATCAGTAGGGATGAGCTCGGTGTTCGAGTCGAACATACGTTCGACTCGAACATCGGCTGTTCGACGAACATCGAACGATTTGGGCCGTTCGCGCCAAATTCGAGTGACGCGAACGGCCCACAATACACTGCGCCATCGCAGTGCAATCCCGGCGCTGTGATTGGCCAAGCATGCACTGTGACCCCGCATGCTTGGCCAATCACAGCGCCGGCAGCTAGGAGAGCCATAATTGGCCACAGGCAGGTTGCCTGTGGCCAATTATAGCTCAGGGGGTTTAGCACACGCCCCACACTATAAAAGGCCGCCAGCGTGGCGGCCTTGTGTAGTGTGTTCCGGTGCAGGGAAAGAGTTACATAGGCAGGGACAGTGTCAGTGCTATTTGTACCTCAAACTTGTGTGTAGGGAGAGAGAAGGATAGGCAGGGGACAGTGTCAGTGTCACATTCTTTGCTAAACCTTGTGTGCAGGGAGAGAGAAGGATAGGCAGGGAGAGTGTCAGTGTCACATTCTTTGCTAAACCTTGTGTGCAGGGAGAGAGAAGGATAGACAGGGAGAGTGTCAGTGTCATATTCTTTGATAAACCTTGTGTGCAGGGAGAGAGAAGGATAGGCAGGGGACAGTGTCAGTGTCACATTCTTTGCTAAACCTTGTGTGCAGGGAGAGAGAAGGATAGGCAGGGAGAGTGTCAGTGTCATACTTTGATAAACCTTGTGTGCAGGGAGAGAGAAGGCTAGGCAGGGGACAGTGTCAGTGTCATATACTTTGATAAACCTTGTGTGCAGGGAGAGAGAAGGATAGGCAGGGGACAGTGTCAGTGTCATTGTTGCTAAGCCTCCTGCACATTATACACCTGAAGTTAGCCTGTATTGCTGCTTTTTCCTGGTGTGTTACACCAACAGGCATTTGCGGCACTTACAGCGGGCGGAGTGTGCCTCCTGATCATATTACACCTGAAGTTAGCCTGTATTGCTGCTTTTTCCTGGTGTGTTACACCAACAGGCATTTGCAGCACTTACAGCGGGCGGAGTGTGCCTCCTGATCATATTACACCTGAAGTTAGCCTGTATTGCTGCTTTTTCCTGGTGTGTTACACCAACAGGCATTTGCAGCACCTACAGCAGGCGTAGTGTGATTCCTGCAAAATATACTCCTGAAGCTAGGCCTTATTGCTGGTTTTCCCATTTCCCTGCAGGCCATTAGAATGTCTGGAAAGCAAACAAGGAGAGGCAGACAGTCAGGAGCCAATAAAAGAGGGCAAGCAGGCTCTGTGTCTAGAGACAACAGTGCTGGTCGTGGACGCGGTGCATCGCCATCAGCACGTGGCCATGGGACACGCTTGTCCTTTTTTTCGGCAGCTGGACGTGTTGAGCCGCATCATGCCGAAGACTTGGTAGAGTGGATGACCAAGCCCTCCTCATCCTCCTCATCCTCTCTCATTCAGGCTCAGGGTACTGGCAAAGCAGCTGCCAAAGCGTCCTCTTCCCTGGTATCAATGTCATCATCAGTCACTCCTTCCCTAGACCAACCATGTCCTCCTGAGGAGTCCCCCGAACTGTTTGAGCACAGTGTTGGGTACATGCTCCAGGAGGATGCCCAGCGTTTCGAAGGGTCTGATGATGATACCCAGCTAGAGGAAGGCAGTAGCGTGAGAGCAGAGAGAGGGGATGCTCAAGAAGGACACCAATCTGGCAGTCATGTTCCAGCAGCTGCAGCATACTGCCAGATTGGCTCCAGTGATGAGGAGGGAGGGGATGATGAGGTCACTGACTCCACGTGGGTGCCTAATAGGAGAGAGGAGGAGGAGGAGGCACATCTCCAACGAGGCAGGATGCCCTCGGGGGCCAGCGTAAGGGCAGCACACCGACGGAATCACACCGCAGAGCTCCGCCTGTGCAGGGCGCTGCCTCTGCCCGTTATTCAAAAAGTTCTTTGGTGTGGGCCTTTTTTGAGTCGAGTGCATCAGATCGCACAGCTGCTGTTTGCAACATATCTCAAGCGTATATCGCGTGGCCAAAACTTCACCCGCTTGGGCACCACATGCTTGACCAGACATATGTTGACCTGCCATGCAGCTCGTTGGCAAGCCTACCTTAAAGACCCACACCAAAGAACAAAGCGGACCTCTCCTTGCACCGCATCAGCTGGGATCTCCAACCCCACTATACCTTCAGTCCTCTCTGAAACCTGCACTGAGAGGAATGAAGGTGTAGAATTAGGTGTGTCACAGCCAAGTACTTGCGGGCACTCTGCTAGCAGTACACCGACGTCCGATTCTAGCAGGCAAATTTCCCTGCCCCAGCTGCTGGACCGTTGAAAGAAGTTCACTCCCAGCCATCCACATGCCCAGCGGTTGAATGCTAGCTTGGCTAAATTGCTAGCGCTTCAACTGCTGCCTTTTCAGTTGGTAGACTCGGCCCCCTTCCGTGAGTTTGTGCAATGTGCGGTTCCTCAGTGGCAGGTTCCCCAACGCCACTTTTTCTCACGGAAGACGATTCCGGCTCTCTACCGGCATGTGGAAGGCAATGTCTTGGCCTCGCTGGACAGGGCGGTCAGCGGTAAGGTGCATATTACCGCTGACTCATGGTCCAGCAGGCATGGACAGGGACGTTACCTTTCTTTCACGGCCCATTGGGTCACTCTTTTGGCAGCTGGGAAGGATGCAGGACAAGGTGCAGTAGTGTTGGAGGTTGTTCCACCGCCACGCCTCCAAAATGCTACTACTGGTTGTGACACACCTCTGTCCTCCACCCCCTCCTCTTCTACTTCCTCCATGGCCTCTTCCTGTGCTTTGTCCTCGGAACCAGCGGTGCTCCGTAGGCGTTCAAGGGGCTACGCAAGTACGCAGGCAAAAAGATGCCATGCCGTGCTTGCGCTGGTGTGTTTGGGGGACAGTAGCCACACTGGGACAAAGGTTCTGTCTGCTCTGCAGGGGCAGGCCGAGAGGTGGTTGACGCCACGCCAGCTTAAGCCAGGAATGGTGGTTTGCGACAATGGCACCAACCTCCTCTCCGCTCTCCGACAGGGACAACTGACCCATGTGCCCTGTGTGGCTCACGTCCTTAACCTGGTGGTGCAGCGGTTCTTGGGCAGGTACCCGGGCTTACAGGATGTCCTGAGGCAGGCCAGGAAAGTCTGTGTGCATTTCCGCAGATCTTATAATGCCAGTGCTCGCCTGGCTGAGCTGCAAAAGGAGTTGAACCTGCCTAAGAACTGCCTTATATGTGACATGCCCACCAGGTGGAACTCAACGTTGGCCATGCTGCAGCGGCTGCACACGCAGCAGAGGGCCATCAATGAGTACCTGTGCGACTACGGCACCAGGACAGGGTCAGGGGAGCTCGGGTTTTTTTCACCACGCCAGTGGGGCATGATCAGGGATGCATGCACTGTCCTGGCACCATTTGAGGAGGCCACGAGGATGGTGAGCAGTGACAGTGCATGCATCAGTGACCCTCTACCTCTTGTCCACCTGTTGGAACATACGCTGCGTGGAATAATGGACAGGGCACTTGAGGCAGAACAGAGGCAGGAAGAGGAGGACTTCCTTGCCTCTCAAGGCCCCTTTTACCCAGACAGTGTTCCTTCTGTCCCACCCATCGCACAGGAAGAAGAGGAGGAGGAGGAGGAGGAGGATTGTGTCAGCATAGAGGTGGAGCCTGGCACTCAGCATCATCAGCAGCAGTCTTTTAGGGATGATTTACAGTCCTAAGAAACCAGTGGACTTGTACGTGGCTGGGAGGAGGTGGCTGCGGATCATGTCGTCCTTAGTGACCCAGAGGACTCCGGACCGAATGCCTCAGCTAACCTACGCTGCATGGCCTCCCTGATCCTGCAAAGTCTGCGGAAGGATCCTCGTATTCTTCGGATCAAGGAGCGGGACCATTACTGGCTGGCCACTCTCCTTGATCCACGGTACAAGGGTAAGGTTGCGGACCTTATCTTACCGTCGCAGAGGGAGCAGAGGATGAGACAACTCCGGGAGGCCTTGCAGAAAGGTCTGTGCAACGTGTTCCCAGAGACTGGGAGGTTACAAACTCCTGGTCCTGGACAACGAGTTGCTGAGGCTTCGGTCAGTCAAAGAAGGAGCAGTGGGGAAGGTGGCCGTCTGACCGATGCGTTCAGACAATTCTTTAGTCCGCAGCCCCAAGGTATGATCGGTTCCAGCAACCATCGCCAGCGTCTGATATACATGGTGCAGGAATACCTAGGGGCAAGGTCAGACTTGGACACCTTCCCCACCGAAAATCCTCTGGCTTACTGGGTCTTGAGGATGGATCACTGGCCAGAGCTTGCACAGTATGCAATTGAGCTACTGGCCTGTCCTGCATCCAGCGTTCTTTCAGAACGCACATTCAGTGCTGCTGGAGGATTTGTCACGGATCACAGGGTGCGCCTGTCCACCGACTCGGTTGATCGACTGACCTTCATAAAGATGAACCAGTCTTGGATCACCACCAGCTACCAAACACCTGAAGCTGATATAACAGACTAATTTATTTTCAAATGTCACATCCCTTCAAGACTGATGCTGAGAGACTGTCCTGTTATGTTGACTGACTATCCTCCTCCTCCTCAATGATCCGATTGATGATGATAGCTTGGAAGATCATTTTGGTTTATGGGTGACGCCACCAGTGGCTAAGGCCCAATTTTTCAGCCCCTGTTTAACAGGGGCATGTAATTACAATTTTTTATGCAATGCTTTGCAGCATGGCTCATTCCTGCACTCCAACTAGAGTATCTGGGAGAGGTTGCAGTGTCGTGGCACCAGCACCAGTGCCTAAGGCCCAATTTTTCAGCCCCTGTTTAACAGGGGCGTGTAATTACAATTTTTGATCTAATAATTCACAGCAGGGCCCATTCCTGCGCCCACCAAGAGTAACTGTGAGGCCTTACAGTGTTGTGTCAACACCACCACCAAAGGCCCAATTTTTCAGCCCCTGTTCAACAGGGGCATGCAATTACAATTCTTGATCTAATAATTCACAGCAGGGCCCATTCCTGCGCCCACCAAGAGTAACTGTGAGGCCTTACAGTGTTGTGTCAACACCACCACCACCACGAAAGGCCCAATTTTTCAGCCCCTGTTCAACAGGGGCATGCAATTACAATTCTTGATCTAATAATTCACAGCAGGGCCCATTCATGCGCCCACCAAGAGTAACTGTGAGGGCTCACCGTGTTGTGGCAACACCAACATGTAAGGGGCAAATTTCAGCTGCGTATATACGGCAGGCCCCTACTTTCAAACATCCAACTTACAAACGACTCCTCCTTGCAAACGGAAGGATACAACAGGAAGTGAGAGGAAATCTACCCCTAGGAAGGCAAATTCTCTCCTGTATGAGTTAATATGGGAAAAAAAGTGTCTCCTCTCCACTGATGCTTTATCACCAATTCTTGTTTCAATAAAAAAACCAAATTTTCAAAAAACATTTGTCATTAGGACGGAAAGTGAGGTGAACTGTTCTAAACAGGTGCACACTGCACAGACAGCAAAACAAATGTTACAGGGGTGATAACCCTTCCCTATGTTTTCCAAAAAGCTTAAAAATAGATTTCTTGGCTGGAGCTACACTTAAACAATGTACCTGTTCAAAATTACAAACAGATTCTACATAAGAACAAACCTACAGTCCCTGTCTTGTATCTACCGCCTGTATACGGCTGTTCAAAGTATATAGGGCCTTTTTTATTTTGTGTGCGGGGTTCCCCTTAATATCCATACAAGACCCAAAGGGGCTGGTAATGGGCTGGTGAGGGGGGGGGGGGTGATGGGGTAGCTATGCCATTTTTCTTAAATATTTTCATCCATATTACCGGGACCAGACATTACATTAAAGCCGCAAGCAGTTTTAAATGGCTTTTTTTCCTTTAGAAATGTAATTTTGTGCAGGGACAGTTCTAAACACGGGAAACACGTGGCACTTCACAGGCATACTTTAGACACCCCCCAGGTACGATATTTAAAGGAATATATTTAACGGCCGTTTTTAAAACTTTTTTTTGGATTGATACATGTCCCCTGGTGCAGAACCCGGGTTCCCAAACCCTTTTTAGGACAATAACATGCATAATAGTCGTTATAATTAGCACTTTAGATTTCGAACGTTCGCATCCATTGTATTTAATATGGTTCGAAAGTTTGTGCGAACTTTCGGTCCGTTCGCGGGTTCTGGTGCGAACCGAACCCGGGGGTGTTCGGCTCATCACTAGTGATCAGTACTAATGACACTGGCTAGGAAGGGTTAAACATCTAGGGCAGGGATATGCAATTAGCGGACCTCCAGCTGTTGCAAAACTACAAGTCCCATCATGCCTCTGACAGCCACAAGCATGATGACACCCAGAGGCAGAGTCTTGCTATGCCTCATGGGACTTGTAGTTCTGCAACAGCTGGAGGTCCGCTAATTGCAGATCCCTGATCTAGGGCAACCAAAGGGTTAACTGTGTGCCTAGCCAGTGTTTTTCTGTACTACGTGTGCTGCTTTTACTAAGGAAAGTGATGAATTTTAATCCATCCCTTCCCCGCTGTCAGAACAGCGATCTGCCTTGTTTTCATAAGCAGATCCTTGTTCTGTGTCTCTGCCCAAAGTGGCGCGCCCCCAAGGCGGAAGTGCAGATTCACACACACACACACTATTATATATATTTTCACACACACGTGATTCTGCAGATTGTGATTTTTGCAGATTGTCTATGCCAGTGGTTCCTAACCCTATTGAGACCAGGGCTCAGTAAATTCTTCCAAAGCCTTCCATACCCCAACAGTGAAGAAAAAAACACAATTCAAGTATGGAAATAAAAAGTATGTATTGAAATGCTGGAGGTCTCTGTTGATGCTGGTGTCAATGTGGGGGAGATAGGGGTTCTGGAGGAGGTTAGGGGTCTTTGCAGCAGATTTAGTAGCCCTGTTGGGAATAGGGTGACCACATTTCCAAACTACCATTCAGGGACACCCTCCCTTTACCAAAAATCAGCTTGTGCTGTAACGAATCACAGCACAGTGATTGGATACAAGAGGTGGGATTTATGATTTCTCCAATCACAAGCAGGGGGCGGGGATTGTGCTCCTCCAGGCATTCCCGGCCAGGACAAGTACTGTCAGTGAGTAAAGTGGGGATGTGGCTGCTTTTTTTGGGGGCATCAGATTGGCCCGGGGGCAGGCTGTGTCAGTTTCATTCCGGGACACTGTATTGTCCTGGAATGAATGTGCCCGGGACAGACCTGCAAAATGCGGGACTGTCCCGGGCAATCCGGGACATGTGGTCACCCTAGTTGGGAATGAGGTTTCGGGGGGGGGTTTGGGGGTAACTGCAGAAGGTCAAGGGCAAAAAAGCCGACCCCCCGCACAAAAAAGCCCCCCCCCTCCTGCTCCCGAGTCAGCTCATTCACTGAGAATGTGACAGAACCCCGGAGTTGCTGGCTGCAGCGTTCGGAGAGCGTCTCTCTCTCTCATACAGAGCAGTGAGACAGTTGTTCAGTTTCTCTTCCTGTGTTGTGACCCCAGTGCACATGAAGCCATCCGGATTGTGGCTTCAACAGTGGACCCAGCTACTGTGTACATTCTGTATATCTGACTGGCTGGAGGGGTAAGGGTAAATACCGATCCTCACTGTGTCTCCTTGCAAACCTCATGCCATGGCTTATCTGTGCTCCAGCTTTCTCACTTTGTTTCTCCTATCTCCCTGTTATCTGAAATAAAGACTCTCTAGTAATTAACCCTCTGTGTCTTTGCTAGGAGAGAACTGTGCTTTTCTTCTCTGCTTAGGTGATTTCATCCCCCACGTCAATCGTCACTACCGGTTGTCTGGAGGAGAGCGGTGAAGCGCACGCCGTTTCCAGCATACCGAGGACAGCGAGTGGGATAACTTTTTGTTTTTTCAGTTTTTAAGTACCTTACTTTGCATGCATTTGAGGCGGTCTGTACCGCGCTTTTTAATGATAAAAAAACTTTTTTTAAATAAAATAAATCGGAAGTACACTATGGTAGTACGCTTTCCATTTTTGTGCGGATACCTGGAACTGGGACATAGAGCCTGGGAGGCATAACCTGCAAACCTACAGTGGTGGACTGGGATTCCTGGACCCTGAGCGGAGCGGGAGCAGCCATGTGAGGAGAGAAAGAATCCACTCACTTTCTGCCTGACACCCCTGCAGGGGTACCTGGATGATGTGAGTGGGGAACTAAAGGGGGAGCACCAAAAGTCACCCGGATTTGCTGAAGTACCACCAGGTTTCCAGGACACTCACAAAAGTCACATTAACGGAGATAGAAATGGATTAATTTAACTGTTGTCTGCTGATTACATCATATATTGGAGTTGTCATTTCATCTATCAAGCTAAGACACTGTGCATCTCTATATACTGGTAATATCTGTTTTTCTTTCTTGCATGCACTGGACGGGTTACAGCCCCTAATAGGAGATCTTACTATAGGAGATCTCATCACAGGGCATTTTAAACGGTCTCTATACAGGGAAATTTTTCCCTGAATTGAACTCTTTATATATTTTTATATTCTTTATTGTGTAGCGGGGTGTTCCCCTTTATTGCAGAGAGACTACATTACCCAGAACCCCATTCGGAGTGTTTCACCGCAGAGACTCATGGGAGGGGTTATATAAGGAGGAGGCGTGGCTGCGCTCGGCCTTTTTGGGACACAAGACTTCTGTGACTGATCCTCCTGTGCGGATGTGACGGAGTGCAGGGCCTGAAGCCTGAGGCCTTGCGCAGCACCAAAGAGCCTTCCACCCCACTGCGAGCCTGGGTGGCACCTGACATCGCTTACCTACAGCCTTGGTTCGATCGGGGACCCGATCGCTGGAGACACTGTGTGTATGTGTGACACAGTCGGTGGAAGTTTTCCCTGGACTGGGACCGCGTCCGGATGGGTGAGAGGGCGTATGCCCAGACAATATACTGTTACTGATGGGCCTATATAGACTGCCGTGGCCCACAAGTTGTTTCTTATATTCTCATTAGAGAAACCTCATCGGAGCTGAACTCAGAGTTTACATAGCAAAGTGTTTATTTCATCTCTACCTTACTATTGGATTACAAAAAGGGTATTCTGTTAATGTGCACTACCGTTAAAGACCTGCCGGTGAAGAAACCATCATCCCCTATAGACTGAGTTGTAGATATCTGAGCCAGGCCTGGCCAGCTAGTTAGTTAGTTCATTTAGTTACTGCGTCACAGGACGCCTAGTTACGGTCGCCCATGTGGCGCACTTTTACTGTTCATTCTATATGCGTAGTGTGTTAATCTGCAGGGCTCTGCGAATTTATGATCTGTGAACCGTTATCACTGTTAACCTTTCTTATCAAAAGCTTAAATTAATCTTATACCTTTTTTATCATTATTGTCTTGGTGTCTGGGCTTACTCATACAGTATAAGATTATCTATTGCTGCTAATACTAACTGTGCCAGTAGGGGGTCGAGTACATTGCTGGGGGTTGGTGGAGCTGTTTTTAGGGCCCAAACTAAACTCTCGGCCTTCTTAAGTGAAGGTATCGCTACAATTGCATTTATTTTTTTTTATATTATTTGAGGGATTGTTATATGTCTCATCCCGCATTTTGATACCATTATGTGTTTTTTGATACCACATTTGTAAGTACACAAGAGGTTCACAATTCACAATAACCACTGGTTAGAAGTTATCCACCAAGCATAGCACGCACATTCACAGGTTAATATAACCTCACGGAATTCACCCCCACTTATTAAAACAGGCACCTACACTCTCCAGCAGGAGGTTTCCCTGAGATCACCCATACTTACTGAATACATCAGAGCAATACATACCTGGGAAGAACGATTCACAGGGTGGTTCTCACTTCAAGGGCGCTTTTCTTTTCTTTTTCTTTATCCAGTTTTGGTTTATTTAGCTTTGGTGTGTTTATTTGCTGTTTATATTCACTAAGCCCAGGTTCACACTGGGGCTGCGGGAGTGAAGCCTGCGAGTTCAGCTGAACTTGCACGATTTCACTCCCGCTGGCAGTCCCGATTTCAGCTCGATTTCAAAGCCATCTGAAACAGATGTGAATGTAAATCGCGGCTGAAATCGCAAAAAGTAGTACAAAAACTACTTTTTGTAATCGGTGCAGCGCCGCAGATGCGGCATCGCACCGATTAGGACGGTGCCATTGGCCGCAATTTGCGGCAAATTTCGCCGATTTGACATGCGATTTGACATGTCAAATCGCACCAGTGTGAACCAGGGCTTACACTGTGAAGCATTTATTTGATTTGAGCACCACTTGACTTGCAAGGAGGGTTTATTAGTGCAACTACTATTTCTGAATCATATTGCCTAAATGCACCTAGCACTTTGAGTACCACACCACTGTCCCAGTGGGCGGCAGCGCCACTCATCCCCTTTTGTCCTTTATATCTTCTCTGCTTAAGCCCAGGTTCACACCAGTGCGATCACAGACATTGCATGCGATGTCTGTGAGATGCAAGTTCAGTCATACAGTTGTATGGCTGAACTCGCATTGGATTGGCACAGAAAAAATTGCAGGGACTTGTTTTTCCCGCAATAGAATCAGATCGCATGAGTGTTCTCACCTATGCGATTTGATTCCTGTGCGAGTTCACACTGCGATCTGTGAACTAAACTGGGAGTATCATTAACAATGTATTGACACCCGCAGCGGTTCGCAGAGGGCAGTGTGAACTGCCTGCGGAAGAGATACGATGCGGCAACCGGCGCTGGAATCACACTGGTTCCCGCATCGTATCAGTGTGAACCCCGGCTTAATGAACACGTGTACACTGCTGCTTACCTAAATGGTTAAGGCTGCACTCACACCTGAGCGTGTTTTTTTTTCAGGCAGAACGTCACACGTTTTTTTTGCCGCGATTTTGTACAGGTCAAAAGTTCACAAATGTAAAAAGCAAAAAATGCCTGTAATCTGCCTATAAAGAAGTTCATGTACTATTTTGAGCTCAGGCACTGTTCACACCTAGGCCTTTTTGGGCGTTTTTCTGCTTCTAAAAACAAGACAAATCCCATTAATTTCAATGACCCCTGTTCACATCTGAGCGTTCTGTCACCTAAAGCAAAACGCCCGTTGCTCAAAAAAGTACATGAGCTTCTTTTTTTGGCAGATTACAGGCATTTTTTATTCTTTTACATTGGTGACCTTTTGACCTATACAAAATCGAGGCAAAAATAGTGTGACTTTCTGCCTAAAAACTATACGCTCAGGTGTGAATGCAGCCTCAGGCGTTTTACTACAGGCGACAAAACGCTCAGATGTGAACAGGGGCCATTTAAATAAATGGGATTTTGCTTGTTGGGCATTTCTCAGGCGTTTTTGATGGCGTTTTATGGGCTGAAAACGCTCAGGTGTGAATGCAGTCTGACTATTTACAGCTCAACATCTGCAGGCTGGTGCTTCTGGTAAAAAATGGCATTTAACACCTTAGTGTCTGCTTGTATATATTGGTTCACCTTTCATAGCTACCTGTATGGTTCATGCTGCCTTCTGACATATGAAGAAAAGTGTCATTTCTCCTTATAGATCAGTCTGGATTTTATTGTCCATCCTGCTAACTACATTTAAGACTGACGGATATTCCTTTTTCTTTTTTTTTGTCTCAATGTCTCTATTTGAAGTGAACGCAGTTTGCTAAAAAAGGCCAATGATTTTGCCCCGCCTCCTTATGATTTGTCCAATCTCTGTTTTGCCTGCCCCATCAGCTGTGTCCATACTCCACCCCCTGATTCACACACAGACGCATCATCTGTGTGTATTAAGGTGTGCAGGACAGGTGGCAAATCGAAGTACACACACACACACTAGCGGCTGGAAGATTGGTTAGTAAGTTTAAACATCACCTCCTCCCTCAACAATTACATTAATGCCCCACTCTGCTGCTCTGATTAAAAAAGACTGCCACGCCTCTGAAAATCAATCCACACAAATTTCTTTTCAGAGGCAATTGACAGGCAGTGGAGGTAGCGATATGATTCCTCCTCACCACCTGTGTGGGCACTTGTGAAGCTGCACTGATGGGCACTGATGAAGCTGCACTGATGGGCACTGATGAGGCTGCACTTGGTACCCACTTTAAGCCCACAATCACATTGGGCCGATTTGGCATGTCAAATCGCATGCCAAATCGGCAGCTTTTGCTGGCAATTGCACAGTTCATATCAGTGCGACGCCGACTTTGCGGTGCCGCACCGATTCCCAAAAGTAGTTCCTGCACTACTTTTGGCGACGATTTGAATAGACATCTGTGAATGAACCCACACAGATGTCTGTCAAATCGTCCCCGAAGTCGGACTGCATTGCCGAACTCGCACGATTTCAAACCCTCCCTAATGTGAACCTAGGCCTAATGTACAGAGAGGAAAAAAGGTGGAGCTCGGAGAAAAGGATGGAGCCTAAAGAGGAAGGGGTGTGGTTTACAGATGACAGGGCGGGTCTTACAAATGAAGGGGAGTGGCATTGACAGGAAGGGATGGGTCATATTTAAATTGGGGGGGTGCATGAGTTTAGTCAGGCCTAGGGCAGCACAAAACGTAAATATACCACTGTTAAGACTCCTTTCACACTGAGACAGTTTTCAGGCGTTTTAGCGCTAGAAATAGCACCCGTAAAGCGCCAAAAAGCTGCCTCCCATGCCGCTCGAATGTGAAAGCCTGAGTGCTTTCACACTGGGGCGGTGCACTTGCGGGATGTCAGAAAAAGTCCTGCAAGCAGCATCTTTTGGTTGGTTTGAGAGCTCCCAAAATGCCCCTACCCATTGCAATGAATGGGCAGCGCTTCGGAAGCACCTGAAAAACGCTTCAGAAGTGCCTCAACACGGACATTTTTAACCCCTTCTTTGGGGTTAAAAGCGCCCCGCCAGTGGCCGAAAAGTGCCACTAAAACAAGCAACGCTTTACCTCTAAAGCACCGGCGGGCCCAGTGTGAAAGGGGTCTGTGACGGAACGTCCCACACTCCGCTTGAGTGATTCCATCAGTATATCGCTTCCTAAGTCCTGGAACATGAGACCAATGAATCTGGCTATAGAAACCCCAAGGACCAGACAACACCAGTCTTGGAGTACACCAGAAAAGGAACTGCTTTATTTGAGATCTCACACAAATATATACACCAGGATGACAATACAAACTGTAAGCAGAAACCTAATTAACATGAGCTAATTACTAATCATTTAGACAGCCTAGGTGACTCAGAGGCATGACCTCTCAGGACAGACTTTCCGTCTTTTAGCTCAGAAGACACACAATAAACATTATCATAAATAGAAACAGAAAACCTTCTCACAATAGCAGAAGCTAATTACAATTAACATTAGAAACAGTGATCTCCCCCCTGTTCAACCTAGTAGGCAACAAACTGTAAGAGGAGTAGACTGTCCGGCTCCTACCCAGTTCTAGAGGCCTGTGATCAGCTCTTTATATATATCCTGGGAGATAATGTGGATAAATATCACTGTTATATTTAAGTAACCTCATTGTCCATTAAACAGCTGCCCATAATTTTTCTCATTCACCCTGTGCCTCTAATGGACACAGGGTGGCTTAGACATAGGAGGTGCATGGGGACCAGAAACAAGGGTTTCCCAACCTCTCCAAACAAATTATTGGTTCCACGGGCCCTCCCGTCACAGGGTCTAAAAGCTTACCGCACAATTTTTGGCAATATTTACCGACAATGTTTTTCTTTTCGTTGTTTACCGCAAAATCGTATTTTTTTTTTAATGAATTGGGCTGTATTTATAGCATGCAATAATTTATGCAAACGAGTAACATGATATCCTTATCGCATGCGGTAACGTTTAGTAAATTGATCATATATTCACAAAAAGATTGTAAAAAAATCGAATTTCTTCATAAAGTTAGGCAAAAATGTCATTTTGGTAAAAAAGCCACATCATTAAAGGGGATACAAAAAAAGTACAGGACCGGCGACAACCATGTCCTGGCTAAAGAGACACAACAAAAATGTATTCTTGCTGTTGGTGCACATATAGCATAATTTTGCTACATGTCTGTAGACCTTGTGCACAGTACTTGATGACTAAATGACATCTGCTCAATTTCTAAATTATTGACTCAACACTAGGGATGAGCCGAACACGCGAACGGACCGAGTGTTTGCGCGAACTTTCGAACCCCGTTAAAGTCTATGGGACTTGAACGTGAGAAATCAAAAGTGCAAATTTTAAAGGCTAATATGCAAGTTATTGTCCTAAAATGGGTCTGGGGACCTGGGTCCTGCCCCAGGGGACATGTATCAATGCAAAAAACTGTTTTAAAAATGGCCGTTTTTTTCAGGAGCAGTGATTTTTATGATGCTTAAAAGTGAAAAAATAAAAAGTGAAATATTCCTTTAAATATCGTGCCTGGGGGGGGGGGGGGGGGGGTGTCTATAGTATGCCTGTAAAGTGGCGCAAGTTTATAACTGTCCCTGCACAAAATGACATTTCTAAAAGGAATAAAAGTAATTTAAAACTGCTTGCGGCTTTAATGTAATGTCAGGTCCCGGCAATATGGATGAAAATCATTGAGAAAAAACGGCATGGATACCCCCCCCCCCCCCCCCAGCCCATTACCAGGCCCTTTGGGTCTTGTATGGATATTAAGGGGAACCCTGCACCCAAATAAAAAAAAGGAAAGGCATGGGGCCCCCAGGCCCTATATACTCTGAACAGCAGTATACAGGCGGTGCATACAAGACAGGGACTGTAGGTTTGTTCTTATATAGAATCTGTTTGTAATTTTGAACAGGTACATTGTTTAAGTGTAGCTCCAGCCAAAAAATCTATTTTTAAAGCGGAGGTTCCGCGGCAAATCTTTTTTTTTTTTAGCTTGCATGCAAAGTATTTTTAGATCACCAATTAGTACTCACGTGTTTGGTGATTTTTAACCTCCCCTGTCTTTTTTCTGGCAAAAGATGCACTTTTAAAATCAGCCGTCAGAATTTTCCATTTTGCTTGTGGGCATTGTGAAGCCCACAAGCACTGACTTCCTGGTAGCGGTGGACGGTGTTCTGCAGAAAAAGTTCCCCGGCGGATAAGGTTCCCCCCCCCCTGTACTGCGCATGCACGGCACGAACCTCAACGGAGTTTCCGAAAGTAGCCGAACATGTACAGCTGCGAGTTAGCTCTACACGGCGCCTGCGCAATGACTAGGAGCCATGTAGAGCTGACTGCGCAGGCGCCGTGTAGAGCCGACTCGCAGCTCTACATGTTCGGCTACTTTCGGAAACTCCGTTGAGGTTCGGGCCGCGCATGCGCAGTACAGGGGGGGGGGGACCTTATCCGCCGGGGAACTTTTTCTGCAGGACATGTCACATCTGGGCGAACTCCCAGATTACATTGCGGGAGAAGAGAAACGCCTACTCCCGCGGGAGTGAGTACCCGGAAGCCGGAATTGAAATGACAATAGTACGGTATGTACAGAAAAAAAAAAAAAAGTGTCTACTGTACATCTTTGTAGTGTAAGGAGTGTGGTCATATATGGATGTTATTTTGGGTGGAACTCCGCTTTAAGCTTTTTGGAAAACATAGGGAAGGGTTATCACCCCTGTAACATTTGTTTTGCTGTCTGTGCACCTCTTCAGAAGATTTCACCTCACTTTCCATCCCAATGACAAATGTGTTTTGAAAATTTGGGGTTTTTAGTGAAACAAGGATTGGTGATAAAGCATCAGTGGAGAGGAGACACCTTTTTCCCATATTAACTCTTACAGGAGAGAATTTATTAGGAATAGAACAGGAATTGGCTGCAGTGAGCTTTATGTGCACACTGTGTGCAGTATACAGTACACTGACTTAATATACTGCAGGTTAGCACAATCAACTGCCTGTATTAGTAGGAATAGAATAACAGGAACGCTCTGCCAAGAGATCTAGCTAAACTGTATACTAATATATATATATATATATATATATATATATATATATATATATATATACACACACACACACACACACACACATACACACTAAATATACTGGAATACTGGATCTAACTAGCTCAATCAACTTCTTGCTCAATATAGCTATTGCTAACTCAAATAAAGCCCCAATCTCTCTCTCTCTCTCTAAACGCCGGAACACACTACACAAGGCCGACACGCAGGCGGCCTTATATATAGTGTGGGGCGTGTACCTAATCCCCTGAGCCATGATTGGCCAAAGGCACCCTGACTTCGGCCAATTATGGCTCTCTCTGCTGACGGCGCTGTGATTGGCCAAGGCATGCGGGTCATAGTGCATGCTTGGCCAATCATCAGCCAGCAATGCACTGTGATGACGCAGTGCATTATGGGCTGTGACGCGCAACTAGGATTTCGCGTGAACAGCCCATAATGTTCGATCTTCGTCGAACGAGCGAACCGCAGATGTTCGACTCGAAGCTCATCCCTACTCAACACTGTTGTTTTTGCCCATCATTGAACAATATTCAGTCTCCTCACTCTGCCCATGGCGGCTGCCCACCGGACAGCCCTTTTTTAATTTCCCGTGTCTGCCCCCAAGCAGCACTTTTTTAGAATGTCAATTACAATTAAAAACAATTGCTGCTGTGTTGTGCCTTAGTGTGTCCTGAAGAAGCTGTTCAGTTGCCAAAATGTTGACCTGGCATAGATGGTTACTGGAAGCATATCATTTTCTACACTGCTGTAATACTATTGTAGACTTACTGCAATCTTCTGGCACCCGAATAAAGTTATATGTATCAGTACTTCTTGGATCATGTAAAGGCTGATAAGCCTCTGTTTTTATAACACCTATTTTAAATTTAAATGTTTTTAATTGGAGTTATCAAGAATAATATAGAAAACAATTAACAGTAGGTTATTCATTAATAGTATCTATATACCAACAAATGGTGTTGTAGTAAATCGCATGTGTTGTGGAATTTTAGGCTGCTGTTTACAGAGCACACAGCCTATAATTCCTGTGCTAAACACACACTTTAGATTCATCTTTTTGAAGTAATGCCATTGTTAAGTTAAGTTTGCTAAAGTCCACTCACCGTTCATTCCATCATTCAATCAAGGAAACCACCAACACAGGTCTTCTCATCAGGCCATTCCAGCAAAGACTGTTAAGCCGACGCCTACTCATAGGCTTTTATTAAACTCAAAAGATCTCAAGACAGGAGGTGATTGGCTGCAGCAACCAATCCCCTCCCCATGGGCGGGAACCTCATAGGATGTTCCCTCCTCACATGAAAATGACAACACTTGGACATTCCTTCCAACAGGAGATGTCATACATGAATAAAATAAACGTAGGATGGCTAAAGTTACCGTTGATAGGAATTCTTATTCTGCGCCATTCCATAGAATAACGCATAATAAGATTATACTATTATTGAATGGGGGAGGGAGGCTATCTGCAGACGCACGCTACGAATCCCAACCAATGTTGATCAGACATAGCAGAGACAAGAGCCCCTTTCCGCCTATAACCAATGATGTCATTGCAGAGCGAGCATATCCCCTCCTTAACGATCGTCCATGCTAATGCACAGAGGGCCCCCGTTGGCGGACATATCCGCACCCTGCAAACATCACACTCCAACCTCAAAACGTTTTCCCCTATCAGACGGGATTCAACCAGCCTCAGACTACCCCAATCAGCTCTTTTAGAGCGGGTTGCGGAAGTACTAACACTGGGTGACACTATGACAATACATATTAAATACATCTCCATAAAAATCTCCACAACAGTCCTCCCTTTTTTTGTCATATGCACCCCATGTCCATCAATGAAACTTGATATGCTTCTTATACCCGGAAATGAATCAGTTCTTAGTCCATAAAAAGGAAAACACGGCTTGACATGTAGACTCTGTTCTTCAGGGGCATGACTTATAAAGGAGGACACGACATGGTGAGCTGTAGTAATCGCTGATCCGTCTGTGATCCTCTGTGTCTTGTATGTGGGTCCAGCTTCGGGGCGTCTCATCAAGGAAACTCTGGTCACGCGTCAAATCAGGCAACAGGAGCACCTCGTCACGGCATAGAAAGAATAGAAATAAAAACGACATGAGTATATATATTCCCACTTCCTTTAACCACGATCCGCTGTAAAATAAAAAATTAGATCCCCAAAGATTCCCAGACCCTTAAAAAGGACTCCCAACCTTCACTTAGCTACATCTCTGGCTTCAACAATTACATGAAGAACCCTATCCTTAACGGATGAGAATTGTTCAATTGTATCCCTAGCCCGAGCCCCCCCCACCTTGTACATCCAGGACCCCATGCCCAGACCTGGTCGGGATTGGTGAACAAATCCCTTCTAGCTGTCCCTGCCATTCTTAATTTCCTGCGCCATCAGATCCTCGCGATCGGCCGCGACCTAAAATGTTGGGACAGCTTCATCACGCATGTACCTCTTGCTTTGGGGGAATTACCTTTATAAGCTGCAGATCCACATAAACACCAAACTAAAGTTCAAACACACTTGTGGGCTGCCTAGATACCCAAACCGACAAGAGACAGAGCCATTAAAACTAAAACCAATTTTACCCTCTAAAAAATACATCGTTAGATTCCATTGACAAGTGTCTGTCTGGAGTCTTCACTAGTTGGTCAAAACTCCTCATACCGATAATAACATCATAAATGGCATGTACTGCTGTCATCTAAAACTCGGTGAAGACTCAGAACAGACCATCGGTTCTGTTCGCTTTCTGAGCTAGTCAGGACATACACTTTAAATAATAACTTGGGATGCTTTTCATAGTTACCCTCGCTAAAATTTACTAAACAACAAAAATATAAATAAACAAAGATACTCCTCATTCTTTGGTGTGGTTGAGCCGCTTCTTGCAGTGGCTGGCGTGGTCTCATCCCTCAAGCTTCTTTACAACGACCCAGTCACCTGGTTGGAAAGAATGTAAACTGATTATTGAGTCGGGTCCAGGAGGGACTCGTGAAAACCTTTTGGTGGACATTTTGAAGTTCATGTCACAACGATCGCACCCACCCCATCAGCCGAGAATATAAGTGACAGCTAATGAGGAGAGTATGACCCTGATTTTGATTGACCTCCAAACAACCCTCATATGACAATAACCCAGACATCGGGACTGTGGTCACTGCATAACCTGTGCGTGGCTTACAAAACCTGGAACCATTGACAAAAGGTTCTTAGCATCTGGGATGGGAACCTACTTCACCAGACTGCTGCTTGCTGATTCAAATTATATCAAAGAAAGAAAGTCTTGGCACAAACTTGGTTAGAATTACAGAGGTTATTATTAGTTTGACAGAAAAAAAAACTGTCACTCTTACATTTATCATTCTCCCGCCTTTTCTTCCTCATTACAGACTGAAGGAAGAAATGTGTGGTGCAGGAAAAAAAGAAACAATGAAATAGCCTATGATACTTTTACCGCCTTAGACTCGTATTTATCCATATGTACAGCTGTCTACATACACCTGTTCTCTGAGTACAAACTCCTTGGACCTGAAAAATACTTATAAGCAAAATCATTACTCTATCCTTCATATTTAACCTGCAAAGAATGGTAAAACAATAATGACATTCCTGTACATTGGTAAATTGTCAATGACATTCTTTCAAAACTGATTCAAACAAAACCCTCTGTAACCCTTACTTTTCCCGTTCCTACAAACATACAACAGCCGCGACGCATTGAAGGATCGCCGCGGTAAGTTCGAACATATTCACGTTACTACATACAAACATTCCGATACAAACGTGGGGGAAATACTTCCCAGTTTCCAAAACCACAAATGAAAAAAAACAAAAAAAACAGCCAGAATTCTACCTTCACTCTTTCAGCAATAGGAAAAAATACAATGGGACAACCATGAGAGCAGCTCGAGAACCTTCCATGTACCAGCCATACAAGGTTCAAACAAACGGGCATGAGCCACCGTTCCTCATCATTACAGATTTCTGAAGCCGCAGCTCAACTACATCCATTCCAGAGGGATACCCAAAATAGTATCCTTGGACCACCTATGTTAATCTTTTTGGGGTTCAAAGGCCTTTGCCCCAAAACTAGGCTTCGTGCACTGTGTGACCGTCTGACTATGGGAAGCCTCCATTCCTTCCCTTTGCACAGACCTCCTTGTGTCCATGGCGATTCGAATCGGCTTATCGTCTTAAACCTGCGTCCAGGTTAAACCGTTGCACCCATTTCGGAGATCACCGCCCGGTGTCTTCTTATACAGTGAATTGCAGAACTACAACAACTATATGGTCAAGTCCTCCAACTAGAAACCCTAACCGAGGTGTCAACTCTATGGCTTGTTTTCCCAAAACTTTTGGAACTACAGCAACAACCACAGATCAACCCCCGAATTAGGCCTCTACCCCTCACAGTGTATGCATACACAAGCGTTTTCCGCTATACACCCATACACTGCGTTGTCAGACTAAACCTCACAGAACAATTACGCCAGTTTACCACTTGCAGAACAATGTGGCTTCTCTCTGTATCTAGATGTTACAATAATGGTGATGCCGACTGTTTGCTCTCTACCCAAAACTGTATTTACAGTACAAAACTTCACAAAACTGGAACAAAATATAAAACACTTTTAAACGCCAAAATGCTTTCCATCTTCCTTCCAAACACAAATCTCATTTGCCAACCTTTCAGACAACCCCAAGCTCCTCCCACCAACTTTCTGCTGATATATAAATGCTGAAAAGAAACTTCCGGTTACATGCTCAGCTACTTAAAAAACCAAACTGGTTTATTTACATATCAATTGTTCAGGAAGAGGGAGGGGGAGGGGGGAGCCCAGCCACATTGCTGTGTCTATCAAGACTCCAAAAAAATCCATGGCTACACATTATATATTTCAACAATTTAAAATCTTGTCAAGAAAATGGTGGAATAAAACCCCCCTTTGCAAATGGGAGGGTCCTGACCCAAACATCCCCTGCAAGCAAAACCACAAGTTGACTCAAATGCAAAACTCCTGCAAAAAGATGGCTCTAGGGGTTTCGACCAAAACCCCCACTCCTCCTCTACAGGCTATACAATACAAGCTTCAAAACATATGAATTGCCTTCTGGGAAGGAAATATTTAAACATAAAAACACATCATTGTACAAAAACTCTGTTAGTCTTACAATCCATCAAAATTCAGTGTAAAGTGAAGTTTTTCTTAAAACCAAAATCCAATGCAAAAAAAAACCGCCGCTCATATACTGCAAAGTCAGCTGACCCTGCAATAGCTTACATTCACTTAAATGAAAACAGAGAAATCCCCCCTCCTAACACCATCTGCATGGAGTTTGCATGTCCTCCCTGTGTCTGCGTTGGCCTCCTCCCACACTCCAACTGCTGGTAGGTCAGCCAGATCCTATCCATAACTAGGCCCCAGCATGTGCGTGTGTCCGCAAGCGCGTCGTGGCCCCTCAGGGTAAGACCGCGCTATTTTAAGATACCACTCAACTCAAAAGGCGATGCTTAGAAAAACAATTTAAACCAGCAAATTCATTAAACAAAAACCAGTCTCTCAGTATGTCACTCTGGCGTCCCAGCACTCTCCCCAGCAGTGCACAGGTCAAACTGCAAGCGCACAAAACAGGACAAAACTGCGCCAATCAACAAATGCCAATACAGCATATTCAGGAGTCGTGTTTGCCAAACTGGAACTTCCTATCTCAAACTGTAAACGTCTCTCAAAATGGCCGACAAGCCAGGACTACAAAATGGTGGATGACCCACCACAGCACCTCATGGACAACAAAAATTGCGCCATTGACGCATGCAATTTTTTTCCGCCAATAACCCGCATGGGGCGTCACAATGAACACCACATGGGTTCCCCCACACAAAGACAAACACAAATGGCCTCCAGCAGGTTAAAAAGGCCGCACTACCCAATTCGCACTAACATCAAAAACTGAGAAATTCTATCAGCAACATAGCTGACGAATGCCACATGGTATAGTGCCCAAAAGAAAGGTGTCTAGCCTGTGAGTATCCTATAAGGGAAGGTGCAAAGAAAAACTGTGCCTCAAAATGGCAGACAAACCTGCAAGGCTAACAAAAACCAAGAATGGCGCCATTGCTTTTTCCCGCCAAAACCAGCATCTCTTTAAAAGAAAATCAAAAATGTTTTTCTCCACAAAGACTGACTACACCATTGAAACTTTTCTAAATTATCATCAAAATCCACTGAAAAAGGTGTCAGCTACACTCTACAAGGACCACATGTACACTTACAAACTTAGCCTCCCTTTGGCCAACTAAACAGCACATTCAATAAATGTGAGTTACATGACAATATTAAAAACATGTTAATTTCTCTAAGTTCATATACTCAGATATTCACCACTTTTCTCTACCTAAAGTTCACACACAGTGGCCTCAGCTTCCATAACAAGCCATTGCAGAGACATACTATGTCTGCCTTCTAGCAATGCCTGGCCACTTGGATATGCGGCGGGAAATTTCAACTCAAAAACCAAACACTTAATATTTTTACACTTATGGGGACATGTGTCTTTGTCCCCTATAAAGGCAAAAATCACAATCTATTCATTTCTATTTTTCATAGAAATCACAAACACCACACACATACAGTATATTGTTGCTTGTAACATTTGCTTAGAGTGTCTTTCCCTCAGGGCACAGCCCCTGCAACACAAAACAGTGGGCAAGCCCTTCCCCCATTCAAGCACATGGCAGCCAAGCAATCTACTTTACAAACTTCTCAGTGCACTAAATACCACATCTATACCTTCATTTCATACACAATATACAGTCTATATTTCTCGCTTAGTTACACTCTTACAGCCCACAGTTTCCATCAGATCATCTCTCAGGGCCCTCCCACTACAAAACTCCTGCATGCTATTTACAGAAAGTCACCAACTTTCACCATTGTAACTGAGATGCTGGCAGCCCCACCCCCGCTAAACCTCATGGCTCACAAAGACCAGGACAATGCAGCAGCCATTGCTGGCAGCCAACTGCTCAATAGATCGCACAATCTAATCACACAGGCACATGCAGGCATACCCACACAATCAAATTCACAGGCATACGATCCATGACAAAATCACACACACACATGCGATTCGCAGACATACACACGCACACATACACACGCTGCAAACTTGAAACATTATTTCAAAAAGACAAATTTTTTTTTTTTTTTTTGTTCGTTTCAAAGTACAGCCTCTTTACACATCACATCGCAGGTCCACTCTCCCCCCTCTGCTGATCTGATGCTCAAAGAGGCCGCAATTGGTCCCAACCGTGAGTCGCCATTACTGTTGTGGAATTTTAGGCTGCTGTTTACAGAGCACACAGCCTATAATTCCTGTGCTATCTAAACACACACTTTAGATTCATCTTTTTGAAGTAATGCTATTGTTAAGTTAAGTTTGCTAAAGTCCACTCACCGTTCATTCCATCATTCAATCAAGGAAACCACCAACACAGGTCTTCTCATCAGGCCATTCCAGCAAAGACTGTTAAGCCGACGCCTACTCATAGGCTTTTATTAAACTCAAAAGATCTCAAGACAGGAGGTGATTGGCTGCAGCAACCAATCCCCTCCCCATGGGCTGGAACGTCATAGGATGTTCCCTCCTCACATGAAAATGACAACACTTGGACATTCCTTCCAACAGGAGATGTCATACATGAATAAAATAAACGTAGGATGGCTAAAGTTACCGTTGATAGGAATTCTTATTCTGCGCCATTCCATAGAATAACGCATAATAAGATTATACTATTATTGAATGGGGGAGGGAGGCTATCTGCAGACGCACGCTACGAATCCCAACCAATGTTGATCAGACATAGCAGAGACAAGAGCGCCCATCCGCCTATAACCAATGATGTCATTGCAGAGCGAGCATATCCCCTCCTTAACGATCGTCCATGCTAATGCACAGAGGGCCCCCGTTGGCGGACATATCCGCACCCTGCAAACATCACACTCCAACCTCAAAACGTTTTCCCCTATCAGACGGGATTCAACCAGCCTCAGACTACCCCAATCAGCTCTTTTAGAGCGGGTTGCGGAAGTACTAACACTGGGTGACACTATGACAATACATATTAAATACATCTCCATAAAAATCTCCACAACACATGCCAATACAAGTAGTTCCAGAATAAGGGATGAGTAATGTAGGCATAAACAGGTATTACCATCAAAGGTAAATGCACACGTTTTTTGGGCAATGCGCAGTGCGAATGCATCGCACATGTGAACCAGCCTCATTAAAATTAATGTATTTTATAATGTGATGCGAATTGGATGCGGTTTAATCCGCAACCAATTCGCATAGGTGTGAATGGGGCCTAAAGGACCATTTTAACAGTGTATTTGATTTAACAAATGCCTTACGTTTGGGGACAGAGGAGTACCAAAACTGCCAGGCCTTCTGTGGTAGAACAAGATCAGGTATTGGATGTTGCTGTAGGAATGATGATATACGAGCGTATGTTAAGAATTCTCCCTCTGGTAGGTTGTATTTTAGGGCTAGGCTGTTAAATGGCATGGGAGGGACCATTGGGTCAATCAAGTCGGACACGTTCGTAATTCCGTTGGCTTCCCAGTGTTTAAGGGAAAGGTCGGGGAGGAGAAATGTAAGGACCGCCATGGGTAGTGGGATGGTAACCGGTTGTTCAGTGGAGATGCCACAGTTTGGATAGTATTTCCATGCTGTTAGGGTTGCTGAAATAGTGGGAGGCTCTGCGCTATTTTAAGATTCTGTGGGCTAGGTTTTGCTAAGAGAAGAGAATGTAGACTCCCCAAACTAATCAATCCCTGTTGCAATTTATGTCTGGGTTTTTTTTTTGGAGCCAGAACCTCATCTGATCTAGTAGGGACGCCATATAGTAGTGTTTTAGGTCTGGAACCCCCATTCCTCCGAACCTTCTATGCTTCATGAGAGTATTGCCTTGCCATTGGACCACAAAAAGGAAGATAGTCGTTTTTGCATAGCTTTAATAAAGGAAAGCGGTACTGGTATAGGAAGTATTTGAAAGACATTTAGAATTTTTGGGAGGATTGACATTTTAAAAGCGGCACCTTTGCCAGCCCATGTTAGGTAGTATTTGCTCAACCTGGTTAGATATTTTTGGGCGTTATGCAATAAAGGAATGTAGTTAGCCTTGTACAAGCTAGATGTTGCAGGAGTCAATTTGATACCTAAGTAAGATACAGAATCAGTAGCCCATGTATATGCTGTGTCCCGTTTGTAATGGTTAATATGAAGGCCTGTTCTCAATTTTTTTTAACATAAGCCGGGGGGGTGGTGTAGAGATAGCTGAGAATATCTTGCCCTGCATACCAAATTTCCGTAGCACCTGGGAGAGGTAGGCCCAATGGACTCTTTCAAAGGCCTTCTCTGCATCCAAGGTGAGGAGCAGAGAAGGCCTTCGAGATTTCTCTGCGTAGTGCAGCAGGTTGATAATACGCCACATGGCATCGGGTGCCTGGCACAAAACCCACCTGATCTGGTTTTACCAATGTTGGGAGGAATTGGAGTAACCTGTTTGCGATAAGCTTGGCGTATATTTTTATATCGGCATTGAGCAATGATATGAAAATTCTGTGTATGTACTGGGTCCTTTTCTGGCTTCAGTAATGTGATAATAGTAGTGGTCAACATTTCAGGGGGAAAGGAAGCCCTAGACACAGCAGCATTAAACAGGGATTCCAAATGTGGAGAAAGTTATGGGTTGAATAATTGGTAGTTCTGATGTAAAACCATCAGGTCCAGGGGATTTACTATGTGGAAGTGCCTGGATTGCCTCTATGATTTCCTTTGCGTCAAAAAGCTGGTTAAGAGTGTTAGGGTGGTCAGTGGGCAGACTCAGTACGGATACTCAGGATAAAAAAAAGCCTTAATTAGTTCAGGAGTACTGTAGATTGAGGAATACGCAAATGTTTTTGCAGGTTATAAAAGGGAGCCGTAATAGACGCTAAAAGCGTCAACTATTTCTTGCGGGTTTAGTAATTTTTCACCTGTTTTAGGATGGAATAAGTTATAGGATGGAATTAGGATGGAATAAGTGTGACAATTTATGTTTGGTTGTTTTATCTCTAAGTTGTTGTGACAAAAGTGTTCTGGCTTTATTGCCGTGGTGGTAAAAGTTAGATTGCATTGATTTAGCTTGAGAATGGAATGGTGCTGGGGCAGTAGGAGTGTTCTAAATTCAAGTCTCGCCTGGGTTAAGCGATTCAGGGTGGATGATACGGGAGCTTGTTTGTGGGATTGTTCTAGTTGTTTAATAGTGGATAGGATATCATTGAGCTGCTGTGTCCTGTGCTTCCTTGTGGCAGAGCTAAGCTTTAACATTACACCTCTAATAAAAGCCTTATGTGAGCACCACTGTGTGAAGGCATCAGTGGCAGACGGAGCCTTAAACTCAAAAAATTATTTCAGTGATTGCTGCATGATCTACTTATTGTCTGGGTGTGACATCGTTGTGCCACCTGTTGGCTCTCATCTCCAGGTGACTTCCCCCCCACTGTGATGGACACAGGGGCATGGTCTGAGCAGGAAATATTTCCTATGTCGGATTTGTGTACATTTTGCAGGAGGAATTTATCGACTAAACATACATCTATGTGAGAATAGGTGTGTGCATGGGAAAAAAAGTAGTAGTCCCTCTCTGTGGCATGATGGCAATGCCAAATGTCAAAAAGACAAGAAGCATCCAGGAAGTGTGGTAGGGTTGCTCTATGAGAGTGTTTGTGGTTGGACTCAGAGGTGTCTAATTGCTTATTGGGAACCGCGTTGAAGTCCCCACAGAGAATGACGTGTCCTTGGAGTAGACGGATTTTTTTCCATATCTTCTTCAGTGAGGATAATGGCTTGACACAATCGAGCATACCACAACAGCATAGCGACCTTGGGGATCCTGTTCTGAAGTAACAAGCTTGAAAGCCACTGTGTCCTTGATTGCAATTAAACACCCCTCTTTTCTTAGATGGGGCGTTGGAGGCTACAATATAGGGGAATATTCTGTGTTGGAAGTTGGGAAGTTTTTCGGAAGAAAATGGGTCTCCTGTAGGCAGAGGATGTCACAATTAAGACGGAGTGCCTCCCTCCATGCCATGTGCCATTTGGCTGGGCTGTTAAGGCATTTTACATTTAGGGGAGGACAGTTTGAACTGCATCATGGAGAGGAGTGTGTTACTAGGGTTGAGATGAGGTTAAGTAGAATAAGGCTGAAATGACTTGGCGTTGAAGTTGTTTATGGATCTGGAATTTTGACCACCTCTGTGTCACGTGTATAGGAAGTCAGCAGTTATGTTGTCGTCAGCCAGTGAGAGTGAAAGTTTGGTCCCACGGCATGGAGATTAGCAGCGACGTTAGGTACTGGGAGTATATATATATATATATATTTGCGAAGGAAAATAAAATTGATTGTTCTCCGTGTTAGAGCCCTGTGTTGATTGTTAACACAGGGCTCTGGGCTGTGATTGGACAAAGCCGATCAGCAGGTCCCAGCCATAAATCATTGGCCCGGATCTGCTGACAAACTCCCGCTGTGTCAAATCACATGAGAGCAGGCAGGCGGGTGGGGGAGAGCGCGCACGCCCGAAAACGGGCGGTGACGTACAGATATGTCGTTGTGCCTGCAGGAACCTCCCTATTGCTGTATATGTACTGCAGTAGGTCAGCAAGCGGTTAAAGACCAACTTTACTATTTTTTTTTCAAGAAAAAAACTCTTCTCATCTGGGTGATTAATGTAAATTGCAGGGATTTGAACAAACTTTATAGCAGCTTCCTTCTCTCTGTTGCTCATGTAGTGCCCTGTTCCTATTGAATAGGGGCTATCTGTAAATTTAGTGATATTTGAGCTGTAAATAGCTCAGAGTGATTGTGTAAAGTTAATTTTGCTTCTGTTCCAGTTTGGCTGTGTTGTGCGCATTTCTCACTGTTGCCAGTAGATGTCACTGTCACACAGGTCAGTGTGAGAATTACAGCAAGCCAAGTGCATTGACTGTTCTTTCCCAGAAACAGCCCAGTGGGAGTGTTCTTACTGCTGTGCATTCTGGGAGAGAATATTTAAGGGACAGGCACCATGTTTTCGGGTCTCTTCTTCTACCCTGGGTCTCTCTTCTACCCAGGGGCCTGTTGGCTCTCTGCCTCTTTCCCTCCTGGCCTAAGGCTGTGATTCTTCTACCTCGGGCCCTCCTGGCTCGAGGCTGTGATGCTACCAGTAGGCCCAGAAGTTTGTCTGGGGCCTATTTAACTGTGGAGCCCAGCACATTGGTGGATCTGTTTAAGGAGTGACAAGCCAGGACAGAGTAGCTGATGTTACCAATATTACTGAAGGCACATTTGTTTTGTGGTTCCGGTGAGTTTGAACCCCAGAGGGGATTATTTCATCACGCGGTGGAGTGCAATTGAATTCTGTATTGGTGGAAGGTGCACACTTATGGACAATTGTAGATACTCACCTCTTTATTCTCTGGACTGACTCTGTTACAACACCACATCTAAGACTTTTATCAGTGGCTTGCCCACGAGTTTACTTATTATTTTAGATGTAATTAATTTTTTAGCGCTGTTTGGTGTGAACTAATGTTGCAAGTTTTATTTGTTTTATTAATTCACCTTGTTTTCTACATTTTGATATTTTTACAACGGCTGCTCAGCTAGTTAAAATATTCTGAGTTGATCAGTATATATTTTTTTTTTTTCTTCGCTTCTGTCTTACTACTACTAAATTTTGTGGGATTGAATTGGCGCTGAGTGTGTGCTCTAGAAGGCCTTTATTGAACACACCTTATTTCCATTTTAGTTTATTTTATTCTTAGCAGCCATGGATGCCCTACAATTCCTCAGTAGTAGGAACATAGATATGAATAGCATTTTTGCAGTAAATGAGCTCACTACAGCTCAAACTAATTTTAATGGAGCTATTATTGCTCTTGGTAATATATTGGAAAAACAAGTTCGCACATGGTGGGATATTTTTACTTTAGAACAATATATAAAGGATAGAATTATTATTAGAAGCCTGCGTTGGGAGGTAATCCCACAGGATGGTCTTGATGACCCAGAGTCTATACATGAATGGCTGGAATTTTTTAATGGGATGGGCCTTAGGCTCCAGGAACTTATTTTAAAAAGAAAACGCACAAAAATGACACGTTTAGAAACAAGAATTAATGAGCTTAAGGCACAACTTGAACCCATTAAAGATTCACAGCAAGTCATTGATTTTAATACACGAATAAAAAAGAAACTTGAGAAGGTAGATAAGGACACACAAAGAAAGAAAATCAAGAAGTTCCACAGGGACATGGGAGATTTCCAGACAAACACAATATATTTATGGCAACAAGCTAAAGGTCCCACGACTGGTGTTTTTAATATGGAAGTGGCACAAGCTGATAACTTGACAGAACAACCACAACCATCTAACACCCAAGCTGTATCTTCTGGTACCCAACAGAGAGCATCTATACCCCCATATCCTCCCGTAGGTCAATCCACTCCTATAAGGAACAGTACCTATCAAGGAAGAGGTAGATCAACCAGAGGGGGAGTTGCAAACTCACAGTATTATAATAATCAATACCAAGTACCAGTCACTAATAGATATGATACCTTACAACCATATAATGATAGGGAACGGTACCAATCCCCATGTCCTTTTTTAGGGAGGGGGAGAGGATGGCAGAGGAGGGGTCGAGGCTACCCTCCACGCAGAGGGAGGAACCCGATGCAGCCACAACCTATAAACGACCAAAGGGGACCCCAATGGAGGGAACCCCCCTGGTGGGAGAGAGAACAAGCCTCATATCAAGACCCATGGAGAGGAGATCAAGAGGGTGTAGAGCCGGGAGAAGGCTCCAGAAAAAGAAAGAAAAGAGACAGAGACTAGGCGGCATTTTTAACCTAACAGATATCGAATTGACCCATAAGGAAACCAACATTCTACATCTTGGCCTCAAATGTGGTCTGAAAAGACCTGTCAACAAGTTTGATGTGTTTATCGATGTCCATAAATATGTAAGAAAATTAAATATGAAGAAATACTTCCTTAATAAGAATTCACAACCAACCACTAATTTAGCATCTGTATCTAATGATAGTGGACTTAGAAATAAGTCACTATTCAATCCCCTAAACACGGCTAATCAACAAGTGGATGTATTTAAAGGTCTAGTACTCCGCGATCTAGAAGGCCTCATCCCTAAGAAAGATGTGAACCCACGCCACATACAGCAAGGGATTGAATTATTGGAGAAACGAAAAGAATTGGTGATACGACCGGCTGATAAAGGGAGGAGGTATTGTTATACTGACCAAGGAGTTTTATCATAAACAATTACTTGGGATGCTAATTGATGATGACACATATAAAAAGTTAGAAAGAGATCCAACCCCGCAATATGAAGCTGATCTAGAAAACCTTATCAGGTCTGGTTATTTCAAGTGGGTACTGACAGACAAGGAAAGAAGATATTTGGTTCCCAGCAGCTGTAGGATACCGACTATCTACACGCTACCAAAGATCCACAAAGATATCCATTCCCCTCCAGGGAGGCCCATAGTAAATGGAATAGGATCAGTATCATCCCGAATTGGACAATATCTTGATGTGTTCCTCCAAAAGAGTGTGACTATGACCAAGGCTTATCTTCGGGATACAAAAAACCTATTACAATTATTGGAAACAATTGATCTAACAGGAAAAACAGAGATTTATTTGATAACCGCAGACGTCTCTTCCTTATATACAGTGATCCAGCACGATGATGCTCTCTTAGCTCTGAACTGGGCTCTCAGCCAAAGAGATGATCTAACACATAATCATAAGATCTTCCTAAGGAACGCTCTTGATTACTGCTTAGGACACAACTATTTTTGGTATGATGGCAATTTTTACCTACAAAATTTAGGAGTTGCAATGGGCGCTAAGTTCGCCCCGAGTATTGCTAACCTCTTTATGGGGGAATGGGAGGATAAAACCATTTTTGCTGTGAAAAGAGATGCACTACTACTGTATAGACGCTATATTGACGATCTCATCTTTATATGGTCAGGTCCTCTGTCCACTCTGCAATCATTCCTGGAGGAGTTGAATGATAACACCAACAATATTAAACTCGCCTATGAAATTAGTGATAAGAATATACATTTTCTTGATGTTAATATATATAGATGCGGTGACAGACTCGGTACCACAGTATATTTTAAACCTACTGACTCTAACAGCTACCTCCCCATACAAAGCGGTCATCATCCGTTGTGGCTAAGAAATATTCCTAAGGGACAGTTGACCAGAATAAGAAGAAATTGCACAGAAACTGCTGATTACAAAACACAAGCGTTGGTCATAAGGAATAAATTCATTGAAAAAGGCTACCGAGAACAGTTTCTGGATCGTATTATTGAAGATATCTCTCTGGTACCCAGGACACATTTTCTGGCTGATACAACATTAACACCGAAGATCAACAAGCAGGAATGGAGTTTTATCTCTGGCTTCCACTCCCAGTATAAAGAAGTGGAAGCTATCTTTATGAACCACTGGCACGTTCTATTAATGGATAGAATTTTGAAACCCTCATTACCCTCAATCCCTGGCTTCATATATAGAAGAGCTCCTAATTATGGAGATAAAATTGTCAAAAAAGTCATCGACCCTCCACCAAGACCTCCTTCTATCTGGGACCATGATGGCTTTTATTCATGCAGAAGATGTCGTGCATGCAAAGAGGTCAGAACACCGATAAGAGCACTGAATAGCTTTACATCTACCTCAAACCAGAAAGAATTTAAGATAAAATAATTTATCACCTGCAATACAGCTTATGTAGTTTACGCCTTACAGTGCCCATGCGGTCTGATTTATATTGGTCGCACTAAGAGACTTTTGCGAATTCGGATCGCTGAGCATATAGCCAACATTAAGTTAGGCTTCAAGGACCACAATGTCTCACTACATTTTAAGTTGTACCATAATCAGGACCCATCTGGATTGAAATTCTGGGGTATAGATCATCTCAAACCTTTTTGGAGGGGATCAAATTTGGTACGGGAGCTCTCGAAGCGTGAAACCCAGTGGATCTTCTTGATTGACACACTCTCTCCGAAAGGGTTGAATGTTGATTTAGACATAATTTGTTTTATCAGTGATCTCTAATCCTCATACCTATAGAGCAACCAACATTCTTTTATATTGTTGTTTTATTTTTATTTTTATTTTTATATTAATCTTAATGGATATCTAACACCATATTATCACATTCTTACCGCTATTTTATGAGACACATATATATGATAGATTTTACATATTTTATATGTTGATTTATAATTATTGATTTATCCTTGATTTTATATGTATGTGTATATATATATTTTATCTGGATGTGAGGCACTCTCATATTCTTATTAAGTTTTTAAAAAAAACATTTTTTATATATATCTTATCTACCTTTACGTTTAATTCTCTTATTTATATTTGAGATTTGGGCCATATTTCCATCGATTGATTGATACATTGGTATCCATTAGATTAGCTATAACCAGCCTTGCTGATTAATATGTCAGTGGTGATAGTGTCTTGTTGTGCGTTTTTTTTCTTGTTCTTCCCACTGACAGTATTACCAGTCTCAGCATTCACTGGTTCTAATGGAATACAATATCTTATATATTATTAGAGACAACAATCTGTCATTAATTACATGATGACGGAGTAATCACTCAGTGACTCCGCTGTGTATATTTGTATATATACACATATTTCTCATTATACTGATTTTATGACATTTTTTAAACTATAGTAAATTAATATTACTAGTAAGATATCTCTCAAATTTTTTTCCCATGTGCTTAAATATTATTGTTTTTCCATAACTATGGTTTTATTTCTAATACCATCCAGCATCTACTGGTATCGTAAGATGTATGTTTATAGAACTTGTTTTCATAAGTACCTCCGCGCTCTATGTTTAAAGTGGCTGGCCGTCAGCGACCTATCAGGCGGCAGATGCTAGTGCCTGTCATCAGTTGCCATGGTGCGCTGATTGGCTGCCGCTCTATGAGCGGAGGTATTTACGGACTGTGTGTACGTCGCTCTGTTACGCCCTCTGTTGAAGTCACATGACGAAACGCGTCAGGGCGTAACGACGACTACACACAACCCGGAAGTGACGAGTGCGCTCCAAGGCTGCGTTCCACCGCCTTCCATCTCCATCAGGAAGTGTCTGCAGGACTTGCGGACGCTCTGCGGGACGACTGAGAACGGTGATAGTGCCCTCTGAGGCCACTATATGCTTTTTTACTGCTGATTTATCGTACGTAGGCTTTTTAAGGGGTCTTCTGATGTATGGGAAGCAGTTTATCTAATAAACAGGATTACGCTATGTTTGCTGTCATTTTCTGTTATTTATGAGCTGCTGTGGAGCCCAGCACATTGGTGGATCTGTTTAAGGAGTGACAAGCCAGGACAGAGTAGCTGATGTTACCAATATTACTGAAGGCACATTTGTTTTGTGGTTCCGGTGAGTTTGAACCCCAGAGGGGATTATTTCATCACGCGGTGGAGTGCAATTGAATTCTGTATTGGTGGAAGGTGCACACTTATGGACAATTGTAGATACTCACCTCTTTATTCTCTGGACTGACTCTGTTACAACACCACGTCTAAGACTTTTATCAGTGGCTTGCCCACGAGTTTACTTATTATTTTAGATGTAATTAATTTTTTAGCGCTGTTTGGTGTGAACTAATGTTGCAAGTTTTATTTGTTTTATTAATTCACCTCGTTTTCTACATTTTGATATTTTTACAACGGCTGCTCAGCTAGTTAAAATATTCTGAGTTGATCAGTATATATATATTTTTTTTCTTCGCTTCTGTCTTACTACTACTAAATTTTGTGGGATTGAATTGGCGCTGAGTGTGTGCTCTAGAAGGCCTTTATTGAACACACCTTATTTCCATATATATATATATATATATATATATATATATATATATATATTTGCGAAGGAAAATAAAATTGATTGTTCTCCGTGTTAGAGCCCTGTGTTGATTGTTAACACAGGGCTCTGGGCTGTGATTGGACAAAGCCGATCAGCAGGTCCCAGCCATAAATCATTGGCCCGGATCTGCTGACAAACTCCCGCTGTGTCAAATCACATGAGAGCAGGCAGGCGGGTGGGGGAGAGCGCGCACGCCCGAAAACGGGCGGTGACGTACAGATATGTCGTTGTGCCTGCAGGAACCTCCCTATTGCAGTATATGTACTGCAGTAGGTCAGCAAGCGGTTAAAGACCAACTTTACTATTTTTTTTTCAAGAAAAAAACTCTTCTCATCTGGGTGATTAATGTAAATTGCAGGGATTTGAACAAACTTTATAGCAGCTTCCTACTCTCTGTTGCTCATGTAGTGCCCTGTTCCTATTGAATAGGGGCTATCTGTAAATTTAGTGATATTTGAGCTGTAAATAGCTCAGAGTGATTGTGTAAAGTTAATTTTGCTTCTGTTCCAGTTTGGCTGTGTTGTGCGCATTTCTCACTGTTGCCAGTAGATGTCACTGTCACACAGGTCAGTGTGAGAATTACAGCAAGCCAAGTGCATTGACTGTTCTTTCCCAGAAACAGCCCAGTGGGAGTGTTCTTACTGCTGTGCATTCTGGGAGAGAATATTTAAGGGACAGGCACCATGTTTTCGGTCTCTTCTTCTACCCTGGGTCTCTCTTCTACCCAGGGGCCTGTTGGCTCTCTGCCTCTTTCCCTCCTGGCCTAAGGCTGTGATTCTTCTACCTCGGGCCCTCCTGGCTCGAGGCTGTGATGCTACCAGTAGGCCCAGAAGTTTGTCTGGGGCCTATTTAACTGAAGGTGGTCGTGTGCTGTCTGTCCTGCGGGAAGAAGCCACTCAAGCGGAGAATATTCCAGGGGAGGACCTTTGCTGGAAAGAACCGAGCTGAAGGCTAGTTTCTCAGGAAGGGCCTGGTGACTCGTTTGGAGGATGCACTCAAGTTAACCTACCTCACAGTACTGCCGGATGGCTTAAAGGTTCTGGTACTGTGCAGATGACCTCTAACTAACTGACTGCTGGTTACACAATCCTGTGGCAGAGGATTATCCAGGAGTTTCCACTTATCGATCGCTAAGTCTGTGGCAGAGACTTTGTCCGTGCTTCATACCGGCTTCTAGGTCGGTGTGAGAGGCCTATTAGGTTGTCGCAAGATCCAGTGGCAGAAGCTGTTGTCCTCTGGATACAAGGGAGTAATCTGTGATCTGCATTAAGGTATCTTAACTTCCCCTAACCCTCTATCCCTCTACTACTGAAGTTGTTTAATAAAACAATTGAGAAAAAGACTGAAGTGACTGGCAATCACATCTATTCAAAACTACCTAACATAGACTCTTAGTTCTGGGACGGTGAAATGTTGGGTAACGGCAGGACCCAAATTTAATCCAGCAGTCCTCTAGGGGGTATCGCTACACTCTGGGGACATGGTGAAACAAACACCTATTACTTCTGAGGATATTGATTCTGAAAAGGGAGTGACTGGTTCATTATAACCACCTGGTGCATTCTCAGTGTTCTGAGAAACGCTGCATTGTCTGCATCCATTTAGAAGTATTTAACTCTTGGGGAGTATTTTACGAAGGTGGAGTTAAAGTGTATTTCCATTTTGCAGACAAATTGGGATAACACCTACTATATGTACATTTCCATTCAGACAGGACAGCTTAAAAATTGCAGCCTACTTTTTTACTTAAAAATCATACCTAGCTTTTTCCTTCCATTTTACTATAGTCTGAGTTCACATTGGCATGCCATGGTTTAGCCGCAGTGCAGGTGTATGTGCAATTTCAATGTGTTTTACCAGTGGTTTTAGCTGCGGTCCAATTTCCTTTTTTTTATTTATGGCTTTGCATATTACAAATATTATGCCCAACTGACGGCACAAAAACAAAGTTGCAACCAGCCATAAGTACAACATTTTTAGTAAATGAAAACAAACAAAGAGCAAAGCTGAGCAAAACAAGTAAAATAAATAAATAAAATAAAAATGAAAGAAAATCATAACACTCGGCTTAAGTCACATATCCAGAAATATTGCTCAGTTAGACAGGCCTGGCTCAACCTAGGTCAAAAGCCATTTACTTTTTTGACAGAGCACCAAATGTCCTGCACGCTGCGTCTTTGGTGCATTTTCAGAAAACGTGGCAAAAAATGCACTACCCAATAGAAGTCTATGGGACCGCAGCACACCAGTGTGAACCTGACCTTAAAGAGGGGCCATGTAGTTATGTGTACTATTACTAAACTTGTCTGTACTGTGTTGGCAGATCTCATTATCAGTAGTCAAAAATTAGTTATACTTCTACAATAAGGTGACCAGATTTTTTAAATGAAATCCGGGGACATTTTTTTTTTTTACTAGTAATGGCGGCAATCGGCGACTCTCTGCCCCCCCGCCTGTCAAGTCTTGCTCTTCGGGCCCCGGCTACTACTGGGTGGGGAGCGGAGCAAGATCACTCCACCAGGGAAGGCAAGGAGCAGGCGGCTGGCGGGGACTTGAGCCAAGGCAGAAGAACATGCGAGCGGAGCAAAATGGGCATGCACCCGAAACTGAAGAAATATTCCCTCCGCTCCGACCAGCACACGATCATCAGAAAGGAGCACAGATAATGGAAAATACACCCCCTAAGCTAGTAGGAGCGGCGGAGCGGGGGTGTGTAATTCAGATTTTTTTTATTCTGCACTGACTGTCTTTGAAATTGCCCCAGCCCCTGTTCAAATTCAATCCGGGGACAAAACTGGGGACAGACTTGGTCTGGGGACAGTGTCCTCAATCTGGGGACTGTCCCCTGAAACCGAGGATGTCTGGTCACCCTATTCTACAAGCAAGATTGTGCTGGAGGTAGAAGGAAAGGTGTATATACGGAATTCTACTGTTCTGGGCATCCCATAATATTACCCTCAACCCCATCCAAGCTCAATACCCCCAATAAAATAAAAAAACAAGGCTGCAAAGACTGATTCCTGTCTCCAGCGTGTGGTGGACAACGCTGTGTGCCTGACTGTGCAGGGTGGGGGATACCTTTATTCCCCAGCAGCTCCTGCGGGGGTAGCGCCAGTGGCGACTGGTGCTCAAAATGTTTGGCAAACAAACTGAAAAATTCTGAAAAAAAAAGCCATCAAATGCAGCCACTGTGCCCATCAATTGTCACCACTGTGCCTATCAATTGTCGCCACGCTGCCCAAACGCAGCCACTGTGCCCTGTGGCAATGTATACCTTCTATGTAGTTTGCATTTTGGAGGGACATGCTGGGCCACATACACCTGTCCAGCATTTTCCACTACAAGTCCCCAGTATCGGAGTGGACCCCGCTGTGCACTCCGCTTAACTATTGAACCTCCTGTACAGGATGGGAAACCTCTGCGTTGCAATCCGCTCCTGTTGGTATGAGAGACAGAACACTGGCTGAAGGAGTACCGACAATATCTCCCTTGCTAGAGGCCGTTTCACCTATAACAGGTACATGCTACCGACAGGTTGATTGTCACACTTGCGTTAATCTTGGCAACCACTTATGTCTTCACATTACTTACTCCATACTGATGTCTTTATAACCCAAAGGTGCTAAGACCCAACTCTTAACTGTATGCGTGCCGGTTACTTGCGATATACCCCTTTAGTAACTTCAAACAAGGCAGGGACAATGTTTCAATACTTTACTTAGAAAAAGTGCAAGATAGACATTTCACAGTCCAACAGGCAAGGCGTTATTAATCCCTAATTATAACTACAGGCTGAGTGTTGCCCCCGGCATACCTGAAGAAGTGCAGTCCAGCGATCATAGTCCTTCCATGGCTCTCTCATGACAACATACTCCAGTGTTGGTGTCTTCAGGGTGAACCCCAATTTAAAAGTCTCTACAACTGGACATAAGTAAAATAAAATCTTTTGCGCTACTAGTGAGTAATGAAATGTCTAAAGAGTGCTGTTGTGCAAAAAGCTGCAGAAACTAAACGTGTTCACATTACACGATAGTGAATAAAATAAAGAAAATGTTTCCGCACTGGTTGCTAACACACCAAAAATAGTTTAAGGAAATGTGCATAAATAATTATAAAATCAATCGAACCGTAAAAGAAAATATCACTGGTGTCTGTAAATGATGCATAAAGACATACAGAGAAAATAATATAACCCTGTAAATAAAGTGCCTGTGCAATATAAACCATGTGAATATATAAATATACAAGTGAACATGAATGAGTTAATAAATCCAATAATCCAAAGTGATGTCAATGTTCCAGTGTGAGAAAATGATCATAAAATAAAAAATGAATATATAAGTGAAAAATATTATACACAAGCAAATAGTCTCTCAAACAAGTGATCCTTGCTGGAATGCGGTAAACAGATATGCAAATGTTCTGGTATAGTGTGAATATCTCCAAACTAAGGTCTCACAGGACTCTCACCTCCCAGATGTATAAGTGTAGGCAAAATCTGTATACTCTCTCCCCTCTACATTGATCCCTCCAGCGTTTGTAACTTTCTCCTTCTTACCTCCACCGATGCTGTTGGTATGGTAATCCTAAAGGGGAGGGGGGAAGCAGGGGATCGGTTCCAATGGGGTATTGGCTCCGGGATGGGGAGAGAGAGAGAGAGAGAGAGAGAGAGAGAGAGAGAGAGAGTCTCCATTAGTGTAGCATATTAAAAAATAGGGGAATTTATTTAAAATGGTAATCCTTGTACATGTCAAAATACCAAAGTAAGCCTATATCGCTTAAGCGGCGCGGTCGCCGTCTTACTATTAGTCCGGGTACTTCCGGTCTGCGGTACCTCTCAATCTCCCTACGGCATTGCGTCACGTACCTCGTGACTTCTTCGGGGGAACCTGATTGGTTGTTGAGGCAATGTTTTTATATGTGTATACCGGAAGTTGTTGTTCGGCCATTTTCTTGTAGTCTGTTGAATGTATATGGACGCCGCCATATTGCCAGTGCTATAAAATGGCAAAGAATACATAGTGTACCTAGCTGTTTCCTTTATTTGGATACTAGTCATCGCTGATAATAAAATTAGGAGCAATGAGATGAAAAAGGTATTCGATGGAAAATGTATATGATGTTCCATGTACCGACACCCACAGTTGGCCGACTGTATGTAAAGTGTATCACGGGACAATCAGATAAAATGTCATCTAAGGAGGCCGATCTCTATCTCCGCACCAATAAAATTAAAAATAAGATAATAATTAAATGTTATGCAATGCATTAAAAAGGATAGATAGAAAAAAGGAATTTCAGTCATATCCTATGATAAATAGATATAATTTTTCTTTTATATAAATTGGTGTAATAGTTTATAATGTTGTCACAGACCATGATATATAAATTGGGTCAGTGGTCTGACTCAGAGAGATTGGGGAGATCAGCACAGGTTGGTCTCTGGCATCAGGGTGGGACGATTGGGGGCTAAAAAACGTGTTTCTGATCTCAAGGCCTCCGCAAATCAAATATACCCTAAAATGAGACATATGAAAAGCTGAAAAACCCCCCTTTTGGAGGTGGGACTTTGAGAGTGACTGACGACACACAGAGGTATATCAAAAAATATATATGAATTTAATCAAAAAGTACAAAGAAATAATTACAAAAACAGTCTATAATAAAATACATGGATTAAATAACGATCCACAAAAAGACTGTTTACATTCATAAAAAGAAAATTATGACTTTATGAGCAGACCCGACAGCTGTTTCGGTATACCCTTCTTCGGGGGATTTGTAGACATAAGAGTCAGGAGTTGTCTATGAAAAGACAAATTCCGTTAAATACATAATGTTATTGTGTATATACGTACATAAAATTATCTACATCAATAAACAAAATATAACATAACGAATATGAAGTAAATAGATATTTGCTTACAGATATTTCAAAAAATGGTTCGGTATTCCATGCGTAAATAAGACACGTGTTGTTGCTGTGTATATGGAGCGAAAAATAGGCACCCCACAGAAAAGGGCTCAAGATGGAGCAGGGTCCAAAAGGGTTTCATACAAGGGTCCCCAAATGGTGACAGACGATGAAGCTAAACAAGACTCTAATTAATAAAAAAGAGGAAAAGAAGCATAAATTAGCAGACCCTTAATGTTAATTGTCATCCTTATATAGGTTGAAGTTTAAGCCAAGTAAAGAATTGTTGTCTAGAAATGACACCTACCAGTAAACCTTCAACTCAATGGATAAGAAGAAGAAAAAAGCGACTCTTATCAACTCAAGGAAAATCTCATATCTGAGGAATAGCATAGATTATGTATTCCTCTAGTAGTAGAGTAAATTGTATATATGGTTGCTATCTTCTAATTACTGAAGGAGATTGCTGTGAATAAAAATAAAAGTTGCAAATAAGCACAATTGGCATACAATATGGGACATAAAGATGATAATATCCTATATGACCCAAAAGCGTTAAACCATATAAATAAGAATATGTACCTGTATAGCTCCTCCAAGCCCTGACTGGTGCCGTGTCCTGTGCCCGTACAGATCTCCCTTTGTCAAAGAGAGCTTTAAATGGCGTCTTAATGAGCAGCCACAGCTGTGTAACTCAGCGGCGCGGGAAGCAAGAGTATGATGACGTCAGTGCGCATAGCGTCGCTTGAGTGTGATACACTCTAAAGCGAAACTGAAAGCTGAGAGGGGCTGCGAGCGGAAATAGATACATGCATAGAAGCGCTGACACAGGAAGAAACCAGCGTCCACAGACCACAGCAGGACGCAGATGACACACACAATGTGAGTCCATCCATCAAGCCTACAAATGAAAAAAATAATAATAATAATAATAATAAATATATATATATATATATATATATATATATATATATATAGGAGAAGGAAGCGAGGGAAGAAAGGGGGGCTTTAAAGAAAGCCAAATGAACTATTTTAGCATTTTAAGCCTTCCATATTTAATTTATATACATATAGTGTCCAAAATATAATTTGGATCCCATTAGACTAATAAGTGCATGGATTGTAGCCTGCCCATATATGTCCCAGCGGGACTGATGATATAATGCTTATCTATGTAAAAAGTTTAATGAATCGGCAACACCCCCAATCTTGAACACGCATAAAAGCCTTCCCTCTAATTCTAATGTTATCATGATCGGATAGGACAACAAAGTGGACAAGGAAGATGATCCCTTAAAAACAGACACAGAGTCATGTCACCTAAAAGGAAAAGGGGACCCCCCGCGCATTAAATGCCAAACGCGGCCTCAATGTGACAGCGATCGGCAGATAATGCGCGCCGACGCATGTATGCAAAAAGAAAATTGTTTTGCATCAAAGAGGGGGAAAAAACATATGTCAAGAGGCCAAACTAGATTGGTTTTCACACGACACACGTAGGGGGTTAACTGTCCGGATGACCAAAGGACCCAACAAGCCCAACGCAGCAAACACACATGAACCCATGACGCAGCGAATAACGATAAAAAAAAAAAAACGAAAAACCACCCACCCACCATACAACAAGACATGATCTACTTCAGGAGGCAAAAGACCGTGATCAAAGATATCAGCAAAAGTGATAATGGATATATTCTGATATTTATATTTCTATTCTTCCCACCCACCAGAGGAAAAGCCCTCCAAAAAGGGGCGATAACTTATAAGTTCATTTAACCCTGGTGGCAGTGTGGCATTCAGGGTAAAAATCCATTTTGTCTCTCTCTGTAGGAGAGTTCTATTCCAGTCTCCTCCTCTATTGTTAGGATGGATCCTATCCAGAATTAAGAATTTGATTCTTGGAATTTTGCTATTATGAATATCTCTAATATGCCGTCCTAGAGGAAGATCTGGATCACATTTTTTCATACAAGTGATATGTCTGGCCGCTCTTTTAAAAAATGGCTGTTTAGTTTTGCCAATGTAGAAAGATCCACATTGGCATAGGAGTAAATAAACAACTCCTTCAGTTTTACAGTTGGCAAAGTGAGTTGCTTTGAAAACTTTTCCATTAGGTAGTAATACTTTATTATCAATATTCATATACTGACATAGATTGCAGCCCCCACATCGAAATGTACTTGGTCGCCTACAGGGATCAACATGGAATTCACCTGTATACTAAAATGAGACATAGATCATTGGTAGCACATACAACATTATTACAACGAAGAAATAGAATGAAATAAAAATTCAATAAAAATAAAAATTGAATATAAAGTACATTAGACCATCGATTTACGTCTAATATATCATGCTAGGTCATAGGGGTTTAACCATGACAATTCCTAAAATGAGATAATTTGGGTATGTTCACAACTAGTTAATGATAAAAAGCTACTGTGAGTGCTGTTGGTGGAGTAATATATGTCTCTGATGTGGTTACTGGCTAAAAATTGCTCAAAAAACAATTCAGGTCAAATTCCACATTCATTCCACCAGGAATGAATAAAGGGGTCACATTATGGGGCCACTTTCCTGAGATTGCGGCCTCCCTAGCACAAATTTAAAAGGTAAATTATTAAGTTAGGTTTAGCTGCATTAGTACAGTGGGGTTAGGGGCCCCGCCCCTTTTGGGGCCGGTCCACAAGGAAGCAAGAAGAGCCAATCAGGTTTCAGGGAACTTTCTGGATTTTGGGATTGCTTATAAAAGGGCCAGCAGGCGCAGGGTTCTGCCTCTTTTCAGCTGAACAAGCAGGAAGATTTGAGCTCTTACCTTACACAGAACATCTTACATGATGGAAGCGCTGGTGATGCAGCTATTAGAGAAAGCTGGCAGCTCAGGAGGAGAGGCATGGCTTAGACGCTGCCTGGAGTCAGCCCCGGAGGAAGAAGGACGGCTGCTGGAGCAAGAGGGTGGAGACTTGGTAGCGAGCGGCGAGAGGAGGAATGACACTGACATGGTGCAGGGAGTTCCTGAACCAGCTCCGCCTGCAAAAGCGAGGAGACGCGCACCGCCGGAGAGGGAAGGAGGGGCTTCCGCAGAAGCTACAGACACCCGTGCGCCGCTAGTCATGCTGAGGGAAGATGGCGGCGGTGTGACGTCACGAGGCCGCCGCGGAGGTCAGAAGAGGCGGACCTGTTCGCAGTCGCCGGCTGGAAGAGGAGGACGGCGCAGCCAGCCGCAGCAGGCCGCACAGGACAGTCGGGGGAGACCGCGCGCGCAGCGGTCTCCCGGGAACCAGCGCTTAGAGTGTCAGCAAGGCACTCAGAACACAGACATGCCACAGCATGCAACAGGTGAGCAGATGCTACAGGTGCAAGACCCCCCTTCAATGCTGGAGCAGGTGGCTCAGCAGCAGGTGTTGCAGGCTCCAGCTGGTGGTGAGTTAAACCAATTGCATGTACTATCTGGTTTGGTAGGCTCTTTGTCTTCCATAATACAATCACTGTCTAAAGGTTCAGCACCTGCTGTGTCTGCTGCTTCTATTTCTGTTAACCCTTCTGTGTCATCTCTTACTCCAGTACTGTCTAGTCTGCCTGTCAGCTTACTATCTCAGCTAGATAAAGTTTCTGCTATGCAGTCTGACAAATCAGCTCCTGAGCTCTTGCAGAAGGCTGGGCAAAGGTTACTGGTCCCTGAGATATATATGAAAGATTCCATGCCATGTGAAATGTCCCCTTTAGGATACCATTTAAGTGTAAATGTTAAGGAACAGATTTGGAAAGGGGAATATGTGGACATTCTTTCTCTCCTGCCTGCGCATAAAGAATTTGTTAGAACAGAAAGGAGGGGGGAGGAGAGAAGCGAAGAAGAAAGTGGCAATCCCTAGGTCGTTTAACAATTGGCTTCAAGCCTTTTGTATTTATTCTGGCATTATGGCGGAGAAGCACCCGGAAAGGTGTGGTGGGCTTTTCCAGCATCTAGATCACATCTTGGAAGCCTATAAAAATTTTGGGGGCCTGGGGTGGTTTTTCTATGACGAATCCTTTCGTCAGAAACTGTCCATTCACCCGTCTCTAAGGTGGGTATGAAAGATGTGGGCTTGTGGCTCAATTTGATTGTGCCACAAAGGCAGGTAGCGCCTAGACAACCCGCTGCGACAGGGTCGACAGCGGCCTTTAGGAAAGGCTGCTGTTTTGCATTTAATGACAGCCAGTGCCGCTGGAATAATTTGTGTAAATACAGACACGAATGTGCCATTTGTGCGGGGACGCACCCAGCGGCAAAATGTTTTAAGCGGAATGCAGTGACAGGAGCTAGCCCGGTCCAGCATATTTTTCCCAAAAGCCTGCACGCCAGTGAGGCTGGAAAAAATGCGCCCGTGGCTGGACATCTACCCAAACAGGGAGAAGGCTTGTTTACTCAGTAAAGGTTTTGATCAGGGTTTCCCGTTGCCTTCCTTTTCGGGGGAGGGGTGTAAATTGGTAGGTAATTTGAAATCTGTAGATCAATTTCCCCAGGTGGTAAGGGATAAGTTATGTAAAGAACTAAAGGAAGGTAGAATTGCTGGCCCTTTTGAGCACCCCCCTTCTATAATTTTCGGATTTCCCCATTGGGGGTAGTGCCAAAACGGGAACCCAATGAATTTCGTATTATACACCATCTATCCTTTCCAAAAGGTGACTCCTTGAACGATGAGATTGACGGGAGCCTATGCTCAGTGTCGTATGCCACATTCGAAGAAGCGATTGGTAAGATCAGGAGGTTTGGCCCTGGGGCCTTGTTGGCGAAGGCTGACATAAAATCCGCATTTCGCCTCTTGCCCGTCTCCCCGGAGGCTTTCAACTCGTTGGGGTTTTATTTTGAGGGTCAATACTTTTTTGACATGTCTCCCGATGGGGTGTTCGTTGTCATGTTCCTACTTTGAATCATTCTCTACATTTCTCCACTGGGTACTTGGCATCCGATCTGGGCTGGATGGTGCGGTGCACTATCTAGATGATTTTTTGTTTGTTGGCCCAGCAGACTCTAGTTTTTGTTCTGACTTGTTGCTGTCATTTCAGGCCATGGCTTTTGAATTTGGAGTACCGTTGGCTGAGGGAAAAACTTGCTTGCCAAGCACTTCATTGGAGTTTTTGGGCATAGAGATAGATACTTGCGGTATGGAATTTCGTTTGCCGGAAAAAAAATTGAGTAAATTAAAATGGTTAATCATGACGGTGTTGCGGAAAAAGAAGGTACGCTTGAAAGAAATACAGTCGCTGCTGGGGGTTCTGGCATTTGCGTGCAGAATCATGCCTGTTGGCAGAATATTTTCACGTCGGCTTTACCTGGCGATTTCAGGCTTGAAATCTCCTTTGGATCATGTTAGAATAACGGCCCCCATTAAGGAAGATCTTTTGGTTTGGGCCAACTTTCTTGACGGATATAACGGTAGGTCCTTTTTTCAGGCGGAATTTGTTGTGGCAAAGGATTTTTGTTTATTTACGGATGCAGCTGGCTCCAAAGGCTTCGGTGCCATCTGGAGATCGCACTGGTGTTGCGCGGCTTGGCCGGAGCCTTGGGTGAGTTCGGGAGGGACCAGGAACGTGGTATTGCTAGAATTATTTCCAATATTAGTGGCATTGGAGTTGTGGGGCTCAGAGTTCGCTAATAGGCGCATCTTGGTGGAAACGGATAACAAGGGTGTATTATATGCAGTGAACTGCCTTTCATCCAGTTCTTTGCCGGTAATCAAAATCTTGCATCAGGTGGTCTTCAGATGCCTCAAATTTAATATTTGGTTGAAGGCTAGGTATACCCCGGGGATATTGAATAATATAGCTGATTCTCTATCTCGTTTTCAGGAGGAGCGTTTTCGGAGTCTGCTGCCGGAGGCGGACGCAGTTGGCAACTCATGCCCGGCCTATCTGTGGGAGATGATCTGAGTACTGTGACGAATGCTATAAAAAGCTCTTTAGCTCCTAGAACCTGGTCGAGTTACTCGGCAGCCTGGAGCAGCTGGATATCCTTTGCAAGTGCTGAAGGTGGTCAGTTTGATAAGCCTTCGGAAGGTACCATTTTGGCTTTTATGTCAAGTTTAATGCGGCAGCAACTTTCACATAGTTATGTGACAAGAACGCTGGCCGGTATGTCCTTTTTCTTCCGTTTATTGGGTCTGAGACCTTGTTCTTCTTATTTTTCTGTAAAACAGGCACTGAAGGGATACAAGAGATTGACGTTTGTCATAGATGATAGGAGACCGATTTCTCTTGACATTCTCGGTGGCCTTTGCAGAATGACTTCAGTGGTTTGTTTTTCCTCCTACGAGGCCTTATTATTCAGGACAGCTTTTGTGCTTGCATTTTTTGGGGCATTTCGCATCTCGGAATTAATTCCAGTGAGCAAACAAGGTGGTTCGGGTGTGCGATTTGACCAGGTGCTAGTTGATCAATCGGGTGTTCATGTGTGGCTGCAGTATTCCAAAACAGACCAATATGATAAGGGTAGATGGGTTCATCTAAAACAGTGTTTCTCAACCAGGGTTCCGCGGAACCCTGGGGTTCCGCGAGAAGTCCCCAGGGGTTCCGCCGCGATTCAACATTGTGGCGGATGTATATCCGTCCAATGTTGTTTTCACTGTTCCCAATGCGAGCTGACAGTGAGAACAGTCAGCGCGCATTGATACCCGATGCTCTCTCTGTAGTTCCGGCTCAGAGAACTCAGAGAGCGGAAAGGCAGAGAGCGGGAGTTTTAAAATTCGGCGGGGAGCCGAGCAGTGGTGTTGCTGTGTGGGGGGTGCAGATCGCACCCGGGTGACGCCTGTGGGCAGCGGCATCACACGGTCCGCACACCCCTGCACTGATCTGTGTCTCTCACAGCGGAGCGGACTTAAGCCGCCTCCCCGAGTCCTCCCTCCTCTGTTTACATATACACAGGACAGGAGGAGGCAGTCTGAGGAGGGACACACTGCTATGTCTATGCTGCGCTGTTCTGAGGTCTGAATAGTGTATTTTATGGACATGTGCTGGGGGCGCTATGAGAGGGGGGAGGGGGGGACTACTAGCACAAGTGGAGGTATCTATGCTGATGGAGGGGGTCTGCACTGAGGGGGGCTTTGCTGATGGAGAGGGGTGTCTATGCTGATGGGGGTCTGCACTGAGGGGGGCTATGCTGATGGAAGGGGGTCTGCACTAGGGGGTATCTATGCTGATGGGGGTCTGCACTGAAGGGGGCTATGCTGATGGAAGGGGGTCTGCACTAGGGGGTATCTATGCTGATGGGGGTCTGCACTGAGGGGGCTATGCTGATGGAAGGGGGTCTGCACTAGGGGGTATCTATGCTGATGGGGGTCTGCACTGAGGGGGGCTATGCTGATGGATGGGGGTGTCTATGCTGATGGGGGTCTGCACTGAGGGGGGCTATGCTGATGGAGGGGGGTGTCTATGCTGATGGGGGTCTGCACTGAGGGGGGCTATGCTGATGGAAGGGGGTCTGCACTAGGGGGTGTCTATGCTGATGAGGGTCTGCACTGAGGGGGGCTATGCTGATGGAGGGGGGTCTGCACTGGGGGTGTCTATGCTGAAGGGGGTCTGCACTGAGGGGGGCTATGCTGATGGAAGGGGGTCTGCACTAGGGGGTGTCTATTCTGATGGGGTCTGCACTGAGGGGGGCTATGCTGATGGAAGGGGGTCTGCACTAGGGGGGTGTCTATGCTGATGAGGGTTTGCACTGAGGGGGGCTATGCTGATGGAGGGGGGTCTGCACTGGGGGTGTCTATGCTGATGGGGTGTGCACTGGGGGTCTATGCTGATGGAGGGGGGTCTACACTGGGGGGGTGTCTATGCTGAAGGGAGTCTGCACTGAGGGCGGCTATGCTGATGGAGGTGGTCTGCACTAGGGGGTGTCTATGCTGATGAGGGTCTGCACTGAGGGGGGCTATGCTGATGGAGGGGGGTCTGCACTGGGGGTGTCAATGCTGATGGGGTGTGCACTGGGGGTCTATGCTGATGGAGGGGGGTCTACACTGGGGGGTGTCTATGCTGAAGGGGGTCTGCACTGAGGGCGGCTATGCTGATGGAGGTGGTCTGCACTTGGGGTGCCTATGTGGGGGGTCTATGCTGATGGAGGGGGGTCTTCTCTGAGGTGGTCTATGCTGATAGGGTTTCTGCACTTGGAGGGAGGTCTATACTGATGGAGGGGGGTTTGTACTTAATGGGGGGTCTGTACTGAAGAGGGACTATAGTGGGTGGAGGGGGGTTGACACCAATTTTTTTCACACCGGGTGACACCAACCCTAGTGACGCCACTGATGGAGAGCGGGGAGCCGGGCATGGAGAGCTAGGCATGGAGAGCGGAGAGCCATGGGACCCGAGAATGAAGACTGGAGGCAGGGCCACAGAGTGGGAGCTGTGAAGAGAGCCGAGAATGAGGACTATGGAGGCGGAAGCACCAGATCAGAAAGTGAGATCTGTCTCAATGGTAGCAGTAATGCACACTGTGGAGGGGGGGAGCAGAGAAAAGGAGCACATGGCTAGATTAGATAGAAGCTGAGTTCCTGTGTATGTCAGGGGTGAATGCAGACTGCTGGGGGGGGGGGGGGAGAGCAGAGAACAGGAGATGAGATCCTGTGTATAACAGCACTGATTGCAGACTGGGGGGGGGGGGGTCAGAGAGTTGAGGCACACAGGCTGAATGTAACAGGAGGTGAGATTATAATAGCTTTATTTTGCCATATTTGTACATAATCCTATTATGATTCAGTCTCATCCAGCCACAGGCCCCTGCAGTCTGCATTCAGTCACTACCATACACAGGATCTCACCTCCTGCAAGATTCAGCCATGTGCTTCCACTGTCAGCACTCTTCCTGGTACCACCCTCACAGGTTCAGAGGAGCTGGAACTATAGAGGAGGCACCAGGTATTAATGCGCATTGACAGTACTGCCAACATTGCAAAAAAAAAATCCGTGACACTTTTTCGCATGTAGGCGGAGCCTTGGTATAATTAGGGGGTGGGGCATTCATTTGAAGGTGTGTTATACTTTAGGAGAAAAAAGTGGCGCACGAAGCGTGGGCGTGGTTTACGCGGGTAGTGGGAGTGGCTTAAATGAGCGTGGCTCAAAGGGGGTGTGGTTAAAGTCTGAGATGAATGAGGGATGAAGGGAGAAAGAAAGAGGGAGGGAAGGAAAGAGAAGGAAGGATGGAAGGACAGCAGGCCCAGATCCTACACCATAATAGAAATATGTGTATTCCAGAGTTTAACAATCAACAGATAAAGATAATCCAAACATCTGGTGTTAGCTCTTTAATCATCCCGGCACCATGGTTGTTAGGGTGTCAGGATGACTGAAGTGCATTATTTCTCTTATTACATTTTAATATAAAATGAAATCATTCAACTCACCAAAATGCCGAATCAGTGGAAGCCCCGAGTGTGTCACCTGCCACGTCGCCTGCCATCAGGTGTCCCCAGGGGAGTCCCCCCTTTCATCAGGCGTCCCCAGCGGAGTCCCCCCTTTCATCAGGCGTCCCCAGCGGAGTCCCCCCTTTCATCAGGCGTCCCCAGCGGAGTCCCCCCTTTCATCAGGCGTCCCCAGCGGAGTCCCCCCTTTCATCAGGCGTCCCCAGCGGAGTCCCCCCTTTCATCAGGCGTCCCCAGCGGAGTCCCCCCTTTCATCAGGCGTCCCCAGCGGAGTCCCCCCTTTCATCAGGCGTCCCCAGCGGAGTCCCCCCTTTCATCAGGCGTCCCCAGCGGAGTCCCCCCTTTCATCAGGCGTCCCCAGCGGAGTCCCCCCTTTCATCAGGCGTCCCCAGCGGAGTCCCCCCTTACATCAGGCGTCCCCAGCGGAGTCCCCCTTACATCAAGTGTCCCCAGCGGAGTCCCCCCTTACCTCAGGCGTCCCCAGCGGAGTCCCCCCTTACCTCAGGCGTCCCCAGCGGAGTCCCCCCTTACCTCAGGCGTCCCCAGCGGAGTCCCCCCTTACCTCAGGCGTCCCCAGCGGAGTCCCCCCTTACATCAGGCGTCCCCAGCGGAGTCCCCCCTTACATCAGGCGTCCCCAGCGGAGTCCCCCCTTACATCAGGCGTCCCCAGCGGAGTCCCCCCTTACATCAGGCGTCCCCAGCGGAGTCCCCCCTTACATCAGGCGTCCCCAGCGGAGTCCCCCCTTACATCAGGCGTCCCCAGCGGAGTCCCCCCTTACATCAGGCGTCCCCAGCGGAGTCCCCCCTTACATCAGGCGTCCCCAGCGGAGTCCCCCCTTACCTCAGCCGTCCCCAGCGGAGTCCTCCCTTACCACAGGCATCCCCAGCGGAGTCCCCCCTTACCACAGGCATCCCCAGCGGAGTCCCCCCTTAACCACAGGCGTCTCCTGTCTCGGCCGCCATTATTGTTTCCCCTTCCCCGAAGGGGAACAAAATAGAGGCAGAGCCGACAGTGTGGCTGCAAAAAAAAAAAAAATTAAGCTGTGGCGCTGCCGACCCCCGCCCCTTTCCATTACAGACAGACCTGCAGCGGGGCGGGGCGGGGCGGGGGGGTGGCCGGCCGGCCAGCCAAAACACAGATGTAGTACAATAGAAGATAAAGCTGCTGCGGCGCCGCCCACCCCCGGGGAGGTGCGGGGTGTGGGCGGCGCCGCAGCGGCTTTATTTTCTATTGTACTACATCCGTGTTTTGGTCTTCTTGAACATGGCGGCCGGCCGAGACATTGTCTCCGCCAGCCGTGGACCTCTAGCGGCGGCGGCCTGCGGCGTCCAAATTCGGGGAAAACTGGAAAAATCGGATTGGCCGGGACATTGGCCGGGACAAAATAAATCCGGGAAAAGGGTTTGAATCCCGGGAACGTCCCGGCCAATCCGTGACTGTTGGCAACTATGTACTCGCTGTCAGTGCACATTGAAATCAACATTGGTATCATGTGCATATTTTTTCTGCACAGAAATATGCAACATGTATGCATTTCTCTGCAGAGAAAAATACTCAAATGATATCAACATTGTGGTGTGAACAGGGCACATAGAAATCAGTTATTTTCTTTATGTTCTAGCAGAGACCTACGTTAGGAAAGTGCATGTCTCTCTGCACATGACATGGACAAGACCAAAGTAGTCTATGCAGATGAAATCTGCACCATCAATTCTTATGCATGAATGTTGTGAACAAGTCCCAACTGTTCCCGTAATCTGCTATCCTATTTATCAGTTACAATATTTGGGAGTTTTGTTCAAGTTCAGTAAGGCCTCGTTCACAGCACATGTGCAAAAAATGGAAAATGTGTACAAATTTGACTTGCTTAAAATATTTTGGGCTTGTTGTAACGCAGGTCTCTGCAGGGACATAAAGAAAACAATCGATTTCTATGTGCACTGTTCACACTATAATGTTGGTGTCAGGTGAGTTCTAATTTTTATTCCATTATTTAAAGCTATTTCTACAATAAACGTGGTTATATCTACAGCTTGCTGATCAGATACGATGTTCCGAGAGCTGTAGATCTGAATTTTTTTTTTAGGGGTTCCCCGAGATCTCAGACTTTTTGCCAAGGGTTCCTCCACGGTAAAAAGGTTGAGAAACACTGATCTAAAAGAACAAAATGAGAGCTTATTGTGCCCGGTAGCCTTGGTTAAACAATTTATGGGGCTTAGGCCTCCCGGGGAGGGAATTTTTCTCATTCATGCTAATTTATTGCCCCTGACGAAATACCAATTCGATGCAGTTTTAAAAAAGAGTTTGGGTGCCATGGGTTTAAGTCATTTTACGTTTTCCTCCCACTCCTTTTGGATTGGCGCAGCTTCGGAGGCGGCCCGATCGGGCGTCTCCAAATCAGATATCAAGGCATTGGGTGGGTGGAAGTCAAAATGTTTTAAGTTGTATGTTCGTCCTAATTTGTTTATTTAATTTTAGGTACCCAGCACACAGTGTGGATTTTGGGGCATTCATTTATTTATTGGGCACAAAAAAGAGCGGCTCAACGCAACTATTCATCAAATTTATCCTTGCACCCGGACTCATTTCGTTTGTTCTGGAAAGGTATAAGAGGCCTTCAATGGCCGCAACTGGATTTGCATGTGTCTAGGTTATGTCAGCTGTGGCCATTGCCATCCATACTGATAATTCATTTGGGAGGTAACGATTTGGGAAATGTTAACACTTTGGACTTATTATTTATGATTAAGCGTGACCTGCATCGCTTCAGTGCGACTTTCCCAGGTACAACCTTAGTTTTTTCAGAAGTGGTTCCTCGTCTTTCATGGCTCTCCTCTGCGCAGAGGAGGGTGATGGAAAAAATGAGGAAGAGAGTCAATAGGGCTCTCGAAAAGTTCATGCCCCAAGTTGGGGGACTGTCTTATAGGCACATGAACTTGGAAGGGGGATATCCAGGTCTGTACAGACTGGATGGGGTGCACTTATTAGAAGTAGGAAATGACATTTTTAATGTTGGTCTGCAGAGCATGATCGAAAAGGCCGCGACGATTGGGGTGTGCCGGTCTTGATGCTCAAGACCGGCGTGTGGGGACTTTTATTTATCTTTGAAGTTGTGCTACTGCTCGAGTTCTAACAACTGAGCAGGTAGAAATATGTTATTGGATGATTTATGAAGTTTGGAATGATAATAAAGATTTATGGAAAATTATTTGTGAAAAACCAATAAAAGGTGTCGCGGCCAAGTTTTTGCCATTTAAAAAATGTGTTCAGTTATTTATTTTAGTTAAGTTGTATCTGGGGAAGTTCTGGTTTGGGCGGGTGGGGCCTGCAATCTCATGAATAAAGGGGTCACATTATGGGGCCACTTTCCTGAGATTGCGGCCTCCCTAGCACAAATTTAAAAGGTAAATTATTAAGTTAGGTTTAGCTGCATTAGTACAGTGGGGTTAGGGGCCCCGCCCCTTTTGGGGCCAGTCCACAAGGAAGCAAGAAGAGCCAATCAGGTTTCAGGGAACTTTCTGGATTTTGGGATTGCTTATAAAAGGGCCAGCAGGCGCAGGGTTCTGCCACTTTTCAGCTGAACAAGCAGTAAGATTTGAGCTCCCTCCCTCCCGCCCCAGTCGCGTACACTTTTATGTGGTGGGTCACCCTGGATCCAGGGGGGACTTTTATTTATCTTTGAAGTTGTGCTACTGCTCGAGTTCTAACAACTGAGCAGGTAGAAATATGTTATTGGATGATTTATGAAGTTTGGAATGATAATAAAGATTTATGGAAAATTATTTGTGAAAAACCAATAAAGGTGTCGCGGCCAAGTTTTTGCCATTTAAAAAATGTGTTCAGTTATTTATTTTAGTTAAGTTGTATCTGGGGAAGTTCTGGTTTGGGCGGGTGGGGCCTGCAATCTCACTAGCGTTCTTAAAGTATGGATCCATTTTGATTCCTTTTGACTAATGGTCCTGATTTTATGGCTTCCTCTCCAGTTAGCTTTATATTTATCTATCCCCCAAAATTGAAGTTGGGATGGATCCTGATTGTGGAATTGAGCAAAGTGTCTGGAGACATTATGTTTGGGGAACCCACTAATAATATTTTGTACATGTTCTTTTATACAGACTTTTAAGGCCCTTTTTGTTCTGCCCACATACTGAAGGTTACAACTACATTGTAGTACATATACTACACCTTCGGTTTCGCAGCCTATAAAGTTTCTAATTTTGTATTTTTGTCCTGTATTGGTTCCTGTAAAATCGATACGCTTGCCGACATGCGAAGAAATTTCAAGGCAAACGGAACAGTTCCTACATGGGTAGAAACCTATCCCATTAAAGAAAGAGAAACTTGGTTTAGGTGGAGAGACTACTACGGATTTGGTAATCATATTTTTCAATGTCGGAGCTCTTCTATAAATAATTTTCAGTCTCTCAGGTAAAATATGTTTGAGATCTTTATCGTTTTTAAGAATGTGCCAATGTCGCTCAATCAATCTAGATACTTCTTTATGTTGCACATTATAGTCCAAGATTAAATAGGGAGCGTTCTGGAATGTGGGTGCTTTCTCCTTATTCCAACAGCATCGGTGGAGGTAAGAAGGAGAAAGTTACAAAACGCTGGAGGGATCAATGTAGAGGAGAGAGAGTATACAGATTTTGCCTACACTCATACATCTGGAGGTGAGAGTCCTGTGAGACCTTAGTTTGGAGATATTCACACTATACCAGAACATTTGCATATCTGTTTACCGCATTCCAGCAAGGATCACTTGTTTGAGAGATTATTTGCTTGTGTATAATATTTTTCACTTATATATTCATTTTTTATTTTATGATAATTTTCTCACACTGGAACATTGACATCACTTTGGATTATTGGATTTATTAACTCATTCATGTTCACTTGTATATTTATATATTCACGTGGTTTATATTGTACAGGCACTTTATTTACAGGGTTATATTATTTTCGCTGTATGTCTTTATGCATCATTTACAGACACCAGTGATATTTTCTTTTACGGTTTGATTTATTTTATAATTATTTATGCACATTTCGTTTCACTATTTTTGGTGTGTTAGCAACCAGCGCTGAAACATTTTTTTTATTTCTACAACTGGACAATGGTACACGACATCCTTCTGCTACTCTCATCTAACATATCAATTCCCTCACGGGTGTCAGAACCTACAGCTGCAATGGAACTCTCTGGGTTCACTCGCCGCTCTCCCCAATCTCTCTGAGTCAGACCACTGACCCAATTTATATTACTGGAAAAGCGGGCAGGACCCAGACAGGAACCCGTCATGGCAATAAACCTTACTCTTCTGGCCAGGACAGCACCTAACTGTTTCAACCTGCTCAGATATGGCCAAATTTACATGTATTTTTTACCTCCCCAGAAATAACAGATCTCGCCCTGCCACCCTTGTGTGTGTGTCTTTTTCTGGGTACAGCTTCCAAGCTACATGTTCATTTTGAATAAGCATAATCTAGGATAGTAAAGAGAAGTACCTAAAAATAATTTTAACGTTTTGACCAAAAAAAAAAAAACAACAGTACAAGTTCTCTCTAGCAAAAAAAAGCCGATACAAGCCCAACTCCTTTTTTTTCTTGTTTTATTCTTCTTCAGTGGAGTAAATCACTTTTACTTATATAACACAATTTGACGAAACCTCAACCCCTAGAGCTCTGCTGATTAAGGAAGTACTGCTTTCGTTAGAAAATACCTGCAATAAAAAATAAACCTGAATATTATAAATCTTTGGGGCTTTAGTTAAGCTGAGGAATTTGGAGAAGTCATGTGACTTGATCTCATTACAGCTTCTCATCACCATCACATGACCCAATACTGATTAGACATAACGAAAGAAAAAGAAAGAAAAGTGATTTCCATTAGGGTAGCAGTATAATATTCCCACAAGCTAGTATTTCCTCTTACATTTACCAAAAAACGTTGTCCCTCAGCTTACTGCATGTGAATATATTTGAACTTCGAACAGTGAATTTCAGAACTCGAGCTTTTTGTTTGCATACAACAAGTATTGTTCAGATAAAAAATAAAAAATCAATTTTCTATTTTTCCCTACATACAATTTCCAAACTTGACTTGAGATGGCTTTGTTGACTGTAAAATTTGATTTCAGCTTCTAGGCGGGGTCTGAGTTAGATACCGTGTATTAAGTGGAAATACTCACAGTATATAAAATGCATCAGTACGCTATAAACTGTGTGTAACTCTTAAAGCAGTAGTAAAGTCATATATATATATATATATATATATATATATATATATATCTATATCTCTATCTATATATATACACACATATACATATATATTGTAACAGCAGGCAGGTAAAATCACCAGGTTGCATCCAGGATGGGAGATATATATGTCCTAGATTCAGGCTTTATGACAGTTTATACCACTAGGGGGAGTGCTGGGAGTCTTGCAGGGGAAGAGTTAATGAGCCCAGCTGAATCAAGTGGGCTCATTGGGGCCTCTACAAGAACTCCCAGCATGCTAAGGGAGATGCTCCAACCTGGAACCAGATCTGTGTGGATAGTCTGGGGAGTGTGATCTCTGTGAGCCTGTGTGGTTATTGCTAAGAACTTCTAAAAGCAGGGAGCTAGGGACTGGGACAGCACAAGGCTGTACCCAGTTGTTAGGGTCACCAACGTGTGTAGTGAGCGGTCAAGTTGACCAAGATTTATTTTCCTGTTTCTTTTGTTTTTGCTGTATTTTTTTGTCTGTATATAGTTTAAATAAAACCACACCCTTTTGTTTTCTCCTACGACTGTCTTCTGTGCCTGTCTTTGTGTGGTGAACCCACACCCGCTGCTGAGTTAACCCCCTCACAATATATATATATATATATATATATATATATATATATATATATATATAGTAGCGGGGTCTCCTTTAAGGCCCCCGGAACTATGTTACCCAGAACCTCATCCGGCCTTAGGGTGAAAGTTTCCACCGCAGAGACTCATGGGAGGGGCTATTTAAGGAAGAGGGGAGGCGGAGCTCGGGCTCTTTGGACACCACGCTGCAAGCAACCAGTCTTCCTGTGCGGATCTGCTGCGGTGCAAGGCCCGAAGCCTGGGACCTTGCGTGACTTCCGAAGAGCCTTCCACCCCACTGCGGAGCCTGGGTGGATCCTGTCTTGTCGTGTGAGGGCATCAGTTGGATCGGGGATCCGATCGTTAGACGCTGTGTGGGATACACAGCCGGTGGAAGTCTCGGACTGGGATCGCGTCCGGAGTGGTGAGCGGGCACCTGCCCAGACCAATAGACTGTGTCGTGTCCAGGCCTATAGAACTGCATAGGCCCACAGTTCGTTTATCTGCTGTTCCACGGGGGGACCGGTAGCAGGACAGAGTTGAAGTGTCCCCCCAGTATAGTTATTCCAAGTTACTGCCTGTTGTGGATTACAATATAGAATTTCATCAAGTGCACCACCGAAAGCTGGCATGCAAAGAAATCCTTATAGGAAGTGACTGAGATTTACTCCATGTCAGGCCTGACTCGGATGGGGAGATAGTATATTGTTTAGTGCACCATAGGGCGCGCACACCATAATAGCTACGCGTGGTGTAGTACCGCGCAGTGCCATTATAGTGTGCTGAATTGATGCCAGTTGCATGTGTGATGTTATACCTATGCTATTTACTATAAGAGTAAAACCGTTATAATCAATCTCTCGCCTTAGTGTGTTGTCTTACTGCTTAGAGATTAATTCATGCAATACAATTGAGTGTGGGATAAGTATAGCCCTAGACTAACTTTGCCAGCGTGGGTCGAGTAAGATTGCTGGGGGTTGGCGGTACTGCACGCAGGGCCCGAAAATAAACCAGCGGCTCTCTTAACTGGGGGTAGCGCCACACACACACACAGGGCTTTTTTTCAGGGGGTAGTACTCATCTGTGCTAAACACTGTACCTTTTAAACTAAGCCCTTCAGTCAAGCGCTGTCCCCACTGCAGAGGCTTTCATCTTCACCCGGTCTTCTTTCCGGGTTCGCGGACTCCGGCCTTCTAACTGCTATAACGTCACTCCTATGCATGCATACGGGAGCCTTGGCCGCATCACACAGCTCTGAAGGAATGGCACAGGTGGGACGTTCCTTCATAGCGCATGCGCCAGCGTAGTCACCGGCTGCTGCTTGCTCGAATATGTCCTAAACTGTGCAGGTTTAGGAAATATAATAAAGCTTACCAGTAAGTAAAATAAATAAGCTTACCTGTAGGTAAAAATAAAAAATCTGAGTTTACCATCACTTTAAAACAGGTTGGTTGCAGTAACAGATACACTGTTCTTAAGTAGCAATATAAGCAATCCAGATCATTTACAATCAGTGTTTACAGTATATGTAACCGAGGGATGACTTCCATTACCAGGAGTTGTGTCTCTTCTTTAAATAGGAAGGGGATGTTAGTCCGAGACTCTGGTCCCCCTCTGGCGGTGGACGTCTCACTGTTGCTATGCGTCACCGCCCGTACATGACGTTGGGGGTGGAGCCTTCGGGCCCTTGTGGGCATATCTGGACGTTCAGCACGGCTGGGACTTTTATTCACAACTTGACGATTGGATAGAGCGGTCACATCTCCAAGAACAAACACATTTTCTAGACATGATTTTAAGGGGCCTAGTGGAGACTGCAGTGAGAAATACAGACCATGCTGATCCTCCAGATGTTCCCTTGCTGTGGCTTTTGTTTGCTCCATCTCCTCAGCTCCTGAGCTGTATGCATTACACAGCTGCCATCTTGATATCCAGCGTTTGGCGATTTATTTCAGCCCGTTGATACAACATTCATGCATCTGCCCCTGAAGAAGCGAGCAGGATCTCGCGAAACTTGTAGGGCTTTATTGATGCTTGTTTAATGCCAGTACATGTTGGGTATTATTGATGTCTGCACTATGTCTAAATATTTCCCTGTTTATATGCATGCACATTGTATTTTCTTTTTGTATATGTGTATCCACTGGCCCAGCAACTTTCAAGTTTTATTGTTGCTCATTGATGTATAACAATTGTAATAAATCTTTATACATTTACTTTCATCTGTGCTGTGTACATTGGCTATTATGCCGGGTAACTCACAATCATTGTTGTTGCCGTTTCGTTACATAACACTCTGAAACAAATAAATAGATTTTGTCTCATTGTTCACTGTGAACATTATGCCATCCAGTTCTGGTCACCAATCCTCAGGAAGGCTTACAGCACCTGCCTACAGAGTGTTTTTAGAGAGATATTTACCATCACTTCTTGTCCCGCAGATCCAACAGAAATGCTGCGTACACACGTTCGGAATTTCCGACAACAAATGTTCGATGGGAGCTTATTGTCAGAAAATCCGACCGTGTGTAGGCTCCATCGGAAATTTGCTGTCGGAATTTCCGACACCAAAAATTTGAGCGCTGGTTCTCAAATTTTCCGACAACAAAAATTGTTGTCGGAAATTCCAAGCGTGTGTACACAATTCCAACGCACAAAATTCCACGCATGCTCGGAATCAAGCAGAAGAGCCGCACTGGCTATTGAACTTAATTTTTCTCGGCTCGTTGTACGTCACCGCGTTCTTGACGTTCGCAATTTCCGGCAACATTTGTGTAGCCGTGAGTATGCAAGACAAGTTTGAGCCAACATCCATCGGAAAAAAATCCACGATTTTGTTGTCGAAATGTCCGATCGTGTGTACATGGCAAAAGTCTTACCAAAGTGACAAATTCCCTCTTAGATAGTTGTCATTGGAAGAGTCCTCTCCATGTTCCAGTCATAACTCAAAATTTGGGATTTCTTCCTCCCTTTTAGTCCAGGGGACAATGGTCTCCATCACAAATACAGGAGGGTGAATGTTACAAGTGAGGACAATACAATAATAAAAACATGACAGAGGTTTTAACTTCCTCACCACTCTATCCAAAACCAAACAAAAAAGGTTTGCCTTTAGATACACTAAAGCCTCGTACACACGATCGGACTTCCATTTGACTTTTCCGTGGATTTTGGTCCGAAGGGTGTTGTCCGTGAACTTGGTATGCATACACACGGCAGGACATTTTCAGCCAACTTTCACCAAATCACGTGACTTTTCTGCTCTTTACTGCCACCCTTTGGGCAACTTGTGCTATTATTTTCTGTTCTTTAGCATTGGTTCTGAGCATGCGTGTTTGTACTTTGGACTTTAGTCCGATGGACTTGTGTACACATGATCGGATTTTGCTTCACCGGACATTTGTTGCCGGAAAGTTTGTCTGTTTTCACAGCGAATATTTGTCCGATGAAAAACACAAAACATTTGTCCGATGAAGCATACACACGGTCGGATTGTCCGCTAAAAACAGGTTCGTCTGACAATTGTTGTCAAAAAGTCTGATTGTGTGTACAGGCCTTTAGTCTGAGACACAGTTTGTGGTTATCTTTCTCATCGATATACTCTCCAATGCTCTCCAATACTTTCAAATAGAAAAAACATTTAAAGTTAAAAAGGGATTCCACTGTAGCTGCTGACTTTTTATATGGACACTTACCTGTCCTACTCGCCCACAATGGCGCTTTGTGAATGGGCCGGCTGCTCTCTGGGATACACACAGTTTCCAGAAGGCAGCGCGCCCCATTCACCAGAAGACACCACGAGTAGGACGGAGGAAGAAGACCAGCCGCAGATGACGAAGCGGCAGATTAGAGACTTCCGCATAGCAACCGCTATTTCTGGTAAGTAAAAAAAAAAAAAAAAAAATTCAGGGTGGAACTCCACTTTAAGTGGATTAACCAGATGTCTACTGGAGCGATTTTTTTATATGCCACCCATGTTAAAACATTTTTGCCAGAAATGCCAGAAAAGTACAGCTGAACTTTGGCTGTACTTCTCCTGTGGATCACAGGAGTGCAGTTCGGGTCACAGGAGTGCAGAACGGTTTCAGCAAAGAGCGGGCTGAAGCTAAATGTCGGCTGACGTCACAGAACCAGTCCAGGCTGGGGCAAAATCGTGACAAATCGTGACAATAAAAGTAAAAAGGATCCACCCACAACCCTGGAGCGGCACCCAGCTCATCCGCTCAGCCTGAGCCAGCCGCTCCCACCCCCTTCCACAGCCCAGTGCTCCAGTGAGCGGGGGGGGGGGGGGGGCAGAGCAGTCTTTGATCGCTCGGTTCTCAGTCTTAAGCCCCATACACACGGTCAGACTTTTGCCCAACCAACTTCATTTTGAGCAAGTTGGACCAACAATCCGACCGTGTGTACGCTCCATCAGACAAACTTTTTTGGGTTTGGTTTTGTTTTCATCGGACAAAAGTTGGGTCTGCAAACGGACAAACTTTTGCCCAACAAAAAGTCCGATGGAGCAAAGTCCGACCGTGTGTACAGAAAACCATAGGACTTTTGTCCGATGGACCAAACAACTAATGTTAAAATCAACCAACAATAGCAGAAGTTGACCAAAGGGTGGCGGTAAAGAGCAGAAAAGAGCAGAAAAACCATGTGATGTTGCAAAAAGTTTTGGGAAAGTTTGCAGAAAAGTCCTGTGGTGTGTATGCTATGGGTGTGCCCGGCCAACTCCGTTCGGACAAAAATCCACGGAAAAGTCTGATGGAAGTCTGACCGTGTGTATGGGGCTTTAGAGCTGGCAGGGGGACCGATCCTGCAGCCACCTAGGTAAGTATGACTTAAAAAAAAAAAAAGCCAAACTCCTCTTTTACATCCCTGGACAATTATATATTTTGTGAAAGCAAAGGTCCTGTCAAATAAAATGGAGGTAGTTGCAATTTTTTATGTTGCGGAATATTTGCTCAGTTTATCAAACACATTTTCAGGAAAAAATACATAAAATTTTGCAATTTGATGGATGCAAATAAATTTTATTTTTTCTCTAGACTTTTAATTCTGGTGGACGTTATATGATGTCCTCCTGGATCGGGCCATATAAAAAAAAACACTGCTAGCGGCTGAAAAAGGGTTAAAAGTGTCCGCAAAGCGCTCTAGTGCCTGAAAAACACCTCAGTGTGAAAGTAGCCTAACAGATAAGAATTTTACTGAAATATCTAGTATGTTTTTACCCCCAGGGGATTGGTGTTATTTCTTTTTTTAGCCCCCGTTCACATCGGCGCAATTTGACATGTCAAAATTCATGCCAAATCGCAGCCTATTGCCGGTAACGGGACCGTCGCAATTGGTGCAACACCGACTTTGTGGCGCCGCACTGATTTCCAAAAGTAGTTCCTGCACTACTTTTGGCGACTTCAATAGACACCTGATAAGGAACCCGCACAGATGTCTTTCAAATCGCCCCCAAACTGGAGCTGAACATGCGCGATTTTTAACCTGCGTTCAGTGTGAACGAGGGCTTAATCATTTTTTGTGAAAAAAATTTGACCAACTGACTACTATTAAAATAAATCAGACTCGATCACATAGGACAACCAAACACCAGCTGCAAAGGGTTCTGATAATCAATACACCTTTGCTGACCACCTGTCTTTAATTAAAACAAATCAGACCCGGATCACATAGAACTACCATACACCCACCATGGAGAATACTGAGAATTAATGCATTTATTTTATATTTTTTTTAGCCCTGGTTCACACTGACAGCGGGAATGAAATTGTGCGAGTTCAGCTGAACTCGCACAACTTCGTACCTGCATGTCAGTCCGGAATTCAGTGGCCATTTCAGAGAACTCTGTGTGGGTTTCTGCACAGATGTCTATTGAAATCACCTCCAAAGTCGCCAAAAGTAGTACAGAAAGTACTTTTGGGAATCGGTGCGGCGCCGCAAATGCGGAGTCGCACCGATTCAGACGGTGCCATAGCCGGTAATAGCCACAGATCTGGCATGCGATTTGATATGTCAAATCACATGCCAAATGGCTGCAATGTGAACCAGGGTTTAACGACGGTTCACACCAGCATGATCACAGACATCGCATGTGATTCGCACTGCACTACTGTGCAGATTACATGCGATGTCTGTGCAATGCAAACTCAGCCATACAGATTGTATGGCTGAATTTGCATCGCATTTGGACCAAAATTGTGCAGTACCCTTTTTTTGTCCACACCAGAATCAGATTGCATGGGTGATTCACACCCATGTGATCCGATTCCTGTCCAAATTGACAGTTTGCACTAATACACTGTAGTTTTTATTGTAGAACACGCACGCTTGCCTTCCTTATGTCTGCACAGTTTGAACTTTTCTACCCGATACATTCACCCCTTTTACTGGTCGATTTTTTCAGAAATGCCTCTTAGCCTAGGTTCACACTAAAACAGTGCAGGAAACCTGCGATCCATGCATGCTACAAGCACTGTGCTCAAAACACACTGCCCTTGCGATCTGCAGCTGGTGTCAGCCGCAATGTTAATGACACTGCAGTGTATTTACCTGCAGCTGATCGCATGGTAAAAAATGAATGGGCTCAAATTGCACAGGAATGCTGTGCAACTCATAGTGTGAGCCAGCGCTTAGGCTGTATTCTGCCTGTGATTTCAAAACATTCTGCTATAATGCTAATTTAAGATGTCATTCATTTTATTGGCACCTAAAAACACGGTGTGGTTCTGCCACGATAAATCGAAGCTTGTCGCCCAAAAAAGGATCAGTAGCTTCTTTAGGGCGGCAATTTTGGCAGATCAACACCACGATTTTAGGTGTTAATAAAATAATGGCATCTGAAATTCACGCTGTGCAATTTATCATTTAAGCAGAGCGTTTTAAAATCTCGGTCAGAATCGTGTCGCTTCTGCGCGTTTCATAATGCCCAGATGTGAATGCAGCCTTAATATACGCTTGTCTTATGAGTGAAACACAACACCCGCATTGTGTCTAAGCTGATTGACCCCAATTAATACTTGTAGCGGACCTCCCATAATTGGGGTCGCTATGCCTAAATGTAAGGGGTAGCCTGAGCAAATATTTAGGCTCAGGCTGTTTGAATTCTTAAAATTGGTTTCTGCTTTGTTGTGGTGTTGCCTGGCAGTACAGTTCCCTTTTGACCTGTGGGTGGCACCGTCGCCCCGGTTCTCAGGTTGAACCACAGGTAGCATTGCAGCGCGATTGGGTGCCCTCTCTCGGCAGGCGCGCAGTGGGCCTGGTCTACCCACTGTGCATGCCGGGAGAGGGTACTTAAGGGGTGGACGCCATTAGGTTCGGAGTTCAGAGGTGATCCAGAGGACCCCTTAGTCCTAGGCACGTACCTCACCTTCGGTGGCCCTCATGGCCAAGGGTACGCGCGCGCGCGCGCGTGTGTGTGTGTGTGTATTCAGCCCCGGGCACCATTAGCCCGAGGCTGCATCGTTCCAGGTAGGCCCAGCACCTTTAGCTGAGGCCTACACCAGAAGAGGAGTCCCAGGGTGCCCAAGTTAGGGTGACCCACTCTGAAGGAGAGGAACCCAGGGGAGGACCTGTCCGCAGGGATCGGTGAGGGAAGTCACTGTCTTGGGAGAGGCCTGGTTGCCTATCAGAGGGAAGGATTCCATAATCCGCCACAAGCCTTCTAACGTGCCCACTGGCACCTAAGGTCTCAAGTGTTACAAGTGCTGGGAAGTTTGGGATTCAGAAGGTCATATCCTGATCGTATCCTTAGGAATAAAGTGAATGTTCCGTACTCCACACCTGCTGCTAGGACCGTGAGAGGGGACTATCTGGGTGAGCAAAGCCCACTCAGGACTGAGTGGAGATAACTGACAGTTAAGTGCCGCGTGCCTGAACCTACCTCCCTGTTAAATTCTCTATATCTTTCTTATCAAGTTTCTACACCAGCAAAATAAACCTTTCTTTATTGGGTTTAATACTGTCTGGACAATGGCCTTATTGAATGCAAGAAGAGAATAGACTTCACCCTACACTAGGGGAGAGAACCAACGGAAGGAGGTAACGCGCTGCAGGACACAAAACAGATCACACCGCTCACCCTCTTCTACCAGGGGGATATTGGGCTTGTGACATGGTGTGTCCCATTCTGCTTGTGGAGGTAAGCAGGGTAAAGGATCTGTGTGCTACATAGTAATAAAAAAATAAATAGCTAGGGTGCTAGGTAGAATTCACTCTAGAATGGAGACAGCTGCTCGAGCGCTGTATCTCTTCTGCAGCTGTCCGTTCCCGACTGCAATAGGGTTCAGTATGGTGTGCAATTCAGCACATCATACACTGCTCTTTTTTTTTTTTTTGCACAAGTGCACTTTATTTATGTCATTGTACAGCAGCGAGATGCACTGCGCTGATGTACAGTGCCATGCGATTCTGTACAGTGTGCTGCAATAAAATGCAGCTTGTCCACATTTAATCGCAGCATGGTACATCACAGCTTCAGGCTGCATTGCAATGTGAATAGGACACACAGTAAATCAAGCCCACGGTGTTTTCTAAAACCTAAGAGTGCAAAATCTGGTACAGCTGTGCATGGTAACCAATCAGCGTGTGCAATTAAGCTTTAACCAAAAAAAAAAACTAGAAGCTTATTGGTTTCTTTGCAGAGTTGCACTACATTTTGCACTCTCCAGTTTTGGCAAATTAATCCCTGCATATAAATTTACCTTTAACAACTGAAGAACTAACAAACAACCAAGTCAATTTGTTTATGCAGACAGTCCCTAAAGGGATTTTTGGGTGCAAGCACGGATTTGTAGTCACAGGCAGGGCACAAAGGACAAAACCCCAGAACGGCAAATTATAGAAATCAAGTATAGTATTTGTTTTTTAATTTTAAGTAGATTTAAGCTCAAACATATTAATGTTAATAAAGTGAAAAAGTCCCCTCCAGGTATTACAGGTATGTTATGGGACAACAATGCTCTGACCCAGTAGCCTTGTCTGTAAATTCCATCACAGTTTTTCAATGTACACTAAAAGCTACTGTATGTTACACAGGGATATACAACTACTGTCCCTATATAAAAACATGCCTTATAAAAATAAATAAAAAATTATGGGAAAAAAACACACGTAGCCTGTTATCACTGTAGTGCATGTGGAGAGGCAGTAAAGAAGCTGCAGAATACCAGCAGCACTGAAATATAACCAATACAAAAAATAAAATAAAAAAGTAGAAAAATGTCCCCCTTTCCCCACATCACATCACTACCTTGGATAAGAGTTTCCATCTACTTTGAAAGTCCTATCAGAGTTTACAATCTCTAAAGCTGGCCATATACCATACAATTTACTTATTCAATTTCCTTTAGATTTACCTTCAACAGTGTAGTGCAAGTTCCTGCCTGATTGCACACAAATTGAAAGTGTTTAGATTTACCAAAACCATATAATATCAGGTCAAATCTAAAGGAAATCTATAGCAGAAAGTTGTATGGCCAGCCTAAGTCTATACTAATCGCTTCCTATTCAGGTTTTTCAGCAGCTATCCCTACACTTTCCCTATCACAGATCAAATACATTGTCAGTATGACTGCTGTCACCTCACCCTTTTATATTGAGGGGGTGTGTCTATTAAAAAGCCCCCTTATTGGCCCTTCTAAGTCACCTGACCTAAGTTCAAAAACCAGGCAGTGCATTGTGGTTACAGGGGGGTTGATTTACTAAAACTGTTTTTTATGCACAGCTGCACCAGATTTTGCACTCTCCAATCAGCTTCCAGGTTTTTTTTTGTCAAGGCTGAAAGCGGAGCTCCCCTGAAAAAAAAATATTAAAAGCCAGCAGCTACAAATACTGCAGCTGCTGACTTTAAGGCCTCATGCCCACGGACGTTTTTACAGCCGCGTTTTTTACAGCTTAAAAACGCCTGTCCATGTTATTGTATAATTTTTTATTTATTTTTTTCGAAAAAAAAAACAAAATGTCGGAGCTTAAAAATGCAATTGCGGCGTTTTTGCGCGTTTTTTGACGCTTCACTTTTTTTATGCCTAACGCCGACGCTGAGGAACGCACTGGTCCTGGTTTTTTTTTACAGCTTAAAAACGCCTATGCTATTTGCAGCTCAAAAACTTCTAGGTGGGCATGAAGCTATAGACTAACATGGACAGGCGTTTTTAAGCTGTAAAAAACGCTCAAAAACACGTCTATAAAAACGTCCGTGGGCATGAGGTCTAAATATTAGGACACTTACCTGTTCTGGAGTCCGGCGACGTCGGCAGCAGAAGATGAGCAATCGCTCGTCAGTCTGCTGCCCCCACCGCCATCCTCGGTGAGGGAACCAGGCAGTGAAGCCTTGCGGCTTCACTGCCCGGTTCCCTACGACGCAATGCGCGAGTCGCGCTGTGCCCTTCTCACTGGTTCCCATTGTGTTCTGGGAGCCGAGTGTTTCCCAGAACACAACGGGTATTCTGCGGGAAGTGACCTACTACCCGCAGAGAGGACTCCCGGAAGTGGGTGCAAATACCTGTCTTAGACAGGTATCCTGTCCCTGTTCTGTATAATAATGGGCTCCCTATATATCATATGAAAGGATCCATGCCTCCATGTCTGTAATTGGGTATCTGTTGACCTACTGTTTAGTTGAGGGTGTTGTTATGATTTTAATATGTGTGTGGTTTTAACAAGTTTTGTAACCAAGAATATATTTTTAATATAGATGTACTGCCTCATGCTGTGTCCACAAAGTCCTCCCTTTTCTGAGAGAGTCTAGGTTACTCTCTCAATCCTTTTGTCTAGTATTTGGATGTTGGCAAGGTGGAGGGCCTCCCTTTTTCTATATAGACTCACTAGAACTCGTTTTAAACCTGCAGGATTTTCTATGAACCCATGGTAATGGGAAACACAAACCTCAGTCAGGTTTTAAAGGCTGTATCCTCTTTGGGAGATAAAACTTTACCACTGTCAGACAGGAAGTTGAAAGAATCTCCCCAATGGAGTCACAAACAGCAACCAAAACCCCATAGAGGATCTGACGGTGTACACACAAGAAATACGTCTTTCTCCGTTCCCCGGGAGATAATTCCTCACATTTTGTTCTATCTGACATCTGTCAAAAAATAAATAGCAAGTCAGAGGAGATCTTCCCAGTGGGAACACGGACAGCAATAAGAACGTCTTGCTTTCTTTGAAAACTCAGGCCCCTTTCACACTAGCGGACCGTATGTCCGCTTTTTCATCTGTCCGTTTACGGATGAAAAAGGGACATACATTGGTCCCTATAAGATTGCGGGTGTCAGGGGATGAACATCCGCTGACACTCAATCTCATCCGGGTTCGCAATCCTCCGATTCTGTAGACGGAGGAAAATCCTATTTTTCCATCCGTCTGCGGATCGGATCGGATGAACACGGACAGACGGTCCGTGTTCATCCGATCCCCCCATAGAGGAGAGCGGAGATCTGACAGGGCGGTCCCTGCACAGTGTGCGATGACCGCCCTGTCAGTCGCTGGCTCAGCGGGGATCCCCGCTGAGCAAGCGGAGGTTCACGGGGCGGACCATCACAAATCCGTCCCGTGTGAAAGGGGCCTAAAGCAAAATGTTTTGGAAACAACATATTGGTATTCTATGCTATTCTCTACAAATAAATTAGTGAGTAATGGGAGGTAATAACAATGATTTTCTAATAAAATTATCTTTTTTTTTTTTTCAGTCTTGAGATCCACTAAGGTGTCACCACCCAAGCACTATTGCTACCAGTGGTCTCCAAACGGTGGCCCTTTGCTTGCCTGTATGTGGCCCTTTGCTTGCCTGTATGTGGCCCTTGTGGCACCGTTCCTCCCACAGAGTTATCGTTCTTTCCAGAATCACAAACAGTGGGGAACTATTCATCCCATTGACACCAATGATGTGGCACCATTTATTCTACTGACGCCAACAATGGGGCATTTTTCCTCCCATTGATATAATTGATTTGGTGCTATTCCTCCCACTGACACCAATGATGGGGTACTATCACTTAAACTCATACCAATGGTTGGGCACTGTTCTTCCTCCTACTGACTACAGGCATCATGCAATTTTTTGTACTCCAACTGGCCACCAAGCCTGAGATATTGTTTACTCACAATGGCCACAGTCGGCCATCCTAAAGTCTAAGGGAGAGTAAACTTGCCCTTTGTTTAGAAAGTTTGGAGACCCCTACTCTATACAGTGAGAAAGATTTAGCATTATGGGGGGGGGGGGGAGATTAGATTTTAAGGCCTTTCCAAAATGAACTGTGTGCCCACTGCTTGTCTTATGGCTGGGTTCACATCCATGCATAGTTTAACCACTTCAGCCCCGAACCATTTGTCAGCTTAAAGACTGGAGGTCTTTTTACAATTTGGCACTGCGTCGCTTTAACTGACAATTGCGCAGCCGTGCGTCGTGGCTCCCAAACAAAATTGACGTCCTTTTTTTCCCACAAATAGAGCTTTCTTTTGGTGGTATTTGATCACCTCTGCGGTTTTTATTTTTTGCGCTATAAACAAAAATAGAGTGACAATTTAAAAAAAAATGCAATATTTTTTACTTTTTGCTATAATAAATATCTCCCCAAAAAATATATAAAAAAACATACTTTTTCCTCAGTTTAGGCCGATACGTATTCTTCTACATATTTTTGGGAAAAAATAATCGCAATAAGCGTTTATTGATTGGTTTGCGTTCCAATTCACTGTGAGACGATCGCGGGTACCCCCGCGGCGATCGAGTTTGTGGGACCCGCGGTCGGGTTCACGGAGCTCACGGCGGGCACCGGCGCGCGTGCGTGCACAATGGCGCTTCCTTAAAGGGGACGTATATATACACGTCCTTTTGCCCAGGAGTGCCATTGTGTCGACGTATATAGTCGTCGGGAAGCAGTTAAAGTGGAAGTAAACCCTGATGGGTTTACTTCCTCTTTGTTTCCTTGCAAAGGTAAAGCATAATGGGCTACTATGCATCGAATAGTAGCCCATTATGTGACACTTACGCGCAGTAGAAGCCCGCGATGTCGGCGTTTTCCTCCATGGCAGCTAGCGTCCATCTTCACCCCTCTTCTTCCGAGGGCCACGAACTCCGGCTCTGTGACTGGCCGGAGTTGCGTGACGTCACTCCCGCGCATGCGCGGGGTTGCCGCCACTCGCGGCTTCATTCACGGCTTTCTGACAGACGGTCCGTTCACCTGCACGCCGTTGTCTACGCCGCATGCGCCGTAGACAGCGGTGCCTTTCTTTTGCAAATATCTCCTAAACCGTGTAGGTTTAGGAGATATTTGTTGCACCTACAGGTAAGCCTTAATCTAGGCCTATAGGTTAAAGCGGAGCTCCGCTGTAAAAAAAAATATTAAAAGCCAGCAGCTACAAATACTGCAGCTGCTGACTTTTAATATTAGGACACTTACCTGTCCTGGAGTCCAGCGACGTCGGCAGCAGAAGACGAGCGATTGCTCGTCACTCTGCTGCCCCCACCACCATCCTCGGTGAGGGAATCAGGAAGTGAAGCCTTGTGACGCACTACCCGCAGATCCCCGCAGAGTGGACTCCCGGAAGTGGGTGCAAATACCTGAAACCGGAGGGGGGGGAGGGTTCCGATGAGCGGAAGTTCCACTTTAGGGTGTAGTTCCGCTTTAAAGTGGTATGTAAGGGTTTACAACCACTTTAATGGGTTTGCAGATCCACAGAAACACAGCACAATCCATTTAACGTTATTTCCTCTGGGTCCCATTCACATCCATGCAGTTTCCTGCAATGCATTTTTTGGAAAAGTGCAGGGAAATTTTTACCGAAGCACTGTGTGTTTTTGGCTCCCTAGACCTCAATGGAATTGCATTAAAACATTTTTAGTGCAATATCCTGCATGATAGCAGACACCTCCTGGCAACATCAACACTTCCCAAAAAATGCGAAAGAATATTTAAAACATGCATAAAAACAAACGCAAAATGGGCTGGAAACTCGCCACAAAAATGCATTAGCTGCACATGCATAGTTGTGAACTTAGTTTAATGTTAGCCTTAAAGTGACCCTCCTCCTGAAAAAACAAAGTAGTGTGCATGTCAGCTGCAAGATGGAGAGGACTGTCACTACTGTATGTTACACGGGCGCAGGTTGCGCCAACATTTTTTACAAACTCAAAGAAGATGAGCTCTTAAAACGGAGCTCCACCCTAAAGTGGAACTTCCACTCATCGGAACCCTCCCCCCATCCGGTGTCACAATTGGCACCTTTCAGGGGGGAGGGGGGTGCAGATACCTGTCTAAGACAGGTATTTGCACCCACTTCCGGGAGTCCTCTCTGCGGGTATTCTGCGGGTAGTACGTCACTTCCCACAGAATACCCGTTGTGTTCTGGGAGCCGAGTGTTTCCCAGAACACAACGGGGACCAGTGAGAACGGCGCATGCGCCGTAGGGAACCGGGCACTGAAGCCGCAAGGCTTCACTTCCTGGTTCCCTCACCGAGGATGGCAGTGGGGGCAGCAGATAGGCGAGCGATTGCTCATCTTCTGCTGCCGACATCGCTGGACTCCAGGACAGGTAAGTGTCCAAATATTAAAAGTCAGCAGCTGCAGTATTTGTAGCTGCTGGCTTTTAATATTTGTTTTTCAGCGGAGCTCCGCTTTAAGAGGCAAACTGTAATGTGAACCCGATGTCTGTGGTTTATATACTTTATTGGGTACATTATAAAGAAAATACTTTATTAACCACTTCAATACTGGGCATTTTCATCTCCTTACCTGCCCAGGCCAATTTTCAGCTTTCAGCGCTGTCACACTTTGAATGACAATTGCGCGGTTATACAACACTGTACCCCAATGAAATGTTGATAATTTTTTTCCCACAAATAGAGCTTTCTTTTGGTGGTATTTGATCACCTCTATGGTTTTTATTTTTTGCGCTATAAACAAAAAAAGACTGACAATTTTGAAAAAAAAACACAATATTTTTTTACTTTTTGCTATTAAAAATATCCCAATTTAAAAAAATAAAATAAAAATTGTGGCGGACAGATTGGACAGTTTTGACACTATTTTGGGACCAGTGACAATTATACAAGGATTAGTGCTATAAATATGCACTGATAACTGTATTAATGTCACTGGCAGGGAAGGGCTTAACATTAGGGAGCGATCAAGGGGTTAAATGTGTTACCTAGGGAGTGATTCTAACTACTGTGGGGGGAGGGGAGGAGACCGATCGGTGTCCCTATGTACAAGGAAGACACAATCGGTCTCCTGTCCCCTGACAGATCCACGTCGAGATCCACGTCCTGTGTGTTTACACACACAGATCCACGTCCCTGCTCTGTGACTGGCAATCGCGGGTGCCTGGTGGACATCGCAGCCGCGAGGCACGCGCATTGGCTCCCAAGTGACGTGGCGCCCCCTAGTGGCCAGGAAGCCGGGGCCACCATATGACGGCCGCCCAGGATGGCAGAGCCACCTTGCGGCCGTCATTTGACTATATGCGGGATGGGAAGAGGTTAATGTAGAGTCTTTAAGGCCCCTTTCAGATCTCTCCACTGATCCCCGCTGAGCAGGCGGATGACAGGTCCTGTCTACTCCGCTATGCAGACTGGACACAGACTCTATAGGGCTGTCAGATAGAAACGGACTACATGTCAGTTTCCATCCGATTGTCATCCGATCCGCTGGATGGATGGCGAACGTATCGTCATATGTCTTTTTTTTATCAGATTTTATCAGATCGGATGCCTGGTAAGTGTCCGCTGACATCCGCCACCCCATAGAGAACAATGGGTAGTCCAGTGCCTGAAAGACTGACAGGTGAACCCGACCAAGGGGCCTAATGTAACATTTTTATTTCTTTGAGTTGATTCATTTTTTCTATCTTTTGTAAACAATTTAAGAAAGCTTTATTGTAATTTTCTTTCAATATCAAATCAGTCATATGATGTCCTGGACTTTGTGCGGGGATATCTGAATGATGGGAGCAGCTACAGGCATCATTCAGATATCATCATTTAGAGCTGGCGATTCCCTACACCATAAGAATGATCATAGCGGCTGTTCCACCGAATGATCGTTCTTACGGGAGGTGAGACGTCCCCCCCTCCAGCCGCCCTCAGGTGCTTCTACCGACTCATCGCTGCGATCGGTGAGTCGGAGAACGGATTCACCGGCCCCGGATGTTGAAAATAGAGATTTCCGGCGGACCAGATGGTCGCTGGAGTCTCTATGATCGTCTGAGGCCGGGCGCGATGTTATGACGTCACGCCCGGCCTCTGCAATAAAAAAAAACGGCGCCGCCTCGGCTGGGAAGCTGAGATGGGTTTATTTTTTATTTTTATTTCAGGCTTCCCAATCTAGAGGTGAGATGTGGGGTTTTATTGACCCCATATCTCACTGTAAAGAGGACCTGTCATGCTTATTTCTATTACAAGGGATGTTTACATTCAAATTTTAATTTTTAAAAAGGTGTCAAAGAATAATTAAAAATGTATTTATTTTTTATTGTTAAAGTGCCCCTGTCCCCGTGTGCTTGCAGGCAGAAGCGTACGCATACATAAGTCCCGCCCACATATGAAAACGGTGTTCAAACCACACATGTGAGGTATTGCCACGAACGTTAGAGCGAGAGCAATAATTCTAGCCCCAGATCTCCTCTGTAACTTAAAACATGTAACCAGTAAAAAAAATTAAAAGCGTCGCCTATGGGGATTTTAAGTATCAAGGTTTGGCGCCATTCCATGAGCGTGTGCAATTTTGAAGCATGACATGTTAGGTATCTATTTACTTGGCGTAACTTCATCTTTCACAATATGCAAAAACATTGGGCTAACTTTACTGTTTTTTTTTTTTTTTTTAAACCACAAAACTGTTTTTTTCCCCCAAAAAAACACATTCGAAAAATTGCTGCGCAAATACTGTGCGAGATACAACCGCCATTGTATTCTCTAGGGTCTTTGCTAAAAAAACATATATAATGTTTGGGGGTTCTATGTAATTTTCTAGCAAAAAATTATGATTTTTAAATGTAGGAGAGAAGTGTCAGAATTGGCCAGGGTGGCAAGTGGTTAAATGGTATCAGGCCCTTAAGCCTCGTACACACGGCCGGGAATACCTTCAGGAAAAAAAAAATTGTTTTTCATGACAGGATTCCTGGCAAGCTTTCCTTGCTCGCCGAGTGTACATTCAATGCCGTCGCCGCCATCTTGCTTCACCCTACACTACCCTTGTAAGCTACTGCGCATGCGTCAAGTCTCATCGAGCATGCGCGGGCTTACCTGGGACAGGTAAGCATACACACTCATGGTTTTCTCAGCAGGAAACACTCTGCCGAGAATCCCGACGAGAAAATAGAGAGCAGGTTCTCTATTTTTATCGTCGGGATTCCCGGCAGTTTTTTCGCCGAGAAACCATACACACGGCCGGTTTTCTCTGCAAAAAGCTCTCCCAGCAGTTTTCTTGCAGAGAAAACCAGCCATGTGTACGAGGCTTTAGGCTGGAGACTACTTTGCCTATTTGGTAGTCCGGCATTGGTGGGCAGCACAGTTGCTCTTAAATTGTCTAAAGTATGCATGTGAGGGGACCTTAGATTGTAAGCTCCTCGAGAGCAGGGATTGATGTGAATGACTAATATGTAAAGTGATGGTGTTATATAAATATGTGTTTATAAACAAACAAAAAAAAAATGAATACAGCCTCCGCCAAAGTCTTAACGTGGAATGGAGAAATGCCCAAGTTCAGTTTGCTGCACATTTTAAGAAAACTGAAATAAACTTCATTGAAGTCTATGGGGGGGGGGGGCTGCTAGCCCAGCTTGAACTCCGCAAACCCCATTGAAGTCTAGAAGAGCTGAATCTTGTTATTTTTCATTCATAGGGGCAAGGGTTTGATCCCCACATCCCTGGCTTTGTGTGTGTGTGGGGGGGAGGGGGGGCTTATCAAAAATCTGGTAGCCCCTTTTAACTAAATCCCCTCCCCCCTACGTGAATAAGTACAGTGTATGTAGTACTCCCTTGTTGCTCATTCCCAAAAAAAACATGATTTAATTAGTATATAAATACACAGACATTAGACCTCATGCACACAAGACGTTTTACCAACTCTCCTATAAACCTTTCCTCCTGGCAGCAGCATTGTGTCAGAAAAAACCCCCATAACGCTTGTAAACGTGTGTAACGCATTTAGACGTGTATACAGGCATCAAGCACGTGGGTGTCAATTCATTTGATTGGGTAGAATAATAATTTATTCTGGCCATTACGCCTCTAAAAGCCTATGTGTGCATGGATACATGGCTAACATGTCGGGGCATATAGAGGCAGGAAACAGCAGACACCCCTAGGAACAGCTGAAAAAGCATCCAGTATGCATGAGGTCTTATAGTAAAAGTCCTATTTGAAAAATAAGAACAAAAATTGTCCCCAAATTGTAAAGGCAACATCAACCATGTCATCCAGAGGTGTAGAACCATTATTACTACTAATACAGACAATTGGTATGATGGAGTATATAAATATAATCTCTTAACAGCCAATCCAGTCCCCTGATGAAGTCACGTGTTGTGACGTAACACGTAGGGCGTGGCCGGAGACAGACGCGGACCGGAAGTGAAGTGAGAAGCGCCGTGTTTTTATCCCTATGCGATTTTAAAGCTTATTTTGATGTAAGAGTCCACTTATTTGCAATAACTATCCTTTTATTTGCATTTATTACACTATGGAGGGCATTTTTCTTTTTCTCTTTGATTCCTATTCCAACTGGAGCCTATAGAGATTTGGTAGCAGTCTAAAGCCTGGTGTTTTGGAGTCCAGATGCTGGTTTACCCTATGGGTTACAGGAAGGCTTGAATATACCAGTAATAGGATCCTGGAGTGATTTGAAGACTGAATATTCCTTTGTAATTTGAGGCTGGATATTCACTGTTTAAAGGAACACTAAAAGGTTCCCGTTTTTTTTTTTTTTTTTAAATAACATGTTATACTTACCTCCACTGTGCAGCTCGTTTTGCACACAGTGGCCCCAATCCTGGTCTTCTGGGGGTCCCTCAGCGGCTGTCTCGGCTCCTCCCCGCAAGGACTCCACACCATAATGCGAGCGAGCTCGCATGGTGTGGAGTTACTACGGGCGCGCTCCCATGATACAGCGGCGTCCATAGCTGCCGACTGTATCACTTGGCCCCGCCCCCCGGCACGCCGCGTCATTGGATGTGATTGACAGCAGCGCCAGCCAATGGCTGCGCTGCTTTCAATCCATCCACAGTAGCCTATCAACGGCCAGCCACAGGAACTCGGAGGATGACAGGAGCGAGCGCGGGACTTTCGAGGGGCCAGGTAAGTAAAACGGGGGCTCGGGGGGGGGGGCCGGTATTGTCGAATGTTTTTTCACCTTAATGCATAGGATGCATTAAGGTGAAAAAACATGTACCTTTACAACCCCTTTAAGCCCAGGTTCACACTGGGCTACGGGAGTGAAGCTGGCAGTCCCGATTTCAGCCGCGATTACAAAGACATCTGACACAGATGTCAATGTAAATCGCGGCCGAAATCGGAAAAAGTAGTACAGAAACTACTTTTTGAAATCGGTGCAGCGCCGCAGATGCGGCGTCGCACCGATTAGGACGGTGCCATTGCCGGCAATTTGCGGCAAATATCGCCGTTTTGACATGCGATTTGACATGTCAAATCGCATGTCCAAACGCACCAGTGTGAACCAGGGCTTAAGGTGAGAGTTCTGTGAGCACATAACTAGTTGTGTGAAGGCATGAAATGAATACATATTAGAGACATCTGTAGCATGAAGAACCATATGGATTAGATCTTATTTGGGACTTGATTTAACACACCTATTTTTGCACATTTATATTACATTATTGTTTGTGATACCGGTAATTACTGCACAAGATCACTTGTTTATCAATATTTTTTTTTTGTGTATTATGAACACAAATAGGTTTTGCAGCTAGTTTTGTGTTTCGGATTATCACAGTTTTGTTTATTCACGTTTTTTTATTAGTTCACTTGGTAGCGCAAAGGACTTTCACCTTCAATTGGTATGATATCATTATTTAATTTTTTTTGTTTTGTAGTTTTATTGGTATTATACATCCAGTATGATTTTTTTGATTTTATCTAGACATTATTTAAACTAGAGGGCTGTGTTCAAATAGTTTTCACATGGCCCTGGTGGATAATACACAGCAGCTGTAGGCTAAATAGCACACCTGAGCACGGGGTAATGCTATCTGTCAATGTAGATCTATCTATTGGCAATCACAATGAAAGACCCCTTGACAGACCTTGTTTACACAGAGCGTACCCCTGTGGAGGGCCACGTTTACCCGCACAGGAATGCACCGATGTTCCATGCATCCCTATGCAGGCAGTTCCATTGATGTCAATTGGGATGCACTGGCTGCATACATGGATACAGCTCCCTATTTGACATCTGTCTCGGTGCATGTCCCCGAACCCGCACCAATGTCAAATGGGGAGCAGCGGCTGTGTCCATGCAGCATCCTAGTTGACTTGAGTAGGACAGAATGCAGGGAATACCTATGCATCCTCGTGCGGGTAAACACAACCCTCCACTAGGGTTGCCACCTCATCCCTTTTAAACCCGAACACATATTAATTACACAGGTTCTGAGGCCAATTTAATGCAGATAAGGCACCAAATGAGTTTAATTACCATCTTAATTAGCCACAGAACCTGTGTAATTAATATGTGTTCCGTTTTAAAGGGATGAGGTTGCAAACCCTACCCGACCAGGGATACACCCGTGCGAACGCGGCCTAAGTGGTATTCTACATCCAGTAGGATTTTTCGATTTTAATTTTATCCAAGTAGCTCCATTATCCAATAGGCCCTGTTTACACTTCACATAGTGGGAAAGCGCATTCCTGCTTGTGTTTTTTGTATGTTTCTGCAGGTTGCCCATTCACCTGAAAAGCAGACATTTATCATATTGCAGCTTACCAGTCATTAGATGTGATGGCTGTATTAGTTTTCTTTTTTTAGGCTTTTCTTTCTTCTATTTTCGCCTGGTGAAAAAAGGAAGGGGCTGTGTTTCAAAACATGTTACCACCCCTCTGTACCCCCCGTGCGTAGAGGTCACCTAGAGCGCGCTGTATACTGGCGGATTTTTGACAGCTGTCAGTTGGGGTCTCCTTTATGCTTGCTATCAGTGCTGCATATTAGTGCCTTCTCATCGGTGCCCATCAGTGAAAAAGAAAATGTACTAACCGTATTTACAACATTTTATAACAGAAACAAATAAAAAAAAATTATAAAAAAAAATTTTTTTGTCTTTTTTTATTTGTAGCGCAAAAAAAAAAAAAAGCCAGTGGTGATCAAATACCACCAAAAGGAAGTTCTATTTGTGGGGGAAAAAGATGAAAAGTTTCATGTGGGTACAGTGTCGCATGACTGCGCAATTATGAAAGTGTGACAGAGCTGAAAGCTGAAAAATGGCCTGGGCAAGAAGGTGGTAAAAGTGCCCGGTATTGAAGTGGTAAACCTAAACATTATTATAATGTAGCTTACCAATTCTTAGAAAACGAATGCAACCATGACATCTAGGTAGGACTGCGGTCTCCTATGGCAACAATCTTGTAGCTGTTACTAACGGTAAAGGTTTTCAACTTTCTGCAACACGAACAGTTCTCTTTACCTCACATTCACGCACTGTGGGTCTTCACTCAACGAGCTCCCAGTCTCTCTCACTAGACTTCAGATCCAATAGCCACTGGATCCCCTGAGCTCTTTCACTGTAGCACTCGGTATCTTCCTCAAGTGTCACCTCCGCTTCACTACTGGATCCATGGCTTGGCACTCACAGGTACTCCTCAAGCTTCACCCCTGCTGACACGTTGGGTCCCTGGCTTGGCACTCCACAAGCGTCACCTCTGCTGTCCTGGTGGGTCCCTGACTTGGCACTTGCTGATGCTTTCCCACTTCTTCATCGTCCCCAGTTGGCGAGAAGTCTGCTCTGGTACTGGCCTGAGCTCACTAACTGTGGTCTCCGGTAGCAAGGTGGATGGTCCCTTTGTGGCGACACCTTCCCCTCTACCTCTGACCATGGCTGGTTCCCCGGCCGGCAGAACCATTACTTCTGGTTGGACTACAAGCCCGCAGTCCCAACCCTGCACTACTTCTGGATAGGCTCTCAGATAGCCTAGCAGCCAGATGTCCCCCCGATAGGCCTTAGGTTTCTGACCTAGCACCCTGGGGCAATATGACACACGTCCACCCATAGCCGTCCGGGTGGCACAGAACACTGATCACCTGACTCCACCAAAATAAATAGGTTCTCCCAACAGGCCAAGGGACCCAATAAAATCCATGCCCATTGGCTGAGACACCCCATTCATTCCTAATCTGTCCTTGCAGTGCCCTTGTCTTATCTAATGTCACCAGACACCCGGCCATCTAGTGACAGAAGAGAGAAGTGCAGCAAATCCAGAATTAGGGTGGAATCAATTGACCTCCTATCAATTGGCCAAGGCAACTATCACTTGGCAAATAAATTTAATAGCAACCCTGCCTAAACATCAGGGTGCTACACAACAAAGAAATTTGCACTGTTTATGGTCTGCCTTAGGCTTTCTTTCCTTTATTTCCATCTGGTGATCCAAGCCAGTAAGTCTGTTATTTTTCAAAAGAACAAATGTACCAGTGTAGAGTGTTGAGACAAACCATTTACCACTGACAGGGGTGCTTGCAATGATCAGCTTTTATTTACATAAAACTTTTATCCCAAAACTGAAAAAAAACAAAACAGTAGCTGTAACTGCTTGTGTAACTGCAGTGTGGGCTCCCTAAAAGGGGAAGCTCTGCTTGTTCACATCCTCCACTGCCACATTTGGCACTTTTTTAGGGGGGGCACCCCCCAGTGCCTTTTGTGACACGCAGAAAAACAGCAGAACTGTTCAGAAAGCGCAGCATGACACCAGCTGTGAAGCCTGAAGGCTTCACTGCCGTTTTCACTTAGTGAAGATGCCAGCGTCTGCACCCGATCCCATCGAAGAATCAGCTCAGGGTGCCGACATCGCTGGATCCCTTGACAGGTAAGTGTCTTTATATTAAAAGTCAGCAGCTACAGTATTTGTGTATGTAGCGATACCCTCAACTTAAGAGAGCCGCAAGGTTTGATTTGGGCCCTGAGTACAGCTTCCCCAACCCCCGGCAATCTGCTCTACCCGCTCTGGCACAGTTAACCCACAGCAATTTCACATAAACAATCACTTATGCTTTAAATGTGGGTGTGTGGATTGATAACTCAGACTCATAGACAATGTTGTAAATAATAACTGACTTTACTGCTAGTGGTAAGATAAAAGGGGATAACATGCATGTAACATTTGGTTCACAACACATAAGCAGGTCCCTGCAGTTATAAATCACAATACTGTGTGTGTGTGTACCAGCAATGGAAAGGGGACGGAACGCCACGTGGGGCGACCGTTACCTAAACACCCTGTGGTGTGATAACTAACTTATAACTATCTAACGGATCAGGCCTGATCCCTAACCATGAAACTCAGTCTTAGAAGAAACACAAATCTTCACCGGCACAGGATCTGTAAAGGTGGTGCACTTGAAGTATTTAAAACCATGTATTTGTAATTCAATAGGGGGGGGGTAATTCTACCTCGCCGGAGGTGTTAGGCCTCGGAAGTCTAGTAGGCACAAAGTATAAAAGTAACAGTTTAAAGATGAGCTTTCGCTCGCTCACCACTCCGGAACACTTCCCTCAGTCCGGAACTTCCACCGGCTGTGTCGGTCCTCGTCCACAGCGGCTTCTGCGATCGGATCCCCGATCCAGATAACTTTAGAAGAGATGAGTCTGAATGCCACCCAGGCTCGCAAAGGGGGTGGAAGGCTCTTTGGTTCGCTCCACAGGCCCCAGGCTTCAGGCCTGGAACAGCACAGATCCGCACAGGTGTATCTCTCTCTGTCGCCCCGTGTCCAAAAGAGAAAGAGCTAGGCCTCGCCCCCTCCTTATATTCCTTCCCCCCAACTCCCCTCTCTCTGGAATTTCCTGTCTCTGATTAAAGGGGAACACCCCGCTACACACTCCCCCCACTAAAACTCTTTGGTCCCCAAAGATAAACATTTTAACAACATTTCTGAACCATTTTAGAGAGTGCGGAGTATGATGTTGGTACAGGGAATTGCCACCAAAACTCAGAGGTGGGATTCCCTGTCCCACAGGTCACACTGGCATGAGTGGCCTGCCTAACTGTGCCAGAGAGTGAGCTGGGGTTGCCCTCCACCAAATGAACAGTGGAAGGATTGGAGCACTCGGTACTTCTTCTAGCGGTGGTAACAGAGTCCTCTGAGCTCTTTCCCAATTGAGGGTAGGTTAACTTCATGGGAGGCCTCACGACTCTGCGAGCTCTCTGCTCCCTTGGGACTTCAGGCTCTGGTGCCACAGGCTCTGTTTCAGGAACACTTTTTGACATCGTCACTGGTTCTGGGGCCTCTGTCTCTTCTTCATCTGAGTACAGGCCCAGAATATCTTCCCAGCATTCAGGCACGCCACTGGATGGAATGAACTCTGTAGCTTCTGGGTTCAGGGTCCCATCCTGCATATCCTCAGTGGGTGGAAGGTCTATGGTGGGATTTTCCGAGGTTGGGGAAGGCCATAGCCACTCCAGTTCTCCTCTCCCATCTTCACTTGATTGAGAAGCCAGTCCACCTCTAGATCGAGAGGTCTGAGACCGAGTGTTGGGTCTGGGAGTATCCAAGATGGAAACAGATTCCGGTAGGTTCCTCACTGGAGGTATCCTGACTGCTTCTTTAAGCGGGAGTAAGTGGTTTCTGTGCCAGGTCTTCAAGGGTCCCACTCTCCCCTCTGGCTTTAACTTGTACACCGGTAGTCCAGGGAGTTTCCTACAAATAACGTAAGGCTCAGACCTCCACCTATCAGCAAGTTTGTGCTTCCCTGGGATCCCTAGGTTGCGTAGCAGAACACGGTCTCCAGGCTGCAGGTCTTGCACTCGAACCTTCAAATCATAGTTCCTTTTATTTCGGGCCCCTCTTTGGTCTGAGGCCGCTTGGGCTTGTTCATAGGCCGCTTTCAAATTATACCTAAGTCTGTCTACATATCCTTTGTGGGAGGTAGCAGAGGTATAGTCTAGAGAAATGCCAAAGGCCAGATCCACTGGCAATCTTGCTTCTCTCCCAAACATGAGGCGGTAGGGAGAGTAACCCGTCACATCACTGGTGGTGCAATTGTAGGCATGCACCAAAGTGGATATGTGTTGACTCCAATGCTGCTTCTTCTCTGTCTCCAGAGTCCCAAGCATGTTTAGCAAAGTCCGGTTAAATCTCTCAGGCTGGGCATCTCCTTGTGGATGATAGGGGGTAGTCCTGGTCTTTTCCACTCCCAGGGAGTCCAGTAAGTTCCGGATCAGGCGACTCTCAAAGTCCCTTCCTTGGTCGGAGTGGATTCTCTGTGGTAATCCATAGTGGACGAAGTATTTTTCTACAAGCACCTTAGCTACAGTGGAAGCCTTCTGGTCTCTGGTGGGGAACGCCTGTGCATAACGGGTGAAATGATCGGTTACCACCAGAACATTTCCCAATCCACTCAAATCGGGTTCGAGGCAGAGAAAGTCAATGCATACCAGATCCATTGGGCCTTGACTCTGTAGGTGGCCCATTGGGGCAGCTTGATGGGGTAGAGTCTTCCTCTGGATGCATCGTGCACAGGAGTGGCAATATTCCTCCACTTCAGCCCTCATACAGGGCCAATAGAACCGGCTTCTGACAAGTTGGAAGGTTCTTTCAGCTCCCAGGTGACCATGCTGGTCATGTAAGGCAACCAGCACAGTCTCTCGGTGCTTCTCTGGGAGAAACAACTGCCATTTATCCTCGGAGTCATCAGAGGGGCCCCTTCGGTAGACCACTCCCTGATGGACCTGTAGCTTGTCTAACTCTCTCCTTAGCAGACGAGCCTCCTTGGAGGGGTGATGTCGAAGTTTCTCTGGACTCTCGTTTTCCAATGCTTCAAAGACCAATCTCCCCATGGGGTCTTCCAATTGGTCGCACCTCAGTTCCTTCTTAGACAGCTTCGGTAAGCATTCCTCTTCAAGTTGAGTCACCCTGCAGTAGTGTTTTGGGACTCCCACTGTGGTAACTCCTATCTCCTCGGCTCTGGAGCCCCCTCTGGCTTGAAATTCAGCCCCTTGACAAAGGGCTCGCACTCCGTCCGGCGCTACCTGAGTCCAGTCCTCCCAGTCATCAGCCATGGTATGAGATCTTCGGGACAGGGCATCTGCATCCCTATTTCCAGTCCCTGGTCTGTATTTAAGACTGAAGTTGAACCCAGATAATGCAGCCAGCCACCTGTGTCCTGTGGCATCCAACTTGGCAGTGGTGAATAGGTAAGTCAGAGGGTTGTTATCTGTTTTTACTGTAAACTCTGCCCCATAGAGGTAGTCTCTTAGTTTGTCCACCACTGCCCATTTGAGGGCCAAGAACTCCAACTTATGAGTGGGGTAGTTCTTCTCCGAGGGGGTCAGACTCCGACTCACATAGGCCACTGGTCGCAGTTGCTCTTCATACTCTTGGTAGAGCACTCCACCTAGGCCTTCATGACTAGCATCAACATGTAACTCGTATGGTCTGGTGGGATCAGCATAGGCCAATACTGGGGCTGTGGTGAGGCTCCTCTTCAGGGTTCTGAAGGCCTCTTCACACCTGGGGGTCCACTGATCTTGAACCGACTCCCCGGGTCTTCTGGGTCCCAAGCCATCCTCTTCCCCTTCAGTCTTGAGCAGTTCATTTAGGGGCTTGGCAATACGGGCAAACCCATCCACAAACCTCCTATAGTAGGAGCAGAAGCCCAGGAAAGATCTAAGTTCGGTGACTGTTGTGGGTCTTGGCCAGGAGGTAACTGCCTCCAACTTCTCAGGATCAGTAGCCACCCCCTTTTCAGACACTATGTGTCCCAGGTAGTTCACTGAAGACTGGTAGAACCGACACTTCTCGGGGGAAAGCTTTAGTCCCTCTTCACTAAGCCTTCTCAACACTTTCTCCAATCGGGCCTCATGTTCCTCCAAAGTTCTCCCGAAGACAATGACATCGTCCAGGTACACGAGGACTTCTATGAGGTTCATATCTCCGACAGTCTTCTCCATGAGACGTTGAAAAGTAGCTGGGGCCCCAGATAGGCCCTGAGGCATTCTATTAAACTCAAAGAACCCCACAGGAGTTATGAAAGCGGTCTTTTCTTTATCCTCTGGGTGCATGGGAATTTGATAGTACCCGCTCTTGAGGTCCATCACGCTGAACCACTTAGCTCCAGACAAACTCTGTAAGGCGTCCTCTATCCTTGGCGTGGTGTACTGATCAGGGGTGGTCCTCCTGTTGAGAGTTCTGTAGTCAATGCAGAGCCTCAGCGACCCATTCTTCTTCCTGACCACCACTATTGGAGAGGCATAAGGGCTTCTGGACTCTCGAATCACCCCAGTCTTTTTCAGTTCTGCAAGCTGTTCCCTCAGATCCTCCAGATCTGCCAGCGGAACCCGCCTGACTCTCTCCCTGAACGGTTTGTCTTCTTGCAGGCGGATGCGGTGGGTAGCACTCCTCGCACACCCCACATCGAACTCATCTTTGGAGAAAATCTTCTCCCATCTAGTCAGCTGGGCCTTGGCTCTCTCTTTCCAGGCTCCAGGTAAATTCGGGTTCTCCATGGAAAGTTTTTCCCAAACATCTCCTTCTTCACCCGTCCCCTTTACTTCTGACCAGCTGACTGGGACAGCAGGACTCACCTGTCCCAACAGCATCCGGGCAGGGATCTCTATGGCCCTTTCTGTAGAGTTCCTCACACTCACCGGGACTCTTCCCCTGGCTTTCTTCAGGGCCTTGATTGGAATCACTTCCGGTATCACTTCCAGGCCCGAGTGATCTTCCCTTGGGTCGGATTCCAGCATGACAAAGGGACCAGGCTGCTTCCAGGTGAGCTTCACAGTGGCCCTGAGGCAAGCCACCTGTCCGGGCTGCAGCACCACTCCTTCTCTCCCCAGTCTCCACACCTTCCCTATCCCCTCTCCTGGGGTCTTCTGCTCCAACACTAACCGTTGGTAGGCTGTCTTCAGCATGGGATGGATGTTTGGATCTTGATGGCTCCTCATCTTCACCAGGGGGGTCAGAAGTCTTCTCACTAGATCCGTATTGGTGCCTATGATGAGGGACATCTTGCTGGCCCCGGGTGGTCTAGGACACACAACTGCCAGGGTGTCGAACACTTCTGTCTTCCCAGCCACAGAGGGGTCGAATGTCAGCTTTATGGGCAGATAACCATCATAGGGGAACCTCTGCGTTCCCAGGCCCCATATCTCCAGTTCTTCTATCTTCTGTATAGGCAAATGGCTTAAGTGCCTATCGTAGAAGTCTCTGTACAACAAAGTCACTTGAGCTCCAGTGTCCAGGAGGGCCTTTGTATATACTTCTTCCACCTGGATAGATACAGTGGGGGACGGGCCGACCAATTCTTCTGGGTACGGCCGGGTTGAGGTCACTTTCTTCTGAGGACTTGTCTTCATCCAGTTTGTTTTTGACTTTATTCTCTCTTGAGCCCGGTATGCATTGACCTTCCCCACCCTAATGGGAGTACAAACCCGCTGAGGGATGTTATTGTCTCTTGGCTGTAGACATTCCTTCTTGGGAGTGCTAAATTTCTTCTGAGGGGTCTTGTCCCCTTTCTCTGGTGTGTATCTTGGTTGAGAGACCCTAGATTCCTTCTGAGGGGTCTTGTCCCCTCTCTTTTGCTTCCTTCCATTCAGTTTGGAGCTCACTGAAAGAGATGGGCACCCGGTTGACTCCCTCACCGGGGCCCTCTGGAGTTTCCCGCCGGCTGGCGATTATCCATTTTCTTCTTCTTGGGACTGGAACACCTACTGGCAAAGTGGCCACTGCCCCCGCAGTTGTAGCATAGCATCTCTTCTCGGTCCTGAATGGAGGCTGGTTCTGAGGTATTCGGGAACAACTCCTTTCTTGGACTTGGTTTCTCTGCTCTTCTTTGATCTTTCTCCATCAAAGAGGTCAGCATCTCCAACACTTGGGACATTTGTGATTTCAAAGTGTCGACTTCTGCATCTCTTTCCGGGCTCTTGACTGAACTGACCAACACTGGTACAGGGGTGACCTTCACCCTGGCCACCTGCTGATCTCTCTGCAGCGCCTCTTCGTCCCTAATAATTTTTATTAGATCAGAGTAGGTTAGTGACATTCCTCCTCCTGAGGTTTTCAGGTGCAGCCAGACTGGGTCTGAGCGCCGCGCTCCCCTCATGATCTGCTTCATTCGTGCTTCATCTGCATCTTTGGGCAGCATTCCCTTCTTCAGGACGATCTTGCATAACAGCCTGTTCAACCTTCTAACATACTCTGACAGTTTCTCCTCCGGCTGCTGGAAAGTATGTTCAAATTGATAGACCATCTCTGTCACCTTCTCCAGCTGTCCAAACTCTTCCTGCAGCATGGCCAGACAATCTTGAGCTGTACAGTTTGCATTTCCAAAACGGAAGCTCTTCACCGCTTCTGCCGCGGCACCTTTCAAACTTTCTAAAACTCGTTGTCTTTTCTGTGCTTCAGGCACCTCCCATGCCTCTACTGCTTGTAATGCCTGTTCCACCCAAGTGTCAAAATCTTCCTCCCCCGCAGGGACGGGGAGCTCCCCCGAGAATGTTTTTAGTCTCCGGTAGCTAGTCTCTACGTGCACTGTGCTTGTCTTCTGACAGTTTGTTAGTAGATCCCCTAACGCCTTTATCAGTTCGGGTGATATGGCCGTGGCAGGTGCAGGCGTCACCGGAGGTGTCGCTCCGTCTTTCCTCTCTGGCGGGGTACGGGCCGCAACTGGCGGTGATCCCGTTGGTGATAGCTCTTTCTTAGTAGCGTACGCCAAACTATAAGATCTGTTATCCGGCATCCGCGCATATTTGCATTTACAAGCCTCTGGCTTCCCATCTGAATATTCCACTAGCGTATACTGGTGTGAGGTGTCTGGGTCTGACTTCATTAACCCTTCCACCGTTTTGGTCGACCATTCCTGACCCGGAATGTTAATGACCACTGACTGGCTTGGATCTGTCTTGGCTACTTCACACCACGTTCTGATGTCTTTCGGGTCCATGCCGGTAAGTCTTGGCGGGCTCTCACCGCTGTCTCAGTAATCCCGGATTTACGAGCCCCCACGTGTAGCGATACCCTCAACTTAAGAGAGCCGCAAGGTTTGATTTGGGCCCTGAGTACAGCTTCCCCAACCCCCGGCAATCTGCTCTACCCGCTCTGGCACAGTTAACCCACAGCAATTTCACATAAACAATCACTTATGCTTTAAATGTGGGTGTGTGGATTGATAACTCAGACTCATAGACAATGTTGTAAATAATAACTGACTTTACTGCTAGTGGTAAGATAAAAGGGGATAACATGCATGTAACATTTGGTTCACAACACATAAGCAGGTCCCTGCAGTTATAAATCACAATACTGTGTGTGTGTGTACCAGCAATGGAAAGGGGACGGAACGCCACGTGGGGCGACCGTTACCTAAACACCCTGTGGTGTGATAACTAACTTATAACTATCTAACGGATCAGGCCTGATCCCTAACCATGAAACTCAGTCTTAGAAGAAACACAAATCTTCACCGGCACAGGATCTGTAAAGGTGGTGCACTTGAAGTATTTAAAACCATGTATTTGTAATCCAATAGGGGGGGGGGTAATTCTCCCTCACCGGAGGTGTTAGGCCTCGGAAGTCTAGTAGGCACAAAGTATAAAAGTAACAGTTTAAAGATGAGCTTTCGCTCGCTCACCACTCCGGAACACTTCCCTCAGTCCGGAACTTCCACCGGCTGTGTCGGTCCTCGTCCACAGCGGCTTCTGCGATCGGATCCCCGATCCAGATAACTTTAGAAGAGATGAGTCTGAATGCCACCCAGGCTCGCAAAGGGGGTGGAAGGCTCTTTGGTTCGCTCCACAGGCCCCAGGCTTCAGGCCTGGAACAGCACAGATCCGCACAGGTGTATCTCTCTCTGTCGCCCCGTGTCCAAAAGAGAAAGAGCTAGGCCTCGCCCCCTCCTTATATTCCTTCCCCCCGACTCCCCTCTCTCTGGAATTTCCTGTCTCTGATTAAAGGGGAACACCCCGCTACATGTATATATACGCGATTCTAAAATAAGAAAAAAAATTCCCCTTGGAATTGGACTTTTAAGGTACTTGGACTCATATAACAATCGTAAAATAAAGTAGAAAAATTATTTATTAATAATAATAACACAATTAAAAATGGTAACATGACTGTAACATGATTGACAATATAGACAAGTGTAGCACCCTCTACCATAGGTAGGTGCTAGAGGTGAGGATTTTTGTGGCAGCTGCTAGGCAGGTAAATGTAGGCAGGCCTAGTCTGCAAGCTAGGCCTGCTTGTTTTTGATCTGAGGGCAGGGAGTGGTTGGTGTAGCAGTGGGTGTGACCACCTGTGCTTCAGTTCTTGGGCGCTTCCCCTGCTTCCAGGGACAATGTTCTGGAAGAGGGGCAGGGCCGGGATCTGGAGTGGCAGGAAGCCCATGTGAGGAGCCCTGACCAATCCCCAATTGGAATTGGCAGGGGGCAGGCCTCCTTCAAAAGCTCAGGTCCAGCCCACTGGAGGGGAGTTGTCAGCTGGGAGACGTGAAGAATGGAGTGTTAGATCGTAGCAGGAGGCCCATCCCCATCTGGGGGGGGGGGGGGGTGCGTGCCTTGGTGGAGATGCCTGGGAGCTGGGAGGGAGCCTTGTCCTTACATGGTCATGGAGGAGGTGTCCTGGAACAGAGGGGCTGGAGAAGTGATCAGTACGCATGTCCGGTTAAGTTCTTCACCATGGACTCAGGGCAGGAGAAGGTCGGTGAGTGAGGCACAGTGGATATCTGGAAGAGGCATGCCAGGGGAGCTGGGTGCGAGGCCAGAGGAGAGACTGTGGGGTTATGTGTCAAATCGATGTGGCCTGCGGGCGCAGGATTTGCAAGTCGGGCTAGCTGGGATCAGTAGTCCACCAACTTTCTAAAGCTGCTAAATTCTAGGCCACCAAGAAGGGGTATTGCAGGCCCCTGGCCTACCAACAGTACAGCAAGCACCTAGGACCATTCAGAGAGATCCCTGGTGTAATGTGAAGATGATGGGGCGGAAAGATTAACAGGTTACAGTAAAGTTTTGTGCAGGAGGAGAAGAGTCCTGGGAGTAATAGTCTGCAGGAGTTGTGTGCAGAGAAGGAGTAACGGCCTGCAGGAGTTGATGCAGGGGAAGTGACTGTGAATGTTAGAGTCCATCAGTTCTTCAAAGCTCAATTCATTCAATGATTATTTAACTATGATGGCAAAGTGATCTGTCCTATGGGCATCCCATATTCCCTTTCCCTAACCAAGTTATATTCTCCAAATAAACCAAAACAAAGCAAAATGACTGTTCATTGTGCCTGAGTGATATATGGAAGTCTGGGAGCAGGGTGATATGGTGGATGATAGTAACTAGTAGCAACCATCCGCTACACAAGGAACGCAGCATACCTACATGAGGCCAGGATGAGGACACTATTTTTGATTTGGTGTACCCCTATAATACCATCCATCAGGACCAGGTCCATTTTCCATCAGGCTTTCACTTGAAGGATCCTATCTATAGGCCTCAGTGAGTCTGAATTTCCCATGCCCATGCTCCAAAGGCTTCCTTGATTTACTTGTAAAACATTTTGTTCCTACTCAAATCTACATTACACGCCTTACACTTGGTGACAATGAAAGACGCAGCAGTTCTTTGGGGCAGTGTTCTTTGCTTTTAATCTACATGGAATGTGTGCTTATATACGACTGAAGTGACAAGAATTGATATCTTCCCTATCCCTGAGGAAGGAGATTAAACAGACTCTGAAACATGTCGGATAAAGGATATCTTTTCTATATTGTCGATCATGTTACAGTTGGTGCTTTTTGAGTTGCTTATTGCTATGTACATTTCATGTTACCATTTTTAATCATGTGCTATTAATAAATAATTTTTCTACTTTATTTTACGATTGTTATACGAGTCCAAGTGCCTTAAAAGTCCAATTGCAAGGGGAAATTTGTTTCAAGTTTAGGATGTGGCACATATATATATATATATAAGTAATCACTGATATCCTCCATATATACGTGATTCTGAACTTCCAGGTTTTGAGCACGAGTGATTTTGCACAGCGGAAGCTGATCATCGGGTCCCGCGGACCCAATATCCACCGGCACCCGCTGATCATTAGACAGACTGGCATTCTGCAAGTGTACCAATGTAAACAAGGCAGATTGCCATTCTGTCAGTAAAGAAGGCATGGATCCTGTGTTCCTGTGAAACAGGAACACAGGACCCATGCCTTCCACTAGTAAAACCTCCTCCCCCGCTACACTGAATCACAAGCCTGCAGTTAACCCCTTCCCAGGCCAGTGTCATTAGTAAAGTGACAGTGCATATTTTTAGCACTGATCACTGGTCCCCAAAAAAAGTGTCAGTTAGTGTCCGATTTGTCCACTGCAATATCGCAGTCCAGCAATAAGTTGCTGATCACCGCCATTACTAGTGAAAAAAAAATAATTCCCTAAATATATCCCATAATTTATAGACGCTACAGTGGGGCAAAAAAGTATTTAGTCAGCCACCAATTGTGCAAGTTCTACCACTTAAAAAGATGAGAGAGGCCTGTAATTGTCATCATAGGTATACCTCAACTATGAGAGACAAAATGTGGAAACAAATCCAGACAATCACATTGTCTGATTTGGAAAGAATTTATTTGCAAATTATGGTGGAAAATAAGTATTTGGTCACCTACAAACAAGCAAGATTTCTGGCTCTCACAGACCTGTATCTTCTTCTTTAAGAGGCTCCTCTGTCCTCCCCTCATTACCTGTATTAATGGCACCTGTTTGAACTTGTTATCAGTATAAAAAAGACACCTGTCCACAACCTCAAACAGTCACACTCCAAACTCCACTATGGTGAAGACCAAAGAGCTGTCGAAGGACACCAGAAACAAAATTGTAGACCTGCACCAGGCTGGGAAGACTGAATCTGCAATAGGCAAGCAGCTTGGTGTGAAGAAATCAACTGTGGGAGCAATAATTAGAAAATGGAAGACATACAAGACCACTGATAATCTCCCTCAATCTGGGGCTCCACATAAGATCTCACCCCGTGGGGTCAAAATGATCACAAGAACGGTGAGCAAAAATCCCAGAACCACACAGGGGACCTAGTGAATGACCTGCAGAGAGCTGGGACCAACGTAACAAAGGCTACCATCAGTAACACACTACGCCGCCAGGGACTCAGATCCTGCAGTGCCAGACGTGTCCCCCTGCTTAAGCCAGTACATGTCTGGGCCCGTCTGAGGTTTGCTAGAGAGTATTTGGATGATCCAGAAGAGGATTTGGAGAATGTCATATGTCAGATGAAACCAAAGTAGAACTGGTAGAAACACAACTCGTCGTGTTTGGAGGAGAGAGAATGCTGAGTTGCAACCAAATAACCTCATACCTACTGTGAAGCATGGGGGTGGCAACATCATGCTTTGGGGCTGTTTCTCTGCAAAGGGAACAGGACGACTGATCCGTGTACATGAAAGAATGAATGGGGCTATGTATCGTGAGATTTTGAGTGCAAACCTTCTCCCATCAGCAAGGGCATTGAAGATGAAATGTGGCTGGGTCTTTCAGCATGACAATGATCCCAAACACACCGCCCGGGCAATGAAGGAGTGGCTTCGTAAGAAGCATTTCAAGGTCCTGGAGTGACCTAGCCAGTCTCCAGATATCAACCCCATAGAAAACCTTTGGAGGGAGATGAAATTTGTGTTGCCCAGCGACAGCCCCAAAACATCACTGCTCTAGAGGAGATCTGCATGGAGGAATGGGCCAACATACCAGTAACAGTGTGTGAGAACCTTGTGAAGACTTATAGAAAACGTTTGACCTCTGTCATTGCCAACAAAGGATATATAACAAAGTATTGAGATTAACTTTTGATATTGACCAAATACTTATTTTCCACCATAATTTGTAAATACATTCTTTCCAAATCAGACAATGTGATTGTCTGGATTTGTTTCCACATTTTGTCTCTCATAGTTGAGGTATACCTATGATGACAATTACAGGCCTCTCTCATCTTAAGGCCCCTTTCACACTGGCACGTTTTTCAGGCGGTTTAGCGCTAATAATAGCGCTGTTATACCGCCTGAAAAAATCGTGCCCTGTAGTCTTCAATGTGAAAGCCCGAAGGCTTTCACACTGAAGCGGTGCGCTAGCAGGACCGCTCCAAAAGTCCTGCTAGACGCATCTTTACAGCGGTGAAGGAGCGGTGTGTTCACCGCTCCTTTACCGCGGCTGCTTATTGAAATCAATGGGACACCGCGGTAATACCGCCCGCAAACCACGGCAATAGCCGCGGTTTGCGGGCGGTATTAACCCTTTTTTGGCCGCTAGCGGGGGTTAAATTCACCCCGCTAGCGGCCGCATACCGTGGTGATAACAACGGTATAGGGGCACTGAAAATTGCGCCGCTATACCGCCACTGCACCTGCCCACCCCAGTGTGAAAGGGGCCTAAGTCGGAGAACTTGCACAATTGGTGGCTGACTAAATACTTTTTTGACCCACTGTATAACTATTGTGCAAACCAATCAATTGGGATTAAAAAAATTATAATAATATGTAGCAGAATACATATATTGGCCTAAATCTATGAAGAAATTAGATTTTTGAAAAAAAATTATTGGGTGTGTTTTAGAGAAGAAAGTAAAAAATAATATAATTTTTTTCTCAAAATTGTTAGTATTTTTTTATTTATAGCGCAAAAAACCTTAGTTAGACTTACCGGTAACGATATTTCTGAGTCTTTCAGGACAGCACCTAGAGAGAGCGCAGCTCCACCCACTTTCCAGGAAACACTGCAGTCATTCCATTAAAGCCTGGACACTTCCACCATGTCCTCAGTTGTTACTGAGTACCTCCAGCCATGCTGAAATTATATAAGCAGAACATAGCAACCACAACACATTAACATTTATAAACAAGGGAGGGTCATCGGCGCTGTCTTTAAAGACTTGTATAAATACTGTTACCGGTAAGTCTAACTAAGGTTTTCTCACCTCGTCTTTCAGGACCGCACCTGGAGATGATAAACGAGTACTTACTATTAGGGTGGAACCACCACCTGCAGGACCTTCCTGCCAAACGATTGCTCTGCTGCCGAGAGCAGGTCCATCCTATAGTGACGAGTAAAGGTGGAATAACTCGTCCATGTGGCCGCCTTGCAGATTTGCCCTGGAGAAGCCCCGGCTCGTTCCGCCAAGGACGTTGCTACAGCCCGAGTTGAATGGGCCACTACCCCTGCGGGAGGTTCTATTTCCGCTGCCATATAAGCTTTGTGGATAGCCATCCGAAGCCAGCTACCAATCGTGTTTTTAGAAGCTCCGTAACCCTTACGAGACCCAGAAAATAAAACAAATAGAGAATTGGACCTTCTAAACTCCTTTGGACGTAAAGAGATGCATTTTACGCTATCTGGAGATAACAGACTATGAAAATCTCTTTCTTTAGGGCAAGTTGAAACCGGACAGAACGTTGATAGAATTATCTCTTGGGATCTGTGAAAAACTGAAGCCACCTTCAGATAAAACCCCAGGTCTGTCCTCAGTCAGAACTACCCGATCTGGGAAAACTGTCAAGAAAGGCTCAATGATAGATAACGCCTGAAGCTCACTGACCCTTCTAGCCAAGGTGACTGCTATCAGCAGTGTTAGTTTTAGAATTTAATTGTGGCTTCTTCTGGTGGTTCAAAAGGTCTTCTAGTCAGACCCTGGAAAACAACTGATAAATCCCATTTGGGAAAACACTTACCGTATATACTCGAGTATAAGCCGACCCGAATATAAGCCGAGGCACCTATTTTTACCACAAAAAACTGGGAAAACGTATTGACTCGAGTATAATCCTAGGTTGTCCATCTGCATGCCTCACTGTGTCCATGTGCATGTCTCACTGTGCCCACGCCTCACTGTGCCCATGCCTCACTGTGTCCATGACTAGACTGACGTTTAACATGAGAATCTATGGAAGGTGTGCCCGGCTTTGAAAAATTGGTTCTCCCAGACCGTAGGTCCCCCAGACAAAAAACTTTGCAGACTTGTAGAGGAAAAATGGGGCTACATGTGTGCCAAGTTTGGGGTCCAGGAGACCTATGGCCGGCCGATACCATGTCCCCAAAGTTTGGGAGATCAGGCGCAAAAAGGTGACTCGAGTATAAGCCGAGGGGGGCATTTTCAGCACAAAAAAATGTGCTGAAAAACTCGGCTTATTCTCAAGTATATGCGGTAAATGGTACCGGCCTAGCCCTAGCTAGTGCTTTGAAAAAACTGATGATCCAAGGGTCTAGAGATAACCTTCTCTCTAGAAAAACTGATACCTGAACTTTTAAGGTGCTTGCTGCCAAACCCTTCTCCATTCCATCATGGAAAAATTCCAGAACGGAAAGGTTCTCCTGTGGAGAGTAATTTTTTGAAAAGCAACAGGATTTGAAGCATTTCTAGGTTTTAAAATAAATGGCCCTTGTGACCTTCTTCCTGCTATCTAGCAGGGTACAAATTAAACTATCGAACAAACCCTTATTCCTCATGATTTGCTCAACAGTAACCAAGCTGCCATCTTGAGATGACCTACGTTGGGGTGCAGAAGGGGACACTGAGTCAGCAGGTCCCTTCAGACTGGTTTTCAGTCCTACTAAAGTTAGCGGTAGAGTTACATTGGTTGCTTCCAAACGCCTCTTGGGCCAATATGGGGCCACTAGAATTAGGGTTGTCTTTTCTCCCTGTAGCTTCCTGAGTCAGTGCGTCCAGACCCTCCACTTAGTCCTGCCTGTTCAGAGGAAAGTAGACCAGAATCTTTGCATTTGTTTGTGATGCAAAAAGGTCTACCTGCGCAGCTCCCCATCTGTCTACTATCCTCTGAAAAACCTCTGGACTTAGGCTCCATTCAGACATTAGCACCCTTCTTCTGCTTAAAAAGTCCGCTATCTGGTTTAGGTTGCCCTTCAGATGCACTGCTGTTAGGATGCCACGTTGTCCTCTGCCCAAGTCAGAGTCTGTAGGGCCAAGCTTAGACACCTGCTTCTTGTGCCCCCCTGCGTTGAGATGTTGGCCACTGCCGTGGCATTGTCTGACAACACTTGGATGTGTTGGCTCCTGATCAATTGTCTGAAGGCCCACAACCCCAGAAAAATGGCCGATAGTTCCCTCCAGTTGGAGGACCTCCTGGATTCCTCTACTGACCAGGACCCCTGGGCCATCTGGTTTTCAAGATGTGCACCCCACCCCCAGGAGCTCGCATCTGTTAAGATTTTTGCTGTGGGGTCCAGAACAAACCCTTGCTCAAATATGTTTGCCTCCTCCACCACCATAACTTTATTTTTACTGGAGATGGGACCCTGATCTGTTTCTCCAAAGAGTCTCCGTAGGCCCGTAGGCCCAATTCTGCAAAATCGCCTTTTGGAGGTCTCTCGCATGGAGGTGGGCCCACTGAACAGCTGGAATTGAGGCTGTGAGAAGCCCCAGCGTAACTGTAACAGATTTGGTTTGGCTGCACTTTCTTTACTGCTGCGTGCACCTTTTTGATTTTTTTCCTCCTGGGAGGAAAATCTTTTCCTTTTACAGAGTCGATGACATAGCCTAGGAAAATGATCACCTGAGAAGGAATTAGGTTTGATTTTTCTTTGTTCAGAATCCAACCCAAGTTCTCTAAATGGCTCTGTGCCCTTTTCAAATCCCTGCACAATAGGTCTTTTGAGCTGGAGAACAAAAGGAGGTCATCCAGATATGGTACTACAGATACCCCCTCCAACCTGAGCGGTGCCAATGCTTCTGCCATGATCTTCGTGAACATCCTTGGGGAAGAGGAGAGACTGAACGGGAGAGCCCTGAACTGAAAGTGCTACACCACTCCCCCTGCTCTGATTGGCAGGCGCAGATATCTCTGTGACGTCGGTTTTATGGAAACATGCAAGTATGCGTCCCTGCGATCTATGAAGGCTAGAAAGCACCCCGTGGGAAGAAGTTTTCTCACCAAATAAATTGTGTCCATACGAAATTTTTTGTATCGAATGGACCTGTTTAAGATCTTCAAATTCAGTATTAACCTGAACTTTCCCGATGACTTCTTCACTAGAAAAACATGTGAATAACACCCTAGTCCTTCCTCTTCTTGGGGCACTGGGATGATTACCTTCTGCAAGAGTGATGTCATCGCCAAAGACCTTTCCTGATCTCTGGGGAGCTGTTTCACATAAAATCGAGACGGCGGGCTTTCCAAGAACTCCAGTGCGTAGCCCTCCGAGATTACTTTGAGAACGCACGCACTGGACGTCACCCCCTCCCACTGTGGAAAAAAGGACTGGAGCCTTCCTCCCACAGTCGGGAGACCATCACTGGGTCTTTGCGGGTTGGCTGGGGGGACGAAACAACACTCCAGACTTCTCTCGACCTCTCTGGGACTGCCATGGTCTCTTTTTACCAGACCCGGGACTCAAAGGAAACAGGACAAAAGGACGAAAACGTTCTTTTTGGCCGGAAATGCTTTTTTCCTATGCTGTTCTGTCCAGAACAGCATCAAGATCGGGGCCAAATACCAGATCCCCCTCAAAAGGTAGACCACACAGTTTCATTTTAGAGTCATGAAGGGGGCTAAATCTTCCAGAGCTGAAGTGGTTAAGCTTCAATTTGTTAGTGTATCTAAATCTGCTAGTTTATCTACCACTCCCTTCCCTGAAGACTGGCAATGCTGCTGTCCAAAGGTGCCCCATGTGCTCCTAATCCAGAGTTGGGGCGTTCTAATACAGGATGTATGTTACTGACCTGATCAACGGGTGAAAATAGAGGGGAAAAAAGCCTAAAACAAGAAAACGAATGCAGCCATCTAATTATTTTGAATTGGTTTTTAATCTAACACCACTTTAACTACCTCCTGCCCGCCGTATAGTAAAATGACAGCTGGCGGGATCCCCTTTCGTGCTGCGGCAACGTCATATGACTTCGCCCCAGTGTCGGCGTGCAGCACAGTGATCGCAGTCGCGTCGTGTCCTTAGGACACAGCGTGACCCCGATCTGGGTAAAGAGCCGCGGCGACTCTTTAACCGTGTAATCGGCTGTGTCCAATCACAGCCGATCACATGTAAGTTTTTTGGCTCTCCTCGCCTCACACTCTATCAATGCCCTGATTACCTGTACACTCTCTGCTGCGAGGAGATGCCGCTGATTGGCTCTCACCACACCACATTGACAATCAGTGCCCTGATTATCAATGTAGCCCCAGCAGTGCCCACCAGTGCCACCAATCAGTGCCCATCAGTAATGCCAGTCAGTGCTGCCTTTCAGTGCCTGCTCATCGGTATTGCCCACCAGTGCCACCAATCAGTGCCCATTAGTAATGCCAGTCAGTGCTGCCTTTCAGTGCCTGCTCATCAGTGCTGCCTAATATTGCTACCTATCATTGCCCACCAGTGCCACCTATCGGTGCTCATCAGAGCGGCATATTAGTGCCGCCTCATCAGTGCAGCCTATCGGTGCCACCTATCAGCACCCATCAGTGAAGGATAAAAATTACTTTTTTACAAAATGTACTCACAAACTAAAAAAAAGAAGAAAAAAACGTTTTTTTAAATTTTCAGGCTTTTATTTTTTTTACCAAAAAATTAAAAACCCAGCAGTGATTAAATACCACCAAAATAAATCTCTGTTTGTGGGAAAAAAATGATAGAAGTTTCATTTGGGTACAGCGTTGCATGACCTCGCATTTTTCATTCAAAGTGCGACAGCGCTGAAAGCTGAAAATTGTCCTGGGCAGGAAGGGGGTGAAAGTGCCCGGTATTGAAGCGGTTGATAACAGCAACGTGCATTTGGGTGTTATTTCTTTCCTAGGGATGCCTGCCCTTTAAAGTTACAATGCCCTCCCTCTGACCGCAGAGCTGGTATCACATACTGGCCAGATTCTTCCTGCATTGATCACATCTGACACAGTGTCAAAGTTCCTATGAAACCCTTGCAAGCATTCGAGTACCTGTATTTCAGGTGTAGCTCACGTGTAGTGGGTGTGTCCTCTAAAAACAGGAAGAGATAAGACGGCAGGTTTGTACTTTCTCTGGTATCAGCTCACAGAGGACTCATCCTGTCCTACACCAGATCCTTCATTCAGGCTATTTACTAACCCCTCTCTGTTTACTCACAGTTTACAATCTCTGCAGCTGCCTCTAACTCTTCTCTAACCACAATTTATTTTCTGACTATAGTTTCCTTCTATTCAATCCTATTTCCTTGTTTGCTTTCAGTGTGTAGAATCAGATCCACCGACCTTTACACACTCAAGTCTCTGCTGCCGATCAGCCTTTTCTACTCGTTGGCTGCTGATTTCGTCCCCATGCACGGGATGCATGGAGGGCGCAGTGTCCACCACCAGGACAAGAAGACGGTGGAGAAGGTCATACAGAAGTTGGACGTTTTGTTGGGGTATAGTGGGTCATCTTATATCCAGAGGGGTCACCCTTACCTTCCGGACATCGCTCGGGACACCAAGGAGCACCTGCGTCAGATCTTAGACAAGAGCTCGGACCTGGGACATAACCAGTACCTACAGGTGACAGTTCACAGCCTACTCTACAAGACCGAGCAGTGCATACAAGTGCTCAATAGATGTGATGCTGTTGGCAGGTAAGTGCAACATACCTGTATTGTGTATACTGTAATTCACTGTATACAATGGTACATTGACTACAATGGTCTCCAAACTGCGGCCCCCTTACCTGCTTTTATTTGGCCCTTGGGACATTATTCCCCCCACTGTCAGCAACAGTGGAGCATAGTTCTTGCCACTGACACCAATGACTGGGCACTATTCCTCCCACTGACACCAATGACGGGGCACTATTCCTCCCTATAATACCAAAGATGGGGTATTGTTTACTCCCACTGACACCAATGATGGGGCACTATTCCTCCCACTGGCACCAGTGATGGGGCACTATTCCTCCCCCTAATACCAAAGATGGGGCATTGTTTACTCACAGCTTGAAGGACATCAAATTGGCCCTTTGTTTAGAAAGTTTGGAGACCCCTGATCTGCTTCAACCTGTTGCTTGGTCCCTAAGGCTGGGATCCACTGCTTATGTGGGCAAGTCATAGAATGTTGCCCTGGTATCTCTGTCAGGGCTCCAGAGGGTATATGCGATGATACGTTAAAGAGTATACAAATGCAAGAGCAAAAATGTTATATTGCAGCCCTCAATCCATAAAGCAGACCCCCCTTCCCCCAACCTGATGAACCTATCTACCTAAATACATTCGCCTAAGTAAAGAGTAATAGTAGTCTCAGTGCTCAGTGTCCCACATCGGTTGGAAACCCAAACGTCATCTGTAGCCTAGCAGAGAAGGAAGAAACCGACCACGGATGACATCATGCACTTTATCTTGCGCATGTGCCATACCACATAACACTGCTGGGGGGAAAAAAAGCCTTTACCCGTGTAGCACTACCCCCGTAGGAGCTGCTGGTTATATTTTTGGGTCTGCACTCTGCCTGTCAACCCCTTAAGTTTGGCTCGATCCCCTCCTTGGCACAACTGGACAATAAGATGATTGTGTACCCCGATGGCAGTAGGGGGCCACAATAATACTACACAGCAATATATATATATATATAGAAATATTGTTAAATATTGTTACCTTGATGCTGGTCACCTGACTCACAGCTGGAATAGACAGAGTCCCACACAAGATGTAGCTTAACCAGTGGTAATGTGTTTACTTGGCAAAAGAATAAACAAAGATTATACAGGCAAGATTGACCACCCACCATTCCCTGCAATATTCAATGCAATCCCACTGGCACAGAATCTCTCTTTTACTAGACCCACATATCACAACCCGGGGCCAGGTATGGGTGAGTGCAGGGTGGAGGAATCTGCCAATGCGAGGATAACAACATTGGGACACCTCTCCACCAAGTCACACACACAACTCACCCAAACAGCAAAAACAACCGTGCAATGCAATAAAACGTTAGACTAAACACATAGGTTCCCAACTATAGGGCTCCCCCCTAGTGGACAGTTCAAGTTATGGGTGTCCTGTTGTGGAAACCTCTGCAACAATGTAGGCTGATGACTGTTCCTTTAAATGTCAGTTAGTCTTCCGCTAGCTTTGTTGGTGCACTTATCTATTTGTAATCCGATGGAATGGCATCAACTGGTTGTATATGACGTGTTGGTAGAACAAACACTAATTCCCTCCAGCCGTTATATCACTCTCAGGTGTAACGTATCCCTACTTGCGATACTGCAGAAACCAGCAAGTACACATGGAACTATGGAAACCACCTTCCTGCGGCCCAGTCAACTATGTCAATAGGCAAGTGCCTTCTCACCAGATGAGGCCTCGCCGGTACACTCCATCTGGAACCTCTCCTTGTTCTCAGTCTCTCCGTAACACAAGGCCAGGTCCTCCGCGCAGCCGTTCACAAGTTGCCGTTGGATAGGTGACTCTGGATGCTGTGGAGTGTAGACCAATCCCTCTCTGGCTCAATCAGCGAGACTGTCCTCAAGGATCCCTCGTCAGGCGATCCTCTCCCTCAGGAACTTTAGGCCCAGGCTTCTCAGGCCTAGGCGCACTCACAGCAGGCCTCTTGCCTGTTGAAGATGGTAGTCCCGAGAGAGCGAGCCGAGGCCCTGCCTCTCCCTTAAATCAGTTCTCCCAACAGGCTGTGCGGTGGCACAGTAGCATTGTGGGTATTGTAGTCTTTATCCAACCCACGGCAATAGAGTCTCTGTCTCTTGCACTACAATGCCCACCATGCCTTGTTCTTGACATCACTGAACCAAACAAACTTTAATGATATCATGTAACATGAGTACCCGGGGAAGCTAAGTTCCTAATTAAGCAAATTGCAGTCTTGTTATAATACGTTGAAATATACAACCTTGCTACCCCCAAAATCTCATGAGATCTCAGATGAAAGCCTTTTTAAAAAAAAACAGATGATTGTAATGTCATGTGGCGCATGAGGTTATCGGTAGGTAGGCATAGAAGAAAGAAGCCGGCCGCCGATGATGTCATGTGATCTTGTGCTTGTGCATGTGCCGTACCATATCACCCTGCTGGTAGGGGAAAAAGAAAAAAGTTTTCCCTGAGATCTCGAAAGTTTTTTTTTTTGTTTCCCAGACAGTGGTGGCTGGTGCTAAATGTTTCGGGATGGCGGACGGGAATAAGGTGGCGGGCCCATCCAAAAAGAGCAGTGCTCTGCGCCCTGAGTCCACCCTTTTTTGAAGCCAATTAGAGCCTCAGGCTCTAATTACGTGCTTCTAAAAAAAATAACAATAAAAAAAAAAACCATTGGAATCCATGCGTCTGGCGCCCTGCATGAAGATTAGGGGGCCGGACCCATGGATTAGGGGGTGGCGCCCCTGCGCCCATTATGGACGGACCACCACTGCTCCCACATCTCACGAGATCTCATAGTTAGGAATTAAGATCTTCCTGGAAGGCACTGGTGACGTACCTTTGTCACCAGTGCCTTCGAGAAACCAGGAAGTGGGAATACAGTAAAGGTAAGCAATAGAAAATAGGACAAAAACAAATGCAGATAACACATTTACAGTGGACTTTTACCCTATTCTACAAAAATTCACACAAGCTTTCAGCTGTGGTTGCTGATGTGCTTTTTTTTTTAAGTAAAAGTCCACTTTAAATGCTGTGTCAGCATTCGTTTTGTTTTATCAGTTTTTTTATTTATTTATTGCTGATCCTGCCGGTGATCACACTCCCTAACTATACTTTAACTATAGCGGAGAACCTCTTTTATCCTAGGACAAGACTACAGAACACCTCCCCTTCTTCATAATATAGGGGGTAGGTGACTTGTAGACCACAGAAAAAGCTTCCAACAATGCTAACTGATAACAGTGCAGTACGGGTAGTTATGAACTCCCAACATTACAGGCAGGATCAACGTTTTTTTTTAATTTTTGCACTTATTGAACAGATATAACAAAATGTTTTCAGTGGTATATTTACCTGACTAAAAAGAGCAAATACACAGTTCATTGTTAGGGCTTACATATACTTTAGTGTACGTACTTATAGTACAGTGCCGTGCCATTCCGAGTAATGTTTCTGCCGCAGGGAATGATTTTCTGCTCCACCATTGACATCATGTAGACTTACCACTCTGCGCTGGGACCCTATGCGCCAAATTGGCCTCACAAGATTGGCACTGGAGGCTACTGTGCCCTGTGAGTTAATTAATTAGTAATCTTTTTTCTTTGAAGAAAGCTGACCCAATTTTTTTGGGGGTGAGTTAAAGCAGTTGTAAATCCTTACATATACATTATAAAGTGACTACCCCCAGGTGATACATAGAGATTAAATTAAATCTTCCTACATAAGTTGTACCTGTTTAAATGGATATAGAGAAGAGAAGACTGTAGATAAAGTCCAGATTTTAAAAAGCTTGTCTGAGCGGTCAGAAAAAAGGAGGTGGAGAGCTGAAGTTACACTCTGCAGAGTTCAGTAAGGAGAGCTCTGAGAGCTGATTGGAGAGAAGGGACACACCCCCCTTTACACAGGAACAGAGTCAAAGCTGTCAATCACAGGCTGTGTGCTGGAGCTCCCTCCCTGTCACCTTTTTTTCCCTTGGTGTCAGGAAAACTTGTCAGAAGTGTAGATAGCAGAGCAACGAGGCAGCAGACAGAAATGACGCTGCATTATAGAGGGATATGCTTTGTTCATATTTCATGTCTGAGGTTTACAACCACTTTAAGCAAAACAGTGGTGTGAGCTACTGCTCACAGCCTGCCGATTGGATGATGGAGGAGCAGCAACACACTGATAAGCAATCTCCTCTGCTCACTCTGCTTTTCTCCTCCTATCAAAATAACCCTTTCAGCACATGTGCATGCAGCAGAGCCTGATTGGCTCCTTGTACTGCCCCTCTCTCTCTTAGGCCCCTTTTACACTGACCGGGAGGTGCGGTGGCGGTAAAGCGCCACTATTTTTAGCGGCGCTTTACCTTCGAAATTGTGGTGGTATTTGGCTGCTAGCGGTGCGGTTTTAACCCCCGCTAGCGGCCAAAAAAGGGTTAATACCGCCCGCAGTGCGCCTCTGCAGAGGAGCATTGCCGGCGGTATATAGGGTGACCACATTTCCAAACTACCATTCAGGGACTCCCTTCCCACAAATCAGCTTGTGCTGTAACGAATCACAGCACAGTGACACAAGAGGCGGGATTTATGATTTCTCCAATCACAAGAAGGGGGAGGGATTGTGCTCCTCCAGGCATTCCCGGCCAGGACAAGTACTGTCAGTGAGTAAAGCGGTGATGTGGTGGCCTAGTTTGGGGGCATCAGATTGGCCCGGGGGGTGGCTGTGTCAGTTTCATTCTGGGACACTGTATTGTCCTGGAATGAATGTGCCCGGGACAGACCTGCAAAATGCGGGACTGTCCCGGGCAATCCGGGACATGTGGTCACCCTAGCGGTATAGCCGCCGTGTCCTATTGATTTTAATGGGCAGGAGCGGTGGAGGAGCGATAAACACACCGCTCCAAAGATGCGGCTAGCAGGACTTTTTTTCACGTCCTGTTAGCGCACCGCTCCAGTTTGAAAGCCCTCGGGGCTTTCACAGTGGAGAAACAGCAGCCGCTGTTTAGGGTCGGTTTGCAGGCGCTACTTTTTGCGCAATAGCGCCTGCAAACCGCCCCAGTGTGAAAGGGGGCCTTAGTCTGAGGGATGACAGGAGGCTGATATCAAGACAGAAGCTGTACATAAAAAAGGAATGTAATTATTTTAAGGGAAGGAAAAACTTCACTTTTTACAAGTCTATTTAATACCTATTAGAAGTCCATTCAATTTGTTAGTGAATAATTGCTCACGTTCTTATGACTGTGTCCCCCGTTGGGGAGATTTCACCGCACTTCCTGTCCCTGTGGTGGTCTGTAACAGCAAGTCAGAAAGTGAAAGGAGAAGTTGTCAGAAACTAATATTATTACTTTCAGTATCTTCTGACAACTTCTCTGGAAAAGCAATTGTTGCAATCTGTGGAGGTTTTCTATCACTTTCTATCATAACAGGGTCACAGTCAGCAGTACAAAACATTGATAGGAGTTCTATGTCTTTTCTGTAATAAATATAAAAGATATGGCTGGGGTTCAGCTTTACACTTGAATTCTCAATAGCCCCAAAGAATATAAATCCACTCTGTGTGCACCAAATCGCGTTGCAAATCTGGATATTACTTTGTAAAAGTAGCCGTGACATTATCACTGTGCTGTACATACAGTGCCTTGAAAAGGTATTCATATCCCTTGACATTTTTCACATTTTGTCATGCTACAACCAAAAAACGTAAATGTATTTTATTGGGATTTTATGTGATAGACCAACACAAAGTGGCACATAGTTGTGAAGTGGAAGGAAAATTATAAATGATTTTCAAAATATTTTACAAATAAATAGATGAGTCAATACTTTGTAGAACCGCCTTTCGCTGCAATTACAGCTGCAAGTCTTTTTGGGAATGTCTCTACCAGCTTTGCACAACTAGAGAGTGAAACTTTTGGCCATTTTTCTTTGCAAAATAGCTCTAGCTCTGTCAGATGGGATGAAGAGCGTCTGTGAACAGCAATTTTCAAGTCTTGCCACAGATTCTCAATTGGGTTTAGGTCTGGACTTTGACTGGGCCATTCTTATGCCGCGTACACACATTCGATGGGAGCTTTTCGTCGGAAATTCCGATCGTGTGTAGGCTCCATCTGACTTTTCCTATCGGAATTTCCGAGAAGAAAAATTTGAGAGCTGGTTCTCAAATTTTCTGACCCAAAAAACTCCAATTGGAAATTCCGATCGTCTGTAGCAATTCCGACGAGCAAAATTCCTACGCAGGCTCGGAAACAATTCGATGCATGCTCTGAAGCATTGAACGTCATTTTCTCGGCTCGTCGTAGTGTTGTACGGCATCACGTTCTTGACGGTCGAAAGTTCCGAGAACTTTTGTGTGATCGAGTGTATGCAAGCCAAGCTTGAGCGGAATTCCGTCGGAAAAACCATCCACACGATCGAAATTCCGATCGTGTGTACGCGGCATAACACATGAATATGCTTTGATCTAAACCATTCCATTGTATCTCTGTCTGTATGTTTATGGTTGTTGTCCTGCTGGAAGGTGAACCTCCACCCGGTCTCAAGTCGGAATTTCCGACAACAAATGTTTGAGAGCTGGTTCTCAATTTTTCCGACAACAAAACTTGTTTTCGGAAATTGTGTAGCCAATTCCGACGCACAAAAATTCTACGCATGCTCGGAATCATTGAACTTATTTTTTCTCGGCTTGTCGTACTGTTTTCTGTCCCCGCGTTATTTACGTTCGGAATTTCCGAGCAACATTTGTGTGACCGTGTGTATGCAAGACCCACTACAGGCTGACTGCTGAAAACTATAGGAGGGGGCGGAAACAAGACCAGTCACCCTGCACAAGGAGAGAGTGCAGCAGTAACTGGTCTTTACCTCTGTGCAGGAGCTTCCTGTAATAAAGTTTTGCACTGGATTACTTCACAGATCTAGAAGAAATACACAAAGTACACTGAATACAAGAGTCATGTGTACTGTATTCTTCCTTGAATCTTAGGCCACTTTCACACTGAGGCGCTTCTAAACTGCCAGTAAAAACACTGAGCGCTTCTGAAGCGCTTTTCAGGTGCTTTTGAAGAGCTTTCCATTCATTTCAATGGAGAGGGGAGTTTTTCACAGCCCTGTCAGCACATAGCCCCAGTGTGAAAGCATTCATTGATTTTAATGGAAATACGTTTTCGTGAGCTTTTTAGGCGCTGTTTTTAGCGTGAAAGCGCCTGAAAAGTGCCTTAGTGTGAAAGTGGTCTAAAGCCCCATACACACGGTCGGACTTCTATCGAACTTTTCCGTGGTTTTTTTTGTCCAAACGGAGTTGGTCGGGAACACCCATAGCATACACACGCTCGGACTTTTCTGCAAACTTTCCCAAAACTTTTTGCAACATCACGTGGTTTTTCTGCTCTTTTCTTTACCGCCACCCTTTGGTCAACTTCTGCTATTGTTGGTTGATTTTAACATTAGTTGTTTTGTCAATCGGACAAAAGTCCGATGGTTTTCTGTACACACGGTCGGACTTTGCTCCATCGGACTTTTGTTGGGCAAAAGTTTGTCCGTTTGCAGACCCAACTTTTGTCCGATGAAAACAAGAAAAAAGCAAAAAAAGTTTGTCCGATGGAGCGTACACACGGTCGGATTGTTGGTCCAACTTGCTTAAAATGAAGTTTGTTGGGCAAAAGTCCGACCGTGTGTATGGGGCTTAAGACAATATTTGCTAATCCTGAAGTTCAGCTTTAAGGGACTGCAGCAGTCTCTTAAGCCCTGTACACACGGCCGGGAATCCCGTCAGGAAAAAAAACGTTGGTTTTCCTGACGGGATTCCTGGCAAGCTTTTCTTGCTCACCGAGTGTACACACGGCACATTCAAAAGAACCGCCGTTCTTTTGAATGGCAAGAACGCAGTGACGTCATCGACTACGACGAGCATGCGCTCGTCACATTCGATGCCGTCGCCGCCATCTTGCTTCAACCTACACTACCCTTGTAAGCTACCGCGCATGCGTCGAAGTCTCATCGAACATGCGCGGGTTTACCTGGAGACAGGTAAGCATACTCACGAACGTTTTTCTCGTCGGGAAACAAGCCGACGAGAATCCCGACGAGAAAATAGAGAGCAGGTTCTCTATTTTTCTCGTCGAGATTCCTGGCGGTTTTCCTGACGAGAAACCATACACACGAACGGTTTTCTCAGCAAAAAGCTCTCCCAGCAGTTTTCTGGCCGAGAAAAACAGCCGTGTGTACGAGGCTTGAGAGGTAATTAATGAAAATACATGTAACAAGCAATACAGCTTAGACAACAGATCCTGCCATTAACAGACTTCCTGTTCTAGGATGACAGCATTCATTACCTATGGAGTAGCCGTGTTACAAAGCAAGTGCACTAGAATTACAGAGCATCTTTGTGAACCGCGGAACACTTCCTCCCTAGGTTATAAAGTACTGATAATACTACAGAGTGCGTAGGAAATTGCAAAACGTCTTTTCTACCATAGTGGCTTAGCGGTTAGTTCTTCTGCTTTGCTGGAGTCCCAAGTTTAAATCCTGTTCAGGACACTATCTGCATGGAGTTTGTATATTCTACCTTGGGAGGGTTTCCCCCCCACACGCCAAAACATGGTATTGGGTTAATAGGCTCCTTTCCAAGTTGGCACTCGTATGTATGCAAGCATATGACATAGAGACCTTAAAACTGTAAGCTCCTTTAGGGCAGGGCCTGATGTGAATGTACAGTATGTAAAGTGCTGAAAAATATTTGTAATAATAATATCAAACAAAATTTTGCCTGCAGGTCATTTTTTATTTTTTTTGGTAGAATATGTTTCGTTCTGCTTTAACAAGAGCAGACCTAGTGCTGGGCTTTCTTATTAAACATTTAATGATCCCATGCTTTAGTATCTGGTGCATGTCTGTTTGTAAAATAATGAAATTATGCAAAGAATGCCAAAACAAATCATATATAGAATACTGAAACAGGTTATGCTGGTTCTAGAATCACACTCTACATGGTTTAGATCCTTAACCTATGTGATCTTTCTGCTGAGGCCTCTGACACAAGATGAGGTATATATGAATCAGAACAGGGGTTAATTAGTGTGATGACTTTGCTTAAGGGTTAGGTTAGTGTTATATTTAGGAATTCAGAGTTTCAGGGGTTAAAACAACGTCACACAAAATGTAAATAATAAAAAAAAAATTGCAGTAAAGTATAAAGAGCAGGAACCCAGAAGTGCTTGTAAACAGCTACAGCCAATGCCGGGCGAGGTCATCCAGCGCCCAGGGCAAAGATGCCAAACTGCAGCCCCCCCTTCCCTTAGGGTGAGGGTCAGGGCGCCCCCATCACTGTAATAAACAATTGCGCCCAGGGCAGCCGCTCCTCTTACCCACCCCTTGTCCCGTCCCTGGCTACACCAGTCTCTCAGCTTCTTCCTTGGATCCTGGGCTGTTCTGATGGCTAAAGCTTTGACACTTTCTAGTAGTGATGAGGCTTGCTTGCTCTCTGTTGCCTTCTACACCTCTCTATTGACCCATCATAGTACAGTAGTGGCAATGTTGTCAGCCTGTTACAGGAGGTTAGGAGCTGACTGCATTTCTGGCAGGAAAATCCGGTGTTTACTGTGTTTTTAAAGAGACATAACAGAAGGAGGTCTACTGCAGGTCAGAAGGAGGTCTACTGCAGGTCAGAAGAAGGTCTACTGCATGTCAGAAGAAGGTCTACTGTAGATCAGAAGGAGGTCTACATCATTTGCCCATCAACACAATCCTAAAGCCCTTCAACACAGGCCCTGCAGAACACATTGTAGGTTAAGTGTGTAGAGATGAGTTTGTAGATCTACTACAGGTCAGAAGAAGGTCTACTGTAGGTGAGAAGGAGGTCTACTGCAGGTTAGGAGGTCTACTGTAAGTCAGAAGGAGGTCTATTGTAGGTCAGAAGGAGGTCTACTGTAGGTCAGAAGGAGGTCTACTGCAGGTTAGAAGGAGGTCTACTGCAGGTTAGAAGGAGGTCTACTGCAGGTTAGAAGGAGGTCTACTGCAGGTCAGAAGGAGGTCTACTGCAGGTCAGAAGGAGGTCTACTGCAGGTCAGAAGAAGGTCTACTGCAGGTCAGAAGGAGGACTACTGCAGGTCAGAAGAAGGTCTACTGCAGGTCAGAAGAAGGTCTACTGTAGGTCAGAAGGAGGTCTACTGTAGGTCAGAAGGAGGTCTACTGTAAGTCAGAAGGAGGTCTACTGCAGGTCAGAAGGAGGTCTACTGCAGGTCAGAAGGAGGTCTCCTGCAGGTCAGAAGGAGGTCTACAACATTTGCCTATCAACACAATCCTAAAGCCCTTCAACACAGGCCCTGCAGAACAAATTGTAGGTTAAGTGTGTAGAGATGAGTGTGTAGATCTACTGCAGGTCAGATGAAGGCTTACTGCATTTTCACATCAACCCAGGGAACAGACTATAGCAGTGGGGGGGGCGGATGTGGTCCTTTGCTTGCCTTTATCTGGCCCTTGAGGCATTATTCCTCCCACTGCTACAAACAGTAGGCACTGCTCCTCATACTGACACCAGCTATGTGGCTTAATTTCTTTCACTGACACCAACAATGGGGCACTACTCCTCCCACTGACACCAACTATTTCTCCTCCCAATAAAAAGATGGGGCATTGTTTACTCCGACTGGACATAGTCTGGCCCCCTAAGGCCAAATGGACAGTGAAATGGCCCTTTGTTTAGAAAGTTTGGAGACCCCTGGACTACACGTTAAGTGTGTAGGGTTGAGTGGGGCCTGTGTCGATAGGCAAATGCAGTAGACCTACACAAAGGAACAAATTATAAGTTAGGTGTGTAGAGTTGTGTTTGTAGAGTTGGAATGGGTTACGTGATAGAAACTTGTTTTTGAGGTTTGGTTTGGTTAGGCTAGGAGTTTTGGTAAAGTAGCATTAGGGTTTAGTGTGGAGATGCTTTGTCATATTTCATATTTACTGTCCTACTATACTAATGTCATTTACAGTTGTGCTCATAAGTTTACATACCCTGGCAGAATTTATGATTTCTTGGCCATTTTTCAGGGAATATGAATGATAACACAAAAGCTTTTCTTTCACTCATGGTTAGTGTTTGGCTGAAACCATTTATTATTAATCAACTGTGTTTTAAGCCCTGTACACACGATCAGATATCCTATGGATTTTCGTCTGATGGATTTGTCCATCAGAAATCTGATGAAACTGTTTTCCATCAGTCTTGCCCACACACCATCAGTCAAACCGACCGTTCCAAACGTGGTGACGTAAAACACTCCGATGAGCTGAGAAAAATGAAATTCAATGCTACTGAGCATGTGTCGACTTGATTCTGAGCATGCTTGGGTTTTTTATCTGATGGATTTCCCCACAGACGATCGGAAATTGCCATCGGTTTTTTATCCATCAGATAATTTTAAAACATGTTCTATTTTTTAAAACCGATGGAAAAAAGACTGATGGGTCCCATACACGATCGGTTTGTCTGATGAAAACAATCCATCAGACGGTTTTCATCAGTCAAACTGATCGTGTGTACAGGGCTTTACTCTTTTTAAGTCATAATGACAACAGAAAATACCCAAATGACCCTGATGAAAAGTTTACATACCCCAGTTCTTAATACTGTGTATTGCCCCCTTTAACATCAATGACAGCTTGAAGTCTTTTGTGGTATTTGTGGATGAGGCTCTTTATCTTCTCAGATGGTGAAGCTGCCCATTCCCCTTGGCAAAAATTCTTGGGCTGTCTTGCATGAACGGCACGTTTGAGATCTCCCCAGAGTGGCTCAATAATATTGAGGTCAGGAGACTGAGATGGCCCCTCCAGAACCTTCACTTTATTCTGCTGTAGCCAATGACAGGTCGACTTGGCCTTGTGTTTTGGATCATTGTCATGTTGGAATGTCCAAGTACGTCCCATGCACAGCTTCCTGGCTGATGAATGCAAATGTTCAGTATTTCGCTGAAGTTATTTGTGGATTTTTCTTTGTATGCTGAACAATTTTCCTGGCAGTTGTGGCTGAAATTTTAGTTGAAGCCAAACCACGGTCAGGTAGACCAACAGAACCCCTTATTTTCTACTTCTTGATTAGAGTGAGAACAATTTCTTGGATATCTTTTTATTACCTCTTTCCTGTTTTATACAGTTCAACTACTTTCTCTCGCAGATCCTTTGACAATTCTTTTGCTTTCCCCATGACTCAGAATCCAGAAACGTCAGTGCAGCACTGGATGAAAGATGCAAGGGTCTGTCAGGAGTCCAGAAACTCATTGACCTTTTTATACACACACAGTACTTACAAGAAAACAGCTCACAGGTGAGGATGGTTACCTTTAATAGCCACTCAAACCCCTTTGTGTCAACTTTTGTGCATGTTATTAAACCAAAATAACTTGGGTATGTAAACTTTTGATCAGGGTAATTTAGGTCGTTTCTGTTGTGATTAAGATTTAAAAAGAGTAAACACAGTTGATTAATAGTTAATGGCTTCAGCCAAACACTAACCATGAGTGAAAGAAAAGTTTTTGTGTTATCATTCATATTCTCTGAAAAATGGCCAAGAAATCATAAATTCTGCCAGGGTATGTAAACTTATGAGCACAACTGTATCTCAAACTACCAGCACCAAGAATTAATGTCTATATCAGCTTATTAACGTAAATATGTTTAAAAAAGTAACCTTTCCTACCTATTCTGTAGATTTTTTTTTTAAATTAATCCTCTACAGGAAAAATATACACACTGCAATGGTTCTAAAATAGACCTTTCTTAAGGCCCAGGTCTGGCAGGATGCCTGTGGCCAATTATAGCTCAGGGGGGTTTAGTACATGCCCCACACTATAAAAGGCTGCCAGCGCGGCGGCCTTGCGTAGTGTGTTGGCGTGCAGGGACAGGGAAGGATATGCAGGGAAAGTGTCCCTGTATACCAACACACTGTAAATGCACAAGGTTAATGAAAAAATATCAAAGACAGAGAAGAATAGGCAGGGACAGTGTCAGTGATATTCTTTCATTAACCTTGTGCATTTACAGTGTGTTGGTATGCAGGGACAGAGAAGAATAGGCAGGGACAGTGTTAGTGATATTCTTTCATTAACCTTGTGCATTTACAGTGTGTTGGTATACAGGGACAGAGAAGGATAGGCAGGGGACAGTGTTAGTGATATTCTTTCATTAACCTTGTGCATTTACAGTGTGTTGGTATACAGGGACAGAGAAGGATAGGCAGGGGACAGTGTCAGTGTCATTTTTGCTAAACTTCCTGCACAGTATACACCTGAAGCTACCCCTTATTGCTGTGTTTTCCTGTTGTGTAACCCAGGCAGACATCTGCAGCAGTTACAGTGGGTGTAGTGTGCCTCCTGCACAGTATACACCTGAAGCTACCCCTTATTGATGTGATTTCCTGTTGTGTAACACAGGCAGGCATCTGCAGCAGTTACAGTGGGCGTAGTGTGCCTCCTGCACAGTATACACCTGAAGCTACCCCTTATTGCTGGTTTTCCCATCTCCCTGCAGGCCATTAGAATGTCTGGAAGGCCAACAAGGAGAGGCAGACAGTCACGAGCCAATAAAAGAGGGCAAGCAGGCTCTGTGTCTGGGGGCAACAGTGCTGGTCGTGGACGCGGTGCATTGTCATCAGCACGTGGCCATGGGACACGCTTGTCCTTATTTTCGACAGCTGGATGTGTTGAGCCGCATCATGCCGAAGACTTGGTAGAGTGGATGACCAAGCCCTCCTCATCCTCTCTCACCCAGGCTCAGGGTACTGGTAAAGCAGCTGCCAACACGTCCTCTTCCCTCGTATCAATGTCATCAGTCACTCCTTCCCTAGACCCACCATGTCCTCCTGAGGAGTCCCCCGAACTGTTTGAGCACAGTGTTGGGTACATGCTCCAGGAGGATGCTCAGCGTTTTGAAGGGTCTGATGATGATGATACACAGCTAGAGGAAGGCAGTAGCGTGAGCGCAGAGAGAGAGGATGCTCAAGAAGGACAGCAATCTGGCAGTCATGTTCCAGCAGCTGCAGCATACTGCCAGGTTTGCTCCAGTGATCAAGAGGGACAGGATGATGAGGTCACTGACTCCACGTGGGTGCCTGATAGGAGAGAGGAGGAGGAGGATGAGGAGGAGGCACATCTCCAACGAGGCAGGATGCCCTCCGGGGGCCAGCGTAAGGGCAGCACACCGACTGAATCACACCGCAGAGCTCCGCCTGTGCAGGGTGCTGCCTCTGCCTGTTATTCCAAAAGTTCTGTGGTGTGGGCCTTTTTTTGAGTCGAGTGCATCAGATCGCACCGCTGCTATTTGCAACATATGTCTCAAGCGTATCTCGCGTGGCCAAAACATCAGCCGCTTGGGCACTACATGCTTGACCAGACATATGTTGACCTGCCATGCAGCTCGTTGGCAAGCGTACCTTAAAGACCCACACCAAAGAACAAAGCGGACCTCTCCTTGCTCCTCATCAGCTGGGATCTCCAACCCCACTATACCTTCAGTCCTCTGAAACCTGCACTGAGAGGAATGAAGGTGTAGAATTAGGTGTGTCACAGCCAAGTACTTGCGGCCACTCTGCTAGCAGTACACCGACTTCCGATTGTAGCAGGCAAATTTCCCTGCTCCAGCTGCTGGACCGTCAAAAGAAGTTCATCCACATGCCCAGCGGTTGAATGCTAGCTTGGCTAAATTGCTAGCACTTCAACTGCTGCATTTTCATTTTGGTAGACTCGGCCCCCTTCCGTGGGTTTGTGCAATGTGCGGTTCCTCAGTGGCAGGTTCCCAAACACCACTTTTTCTCACGGAAGGCGATTCCGGCTCTCTACCGGCATGTGGAAGGCAATGTCCATGCCTCGCTGGACAGGGCGGTCAGCGGTAAGGTGCATATTACCGCTGACTCATGGTCCAGCAGGCATGGACAGGGATGTTACCTTTCTTTCACGGCCCATTGGGTCACTCTTTTGGCAGCTGGGAAGGATGCAGGACAGGGTGCAGTAGTGTTGGAGGTTGTTCCGCCGCCACGCCTCCAAAATGCTACTACTGGTTGTGACACACCTCTCTCCTCCACCCCCTCCTCTTCTTCCTCCATGGCCTCTTCCTGTGCTTTGTCCTCGGAACCAGCGGTGCTCCGTAGGCGTTCAAGGGGCTACGCAAGTACGCAGGCAAAAAGATGCCATGCCGTGCTTGCGCTGGTTTGTTTGGGGGACAGGAGCCACACTGGGGCAGAGGTTCTGTCAGCTCTGCAGGGGCAGGCCGAGAGGTGGTTGATGCCACGCCAGCTTAAGCCAGGAATGGTGGTTTGCGACAATGGCACCAACCTCCTCTCCACCCTCCGACAGGGACAACTGACCCATGTGCCCTGTGTGGCTCACGTCCTTAACCTGGTGGTGAAGCGGTTCTTGGGCAGGTACCCGGGCTTACAGGATGTCCTGAGGCAGGCCAGGAAAGTCTGTGTGCATTTCCGCAGATCATATAATGCCAGTGCTCGGCTGGCTGAGCTGCAAAAGGAGTTGAACCTGCCCAAGAACCGCCTTATATGTGACATGCCCACCAGGTGGAACTCAACGTAGGCCATGCTGCAGCGGCTGCACACGCAGCAGAGGGCCATCAATGAGTACCTGTGCGACTACGGCACCAGGACAGGGTCAGGGGAGCTTGTTTTTTTTTCACCACGCCAGTGGGGCATGGTCAGGGATGCATGCACTGTCCTGGCACCATTTGAGGAAGCCACGGGGATGGTGAGCAGTGACAGTGCATGTATCAGTGACACTGTACCTCTTGTCCACCTCTTGGAGCACACGCTGCATGGAATAATGGACAGGGCACTTGAGGCAGAACAGAGGCAGGAAGAGGAGGACTTCCTTGCCTCTCAAGGCCCCCTTTACCCAGACAGTGTTCCTTCTGTCCCACCCATTACACAGGAAGAGGAGGAGGAGGAGGAGGAGGAGGAGGAGGATTGTGTCAGCATGGAGGTAGAACCTGGCACTCAGCATCAACAGCAGCAGTCTTTTAGGGATGATTTACAGTCCCAAGAAACCTGTGGACTTGTACGTGGCTGGGAGGAGGTGGCTGCGGATCATGTCGTCCTTAGAGACCCAGAGGACTCCGGACTGAATGCCTCAGCTAACCTACGCTGCATGGCCTCCCTGATCCTGCAAAGCCTGCGGAAGGATCCTCGTATTCTTCGGATCAAGGAGAGGGACTATTACTGGCTGGCCACTCTCCTTGATCCACGGTACAAGGGTAAGGTTGCGGACCTTATCTTGCCGTCGCTGAGGGAGCAGAGGATGAGACATCTCTGGGAGGCCTTGCAGAAAGGTCTGTGCAACGTGTTCCCAGAGACTGGAAGGTTACAAACTCCTGGTCCTGGACAACGAGTTGCTGAGGCTTTGGTCAGTCAAAGAAGGAGCGGTGGGGAAGGTGGCCGTCTGACCGATGCGTTCAGACAATTTTTTAGTACTCAGCCCCAAGGTATGATCGGTTTCAGCAACCATCGCCAGCGTCTGATTTACATGGTCCAGGAATACCTAGGGGCAAGGTCAGACTTGGACACATGTTACAGGGGTGATAACCCTTCCCTATGTTCTCCAAAAATCTTAAAAATAGATTTTTTGGCTAGAGCTACACTTAAAAAATGTACCTGTTTCAAATTAGAAAAAGATCCAACTTAAGAACAAACCTACAGTCCCTGTCTTGTTTGCACCGCCTGTATACTGCTGTTCAGAGTATATAGGGCCTTTTTTTATTTTGGGTACGGGTTCCCCTTAATATCAATACAAGACCCAAAGGGGCAGGTAATGGGCTGGGGGGGGGGGGTGATGGGGTAGCTATGCCATTTTTCTGAAAGATTTTCATCCATATTACCGGGACCAGACATTACATTAAATCCGCAAGCAGTTTTAAGTGACTTTTTTTTTCTTTAGAAATGTCATTTTGTGCAGGGACAGTTCTAAACACGGGAAACACGTGGCACTTCACAGGCATACTTTAGACACCCCCCAGGTACGATATTTAAAGGAATATTTAACTTTTTTTTTTTTTTCACTTTATGCATCATTAAAATGACTGCTCCCGAAAAACGACAGTTTTTAAAACTTATTTTTGCATTGATACATGTCCCCTGGGGCAGAACCCGGGTCCCCAAACCCTTTTTAGGACAATGACTTGCATATTAGCCGTTATAATTAGCACTTTTGATTTTGAACGTTTGCATCTATTGTATTTAATAGGGTTCTAAAGTTCGTGCGAACTTTCGGTCCGTTCGCAAGTTCTGGTGTGAACCGAACCGGGGGGGGGGGGGGCGGTGTTCGGCTCATCCCTACCCAGAACCAATAATAAAATCAACCAACAATAGCAGAAGTTGACCAAAGGGTGGCGGTAAAGAGCAGAAAAGAGAAAAAAAAAAACACGTGATGTTGGGAAAGTTTGAAAAAAAGTACTGCCCTGTGTATGCTATGGATGTGCCCGGCCAACTCCCTTCGGAGAAAAATCCACGGAAAAGTTTGTTTGATCAGTAAAGCCTCGTACACACGGTCGGACTTCATTCTGTAGATGAAAAAAAAATATATATATATATTTTCCAGTTAAACTATATGCACTGCAAAGGTTTTATATTTTCAACTTTTTTGTTATTGAGGTATTGGTACTTTTCTCAAACTGACTGTTATGTGGAAGTGTCTACCTTTCAAAATGGTCAGATTATCAGCTAACATCTGCAGTCCGCACAAAGGAACAGATTCCATTACATCTACAACTGTAATTTTCGACTGTTGCTACACCATTGTGTCCATTTATTGATTGACTCATTCGTTTTTCCATTTTTCAGGCGAACACTGACCAAGCTTTCACTAATCTTCAGTCACATCCTGTGTGAACTTCGTGCTTTGTGCCCTGGTGGACGGTATCAAGGGAACACATATCGTATCACAAAACTGGAGGCATCCAACTTCTGGTCACAAGCCTTTGGGACTAGGTAATTACTGTATGTTAGAATGTTGTTCGAAACATGCTGGGGTCTATTACTTGCTATACTTTTAAGGGTCATGCGTATGGCACATTGGGTTAACAAGCATCACCATGTGTTCTCAGGCATTGCACTGTGGTTTTAAAGGATTCCATTCCACTGGCTTGAACAGGTCCATGGTAGTGAGAACAAAGCTTACACAAAGTAATACATTTTAATGGTAAATTCTATAAAAGTGCATGAAAATGTGTTTAGCGTGAATTGGACCTTATGATTTCAGTCTGGCATAGCAAGTCATGGATATGTCCATAGAAAGGAGATGACCATCCCCCAACTCAATGATTAAACTAAAGCAACACCATTTTATCCTTTTAAAACAGGCTTTCCTAAAGCTTTTTTTTTTTTTTTCTACCCCGGAGGAACCCTTAAAATAAAATAAAAAAATTAACATAAGCGAGCTGTTTACTAATACCCATGCATTATTTCATTAAAGCTATTCCTATATTAATAATAAAAATAAATAAAGAATGTGGCGTATCTAGAGCATTTGACATTCATGGATCATTTTATCACTAAAATGTCCTAAATTAAAATGTTTGATTTAGAAGCTTATGCCGCGTACACACGACTGTTTTTCATGACGAGAAACATGCCATTTTTGAAATTGGTCGTGAAAAACTATCGTGTGTGGGCTCCAGAGCATTTTTCTCGACGAAAAAAATGGCCATTAAAAATTTAGAACCTGCTCTATTTTTTCTCGTCGTTTTTCACGTCAACATTTTTCTCCTCGTGAAAAACGGCCGTGTGTAGGCTTTAACGATGTGAAAAAAAACGTGCATGCTCAGAATCAAGTATGAGACGGGAGCGCTCGTTCTGGTAAAACTAGCGTTCGTAATGGAGATAGCACATTCGTCACGATGTAACGGACTGAAAAGCACAGAGACTGAAAAGCGCGAATCGGCTAACGCCAAACTTCTACTAACACGCGGTAACACGAAATCAGCAAAAGTAGCCCAAAGGGTGGCACCATCCGAATGGAACTTCCCCTTTATAGTGCCGCCGTACGTGTTGTCGTACGTGTTGTTGTACGTCACCGCGCTTTGCTCAAGCATTTTTTTTCACGATCGTGTGTATGCAAGGCATGCTTGAGAAGAATCACGTCGAAAAAAACATAGTTTTTTTCAATGACATTAAAAACGTCCGTGTGTACGCGGCATTAGTCTTTTATGTCCATGTGGCATTGTAATAATGGCCAGAAATGAAACAGATTCCCTTACATTGGTGGTCATTAAGAAAAATGCGACCCTTACACACAGTCAAAAAGACCATTGCAGACATGGCATTAACAATGCACGCAGATGGGTGGAACCCCTAGCACCCTCCACGAAACTCTGGTCGTGAATGGTTAATTGGAAGCTTGGTTTTGTATGTCCTTGTTGCAATTTATGAGGGATCACATAGATAACATTCTATCCCCCTTTACAATGTCCATCTGTTGCCAACTGGCAGTTGATAGTCGAGGTGCACATAGCTTTCATTGTGTTGTTGCGTAACCTCTAAGTTTAATCCGTTACTTATCAACATGCCTTTTGTGATGTTCTACAGGTGTCTGGTGAAGTGGGAGGAGTTTAGGGATGGACTGCATCCTGTGCACAACATAGAGGCGGGGCCTCTGGAATGTGCACTGCGCAGTACGATGGATTTAACATGCAATGATCACATCTCAGTGTTTGAGTTTGACATTTTCACACGTCTTTTCCAGGTAACTAATTATATGTACAGTATGTTATCATGTGATTGATATAATTCTTTGAAAAAGTGTTATTTTTATTAGTAGTAGTATTAAACCCTTAATGCGTTTTTAGCATAATACACTGAGCACAAGAGAAAAGTCCCCCAGTAAACCACTTCTTACCCCAGAACTTGCAGTTAACAACTTTCAACGCTGCTGGCTCATACTTTCTCAGTGTTGCTTTCCTGACCTTCCGGTTATCACAAAAAAGAGTGATTGCTATATATCATACCTCCCAACTTTCACATTGTCCACTGCGGGACTTTCATTTTTTTACCCCTCTCATCGAAGTTGTTGAGCGGGGGGGGGGGGTTCTCGTGAAGTTGTTGAGAGCGGGGGGGGGGGTTTCACCTGCTTTTCGCTGCCGCTCTGGCGCGCTGGAGGTTCGTAGCGGGTCGTGGAAGTGAGACGTGACGAGGGGGGGGGGGGGGCTCGGAAGGACTGTGCGGGAAAAGAGTGTCCCGCACGGGTACACGGGAAGATGATGTCCCTGTGGGAGAAACCCGCAGAATCTGGGCGGGTTGGGAGGTATGATATATATATATATATATATATTTTTTTTTTAAACAAGACTTTACAAACATAATATACTTACCTTCTCTATGCAGTGGCTTTGCACAGGGCAGCCTGGATCCTCCTCCTCTTGGGTCCCTCTTCTGTGCTCATGGCCCCTCCCTCCTGTCGGGTGCCCCCACAGCAAGCATCTTGTATGGGGGCACCCGACCCGAGCTGCAGCTCCGTGTGTGCATTCAGAGACGGAGCTGCTGTTCAGCCCCGCCCCCTCTTTCTCCTGATTGGCTAACTGACTTTGATTGCCAACCGCGGGAGCCAATGGCGCCACTGCTGTGTCTCAGTCAAACAGGAGGAGGGTCCCGGTCGGCTAAGACACTCGTGGACATCGCTGGAGAGAGATGGGGCTCAGGTAAGTATTAGGGGGGCTGCTACACACAGAAGTTTTCTTACCTTAATGCATAGAATGCATTAGGATAAAGGAGTTGTAAAGACAGAAGTTTTTTTTTAACAGTGGACAGTGCAGTTTGGTGTCAGTCCACTCCTTTAGTTCAGAGAAGAGAGGGGGAGGGGCAGGGGAGTGCCTTGCTATACTATGCTACAGAGCTGTTTCTAATGATGTACACCATGGGTGCTCAACCCGTGGCCCTTCAGCTGTTGCAAAACTACAAGTCCCATCATGCCTCTGCCTGTGGGAGTCATGCTTGTAACTGTCAGCTTTGCAATGCGTCATGGGACTTGTAGTTCCACAACAGCTAAAGGGCCACAGGTTGAGCACCCCTGATATACACTGTTTAGGGAGACACAGCTCTAGTATCTGCCTGCAAGAGTCCCTTCATAGGATCCTGCAAGAAAAAGGAGCCACCCCTGAAACTGGAAACCTGAGGCAGCAGTCATGGCACCAGCTGAAACAGGAACATAGCCACGGATTAAAGGATAAAGAAGCTGCATAATACTTTGTGATTAAATCAGCAGCTGCAAGTGCTTAAAAACTGAGGGTTTAAAGCTTTAAAGTCAGCAGCTAAAATAGTGTAGCTGCTGACTTTTTAAATGTGCTACTTACCAGTGCCTGAAGACCAGCACTGTCTACCTTCAGCCGGATTTTCTTATCACTGCCGGACCGCCATCTTAGATACTTGAGCCACCTGTGGCTTCCTACTTCTTCTTCTTTTTCATTGCAGGTATATAATGGATTCCTAACAAAAGTCACGTGTCGTCATTGAGTTCTTGATGAAGAATTGGTGCAGGCTGCCCAACACCAACAGAAGACTACAGAAAGTTTATGGAGATGATACCATTGACCAGAGTCACTGACACGCTATAGCTCTCGTCAACGGTGTCATCTCCATAAACATTCCGTAGTCTTCTGTGGATGTCAGATACCTGCCTTTTGACACCTTGCTTCGGCTCGGAATACATTATTTACCTGAAATGAAAAAGAAGAAGAGTTACCATGGAGGAAGATTAAAGCTGTCCATAGACGGATGGAAATTCGATCCATCTATGGACAGGCTGGTTCCACTTCAATAGATCGACTTCGATACAACCAGCCGTTTTTTTTTTCAAACGATCACTGCCGACGGCTATCGCTGCCAGCAGTAATCATTGTATTCTGACAGCAGGGAAACCTCCCACTGTCAGAATCAGGGCCGGACATACCATTGGGCTTGACTGGGCTCAAACCCATGGGCCCCGCCCAAAAGGGGGCCCCAGCCTGATAAAGTCTCCTTACTTTTTTCTTTGATTATTTCTCCAGCGCATGCGCTTCCCGTCCACTGAGTCACGTTCCCAGAGCCGATCTGCCCTATACGCTTGCTACGCAAGCTGCGTAGGGCCCCCACAATGTACTCGGGGCCCCCGCCTCCCAATCGTGTCCTTCTCCATACACGTGACGTAAATAGGTAGCGCCCGCCCTGAGCTATTGACTGTCTGACGCTGACCGTGTGTCCTGCCGAAAAAGTTCCCTCAGCAGATAAGGACCCCCCCCTGTACTGCGCAGGCGCAGCGCGGCACGAACCTGAACTGAGCCTCCGAAAATAGCCGAACATGTAGAGCTGAGACGGAGTCAGCTCTAGACAGCAAGCCGCGCCTGCGCAGTACAGGGGGGTCCTTATCCACCGGGGGAACTTATTCGGCAGAACACCAGAGGCTGTTGAAAGGTAAACCAGTTTCAAGGCTCTGTCTGCACAATCACAATGTAATTATTGTATAATGAACGCTGCTAGTTGTCCTTCATTTTGTGGTGGTTTTTATTAGTCTGGTCAGATGGTAATTACTAGGACGTAAATCATAGGGAAAAGGGAATATTTCTGTAATGACTAATGAATAATTTTTATTATTTAGCTCTCATTTTCCCAAAGACTCCGGTGAGTGCACAAGTGGGCCTTTTGTTTCTTTTCGGACCAAGAAATATTGGTTGTGGATATTTTAGTGGCGGCAGAGTCATTGGTGTGCAGGGGGTAGCAAATAAGCGTTAAAGAGCTTGTTATATGTTTAAGATGGATAGCTGAATTGATAGATAGATAGATAGATACACATATTTTTATTGTGGTGTAGGATCTGGGCCTGCTGTCCCTCCATCTCTCTTTCTTTCTCTATCTCCCTCCTTTCTGTCTCTTTTTCTCTTTCTCTCTTTCTCTCCCTCTTTCTTTCTCCCTCCATCCCTCATTCATCTCAGACTCTAATCACACCCCCTTCTGAGCCACGCCCATTTGAGCCACGTCCAATATTTTGCATGAACCACGCCCATTTGAGCCACGCCCACTATTTTGCGAGAACCACGCCCATTTTTCATAATGTATAGAAGGTAGGGCCCGAAAGTGACTCAAGCCCAGGGGCCACCACCCTAAGTCCTGCCCTGGCCAGAATACATTAGAATAGCAGGAGGGATTCCCTTATCAATGCTGACTGCTATGCAAGTTAAAAAAAAAGCTATGCCCACTTCTGTATTACTTTTGGTAAAGCCCTTGTATTATATATTTTCCTTATAAGAAAAGGTAAATTTCACCAATAAAAGGAAATCATTAGGCTCCATTGAAACCATTTTTTTTTTCTTTTAGCTTGTCCTAAAAAAATTGTTTATCAGGGCTACAAACAATGAACGAGAAAAAATAAGACAGGTGTATACACTGTAACACTTTGGCAGCTTTATCTTGTGTTATTCCAATCATGAAGTAATACATTTTTCTGGACACTGCTACAATGCTCTCATTGCTTTTCTAAACCCTTGACTCCACCCAGGGCTCTCTTTTGGGCAGGGCCGCCATCAGGAATTTTGGGGCCCCCTACGCAGCTTCAGGCATGGGCCCCCTGGAGCACCATGGGAGGAGAATCGGGGGGGGCTGCCGCGAATTGTTGAGGTCGGGGGGTGCTGACGAACCACCAAAAGAACAAAAAAAAGGGGGGATTGCCATCTGGGGACCTCTGGGCCCCTTACACAAAAATAAAAACTTTCTAAAAAAAATGACATTAAAATTTTTTAGAAAAAAAAAGGGGGGGTTGACTCTGGGTCCCTTGCATAAAAAGAAAGGGGGGTTGCCAATCCGGGCCCCTGGGGACCTCTGGGTCCCTTACATAAAAAGAAAGGGGGGTTGCCAATCCGGGCCCCTTACAGGTGTACTGCGAGATAAGACGTTATGTAAAGTTCTAGCATCTCATATCTTTACCCTTTGTTCTAGAAAAATGACAGCTAAAATGTAATTGGAAAAGATGGACTCCTAAAATGATTTCTCCTTTGTCTATGATCCAACAGCCCTGGGAGACCCTGTTGCAGAACTGGATGCTGCTTGCCGTCACCCATCCTGGTTACATGGCATTTCTCACCTATGATGAAGTTAAAGAGCTTCTACAGGGCCACACACACAAGCCTGGCAGGTATGGCACCCTTTTATTAATATTAATCTATTAATGAACACCTGCAGTTTTGTAAAATATTATATTCATCTAAGGAAGCAGGGCATTTTTTTTTACAAGGACAGCTGTATTTTAATTTTTACAATTTGTTTAACCATTTAAGCCCTGGACCATTTTGCTGGCCAAAGACCAGGCCACTCTTTGCGATTCGGCACTGCGTCGCTTTAACTGACAATTGCGCGGTTGTGTGACGTGGCTCCCAAACAAAATTGACATCCCTTTTTCCCACAAATAGAGCTTTCTTTTAGTGGTATTCGATCACCTCTGCGGTATTTATTTTTTGCGCTATAAACAAAAATAGAGTGACAATTTTGAAAAAAATTCTATATTTTTTACTTTTTGCTATAGCAAATATCCCCCAAAAATATATAAAAAAAAAAAAAATTCCTCAGTTTAAGCCGATGCGTATTCTTCTACATATTTTTGGCTAAAAAAAAAATCGCAATAAGCGTTTATTGATTGGTTTGCGCAAAAGTTATAGCGTCTACAAAATAGGGGATAGTTTTTTGGCATTTTTATTAATAATTGTTTTTTTACTAGTAAGGGCGGCGATCAGCGATTTTTATCGTGACTGCGACATTATGGCGGACACATCGGACACTTTTGACACCATTTTGGGACCATTGTCATTTTTACAGCGATCAGTGCTATAAAAAAGCACTGATTAGAGTGAAAATGACACTGGCAGTGAAGGGGTTAACCACTAGGTGGCGCTGAATGGGTTAAGTGTGTCCTAGGGAGTGATTCTAACTGTAGGGGGGATGGGCTGTGTGTGACACGAGACTGATCACCGCTTCCGATTACAGGAAGCTGTGATCACTGTCCTGTCACTAGGAAGACTGGGGAAATGCTTGTTTACATCAGCATTTCCCCATTCTTCCTCACCGTGAGACGATCGCGGGTATCCCCGCGGACATCGAGTCTGCAGGACCCACGGTCTGGCTCACGGAGGGCTTGCGTGTCCATAATGCCGCTTCTTTAAGGGGACGTATATATACATCCTTTTGCCTGCCCGTGCCATGCTGCAGACGTATATCTGCGTGTGGCGGTCGGCAAGCGGTTAAAGACGTTACCCTTGTTTGTCCATGCAGGGCAACAAAGAAACTGATTTATTATATATAAAATAATAATATAATAATAATAATAAATAAATTATAATAATAAATATAAAAGACATTATTTTTAAAAACAAATACCTGCTGGCAATGTTTGCAGGCCCCTGCCACTATGACCCACATTGGGGCACTTGCCTGCAGATCACCCCCTTTTGGGACAATATATTGCAACTATATGACAGGCTTGTGGGGGATCCATTCCCCAACTTACTGTGCTGTCTATGCTGCCAGGTTCCTATAAACAAATCAAAAAGAGCTTGATTAGACATTTCCTTACTGCTGCTCGATCTGTAATAGCCAGACATTGGCGACAAACTGAACCACCATCGCTGTCTAAATAGACTTCTGAAATGGACAGAATTGACCATCTAGAACCCATGATAGCCTGGGAGGAAGACAGAACAGAGTCATTCCAGCTCACATGGACAGTAGGGTTCCATTTTCGCTATTCCTCGAATTTTACATCCTTTATATCAGGCAGGGCTTGAGTATTTGGCTACTTCGTAGATCTCCATGTTTGCTTTTTCTTTTTCTTTCCTTCCTTCCTCCTTTTTGGCAATTTTTTAGCTGTTTTTCTTCTTCTTTTTGGCAATGTTTTAGCTACCAGACCTCAGGGCCTAGCCTACTTTGCTTTCCCTTGCCTTCCATATCTATCCATGGCATGCTTCTTCCCCCTCATCGGTCAACGTAACGACTGCCCAATTATGCCCACACTACTCAGGAGAAATCCTTTGAGGGGGTCTCCCCTCATTTACACTTGTTTTTGATGCAATGCTGGGGTACCGCATAAAGCATAAAACTTTGTGGTTTCTTGAATGATTTTGAATATCCTTCTGCTTCTCATGATTCTAATGTGCTATTTGGAATTATTGAATATGTGCTGTACTAATGTACTTTTAAATTTTCATGTTCGTTCTGTTGTATTGTATACTAATGCTGTCTTTGACCCATATGTGTTGAAACCTTAATAAACAGATTAAACATAAAAATATTACAGTATTAAAGCCGAACACAGAGAAAAGTAACAGTACTCCCTTGCAGTAGGGCTGCGCCTGCACCACAAGGGTTAACAACCTGGTCTAAGGCCCCTTTCATACTGGGGCGGGAGGTGCGGTGGCGGTATAGCGCCGCTATACCGTTGGAATTGCCGCGGTATTCGGACGCTAGCGGTGCGGTTTTAACCCCCGATAGGGGCCGAAAAAGGGTTAATACCGCAGAGGCGCATTGCCGGCGGTATTAGCATGGTTTCCCATTGCTTTCAATGGGCAGGAGCAGTGTAGGAGCGGTAAACACACCGCTCCAAAGATGCTGCTTGCAGGACTTTTGGAGCAGTCCCGCCAGCACATCGCCTCAGTGTGGAAGCCCTCAGGCTTTCACATTGAGACTGCAGGGGCAGGAGTTTTTCAGGCGGTATTTAGGCGCTATTTTTAGCGCCAAATCGTCTGAAAAACTCCTCAGTGTGAAAGGGGTCTTAGGGACCAGGTATGGCAGTCTTGCTTACCCGATCCTCTGCTCTCACAGGCTCTACCAAGCTACTATACCAATTCCCACATCCTTTTCTCCCCTATGCTCTGGCGGTTGTAGATCTTCTGACATCAAGACCAGGGCAGAGCCCATTAACTTGCACTGAACATGAGGACGCCAATGGACAGTTCACTGCTTAAGGATAGAGAGAAGCGTTGCAGAAAAAAGCATATGTGCCGTGACCATGTGATCACTTATTTCCTGCTTTTTTTCTGCACTCGTCCTCTTTGGGATAGTCCGGGGCAATTTTTTAGCTACCAGACCTCGGGGCCTAGCCTACTCACTAGCATTGGCACTATTTATGTATTTATTTATTCCTTCCCTTTCACATTTGACCCTTTGCATTTTTGTCTGTCTTTTTCACTTGGATGGAGGGAGTGGGTCATTCGGGCCTACCCTGAAGTCTAGGGGGAGGATGTGTGACCATTAGGTTACTTCTTCCCCTGAACCGTGGGGTCGCTCTTTGGGAGAGCCCCTCACCTAGTACTTGGTGGTCAGTTTTAGCTGACCATGAGGAGAGGAGCCCACCAAGCTTTTTGGCTAGGTGGCCCATGTTCAAACCTTGCCCATGTCAGGAGCCTTGCGCCCCGGGGGTCACGGTAAAGTTTTACCCCTTTGGGGGGGGGGTGAATAGAAATCGCAACCATAAGTGCAATTTTGGCGTGTGTTTCACATGTACTTTTTTTGTTCATTTATGGGTTTTGTGTTTGCGCGCCACCGCGGATTGAAAAAATAAATAAAATGAAAAGAACCTGAGAACGCAAATATAAATAAATATAAATAATGATAATCTAAGTACCAGAATCTAGTTTAAGATTAGCATTCATTGGTGCCGCAGCGGGGCTCAGGTTTGAAGAAGGGTAAGCACTGTGAGCCAAAAGGATACTATTGCAGTACTACACTTCTAGCTTGGTAACTGTAGACTGAGCACAATTTATTTCTTAACTGCAGTAAAAAAAAAAAAAAGTGAAGCTATTGATTTAGCTGTGGGGCTCTTGGTTCACGTGACTGGCTGGACAGAATTTTAGTCGTTTGGCACGTTTTACATATTTCAACTGTGTATTTGGCTGTATGCCCAGTGTTGGGCTTTACGCTAAATTGTTTTCCTCAAGCCTAGGGGTGCATAGTTGCTTGGTTTCTCAGGAAATCTGAGAAGCTGCCCTATATCGGTCTTACAATTTGCAGTCTTCGTATTGCTGATTGATATTTAATGTATGCAGACTTGTTGGAAAGGTACAGGTAGAGATCTCAAGTTCTCAACCACATGAAAGTTATATAATGTACACTTCTGTTTACCTTTACCCTACACCTGTAATGCATTGATTCAGCAGTCATGCCATTTAGAAAAGTCCCTCCTGAATTTTTTTTACGGTCAATTTTTCTTGCATGTGTTTTTTAGACAAGCTATTCCAGTTTACTTATTTAAATCTTTTAAAACCACAAATACTAAAGTGGGAGCTTTACATTTAACTATAGTCACTTAAAGTGGTTGTAAACCCACTTTTATTTTTTTTATTTTTTGGCCCACCTGCAAGAGAAAGGCATAATGAGCTAATATGACTAGCATAATAGCTCATTATGTTCCACTTACCTTAGATCGGGGCCCCCGAAGCCGCCCTCGTCCCTCTGTCCAGCCGCAGACATCACTGCGGCGATAGCCGGAATGTTACTTCCGGGTATCGCCGCACCAGCCAATCACAGCGCCGCTCCGGCGCTGTGATTGGCCGGAGCGGCGGAGACGTCACTCTGCGCATGCGCGTGGGAGGCGTCCCACTCGGCTACGCTCAGCGATTGCTGGGAAGTAGCCGAGTATGTGAATGGGATTAACCCCATAAATGCGCCGTTGTCTACGGCGCGCATGCGCCGTAGCCAGTGGCGCTTGTCATTTTAGTAAATATCTCCTAAACCGTGTAGGTTTAGGAGATATTTCTTGCACCTACAGGTAAGCCTAGATTAAGGCTTACCTGTAGGTGCAAGTTGAAAAAGTGGGTTTACAACCACTTTAATTAGTCCCATTGTTGAATTAAAGTGGTTGCAAACCTCTGTTTATTTTCAGAGCATATCCCTCTATAGTAGGGTGACCACATTTCCAAACTACCATTCAGGGACACCCTTCCTTCCCAAAAATCAGCTTGTGTTGTAACGAATCACAGCACAGTGATTGGACACAAGAGGCAGGATTTATGATTTCTCCAATCACAAGCAGGGGGCGGGGATTGTGCTCCTCCAGGCATTCCCGGCCAGGACAAGTACTGCCAGTGAATAAAGCGGTGATGTGGTGGCCTTTTTTGGGGGCATCAGATTGGCCCGGGGGGGTGGCTGTGTCGGTTTCATTCCGGGACACTATATTGTCCTGGAATAAAGGTGCCCGGGACAGACCTGCAAAATGCGGGACTGTCCCGGGCAATCCGGGACACGTGGGATAGTGTGTACCTGCTTTAATCCAAAGCACCTAGTGTGATTTCTGTCATCCCACTGCTATCTGCATGACTCACTTCTGACAGATCCTGCCCACAGAATCTCAGGAGATGGCCTGTCCCCCCTCCAGCACACAGATGGTGATTGACAGCCCCTGCTGTGCATATTTCTCAATAAGACTGTGTGTGTGTGTGTGTGTGTGTGGCGGGGGAGGGTCCTTTCCTTCCACTCAGGTCGCCAATTACACCCAGCTCTCCTCATATGCTATGCAGTGTGTGATGTTAAATCCCTGCCCACTGCCTGCTAAAGCTGAGAAATAGCGTTTGATCTGTGTGTTTTAGAAGACTCTAGAAAAGAGAGCGCTACAGATAAACAGGTTCAACTTTTGTAGGAGGATTTGTTTTATCTCTAAGTAGCACCTCAGGCTTGTCACTTCAGTGATTATATGTAAGAGTTTACAATCACTGTAGGAAACCCTTTTAATGTTACATGTTTAATAGCTAAGATGAAATTTTCATATGGACTACATTTTTGTCAAAAAGAGAAAGTTGAAGTGAAGTTCGTACTGCAATTGGAAAAAGCTGATTCATGATTTTAAGGCCCCTTTCACACTGAGGCGTTTTTCAGGCGTTTTAGCGCTAAAAATAGAGCTGTAAAAACGCCTGAAATAATCCTGCCCCAGCATTCTCAATGTGAAAGCCCTGAGGGCTTTCACACTGAGGCGTTGTGCTGGCTGTGCGTTGGAAAAAATCCTGCAAACAGCTTTTTTGGAGCATCTTTGGGGCGCATAAAATAAAGCTGTAAAAACGCCTATTCCTATTAAAATGAATGAGTACCGCTGTAAAAACCCGGTAAAAACGCCCAGAAGCTATGGGAAGGTCACATGACCGCAGTAGAGTGGAGGACTGTGGGATACCAAGAAATCCTCTTTACCGGTAAAAACGCATAGGCGTTAGCGTGAAAGGGGCCTAAGTGTTTTGGGAAAACAGCAAGTAGCATTGTGAACGGTTTGGAGGTTACTTTGTCCTTCTTTAGGTGGAAGATCTGATCAAGGAAGGTGTTGCTTGTGAAATGTACATAGAAATACTTCCAATAAAGGGGGCTAGACTATATGCTGGCCCTACAAGGGTCAGCATAGCAGGTTGAATTAAAAAAACTGACTCAATTTCATTCAGTGTGGATGGGGGAATCCTCCCCACTGTGTCATTGTATTCTGACAGCGGTGAGACCCCCTGCCATCAGCATACACAGATCAGCGCTGCAGCCTATTGCCTGCAGCACGGATCAAGGGAAAAATATGCGACAGTGCGGTTGAACAGACCAGATTCTGTTCAACCCCAGTGGCCCCACATGGATTGAAATGCGTCCAGTCCCTGCTGAACCGGCTAAATTTGAAAAAAATGTATGGCCAGCTTCATTGTGTAAAATGTCTTTGTATGTGGTAGCATTAACTGCACCCTACATATGAAACCCCCAAGCTGGGAGGGTTGTCCACTTATGTTTGGCTATATGGTCAGGTCAGGTAAGATGGTCAGGAGTGTAATGGCACAGCACACCCAAATACTTTGTGCTGTATATGTACTCACATTAATTCTTTGTTGTTGCTTATTCTTCTGGAATGAACCATGAGTGAGTTACAGAAAACGAAAGGAGACAAGGATTCTAGGCAACAATAGGTAGGACATGGCGGTTAAACAATGCTCAATTGGTACTAAGGGGCCCAAAGTGTGCCAAGAACATACCCCCACACCATTACAGCACCAGCACCAGCCTGAACTATTGATACATGGATCCATGCTTTCATGTTGTTCATGCCAAATTCTGACCCTACCATCTGAACGTTGCAGCTGAATTTGAGACTCATCAGACCAGGCAAGGTTTTTCCAATCTTCTATTGTCCAATTTTGGTGAGCCTGTGTGAAATGTAGCCTCAGTTTCTTGTTCTTAGCTGACAGGATTGGCACCTGGTGTGATCTTCTACTGCTGTAGCCCATCCGTTTCAAGGTTCGATGTGTTGTGCGTTTAGAGATGGTATTCTGCATACCTTGGTTGTAACGAGTGATTATTTGAGTTACTGTTGCCCTTCTATCAACTCAAACCACCTTTGACATCAAGAAGGCATTTTTGTCCACACAACTGCCACTCGCTGGATATCGGTAGATCGGCTTCTGTTTAACCACAGTGGCCACACATGGATCGAAATTTGTCTGGTCCCTGCTAAACCAGCTACATTTTGATCCATGTATGGCCAGCTTAATTGTCTTTGTATGCTGTAGCATTAGCTGTACCCTACATTTGAAACCCCCAAGCTTGGAGGGTTGTCCACATATGTTTGGCTACATGGTCAGGTGGGATGGTCAGGAGTGTAACAGCACATCCAAATACTTTGTGCTTTATATTTGTGCTTTATATGTATGTAGCGATACCCCCTAGAGGGCTGCTGGTTTTGTTTTGGGTCATGCAAACTACCTCCAAGGCTTCCGTTGTCAGGGTAGAGAGTCTTTAGGTTTTACATCTGTGTGGACATTGGCTTTTCTAAACAGTAAAGCTTTATTTTCTTTGCTGTAGGAACTTGAGGAGAAAGCAGGAAACAAGAGAAGTATAGAGGAAAGTTCAGGCACGCATCACCAAAGGCACAAAGAATTTGTAAACGTCGCCACTCAAGCCTGAGTGGGTATTGCTCACCCGGATAGTTCCGTCTCTTTCGGTCCTAGCAGCCGGGATGACGCATGGATCAGTTTTATATGAAAACTTAGGGATGCGTCTAGGAATCCTCTGCCAAAGGATTAATAAAGTCCTGAACCTCCTAGCCAAGCAATAAGGAGAACTCTATGCCAGATAGGCGTATTGCAGGGCCTGTAAAGTAATGGATCCCTCCTTAGGTAGGTTGCCAAGCTTTCTCCCGAGACAGCAGTACCGTTGCCAGTCTCCTCTGGGGCAGATCCTCTCCTGGCCTCCTTCCTTAGGAAGGAGGCCAGGAGAGGTGGGCAGCTTGGGATCCTTTTCCAAGGCATAGGCCCCAGCCAGCAAAACTGGGCCTACCAGGTAGCGATGTAGCCTCGGGCTGAAGGTGCCCGGGGGCTAGAACACACACACACGCATCCCGTGCCATGAGGGCCACGATGCGCACCACACAAACCAATGGCGTCTGCCCCTTATGTACCCCTCCCCCAGCATGCAGAGCGGGCAAACCACGCCCACTGCACGGCTGCTGAGAAAGGACACTCAATACTGCTGTGATACCCCTGTATTCCACGTTGGGCCAGCGGTGGCAGTGCCACCTACAGGCAAACAGGGAATATAACTGCCAGGCAGTATCACAATCAGGGCAGAAGCAGAATAGAAATCAGTAAGTCTGAGCCCAACTATTAGATCAGAACACCCCCTAAATTTAACATAGCGTGGACCAATTTGGGACTGGTGCTACATGTACTCATACAATAATTCTTTGTTGTTGCTTATTCTTCTGGAATGAACCATGAGTGAGTTACAGAAGCAAGGAGATGAATATTCTAGGCATTTAGAAGGTATGGATGCAAGAAAGAAAAATGTGATGATTTTGTGGTATCATCATGACGTTGGAGAAATCTGCTTTGGCAAAACACCTGTCTCAGCGGCCTATTGATTGAAGGTGTCATTGCACAACCGACAAGCTGCATACAAACCAGTTCCAAGAGTGAAGCAAATCTTAAGAAGAGTTATGGTGATTGGTGAGTGATGTCACTGCCCTAACGTGATCCATGAGTGAAGAACCTCACTTTCAATCAGCGGTTTATGAGACAGGGATTATGCTTCATGTCAAAATTGCAATAAATGTGATGGTGATAAAACTCTCACCAGAATCCAAGTTATCACTGTTGATGGACTTTAAACTTTAATTTGAATACTTCCTTGTTTACTCCTTGCCCCAGGTTCACCTATTTCTGGAAGTGACATTAATGTGAATAGCATTTATAGTGCCTGGCAGTAACAAGGACAGAACACCTGAGTGTACATACAAACTAATATGACTTTCATAAAATGCAAAGTACATACTGTCCTTTTTTGCCAAACACAATCATTAAATGCACTTCAAACATTACTGTATGGTCAGCTCTATTCAGTGCAAACATTTCAGTGCTGGATTTTTGGCCAACGTCATTAATTGAGACTGATTTGATTGGGTATGTTTGTTCAGATAATTATAGATATTCTCATACAACCCTGGGGGATTAAGGATAGGGAAATCTACTTTGATTTGACTTGCAGGTTTATTGACTCCTCTCTCAATTTAGTAGCGAATCCCATTGAATTTTGGCCATTTTCAATGCTAATACGCTAACTACTGTTAAAAAAAAAGGGCAAAGGGTACTGCCATGAAGGACATTTAACAAAGCAAATACCATAGAATGAGTAGAGGGTCCTTTGCTTCACTTTTAAAGGCAATATAAAAAAAAAAAAAAAAAACCCAAATCCTTTAATAAATTGCATAGGCGATGCATTTAAGCTATATGTGATGTTACAGAACAGTATGATTCTTGCAGACAGCACACACGACAACTTGTTCTGGCATCATATATTTTGAATGTTTAATTTTTTTTTTGTAACTTTTACATTAGTATGTGTAGCGGGGTCTCTAAATTTAGGTGGGATACACCTGGGTGGTAGTGAGGTTCAGGTGTGTAAAGTTTGGGAGTAATCGGACCATTTGTATACGTGGAGGATTGGGCGGTGTAATAATCTCCTTGGCCTGTGGGTGGCAGGTGCCCGCAGGCTCAAGGTAGATTTGCCGCCACAGTGCTGTCCTTTTTGTCCCTTCTCAGAGATGGTACGGCGAGGGCGGGGAACCTGCCGTGCCGTCGTTGGAGGGGATAAAAGGGGGAGACGCCCTGGTCACGAGGTCTTGCTCTTCTGGAGGTTTTTCATCATGCGCCCAGGCACCTTAGGCCTGGGGGTGGGCGGTTCTGGATTCCGGTTCAGGCGCCCTAGGCCTGACCGGAATGGAGTTGGAGTCCATCCCAGGCACCTTCAGCCTGGGGTGAGGTACTAAACCAGGAGGCCTGGGGCCCAGTGACTTCGACTGGGTCCCGCGAGGGTGGAGAAGTCAGAGGGTCCCTGAAGTGGATGGGGCCCGTGTCTGAGGTGAGGAGGCCGGGGAGGTTACCCATTCGGAGAGTCTGGAGCAGCATCAACCCAGTGACGGATGGGCCTCTGGTAACTCTCTTGGAGGGACATCTTCCCCTGACAGGGGCCACAACGCAGCGAAGGTACTCCTATCTACGTTCTCTTGAGTCGCTGGTAGAGACTCTCAAGTTCTAAGTCCTTTCTAGCCAAGGCTATAGTAACCGCTGGTGAGATCACAGTGGTTTAGCTGACAATCAGGACAGTGCCTCGACCTGCTCATTCCCCTGTATCAAACTGTTATCAAGTCTCAACCAGTTGGCTACTGAAGCACTGTTTATTGTGAGATATGCAATAAAACAAGAGTTGGACTGTGATCGGTGTGTGGAACTCTGGTTAATGGGAGCGAAGGGAAGTGTTGGCACAGCAGGACTTAATCCTTTACAGAAACACACAGGCCCGAGGAAATATCTGGTACTGGCCTTCACCTCACCCACAGCTATGGGGAGGACATGGGCCGTGGCGCATCTCACCCTGTCGTGTGTGATACCCCTAGACAAAAGAGATGGGGTGAGGTTTCTACATATGGATAAAATACAACAGCAGCACAACCAGCTGATTTCTTTAAACTTTTTTTTTTTTTTTTTAGGTAGTATTAGCTGCAACACCAGTTTTTTAAGCACGTAGCAATTGGCCTAAATCAGGGGTAGGCAAACTTACAGAGGTGGAGATCTACCTGAACAACACGGGAGAAGTCAAAGATCCCCTGGCACAGTGATCACTGCCCCATGGGCCAGCAGGGGGCCCCATGAAAGTCCCCCGTCTGTCCATATCTCTGCTTATCCTCTAGAGCCTAGTGCCGGAACAAGTCCCAGCACTGAGCTCCGGTAACTAGGCTGACAGGGGCTTGCTAGTGTCGGGCTGCGGACAGTGAGTCGGGATATCGTCTGTGCCCGGGTTTCCTGCCGCAGTGATTCCTCTCTGTGGCAGCTGAGCCAACATCTCTCGCTCCTGAGCCTGCACAGTGCACACAGCTTACTAAGGATCCTCCTCCTCGGCTCCGAAGTACACAGACAGGAGGGGGAGGAGTCGGGGAGAAGAGATCTTACACTGCAGGAGCCACGCTGATTCTGAGGTCTGTGTATAGTTTGTGGATAGGGGAGGGTTTTGGGGGCAGGTAACACATGGAGAAGTGATGGAAGAGGGCGGTATAAGAAAAAATGTGCTGGGGGGGGTCTTTGAGGGGAGATGACATGTGCTAGTGGGGGGGGGGTTAGAATCTGACCCCTCCTTCCCCAAAGCAAAGAGTTGCCACTTTCCCCTCTCCGCTCCCATCCCAGGGGTCCCTCTCCGCTCCCGTCCCAGGGGTCCCTCTCCGCTCCCGTCCCAGGGGTCCCTCTCCGCTCCCGTCCCAGGGGTCCCTCTCTGCTCCCGTCCCAGGGGTCCCCCTCCGCTCCCGTCCCAGGGGTCCCCCTCCGCTCCCGTCCCAGGGGTCCCCCTCCGCTCCCGTCCCAGGGGTCCCCCTCCGCTCCCGTCCCAGGGGTCCATTGATGTACACATGTTGCAGCCTCATCAGAAATTATACACCCTGTCACGCTTGGCATGGGGCTGCTCTACAAAGGCTTTGCAACCTTGTGCAGTACAGTGACCAAGTGGTTAAAGTAGGCTATAAGGAGCCGTTGTATTGCCTCATCACATAACCTGCTTTAACCCCTTGGATCCCACACTAGCATGCTGCTACTGCGTGCATTACACATGGTTGCTGGGTGTTAGCAGAGTGGCCCTATTCACTTGATTGGGTCACGATCACCCAACAAAAGCAACAGGGGGTATAATTCCTGCCGCAGCATGTGTACATCCTCAGCTGTTGCCTCTGCAGCTAAAGGGGGTAGGGACCAATGTATGTAATGTGGGCAATGTGACAGGGACACGGGGGGGGGGGCGGGCCCATGATCTCCTATTGCCCAGGGGCCCCATGAGTTGTCAGTCTGCCCCTGGTTTCAGGTATGGATAGAATAGTACACAAGCAACAGAGACAAAGCAGGTTTTATTTTGCAATAAAAATCAAAGTGTATTATTTGAAAGACAGTAGCCTCAAATGTCTGTATTTATTTTCTTCAAATAAAGAGGAGTGCCTAAATGTAATGTCAGTTATGGAAATAGATGGGATAAATATGTGTACTTTGGTGTACACAACAGAATAATTTTACCATTTTCTTTTGGGACCCGCGAACATGCAGAGTAGCAGTAATTATGAGCCTCGTCCATAGTGGCAATGGGTAGGTTCAGGTTTAGGGGATTTACTGTTAAGCTAGGTTCACACTGCTGCGAATTCAAAATCGCGGCCGCGATTTTTCCACGATTCGCGGCCGCGATTTCAAGGAATGCCAGTCTATAGAGCTGAATTCGCATCGCACGCGGGTCAAACTCACACAGGACCCTTTTTTCCTGCAGCCTATATTCGCAACGCATTGATGTGAACGACACTAACGTTAAACTATGTAATTTAAATGACTTGCGAATTTGAGAAATCGCAACGGCTCAAATTCGCAACAGTGTGAACCTAGCCTTATGCCGCGTACACACGACCGTTTTTCATGGCGTGAAAAATGCCATTTTGTAAATTGGTCATTAACCACTTAAGCCCCGGACCATTTGGTAGCTAGAGGACCAGAGGTGAATTCAGAATTTTGCACTGCGCTGCTTTAACTGTAAATTGTGCGGACATGTAATGTTGTACCCAAACGAAATTTGCGTCCTTTTCTTCCCACAAATAGAGCTTTCTTTTAATGGTATTTGATTGCCTCTGCGATTTTTATTTTTTGCGATATAAACGGAAAAATACCGAAAATTTCTTTTTGTTATAAGAAAAATCGAATAAACTCAATTGTAGTCATACATTTAGGCCAAAATGTATTCAGCCACATGTTTTTAGTAAAAAAAATGTCAATAAGCGTATATTTATTGGTTTGCGCAAAAGTTATAGCGTTTACAAACTAGGGTACATTTTCTGAAATTTACACAGCTTTAAATTTATGACTGCCTATCTCATTTCTTGAGGTGCTAAAATGACAGGGCAGTACAAAAACCCCTCAAGTGACCCCATTTTGGAAAGTAGACACCCCAAGGAAATTGCTGAGAGGCATGTTGAGCCCATTGAACATTTTTTTATTTTGTCTCAAGTGATTGAATAATGACTAAAAAAAAAAAAAAAAAAAAAAAAAAAAAAAAATTACAAAAAGTTGTCACTAAATGATATATTGCTCACACATGCCATGGTTATATGTGGAATTTCACCCCAAAATACATTTTGCTGCTTCTCCTGAGTACGGGGATACCACATGTGTGGGACTTTTTGGGAGCCTAGCCGCGTACGGGACCCCGGAAACCAAGCACCGCCTTCAGGATTTCTAAGGGCGCAAATTTTTGATTTCACTCCTCACTACCTATCACAGTTTCGAAGGCCATAAAATGCCAAAATAGCACAAAACCCCCCCAAATGACCCCATTTTAGAAAGTAGACACCCCAAGGAAATTGCTGAGAGGCCTGTTGAGCCCATTGAATATATTTTTTTTTGTCCCAAGTGATTGAATAATGACAAAAAAAAAAAAAAAAAATTACAAAAAGTTGTCACTAAATGATATATTGCTCACACATGCCATGGTTATATGTGGAATTTCACCCCAAAATACATTTTGCTGCTTCTCCTGAGTACGGGGATACCACATGTGTGGGACTTTTTAGGAGCCTAGCCGCGTACGGGACCCCGAAAACCAAGCACCGCCTTCAGGATTTCTAGGCACAAATTTTTGATTTCACTCCTCACTACCTATCACAGTTTCGAAGGCCATAAAATGCCAAAATAGCACAAAACCCCCCCAAATGACCCCATTTTGGAATATAGACACCCCAAGCTATTTGCTGAGATGCATGGCGAGTATTTTACAGCTCTCATTTGTTTTTGAAAATGAAGAAAGAAAAAAAAAAAAAAAATATATATATATATATATATATATATATATATATATATATATATATATATATATATATATATTTTTTTTTCAATTTTCAAAACTTTGTGACAAAAAGCGAGATCTGCAAAATACTCACAATACCTCTCAGCAAATAGCTTGGGGTGTCTACTTTCCAAAATGGGGTCATTTGGGGGGGTTTGTGCCATCTGGGCATTCCATGGCCTCCGAAACTGTGATAGGCAGTGAGAAGTGAAATCAAAAATTTACACCCTTAGAAAGCCTAAAGGCGGTGCTTGGTTTTTGGGGTCCCGTACGTGGCTAGGCTCCCAAAAAGTCTCACACATGTGGTATCCCCGTACTCAGGAGAAGCAACAGAATGTATTTTGGGGTGTAATTCCACATATGCCGATGGCATGTTTGAGCAATATATCATTTAGTGACAACTTTGTGCAAAAAAAAAAAAAAATTGACGTTTTTCCGCAACTTGTGTCAACATATAAAATATTCCATGGACTCGACATGCCTCTCAGTATATAGCTTGGGGTGTCTACTTTCCAAAATGGGGTCATTTGGGGGGGTTTTGAACTGTTCTGGCATTTTATACACAACATTAGGAAGCTTACATCCACTCTTCTAACCACTTGAAGACAAAGCCCTTTTTGACACTTTTTGTTTACATGAAAACATATTTTTTTTTGCAAGAAAATTATGTTGAACCCCCAAACATTATATATATTTTTAAAGCAAAGGCCCTACAGATTAAAATGGTGGGTGTTGCATTTTTTTTTTCTACACAGTATTTGCGCAGCGATTTTTCAAACGCATTTTTTGGGTTAAAAAATACACTTTTAATTTTAATGCACTAAAACACACTATATAGCCCAAATGTTTAATGAAATAAAAAAGATGATCTTAGGCCGAGTACATAGATACCAAACACAACATGCTTTTTTAAAATTTCGCACAAACGCGCATTGGCGACAAACTACATACATTTTTCAAAGCCTTTAAAAGCCTTTACAGGTTACCCCAGTAGATTTACAGAAGAGGTCTACTGCTAAAATGACTGCCCTCGATCTGACCTTCGCGGTGATACCTCACATGCATGGTGCAATTGCTGTTTACATATGACGCCAGACCGACGCTTGCGTTCGCCATTGGGCAAGAGCAGGGCAGGACAGGGGTGCTTTTTTTTTTTTTTCTTTTTTTTTTATTATTAATTTTGCTTTTTTATTTTATTTTTAAATTGTTCCTTCCAAGTATTTTTTTTTTTTTATCATTTTTATTGTTATCTCAGGGAATGTAAATATCCCCTATGATAGCAATAGGTAGTGACAGGTACTCTTTTTTTGAAAAAACTGGGGTCTTCTAGACCCTAGATTTTTCCTCTGCCCTCAAAGCATGTGACCACACCAAGATCGGTGTGATAAAATGCTTTCCCAATTTCCCAATGGCGCTTTTTATATCCGGGGGGGGGCATTCCCTCCCACTGCTTGTAAAAGCAGTCCAGAGGCTAATTAGCCGCTAGGATTGCTTTTACATGAAAGCCGGCCGCAGGCTGAAAAGAATGATACCAAGATGATACCTAAACCCACAGGCATCATTCTGGTATAAACATTCAAAGTCCAGCAACATACCAGTACGTTGCTGGTCCTTGTTGGACATGTATTGTAAACTTTTTTTTTCATGCAGCCAGTTGGCTGAACGAAAAAAGAGATTGATCGGTGGGTATGCCCACCATTAGAATACCGCCCTTCATCCACCCACTTCCAATGATGGGCATACACGCACCATTTATATATGCCGAAGCATGGGGGCATCCTCCCGCAAAAAAGTTATGCCGCACACACATGGTCGGACTTTTCCACGGGCAAGCCTCCGTCGGAATTTCGACCGTATGTACGCGGCATTAGGAGCAAAATCGCTCCTCCGCCCCTGCTGCCCCAATGCTTCGACATATTTGCTTTTTTTTTTTAACTGTGGTGGTGAAATCACCTCCTACAGCACTGGAGTCGCAGGGATCAGGCCTGTCTCTGCGAACGCTGCAGTTATGTGTGTTGTGTTTTGTAAGTGACAGTGATCGATTGATACTGCACTTGGGTGGCCTGGGCTGGACGGAGGGGCAAAACGCAGGTGCCAGCAGGTATCTGGGCTGATCCCGCTAACACTGCGTTTTTGGGAACCCTAAACTGCTGGGGACGCTAGTATACATCTGATCAGATCAGATATTGATCTGTTCAGATACTATACCACTAAGGGGGGTGTATGCTTCACGCGTGGGTGTTAGCGTTACTGGCACTAACCTGACGCTGCCTGGGGTGTGACGCAGACCCTCTGTGACGCTAAAACCTAATTGATATCACCTGCCGGGCGATCAGGGGGTTAAACCTTTATTGGGTTATATACGGCGGGTGCCCTGACACTATAAAAAGCAAACTAACTAACCAGCGTCACCCGTAACACTTATATGGTGATCACTGGTGAAAGGGTTAACTAGGGGCAATCAGGGGGTTAAAACTTTTATTAGATAATATATGGGGGTACCTGACTCTATAAAAACCTGCGGCGAACCTAAAAAAAATTACCAGCTACCGATCTGCATCACCGACACTAAAACAGCGTTTAGAAAAACGATCGCTTAGCGACAGTGGTGATGGGGGTGAAAGGGTTACCTGGGGGGCGATCAAGGGGGTTAAACCTTTATTAGATAATATATTGGGGTACCTGACGCTATAAAAACCTGCGGCGAACCTAAAAAAAATTACTGGCTACCGATCTGCATCACTGACGCTAAGACAGCGATCAGAAAAATGATCGCTTAGCGACAGTGGTGATAGGGGGTGAAAGGGTTATCTGGGGGGTGATCAGGGGGTTAAACCTTTATTAGGGGTGGGTTAGGGGGCTACACTGGACCTAAAACTGAATGTACTGACACTTTTACAGTCAAAAATGTCACTGATTGCAGTGATCAGTAAATAAATGGTCACTGCAATCAGTGACACTGTGACTGGGGGCTGGGGGGTGATCTGGGGGTGTCTGGGGGGGCCTGGGGGGGCGATTTATGTCCCTATGTGTCCTGGTGTCAGTGTAGTGTTGTGTGCACTGACCTGATGTCTTCTCTTGTACGGCGCTCGGTATATGTGAGCGCCGCACCAGAGATGACATCACTTCCTCCTGCTTCCTCTGTCTGACACAGACAGAGGGGGCATTTCCATTCGCCGGGAGCGATCGCGAGGGGGTGGCCGGAAACGAATGGCTGCCCCCTCATCCCGGAACGCTCCCGGACACTTAGCCACTGCTCACTGTATAGGAGGGGGGTCCGATTGGACCCCCCAACTATACAAAGGCAATCACGTATGCTCTACGTGATTGTGCCTGTCGGTGCCATTCTGCCGACGTATATATACAGTGAGCGGTCGTTAAGTGGTTAAAAACGATCGTGTGTAGGCTCCAGAGCATTTTTAACGACGTGAAAAATGGCCTAAAAAAAATTAGAACCTGCTCTATTTTTTTCACGTCGTTTTTCACGTCGTTCTTCTTAACGTCGTGAAAAACGGTAGTGTGTATGCTTTTACGAATGCGCATGCTCAGAAGCAAGTGATGAGATGGGAGCGCTCCTTCTGGTAAAACTAGCGTTTGTAATGGAGATAGCACATTCGTCACGCTGTAACGGATTGAAGAGCATGAGGCTGAAAAGCGCGAATCGTCTCTCACCAAACTTTTACTAACACGAGGATCAGCAAAAACGTCCCAAAGGGTGGTGCCATCCGAATAGAACTTCCCCTTTATAGTGCCGCCGTACGTGTTGTACGTCACCGCGATTTGCTCGAGCATTTTTTTTTCACAATAGTGTGTAGGCAAGGCAGGCTTGAGAGGAAACACAAAAAAATCACGTCGAGAAAAACTTTGTTTTTTTCAATGACATTAAAAACAGCCGTGTGTACGCGGCATTACAGTAAATCTGAAGCGAAAATCTTTTGGTTATAATGGGGGATGGTTAAAACCCTATTTGGTTCCTGTTTGGAGAGAAAACGCCTCCAAAATGAAGGGAAGTTTTCCTCATCAAAACAGGTGTCTCCATTAGAATATTTTTCCTGGCCTTTATTTGCAGTGATAATCATAACCTTTTGGATATCCTATCACTTTTTTCTTGTGCCAATGGTTACCAGGACGAATGGATCTGTGAAACACCTCAACGTGGATCCAGACAGCAATAAAGCCTGTTTGGATATGGTGAGAAAGAGTTATTAATTAAGTGTTGTAACAAGGACATATTTTACAATCATATTGTTTTTATCTGGTTCCTGGTGCTTTCTATGGTTAAGCAAGACATGCAAATATTAAAAAAAGTAAAACCATCATCAAATTTATTTTGTTTTACCAACGCTTTTTAGAATCAAGTAGAAATCAAGCCAGGATGCAGAGTGTGCAGACTGAATTCTCTGAACCCTTCAGTTTCATACTTGTTCCCAGTCAGTGATTTACAAGATATTGAATCTAGAGGATCACAATGAGGGCCAGGCAATTCTCATTTTTAGAAGCAGGTGGCAATGTCAGCACAGGTAGCTGTCTAATAACAGATCTTTCAAGGTGAACAGACTTTAATACTTTGCCTCTGTTTTCTCATAGTTATATCTTCCGGTTAAGCTGCACACATCTCGGACAGTGGGCCATTGGCTATGTGACCTCTACTGGCGGTATCCTGCAGACCATCCCTCACAAGTCTTTATATGAAGCCCTGAATGAAGGAGAGAAAGAGGGCCTGTGAGTCAGAAATGCATCTTGGGGTTTTATGGGGGTCTGTGGGGGACACAAAGAACTCAGAAGGTGGTTCAGGGGCTGTAAGAGTCAGTGTTGGTCACAAAATGTGAGGGAAAGGGCTGATTAAAGGCTGTAAGACCACTTTCACACTGAGGCGCTTTTTTTAGACGCTTTCACTCTAAAAACAGCGCCTAAAAAGCTCACGAAAACGTATTTCCATTAAAATCAATGAACGCTTTCACACTGGGGCAGTGTGCTGGCAGGGCTGTGAAAAACTCCCCTCTCCATTGAAATGAATGGAAAGCTCTTCAAAAGCGCTCAGTGTTTTTACTGGCAGTTTAGAAGCGCCTCAGTGTGAAAGTGGTCTTATGCGGCGTACACGATCGTTTTTCATGCCATTTTTTAAACCAACGTTTTTCTCGTAGTTTTTTTTCATGTTTCCTCTCAAGCCTGTCTTGCGTACACACGATCATTTTAAAAAAAGTTCAAGCACAGCGCAGTGACGTACAACGGCACTATAAAGGGGAAGTTCTATTCGGATGGCGCCACCCTTCATGTTAGTAAAGTTTGTTGAGCGACGATTCGCACTTTTCAGCCTCGTGCTTTTCAGTCTGTTACAGCGTGACGAATGTGCTATCTCCATTACGAACGCTAGTTTTACCAGAACGAGCGCTCCCGTCTCATACTTGATTCTGAGCGTGCGCGGTTTTTTTCACCTCGTAAAAGCATACACACTATCGTTTTTCACGTCGTTAAAAAAAATGACATGAAAAACGACGTGAAAAAATAGAGCATGTTTTCGAAATTTTTAATGGCCGTTTTTCACGTCGTTAAAAATGCTCTGGAGCATACACACGATCGGTTTTAATGCCTATTTTTAAAAATGCCATTTTTAACGGCATGAAAAACGATCGTGTGTATGGGGCATTAGAGTGAGAGCTGTTCAGGGGATGCGAGGGTGAGGACTGATCTGAGGTTATGATAGAGATGGTTGGAAATGGGTTGTTAGCATGAGGATTTGATGATGAGGGCTAGTCTGGTGAGTGTGAGAGCTGGTCAGAGGCTGTGAGGGAAGCGATAATGATGATGTCAGGTACTGTGAAAATAAATGCTGGTCAGAGCTGGTCAGAGGATGATGATTGGTCAGGAGAATGAGCATGATTGTTGTTCAGGGATCTGTGATGCCTTGTACACACGACCGTTTTTTCAGACGGGAAAACTGCTATGAGAGCTTTTGGCCGGGAATTCCGGCTGTGTGTATGCTCCATCGCAGTTTTTCCGACTGGAAAATTGCCGGACAAAAAAAGAGAGCAGGATCTCTTTTTTCCCGTCAGGAAAAAAACCTGGCGGGAAAACCATTCGTCTGTATGCTTTTCCGACGGGAAAAAAACGTGCATGCTTGGAAACAATTAGACACATGCTCGGAAGCATAGAACTTAATTTTGCCGGCTCGTCGTAGTTTTACGTCACCGCGTTCTTGGCAGTCAGAAGTTCACCGAACTTTTGTCTGAGCATGTGTATGCAAGGCAGGCTTGAGAGGAATTCTGTCGGGAAAACCGTCAGCTTTTTATCTAACGGAAAAACCGGTTGTGTGTACAAGGCATGAGACTGAAGGTTGTAGGGGTGATGGCTGGTCAGAATACTGTGAGGGTGATGACTGGTCAGAAGGCTGTGAATGTGATGACTGGACAGAAGGTTGTGAATGTGATGACTGGACAGAAGGTTGTGAATGTGATGACTGGACAGAAGGTTGTGAGGGTGATGGCTTGTCAGGAGACTGACCATGATGGCTGGTCTGGGGTCTGTGGGGGTAATGGTTGGTCATAATACTGTGACGGTGATCGCCTTCACATTCTTCTGACCAGCTATGGCTTATCAGGAGACTGAGCTTGATGGCTGGTCAGAAAGCTGTTAAGGTGATGGCGGGTCAGTGGGCTTTGAGGGTGAGATATAGTCAAGGGTTTGTGAAGGTGAGAGCTAGTCAGGGGTCTCTGAGGTGAAGGTAAGGGCTGGCCAGGGGGCTTTAAGGAAGAGGGATAGTCAGGGTCTGTGATGGTGAAAGCTATTCTGGAGGCTGTGGTTGAGAGCTGCTAAGGGGGGCTATAAGGGTGAGAGCTAGTCAGGACGGTGTGAGCGTGATGGCCAGTCAAGGCTTTATCAGGATGAGATAACAACAAAGGCCTGGGGAATGCCCAGGAAAAAACCAAGCATACTTACCGACCAGCTAGCTGACAACCAATTAACCTGTCTAACAGTATGCGTTAAAAACAGGGGTTTGTCCGCACGCATTTGCAAACGCATGCGTGAGCCACAGAGCCACGCCAAGGCCCCCTGGAATCTGTGGTCCTACACTAACTGTGAGTGTCCCCACAATGGAGGCACATGCATTCTGATGGTTAGATGAGGACAGGTGGACTGAAGGGGAGCCACCCCTCCTTAAAGGTACAGGAGCACACCAAACACCCAGCATAGCACAATGGCAGCAAAGGTGTTGGTGCACTGCTGGACCAATACAAGCACCACAGGTGAAAACAAACACATGTCCACCGCCCTCATCTATAGCTGGCAATAACAGTAAGCAGCATTGGAAGGCTAAAGCAGATAACAACAAAGGCCTGGGGAATGCCCAGGAAAAAACCAAGCATACTTACCGACCAGCTAGCTGACAACCAATTAACCTGTCTAACAGTATGCGTTAAAAACAGGGGTTTGTCCGCACGCATTTGCAAACGCATGCGTGAGCCACAGAGCCACGCCAAGGCCCCCTGGAATCTGTGGTCCTACACTAACTGTGAGTGTCCCCACAATGGAGGCACATGCATTCTGATGGTTAGCTATTCTGGAGGCTGTGGTTGAGAGCTGCTAAGGGGGGCTATAAGGGTGAGAGCTAGTCAGGACGGTGTGAGCGTGATGGCCAGTCAAGGCTTTATCAGGATGAGGGCTGATGAGAGGTCTATGAGAGCTAGTCAGGAGGCTGTGAGGGTGGTGGCTGGCCAAAAGTCTATCGGGGTGAGGGCTGATCAGAGGTCTATGAGGACTGATCAGGAGGCTTTGAGTGTAAGGGGAGGTCAGGGGTTGTGAGGGTGATGACTGTAAGGGGAGGTCAGGGGTTGTGAGGGTGATGTCTGTAAGGGGAGGTCAGGGGTTGTGAGGGTGATGACTGTAAGGGGAGGTCAGGGGTTGTGAGGGTGATGACTGTAAGGGGAGGTCAGGGGTTGTGAGGGTGATGACTGTAAGGGGAGGTCAGGGGTTGTGAGGGTGATGACTGTAAGGGGAGGTCAGGGGTTGTGAGGGTGATGACTGTAAGGGGAGGTCAGGGGTTGTGAGGGTGATGTCTGTAAGGGGAGGTCAGGGGTTGTGAGGGTGATGACTGTAAGGGGAGGTCAGGGGTTGTGAGGGTGATGACTGTAAGGGGAGGTCAGGGGTTGTGAGGGTGATGACTGTAAGGGGAGGTCAGGGGTTGTGAGGGTGATGACTGTAAGGGGAGGTCAGGGGTTGTGAGGGTGATGACTGTAAGGGGAGGTCAGGGGTTGTGAGGGTGATGACTGTAAGGGGAGGTCAGGGGTTGTGAGGGTGATGACTGTAAGGGGAGGTCAGGGGTTGTGAGGGTGATGACTGTAAGGGGAGGTCAGGGGTTGTGAGGGTGATGACTGTAAGGGGAGGTCAGGGGTTGTGAGGGTGATGACTGTAAGGGGAGGTCAGGGGTTGTGAGGGTGATGACTGTAAGGGGAGGTCAGGGGTTGTGAGGGTGATGACTGTAAGGGGAGGTCAGGGGTTGTGAGGGTGATGACTGTAAGGGGAGGTCAGGGGTTGTGAGGGTGATGACTGTAAGGGGAGGTCAGAGGTTGTGAGGGTGATGACTGTAAGGGGAGGTCAGGGGTTGTGAGGGTGATGACTGTAAGGGGAGGTCAGGGGTTGTGAGGGTGATGACTGTAAGGGGAGGTCAGAGGTTGTGAGGGTGATGACTGTAAGGGGAGGTCAGAGGTTGTGAGGGTGATGACTGTAAGGGGAGGTCAGGGGTTGTGAGGGTGATGACTGTAAGGGGAGGTCAGGGGTTGTGAGGGTGATGACTGTAAGGGGAGGTCAGGGGTTGTGAGGGTGATGACTGTAAGGGGAGGTCAGGGGTTGTGAGGGTGATGACTGTAAGGGGAGGTCAGGGGTTGTGAGGGTGATGACTGTAAGGGGAGGTCAGAGGTTGTGAGGGTGATGACTGTAAGGGGAGGTCAGGGGTTGTGAGGGTGATGACTGTAAGGGGAGGTCAGGGGTTGTGAGGGTGATGACTGTAAGGGGAGGTCAGGGGTTGTGAGGGTGATGACTGTAAGGGGAGGTCAGGGGTTGTGAGGGTGATGACTGTAAGGGGAGGTCAGGGGTTGTGAGGGTGATGACTGTAAGGGGAGGTCAGGGGTTGTGAGGGTGATGACTGGACAGTGGGCTATGAGGGCAAAGGTTTGTCAGGATTGGTCCAAATTAAGGAATGGACAAATGTTAAAGTAAGAAAATGGGTCAGGGGCTGTGAAAAAGGGGACTAGGCGCCCAGGATCAGTCAGAGACAGTGATTAAATAAACCAGTTAAAGTGTGATTTCCAGTGGCGGACTATGAGCATGGCCAATTTCAAAAGTCACCAATGAAGTGACAAGCTATGTCCACCTTCACACGATGTTAAAAACTAAAAGAATTTGATGGGTTGCCATGTGCAACACAGACATGTTTATATACTGTATGTGATACTTGATTAATGTACCCTGACTATACATGACTATGCTTTTAATATGTATTTGTTTATTTATTTTTGTATTTAACATGTATGTGATGTATCAAGCAGATATCTCTATCCGAATGGGTTGAGCTGCAAACATAATGTATCATCTGTCCCCAAACCAAATCCAAACATGACGATTCAAGTGACTCAGGTATGTCAAGTGTACACTGAAAATATTTTTCTGGTAAAGAGCATGATCAGGAAGTATAACCTGTTGTGACTGAAGAGTTACTAAACTAAAACAAAACTTGCAGATAGGCTTCAATTCTAAGTGGTGGGAGCGTTTTTTTTTGTTTGTTTTTTTAAGAGAGAAGATTAAAAGGAATGGGGAAGGAAAGGGAGTAGCCATATAGGCTCCCCTTTCCTCATGGGGTCACTGTAACTGCAAGGTTAATACATAAGTTTCTAAGAAGGTTTAGCTACAGGGCTAGAGAGTCAATAGTTTAAAAAAAAAAAAAAAAAAACCCCAGTCAGTAGATTTGATTAAGCTCAGGTGTGTTAGAGAGTTCTGGAAATCTGAGAATCAGTAAGGGATTGGTTAGTGAAATCAGGTGTTAGATCAGGAAAATTCTAGAAGCTGGTTTCTGGTCCATTTAAGGAGCAGTTCCAGGCAGGTTAGTGGTGCGATACCAGAAGATTCCAGCAGGAGGAGCTCCCCACCCTACCCCCCCCCCCCCATCTTTTTCCCGTCGCTGCCAATTCATGTGGTAGGCTCCCTCTGGTGAATTGCCAGAGGGGAGAATTAAGGAAAGTCAAGTTCAAGTAATAATCAGCTCGAGTCTCAGTGGCTGGGTTGAGTACGGGTATTGATAAACACTTGGTTGGAAAGTATGTTTTAAAAGTTAAAATTGGTGGATTATGGATTTATGTTTTGAAAACCAGTGAATCAGGCCGTGGCCAATAATTATCCAAAAAAAAAAAAAAAATAATAATAATAATAATATATATAAAAATAAAAAATGTTACATGGAGATTAATACAATTGGTTGTTTAAGTTATAACTTGCTCTGGTGTTTTTTGTGCTCTATGCATGTTTGCGGGGGTGTGCATGATGCATGTGATCCCATAGGGTTTTTGATGACTTTCCACAGCAGAGGGTTTCAAAGGTGTGCCAAAGGTGCTGCACATCAAGAGATCTGCAAGGGGTACAATATTCCTTATTACAACTCTAAAGCTGGCCATATACTAGAATTCAAATAAAAAAATATTTGTTTTTGGAATGTTTGTTCAATTTTCTAATGGTTAGTGAGGGCAAATAAATCGATAATTGCTAGTGAAGAGAAAATTGAGAAAATTGAAAGGATTAGGATCGAAAAAATGTCTCGAACAAAATTCTAACTGGGAATTTTATTTTCATTGGGGGAGAAATCATACATGTTGTAATATGGCTGGGATTCCATTCAAGTTGCAGATCTGGATGACATTTTTGTGATTTCGAACAAAATTAGTTTAAACAAAGATGGCAAGATCAAGTTCTCTGATAAATTCATTTTTTGAATTTCCATGTGAACGTTCGATTGAAGTTCTACTGGTGTATTGGGCATCCCTAATTTTATTAAGAGCATCATAGGAACTTACACACAAAACAGAGGCAGGTACGGGTTTTCAATTATATTTTTGAAAAGCGTTTAGTTTACCTGGGGAGATTTGTTTTTTTCTCTATAAGGCTGCTTTCACACGTCAGTGTTTTGAATCGTGGGCAGATTTGCAAGTGCCGATGTGTAAATGACAAATCGCGGGACTCGCATTTGAGATGCCATACATTTGAATGACCCCTCAAATCGTGCGGCAATCATAGCAACCCACATCGCGGGAAGCATGCCGCCCAAAAAAAGTTCAGGAGCTACTTTTGGACGACATGCTTCCCGCAATGCGGGTTGCCACTGAAGTGTGTATGCAGCCTGAAACCGGAGTTTTGCTTTAAGTAAGCACTTTTAAGCTGGGTTCACACTAGAACACGCTGCTGCTCACAGCAAGAGTCCGGTGTGTCTCCATTCACTGTTTCAGGTCCGTCTCCATTCACCGTTTCAGGTCCGATTTCAGCCCGAATTTTGGGCTGAATTTGGACCTGAAATGGACCAAAAGACGCACAGGGCTCCTGTGAAATTCGCTCTGGAGCCACTGCGGAGATGTGTGAACCGGATCCATAGAGAGCCGGTCACAGTCTCCTGGTATATGAATTGGATGCAGTGAAAACCACATCCAATTTGCATAGGTGTGAACCCAGCCTAAAAGGTATGTAAAACCTAAAACTGGCCAGATGCTAATTTGGGTATTTCAATAGGGAACGGGTGAATTTTGATCCGCGTGGTTGTTTCCCCCTCAACAAAAGACAATTGTTTAACCTTTTGTTGAAGGAACATTTTGGAAAAAAAATCGGCAATCAGTGTAATCTAAAGGAAGTGGTTTCCGACGTTGGATTCCTCCATTCACCTCGTTTGTGTAGATAGATGACGTAATCTGTTTTTCTTTTTGTTCAACCCACTTCTATTTGTACTCCTTTGGCCTGTTAAATACTGTTATACAATTGAATGCATTTTGTTGGATCTGTTTTGTAAGAGCAAAGGAAAAAAAAAAAAAAACATGTGTAGTTCCTTGTAGTCCTGACCTAAGAGAACAAAGCTACTTCTTCAACTATACAGTACGGTGAAGGAGCATTGTCACCCTAGAGCAGTGTTTCTCAACTCCAGTCCTCAAGGCGCCCCAACAGGTCATGTTTTAAGGATTTCCCTCAGAAGAAACGGCTGTGGTAATTACTAAGGCAGTGCAACTTATCAAATCACCTGTGCAAAATAATGGAAATCCTGAAAACGTGAGCTGTTGGGGCGCCTTGAGGACTGCAGTTGAGAAACACTGCTCTAGAGCAGGTAGTGCGTTTATGATAGGATCAACAGGTGATACAAAGAGTAAAAATAAATTAAAATATTGCAGTCACCATAACTATGGAATGGTGAGCTGCAAAAAAATGTTTGATTTTAAGTCAAGCCTAGGTTCACATTGCAGCGATTTAGCAGCTATTGCCGGCAATGGCAACATCCGAAAAGGTGCGACACTGCACCGATTCGCAAAAGTCGTTTCTGTCCTACTTTTGGCGACTTCAGGGAGCGATTTGTATTGACATTTGTAAGACTCCACCAAATTTTATAAAGTTTGCATTCGGCCTGGTTCAGTGGACACAGCCTACTCAATAGATAGCTATCATTTTCAGCCTTGTGTTCATCTGTTGTACCTGGTTTCCCACTACTTTAAGCAAAACATAAAAAATACTGCAAAGGTAGTGATATCTCAGCCATCCTCCTAAGTAGCATTAGCTGATCACTGATTGATTTTACCCTTTGCTAATGGTTGCTGTTTAAAAATGATCTTGGGGCTTACATTTCATTTCTCCTAAGCCTCCCTCGTCCCCTTTTTAGCTGCCCCAGTGTGAATTATTCACTTACCTTGTGCTGCACAGCCTTCAGTAGCCAAAGAATAGTCTGTGATGTCATCATCCAAATCCATACATTTTTTTTTAGCAGCTGTGCCAGGAGGAGGGATCTGCAGGACACCCTATGTCACCGCTTATTGACATCAGCTAACCTCCAATCAGCTGTCTTGGCTGTGTGCCCAGACCTCCGTGTTACAGATGTTCTCTTCCTGTTCAACACTGAGTGTGAAGTCTGGGCACACAGCCAAGACAGCTGATTGGAGGCAAGGATGAGCTCAGGCGTGTTCGCAAGTCCATATGCCCGCACCTGCCAGGAAGCTGACACTCCATAGGGAAATGACTCACTGCCTGTGATTAGCGCTATCTGTGCAGCCGCGGATTGGGAAATGTCTCCTTGCCGGTGATTAGCGCTGCGAAGGGTCAGCTTCCTGGCGGGCGCGGGCACGTTGACTTGCAAACACGCCTGAGCTCATCCTTGCCTCCAATCAGCTGTTTTGGCCCAGACTTCAAACTCAGTCTTGAACAGAAAGAGAGAAAATGTGTAACATGATCTGCACTTTCTAAAGGATATATAAAGCTGAAGACAGCAGATATACGTGTAAAACTTATGTAGGGAGATTTGTTTTATCCCTGTGTATCATCTGAAGCTGTTCCAACTCCCTGGTGGAAATAGTGATTTTAAATATATTACATATTCACCTGGCTAAAAAAATTAAAACATTTTTTTTGCATTATATACATATGTGACACTGCTCATTCCCTTTAACCTAATACTGAGTTCTTTCCTACACATTAAATTCAGCAAGCCACCTGAAATGTAAAAGCTTTCTGTGCTGTCCATGCAGGAACAGTGGGAATTGTATTCAGACATGGATTCCACCTTCGAACAGTGCAAAATCTGTGCGGACAATGAAAAGAATATGCGGATAGAGCCTTGTGGCCACTTACTGTGTGACAAGTGTCTAACGTCCTGGCAGGTAATGCAACCACAGTTTAATGCTCATGTGCTTGGGGTCATGTTGGGGTTGTTAAAACGAAGGAATGGGTTTTGCAACATTTTTACTGGCCTGAGGTGGTAGCGGAGGATCAAGGCCTTCTGTGAGTCTGTTCCAACCGGTCAAATAGACAACCTGACACCCCATATACAGAGTCTGCTGATAATGATTCAGACTATAAAAGGTACCATATGATCCCATAGCCTCTGGGGATATCAAAATATTTTAGTAGTTCTTGACTATGCCACTCAATACTTGGAGGCAGTTCCTTTAAAAAATACTTCATCCAAGGTTCTTTCACCAGGGTTGTTTCAAATGTTCATGAGAATAGGGCTCCTGCCTGAAAATTCAGACTTATCAAGGGACCCCAATTATGTCCAAGGACCAAGGGTATGAAAGAACTCTGCAAATTATATAAAATTAAGCAGTTGCAGACTTTGGTATATCATCTTCAAACTGATAGGTTAGTTAAAAGGTTCAACCCCAAAGAGGATGCCCAATAATGAAATTGAAAATGGTGATAACTGGGATTGTTTACTGCCTCATTTGTCATTTGCCGTATGGGAGGTTCCCCAGGTGTACATGGAGTTTTATCTCCTTGACTTTGGTTTTTGGGTGACACCCTTATGGATTACTGAATGTGGCTAAAGTACCATAGAAACAAGAGATAATGCCCTATCAGAGCATAGTGAAACATATTACACAAATTATGCCCATACTCGGGGAGCATTTGTGGGTTATACAAGCGACTCAAAGCCGATTGTGCAACCAATCTTCCAGGGTCAGACAGTTTGCACCGATACAAGAACTTTGATCAACAGGTTAAAACTGTTAAGCCTAGTACACACGACCGAGAATCTTGTCGTAAAAAAACCCGTTGTTTTTCTCGACGAGATTCTTGTCAAGCTTGACGAGATTCTTGTCAAGCTTTCCTTGCATACACACAGTCAAATCTCGTCGTTGTAAAGCGCGGTGACGTACAACACGTACGACGGAAGTATAAAGGGGAAGTTCGACCCCCTTGGGCTGCTTTTGCTGATCTCGTGTTAGTAAAAGTTTGGGGAGAGACGATTCGCGCTTTTCAGTCTTCGTGCTTTCAGTTCGTTACAGCGTGACGAATGTGCTATCTCCATTATGAACGCTAGTTTTACCAGAAGGAGCGCTCCCGTCTCATACTTGATTCTGAGCATGCACGTTTTTTTAAGACTCGGAAAAGCATACACACGACCAGTTTTCCCGTCGGGAAACAGGCCGACAAGAATCCCGACGAGAAAATAGAGAGCAGGTTCTTTATTTTTCTCGTCGAGATTTCCAGCAGTTTTCTCGACAAGAAACCATACACACGCACGGTTTTCTCAGCAAGAAAGCTCTCCCAGCAGTTTTCTTGTAGTTTCTTGCCGAGAAAACCGGTCGTGTGTACGAGGCTTTAGTGTCCCTGCCATTTTGGTGTAAACTTGCTCCTATGAGTTGAAAAGGTAGAAAGTGTTAACTATAAGGTTTACCAGCTTACGAAGAGAAAGCCCTACCAAACCTATTATGTAAACCTGATCAAACCATGGAAGCAAAGGCTTTGACAGTGGGCAGGACAGTTAAGGAACATCTTGACAAACAGAAAAACAACTGACAATAGCAAAGACTCTCGCCCACTCACAAACAGTTCTTGGAATTTTTGCAGAAAAATCAGGATTTTTTTCAAGTTTGCCAACCAATGTAACTGAGCATGATATTCTTATAGACTCTACCATGCGTGTCAACATCAAGCCTTAACGAATTCCGGAAGCCCACCAGGAAATCGTAGCAGCAGAGATTACAAATATGTTAGATCTTGGGATCATTGAGGAGACCCCCAGTGGATGGTTAAGTCCTATAGTGCCAGTCCCCAAGCTAAATTGAATCTGGCAATTCAGTAAAGATTTTAAAGAAATTAACCAACGTTGAATATAGGAGTATATTCAATGCCCTAGGGGGACAAATTAATTGAAAGGTTAGGTCTGGCCAGATAGATCACCACTCCTAATTTAACAAAGGCTCCCTGGCAAATTGCACTCTCCAAAGAGGCTAAAGAAAAAGTGTCCTGAGATTCCTAGAAGACATTTTAAGGGGCTTATCTAGATGCCATAATTTTTTAGCCAAGACTGGGAAAGCCTATTAAAAAAACGTTTAAATAGTTCTGATTTCCCAATAAAAGGCAGGGTTCATGGTAAACCCTGAGAAAAGTGTGAGTGGACTGGAAGAAACCCACTGTTTGGGGTATGTGGTAGGCAGATGCACCATCGGACCCCAGCTAAAATGGGTGAAAACCATCCAAAAATTAATCTGTCCCCTCACAAAAAAGGCACACCCCTTCTTTGGGAGGAAGGTCTATTGCTCAGGAGGTGTATTCCCATCTTTACTAGCTTAACCACCCCCTTGGCAGTTCTCACATATGGAAAAACCTAATCTGAAAAACCCTAGTATCCCAAGAAAGAAGCAGCAGTCTGCCAGTTAAAGCATGCTTTTTCCCCAGGAACCAGTAGTGATAGCCCTGGGATTTCAGAAAGGGTTTGTGGTGCAAACAGATGCTTTGAACGTAGGCCTGGGTGTGGACTTGTGTCAGCTATCTGGGGAAATATTTGCAAGACACTCTTTCTACAAAAGAACAAAGTGGGCATTGGAGGGGCTCAGATAATATTTATTGGGCCTGCCCTTCAAGCTCAAGTAAGCAAATGCCCCCTTTATCTAAATGCCACAAAATAAGAATAAAAACTCAAGGATCACCAAGTGGTTTCTTGCCCTCGAAGATTTTAAATTAACAGTGATGCATAGACCTGGGAGAGATGCAATTCTGAAGTGATGAAAAGCCCTTCAATGCTGGCCCTGAGAAACTCAGACAGCCTTGTGTGCTGCTCAACCCCTAATGTAGACCAAAATGTATACCGTAAGTTTTCTGTCTGCTGCAATACTCCAAGTCAGACAAATAGCCCATCTCTCTTCACCTAGGGGTGAGCAATACTCTAGGTACTAGGAGAGGGGAGACATTAATACTAGAAGTTGTGTTGTTCACCATGCCACTGTGCAACTTTTTATCATGGGCAAGGTGTCCTGTGCCATTTAGGACCCTGGCAAAGCTTCTGGAATTTTATTTCCCACCATTCCCTAACTGTATTTTATTCTCTGCAGAAAAATGACAGCACATGTCCATTCTGCCGCTGTCAAATCACAGGCAAAGAGAAGGTCCACATTGCATCACAACCAAAGCCAGAACAGGTGGGTAACAACCAGTGTTAATTTTGGCAGCAAATTTCAATTTAGTTTTTGTCTTAGACTTTTGACTAAAATGGCATTTTAGTTTTAGACTGGGTTACACCTATGCGAATTGGATGCAGGTTTTTCCAATTAACATGGCAGGAGAATGTGACTGTCTCTCTATGGAGCTGGTTTACATATCTCCGGGGGAGCTGCGGAGCGCACTGCACAGAAACGCTGTGCATCTTTGTGCCTGAATTCGACCCTGAAACGGAGCCAGATTCGGCCCGGATTCATCCCTGAACCAGAGAATGGGGATCCTGTGCGATCCACAGCCGGCTCCAGTGTGAACCGAGCCTTAGGCTACTTTCGCACTGAGGCGCTGGATGCGCTGGCGGTATAGCGGCGCTATTTTTAGCGCCGCTATACCGTATTTTTTGCCGCGATTTGCGGGCGTTAGCGGGGGGATTTTAACCCCCGCTAGCGTCCGAAAATGGGTTAAAAATGCCCGCAATAATGCCTCTTTGCGGCGTTTTGCGGACGTTTTGGAGGCGCTACGCCATTGATTTCAATGGGCAGGGGCGCTATAGGAGCGGTATTTTTACCGCTCCTATTGCGCCTCAAAGATGCGGCTTGCAGGAGTTTTTTTGACCCTCCTGCAAGCGCAACGCTCCAGTGTGAAAGCCCTCGGGCTTTCACATTGGATTCAATTGAACGGCTTTTTTCGGGCGCATTGCAGGCGCTATTTTTTAGGGCTGCAACTAACGATTATTTTAATAATCGATTAGTTGGCCGATTATTGTTTCGATTAATCGGTTAATAACCGTAAAAATAAAATAAAAAAATGTAATTTTGCTGCGATTTGCATTTTAATTATTTTTTTTTGCCCAATTTGTTGTTGGGCAGACTAAAAAACACAAATTGCTGCAAAAACACATTATTACATGCTTTTCTGCAGCTTCTTTATTGAAGTATATTGAACCAAAAAAACTAAATAGCACCGTTTTGCGTTAAAAAAAGTCCTTGCCCTTTCCAAATACGCAGCAGCTGAAAAAATCATGGATGTGAACGTGTCCCATAGGAAACCATGTAAATGACCTGTAGTGTGTTTCTGCAAAAAGCACCAAAAAAACACAGAGGTGTGACCCAGGCCTGAGAGGTTTAGTAACATAATGGTGTTAAAAAAAGAATTAGTACAAAAAGAGCAAATAATCGCTGTAAGGGGTTCATTTTTTATTGTGGGACAGTGAATGTAATATTTACAGTAGCGATTTGCTCTTTTTGTACTGTAAAGGGCTAATTTTCGTTTTTTTTTAACCCCATTATGTTACTGGCCGATTAATCGATTATGAAAATAGTAATCGATTAATCGACAACTAATCGATTATGAAATTAATCGATTAGTTGTTTCGGCCCTACTATTTTTAGCGCAATAGCGCCTGCAAAGCGCCTCAGTGTGAAAGGGGCCTAAGTCTCATTTTAGTCTTCTGTAATTGTTTTAGTCGTATTTAGTCGACTAAATCTCTAGTACATTTAAGGTTGACTAAAATGTCCTACATTTTAGTCGAATAAATTCTCTAGTACATTTTAGTCGTCTAAAATCGAATGGAAATTGTAGAGAAATGCTTAAATAATGCATTACAACTTAACTACACCCAAACTCATTTGATTTTTTACTCCAGCAGTATATAATATGTTATTATTTATGGTATTAAGGTTTGAACATGCACTACAGACCAGTGTTAATTTTGACGTCAAATTTCAATTTAGTTTTAGTCTTTTGACTAAAATGCCATTTTAGTTTTAGTCGTATCTACGATCGTACACAGGATCCGATCATCGTACGACAGATCGTACAACTTTTTTTGCTTAATAGTCGCAAGTAAAATTAAATAGGTTATTAAAGTCACAAAAATTCTCGTACGACAGAAAAAAAAATCGGAAGTGATCTCATGTGTTGTGTATTTGTATTGTATTTTAGGATGACAACTGTACTGACTAAACGAAAATCATACGATCTGGTATCGTATGAGGAATATTTTCGTGCATGTCCGATAAAATAATATTGGATGAACTGTCATGATCGGCTCTCGAAAGCTCTGTACTAACGATCCGATTATCCTACGATTCTTCCTCGGACGACATTTTTCGCACGATATTCGGATCGTGTGTACGGGCCATTAGTCATCACATTTTTTTAGTTTTAGTCGTTATTTAATCGACTAAAATAGTATTAATTTAGTCAACAAAATTAACACTGGTAACAAGAGTGGGAAAGTGAAAAAAAACAAGAGATAAACTTTTATGTGGTTTCTAATGGTAGTTGGTATACACAGCAATATAAAAGAGAAAGCAGCCTACTTCTGCTTTTGTCCTGGTAAAGATTGCAACCTTAAGCCTCGTACACACGAACGAGTTTCTCGGCAAAAACCAGCAAGGAACTTGCTGGCAGAGATTTCTTGCCGAGAAATTCGTTCGTGTGTATGGTTTCTCGTCAAGAAAAGCGTCAAGAATCTCGACGAGAAAATAGAGAACCTGCTCTCTATTTTCTCATCGAGATTCTCGTCAGCCTGTTTCTCAACGAGAAAATTGTGTGTGTGTGTGTGTGTGTGTGTACACTTACCTTTTCGCCGGGAAGCCCGCGCATGCTCGAAATGACTTTGACGCATGCGCAGTAGCTTCCTAGGCATAGGTAGGGTGAACAAAGATGGCGGCGACGGCATCGAATGTGACGAGTGCATGCTCGTCGTATTCGATGACGTCACCGCGTTCGCTCCATTCAAAGAACCGTGGGTTCTTTGAAAGGAGCGTGTGTACACTCGGCCGGGACAAGTTTCTTGTCCAAGAATCTCGTCGAAAAAAACTACATGTTTTTTTCGACGAGAATCTCGGCCGTGTGTACGAGGCATTACACAAGCTAAAAGAGGTTTTATTGAGCAACCCTTTACCTAGAAATGTAAACACATATTTTCTTTAATTTTTATTTTTTTCTTATTTTTCATCGAGTAGTTAGAGCAGGTTTGGCTGGCTTTGAACCAGTGTTGGGCTGTTTTTAGAAATTTCACCTGAAAAACCTGCTTGGGAATATTCTCTGCCGTACATTGTATGCTATGACGGATCTGATTTTCCTCATGCCACACTATTTACCTTTCAGCATCAAACACAGACCTCAAGCCCCCAGACCCTTCCGAAGCCACCACCTCATGAAGTGAGTAGTGATCACTGTGACTCGCGTCCGTTGTTCGGCTGTCTCTCTTTGTCCTGTCTCTGCAGTGCTGTGTCCTGTTGTCTGACCACGTAGAAGACTGTCCTTCCTTATGTGTTCACTGTTCACTGGTGACTCCATATATGACATTATAATGTGACATTGTCTTGTGTTAGGAATGTGCTGCCTCTGCTGACTTGGCCAGCACATTATCTGAATCCTTCATCGGTGAAGAAGAAGTGGACTGGATTAGAAACCGACCACTCCCTCCACCCCCTGTACCTCCATCCTTCCGCCATTCTACTTTTGCTTGCCCAAATCCATCAGCACCTCCTTTGCCACCTCTTCCCCCTTTACTTCAAATGTCTCGGAGAATTCGTGCACAAGATGTTATCAATGGAAGCCATAATTAACCCAGTCATGGACGGTGTGAATCTACAGAATATGCTTTATATCAGAATATGTGTGAAAACTAGGAGTGTTCCTGTTTGAATCAATCCCCAAAGAGACAATGTCAATATGACACCAAACAGCACAGCTATAGTTATGCAATGGCTTCATAATTCATATTATTCCTACACTTAAAGAGGTTTTAAATGATACTAGCTGTAACAAGGGGCTATAATAGAAGCTACAAGGACCACATTCTAAACAAGATCCACTCATATCTAATACAATCAAATACATATCACACTTTAGTTCACTTGTGTATTCTTTAAAACCATCAGTCTTACTATAGGAAGGGTTTCTCCATCATTTTTCTCTATGCAATAGTAGCCAGCACAAGTATCCAAAAGTCTAAAAAAAACCTTTCTATTTCATCATTATTAGTTAGCGCTAGAGACCACGCTTGGACCAGTAGAAACGGTTCTTGATAGATATGTGGTGGTTCTGTGGGTGAATGATGGTGTTGATCTCTCTTTGGAGATATGGACTGCTACCTTAGTAGAGCATATTTAGTGTATAGGGTGAGAGGAGCACTTCGTGTGAAAGGGGTCTAATGCCCCGTACACACGATCGTTTTTACTGTCATTTTTTAAACCGACGTTTTTCTCCTCGTTTTTTTTTCATGTTTCCTCTCAAGCCTGCCTTGCGTACACACCATCATTAAAAAAAACGATCAAGCAAAGCGCAGTGACGTTCAACACGTACGACAGCACTATAAAGGGGAAGTTCCGTTCGAATGGCGCCACCCTTCATGTTAGTAAAGTTTGTTGAGCGACGATTCGCGCTTTTCAGTCCGTTACTGTGTAATGAATGTGCTATCTCCATTACGAACGCTAGTTTTACCAGAACGAGCGCTCCCGTCTCATACTTGATTCTGAGCATACGCGTTTTTTTTCACGTCGTGAAAGCATACACACTATCGTTTTTCACGTCGTTAAAAAAAACGACATGAAAAACGACGTGAAAAAAGAGAGCATGTCCGGAATTTTTAATGGCCGTTTTTCACGTCGTTAAAAATGCTCTGGAGCCTACACACGATCATTTTTAATGGCCATTTTTTAAAATGGCATTTTTAACGGCATGAAAAACGATCGTGTGTATGGGGCATAAGAGTTTCCTTATGCTGGACACCGAGGCATTTTTCAGGCGCTTTTGGGCTAAAAATAGCGCCTGAAAAACGGCTCCCCTGCAGTCAATGTGAAAGCCAGAGGGCTTTCACATGGAGGCAATGCGCTGGTAGGACATTAAAAAAACTCCTGAAAGCAGCATCTTTGGAGCAGTGAAGGAGCGGTGTGTACACCGCTCCTCCACCGCCCCTGCCCATTGAAATGAATGGGCAGCGCCGCTGTAGCGGCACTTTGATGGCGGTTTTAACACTTTTTCTGCCGCTGGCGGGGGTTAAAAGCGCCCCGCTAGCGGCCCAAAAACCTCTGCTAAAACAACGGTAAAGTGCCGCTAAAAATAGCGGTGCTTTACCGCCGACGCTGCCCCCGCCCCAGTGTGAAAGCAGCCTAAATTAAGAATATAATTTTATATACATGTTTTCCTTCTTTTCACCCATTCGCACTGGTGGAGTCCACCAGCGGATCTCCCTGTTCATCTCCGCTGGTCAGGAAGATGACAGGTCCATGTCCGCTCCACTGATGCAGAGCAGACATGGACACAGCCCCCTGTTAGATGGATGGAAACGAACAGGTGGTCCGTAGCCGACTCTCATCTGATCCACCGGATGGATAGGAAACAAATTCCCATTAGTCTGTTTTTAGCAGGCAGGATCCGTTTGTATGTCGGCATCAATTTCTGATGTGAAGCACGTCAGCCATCTACCCCTGCATGTCAACTTTGTTTTTTGCTTGTTTTTGGACTCATGGATTACATTTTGGATTTTTTATCATTTTTTGAAAAATAAATCGTTTATACAGAGTGCGGCAGTCCAGGGCTCTTTCCTTTTCCCAGGTGTCAACAGACGCGTCCATTGACATCCACCGCTCCATAGAGAGCAATGGATGGTCGGATCTGGTCTGCCTGCCAAACGGACAGGTGGACCCGATCGGTCCGCCAGTGTGAAAGTGTGAAAGGGGCCTAGGGACCAGGCAGGACACGTGACCTACTGCATTACTCCATCTTTATGTGTAACAAAGGATGGCGACCTGAGACATAGAATGAAGATGGAACAATGCATGTTATTGATGAAATAAAAAGCAAATATAGACTTTTGGATAGAAGCCTTATGTGCTGGTTGTGTTTATCTACATATTCATTCACAACTATTTTTATTACCTTAGAAGCAGTGTCATTACATTTTTTCTTACATTTTTCAGAGGTGGCTCTTTTATAAGCTGATGGGTGGGAATAGGGCAGATAAAGAGCAAAAAGAACATGCAGAAAGTACAGCGGTGGCACAAAATCTGCAGAAGACTGCAGACTGTTCAAGTGCTCAGTCTGTAGAGCAGTGGCACAGTCTGCAGTCGGTAGAGCAGTGGCACAGTCTGCAGTCGGTAGAGCAGTGGCACAGTCTGCAGCCTGTCAAGTAGTGGGACAGTCTGCAGTCGGTAGAGCCGTGGCACAGTCTGCAGCCTGTCAAGTAGCGGGGCAGTCAGAAGAGCAGTGGCACAGTCTGCAGTTGGTAGAGCAGTGGCACAGTCTGCAGCCTGTCAAGTAGTGAGACAGTCTGCAGACTGTGCCACTGCTCTTCCGACTGCAGACTGTCTCGCTACTTGACAGACTGCAGACTGTGCCACTGCTCTACCAACTGCAGTCAGTAGAGCAGTGGCACAGTCTACAGTCTGTCAAGTAGCGGGACAGTCAGTAGTCGGTAGAGCAGTGGCACATTTTCTGTGGAACTACAGGCTCTGAAAAGTATTATTGTGATCCTTATGCTTATTACAGCAAGGATATGTAAATTACCCTAGAAACCTTTTGGCAGGTTACAGTCGTTTCTTGATATATATATTTCCTTGTTTAACTGGTCTCACCCTTTAATGTAAACCAGACTCAAACTGTGAACTTCAATGTGATCATATGATACGAAAAAAATACTTCCGCACAACAAAAAATAATGTATTACCCGAATTGGTTTTAAAACAGTCACTTGTGTTATCTACACACATTACATTTGCACTAAAAACTGCTAGAAGGAACTAAAAAAGGGAATACAAGAATAAGGAATACATTTTATCTTAGGGCCATCATTAACTTTTACAAACTAAAGGAAGAACCTGTAGCACACCCGCCACAATTCTCTGCTGCAAGGGTGCTACATCCAGGAACAATCCAACCTCACATGCCCACCCAGTTTTGCCAGTGAGAGTATTTCTTCCGCCAAAATCGATCGCTCAACAAGTAGCATAAACTTCAAGGGCAGCTGTTGATTGGTTGCTCATTTTAACAAAGTTCTTTGTATGTTTTTTGTAAGTCTAATGATCATATAGATAATAAAATACTGTTATGTCTACTCATCTCTGTGCTTTAGAATCTGTTTGTCAAAAAAAAAAATGTGTCTGGTAACAAAATAAATGCCATGGCTCAAAATCAAGAGCTAGCAAATTGTGGTCACTTCTGCACTCATAACAAATACGGATCAGGAATGGCAGCAATCATGTTGAAGAAGCAGCATTCACTGGGGTCATTATAGGCTGTAATCAGGAATAAATCGCCCCATGGTATCGCCGGTGCTTCTTCTTCTACCCCATATGCCATAAGCCACTTAATAAGCTCCAACCAACTTCCTAACATACGAAATTGATGCAAGCCACATGGGCCACTCTACTGGCATTGCGGGTACTTGGAATGGTTTAAATTCAGTGACCTTTTGTTTTTAAGATTATACCAAATTAGTAATTGCAGTAGTTTTTAGATTTTTTCCTTGCAAGTGCTGGAATTGAAGCTGAATCATATCAGGTATACTATCTGCATGTAGCATGTTTGTAATCCCACATTTTTGATCGTTTTTCATTCCGTAACTCATTTTACTCATGAAATATTGTTACTGAATTGGTGTCTTGCAAAACTGGCCATGGTGTGCACTCTGTTTGAATGAATGAGGTAGGGGCATTAGATTGTACGCTGTTTTGGGGGAAAAGGACAGACGTAGGTGGATTTGCTTTCTTTATGCATTATGTAGTAATGTAATGCATTTATATTGTATGTATAAATAAACTTCCCGACAACAGGCTATTGCACTCACCAAGGTTTCCACATGCAGGAAATGACAAAGCTGTGTATGAGCCAAATCTGATAAGTTATTAACCATTGCAAACTGCAATCCTGCAATATTCTACATGTACCACCAGAGGGAGGTGTAGTAAAAGTAAGGCATATTATCTAATGTGTATATACTGTGTGTGTATATATATATATAGATATACATTGGGTACCGAAAGTATTTAGACCCCCCTTAAATTTTTCACTCTTTGTTATATTGCAGCTATTTGCTAAAATCCTTTAAGTTCATTTTTTTTTCCTCATTAATGTACACACAGGACCATGTGATGTTTTATTTTTTAATAAATCTGCAAAAATGTCAACAATTCTGTGTTTTTCTGTCAATATGGGGTGCTAAGTATTTAGACCCTTTGCTGTGACACTCATATTTATCTCAGGTGCTGTCCATTTCTTCTGATCATCCTCGAGATGGTTCTACACCTTCATTTGAGTCCAGCTGTGTTTGATTATACTGATTGGACTTGATTAGGAAAGTCACACACCTGTCTATATAAGACCTTACAGCTCACAGTGCATGTCAGAGCAAATGAGAATCATGAGGTCAAAGGAACTGCCTGAAGAGCTCAGAGACAGAATTTTGGCAAGGCACAGATCTGGCCAAGGTTACAAAAAAAAATTCTGCTGCACTTAAGGTTCCTAAGAGCACAGTGGCCTCCATAATCCTTAAATGGAAGACGTTTGGGACGACCAGAACCCTTCCTAGTGCTGGCCGTCCGGCCAAACTGAGCTATCGGGGGAGAAGAGCCTTGGTGAGAGAGGTAAAGAAGAACCCAAAGATCACTGTGGCTGAGCTCCAGAGATGCAGTCAGGAGATGGGAGAAAGTTGTAGAAAGTCAACCATCACTGCAGCCCTCCACCAGTCGGGGCTTTATGGCAGAGTGGCCAGACGGAAGCCTCTCCTCAGTGCAAGACACATGAAAGCCTGCATGGAGTTTGCTAAAAATCACCTGAAGGACTCCAAGATGGTGAGAAATAAGATTCTCTGGTCTGATGAGACCAAGATAGAATTAAGGCCAAAAAGTTCTAAGCGGCATGTGTGGAGTAAACCAGGCACTGCTCATCACCTGTCCAATACAGTCTCAACAGTGAAGCATGGTGGTGGCAGCATCCTGCTGTGGGGGTGTTTTTCAGCTGCAGGGACAGGACAACTGGTTGCAATTGTGGGAAAGATGAATGTGGCCAAGTACAGGGATATCCTGGACGAAAACCTTCTCCAGAGTGCTCAGGACCTCAGACTGGGCCGAAGGTTTACCTTCCAACAAGACAATGACCCTAAGCACACAGCTAAAATAACGAAGGAGTGGCTTCACAACAACTCCGTGACGGTTCTTGAATGGCCCAGCCAGAGCCCTGACTTAAACTCAATTGAGCATCTCTGGAGAGACCTAAAAATGGCTGTCCACCAACGTTTACCATCCAACCTGACAGAACTGAAGAGGATCTGCAAGGAGGAATGGCAGAGGATCCCCAAATCCAGGTGTGAAAAACTTGTTGCATCTTTCCCAAAAAGACTCATGGCTGTATTAGATCAAAAGGGTGCTTCTACTGAATACTGAGCAAAGGGTCTGAATACTTAGGACCATGTGATATTTCAGTTTTTCTTTTTTAATAAATCTGCAAAAATGTCAACAATTCTGTGTTTTTCTGTCAATATGGGGTGCTGTGTGTACATTATTGAGGAAAAAAATGAACTTAAATGATTTTAGCAAATGGCTGCAATATAACAAAGAGTGAAAAATGTAAGGGGGTCTGAATACTTTCCGTACCCACTGTGTGTGTGTGTGTATATATATATATTGTGACAGCAGGAAGGTAAAGTCACCTGGTTGCATCCAGGGGGGTAGATATATTTCGCCCAGATTCAGGCTTTACGCCGACTTATACAACTAGGTGGAGAGTTGTATAAGGCTAGTGGGCTCATGGATGACGCATACCTCTAGGGAGAGTGTGGGGCGTCGTACAGACAGGGAGTTGATGAGGCCAGCTGAAGCTTGTCAGCTCATTTAGGCCTCTATAAAAACTCCCAGCTTCATTAGATGTTAGCTCATGCCTGGAACCAGACCTGTGTGGACTGTCTAGGGAGAGTGAACCCCTGTGCGGTGAGACAAAGCCTGTGTGGCTATTTGCTTGGACATTTAAAACCAGGGACTTAGGGACTAGGACAGCACTAGGCTGATCCCAGTTGTTAGTTAGGAAACCTGTATGTTTAGTCAGAGGTCAAGTTGACCAGGATTTATTTTGTTTATGTTTCTTTTGCTTTGCTGTGTTTTGTCACTGTAAATAGAAAATAAACCGCACCTTTTTGATTTTTGAAAACCACAACCTCCGTTTGCTGGGCCTGTTTTTGTGTGGGGAGCCCATCTCGGGGGTCACACACACCCGCTGCCGAGCTAACCCCCTCACAGTTGGTGGAGAATGCAGGCAGTTTTTTTTTTAAGCCAGCATGGAGGAGATACTGAAGCAGCTGGCTCTAGCAAATGCCAATCAACAGCAGACAAATGCAGGTTTGCAAAAGAACTTCGCAAGCCCAGCAGCAATCTGAGGCCCGCTTCATAGACCTGTTGCAGAAGCAAGAGCAGAGACTACAACAACAGATGGAAGCAGTAATGCAGCAACGTCCGCAGACCAGTGAGGAAAGCCGTCCCACTAATACCGCGTCCTTTGGGGTGAGTCGTTTATTGACAAAAATGACTGGAGAGGATGATCCAGAGGTATTTTTGACCACATTTGAAAGGACCGCTGAAAGAGAAAAGTGGCCTGAGGAGCAGTGGGCTGGACTGGTGGCTCCTCTGTTAACTGGTGAATCGCAGAAAGCTTACTATGACCTAGAGCCTAACCAAGCAAAAGACTATGTGATGCTAAAAGCTGAAATATTGGCAAGGCTGGGTGTCACCCAGGCTGTCCGGGCTCAGCGTGTGCATAACTGGACTTTCCAGCTTGGAAAACCCCCCAGGTCTCAAATGTATGATCTCATTCACCTGAGCAGAAAGTGGCTACAGCCAGAGACTTTGTCCGCACCAAAGATTGTGGAACGTGTTGTAATGGATCGGTTTTTGAGAGCTCTTCCTACTGCCATCCAAAAGTGGGTAAGCCATGGAGACCCAGAGACGGCCGATGGTCTTGTGGATCGTGTGGAGAAATACTTGGCTACAGAGAACCTGACGGCCTCTTCCAGAGACACTCGGACTTTCCACCCTAAGACCAGACCATCCCCAGGGGCGGATAAGAGGATTCCAAGGGGTGAGGGTGGAGAGAGTGAGAGGGTGGGAGCTCTACCCCAAGTTTGGCGAGAACAGCCTGGGAAATCAGCGGCTCAAGAGGCCGCAAGAAGGATCGTTTGCTACCGCTGCCGGCAAGCGGGACATATTGCAGCCAATTGCCCTGTTGTGGAGGAACCCATGCAGTGTGACTTTCTGACGGGCAGACGTCAGTCGCTGTGTGCGACAGTCGCATGCACTGCCATTCGAGGAACTGAGAAACATTTATGCAAAATGTGTGTTAATGGTAGAAATGTTGTGGTATTGTTGGATTCAGGTAGCCTTGTGACCCTGATAAAGGCTGAGTTAGTTAAAACAGAGGTCTCTGGGAATAGCAAGGTAGCTGTTATTTGTGTGCATGGGGACACCCGAGAGTATCCAGTGACTACAGTGTGTTTCGAGACCCCCAAAGGTACCCTCTCTCATCCAGTGGGCTTAGTATCTCAGTTACCGCATGACGCCATTGTGGGAAGGGATTTTCCGAAGTTCTGGGAACTGTGGGATGATCCTGAGCCCCCCACTGGTGCCCCTATGTACCAGGAATGTGATAGCCAGAACTCCCCTGAGAGTGGTGAGGACTCTCCGGAATTTCCCTTATCAGTATTGGCAGGGGAGACTCAAGAAACTGGAGAGGAGCCCACCTCCTCAGACGAAAACCTACCGTCTGTAGAGTTTTCTGATCTTGAGGTTCACAGGGAAAACTTTGCCACAGAACAGTTGAAAGACCCCGCCCTAATAAAGGCACGGGAAAACGTAGTGAAAATAGATGGCGAGTTAGTGAACCCAGATAATACCTGCACTTACCCATACTTCAGCGTAGAGAAGGACCTACTGTATCGGGTGGCAAAAAGGGCAGAAGAAACCGTTGAGCAGCTTGTGGTGCCCAAACCTTACAGGAAGTTGGTGTTGGAGTTGGCCCATGGGCACATTCTTGGAGGTCATCTGGGGACAGAGAAAACCAGAGAGAGGGTATTACAGAGATTCTATTGGCCGGGGGTGATGAAGGACATAGAAAATTATTGTTCCTCCTGCCCTGTGTGTCAGAGGTCGGCCCCGATGCCACATTTCCGTAGCCCGCTGGTCCCTCTACCCATCATTGAGGTCCCGTTTGAGAGGATCGCCATGGATTTGGTAGGTCCTATAATCAAGTCCGCTAGGGGGCACCAGTACATATTAGTTATAATGGACTATGCCACCCGTTATCCAGAAGCGATCCCTCTCCGAAATACCTCGGCCAAAACCATAGCCAAAGAGCTATCTCTTGTGTTTAGCCGGGTGGGTATTTGTAAAGAACTGCTTACGGACCAAGGTACACCCTTTATGTCCCGGGTTATGAAGGAGCTGTGTAAATTGTTCAAAGTGACGCAATTACGTACATCTGTGTATCACCCCCAAACCGATGGGCTGGTTGAAAGGTTCAACAAAACCCTAAAACAAATGTTGAAGAAAGTGGTGGATAGAGATGGAAAGGATTGGGACTGTCTACTTCCTTATCTGATGTTTGCTATTAGGGAGGTGCCCCAATCCTCTACGGGATTCTCCCCCTTTGAGTTACTGTATGGGAGACACCCAAGAGGGCTGTTGGATATTGCCAAGGAAACTTGGGAAAGTGAGAGTTCTCCCCACAGGAGTGTGATTGAGCATGTCACCCTGATGCAAGACCGAATTGCACAGGTAATGCCCATCGTGAAGGAACATTTGGCCCAAGCGCAGTTAGCACAGCAGAGAGTGTACAACCGTGGAGCCAAGACCCGTACCTTTTCCCCGGGGGATAGGATACTGGTACTTGTCCCTACGGTTGAAAGTAAATTCCTTGCCAAATGGCAAGGCCCCTACGAGATAATGGAAAAAGTGAGCGAAGTGAATTACAAGGTCAGACAACCAGGAAGGCGAAAGCCCGAACAGATCTATCACGTTAATCTGTTGAAAGCCTGGAGGGATAGAGAGTCCCTAGTCGCAGACACTTGGTCACCAGCTCAAACTGGTTGCGTGATTCCTGAGGTTGGAATAGCAGCCACCTTGTCACAACCCCAACAACAGGAGGTTAAGGAGTTTGTGCTTCGCAACAAGGAGGTATTCTCTGAGCTGCCGGGACAAACATCTGGGGTAGAGCATGACATCATTACCCCGCCCGGTGAAAGGGTGAAGTTAAAACCCTATCGGATCCCAGAGGCCCGACGGGAGGCAATACGGGAGGAAGTACAGAAAATGCTGAACTTAGGGGTGATAGAGGAGTCCCAAAGTGATTGGTCTAGTCCCATTGTGTTGGTGCCTAAACCGGATGGGAGCTGGCGATTTTGTAACGATTTTCGTCAGTTGAACAAAGTTACAAAATTTGACACCTACCCCATGCCACGTATAGATGAGTTGATCGACCGGCTGGGAACAGCCCGATACATGACGACTCTTGACCTCACAAAAGGGTATTGGCAAATCCCCCTGGCCAAGTCGGCCAAAGAGAAAACCGCATTTGTAACCCCAGACGGGGCGTTCCAATATAAAAGAATGCCGTTCGGGTTACAGAATGCGCCGGCCACATTCCAGCGGAAAATGGACCAGATGCTGAGGCCCCATCGGAAGTATGCTGCGGCTTACCTGGATGACGTAATTGTCCATAGCACAGATTGGGCCTCACATCTGCCAAAAGTGCAAGCAGTCCTGGACTCTGTTCGGGAAGCGGGGTTTACGGCTAACCCCAAGAAGTGTACCATTGGGCAGGAGGAGGCCAAATATCTTGGGTACACCATTGGGAGGGGAGTAATAAAACCCCAACTCAACAAAGTCGAGGCCATCCAGAGTTGGCCACGTCCCAACAGCAAGAAGCAGGTACGAGCCTTTCTGGGAATCGCTGGGTATTATCGGCGATTCATTCCCCACTTTGCTTCTAAGGCTGTGCCCCTAACCAACCTGACGAAGGGGAAAGGGTCGGTCATGATTAAATGGACCCCCGAGGCTGAGGCAGCATTCCAATTCTTGAAACAAGCCTTATGTAGCCAGCCAGTGTTGTACTCACCCGACTTCTCTAAAGACTTTGTCGTACAAAGTGATGCGTCAGATGTGGGGTTAGGAGCAGTATTGTCCCAGGTCTGGAACGGGGAAGAGCACCCAGTCATTTACCTCAGCAGGAAGTTGAAGTCCCATGAGGTAAATTACGCCACCGTTGAAAAGGAGTGTTTAGCGGTGAAGTGGGCTCTAGATTCCCTTCGGTACTACCTGCTAGGTAGGCACTTTGACATGGTTACGGATCACGCTCCGTTAAAGTGGATGGCTCAAAACAAGGAAACAAATAGAAGAGTGAATAGGTGGTTCCTCGCCCTCCAGGAATTCAACTTCACAGTAAAGCATCGCCCTGGCGTTCAAATGGGGAATGTGGATGCTTTGTCTCGAGTACATGAATGCCTGATTGCTGGTGTTCCAACCCCGAGGTTAAAACAAGAGGGGGGGGTATGTGACAGCAGGAAGGTAAAGTCACCTGGTTGCATCCAGGGGGGTAGATATATTTCGCCCAGATTCAGGCTTTACGCCGACTTATACAACTAGGTGGAGAGTTGTATAAGGCTAGTGGGCTCATGGATGACTCATACCTCTAGGGAGAGTGTGGGGCGTCGTACAGACAGGGAGTTGATGAGGCCAGCTGAAGCTTGTCAGCTCATTTAGGCCTCTATAAAAACTCCCAGCTTCATTAGATGTTAGCTCATGCCTGGAACCAGACCTGTGTGGACTGTCTAGGGAGAGTGAACCCCTGTGCGGTGAGACAAAGCCTGTGTGGCTATTTGCTTGGACATTTAAAACCAGGGACTTAGGGACTAGGACAGCACTAGGCTGATCCCAGTTGTTAGTTAGGAAACCTGTATGTTTAGTCAGAGGTCAAGTTGACCAGGATTTATTTTGTTTAGGTTTCTTTTGCTTTGCTGTGTTTTGTCACTGTAAATAGAAAATAAACCGCACCTTTTTGATTTTTGAAAACCACAACCTCCGTTTGCTGGGCCTGTTTTTGTGTGGGGAGCCCATCTCGGGGGTCACACACACCCGCTGCCGAGCTAACCCCCTCACAATATATATATATATATATATATATATATATATATATATATATAATTTTTTTTATATATATATATATATTGTGACGGTATGCGAGGTGAGATATATGACAATCGCTATGTTTCACCTCGCATTCGGTCCATTGTAAGGGACTGAACCAGAGTCCGGCCCAGGTTTTTCCAGCCTCTGTAGTTGGCTGGGTTCCGGTCCGGATATTCAGGTTCACTGGAATCCATAGGCAGCTGGGCTTAAGGCTGGGTTCACACCTATGCGAATTGGTTGCGGCTTACACCGCATCCAATTCGCATAACATTTAAAAATACATTCTTTTTAATGAGGCTGGTTCACATATGTGCGATGCATTCGCACTGCGCATTACCAAAAAACCGCGTGCGTCTTCTAGACATTGCGGTGTGGCTCAGGTGCGAATTCAGGTCCATTATCTTCTATGGGCACGCACCTAATTCGCAGATGTCTTCCGTTCTGAACAGGACTTTTTTCAATGCTCACTACACTTCCCCCCCCCTCCCCCAGAGATAACAGCTGGAATTCACACAGCACAAGTGTGAACCCAGCCTTAAAGATCCAGGAAGAGAGCACAGCAATGCTCTGGCCTGAGACTCAGAAGGGAATCTGAGTAAGAGGAGCGCTGGTTATTTTGGGCTGAAAGAAAAGGTTTGCTTTACTTCACCTTGTGTTTTGTGGGTGACGGGGACCAGCCCCTCACCGTATATAGAGCGGTTACTGTATAGTTTAGCGCCGGACAGCAAGGATTTGTTTTGCTGTTTTGTTTATTTTTATATGACTATTGCAAACCACTTGTAAATAAAGCTGGCAATACGCCAGGTTTTAACCACTTGCTTACTGGGCACATAAACCCCCTTCCTGCCCAGGCGAAATTTCAGCTTTCGGCACTGCGTCGCTTTGAATGACAATTGCGCGGTCGTGGGACGTGGCTCCCAAACAAAATTGGCGTCCTTTTTTTCCCACAAATAGAGCTTTCTTTTGGTGGTATTTGATCACCTCTGCGGTTTTTATTTTTTGCGCTATAAACAAAAAAAGAGCGACGATTTTGAAAAAAAAACAATATTTATTACTTTTTGCTATAATAAATATCCCAATTTTTTTTAAAAAAAGTTTTTTTTTCTCAGTTTAGTCCGATACGTATTCTTCTACATATTTTTGGTCAAAAAAAATCGCAATAAGCGTTTATTGATTGGTTTGCGCAAAAGTTATAGCGTCTACAAAATAGGGGATAGTTTTATAGCATTTTTATTAATATTTTTTTTTTACTAGTAATGGCGGCGATCAGCGATTTTTATCGTGACTGCGACATTATGGCGGACACATCGGACACTTTTGACACCATTTTGGGACCATTCACATTTATACAGCGAACAGTGCTATAAAAATGCACTGATTACTGTATAAATGTGACTGGCAGGGAAGGGGTTAACACTAGGGGGCGAGGAAGGGGTTAACTATGTTCCCTATTTGTGATTCTTACTGTGGGGGGAGGGGACTGATTGGGGGAGGAGACCGATCTGTGTCCCTATGTACAAGGGACACAGCATCGGTCTCCTCTCTCCCTGACAGGACATGGATCTCTGTGTTTACACACAGAGATCCACGTCCTGCTTCTGTAACTGCCGATCGAATGAACCTGGCGGACATCGCGGCCGCCAGGCACGCTCCTCGGCATCACGTGATGCGCGCCGCACAGCTGTTCCCCGCCGCGCGCCCTCGGCGGCGCGCGGCGGGATGTAAACAGAGAAGGACGTCCTGGGGACGTCCTCTCGGCACTTGAGAGCCGCGCTTCAGCCGTCTTTCGGCTATAGCGCGGGTCTCAAGTGGTTAATGAAACTGCCTGTACACTAACCTTCATTCTGTGAAAAGGTGACCCCCACGAGCTAATCTCCCACAATATATAATTATATTATATATATATATATATATATACACACACACACACACACACACACACACACACACACACACACAGTTGTGCTCAAAAGTTTGCATACCCTAGCAGAACTTGTGAAATTTTGGCATTAATATTGAAAATATGACTGATTATGCCAAAAAACTGTCTTTTCTTTAAAGCAGAGGTCCGCCTAAAAAAAAAAAATATATATTAAAAGCCAGCAGCTACAAATACTGCAGCTGCTGACTTTAATAAATGGACACTTACCTGTTCAGGGTGCCCGCGATGTCGGCAGCCGAAGCCGATCAGTCGCTCGTCTCTCGGCTGCCCCCACCGCCATCCTCGGTGAGGGAATCAGAAAATGAAGCCTTGCGGCGTCACTTCCTGGTTCCCTACTGCGCATGCCTGAGTTGCGCTGCGCGTCCTTACTGGTCCCTGCTGTCTTCTGGGACCCGTGTGTTTCCCACAAGACATCAGGGGAGGACAGTGTAGGTGCAGAAAGTGGCATAGGTCACTGCAATCACCGCAGTGATCTATGCCAGGAAGTGGGAGCTAATACCTGGATTACACAGGTATCTGCTCTCTCCTTCCCCCCCTGAAAGGTGCCAAATGTGACACCGGAGGGGGGGGGGATTCCAAAAAGTGGAAGTTCCATTTTTGGGTGTGTAGCGGGATCTCTAAATTTAGGTGGGGTACACCTGGGTGGTAGTATGGTCCAGGTGTGTAAAGTATGGGAGTAATTGGACCATTTGTATTCGTGGAGGATTGGGCGGTGTAATAATCTCCTTGGCCTGTGGGTGGCAGGTGCCCGCAGTCTCAAGGTAGATTTGCCGCCAGAGTGCTGTCCTTTTTGTCCCTTCTCGGAGATGGTACGGCGAGGGCGGGGAACCTTCCATGGCGTCGTTGGAGGGGATAAAAGGGGGAGACGCCCTGATCACGAGGTCTTGCTCTTTTGGAGGTCCTTCATCACGCGCCCAGGCACCTTAGGCCTGGGTGTAGGCGGTTCGGAATTCCGGCTCAGGTGCCCTAGGCCTGACCGCAATGGAGTTGGAGTCCATCCCAGGCACCTTCAGCCTGGGGTGAGGTACTAAACCAGGAGGCCTGGGGCCCAGTGACTTCGACTGGGTCCCGCGAGGGTGGAGAAGTCCGAGGGTCCCTAAAGTGGATGGGGCCCATGTCTGAGGTGAGGAGGCTGGGGAGGTTACCCATTCGGAGAGTCTGGAGCAGCATCAACCCAGTGACGGATGGGCCTCTGGTAACTCCCTTGGAGGGACATCTTCCCCTGACAGGGGCCACAACGCAGCAAAGGTACTCCTATCTACGTTCTCTTGAGTCGCTGGTAGAGACTCTCAAGTTCTAAGTCCTTTCTAGCTAAGGCTATAGTAACCGCTGGTGAGATCACAGTGGTTAAGCTGACAATCAGGACAGTGCCTCGACCTGCTCATTCCCCGTATCAAATTGTTATTGAGTCCCAACCAGTTGGCTACTGAAGCACTGTTTATTGTGAGTTATGCAATAAAACAAGAGTTGGACTGTGATCGGTGTGTGTGGAACTCTGGTTAATGGGAGCAAAGGGAAGTGTTGGCACGGCAGGACTTAATCTTTGACAGAAACACACAGGCCCGAGGAAATATCTGGTACTGGCCTTCACCTCACCCACAGCTATGGGGAGGACATGGGCCGTAGCGCATCTCACCCTGTCGTGTGTGATACCCCTAGAAGAAAGAGATGGGGTGAGGCCGCTACAGGTGGAACTCCACTTTAAGGATAGCAGTCACATGAAGCCATTTATTATCACATAGTTTTTTGGATCCTTTTTAAATTATAATAATAACAGAAATCACCCAAATGGCCCTGATCAAAAGTTTACATACACTGGAATATTTGGCCTTGGTACAGACGCAGAAGGTGGCACACACGGGTTAAAATGGCAATTAAAGGTTAATTTCCCACATTTGTGGCTTTTTAAATCACAATTTAGTGTCTGTGTATAAATATACCGTAAATACTCGCGTATAAGCCGAGTTTTCAGCCCTTTTTTTAGGGCTGAAAGTATACCCCTCAGCTTATACTCGAGTCAGTACCTGAAAATCGTGAAATTCTGCGGCCGGCGTCCATTGTTTAAATCTAGCGCCTTTCTCCCTGTCCCTTCCGCGATAGGCGTTTCCAGCAAACACTTGTGTTGAGTGTTGCGCCTATCACGGAGGTCCTCTTGTCCGACGTCCGTGATTGGCGGAGCACTGAACACAGTGCCTGCTGGGAAACGGAGTCCGAGAATGAGAGGACCTCCGTGATAGGCGCAACACTCAACACAGTGTTTGCTGGAAACGCCTATCACGGAAGGGACAGGGAGACCGGCGCGAGATTTGAACAATGGACGCCGGCCGCGGAATTACAAGATTTTGAGGTACACTGACTCGGGCACAGGGAGGCTGCAATGGACACAGTAAGGGGGCACAGTGAGGTGAAAATGGCTAGTGAGGTGGCACAGTGAGATGGCAATGGGCACAGTAAGGGGGCACAGTGAGGTGGCAGTGAGATGGCAATGGGCACATTTCCTCCCCTCGGCTTATACTCGAGTCAATACGTTTTCCCAGTTTTTTGTGGTAAAAGTAGGTACCTCGGCTTATACTCGAGTATATACGGTAGTCAATGAGTTTGGCCTGCTTAGTGCATCCATGTGAGAGCTAATAGACACTGAGCCATGAGGAGGTAGAAAAGAAGTCAAAAGACCTGCGTAACAAGGTAATGAAACTTTACAAAGATCGAAAAGGATATCAAAAGATATACAAAGTCTTGAATATGCTAGACAGTACTGTTTAATCACTTATTAAGAAGTGGAAAATTAGGGGCTCTTTTTATACCAAGTCAAGTTCAGGTAGACCAAGAAAGATTGTATCCCGAACAGTTCCTGTGGCAGTTGTGGCTGCAAAGCGAAACCCACAGGTAACCTCAGGAGAAATACAGGCTGCTCTGGAAGACAGTACTGACTGGCATATTCTAGCCTTGAAAGTAGGGATGCACCGAAATTTTTCAGCCGATATGTTTCGGCAGACGAATGGCGTTTTCGGCACTTTGCGGAAAGAGAAATGTTGCCGAAAAAGGGTGCCGCACATGTATCATCCCGGCGCGCCCCTCAGAGTCTCATCTCACTCCTGTCATGATACACAGCCTCCCCAGTGCCTGGTAATGCGATGTCACGCTGTGTGTCAGAGATCTGAATCGCCGTGCAGCCACTGTAACAATGTCCCCGCCTCCTAGACCGCCTCTTGTGATAGACGGCACTCTGATCCAATGCTAGTAATCATTGTGCCATGTGTCATAGGAGGCGGGGACATTGTTACAGCGGCTGCACAGTGATTCAGATCCAGCTCTGACACACAGCGTGACATTGCATTACCAGGCACTGGTAGGTTTTACCTCATGGGCACTGGCAGGCTGCATGTCATGGGCACTGGCAGGCTGCATGTCATGGGCACTGATAGGCTGTACATGATGGGCACTTATATCTATATGTTTACTAAATACAAAACAGGTTCTACAGACCAATTGGATCATAGCTGAAGTAAAGATATGTATAAAATTTATGACATATATATTTATCTGTGCAATTACCACACATACACAGCTGTGTTATGTGAGTGGGGAAGTTTACTATCGAGCCGTGTGGTTATAATAACACACTACTTAATATAAACACATACATATATCTATAGGATACATGCCCCTATATACATAGAACAGCAGGTTCATATTTCTACCACTAATAAACATGCGTTCACATACATATCTCTACATACCGACATATATATGGCTGAATTATGTCCAGCAGCATACCAATTAACTGATATACAGTAGTTATGATTTCCATCATTTCCTTTGGTTCTGTACACTTATATCACTGGGGTCTACACCATCATTATCATTATTATTAACACATCATATTTACACACATATAGAAAAATTGAAAACTGTGCTAAATATGCTAAAGGAAACCACCAGATATTCTCACCGGTAGCTTAATCTGTGATTGGGAGCTGCGATTACATGCAAACAACAATACATAATAACAAATTGGAAAAAAGGAAAATCGCGCTAACCCGTGACCATACACTAACAAGTGATGGGATAAATAATCAAAAATTACCAGTGAAACACACATCAATCAGTGAAATTAATCGGTGAAAAATTGATAATTTATATTTAGTTCATTCATTTTTTGATTATCAATTTTTCACCGATTAATTTCACTGATTGATGTGTGTTTCACTGGTAATTTTTGATTATTTATCCCATCACTTGTTAGTGTATGGTCACGGGTTAGCGCGATTTTCCTTTTTTCCATATTTACACACATGTAGGGAGTGGGGTCTCCACACAGATGGCATAACATAGATCCCACCCTTTCATGTGTTCACCACCCAGCTAAATATATATATAATTAGATGAGTCAGGAATAAACAACATTCACCTATTTGGTTTGATAAATAAATAGACACGGTCACATAGATTCACTTTAATTACTTATTCATTTATTTATTCTTTTATCCATATATTTCCATGTTTTTTAACCTCTTCACCTACTCACCAATTGAATATTTACACATACAACACATCCACTGTTATATGGGCATGTAGAGGCTCATGTATATACACATACCGTATATACTCGAGTATAAGCCGACCCGAGTATAAGCCGAGGTACCTAATGTTACCACAAAAAACTGGAAAAACTTACTGACTCGAGTATAAGCCGAGGGTCAACAATGCCCATTTGCACGCCCCACTGTGCCCATTGCAACTTCACTAAGCCACTGTTCCCATCCTCACTGTTCCCATCCTCACGGTTCCTCACTGTTCCCATCCTCACTGTTCCCATCCTCACTGTTCCTCACTGTTCCCATCCTCACTGTTCCCATCCTCACTGTTCCTCACTGTTCCCATCCTCACTGTTCCCATCCTCACTGTTCCTCACTGTTCCCATCCTCACTGTTCCTCACTGTTCCCATCCTCACTGTTCCTCACTGTTCCCCTAAAATTTAAATTGAACATTGTAAATTGTACCTAAAACAAAATAGAGAGGCTGCGGCGTCCATCGTTTAAAACTCGCGGTCTCTTCCTCTTCCCTTCCGTGATAGGCATTTTCTAAGCAGACACAGTTCCGCCTATCACGAACGTTCTCTCATCCTCAGTTTCCCAGCAGACGTCCGTGATTGGCAGAACACTGAACACAGTGTCTGCTGGGATGGGTAGGGATGAGAGAAGGTTTGTGATAGGCGGAACTGTGTCTGCTGAGAATCGCCTATCACGGAAGGGACCAGAAAGAGACCGCGAGATTTAAACGATAGACGCCGCAGCCTCTCAATTTTTTTTCAGGTACAATTTACAATGTTCAATTTCGCTGACTCGAGTATAAGCCAAGAGGGGGGACTTTCAGCCCAAAAAAAGGGCTGAAAATCTTGGCTTATACGCGAGTATATACAGTATTTATATTATATAATAGAACTAAATAAATAAATCTAAAATCGTGAAACAAAAAGTATAATATGTTTCACATATATTCTTGCACATAGCAAGTGTGATTATATAATGTGCCATAATCGATTCTGTTTAAGACTGGATTGTGCTCACAGAATGTGTCGAGATTTCAGGTGATGAATTGAATTCAATTGATCAAACAATCAATTAAGCACATTTTCTGGTCACAAGGTCCAAAAGGAAATAGTATTTAAGCATTATTAATTTCTGTGATTATTAGCTATGACTAAGCACTGTTTGTTAGTGTGAAACGCGTCAGCTCTTCTGTCCGTTCTGTTCTGCTGTGGCATGTATTTTTGATGTCCATTTTTGAATAAAAGGCAAAAACATTTTTGGAGTGCGGCTGTCGAATTTCTTCCCATTTTTTCATGGGCACTGATAGGCTGTACATGACGGGCACTGGCAGGCTGCATTTCATGGGCACTGGTAGGCTGTACATGATGGGCACTGGCGGGCTGCATGTCATGGGCACTGGTGGGCTGCATGTCATGAGCACTGGCGGGCTGCTGCATCTGATGGGCACGGGCAGGCTGCTGCATCTCATGGGCACTGGCGGGCTGCTGCATCTGATGGGCACGGGCACTGGTGAGGCTGCATAAAGGGCACAGGCAGGCTGCATGGCATGGGCACTGGCGGGCTGCTACATATGATGGGCACAGGCACTGGTGAGGCTGCATGAAGGGCACAGGCAGACTGCTGCAGCTGACTGGTAGGCTGCATCTGACAGGCATTGGTGAAGCTGCATTGATCTCTTGTATCATGTCTGCAGTCTGACAGTCTCCTGTATCATGTCTGCTAGATGTGCACCGAATGTCAATTTTGCTAATACTATACTAGTTTAAGTTTAAGTAAGAGACTGGGGGCACGATACAAGAGATGGTTGGAGACTGAGTGCAGACTGCATTTTTCTGATCTTTCTTGCACTAAAGGTGCCAATAATGGCCAACAATAAATTAATACTAATTTAAATTGATGATATTAATTAAAAAGTAAAATATAATACAATTGTATATAAAAATATAAATATTTTTTAAAAACAGTCATTTTCAGTTTTGGTTTTCGGCCTAGTGTATTTTTCATTTTCAGTATCGGCATCAAAAAACCCATTCGGTGCACCCCTACTTGAAAGATGACTTAAAAGTTCAAAATCCCTAGATGGCTGAGCTCTGTGTTTCCATCTTGCCATTCTCTCTCTACAACAAGCCACATTATTGTTACAGCAGAGTGCCCCTCTACTGTTTCCCATCCTTGGGTGCTCAGAAAGACTGCACCTGGTTAGGCACAAGCAGCTAGGCATGCAATCCACAGCCAGGTGTACGGTCTTTCACTCTTAGTCCTGGTGTGTGGGCAGCCAGGCAGGAGCCCAATAGCATACAGCTTCTATGGAAAATGAATGCCGCGTACACACGGCCAAACTTTGCCATGGGCAAAACTCCGTCGGAATTTCCGCCGGAAAAATAGAGAACCTGCTCTCTATCCAAGTCCATCGGAAATTCCGACGGGAAAAGTCCGATGGGGCATACACACAGTCAGAATATCCGATGAAAAGCTCCCATCTGACTTTTTCCATCGGAAAAAAGGCTGGGTTCACACTGGAGTATGCAGCGTCTCACAGCAGGAGTCTGGTGCGTCTTCATTCACCGGTTTAGGTCCGATTTCAGTCCTAATTTTTGGCTGAATTCAGAACTGAAACAGACCAAAATTCACACCGGAGCCGCTGCGGAGATGTGGGAATCGGTTCCATTGAGAGTCGGTCACAATCTCCTGCTATGCAAATTGGATGTGGGGAAACCACTATCCAATTCACAATAGTGTGAATCCAGCCTCAGTTATTGAGGGGGGCACTGCTCTCATTGCTACCAGAGTATTTTGCTTCAAATGCAATGGCCCTGTATCTGCAGCCGTACATCTGTGGTACCAGTCTTGAGCCACTGTGTTACCAGCCCTAAAAAAACATACCTCACAACTGTTCTTGATTTGGAGGGACTGTACCTCTTTTGGAACCAAACCCCTCTGTCCCTCCTTTCTTCTTAGTTGTGCCTCATTTTGGACAGGTGTGTAGGCCTCTATAAAAAATGTTTGACTTCCGAAAAGCGTTACACTACACTAAATCTTTCATATAAAACTTTTTTATTATTGCTTTAAAAAGCCAGTATAAAGGAACCACGGTAATGAAAAAAATTGTGTTTAGCAAGTCATTCTTTGCTTAAAGTGGTTGTAAACCCTGGAAACTTTTTTATTGTTTTAAATGCAACCTGCAAGACAAAGCCATAATGAGCTAGTACGACTAGCACAACTCCATCACAGAGAAAAGCTAAAGTATAACGAAAGGTTTTGGACAGAGTGGAGAGGGATTAGAACACCTGTCATTTTTTAATGCTGTCTGTGCCCCGGCTAGGGAGAGTCATCCTCTTTATTTGTCCTGTTCACCATTCGCATTGAAAGTAAAAGAAAATCCCAAATTTTGAGCTGTCCACAGAAAAGTAATAGAGGGAAAGTCTTCCAAAGGGGACACTAGTTCTGGTGACCTGGGGGTCCCTGAGGTATTCCCTTAATTTGCAGGGATTTCCTCTCACTTCCCGTTTTGGCTATGGGATAGGAAGTGAAGGGAAATCTCCCCAATGGGGCACAGATGGCAAAAAAATAACTAACGGGTGTTATAACCCTCCCTTACTCTATCCAAAATGAAAAAATAAAAAGTTTTGCCCGTAGTTCTACTTTAATACCTGGCTTGTGAGTTCACAGGCCGGTAACCTTTGGAAAGGAAGTTAGTCACTAACCCTCATGGGTGTCTGCTCCATAGGGCAAGGGGGGTCAATTGCCCCCCCTGGAATTGTAAGAGTGTTGAAGTCAGAGTGAAGACACTTGCCCCCTGTGTTACAATAACCCCAGCTAACGGTCAAAGACAGGGTTAAATGCAACTGTGTATCGCCGCTGCTGAAGCGCTTTGCAGGCGCTCCAGCAGCAGTGCCCATTTATTTCAATGGGCGGTGGAGGAGTGGTGTATACAGCGCTGCTCCACTGCCCCAAAGAAGCATGGATGACCTTAAAATGATGCCCCCCCCTGAAAAAGTTCAGCGGACGCCCATGCTAACCATGACTTCATGGCATGCAGTACAGCTCATTTGTTAATTTATAGTCATTGACAACACAACAGATGTCAGACACACTTGTTTTACAGTGCAGCATATGAAAGACATTTAATCTTACTCAGCTATCTCATGCTATCTTCAAACAATATAAAAGTCTATTAAAAGCTCTTCTAGTTACCTGAGCATGTTGTTTTCTGACACGGCTCATTTTGTACAGCCATTAGCGAGAAGCTATGCCTGCTGAGGCAGGAAACATGGCTGTACATTAACGATCAATAAGTCCACTGTGGCAAATGGGAAGATAAGTTGGTAGCTAAAATTAAAAATGAGTAAAATTGTTTATTACAATTTCTAAGTGCTGACTATTTCCACCACACTTTACAAAAAACACACTATTGTTCCCTTCAGTCCCTGCCTCAACTGCGTTTACAGTCTAATATTGTCCTTACCGCAGTCATCCAAAAGTGTGTACAAATATGTGTCAATACAATTTCTAGTATAAATGGTAAAGGGTGAAAACTGCGCTAAAACCCACAAATAACAAAGATCAAGCCGCCAGCACTCAAACAAACAAAGTAAAATAATGGTAAAGGATAGTTAGTGCGGCGCTATACTAATTGATGATATCACTAAGTGTTAGGCGGACCTGAACGGACCCTCCATGTGAAAGGGGCCTGTCAGTTTTTTAGGCGGACCTGGACGGACGCTCCATCTAGCCCTATGGAGCCACGGATGTCAGCGGTGACATGTCCGCTGACATCCGCTCCGCCAAAGTGTGACGGAGGAAAACCCTATTTTTCCTTCCGTGGGCGGAGCGGATCGGATGAACACGGACAGACGGTCCGTGTTCATCCGATTCTCCCCATAGGGGAGAGCGGCGCTCTGACAGGGCGGTCCCTGCACAGTGTGCGGGGACCGCCCAGTCATCCGCCGGCTCAGCGGGGATCAACTGAGCGATCCCCGCTGAGCAAGCGGAGCTTCACGGGGCAGATCATGACTGATCCGCCCCGTGTGAAAGAGCCCTTAGAGTGATAGTGCATAAATTCACAATGGTATAAAAAAACTGAAAATTAATTCAATAATTCACATAGATAGGTGTAGTGTGGGTACTTCTATGAGGAAGGAGTCCACACACTCCAAGTGCTACCGTGAATGAACACAAATAGATATGAACAGTCAAAAGAATGAAGTGAATCTCTCAGAAATAGGAAAAGTCCATATAATAAAAACAGGATTGAGTCCCTGTGTGTGTTACAGGTGAACCAATCTGAAGGTGAACACAACTGTGCTGATAAATAAACTATCGTATGAGCAAGGAGTCCAAATGCCTTAGACCCCTTCCGTGAATATCTTCCCATGGAATGACCACATGGTGGATACCAAAATGTTGACTGATGAAATAAAATCAAAACACTTGAGACAATGGATAGGTGGGGTACTCATACGACAGGTGAGTCCACTGATTGTGGTAAGACAGTGAGTCAGATAGTCTTGAGGTCTCAATGACCATGGATGATGGAACAGGATGCCGTAGATGTCTTGAACCGTCCTGAAGAGGGTAATCCGGTGTACTGAATAACAAGTACAAACTTCTCCAGCATACGAGCTCCAAGGAAACAAAGATGAAAAAATAGAGACAAAAGGGAAGGCTCACAATGGTGCAGGTCAATAAGACCGTATCAGGGTTTATTTGCATAAAATTGTCATACAAAAAGTTGACAAAGCATTAAAAAAGTGATCACGAACATAAAAGCAATGTCAGGTACAGCAATGCAAATCCGACGCGTTTCGACTCCAAAGTCATCAACGGGGGCATATTACTGCACCCTCCACATTGCCAACATTTATAAGGTATGAGACAGCTTGACCCACCCCTGAGAGGCGGAGTCAAGACTGGAAATGACATCAAAATTCCCACAATCAACTAAGGTGAATGCCAAAATACAGATGTACATATTTCCATGTAAATACCTACTAGCATATAGTAAACCAAAACCACAGTGTACCAAGTAATGATTAATGAGAATGAAAGTGACCCAAAGTTTGCACCTCAAGCCTCTCTATCGATTGTTTTATTTGGATCTGTGATAGGTCCAAAGCACTATCGATAGAGGTACTGTCAGGGCCCGGACTGGCGGCTAGTGAGGACACAGGAGGTGGATCCTCTGTGCCAGAGAGGCGAAGGCACGGGTCGCACTGGAGGACCGGTTCTAAGTAGCACCCGGTTTTCACCAGAGCCCGCCGCAAGGCGGGATGGACTTGCTGCGGCGGTAGCAACCAGGTCGTGTCCCCCAGTAGCGGCTCGACTTCTCTGGCAGCTGAGATAGGCACGGTACACTGGGACTAGGCAGAGGCAAGGTCAGACGTAGCGGAAGGTCAGGGCAGGCGGCAATGGTACGTAGTCAGGGGCAATGGCAGAAGGTCAGATACACTGGAAAGGCAAGTACAAAACGCTTTCTCAGGGCACTAAGGCAACAAGATCCAGCAAGGACAGGAAGGGGGAGTGGGTTTTTAAGTGTTTTGGAGTGTGTGAGGGGGTTAGCTCGGCAGCGGGTGTGTGTGACCCCCGGGATGGGCTCCCCACACAAAACAGGCCCAGCAAACGGAGGTTGTGGTTTTCAGAATCAAAAAGGTGCGGTTTATTTTCTATTTACAGTGACAAAACACAGCAAAGCAAAAGAAACATAACCAAAATAAATCCTGGTCAAGTTGACCTCTGACTAAACATACAGGTTTCCTAACTAACAACTGGGATCAGCCTAGTGCTGTCCTAGTCCCTAAGTCCCTGGTTTTAAATGTCCAAGCAAATAGCCACACAGGCTTTGTCTCACCGCACAGGGGTTCACTCTCCCTAGACAGTCCACACAGGTCTGGTTCCAGGCATGAGCTAACATCTAATGAAGTTGGGAGTTTTTATATAGGCCTTAAACCAGCTGACAAGCTTCAGCTGGTCTCATCAACTCCCTGCCTGCACGACGCCCAGCCCTCTCCCTAGAGGTATGAGTCATCCATGAGCCCACTAGCCTTATACAACTCTCCACCTAGTTGTATAAGTCGGCGTAAAGCCTGAATCTGGGCGAAATATATCTACCCCCCTGGATGCAACCAGGTGACTTTACCTTCCTGCTGTCACATACCCCCCCCTCTTGTTTTAACCTCGGGGTTGGAACACCAGCAATCAGGCATTCATGTACTCGAGACAAAGCATCCACATTCCCCATTTGAACGCCAGGGCGATGCTTTACTGTGAAGTTGAATTCCTGGAGGGCCAGGAACCACCTATTCACTCTTCTATTTGTTTCCTTGTTTTGAGCCATCCACTTTAACGGAGCGTGATCCGTAACCATGTCAAAGTGCCTACCTAGCAGGTAGTACCGAAGGGAATCTAGAGCCCACTTCACCGCTAAACACTCCTTTTCAACGGTGGCGTAATTTACCTCATGGGACTTCAACTTCCTGCTGAGGTAAATGACTGGGTGCTCTTCCCCGTTCCAGACCTGGGACAATACTGCTCCTAACCCCACATCTGACGCATCACTTTGTACGACAAAGTCTTTAGAGAAGTCGGGTGAGTACAACACTGGCTGGCTACATAAGGCTTGTTTCAAGAATTGGAATGCTGCCTCAGCCTCGGGGGTCCATTTAATCATGACCGACCCTTTCCCCTTCGTCAGGTTGGTTAGGGGCACAGCCTTAGAAGCAAAGTGGGGAATGAATCGCCGATAATACCCAGCGATTCCCAGAAAGGCTCGTACCTGCTTCTTGCTGTTGGGACGTGGCCAACTCTGGATGGCCTCGACTTTGTTGAGTTGGGGTTTTATTACTCCCCTCCCAATGGTGTACCCAAGATATTTGGCCTCCTCCTGCCCAATGGTACACTTCTTGGGGTTAGCCGTAAACCCCGCTTCCCGAACAGAGTCCAGGACTGCTTGCACTTTTGGCAGATGTGAGGCCCAATCTGTGCTATGGACAATTACGTCATCCAGGTAAGCCGCAGCATACTTCCGATGGGGCCTCAGCATCTGGTCCATTTTCCGCTGGAATGTGGCCGGCGCATTCTGTAACCCGAACGGCATTCTTTTATATTGGAACGCCCCGTCTGGGGTTACAAATGCGGTTTTCTCTTTGGCCGACTTGGCCAGGGGGATTTGCCAATACCCTTTTGTGAGGTCAAGAGTCGTCATGTATCGGGCTGTTCCCAGCCGGTCGATCAACTCATCTATACGTGGCATGGGGTAGGTGTCAAATTTTGTAACTTTGTTCAACTGACGAAAATCGTTACAAAATCGCCAGCTCCCATCCGGTTTAGGCACCAACACGATGGGACTAGACCAATCACTTTGGGACTCCTCTATAACCCCTAAGTTCAGCATTTTCTGTACTTCCTCCCGTATTGCCTCCCGTCGAGCCTCTGGGATCCGATAGGGTTTTAACTTCACCCTTTCACCGGGCGGGGTAATGATGTCATGCTCTACCCCAGATGTTTGTCCCGGCAGCTCAGAGAATACCTCCTTGTTGCGAAGCACAAACTCCTTAACCTCCTGTTGTTGGGGTTGTGACAAGGTGGCTGCTATTCCAACCTCAGGAATCACGCAACCAGTTTGAGCTGGTGACCAAGTGTCTGCGACTAGGGACTCTCTATCCCTCCAGGCTTTCAACAGATTAACGTGATAGATCTGTTCGGGCTTTCGCCTTCCTGGTTGTCTGACCTTGTAATTCACTTCGCTCACTTTTTCCATTATCTCGTAGGGGCCTTGCCATTTGGCAAGGAATTTACTTTCAACCGTAGGGACAAGTACCAATATCCTATCCCCCGGGGAAAAGGTACGGGTCTTGGCTCCACGGTTGTACACTCTCTGCTGTGCCAACTGCGCTTGGGCCAAATGTTCCTTCACGATGGGCATTACCTGTGCAATTCGATCTTGCATCAGGGCGACATGCTCAATCACACTCCTGTGGGGAGAACTCTCACTTTCCCAAGTTTCCTTGGCAATATCCAACAGCCCTCTTGGGTGTCTCCCATACAGTAACTCAAAGGGGGAGAATCCCGTAGAGGATTGGGGCACCTCCCTAATAGCAAACATCAAATAAGGAAGTAAACAGTCCCAATCCTTTCCATCTCTATCCACCACTTTCTTCAACATTTGTTTTAGGGTTTTGTTGAATCTTTCAACCAGCCCATCGGTTTGGGGGTGATACACAGACGTACGCAATTGCGTCACTTTGAACAATTTACACAGCTCTTTCATAACCCGGGACATAAAGGGTGTACCTTGGTCCGTAAGCAGTTCTTTACAAATACCCACCCGGCTAAAAACAAGAGATAGCTCTTTGGCTATGGTTTTGGCCGAGGTATTTCGGAGAGGGATCGCTTCTGGATAACGGGTGGCATAGTCCATTATAACTAATATGTACTAGTGCCCCCTAGCGGACTTGATTATAGGACCTACCAAATCCATGGCGATCCTCTCAAACGGGACCTCAATGATGGGTAGAGGGACCAGCGGGCTACGGAAATGTGGCATCGGGGCCAACCTCTGACACACAGGGCAGGAGGAACAATAATTTTCTACGTCCTTCATCACCCCCGGCCAATAGAATCTCTGTAATACCCTCTCTCGGGTTTTCTCTGTCCCCAGATGACCTCCAAGAATGTGCCCATGGGCCAACTCCAACACCAACTTCCTGTAAGGTTTGGGCACCACAAGCTGCTCAACGGTTTCTTCTGCCCTTTTTGCCACCCGATACAGTAGGTCCTTCTCTACGCTGAAGTATGGGTAAGTGCAGGTATTATCTGGGTTCACTAACTCGCCATCTATTTTCACTACGTTTTCCCGTGCCTTTATTAGGGCGGGGTCTTTCAACTGTTCTGTGGCAAAGTTTTCCCTGTGAACCTCAAGATCAGAAAACTCCACAGACGGTAGGTTTTCGTCTGAGGAGGTGGGCTCCTCTCCAGTTTCTTGAGTCTCCCCTGCCAATACTGATAAGGGAAATTCCGGAGAGTCCTCACCACTCTCAGGGGAGTTCTGGCTATCACATTCCTGGTACATAGGGGCACCAGTGAGGTGCTCAGGATCATCCCACAGTTCCCAGAACTTCGGAAAATCCCTTCCCACAATGGCGTCATGCGGTAACTGAGATACTAAGCCCACTGGATGAGAGAGGGTACCTTTGGGGGTCTCGAAACACACTGTAGTCACTGGATACTCTCGGGTGTCCCCATGCACACAAATAACAGCTACCTTGCTATTCCCAGAGACCTCTGTTTTAACTAACTCAGCCTTTATCAGGGTCACAAGGCTACCTGAATCCAGCAATACCACAACATTTCTACCATTAACACACATTTTGCATAAATGTTTCTCAGTTCCTCGAATGGCAGTGCATGCGACTGTCGCACACAGCGACTGACGTCTGCCCGTCAGAAAGTCACACTGCATGGGTTCCTCCACAACCGGGCAATTGGCTGCAATATGTCCCGCTTGCCGGCAGCGGTAGCAAACGATCCTTCTTGCCGCCTCTTGAGCCGCTGATTTCCCAGGCTGTTCTCGCCAAACTTGGGGTAGAGCTCCCACCCTCTCACTCTCTCCACCCTCACCCCTTGGAATCCTCTTATCCGCCCCTGGGGATGGTCTGGTCTTAGGGTGGAAAGTCCGAGTGTCTCTGGAAGAGGCCGTCAGGTTCTCTGTAGCCAAGTATTTCTCCACACGATCCACAAGACCATCGGCCGTCTCTGGGTCTCCATGGCTTACCCACTTTTGGATGGCAGTAGGAAGAGCTCTCAAAAACCGATCCATTACAACACGTTCCACAATCTTTGGTGCGGACAAAGTCTCTGGCTGTAGCCACTTTCTGCTCAGGTGAATGAGATCATACATTTGAGACCTGGGGGGTTTTCCAAGCTGGAAAGTCCAGTTATGCACACGCTGAGCCCGGACAGCCTGGGTGACACCCAGCCTTGCCAATATTTCAGCTTTTAGCATCACATAGTCTTTTGCTTGGTTAGGCTCTAGGTCATAGTAAGCTTTCTGCGACTCACCAGTTAACAGAGGAGCCACCAGTCCAGCCCACTGCTCCTCAGGCCACTTTTCTCTTTCAGCGGTCCTTTCAAATGTGGTCAAAAATACCTCTGGATCATCCTCTCCAGTCATTTTTTTCAATAAACGACTCACCCCAAAGGACGCGGTATTAGTGGGACGGCTTTCCTCACTGGTCTGCGGACGTTGCTGCATTACTGCTTCCATCTGTTGTTGTAGTCTCTGCTCTTGCTTCTGCAACAGGTCTATGAAGCGGGCCTCAGATTGCTGCTGGGCTCGTTGCTGAGCCTCCAGACTCTGTTGCAAAGTTGCGTTTGTCTGCTGCTGGGCTGCAAGGCTCTGTTGATGAGCTTGCTGCTGAGCTGCGAAGTTCTGTTGTTGAGCTGCAAGGCTCTGTTGATGAGCTGCAAGGCTCTTTTGCAAACCTGCATTTGTCTGCTGTTGATTGGCATTTGCTAGAGCCAGCTGCTTCAGTATCTCCTCCATGCTGGCTTAAAAAAAAACTGCCACTGGTTCTCCACCAACTGTGAGGGGGTTAGCTCGGCAGCGGGTGTGTGTGACCCCCGGGATGGGCTCCCCACACAAAACAGGCCCAGCAAACGGAGGTTGTGGTTTTCAGAATCAAAAAGGTGCGGTTTATTTTCTATTTACAGTGACAAAACACAGCAAAGCAAAAGAAACATAACCAAAATAAATCCTGGTCAAGTTGACCTCTGACTAAACATACAGGTTTCCTAACTAACAACTGGGATCAGCCTAGTGCTGTCCTAGTCCCTAAGTCCCTGGTTTTAAATGTCCAAGCAAATAGCCACACAGGCTTTGTCTCACCGCACAGGGGTTCACTCTCCCTAGACAGTCCACACAGGTCTGGTTCCAGGCATGAGCTAACATCTAATGAAGTTGGGAGTTTTTATATAGGCCTTAAACCAGCTGACAAGCTTCAGCTGGTCTCATCAACTCCCTGCCTGCACGACGCCCAGCCCTCTCCCTAGAGGTATGAGTCATCCATGAGCCCACTAGCCTTATACAACTCTCCACCTAGTTGTATAAGTCGGCGTAAAGCCTGAATCTGGGCGAAATATATCTACCCCCCTGGATGCAACCAGGTGACTTTACCTTCCTGCTGTCACAAGTGTTACACAGTAATTGGACCAGGCACCAATCAATGGTGCACTGGCCCTTTAAATTTAAGAAGACCGGCGCGTGCGCGCCCTAGAGAGCAGCGGGACCACGCGCGCCGGGACGGAGCAGGAGGAGGAGGCCGGTGAGCAGAATGGGATGCGATCCGCGGGCGGACAGGTGCCGCCGCAAGGATCGCATCCCCGCCAGCATCAAAACAGCGCTCACGGTCAGAGGAGCCGACCGGAGCGCTGCAGGGAGACAGACGCCGCGGGCGCTCCGGGATGGATGGGACACCCGGAGCGCTCGGCGTTACAGGTACATCTGTATTGTGGCATTCACCTTAGTTGATTGTGGGGATTTTGATGTCATTTCCGGTCTTGACTCCGCCTCTCAGGGGTGGGTCAAGCTGTCTCATACCTTATAAATGTTGGCAATGTGGAGGGTGCAGTAATATGCTCCTGTTGAAGACTTTGGAGTCGAAACGTGTCGGGTTTGCCTTGCTGTACCCCACATTGCTTTTATGTTCATGATCACTTTTTTAATGCTTTGTCAACTTTTTGTATGACAATTTTATGCAAATAAATCCTGATACGGTTTTATTGACCTGCACCATTGTGAGCCTTCCCTTTTGTCTCTATTTTTTCATCTTTGTTTCCTTGGAGCTCGTATGCTGGAGAAGTTTGTACTTGCTATTCAGTACACCGGATTACCCTCTTCAGGACGGTTCGAGACATCTACGGCATCCTGTTCCATCATCCATGGTCATTGAGACCTCAAGCCTATCTGATTCACTGTCATACGACAGGTGAGTCCACCGATTGTGGTAAGAGTACCCCACCTATCCATTGTCTCAAGTGTTTTGATTTGATTTCATCAGTCAACATTTTGGTATCTACCATGTGGTCATTCCGTGGGAAGATATTCACGGAATGGGTCTAAGGCGTTTGGACTCCTTGCACATACCATCGTTTATTTATCAGCACAGTTGTGTCCACCTTCAGATTGGTTCACCTGTAACACACACAGGGACTCAATCCTGTTTTTATGATATGGACTTTTCCTATTTATGAGATATTCACTTCATACTTTGGACTGTTCATATTTATTTGTGTTCATTCACGGTAGCACTTGGAGTGTGTGGACTTCTTCCTCATAGAAGTACTCACACTACACCTATCTCATTTGTGATTTATTAAATTAATTTTCAGTTTTTTTATACCATTGTGAATTTATGCACTATCACTCTAAAGCCCCATACACACAGTCGGACTTCCATCTGTCTTTTCCGTGGATTTTTGTCCGAACGGAGTTGCCGGGCACACCCATAGCATACACGCGCTTGGACTTTTCTGCAAACTTTCCCAAAACTTTTCCAACATCACATGCTTTTTCTGCTCTTTTCTGCTCTTTACCGCCACCCTTTGGTCAACTTCTACTATTGTTGGTGGATTTTAACATTATTTGTTTTGTCCATCGGACAAAAGTCCGATGGATTTCTGTACACACGGTCGGACTTTGCTCCATCAGACTTTTGTTGGTGAAAAGTTTGTCCATTTGCAGACCCAACATTTGTCCGATGAAAACCAAAAAAGTTTGTCCGATGGAGCGTACACACGGTCTGATTTTTTGTCAAACTTGCTCAAAATGAAGTTTGTTGGCAAAAAGTCTGACAGTGTGTACGGGGCTTTAGTCGCGTTTTGGGCCCCACCAACAATTTGGCCTTATACAGTACAACATTAGAGTCCTTGAATTAATTTCCGGTAAGGCTACTTACCTATATAGAGTTTATATAATCCACTTATTTGCATGTTTTTTCTCCCACAATCCAAATATATACTAGAAATTGTAAAGGATAGGTAGTGCGGCGCTATACTAATTGATGATATCACTAAGTGTTAGTGTCCATTCAGACACGTAGCCACGGTTCGGCCCAGCTCCCTCTCTCTCCTCATTGGCTCACTGACTTTGACTGACAGCAGCAGGAGCCAACGGCGCCACGCTTCTATCTCAACCAATGAGGAGGGAGAGTCCCGGGCAGCCGAGACTCTCCTGCAACATCGCTGGATCGATATAGGCTCAGGTAAGTATTAGGGAGGCTGCTGCACACAGAAGTTTTTTTTTTATCTTAATGCATTCTATGCTTTAAGATAAAAAACCTTCTGTCTTTACAACCACTTAAAGGGGTTGTAAACCCTGGCAGTGACAGGCCCCCCAGCCCCGCCGTTTTACTTACCTGAGCCCCTTCATTCTCTCGGCAGAGACGCGCTCTCCCTCTCTGCACTGGGTCAAGGCTCTTGAATGGATAGATTGATAGCAGTGCAGCCATTGGCTGCTGTCAATCAAATCCAATGATGCGGGGGCGGGGCCGAGTCCCGCTATCTGTGTGAATACATGCAGAAGCACAGGACTCAGGAGCGTGCCCACATGGGGGTCCACCAAGGAGAGCGCTTCTCTGAGGTGGACACCCAATGCGGGGAAGAGCCACCAGCGCCGCCGGGGGACCCCAGAAGAGGACGATCTAGGCCACTTTGTGCAAAACGAACTGCACAGTGGAGGTAAGTATGACATGTTTGTTATTTAAAAAAATAAAAATAAAAGGAGGGTTTACAACCCCTTTAAAGGTCTATCTCACGTAGTCTACAGCCCTTCAGTAATCAATTTTATTAGATCATCTCTCTCTCTCCTGGTTCCTATCTGCCTACTGGCCAGAGAGGTCTGCCCTGAGGTATGCTCCACACCAAGTAATCTTTTATGATCCTGCCAGGAGGAAATTAACTCATTCTCCATATTGGAAGGAAGTTTCTCCTTTAAAATCTTTCCAAGGGGTAGCAGAGTAATCCCTGCCAAGTTGGGAATTATCCTATGATACATGATCAGGGCTTTCTTTCAGCGGGAACGCGGGGGAACGCAGTTCTGGCACCTCCTGGACTGACTGTATGTAATGGCAAGGGGTGCTTGGGTGTGCTGCAGGGTATTGATGCGCACTGCTGGGGAATCTATTCTAGCTGGAGGGGATCTATTTTTGCAGGGGGGTCTATTGTTGCTGATGAGGTCTATTGTTGCTGGTGGGGGACCTATTGTTGTTGGGGGTGGGTCTTATGTTGCTGGGGGGGTCAGTTGTTGCTTCAAGAGATCTACTGTAAGGCCTCATGCCCACGGACGTTTTTACAGCTGCGTTTTTTATAGTTTAAAAACTCCTGTCCATGTTTGTGTAGCGACCTCACCCCTCTCACCCCTTCTCATTCACGGCTTGTCTGTCTCATCTAGGGGTTAACACCGGGGGGAGGGATGAGATACACCACGGCCCATGTCCTCCAATGTGTAGAGGTGAAGGCCAGAACTATCGGGTTTTGTGTATGTGTCCCAGAGTCAAATCCTCTCCTCGGATTGACTCCCTTTTGCTCCTAGTAACCAGAGTTCCACACACTGAAAGGGTCCAACTCGTATTTATTCTTCTCAATAAATAGTCATACAGCACAGACAGGTTGAGACCCATATAACACTTCAGTCTTTGTGAGGAGTAGGCCAAGGCACAATTCTTTTAGGTAGAGCTAACCACTGTGGTGTCACCAGTGGCGAATACTCACTGCCAATGACTATATAGAACAGAACATGGATTACCTTCGCTATCGTAGCCCCTATCAGGGGAAGGACATCCGTCCAAGACAGTTACCGGAGGCCTCTCCGTCACCAGCAATGCTGCGCTGGACTCTCCGGAGAAGTTCCGCTCACCGACCTCCTCGTCTCAGACACGGGCACCCAAGGAGTTAGGGCCCCCTCGGATTCCTCCACCCTCGCGGAACCCAGTCGAAGGTACTGAGCTCCAGGCTTTCGCCATAGTACCTCACCCCAGGCTAAAGGTGCCTGAGATGGACTCCATCTCCTGCTCCGGCCAGGTCAAGGGCACCTGGGCCCGGAACTCTGGAACGCCAGCACCCAGGCTGAAGGTGCCTGGGCGTGGCTGCGTCCTCCGACTCTGAACCCCCGAGGTCAGGGCATCCGCCCCTTTAATCTCCTCTCCCCTTGCGTCACAGCGGGTTCCCCGCCCCGCTGTACCAGCGCCAGTAAAGGACAAAAAGGGAAGCAGTCTTGCGGTGAGTGTTCAACTCAGGGAACCTCACACCACCAGAGTCCTCCAAGAACCACAAAAGGGTCTCAGATTCCCTGACAATCAATGCATCTGGGTTACACTACCACCCAGATGCCTCCCCTAAATTCAAACACCCGCTACATTAGTCTATAGCTTTATGCCCACCTAGGCGTTTTTGAGCTGCAAATAGCATAGGCGTTTTTAAGCTGTAAAAAAAAAAAAACAGGACCAGTGCGTTCCTTGGCGTCGGCATGAGGCATAAAAAAACGCGAAGCGTTAAAAAACACCCGAAAACGTGCAAAACCGCCGCAATTGCGTTTTTGAGCTCCGGCGTTTTTTTTTTTGTGAAAAGAATACGGTCGAAAAATTTATACAATAACATGGACAGGCGTTTTTAAGCTGTAAAAAACGCTCAAAAACGCGGCTGTAAAAACGTCCGTGGGCATGAGGCCTTAAGGGAGGGGTCTATTGTTGATGGCTGCCAGAGAGTCTATTAATGATGGCTGTGCGGAGATCTGTTGATGCTGCCGGGAGTCTATTGTTGCTGGGGGGGGGGATTTTGTTGTCGTGGTCCATTGTTGTTAGGGGGATCTATTGTTGCTGGCTGCAGGGGATCTATTTTACTGATTTTTTTGATATCATTACCAAATTCCATACAAATTTCTTCCCACCACAAAATGATACTTGGTTCTGTATTGTCTAAAAGGGGTGGTACTGGGAGGTGGGTATGGGATGGAACCAAGGGACGGTGCTCGGAGGTGGGTAGAGGCTAGGAAGAGGGGTGACTCAGAAAGGGGGAGTTCCTGCACCTATTGTCTGAGGAAAAAAGCCCTGTACATAATATAATAAAATATTTACAAAAATGTGAGGGGTGTACTCACTTTTGTGAGATATATATATATATAAAGATAGATAGATATACTGTATCTTTTCAACACTAAAGAAATTACACTTTGCTACAATGTAAAGTAGTGAGTGTACAGCTTGTATAACAAGTTATTTTGAGGGGACAGCAAATTTACAAAGTGTAATTTCTTCAGTGTTGTCACATGAAAAGATATATTAAAATATTTACAAAAATGTGAGGGGTGTACTCACTTTTGTGAGATACTGTGTGTGTGTATATATATGTAGCGGGTACCCCAAATTTAGGGGGTCTGTATGCCCAAATTTAGGGGGATGACCCGAGCACTAGTATGGCTCGGGCCTTCTAATTGTGCTGGACTCTGCTCTGCTGCGTGTTGTCTGGTGTGTAGTTCCCCTTTGGCCTGTGGGTGGTGCTGTCGCCCAGGTCTGGGGTTGAATCGCAGACGGCGTGGTGGCGATTGGATGTTCTCTCTCGGCTACCTTACAGTGGGCTGGTTCTGCCTGGAGAGTATATATGAGGGGCAGACGCCATTAGTCACGAGGAGAACCCGGGGACAAGTACCCTGAGGAGTGTGCCCCCTGAAAGGGGGGGTGCGTACATTGATTGAGGAGTCTCGGGCACCTTCAGCCCTGGGTGGCGGATCCTGCGTCCAAGCAAGCTTGGTGCAAAATAGCTTTCGAGGATCACTCCCTGTTTGGCGATGGCTGTGTCAAGTTTATTCCCAAAGCGACTGGGGGAAAATCGGGATTCATCCCACAGGATCAGATATTGCTTCATAAGAAAAACGCAACTTTCAGAAACACGGCGAGACCTAGAGGCAGAGTCACCAGGTCCTACAAACCAGGAAGGGAGTTTCATCGACAGTGGCCAAACTTGGCGACAAACCGCAAATCTGGAAAACCAACCCCTTCCGGGGAACAACAAGCCCGGAAGTCTTTTTGACTACACATCGGCTCACACTTGCCGGGTGGGAGCCAGTCTGTTCAGGTTCCGTGTGGGCAGAAAAGATAAAGGAGCCATGGGTGATATCGACCATCAGGTATGGCCACAACTGGAAATTCCTCAACCGACCCCGCAGAACCTTTGTCTCAACAAAAATGCCCCCAGAGAAGGAAAAACGGGAGGTCTTTTGGAATTACATACAGACTCTCCTGGATCAAGAAGCGATAATCGCAGTACCTAAATGTATTTCCGGAGTCTACTCGCCTCTATTCTTAGTTCAAAAGAAGTCGGGGACGTGGAGGCCAGTAAGAGATCTCCGGGATCTCAACAGATCCATCAAGAAGGATCGGTTCAGGATGGAGTCGCTCCAGACAATCCTAAAAATTGTCCAACCAGGGGATTGGCTACTATCGGTGGATCTCAGGGATGTGTACTTCCATGTACCCGTGGCTCCCTACTACCAGAGATTTCTTCGGTTCGCGATTGGACAACTTCACTATCAATTTGTGTGCCTACCCTTCGGGCTGACCACATCCCCCAGTGTATTCACAAAGGTTCTGGTGGCACACCTATGACTGCAAGGAATCCGCATACACCATTACTTGGACGACATCTTACTGCTGAGCCAAGACAGGGACACGCTCCTAATACACCGGGACTGTCAGGGCTGGGCTTAGCCCTTCCTTCTCTGTGCTGGCAGCTCAGCTAATTGCCAGCTTCCATCTCTCCACAGTGATCCACCTGTTGATGATCCGCTCGTCAGTTCTGCGTACTTAAGGACTTCTAATTCATTTGCTCTTCGCCTTCGCTTGTGTTAACATCACAAGAGGTTTTCTCCTGCATTCCAGTTGAAGACCTATGTAGCGGCCTCACCCCTCTCACCCCTTCTTCTCGGCTTGTTGTCTGGTCTAGGGGTCTTCAGGGAGGAGGGATGCGGTACACTACGGCCTATGTCCTCTAATGTGTAGAGGTGAAAGCCAACACCTGTTTACCTTCGGGCTGTATGCATAACCCAGAGCCAAGTCCGTTCTGCAGATGATCCCCCTTTGTTCCCAGTAACTGGAGTTCCACACCACTGAAAAGATCCAACTCTTATTTATTCTCTGACAGCAATAAATCGTCTTTTAACAGCAGGCAGGTTGTGACTCAAAGAACAGTTCAGTAAAAGTTGGGAGTAGGTCAAGGCACAATCCTCAATTTGAACTAACCATTGTAGTGTCACCAATGGTTATTATACACAGCCGCTGCCACCGACTGTGTAAAACAGGAACAGAATTACCTTCGCTAAGTGCAGCCCCTGTCAGAGGGAAGACATCCTTCCAAGAAAGTTACCAGAGGCCCCGCCGTCACCAGCAATTCTGCACCGGACTGTTCGGAGGGGTTACACTCCCTGGCCTCCCCGTCTCAGATTCGGGCGCCCAACACCTTAGGGCCCCTCGGACTCTTCCACCCTTGCGGAACCCAGTCGAAGGTACTGGGCCCCGGGCCTCCTCCGTAGTACCTCACCCCAGGCTAAAGGTGCCTGGGATGGACTCCATCTCCCGCTCCGGCCAGGCTAAGGGCACCTGGGCCTGGAACTCTGGAACGCCAGCACCCAGGCTGAAGGTGCCTGGGCGCGGTTCTCTCCTCCGACGACTGACCCCACGTTGAAAGCGTCTGTCCCCTTTATCTCCTCGTCCCCGCAGGTCAAGCAGGTTCGCCGCCCTGCCGTCACCGCTGCCGAGACAGGACAAAAAGGGTACAGCACTGCAGTGATGGTTCAACTCCGGCCCCAGGTGACAGTGCCACCCAGGGGCCGCAGGGAACTGAACACCACTGAAGTCCTCCACGAATAAAAAAAGGTCCTGAATTCCCTAACAATCAATGCATCTGGGTCATACTACCACCCAGATGCTCCCCCTAAATTTAAATACCCGCTACACTTGCTTGACTGATGTCCCCTCTGGCTACAGATCCTGCTTGCTATACTACTACCTTTATCGCTGGCTCTTGGACTTTGACTTTGCCGACTACCCGATCATGGTTTCTGACAGTAGGCGAAGGCCATGAATTCAGAAGATGCAGCCAATCCACTTGTTAATAATATTTTTTCCAGATTGGATGACCTGGATCACCGCATGCATCAGTTTGCCACGGCGATACAGACGCTCCTGAGTCACATGGCTCATCTAGAGTCTGCCACTGTGGCCGCTCCGGTAGTCTCTGTGCAGGCACCCGCCTTGAGTATTACCTCTATAAGAGGTATGTCTGGTTCCGCCCGCTTCTCCAGCGATTTTGGGGCAATCCAATCCAATGCAGAGGTTTTCTTAAACAGGCTGAGATATATTTTAAAATATTGCCCCAGGCGTTTCCCACGGACAGAATCAAAGTAGGTTTCGTTATATCTTTGCTTTCTGAGAGAGCCTTGGCTTGGGCAAACCCTCTATGGGAGACTCAAAAACCCGTGGTCCTGAGTTACCCAGAATTTGTGGCTTCCTTGAAAAGGGTATTTGATGGACATGAGGCTCTTGGCAGCAGAAGAGGAGCGTGCGGGAACGTCAAACAGAGTACGTGAACTGTTGCCGATTACGCCATTGAATTCCGTACTCTGGCAGCAGAGGTTGCTTGGAACAATGAGGCACTCATGGCTGCTTTTTCTCATGGTCTCTCGGATAACATCAAGGATAAGATAGCAGCCCAAGATATACCCACTGAGCTGGAGAAGTTGATCACATTTGCCATCCTCATTGACTCCAGACTCAGAGAAAGACCCTCTGTTAAGGAGCGCTTGCGGAAGCCTCCTGTACGTTTGTCTCCGAGCTTTGCAGTCCCACCCTTGCCTCCCTCACCTCCTGGTACCGAGTTGGCCTGTGAAGATGAACCCATGCACTTGGGCTTCATGCGTCTCTCTGCGAATGAGGGAGCCCTTAGGAGAAGGGAGAGATTGTGCTTTTATTGTGGCCAGGTCGGTCACTTTTTGAAGTCTTGTCCTACCCGTCCAGGGAATGCCCGAACCTTGAGGTCCTGTCATGGACAGACCTTAGGTGGCGTTGTTTCGTCTCCAGTTGCCCAGAAGGATAAGCCCCTGGTTTCGGTTACCCTGTCTTGGGCTGAGTCGTCCATCGTGATACAGGCTCTAATCGACTCCAGGGCTGCAGGCCTGTTCATTAATGCTGCCTTTATGTCTAAGCACTCGATTCCGCTGCAGCTGCGTGACACTCCACTTGCCATTGAGGCTCTTGATGGGAGACCTCTACAGCCTGCCCATGTGACTCATGAGACTGTTCCATTGTCCATGGCCGTAGGGGCTCTTCACCATGAGATAATCCAATTCCAAGTTATTTCCTCACCTAAGTTTCCACTGGTTATTGGTTATCCTTGGTTACAGAGGCACAACCCGTCTTTTGATTGGCTCCATGCTGAGGCTCTGTACTGGTCGACACAGTGCAGTGAGAGATGCTTCCAGAAGGTAGCCAAGGTCCTGTGCACCTCTTCACTCTCCTCCCTGCCGGAGGAGTACTGCTATTTTAGCGATGTCTTTGACAAAGGTCAAGCCGGTACGTTGCCTCCACACAGGTCGTATGATTGCTCAATTGACCTTCAACCTGGTGCTATACCCCCTCGTGGCCGGGTTTACCCTTTGTCGGTCTTGGAGGATAAGGCCATGGAGGAGTATGTTGCAGACGCACTTTCTCAAGGTTTCATCAGCAAATCCTCGTCTCCTGCTGGTGCTGGTTTCTTTTTTGTGAAGAAGAGTGGTGAACTGAGACCTTGTATCGATTATAGGGGTCTCAATCGTTTCACCATTAAGATTGCCTATCCGATCCCGTTGATTACGGAGTTATTTGACCGCCTCAAGGGAGCAACGGTCTTCACGAAGCTTGATTTGAGAGGGGCATACAATCTCGTCAGGATTAAGGAGGGCGATGAGTGGAAAACTGCATTTAATACCAGAACAGGTCATTATGAGTATCTCGTAATGCCTTTTGGCCTCTGTACTGCTCCGGCAGTTTTCCGGGAGTTTACTAACAATGTCCTCCGAGACTTTTGAAGTTTTGTGTGGTGGTTTATCTCGACGATATCCTCATATTTTCCAAGCCTATGGAGATTCACCACACAGATGTCTGTCGAGTGCTTCAGAAACTAAGAGAGAACAATCTCTATTGTAAACTGTAGAAGTACGAATTCCATCGTGAACAGATTAAATTCCTGGGTTATGTCATTTCCACTGCTGGTTTTTCGATCGACCCAGAGAAACTTTCTGCAGTGCTACAGTGGCCTCGACCCATGGGTTTACATCCTCTGCATCGCTTTCTTGGCTTTGCCAACTATTATCAGTCAGCTTGACCAGAGACGAGAAGTTACGAATAAACTTCTGATATGACCAGAGAGAACGGTAACCCACAGAGTTGGTCTCCAGAGTCCATTAAGGCTTTTGAGAATCTTAAGACTACCTTTGTTTCTGCTCCTGTGTTGCCTTTTATCCTTGAAGTCGATGCTTCTGAGACTGGAGTTGGCGCCCTTCTGTCTCAACGTCCTAGCTCTGACAGCGCTATGCATCCGTGTGGCTACTTTTCCAAGAAATTGTCACCTGTGGAGTGCAATTACGAGATTGGTGACAGAGAGCTTTTGGCGATCATTTTAGCCCTGGAAGAATGGAGACATCTCCTCGAAGGTACCACTGTGCCGGTTCTCATTCTTACTGACCATAAGAATCTCACATTCTTGTCTGAGGCTAAGCGCCTCTCTCCCAGAAGGGCACGATGGGCTCTTTTCTTGTCGAGTTTCAATTACATTGTCTCATTCTTACCCGGGAATAAGAATGTAAGGGCTGACGCCTTGTCACGACAATTTTCCTCCACTTCCAAGATGGTGTCGGTTCCGGTTCCTGTGATTCCTCCTGATCGTATTCTGGCTACGGTTCGCACCAGTCTTACTTCTCCTTTGGGTGACAGAATTCTGGCTGCTCAGGTCGATGCCCCTCCTGAGAAACCTTGTGACCGCTGCTTTGTTCCCGAGAGTCTCTGTACTGCCGTGCTCCAGACTTACCATTCTCCCAAGGCTGCTGGCCACCCTGGGAAGAATCCACTGTTTTGGGCCATTTCCCAATAATTCTGTTGGCCTAGTCTACATGCTGATGTAGCCGCCTTCATACCTGCCTGTTCCGTGTGTGCTCAGAGTAAAACCTTGTACACATGGCCGGTTTTCTCGGCAAGAAAACTGCCGTTCGTGTGTATGGTTTCTCGTCGGAAAAACTGCCGGGAATCTCAACGTGAAAAATAGAGAACCAGCTCTCTATTTTCTCGTTGGGATTCTCATTGGCCGACTACCCGATCCGGTTACTGAACTCTGGCTATGTTTTGACTACGCTTACTCTGTTTACCTTTTTATTATTATTATTATTATTAAACAAGTGTGATTTAACTGTACTTCTGTCTCGGTCTGATTCATGGTTTCTGACAGGGACACAACCTTGTTGACACTGGAGAGCTTTGGATGGCTAATCAATCGAGAGAAGAGTCACCTCGTGCCGACTCAATCCCTGGTGTACTTAGGTGCTTAGGTGTGAAGGTAGATACCCAAATGGCATCAGTGACGTTGCCCAGGGACAAGATATCCGGTATACTAAAAACAATGTCAAAGGCTCGAAATGAAACATATCTGCCGACAATAGAGTGTATGCGACTTCTAGGCATAATGATCTTAACTATTCCGATGGTCAAGTGGGCCCAATGAAATTCACGCCTCTTCCAAATGGGTCTCCTGGATCAATGGAAATTGGGGGATTTGGGTTGGAGAATCCAAATCACAACCCAGATGAAGGTCAATCTAGACTAGTGGTCAAGACAACAGAATCTTACCCGGTGCCATTCCTTACTCACGACGAGATAGCAAATAATCCAATAGGATGCCAGCGGTATGGGCTGGAGAGCCCTATACAAAGACCAGTGGGCCCAAGCCCGTTGGACTTTCCAAGCGACCGATGTAGTCTCCAACATATTGGAGTTGAGAGCAGCCTTCCAGGCTCTTCTGGCCTTCAGGAATCAGATTCAAGGGGTGCCCATCCTTTTAAAACTAGACAACGGGACAGCAGTGGTTTACGTCTGCAGGCAGGGGGGCACTCGCAGCAGTACCCTCCTGAGGGAGGTGACCCCGATCATGGACTGGGCTCAGGCCAATTTACAGTTGCTAACAGCAGTGTATGTGCCTGGACATCTGAACACTCAAGCAGACTACCTGTCCAGAGCGGACTTGGACAACGAGTGGGCCCTGTCTCCACAGATCTTCCGGAGCCTAGTGGCATGGGCCTTCCTTCCAGAAGTGGACCTATTTGCCTCTTCCACCAACAGCAAACTGCCATGGTTCTTCACCCAGTTCAGTCACCCACAAGCAGTAGGAGTGGATGCCCTAACAGCAGAATGGAATTTCAGAACAGCATATGCCCCCGGTGATCCCGGTGATCCTCCTCTTCCTACGGAGACTGCAACTAGAGAAGGTATCTGTCCTGGCGGTAATTCCAGACTGGCCGAAGAGACCTTGGTATCCTCTACTCCGCTCATTGAGCATCAGGAAGCCACGCCCTCTACCAGTAACCTGACCTACTGAAGCAGGGGCCAATCTGCCACCCGGCCCCAGAGAGCTTGAAATTGACGGCTCGGGTCTTGAGAGGCGTAGGCTAGTCAGTCTGGGTTGCTCAACCAGAGTGACAAATACCCTTATGAAGGCAAGGAAAGGCAGTACCAACAATGCCTACAGCAGAACTTGGAACAAGTTTGTAGAATTTGCATACAGACATGATTTTCTGCCTGACTCACCAAAGGTCTCCCACATTCTGAAATTCCTCCAGGCGGGTTTGGAATTAGGCCTCTCCACAAGCACTTTGAAGACTCACGTGTCTGCTATCTTGGCTTTTACTGCGGTCCAATGGTCCGCTGAAAGATTAGTGATTCAATTCTTCAGAGCAACCATCCGCCTGAAACCACCAAAGTCACCAAGATTTCCGAAGTGGGACCTACCCTTAATCTTGGACTTCATGTCATCAGACACCTTTGCATCTCCGGTCTCTCTGTGGCATCTCACATTGAAGACTGCCTTTCTCATGGCAATAACCTCAGCCAGAAGGGAATTTGAGATGGCCGCGTTGGGGTTTAAGGAACCCTTCCTCTCTATCCTTCCGGATAGAGCAGTACTCAGACCAATGCTGGGATTTGTCCTGAAGGCAGCCTCTACTTTCCCTATAACACAAGAAATTACGCTCCCATTGTTTCTCGCAGGAAACTCTCAGGAGCCATATCCTCTCGATGTGGGAGCTTCACTGAGAGCCTATGTGGACGCAACAGCCGAACTTAGGAAGTCGGACAATCTCTTCATCATCCCGAATAGTGCTCGGAAGGGCCTGAGGGCTTCTGGTAGAGTGATCGCCACATGGCTGGTTAAAACGATAGCTCTGGCCTACAGAGCAAGAGGGTTGCCTGTGCCTGAGGGGGTCACAGCACATTCCACGAGAGGAGTCTCTACCTCCTGGGCAGCGGCGAGACAATTGTCCCTGGAGACGATCTGCAAGGCAGCCACATGGACGTCTATACATACCTTCATGACACACTATCGTGTGGAGCCAGCGGCTCTGACTACCATAGATTTTGGCAGGAGGGTTCTAGCTGCCGCCTCCAATGTGGATAAAAAATAAATTCTCAAGCATGACCCTCCCGTGTGTGGCTAGTTAATTCCCAGCTGTGCTGACATGGAGCCGTCAGGAAAACGGAAAATTGAATTCAAATACTTAATGTAATTTTCCTTTCCTGACGAGCTCCATGTCAGCACAGAACCCGCCCAGTTAAGTAGTAATAGTTACGAAAAGCTGAGGCTGGGGTGAGTGAAAAATGTATAGTTAAGTCCTGATTACGTAGGGGGTTGGCGGGGCCTCACCCAGCTGTGCTGAAATGAAGTCTGTCAGGAAAGAAAAATTACGGTAAGTATTTGAATTAAATTTTCAGTTTTTCAGATATTTATTTGTAAAAAAAAATGAAAACTATTTATCATTTTCCTTCCACTTCACAATTATGTGCCACTTTGTATTGGTTGATTACATAAAATCCCAATAAAATACATTTACATTTTTGGTTGTAACATGACAAAATATGGAAAATTCCAAGGGGTATGAATACTTTTTCAAGGCACTATAACTTCTAGCAGGGGATTACCCTTGATAAAGACTGTTGCTGTTCTGGAGGGAACATATCTGTTGTGTGCCAAAGAAGGAAGTCTTCCTCATTTTGTTGTTCTTCAAGTCAAGGAGGCATCCCATAACCCCCTTTTACCCTATCCAAGTTGAATTCCCTAATACATAAAAAAAAAGAACAAGCCCATGGGCTCTTTCTGGTCTCTGCCTACGAGTGAAAAATGCGTGTTGCCTGGCTGTGCAGACTATAGGAACCCAAAATAATCCAGCGACCCTCAAGGGGTTAGTGCTACAATACCCAATCATATACAAGAAAAAAAAAAAAAAAAAAACACAATATACAATGTAGCCCTCATACTGAAAAGTTTGGAGACCCCCTGCTTCAAAGAATGGGCAGACACATCTGTGTTAATTATTAAAATCATTCATAAATATATTATAAAATAGTAGCTCAATATGTTTTAAGATATGCCTCTTGTAGTTCCCTGCAAATCAAAATTCAGACTGGAAAATAATTAGGCTTTACTACTATGCACAGTGCACAGGGAGCTGGCCAGTGGCGGACGCTCTATTCGGGGCGCTCGTATGCCACCCCACTAATCCATGCACCCGGCCCCTAATCTACATGCAGGTCACCAGAAGCATGGATTCCAATGTTTTTTTTTTTGAAGCACATGATTAAAACCTGAGGCTCTAATTGGCTTCAAAAAAGGGTGGGATCGGGGCGCAGAGCACTGCGCCCCGAGACCACCCAGTTGTGTGACAATAGCAAATTAATATTCGCTAGTGTCTACCTGCTTCTCCTCCCGGCCATGGGAGGAGTCCCATGGGGGGGGTTGGGTGGTTTGTTTGCCTCCCCTCCCCCGGCTGTAGCACCAGCCACCACTAGAGCTGGCCGACAGGCAGGGAGAGTACAGGATGACTTTATCAGTGTGTTTCTGTTACTTCACTATCCATTCACAGGCTGAAGCAGCCAAAGTAAGTTGAGCCACGACCTAACAGTGCTATATGGATTAGAAGATCAGTTGAACAAAATAAAAGTATTTTACCTGCCAAAAAAATATGTTATCATTCAGCATTACTTCCATTTCTGCATAAAATGGTTAGAAAAATAAACCTTTTGATTGCTTACAACTGCCATTGTATACCATATAAAATAAAAAACAAAAAAACATTATGGGCTTAAAATGGCTAAATCAGGTGAGAAAAAAAATGCAAGAAATGTATGTGTAGCTAGAGCTAGATAAAACCATGACTGCAAGTGCGTGTTAAGTTTATAGATATTTACATTAGATAGACGTCATCCCAGAGGAATGGATGAAGAGTGGGAAGTTCCTGTTACAGTATATTGATTAAATACTGCAAGGCTTAAATAAGCTGCAAAGTAAGTCAGGCTAGCTTGCTTCTGTCTTGTAATATCAATGTTATTGCACCACTAACTTAATAAACCCGGTGTTTATATGCACATCTTTGTGCAGACTTTTACTTACACTTGCTTGCTTAGTCTTGTTTTTGAAAAGAAAACGACTGAACACCATGCTACTGGCTTATTCAAAAACCGGAGCAGGGGCAAAGCAGCAAGTGTAAAATTCTGTAACCCACCACAAGAGATCATCATGAACCTTAAGCCCCATACACACGGTCGGACTTCCATCTGACTTTTCCGTGGATTTTTGTCCAAACGGAGTTGGCCGGGCACACCCATAGCATACACACCACAGGACTTTTCTGCAAACTTTCCCAAAACTTTTTGCAACGTCACGTGGTTTTTCTGCTCTTTACCGCCACCCTTTGGTCAACTTCTGCTATTGTTGGTTGATTTTAACATTAGTTGTTTTGTCCATCGGACAAAAGTCCTATGGTTTTCTGTACACACGGTCGGACTTTGCTCCATCGGACTTTTGTGGGCCAAAAGTTTGTCCGTTTGCAGACCCAACTTTTGTCAGATGAAAACACAAAAAAAAACAAAAAAGTTTGTCCGATGGAGCGTACACACGGTCGGATTGTTGGTCCAACTTGCTCAAAATGAAGTTTGTTGGCCAAAAGTCCGACCGTGTGTACGGGGCTTAATACGCCGGGTGAAGCAGCTGCTCAATTGATATCAGCCCGTTAGATGAGGGAACCAGATAACAAGATTCTCTTATTGCCATATACGCCCCAGCTTGTCCATCAATCCCTGCTATGCTGGGTAGATATTCACATTGCTGCAAGTCCTGCTAGGGCAGCAATGGGTATAGGCGCTGCCCCCAAAACCAGGGAAAAATCCGGGGACATATTTTGTCCGGGGACAGTGTACTCAATTTCGGGGACTGTCCCTGCAAACCGGGGACGTCTGGTCACCCTACCCTAAAGTGTATGCAAACCCAAAATACATTTTTCAATATGTTTGGCATCATGCTTCAATCTATACAGTTTTGTTAAGCATGCATATGCATGGGTGCATGCTTATATTGTTATTAGGGATGAGCCGAACACCCCCGGGTTCGGTTCGCACCAGAACCTGCGAACGGACCGAAAGTTTGCACGAACGTTAGAACCCTATTAAATACAATGGATGTGAACGTTCAAAATCTAAAGTGCTAATTATAACGACTAATATGCATGTTATTGTCCTAAAAAGGGTTTGGGAACCCGGGTTCTGCCCCAGGGGACATGTATCAATGCAAAACGAAGTTTTAAAAACGGACGTTTTTCGGCAGCAGTCATTTTAATGATGCATAAAGTGAAAAAAAAAAGTCAAATATTCCTTTAAATATCGTACCTGGGGGGTGTCTAAAGTATGCCTGTGAAGTGCCACGTGTTTCCCGTGTTTAGAACTGTCCCTGCATAAAATGAAATTTCTAAAGGAAAAAAAGCTATTTAAAACTGCTTGCGGCTTTAATGTCATGTCTGGTCCTGGTAATATGGATGAAAATCTTTGAGAAAAATGTCATGGGTACCCCCCACCCCACTACCAGCCCCTTTGGGTCTTGTATGGATATTAAGGGGAACCCCACACCCAAAATTAAAAAAAGGCCCTCTATACTCTGAACAGCAGTATACAGGCGGTGACAGGGACCCCTCACAGATACTGTATTTGGAGCACAGCAATGAGCCCTGTTGCAAAGTATTGCATCAAAAAATTTAATTACACGCCCCTGTTAAACAGGGGCTGAAAAATTGGGCCTTAGGCACTGGTGCTGGTGCCACGACACTGCAGCAGGGCCCATTCCTGCACTCCAGCTAGAGTATCTGTGAGAGGTTGCAAAGCATTGCATCAAAAATTGTAATTACACGCTCCTGTTAAACAGGGGCTGAAAAATTGGGCCTTAGCCACTGGTGGCGGCACCCAGAAACAAAAATGTTTTTCCAAGATATCATCATGAATCAGATCATTGAGGAGGAGGAGGAGGAGGATAGTCAGTCAACATAACAGGACAGTCACTCAGCATCAGCATCAGTCTTGAAGGGATGTGACATTTGAAAATAAATTATTCTGTTATATCAGCTTCAGGTGCTTGGTAGCTGGTGGTGATCCAAGATTGGTTCATCTTTATGAAGGTCAGTCGATCAACCGAGTCGGTGGACAGGCGCACCCTGTGATCCGTGACAAATCCTCCAGCAGCACTGAATGTGTTGTGAGGGGGTTAGCTCGGTAGCGGGTGTGTGTGACCCCCTGGATGGGCTCCCCACACAAAAACAGGCCCAGCAGACGGAGGTTGTGGTTTTCAAGATCAAAAGGTGCGGTTTATTTCTCTATTTACAGTGACAAAAACACAGCAAAGCAAAAAGAAACATAAACAAAATAAATCCTGGTCAGCTTGACCTCTGACTAAACATGCAGGTTTCCCTAACTAACAACTGGGATCAGCCTGGTGCTGTCCTGGTCCCTAAGTCCCTGGTTTAGTAAATGTCCAAACAAATAGCCACACAGGCTTTGTCTCACCGCACAGGGGTTCACTCTCCCTAGACAGTCCACACAGGTCTGGTTCCAGGCATGAGCAAACACCTAATGAAGCTGGGAGTTTTTATAGAGGCCTTAAACGAGCTGACAAGCTTCAGCTGGTCTCATCAACTCCCTGCCTGCACGACGCCCAGCACTCTCCCTAGAGGTATGAATCATCCATGAGCCCACTAGCCTCAGCTGGGCTTCATCAACTCTCTCCCTAGTTGTATAAGTCGGCATAAAGCCTGAATCTGGGAGAAATATACCTACCCCCCTGGATGCAACCAGGTGACTTTACCTTCCTGCTGTCACATACCCCCCCCTCTTGTTTTAACCTTGGGGTTGGAACACCAGCAATCAGGCATTCATGTACTCGAGACAAAGCATCCACATTCCCCATTTGAACGCCAGGGCGATGCTTTACTGTGAAGTTGAATTCCTGTAGGGCCAGGAACCACCTATTTACTCTCCTATTTGTCTCCTTGTTTTGAGCCATCCACTTTAACGGAGCGTGATCCGTAACCATGTCAAAGTGCCTACCTAGCAGATAGTACCGAAGGGAATCTAGAGCCCACTTCACCGCTAAACACTACTTTTCAACCGTGGCGTAATTTACCTCATGGGACTTCAACTTCCTGCTGAGGTAAATGACTGGGTGCTCTTCCCCGTTCCAGACCTGGGACAATACTGCTCCTAACCCCACATCTGACGCATCACTTTGTACGACAAAGTCTTTAGAGAAGTCGGGTGAGTACAACACTGGCTGGCTACATAAGGCTTGTTTCAAGAATTGGAACGCTGCCTCAGCCTCGGGGGTCCATTTAATCATGACCGACCCTTTCCCTTTCGTCAGGTTGGTTAGGGGCACAGCCTTAGAAGCAAAGTGGGGAATGAAGCGCCGATAATAACCCGCGATTCCCAGAAAGGCTCGTACCTGCTTCTTGCTGTTGGGACGTGGCCAACTCTGGATGGCCTCGACTTTGTTGAGTTGGGGTTTTATTACTCCCCTGCCAATGGTGTACCCAAGATATTTGGCCTCCTCCTGCCCAATGGTACACTTCTTGGGGTTAGCCGTAAACCCCGCTTCCCGGATAGAGTCTAGGACTGCTTGCACTTTTGGCAGATGTGAGGCCCAATCTGTGCTATGGACAATTACGTCATCCAGGTAAGCCGCAGCATACTTCCGATGGGGCCTCAGTATCTGGTCCATTTTCCGCTGGAATGTGGCCGGCGCATTCTGTAACCCGAACGGCATTCTCTTATATTGGAACGCCCCGTCTGGGGTTACAAATGCGGTTTTCTCTTTGGCCGACTTGGCCAGGGGAATTTGCCAATACCCTTTTGTGAGGTCAAGAGTCGTCATGTATCGGGCTGTTCCCAGCCGGTCGATCAACTCATCTATACGTGGCATGGGGTAGGTGTCAAATTTTGTAACTTTGTTCAACTGACGAAAATCGTTACAAAATCGCCAGCTCCCATCCGGTTTAGGCACCAACACAATGGGACTAGACCAATCACTTTGGGACTCCTCTATCACCCCTAAGTTCAGCATTTTCTGTACTTCCTCCCGTATTGCCTCCCGTCGGGCCTCTGGGATCCGATAGGGTTTTAACTTCACCCTTTCACCGGGCGGGGTAATAATATCATGCTCTACCCCAGATGTTTGTCCCGGCAGCTCAGAGAACACCTCCTTGTTGCGAAGCACAAACTCCTTAACCTCCTGTTGTTGGGGTTGTGACAAGGTGGCTGCTATTCCAACCTCCGGAATCACGCAACCAGTTTGAGCTGGTGACCAAGTTTCTGCGACTAGGGACTCTCTATCCCTCCAGGCTTTCAACAGATTAACGTGATAGATCTGTTCGGGCTTTCGCCTTCCTGGTTGTCTGACCTTGTAATTCACTTCGCTCACTTTTTCCATTATCTCGTAGGGGCCTTGCCATTTGGCAAGGAATTTACTTTCAACCGTAGGGACAAGTACCAATATCCTATCCCCCGGGGAAAAGGTACGGGTCTTGGCTCCACGGTTGTACACTCTCTGCTGTGCCAACTGCGCTTGGGCCAAATGTTCCTTCACGATGGGCATTACCTGTGCAATTCGATCTTGCATCAGGGCGACATGCTCAATCACACTCCTGTGGGGAGAACTCTCACTTTCCCAAGTTTCCTTGGCAATATCCAACAGCCCTCTTGGGTGTCTCCCATACAGTAACTCAAAGGGGGAGAATCCCGTAGAGGATTGGGGCACCTCCCTAATAGCAAACATCAAATAAGGAAGTAGACAGACCCAATCCTTTCCATCTCTATCCACCACTTTCTTCAACATTTGTTTTAGGGTTTTGTTGAATCTTTCAACCAGCCCATCGGTTTGGGGGTGATACACAGACGTACGCAATTGCGTCACTTTGAACAATTTACACAGCTCTTTCATAACCCGGGACATAAAGGGTGTACCTTGGTCCGTAAGCAGTTCTTTACAAATACCCACCCGGCTAAAAACAAGAGATAGCTCTTTGGCTATGGTTTTGGCCGAGGTATTTCGGAGAGGGATCGCTTCTGGATAACGGGTGGCATAGTCCATTATAACTAATATGTACTGGTGCCCCCTAGCGGACTTGATTATAGGACCTACCAAATCCATTGCGATCCTCTCAAACGGGACCTCAATGATGGGTAGAGGGACCAGCGGGCTACGGAAATGTGGCATCGGGGCCGACCTCTGACACACAGGGCAGCAGGAACAATAATTTTCTATGTCCTTCATCACCCCAGGCCAATAGAATCTCTGTAATACCCTCTCTCGGGTTTTCTCTGTCCCCAGATGACCTCCAAGAATGTGCCCATGGGCCAACTCCAACACCAACTTCCTGTAAGGTTTGGGCACCACAAGCTGCTCAACGGTTTCTTCTGCCCTTTTTGCCACCCGATACAGTAGGTCCTTCTCTACGCTGAAGTATGGGTAAGTGCAGGTATTATCTGGGTTCACTAACTCGCCATCTATTTCCACTACGTTTTCCCGTGCCTTTATTAGGGCGGGGTCTTTTAACTGTTCTGTGGCAAAATTTTCCCTGTGAACCTCAAGATCAGAAAACTCCACAGACGGTAGGTTTTCGTCTGAGGAGGTGGGCTCCTCTCCAGTTTCTTGAGTCTCGCCTGCCAATACTGACAAGGGAAATTCTGGAGAGTCCTCACCACTCTCAGAGGAGTTCTGGCTATCACCTTCCTGGTACATAGGGGCACCAGTGGGGGGCTCAGGATCATCCCACAGTTCCCAGAACTTCGGAAAATCCCTTCCCACAATGGCATCATGCGGTAATTGAGATACTAACCCCACTGGATGAGAGAGGGTACCTTTGGGGGTCTTGAAACACACTGTAGTCACTGGATACTCTCGGGTGTCCCCATGCACACAAATAACAGCTACCTTGCTATTCCCAGAGACCTCTGTTTTAACTAATTCAGCCTTTATCAGGGTCACAAGGCTACCTGAATCCAGTAATCCCACAACATTTCTACCATTAATACACATTTTGCATAAATGTTTCTCAGTTCCCCGAATGGCAGTGCATGCGACTGTCGCACACAGCGACTGACGTCTGTCCGTCAGAAAGTCACATTGCATGGGTTCCTCCACAACCGGGCAATTTGCTGCAATATGTCCCGCTTGCCGGCAGCGGTAGCAAACAATCCTTTTGGCTGCCTCTTGAGCCCCCGACTTCCCAGGCTGTTCTCGCCAAACCCTGGGCCGAGCTCCCACCCTCTCACTCTCTCCACCCTCACCCCTTGGAATCATCTTATCCGCCCCTGGGGATGGTCTGGTCTTAGGGTGGAAAGTCCGAGAGTCTCTGGAAGAGGCCGTCAGGTTCTCTGCAGCCAAGTATCTCTCTACACGATCCACAAGTTTACCGGCCGTTTCTGGGTCTCCATGGCTTACCCACTTTTGAATGGCGGTAGGAAGAGCTCTCAAGAAACGATCCATCACAACACGTTCCACAATCTCCGGTGCGGACAAAGTCTCTGGCTGTAGCCACTTCCTGCTCAGGTGAATGAGATCATACATTTGAGACCTGGGGGGTTTTCCAAGCTGGAAAGTCCAGTTATGCACACGCTGAGCCCGGACAGCCAGGGTGACACCCAGCCTTGCCAATATTTCAGCTTTTAGCATCCCATAGTCTTTTGCTTGGTCAGGCTCTAGGTCATAGTAAGCTTTCTGCGATTCACCAGTTAACAGAGGAGCCACCAGTCCAGCCCACTGCTCCTCAGGCCACTTTTCTCTTTCAGCAGTCCTTTCAAATGTGGTCAAAAATACCTCTGGATCATCCTCTCCAGTCATTTTTGTCAATAAACGACTCACCCCAAAGGACGCGGTATTAGTGGGACGGCTTTCCTCACTGGTCTGCGGACGTTGCTGCATTACTGCTTCCATCTGTTGTTGTAGTTTCTGCTCTTGCTTCTGCAACAGGTCTATGAAGCGGGCCTCAGATTGCTGCTGGGCTTGTTGCTGGGCTGCGAAGCTCTTTTGCAAACCTGCATTTGTCTGCTGTTGATTGCCATTTGCTAGAGCCAGCTGTTTCAGTATCTCCTCCATGCTGGCTTAAAAAAAACTGCCCGCATTCTCCACCAACTGTGAGGGGGTTAGCTCGGTAGCGGGTGTGTGTGACCCCCTGGATGGGCTCCCCACACAAAAACAGGCCCAGCAGACGGAGGTTGTGGTTTTCAAGATCAAAAGGTGCGGTTTATTTCTCTATTTACAGTGACAAAAACACAGCAAAGCAAAAAGAAACATAAACAAAATAAATCCTGGTCAGCTTGACCTCTGACTAAACATGCAGGTTTCCCTAACTAACAACTGGGATCAGCCTGGTGCTGTCCTGGTCCCTAAGTCCCTGGTTTAGTAAATGTCCAAACAAATAGCCACACAGGCTTTGTCTCACCGCACAGGGGTTCACTCTCCCTAGACAGTCCACACAGGTCTGGGTCCAGGCATGAGCAAACACCTAATGAAGCTGGGAGTTTTTATAGAGGCCTTAAACGAGCTGACAAGCTTCAGCTGGTCTCATCAACTCCCTGCCTGCACGACGCCCAGCACTCTCCCTAGAGGTATGAATCATCCATGAGCCCACTAGCCTCAGCTGGGCTTCATCAACTCTCTCCCTAGTTGTATAAGTCGGCATAAAGCCTGAATCTGGGAGAAATATACCTACCCCCCTGGATGCAACCAGGTGACTTTACCTTCCTGCTGTCACAGTGTGTTCCGAAAGAACGCTGGATGCAGGACAGGCCAGTAGTTTAATTGCATACAGTGCAAGCTCTGGCCAGTGATCCATCCTCAAGACCCAGTAAGCCAGAGGATTTTCGGTGGGAAAGGTGTCCAAATCTGACCTTGCCCCTAGGTATTCCTGCACCATGTATATCAGACGCTGGCGATGGTTGCTGGAACCGATCATACCTTGGGGCTGCGGACTAAAGAATTGTCTGAACGCATCGGTCAGACGGCCACCTTCCCCACCGCTCCTTCTTTGACTGACCGAAGCCTCAGCAACTCATTGTCCCAGACCAGGAGTTTGTAACCTCCCAGTTCTGGGAACGCGTTGCACAGACCTTTCTGCAAGGCCTGCCGGAGTTGTCTCATCCTCTGCTCCCTCTGCGATGGTAAGATAAGGTCCGCAACCTTAGCCTTGTACCGTGGATCAAGGAGAGTGGCCAGCCAGTAATGGTCCCTCTCCTTGATCCGAAGAATACGAGGATCCTTCCGCAGACTTTGAAGGATCAGGGAGGCCATGCAGCGTAGGTTAGCTGAGGCATTCGGTCCAGAGTCCTCTGGGTCACTAAGGACGACATGATCCGCAGCCACCTCCTCCCAGCCACGTACAAGTCCACGTGTTTCTTGGGACTGTAAATCATCCCTAAAAGACTGCTGCTGTTGATGCTGAGTGCCAGGCTCCACCTCCATGCTGACACAATCCTCCTCCTCCTCGTCCTCTTCCTGTGGGATGGGTGGGACAGAAGGAACACTGTCTGGGTAAAGGGGGCCTTGAGAGGCAAGGAAGTCCTCCTCTTCCTGCCTCTGTTCTGCCTCAAGTGCCCTGTCCATTATTCCACGCAGCGTATGCTCCAACAGGTGGACAAGAGATACAGTGTCACTGATGCATGCACTGTCACTGCTCACCATCCTCGTGGCTTCCTCAAATGGTGACAGGACAGTGCATGCATCCCTGATCATGCCCCACTGGCGTGGTGAAAAAAACCCGAGCACCCCTGACCCTGTCCTGGTGCCGTAGGTACTCATTGATGGCCCTCTGCTGCGTGTGCAGCCGCTGCAGCATGGCCAACGTTGAGTTCCACCTGGTGGGCATGTCACATATAAGGCGGTTCTTGGGCAGGTTCAACTCCTTTTGCAGCTCAGCCAGCCGAGCACTGGCATTATATGATCTGCGGAAATGCACACAGACTTTCCTGGCCTGCCTCAGGACATCCTGTAAGCCCGGGTACCTGCCCAAGAACCGCTGCACCACCAGGTTAAGGACGTGAGCCACACAGGGCACATAGGTCAGTTGTCCCTGTCGGAGGGTGGAGAGGAGGTTGGTGCCATTGTCGCAAACCACCATTCCTGCCTTAAGCTGGCGTGGCGTCAACCACCTCTCGGCCTGCCCCTGCAGAGCTGACAGAACCACTGCCCCAGGGTTGCTCCTGTCCCCCAAACACACCAGCGCAAGCACGGCATGGCATCTTTTTGCCTGCGTACTTGCGTAGCCCCTTGAATGCCTACGGAGCACCGCTGGTTCCGAGGACAAAGCACAGGAAGAGGCCATGGAGGAAGAAGAAGAGGAGGGGGTGGAGGAGAGAGGTGTGTCACAACAACCAGTATTAGAATTTTGGAGGCGTGGCGGCGGAACAACCTCCAACACTACTACACCTTGTCCTGCATCCTTCCCAGCTGCCAAAAGAGTGACCCAATGGGCCGTGAAAGAAAGGTAATGTCCCTGTCCATGCCTGCTGGACCATGAGTCAGCGGTAATATGCACCTTACCGCTGACCGCCCTGTCCAGCGAGGCATGGACATTGCCTTCCACATGCCGGTTGAGAGCCGGAATCGCCTTCAGTGAGAAAAAGTGGCGTTTGGGAACCTGCCACTGAGGAACCGCACATTGCATAAACTCACGGAAGGGGGCCGAGTCTACCAACTGAAAAGGCAGCAGTTGAAGTGCTAGCAATTTAGCCAAGCTAGCATTCAACCGCTGGGCATGTGGATGGCTGGGAGTGAACTTCTTTCGACGGTCCAACAGCTGGGGCAGGGAAATTTGCCTGCTAGAATCGGACGTCGGTGTACTGCTAGCAGAGTGCCCGCAAGTACTTGGCTGTGACACACCTAATTCTACACCTTCATTCCTCTCAGTGCAGGTTTCAGAGAGGACTGAAGGTATAGTGGGGTTGGAGATCCCAGCTGATGCGGAGCAAGGAGAGGTCCGCTTTGTTCTTTGGTGTGGGTCTTTAACCACTTGACCACTGGGCACTTAAACCCCCTTAATAACCAGACCAATTTTCAGCTTTCGGTGCTCTCACATTTTGAATGACAATTACTCAGTCATACAACACTGTACCCATATGAAATTTTTGTCCTTTTTTTCACACAAATAGAGCTTTCTTTTGGTGGTATTTAATCACTGTTGGTTTTTTTTTATTTTTTGCGATATAAGAGAAAAAAGACTGAAAATTTTGTAAAAAAATGATTTTTTTTTCGTTTCTGTTATAAAATTTTGCAAATTACTATTTTTTTCTTCATAAATTTTGGCCAAAATTTATACTGCTACATATCTTTGGTAAAAATAAGTACAAATTGGTGGATATTATTTGGTCTTTGTGAAAGTTATAGAGTCCACAAACTATGGTGCCAATATCTGAAAATTGATCACACCTGAAGTACTGACAGCCGATCTCATTTCTTGAGACCCTAACATGCCAGAAAAGTACAAATACCCCCCAAATGACCCCTTTTTGGAAAGAAGACATTCCAAGGTATTCAGAAAGAGGCATTGTGAGTTTTTTGAAGTTGTCATTTTTTCCCACAATTCTTTGCAAAATCAAGATTTTTTTTTTCTCTTTTTTTTTTTTTCACAAAATTGTCATATTAGCAGGTTATTTCTCACACACAGCATATGCATTCCACAAATTACACCCCAAAACACATTCTGCTATTACTCCCGAGTATGGCGATACCACATGTGTGAGACTTTTACACAGCGTGGCCACATACAGAGGCCTGACATGCAGGGAGCACCTTCAGGCGTTCTGGAGCACCCAGGCCAATTCTGACATTTCTCTCCTACATGTAAAAATCATCATTTGTTTGCTAGAAAATTACATAGAACCCCAAAACATTATATATATATGTTTTTTTAGCAAAGACCTTAGAGAATATAATGGTGGTTGTTGCAACTTTTTATCTCGCACGATATTTGCGCAGCAATTTTTTTAACGCGTTTTTTACGGAAAAAAAATGTTTTGTGCTTAAAAAAAAAGAAAACAGTAAAGTTAGCCCAATGTTTTTGCATAATGTGAAAGATGAAGTTACGCCGAGTAAATAGATACCTAACATGTCGCCCTTAAAAATTGCACACACTCGTGGAATGGCGCCAAACTTCGCTACTTAAAAAATCCCCATAGGCGACGCTTTAAATATTTTTACTGGTTACATGTTTTGAGTTACAGAGGAGGTCTAGGGCCAAAATGATTGCTCTCGCTCTAACGTTCGCAGAGATACCTCACATGTGTGGTTTGAAAACCGTTTTCATATGTGGGCGGGACTTACGTATGCGTTCGCTTCTGTATGCAAGCTCACGGGGACAGGGGCGCTTTAAAAAAATAAATAAAAAATTATTCTTCATTTTACTTTATTTATTTTAGTTTGACATGTTTTTCCGCCCTAAACATTTTTTTGATCACTTTTATACCTATTACAAGGAACGTAAACATCCCTTGTAATAGGAATATGGCATGACAGGTCCTCTTTACAGTGAGATATGGGGGGGGGGTGTCAATAAGACCCCACATCTCACCTCTAGGCTGGGAAGCCTGAAAAAAATACAAAAAAAAACAACAATCCTGGCTTTGATCGTAGCGGTGAGTCGGTAGAAGCACCGGAGGGCGGCGGGGGGGGGGGGGGGACATCCCCTCTCGCCTCCCGTAAGAACGATCAAGCGGCGGAACAGCCGCTATGATTGTTCTTATGGTGTAGCGAATCGCCGGCTGAAAAAGCTAATATCTGAATGATGCCTGTAGCTGCTCCCATCATTCAGATATCCCCGCACAAAGTCAAGGACGTCATATGACGGCCGGAGGGCGGGAAGTGGTTATTGCAGAGTATTGCCGGGCATTGCGGAGTATTGCCGGGCATTGCGGAGTATTGCTGGGCATTGCGGAGTATTGCAGGGCATTGCGGAGTATTGCGGACTATGGCAGGGTATTGCGGTGTATGGCAGGGTATTGCACGGGTATTGCACAGGGTATTGTGGAGGGTATTGCACAGGGTATTGTGGAGGGTATTGCAGAGTATTGTGGAGGGTATTGCAGAGTATTGTGGAGGGTATTGCAGAGTATTGTGGAGGGTATTGCAGAGTATTGTGGAGGGTATTGCAGAGTATTGTGCAGGGTATTGCAGAGTATTGTGCAGGGTATTGCAGAGTATTTTGCAGAATATTGCGCAGGGTATTGCAGAGTATTGCGCAGGGTATTGCAGAGTATTGCGCAGGGTATTGCAGAGTATTGCGCAGGGTATTGCAGAGTATTGCACCAGAGTATTGCAGAGTATTGCACCAGGGTATTGCAGAGTATTTTGCAGGGTATTGCGCAGGGTATTGCAGAGTATTTTGCAGGGTATTGCGCAGGGTATTGCAGAGTATTGCGCAGGGTATTGCAGAGTATTGCGCAGGGTATTGCAGAGTATTTTGCAGGGTATTGCAGAGTATTTTGCAGGGTATTGCAGAGTATTTTGCAGGGTATTGCAGAGTATTGCACCAGGGTATTGCCGAGTATTGCACCAGGGTATTGCCGAGTATTGCACCAGGGTATTGCAGAGTATTGCACCAGGGTATTGCCGAGTATTGCACCAGGGTATTGCAGAGTATTGCACCAGGGTATTGGCAGGGTATTTTGAAGAGTATTGGCAGGGTATTTTGCAGAGTATTGGCAGGGTGTATTGCAGAGTATTGGCAGGGTATAGCACAGGGATGGCTGAGCAGGGATGGATGGATGGCTGGATCTGTGACTGCAATTGTCACAGATCCAGCCCACAGTGCTGCTGCTGCCATCCGCTCCCTCCCCCTCCCCTCTCACACTGTACCGATCGGTACAGAGAGGGGAGGGAGGAACCGGCGTCATCAAATGACGCCGGTCTGTTTACAAGTGATTGCTCCGTCATTTGACGGAGCGATCACGTGGTAAACGGCCGCTATCAGCGGCGATTTACCGCGATTCGTGATCCGCCGGGTCCTCTGGACCCGGCGGTCATGGAGTTTCCCGTGTGCGCGCCCCAGGGGGCGCGCGGGAGCGCGATTCTGGGAGGACGTTATATAACGTCCTCCCAGAGTTAAGCAACCACCTTGTCGACGTTATTTGTCGGCAGGTGGTTGTTAAGTGGTTAAAGGTAGGCTTGCCAACGAGCTGCATGTCAGGTCAACATATGTCTGGTCAAGCATGTGGTGCCCAAGCGGCTGATGTTTTGGCCACGCGAGATACGCTTGAGACATATGTTGCAAACAGCAGCGGTGCGATCTGATGGACTCGACTCAAAAAAGGCCCACACCAAAGAACTTTTGGAATAACAGGCAGAGGCAGCGCCCTGCACAGGCGGAGCTCTGCGGTGTGATTCAGTCGTGTGCTGCCCTTACGCTGGCCCCCGGAGGGCATCCTGCCTCGTTGGAGATGTGCCTCCTCCTCATCCTCCTCCTCCTCCTCCTCTCTCCTATCAGGCACCCATGTGGAGTCAGTGACCTCATCATCCCCTCCCTCCTCATCACTGGAACCAATCTGGCAGTATGCTGCAGCTGCTGGAACATGACTGCCAGATTGGTGTCCTTCTTGAGCATCCCCTCTCTCTGCTCTCACGCTACTTCCTTCCTCTAGCTGGGTATCATCTTCAGACCCTTTGAAACGCTGGGTATCCTCCTGGAGCATGTACCCAACACTGTGCTTAACCAGTTCGGGGGACTCCTTAGGAGGACACGGTGGGTCTAGGGAAGGAGTGACTGATGATGACATTGAGGACGCTTTGGCAGCTGCTTTGCCAGTACCCTGAGCCTGGGTGAGAGAGGATGAGGAGGATGAGGAGGGCTTGGTCATCCACTCTACCAAGTCTTCGGCATGATGCGGCTCAACATGTCCAACTGTCGAAAATAAGGACAAGCGTGTCCCATGGCCACGTGCTGATGACGATGCACCGCGTCCACGACCAGCACTGTTGTCTCTAGACACAGAGCCTGCTTGCCCTCTTTTATTGGCTCCTGACTGTCTGCCTCTCCTTGTTTGCCTTCCAGACATTCTAAAGGCCTGTAGGGAGATGGGAAAACCAGCAATAAGGGGTAGCTTCAGGTGTATATTTTGCAAGAAGCACACTATGCCCGCTGTAAGTGCTGCAGATGCCTGCCTGTGTTATACACCAGAAGCTAGGCCTTATTGCTGTGTTTTCCTGTTGTGTATTTTGCAAGAAGCACACTACGCCCGCTGTAAGTGCTGCAGATGCCTGTTAGTGCAACACAAAAGAAAAAAAACTACGAGCAATAAGGGGTAGCTTCAGGTGTATAATGTGTAGGAGGCACACTACGCCCGCTGTAAGTGCTGCAGATGCCTGCCTGTGTTACACAACAGGAAAACACAGCAATAAGGGCTAGCTTCAGGTGTATATTTTGCAGGAATCACACTACACCTGCTTTAAGTGCTGCAGATGCCTGCCTGTGTTACACAACAGGAAAACACAGCAATAAGGGCTAGCTTCAGGTGTATACTGTGCAGGAGGCTTAGCAAAAATATCACTGACACTGTCCCCTGCCTATCCTTCTCTCTCCCTGCACACAAGGTTTAGCAGAATATCACTGACACTGTCCCTGCCTATCCTTCTCTCTCCCTGCACACAAGGTTTAGCAGAATATCACTGACACTGTCCCTGCCTATCCTTCTCTCTCCCTACACACAGGGTAAATTAACAAATATCACTAACACTGTCCCTGCCTATCCTTCTCTCTCCCTGAACCGGAACACACTACACAAGGCCGCCACGCTGGCGGCCTTTTATAGTGTGTGGCGTGTACTAAACCCCCCTGAGCTATAATTGGCCACAGGCATCCTGCCTGTGGCCAATTATGGCTCTCCACGCTGCCGGCGCTGTGATTGCCCAAGCATGCGGGGTCACAGTGCATGCTTGGCCAATCACAGCGCCGGGATTGCACTGCGATGGCGCAGTGTATTGTGGGCCGTTCGCATCACTCGAATTTGGCGCGAACGGCCCAAAACATTCGATCTTCGTCGAACGATCGAACAGCCGATGTTCGAGTCAAACGTATGTTCGACTCGAACACCAAGCTCATCCCTAATTGTTATCTAATAAAGTCCAAATAGAAAATTGAAAAATGTAAAGAGACAAGAAAAAAATTAACAGAAAAATATATATGTTGTATTTTGTTATTTTTTTTACATTGATTTAGCTGAATGAATAGGTTTTGCTGTTTATTAACCACTTTAAGACCGGGCCTTTTTTTCAAACTTGTTGTTTACAATTTTTTATTTTTTATTTTTTGCTAGAAAATTACTTAGACCCCCAAACATTATATATTGTTTTTCTAACACCCTAGAGAATAAAATGGCAGTCGTTACAATAATTTTTGTCACACTGTATTTTTTGGGAAAAAATTCACTTTTTGAATAAAAAAATACGGCAACAGTAAAGTTAGCCCAATTTTGTTTTTATATTGTGAAAGATGATGTTACGCTGAGTAAATTGATGCCCAACATGTCACGCTTTAAAGTTGCGCCCGCTCGTGGAATGTCGACAAACTTTTACCCTTAAAAATCTCCATAGGCGACATTTAAATAATTCTACAGGTTGCATGTTTTGAGTTACAGAGGAGGTCTAGGACTAGATTAATTGCTCTCTCTCTAACGATCGTGGCGATACCTCACATGTGTGGTTTAAACACAGTTTTCATATGCGGGCGCTACTCACGTATGCATTCGCTTCTGCACATAAGCTCGGCTGGACGGGGCACGTTTAAAAAATCATTTATCATTTTTACACTTGTAGCGGGTATGTACTTTCCCGGGTGTAAATTTGAACTTGGCAGAGACATTAGTGATGTGTAGTTCCCTGCGGCCCAGTGGGTGGTGCTGTCGCCCTGGGCTGGGGTTGAATCATTGCTGTGTGTCGCGCCTCCTTTTTGTCCTCCCTCGGCGGCGGTGTGGTGGGGCGGGGAGCCCGCCGTGCTTGCTAGGGGAAGGATGTGAAGGGGCCGGCCGTCTTTGTCGCGGGGTCGAGTCCCAGGCACCTTCAGCCTGTGGACGGTGGTTCGTGTCGGTTCTCTAGGCAGGCCTAGGCCTGGAGGACAGCCGGAGGTCGTGTTCCATCCCAGGCACCTTTAGCCTGGGGTGAGGTACTCGGATGGAGGTCTGGAGCTCAGTGCCCAACACTGAGTTCCGCGAGGGAAGGAGATCCTAGGGTACCCAGGGATTGGGTACCCGAATCCGGAAGGCGTAATGGACCGGGGGGAGCTCCTCACTTGAAGACCTGGTGCAGCATATTGCCAGTGATGGGTGAGCCTCTCATCGGAGACCGCCTGGAAGGAAATCCCACCCCTCGCTCGGAGACCGCAGCCCACTTTCAGGAAGGAAAGTGGAGAACACATTATGTCTGGGCCTACTCGCATCCACACCTCCTTTTCTGTTCTGTTTCTACCAAGGGAGTTCAACTGATTGTGTTCATTCGAGAGGAATAAAGGAGTGTTGAACTTTAATGGTGTGGGGCTCATTTCCTGACAGACATTGTTCAAGGTAACTCTCGGTGGAGGCTCCAGGTGCACAGCACTGACCCGAAGGTAAAAGAACGTTGCTTATACCACACTGACACCTGTGGTGAAGGCCAGGCGTGGTGTCCCCGCTCCCTTCCCCTCTGAAAGATACCCCTAGACAAGAGACAGACGAGCTGAAGAGAAAGAAGGGAGTGAGGAGGCCGCTACACACTATTTATAAAAAAAAAAAAAAAAAAATTCACTTTTTTTCCTATTACAAGGAATGTAAACATCCCTTGTAATAGAAAAAAATCATGACAAGACCTCTTAAATATGAGATCTGGGGTCAAAAAGACCTCAGATCTCATATTTACACTAAAATTCAATAAAAACAATAAAATAGTTAAATGTCATTCGAAAAAAAAAAAAATGTTGCTTTAACCACTTAAAGTGGTTGTAAACCCTGTTTTTTTATTCTTTTTTTAAATAACACCTGCAAGACAAAGCCATAATGAGCTAGTATGACTAGCATACTAGCTCATTATGCATCACTTACCTTAGATCGGGGCCCCCGAAGCCGTCCTCGTCTCCCCCTCCAGCCGCAGCCATCTCTCCAGAGATATCCGGAGGGTTACTTACGGGTATCGCCGCTCCGGCCAATCACAGCGCCACTGCGGCGCTGTGATTGGCCCTGGACCATTTCGCTGGCCAAAGACCAGAGAACTTTTTGCGATTCCGCACTGCGTCGTTTTAACTGACAATTGCGCGGTCGTGCAAAGTGGTTCCCAAACAAAACTGACGTCCTTTTTTTTCCACAAATAGCGCAAAAAATAAAAACCGCAGAGGTGATCAAATACCACCAAAAGAAAGCTCTATCAATAAAAATAGAGCGACAATTTTGAAAAAAATTCAATATTTTTTTACTTTTTGCTATAATAAATATCCCCAAAAAATGTATAAAAAAAAAATAAAAAATTTCCTGAGTTTAGGCCGATACGTATTCTTCTATATCTTCTACATAAAAAAATCGCAAAAAGCGTTTATTGATTGGTTTGCGCAAAAGTTATAGCGTCTGCAAAATAACAGTTACAATTACCAGAGAGATAGCCACGAGAGCCACGCTGTACGCGCCCCACCAGATAGAGCCACGCTGTTCCTGTACCACGAGAGAGCGCCACACTGTTCCTGCACCACACTGTTCCTGCACCACCAGAGAGCGCCACACTGTTCCTGCACCACCAGAGAGCGCCACGCTGTTCTTGCACCACCAGAGAGCACCACGCTGTTCCTGCACCACCAGAGAGCGCCACGCTGTTCCTGCACCACCAGAGAGCGCCATGCTGTTACCGCACCACCAGAGAGCCATGCCGTACCCGCACCACCAGAGAGCGCCACGCTCTACCTGCACCACCAAAGAGAGCCACGCTGTACCCGTACCACCAGAAAGCGCCACGCTGTACCTGCCCCACTAGAGAGAGTCACGCTCTACCCGCACCACCAGAGAGAGCCACGCTGTACCCGCACCACCAGAGAGAGCCATGCTGTACCCACACCACCAGAGAGAGCCATGCTGTACCCACACCACCAGAGAGAGCCACACTGTATTCGCACCAACAGAGAGAGCCACACTGTACCGCACCATGCTGTACCCGCCCCACCAAAGAGAGCCACGCTGTACTTGCACCACCAGAGAGCCACAAGAACCACGCTGTACCCACACCACCAGAGAGTACCACGTTGTGCTCGCACCACCATACAGAGCCACGCTGTACCTGCACCACCAGAGAGAGAGCCACGCTGTACCGCACCAGAGAGAGAGCAGCTCAGTTTCACTGGGCAGTGTGGGCACAATAGGAGACAGACAGTACTAGCATAGTATGGCCACAATAGGACTGGGACACTGTAATTTTAAAAGGGACTGCACTGTAAAGGGGCACTGTAATCATTGCAGTGCCCCTTTACAGTGCAGTCCCCTTTATATCACAGTGTCCCCGCACATTACAGTGTGGAGGACCGGCACCAGCCACCCCTGTGAATGTCTACCGAGACCCTCCCCCCCTCTCTGTGCAGGGTGAGTGTTGTCACACTGGGATCCTGATGTCAATGGGCATTAAGATACCAGGAATGTAGATGAAAGGCAAATTTTCTGGGCAGTGTTATGCAGTGTAAATGCTATGACACCATGCACAAGAGTTTTTTATATTTTTATATTTAATTTTACATTTAATCTATTTGTAGCTGGCTTCCCGACTTCCAAAGGCCTCCTCAGGGTGCAGGTCATTGGGCATGGTGGGTGTAATGCAAGTTGGAAACATGGGTGCCAGTCACTTCTTGAATGCAACAAAAGAGATGTTATTGTCTCTTAACAAGAACTAGGGGAGAGAGAGTTTAGGGCCAGGACACCCTTAGGCAAATGCAATAGCATGCGCGCGGGAGCCGGCAGTGATGGCATGATCGCCTTCACTAACAGCATGCTCAGTGCTCCTGCGCCATTGTCTATGACGCACATGCGCCGTAGACATCAGTGCCCGTTTTTTGGAAAATATCTCCTTAACCGTGTAGGTTAAGGAGATATTTCTTGCACCTACAGGTTAGCCTTAATCTAGGCTTACCTGTAGGTTAAAGTGGTTTGTAAGGGTTTACAACCACTTTAAGCTGAATGCAGCGCACTGTATTTTGTAGAACTGCTGCCTCCTATAGCAACTGAACTTTCAACAGTCAAGATGGATCTGCACACGTAACTCACAGTATCCCGTTGTAGATCTTCTCTCACATCTCACAGTATCCTACTGAAGATCTTCACACTGAGCTCCCAGTCTGCCACTAGACTTCTGCGATCCCAGCCGCCACTGGATCCCCTGAGCTCTTCCACAGCTAACCCGCTGTATACGCCTCAAGCTTTACCCACGCTACCCGCTGGGTCCCTGACTTGACTTTGCTGAAGCTTTCCCACTTCTTCACTCTCCCCGGCTAATGAAAAAAGCTGCTCTGGTACTTCTTCAGACTTCATGCACTGGCCTCTGATAACAGGAGTGGTTGTCTCATGGTGGCAACTGCTTCCCCTTTACCTCTGACCTTTATCCCCATTTGCCTCTGGTAACAGGAGTGGTCATCCCCTTATGGCAACTGCTTCTCCTTCGCCTCTGACAACATTCGGTTCCCCGTCCGGCTGAACCTCTGCAGCTTGGTTAGGCTTCCGACCTAAAGCCCCAACCCCAACCCTGCGCTGCATCTCACTGTCCTGGATGGCCCTTGACAGCCTAGCAGCCAGGTGCTCCCGGATAGGCCTCAGGCTTCTGGCCTAACAACCGGGAGCAATACAACAAGCGTCCACCCAGACAGCCGTCCGGGTGGCACAGAACCACGATCATCTGACTCCCCCCAAATAAATAGGCTCTCCCAGCAGCCCATTGGGCCAAAGAGACTCCTACCAATTTTTCTGGGACAACCTATCCACTCCTAGGCCAAACTCACTATGCCCTTGTCATTCTAAAGCCACAGGTGACAATGCCACTCAGTGACAGAAGAGAGAGGTGCACCAAATTCAGGTTTAGAGCAAAAGTCAGTAAATCACCCTAACAATTAGCCAAGCTAGTTACCATCTAGCAGACTAAATTGATGAGCAGCCCGGTTTAGGATAGGATCAGGGTACTACATATTTTCTAATATAAATAATGCTTTGTGTACTTTCCACTACATTGTAAGTTTGAGACATAAGAAAAAAGTTGCTTTCTGTAAACAGAAATGTTCTCACATACAGATTCATCATGAAGACAAGTCTTGATGTGTCCTCACCTTGTTCTTCCCTTCACAAAGTGCTGCTAAGACCGGGAACTGCACTTCACACACATAGATCACATTAAACAAACTGTGCAGTCATTCTGGCGTTTGACATCATGCCAATAACACACTTTGTAAGTGTTCTCCTTTCCCCTGATATACTGTTTAGTGCTTTCTATAGTACCGTATATACTCGAGTATAAGCCAAGTTTTTCAGCACATTTTTTTGTGCTGAAAATGCCCCCCTCGGCTTATACTCGAGTCACCTTTTTGCGCCTGATCTCCCGGACTTTGGGGACCCGGTACCGGCCGGCCGGCCGGCCGTAGGTCCCCTGGACCCCAAACTTGGCACACATGTAGCCTTACTCTTCCTCTACAAGTTTGCAAAGTTTGTTGTCCGGGGAGCACCGATTTTTCAAAGCCCCCTTTCCATAGACTCCCATGTTAAACGGTCATTTCTCCGGTGCCTTTGTGGACCCGGTACCGGCCGGTCATAGGTTCTGTGGACCCGAAACTGTACACACTTATAGAGGAGAAATGGGGCTACATGTGTGCCAAGTTTTTTTGTCTGGGGGACCTACGGCCGGGGAGCACTGATTTTTCAAACCCGGGCACCCCTTCCATAGACTCCCATGTTAAACGTCAGTCTAATCATGGACAAAGTGAGGCGTGGGCACAGTGAGGCATGGGCACAGTGAGGCGTGGGCACAGTGAGGCAAAGTGAGGCACAGTGAGGCATACAGATGGACACCCTAGGCTTATACTCGAGTCAATACGTTTTCCCAGTTTTTTGTGGTAAAATGAGGTGCCTCGGCTTATATTCGGGTCGGCTTATACTTGAGTATATACGGTAAGTCTTTCTCCAAAAAGTTCATTTTGAGCTTCCCAAGAAAACAATCTTCTCACTGTTTATACACAAGTTGGAAGGGACGTAAATCTAGGTGAAGCTAATTGGATTTGACTTTATAGAGAAAAAATTGGAATTCATGGGGATAATAATGAGATTAAACAGCAAAACTCTGGTAGAGACCTGACAGGGATTATAGGTGTAGCGGGGTCTCCTTTAAAGACTCTCAGGACTACCTTACCCAGAACCCCATTCGGCACCCAGGGTGCAATGTTTCCACCCCAGAGACTCATGGGTGGGGTTATATAAGGAGGAGGCGAGGCTGCGCTCGGCCTCTTTGGGGACACGAGACTTCAGTGGAGAGATCTTCCTGTGCGGATCCGCAGCGGTGCAAGGCCTGAAGCCTGGGGCCTTGCGCTGCTACCCAAAAGAGCCTTCCACCCCATCGCGAGCCTGGGTGGCATCTGACTCGGTTTCCTCAACCGCTGCTGAGCCGGAGACCAGACCGCTGCAGACCAGGGATGAGCCGAACACCCCCCTGTTCGGTTCGCACCAGAACCTGTGAACAGACAAAATGTTCGTGTAAACTTTAGAACCCTATTAAATACAATGGACTCGAACGTTCAAAATCTAAAGTGTTAATTATAAAGGCTAATATGCAAGTTATTGTCCTAAAAAGTGTTTGGGGACCCGGGTCCTGCCCCAGGGGACATGTATCAGTGCAAAAAGAAGTTTTAAAAACGGCCGTTTTTTTGGGAGCAGTGATTTTAATAATGCTTAAAATGAAAAAATAAAAGTGAAATATTCCTTTAAATTTCGTACCTGGGGGGTGTGTATGATATGCATGTGAAGTGTCGCATGTTTCCCGTGCTTAGAACTGTCCCTGCAAAAAATGTCATTTTTGAAAGAAAAAAATGCATTTAAAACTCACTCGCGGCTATTAATGAATTGTCGGCTCCCGGCAATACATAGAAAAGTCATTGATAAAAAAAAAAAAAAAGCGTGGGTGTTCCCCAGAATTCAATTACCAGGCCCTTCAGGTCTGGAATGGATATTAAGGGGAACCCTGCCGCAAATTAAAAAAAAATTGACGTGGGGTTCCCCCAAATATCCATTCCAGGCCCTTCAGATCTGGCATGGATTTTAAGGGGAACTCCACCCCAAATTTTAAAAAAAAATGGCGTGGAGTCCCCCTAAAAATCCATACCAGACCCTTATCCGAGCACGCAACCTGGCCGGCCGCAGGGGAAAAGGGGGGGACGAGAGAGCGCCCCCCCTCCCTCCTGAACCGTACCAGGCCACATGCCCTCAACATGGGGAGGATGTCCCCATGTTGATGGGGACAAGGGCCTCATCCCCACAACCCTTGCCCGGTGGTTGTGGGGGTCTGCGGGTGAGGGGCTTATCGGAATCTGGAAGACCCCTTTAACAAAGGGGACCCCCAGATCCCGGTCCCCCCCCTATGTGAATTGGTAAGGGGTACATTGTACCCCTACCATTTCACGAAGAAAGCGTAAAAAAATGTTTAAAAAAACACACAAACACCTTGAAAAAGTCCTTTATTTAAAAAAAAAAAAAAAAACATTCCAGCGGTGAAATCCAGTGTCCCGCGGCGATCCCGATGTCCAGCGCTGTCCTTCATTGGTTGTGCCTGAGCGGACCTGATGGGGAACTCCCTCTCAGTATTTTAAATGTATAGACCCGCCCCTTCTAAAGTTCCCCATCAGGTCCGCTCAGCGGACCAGATGCGGAACATGAGAAGGGGCGGGTCTATACATGTATTACCAAAGTGAGAGCAGTCCCCCATCAGGTCCGCCCCCTCGGTATGTCAGACCCGCCTACGTCATTGGCTTGAGCGGGGAACTTCCTTCACTATGTAAATTTAAATTACACAGTGAAGGAAGTTCCCCGCTCAAGCCAATGACGTAGGCGGGTCCGACATACCGAGGGGGCGGACCTGATGGGGAACTGCTCTCACTTTGGCAATACATGTATAGACCCGCCCCTTCTCATGTTACGCATCTGGTCCGCTGAGCGGACCTGATGGGGAACTTTAGAAGGGGCGGGTCTATACATTTAAAATACTGAGAGGGAGTTCCCCATCAGGTCCGCTCAGGCACAACCAATGAAGGACAGCGCTGGACATCGGGATCGCCGTGGGACACTGGATTTCACCGCTGGAATGTTTTTTTTTTTTTTTTTAATAAAGGACTTTTTCAAGGTGTTTGTGTGTTTTTTTAAACATTTTTTTACGCTTTCTTCGTGAAATGGTAGGGGTACAACGTACCCCTTACCAATTCACATAGGGGGGGGCCAGGATCTGGGGGTCCCCTTTGTTAAAGGGGTCTTCCAGATTCCGATAAGCCCCCGCCCGCAGACCCCCACAACCACCGGGCAAGGGTTGTGGGGATGAGGCCCTTGTCCCCATCAACATGGGGACATCCTCCCCATGTTGAGGGCATGTGGCTTGGTATGTGGCGTGGCATGTGGCTTGGCTCTCGTCCCCCCCTTTTCCCCTGCGGCCGGCCAGGTTGCGTGCTCGGATAAGGGGTCTGGTATGGATTTTTAGGGGGACTCCACGCCATTTTTTTTAAAATTTGGGGTGGAGTTCCCCTTAAAATCCATGCCAGATCTGAAGGGCCTGGAATGGATATTTGGGGGAACCCCACGTCAATTTTTTTTTAATTTGCGGCGGGGTTCCCCTTAATATCCATTCCAGACCTGAAGGGCCTGGTAATTGAATTCTGGGGAACCCCCACGCTTTTTTTTTTTTTTTTATCAATGACTTTTGTATGTATTGCCGGGAGCTGACAATTCATTAATAGCCGCGAGTGAGTTTTAAAAGACTTTTTTTCTTTCAAAAATGACACTTTGTGCAGGGACAGTTCTAAGCACGGGAAACATGCGCCACTTCACATGCATATCATACACACCCCCCAGGTACGAAATTTAAAGGAATATTTCACTTTTATTTTTTCATTTTAAGCATTATTAAAATCACTGCTCCCGAAAAAACGGCCGTTTTTAAAACTTCTTTTTGCATTGATACATGTCCCCTGGGGCAGGACCCGGGTCCCCAAACACTTTTTAGGACAATAACTTGCATATTAGCCTTTATAATTAACACTTTAGATTTCTCCCATAGATTTTTCGAATTTGCCGCAAACACCCCAATTTGTTCGCTGTTCGGCGAACAGGCGAACAGGCAATGTTCGAGTCGAACATGAGTTCGACTCGAACTCCAAGCTCATCCCTACTGCAGACGCTGTGTGTGGAGACACAGCAGGTGGAAGTTCCCGGACTGGGATCGCGTCTGGAGGGGTGAGCGAGCACCTGCTCAATCCATATACTGTACAATATTGTTAGGCCTACAGACTGCCGTGGCCCACCAGTTCATATTTAAGTCTCCACTGGAGATCCATAGCAGAACTGAGTCAAACGGATCTCTAGTGGAGTGTTCTGTGTTGGCACTTTTACCCTTTGGATTACAAATGTGTTCCTGAAATGTGCACCACCGTTTAAAGACTTGCGTGCAAAGAATTCATCCGCTAGAGACTGAGTTATAGGGTCAGGCCTGGCCAGCCAGATAGTTTATTTAGTTGCTGCGCCATAGGGTGCATAGTGAAGTACTGTTACACGTGGCGCGAGTGCGCCATATCTTATTAGTTATAGTGTGTCTATTGCTGCAGGGCTCTGCAGATAGATTTAGGTGATTTGTTACAACTGTTGATTTTTATTGCCAGCAGAAAGTAAACTCGTTATTCTTCTATCATTGCATTGGTGTCTGAATTTAACCATAGAGCATAAGAGATATATATATATAAATTACCCTAGACTAACTGTGCCAGAGGGGGTCGAGTAAATTGCCGGGGGTTGGCGGAGCTGTCTTCAGGGCCCAAACTAAATCTGCGGCCCTCTTAGCTGAAGGTATCGCTACATAGGGGTAGGAAAAGTAGTGGAGAGCTTTTTGCCTTACTGCAGGGAATTCATTAAAGTGGAGTTCCACCCAATTTTTTTACTTTTTTTTATTCCACTCCTCACCCCCTTACATGCCACATTTGGCATGTAATTTTTTTTGGGGGGGGAGTGGGGGCTTCAGTAGGAGTGGGACTTCCTGTCCCACTTCCTCCTTCCGCCCTGGAGCCGCCTAGGCGATACGTCATATCGCCTTGTGGCGGCTCCTCCCTGTAGGCGATCACCTGGGACGTGACAGGTCCCAGGCGATCGCCTGTCCACTCACAGAGCGCTGCGCTGTTCGCGCATGCGCAGTGAGTGCCCGGCTGTGAAGCCGAAAGCTGTCACGGCCGGGTGCCCACACTGTGAATGGACGCGCCGGCGGAGGAAGCGGGAGAGGAGCGGAGCTCCAGGCGGCGCGTCGCTGGACAGTGGAGCAGGTAAGTGTCTGTTTATTAAAAGCCAGCAGCTACACTTTTTGTAGCTGCTGACTTTTAATAAACATAAAAAAAGGGTGGAACTCTTTAATAAAGATAAAAACAAAAGGGCACAAAAGCCCAGTGCATTACCAAATGGAAATATGTTAAAACAAGTCTAATAATTAATACTTTTAATACCAATATTACTATCATCATTACAAAGATTCACGATTCTGGTACTTGGGCATCCATCCTTTTGGAGCCTTGTTGTGAATACTCTTGTGGATCATTGCACTTTAAAGTGATTGTAAAGTCTAAAACAAACAAACATGTTATACTTACCTGCTCTGTTGCTGTGGATTTGCATAGAGCAGCCCAGATTCTCCTCTTCTCGGGTCCCTCTTCTGTACTCCTGGCCCCTCCCTCTTATTGAGTGCCCCCACAGCAATCAGTTTGCTATGGGGCAGTGGCGTCACTAGGGTTGGTGTCACCTGGTGCGGTATAACATGGTGTCACCCCCCCCCCCCCCCGCCGACGCACCAACTTCCCCAGTGTAAAAGGGGCTTAACCGAGGGCTCCAACACGATGAGTGACTTCATCGCAGCTCTGCCCCCACACTTTTCATTATCTGCTGTCCCCAGGGACAGATCCAATCCAGAGATCCCACTGTATGGTGATCTCTGGATCGGATCTGTCCCTGGGGACAGCAGATAATGGCATCATTGGCATGATTTGGATTTTGGAACTGACCTGCTGAAACGGTGTGTTGTTTGCTGGACCGGATCTGATGGCTGCAGAGAAGATGAGAAGATGCTGTAATCTGCTGACAACAAGGCGTGTTGCTTGCTTGGACCGGTTCTGATGGCCGCAGAGAAGACGAGAAGATGCTGTAATCTGCTGACAACAAGGCGTGTTGCTTGCTTGGACCGGATCTGATGGCCGCAGAGAAGACGAGAAGATGCTGTGACCTGCTGACAACAAGGCGTGTTGCTTGCTTGGACCGGATCTGATGGCCACAGAGAAGACGAGAAGATGCTGTGACCTGCTGACAACAAGGCGTGTTGCTTGCTTGGACCGGATCTGATGGCCACAGAGAAGACGAGAAGATGCTATGACCTGCTGACAACAAGGCGTGTTGCTTGCTTGGACCGGATCTGATGGCCACAGAGAAGACGAGAAGATGCTATGACCTGCTGACAACAAGGCGTGTTGCTTGCTTGGACCGGATCTGATGGCCGCAGAGAAGACGAGAAGATGCTATGACCTGCTGACAACAAGGCGTGTTGCTTGCTTGGACCGGATCTGATGGCCACAGAGAAGACGAGAAGATGCTATGACCTGCTGACAACAAGGCGTGTTGCTTGCTTGGACTGGATCTGATGGCCGCAGAGAAGACGAGAAGATGCTGTGACCTGCTGACAACAAGGCGTGTTGCTTGCTTGGACTGGATCTGATGGCCGCAGAGAAGACGAGAAGATGCTGTGACCTGCTGACAACAAGGCGTGTTGCTTGCTTGGACTGGATCTGATGGCCGCAGAGAAGACGAGAAGATGCTGTGACCTGCTGACAACAAGGCGTGTTGCTTGCTTGGACCGGATCTGATGGCCACAGAGAAGACGAGAAGATGCTGCTGTGACCTTCTGCTTGCTGGATGGATCTGATGTGGGTGTGGGTCACTGTCTGCCTACACCTGTGCTGTGGTCTGTGGACACCCCCCCATTATCAGGCCAGATTAGGGCGGCTCCGCTCAGCTATCATACCTGGTGACACAGAGCACCCCCCCCATGAGACCAGCTTGCTCAGGGTGGGTAGGTGTGTCACTCAGCTACTGTGCCTATATCTAATATAATATATCTGTGGCCAGCAGCATTCCCCCCCCCCCATCATCATCATCATCAGACCAGCTCAGGCTGGGGGTGTCTCAGTCAGCTAATATAAATTATATTGTGAGTGTTGGCTGTCTGATAATGGGGGGGGGGGGCTGCTGGACACAGATATATTATATTACATATAATAGGCACAGTAGCACAGGAGTTAGCTGGTCTGGTGGGGGGAGGGGCGGCTGGACCAGCTATATTACATAGTGTATATATATATATATATATAAAATCTATAGCTGTGTCTAGCAGCAGACCACCTTGCATCCCCCCCCCCCCCCTTCCTTATCATATCATATACAGGCTGTCAGGGGCAGGGCGCCAGACACTGAAACTGAGTCCTCCCACTGTCCCACACTAGCTCTCTTACAAAGGCAACCCCCCCCATACACACACCTCATCTTGTGCTCCGGCGGGCCGACGGTGGAGACCCCCCCCCCACCTGTTCTTATTCTGTGCGCCGCGCCGCCGCCAGCTGGAGTCTCAGACAGTCTGTACTCCTGGAGAGTGGAGAGGAGGAGGGCTGGGCACTGTGGGCAGCGACCGTCACACACAGCAGCCACGCCGCCCGGGCAGAGAAAGTTGTGTGTGTGCTGCAGTGACGTGTCGTCACATCATCACAGTGCAGTGTGATGATGTGACAGGCTGAGTCGCTCGCTGGCTCTGTAGGGTAGGGAGGAGGATTGGAATTTAGGAATAGGAAGAATAAGGAGCCGGAGGACACACACCAGGCGCGGCCGCGGCGCTGGAGGTGTTGTTCCAGGCTTCCAGCCCAGCGGGGTGAAATTAATCAATGAATGGGTCAGCTGTAAAAAAAAAAAAAAAAAAATTAAAAAAAAAAAAAAAAAAAAAAGGGAGGGTGTCACCCCTCTAGCGGGTGTCACCCGGGGGCGGACCGCACCCCCCGCACCCCCCTAGCAACGCCTCTACTATGGGGGGCACTGAAGCGGAGCTGCAGCTCCGTGTGTCCATTTAGACACAAAGCAGCCGTTCGGCCCCGCCCCCTCTCTCCTGACTGGCTGTTGAAGCGCACGCTACATATTTCCATCTTTATTTCCATTTTATGTAAATTCTACTGTTGAGGTGTATGTTTTCACTTGCAAGAGTGAGTCCTGGCTCAAGTGGCTGACTGTGGCTGTGATGTGCTCTGGTCCCTCCCAGCCCCCTTTCCCCCTCCCTTATGGGAGGGGTGTATAGTAAATATTTTTATATAAGACGAAATGATGTACACAGACTATCTCTGTCTCTGAAGAAGATGGTTCATCACTTGAAATGTGTCTGCTGGCAAGTATGAGTAATGTCAGGGTCGTGTAAAATCCATCTCTAACAGGACCATCCTGCCACTTGGATTGTGTTTACATCACTGCTAAAGCCTCGTACACACGGTCTGACTTCCATCGGACTTTTCCGTGGTTTTTTGTCCAAACGGAGTTGGTCGGGAACACCCATAGCATACACACGCTCTGACTTTTCTGCAAACTTTCCCAAAACTTTTTGCAACATCACATGGTTTTTCTGCTCTTTTCTGCTCTTTACCGCCACCCTTTGGTCAACTTCTGCTATTGTTGGTTGATTTTAACATTAGTTGTTTTATCCATCGGACAAAAGTCCGATGGTTTTCTGTACACAAGGTCGGACTTTGCTCCATCGGACTTTTGTTGGGCAAAAGTTTGTCCATTTGCAGACCCAACTTTTGTCCGATGAAAACAAGAAAAAAGCAAAAAAAGTTTGTCCGATGGAGCGTACACACGGTCGGATTGTTGGTCCAACTTGCTCAAAATGAAGTTTGTTGGCCAAAAGTCCGACCGTGTGTACGGGGCTTTAGCCTAATGCCCTGTACACACGATCGGATTTTCCGATGAAAAAAGTCCGATGGACTTTTTTCATCGGAAATTCCGATAGTGTGTGGGCCCCATCAGATTTTTTTCCGTCGGTGTTTAGAAATAGAACATGTTTTATTTTTTCCGATGGGAAAAAAAAACTATAGGAAATTCCGATCGTCTGTGTGGAACTCCGTCTGAGAAAAACCCACGCATGTTCAGAATCAAGTCGACGCATGCTCGGAAGCATTGAACTTAATTTTTCTCGGCTCGTCATAGTGTTGTACGTCACCGCTTTCTTGACGGTCGGAATTTTTCCTGACAGTGTGTATGCAAGACTGATGGAAGACAGCTTGAACGGAATTCCGACAGAATTTTCCTTCAAAATTTTATCCCATTGGAAAATCTGATCGTGTGTACAGGGCATTAGGCTTTTGCATACCTCAAAACTTTTTAAAATATGAAGAGGGACACCTATTAGCAAAAGTATGTAGGCATAGGGCACATCCCCCTTGACACACCCCTTTAAATTAGATTTTTTTTACAAAAAAAATGGTTAGTTAGACCCGCAAGTGTTTTTTTTTTTTTTTTACCACTACTTTTCTTTTTTACTGGCTTTTGGAATTTATAAAATGCAGCAATTTATAAATTTGATGAAAGGTTTAGCTCTGGAAAACACTTTTTAAAAGATAAAAAGTGCATTTTATATACCGTATGTAGCGGCCTCACCCTCTCTCCATCTTTATCGGTTACACACCAACTCATGTCTAGGGGTTCCTGGGTTGTGAGAGTGAGATGCGCCACGGCCCATGTCCTCCCCATTGTAGTAGGGAGGTGAAGGCCACTTCCTGATGTTTCCTCGGGCCGGTGTGTTCTGTGAATGCACTGAGTCTGTAATTGCAAGCTCACCAGCCTCCCCTTTGCTTCCAGTAACTGGAGTTCACACACCGGAGAAAGGTCCAACACTTGTTTATTTGGCACTCCAATAGCAAAGCACGATAAACAGTTCTTTTTTTCAGCAAACTGGTTGGGACCTATAACCTTGCCAACGGTGGGATGAGCAGATCAAGGCACTTCCTAACGTTTCAGTTCTATGCCACTGTACTATGATCAGCGGCGCCTAAGCCAATCCGGCTGTTACAGAACAGGAAGGATGGGGTCTCTTCCAGCAACCCCTATGAACAGCAATGGAGCCCTCTTCGATACGCTGTGGCCCCTATCAGGGGGATGTGTCCTCCCAAGAGAGTTCCCAGAGGCCCACTGTCACCGGGTTGGTGCTGCTCCGGGTCTCCAGTGGGTAACCTCCCCGGCCTCCTCACCTCAGATACGAGTCCCTTCCGCTCAGGGACCCTCGGACAGTCCACCCTAGCGGGACCCAGTCGAAGGTACTGGGCCCCAGGCCTCCTCGATAGTACCTCACCCCAGGCTAAAGGTGCCTGGGATGGACGCCAACATGACTCCGGACCAGGCCATGGGCACCTGGACCAGACTCCTGGATCTCCCGCACCCAGGCCTAAGGGCCCTGGGTGCGGACCGCAACCCTCCTCCTCCGAGGACCTCCTTCTCCGCAAGACGACGACGACGACCTCGTGGTAAGGGCGTCTCCCCCTTTTATCTCCTCCCATCAACGGCCCGGCGGGTTCCCCGCCCCAGCCATACCATCTCCGGGAAGGGACAAAACAGGGAGCACTGCGAAGATGATTCTACCTGAAGCCTGTGGGTACCCCGCCACCCACAGGCAAAGGAGAATATTACATCCTCCAATCCTCCACAAAACAAAAAGGGGTCTGAATCCTAACACAATTATACACCTGGGTCACACTATTGCCCAGGTGTATCCCATCAATTTGAGGACCCCGCTACACACTCCCCCCTGTAATTGGACGCTGGTCCCCAGCGTCAGGTGCACACCCATGCCTCCCATAAAGTGGTGACATGGAGTGAAACACCTGAGGCAGTTCCTCTAAATTTCCCAAGTGCCAAGACCTGCTCAGGGAATGGGAAACATATAAAACAACTTATGTCATAAAACACTTTAAACATCTGCATAGTCACAACCCCTCTCCCACACTGTCTAAGAGCCACCCACTCTCAATGGTCTTGATTGACGATTCTCCTGCAGGGGAAAGAAAAAAACAACATCCTAACATAATTTCGTGTCATTTGGGATGAGTGGGCCCGTCAGCCGAGAGACCCACTCACTCCAACAAGCAAGGTGATGTGTGTGTGAAACATTTTCAAACATTTGTTGCGCAACACTGCCACCTGGTGACAACGCCGCGGTCATGACACTCAACGAATCTTCGTTCTTCCAGCTTTTCCCTACTCTGCCACTATTCCCAAATGTCCTTGCCTTTGGCACATGAAGAAAAGGGGAAACACGAAAACACAACAGTCCCCAAGTCTCCAACGAGAAAAAGAAAAGCCCAAACAAAAAACAAAAACAGGGCACAGTCCTGGGTGTCTGGGAATGGCTCTTCCAGAAAGTTCAAGTGCACAAAGGAAATAAACAGGAGTTCTTTTCTCCTATAAGTAAAACTTTGGATCCGGCAGGTACAGGGGTTTCAGGTGTTTGTCAAATGCCTCTATCGAATACTCGACATCTTCTCCTTCTCTTCTGCAAATGACTATCTTGTCAGCATGGATATGGCGCCCCAATTTCCATTCAGCTTTGCAGTCCTCAAACCTCTTAGACACTGCCGGCACACATTCCAGGTACCTGCGAGCATGGGGCACCTTCAACTTGTCCCACACAAACTCGTCATACCATCTTGCTCTCCAGACTTCCACCTCAAACAGCAAGTCCCGGGGCAGATACGGGTACTCCCACCCATATTCCCGAGCTACTTTGTGGCAAAACAGTCTCTGCAAGCGGGCCAAAGGTGGCATAGTGGCTTTCTCTCCAGTTCCAGGCAGCACAATAGCTTCCGGATGCCGAGGTGCCTTTACCAGCTCCCTGAAACTGACTTTCGGCGCTCTCAGAGAAGCGCGGGGTGTCCCCACAACCAAAGTAGGTGAGGTAACAGTAGATGAGGACACAGGTGGAGGGGTAGGTTCCCTCGTAAGCTGCGGGTCTTCCACCCGAGGCGTGCTGTCTCCTGTGTAAATAGGTGAATCCCGTACCGCACGGGAAGCAAGAAGTGGCACTCTATCCCAGCCCTTGCGGCTGAACAGTTCGTCTATCTCGCCATCATCTCCGCAATCAGACAGCGACTCTAGGTCGGAGGTGTCATACATCTCCGCAGGCAGATATCTTCCGGTGGACACAGAATCAACCTCCCTGGAGGGCTCCACCTCCAATGGGCCCCCGACACCTCCAACCACCACCACAGTCCCAGCCCCTGGCTCACCTGACCCTTGTAGAGGACTGGGAAGTCCGGGACTTCCTTCTCGACCGGCGCCATCCAGGCCAGGCAAGCAGCGGGGTGAAGCTCGACCACGTCCATAGGATGCCTGTACTAGGCCAACTTTCCTCTTCGGTGGTGGGAGCAGAGAACTTGTGGCGACCGAGGCAGCATCCTCGGATTTTTCTCTGTTGGGCAGTCCATCGCCCTGGTCAGCGCGCACGGGAACCTCGACAAAGGCCTTGATCTCCCCTTCCGGAGTAGCAGTACCCGTGAGGTGGTTGAGGCGAAGGGCCCGGGGCCTTGCTGTGGACGACTCGACCTCAAAAAGGAATTCTCTGCACTCCTCACATCGCCCGAATGGCTTCAGGGTGACCACCAGTCCCGAGCAGCCGGGACAGATCACACCGAGGGCCTCCGTGTCTCTGCAAGTGTACAGAGCCAACCGCCCTCGGGGCCTAAGTCTTATCCCCGTGTCTGTGATGGGGGCAGCAAAGGAAGTCATTCTCGTGGGGTGAGGAACCATAATCCACGGGGCACTTGAGGTCATCCCGACTATCTGCTGCTCCATCATGCACTGACCCCGCGCCGGAGTCTCCACGTGTATCCCCACACTTGGCCAGACTCCTCCCATGAGCTGTACATTTTCGCGGGCTTCCTCTTGACTCCGCCCACGAACGATGTCGCCATGGGGTGCCTCGTGGCGCAGTGCGTTAACAGTCCCCACGTGCAGTACGTCACACGGCTGGACCTCTCCCTTTTTCCGCTCCTCCGCATGGGCCTTTCCCGTGTTAGGGTCATTTCCACAACTCCGAGCAGGGACGCACTTTGGCCAGTAATATGGCCGATCTGCTCGGAACTTCTCTGGGCAGCAAAGTTCAAATGTAGACATTCTCAAGTCCATCTTTAGAACACACTCTATCCCGGACGAGCCCCCACGTGTAGCGGCCTCACCCTCTCTCCATCTTTATCGGTTACACACCAACTCATGTCTAGGGGTTCCTGGGTTGTGAGAGTGAGATGCGCCACGGCCCATGTCCTCCCCATTGTAGTAGGGAGGTGAAGGCCACTTCCTGATGTTTCCTCGGGCCGGTGTGTTCTGTGAATGCACTGAGTCTGTAATTGCAAGCTCACCAGCCTCCCCTTTGCTTCCAGTAACTGGAGTTCACACACCGGAGAAAGGTCCAACACTTGTTTATTTGGCACTCCAATAGCAAAGCACGATAAACAGTTCTTTTTTTCAGCAAACTGGTTGGGACCTATAACCTTGCCAATGGTGGGATGAGCAGATCAAGGCACTTCCTAACGTTTCAGTTCTATGCCACTGTACTATGATCAGCGGCGCCTAAGCCAATCCGGCTGTTGCAGAACAGGAAAGATGGGGTCTCTTCCAGCAACCCCTATGAACAGCAATGGAGCCCTCTTCGATACGCTGTGGCCCCTATCAGGGGGATGTGTCCTCCCAAGAGAGTTCCCAGAGGCCCACTGTCACCGGGTTGGTGCTGCTCCGGGTCTCCAGTGGGTAACCTCCCCGGCCTCCTCACCTCAGGTACGAGTCCCTTCCGCTCAGGGACCCTCGGACAGTCCACCTTAGCGGGACCCAGTCGAAGGTACTGGGCCCCAGGCCTCCTCGATAGTACCTCACCCCAGGCTAAAGGTGCCTGGGATGGACGCCAACATGACTCCGGACCAGGCCATGGGCACCTGGACCAGACTCCTGGGTCTCCCGCACCCAGGCCTAAGGGCCCTGGGTGCGGACCGCAACCCTCCTCCTCCGAGGACCTCCTTCTCCGCAAGACAACGACGACGACCTCGTGGTAAGGGCGTCTCCCCCTTTTATCTCCTCCCATCAACGGCCCGGCGGGTTCCCCGCCCCAGCCATACCATCTCCGGGAAGGGACAAAACAGGGAGCACTGCGAAGATGATTCTACCTGAAGCCTGTGGGTACCCCGCCACCCACAGGCAAAGGAGAATATTACATCCTCCAATCCTCCACGAAACAAAAAGGGGTCTGAATCCTAACACAATTATACACCTGGGTCACACTATTGCCCAGGTGTATCCCATCAATTTGAGGACCCCGCTACACGTATATACTCGAGTATAAGCCGACCCGAATATAAGCTGAGGCACCTAATTTTAACACAAAAAACTGGGAAAACTTATTGACTCGAGTATAAGCCTAGGGTGTCCATCTGCATGCCTCACTGTGTCCATGTGCATGCCTCACTGTGCCCATGCCTCACTGTGCCCATGCCTCACTGTGCCCATGATTCACTGTGCCCAATCTCCCTACCTGATATCCAAGCGCTGTGTGACTAGACTGACGTTTAACATGGGAGTCTATGGAAGGGGTGCTCCCTGGCTGAGGTCCCCTGGACAACAAACTTTGCACACTTGTAGATGAAGAGTGGGGCTACATGTGTGCCAAGTTTGGGGTCCAGGGGACCTAGGGCCGGCTGGTACCGGGTCCCCAAAATCACTGGAGAAATTGCAGTTTAACATGGGAGTCTATGGAAGGGGAGCCCAGGTTTGAAAAATCAGTGCTCCCTGGCTGTAGGTTCCCCGGACAACAAACCTTGTACACTTGTAGAGGAAGTAGTGGGGCTACATGTGTGCCAAGTTTGGGGTCCAGGGGTCCTACGGCTGGCCAGGATCAGGCGCACAAAGTGAAGATGGACACAGACTCGAGTATAAGCCGAGGGGGGCATTTTCAGCACAAAAAAATGTGCTGAAAAACTTGGCTTATACTCGAGTATATACGGTACATCTATATAGATCAGACCAAAATGAGGGATACATACGGAGGAAAGAGGGACAGGGGGACTTTTTTGACTTTAAATTAGATCCATTTTAATAAGGCAAAAAACTAAACTGGTTGTAAACCCTGATTTAAAAAAAAAAAAAAACCCTGCAAGACAAAGCCATAATGAGCTAGTATGACTAGAAAACTAGCTCATTATGCATTACTTACCTTAGATCGAAGCCCCCAATGCCATCCTCGTCTCCCCTTCCGGCCGCAGACATCGCTCCGGAAGGTTACTTCCGGCTATTGCCGCTCCGTCGCTGTGACTGGCCGGAGTGGCAAAAACGTCACTCCGCGCATGCGCGCGGAAGACGTAAAAGCCGGCTCTGCCGGTTTTATGAATGGGATTCTCAGTGCGCCTGCACCGTTGTCTATGGTGTGCATTCCTTTTGGCAAATATCTTCTAAACCGTGTAGGTTTAGAAGATATTGCAAACACCTACAGGTAAGCTTTAATCTAGGCTTACCTGTAGGTGTAACTTCACCAGAAGGGTTTACAACCACTTTAAACCCAACTCCAGATAAAACTTTTGATTTAACTGCCTAAAAGGTGTTTTCTCTTTTGGAAAAAAAGGTTTTGAATATATGACTAAAAGCTAATCATCGTAAGTACCCCCAGTAATTATAAGGTTTGTCCCAACTGTCTGTTTTGCTGGACAGCTTGGTCTGCATGTAACTATTTCACATTTATTTGAAAAAAAATTCTACAAGAAAGGAATTGAACTGAATGCTATCATTACAGGTATCGACCTCATTACCAATTGCCAGATTTCAACAATTTTCTCGATATGGGCTAACGGCTAACTCTACCTTTTAGAAACATGTTACACCCATATTTAAAGTGTAACATGTAACATGGTCCCAAGCAGGCCTCTCCACTCCAAAACTCATCTCCTCCCCCAACCTCAACAGCATGCACAGCATCTTCTTCCTTGCTGCAGCTGTCAGAATTTATATCGGTGTGGCTGTGCAGGATTTCCCCCACACAGCCGTGTCGTGTCATTCACTCACAAGGATCTTTGAATAAATAAAATACAAGTTCCATATTCCACTGCAGCAGGCGGATTTGTAGTTCTCAATGGAACACAAGTGCAGTGATAGTCCCTTGACACTTCCTTGAGCTCTCTAATCGAAAGCCCATATCTCAGTAAAGAGAGAGTTGGAGGAAAAGTCTGCAGGAGCCTGGCATTGCACCTGCAGTCCACTGATCATGGTTGCAAAGCTTTGCAGGCTCATATATATATAAAAACAATAAGTGCATAATTTTTTTTGCTGCAAATATGGGTGCATTTATTTATTTCTTTATTTTGCAAAAGATGGACTTAGCCTTTAGGTACCAAGTGGTGGATTGAAATCGCTGAAATATTAGTAATAAGTGGACTGACCTTTGAAATTCTTGACTTGCCCTGTAGTTGTTCCTGCTCTTGGGAAAGTGTTATAAAAAATTGACTAAAGTTTTCCCAGCACCTAGGCTCTGAAGATTCCAAAAGCTGAAAGCGAGTAAAACAGAATAGGACAGTCTAGCCATTTATTGTGTCGTTCATAAGGTCATAACTCAACTCAATTAGTAACACATTCCACACTGCACATTCATAAACACTTCTAAACCCGTGTTAAGAACAGATTTTCTCTGTCAAGGCTCTACGATCTCCTCACACTGACACCATAACACCAGAGCGGTAATTTATAAATGTCTTAAAGAAAACATGTGCAGACAGAAGTTTCAGAAGTTCTAAAATTTGGGTCAGTAACCTAAGGAGAAACTTTACCCATCAATTCCCCCCCCCCCGGGTAATTATAATAGTAATCCTGGTATAGGGGATTGAGCTGGATTAGCATACTCACCCATCTAGAAGATCCAGTGCTGTTCCACCATGATTCCGGTCCTGCACCTCCATCTTATTTGTGATGTCATCAGTAGGTCAGTTGTCTCTTTGAAATCCAAGGAGCCGACCTCCTGACTATGATCACTGGATGGGGTGGGACATCTCTCTGGCCTTGACCAGAAATACAGAAGTACAGGCTGTGCTCCCCACAAAAAGGCTTACACCCTATAAAAAAACAGGCCAGTTGCCTCTTTGAAATCCTAGGAGCCAGCCTTAATGCATAGAATGCATTAAGGTAAAAAACCTTGAGCCTTTAGAACCACTTTAAGGGCTCATGCACTGCATACAGGACGTATTTTCAGCTGCTTTTGGGGGAGTCTGGCATTCTTTTTTTTTTACTGCCTCTGAACTCTCCCCCATGTTAGCCTATGTGTCCATGCCCCTAACTTTTTTTTTTTTTCACTGCCCCTAAACAGTTAGCCTATGTGTCCATGCCCCTAACATGGGGGAGAGTTCAGAGGCAATAAAAAAAAAAATGCCTGGAGCAGAAGGCTGTTTGGCTGTTTGGCTGTAAAAATGTAAACCGCCAAAAAACGCAGCTAAACGCTGTAACAAGCTTTTAGCCGCATCCGGCATTTTAGCCGTTTTTACATTTTAGGGAGTGTTTTGAGAGTTAGCTTTTTAAAGCCTTTTTACAGTAAAAAGTGCAGATAAACGCTATTCAAAAAACACAGCTAAAAGAGCATGACTAAGGGATGTGCAGAGTACTGAGGCTCTCGTTTCGGTGCATTCTTTTTGCCAAATATCTCCTAAACCATGTAGGTTTAGGAGATATTGCAAACACCTACAGGTAAGCCTTAAAGGGGTTGTAAAGGTTCATTTTTTATTTTCTAAATAGGTTCCTTTAAGCTAGTGCATTGTTGGTTTACTTACCTTTTCCTTCGATTTCCCTTCTAAATATTTTTTTTCTTTGTTTTCTTTGTCTGAATTTCTCACTTCCTGTTCCTCCTCAGTAAGCTGTTCAGTAAGCTGTTCTGGCTGACTAAACACGGCTCGGATGATGGTGTGAAGTTTACTGAGGAGAAACAGGAAGTGAGAAATTCAGACAAAGGCAAAAAAACATTTAGAAGGTAAATCAAAGGAAAAGGTAAGTGAACCAACAATGCACTAGCTTAAAGGAACCTATTTAGAAAATAAAAAATGAACCGTTACAACCCCTTTAATCTAGGCTTACCTGTAGGTAAAAGTTGTCAGAGAGGGTTTACAACCACTTTAAACCTGCCGGTCTAAGGTCTTTGAAGGGCAATTTTTCTAGGGCAATTTTTCTCGACCAACTGGTTGTATCTGTCACCCCATAAAGGCCCCCCGCCGCATATTACGCCAGCTCAGGGACAATTACCAGTTACTTCCTACCAGATACAACCAACTATAAACCATTGTTGCCATTGTATTATTAGTAAGGGAAGGGACACCCATACCTCAAGATGGGCCCAACCCCCCTAATCCTCCATTATTTTATCCAGCACCGCCTTCAAAGACCCCATGAACCTCCCAATGCTGCTACGACTAGCAATAAAAGAAAAAGAAAACCCCTCCGACGTGAACAGTCATGGAAAACCATACCCCCTTAGGACCCGCTCCACCAGGTAGAAACCATTCTACCTGGCACCAACATAAAAAACTCCGAAGGTGATCCCCGAAAACAACAAACAAAGGGAAGGTGGGTGGTAGAAACCTTCCTGCCTCTGTGAAAAGCTCCGACTGAGCACTGATGGAAACTATGCCCCTCTACATCCATGGGACATCCTCACCAATCCTGGTAAGAGGCATAATACCTCCCCCTAACACCAGATTTAACTCCGCCTCACTGCCCACCCCAGTCATGCTGGCCCTCCTCCCAGTTGCACTTTTTGCTCCAGGCCATTACTTTTTTAACGCTGCTTTTTCCTGACAGCAGCGCTGTTTTTTTGTTTTTTTTAACATTCTGTGTGCATGAGCCCTTATTATCAAGGGGATTAAGCTGCAAAATGGCGTGGCTACATTAGTAGGCACTGTGCAAAACTAAGTGTAGCGGGTGTTTGCTTTAAGGCCCAGAGACTACCATACCCAGGATGCATCTCGCCGCGCAAGGACTGCTGGGGCGGGGTATTTAACCAGGGGGCGGGCTGGAGCACGGTCTCTTTGGACACCGCCCGCCCAGCAAGTGGAACTCTGTACTGAGTCTGGAATAATACAGGCCTAGGCTTCAGGCCCTGTATTCTCAGCAAAGAGCCTTCCGTACCCACTGAGGAGCCTAAGGGACGTCGCATCCTGCTGCTGTTCTGCTACTACCAGGAGGACCGAAGACCTGGGTGTCGTGGAATCTGTGTACCGAGACACAGCAACGGAAGATACAGACACCAACTGTTCCGGTTGGGTGAGAGAGCACTTGCTCATGAGAATAACACAGGATCTCTAGACCTAGTAACTGTTGTTCGGAACTAACGTTAGTGTTTGCAGTGGCACGCCAGAGGAACAGTGCATTGAATAACGCTAGTAGATTTGTTCTGGGTTCACCAAGTTATCAAATTCCTTTATTCTTGTGGATTACAAATCGTTCCAGAAGTGCACCACCGTTTGCTAGCGAAGATCTTTCTCTGCAGAACTTTCCCATAGTACAGTCAGGCCTGACTTAGCAGTAGTGACGTTGCTGGGCGCCATCTTGCCCACGAGGGAGAAGAGCTGCAGCGGGGTCCATTCGTTTCTTGTCATAGGATTATATATCTGTCTGTGTGCTAAAACACTCTTTCATTGCAGGGCTCTGCATATGTTTATGTACACTGTTTTATCTGCTTAACCATTATTCTCAGTAAAGTACCAGGGTTAAGTATACCAGTCGTTTGTGTCATTTACTGTGCAGAAGAAACGGTTAGTGATAGCTACACCATACTGTTGTGTGCCTTTATTGTGGGATTGTGCTGCCAAGAATCACAGGTTACACAATCCCATCATCCCCTACTGACTGTGCCAAGGGAGGGTAGAGCCAATTGCCGGTGGTTGACAGTGAGTGCTACAGGGCCCGAAACAAATCATACCAGCGGCCCTCTTAGCTGGGGGTATCGCTACATAAGAGTAGCCCTCCTCCCCCCCTTTTCTTTTTCTGCTTGCTTGCCCCTTTCTCCTTTTGAGACCCTTTTTACTGGGCTCACCCCATATCCTGTTTTAAAAAGAGGCTTACTATTCAGAGAATGACTAGCCAAGAGGTACTGGATTTAGAAGATCATTGGTGCAACTAAGTGGTGGTTTTCAAAGCCTCCTGTGAACTCTCCAGTCCATAATGTGCATTTCATTGCGGGCATTTGAAATATGGAAAATTGTCTCAGCCAGCTGAAGAGTTAAGCTCTAATGCACTATGTATCTGTATTATTTCTAGATAGTAAAGAACACCTTTGCTGTACTCAATGGAATGTTCCTGATGCTAAAGGACAGCTGAATTCTAAGTGCTTTATTAACCAGGACATTGCATTTATGACTGGTAAAAAAAGGGTTGTTTTCTTTTTTGTTTACAAAAGTTTTATTTGGAAGATTCAAAAATAAGTTACAAAACTGTGAGGAAGTATTACAGTAGAAGATATAATGCAATATGATATATACCATGAGAATAGAGTAGAGTTTTTATTAAGAGCAGAAAATCATATGACAATATAGGGATAGGGTACCTAGTGAGTTTGGTGAAAATCAGAGGAATTGGTAACAATGGGGTGTATAGGAACAGAAAAAAAGAGTCAAAAATAAAAAAAAAAGAAGTTCCTGCGATTCGGAAGGCATATGTTTCAATCATTAGACCAGTACATCCATTTTGAATTAAAGGTGTGAATGCTATCAGTTAGGGTATGATGGATTCTTTCGGATAACTGTAGATTTCTCATTCTGGATAAAACCTGGGGCCAGGGTAGGTTATTGGATTTCCAATTTGAGCAATCATCCATTGAATTGAGCTTACTAGTGAATGGATCCGTCTAACACAGGGTGGGGGGATATCTGGGATATTAGCATATAGAATACATATTTGTGGGGAGAGGGTGATTCTCTTTTTGACTATGGTTTCTATTTTCAATTCGGCGTGTCTCCATATTGTTTCTAAAAATCTGCAACTCCAGAAAATGTGAGTGTATGTGCCAGTTTCTATGCAACCTCTGAAGCAGCATGGAGAAGATGATGGGTAGAAAGAGTGAATTTTTTCAGGAGTCAGATATAGTCTAGTAAATAGTTTCATTGGGGATTCTCTGTATGCTGGAGCTATGTTGCATTTGCGGAGATTGTCCGTCATAGTGTTCCAGGATTCTATGGGGATGAAGCAATCTAGTTCGGATTCCCAGTGTAACATTTGGGTAGATTTGTCAGGCATCGAGGAGCTGTTAAGGTCTTTATAAAAAAGGGAGATTAGGCCCCTATCTCTCGAGGAGTTTAAACAAACGTGTTCGAATATCGTCGTAGGGGGACGAATACATAAAGAGTAATGCTCGTTGAAAAAGTTTTTGATTTGAAAGTAGTTTGTGAGTTCCGAGGATGGGAGATCGTATTTAGATTGGAGAGCGGGGAATGTGAGGAATGTATTGTTAGAGGACAATGATTTTAGGGAGGACAAATTATTATTTCGCCATAGGGGGAACGAACGGAAAAAGGAGGCAAGAGGGGGAGTGTCAGATGAAAGTTTGAGGGTTTTAGTAAGTGTAAGCCATAGTCAGAGAAAATGGGCAACAATAAGGTTATATTTGAGAAGTTTTTGGTGATGTATACAGTTAGACCAGATGATGCCTTGTAGGTGGTATGGAGCAATGGAGAAGGATTCGAATTTAAGCCATGGGAGCTGTGGAGTGGGAGCATGCCATTGGGCAATCTGTGAAAGTTTAGTGGCAATAAAGTAGTGCCAGATATTGGGGAGGCCTAGGCCGCCCTTATTTTGGGGTCTGAACATGAGAGGATAGCCACATCTTGATTTTTTTGATGACCAGATAAATTTGTTAATCTCCCTTTGAAGGGATTCAATCCTTGTTTTGGGAACATTGATAGGTAAAGCTCTAAAAAAATATAATCATTTTGGAAGGAGGGTCATTTTAAAGGCGCAGATCCTACCGAGGAGTGAAATGTGGTATGTGGACCATACTTTGAGTAGGGAGCTAATCTGTTGGAATAGGGGGGTAAAGTTGGTAGTATATAAGGTTTTGTGATGGGAAAAGGGTTGTTTTCTAACCTACGGCAATTGTAGTAAAACATTATTGTGATGACAAACATACAGCAGCTGTCATTGAAGTGATGCATTGCCATTGTAGAACGGTACCTGACTTCACATCCATGTACAGACATGTCAGAGTTCTGCAACTTACATAGAGTTACATGATGTTTTCAGTATTAGAGCACCCCCATAGGAGCAACTGATAGCAAATAGATTTATCCCCCCAAACTCTAGAACACGCACAGCCAGGCACACAGCATTTTCTTTTTATCTTTTCCAGCTCCAGAACAGCCTAGGGGTGCCTTTTTATATTTTTCTTGAATAATTAAACTTGGATAGGGTGAGGGGAAGCATGGGATACCCCAGGAAACTGAATTGACTGAGGACACTTTCCTTTACACTGACCTGACTGAGAGTTCCCATAAGATTCACTACTGGCTGAGAACTGTCTGGGACTTTCTTTTGTAGAACAAAGAACTGCACACAGTCACTAAGGCACAGAATTTTGGTCAGTACTCACAATGCCACAGGATCATCAGTTGCCACCTTCTGAGATCCACCTGGCACTCCTCAGTGAGGGAGACACAGACGCTCTTTCCCCCCAACTTCCACCAGGTCCTCTTCAGTGAGCTCTCCAGACCCCAAGAAGATCATAGCCCAGACTATGGAAGTAGGCCCCTCAGCTTAGACTACAGCTGGTACTGCGATGATCTTCAAGCAGCATCTACAGCAGACTGCCCTAAGAGGCAGAGCTCCTAAGAAAGGGGACTACTCTTGCAGAGCTGGACCCAAGACTCACTACCCTGCTGCTCCAGGGTTCAGACTATTTATGAGCTCTCTAGTCACCCACTGGATACATCTCCCCAGGGATTGGCTGGGTCCCCATAAATATTCAAGTTGCCCCTCCGTCTTTCCTCTCACTGTGATTCTAGAATTCAATAGAATGCAGAGGGAAATAATCAGAACAATAGTATCAGGCTACGTACTTACCGAGGCCGAGATGCCGAGAGTGGTTCACCCTTGCACCCAAGCGCACTCCGCCCCCTGGAGGTGAGACAGGGAGAGGACAGCACGAGGGAGCACTGGCCACCAGCAGGTAGAGGTGTCTTGAGCACTGGCCACCAGCAGGTAGAGGTGTCTTGCTGAAGAATCTAGCAGGGATGAGTCTGAAGAACAGGCCAGGAGTCAATCACCAAGGGTAGACAGGGTCAAACAGCAACCAGTAGCAAGGCACAAGTCCGTTTAGGAGTTTAGCAGGAAGCACCAGAATAGTCAGGTTAGGCAAGAAGTCCAGGGTACAGGCAGAAGGTAGAGGGCTGGAGACAGGCAGCAGATCCGGGTCACAGGCCGAGGGTCAAGCACAAGGAGAGAGGTAGAAGTCCGTTTAGCAAGCCAAGGGGTCAGGTTCAGGAGAAGCAGAAGCGTAGTCAAATCCGGTCCGGGTCACAGCAGGAGAACTTTAACTTCTTTCAGGCACAAGGAAACACAGTAAAGCTGACAAACCAGCAACCAGATAGTGTTACTGCGTCTGTTTAAATAGGCCCGCCTGTAGTCCCATTGGCGAGCTATTGCGCACGCGCATTCGTCGTTGCGCCGGTGCGCGCACCCGAGCACGCCGAAGCGCCGTCCCGCCACGCACGCGCATGCGCCGATGCGCCGTTTTGCCACGCATGCGCACTGAGCGCAGATTGGTGACAACAGACGGGGAATTTCCCTGACAGTGCCCCCCCCCCGAGGGGCGGACTCCGGACGCCCAGACTGGCCATTAATTCCGGATGTTCTTGGTGAAAGGCTCGTATTAGGCGAGGAGCATGCAAGTTCCTGGATGGTTCCCAGGAGTTGTCCTCCGGGGGGTACCCCTTCCATTTAACCAAGTATTGTAACTGTCTGCCTTTTTTCCTACAGCCCAGGATGGATTCCATCTCAAATTCCTTTTCCCCATCTACTTCAACTGGTGGTGGAGGAGGTTCATCTCTTCCAGGAAAGGCGTTGGGAATGACGGGTTTTAATAAAGATGAGTGGAACACTGGGTGAATCCTATAGGAATCAGGTAATGCTAGTTCAAAAGCCACAGGATTAATAGCTCGTTTGATCTTGAAGGGCCCGATAAATCTAGGGCCGAGCTTTCGAGAGGGAATAGGCAATCTGAGGTTGGCGGCGGAAAGCCAAACCTTTTCCCCGACTCTGAACGCCGGGTTTTCCTTCCTTCCCCGGTCATAAAATTTCTTGTAGGATCCTTGGGCATTCCGCATCATCTCCTGGAGACTTTGGAAATTCACCTGGACAGAAGCCACTCGGTCCTGGACCGCGGGAACAGGGCTCTCGGGGATGTTTTCAGGGAGAAAGGAGGGATGAAAACCGTAATTGGCCCAAAAGGGGGTTTGATTGGTAGCAGAATGCATTGAATTGTTATAGGCAAACTCTGCGTAAGGAAGTAGAGATGCCCAGTCATCCTGGGAAGCAGAGCAGAAACAACGGAGGTATTGCTCCAGGGTCTGATTGGTTCTTTCTGTCTGGCCATTGCTTTGGGGGTGGTACGCTGACGAGAGGCAGGTTTTGACTTCTAGTGACTTGCAGAGTTCCTTCCAGAATTTTGAAGTGAACTGGACCCCTCTGTCGGAGGTGATACTCTTTGGTATTCCATGAAGCCTGGTTATCTCCTTAAAAAAGATTTGAGCGGTATCCATGGCTGAAGGTGTCCCAATCATCGGTAAAAAGTGAGCCATTTTTGAGAGGCGGTCCACAACGACCAGAATCGTGGTAAACCCTCCGGAGGAAGGCAAGTCCACGATAAAGTCCATGGACACGTCCGCCCAAGGGCGCTCAGGAATGGGTAAAGGTTTGAGCAGGCCCCAACTCTTGGTGTTTGGCCCCTTGTTACGCTGACACTGAGTGCAGGAAGCGACATAAGACTTACAATCTTGCCTCCAGCCTGGCCACCAGAAGGAGCGGGAGACAAGTTCCGACGATTTACGTGCTCCGAAGTGACCTGCCAGTTTGAGATCGTGGAAGGTCCTCAAGACCAGCGGTCTTGTTTCCAGAGGGACGAAAATCTTGTCCTGGGACCAGAATAGGCCGTCCCGCTTCTCCAGGGAGGTAGTGACCGGATCAGAGCAGAGCCCGGAAGCGATTTTAATAGAGGTGAGTAGATCGGCCCGGGGAATCAACAGAAAGTTCTGAGCTGACAGAATGGTGCCCGGTTGGGCCGACTGAGGGGTTTCCGGAAACATCCTGGATAGCGCATCCGCCTTCCCATTCTTGGAGCCGGGTCTATAGGAAATGTGAAAGTTGAACCGGGTGAAGAAAAGGGCCCAACGGGCCTGCCTGGGGCGTAGACGTTGAGCTGTTCTTAAGTACTCTAGATTTTTATGATCTGTGAAGATCATGATGGGGTGTACTGCCCCCTCCAGAAGGTATCGCCATTCCTCCAGTGCGAATTTTATGGCCAGTAATTCCCGGTCCCCTACATCATAGTTTCGCTCCGGGGGAGTCAACTTTTTAGAGGCAAAAGCTACTGGATACAGGAGAGCCTTGGGGCCTCGTCTTTGAGAGAGGATGGCTCCGATGGCTGTCTCAGAGGCGTCCACTTCCAGGGTGAACGGCAGTAGAGGATCCGGGTGCTGAAGTACTGGTGCTGAAGTGAAGACGTCCTTGAGGCGAGAGAAGGCCTCCTGAGCTTCTGGAGACCAGTGAAAACGGTTATTTTGCCGGGTAAGTTGGGTTATTGGGGCCACAATGGAGGAAAAGCCCACGATGAATCTCCTATAGAAGTTGGCGAAGCCTATAAACCGCTGTACCCCCTTCTTGTCGGTTGGGGCTGGCCAGTCCTGAATGGCCTTCACCTTCTGCGGGTCCATCGCGACCCCATCGATGGAAATGATAAAGCCGAGGAACTGTACGGTGGTCTTTTCGAACTCGCATTTCTCAGCTTTGAGGTAGAGTTTGTGCTTCCGAAGGATGGTGAGGACCTTCATGACATGAGCCCGGTGGAGTTCGATGTTGGTGGAAAAGATGAGGATATCGTCCAGGTACACTACTAAGAAGTCATCAAGGTGCTGTCTGAAAATGTCGTTGACTAGGTGTTGGAAGGTGGCTGGAGCATTACAAAGACCGAACGGCATGACCGAATACTCAAAGTGTCCGAAACGAGATCTGAAGGCGGTTTTCCACTCGTCTCCGGCCCTGATTCTGATAAGATTGTAGGCCCCCCGTAGATCCAGTTTGGAAAAGACCCGAGCAGATCGGAAGCGCTGAAATAGCTCCGGAATAAGGGGTAGTGGGTACCTGTTCTTAATGGTTATCTTGTTTAGGTCCCGGTAATCGATACAGTGTCTTAAGGACCCGTCTTTCTTTTCCACAAAGAAGATTCCTGCACCGGCTGGAGAGGAGGAAGGGCGAATAAATCTCTTCTGGAGGTTTTCATCAATATAAGCCTTGAGGGCTTTCAACTCGGTTTCGGACAACGAAAAGATACGTCCGAACAGAATTTTGGAGCCCGGCAAGAGATCGATAGGGCAATCATAGGGCCGATGAGGTGGTAGATGGTCGGCTTGCTGCTTATCGAACACGTCCCGGAATTCTAGATAGACTGAAGGAACATGCTGTAGGTTGTCCGGCTTGGCAATCATGGAAGCGCAGACCGTAGAGGCGGAGGCAAGACAGTTCTGGGAACAATAGGAGGAGGTGAAGCTAACCTCTTTCTTCACCCAATTTATGAGGGGCTCGTGTGCCTGTAGCCAGGGAAGACCCAGGATGATGGGGAACATCGGGGAAGGTATGAGGTCTAACCGGAGAAGTTCTTGATGACCCGAGTCAGAGATGGCAAGGATAGGTTTGGTTTCCTGCGTGATCAGCCCTGAACGGGGCAAGGACCCATCCGCCAGGTGGATCTGAAGGCAGTGGTCCTTAGGTTGAGTGGGGACATGGAATCTTGAGGCTAAGGCAGAGTCCAGGAAGCAGCTGCAGGCTCCAGAATCAATAATTGCCGGGAGGCGGATTGCCCCTTCCGGCAGCTGTAGAGACACAAAGAGAATGACATAAGACTGAGGGTTGTCAAAGAGTTGATAGTTTAAAGTGCCTTTAGAGATAGACTTACTAGGTCTTACGGGGCAGTTGAGGAGGAAGTGGCCGGCACCCCCGCAATATAGGCACAGATTGGCCTGGCGCCTTCGCTGTTTTTCCTCAGGAGTCAGGGGAGCCCGAACCAACCCGAGCTGCATGGGTTCTGGCTCAGGAAGAGGTGTGACTGCAGGCGCAGAGGTTGGTGGGTAGTGAGGTACAGTCCTGGATGGAGGCCAGTTGGGACGAGGAGATTGAAATCGCTCCGCCCGTCGTTCACGCAGACGCCTATCGAGTTGTATGGCGGATTGGATCAGGTTCTCCAAGGTAGTGGGGGTTTCGATCCTGGCCAGCTCGTCCTTGAGAGTCTCAGATAGTCCCTGGCGGTATTGGTATCTGAGGGCCGCCTCATTCCATTTGGTGTCGGCGGACCATTTCCTAAATTCCGACGTATAGTCTTCCACCGGTCTTCTCCCCTGAGTTAGGTTATGGAGGACGGACTCGGCCGTGGCTGATCGCTGGGGATCATCGTACAATTGAGCCATATGTTCAAAAAATGTCTCTACTGAGTCCAATATGGGGCTTTGTTGCTCCATCAGGCCATGGGCCCAGGCTTGAGGGTCATCCGTTAAGAGAGAGATGATAAACCCCACCTTTACTGCTTCCGAAGAGAAGGTCCTTGGTTGGAGGGCAAGGTAGAGGGAGCAGGCGTTTTTAAAGGCCCGGTATTTTTTGCGGACACCCGAAAAACGTTCCGGAATAGGGACCCTGGGTTCAGGGGTGGCCATCACTACTGTAGAACTCGTAGGTACTTGGGAGTTGGTGACGGTGTTGGCAGAGGTGGCAGCTGTGGGGCCTGGCCCTAGGAGACCGGTGAGCTGTTGAAGACGGCCATCAATCTGGGTATATCCCTCTTGGAGTCTTTGGACAGTGTCCGTTAGGGTGGAGACCTGCTGGCAGAGGGTGTCAAATGGGGAACGCACTCTGTCGGCCTCAGACATCTGGCTGGTTTGTACTATCAGGCTACGTACTTACCGAGGCCGAGATGCCGAGAGTGGTTCACCCTTGCACCCAAGCGCACTCCGCCCCCTGGAGGTGAGACAGGGAGAGGACAGCACGAGGGAGCACTGGCCACCAGCAGGTAGAGGTGTCTTGAGCACTGGCCACCAGCAGGTAGAGGTGTCTTGCTGAAAAATCTAGCAGGGATGAGCCTGAAGAACAGGCCAGGAGTCAAACACTAAGGGTAGACAGGGTCAAACAGCAACCAGTAGCAAGGCACAAGTCCGTTTAGGAGTTTAGCAGGAAGCACCAGAATAGTCAGGTTAGGCAAGAAGTCCAGGGTACAGGCAGAAGGTAGAGGGCTGGAGACAGGCAGCAGATCCGGGTCACAGGCCGAGGGTCAAGCACAAGGAGAGAGGTAGAAGTCCGTTTAGCAAGCCAAGGGGTCAGGTTCAGGAGAAGCAGAAGCGTAGTCAAATCCGGTCTGGGTCACAGCAGGAGAACTTTAACTTCTTTCAGGCACAAGGAAACACAGTAAAGCTGACAAACCAGCAACCAGATAGTGTTACTGCGTCTGTTTAAATAGGCCCGCCTGTAGTCCCATTGGCGAGCTATTGCGCACGCGCATTCGTCGTTGCGCCGGTGCGCGCACCCGAGCACGCCGAAGCGCCGTCCCGCCACGCACGCGCATGCGCCGATGCGCCATTTTGCCGCGCATGCGCACTGAGCGCAGATTGGTGACAACAGACGGGGAATTTCCCTGACAAATAGCCTGTGAAACATTGAGCAAACTAGAGTAATCGACCACTATTTTTCTGGCTACAGAAGAGCTAAACTAAATGTGCCTAGCAAACTACACTAATTAGGGGGGTGCTACAAGTAGATATTACAGTCTTGGCAAGAACTGGGGGCAACTGGGTACCAGCAGGTATATGGAGCCTTTGGGATAAGGGGGGTCCTATGGGAAAAGGCTGTCCCTAGACTGGCTGCAATATCTGAAGCAGAGGAAGCTTCCTTACAGGCAGAGGCTATCACCAGATAATGAGGAAATCAATGAGTCCCAAATCAATGAGTCCCAAAAATTAATTCAAAGAAAATCCTCAATTGGGTCCAGAACCGACAAAAGCATGCCAACACAAAATCAAAAAAAGACAGTGCACTACAAGGGCACTTGGAAGTGCAGTCACTGTAGATCTGAGGGGAAGCTCTGCTGATTTCTATCATCCAATCACGTACAAGCAAAAATGCTGTTTTTTATTTTCCTTGCATTTCCTTGCATTTTTATTTCCCTCAGATCTAAAGCGACTGCACTTCCAATTGCACTTCTAAGGGCACATGCAGTACACTTGTAGTGCGAAGTGCATTTGCCTTTAGTAAATAAACCTCATTGTGCTGTAAAAAACACAGCTGTCCTGAGCCCAGAGGGAACCCACAGAACAGAACCGGATGTGTACTAGATGTGCTCACAATGCTCCTCCCTCTGGTAGATCAGAATAAGATGCAGACAAAGAATACAAAGGGGAAGGTTCCCAATAGTGTATAATCTTCCCACACACTCCCTATCAGGAGCAGAGAATTGTGTTTGTGGACAAAATGAAATTGTCAATGCAATAAATGTTGCCTTTGACAACTCTGAAGCCCTGTACACACGATCGGATTTCTGATGGAATTCCGATGGAAAAATCCATCAGATTTGATTCCAATGAAGCTGACTTCCAGTCTTGCCTACACACCATCAGATAAAAATTCAGACCGTCCCAAACACCGTGACGTACAACACGTACGACAGCACTATAAATGGGAAGTTCAAATCCAATGGCGCCACCCTTTGGGCTGCTTTTGCTGATTTTGTGTTACCGCGTGTTAGTAAAAGTTTGGTGTTAGCCGATTCGCGCTTTTCAGTCTCCGTGCTTTTCAGTCCGTTACAGCATGAAGAATGTGCTATCTCCATTACGAACGCTAGTTTTACCAGAACGAGCGCTCCCGTATTCTAATTCAGTCTGAGCATGTGTGGGTTTTTTCTCCGATGGAGTTCCACACAGACGATCGGAATTTGCTATCGGTTTTTTTTCCATCGGAAAAATTTAAAACATGTTCTATTTTTTTTCACCGATGGAAAAAAGTCAGATGGGGCCCACACACTGATCGTGTGTACAGGGCTTTAGATTGCTGCAGGTTACCTGTATCTGGTCTAAAACATTTGGAGTCAGTAAATGGGCACTCTTCAAGTCTGCAGCCTATCAAGTGTAGTGGATCTACAATGTTCAATATCAGGGGTGTCCTTTTTTGGATTAAGGGGGCCTCAACTGCAACCCCTGGTTTATCCAATGTGCCACACATAATATTCTACATATGTAATGGTTTTAAAGACTGCAGCTTTACAACAGGAGATGGCCAGAAACTGCTAATTTATTACACAATGAAGTTTAAGGACATGCTATAGGGGACATTTTGATGACAGACTGCTGGGACAGAGGGCTGCACAATAAGCACCAAAGAGCCCAATGTGGCACTTGGATTACAGGTTGGGCACAAATAATGAGTGTATTGAAGATACACATGAATACACATATTGGAATAATGATCATGTTGGTTTAATAAATAAATAGTAGAAAAAAAAAGAATACCAGGACCAGACTAAGCCAAGTCGGATTCCAGGTTTTCAGGCTTGCTAACTGATGCTACATTTCTTGCTGTGCTGCTTTCAAAACAGAGCTATTCATAGATTAAACTGTGACTGAGCATGGCTGTATGTGTAGGTTGTGGGGCAATAGAGAGACTTAGAAGTCAGTGTTTGGCCCCACCCCTTCTACCTGCTAATGCCGCGTACACACGACCGTTTTTAATGTAATTGAAAAAACCTGCATTTTTCTCGATGTGATTCTTCTCAAGCCTGCCTTGCCTACACACTATCGTGGAAAAAAATGTTTGAGTAAAGCGCGGTGACATACAACACGTATGACGGCACTATAAAGGGGAAGTTCCATTCGGATGGCGCCACCCTTCATGTTAGTAAAGTTTGTTGAGAGACGATTCGCGCTTTTCAGCCTCATGCTTTTCAGTCCGTTACAGTGTGACGAATGTGCTATCTCCATTACGAACGCTAGTTTTACCAGAACGAGCGCTCCCGTCTCATACTTGATTCTGAGCATGCGCATTTTTTTCACGCCGTTAAAGCCTACACACGGCCGTTTTTCATGACGAGAAAAATGACGATGTGAAAAACGAAGAGAAAAATTAGAGCATGTTCCAATTTTTTCTTGCCCATTTTTCACGTCGTGAAAAATGCTCGGAAGCCCACGCACACGATCATTTTTAATGACCATTTTAAAAAATTGCATTTTTCTCGTCATTAAAAATGGTCATGTGTATGCGGCATTAGACAAAGTCACGTTTTTCAAAATGGAGCACTACAGCTTTTGGGGAACTTGAAAAGTCCAAAAGTTGGAGTACTCTATCACTTTTAGTGTAACTAGACATTTTCAAAAGCAGGTCAACAATAGTGACCCTTGTTTTATTTACTACAGGTTCCCAGTTCCCAAAGATATTTGTGAAAAATTATCAAGATACAGAAGATTTACATGTCTAAGGGGAACACTCTATAGACACTCCACTGTTTTTAATGGGTGGCAAAACAATTGCTATCATCTGGAACATCCAACTCAGCAAACCAGCTCTACCACCTGAGAAAGCTTAGGCACTACAGTTGGGTAGGGCTTATAGACATACACTCATTACCTGTGACTTATTTTGAATAGATGTCCCCAACTTTAACCAAAGCCCACTAGGCCATCTCCCCCAAACCCAACCCATACAATAAAAGAGACCACACCAAGGTTGGGAGTCAAAATGGCCATCACAGCCTTCATTAACACAACATTCCTTAAAACAGAAATAAAAAAAGAAAGCTTGCTGGTCTTTGAAGGTACCAAACACATCACAAGCACAACAATTATTTCACTGCGGAAGACCTTTGCTTATACTAGGTCCCCAGCCGGAACACACTAGTTCGGAGACGATCCTCACTATCCGCAGTGACCTTCATTTTCCATATTCCTGCTTAACAGGAATATACCCGAAAACATTCCAAACCATTCTATTAGCCCTGAATTTTACCTCTTCCAAAGACCAATAACCACCAGGCTGCCATAACGGAACCAGAACCACACCCCCCCCCCCCAAAAAAACAAACAAGGAGGGTGGATGGAAAGTTTCTTCTTCCGACGCACACAAAAAGAACCCTTGCAGCTCACCACTCCCACCTAAAGTCCTAAGACCCCCTCCCAACTTTTTGCTACTACCAATCCAGTAGGTTTTCTGACCTTTTAAACCTTATGCACAGTTTTTTTTTAACCCTTTACAGCGCTGACCCCCCCTATTCACCCTGACATGTCTGCCCTACGCTTTTTTTTGTTTTTGCTTTGGGCCTTCCTATCCAGCTGTAAAAGGTTAGAGCAAGCAAATGCCTTCTAATATCTATGTACACCTTTAGAAATCTTCTTTGTATTTAATGTGTTAATGTGTATACATTGCAGTTTTCATATTGATCTTAGCTCTCAGTTTCTGAACTCCCCAGCTGCAATGGTCCCTAGAGCTCATGCAACTTTAGCTTTAATGCAAAAGATATTAAGCATAACATAGAATATAGCCTGACTCTTTATCAGAAAGCAGATATTGATTACACATTGTGAACAGTTAATGGAGGAGGCTTCGTAAACAGATTCTTTTGTTAGTTCATGATAAATAATTAAAGAAGTTTTACAGCATCCTGTAAATAGAAAATCTCTCCGAGTCCAAGCTTATACAAAATGGCAGTTAAGACTCCTTAGAGGACTGTTCTCACTTATTAAAGAGAAAAAACTGAAGACCACAAATAGCACTGACTACAGTGGACGTTGCCACTGGTTTTGGTCTCTGTGTCTCGATATTTTTGTAAAAAATCTTTTACAATATTGCATGTCACTGGTGCCAGGTTTTAGTTGAATTTTAAAGTAAACCTCTCTTCAAAGTAAACATATCAAAGATATGCCAGCCATCGGGCTAATGCACATTCACATAAGTGTGCACATGTTTACGGGCATAGACGCCTAACTAAATGTGTGACTTTGAGGAGCAGCACGCATGCATGTAAGTTTGCGGAGATATGCACTACAGATACTAGCACCAAGTGGGCTTATTTAAACCTGAGCTTTGCAGATAATCACTGCTGAATAGTCTTTCAGTCTGTTCTCTTGCGAAAATCATGCTGACCTTATTATCAACCTGGCTTCCACCTGACCTGCTTTTGAATTATCCATGTCTGCCTATGTTCAACTTTGAATAACTTTGTATAATGTTCAACTCTGTTACCAACCTCGGGCTTGGACCTCTGACCAAGATCCTGCCTATCAACTTGGTATCTCACGGTCTGCACTTTGCAAGCCTCTGCCACTCTGTCACTTCTACAATAACAACTTGTGCCGTGAGTATGTTTTAAAGTTACCGTATTTATTGGCGTATAACATGCACAGGCGTATAACACACACCCTAACTTTAAGAGGGAAGTTTCAGGAAAAAAACTTTCCACAGCGCCCTGCGTATAACACGCAGGCACAGTTTACCCTCTATTTTCAGGCTAAAAAAGTGAGTGTTATACGCCAATAAATACAGTATATGTTTTTGATGTGTCACTATGGTTTATGGTGTCCACCTATTTTTTATTCAGTACTTCATTCAGTAATATGCAAACCATCATTATGTTATAGCTTGGCCTTTGTGTGCCCTCTGCAGCCGCACAGTATTTTTGGTGTCTTCTGCACTGGTGTCTTCTGCAAGTAAGTCGTGGAATGGTAAGAAAAATTATCTATTCAGATATGACTCATTCCTTAACCTTATGTCAAATATATGATCTCATTCTTACAATATATCATATATTACTTTCAAATTTAGAAAAATGATCATGAGAGAAATAGTGTGCCATCATGTATTTTCAGAACATGTTAAAGGGGAACTTCAGTTAGCCTCACAATAGCCCTGCCTCATCTCTCTGGTGCCACCATTTTTAAAAATATGGTGCATATGCAGATGTGCCGAAGGCTCTGTCAGACCTTTGGGACCCAATAAGGACTCGTGGCACATCTGTACACCCATCTGTAAACACATTGAGGTTTCTACTGGTGATCTCTGCTAGGTCCCAAAGCCTGTGGCAAACCAGCGCATGCATGGAATTCCCATGGTGTGCATGCACCGTAATATGCTTATGGAACACGGTCATTCTTGTCTAGGCAGGAATATGCAGTATTTGCTGTGCTGCGGCAAAAATTTTATGTAATTGTGGGAGAAGAAGGGGGAAGGAGCAAGATGAAAATAAGCTATTTTCCTGGTGAAGGTTCACTTCATTACGAAAGGTAATCGACATGAGGGAACCACGTTTGCAAGGTCAGATCTTCTATTTCTATTTTTGACAGGTTCCCTTAAATTAAATCATATTAATGTAGCGGGGTGTTGCTTGAGGAACCCAGAGACTACCATACCCAGGATGCATTTCCCCATGCAAGGACTGCTGGGGTGGAGTATTTAACTGAGGGGCGGACCGGAGTACGGTCTTTTTGGACATCGTCCGCCCAGCAAGTGGAACTCTCGGCTGAGTCTGTTGTTCCTGACAGGGCCTGAAGCCTAGGCCCTGTTTTTCCAAAGAGCCTTCCGTTCTCACCAAGGAGCCTGAGGGACGTTGCATCCTGCTATCCATCTGCTGCTTCCAGGAGGACCGAAGACCCGGGTGTGGTGGAACCTGTGTACCGAGACACAGCAACGGAAGATACGGACGTGGACTGGTCCAGTTGGGTGAGAGAGCCCCTGCTCAGAGATTAGTACAGGATCTCTAGGCCTAGTGATTGTTGTTCGGGACTCACCCGTTCGGTGTGCATATGCAAACTCTGAGGGACAGTGCATTGAATAGTGTTAGTGACTTTATCTTTGTTCACCAAGTTTGTCAACCTTTATTCCCGTGGGTTACAATTTGTCTTCAAAAGTGCACCACCATTTGCTAGCGAAGATTCTTCTCTATGGAACTTACACATAGTTACAGTCAGGCCTGACTTATCAGTGTAGACATTGCTGGGCGCCATCTTGCCCACGAGGTAGGAGAGCTGCAAGGGGGTCCGTTAGTCATCTTTGTACAGGATTGTACATCTGCCTATTATTGAACACCTTTTATTGCAGGGCTCTGCATATACTAAAGTATACTGTGTTAATCTGTTTAATCATTTCCTTTAGTAAAAGTACCAGGATTCTCAGCGGGACCCGAGCATTCTGATGTCAACGGTATTATGACGGACATGTTCAGGTTGGCGGCGGAGAGATACACTGGAGACCAGTGGGAGCTTCACCCCCCCCACTGGGGAATTTAATTATATGATCGACCACTAGGAGATCTGAGCTCCAAGGGGATACCCCTGTACTGCTGTGCCATATTTTATTTTGGATGTATATGTCTGTTATTCACTATGGGGATCCGTGTGGATCGACTCCTCTGTTATTGGTTACAAATAAAAAATTAAAAAAAAAAAAGTACCAGGATTAAGCAGACTATTTGTTTCTTCTGCACAATAATAACACCGACAGTCAGTGTTTGCTATATCACTGTGTGTGTTTTTGTTGCTGGATTGTGTTGCCTAAAGTTGCAGGCCTCACAGTCCTATCATCCCCTACTAACTGTGCCAAGGGAGGGTAGAGCCAATTGCTGGGGGTTGACAGCGGTGTGTTACAGGCCCAAAAATCATATCAGCGGCTCCCTTAGCTGGGGGTATCGCTACATTTAGAATACAAGGGGTATATTTGTAGATTTTAAGGACAACTACAAAAAAGCCTTTAGCTGCAAAATCCAAACCCAATAGATCAATCACAACACCTTTGAGGGGAAGCTGTCGCGTAACAATCCCACTGCCCATCTTTGAAAAAACGTATGAAACCAGATTACTTGTAATTTGTTCCTTTATAATAAAATGCACTATTTAACCAATAAAGGTGTTACATTGGACTAAATGTTTTATCCAAACTCTCAGGCCTCGTACACACAACCAGTTTTCTCGGCAAGAAACGACAAGAAAACTGTAGAGCTTTCTTGCCGAGAAAACCGTTAGTGTGTATGGTTTCTCGTCGAGAAAACTGCCGGGAATCTCGATGAGAAAAATAGAGAACCTGCTCTCTATTTTCTCGTCAGGATTCTCGTTTTTCTCGTCGGGATTCTCGTCTGCCTGTTTCCCGACGAGAAAACCGGTCGTGTGTATGCTTTTCTGAGTCTTAAAAAATCGCGCATGCTCAGAATCAAGTATAAGACGGGAGCGCTCCTTCTGGTAAAACTAGCGTTCGTAATGGAGATAGCACATTCGTCACGCTGTAACGGACTGAAAAGCACGAGGCTAAAAAGCGCAAATCGTCTCTTCCCAAACTTTTACTAACACGCGGTAACACGAGATCAGCAAAAGCAGCCCAAGGGGTGGCGCCATTGGAATCGAACTTCCCCTTTATACTGCCGTCGTACGTGTTGTACGTCGCCGCGCTTTACAACGACGAAATTTGGAATTGACAGTGTGTATGCAAGGAAAGCTTGACAAGAATTCCGTCAAGCTTGACAAGAATCTCGTCGAGAAAAACGATGGGTTTTTTTACAACGAGATTCTCGGCCGTGTGTACGAGGCTTTAGCCAGCATTCATCTGGAGGCCTCTAGGAGTTCTGTGAAAAGTGAGAAACTGGTTGCCTGACAAGCCAAGTTACTAAAGAAGAAGAAGAAATTTTGTATGATCTATGCAAGAAGCAACTCTTTAGGACATTTTATTCTCCTTGGCATCTATATTACACTTTGGAATCTGTTTCTTGTTAACACTCTGATCCCTTGAGTCAATTCGAAACCTTGACGTGAATAACTTCAAAGAATATGAGGATATTATGTTATCAATTGGACATCTGAAAATTATACTTTTCTGTACTTGTTTCCTTTCGGTTATGCTTGGTTTGATTGGAAGATGAATATTTGGATGGCTCTTTGCATGTAAGCCCTTGCTGTTACTCGTTCCTGTTTAATAAAACATAATACTGTGTCGGTGCAGCAGACAGAACGCAAAATGACTCAAGGGATAAGTGTTAACAAGAAACAGTTTCCAAAATCATAATATAAATGTCAAAACTAATTACGTGTCTTGAAGAGTTGCTTCTTGCACTGGTTGTCCAATACTTCCGTACCTTTTGTAACTCAAGTTTTTTTTCTTTGTGAAGCTTTGTAACTCAGGCTTTCTTCATGTGAAGCTTTGTAGCCTAGGTGTTCTTTTTGGTGAAGCTTTGTAGCCTAGGTGTTCTTTTTGGTGAAGCTTTGTAGCCTAGGTGTTCTTTTTGGTGAAGCTTTGTAGCCTAGGTGTTCTTTTTGGTGAAGCTTTGTAGCCTAGGTGTTCTTTTTGGTGAAGCTTTGTAGCCTAGGTGTTCTTTTTGGTGAAGCTTTGTAGCCTAGGTGTTCTTTTTGGTGAAGCTTTGTAGCCTAGGTGTTCTTTTTGGTGAAGCTTTGTAGCCTAGGTGTTCTTTTTGGTGAAGCTTTGTAGCCTAGGTGTTCTTTTTGGTGAAGCTTTGTAGCCTAGGTGTTCTTTTTGGTGAAGCTTTGAAGCCTAGGTGTTCTTTTTGGTGAAGCTTTGTAGCCTAGGTGTTCTTTTTGGTGAAGCTTTGTAGCCTAGGTGTTATTCTTGGTGAAACTTTGCAGCCTTGATGTTCTTCTTTGTGAAGCCTTGTAACCTAGGTGTTCTTCTTTGTGAGCTTTGTAACTTAGGTGTTCTTCTTGGTGAAGCTCTGTAACTCAGGTTTTCTTCATGGTTGGTGAAGCTTTGTTCTTGGTTGCAAAATACTGTATTTGCTTGACAGTACTTGAATAGTTACAACAGCATAATTTGACAGAGCTGGTAGACCAATATAGCCTCTGCACCAAATTCTCAGGCAAACACTGACACAATGATCTTTATAGCCCTTCATACACAGGTGGTTTGGGGGCAGGCGGTTTATTTGCACTTTAGCCATCCCCTGACCACACCTAATCATCTACAAGCAGACATGGTACCGCTTAGATGAGTACACATTGGTAGCAATTTTTTTTGGTTTTCAAAACGTTTTTATTGAGATCAAAAGATTTACCATATTGATATGTGACTTAAACCAACATATCAAGGTAGCATTTGACTTAATGGATATATGTTATTCCATGTGAGTAGTACAGGAGTCCGTTTTCATGACAGAAGCAAAAATATCCGTATGTAAAATTATCTGTGATATGGTATATAAAGCATGACTGAACCATGCAAGGTAAAACAATAACATAACAGGAGAGAAAAACAAAATAAAACAAGAACAATAATTAGGTCATTCTTGGAGTCGAAATAAGAACCAAGGGTTCCACTTAGCATCATATATAGGGATGGAGTCATGCAGGATGTAAAATATATTTTTTGGATAACATTATTTGATCCACCCGAGAGATAACTTGCGAGAATGGGACTGTGTTAGACTTCCAGTTAAGTGCTATTGCCCAATGTACTGCAATCAGTGCTGTTTGAAGGAATTTGGGGGCCCCAAGCACAGTGGACAACAAAATGTTAAAGTTTAGAAGCGGGGGGAGGGTGCTACTGCGGGACATTGGCATTTTTTGGACAACAAGTTGAGCTGCGGGACATTGACGCCGTTCGCGGGAGGGGGGGCGCCGATCGCACGATATTACAGTGGATATGCGAGGGGGAATGTCTTACATCCTCCTCCTGTTCTGCCTCCTCGAGTCCTCTGGCTCCTCTTTCTGCTGTGCTGCCCTCTGCTGGGGCCCCAGGACAGCTCGGGGCCCCAAGCAGCTGCTTGGTTTGCCTGTCCTGTTCCAACGCCCCTGACTGCAATGCAGATAGTGTGTACCAGTTTCATGAGGGGTTTCGGTGATCTGGAAGTTTTTCAAATAAGAGACAGACAAATTGGCGGGTATACGCATGGCTCTGACACATACTATCAGCCCCAGGGCCTCTTTCCAGGTAGGTTGTAGATTTACACAGTCCCAGAACAGGTGTAAAACGGAGCCCTGGTGAGCGCAACATCTAAAGCAGGAGGAGGAGGCCTGCGGGTATATCTTACCTTAACGCAAAGGGGTGTAGTACCAGCGAGTAAGCAATTTGATTGCGGTTTCCCTTACCGTCAGGGATTTATTACATTTCAGCATGTAATGCCAGCCTGCCTCCCAGTCTAGGTCCTCACTTCCCAGGTTTAATTCTTGTTCCCATTGGGACCTATATTTTAGTAGGGGGCTATCTCCTACCGATTCCAGTGATTTGTACAGTCCAGAGATTAGACCTTTCTGTCAAGGGGCCGTCTGGCACAGGTATTGCATAATGTGTTTGGAGGATTTTTTGCAGGACTCAAAGTTTTTCAGTGTGGTCAGTCCCTGGTCAATCCAGACCTGGAATGCCTCCGGGTGCTCAAAGGCAGAGGGGAGTCTGGGATCCCCCAGGAATGAGACACATGGGGGGACCTGAGAAATAAGATTATACTTTCTAGACATGGGAGCCATCAAAAAATTTGTTTTGTTTCGTTCCGTTCCGTATAAAAAAAAAATCGTAATTCTCAATTTGTGTACGGAATTTAATTCGGATTTGTACGAAATACGAATTTCGTACGAATCGTTAATATTGAACTCTACGGACTCATGACGCGTACAGACGATCGGAAATTCCGACAACAAAAACGTGTATTTTTTTTCCGAAGGATGTTGGCTCAAACTTATCTTGCATACACACGGTCGCACAAATGTTGTCGGAAATTCCGAACGCCAAGAACACGGCGACGTATAAGACGTACAACGGCACTAATAAAGGGAAGCTCAATACCATAATTCGTACTTTCGGTAAAGTACATTGTTTTAGTTGATTCTGGACACAACTCCTACTTTCGTAACTTTTTTTTTGTTTATTTTCTTTCGTATTAGTTGAAAATCGTTATATTTGGTAGTTTACGAATTTCGGATCCAAATTATCCGAATCCAAACGAAATTTCGTATTTCGTATTTCGTACAGAATTCGTATTCATAAAAATTCGTAATTCGGATTCGTACAAATGTACAAATTTCGAAAAATTCGTACAAATTTTCGATTCGTACGAAACTAATCGCACATGTCTAATACTTTCCTTTGTAGAGGTCCCATAACTTCAGTCCCATGGCTACTATTTGGTTCCTGGAGCCTAGTTCCAACGCTCAGGGTTTAGAAGACCATAATAGCCCCAAAAGATAGAGTGACGAGATTGCATCTTGTTCGAAATCTGACCCACGGGACTCTGGAATTTTTGATATTCCATTGGGCTTGTTGTGTGAGTCTGCTGGCTAAATAATACAGCCATATCTGAGGGACACCCAAACCCCCCCCTTTTAGAAAATTGGTACAATACTTCCCTAGAGAATCATGGAGCTTATCATTCCAGATGAACCTATTAAAGTGGGCTTGAATTCTGAGCAGGTACGATTTAGAGAGCCTAACTGGCAGAGCGCGAAACAAGTATAGCAATTTGGGAAGGATGGTCATCTTGATTGCTGTTATTTTACCTAAGAAGGAGATACGGAAGGGGGACCAGGATTTAAGCAACTGTTTTAATTTGGAAAACATTTGGGGATCGTTATTATCAAACAGCTTGTTGTAATCCCCGGTCATGTTAATACCCAAATAGGGGAGGGAAGATCCAGCCCATGTGAAAGAGAAGGAGTTTTTAAGAATCTCCAGCTCGGCAGGAGGGAACCCCATGGGAAGGGACACTGATTTTGATACATTCACTGAGAGGCCATAAATGTTAGCAAAAACCGATAAAGTTTGCAGAAGATTCGGTAATGTGGTCAGGGGATTGGTGAGAAACAATAACACGTTATCCGCATACATGCAGAACTTGTAGGTCGAAGACGCTTTGCTATACCCAGAAATATCTGGATGCTGCAGTATCGCTATGGCCAGGGGTTCAATTGCCAACGCGAATATGAGTGGAGATAATGGGCACCCCTTTCTAGTGCCCCTGCCCAGCCGGAAGAACTATTGCCAGCAATTTTAAAATGAAATGCTGAGTTTGACAGGCAGCACCACCTGTCAAACTCTCTTAATGCAAGTGAATGGGACTGCACCACACCCTTGAGCCAAAGGCTTGGCTTGCTGTTGCAGCATGGTCCGACAATGCAAGATCCCCATTTAACAGTTCCAAAAGAAAAAAGAAATAGGCAAAAAAATTAAAATAAAGAGGCAGCTGTATTGACTCCTGAATGCCTACAAAGCTCCTCTCACCATCCTCTGAAAAGCCACCACAGTCTCACTCTTTTATAAATCTGACAGCGGGTGTGGGGTAGGGTGACCAGACATCCCCGGTTTCAGGGGACACTGTCCCCGGACCAAGTCTGTCCCCGGTTTTGTCCCCGGATTGGATTTGAACAGGGGCTGGGGCAATTTCAAAGACAGTCAGTGCAGAATTAAAAAAATAAAATCTGAAATACACACCCCCGCTCCGCCGATCCTACTAGCTTAGGGGGGTGTATTTTTTTCTATTATCTGTGCCCCTTTCTGATGATCATGTGCTGATCGGAGCGGAGGGAATATTTCTTCAGTTTCGGGTGCATGCCCATTCAGCTCCGCTCACATGTTCTTCTGCCTTGGCTCAAGTCCCCGCCAGCCGCCTGCTTATCTCCTTGCCTTCCCTGGCAGAGTGATTTTCCTCCGCTCCCCACCCAGTAGTACCCGGGGCCCGGAGAGTAAGACTTGACAGGCTGTGAGGCAGGCGGCGACGGGCAGAGAGTCGCTGATTGCTGCCATTACTAGTAAAAAAAAACATATGTCCCCGGATTTCATTTTAAAAATCTGGTCACCTTAGTGTGGGGGGATCCCACACCCACTGTCACACTGAAGGGGAGCACTGGGGGGGGGGGGGGCAAGAGCACAACAAGAACATATTACATGGTACACCCTAAATACAGGTGTAAAATGTGAAATGTTTAAAAAAGGTGAACTTATCCTTTACATTTTCTAGTAATTACTCAAAATGTTAAATTGAAATACACTATGTATGCCATATTCATTTATTTACTATTGAATAATCAACTTAGTGGTCATGCCAACATACCATGAGCTATACAATACACACGGTATACAATATAATAACATTTTAGAGTTACATTAAACACTGAAATATAGTAACTAAATAAAAGAAAAGTTAATAAAAGTAGACAAAAAAGTAATATGAATACTTTCTGATTTCTGCAATTAGGGGCCTGGGAGGGGTGTGCTATTTGCCTGCATGCTTTTGTGCTAAATGTTCTCCATCTTTCCCAGCTTGGATAATTAAAAGGTGCAGTGACCTCACCCCTCTCACCCCTTCTCATTCTCGGCTTGTCTTTCTTTGTCTAGGGGTGTTAGTGCTGGGGGGGAGGGAGGAGATGCACCACGGCCCATGTCCTCCATAGTGACGAGGTGAAGGCCAGAAAGATCGGGCTTTGTGTAGGTGTCCTAGAGTCAAGTCCTGTCCTTCGTCCTTGACTCCTTTGCTCCTAGTAACCAGAGTTCCACACAGTGAATAGGTCCAACACAGTTTTATTCTTCTCAGCGAATAAACACACAGAAAGGTTAAGTTGGATTCTTTTGCAACAACTTAGTCTTAATGGGAATAGGTCAAGGCACAATCCTTTCCCTTCTCTTGCCAACCACTGTGGTATCACCAGTGGCGAATAGTCACTGCCACTGACTATGTGAGGTAGAACGTGAATTACCTTCGCTGGCACGGCCCCTGTCAGGGGTAGGATATCTGTCCAAGGGAGATACCGGAGGCCTCTCTGTCACCAGCGATGCTGCGCCGGACTCTCCAGAGAAGTTCCGCACACCAGACCTCACGAACTCAGACACGGGCACCCAAGGAGTTAGGGCCCCCTCGGATTCCTCCACCCTCGCGGAACTCAGTCGAAGGTACTGAGCCCCAGGCTTCAGCCATAGTACCTCCCCCCAGGCTAAAGGTGCCTGAGATGGACTCCATCTCCGCTCCGGCCAGGTCAAGGGCACCTAGGCCCAGAGCACCGGGACGCCAGCACCCAAGCTGAAGGTGCCTGGGTGCGGCCACGTCCTCCGACTCTGCACTCCCCGTGGTAAGGGCATCCGCCCCTTTTATCTCTCCCTTCGCGCCACAGCGGGTTCCCCACCCTGCTGTACCAGCTCCAGGGGAGGACAAAAGGCACAGTCCTGCGGTGTGAGTTCACCTCTGGCCCCCGCAACAATGCCACCTATAGGCCCAGGGAACCTCACACCACCAGAGTCCTCCAAGAACCATAAAGGGGCCTCAGATCCCCTAGAAATCAGTGCATCTGGGTTACACTACCACCCAGATGCTTCCCCTAAATTCAAATACCCGCTACAAAGGTATACTCCCAAGAGATATACTATATATTGCTGATCTTTTAATTAAACTCCTAGTTGCCCAACCATTATGCCGACCCTGTGGATTCAGTTCTTTCTGAATCACTGATCTGGAAAAAGTATGCTTACTTCACCTACCACATGCTTGTTTCAGGTCAATGACTGGCAAAGTATTAAATAAAAAAAGACAGGCAGGCAAATTACATTTTCAGGTGGAACTCACTCAGCATTGGCATCCTTGTCATTTCCCATAGTAGAACTACTGTATACAGGTTATGATGGGAAGGGAAGTAGAACTTTTTTTTCCATTTTGAATACAATATGCTATCTGTGGAGAGACTTCCCTTCACTTCCTTATTGTCAACAGGGTCAGTAGAACTAGTGTCTTCTTTGGGAGATTTCCCCTATATGGCTGTTCAGGTGTAGGGATGAGCTCGGTGTTCGAGTTTAACATAGGTTCGACTCGAACATCGGCTGTTCGCGCGTTCGGCGAACAACGAACGATTTGGGCCGTTCGCGCCAAATTCGAGTGACGAAAACGGGCCACAATACACTGCGCCATCGCAGTGCAATCCTGGCGCTGTGATTGGCCAAGCATGCACTGTGACCCCGCATGCTTGGCCAATCACAGCGCCGGCAGCGAGGAGAGCAATGATTGGCCACAGGCAGGATGCCTGTGGCCAATTATTGCTGAGGGGGTTTAGTACACGCCCCACACTATAAAAGGCCGCCAGCGCGGCGGCCTCGTGTAGTGTGTTCCGGCGCAGGGAAAGAGAAGGATAGGCAGGGACAGTGTCATATTTTTTCTTTGCTAAACCTTGTGTGTAGGGACAGAGAAGGATAGGCAGGGAGAGTGTCAGTGTCATATTCTTTGCTAAACCTTGTGTGCTGAACCATATTGCTAAACCTTGTGTGTAGGGACAGACAAGGATAGGCAGTCGAGGGTGTCAGTGTCATAATCTTTGCTAAACCTAGTGTGCTGAACCATATTGCTAAACCTTGTGTGTAGGGACAGCCAAGGATAGGCAGTCGAGAGTGTCAGTGTCATAATCTTTGCTAAACCTAGTGTGCTGAACCATATTGCTAAACCTTGTGTGTAGGGACAGACAAGGATAGGCAGTCGAGTGTGTCAGTGTCATAATCTTTGCTAAACCTAGTGTGCTGAACCATATTGCTAAACCTTGTGTGTAGGGACAGACAAGGATAGGCAGTCGAGAGTGTCAGTGTCATAATCTTTGCTAAACCTAGTGTACTGAACCATATTGCTAAACCTTGTGTGTAGGGACAGACAAGGATAGGCAGTCGAGAGTGTCAGTGTCATAATCTTTGCTAAACCTAGTGTGCTGAACCATATTGCTAAACCTTGTGTGTAGGGACAGACAAGGATAGGCAGTCGAGAGTGTCAGTGTCATAATCTTTGCTAAACCTAGTGTGCTGAACCATATTGCTAAACCTTGTGTGTAGGGACAGACAAGGATAGGCAGTCGAGAGTGTCAGTGTCATAATCTTTGCTAAACCTAGTGTGCTGAACCATATTGCTAAACCTTGTGTGTAGGGACAGACAAGGATAGGCAGTCGAGAGTGTCAGTGTCATAATCTTTGCTAAACCTAGTGTGCTGAACCATATTGCTAAACCTTGTGTGTAGGGACAGACAAGGACAGGCAGTCGAGAGTGTCAGTGTCCTATTCTTTGCTAAACCTTGTGTGCAGGGAGAGAGAAGGATAGGCAGGGGACAGTGTCAGTGTCATTGTTGCTAAGCCTCCTGCACAGTATACACCTGAAGCTAGCCCTTATTGCTGTTTTTTCCTGGTGTGTTACACTGACAGGCATTTGCAGCACTTACAGCGGGCGGAGTGTGCTTCCTGCAAAATAAACACCCGAAGCTACCCCTTATTGCTGGTTTTCCCATCTCCCTGCAGGCCATTAGAATGTCTGGAAGGCAAACAAGGAGAGGCAGACAGTCAGGAGCCAATAAAAGAGGGCAAGCAGGCTCTGTGTCTGGGGGCAACAGTGCTGGTCGTGGACGCGGTGCATTGTCATCAGCACATGGCCATGGGACACGCTTGTCCTTCTTTTCGGCAGCTGGACATGTTGAGCCACATCATGCCGAAGACTTGGTAGAGTGGATGACCAAGCCCTCCTCATCCTCCTCACCCTCTCTCATCCAGGCTCAGGGTACTGGCAAAGCAGCTGCCAAAGCGTCCTCTTCCCTGGTATCAATGTCATCATCAGTCACTCCTTCCCTAGACCCACCATGTCCTCCTCCTGGGGAGTCCCCCGAACTGTTTGAGCACAGTGTTGGGTACATGCTCCAGGAGGATGCCCAGCGTTTCGAAGGGTCTGATGATGATACCCAGCTAGAGGAAGGCAGTAGCGTGAGAGCAGAGAGAGGGGATGCTCAAGAAGGACACCAATCTGGCAGTCATGTTCCAGCAGCTGCAGCATACTGCCAGATTGGCTCCAGTGATGAGGAGGGAGGGGATGATGAGGTCACTGACTCCACGTGGGTGCCTAATAGGAGAGAGGAGGAGGATGAGGAGGAGGCACATCTCCAACAAGGCAGGATGCCCTTGGGTGGCCAGCGTAAGGGCAGCACACCGACGGAATCACACCGCAGAGCTCCGCCTGTGCAGGGCGCTGCCTCTGCCCGTTATTCAAAAAGTTCTTTGGTGTGGGCCTTTTTTGAGGCGAGTGCATCAGATCGCACAGCTGCTGTTTGCAACATATGTCTTAAGCGTATATCGCGTGGCCAAAACATCAGCCGCTTGGGCACCACATGCTTGACCAGACATATGTTGACCTGCCATGCAGCTCGTTGGCAAGCCTACCTTAAAGACCCACACCAAAGAACAAAGCGGACCTCTCCTTGCACCGCATCAGCTGGGATCTCCAACCCCACTATACCTTCAGTCCTCTCTGAAACCTGCACTGAGAGGAATGAAGGTGTAGAATTAGGTGTGTCACAGCCAAGTACTTGCGGCCACTCTGCTAGCAGTACACCGACGTCCGATTCTAGCAGGCAAATTTCCCTGTCCCAGCTGCTGGACCGTCGAAAGAAGTTCACTCCCAGCCATCCACATGCCCAGCGGTTGAATGCTAGCCTGGCTAAATTGCTAGCGCTTCAACTGCTGCCTTTTCAGTTGGTAGACTCGGCCCCCTTCCGTGAGTTTGTGCAATGTGCGGTTCCTCAGTGGCAGGTTCCCAAACGCCACTTTTTCTCACGGAAGGCGATTCCGGCTCTCTACCGGCATGTGGAAGGCAATGTCTTGGCCTCGCTGGACAGGGCGGTCAGCGGTAAGGTGCATATTACCGCTGACTCATGGTCCAGCAGGCATGGACAGGGACGTTACCTTTCTTTCACTGACCATTGGGTCACTCTTTTGGCAGCTGGGAAGGATGCAGGACAAGGTGCAGTAGTGTTGGAGGTTGTTCCACCGCCACGCCTCCAAAATGCTACTACTGGTTGTGACACACCTCTGTCCTCCACCCCCTCCTCTTCTTCTTCCTCCGCGGCCTCTTCCTGTGCTTTGTCCTCGGAACCAGCGGTGCTCCGTAGGCGTTCAAGGGGCTACGCAAGTACGCAGGCAAAAAGATGCCATGCCGTGCTTGCGCTGGTGTGTTTGGGGGGCAGGCCGAGAGGTGGTTGACGCCACGCCAGCTTAAGCCAGGAATGGTAGTTTGCGACAATGGCACCAACCTCCTCTCCGCTCTCCGACAGGGACAACTGACCCATGTGCCCTGTGTTGCTCACGTCCTTAACCTGGTGGTGCAGCGGTTCTTGGGCAGGTACCCGGGCTTACAGGATGTCCTGAGGCAGGCCAGGAAAGTCTGTGTGCATTTCCGCAGATCTTATAATGCCAGTGCTCGCCTGGCTGAGCTGCAAAAGGAGTTGAACCTGCCCAAGAACCGCCTTATATGTGACATGCCCACCAGGTGGAACTCAACGTTGGCCATGCTGCAGCGGCTGCACATGCAGCAGAGGGCCATCAATGAGTACCTGTGCGACTACGGCACCAGGACAGGGTCAGGGGAGCTCGGGTTTTTTTCACCACGCCAGTGGGGCATGATCAGGGATGCATGCACTGTCCTGGCACCATTTGAGGAGGCCACGAGGATGGTGAGCAGTGACAGTGCATGCATCAGTGACACTGTACCTCTTGTCCACCTGTTGGAACATACGCTGCGTGGAATAATGGACAGGGCACTTGAGGCAGAACAGAGGCAGGAAGAGGAGGACTTCCTTGCCTCTCAAGGCCCCCTTTACCCAGACAGTGTTCTTTCTGTCCCACCCATCGCACAGGAAGAAGAGGAGGAGGAGGAGGAGGATTGTGTCAGCATGGAGGTGGAGCCTGGCACTCAGCATCATCAGCAGCAGTCTTTTAGGGATGATTTACAGTCCCAAGAAACCAGTGGACTTGTACGTGGCTGGGAGGAGGTGGCTGCGTCCTCAGTGACCCAGAGGACTCCGGACTGAATGCCTCAGCTAACCTACGCTGCATGGCCTCCCTGATCCTGCAAAGTCTGCGGAAGGATCCTCGTATTCTTCGGATCAAGGAGAGGGACCATTACTGGCTGGCCACTCTCCTTGATCCACGGTACAAGGGTAAGGTTGCGGACCTTATCTTACCGTCACAGAGGGAGCAGAGGATGAGACAACTCCGGGAGGCCTTGCAGAAAGGTCTGTGCAACCCGTTCCCAGAGACTGGGAGGTTACAAACTCCTGGTCTGGGACAACGAGTTGCTGAGGCTTCGGTCAGTCAAAGAAGGAGCGTTGGGGAAGGTGGCCGTCTGACCGAAGCGTTCAGACAATTCTTTAGTCCGCAGCCCCAAGGTATGATCGGTTCCAGCAACCATCGCCAGCGTCTGATATACATGGTGCAGGAATACCTAGGGGCAAGGTCAGACTTGGACACCTTCCCCACCGAAAATCCTCTGGCTTACTGGGTCTTGAGGATGGATCACTGGCCAGAGCTTGCACAGTATGCAATTGAGCTACTGGCCTGTCCTGCATCCAGCGTTCTTTCAGAACGCACATTCAGTGCTGCTGGAGGATTTGTCACGGATCAAAGGGTGCGCCTGTCCACCGACTCTGTTGATCGACTGACCTTCATAAAGATGAACCAGTCTTGGATCACCACCAGCTACCAAACACCTGAAGCTGATATAACAGACTAATTTATTTTCAAATGTCACATCCCTTCAAGACTGATGCTGATGCTGAGAGTTTGTCCTGTTATGTTGACTGACTATCCTCCTCCTCAATGATCCGATTGACGATGATAGCTTGGAAGAACATTTTTGTTTCTGGGTGCCGCCACCAGTGGCTAAGGCCCAATTTTTCAGCCCCTGTTTAACAGGGGTGTGTTATTACAATTTTTTATGCAATGCTTTGCAGCAGGGCTCATTCCTGCACTCCAACTAGAGTATCTGGGAGTGGTTGCAGTGTCGTGGCACCAGCACCAGTGGCTAAGGCCCAATTTTTCAGCCCCTGTTTAACAGGGGCGTGTAATTACAATTTTTATTTTTATTTTTTAATTCGCTTTATTAAAGTTTTCTGAGATACAAAACATGGCCGTTGGGGCATACCCCGGGCCTAACCTTGCACATTACCACGTGCACATCAAAGAAAGAAGAAAGAACACAAAAAAAAAAAAAGGGGGGGGGGGGAAAGAAAAAAAAAGGGGGGGGGACACCCCCAAAAACACAAGGGGACATAAAGAAAAAGAAAACAAAAAACAGAGGACAACTTATCATCACATCTTAACGCTAAATATATCTAACTAACATAACAGGGACACCTCTCGGGATACACATGGTAGGATTACAACAGGAGTTGTTATTTCTTGCGGGACCACTACTCGTTCCTAGATGTCTGGGTTGGGCTTATCAGGAGCATGCAGGGGTAGGTGCTATGAATTTGAGCTATGCTTACACCTCCATTCATTTATTCAGAGTATGGACCTTAGCTCCTATCAGGACTGATGAGTGCGGAGGAGATCTGATGAATTACTCCTCTTGGGGTCGGTCATCTGTTGTGGACTCCGAATCAGTCCACAGATGCCAGACTTTTTCATATTTTCTGGGACATCCACGAGACAGATACGTCGCTTTATAGAGGGGGACCACTGTATTGACTAGATGCTTCCATGAGGTCAGGGTGGGGGGGTGGTTGACTTCCACTTTAGTACTATGGCTTTCCTTGCGTAAAACAGGAGGATACCTATTAGGGTACGTGGGGCTTTGGCAAGTGCCAGTGGCTCCACCAGGCCAAGGAGGCATACACTAATTGTCAGGGGAATAGAAATGGTAGTTAGGTTATGGATGAATTGTGTTACCTCCCGCCAATATTCCCGAATCTGTAGGCAATCCCAGAATATGTGTGTGAAATCTGCAGGAGTATCAGAGCATCTCCAGCAGTTAGCTGTCAGGGCCGGGTATATGCGGTGGAGGCGTTGGGGTGTGTAATAGATCCTGTGGAGGATCTTGAATTGGATCAGTTTGTCCCTGGTAGCCACCAGCGGCTGAAATGGGTAGTCCCACATATCCTCCCAGTCTTCGCTGTCCAGCTCCTGCACCTCCGCCCGCCACAAATCACGCAGACCATCCAGACCCTCCTGGATGGACGGCAGGAGTGCTCGATAGATTCAGGACAGGGGCTTTGAGAGCTCGGCATCGTCCAGGAGAATCTCCAAGGTATCAAGCTCCAGCCTGAGCTGAACCGACTTGAACTGCGAGCTGAAGGCGTGGCGGAGCTGCAGGAACCTGAAAAAGAAAGAGTTCGGAAGCTGGAATTTATTCTTTAACCTATCGAATGTAAATAGCCCCAGCTCATCGCAGATATCCCTCAAATACTTGATGCCCTTGCCGGCCCACAGACCCGGATCCTGCAAAGAGTGGAACTCCCTGAGCCTCGGATTGCACCAAAGTGGTGTGTTAGGGGACCACCTGGCCTTCGCCAAATTAGGTTTAATCACTACTGTGAACCATGCCTTGTGTAATTACAATTTTTGATGCAATACTTTGCAACAGGGCTCATTGCTGTGCTCCAAGTACACTATCTGTGAGGGGTTGCAGTGTTGTGGCACCAGTGCCTAAGGCTCAATTTTTCTGCCCCTGTTTAACAGGGGCATGCAATTACAATTCTTGATCTAATAATTCACAGCAGGGCCCATTCCTGCGCCCACCAAGAGTAACTGTGAGGCCTTACAGTGTTGTGTCAACACCACCACCACCACCAAAGGCCCAATTTTTCAGCCCCTGTTCAACAGGGGCATGCAATTACAATTCTTGATCTAATAATTCACAGCAGGGCCCATTCATGCGCCCACCAAGAGTAACTGTGAGGGCTCACAGTGTTGTGGCAACACCAACATGTAAGGGGCAAATTTCAGCTGAGTATATACGGCAGGCCCCTACTTTCAAACATCCAACTTACAAACGACTCCTCCTTGCAAACGGAAGGATACAACAGGAAGTGAGAGGAAATCTACCCCTAGGAAGGCAAATTCTCTCCTGTAAGAGTTAATATGGGAAAAAAAGTGTCTCCTCTCCACTGATGCTTTATCACCAATTCTTGTTTCAATAAAAACCCCAAATTTTCAAAAAACATTTGTCATTAGGACGGAAAGTGAGGTGAACTGTTCTGAACAGGTGCACACTGCACAGACAGCAAAACCAATGTTACAGGGGTGTTAACCCTTCCCTATGTTTTCCAAAAAGCTTAAAAATAGATTTTTTGGCTGGAGCTACACTTAAACAATGTACCTGTTCAAAATTACAAACAGATTCTACATAAGAACAAACCTACAGTCCCTGTCTTGTATGCACCGCCTGTATACGGCTGTTCAGAGTATATAGGGCCTTTTTTATTTTGTGTGCGGGGTTCCCCTTAATATCCATACAAGACCCAAAGGGGCTGGTAATGGGCTGGTGTAGGGGGGGGGGGTGTGATGGGGTAGCTATGCCATTTTTCTTAAAGATTTTCATCCATATTACCGGGACCAGACATTACATTAAAGCCGCAAGCAGTTTTAAATGGCTTTTTTTCCTTTAGAAGTGTCATTTTGTGCAGGGACAGTTCTAAACACGGGAAACACGTGGCACTTCACAGGCATACTTTAGACACCCCCAGGTACGATATTTAAAGGAATATTTGACTTTTTTTTTTCACTTTATGCATCATTAAAATGACTGCTCCAGAAAAACGGCCGTTTTTAAAACTTATTTTTGCATTGATACATGTCCCCTGGTGCAGAACCCGGGTTCCCAAACCCTTTTTAGGACAATAACTGCTAATTATAACGACTATTATGCATCTTTAGATTTCGAACGTTCGCATCCATTGTATTTAATAGGGTTCTAAAGTTCGTGCGAACTTTCGGTCCGTTCGCGGGTTCTGGTGCGAACCGAACCCGGGGGTGTTCGGCTCATCACTATTCAGGTGACAACCCAAATTTGGAGTTTTCTTTTACTTTCACTATCTGTGATAACAGGGCAAATAGTGCGGATAAATCTTGCTAATGGAGGCACAGACAGCAACAAAAACCTGATAGGTGGTCCTATCCCTCTCACCTTTAAGCCCCGGTTCACATCGGTGTGGCTTTAAAATCACGCTACTTCAGTGCGATTTCAAAGCCGCACTTTAGTGCGATTTGCATTGCCGATTTCATTGCGATTTGCGACTTCATTTTACAGAAGTCTACAAGTCCCAAAGAAATCAGTAAAAAGTAGTGCGGGAACAGTTTTCGTAATTGCTGCGACATAAGTCGCTGCGATTTGAACAGTTCCATTGCCAGCAATGGGGTGCGACTTGTCATGCGATTTGGAACAGTCTAATTGCATGATTAGTTGCACCGGTGTGAATGGGGGCTAAACAAAACTAGAAAATTAAATTTTGCATTTAGTTCTACTTTAAAGCACGTGTGTCAAACGCAAGACCTGGGGGCTGAATTTGGCCCACCAGGCCATGTCATGTGGCCCTCACACCTCTCCTGAGCTATGGCATCCCCCTCTTCTCCGACCACCCCCTTGTCTCAGCAGTTGACAGCAGAGAGGTGGACAAAACTCCTCTGCCAGATCCTGCGCTTCTCTGTGCAACTGTCAAGAGACTGATCTCTGCCCCCCATGTCACAGCAGGTGGAAGCTGAGAGAAGGACAGAACTCCTCCTACAGGTCCTCTGTGCAGCAGAAGCACCCCTCTTTGCCCACCATAGTCTCAGCAGACTCTGGCAGCTGACTCCTGCCCTCCTCTGGTCCTTCTCCAGACCCTGTACTTTATGCTTCCAAATTGCTGGAAGCAGCAAAAGGGAACAGGGGTTCAGGAACAGGAAGGGTGGGGGACTCTTGACTTCTGATGTAAGGTGGAGGTGGGGTGCTCTGGAGTCTGGACATTTAGTCTTGCAGATACAACCTGCCCTATGAGGGCAACCATAAGCATAGCTCCCAACTGTACCTGATTTTGAAGGGACTGTCCCTGATTTGGAACAATGTCCCCCTGTCCCTCTTTCCTCCTCATTCGTCCCTCATTTTGGTCTGATCTATATAGTTGTATATAAAATGCACATTTTATCTTTTAAAAAGTGTTTCCCAGTGCTAAACCTTTCATCCAATTTAGAATTTGGATGAATTTGTAAATTTTAAAAGCCAATATAATGAATAGTAGTGTTAAAAAAAATCCCTTGTGGATTTAATTAACCTTTTTTTCCAGTTAGGTCACCTTTAAGGGGGTGTGGCAGGGGGGCGTTTCCTATGCCTATATATGTTTGCTAGTAGGTGTCCCTCATTCCCATCTTAAAATGTTGGGAGGTATGCCTCATGCCGCGTACACACGACCGTTTTTAATGTCATTGAAAAAAACTATGTTTTTCTCGACGTGATTCTTCTCAAGCCTGCCTTGCCTACACACGATCATGAAAAAAAATGCTCGAGCAAAGCGCGGTGACGTACGAAATGTACAACGGCACTATAAAGGGGAAGTTCCATTTGGATGGCACCACCCTTTGGGCTGCTTTTGCTGATCTCGTGTTAGTAAAGTTTGGTGAGAGACGATTCGCGCTTTTCATCCTCGTACTTTTCAGTCCGTTACAGCGTGACAAATGTGCTATCTCCATTACAAACGCTAGTTTTACCAGAACGAGCGCTCCCGTCTCATCACTTGCTTCTGAGCATGCGTGTTTTTTTCACGTCGTTAAAGTCTACACACAGCCGTTTTTCATGACGAGAAAAACGATGACGTGAAAAACAACGAGAAACATTAGAGCATGTTCCAAATTTTTAATGCCCATTTTTCTCGTCGTGAAAAATGCTCTGGAGCCCACACACAATCATTTTTTATGACCAATTTAAAAAATGGCATTTTTCTCGTCATGAAAAACGGTCGCGTGTACGCGGCATGAGGCTGATGCAGCCCACAGTGAAATTGAATTTGCTTTAACCACTTATGGACAGGAATACTCCGGCTGTTTGAAGAGGAATTCTGTTGTTATGGTAGCAGCTAGCTACCATAACCCGGTATTCTCTTCTTCAGTGGGCGGTCCTCTTTCAGATAAAAGTGGTCTCTGTGGCAGATATGCCGCAAGATCACTTTTATCGGCGGTGGGAGAGGGCCCCCCCCCCTGGTGCCCTCCGCCGCTTACCCGAGCCGTCGGCAGCGGCGGAGGCGATCCGGTCCTGTCCCTGCCTGGGTATGGAGATGAGTGAGGGGAAGATGGCCCCCAAACCGTCTCCATATCACTGCAGGGCGGAAACGACATCAAAACGTCACTTTTTGCTCTTATTGACCATACTTTTAGCATATGTGCAACAATTCCAACGTGTGAAGGGAGCGGGTCGGGTGAAACCAGAAGTGTTTTTATTGAAAAGTTTCTGCAATGACACAAACACATGACCTTCAAACTGATAGACTGGGTACAGTAGCTACTGCTATTGTGTTCCCACCAGAAACAAAGGTCAGTCTTTTTTGTTCCCCTTGCTTATTAGCAATGGTTTCATTAGAATGTGCTCTGTGTCATTCAGGCTTTTTAGTCTATACTGCCATCTACTGGTGGTTTAATAGAAATGCCATGAGTTTTACTTTTCCCATTAGCATAACTATAATTCCTTTTTCCTGACAGACTCCATGGCAGCCTACGTGTGGGTTAATCCCGCCCCTCATACCTCATAGGACCCTTCTCCCATAAATCTTTGCTGTGGGCCAGAGGCCGTGTTCCTTTTTTTGTCCTCCTCCTAGGACCAAGATATAGTCTTACCTTTTCATGAAGTTTTCTGTAATCCAGGCCTGGCGGTGTGCACGGCGATACGTTGGTGGTTAGCGGTGATCCTCTCTGCAGTCCAGCAATCCTAGCTATTAGCAGGTGGACATGGGCGATATGATGTGATACCATGAAGAGCTTACTAACCTGGCCATTGGCAGGCAAGCGGCAATATGGCCAAACGTCCCAGCTATTAGCGGGAGGCTTTGTAAACGCCCGATCGTGCGGTGGGTCGAGCGAACAGCTCCCCAGTCCCAGGTTCTGGTCTGGATCGTGCCGTGGTGGTGGTAATGTACAAAGATATTCCTTTGATATGGCAGCCGTATCTCTGTGTTTTGTGTGTCTCCTTATTTTCTATCTAGCTCCAGTGAGTGGCCACGGCGGCTGGAGCGCAGCTGCGTTCCAGCTCGCCGTTTCAGGAAGTCGCTGCGCATCCGCAAGCCGCGAACGAAGATTCCGTGCTTGGTTCGTGCAGGCGCAGTTTCGCAAAAATGGCGGCGGCGGTCGCGCATGCGATTGGCCGCCATCGGATGGCAACCGCTATGGGGCGGTGACATCGTTAACGGTGGCAGATTTAAATAGCTGTCAAAGCAGCTATTACTTGGGATGACTTGCAGGCTTATGCGGTATTTACCCAGGCACTGGGCTCTGGTTTACAAGGTAAATTGTTTGCTGCAGGCTCCCTGGGTGCTGGCTTTGTTTTATTATGTGCTCTCTCATGCCTGTTTCTCATAACGCTTTAATGATTCATTTCACTTTCAAACTGCCTTGCCATGGATCTGTCACCGCCCTCTTGTGGCCAACCCTTGCGCTGCAGGTAGGATTTATTTATTTTCTACCTGTGATGCTTGGGTTCACTCATTCAGGAGCTCTTAACCCTTTCTTTTTCACTCAGCTCTTCTAGGTCTGAACACCAAAGCACGGCAAAGACCGTCCTAGGTCTCAACGTTGTCACTCCTCTTCAAGGTCCAGACGTCAGATCTTCCTTTTAGATCTAGGTACCACAGATAGGAGTCTAAAACCACCTCTGGGCGTCACTCTCACTGCCACTCCAGCCGCTCTGTGAGGAAAGCCTGCTGGGTATGCGGGGCCCAGGTTCCTGAAGGCAAATCGCTCTGCAAGCGATGCTTTTCTAAAGTCGCATAAGAAAGAGGGTGGAGACCAACAAGTGGAAGCACTGGTCAGAAAGGTGGTCCATGAGTCCCTGAGTAAAGGGGATTCTGGTCATACCCACAACCCTGCTGGCGACACTATGTCAGTCCCTATTAGGGATGATCTCAAGGCTCCAGACCCTTCACAGCCGAGCCATTCCTCAATTGAAGCCTCAGACAGTGAGGTGGAGGTAGATGACCCTGGTGCAGGTTTTGAATTTGCCCTAGTACCACAGCTGGTCAAAAGCTGTCAAAGAAGCTTTGAGATGGAAGAGCCAGTGGAGGCACCCTCCAAATAGAGGAAATATTTTAAACACCTCAAAAAAGAACACCCTAATTTCTCCTTTTTGGGTGAACTCAGCGCAATAATTACCGACGAATGGGGTGGTGTTGAAAGGAAGAATTGCCTGTTAATGAAGGTATCAAAAATGTACCCATTTAAAAACAAGGATGTAAAACACCTGGAGTCGGCTCCTCTCATTGACTCAGCCCTAATGAGGATGGTGAGGCACGTCACACTCCCATTGTAGGATACTGTTTCCTTTAGGGATTGCCTGGAGTGGAAAATTTATACCGACCTCAAGCGGATCTACATTACAGCGGGTATGACCTGCAAACCAGCTCTAGCTCTCGCAGCCCTTTCTAAAGCGATGGAAGTCTGGGCAGATGACGTAGATGCTTCTCTGAGGAGCATCTCGGAAGAACTGGCCAGGAGCTCACCTATTCATGGGCTAAGGTTGACGTTGGCTTTGCTCGTGGGGCTTCCCTAGACATAATTTGCCTGGTGGCTCGGATCATGCTGACATCTGTCACGGCTAAGCGTGCCTTGTGGCTGCGCCCATGGGTAGCTGACCCTGCCTCCAAGCAGGCATGGTGCAGGATTCCATTTGGGGGTTCGTCCCTCTTTGGGAACATATCGGACAGTGCCATCACCCGTGCCACAGGGGGCAAGTCGGGGTTCCTTCCCCAGGATCGCTGTCTGCTAAACCAGAAGAGAACACAGCCCAGGCAAAGTTCAGATCGAGCAAGGAATGCTCGCTACTATAGGCCTGGCCGTGAGTTCAAGAAGACCTGGAAGAAAAAACAGCCTTCAGGCCAGAAGTTTTCAAAAGGGGCATCTTCCGGTGGACAAGAATCCCCTAAGTCTTTATGATATTGCACCTGCCTAAAACAGAGCGAGTTGGCATCCTTGCCTCTCTCGGAAGAGAAAAAGCAAATTCTCCTGTCTCTCTTGTGGCTCAGGGCGCTGCAATTCCAGTTCCAGATGACAAAAGGTTTTAAGGGGTCTACTCGCCCCTCTTCATGGTGTTGAAGAAAAACGTCTCCTGGAGGCCAGTTATAGACCTAACCCACTTGAATTATTTTATCTAGTAGGAGAAGTTCAAGATGGAGACACTACTCATGATCAGTCAAGCAATCCAACCAGGCGATTGGCTTGTCTCTATAGACCTGAAGGACGCCTACTTCCATGTTCCGATAGCGTCAGAATTCCAGAAATACCTTCGCTTTGCTGTCAATCAAATCCGTCTGCAGTTTACCTGTCTCCCCTTCGGGCTTACAACATCGCCTCGTGTGTTTTCAAAACTTGTTGGCTGCCGTGGCTCTGATCAGGACCAGAGGTATCCATCTGTATCACTATCTAGACGACCTGCTGTTGTCTCGGGACAAGGAGCAGTTGCTAATCCACAGATCCCAGGTCATCTCCACTCTACTCGAGTTTGGTTGGCTTCTGAATCTGTAAAAGAGCCGTCTGGATCCTACGCAGTCCCTGGTATTCCTCGGGGCACACTTCAACGCTATCAAGAGCACCATATTGTTACCCCTAGAAAAATCCCAGTGATCCGGGACAGAGTTTGGCTTGCAATGTCGTCCTCATCTCCAAGCCTCTCAATGCCTAAAGTTCATTGGCACCATGGTGGCAACAACACCCATGGTAAAGTGGGCTGAGGAAAAATGCGGCCCTTCCAGAAGGGTTTCCTCCAGCAGTATAATCCAGGGCTTCGGGATCACTTTATCCAAATAACCTCATCCATGCGGGAGAGCTTTACTTGGTGGCTACAACAGAGGAACCTCCTCAATTGTCACTCCATCGCACCTGTGTCTTGGGTCACCATCACTACAGATGCCAGCAACAGGGGCTGACAGAAGTAGCCCAAGGCATATGGAATTTTCCCTCTCACAGGATAGTCTCCAATGTTCTGGAACTCCGGGCAGCGTTCTGCGCTCTGCAGGCCTTTCACCACTTAACAGCAGGAGACTCAGTCCTCCTAAGACTGGACAACACAACGGCAGTCGCATACATCAAGAGACAGGGGGGTACTCGCAGTCTCTCCCTGTCAAAGGAAATGGAGCCCATCATGATCTGGGCTCAGAAAAACCTGGCCAACCTGACAGCTGTCTATCTCCCTGGAGTCCCGAACGTTCAGGCAGATTTTCTGTTGAGTTTCTCTGGACAACGAGTGGACTTCCCCCCCGAAGTCTTCAGGTGGGTCCTGTCCCTGGGAGTCATTCCGGAAGTAGACTTGTTCGCCTCCCCATGCAACTTCAGACTAGAGAGATACTACACAAGGTCTTGGTATCCCCAGGCTTTTGGGTAGATGCCCTGACAGACCATTGGCGGTTCCACAGGGCCTATGCCTTTCCCCCGGTTCCTGTCATTCTCCGTTTTTTGTCGAGGCTCAGGATGGAAGAAGCAGAGATAGTGGCAATAGTCCCGTACTGGCCAAACAAGCCATGGTTTCCACTGCTGATGCAACTCAGCTTCCGGGACCCAGTTCCTCTACCCTCCAGACCAGATCTCCTATCACAAGGGGCATTTCTACATCCATGCCCGGCCCATCTACATCTTATGATCTGGTTCTTGAGAGGGGAAGGTTGGAGGCCTTAGGCTGTCCAAGTAGGGCCATCTCCACAATATTAAATGCCAGAAGAACAGGCACCAACAGGGTCTACCAGAGGATTTGGGAAAAGTTTTCAGACTACACCTCTTCCACTGCAGGTTCTTGCAATAACCCAAAGATACATGATATCCTGGGCTTCTTACAATCAGGATTGGATCTCTCATTGTCAGTCAGCTCGCTGCGAGTCCAAATCGCTGTAATCTCTGCCTTTACGGGTGTTTCCTGGGCTAGACACCCTCTTACTCAGTAGTTTTTCAGAGGAGCAATAAGGCTCAGACCTCAGAGCCAAGTTTTTCTAATTGGGATCTTCCCCTTGTCCTGGATTTTTTCTTAGGTAGAGAGTTGGAACATGAAGATCAATCTTCTGTCAAATGACTCTCTCTAATAGTAGTTTTCTTGGTGGCTATAACATCGGCCAAGAATGTCTCTGAAATCAGCTCTCAGGGATGCAAGGAGCCATTTCTAAACTTTTTAATTCCTATGTTGGGTTCAAACCCCAAAGTGGCATCTGTGTTTCATGACAATCAGGAGATTGCTCTTCCAACGTTCAGATCTACCAAGGATTCCAGTGTTTATCCCTTAGATGTTGGAAAAGCTCTGAGTCAGTATCTTGAAGCTACAGCTTCTTTCCGTCAGACCGACCACCTGCTCGTTCTTTTCACAGGAAGTATAAGGGAATGTGTGCCTCTTCCAGATCTATCGGAGCATGGATTGTTCAGGCCATTCAGTGGGCCTATAAAGCCAAGGGCTTGGCGCCTCCAGAAGCGGTGACAGCTCACTCAACTAGAAGTGTGTCTTCATCATGGGCGGCATCACGTCACGTGCCTCCAGAAGTTATTTGCAAGGTGGCCTTGTGGTCTTCAATTAACACGTTCATGGCACACTACTGCGTAGTGGTTTACGTATCTTGTCTGTTGATGGTGCCAATTAAACCTTTTTTCTTTTGTCCAGCACTCTGCCCACCCTGGTGTGTATGGCTAGTTATTTCCCACACGTAGGCTGCCATGGAGTCTGTCAGGAAAACGGAAAATTTATGTCAAATACTTACCGTAATTTTCCTTTCCTGATGGACTCCATGGCAGCAGGAGTTCCCTCCCAGTGGCTGGAGTAGGCTAAATTATGGAACACGGCCTCTGGCCCAGAGCAAAGATTTATGGGAGAAGGGTCCTATGAGGTATGAGGGGCGGGATTAACCCACACGTAGGCTGCCATGGAGTCCATCAGGAAAGGAAAATTACGGTAAGTATTTGATATAAATTTTCCGTTTTTTTATGGGTACCTGATTTGACATCCCTTCAAGTGACATTTTTTTTTTTTTTTAGAATGGCTTAAAATTATTATTATTTTTTTATTGCATTTTAATCTGAGATTTGAGGTCTTTTTGACCCCAGATCTTAATATTTAAGAGGACCTGTCATGCTTTTTTCTATTACAAGGGAAGTTTATATTCCTTGTAATAGGAATAAAACTGACCCAATTAAAAAAAAAAAAAAAACAGTGAAAAATAATAAAAATAAGTAAAAAAAATATTTTTTAAGCCCATATTGCTGTTTAATGACCAGACCACTTTTTACTTTTTCCGGTGACAATTGCGCGGTCATGCGACGTGGCTCCCAAACAAAATTGGCGTCCTTTTTTTCCTACAAATAGAGCTTTCTTTTGGTGGTATTTGATCACCTGCGGTTTTTATTTTTTGCGCTGTAAACAAAAATAGAGCGACAATTTTAAAAAAAAATGCAATATTTTTTACTTTTTGCTATAATAAATATCACCAAAAAATTTATAAAATAACATTTTTTTTACTCAGTTTAGGTCGATACGTATTCTTCTACATATTTTTGGTAAAAAAATCGCAATAAGCGTTTATTGATCGGTTTGCGCAAAAGTTATAGCTTCTACAAAATGGGGTACTGTTTTATGGCATTTTTATTAATACATTTTTTTTTTACTAGTTATGGCGGCGATCAGCGATTTTTATCATGACTACGACATTATGGCGGACACATTTGACACTATTTTGGGACCATTGTCATTTTTACAGCGTTCAGTGCTATAAAAATGCACTGATTACTGTAAAAATGACACTGGCAGTGAAGGGGTTAACCACTAGGTGGCGCTGTAGGGGTTAAGTGTGCCCTAGTCAGTGATTCTTACTGTGAGGGAGCGTGGCTACACGTGACACGTCACTGATGACCGTTCCCGATCACGTGGAACGGTCACCAGTGACAGTGTCACTAGGCAGAATAGGGGAATGCCTTGTTTACAAAAGCATTCCCCTATTCTGCTCTTGCCGACCGCAATCGTGGGACAATCTGCCTGCCCATGCCATTCTGCCGACGTACATCTGCGTGCGCCGGTTGGCAAGTGGTTAAAGCGCCCCGTCCCGATGAGCTCGCGTGCAGAAGCAAACGCATACGGGAGCAGCGCCCGCATATGAAAACGGTGTTTAAACCCCACATGTGAGGTATCGCCGCGATTGTTAGAGAGCAATAATTCTAACCCTAGACCTCCTCTGTAACTCAAAACAGGAGACGTTTAAAAAAATATACAGGTTGCCTATGGAGATTTTTAAGGGTAAAAGTTTGTCGCCATTCCACGAGCGGGCACAACTTTGAAGCGTGACATCTTGGGTATCAATTTACTCAGCGTAACATTATCTTTCACAATATAAAAAAATTGGGCTAACTTTACTGTTGTCTTATTTTTTAATTAAAAAAAGTGATTTTTTATCCCCAAAAAAAAGTGCGCTTGTAAGACCGCTGCGCAAATACAGTGTGACAAAAAGTATTGCCATGACCGCCATTTTATTCTCTAGGGTATTAGAAAAAAATATATATAATGTTTGGGGGTTCTAAGTAATTTTCTAGCAAAAAAAAATGTTTTTAACTTGTAAACACCAAATCTCAGAAAGAGGTTTGATCCTTAAGTGGTTAAAGCAGGGGTGTCAATTAAAAATCTCTCACCCTACACAGTATGTAGTGGGCCAAAAAGCAATGAATTGCATGTCTCGGCTCACTGTCCTCTTATTATGTCCTCAATCATACCCAACTTTTTGAGACGGGAACGAGGGACACCTATTAGCAAGAGTATGTAGGCATAGGACACACACCCTGCCACACCCCCTTAACTGCTTGCCGACCGCTGCACGCAGATATACGTCTGCAGCTTGGCACGGGCAGGCAAAAGGACGTATATATACGTCCCCTTTAAAGAGCAGCATTCTGGACGCGCACCGCGAGCTCCGTGACTCCGACCGTGGGTCCCGCGGACTCGATGTCCGCGGGTATACCAGCGATCGTGTTACGGTGAGGAAGAATGGGGAGATGCTGATGTAAAAAAGCATTTCCCCAGTCTTCCTAGGGACAGGACAGTGATCACAGCTTCCTGTAATCGGAAGCGGTGATCAGTGTCGTGTCACACACAGCCCACCCCCCTACAGTTAGAAGCACTCCCTAGGGCACACTCAACCCCTACAGCACCACCTAGTGGTTAACCCCTTCACTGCCAGTGTAATTTTCACAGTAATCAGTGCATTTTTATAGCACTGAACGCTGTAAAAATGACAATGGTCCCAAAAATTTGTCAAAAGTGTCCGATGTGTCCGCCATAATGTCGCAGTCACAATAAAAATCGCTGATCGCTGCCATTACTAGTAATAAAAAAAAATTATAATAAAAATGCCATAAAACTACCCTCTATTTTGTAGACGCTATAACTTTTGCTTAAACCAATCAATAGACGCTTATTGCGATTTTTTTTTATACCAAAAATATGTAGGAGAATACGTATCGGCCTAAACTGAGGAAGAAATTTTTTTTTAGATATATTTTTTGGGGATATTTATTATAGCAAAAAGTATAAAATATTGCTATTTTTTCAAAATTGACGCTCTATTTTTGTTTATAGCGCAAAAAAAAAAAAAAACGCAGAGGTGATCAAATACCACCAAAAGAAAGCTCTATTTGTGGGGGAAAAAAGGACGTAAATTTTGTTTGGGAGCCACGTCGCACGACCGCGCAATTGTCAGTTAAAGCGACGCAGTGCCAAATCGCAAAAAGTGGCCTGGTCTTTGGCCAGCAAAATGGTCCGGGGCTTAAGTGGTTAAAGGAGAATTATACACAAAAATGATTCGTTAAACCCACAAGTGCTTTTTTTTTTACCACTACTATTCCTTTATATACTGGCTTTCGAAATGTACAAATGCAGCAATTTAGAAATCGGATGAAAGGTTTAGCACTGAGAAACACTTTTTAAAAGAGAAAAAGTGCATTTTATATACAACTATATATATATATATATATATATATATATATATATATATATATATATATATATATATGTAGATCAGCCCATAATGAGGGACAAATGAGGAGGAAAGAGGGACATTGCTTTAAATCAGGGAAAGTTGGGAGCTTTGCCTCAATAATCTTATTTTTGGGATATGTGAAAGAATGAGACGTGTGTATATCTTCTGTCTTAAGAAGGCTTTACTGTATTTCCCTCAGTGGAGATTTATTTTAAACAAAATACTCTAATTGTCCACATGGGGTCGCTCTTCCTCTTACCTCGAGAGACCATCATTATCTATTACCATAAATATGGACAAGGAATGTCAGAAATTCCCGTCTAGCAAAGCAATGCTCATCTGCATGAGCAAATGTGAGTATAAATATCTGCAATATGGAGGGAGCATATGAGCCTACATTTCCTATTGAGTAAATACATGTGTTAAATATTTGACGTTCATAGTGGAGAAAGGCAGTATGTGAGAAATATATTAGACAGTTTTCCAAAAAACACATCACGCGTCATCCGCCACGGGGCGCTATACCTGGAAGCAAAGGGCAGCTGAACATAAAAGTCAACCACTGTTAAAGTGACCGGGACAAGCTGAATAAACACATTTAAAGGACAACTGTCACAAAAACAACAATCCTCATCTCAGACGCTCTCATTATCAATCTGTCTACTACAAGCGACATGAATATTTTATATGTGCACCTGTATGTCATTAAATTTTATGGGTTACGGTTTTCTGTAAGTAGAAAGTTATGGCTAAGGGGCTAGGAGGGTTCCATTACAAGGTAATAAAACAACCAACATTTGTTATTTTTATTTTTTTTTTGGTTCTTTTTCTGTAAAAAATTAATGGATAGGAGTTGTCTGATACCTTTGTATTATACTGGGTCCCTCCTTGGCTTTTGGCCTGAAGAAGAGAACCTGTCATCCTGGAGAATTCAGGAAACATGCATAAGAATCACTGTTGGCGCTATATAAATAATGTATAAAAAGAAATAATAAAAAAAATAAAATAAATAGGAGATCTATTATTATCATTATGATCCATTTTTTAATTATCCAGTGTTGTGAATAACTACCACATTGATCCAGCTAAATCGCTTCATTGAGGCTGCTCACGTGTACACCCAGGAAAATGGGGTCCTAGAAGAATTGCCAATGAATAACAAGTAAGGGCGCTACACCTACAGTATGTTTAAAGTCCCTTTTTTTTTTTTTTTTTTAAGGATTAAAGGAATAAGAGACCCACCGCTTTTCAGGGGTTGCAAAGGGTGCCCTTTCTTTAGTGCTATAAACACAAACATCATATTGTCCAATCAGACATAACAACTGATCAAGAAATATATATATACACCGTATATACTCGAGTATAAGTCAAGTTTTTCAGCCCTTTTTTTAGGGCTAAAAGTACCCCCCTCGGCTTATACTCGAGTCAGTGTACCTGAATTCTTGACAGGCGTCCATTTTTTTCAAAGTCGAGTCTTCCTCCTGGCGTTCCGTTCCCTGATAGGCATTTGACACTGTTCGAGGATGAGAGGACCTCCGTGATAGGCGAAACACAGTTTCCCAGCAGACACTGTGTTCAGTGTTCCGCCAATCACGGACGTCCTCTTGTCCGAGGATGAAAGAATGTCCGTGATTGGCGGAACACTGAACACAGTGTCTGCTGGGAAACTGAGTCAGAGGATGAGAGGACCTCCGTGATAGGTGGAACACAGTGTCAAATGCATATCACGGAACAGTATGCCAGGAGGAAGCCGCGACTTTTAAAAAATGGACGCCTGTCAAGAATTCAGGTACTCGGGCACAGTGAGGTTGCAATGGGCACAGTGAGGTTGCAATGGGCACAGTGAGGTTGCGCACAGTGAGGTTGCAATGGGCACAGTGAGGTATGGCACAATTAGACTGCAATGGGCACAGTGAGGTTGCAATGGGCACAGTGAGAGCATACAAATGGGCATTGTTGACCCTCTTTTCTGCTTACAGTAGCTGCTGAATTCTCACCCTAGGCTTATACTCGAGTCAATACGTTTTCCCAGTTTTTTGTGGTAAAATTAGGTCCTCGGCTTATACTCGAGTATATACGGTATATATTTATTGTGTAATAATACTTCTAAAATTAGGCAATTAAAAATATTGACAAAAATTACAGGAAGATATATAGGTATAAAGATTTTATCTCATTCTTAATAAATATTAAATCTGAATTAAATATATTAATTTTAATATTCCTTATCCAACATTAAATTATGAAACGGTATTGTTTATTAAAGGGATTGTAAACCCTCACCTTGTAAAACAGCCCATTGAAGGTAACTCTCTCACTTCTCCCTGTTTCTTTTTTCGCTATAGTTTTTAATTATGTATATATGCTCTGTGTATATATATATATATATATATATATATATATATATATTTTTTATTATTTAGGTACTTCTATAGCGCCGTTAATTTATGCAGCGCTTTACATATACATTGTACATTCACATCGGTCCCTACCCTCAAGGAGCTTACAATCTAAAGTCCCTAACACACATTCATATACCAGGGCCAATTTTTAGACAGAAGCCAATTAACCTATCAGCATGACTTTGGAGAGTGGGAGGAAACCGGAGGACCCGGAGGAAACCCACACAGGCACAGGGAGAACATGCAAACTCCAGGCAGGTAGTGTTGTGGTTGGGATTTGAACTAGGGCTGCAACGATTAATCGATATTATCGATAATAAAAATCATTGTCAACGATTTTCATTATCAATTAGTTGGTCCCGCACCTTGCGCCTGTCCGTCCGTTGGAAAAAATCCTTCCCTCATGTCATGTGTAATCTTTCCTGTCTCCTTCCTGTGTCCTCGGTGCCGCTGTGACCAGGCACGTCCTCGGCGCTGTGACCAGGCACGTCCTCGCCACTGCACGTCCGCGGCACGCCTCTCCTGACGTCATTCCCACAGATATTCTCAGCCCCGCCTGCTGCTGCCTCGATGGAACAGAGAGGCGAGGGCGAGAAGCTGTGAGGAGAGTGAGACTGTGCAGTCAGTGTGAAAAAAGGTAGCACAGTCACACACATACAGTACACATTCAGTGGCCCTTATGTATTCCTGGGGGGGGGGAGTGCCCCATCATTGGTTTTCCTGGGAGGGAGGGGGGAGAATAGTCATAGCCCCATTGGTGTTTCTGGGGGGGAATAGTGCCCCATTGGTGTTTCTGGGGGGGATAGTGCCCCATTGGTGTTTCTGGGGGGGGAATAGTGCCCCATCATTGGTGTCCCCGGGAGGAATAACGCCCCATCATTAGTGTCCCCAGGAGGAATAATGCCCCGTCATTGGTGTCCCCAGGAGGAATAACGCCCCGTCATTGGTGTCCCCAGGAGGAATAACGCCCCGTCATTGGTGTCCCCAGGAGGAATAACGCCCCGTCATTGGTGTCCCCGGGAGGAATAACGCCCCGTCATTGGTGTCCCCGGGAGGAATAACGCCCCGTCATTGGTGTCCACGGGAGGAATAACGCCCCGTCATTGGTGTCCCCGGGAGGAATAACACCCCGTCATTGGTGTTCCTGGCAGGAATAGCAGTGCATATAAATATAAATATTGAAGAATCATTTATTTTTATAAAACAAACTTTACTGTACAATACTACATAATACTATTTATTACACTGCATCTCCGCACTTTTTTTTTTAACTTCTAGCTGCAAATTTTTTTTATAAAAATGGCAGAGGGTGCTGCTGACACAGAAAAGGGTGTGCGACCCAAATCTTCTAAGGCCTGGGAGAATTTTTATTTAAATGCTGCAAAGAAGGTGGTCACCTGCAAACTTTGTAAAACTGAACTTGCATGGCACGGAAGCACAACAACAATGAATGAGCACATGAAACGGAAAAACGTGGGGTTCACAGTGGAAGGCGAAACCTCAGGACGGTAAGTTAAACCCGAAATGATATATAGAGTTACACAGAAATAGCTTTTCCTGCATACTAATCATACATATTATCTTTTTCATTGCAGAAAGAAACAGCGCACCATGACAGAGTTTGTTGGGGAGTGCACTGACGATTTTGCTGCACAATCAACAGTTATAACAGATTCTGTCATAAAAATGCTAGTCACCGACATGCGGCCACTGTCCATGGTTGAAGACCGAGGATTTAAAAGCATGATCAGTGTACTGAACCCTGGATATACTTTACCATCAAGAACCCATTTTACCAAACTAGTGGAGAGAAAGTACCAGGAGGCATTTCAGAATGTGAAGGATGCCATCAGCGCTAATGAAAGCAGAATTGCCATTACTGCAGACATAGGGACAAGTATAGCGACCGAGGCTTTCCTTGGCATTACATGCCACTACATAGCGGAGGATTGGAAGATGATTTCTATCTGCCTCACTACCATGCCTCTGGAAGACAGACATACAGCAGCAAATATTGCAGAATGGTTGGAGGAGGTCACTGAAAAATTTGAAATTCCGGCTCAGAAAATAATTGCCATTGTGCATGACAATGGAGCAAATATTGTGGCTGCTGCGAAAATCCTGGCGGACACGCATGGCTGGGCCAGTATCCGCTACACTGGCCACACCTTGCAGCTGGTGATCAGTGCTGCGTTAAATAATTCTGGAATTGAGAGAGCCGTTAGTGCTGCAAGAGTACTAGTTGAACATTTAAAAAAAAGTGAGCTAGCCAGCAGCAAATTGAAGGAGAAACAAAAGCAAATGGGTACACCTGAGCACAAGCTTCTTCAAGATGTAAGCACAAGATGGAATAGCACTTACTATATGGTTGAACGACTCATTGAACAAAGGTGGCCGGTAACTGCAACTCTGTCTGACCCATCAGTTACACAAAGAGGCAAACATTATCGGGACTTAAAACCAGACCAGTGGAGTATTCTTGAAGAACTTTCCACTGCTCTTAAGCCCTTTGAATGCTGCACTGTATTCATGAGTGGCCAAGAATATGTTACCCTATCATCCGTGCCGGCACTGGTAAAGGGGCTGTTGCGGTCCAATGAAGGTGCTTCTTTTGAGTCATCTCCGCTAAAGAGCTTCCAAGCTACTGCAACAGACCAACTTCAAAGCAGATGGAGGGGGATCCTTGAACACGTCCCAAACACCGTAATCCTAAATCGTGGGTCCAGGGCAGAGGAAAGAAGACAACATTTTTTATCACCAGAACAGATCATAAACGTGCAGGCAAAAGTACAGACAGAGGCACTTGCTTTAAGAAGGGAGATGCTGTGCAGAAGCCAATGACCACCACGTCGCCTGTAACTAGAGATGCTGAGCCTTCAACATCTACAGCATCTCATTCTCTACTTGACATACTCCTTGAGTCTGGGGGCAGCAGTGAAGAGGAAGAGGGGCAAGTGCAACTTGAGGTGGATATTCACACACAAGTCCGAAATGAAGTTCAGGCTTATTTTGCTGAGAAGCCACTTCCGAAGGAGGGAAACCCTTTGAATTGGTGGAAGGGTAACCAAGATAAATATCCTACTTTGGCAAAACTTGCGAAATCCTTCTTGTTCATCCCAGGCACCTCCACTCCATCGGAGCGCCTCTTTTCTGCTGCAGGCAACATCGTTTGTAAAAAGAGAGCCAGCCTTAGCCCCGTGCATGTTAACATGTTACCTTTTTTACATTCAAATGCAAAGTTTCTTGAACAGTTATAGTTCACCTCTTTTCAGAATGTTTTTGTACTGCTGCAAAGTTGTGTAATGTTAAACGTTTTTTTATTCTGCAGTTTGAGTGTAACACTTAGTTTTTTCATTATTACGTTTAAATAAACGAATAAATTGCACATTACGTTTATTTTATGATTTTATCCGACTAATCGAAAAAATAATCGGCCGATTAATCGATTATGAAAATAATCGTTAGTTGCAGCCCTAATTTGAACCAGCGACCTTTTTTACTGCTAGGCAAGAGTGCTGCCCACTACACCACTGTGCCGCCCATATATCTATATATATATATATATATACACACAATCACCGTTCACTTTATTAGATACACCTTGCTAGTACCGCGTTGGACCCCCTTTAGCCTTAAGAACTGCCTTTATTCTTTGTGGCATAGATACAACAAGGTGTTGGAAACATTCCTCAGAGATTTTGGTCCATAGTGACATGATAGCATCACGTAGTTGCTGCAGATTTATCAGCTGCACATCCATGATGCGAATCTCCCATTCCACCACATCGCAAAGCTCTATTGGATTGAGATCTGGTGACTGAGGTCACTGTACTCCAATGGCCTCCACATTGTCATGTTCAAGAAACCAGTGGTGAGATGATTTGAGCTTTGTGACATGGTGCATTATCCTGCTGGAAGGAGCCATCAGAAGATGGGGACACCGTAGTCATAAAGGGATGGACATGGTCAGCAACAATACTCTGGTAGGCCGTGGCATTTAAACAATGCTCATTTGGTACTAAGGGGTCCAAAGTGTGTCAAGAAAATATCCCCCACACCATTACACCACCAGCACCACCAGTCTGAACCGTTGATACAAGGCAGGATGGATCCATGCTTTCATGTTGTTTACCCCAAATTCTGACCCTACCATCTGAATGTCACAGCTTAAATCCAGACTCATCAGACCAGGCAACTTTTTCCCAATAGATACCTGTTCTTAGCTGACAGGAGTGGCACCCAGTGTGGTCTTCTGCTGCTGTAGCCCATCTGCTTTAAGGTTCAATGTGTTGTGCGTTTAGAGATGATATTCTGCATACCTTGGCTGTAACGAGTGGTAATTTGAGTTACTGTTGCCTTTCTATCATCTCGAACCAGTCTGGCCATTCTCCTCTGACATCAACAAGGCATTTTTGTCCACACAACTGAAAAAAAAAAATAATAATAATATTAATAATAGATCTCCTATTATTAATATCCAGTGCTGTGAATAACTACCACATTTATCAAGCTAAATTGCTTCACTGGATATTTTCTCTTTTTCGGACCATTCTCTGTAAACCCTAGGGATGGTTGTGTGTGAAAATCCCAGAAGATCAGCAGTTTTTTAAATACTCAGATCAGCCCGTCTGGCACCAACAACCATGCCACGTTCAAAGTCACTTAAATTCCCTTTCTTCCCTATTCTGATGCTCAGTTTGAACTTCAGCAAGTCATCTTCACCACGTCTAGATGCCTAAATGCACTGATTTGCTGCCATGTGATTGGCTGATTAGCAATTTGTGTTACCAAGTCATTGAACAGGTGTACCTAATAAAGTGGAAAGTGAGTGTACAGTATATACACACACACACACAATGTAAATAAAAAAAATTCATGGTCAGTTTTTTTTAAAATTAATTACACAATATGATTTTTTTCAGCCCTGAATGCCCTGTATGCTCCCTCGCAGTTTTTCCGACGGGAAAACTGACAAACCTGCCGGACAAAAAAAAAAGAGAACCAGCTCTCTTTTTTCCCACCGGGATTCCCGACAGACCTTTATCCGTCAGAAAACCTGGCCTTGTGTAGCAGAAACCGGACATTTTTGGCAGTTTTCCTGTGGGGAAAAACTCAGGTGGAGCATAAAACACGGTCGGGATTCCCGAGGAAAAGCTCTTATCGGGTCTGTACGGGGGGAAAAGTAGAGAGCAGGCTCTCGGTTTTCCCCTCTGGATTTCCGACGGATCTTTTCCTGTTGGGAATCCCGGTCGTGTGTACTAGGCATTACACTTATGTTCACTAGGGCAAACCTTGCTCAGAAAATGTCCAACATGCTGATTCCACCTCGCCGCTTGAAGTGCCTATCCAGTGTATCATTTTGAGAGTTTGAAAGCAGAAAAATCTTAAATGGCTCTGGTGCAAACACCAAAATCTGTTTTGATCTTAGGGCAGGGGTGCCCAACCAGTGGCCCGGAGGCCACATGTAGCCCGCGGAGCCCTCTGATGTGGCCTGCGACCTCCTGCTCTGGGATAGAATAAAATAGAATAGAAGACTGTTATTAAAGATAAGTTTATTAATAAAATCAGTGTGTATGTATATATGGGCATATCTGTTCTGCAGTGGTTACTGGGCTGCTTTCAAACTGATCCTGCGCTGAGCCATAGACTTCTATTACCTACGAGTTTGGTGTGCCTTCTGAAAGTGCACCACACCTACAGGATATACTGTAATAGAAGTCTATGGCAAAGTGCAGCTAACCTGAAGAAAAGCCACAGGTGAACTGTGCTGCACCCGCGGTGCTGGTAAACAACAGTGCATTAGTGTGAAAGCAGCCTTAGGCCCCTTTCACATGGTCATTCCGACCCAATCTGACCCTCCATTCACCTCTAAGGGGTGGCAGATGTAAATGGACTTGTGTCCGTTTACAAATGCCTACCTCCAATCCGATCCGAAAAAAAAAAAAAAAAAAGAATAGAGTGGGCTCTATAGAGTAGAGTGGGCTGCCATCCACCCGCTCCGCTCATTGTGGCCCGCGACCGGTTACCAAGTTGCTTAAGTGGCCCTCGCTCTTCACAAAGTTGGGCACCCCTGTCTTAGGGCAATACTGCAATGGAAGGCAAAGGTCTAAGATCAAGATGGGCAGGGACCATTATCAGAAGCCAATGAAACTCTACTGCATGCACATATGCTGCCAGGACCAGAAATTATAATAAAAGCAGGGGGGTGGCTGGTGTCCTTCTGCTTTTTCATTTCCAAATCAGTAGGCTGAGGGTGTTTCCTGGACCTACTCTGTGTAGGTTTAAAATGGATCACAAAACTGCCTACAGAGAATTAACATTTTATTACCTTTTGGCAAGTAAAACATTTGCCTCATATGCATATAAATGATGTTTTTACAGTGAGGGAAAAAAAGTATTTGATCCCTTGCTGATTTTGCACTTTTGCCCACTGACAAAGAAATGATCGATTAATTTTAATGGTAGATTTACTTTAACAGTGAGAAACAGAATATCAACAAAAAAATCCATAAAAACTTGTAGTTGTTTGTCTGAAGCTTAGCACTAGGAATGAGCAAATCAGCTTGAGTTCAATTTGCGGAGGGTTTGTCGAATCCTAGCATCAAATTCCACTAAGGTCTATAGGGGGCAAATATTGATACAACATTTTGTCAAATGCTTTTATTTTTGGCAGTAGCTTGCCTATTAGCCTTGCAATACCATGGGGATATGTAAAAAAGCAACTCTGTATTCTGGCATCGTATTGGATGTGTAATTGTTTTTTTTTTTTTTACTTTAACATTCAGCCTGACCTAAACACAGCAGCTGCACCTCAATATTATTTAATTTCAACTTGGAAAAAAAGGCATATTTTAGGTAATTTTGTCTGAGACACTTGATTTTTTTTTTTATCAAGCAGTAGTAGCCAGTGAAAGCAGCAGCAACATTAATTCTAAAAGCTCCGGGGAGGGTTCTTTTTCACAGTACCACACTGCCTTGTCTTAAAATGTCAATACAGAGTGCACAAAACCACAACTCCACATTCCTTGAACCCCCTTACATCCCCTTCTGTTATCCCAAAATTCAGATTTCATGTACTGTACGTGTTTGGTAGAAACTGGCTAGCATCTGTGAGCACTTAAATAGACAGCAAATAGAAAGAGACAAGACAGGTTTTATCTTGCAATAACAAATAAAGTGACACCCCGCTACATCTACAAAAGCTCTAAGGAGCTCAAAAGACTACTATACCCAGTGTGAAGCGGGACACCCACAGTGCATTGCCCGGCGCAAGGTCTGCTGGGGAAGGCCTATTTAAGGAGGAGCGGAGCAACACGCGGGTCTATTTGGACGTCGCCCACCTAGCAAGTGAAGCCTGCGCTGGGTCTGCCGTTGAACTGGGCTCGAGAGTTGGGCCTTGTGATCCAAAGAGCCTTCCGGCCTTCACGGGAGAACCCAAGAGTCACCTCGTCCATCATTCTTCCAAGGACTGTCGGGAGGATCGGAGACTACGGGAGTCGTGAGACTGTGTGGAGGGACCCAGCTACGGAAGTCGTTGTATGGACTGGTCCGGTTGGGTGAGAGAGCACTTGCTCAAGGATTATTTGACTAATCTTTAGGCTCAGTGTCCCTTGTTCAGGGACCACCGTTACCGGAGTGTTACATTGCACGCTAGAGGGACCCTGTGTTGTGCAGCAATAGTTGAACCCTTTATTGCATATCGAGTTGATGACTGTTTAAAGGGTATTTGTAATCCACAGGTATAAAGTGCACCACCATTGCTAGCAAAGATCCCTCCCAACGGAAGCATCGTATCTGCAATAGTCAGGCCTGACTGTAAAGCAATAAGACATTGTTTGGGCGCCAACTTTACGCTCACGAGCTCCCCCAACTCGTGGGCAGTTGATTGACATTTAGTGTGTGTAATACTATTAGAACTTATTGCTTGTTTATATGCTTAACAGTTAACATTGCAGGGCTATGCATAGGCATATGTACGATTGTCTAACTTCATGCTTTATACTCAGTAAAATTTACTTGTGGTTAAGGAAATACGCTGTGTGGTTATATGTTTATTGCGGTATTGTGATCCCCATAGCTAACGGGTTTCACAATCCCATATTTACTGCTATCTGTGCCAAGGGAGGTTAGAGACCATTACTGGGGGTTGGCAGCAGTGTGTTACAGGCCCAAAATCTATTTCAGCAGCTCTCTTAACTGGGGGTATTGCTACACAGATAAAAGCCAAAAATATTGTTCAGTGGCGGAACAGTATGTAAGCAACTTGGTAAAGACTAGACATGTGCACACTGAAATATTTTGTTTCGGAATTTCGTTTTCGTCCGAAAAATTAATTAATTTAGTTACTCCCGAAAATTCGTTTTTATTTATTTTGTTTCGTTAAAAAATGCATTCGTCCGAAAATCCGAATTAATTAAGGTTGAATCTGTCAATTGAAGGCTTATGGTGTCTGAAGAATGTTCTAAGAAGATTCGACGGAGCAGCTAGACTGTATGATGCCCCTATCGTACAATTCCGGTCGAATGTTCCGCCTACAAGCTATAGAAGAATTCAAATGTTGGCTGACTAGTAATAATAATTTATAAATATAATTATTACTAGTGTCATACAACATTAGAATTCTTCTATAGCCTTTGGGCTGAGCATTTGACCGGAAATGTACGAGTGCGGCGTCGTACAGTTTAGCTGCTTGTCGAATCTTCTTTGAAGGCTTATGGTGTCTGTCAAAAGTTCTATGACAGATTCGACGTTTGTATGTGTAACGGCACCCCAAATATCAAAGGGGGTAACGCCGTTTAGATCTCTTCCCTCTCCTGGACACAAATTCACTGCCGATCCTTCACAGCCAGCCGACCCCTTCCCATAGGAATTAATCCTTCTGAAAGAACGAGACGCACTCTGTATCTTCCCAAGGATAGACTGCCTTTATTGCCAAAACCATTGAAACACTTATACACATCCAATACTGCATTAACCTGAATGAACAATGGTCCAGCTCCACCCACAACACAACAAGCCCCAATACACATTATTTTGACGTCTGCTAGGAGACAACAGGTTCTAATCCCCTTTATGTTTAACCACTTCAATACCATGCACTTATACAGCTTCCTGCCCAAGCCAATTTTGAGCTTTCAGCACTGTCGCAATTTGAATGACAATTGCGCGGTCATGCTACACTGTACCCAAACAAATTTTTATCATTTTGTTCCTACAAATAGAGCTCTCTTTCGGTGGTATTTGATCGCCTCTGCGATTTTTATTTTTTGCACAACAAATAAAAAAAGAGCGAAATTTAAAAAAAAAACTAAGTTTTTCTTTGTTTCTGTTAATTTTTTTTGTAAATAAGTACCTTTTCTACTTCAATGACGGGCACTGATAAGGCGGCACTGAAGGGCACTGATAAGGCGACACTGATGGGCACCGATGAGGTGGCACTGATGGGCACTGATGATGGGTACTGATAGGCGGCACTGATGGGCACTGATATGTGGCACTGGTATGCGGCACTGATGGGCACTCATAGGTGGCACTGATTGGCACTCATAGGTGGCACTGATTGGCACTCATAGGCGGCACTGATGGGCACTTATAGGCGGCACTGATGGGCACTTATGGGTGGCACTGATAGGTGGCATGGACGGGCACTGATAGGTGGGCACAGATTGGCACGGATGGGCACGGATGGGCACTGATAGGTGGCACTGATGGACACTAGTAGGTGGCATTGGTGGCACTGGTGTCCAGCAATGCCAGCCACCATACATTGTGAAAGTGCCAGTCAGTGCCCATTTGTGGGCACTGATTGGCATATTTTTTTTAATGTTTTTTTTTTTTTTTTACTACATGTGGATGGCCATGGGGGCCATCCACATGATTGGGGCTTCCCTGGTGGTCCTAGGGGGGTTCCCTGGTGGTCTAGTGTGGGTATCCGTGGGGGGGCTGCGCTGATAAACAATCAGCGCAAACCCCCCCTGTCAGGAGAGCCGCCGATCGACTCTCCTCTACTCGCGTCTGTCAGACGCGAGTGAGGAAGAGCCGATCAACGGCTCTTCCTGTTTACATTGTGATCAGCCGTGATTCGACACGGCTGATCACGTGGTAAAAAGCCTCCGACGGAGGCTTTTTACCGAGATCAGTGTAGCGGTGGGTCAGACTGACCCACCGATCACCGCGATGCGCGCCCCCCCGGGCGCGCGGCGGCTGTTATCCCGCAGGACGTCATATGACGTCCAGTGTGGATAACTGAACCACTTCCCGGACGTCAATCTGCTATTGATGGGGCGGGAAGTGGTTAAATGACTATGCATGACCTTTATATTCACCAGACTGTCTGATACTTTACAATACACACAAGTACAGACTTAATAAACACAATGAAAGATCCTTAGACGCCATCCTAGATTCATTTACATCACACAGGCAGGTAACACATCTCCCAATTAACCTGTTGAGTTCAGGGTAAAACATCCAGTACATATTGTGGACTAATATTACTATTTCAATTTCAAGCAATCCAAGCCATATTCTTAATGTCCATGGTTTCCTGGCTCACCCTGTGTCCAAAGTGACCCCTCAGTCTCCTGCCGAAAGGGGAGATGTGTGACAAACACAGGAGGTGACCCCAGACGGGTTGACTCTGAAGTTAGGTCCATTCTTCTAATGCCGGTATCCACACAGTACCCCAAATAAATTGCTCCAAACAGAGCATTACTTACCCAGCCAACCTCTGCCTCTCTCAGAGAACATACCCGCCGCTGGGGAGAAGACAGGGTGACTGGGCTCAGTCTGTCATGCTGTTGGGGATCTGGGCCGACTGCCCAGCATCCCTGGAGTATACAAGTGGAGACTGAAGTCCCATCCACTTGTGGAAGGTGAAAATCCCCAAGTGCTTGCAAAGCAAGGCTGACATCCTCTTGTCCCAGTGTCACACCATTTTCTGGGGTTGTGTCAGTGAGGACCGAAGTCCCATCCAGTACCACAGGCACTCCCTCTTCTGTTATTTGAGAGCAGAGGCCCGCGGCACTCTGCTCTGTTGCCAGCTCTTCCGCTGGGTTGCTGTGAGTGGAGACCGTAGTCCCATCCACCGATTTCAGCTCAAGTTGCAGTTGTGTGCAGAGGCCAGTAGCATTCTGCCCTGCTGCCAGTGATTCAGCTGGGGGTAAAAGCTTTACCACTTCAGCTTGTTGCTGGAGAGAGGGGCCAACTGCCCCGGCTCCCTGAAACTCCACAGTTGTTTCCGGTGCTAGGCAGAGGTTGCTATCACTCTGTCCTGTTGCCAGCACTTCTGCTGGGGACTCCACACCATCTGCTCTGGCTAACTGTTGGGGAGGAAAAAGGGCTGCTTCTCCTCCCTGCATCTCTGAAATCCCCTGGGAAAGAGGAACCATCACCTTCTCACCTCGGGCCTCCAAAACTGCCACGGGTGTAGAGCAGGGGTCTGTAGCACTCTGTCCTGCTGCCAGTACTTGAGCAGGTGATGCATAATCCATAACATCCTCTGAACAGTCCCTTAAGTCCATACCTTCTGTATTCTGTGGCTGGGGAGATGAGCCAACTGCCCTAGCTCCCTGGAACTCCATATTATCCACTTTGGCTTTAGGGATGGCAATCTTCAGATTTTCCACTGCCGATTCTTCAGCCAGGCTAGCTCCCTGGAACTCCATATCATCCACTTCGGCTTTAGGGGTAGCAATCTTCAGATTTTCCACTGCCGATTCTTCAGCCAGGATTTCATAGTTGTCAACTGGTATTTCCTGATAGTCCCAGGCAAAGGGAGCCCCACCCTGCTGCTGAGCAGAGTCTAGCAGCTGTTTGTAGGCAATCTCCAGCTCCCATTCCTGAACGGCCAGAAACTCCAAATCTTCCTGTGCCCAGTGCCCTTCCGAGACATTCAGTCTTTGCTCTCTGTGCTCCATTATTTCCTCCAAACGCCACTCCCGATCACTCCCAAAGTCAGGGTCCTCGGACAGCCTCCAATACAACAATCCCAGGCCATTATAGTCAAAGCCTTCCGTGGGGCTGTCATCCGCTGACCACTGGCACTCTTGGGCTACATACCACTGGAGGGCTCTGTAGCTCTCGTCCAACCGCATCTCTGCCCGGATCAGCCTGCTTAACTCAGCTGTCCACTCCTGCTTCGGTTGTTCCCCCACTAACAGCATTCGTACTTCATACTTCATACTGCGACCAGTACCTTACATGGATGGAGGGGAGAACTTTTCCCTGGTGTTGCTGCTCGAGAGCTAGTGCTTTCTTCCAGAGTTCGCAGCGGATTGAATCAGACCATCCCAGCAGGACCTCCTCTGATACTGGTCCTCTATGCTGTATCTGCATCACCTCCTTCTGAATTCCTTTTCCATGTTGGCTGGTATCTGTATCTCTCCTTTCAGTTGGTGCTGCTTCTTTAGGTGTTGTCTCCGATTGCCGTATTTCCGCCATTCTCTGCTCATGTTGCCGCTCTAGCTCTCTCTTTTGTCGCTCTAGTTCTCTCTTTTGTCGCTGTCGTTTTTTCTCTTGTCGCTCATCCTGCAGCTGGATGTCTCTAATGGCTTCCTGTATGGCGGTCTCTGATCGGTTAGCACCATATAATGCCAAGCGCTCTCTAACTCGTTGCTGAAACAAATCTTCAACTGACCAGGGTCCTGCATCACCGTCCCTCTGGTCCATCTCGGCTCTCAAGTAAGTCTTTCAGCATGGCTTTCCTGCAGGCTGCATAGTTTGGTCATTCACTGTGGTGGCTTGGAGTGTCCCAGGAACTGGAGGGAAAATCCAACCAATGTAACGGCACCCCAAATATCAAAGGGGGTAACGTCGTTTAGATCTCTTCCCTCTCCTGGACACAAATTCACTGCCGATCCTTCACAGCCAGCCGACCCCTTCCCATAGGAATTAATCCTTCTGAAAGAACGAGACGCACTCTGTATCTTCCCAAGGATAGACTGCCTTTATTGCCAAAACCATTGAAACTCTTATACACATCCAATACTGCATTAACCTGAATGAACAATGGTCCAGCTCCACCCACAACACAACAAGCCCCAATACACATTATTTTGACGTCTGCTAGGAGACAACAGGTTCTAATCCCTTTTTATGTTTAAATGACTATGCATGACCTTTATATTCACCAGACTGTCTGATACTTTACAATACACACAAGTACAGACTTAATTAACACAATGAAAGATCCTTAGACGCCATCCTAGATTCATTTACATCACACAGGCAGGTAACACATCTCCCAATTAACCTGTTGAGTTCAGGGTAAAACATCCAGTACATATTGTGGACTAATATTACTATTTCAATTTCAAGCAATCCAAGCTATATTCTTAATATCCATGGTTTCCTGGCTCACCCTGTGTCCAAAGTGATCCCTCTGTCACAGTATGTTTTTCTCTGCTTCGTCGAATCTTCGTCGTTCATGTCGAATGGTCTACCCCAACACTGTCTCTATAATGTCAAATCTTTCCTCTCTATGTAGAATAATCTTGAACTAATAGAGTTAAGGTTAGGCCCATTTGACCACAGGTTCGATAGACACAGATTGCTATTGTCAGCGCCATGTCGAATCTTCTATCTACATCGAACTGTTGTAGCAACGAAAATGAAAATAAAGCATTTTTTATGTCGGATCTTTCGGATTTCGGATTCTGCACGTTCGTTTTCGTTTGTTAAAACGATAACGAAAATACCTGAAATTCGGACAAAAATGCATTCTGACGAAAACGAATGCACATGTCTAGTAAAGACACAATATTAAGTAGAAATGGGGCAATTTTTATCTTGAAATTAACTTTAGAGTGTAATCTGAGAAAAAGTAACCACAAGGGTCGAAAATACCATCCAGTGGTCCAGTCTGAAAAAGTTAATAGTCTATGGAGTCCTCACTTTTGAGAGTGTCTACATCAGCCCTGGACCTGATATAGTCAGCACTGCTTGTGAGTGCTGCTTGCAGCCAGACCAGGCCGCTGTGGTTCAAAAACATCTCAAAAGAAGTGCTGAGGTATCAGAGGATCAAAAGCACATTGGTCATCAGAGAGATTCTTACACAACACCTCCTTAAAATGCTGCATTTTGAGCTCCCTCTGGGATTGTAGCAGTAGATCAACCATTTTACCCTTGTATGAGGGATTTAATAGGGTGACCACCCAATGGTGATCTTTTACTTTGATGACCAAAATCTTGGGGTCCTTGCGCAAGCATTTGAGCAAAAAAAATACCTTATTCACCACCACTTGCCTGCAGCAGAGGACCCGGAGTCCTCTGTGTTGCTGAGGACAATACTATCCTCGACAAGTTCACCTTAGCTATGTACTGTACATCTTTATGACGTTCACCAGGGGTGAAACATCCCCCTTGAAGCCTGCCCCATTCCTTCTCCCTCTCGTTGCCAACACCCCAACCTCAACCTACTTTTATTCCTCTTCTGCCTCCTGCTGACCCATTGCATTCCACATATTGGTGGAGGACAGGGGTGACCTTCTAGGCAAAATGATGGCAGCTGGGTACCTGCCACTGTGGTGTAGCACAGGCCAAAAATCAGGGAGAGGCATTGGTTCAACAAGCTGGGACAGAACAAAGATACAGGTACAAAGACATCCGTTTTGACAAGCTGGCATTAAGATGCTAGGCATGGGGGATATTCACAGATATGATTTCCTTATGGTCCAGCAGCTGGGGAAGAGACATCTGCCTTGGGAAGGATGCTGCTGGAGATGGCGGGATTGGTGCAGATGTATACTGTAGAACAGGGATATGCAATTAGCGGACCTCCAGCTGTTGCCAAACTACAAGTCCCATCATGCCCCTGGATCTGGGTGTCATGCTTGATGCTGTCAGAGTCTCGCTATACCTCATGGGACTTGTAGTTTGGCAACAGCTGGAGGTCCACTAATTGCATATCCCTGCTGTAGAAGATTGTGCCTTCACTTGAAACTTCTCAGCGTGGCCCTATGACCGGCTTCCTTGCTTGATGTGGCATATCCCATGCCACTGAAACACCCTGTGAGACTTCTATCTCTATCACTAGAGGCTGCAGATGTTGTGATGGATGCAGTAGGATAATGTTGTGGAGGGGAAGATGCTGGAAGTGGGGAACAAGGAGAAAGAAGGGTGTGAATTTTAACTGCCAACTTATTTTACTGAAGTGCCAGTTCAAAGGCCATGCAGTGCATTACAGTTAGAATTTGGGCAGGGAAATTTTGGCAAAAAATGACAGATATGCCTAATACTATTTTAGTGAGTAATCCCATTACTAATTAAATACAAATACAAAAGTTTTCACTAGAGAAAGTAAAAAGAAAATTGTTTGCAGCAGATTGTAGTCATTTGTACTGTCTCTCCCATGTTACACAGAAGACCCTAAAGATAGACAGGGAGGCCTCTGGGGCCTTGCTACATAAATTACCATTGCATTTCAACATTTCTGAAAACAGACCTGGATGCATCTGCAGTTTTCCAGTCCTCTGGCACCTTGCCAACTCACAGTGATGCGGGAAGGAATCCGTTATAAAAATATTCATAGGATTCTCACAGGGGTATTCATTGAACACTGTGACTGTTAAGAAATAGTTTTGTCATTCTTTGTGACAGCATTATTCTGGCTACATTATTAAAAAGACATGTAAGCTATGCAAGTCTACAGTCATAAGAAATACCATTCCCTGTTTTCCTTCCTCCTTTGTACCAGGATCCTCCAAGTCGCCTAACCAGCCCCCTTTCTCTTTCCCCCTCCACCTTGTACCTTCCAACACCGTAACTTCCCTCTCCCCTTACCACCTTGTACCTTCCCATATCAGTAACCCCCATCTCCCTCCAATTGCCTCAGCAACCCCCATTGTACTTCTCTACATCAGTACCCCCTCCCTTCCCAGTTGCTTCACCAGCCCCCTTTCCTCTTCCCCTTGTTTTTTCACATCAGTCTCTCCACCCCATCTCCTCACCAACCCTCCTTTCCTCTCCCCAAGGTGCATTACTAACCCCCTCACTTGTATTTCCCAAAAGGAGTACCCCCTTCCAGTTGCTTCACCAATCCCCCCCGCCTTGTACTTCCAGTATCCCAACACCAGTGTAGCTCTAAAAATTATCTGCTCACTTTTTTTAATCCCTATTTCGAGGGTCTGGGATTTTCTGGTTGTGTATTTAGGGTAGCTTGGTTTATTTCTTGTATTTATTAGTTTTTTTGTATATTTGATAGTTATTTATGTAGAGTAACAGGTCCTGGGGGGGGGGGGGAAGGGTTTGAGAGGACTTACCATAACCCCCCAGGAGCCATTGCATCCTTAAAATCACCTTCATTTTCAGCTTCATTATGGAATCCGATGCATTTTTCAGAAATGATGAAACTTTGTCAAAGTTTTCGAATTTTTGCTGACATTTCAAGGCAATAAAAATTCTCAATTTCTCTCTTCCTCACAGATTATCTTTCAACCCAGTTGGTCTTGGCTGACAGTCATCAACTGCAGTCAGTGGGGCACTTTTGCACCAGTTTATTAGTAAGGTTTTTGAAAAAGAAAATTAAAATGTCTAAAAAAAAATTGATGGACATGCAGAGTTAGCAGGAAGGATTAGAAGTCCTGTTGGGTTTTTACTATCTGGGACTCTTTTAGAGAGATTTTCCCTTTGCCACTGTCACAGTGCCAATGGTTTTAACAGACAAGAGGCAAGAAAATATCTGCAACAAGGACAAAGCTGGCATGGGTTTTTTTATATGGTGTTTGGGGTATTATATCCAGTGACATCTTTCTCAATGCCACAATTTCAAAGTATACAGACTCAACTCTAAGAGCCCATTCACACAGGGGCGGCACGACTTGTCCCGCGACTGTGCCGGGCGATCCTAACACGACTTCAGAGGTGACTTCAAAAATGACTTCTGTATTGAAGTCAATGGAAGTCGCCCTGAAGTCGTCTTGAAGTAGTACAGGAACCTTTTTCTAAGTCGGAGCGACTTGAGTCGCTCCTATTAGAACGGTTACATTGTACAGAACAGGACGCGACTTGTCAGGCGGCTGAGTCGCCTGACGAGTCGCCCCTGTGTGAATGGGCTCTTAAGCTATCTTACTATTCCAAATAGTGTGCTTGTCATAGAGTCTTCCTATTACCTTAGTGGACAGAGTGCCATTACGCACTATTACTCTAGCTGTGCTACACGTTTTGGAAACTACCATCTTCCTCAAGGGAAACGCGTTTGACCTTATAGATGTGTATACAGTAACTAGTGACATAGCTCACTCAGAAGCTAGGTATGCTACCCAATGGCTCAGACACTATTTGCCAGAGCTCTGTACTGCATGTTCCATGAATACCTACGTTTGGACTAATTCTCTTGAAAACTAGGTCTTTCTACTCTGGGCTGATGGGATAACTTTACAGCTGGTGCATATTTTGGACAGACTGGATCACAAAGGATGTGCAAGAGGGCATCCATCTACGTAAAACTGGAAAAGCCATCATTGAACAGAGGTAGGGGGCTTTGATCTGTTTTCAGCATATTGTTTTAACAATAATTTTAACAATAATTCACACCTTCAGCCATGTAAATCAAAAGAATAAAACTTCTGAAGCCTTCCTGACATCATGAATGGGATTATATATCTAGAATGGGATTATATAACTATCTCCTTGGATGATAATATTTATCTTTTCATGATGTTGGTGTAATTACCTGGCACTCATTAGAACTGAAAATGTGGCTTGATATACCATGACCTGGCTAAATGAAAATAATCACAGATTTATGGTTTGAAATTGGTGACTCAAGACATTGGAAAATATAAAATTGGGCCACTATACTAGTGGGAGCTGAAAAGCATCACCAATAGCTGTTGACTGTGCTGACAGCTTATAGGTGGGGTGCAGCATGGTGTGAAGGAATAACACACTCAGTCCCAGTGCAATGAAAGAGCTTGTATTGAAATAATGCAGAAACAGTTCTCAAATAACCAGATAGGAAGGCAGCCCAACCCCGAACACTCACAGTTCCAACAGCACGTAGAGAGCAGAGTGCAGATGAACTGTCAGTCACCTTGTGCCCAAGAGGTAGTTGTCCAGAAAAGTTTTGAGCCCTATGCTTTCCCTGATAATCAGGAACCTTTCCCTGCCACTAGTACTGTCCCTACCAGGAGGGATACTTGTCCCTTCTCTATCAACTCCACCAAACCTGGAAGCCAGGGTCTTGAATAGTCTCTACTTGACCCAAGATGGCTGCCAGAGCCACATGGGGCGGCAACATCCAATTGGATGCTTCCACAGTGACCTAGGAGACCATAGAGGAACTGTATTCTTTCTGCCTTCCCCTCTGACTGCATTGCTGCCGTGGAAGAGCGCCACCTGAAGTGGAGAAAGTAGACTGCACATGCCTACAAGCTTATGGTCAACTACTGATGTTCAGTGCAGTCAAATTACAGTGCAGCATGTTTGGGAGCTTCAACTACCAGCTCTGGGCCACCTGTTTAAACTGCCAGTTCTGAGCAGCGTAAAGGGGCAACTATAAATTGTTTATTCGATTCTTATATCTCTCTAGGGCTGCATTGATAGGATCTCTGCACTCTTGAGTTTGTGCACCTTCTTGAACCCAAAGGGTTTCCACTCTCCCTTCTGGATTTTTTGGTTTTATATTATAGGGATTGCAACAAGTGGAGCTTAAAAAATGAAAGGAGAGCAGTGATGCCTAGACAGAACCAGTGCTGGGAATTAGGGCAGGAGGATCTTGCTATTGCAGCATCCATGACATTAGGGAACTTCAGGCAAATTTAAAAAGAAATCTGCAGATAAAAGTTACATCTAAGGTGTATGTAACTTTAGGTATTATTGTGCTTTCTTTAATATTTACACTTTCATTGACACCGGATAGCATAGCTCTTGCTTTGCTTCTGGCCCAAGGTGACTATGAGAGCTGCAGGTCACCAAATATTATTTTACTGAAAGACTTAGACATACATTACAAAATTATTGAAAACTATTTTTTAAATTACATTAACATGTCAAAAACGTATATGAGATGATGGTGACTGGGTCTACATCTATGTAAATATACAGTGCAGAACTTATAGAAGAGTTTGTAGTTGCGTGTGGGACATTTCCTCTCTGGCAGGGTGTTAGTGATACGCAATACTAGACAGCTGCCCTGAGTCAGGTAACAGGACTGCTGAGGATTTCGGTGAAGAGCAGTATGTGAATACCAGGGGGCCAGTAACGTGGTAAGGAAATCCGATCATGTCAGAAGCTGGCCCAGCTGTACGCACTAGGTGAGGTATGGTAATAAAACAGAAAGCCCTCCCAGGTTAGAAACTTTATTTAGATGTCTTCCTGACCTCCAGCTACAAATCAACTGGAAATATCAGGTCACAGAGAATATTTACAAATGGGTCTGTTAAATTCACCACTATAGTTAAAGGGTTGGTTCATTTCAATCCAAATGTATGCCTTTATTTTGGGCCCATCAATGTAGTAACATATGGGGGCCCCACCGTACCACTGCTCCCTTTTGTAGGGCCATACTATGTTTATTGATTAAAAATTATTCAATACATTATATTCACTTTTGGATGAAATACAGAACGATTAAAACCCTGCTAGTTCTTTGATGGTGTCCCATTGGGAAGATCTTTTTTTGCTTCCTGTCCTATGGACAGGTTAAAAAGTGAATGAAATCCTCCTAGACCACGGTCACCACAACAGGTGATCCCATTAGAAGATTTCTCCTCCATTCCTGTTCCCATGACTAAGCAAATTCCTTTCACCATTTCTATTTCTCTAAGGTCCATTGTCACTGGGACTGAGATGAATAATAAATAAATAAATAAATAAGCACACATTTGCAGGGGTTCTAGTCCTTAATCTATCAAAAACGTAAAAAAAAAAAAAAAAAAAAAAAAAGTTTTGGCTCTAGATATGCTTTAAGCCCTTGCCGTTGAATCTGCAAGTAGGCTGTTATGCCGGAGGGCCTCCCCATGATTCCTATCCCGTGATTGGCTGCACTGTGGTGATGTAATCAAGAGCCCTTCTGTCAGGGCTGGGCTCAGCCCTTCCTTCTCTGTGCTGGCAGCTCAGCTGTCAGCTAATTGCCAGCTCCCATCTCTCCACAGTGATCCACCTGTTGATGACCTGCTCGTCAGCTCTGCCTACTTAAAGCCTTCCAGTTCATTTGCTCTTTGCCCTTGCCTGTGTTAACATCACAAGAGACGTTCTCCTGCATTCCTGTTGAAGACCTGTTTGACTGACGTTCCCTCTGGCTACAGATCCTGCTTGCTGTACTACTGACTACCATTATCACTGGCTCTTGGACATTGGCTTGGCCGACTACCCAATCTGGTTACTGAACTCTGGCTATGTTTTGACTACGCTTACTCTATTTACCTTTTTATTTTTATTATTAAACAAGTGTGATTTAACTGTACTTCTGTCTCAGTCTGATTCATGGTTTCTGACACCTTCCCACTGGCTCGCAATCATTGGTGCTTAATTGTGAGCTGTCTTTGTTCTAGGGCGCTGAGTAAGTGCAGAACAATTTAGTGATGCATATATATGGCAGCTCAGTGTTAAGGCCCAACTCTGTGAAGGAAGGGGCAACTAACTCCTCCTCAGGCCCCACTAGCCAGCTTCAGTCCTCATTCACACCAGTGTGGACCTACACTCTCAGGGAGTTATTTTATCTCTAGGTTTTTGTACACACCCGACTCTCAGAACAGTACAGTCGGACACTATCAGTTCCACACACTTCCTGCCCTACTTCTGCTTGCGATTTCCTTGCGACTTCCATGGGACTACCTAGTGACTTTTGTGATTTAACATTGCCGTATATGGCACTCAAATCACACCAATATAGAAAAGCTTTATTGTTTCTTGCACCGGGGCCCTGAAGATTATAGTTACGCCTCTGGATCAGACTCTAGCTGCTCAGTCTTTTCCACTTTCTCTGATTCTGTCATGTTTACCCCAACGCAGGTGGCCAGACACTATAGCTGGCTACTGTGTTCTTCATCTATAGCATCCCCCTTTCCCATAAGGCAAGCAGGCCTACCAGTACTCCTGGTTGCCCCCGGGACTTATACACAATGCTACAGTGCTTGGCCACCACAACAGGGCAGGTGCAAACTGAGCAAAGCAAACAGATATTTGCAGTTAGCAGACAGATAGTGTGGTTCTATGACAGTCCAGGTAAAAGGTAGGCTGAGTTCAGGGAATAGTCCAAAGTCATAGACAGGGAAATCCAAACAAGCAGAGCAGGGCAGACAGACAGGGGGCTAGATCAAGAATAACAGGCGTATCACTCTCTATCAGAAGCATCCAAGTAAGGGTTTAGCTGGCTTATAACAGGTTTGAGTTTCCACCCAGAGACTGACCACATCAATCAGCCTGCAGGTGGACAAATACAGGGAGAATGCCATAGCTAAAACCCAGATGCTGGAATGAGGAGCAGGAGTGCTAGACCCTCCTGACAGATTCAAAAGGAAAATCACCTTTGCCTGGCTTGCCCCATTTAAACTCCATACCCAGGCAAGTCCGCTATGATGGCAGTGCTTCTTCGTCAAGTAGAAGGTAGGTACTTAACATAGAAGTAACAGGAGAGTTGTCCAATGTTTGGGCTTTTATGCTTTAAAAACATTGTTTCTGTGTATAGTTTGTCATCATGCATGTACAACTGTTGGTGCTATAGAAATCCTGTATAATAATAATAATAATTGCATATTACATATACAAGCTTTGATTCGTTCTTAGTGCATAGAAAACACTCTTGGAGCAGCAGAATTGTCATTTGGGGAGAGGGTAGTTAGATGTACTAGTAGATTTAGTTGGATTTCAACTTTAATAAAACAAAAACTGTTGCAGTAACAGCTTTAAAAGTGTTAGATGGACTTGACGAAACAATTAATTTTTCAAAGCCTTAAAACCAAAGTAAAAGCTGACCTTTGTAAGCCCCCCCCCCCCCCCCCTCTCTCTCTCTCTCTCCCCTGCTTCAGGCCTTAGACTATTTATGTGCTCTTGAGACACATACTGGGCCCACTTCCCCAGGGATTGGCTGCAGCTTGATAAATAATCAGGTTGTCCATTTGCCTTGCTCAACCTCCTATGTTCCAGTAGTGTCTAGAAAGAAAGGAATAGCAATCAAACCAGAACAGCCCAAAGCTGTCAACAACTGCTCCACTGATTTCAGAGGAGCCAAAAAAGAAAAATAAATGATTTACCGAACATCCTAGCAACCTAACTAAGAGGGTGCTGCATTTGTTTCAGGGTTTAATGTCACTTTAACATGCTGAGTGGAGTTACCCTTTAAGTAGATGATGACTCACGCATCGAGAGACATGAAAGTTACATCAAAGTTATTCTAAAGCAACAAAATATCTGTGGGATTCCTGTATATGTTGCGTCATATATTGCAAACATGAATTAATACATTTCAGTATACAGCATTCTCCGTCTACTGCCAAAATGCACTTAGAGCAGGAGAACGCTCAGACACCGAGCAGGCATGAAATACGAGACTAATGGTTGTTTATCAACATTATTCGTTATTATATCATTTAATGCAGTTCTAGGGAAAGCACACTGGCAATATATCTGCTTATAAAATATCACATCATTCGGAATGGCGACCATCCAGGACGTTCAGCGCCTGAATATAGAAAAAAAAATGAAGCGCAAGCCGGAGTTGTAATTTTTTATCCAGATTTCGCTGCTATCCAATTATATAAAACCAGATGCTTCAATTAAATGTCTTTAAGAAAGCAGAAGGAACATAACTTCCCAGGAGTCTGAAATAATAGCTTTTAAAAAGAGCGGTTACATTGAAGAAAGGTTACCAGACCAGGATAGATTTATTAGGTGTGTAGGACAGCAAGGGCATTCATCTTCTCATAGAAAATCCAGTCTTCTCCTTCGCTTGTTTGCCATATATAAACTGTCATTTTACAGCTGCCAGAAGATGTAGACAACCCATGAATGAAATGAATCTCTGTTCTGTGACTTGACAACTATTCTGAACCCAAGAACAAAAATGTATTATATCACAGCTTACAGCTCCTTATTCAGAAAATACTTGTTGATCTAGTCGGCAATGCAGTTTCCTTGTTCCCCTGATAGAGATGAAGAGAGGAAAACGTGCTTGTAGTCAAAATCAAAAGAGAAGCCAATGGTTACAACGTTGCTCTTCTAGAGACACACTGGAGGGGAAAATATAAGGGGAAAAAAAAAAAAGCCTGAAAGTGAAAACGAATGCAGCCACCACATCTAAGAACTGGTAAGCTGCAATATATAACATTTTTATTTTTGGGTTTAGATACGCTTCAAGGTAGACCTTCAATATCAACACAGGACAATTAAAATGAAATTGTCCTGGGGCGGGGCAAGGGGATGTCAAAAAGTAATTTAAACAACCATTCTCCCCCATTAAAAAAAAAAAAAAGTATACCTTCACAGGCCCTGGCTTACAATGCTTTTGGGAGACATGGGTGACAAATTGGAGCTTAAAATCTTGTGAGAATGCAATCCTGCTAAGCAATAGTGCATTCTTGTGGAATTTCAACTCCCAATATTGCCAGAAGACATGGTGACATCTAGGGTTGCCACCTGTCCAGGAGTCGCCAGGACAGTCTGGGTTTTGAATCATGTGTCCGGGTTTCAGTCTGTCTGAAACCCAGACACATTATTCAACTGGACTGCGGCTCCCCAACTGAGATAGTTAAACAAGAAAAGGTGGCAAATTCTGGAGAATCCCAAAGCTTCCCTGCACACCATCCAAGTTTAAACAGCAACAAAGCCTAATGTCGCGTACACGCGACCGTTTTTCATGACGAGAAAAATGGTCGTGTGTAAGCTCCAGAGCATTTTTCTCGATGAGAAAAATGCCCGAAAAAAATTAGAGCCTGCTCTATTTTTTCTCGTAGTTTTTCACTTAAGCCTCGTACACACGATCGGACTTCCATCGGACAAATCCGTGGATTTTCGTTCGAAGGGCGTTGTCCGTGAACTTGTTCTGCATACAGACGGCAGAACTTTCTCAGCCACCATTCACGAAACTACGTGGTTTTTCTGCTCTTTAGCGCCACCCTTTGGGCAACTTCTGCTAATGTTGTCTTATGCCTTGGAAACACGACCAGTTTTCCCGACGAGGAAACTGCCATTTTTTAGATTGGTCGTGAAAACCCGTCGTGTGTGGGCTCCCTAGGAGTTTTCTCGACGAAAAAACTGCCTGCAAAAAAATTAAAACTAGCCCTCTTTTTTTTCGTCGTGTTTCCCGTCAGTCTTCGCGAAAAACGGTCGTGTGTATGCCTTTCCGAGGGGAAAAAAATGCGCATGCTCAGAATCAAGTATGAGACGGGAGCACTCGTTCTGGTAAAACTAGTGTTCATAATGGAGATAGCACAATCGTCACACTGTAATGGACTGAAGAGCACGAGGCTGAAAAGCGCCAATCGTCTCTCACCAAACTTTACTAACACAAGATTAGCAAAAGCAGCCCAAAGGGTGGCGCCATCCGAATGGAACTTCCCCTTTATAGTGCTGTCGTACGTGTTGTACGTCACCGCGCTTTGCTCGAGCGTTTTTTTGCCTGAACGTGTGTATGCAAGGCAGGCTTGGGAGTAATCATGTCGGGAAAAACGTCGGTTTTTGGCATGTCAGGAAAACCGACGGACACATTTGTTGTCTGACAATTTGAGAGCATGACCATCCAACATTTGTTGTCGGAAATTCCGACACCAATTGTCCGATGGAGCATACAGACAGTCGGAATATCCGTCAAAACACGTCCATCGGACAATTGTTGTCAGAATATCCGATCCTGTGTAAGGGCCTTTAGAAAAGCTCTCAAAAGAGAAGAAGCCTACTATCACTTATAGTTCACTCCAAAAATTTTACCTGGCTGTTGTGCTGGCAATTTACAAGCCTAGTACACACAATCGGATTTTCCGACGGGAATTGTGTGATGACAGCCTGTTGGCCGAAAATCCGACTGTTTGTACGCTCCATCAGACAATTGTTGTCAGATTATCCGTGGACAAATGCTTATAAGTTTTCCGCGGACAATGGTCTGTTGTCAGATTTTCCAATCGTGTGTACACAAGTCTATCAGACAAAAGTCCAAAACACGCATGTTCGGAATCAATGCTCACCAAACACGACATTAGCAGAAGGTGCCCAAAGGGCGGCGGTCAAGAGCTGAAAAACCACGTAGTACGTCACTACGTTCGTGTTTGTTGGCCGACAATTGTGTGCCGTTTGTATGCAAGACAAGTTCCTGGTCAACGCCCTACGGACAAAAGTCTGATGCTTTGTCTTCAGAAAATCCGATCGTGTGTATGAGGCTTTACTCTAAATCCCATGAGCAATTTTCGTTGAAAACATTTTTTTCCCCCGATTTACTGCATTTAGCTTGAAGATGGAATTCAGCCTGAAGAATTACATTTATATTATTTCTATTATTTCCTCATCCATTTCTAAATAATTTTACATAGCTACAATGTATGTTATTTGTATGATACCCTTTGCACCAGGAATAGGCAGCTTGTGGCCTTTTGTTTTTAAGGGCAATTGTGGTCTGCTTGTCAGTGTTAAAGTGTTTCCAAAATCACTATGTGACTTTACATGTATCCCCTCCGGATTATGTTGCCATTAACGATAGAAGCTGGAGGGGCCAAGATTCCCCTGTGACATCAGCCGGCTAGCACAGGGGGATCACTTGACTGCACAGCGGCGGTGTGCAAAAAGGGTATTTAGCCTTTTCATAAAAAAAACAAAAACATACGCTCAAGCCATAGGCATGCGCACAGGGTGTACCAGGTGTGCCCAGGCACACCCTAATCATCCTGTATAGCACAGATTTACCCTACTGCCCTGCCCCACTTCCGCCCACCGTGCTCCGGCTTTTCTCCTCTCCTCTCCCACCAGCTGCTGCTGCGGGCACACACACACGGGGATGTTTTAGGATGAGTGGGGAAGGGGGTCAGTAAATATGTGATTTACTGGCCCCTTCCCTTTCTGAGTGAACACAGTGAGTGATCGGTAGCGTGTGTTTGAGCTTTGGGGTGCACATCCTAATCCAATAGGCTGCTCACACCTATGACTATGGTTAATGGCAGCGTACTCCAGAGAGGATACATGTGTATTTGCTGAATGGTGGCAGGAGGAGCAGGGAGAAGAGCTGCTCTCACGCTGGCAGGGAGGGAGGGGAGAGGGGAGAGACTCTCACAGCAGAGCAGCAGGCTGACAGAGGCACGTAAAGCACTTTTTGCTTTTTCTAGAAGATTTCACTGTTCCCATGACAGGTTCTCTTGAAAGACCCCCTACCTTTATCCATTGCAGGGCCGCCATCAGGGGAGGTACAGGCAGTACACCTGTAAGGGGCCCGGATGGCAACCCCCCCTTTTTTTTTGTAAGGGGCCCGGAGGTCCCCAGGGCCCCGGATGTCAACCCCCCTTTTTTTTATAGTTTTTTTTTTACATTTTTCTTTTTTCTAAATGTATTTCTTTTTTTATTTTTATTTTTTGTAAGGGGCCCAGAGGTCCCCAGGGCCCCGGATGGCAACCCCCCTTTTTTTTATTATAAAAATCTTTTATTTTTTTTATTTTTATTTTTTATATATTTATTTATTTATTTATTTATTTATTTTTTTGGGGCTGCAGTAGATTACACAGGTTCTTTCTCCAAGATAGTACTCCCAGGCTCACAGCAATAATCCATCCACTCTGGCTCAGTAATCAGTCTAGGTGTTGTCTTTATTGAAGTTTATTTTCTAGAAAAAACTTTGAAGCAAAATTTGGAATGATGCAGGTTACTCCAAAATGAAATGTCTCGCTAGCAAAAGAGCACCACTTATCTAGCAGCAGTAGCACTAGTGCAAGAAGACTTAAAGTGGAAGTCCATGCTAAAACTAAAATCCCTGCCTCTATAGCCACCAACATTCTAACACTAACCTATCTATCCCTATAAAGAAAATATCAGTATACATACCTTTTCTGCAGGCGATCCGACCCGATCACCAGTGGCAGAAGCTCTGATCCCACGTTGAGCTGTCAGCCACAGCTTTGCTGTGTGGGTGGGTGCAGAGGACACGTCCGACAACGGAAGCCCCATAGTAAGTCTATGGGTGACGTCACTCCCCGTTCATTTCACAGCCGTTGTTGGACGTGTACTCAGCAAAGCTTCCACCGCTGGAGATCGAGTCGGATCGCCTGCAGAAAAGAGGCTTTACTCACAGATTCCTGGCACTTAATGAGTCCAGAGGTGGAGCCTCTAGCAAGGTAGTCCAGTATTCAGTCTAAAGGGCTCCAGGGACAGGCAGTCTCCCTCTTCTCAGATTTATCCCCACAGGGGGAAAAAAAAACAGGGGGAAGTAATCAAGCAGTGGCGGCCCTACCATTAGGGGCGCAGGGGTGCCACCCCCCTAATCCATGCGTCAGACCCCTAATCTACAGGCAGGGCGCCGAAAGCATAGATTTAAATATTTTTGTTTTTTTTAGAAGCATGTAATTAGAGCCAGAGGCTCCAATAGGATTCAAAAAGGGTGGGCTTGGGGCGCAGAGCACTGCGCCCTGAGCCCATCCTGTTGTGTGATATTAGCAAATTAATATTCGTTATTGTCTTTCTGATTCTCCTCCCGGACAATCAGAAAGCGGGTCGACCCGATTGGCCGAGAGGAGAAGCGATTGTATTGGTCACCGGGGGAAGGAGGAGGGAAGCCGTCGAAGATGAAGCCACCACCATTGAGGAAGGAGGAGACGCAAGAAAGAGCCGAAGCTGCCAGATGGGGTAAGTGCGGGGCTGGTGGGGGGACGGACGGATCGACTTACTGAACGGAGGAGGGAGGGGGGTGGCGACGCGTGTCTTGTTTGCCGCTCCTCCAAGATATAAAGCACCAGCCACCTCTCAGCCTGCGAAGCTCTGAGCAGACCAAACCAAGCTATCACTGCTTCTGTGATTACAGCAAAATCCAACAACTAAATGTCCCTATCAGCCTAACTAGGAGGGCGCTACAAGTATATAATCCACTCCAACTCTGTATCCTGGCCTAGGCCAACAAGGCCCAGGCCTAGGGCAGCTCTTTGCAGGGGGGCAGCACGGAAAGAGTCCCCGCCGGCTTGTGCTACACGGTTAGTCAAAATTAGAAGCAGCTTGCATTACACTGTCCTATCAGCCTGGACCACAAACCTTCCTCACTGTGCTATATGTTTTCTGCTGTACCATTGGCATGGTTATATCTTTTTAGTCCTCTCCATAAAATTGTCAGAAAGTAGAACTATAGGCAACACTTTTTTTTTTCATTTTAGATTAAGAGTAAGGGAGGGTTATAGCCCGTCAGTTTATTTTTTACCATCCCTGTCCCATTGCAGAGATTTCCCTTCACTTCCTGCCCCATAGCCAAACAGGAAGTGAGAGGAAATCTATGCAAATTAAGGGAATCCATTGCCCCCCCCCCCAGGCCCTAAGAACTAGTGTCCCCACTAGAATATTTCAGGGTGGGTCTTAAACAGAAAGGGGTGTGGCCTTGACAGGAAAGGGTGGGTCATATTTAAATTAGGGGGTGCACGAGTTTAGTCAGGCCTAGGGCAGCACAAAACCTAAATATACTACTAATCCTCTCTGCTTCCTCCAAAATGCCATACTCAAGTCTGAGCTGCCAACTGCTAGATTTGAACACTGTCACATGGGAGAGGGAGACGCTTATTAACCCTGTGCACCAACGTGGAGCTTTCATAGAGATTAGACCCAATGGTGTAAAAGAAAGTGCAACATGGGAGCGTGATGAGTATCAGTGACTGGGAAGAGGGGAGGAGTGAGAATTCAAGAGAACCTGTTACTTTTCCCTGAATGTCTATTTAAGCATGGGGTCACCCTTATGCACATAACTAAATCAAGTTGAACATGATTGACCACATACCTTTGCTTAATGAGGCTAGAGCTATGAGAGAGGGTAACTGTATTAGGCATAAATGTAGCCCCATCCTGACTCATCAAAGTAAGAACTGTCTAGCCTCGTACACACGGCCGAGAATCTCGTCGTAAAAAACACGTCGTTTTGTTCGACGAGATCCTTGGACAAGAAACTTGTCCCGGCCGAGTGTACACACGCTCGTTTCAAAGAACCCGCGGTTCTTTGAATGGAGCGAACGCGGTGACGTAATTGAATACGACGAGCATGCGCTTGTCACATTCGATGCCGTCGCCGCCATCTTTGTACACCCTATCCTATGCCTAGGAAGCTACCGCGCATGCGTCGAAGTCATTTCGAGCATGCGCGGGCTTCCCGGAGGACAGGTAAGTGTACACAAACACAATTTTCTCATCGAGAAACAGGCTGACAAGAATCTCAACGAGCTGGTTCTCTATTTTCTCGTCGAGATTCTAGTCGGTTTACTTGACGAGAAACCATACACACGAACAAATTTCTCGGCAAGAAATCTCTGCCAGCAAGTTTCTTGCTGGTTCTTGCCGAGAAACTCGGTCGTGTGTACGAGGCTTCTGATTTGTAGGAGAATCCAGCCAAAATCCAACCAAACCCTTGTCGCTAGTGAGTACATAAGATCAAAAAATCTTGGACTCTGAGCCAAAGACGGGAGGAGAAGGGTGCGAGTGCTACACGTGGGGGCTCGCTCACAGGAGGAAAAGGCACACGATGCCACCATGCCCGTACCCTCTGATTTGCAAAGGTTAAGCACTCTTGTAAATTACGGGTCTTGCCGCGAAGTTCTCCCCTAAAAGTTGGTTCGCGTCCCCTAGAATGTAAGAGACAAGTCTCTATACCCCAAGTAACTCCAAGGTGCACACCAGCAGCAACTCCAACATAGAGTTTATTTTTCCTTATGCACGAATAACCACAAAGTTGAGAAGAGAGAAAGGTATTAGCAAGAAAAGATCAGATTCAGACACTCCTGGCTTCTTCGCCACTCGATCCCGAGTGGTTATAGCTCACCCGGATAGTCACCCAAGGGCACTAGCAGCCGGCATGCAGCTCGAACAGTCAATCAAATTCCCTTGATGGATGCGATCGGGAGATCCCCTGCCACAGAATCTATAGTGTCCCGAACTTTCTAATGGTCACGTTGTTTAAATCCCTTTTCGGATGGATGACATCCCTCCAGAGAGTTACTGGGCCCCTTCCTTCACTGTGATCTCTCACCAGTCCTTCTGGACAGTCCTCCACCAGCCTCCTCTTCCAGATGCGGGTCCCCTCGCAAGGCGGCACCCTGAGATTCTTCCTCCCCGAAGTGGGATCCAGCTAAAGGTGCTGGGCCCAGGGCTGAAGTTGCAGTCCCAGGATTAAAGGTGCCTGGGACTGAGGCGCATGTGGCCCCATGGCCTGGAGGGCCATGCACTTGAACTTGGACCGTAGGTTCTCCTTCCGGGCATGGGCCCCGGGAATTGCTTGCTCTCTAATAGCGTCTGCATGCCGGGAGAGGGTACAAAAGAGGCACAGCGGGCAGACCAACACCCACTGCACGGCTGCCGAGAGAGGACACCCAATCGCCACTCCATCACCTGTGGTTCAACCCCCGAGTACAAGTGACAGCGCCACCCATACTTCTAAGGGGAACTGCACGCTAGGTGAAAACAGCAGCAAAGCAGAGTCCAAAAAGGATTGGAAGATCCGAGCCAACTACCACTCGAATCACCCCTTAAATTGGGACCCCCACTACATAGGTCTTTGGTTTGTTTCTAATAGAAACAAGGACTGTTTTTCCTTCGCTTCAGAAGATATAAGATGATAATGAGGCTCAGTTGTCTTAACAGTCTGCATTTTCTCTCCAAGAAGGATGAGGAAAGTAATGTGTATATTTAAAACTATTGATCTGTGTTTTATGTACCCAGTACTTTTCTTTTTTTAATATCCGCTGACGATAGATGCTACAGGTCAATATGCTGCTATCGCATCAAGCTGTCAAATTAATGTGTTTTCCTGGCTCTTCCGATGCACCAATAAAAATCATCCCAGGTGGTGATTGTCCCAGAATAGCTAGACATTGAGCCGTGTCCTTGTTGTGTCTTTTGATGTGGTTGGCAGGAGGGGAGCGATTGTTTTGTTTCTGTCCGGCCACATTACCCCTCCCAGTTCGCTCATCACTCTCTGTAATTGCTTTACTGGCAAAAGCTGGCTCTTCTCTCTTCCTCTCTCCACTCCATTCTTTTTCTCTAGATGCTTAGTGTAATTCCTATTATATTTAATATATTATCTTTCCCCGTTGTTTTAATTGGGCTCATTTAATAAGGCAGTGTAACCCATAGCAAACCAATCAGAAACCATCACATAGCAGGTGTGACTGCAGTTAACTGAAATCTTACTGGGCGATCCTGAAAGTGAGATTTCATTTATTGGGGCTGAATCACCCACTGGTTTAATAAATCACTTGGGGGCTTCAATGGTGATACTGAGTTCTCCTGGCCACTTTTGGCCGTTATCACTGCCCCTGTTGCACCCCCCTTAACATTGGGTAAAATAAAAATCAAAAAAATGTGTCTCGTCTTCTATTCCACAAGGTGGTCTCTATCAATTCCTTTTGAAATATGAGCATTTAAAGAACTCACTGATGAAGGTCAAGCATAGGTTCTTCAGTTTTGAACTATGGGATTCCTTTATTAAAACCTTACCAAACTTAAAACTAGTGACCAAATGTATTGGGAAAAACCTTATATGAGTAATGATAGATGATCCCTGAAACTAATCAAATTTTATTCTCTTTCACAAGATTCTAATCACTCAGCAAAATATTAAAGGGTAATCAAGGTCGGTCACTGCCATACCAATCCTTTTTTTTAGTTGTATTGAAAAAAAGAGGCTTAATTCATAAAGATTTACACAAGGATAAAGATCTTTATTATCAGCCATGCGACTGAATTTTTTACATTTTATCGGCTTGATATATCCATCACCTTTTTGAAAGCAAGGGTTCTTATCCCAGTGTTTTAGCTTCGTCAATTGAGTCTAAGGCCGCGTACACACGATCGGTTTTACCGATTAAAACAGTCTGATGGACTTTTTTCATCGGACAAACCAATCGTGTATGGGCCCCATCGGTCTTTTTTCCATCGGTGTCAAAAAATAGAACATGTTTTAAATTTTTCAGATGGATAAAAAACCGATAGCAAATTCTGATCGTCTATGGGCAAGTCCATCCATTAAAAAACCCACGCATGCTCAGAATCAAGTCGACGCATGCTCAGAAGCATTGAACTTCATTTTTCTCGGCTCATCGGAGTGTTTTACGTCACCGCGTTTGGAACGGTCGGTTTCAGGCAAGACTGATGGTCAGCTTCATCGGTTTTCCGATGGAAAAATCCATCGGTTTAAAAACCATAGGAAATCCGATTGTGTGTACAGGGCTTTAATGTCTTAAGGTCGCCTTATGTACTGAAGCCCCCCCCCCCCCCCACAATGCCCAAAAGCTGCATAGGAGTAAAAAAAAAAAAAGCATGAAAGGATAGAAATTTAGTAAACATGCTTATATTTTGCCTGAATTCCTTATTGCAGAGGGTGACATCACCGTACTTCCAGTGAGATTATGAGGAATGCAGAGTAACCCTAATGCCGTGTACACACAAACCGGTTTGTCCGATGAAAAAAGTCCATCGGACTGTTTTCATCTGTAAAACTATCGTGTGTGCGCCCCATCGGTCTTTTTTCCATCGGTGAAAAAAAATAGAACATGTTTTAAATTAATCTGATGGGAAAAAAAACGATAGCAAATTCCGATCGTCTGTGTGTAACTACATCAAACCCACGCATGCTCAGAATCAAGTCGACGCATGCTCAGAAGCATTGAACTTCATTTTTCTCGGCTCGTCGGAGTGTTTTACGTCACGGCGTTTGGGACGGTCGGATTTTTGACTGGTGTGTAGGCAAAACTGATGGAAGTCAGCTTCAATCGGAATTCCGATGGAAAAATCCATCGGATTTGAATCCATAGGAAATCCGATCGTGTGTACAGGGCTTAAATCTTGTATGTAGATTCTTCTGCACTGTGCGGGAGCATCATCCTGCAAGCTTTGGGCTACTTGGCTGTCCCAGGATTTCACCAGAAGGATGGGGAAGTTACCCTCACCTAGGTGTCGCTGGTGGCAGCTGAAGAAAGGTAAGTATATTTACTTCCCCCTCCCCCCACAGTTTTTTAAAATTTACTGAATTTATTTGTTTGGACCCCCCCTAACTAAATCCAAATCAACGGATATTGCTTTTTTAATGCAAAGTCTGCTTAAACAAAAGTTGTTCATTTTTGACTGTGACTCGTAATAATTACTTATCTTTGATGTCTTTCAATATTAATATCAATACATGGAATGCGTTAAACTACACTAATAATTCTCAAAGTAAATATATATGTAGCGCCTGCCCCTCTTCTCTCTCCGTGCGGCTCGCACTGTCTCTTGTCTAGAGGTATCTGGTAAGGTGGAGAGAGAGAGAGAGCGGGTGGGCTACGCCTAGCTTCCACCACGTGTAGAATACCTGTGGTATCAGCAATGTCTCATTTACCTTCAGGTCTGTGTTGCACACCCGGATCCTCCCTCCAAGAGTCACCGTGAACTTCGTCCGCCAGGAAGTGAGCCTCACACCATTAAAGTCCAACACTCCTTTATTAGAACACACCATACAGGGACTTCCTTGACAGATAGAACAGAAAAGGAGGTGTGAGTGTGAATAGGCCCAGACACAAATTCGGTCCTCCACTCTCCTCCTGGTCTCCGCACGAGGTGAAGGGGATCCTTCTGGACGGTCTCCGACAAGAGACTCACCCGTCACCGGCAGTCTGCTGCACCGGGTCTTCGAGTGAGGAGCTCTCCCCGGTCCATTGCGTCTTACTCAGATTCAGGCCTACATCCCCGAAGCGCCTTAGGACCCTTCCCTCGCGGAACTCAGTGTTGGGCACTGAGCTCCGGACCTTCTTGCAAGTACCTCACCCCAGGGCTGAAGGTGCCTGGGGTGGAACACGATCTCCGATGGTCCCCTAGGCTGAGGCCTCCTAGGGGACTAGCACGAACCCACGTCCGCAAGTTGAAGGTGCTTGGGACGAAGACCCCGTGACCAAAATGGCCGGCCCCTTTTATCCCCTCTCCCAGCCAGCATGGCGGGTTCCCCGCCCCACCATACCGCTACCGAGAGAGGACAAAAATAGGAGGCTCGACACACAGTGACATTCGTCCCTCCGGCCACGGTGGCAGCGCCACCTGGTGTACCCAGGGAACATAGCACTGATGTCACAGCTAGATTCAAAAAATGCACCCGGGAAAGTAAGTACCCGCTACATATAAAACACATTTTGGAAACAAAATAAAAACAACAGAGTCAATGGCATGCAAATCTGGCAAGTCAAGCACAGAGAGTTCACCACCACAGTTCCTGAGAAACACAAGAAGTCACCAGGTGGTTTTACACCCTGTACCTGCAGGCGCTGAATGTGGGAGTCGAAGTAACACCTGTGTGGTTCCCATTGGAAGTTTTTCAAGCTTTGAAAAATTCCCACAAGGTAGAGAAAAAAAGTAAATTGCCAACAGTGTCAGCAGAAACCTAAATAGTCTATATTCTTTCTGGTCTAGATTCTAGGGACAGCTCAACAGGTATAAGGTATGCATGCTTAATCCCCTCTATAATAGAAAGTATAGCCTTCTGTGGTATAAGTGTAAAGGAGATCAGCTTATAATATCAATATGTATTAAAGTTTTAGAATCTTTGTTTTATGTTTTGATAATGATACAGTATATGCCAGGCATCAATAAATGACGGACCGCGGTCCGGATCCGGACCGAGCCAATGTCTCATCCGGACCCCTGCATTGCCACCCTTTAGGAGTTGTTCTGCCCACAGACATCACTGCTACCATTCTCAGAGCCGGCACCTGGAGGCAGGACAGCTCTTGGCAGAGGGTGGGGGCTGTATGAGTTAACAAGCAGGTGATTGGTTGTGAGGATGCAGGGCAGTCATCGCACAAACATGCGATTCGGACCTCTGCTGGAAGAATATTTTACAGACTGGACCTCCGTAAATATTAATTCAATACCCCTGGTATATGCACATAGGTGTAGTGATATGTACTGTATATGCTCACTATGTACTGACTATGCAGATTCTGCTTTTAGCCTTGCAGTGCTACACTATTGTTATGTCTTACAGCTTCTTTTCAAAATGTAAGTCAGTGGGGCTGTCTTGTTGTAAACAATCCACTCACTGTATGACTTATTGCCATGCCTACCCCTAGCATTAGTGGTCAGGAACTATAGCTGGCTCTGTGGTCTTCACCTATAGCAGCCCCCTTTCCCATAAGGCAAGCAGGCCTACCAGTACTTGGTTGACCCCAGGTCTTATACGCAAATCTAAACGCAGTGCCTGGCTAGCACACCAGGGAAGGCCATGGTAAGCACAGCAAACATGTAGTTGTGGTTGTCAGACAGGCAGAGTGGTCCAATGGCAGTCCGGGTTCAGGAAGGGCAATGTTAATTGAGTAGTCTGAGTCAAATTTGGACTACTCTCTGAATTCTGTCTGCCTTTTGACCACAAAGTCCAATCCAAGATTGATAACTAAGAAAAATTAATTAGCAGGCAGGGTTAGGATTAGGCGAAGGCAAAGGTTAAGGCACGGGAACAAGAAAGCCAAACAAGGAGCTTGACGCACGTATTATAAATACTATCACAAGCATGACACTAAGGGCTTGGCAGGCTTAAAACAGGTTTCCACACAGAGGCTGTGTCTACATCAATCACCCTGCAGGTGGACAATCAGACAGGGAGAGTGCAGCTCAACCAAAACCAGGATGCTGGAGTGAGACCAGCAGCTGCCATGGAACAGAAGAATTTCAGGCTCCTGACACTCATACCATATACTCATGGGCATCCACTGAACTTTTTTCAGGGGGGGCATCATTTTAAGGTCATCCATGCTCGGTCCCTTTTTGACAATGTCATGAAGGGGAGGGGCTTAGTCATTATCACATAAAGCGCAGGCATGCAAAGGTTTGAGAAACCTGATGCAACTATCAAGCAACTAGCAACTTTGAATAACAATATCATAAAAAATGGAGTTCCCCCCAAGGAAATAACAACCCCCAGGATCAGTGCCAGTTTCTGCAATAACAATCCCCAGCTTTGCTGTCAGTTTCCGCAATAAAAATCGCCAGCATTGGTGTCAGTAGCAACAATTATAACCCCCCACATCGGTGCAGATTTCTAGAATAAAAACTTCAGCATCTGTACCAGACAGTGTACATAATATAATGACCCTCAGCACTGGTGTCAGTTTTCGCACTAAAAACTCCCAGCATTTAGTGTAATTGTCTGCAATAATTGCCCCCAGCATAGATGGGAGGATATCAGGTTAGACACTTCCTAATGGCTCAGTCCTTAGGAACAGTAATGGATAATGGCCAACGGGCCCTCTTTGCAGACCTGGTGAAACCGCAACAGTGATCCCTGTGGCTGGACGTTCGCTCACTCTGGGTTGCCCGGGGTGACTCTAGTCAGTAGTGTAGCATGCCTGTACCCTGGTAGTGGCTCAGTCTTTCTCCCTCTCTGGTGGTGCGGGTTCAGCAAGGCTCCCTCTCTGGTGGTGCGGGTACAGCGTGGCTCCCTCTCTGGTGGTGTGGATACAGCGTGGCTCTATGGTGGTGCGGGTACAGTGTGGCTCTATGGTGGTGCGGGTACAGCGTCTCTCCCTCTCTGGTGGTGCGGGTACACTGTGGCTCCCTCTCTGGGGGTGCGAGTACAGCGTGGCTCTCTGGTGGTGCAGGTACAGCGTGGCTCTCTGGTGGTGCAGGTACAGCGTGGCTCTCTGGTGGTGCAGGTACAGCGTGGCTCTCTGGTGGTGCGGGTACAGCGTGGCTCTCTGGTGGTGCGGGTACAGCGTGGCTCTCTGGTGGTGTGGGTACAGCGTGGCTCCCTCTCTGGTGGTGCGGGTACAGCGTGGCTCTATGGTGGTGCGGGTACAGTGTGGCTCCCTCTCTGGCTTCCCCCAGCACAGTATTCTCTTTTCTCCTCTTGTAACACACCCCCCAGCAGGAAGCTTGCATGCTGGGGGCTGTAGCATGGTGTCTGTGGACACGCTGGGGCCACCACTCTTCAGGGACTACATTTCCCATGATGTCCCCAGAGTCTTCTGATTGGCCCTCTGCTGTGGCCAATCATGGGGAGGAAAACAGCGGACAGGAAGTGGGGCGGCGGCACGGCGAATCCAATTAGAGCCGCTCTCTCTCTCTTCTAGCTTCAGCTGACAGAAAGGGGGAGGAGGGTGATCGGGGGAGATATACAGACAGCCCGCAGCTCTCCTGTCCCTGTCACAGCGCCGCTGCTCCATTTACCAGAGAACTCGGCAGCGGCGCCGTGACAGGGAGAGGAGAGCTGCGAGCTGTCTGCATATCTCCCCCGATCACCCCCCCTCCCCCTTTCTGTCAGCCGAAAAGAGAGAGAGAGAGAGAGAGCGCGAGCGGCTCTAATTGAATTCTCTGCGCTGCCACCTTGCTTCCTGCCCGCTGTTTTCCTCCCCGAGAATGACGGCACTGGATTTCGGGGGGGGGGGGCAAATGCCCTCCCTTGCCCTATGGAGCAGACGCCCATGCATATACCAATATTGGCATAGTGACAAATCTACCCTGCCTTTAGAGCAATATTTCTCCATCAGGGTTCTCCATAATCCTAGGGTTTCTCCAGAGGTTTATAAGGCTTCCTTGAGGAATGAGCAATTTTGGCATAAGTACAGGTGAAACTCGAAAATTTAGAATATCGTGCAAAAGTTCATTTATTTCACTAATGCAACTTAAAGGCTGAAACGAATACATGAGGTAGACTCATTACATGCAAAGCAAGATAGTTCAAGTCGTGATTTGTCATAATTGTGATGATTATGGCTTACAGCTCATGAAAACCCCAAATCCACAATCTCAGAAAATTAGAATATTGTGAAAAGATGCAATATTCTAGTCTCAAAGTGTCCCACTCTAATCAGCTAATTAAGCCATAACACCTGCAAAGGCCTTTAAATGGTCTCTTATGCCGCGTACACACGATCATTTTTTTTTTTCGCTGAGAAAAACGATCGTCTGTGGGCTTTATGCCGTTTTTCTCGTTGAGAAAAACGGCAGGAAAAACGACGAGAAAAATTAGAACATGTTCTAAATTTTCTCATCGTTTTTTCCATCATTTTTTTCCGCTGCAGTTTTCCCATAGGGAGACCCTGCCGCGGAGCCCACAGACGGTCGTTTTTCTCGACAAAGAAAAAAATGACGGGAAAAACGGTCGTGTGTGGGGGAAAATGCCGTTCCCTCGTTTTTCATTTAATTTCATGTCGTGATTCACGGCGGTGTTTTCACCGCCGTGAATCACGATCGTGTGTACGCGGCATCAGTCTGGTTCAGGAGGTTAGGAATCACAATCATGGGAAAGACTGCTGACCTGAAAGTTGTGCAGAAAACCATCATTGACACCCTCCATAAGGAGGGAAAGCCTCAAAAGGTAATTGCAAAAGAAGTTGTATGTACCTAAAGTGCTGTATCAAAGCACATTAATAGAAAGTTATGTGGAAGGGAAAAGTGTGGAAGAAAAAGGTGCACAAGCAGCAGGGATGACCGCAGCCTGGAGAGGATTCTCAGGAAAAGGCCATTCAAAAGTGTTGGGGACTTTCACAAGGACTAAGGCTGGAGTCAGTGCATCAAGAGGCACCACACACAGACGGATCCTGGACATGGGCTTCAAATGTCGTATTCCTCTTGTCAAGCCAATCCTGAACAACAAACAACGTCAGAAGCGTCATACCTGGGCTAAAGAAAAACAGACCTGGTCTGTTTCTCAGTGGCCCAAAGTCCTCTTTTCTGATGAGAGCAAATTTTGCATCTCATTTGGAAACCAAGGAGCCGGACTATGGAGGAAGAATGGAGAGGCACACACTGCAAGATGCTTGAAGTCCAGTGTGAAGTTTCCACAGTCTGTGTTGATTTGGGGAGCCATGTCCTCTGCTGGTGTTGGTCCACTGTGCTTCATTAAGTCCAGGGTCACTGCAGCCGTCTACCAGTAGATTTTGGAGCACTTCGTGCTTCCTTCCGCAGACGAGCTCTATGGGGATGCTGACTTCATTTTCCAGCAGGACTTGGCACCTGCCAACACTGCCAAAAGCACCAAAACCTGGTTCAATGACCGTGGGATTACTGTGCTTGATTGGCCAGCAAACTCGCCTGACCTGAAGCCCATAGAGAATCTATGGGGCATTGCCAAGAGAAAGATGACGAGAGACATGAGACCGAACAATGCAGAAGAGCTGAAGGCCGCTAAGCATGAAGCATCCTGGTCTTCCATAACACCTCAGCAGTGCCACAGGCTGATAGCTTCCATGCCACGCCGCATTGAGGCAGTAATTGCTGCAAAAGGGGCCCAAACCAAGTACTGAGTACATATGCATGCTTATACTTTTCACAGGTCCGATATTGTTCTATGTACAATCCTTGTTTTGTTTTGTTGATTGCATGTAATATTCTAATTTTCTGAGATTGTGGATTTGGGGTTTTCATGAGCTGTAAGCCATAATCATCACAATTATGACAAATCACGACTTAGACGCATTCCATGCAAAGCAAAATAGTTCATTTCATATATTAGTCTTTTCCTGCGGAGGAGCCAGGAAGAGAGAAGCAGGTAAAGGCTGGGCTTGGTGCGCTACACTGAGGCACACCGCACCACAAGCCCGTACCCTCCTAAATGGGGAGGTTGAGCGGTGTTAGTTTCTCGGGCCTGCCTGCAGCCAGTGTTTGAAAACCTCCCGAGCTGACCTCGCTTCTGCGTTAGCCAGAAACAAGTCCCTTTAGTTCTCCCCAGTAAAACAACTGTCCACATCAACTGAGAGTCCAACTCAATATTTATTTATGAGAACGATAAACAGTCTCTATGAAAGCAGACAGGTTGGACAAGAACAGTTCAGATAAGGTGGGAAGAGGTCCAGGCACAAACTCAGCGTTGATTAGGGGAGCACTGTTCAGATTAGCACGAACAGCTCGGTACACAGTCACTGCCACTGACTTGATGAACAATTGTAGTCACTGCCACTGACTTGATGAATAGTTGTAGTCACTGCCACTGACTTGATGAATAGTTGTAGTCACTGCCACTGACCTGGTGTGCGTAGAGTCACTGCCACTATGACCTATAGAACATGTACGTTTCCTTCCTTGAATAGTTAGGCCTCTGTAGGGAGAAACCATCCCTCCGGAGAGTTACCAGAGGCCCCTTCTGTCACCACGACTCTGCACTGGGTCTTCAGAAAGGGTCACCTCCCTGGCCTCCTGGTCCTGGATACGGGTCCCCTCACGAGGTGGATCCCTGGGAGCCCTCGATCCCTCGCGGAACCCAGCCGAAGGTCGCTGGGTCCCTGGCCTTCTCAAAAGTACCTCACCCCCAGACCTAAGGTGTCTGGGGATGGAACAGCAGTTCAGTCTCCGGGCCTAGGAGCACCGGGAGACCATCCTCACACACACCCAGGCCAAGGGCACCTGGGTGTCACGAACAGCAGCCCCCAGGCTGAAGGTACCTGGGGCTCGGACCTCGACCGGAAGATGTCTGCCCCTTTTATACCCTCTCCCGGCAAGCACGGCAGGCTCCCCGCCCGGCCGTACCACTGCCGCGAGGGGACACAAAAAAGGCACAGCCCTCCAATGGTGGTTCAACCCCGGCCTATGGCGACAGCGCCACCTATAGGCCGCAGGGAACTAGACACCATTGATATCCTCCACGACAAAAATGGTCCACAACCCTAACAATTAGCGTACCTGAGCCTTGTTACCACTCAGATACTTCCCCTAAATGTAACCACCCGCTACATTAGATTCACCTTTTAAGTTGCAATTGTGAAATAAATGAACTTTTGCACATGTAAATATTGTCTGACACCAGTTATCTTTGAATTTATTTATAAGGAGCATTCATCTCTTTGACCACCAATGTAAAGCCTAGTACACACGTCCGAGAATCTCGTCGCAAAAAAAAAACGTTGTTTCTTGTTCATACATCACGGGACACAGAGCAGCATAGTCATTACTATGTGGGTTATATAGAATTACCTTCAGGTGCTGGCACTGGCAACTTCCAAAACAGGAAGTACCCTCCCCTATATAAGCCCCTCCCATCCGGGAGTACCTCAGTTTTTTGCCAGTGTCTAAGGTGTTGGCCAAGGTTAACATGTATTCATCTGGGCTTGTGTACAGGTTCTCTGGGCCTTAGCAAGCTATTCCGGATCCGACCAAAAAAGCTTCATAGCTAAACGGTCGGTACCCGGGCCTTGCAGAGAAGAGCAGGGTTTTGCCTGTAATGCCTCTCTTAGGAGGGCTGGACCCTGGGATCCAGAGCTCTGGTCATACCCAAAACCAAGAGGCTATCTGTGCAGGGTGCTATACAGGTCCAGGGGAGTGGAATCCTTGGGAACCCGGTCCCTGAAGGTCTAGTACAATGCCTGCCGTGAGAGGTGAAGTTTGGGCTTCTGTGGACCAAACAAAGTCCTGCGGCGGGGAAAAGGTAAGTGGGGGCCCCTCAGGAACTTGGTTCTATTGAGGGGACCCCCAAGCCTAATATGTCTTTCTGCCTGTTACCTAAAGGGTATTCCCGCTAATAGCTGTATATGCCTAAGAAATCCTAGAAATGTTTTTTCATAAGGGAAGTTTTAAAAAAACTGTAAACCTGGAAATGTTTTTTCATAAAGGAGGTTTTAAAAAAAAAAAAAAAAAGACAAAGGTGCGGTACCTGTGTTTGTCCACTAGAGGCCACTGTGGAACGTCTTTTTTCTTGGGACTATTCCTTCCATGGTGAAAGTCCAGGCAGATGAGTGAGCTCTCTATCAGGGAAGCTGCATTCCTCTGTCATGCTGCCAAGTAGTTTCCTTCCATCCCCGAGTCCTGGTGAAACAGGGACCCTGGCTCCTCTCCCTACATGGCGCCAAGAGCGCACACGTGCACGCGCGCGCACACATGCTTTCCTTTTATAAGGTTTAGCTTCAAAAAAGGGGGCGGAGCCTGGCGGATGACGCGCTCTGTGCGCCCAGCGCTTCTGCGCATGTGCGGGCGTCCCAGCAAGATAAAAGGACTCAGTCCACGCTGCTTGCTATGGACACAGAGCATGAAAAGGAGCTGGTAGCATGGTATAGGGGCTTACAGCGGGCGGTTGATACAGGCATCCCCAGAAAGACGCATTAGTAGACACCCACTGATGTACATAGCAGCAAATTGCATTAGACTATTTCAGTAAGGGGTGTATTGCGGCTGGAATACCTCAGCTTTGAACTAAGGAATATGCCGCCTAAAAAACTCCGAGATATACCTCTCAGGAAGTGTAGGGGGTCTCCATCGGGCTCTGAGGATCTGGAGCAGTCATCTGCACCCTCCTCCCCTGAGAAATCAGAGGTTAATACCCATAAGGAACCCCCGGGAGTGCCAGGTACTGCGGCTGTCCTCAATCCACCTGCTCCTGCATATATAACAGAGGAGGTTTTTTCCTCAACTCTGGAGGGATTGGAGCAGAGATTGGCAGCATTGATCTCTTCTTCTCTACAGGAAAGAAAGCGCGCCAGATCTCCATCACCTCCATTAGAGTGCCTGTTGGCAGAGCAACAGTCCCAGGAAGGGACCGACCTACCTGAAGGGGATCAGGAGGAGGTTAGCTCTGTTTTTGAGGAATCGACAGTAGATGAACCATTTTCAGCATCACAGACTGAAAGATTGTGGGTCCAGACCCTAACTGACATGGTTCGATCTGCATTTAAAATGCCTCTTGTTGAACCATCAACTACTGCTGTCTCCTCATTGGGGTCGCTAAAAGCTCCCCAGGTTAATTGCTCCTTTCCAATACATCCATTATTGGAAGGACTTATATACCAGGACTGGGAACATCCTGATAAACTATTTGTTCCGCCTAAAAGGTTTCCTGTGATCTATCCCATGGAGGAAAAGTTCACCCAGAGATGGAATGTTCCTACGGTGGATGCAGCCATCTCTTCTGTGAACAAATCACTGACATGCCCAGTAGATAATGTTCAAATGTTCAAAGATCCAGTAGATAAAAAATTGGAATCTTTATTAAAATCTGCTTTTTCCACAGCAGGGGCTGTTACACAGCCAGCAGTGGCAGCTATTGGGGTCTGCCAAGCTTTAAAGGATCAGATGAAAATGGTCCTGAGGGATTTGCCAGACCAGCAGGCCCAGGCTCTGGCTGATCTGCCTAGAGCATTATGCTTTGCGGTTGACGCCATCAAGGATTCCATCCATCAGGCCTCCCGCCTCACGCTGTCTTTGGTACATATGCGTAGGCTTCTGTGGCTCAAAAACTGGTCTGCTGAAGCTCCCTGTAAGAAGCTCTTAGTTAGCTTCCCATTTCATGGGGAACGCCTTTTTGGCGAAGACCTGGATAAGTATATCCAGAAGATTTCCAGTGGTAAAAGTACTCTCTTACCGAGTAAAAAGAGGTCTAGGGGTCCATCTTTTAAGAGGACTACCTCTCCTATCCCTGCGACGTCTGCTACTAAGCAGTTCCGACGGCCTCCTCGGTCAAACTCAGGAGGTAAAAATCAGGGACAGCCACAGGGTAATAAAAAGCCCTGGATCCGAAGAGGTACTAAACCAGCCTCCAAGTCAAGCCTATGAAGGGCTGCCCCCACTCAAACGGGTGGGGGGAAGACTTCAGTTGTTCGCAGAGACCTGGCGGGAGACGATCAAAGACAGATGGGTGCTCTCCGCAGTAACTCTGGGATACAAGTTGGAGTTAAAAGAGTCTCCTCCGTCCCATTTTATGTGGTCAGGCATGCCAAGAGACCCTCTGAAAAGAGGGTCTCTCCTATTGGCGTTAGAACAACTATTGCTCCAAGGAGTAATTATGGAGGTTCCTATGGAAGAGTGGGGGTTGGGTTTCTACTCAAACCTTTTCACAGTCCCGAAGCCAAACGGGGACATAAGACCCATATTGGACCTAAAGAGTCTAAACAAATTTCTAAACGTCCGGTCTTTCCGGATGGAGTCGATCCGATCGGTCACCGCTGCCCTACAAGGGGAGGAATGGTTAGCCTCGATCGACATCAAAGATGCTTACTTGCATGTTCCCATCTTTCCAGGTCATCAAAAATTCCTACGCTTTGCAGTAGAAGGGCGCCATTTTCAGTTCAGAGCCTTACCATTCGGTCTGGCCAGAGCACCACGAGTGTTCACAAAAATTCTGGCCCCACTGTTGGCCGATCTAAGAACACGGGGTGTAACGATAATGGCATACCTAGACGACCTGTTGTTGATGGACCACTCAGTTGCCAAGCTAGAAGTGGTAATTGTCGATACAATCAAGTATCTAGAGTCTCACGGTTGGGTCATCAACCTGGACAAGTCAGCCCTACAGCCAGTGAAAAACCTGGTATATCTAGGGCTACGGCTGGATTCAGACCAGAGGAAGATTTTCTTACCTCTAGACAAGGTATCCTCTTTGAGGGCCTTGGTCCGTCTGCTTTGTGCAAAAAGACAGCCGTCCATACGCCTGTGCATGAGGCTGCTAGGAAAGATGGTAGCATCATTCGAAGCTGTACCATACGCCCAATTCCACTCAAGGAATTTACAAAGGGCCATATTGTCAGCATGGAACGGAAAAGTTCAGGCTCTAGACTTCCCGATGGCTTTGTCCCCTTCCGTTCGGAAGAGTCTCTGCTGGTGGTTGATCCCCCAGAATCTCCAGAAGGGAAAACCCTTCAGCCCGATATCTTGGAAGGTGGTCACTACAGATGCCAGCCTTATAGGCTGGGGGGCAGTACTGGAGCAATGGTCTCTCCAGGGCAGATGGTCAAATGTAGTAAAAACCCTGCCCATCAATCTCTTAGAGATACGAGCAGCCCGGTACGCCCTAGTAGCCTGGACATCCAGACTCCAAGGGTCCCCTGTCAGAATTCAATCAGACAATGCCACAGCAGTGGCATATATCAATCATCAGGGAGGCACCAGGAGTCGTGCAGCCCAGAGGGAAGTAAGTCACATCCTGGAATGGGCAGAAAAGCATGTCCCATGTATATCAGCTGTCTTCATTCCAGGGGTGGAGAATTGGAAGGCGGACTTTCTGAGTCGCCAACAGGTATGCCCAGGGGAATGGTCCCTTCATCCCGAGGTCTTCCGAGCAATATGTCAGCGGTGGGGAACACCGGATGTAGATCTGCTAGCATCCAGATTCAACGCAAAGGTGGACAGATTTGTCTCCCGGACAAGGGATCCCCTCGCTTGCGGCTCGGATGCCCTGGTGTTCCCTTGGGATCAGTTCAGACTGATATATGCATTCCCTCCGCTACAATTGTTGCCTCGACTCCTTCGCAGAGTCAGGTTGGAGAAGAAGCCGGTGATCCTGGTGGCTCCAGCGTGGCCCCGAAGGGCCTGGTACGCGGAGATCATCAAAATGTCTGTGGGGAGTCCTTGGACCCTTCCACGTCGTCCGGACCTGCTTTCGCAAGGACCGATATACCACCCTTCCTTACTAACTCTAAGTTTAACGGCCTGGCTATTGAATCCCACATCCTAAAGAAGAGAGGTCTCTCTAACTCTGTGGTATCAACTATAATCAATGCCAGGAAGCCTGTATCCAGGCAGATCTACTATAGAGTTTGGAAGGCGTACATCACTTGGTGCGAGGCCAGAAAATGGCATCCACGTAAGTACGATATAGGCAGAATTCTGGACTTCCTGCAGTGGGCTGTAGACAGGAAGTTTGCCTTAAGTACTATCAAGGGCCAGGTTTCGGCCTTGTCAATACTATTTCAAAGGCCCCTGGCTATGCATTCACTTGTCAAATCCTTTATGCAAGGTGTGACTCGTATTATTCCACCGATTAAGGCTCCCATATGCCCATGGGATCTAAATTTGGTTCTGTCGGTTCTGCAGAAGCTGCCATTTGAACCTTTGCGGCACATTTCCTTGGTTCTACTCACCAGGAAATTGATATTTTTAGTAGCCATATGCTCGGCTAGAAGAGTGTCGGAATTAGCCGCCATGTCCTGTAAAGAGCCATATCTGGTTATCCATAAGGACAGAGTAGTATTACGTCCTCACCCAGCCTTTCTTCCTAAGGTGGTATTGAGGTTTCACTTGAACCAGGATGTGGTTCTTCCTTCTTTTTTCCCCAAACCAAGCTCGGTAGAGGAAAAGTTATTGCATTCTTTGGATGTAGTAAGAGCAGTTAAAGCTTATCTAAAAGCCACTGCTCAGATTCGTAGAACGGATTCTTTGTTTGTTCTGCCGGAAGGCCCCAGAAAGGGTCAGGCAGCATCAAAATCTACTTTAGCCAAGTGGATTCGACAGGTCATAATACAAGCCTATGGCTTGAGAAGTAGACCGCCTCCGTTCAAAGTTAGGGCGCACTCCACGAGAGCAGTTGGAACTTCATGGGCAGTGCATCACCAGGCCTCCCTGGCGCAAATTTGTAAGGCCGCAACATGGTCTTCAGTACACACGTTTACTAGGTTCTACCAGGTGGACATTAGAAGTCAGGAGGATGTCGCCTTTGGGCGCAGTGTGTTGCAGGCCGCAAAAGATCCTCATGCCTGATGGCGCCCAGCTTATGTATGGTGTATCCCCCCCCTCATGTGGCATTGCTTTGGGACGTCCCACATAGTAATGACTATGCTGCTCTGTGTCCCGTGATGTATGAACAAGAAAGTAGGATTTTTAAAACAGCTTACCTGTAAAATCCTTTTCTTGGAGTACATCACGGGACACAGAGCTCCCACCCCTCTTTTGGGGACACGTATTGCTTTGCTACAAAACTGAGGTACTCCCGGATGGGAGGGGCTTATATAGGGGAGGGTACTTCCTGTTTTGGAAGTTGCCAGTGCCAGCACCTGAAGGTAATTCTATATAACCCACATAGTAATGACTATGCTGCTCTGTGTCCCGTGATGTACTCCAAGAAAAGGATTTTACAGGTAAGCTGTTTTAAAAATCCTACTTTTTCTCGTCGGGTTTCTTGTCAAGCTTGACGAGATTCTTGTCAAGCTTTCCTTGCATACACACTGTCAATTCAAAATCTCGTTGTTGTAAAGCACGGTCACGTACAACTCGTACAACGGCAGTATAAAGGGAAAGTTCTATTCCAATGGCGCCACCCCTTGGGCTGCTTTTGCTGATCTCGTGTTACTGTGTGTTAGTAAAAGTTTGGGGAGAGACGATTCGCGCTTTTCAGTCTTAGCACATTCGTCACGCTGTAACGGACTGAAAGCACGATCTCCATTACGAACGCTAGTTTTACCAGAAGGAGCGCTCCCGTCTCATACTTGATTCTGACCATGCGCGGTTTTTGAAGACTCGGAAAAGCATACACACGAATGGTTTTCTCGTCCAAATACAGTCTGACAAGAATCACGACGAGAAAAAAGAAAGCAAGATTCTGGGCAATTTTCTTGACGAGAAACCTGAAAGCCTCGTACACACGCGCGTTTTTCTCGGCAAGAAAGCTCTCCCAACAGTTTTCTTGTCGTTTCTTGCCGAGAAAACCGGTCGTGTCTACGAGGCTTTAGGCACATTCTTCCTACTGCTCACCATCTAAGGAGAATTCTTCCTACTGATCGAAAATTTGTTTGTTGCTCAAGAAGGAGCAAAACAAGGTAGGACTTTGCAGGCAACACACAAAAATGGAATACAAAAAAGGTTTATTGAATCGCAAAATTATTAAACAACGATTAAAAAAGACCATACAATGTATATAGCAGTAAGGAGTCCCTTTGAACGTCGACGCGTTTCGCCGTGAGGCTTCGTCAGGACGGACAAGAAAAGGGGGGACGGTTTTTATACACACTTGGGACAAATCTCACTATCTGGAATAAGATATACAAAAATTAATATACAGTATATACAATTAAAAGTAAAGGTAAAAATAAATAAAAAGATATCTTTGGAGCCAGAAGACTAACATATACTGTCCTCCATGCGCACCATGATCCAAAAGACAGAGGACAAAAAGCAGAGAAAGAAAGAAAAAAGCAAGCAAAAAGAGGCAAAAAACAGATCACACCACCCCCAGAGTAGTAAAATTTACCTCAGAAGGACATCCGGATAGTAAAATGTTGTTCAAATGTTACCAATTCGTATGTGTGGTATGGTAACTAATGTACGTGTGGTCTAGTAGAGATAAAGATAAAGAATATATATGTATGTGTATTTAATAATCAATGTGGCGTATATCAATGTATCAATATGTGTATACATAACACAGGAGAATCCTACCTGCTGGTCAAAAGAATAATATGACTCTGACTCTTCTGCCAACTCTCTCACTTCACAGAATTCACGAACAGGTGGTCGAGGACGACAGGGGAGACGCAACTCAAGGAAACGACCTCAAGACGGTGGTGGGTACCAGACAGGCACTCCAAGTAAGAAACATATAACTGGGGACAATGGGCGACCAAAAATAAACAGACACCCCTCTATTACTATGAGGGTTTGAGTTCGGACAGATGTCAGTGGAACTATGTTCCCCAACTCATCACTAGGTGCCTCCTCTGAGATTTCTTCTATCCCTGCCGTGACCTCTCGGGTTGAATCTGATATTCGTCAACATATCATTGGTTCAGCACAGGCGATGGCCAAGACACATAACTTGGCCAACTCTGGGGCTGTTGCCAAGGACAATAAGAGATGACGTATAGATCACTTTTTTCCACGTATTTGTCGTCCTAACGCTTCTGACGAATCCACTTCTCTTAATCTTACTCTACCCATTTCTCCCTCTTCTCCCGTTGATCTCTCTACTACTTTACCATCCACGTTAACCAATTTACATGGGGGGACCCAGAACAAGGCATCTCGCCTGGAGGTGATCAACTTGTCCTTGTACCCCCTGAGTGAGATAGAAACAGATCTCTTGAGCTTGGGTCTTAGTTTTTGCCCTAACACGTCTTCCAACAAATTCGAGCTCATAAAGGACCTTTACCTTTTTGCCCGGAAATTGACCTTTAAATTTATGTACGACAAAGAGCGTTGTACTAGACAAACGGAAATCTCTCACCAGGAGATCTGGAAGGACTTCACGGTGGCTGAGTTCCGAGCCCTCAAGAACCTCGTTCTACTACTTGATGAGAGCGAGGGGACTGAGATCCGTGAAATGAGCTAGGAGACTGAAGTGGCGAGAGGCCAACACATTCAGAACACTCAATATCAAAATGATATTGAATCACTGAGTAAGGCTGTTAAAAAGAAATCTACTAATTTTCCATCGCTCCACATCAACTCCAATGTCTGGGCCTTTTTGACCCAGGCTATTGGGGATGTTGAATCTTTGGCTCTTGCCAGATCGGTCCATCAGGACCTTTCAACACCCCAATGACAGGCCCTGATGGGCCTTAGTCGTAACTCTCACTTGGTGATCAAGCCCTCGGACAAGGGCGGCAATGTGGTGGTCATGGATGAACTCAATTACAGGAATATGTGCTGGGACATCCTCAGAAACCGGGATTGGTACAGACCGATTTCTGAGGATGTCATAGACCTCTACAACCAGCAATATGACACCATTCAGTCCGCCCTCTCCGGGGGTCTGATCACCAAGGAGATATATGAGGGAATTTAGGTACCTTACCCCAAGACTCCATGTTTCTATTCACTCCCTAAAACACACAAAAACATGTCTAGACCTCCTGGTCGCCCGATAGTATCTGGCATAGGTGCCAAGACGGAACGAGCGAGTAAATTTGTCGATGAATATCTGCGACCCCATGTGACCACTCTTCCTTCCTATATCCAGGACACCCCAGATCTCCTCAGAACCCTTGAGGGCCTCAATGTGCCCCCAGGATGCTTCTTAGTGTCCATAGATGAGGAAGCACTTTATTCATCTATTCCATACAAACTAGGACTTAGGGCTCTTTCACACGGGGCGGATCAGTCATGATCCGCCCCGTGAAGCTCCGCTTGCTCAGCGGGGATTGCTCAGTTGATCCCCGCTGAGCCGGCGGATGACTGGGCGGTCCCCGCACACTGTGCAGGGACCGCCTTGTCAGAGCGCCGCTCTGACCTATGGGGAGATCGGATGAACACGGACAGTCTGTCCGTGTTCATCTGATCCGCTCCGCCGACGGAAGGAAAAATAGGGTTTTCCTCCGTCACACTTTGGCGGAGCGGATGTCAGCGGACATGTCACCGCTGACATCCGTGGCTCCATAGGGCTACATGGAGCGTCCGTCCAGGTCCGCCTAAAAAACTGACAGGCGGACCTGAACGGATCCTCCGTGTGAAAGGGGCCTAACAGTCATTTCTAGGTTTCTTAAGAAAAGAGGTCCCAAATCTACTGGCTTAAATTCCTTTGTGCTCAAGCTGTTGGAGCACATTTTGACCAAAAATGTCTTCTCGTTCGATGGGTCCCACTTCCTCCAGGTACAAGGAGTCGCAATGGGCACATGTTGTGCCCCTTCCTATGCGAACTTGTACCTGGGGGGGTGGAAACGTGAGTTGTTCTCCAATGACGAATTTGGACACCTCTTCTGTTTAGTTTTGGGGTGGTTTCGTTTCATTGATGACGTACTGATGCCATGGGCGGGATCTCTGACCCTTTTGAATGAATTTATGCAAATGTTAAGTACTAACGGACATAATCTTAAATTCACCATGGCATACAGCCAAACGAGGATTGCGTATCTAGACATATCGATTTACGTTACAGAAGAAGGTTTAATCAAAACCACTCTGTACCGTAAACCGACGGCGGGGAACACGATTCTACACGCTGCAAGTTCGCATCCTCGTGCACTGATCCAAAGCATACCATTTGGGCAGTATTTAAGTCTAAGACGGAACTGCACCGATGATACCAAATTCAAGGAGGAGGCCGATCTCCTCTATACACGTCTGAGAATGAGGGGCTACAGCAAAAATTGTCTTAAGAATGCTTTCAAAAAAGCCCTTATTAAACCCAGAAATGCCATACTTGCCAGAGCCCCCAAAAAAACACTCCTGATGTGGTGAGATTCATAACCACATACTCTGACCAGCATGCTAAAGTCAGGTCAATCATGCAAAAACACTGGCATATTTTTGTCTGCCGACCCTGTTCTCAGAAAATATATTGGAACAAGCCCAGAAATTACCTTTCGACGGGCTGGTTCTATTCGGGACCGTCTGGTACAAAGTAATTATAGGAGGTCTGACAACAAACCCCGGGAACTAAAGGGACTGTACAAATGTGGCCAGTGTGATTACTGTGACCTTCTAATTGAGGGCCCAAGGATAACTCTACCCAACGGCCAGACTCACTTCCTCAAACATCATATCACCTGTCAGACCAAGGGAGTTATTTACATTATTTTTTGTTGTTGTGGATCCTTCTACATCGGAAAGACAATTCGAGCCTTCTGGAGAAGAATTAAAGACCATGTTTATTACGCAACCAGTGGTCTTCTGAATACCACCATTGGCCATCATGTGGCGTTTAGGCACCGATATGAACCCCAGGTCTTCAGGTTTGCCGCCCTGGATCGGGTCTATGAGGACCCACGGGGTGGCAACTTTGACCAGAGGGTATTACAACGAAAAACAGAATGGGTATACAAATTAAAGGCGACCAAGTATCCTGGTTTGAATGACATGATCAGCTTTAAACCATTTTTGTAAAATCTACAGAATATTAATTATAGTGCTGTACCTTTTTCCTCCCCTCCTTTTTCTTTCACTCCCTTCCCCTCCCAATGTCTGCCCTAGGATGTCCCCTAGGATGTATTCTCCCATTCCCATGCGTTTGGAGTGTCTCTCGGTCCCTGATCTTGTTCTGGTTCCGAGAGAACCTACTTATTTCTACAAGAAAAGTTCTCTGTTTCTTCATATATTTGGAAAAATAAATCTTTTTATATATGTAATTAAGCTATAGGAACTTATACAAATGTATGCATCGCACTAATGGAATTTATTCTAAGCGAATGACTGTCTCTACGGAGCTTGCTAGATTATATATTGTGTTATCGTACAATTATGTCAATGTTGAGTATATCTTTGTGTGCTTTTTGGCCCTTTTCTGTCCTCTCTGTGCATCTTAGTGATCCAATATGGCGATTGCCATACTCAGTGTTCAATCTGACCTATTTCATGTTATTCATACTATTTTTAGTTCAATTGTTTCGTGTCTGGGATTCTTTTTTGCTTTATTGCGCTGTTTTCCCTATTCCAACATGGCGTACTTTGCTTCATGTGGTTTGTCTCTTATTGTCTTCCGGTTCGGGTCTCCTGCTTCGTTGCGCTGTTTTCCTGCTCTGATGTGGCATGCCTGACACTTCCGCCCATGATCTGAGTGCGGGGCGCACTCGAGTGATGTCAGCGCGGCGCAGACGCATGACATCAGCGCGCCGCACGCTAAGCGTGATGTTTGGCGCGGTTTTCTATTATAAATATGACAGCCAACACGGTCTGTCCCCTGTGTTCAGCATGAGGCTGACTCCCGGGGATGCTACCGTGTGACGTTCAACAGCCAGGTAAGCCGCCTCCTACATCTTGGCGATACCATACAGGCATGAGCTGCCTATTTAGCTATCATCTCTTTTTTATGTTCTTTATCTCCAGATCCTGTATGGTGATACATATACCACTGCTTGGGCTTTTTACACTCGTATTGAAAGTTCTTACGATAGGACTTTGTGGTGAATAGAAAGTCTTCTTTTTCCACACCAAGAACGCCCCCTACCCCCGTTTCTGGGCATACCCCATTGGATATAGCTGGTAATTATGTTTATTACTATTATTACACTCCCTACACAATTTCCTTTGTATGTATGTATCTGACTATACCCATTGGCATTTGTAGATCTGCTCAGCTATCTATATTAGCTCTGAGCGTCAGACCCCTCCATCTATGGACTATATTTCTGTGAGAATATCAGTGTCTGATTATTCTTTTGACCAGCAGGTAGGATTCTCCTGTGTTATGTATACACATATTGATACATTAATAATCAATGTGGCGTATATCAAATACACATACGTATATATTCTTTATCTTTATCTCTACTAGACCACACGTACATTCGTTACCATACCACACATACGAATTGGTAACATTTGAACAACATTTTACTATCCGGATGTCCTTCTGAGGTAAATTTTACTACTCTGGGGGTGGTGTGATCTGTTTTTTGCCTCTTTTTGCCTTTTTGCTTGCTTTTTTCTTTCTTTCTCTGCTTTTTGTCCTCTGTCCTTTGGATCATGGTGCGCATGGAGGACAGTATATGTTAGTCTTCTGGCTCCAAAGATATCTTTTTATTTATTTTTACCTTTAATTGTATATACTGTATATTAATTTTTGTATATCTTATTCCAGATAGTGAGATTTGTCCCAAGTATGTATAAAAACCGTCCCCCTTTTTCTTGTCCGTCCTGACGAAGCCTCACGGCGAAACACATTGACGTTCAAAGGGACTCCTTACTGCTATATACATTGTATGGTCTTTTTTAATCGTTGTTTAATAATTTTGCGATTCAATAAACCTTTTTTGTATTCCATTTTTGTGTGTTGCCTGCAAAGTCCTACCTTGTTTTTCTCCTTCTTGAGCAACAAACCAATTTTCCTCATATACATGGATGTGGCAATGTGAGTGCTTTTTCCTCCTTATCCCCTTTTGTATCTTCCTACTGATCAACATCTAAGGAGCATTCTTCTCGCTGGCCTGACCACTAACATAAGGGGCATTCTTCCCACTGCCACCAATGTAAGGAGCATTCTTTCCATTGTCCTTAATTTACTGGAAAAAAAATTGAAATTGAGCTTCATACCACTGCAAAGATGTCCAGATACAACTTGGACAACTGGACCTTTTATTGTTATTTTTTCCAGGTGATTACAAGCATGGGCCTTTCCAGCAGCTGAATTCGCAGCCAAAAAGTCCAGTTCACATCTAGTCTATTTGCATGTAAGGGGTCACTTTTGTACTGACCATCAATGTAAGGGGGCATTTCAGCACTGACCACCAGTGTGAAGGGATAGTACAATCTTTACTCTCTTTATATTCTGAACATTTTTAATATAAGACTAATATAATTATAATTACTGAAAAAAATTGTTGTATAGAGCAACCCTGGGTGACAAATACACTAAGTATGCGACTTTAGTTTTTTTTTTTATATTTAATCTTGTATCTTAGCATACCGTACCGTGAGCTATAGGTGTTTGTACTAATTATTAGAAGGAGTTTTCAGGGTACCCATGAAATAACTTTTAGGTCTCAAACAAGTTTTTTTTTTTTAACTCTTTGTATACCGATTTATCCTTTAACGCTCATGTTGAGCGCTATGGTTTATTGACAGAGTTTAAAGAATACAACAGTTGCCACACAAATATCAAATAAAATTAATGTTTTCTTTGTTGAATGTTCAGTTTCAACAATGCATATGTAACAAAGTAATGACACAGTGTTCTTCTATCAGGTGAAACCAGGTTAGTAGCTGTATAGGTCCATGTAATATACAGACATTTATTCACCTCGAGATACACATAATACGTTTATACAACGTATCTCTCAAGTGGCAGTAATAGTGAGAGTCGAAGAGCACCAGATGTCCCATACTTTGTTATATGTATGTAGGCGATTCCTAACAAGTTTGAAGGCTGCTCTAGAGAAGAATACATGACAGGAGCAATAGAGATGAGTAGAAGAATACATGACAGGAGAAATGGAGATGAGTAGAAGGAGGTGTCATGTCCTAGTGCAGGGATCTCCAAACTACGGCCCTCCAGCTGTTGCGGAACTACACATCCCATGAGGCATTGTAAAACTCTGACATTCACAGACATGACAAGGCATGATGGGAATTGTAGTTCCTAAACAACCGGAGGGCCATAGTTTTGAGACCCCTGTGACCTAGTGCAACAACACTGCCCCTCACTAGATACAGGATAATGAGTGCGTGTTATCACCCTAGGACAGGAAGTGTGTTATTGGCAGGTTCGCCAGGGGAAACTAAAGGGTAAAAAAGCATGAAAAATAAAACGAATGCAGCCACCAGATCTAAGAACCAATAAGCTGAAAAATATTACTTGAAGTCAGAGTCTGGATACTGAATAGAAGCAGTGACCGCCTACCCCCAACCCTGGCGACCTGAGTTGTGCCATGGCCGCCCATGAGAGTACGCTTAAAAGAGGGCAAAAAAGACACTGACTAGGTATGAAAGAGAATTTAATGAAAAGCAAACATGAACAATTAATCCAACAAAACAGTAAAAGCATGTTTCACCTCTACATGGGGATCCGGTATGTACCGCTTATAACATGATGACCGCTAACGCCCCATGTACTGAATAACATGCAACAGGACCCCCTGCTTGGAAGCCGCAGACGCAGCCCCAATCCTAAATGAGTGCCCCAAGTACTGACTAGGGTCATAACCCAGCCTGCCAATCAAAACCCTGACATGGGAAATTAACCGACTGGAAGTGAGGGCCTGCGTAGGAAAGGGGAGCAAAGGGCTATCGAGCGGGTCGGCAGAGAATAAGCCCATGAGCTGATCCAGCACCATCACAGGACACCAGGCCGTGTCGGTCCTGTAATACTGGATGGCAAAACCTTGCCCTACCTGACAGTTATTGCTCCTAGGCAGCTGTAGTACAAAATGATCCGCCAACCTGATGTGATTACCTCTGAGGAGAACTGGAGCGTGGAGCCCAGCCCTGGACAACTCCCTCGGCCTGAGGAACCCAAAGAAGCTGAGGTACACTGCAGCTTTCAGGACCAAGCTGGGACCCAACCCGAAAGGAGAGAGGGACAATAAATCTGACAGCCCCCGTAAGATCGGCCCAGAAATAGGCAAGCGTCTGACGACTGGTCTACCTTGCGTCTTCTGTATACCCTTGAGCATGGCCCTAATGGGATGAGCTGCAAAAACTGACGGTGACCCAGGATGGAGTAGGGAAAATAAATGTTGAATGCCCGCCAGGTACGATTTGATAGTGCTGTGGGACAAAGACAAATTACCATGACAATAAGCCATGAACGCCAAGAGGTACTTAACATCATACCCCCTGGCGCCAGGGTAACGGGACGAGAAACCACCAAAACACCTCCACCCAGTTCTGTATGCCCTGAGCGTGTTTGCGGACAAGGATGCATTGATAAGGCAGGCCGCTTGACCCCCGAGAGCGTCTAATCCAACGTCAGCAGGGCAAAAGACGGGACAGGTAAGCCCCTCTGATCCGCCTCCGGATGCTGCAGAAAGAAACGTGGAAAGTCAACTCTGGACAAGGCATCCGCCGCCCCGTTATTGACCCCACTCACAAATTGCCCCTGAAAATGAAAATTGAACTTGAGTCCTAGCCAAGTCAACCTGCGCATGAACGACATGATCAACAGAGAAGCTGACCTCCCCTTGTTGATGATCTCAGCAGTGGCGCTGTTGTCGGTAAAAAAGATGACGGTCTGCCCGGACCACGAGGGTCCCCAGGTGCAGGCTGCGGCCACAATGGGGAAAATCTCGAAAAGCGCGGATGTCCTGGCAAACTCTGGAATATCTGCCACTTCTGAAGGCCAGGGGCCTGCGAGCCACTGACCCCCGAAAATGGCTGAAAAACCCACCGAAGCAGCGGCATCCGAAAACACCCTCGGGGAGGCTGCCGTGGGTGGCCGGATGAATAAGGAAATCCCATTCCAGCTGCATAAGAACTGATCCCACGTCAGCAGATCAGCCCTGGCGCCGGCCCCCAAATGCACTACAGAGTCTGAGTCTTGGTAGAGCGGAAGGAGAGCCAACAGACGGGAGACAAAAGACCTGCCTTGCGGGATGATTCTCATGGCAAAATTGAGCATGCCTAAGAGAGACTGCAGCTCTCTCTTAGAACATACCGGGGACCTAACTAGATTATGAATGACCCCCTGGATCCTGATCAGCTTGTCCTGTGGTAAATAAGCGATCATGCGGACGGTGTCAAAGGTGATTCCAAGAAAAGTGATCACAGTGGACGGCCCATCGATCTTGTGGACAGAAAAGGGGACGTTCAGATCCCTGAACAACTCGGTGAGAGTGGCGAGATCCTTGGGTGGCCGTGCCTGGCTCTCCAGTAGCAAAAAATCATCCAAATAGTGAATAACCTTGCCACACCCCAGCTGTGAAGAAAGGATCCACTCCAGCGCTATCAAAAAGCTATCAAAAAGCCAAGGGCTGCTCTTGGACCTGAACGTCAGGTTGGTGGCGAAGTAAAACTGCTCCCGCCATCTGAAACCGTACCATTGCCAGAGAGATGGCATGATCGGGAGGAGTTTAAAGGCGTCCGCAATGTCCGCCTTTGACAACCATGCCCCTCTCTCTAACCGCAGGACATGCTGAACAGCGGAATCAACCGAAGCGTACTTCAAGGAGAATTCTTCCGAAGGTATGAGAGAATTCAGACTAGGCACTGGAGACAAATGAGGAGCCGACAGATCATAAATTAAACGGTATTTATTTGAAAATTTACCTTTAACAACCCCCGATGGGGCTCACTCTCCACAAACAAAAAGGCAGGGATGAAAAAGGCCCAAAAACAAACCCCCTGGACAATTCCACCCTCAACAAATCATCCACCCATTCAGGATTAGTAACGGCAGATACCAGATTGGCACACTCGTGTGAGTGTAAGGGAAGGGTGATCAGGTCTGTGTGGAAACCCTCCATAAAACCATCCACCAAGAACCACCTGAGAGCCGGGGACGGGTGGTGATCCAACCAGAAGCCCAACCTGGAGACATCGACCCGGCTCAGCCAGGATACACTGGACGGCTTGACTGGACAGGCGGTTTTAGGATGGGCCCTAAAACAGTTTGCACAGACATGCAGCAGTCTGCACTGGTTGTAATTACAGGTGGTATAATTGTAATTGTTGCACAGCTGTGACTTGCCCAGCACATGAATGGGCCTGCCAAGCTTGTCAACCAGCCCTGAAGGCCCTAAGGAAGAACCGCCTGACCCTGATCTGCTGGCCCCAGCTACCCCCGGATGATCTACATTGGGACACCAGTTGGTGGTGTGAGCAGCAAACTGACAGGTAGCACATGTAGGAGATCTCTGACTTGCAAAATGCCTACAAAACAATTCTGTGTCAATGACACATTTCAACATGAAACCACCTGAAGCTGAGCCCACATGGCAGCGACCTTAGATGAAAAGGACTTATGATAATCGTAAAAGGCGCTGCCACCATACTTGTGGGCCAAATCGACTATCTTATGCAGATAAAGGTCCAACTCATCCCTCCTCCCGGGACTAACACCACAAATAACATCCCTGAAAATCCCAAAAGCAAGGACAAACTCGGCAATGCTGAGCTTGCGGTTCAGCCTGGGATCCCGAGTCCTCAGGACCACCGAGACCTCCCCGCAAGCATATGCCTTGTTCTCCACAACGTCCTGCGAGGCAATGAGCAGGGACGCCAGGTTAATGTCCTTCCCTTCCAAGATGTCCTTCTTCAGATTGGCCGGGACAAAATGGGCAGGGGAAACAGAAGGAAGGATTAGCCAGCGGTAATGGCCCACCAGTGATACCTGCAGGAGTTCCAGACAGCCCAGGAGCCGAGGAAGCTACCGGAACCTCCACATTGTCTGGACGGGCCTCCAACACATCCATCCTATCCTGCAAAAGCTGGACCGAAGACGAGAGGGTATTTAATAATGTATGGATCTGCGTCAACGCGGTGAGGAGGGACGCATGCTCCGCACTGGTGGAAGGCAGAGGCTGGGACGGGTTTGGAAAGAGGAGCCTGAATAACTCCGCTTTCCTGGCTGAGGCCGAGAAAGGAATGCCCCTGGAACGAAGTTCGGCCATGAGCTTGGGTATGGTCCAGCTCCTTAAGGATGGCGTGCTGCCGTGCTCTGAGCCCCTTGCTGGAGTGGAAGGGCCAGCTGGTGTGGAAGGGCCAGCTGGTGTGGAAGGGATGAACGCAAACTCAACACTTTCTGAGATATGCGACATGCTCCCAATCTGTGGACAAAACACAAACAACCACCAGTCAACTCCACCGACTGACCCGACCAAGCCTACCTGCCCTAACGTAATGATGTGTGAAGCTGATGCCAAGAACCAAGCGCCTGAAAGATGCTAATGACCGTGACCCCCTGCGTGAGTGTAGCGCGAGCCCGAGCAACCTGTTGCGTTGGTCAGGCAATTAAAAACGAACACTCAGGACTTAGTACCTACAGACCGTGGTAGGCAGATATAAGAATGTAAGTGATGTGCAACATATGACGTATGAATGTACAGGCGAGAAGATTGCATCAAATCAATTAAAAACGAAACCTCAGCCTGTACGGATCTGAAGACGTGACATATCCTGAAATGTAAACCCCTAACTACCCCTGAGCGAAAAGAGGCCACAGCACCCACCTGAACATCCGAATGAACAGAGAAATCCACCTGTAACAACATTAGATGTATGCACTGAACAAATGACGCCCACTGTGAGCTGTGCCACCCCTAACCAATGCCGTGGTGACCTCATGAAAAAATCCACCTGACCAGAGTGTACGTGCTCTGTGGGGCGGGAACGATAAACGGGAGAAACAAGGATCCCTGAACGTGACCTGTAATGAAGCTACAAAAAACCTACCGTAGTGGAGCCCAGTGATAAGGCGTGAATGAGTGCTGACAAATAAATGTGAAGCAGCCCCGTGGCCAACAGGCTGGACCAGAGACCCGGCAACCTGCAATGAACGGCTGGTGCAAGCTAAGCTAAGTGGGAAGTGATACCGGGGTAGCAGGCGAAGTGAACTAGGGGAACTAGGAGTAGAGGACGCACCGAAGAACAGACCCCTACTCCAGTAACCCGTGACACCCCCCCCCCCTCCCCACAAGGAGACCTAACGCGGAGAGGCCGACCTAGCAAGGGGTGGAAAGGCGATGCTGGCAGAGTAAAGAAATGGTGACGTAAAATACCACCTACCCAATACCAGTGCCATCCCCCCCCCCGCTAGATGAAGGTGAACCTACAAGATAACTGGAACCCCTGGATGACCTGTCGAGAGAAGCACACCCTGGGCGTGGGGTGGCATGGAGCAATGAAAATCCCAGCAGTAAAAAAACAAAAAAAGAACTCAGACATGTACAATACAGTGATAGCTGCGACAAGCGACAGCCTGCACCCCCCCCCCCCAACCGACTCCTGACCTACCTGTACCGACCACTGCTAGTGATAGTGACAGCTGCCACGAGAGGTCCCCGCAATGAACTTGCCAACAGCTGCAATAGCCCTGCGAGGAAAGGCCCGCCCTTCCGCCAGACGCCTGGACCGCTGAACCCCGCCAGCTGCTACCTGTAGCGGGGAAGAAGATACGTGAGAGCCGTGCACTAACCCCCACTGACCGACCGTAAGTAAAAGCACACAGACCCATACGAAGAAACACTGCTCCACACGCTGCCTACACCCAGCCACCACGCGAGATACCCGGAACCGTAAATGACGTCAGGAACCCTGAAACGCAGCCGACACAAGCCAGGGGGAGGATGGGGCTAGCCTGGCTAGCCTTCCAACATATTTGTCCTTGGATTTAGATACAATTTAAACAGGAACGCAATGTCTTCATGTGCATGTTCTCAGTCTGTATTTTACATTTTTTTCCATCCTATCCTACTTCTCTCATCTTACTCTCTTGAAACCCATCTAACCACGCCTCTGCTATTGGATTTTGGCTCCATTCTCTGTTGGGCTTTTGATTAGGAGAAAGCTTTTTGTTCTGATGTATTGATTGGCCGATTTATCTAATTTTCTGCTAAGAAAGTCAGATTGTTCCATCTAACAGCTCCAAGCAGTGAGTACCTCCCTCCAGCCCAATGTCTGCTTGAAGCTCAAATAAGCATATTCCATAAAACATAGCATAGAGCAGTAAGGAAGAGTGATTAGTGGTAACCAATGTATGATGTGTGTGATAGGGCTGGACCCATAGACTTGAGATTTGGTTCTGGCTAATATACCTGCACTCCATTGTATATTTAGGTGAGCTTGTTCTGGTCCTAGGCTGCTACCTCTCTGATTATGAAAATAAGAGCACTCAGCAGATTATATACTCTGGGGTGGGTATTAAGCAGCACCCAGTACAACATTTAATATCACTCTGAGACGTTTATTGATTAAGAGCAACAAATAGAACCATTGAATTTCAGGGGAAATGCAGAGCTTGAGCAATAGTAGTGTACAGTGGCGGCTGGTGCTCAAATTTTTTGGGGGGGCGCAAACTGAAAAAAAAACACATCAATTGCCGCCACTGTGCCCATTAAACGCAGCCACTGTGCCCAAACACCACTAGTTTGTCCCCAAATGCAGCCAGTTCCCCCCCATAATACAGCCAGTTTGTCCCCATATACAGCCAGTTTGGCTGTATATGGGGACAAACTGGCTGTATATTGGGGACAAACTGGCTGTATATGGGGACAGTTTGTCCCCCATATACAGCCAGTTTGTCCCCCAATATACAGCCAGTGTGTCCCCCATAATACAGCCAGTGTGTCCCCCATAATACAGCCAGTGTGTCCCCCATAATACAGCCAGTGTGTCCCCCATAATATAGCCAGTTTGTCCCCCATAATACAGCCAGTTTGTCCCCATATACAGCCAGTTTGTCCCCATATACAGCCAGTTTGTCCCCAAAATGCAGCCAGTTTGGTCCCCCAAATACAGACAGTTTGGTCCCCCAAATACAGACAGTTTGTCCCCCAAATACAGCCAGTTTGGTCCCCCAAATACAGCCAGTTTGTCCCCAATATACAGCCAGTTTGTCCCCAATATACAGCCAGTTTGTCCCCAATATACAGCCAGTTTGTCCCCCATAATACAGACAGTTTGTATTATGGGGGACAAACTGTCTGTATTATGGGGGACAAACTGTCTGTATTATGGGGGACAGACAGTTTGTCCCCATATACAGCCAGTTTGTCCCCAATATACAGCCAGTTTGTCCCCAATATACAGCCAGTTTGTCCCCCATAATACAGTTTGTCCCCCATAATACAGACAGTTTGTCCCCATATACAGCCAGTTTGTCCCCAATATACAGCCAGTTTGTCCCCAATATACAGCCAGTTTGTCCCCCATAATACAGACAGTTTGTCCCCCAAATGCAGCCAGTTTGGCCCCAATATACAGCCGGTTTCCCCCCCAATATACAGCCAGTTTCCCCCCCAATATACAGCCAGTGTGTCCCCCATAATACAGCCAGTGTGTCCCCAAAAATAGCCAGTTTGTCCTCAATATACAGCCAGTTTGTCCCCCCCAGCCCTGCACTTACCTTCCTCGAGTCAGCGCCGTCCTTCTTCCGTCCTCGATATATTCTCCCGCCCTCGATGTCGCTTCAGCCAATCAGGTTACCGGTAACCAGACCCGGTGAACCTGATTGGCCAGGGAACGCACCCCCGTGCGTCCTCTCATTAGGTATTTAGAAGCCGATTACAGCCCTCAGGCTGTAGTCGGGAAGCCTATCAGAGCCTGCTGGCTCTGATAGGCACTTCTAAAGACCTACCAGACGCTGTGATTCAGATGGCCGGCGCTCAAGGGGCCAGCCATCTGAATAGTGGGCGGCAGCAATACATAGGTTCATGCAATGCATGAACCTATGTATTGTTGTGGTGAGTGACGACCGGGCGCAGAAGCGAGCGGTAGCGGCGCTTCTGCGCCCACTATGGTCGCGCCGCCACGTGTAAAAAAAAGACATTAAAAAAAAAAAAAAAAACTCTTAAAGGGCCCGTTTTTTTTCTTTCTTGGTGACCACAGGAGGGGGGGCGGCGCCCGGGCGCCCCCTATGGACAGGCCGCCACTGGTAGTGTAGCACCCACCTCACTCCCCTCTCTTGCTCTCTCTCGTCTGTCTCTTGTCTAGGGGTATCTCAGAGGGGAGGGAGCGGGGACACCACGCCAGGCCTCCACCACATGTATCAGTGCGGTATAGGCAACGTTCTTAATTTACCTTCGGGTCAGTGTTGTGCACCTGGATCCTCCCTCCGAGAGTCACCTTGAGCCATGTCCGTCAGAAATGAGCCCCACACCATTAAAGTCCAACACTCCTTTATTCTCATGCGAATGAACTCAAACAGTTGAACTCCCTTGAAGAACAGCACAGGAAAGGAGGTGTGGGTGCGAATAGGCCCAGACACAATCGTTCTCCACTTTCTCCCCTGAAAGTGGGTTGCGGTATCCGCACGAGGGGGGATTTCCTTCCAGGCCGTCTCCGACGAGAGACTCACCTGTCACCGGCAATATGCTGCACCGGGTCTTCAAGTGAGGAGCTCCCCCCGGTCCATTGCGCCTTCCGGATTTGGGTACCCAATCCCTGGGTTCCCTAGGATCTCCTTCCCTCGCGGAACTCAGCGTTGGGCACTGAGGTCCGGACCTCCATTCAAGTACCTCACCCCAGGCTAAAGGTGCCTGAGATGGAACACGACCTCCGGTGGTCCTCCAGGCCTAGGCCACCCAGAGGACCGCCACGACCCACCGTCCGCAGACTAAAGGTGTCTGGGACTACGAACTCCGTGACCAAGATGGCCGGCCCCGTTTATATCCTCTCCCAGCAAGCATGGCGGGTTCCCCGCCCCACCATACCGCTGCCAAGGGAAGACAAAAAGGGGTACGGCACACAGCAATGGCTCAACCCCCGGCCCGTGGAGACAGCGCCACCTTCAGGGCCGCAGGGAATCGCACATCACTGGTGTCACCGCCAGATTCAAATTTACACCCGGGAAAGTGCATACCCGCTACAGTAGTTATAAGAATCACAATGAAATGCAATAGGAGACCTATGGTAGGGCTTGATAAAGACTGCTACATTTTAACAGTACCATCAACAGCCACAGTTGCTGTATTTGATGCTTAAATTACAAATAGTTTTGCAATCTTATACAGTAGATTATATAAAGGAGAAGTACAGCCAAAGCTCATTTCGCTGTACTTCTCCTGTGGATCACAAGAGTGCAGTGCATTTGAAAAGGCCCGAGGACACCTTGGCAAACCTCGGAAAGACTTTGTTCCCGAGATTTGCCGAGGTCAGCAGAGCTGTCCTCGGGCCTTTCCGTGCATTTCCGAACGGCACCGATCGGCGATGTTTGGCTCGCCTCGGTTTCAGCGCCCCCCCACCTCAGGCCAAACGCGGTACTGCACACCGCTTTGGCCTGAATCATGCTCGTTTTACGAGACAACACGCGCAAACCGAGTTACGATTTTTAAAAAGACAGTGCTCGTATTGCTAAACACTCATTAACCACATTACTCGCAATGAGAGGTTCCACTGTAGTACATAGGCACAGTTTGTCTATTATCAGAGAAAGATTTTTAGACCCTACTCCAGTGTAAAGTGTATTGAGAAAGCAAATAAAGAGAAATAAAGAGAACAGAGATAAACACGTGTAGAAGAAGGTTTAGTGGTTGGGGAATAGGGTGGGGTACAGCCTTCCGATGTAAATCTGGCCATGCAACAAAGAATAATACAGAAACTCCTAAAAATCATTCATCAGAACATTAGATCTTGCCATCGAGTCAACTAATTTTGTTTGAAAGCCCCTAAAATTTCACCCAGACCTGCGATTTGAGTCAAATCCCAGACACTGCCAAGACTGAAAGTAATAGGAAATCTCTCCAATGGAGATAAAGGCAAAATAATCAATACATTTTTAATAAAGGGGGGAAACAATAAAAGTTCTGACAATATTGTTGTCTGCACCTTCATATTTCTGTGACAGCCAATACCCATTTCTTGTATTGTTGTATTGATACCATTGGGGCAGATTGTGAGGATGTGAAATCTCTTTAATGTGGTCACAAACAGAAACTGACCTCATTTTCATTCTATCCAAAACGAAAAAAATGTTGGGCTTTAAAAATAAAATAGTAGCAGATGCCTAAAAAAAGCTTCTCAAACTGCAATACTCACTTCCAATCTGGGGCTGTCCTTGTAGGGCTTCATTAGGGACTGCCCAGCTTTGCAAGAGGTAATGCAGAGGAAAAATACATCACATAATAGGTTTGAAAATATCTGGAAAAAGGTGAATATAAAAAAATATATATATATATATGTGTAGCGGGGTATTGCCCTTTAATTCCCCAGAGACTACAGTACCCAGTACACCTTGGGGCTAGGGTTGCCACCTGTCCAGGATTCACCCGGACAGTTCAGGTTTGGAATCATGTGTCCGGGTTTCAGACTGCCTGAAACCCGGACACATTATTTAGACTTGACTATGGCTTCCCAACAGGGTTGCTGGCTGCAGTTGTCTAAGCCAGTGTTTCTCAACTCCAGTCCTCAAGGCGCCCCAACAGGTCATGTTTTCAGGATTTCCCTCAGATGAAACAGCTGTGGGAATTACTGAGGCAGTGAAACTGATTAAATCACCTGTGCAAAATAATGGAAAGCCTGAAAACATGACCTGTTGGGGCGCCTTGAGGACTGGAGTTGAGAAACACTGGTCTAAGCTGAGAGTGTCTGTTACACTCTTTCACATTGCCCAAAGCCAACACTAACAACCCCCCCCCCCCCACCCCAAACACCCCTACCCCTCTGTGTCTGCCCACACTCCAATCCCCGGCACTGGGCCTCAGAAAAAGAAAGTTGGGGATGGAAATTTGAAGTCCAGCAGCCTCAGATATTTCTGGATGAGAGGTACTGACTGCCAAGGGGTAAGTGAGCTCACCATCCATCCCTGTCTGTGACTGAAGTCTCCCCCCCCCCTTCTCTTTCCTGCCTCTGAGTGAGTACACTAAGGTAAATCAGAGTTCTCAGAGCACCCCTTACATCAGAGTTTCCCTTTACACCAGAGGCCTCAGTGTTCCCCCTTACATCAGAATCTTCTCTGTACATCAGAGTTCTCAGTGTTCCCCCTAAATCAGAGTTCCCAGAGCATCCCTTATGTTAGAGTCCCCAGAGTTCTCTCTTGCATCAGAGTCTTCAGAGTCCCCCCCTATGCCCCGTACACACGATCGGAATTTCCGAGGAAAAAAGTCAGACGGAATTTTTTCATTGGATATTCTGACCGTGTGTATGCCCCATCTGACTTTTTCCATCGGAAATTCCAACGGAGTTAGAAAGAGAACATGTTCTTATTTTTTCCGATGGAAAAAATTTCCATCAGAAATTCCCTTCGTCTGTATGGAACTCCGACGGAGAAAAAAACACGCATGCTCAGAATCAAGTCGACGCATGCTCGGAAGCATTGAATTTAATTTTTCTCGGCTCTTCGTAGTGTTGTACGTCACCGCGTTCTTGACGGTCGGATTTTGCTGTGACAGTGTGCATGCAAGACAGCTTGAACGGAATTCCGTCGGAAAAACCCGTCTGAGTTTATTCCGATGGAAATTCCGATCGTGTGTACAAGGCATTACAGTGAAAGGGAACTCTGCTTGTACAAATGTAAAAGGGGAACTCTGTGGACTCTGATGTAAAGGGGAACTCTTGTTATTAACTTCATATGATTAAAATTTTTATTTTATAGCAAAATATATGTATAGTTTATGCTATAAAAAAAATTACTGTGCGCCGCTAAAGTGTTCGGGTTTGACTTAAAGAAAAGGTGGCAACTCTACTTGGGGCACCCAGGGTGCATTGCCCCGTGCAAAGACTGCTGGGGTGGACTTTATAAGAGGGAGGCGGGCCCCAGTTCTTTCTCTTTGGATACCGCCCTCCCAGCAAGAGGATCCCTGTGCTGATCTGCTGTGAGCACAAGGCCTGAAGCCTGGGCCTTGTGTTTTTCCAAAGAGCCTTCCGTTCCACTGGGGAGCCTGCGGAGCGTCTGATTCTGTTGCTGAGTGCTGTCTTCAGGAGGACCGAAGACCCGGGTGTCATGGACACTGTGAATCGAGTCACAGTAACGGAAGTAACGGACAAGGACTAGTCCGGTTGGGTGAGAGAGCACCTGCTCAGAACTACACCACAGTATCTCTAGGCCCACTGACTGTATTCAGGGCCACCACAGTGATTGCAGTTACACTTTGAGGAGACTGATAGCTCAGTTCTGTAGATAGTCTCCCTGGCATTATAAAGTTACCGATCATCGTTACTTTGCTGGATTACAATTGTTCTTAACCACTTCAACACCGGGCTTTTTTTACCACCTCAATACCGGGCCTATTCTGGCACTTCTCTCCTACATGTACAAATCATCATTCTTTTGCTAGAAAATTACTCAGAACCCCCAAACATTATATATATGTTTTTTTAGCAGACACCCTAGGGAATAAAAGGACGGCCATTGCAACTTTTTTTCTTGCACGGTATTTGCGCAATCATTTTTCAAATGCCTTTTTTTGGGAAAAAAATGGTTTCATGAATTAAAAAATAACAAAACGGTAAAGTTAGCCCAATTTTTGGGGAAAATATGAAAGATGATGTTACGCTGAGTAAATAGATACCTAACATGTCACGCTTTAAAATTGCGCACACTCATGGAATGGCGCCAAACTTCGGTACTTAAAAATCTCCATAGGAAGACGCTTTCATTTTTTTTACAGGTTACCAGGCTAGAGTGCTAGAATTGTTTTACGCCATCTAACGCACGCAGCGATACCTCACATATGTGGTTTGAACGGCATTTACATATGTGGGCGGGACTTACGTGTGCTTTCACTTCTGATCGCGAGCTACTGGGGACAGGGGCGTTTTAATTATTTTTTATTTTTTTACACTTATTTTACTTTTTTTTTTTTGATCACTTTTATTCCTATTACAAGGGATGTAAACATCCCTTGTAATAGGAATGTGTGTGACAGGTCCTCTTTATGGAGAGATGCGGGGTCAATAAGACCCCACATCTCTCCTCCAGGCTGGAAAGCATGAGATCGTGATTTTTTTTTCACTGATCTCATACTTACTAGCCGCAATGGCGGCTTTGTTTACATTTGAGGACCCGGGCGTGACGTCATCACATCGCGCCCGGGCCTCCTACGATCATAGAGATGACTGGTGACCATCTGGTCACCAGTCATCTCTATGCTCGTCACGTGACCCACCACCGGCGCCGGACGATTCTCTCCGGGTCCCCGATGGCACGGGAGAGCCCGGAGAAGCACCGGATGGCGGCGGGAGGGGGGGATGTCCCCTCCCACCGCCTATAAGAACGATCAAGCGGCGCCGCTATGATCGTTCTTATGGTGGGCAGAATCGCCGGCACAAGAAAAGGATATCTGAATGATGCCTCTAGCTGCAGGCATCATTCAGATATCCCCCCTAAAACCCAGGACGTCATATGACGTCCACAAAGGATGGGAGATCCCATCTGTGGAGGTCATATGACTATGGGCGGTAGGGAAGTGGTTAAAGTGCACCACCGTGTTTTGCTAGCGAAGATTTCTCCCACAGAACTATACCCAAATCATAGTCAGGCCTGACTGGGTAGTGTAGAACATTGCTGGGCGCCATTTTGTCCACAAGGGAGGATAGCTGCAGCAGGGTCTGTTAAACTGTCTGTCATATTGCTGAACGTTTGGTGTTTTATTAAGTATACCCATATTGCAGGGCTCTGCATTTGTTATTGCATACTTTTTATCAAACCTTTATCAACAGTAAAATATTAGAGTTAAGTATATCGGTTGTCAGTGTCATTTACTGTGCTATGCCATTACTGGGTGCCCTACTGTGGGATTGTGTCATAGAGAATGATAGAGTGATTGAAATTTTATCATCCCCTTTACTAACTGTGCCACGAGAGGTTAGAGCCGATTGCCAGGGGTTGACAGCGGTGCACTACAAGGCCCAAAACAATCAAGGCAGCCTTCTTAACTGGGGGTATCGCTATATATATATATATATAAAAAAAATAAAGCATAACTTTTTGCTGGGAAAAGGGGGGGGGTCACAATCCAGAGGGTAGGGGGATGACTTTGGAGTTGGGAGTTATGGGTCTTACACTTAGGCCCCTTTCACACTGGGGCGTTTTTCATGCGGTTTAGCGCTAATAATAGCGCTGTTATACCGCATGAAAAAATCCTGCCCTGTGTCTTCAATGTGAAAGCCCGAAAGGCTTTCACACTGAAGCGGTGCGCTAGCAGGACCGCTCCAAAAGTCCTGCTAGCCGCTTCTTTACAGCGGTAAAGGAGCGGTGTGTTCACCGCTCCTTTACCGCGGTCTCCCATTGAAATCAATGGGACAGCGCGGTAATACCGCCCGCAAACCGCGGCAATAGCCGCGGTTTGCGGGCGGTATTAACCCTTTTTCGGCCGCTAGCGGGGGTTAAATTAACCCCCCTAGCGACCGCATACCGCGGTAAGAACGACAGTATAGCAGCGCTGAAAATCGCGCTGCTATACCGCCACCGCACCTGCCCGCCCCAGTGTGAAAGGGGTCTTAAGAACAAAGAAGAACAAGGCACTTACTGTACCAGTGATATAAGATGTGTATTTTGCCTGACATATACCCTTTAATTCAATCTCTAGTCAGCCTTACATTAGGCTCCTCAGATACATACATACCTCTTTAAATCTCACCTCCCTAGCTAAATCCACTAAAAATACAAGATATGCATTGTATACATACAGTATATATAATAGCACAGCCTGGTACTCTTTTTCAGCTTATATAAACACAACACTCCCGGCAATTAATTATGTCAACTAGCTAACAAGTGCAAGAACAGATAAATGGTAACAACAGGTCCATCTCTCTAATAAATTAAAACTGAACGGACATGTCTTTGGAAGGAGAGAAAATCAGAAGACTGTTCACAAATGCACTTGTCAGTTGTTTCTCAGAATATAGTACTGTAGCACTACCCCGTAAGAGCTGCTGGTTAGTTTTGGGCCTGTACTCTACCTGTCAACCCCCTGTAAGTTTGCAACAATGTAAATACAGTTAAGCTTTGTTACCTTGTATTGGCTGCCTTTCCTTCGACACCAGATAAGACTCCACACCAAATGCAGGTTAACCAAGAAGTGAATATTTACTTGGTGGATGAGAAAATTAGGCACAGTTAAAACATCAACAGTTGACTTCAAACAGGGCCCTGTGAGAGCCAATGGTATATTCAATAACAGTCAGGTTGAACAATGCAAAATGAGACCTGATAGGCTTGTGCAATTCGTTTTGTAACGAATCAAAATTTGTCCGAATTTAGCAACTTTCGGACATTCGGAAGCATTCGAATTTCCGAACAAAGCAATTACGAATAAAACCGAATCCGAAATAAATTATATCGCAAATAGCGAATGCCCGAATGTCTTCGGCATAATTCGTTATGAAAAAAGTTACAAATGTACGAATCCATTCGAAGCACAATAACACTCTGCTCTGCTCTCTGCTTCTCCCTCACCGTGCTGAACTCCCTCTCAAAATGGTGTACAGGGGCGGAGGCTATACCCACATGTAAAAAACAAAAGTAAAATACGAGATTTCGAATCGTTACAAATAACCGCTATGTATTTAGAAAAGTACAAATCCATTCGAAGCACATTAGGCATAATAGGGCAGCGTCGTTGTGAGAGAGACACGGAAAATTACGAATCAACAAACCCCAAAAAAGTTACGAAAGTAGGAGTTGTGTCCAGAATCAACGAAAAACAATGTACTCTACCGAAAGTACGAATTATAAATCAACGAAAAATAAGGCTTACATTAATACGAATCATTCTGATTCAACTAAAAATGTTGCTTGCGAAAATACGAATTAGTCCGAACACGAAAAATCCCGTCTAGCAAAATTACGAACGATTACGAATCAACAGGACCGAAAAGAAACGAACCGAAACTAAACAAATTTTTCCGTTGTGCACAAGTCTAAGACCTGACCTGGGTACACAGTGAAGGGATTACCCCAATGCAGTATGTTCACACTGGAGCACCTCTCCACCAGGTCTCACCCAGCTCTTGGAAATATAATATAACTGTACAAACAGGTTCTATCACGATATGAGTTTATAAGCTCTTTGTTTCCCCCCTAGCGGGTAATTCCCATGCACCTGTCCTACTATACTAGTTCAGATAGACAAACTGAATCCTGTAATTGTTCCTTCCGGTCAGCAGTAATCTTTGCTATCCTTGGTTTGTGCACATTAATAAATTGTAATCCAAATGGGAATCAAAGAGAATCGAACAATCAACATGTGTGATGAAAAGGGCAGATGAAAGAGGATCCTTCTCAGCGCATTAACTTAATCCTATATGCAGCGTGGCTTAGCTTGCGGTACTGCAGGTACCAGGAAGTCTAAGGGAATAAGTAGAGTTATAGAAGTCACCTTCCTGCAACACTGTTAGTTACATGGTGAGAGGGCACCTGCCCACAAACACAAGGCCTTGTCCTGCAGGTATCTTCAGACGGGCCCTCTTGGTTCGCAGCCTCCGGACGATTCTTTGCCCCCGGTCCTCCGCTCAGCCAGTCGCCAGGCGTTGATGGATAGGTGACTCTGGATACCCAGGAGTGTGGAGCTGTCCTCGGTCCGATCAGCAGGGATGTTGCTGGGAACCCTCTGACAGACAGTCCAGCCTCCGTCACTTTAGGCCCAGGTTTTTCCGGCCTAAGCACCCTCGCTGCAGGCCTCTTGCAAGATGGCGTCCCAAGACACAGAACACAAGCCCTGCCTCCCCTTTTAAAAGGTCCTCTCAGCAGGCAGTGCGTGGCGCCGCGCTCCTTCCCAGCAAGTGGCGTTGTAGTCCGTTCCTGACCCGTAACAATAGAGTCTGTGTCTCTCCGCACCACAAGATCCGTCATGCATTGTCCTACCATAGCTGAACCCAACAACTTGCAGCAATATGGGGCAACGGATAATGGAAAAAAACAAAGTTCCTATAGGCACAAACTGTAGTCCATGAGCTACGTGCAAAAGTGACACCTTGCTACATATAGAATAACCCCTTGTTACAAACAATTAATATTCCTATAAATGTAACGACCCACAACAAGTTATTTATTAATAAAAAATAATATCTAATTACAATACTCCAGCTAATAGATATTATAATTCCATTGTAGTCCGTGAGCTACGTGCCAAAGTAACACCTTGCTACAGTACAAAAAAAATATGAGCTTAATTACTGCTGCATTAGGTGAACATTTCCATTCCACGAGCAAGTAAACATAGTGATATCTTCATAATGTTCTCCATTAAGAAGATACCACTGCCTGGGTTGCCTAGAATGTGAAGCCTGTACAGGCTAAACAGTAGGCTTGTGCAATTCGTTTCGTAACGAATTGAAATTCGTCCGAATTTAGCAACTTTCGGACATTCGGAAGCATTCGAATTTCCGAACAAAGCAATTACGAATAAGACCGAATCCGAAATAAATTATACCGCAAATAGCGAATGCCCGAATGTCTTCGGCATAATTCGTTATGAAAAAGTTACGAATGTACGAATCCATACGAAGCACAATAACACTCACTCTGCTCTGCTCTCTGCTTCTCCCTCACCGTGCTGAACCCTCTCAAAATGGTGTACAGGGGCGGAGCCTATAGCCGCATGTAAAAAACGAAAGTAAAATACGAGATTTCGAATCGTTACAAATAACCGCTATGTATTTAGAAAAGTACAAATCCATTCGAAGCACATTAGGCATAATAGGCAGCGTCGTTGTGAGAGAGACACGGAAAATTACGAATCAACGAACCCAAAAAAAGTTACGAAAGTAGGAGTTGTGTCCAGAATCAACGAAAAACAACGTACTCTACCGAAAGTACGAATTATAAAGCAACAAAAAATTCAACGAAAAATGTCGCTTGCAAAAATACGAATGAGTCCGAACACGAAAAATCCCGTCTAGCAAAATTACGAATGATTACGAATCAACAGGACCGGAAAGAAACGAACCGAAACGGAACGAATTTTTCCGTTGTGCACAAGTCTACTAAACAGCATTGTTACTAGTATGTAAATTCTGACTTTTTGTCAAAAGTCAATAGCTAAGCCCCTATCTCTATCCCTATATCAGAGCCAAAACAAGGGGGGTGCAGTACCCTCACCACATGCATGTGGGCCCTGTCCTTCGCAAGCTACTAGTGGACTGCAGCCTCACTTCTACCAGGCTGCAGAGTTCTGTCTGCTCTGATAACTATTGCTGTAGCACCACGCAGCAAAACACCCCCTCGCCCCAAGATCCCACAGCTGATGCAAAGACACACACAATGACCCACCTACCCCAAACTACTAGAAAGCAAGCAAATGACCAAATATGCACAGTGTACCCACCATACTAGCTTTGGGCAGGAGGAAATAGGATGCACCAGAGCACACAGGGAGGTAAGCTGGTTTACATCAAGCATTGGGGAAGAGGGGGGTACAGTTCCAAATATTCGCCCTGGGGTGTGCCCTAATCACTATGTGCGGATTCCCCCTACTCCCCAGGCTTTCCCCTGTGTCACTCTTCCCCCAGCAGTGCTGCTGGCTCCCCCCCCCCCCCGGCTTCTGTGGGTGATGTTTCAGAATTGAGTGCTCTGTGTAATTTACCAGCCCCTTCTTTTTCTAAATGAACACAGTGAACACACCCACTATGTTCATTGATACCTGAAGCATAGTAAATTGTGTTTACTATGCTTCAGTTTGTGAATGAACAGGAAGCAGCTCAGCACACAGCACTTCCCATTCATTCAATGTCCAGTGCACCTGAGGCTGCAGAGAAAGGCATGTGTGTTTGAGATTTGGGGTGCACTCCTTAATGCAATAGTCTGCTCACACCTATGGCCCTGGGCACTGCTCTATACAGACCCTCCGGCCACCAACATATGTCCAGCAGGGAGCAGTGACAAATAACCATAAGGAAGAGTTGTGGTGTCCTTGATTTTCCTCCTGTGACTGCAACAATGTGGCTTCACAATGTGGTGACAATGTAGCAGCACCCAACTGGGAAATAATGGGATCGCAGACTAGAGACTGGAGTAAAGTGTCTTCCTTCCCTTACTATGCACCATTCAGTGAGATAAATAGTTTATGTTTGGCAAAGTTTTTTTAAACAATGGGAAAAAGAGGATTGATCTAACACTCAGGGCTGCTTCACATGGGCATCTGGCATCAGAACCCACCAAACGCCCCATGTGTTTATTAAGTCTTAACTAGCTGTGACGGGCATGAAAAAGCCCACCAAGTATTTGCTGGGTGAATCACAAATGCATGTTATGTTAACTATAGCCTCCAGAATTGAAAGCAGCTAAAACACTTCCCAAATACTATACGGGCATTAAGAAGCATTTGAGAAGCACTCCCATTGTTTTCTCTTACAGGAAATTACCATAGGCCTGTTATTAGTGTCCATGTGGACAGGCCCTTAGCAGCACACAGAATAGCCATAAATGTGTATGTAACAGCACTATGGAATCAGGTCATTGTACTTTATACATCATGAGAAGTCTAAAGTTGAACATGGACATGCAACAATGGCCACTTCAAGTTTAATGGTCAACTGTTTCATGTGTATGGGCTTAGGAAAAAGCCAGCTTGCCTACTATTCTTAAAGTAGAAGTTCAACCTAAAACGAACTCTAAAGCCTCGTACACACGGCCGGTTTTCTCGTCAAGAAACGACAAGAAAACTGCCGGGAGAGCTTTCTTGCCGAGAAAACCGTGCATGTGTACGAGGCTTTCAGGTTTCTCATCAAGAAAACTGGCCAGAATCTTGACGAGAAAAATAGAGAACCTGCTCTCTATTTTCTTGTTGAGATTCTCGTCGGCCTGTTTCCCAACGAGAAACCCGAGAGTGTGTACGCTTACCTGTTGCTGTGGAAACCCACGCATGTTCGAAATTACTTTGACGCATGCGCGGTAGCTTCCTAGGCAAAGGTAGGGTGTAGCAAGATGGCGGCGGCGGCATTGAATGTGACGAGCGCACGCTTGTCGTAGTCGATGACGTCACCGCGTTCGTTCCATTCAAAAGAACTGCAGTTCTGTAGAATGGAGCGTGTGTACACTTCGCCGGGACAAGATTCTTGTCAAGAATCTCGTCAGGAAAAATTACGTGTTTTTTCCTGACGAGATTCTCGGCCGTGTGTACGAGGCTTAAATCTACTGACAGCAACATTCCAAGACTAATCTATCTAACCCTGTAAAGCAAAAATCGCTATACATACCTTTTCTGCAGCCGAGTCTGGCCCACACTGAGCTCTCAGCGGTGGCTCCTCTGTGTGGGAGTGTGCAGGAGAGGCAGCCGACAATGGAAGCCTCATAGTAAGTCTACGGGTGACGTCACTTCCCAGCCGTTGTCAGCTGTCTCTTTCACACAGCATTCACCGCTATAGTCCAGACTGGTTTGGCTGCAGAAAAGGTATGTATAGCGATTTTTGCTTTACAGGGTTAAATAGATTAGTCTTAGAATGTGGCTGCCAGTAGATTTAGAGTTACCGTATTTATCGGCGTATAACACGCGCCGGCGTATAACACGCACCCCAAGTTTAGGAGGGAATTTTAAGGAAAAAAACTTTTAGAAGGGAAGTTCAAGGAAAAAAAAACGTACATTTAAATGCTGCCTTGTCCATCCATCATTGCAGCCTTGCCCAGTGTCCATCTGCAGCCTTGCCCAGTGTCCATCTGCAGCCTTGCCCAGTGTCCATCTGCAGCCTTGCCCAGTGTCCATCTGCAGCCTTGCCCAGTGTCCTTGCAGCCTTGCCCAATGTCCTTGCAGCCTTGTCCAGTGTCCTTGCAGCCTTGTCCAGTGTCCTTGCAGCCTTGCCCAGTGTCCTTGCAGCCTTGCCCAGTGTCCTTGCAGCCTTGCCCAGTGTCCTTGCAGCCTTGCCCAGTGTCCATGTAGCCTTGCCCAGTGTCCTTGCAGCCTTGCCCAGTGTCCATGCAGCCTTGCCCAGTGTCCTTGCAGCCTTGCCCAGTGTCCTTGCAGCCTTGCCAGTCTCTTTCGATATTTGAAATTGGCGCCGATTTCCGCTGTGGAGAGGAGCTAGCGGAGCTGAGGGTACTTTGGCTAGACTCGGCTCCTCTTTCAGTCCTGCCCATCTCCACTGATTGCGCCGCTGACATACAGAAAGCCGAGTGTAGTTCGGCTAGACTCGGCTCTGCTCACAGTCAGGGGTGGGACTGCGAGAGGAGCCGAGACTAGCCGAAGTACACTCGGCTTTCTGTATGTCAGCGGCGCTCGCAATCAGTGGAGGTGGGCGTGACTGCGAGAGCCGAGTAAAGCCAAGTGTACTTCTTGGCTCCGCTCGCTCAGATCAGCATGGGATCAGCGGGGATCGGCGTATAACACGCACCCACGATTTTCCTCCGATTTTAAGGGTAAAAAAGTGCGTGTTATACGCCGATAAATACGGTAGTTTGTTTTAGGCTGAACTTCTACTTTAACAGTAACATCATTTATGGCAGGTAAGAAAGGTTGTTGCAAGCATAATTGTTTTCACATTAGATAAACGGTTCTGGCAACATATACCTGTAATCCCCCACCCCTCATTACCCAACCCCCATTGACATAAATATAAATGCTCATCCTAGCCAAGAGCGTTCACATGAATGGATTGTGCCAAGATGTCTAACCACTTTCCTACTTCTAGGCTAATGCCCTGTACACACGATTGGATTTTCCGTCGGAAAAACCTTGAATGGTTTTTCCGACGGAATTCCGCTCAAGCTTGGCTTGCATACACACGGTCACACAACAGTTCTCTGAACTTTCGACTGTCAAGAACGCAATGACGTACAACACTACGACGAGCTGAGAAAATTAAGTTCAATGCTTCCGAGCATGCGTTGAATTGTTTCCGAGCATGCGTCGGAATTTTGCACGTCAGAATTGCTACAGACGATCGGAATTTTTTTTAAAATTTAAAACCGGCTTGGCGGAAATTTAGACAGGAAAAGTCCGATGGAGCCTACACACGGTCGGAATTTCCGACCAAAAGCTCACATCAGACTTTTCTTGTCGGAAAATCCGACCGCCTGTACGGGGCATTAGGCAGGTAATCAGACACATATATGGATTTAACTGCAAACACGTTGATTAAACCTGGGCCATTTGGAATCTGGAAAAGGACTGTTATGCAATATGTATGGTTGCAGTGGATCTATCACATGGGCATGGATGCTGCAAATAATTAGTCAAAGTGACCTGGAGTGTCTAAGTTACACTGTAACACACTCTGAAACATAGCAGGGGGTATTGCACTTTGCAATAAACTTTTTTTAATCAATGCATGTATGAGGCATTTCCTCTGTTAGTTCAAGGTATTGTTATGAAGGACAAAAGAGAAGGATAATAAAACTGCATATCTGTGTTCTCAAAAAGAAAAGAAAAGCATAAAATGACCATAAAGCACTCAGACATGAGTAACATAAGCCACAGCAACAAGATTAAAAAATAATACAGTCAGAGACATTGTGTACTGTACCCAGCGGGACATATCAAGTATGAATTAATGAATCAGACTGGGCTACGGTAGTCATCGAAGCACCAAATCTGGATTCTATTGGTCACTTAAAGAAATCCTGTCCCCTGACCGTTCCTTTCACCAACAATCTTCCCATAGGATTATATGCGCACATTTTTTATGCATGTTAGTCACCTGTAAAAGCCCCCCTTGTCTTGACATTCAAAAGGTCTGAGTTTGCTGTTGGGCACCACCATCTGCTTCTCAATTGACCCCCTATAGCAGTGTTTCTTAACCTTTTTTTTACATAGCGGAAACCTTGAAATAACTTTCTGGTTTTAGGGGACGTCAGTTAATAATTGCTACAGCTCATGGTACATTACTGTTATGGTCAACATTTGAGGTCTGTAGGAGGAATGACCCTTATATTGGTAGTTAGTACGAAGAATGTCCATTATATTGGTAGTCAGTGGGAAGAATGCTCCTTACATTGGTGGTCAGTGGGAAGGATGATCCTTACATTTGTGGTCAGTAGGAAGAATCCTCCCTTACAGGTAGCGAAAAACATCATTGTTGCTAGTAGGAATTTATCTTAGGCCTAGTACACACGACCGGGAATCTCGCCAGGAAAAAAACATAGTTTTTCTCGATGGGATTCTTGTCAAGCTTGACGACATTCTTGTTAAGCTTTCCTTGCATACACACTGTCAATCCAAAATCTCGTTGGTCTAAAGTGCGGTGACGTACAACACGTACGACAGCAGTATAAAGGGGAAGTTCGATTCCAATGGCGCCACCCCTTGGGCTGCTTTTGCTGATCTTGTGTTATGCCGCGTACACACGACCGTTTTTCATGACGTGAAAAATGCCATTTTTTTATTTGGTCATTAAAAACGATCGTGTGTAGGCTCCAGAGCATTTTTCATGATGTGAAAAATGGCCATTAAAAATTTGGAACATGCTCTAATTTTTCTCGTTGTTTTTCACGTCGTGAAATACGGCCGTGTGTAGGTTTTAACAACATGAAAAAAACGCGTACGCTCAGAAGCAAGTGATGAGACGGGAGCGCTCGTTCTGGTAAAACTAGCGTTCGTAATGGAGATAGCACATTCGTCACGCTGTAACAGACTGAAAAGCACGAGGCTGAAAAGCGAGAATCGTCTCTCACCAAACTTTACTAACACGAGGATCAGCAAAAGCAGCCCAAAGGGTGGCGCCATCCTAATGGAACTTCCCCTTTATAGTGCCGTCGTACATTTCGTACGTCACCGCGCTTTGCTCGAGCATTTTTTTTCATGATAGTGTGTAGGCAAGGCAGGCTTGAGAAGAAACACGTAGAGAAAACCGTTGTTTTTCTCAATGACATTAAAAACGATTGTGTATACGCGGCATTACTGCGTGTTAGTAAAAGTTTGGTGAGAGACGACTCGCGCTTTTCAGTCTTTGTGCTTTCAGTTCGTTACAGCGTGACGAATGTGCTCTCTCCATTACAAAAACTAGTTTTACCAGAAGGAGCGCTCCCGTCTCATCACTTGTGTAGTGGGGTCTCTGTTGAGGCCCCATGGACTACGTTACCCAGAACCCCGTTTGGCACCCAGGGTGCATTGGGCTGCCGCAGAGACTCATGGGTGGGATATAAAAGGGTAGGGCGAGGCTAAGCCCGGCCTCTTTGGACACCGCGCGGCTGGCAAGAGGACTTCCTGTGCGGACCTGCTGCGAGTGCAAGGCCCGAGGCCTGGGCCTTGCGCACTTCCAGAGAGCCTTCCACCTCGCTGCGGAGCCTGTGCGGCTACAGACATCTACCTGCTTCGCGGACGTCAGTGGACCGGAGATCAGGCGGTGGCAGATCCTGTGTGTGTGTGGACACAGCGGTGGGAGTCCCGGACTGGGATCGAGTCCGGAGGGGTGAGAGAGCACCTGCTCACAACTATAACCGAGTACTTTATTAGGCCTATTGACTGCCTTGGCCCATTGGGTTATACTTTCCCTTTTCCTGTCAGGAGGCTAGTTGCAGAACTGAGTTACATAGTCCCCGGGGAGTTGCTTTCATTGCCTTAGACCATTATTGGATTACAAATATTGTTCCTGTATGTGCACCATTGATCATCTTGCATGCAAAGATTCCTCCCTTAGAGACTGAGCTTTAACTGAGTCAGGCCTGACTGGGAGTTTATAGCATTGCTGGGCGCCATATTGCTAACAGGGACTCTAGCTATATGTCAATGTGTGATAGAACTATTTGTGCATTATAATTGACTAGTGTTAGTATTACTGCAGGACTCTGCATGCATGTGTTATATGTGATATTGATCATTAACCTCTAAATACAAGTAAACCTTTTTACAGTTAATCATTCTGGTATTGGAGTCTATTACTACATTCTACCACTGTTTATATGTATTGAGGGATTGTACATGAACTGGTATAGAGTTATACAAATACACCACCCCCTGGACTAGCTGTGCCAGAGAAGGGTCGAGTAGATTGCCGGGGGTTGGCTGTGCTGTGTACAGGGCCCGAAACAAAACCAGCGGCTCTCTTAGTTTGGGGGTATCGCTACACTTGATTCTGAGCATGCACGTTTTTTTAAGACTCGGAAAAGCATACACACGACCGGTTTTCTCGACGGGAAGCAGGCCGACGAGAATCCTGGCGAGAAAAACGAGAATCCTGACGAGAAAATAGAGAGCAGGTTCTCTATTTTTCTCGTCTAAATTCCCGGCAGTTTTCTCGACAAGAAACCATACACACGAACAGTTTTCTCTGCAAAAAAATCTGCCAGCAGTTTTCTTGTCGTTTCTTGCCGAGAAAACCGGTCGTGTGTATGAGGCTTAAGATGCAGAAATTGCTCATTGCTAAAGGAACTCCTAGCAACATTTTGAGGAACCCTGGTTGGGGAAGGTTGCTCTATAGAACCCCCCCCTTTGCACTTTGTACATAATAATCTTTTATGTAGTTGCTGGGCAGACGTGTTCCAGCACTGGCAGTGATAAGACACTCTCGATAGAGGAGAGGGCTATAATGTGTCAGAAGGGAGGGGAATTGTGTCTGTGCTAGCGAATCAACTTTCCTAGTGTGGTTGAGTTCCCTAGGAAGTTCAAAGGTAATAAAAATGCTGAAAATAAAGTATGTCGCAAGCATTAGCGCATTGTGCTGCCATTCATTTTGAATGGAACCCTAACACACTGAGGCATGGCAGCTCTGCACATACATTGCAGAACTTGGTAACTCACTAATGTGCTTTGTGGTGCACTGCTTTAGAAAAAGAAAATTGTATGTCCGTTTTTTGGTCCATTACTTGGGATATGATATTCATACTCAAATTCAGTCAGTTAGCAAATTAGTGACATTTGAGGAGACTGAAGGGGTGAGTTGAAGAGTAGGGAGGTAGTTTTGGGTGTTGTCAGCATAGCGATGGTATTGGAAGCCATGGGAGGCTATCAATGGAAAAGGGGAGGAACTGTAGATAGAAAATAGAAGGCATCAAAGAACAGTCTTGTGGGACGTCTATGGAAAGAGAAAGAGGCATGGAGGTGATGGAGTTGTAGTTGACCTTGGAGAGGTGTTTAGATATGTAGGAGGAGAACCAGCAAAGAACAGATTCTTGGAGGCCAAATGAGTGACGTTTTTAGAGGAGAAGAGGGTGGTCAACTGTATAAAAGGCAACAAAAAGTTCTAATCGTATGAGTATGGAGTGGCCACTGGATTTAGCAGTTAGTACGTTGCTAGAGAGTTTTAGAAGGGCAGCTTCGGTGGAGTTTTGAGGTTGACTGTAGTTGTCCTTTAAAAAAAAAAAAAATCATATATTTACTTCTATCCTTTTCCATACTTTTAACAGTTCCTAAATTTAGTAGTTTCACCTCTGTCTTCGTAATTTGGTCATTTTTTGATGGACTTGTCACACTGACCTTTAGATAGGCATCTAAGATCTGTCATTAGGTTTGAAAATCTTTCTCTAGAGAATTTCCTTTCTTCTCATTAAAATGTGGGATTATTGTGAACCCGATCACAAACAATACGGCGATGTTGTGCGCTGAGCTGAGAACTAGGATGTTCTCTAAAATTCGGAACTCAGATGCCCAAGGCTAGGCTAGTACATAACCTCTTAGCCTCTATTGAACTCTGTGCATAGTTCCCAGAGATTCCTGACTCATGCATCACATTTAAAAAAGCAAGTCACCTCCTCATGAATCACTGCTGTAGTCACTAGCTGGCCTGGCACTGAGATTTCTGGACTGATGCCTTGGCACTGGATGATTCACATATACAGAAACCAAGAGGCAGGAACTGGCATTCACAGCGTGCCTCTGTGGTGTATCAAAACATTCTGGATGCTGCTTTGCTTTTATAAGTGGATCGGACATTCCTGTGTAAAAATACATTAGCACATTAGGAATACCAAATTAGGGTTCTTTGGAGTTCTTTGGGATTATTTTATAATATTCTGGACAGGAGACACTACAACTGTAACAAGTCTAATAAATTATATTTGATTGGAGCTCCGGGGTCTTGTGTTCAGATCCCACCAGAAGTGGGCAGTTCACTTGGTGGTTGGCTGTTACTATACACTGGAACATTATTATTATTATTATTATTATTATTATACAGGATTTATATAGCGCCAAGAGTTTGCGCAGCGCTTTACAACTTGGGGCATTCGGTTTATTATTGGACAAGGTGGAGGATGTCACAAGGTTATTAGGTTTGCCACTTTTTGGACTTGGATGAACTTTGATGTGGTGTTTATATCGTGTGTTGTTTGGAACTTTATTTTACATACGTTTTCACGTGTAATATTGTACATCTCACTGAAAAGGGTCTTGTATGTGGTGGCATGTGGTGGTTTGGGGTGAAATTTTGATTAAAAAAAATACGTGCATAAATTATGTTATTAATCATTTGGAATAAACCTATATGCTTTTAACCAAAGGTGGTGCCTATAAAGCCTATGTTTGTAGCTACTCATAGATTTCAAGAATTAGAAGGATGTGGCACTTTTAGTATCCCAATAGCACCCACTGCTGCCACTCTGTGATGGTGCGACACCTCTAAACCTTTACTGTATCTCACAAAAGTGAGTGCACCCCTCACATTTTTGTGAATATTTTATTATATTGTTTCATGTGACAACACTAAAGAAATGACACTTCAGCTTGTATAACAAGTTATTTTGAGGGGACAGCAAATTTACACTAACACATAGACATTAATGTCTAAACCACTGGTAACGAAAGTGAGTAAACCCCAAAGTGGGTCCATACCAGGCCCTTTGGGTCTGGTATGTATATTTAGGGGAACCCTGTGCCAAAATAAAAAAAATGGAGTGGGGGTCCCCCCTAAAATCCATACCAGGCCCTTCAGGTCCCCCCCCCCAAATCCATACCAGACCCTTATCCGAGCACGCAACCTGGCAGGCCGCAGGAAAAGGGGGGGGAAGAGTGCGTCCCCCCAAACTGTATCAGGCCACCTGCCCTCAACATGGGGAGGGTGCTTTGGGGTCCACCCCAAATGCTGTAAAAAACACACAACCCACAAAACGTCAACATGCCCCATAAGCTACACATAGCACAGCCCATTGAAATCAACAGGCTGCCCTATGCGTCACAAAAAAAAAAACTAGACACAAAATGTGCGCTCCCACTATGCTAGATGTAAAATGGGCCCTGAAAGTGAAATTGGTGCGATAACACAAGAACAACGAGGCTCCATTCATATCTGTGTGTTTCCTTGTATTTCAGAAATGCACTGCATCATAAATCACAGTAAAAAACGCACCAGGCTCCGCTCTAAAAAAAGTTCTGAAGCTTCTTTGGGGCGATTGCTGTGTGTAGGGCATCCCATTCAGGTGGATGGGCTGCTCTATGTGTGATGAGTAAAAATACTCCAAAACACCGTCCACCCCGCAAAAAAAAAAAAAAAAAAAAAAACGCATGCGGGAATGCGAGTTCCTGCTATGCAGAGATGTAAACGGGACTTAGGAGGGAGTGGACAGAAACACTCATCTGCCATGTACTGTATAAAGATGGCCATACACTATGCAATCTGATTGTATATTGTGTATTTAGTGAGAAGAGTGGTCACTGATTGATTGCATCTCATTTAAAAAACGTGCAGCTGGGAATGGGTGGGTGGATGATGCAGGGTGTGTGCTAATGAGGTCAGATGGTCAACTCTTTCCTGTGTCATGACCTGCAGTCTGTAAGGACGCAAGACAAAAGCAATAGATACCTTGCTGTCCTCCATCCATGATTCCAAATGTATGTGTCTGTAGATTTTATGGAAAGGTTTGATATTTTTGAAAAAAAAGTACATGAGTCCTATATTGGTACATAAGGGAGCTGGAATTTAGAAGAAAAAAAAAAAGGTGAACTTAGCCTTTAAAGCGGAGGTGCAGCCCAACAAAAAAAAGTCAGCAGCTACTAACAGTGTAGCTTCTGACTTTTAATAAGGACACTTACCTGTCCTACTCGCTCACGATGTCGGTCCCGCCACGGCGATCGATCGCTGCTGGCAGGTCCCGGCTCCTCCATCCTGAGTAAGGGAAACAGGCAGTGAAGCCGTTTCCTACTGCACATGTGCCACTCGCACGGCGCTTTGTGAATGGGCGGCTTGCCTCCTGTGATACACAGTTCCCAGAAGGCAGCGCACCCCATTCACAAGAAGAGGAAGCTGAAGGAGACCCACCACCGACGAGAAGAGGAACATTAGAGGCAGATTAGGGGACTTCCGCATAGCAACAGGCATTTAGGGTGAGTATAATTTTTATTTATTTTTCTATACATTTTTTTTTTTTTTTAGGATTTGTAATGTAAACATTTTTTCAGGGTGGACCTCCGCTTTAAGTAAAAAAGAATATGCCTTATACAATGTACCCCTAAATCAGGTAAAATATATGGAAAACAAATCAGTAACATTTTATATAACCTTTAAAGTGGTTGTAAACCCACTTTATAAACAAACACCTACAGGTAAGCCTAGATTAAGGTTTACCTGTAGGTGCATGAAATATCTCCTTAACCTACACGGTTAAGGAGATATTTGCATTTAAATGCGGCGACGCTGATGTCACGCGCATGCGCATGGGGTTAACCCCATTCACAAATTCGGCTAGGTCGCAACATTCGACGACGTAGCCGAATTCGACGGCTCACGCGCGCATGCGTGGAGTCACGTCTTCGCCGCTCCGGCCAATCACAGCGCCGGAGCGGCGCTGTGATTGGCTGGTGCGGCGATACCCGGAAGTAACATTCCGGCTATCACCGCAGCGATGGATGCGGCTGAAGAGGGAGACGAGGACGGCTTCGGGGGCCCCGATCTAAGGTAAGTGATGCATAATGAGCTATTATGCTAGTCATACTAGCTCATTATGCCTTTCTCTTGCAGCTAGTTAAAAAAAAAAAAAAAAAAAATTTAGGAGGGTTTACAACCACTTTAACATATTACTATAATTTAAAAGTATTTTTTTATATTTTTTAAATAAAAAAAATAAAAATCATTAAAATAAAACTTGGTGATGCTGTTGTGAAGGTTGTTGTTCAGGGATGTCCTATTATAGGGTGACAACACTCAGGGCCGTCGGAACAGGACAGGCAAAACAAGCAATTGCTTGGGGCCCCGAGCTGGCCTGGGGCCCCAGCCTGCTGCCTGTCACTGTCCTCGATTTTCGCCCGGAGCCGATCCGCGGATTGCAGCCTTAGAAAAGGCTGCGGCTTCGGCCTAGCTCCGAAGCGGCGGCCATCTTGGTACACCCGGCGGTGACAGGCCGCCGCTATTGCTTATGGGAGTTGTAGTCCACAACGGTGGCTACGTGCTGATGCTCCCTGCTCCTGGGGGGAGGAGTCAGTGTCAGTCACAGTCACTCAGGAGGGCAGCGCAGGCGTGCTACAACTCCCATTGCAGTCGGATCATATTTTGCCTGCCAGACAGTGCCTCTGGAAAGGGTAAGTCAGTGAATTACTTTTTAATGGAGTGATAAAGTCTCTAATAGTTCCACAAATAAAAAAGTAAATACGTTTTCTTGAAAAGTAGTAAAGAATCTGTCTTTCTTTGGCTCCACAAGCATGTACTTGTACATGATTTCTGTTCTTCTGTCCAGTAATTCAGCCAGATCAGGATCCCTGAATATTAGTGCGCGGCTGCAAACAACTTCCTGGTCACAGCAGCCTGCTTCTCCATCCCAATCCCCACTATTGGAGAAATGTCCAGTATCAGGGTTTTTTAGCAGCCTGCTTCTCCATCCCAATCCCCACTATTGGAGAAATGTCCAGTATCAGGGTTTTTTATTTTTTTTTATTTAGTAAATAAAAAAATTAAAAAAACCCTGATACTGGACATTTCTCCAATAGGGATGAGCTCGGTGTTCGAGTCGAACATACGTTCGACTCGAACATCGGCTGTTCGATCGTTCGCCGAACAACGAACGATTTGGGCCGTTCGCGCCTAATTCGCGGCCCACAATGCACTACGCCATCGCAGTGTCATCCAGGCGCTGTGATTGGCCAAGCATGCACTGTGACCCCGCATGCTTGGCCAATCACAGCGCCGGCAGCGAGGAGAGCAATGATTGGCCACAGGCAGGATGCCTGTGGCCAATTATTGCTGAGGGTGTTTAGTACACGCCCCACACTATAAAAGGCCGCCAGCACGGCGGCCTAGTGTAGTGTGTTCCGGAGCAGGGAAAGAGAAGCATAGGCAGGGACAGTGACATTTTTTTTCTTGCTTAACCTGGATTCCTTTAGTTTAGGGAAAGAGAAGGATAGGTAGGGAGAGTGTCAGTGTGTTTTACTGTGCTAATCCTTGTTTGTAGGGACAGGGAAGGACAGTGAGGGAAATTCTCCTTGTGCTATACTGTGCTAAAGCATTCATCATCAACCATCTTTAAAAAAACATTTTTTATAGGGTCAGAAAACTATAGGTAGGGAGAGTGTCAGTGTGTTTTACTGTGCTAATCCTTGTTTGTAGGGACAGGGAAGGACAGTGAGGGAAATTCTCCTTGTGCTATACTGTGCTAAAGCATTCATCATCAACCATCTTTAAAAAAACATTTTTTATAGGGACAGAAAACTATAGGTAGGGAGAGTGTCAGTGTGTTTTACTTTGCTAATCCTTGTTTGTAGGGACAGGGAAGGACAGTGAGGGAAATTCTCCTTGTGCTATACTGTGCTAAAGCATTCCTCATCAACCATCTTTGAAATCCTTGTTTTTTGGACAGTCAGGGAAATTGTCATTGTGCTATTCTGTGCGAAAGCAATCATCCTCAACCATATTTAGAAATCCTTAAGTAAAGGGACAGAGAAGGACACCTGAAGGTAGCCCTTATTGCTTTTTTCCCATCTCCCTGCAGGCCATCCATTAGAATGTCTGGAAGGCAAACAAGGAGAGGCAGACAGTCAGGAGGCAATAAAAGAGGGCAAGCAGGCTCTGTGTCTGGGGGCAACAGTGCTGGTCGTGGACGCGGTGCATTGTCATCAGCACATGGCCATGGGACACGCTTGTCCTTCTTTTCGGCAGCTGGACATGTTGAGCCACATCATGCCGAAGACTTGGTAGAGTGGATGACCAAGCCCTCCTCCTCCTTCTCATCCTCTCTCACCCAGGCTCAGGGTACTGGCAAAGCAGCTGCCAAAGCGTCCTCTTCCCTGGTATCAATGTCAGACTCATCATCAGCCACTCCTTCCCTAGACCCACCATGTCCTCCTCCTGAGGAGTCCCCCGAACTGTTTGAGCACAGTGTTGGGTACATGCTCCAGGAGGATGCCCAGCGTTTCGAAGGGTCTGATGATGAAACCCAGCTACAGGAAGGCAGTAGCGTGAGAGCAGACAGAGGGGATGCTCAAGAAGGACACCAATCTGGCAGTCATGTTCCAGCAGCTGCAGCATACTGCCAGATTGGCTCCAGTGATGAGGAGGGAGGGGATGATGAGGTCACTGACTCCACGTGGGTGCCTAATAGGAGAGAGGAGGAGGAGGAGGATGAGGAGGAGGCACATCTCCAACGAGGCAGGATGCCCTTTGGTGGCCAGCGTAAGGGCAGTACACCGACGGAATCACACCGCAGAGCTCCGCCTGTGCAGGGCGCTGCCTCTGCCCGTCATTCAAAAAGTTCTTTGGTGTGGGCCTTTTTTGAGGCTAGTGCATCAGATCGCACAGCTGCTGTTTGCAACATATGTCTCAAGCGTATATCGCGTGGCCAAAACATCAGCCGCTTGGGTACCACATGCCTGACCAGACATATGTTGACCTGCCATGCGGCTCGTTGGCAAGCCTACCTCAAAGACCCACACCAAAGAACAAAGCGGACCTCTCCTTGCACCGCATCAGCTGGGATCTCCAACCCCACTATAACTTCAGTCCTCTCTGAAACATGCACTGAGAGGAATGAAGGTGTAGAATTAGGTGTGTCACAGCCAAGTACTTGCGGCCACTCTGCTAGCAGTACACCGACGTCCGATTCTAGCAGGCAAATTTCCCTGCCCCAGCTGCTGGACCGTCGAAAGAAGTTCACTCCCAGCCATCCACATGCCCAGCGGTTGAATGCTAGCTTGGCTAAATTGCTAGCGCTTCAACTGCTGCCTTTTCAGTTGGTAGACTCGGCCCCCTTCCGTGAGTTTGTGCAATGTGCGGTTCCTCAGTGGCAGGTTCCCAAACGCCACTTTTTCTCACGGAAGGCTATTCCGGCTCTCTACCGGCATGTGGAAGGCAATGTCTTGGCCTCGCTGGACAGGGCGGTCAGCGGTAAGGTGCATATTACCGCTGACTCATGGTCCAGCAGGCATGGACAGGGACGTTACCTTTCTTTCACGGCCCATTGGGTCACTCTTTTGGCAGCTGGGAAGGATGCAGGACAAGGTGCAGTAGTGTTGGAGGTTGTTCCACCGCCACGCCTCCAAAATGCTACTACTGGTTGTGACACACCTCTCTCCTCCACCCCCTCCTCTTCTTCTTCCTCCATGGCCTCTTCCTGTGGTTTGTCCTCGGAACCAGCGGTGCTCCGTAGGCGTTCAAGGGGCTACGCAAGTACGCAGGCAAAAAGATGCCATGCCGTGCTTGCGCTGGTGTGTTTGGGGGACAGAAGCCACACTGGGGCAGAGGTCCTGTCTGCTCTGCAGGGCCAGGCTGAGAGGTGGTTGACGCCACGCCAGCTTAAGCCAGGAATGGTGGTTTGCGACAATGGCACCAACCTCCTCTCCGCCCTCCGACAGGGACAACTGACCCATGTGCCCTGTGTGGCTCACGTCCTTAACCTGGTGGTGCAGCGGTTCTTGGGCAGGTACCCGGGCTTACAGGATGTCCTGAGGCAGGCCAGGAAAGTCTGTGTGCATTTCCGCAGATCTTATAATGCCAGTGCTCGCCTGGCTGAGCTGCAAAAGGAGTTGAACCTGCCCAAGAACCGCCTTATATGTGACATGCCCACCAGGTGGAACTCATCGTTGGCCATGCTGCAGCGGGTGCACACGCAGCAGAGGGCCATCAATGAGTACCTGTGCGACTACGGCACCAGGACAGGGTCAGGGGAGCTTGTTTTTTTTTCTCCACGCCAGTGGGGCATGATCAGGGATGCATGCACTGTCCTGGCACCATTTGAGGAGGCCACGAGGATGGTGAGCAGTGACAGTGCATGCATCAGTGACACTGTACCTCTTGTCCACATGTTGGAGCACACGCTGCGTGGAATAGTGGACAGGGCACTTGAGGCAGAACAGAGGCAGGAAGAGGAGGACTTCCTTGCCTCTCAAGGCCCCCTTTACCCAGACAGTGTTCCTTCTGTCCCACCCATCGCACAGGAAGAGGAGGAGGAGGAGGAGGAGGATTGTGTCAGCATGGAGGTGGAGGCTGGCACTCAGCATCATCAGCAACAGTCTTTTAGGGATGATTTACAGTCCCAAGAAACCAGTGGACTTGTACGTGGCTGGGAGGAGGTGGCTGCGGATCATGTCGTCCTTAGTGACCCAGAGGACTCCGGACCGAATGCCTCAGCTAACCTACGCTGCATGGCCTCCCTGATCCTGCAAAGTCTGCGGAAGGATCCTCGTATTCTTCGGATCAAGGAGAGGGACCATTACTGGCTGGCCACTCTCCTTGATCCACGGTACAAGGGTAAGGTTGCGGACCTTATGTTACCATCGCAGAGGGAGCAGAGGATGAGACAACTCCGGGAGGCCTTGCAGAAAGGTCTGTGCAACGCGTTCCCAGAGACTGGGAGGTTACAAACTCCTGGTCCTGGACAACAAGTTGCTGAGGCTTCGGCCAGTCAAAGAAGGAGCGGTGGGGAAGGTGGCCGTCTGACCGATGCGTTCAGACAATTCTTTAGTCCGCAGCCCCAAAGTATGATCGGTTCCAGCAACCATCGCCAGCGTCTGATAAACATGGTGCAGGAATATCTAGGGGCAAGGTCAGACTTGGACACCTTCCCCACCGAAAATCCTCTGGCTTACTGGGTCTTGAGGATGGATCACTGGCCAGAGCTTGCACAGTATGCAATTGAGCTACTGGCCTGTCCTGCATCCAGCGTTCTTTCGGAACGCACATTCAGTGCTGCTGGAGGATTTGTCACGGATCACAGGGTGCGCCTGTCCACCGACTCGGTTGATCGACTGACTTTCATCAAGATGAACCAGTCTTGGATCACCACCAGCTACCACACACCTGATGCTGATATAACAGACTAATTGATTTTAAAATGTCACATCCCTTCAAGACTGATGCTGATGCTGAGTGCCTGTGCTGTTATGTTGACTGGCTATCCTCCTCCTCCGAGTCCTCAATGATACGATTGATGATGATAGCTTGGAAGATCATTTTTGTTTATGGGTGCCGCCACCAGTGGCTAAGGCCCAATTTTTCAGCCCCTGTTTAACAGGGGCGTGTAATTACAATTTTTGAAGCAATACTTTGCAACAGGGCTCATTGCTGTGCTCCAAGTACAGTATCTGTGAGGGGTTGCAGTGTTGTGCCACCAGTGCCTAAGGCCCAATTTTTCAGCCCCTGTTCAACAGGGGCATGTAATTACAATTCTTGATCTAATAATTCACAGCAGGGCCCATTGCTGCACCCACCAAGAGTAACTCTGAGGGCTTACAGTGTTGTGGCAACGCCACCACCACCACCACCACCACGAAAGGCCCAATTTTTCAGCCCCTGTTCAAAAGGGGCATGTAATTACAATTCTTGATCTAATAATTCACAGCAGGGCCCATTCCTGCACCCACCAAGAGTAACTCTGAGGGCTTACAGTGTTGTGGCAACACCACCACCACCACCACCACCACGAAAGGCCCAATTTTTCAGCCCCTGTTCAACAGGGGCATGCAATTACAATTCTTGATCTAATAATTCACAGCAGGGCCCATTGCTGCACCCACCAAGAGTAACTGTCAGGGCTTACAGTGTTGTGGCACCAGCACCACCATCAAAGGCCCAATTTTTACTACCACTGTTCAACAATTATATGTAATTACAATTCCTGATATAATAGTTGACAGCAGGGCGTTCCAGCACCAACCAAGAGTAACTGTGAGTGCTTACAGTGTTGTGCCAACACCAACAACTAAGGGGCCTATTTCTGCAGAGTATATACGGCAGGTCCCTACTTTCAAACATCCAACTTACAAACGACTCCTACTTGCAAACGCAAGAAGACAACAGGAAGTGAGAGGAAATCTACCCCTAGGAAGGAAAATTCTCTCCTGTAAGAATAAATATGGGAGAAAGGTGTCTCCTCTGTACTGATGCTTTATCACCAATCCTTGTTTCAAGAAAAACACCACATTTCAAAAACAGTTGTCATTGGGACGGAAAGTGAGGTGAAATGTTCTGAACAGGGGCACAGACAGCAAAACAAATGTTACAGGGGTGATAACCCTTACCTATGTTTTCCAAAAAGTTTAAAAATAGATTTTTGGGCTGGAGCTACACTTAAACAATGTACCTGTTCAAAATTACAAACACATTCTACATAAGAACAAACCTACAGTCCCTGTCTTGTATGCACCGCCTGTATACGGCTGTTCAGAGTATATAGGGCCTTTTTTATTTTGTGTGCGGGGTTCCCCTTAATATCCATACAAGACCCAAAGGGGCTGGTAATGGGCTGGGGTAGGGGGGGGGGGTCATGGGGTAGCTATGCCATTTTTCTTAAAGATTTTCATCCATATTACCGGGACCAGACATTACATTAAAGCCGCAAGCAGTTTTAAATGGCTTTTTTTTCCTTTAGAAGTGTCATTTTGTGCAGGGACAGTTCTAAACACGGGAAACACGTGGCACTTCACAGGCATACTTTAGACACCCCCCCAGGTACGATATTTAAAGGAATATTTGACTTTTTTTTTTTCACTTTATGCATCATTAAAATGACTGCTCCCGAAAAACGACCGTTTTTAAAACTTCTTTTTGCATTGATACATGTCCCCTGGTGCAGAACCCGGGTTCCCAAACCCTTTTTAGGACAATAACATGCATAATAGTCGTTATAATTAGCACTTTAGAATTCGAACGTTCGCATCCATTGTATTTAATAGGGTTCTAATGTTCGTACGAACTTTCGGTCCGTTCGCGGGTTCTGTTGCGAACCGAACCCGGGGGTGTTCGGCTCATCACTATTCTCCAATAGTGGGGATTGGGATGGAGAAGCAGGCTGCTGTGACCAGGAAGTTGTTTACAGGAGAAAAGCGCACAAATATTCAGGGATCCTAATCCTGGCCTGGATTACTGGACAGAACAGAAATCATGTACAAGTACATGCTTGTGGAGCCATAGAAAGACTGACAGATTCTTTACTACTTTTCAAGAAAACGTATTTACTATTTTATTTGTAGAACTATTAGAGACTTTATCGCTCCATAATTATTTTTGAATATTTTTATTATTTTAACAGTGGACATTACAGGGGGAGATGATGTGGACATTACAGTGGGGGAGATGATGTGGATATTACAGTGCAGAGTCCCCCTGTCCATCCCACGGTCCCCCTGTCCATCCCACTGTCCATAAACAGTCCTAAGCAGCATCTTAATGTTAATGTGAGTGTGTATGTGTTTTAAGTATGTTGGATTATATGCAACAGCAGTATTTGCACTGTAAACCTTTTTTATTTATATAAAGTGTGGGTGAGCTTAAACTGTATCGCTATGCTGTGGTTCCTGTAGGCTTTGCGTGAGTGCGTGGGGGGGTTGGGGGGGCCTCCATGTCCATTTTGCTTGGGGCCCCCAAATTCCTTCAAACGGCCCTGACAACACTCACACTCTGTCATTGCCTCTCAGTTATGTTAGTGTGTTGTCACCCTATCACAAGGGCTCACAATGGAGACTACAAGTGGAATTCTCAAACAGTAAAGGGTGATATACTTTAAATTGTATAGATATAAAAACACACCCACTGGTATATATTGACACTAATGTAGTGCTGTGTGGGATCCCTTGGCACAGCCTGTTACAGATGTAATGTTATCCTAGAGAAGGGTAACACTATCACAGGTAATTAATTAATGTGTTTTCTGGGTGTGATGGAGGATTATGTGTGTGTGATAAACTGTCAGGGGGCAGAGCTGGAGGTAATTATAGCCTGGCATTGATATATTATTGTCAAGGAATGTGCTTTTAATGATACTCTGGCACAGGCGTAATAGCAGCCTGGTACAATGGCCTGTTTGTAAAAGAGCCCAGCAGCCAGTAACATGTAATGATTTCCTGGCCCCAGGTGGAGGAGGATCCTGGCTGGCACAGAACTATGGAGTCAGGTGTGTCAGTGTAAATAGATGGATGAAAAGAGAATTGTGATGTCATCCTGGCAAACTAGGCATGTGTCCAGAGGCAGCATAATTCAAGGGGCAATCAGCATATATATGTTTTATAAAGTTAAGCAACATAGGGGTTGAATTAGTAACGCTGGAACGTGCAAAATCTGGTGCATCTGTCTGCATAGAGATTGACAAAATAAATGGAAGCTGATAGTCTCTATGCAGACAGATGCACCAGATTTTGCAAGTTCCAGCGTTAGTAAATCTCCCCCCATTGTGTAATTAAGAATGAGCTGATTTGCCCAATTTAAATATTCCACTTCATAGCCACAATTTCTGCTACCACTATAGGCTTTTTTTTAAGGCAAAAGCGATTTATTTCCTTCCTTCCTAATTTCCCTTTCTTTCTCTACTTTTATTCCTTTTTTTCCCTACTTTTTTTTTCTGTTCCTAATTTTCTCTTTCCTTTCCTTTCCTTTCTTTCTCCTATTTCTTCCTACCTATCTTTCTTTCCTGCCTTCCTTTTCTCCTTCCCCCCCTTCCCTGTCTTTCATGCCCCCTTTCCTTCCTTCATTTTTTAATTCTCTCCTCCCCTCCCCTCCCCTCCCCACCCCCTTCCATTCTATACAATTTTCCTTGTTTCTGTTCTTTTTATTTATTCCCTTCCTTCCATTTTATTCCCCCAAATTCTTATTTTATTCCTTTCCTCCCTTCTCTTACCCTTTTCCTCCCATTCCTTCTTTCATCCCATTTCTTCCTCATCTTCCCTTCCCTTTTTTCTTGCCATCTTTCCCACCCTCCCTTCCTTTCCATTAAATATATCCTTCCTTCTTTGCATTCTTTACTTCCTTCCCTTTTATTCCCCCCTTTCTACCTTTCCTTCCTACCCGTCCTTCCCTTTCTTTCCTTCCTTCCTTCCTTCTTTTATTCTATTCTTAGTTCCTCCCAACTGTAGCACACCCCGTAGTGGCTGCTGGTTTATATTTGGGCCTTGCACGTTACCTCACCATTCGTTGTCTAGGGGATGAGACTCTATAGAAAGTTCAATGTCCACACAAGTTATAAATCCTTTTCATCAGGTTTTATTTCCAAACAACTTGCACAGGTAGAGAGATGGAGGGTCAGGGGGAGGTTTAGGCACACACAGCAGATCACTGGGGAACTTCTAAGCTTTGAAGTCACACTCACCAGTCTCCTTCAAGTGGGTATTGCTCACCCGGATAGGCCCCTCTCACTTGGCCTAGCAGCCGGGATGATACACAAACACGTAAAGAAATAACAGTCTCTGCCACAAACCTTTAGAACGATTAAGTTGAACTGTACAATAATCCTCTGCCACAGGAATTTAGTACCCGGATTTCTAGCCTTACAGTCTAAGAGCCTTTAAGCCAACCCGGCAGACTGTAAAGGTAACATTAGCTAAGGTGCATCCTCCAATAGGGTCCCCAGGCCTTCCTGAAGACACCAGCATTCCGCTTGGTCCTCTCCAGGACAGGTCCTCCCCTGGTTTCCTCCATTGAGTGGCTTCCTCCCGCGGGACGGACAGCACAGGATCACCTTCAAAGCGTAGGCCCCAGTCAGGACAACTGGGCCTACCTGGCATAGATGCAGCCTCGGGCCAGCGTGGCTCCGAGACTGAAATCCCAGTAACACATACCTCGTGCCAGGAGGGCCACGAGGCGAAGAGAGCCCCGAGAAACGGTGTCTGCCCCTTAAGTACCCTTCCCCAGCATGCTCAGCGGGGAGACCATTCCCACTGAGCTGTTCCCGGGGAAAAATACCCAATACACTTTGCCCTGCTTGTGTTCCAACATTGGCCTGGGGTGGTAACGCCACCTACAGGCAAACAGTGGGAAGTCCTTCCAAACACAGCCATAGCCGGAACAGAGGCTAATTTAGTCTTCATTATTACAAAGTCTGAGCCAACTATCGGCTCAGACACCCACTAAATTTAACATAGCGCCTGATCATCAGGAGCAGGGCGCTACACAACCTTTAATTTTCTTCCTCTCCCTTCTTCCTCCTCTTCCTTCCTTTTCTTTCTCCAGAAATGTCTCTCCCTCCTTCCCGGGCATATTCTTCCATACTCAGGTAATTTTTATGTGTATAAGAACTTTGAAAAGTCAAGAGAACATATTGAAATGTGTACGGCTGTCCTCTGGTTTAATAGCACTGAGCCACATGTGCCCACCTGGCATAGCCTCACGTCTCTGCATAAACCCCGCTATGCTCAGAATAATACAGTCACAGATTGGCACACAGAACTGCTTGTCTATTAGACTGGCATATAGTCATGTTTGTATTGTAGCTGCCTGGTACCCATGTTTGTATTGTAGCTGCCTGGTACCCGTGTTATTTGCATAACAGCATTCTGGCACAAGATACAAATATACAGGGATACTAATTATATTGTTTAATTAAACAAATTGCCTCTGATAATAATATGCTTTCCGCTAGTGTTTGAACAACAGTCTGGCACAGATTGGGTGAGAGCCCTATTTGAAAAACACCAGCTTGGCACAGGGGGATTTAATATGCAAAATATTGGCTGAGTTATATTTAGTTAAAGCCATGCCATCTAGTCATTGCATATGTTTTCCTTTAAACTTGACGTAATTGTAGCCGTATTAGTGCAATTGTGACAGAGAAAATTAAGTACTGTCCGTGATACTTTTTTTATTTGCACTAACATAGAATTTTTCAGGACAAGCTTTCGGGGTATGTCCCCTTCTTCAAGGTCCAAGCAGTACTTTTTTTTTTTTTTTTCCTTTAAAGAAAAATTGAGCTGCTCAAATATGAAGGGTGCCATTGCTGACCTCCCCTTCTGAAAATACAAATTCCCTGGCTGTCTTTCTGTGCCAATGACTTGAGTCATTGACCCAGAACTAGTGTGCAGATTAGCAACTCTGAGATCTTTATGTGCTTCCTGATTTGCATGATAGTTTTAGTTTGTGTCTCAGAAATAGTCAGCCAGGCAAGTAGCATTTTCAGAAACAAGGTTGCTATAGTAAAGGCACTAAGGAATATGTGATCCTTGCAGGACGCAGAACTTGGATGCCCATCACCATATCTCAAAGTAATGTCAAACTGATGTTACCTTTCTCAATTATTATTATTATTATTATTATACAGGATTTATATAGCGCCAACAGTTTGTGCAGCGCTTTAAAACATGATGGAGGACAGTACAGTTGCAATACAATTCAATGCAGGAGGAACCAGAGAACCCTGCTCGTTAGAGCTTGCAATCTAGAAGATGTTGGATGTAATTAGGCAAGAGATAACAAGCATGAGTAAGTAGTACAAATGCTATTGGTTCTGATGTAGGGATGAGCCAAACATGCGAACAGACCGAAAGTTTGCGCGAACTTTCGAACACCGTTAAAGTCTATGGGACTCCAATGTGAGAAATCCAAAGGTCAAATTTTAAAGGCTAATATGCAAGTTATTCTCCTAAAAAGGGTTTGGGGACCCGGGTACTGCCCCAGGGGACATGTATCAATGCAAAAAAAGTTTTAAAAACCGCTGTTTTTTCGGGAGCAGTGATTTTAATGATGCTTAAAGTGAAAAAATAAAAGTGAAATATTCCTTTAAATATCGTACCTGGGGGGTGTCTATAGTATGCCTGTGAAGTGGCGCGTGTTTCCCGTGTTTAGAACAGTCCCTGCACAAAATGACATTCTAAAAGGAATAAAAGTAATTTACAGCCGCAAGCAGTTTTAATGTAATGTCGGGTCCCGGCAATATAGATGAAAATCATTGAAAAAAACGGCATTGGTACCGGGTACCCCCCCTCCCCCCCAGCCCATTACCAGCCTCTTTGGGTCTTGTATGGATATTAAAGGGAACCCCGCACCCAAATTAAAAAAAGAAAAGGCGTGGGGCAGTATACAGGTGGTCCAAACAAGACAGGGACTGTAGGTTTGTTCTTAAGTGGAATCTGTTTGTAATTTGGAACAGGTACATTTTGTAAGTGTAGCTCCAGCCAAAAAATATATTTTTAAGCTTTTTGGATAACATAGGGAAGGGTTATCACCCCTGTAACATTTGTTTTGCTTTCTGTGCCCCTGTTCAGAAGATTTCAGCTCACTTTCTGTCCCAATGACAATTGGATTTTGAAAATTTGGGGTTATTAGGGAAACAAGGGTTGGTGATAAAGCATCAGTGGAGACACCTTTTTCCCATATTAACTCTTACAGGAGAGAATTTCCCTTCCTAGGGGTAGATTTCCTCTCACTTCCTGTTGTCTACCTCCGTTTGTAAGTAGGAGTCGTTTGTAAGTAGGATGTTTAAAAGTAGGGGACCGCCTGTATATACTATACGGCCTGCCCTATATACTCTGCAGAAAATTGGGCCTTAGGTGTTGGTGGTACCAGAACACTGTAAGCCCTCACAGTTACTCTTGGTGGGCGCTGGAACAGGCCCTGCTGTGAACTATTATATCAAGAATTATAATTACATGCCCCTGTTTAACAGGGGCAGAAAAATTGGGCCTTTGGTGGTGCTGTCACAACACTGTAAGCCCTCACAGTTACTCTTGGTGGGCGCAGGAACGGGCCCTGCTGTGAAATATTAGATCAAAAATTTTAATTACACGCCCCTGTTAAACAGGGGCAGAAAAATTGGGCCTTAGGCACTGGTGCCACAACACTGCAACCCCTCACAGATACTCTATTTGAGCGCAGGAATGAGCCCTGCTGTAAAATATTACAGCAAAAATGTAAATTATACATGCCCCTGTTAAACAGGGGCAGAGAAATTGGGCTTTAGGCACTGGTGCTGGTGCCACAACACTGCAACCCCTCACAGATACTCTATTTGAGTGCAGGAATGAGCCCTGCTGCAAAATATTACAGCAAAAATTTAAATTATACGCCCCTGTTAAACAGGGGCAGAAAAATTGGGCCTTAGCCACTGGTGGTGGTGCCCAGAACCAAAAAGGTTATTAGAAGCTATCAACATGAACATTGAGGAGGAATAAGATAGTCACTCAGCATAACAGGATAGTCACTCAGCATCAGCATAGGCAGTCTTGAAGGGATCTCACATTCATAAAAAAATTATTTGGTTACATCAGCATCAGGTGCTTGGTAGCTGGTGATCAAAGACTGATTCAATTTTATGAAGGTGAGACGATTAACCGAGTCGGTGGACAGGCGCACTCTGTGATCGGTTACAAAGCCTCCAGCAGCACTGAATGTGAGTTCCGAAAGAACGCTGGATGCAGGACAGGCCAGTAGCTCAATTGCATACTGTACAAGCTCTGGCCAGTGATCCATCCTCAAGATCCAGTAACCCCGAGCATTTTTGGGTGGAACGGTCTCCAAGTCTGATCTTTCCCCTAGGTATTCCTGCACCATGTAAATCAGACGCTGGCGATGGTTGCTGGAACCGATCAGACCTTGGGGCTGCGGACTAAAAAATTGTCTGAACGCATTTGTCAGACGGCCACCTTCTCCACCGCTCCTTCTGTGACTGACCGAAGCCTCAGCAACACGTTGTCTAGGACCAGGAAATTGTAACCTCCGAGGCTCTGGAAACGCGTTGCACAAACCTTTCTGCAAGGCCTCCCGAAGAGGTTTCATCCTCTGCTCCCTCTGCGATGGCTGAATAAGTTCCGCAACTTTACTCTTGTAACGTGGATCAAGGAGGGTTGCCAGCCAGTAATGATCCCTCTCCTTGATACCACGAATCCGAGGGTCCTTTCGCAGGCTTTGCAGGATCAGGGAGGCCATGCAGCGTAGGTTTGCTGAGGCATTCGGTCCGGAGTCCTCTGGGTCACTAAGGATGACATGATGTTTCTGGGGACTGTAAACGATCCCTCCCTTGAAGACTGCTGCTGATGCTGAGTGCTAGGCTCCACCTCCATGCGGACACAATTCTCGTCCTCCTCCTCGTCCTCTTCCTGTGTGATCGGCGGGCCTGCAGGAACACTGTCTGGATAAAGGGGGCCTTGAGAGGTAAGGAAGTCCTCCTCTTCCTCCCTCTGTTCTGCCTCAAGTGCCCTGTCCATTATTCCACGCAGCGTGTGCTCCAACAGGTAGACAAGTGGGACAGTATCACTGATGCATGCACTGTCACTGCTCACCATCCTCGTGGCCTCCTCAAATGGTGACAGGACGGTGCATGCATTCTTGATCATGAGCCACTGGCGTGGCGAAAAAAGCCAAGCTCCCCTGACCCTGTCCTGGTGCCATAGTTGCACAGGTACTCATTGATGGCCCTCGGCCATGCTGCAGCGGCTGCACACGCAGCAAATGTTGAGTTCCACCTGGTGGACATGTCACAGATTAGGCGGTTCCTGGGCAGGTTGGATTCCTTTTGGAGGTCAGCCAACTGAGCACTGGCATTATATGCGGAAATGCAAACAGACTTTCCTGGCCTGCCTCAGGAGATCCTGTAAGCCCAGGTACCTGCACAAGAACTGCTGCACCACCAAATTAAGGACGTGAGACAAACAGGGAACATGGGTCAAGTGTCCCTGACGGAGGGTGGAGAGGAGGTTGGTGCCATTGTCGCAAACCACCATTCCTGGCTGAAACTGGCGTGGCATCAACCACCTCTGAGCCTGCCCCTGCAGAGCTGACAGAATCTCTGCCCCAGTGTGGCTCCTGTCCCCTAAGCACACCAGCTCAAGCACCGCATGGCATCTTTTTGTCTGAGTGCTTGCGTAGCCCCTTGAACGCCTACGGAGCACCGCTGGTTCCGAGGACAAATCTATGGAGGAAGAGGCCATGAAGGAAGAAGAAGAGGAGGGGGTAAAGGAGAGAGGCGTGTCAGAATCACCACTACTAGCATTTTGGAGGTGTGGTGGTGGAACAAGCTCCAACAATACTGCACCCTGTCCTGCATCCTTCCCAGCTGCCAGCAGAGTCCCCCAGTGCGCCGTGAAAGATAGGTAACGTCCCGGTCCATGCCTACTGGACCATGAGTCAGCGGTAATCTGCACCTTACCGCTGACCGCCCTGTCCAGCGAGGCAGTGGCGGTGTGTCCATAGAGAGCGCAGGAGCGCCGCCCCCTCTCGCTCCTGCACCGCCACTGAAAAACAATACATACATTCATGCATTGCATGAATGTATGTATTGTCGCTGCTGCCGCTGCCGCCCACTATTCAGATGGCCGGCCCCCTGGTGAGCGGTGGCCATCTGAATAACGGCAGATGGTTGGCTGTGGAAGTGTCTATCAGAGCCAGCGGCTCTGATAGACTTTCCGATTACAGCCTGGCAGGGGGAAATCTGGTGGCATTTTAGGGGCAAACTGGTGGCAATTGATGGGCACAGTGGCGACAATGGCATGGCACAGTGGCTGCGTTTGGCATGGCACAGTGGCGACAATTGATGGGCACAGTGACAACAATTGATGGGCACAGTGGTTGCGTTTGGCATGGCACAGTGGCTGCGTTTGGTATGGCACAGTGGCGACAATTGATGGCACAGTGGCTGCGTTTGGCATGGCACAGTGGCGACAATTGATGAGCACAGTGGCGACAATTGATGAGCACAGTGGCAACAATGGCATGGCACAGTGGCGACAATGGCATGGCACAGTGGCGACAATTGATGGGCACAGTGGCTGCGTTTGATGGCATGGCACAGTTGCGACAATTTTATGGCACAGTGGGAACAATTTTATGGCACAGTGGCTGCGTTTGATGGGCACAGTGGTGGCAATTGATGGGCACATTAGTGGCAATTACTGGGCACAGTGAGGCTGCAATTGATGTGTTTTTTTTCTCGTTTGTTTGCGCCCCCCCAAAAATTTTGAGCACCAGCCGCCACTGCAGAGAGGCCAAGACATTGCCTTCCACATGTCGGTAGAGAGCCGGAATCGCCTTCCGTGAAAAAAAATGGCGTTTGGAAACCTGCCACTGAGGAACCGCACATTCCACAAATTCACGAAAGGGGCAGAGTCTACCAGCTTAAAAGGCAGCAGTTGGAGTGCTGGCAATTTAGCCAAGCTAGCATTTAGCCGCTGGGCATGTGGATGGCTGGGACCGAATTTCTTTCGCCAGTTTAGCAACTGAGGTAGAGAAATTTGCCTGCTACAATCGGACGTTGGTGTAGCGATAGCAGATTGCCCGCAAGTACTTGGCAGTGGCACACCTAATTCTACACCTTCATTACTCTCAATGCAGGTTTCTGAGAGGACTGAAGGTATAGTGGGGTTGGAGATCCCAGCTGATGAGGAGGAGCAAAGAGAGGTCCGCCTTGTTTTTTGGTGTGGGTCTTTTAAGTAGTGTTGCCAACGGACTGCATGGGAGGTCGACATATGTCTGATCAAGCATGTGGTGCCCAAGCGGCTGCTGGTTTGGCCACGCTTGATACGCTTCAGACATATCTTGCAAACAGCAACGGTGCGATCTGCTGCACACATCTCAAAAAAGGCCCACACCAAAGAACCTTTGGAAAAACGCGGAGTCAGCAGCGCCCTGCACATGCGGAGCTCTGCGGTGTGATGCAGTCGGTGGTTGGCTGCCCTTAAGCTGGCCCCTGGAGGGCTTCCTGCCTCGTTGGAGATGTGCCTCCTCCTTTTCCTCCTTCTCCTCCTCTCTCCTATCAGGCACCCACGTAGAGTCTGTGACCTCATCATCCCCTCCCTCCTCGTCACTGGAGCAAACCTGGCAGTATGCTGCAGCTGGGGGAATGTGACTGCCAGTTTGTTGTCCTTCTTTGGCACCCCCTCTCTCTGGGCTCACGTTACTGCCTTCCTCAAGCTGGGTACCATCATCGGAGCCTTCAAAACGCTGCGCATCCTCCTGCAGCATGTACCCAACACTGTGATCGAACAGTTCGGGGGACTCCTCCGTGCATGATGGTGGGGCTAGGGAAGGAGTAAATGATGACCTGGAGCTGATGGAATAGGACGCTTTGGCAGCTGCATTGGCAGCCAAGGTACTCTGAGCCTGGGTGACAGAGAATGAGGAGGATGAGGACGGCTTAGTCATCCACTCTACCAACTCTAATGCATGTCGTGGCTCAAAACGGCCAGCTGCCGAAAAAAAGGACAAGCGGTCCCCCACGGCCACGTGCTGAGGATGCACCGTGTCCACGACCAGCAATGTTGGCTGTAGACACAGAGCCTGCTTGCCCTGTTTTAGTGGCCTGTGAGCATCTGCCTCTCCTTGTTGGCCTTCCAGGCATACTGTATTTGTAATGTATTTGAATAGGTACACCAGGAATGGCCTGCAGTGAGATGTAGCTGCACAAAGCTGGGATGTATTTATATACTGAATATACTGCAGCTAACTGAATCAACTGCCTGCCTGTAGTATATTAGGAAGAGAATAACGGGAACGGTCTGCAGTGAGATCTAGCTGCACACTGTGCACAGGATACAGTACTGAATATACTGCAGCTAACTGAATCAACTGACGTCATATCTCACATTAATCAGGTGTCACTTGTCTTCCTGACTAATTTAAAGAGGAGCTGTGATTAGGACAAAAATTATTATCCTCGTATGAGTCAATCAAGTGACATCTGACTGATGCCAAGAGGAGATTCAAAGTGGACAAAGGAGGTTTGTCCAAATACGCACACTGTACTGGAAATTATTCAGCATGTTGGTAAATCTCTGACAGTTATTTCCTTTCCTCTGAGAAATGTTGATGATCTTTTTACAGTGTATTAAAATGGTTAATCATTAGGCTTCATGCCCACAGAAGTTTTTAACAGCTGCGTTTTTTACAGCTTAAAAACGCCTGTCCTTGTTATTGTAAAAAAAAAATTCTTTTTTTTTTTTTGAAAAAAAAAAAAAAAAAAAACGTCGGAGCTAAAAAACGCGCGTTAGTGCGCGTTTTTGAGCGTTTTTTGACGCTCGCGTTTTTTTCTGCCTAACTCCGACGCTGAGGAACGTACTGGTCCTGGGTTTTTTTTACAGCTTAAAAACGTCTATGCTGTTTGCAGCTCAAAAATGTCTAGGTGGGCGTGAAGCTATAGACTAACATGGACAGGCGTTTTTAAGCTGTAAAAAACGCTCAAAAACGCGGCTGTAAAAACGTCCGTGGGCATGAGGCCTTAGAGTGTAAAAACTGTGATCTGTTTAGCATTGTGAAAAAAAAAATAATTCCTTATTGAAACTTTGATCGTGTGTACAGGGCATTAGAATAAGCCCATCGATTTTGGAGTATCCGATGGTCTAAAATCCGATGGAATTTTTCATCGGAATTCCGTTCAAGCTGTCTTGCATATACACTGTCAGAGTGTATGCAAGGTTTTTTCTCCATCGGAGTTCCACACAGATGATTGGAATTTCCTATCAGAATTTTGTCCATCGGAAAAATTTGAAACATGTTCTATTTTTCCATCGGACTTGTTTCATCGGAAATTCCGATTGTGTGTACAAGGCATTAGAATATGTACTCGTTGGGAGTCTTGCTGTCTGTAGGCTCTAAAGCTTGCAGTATGTCCTAATAATCCTGTCTAGTGATGACCCAAACAGGAGAACCACCAAATGATCAATTTTTAATTGGTGTGAATATTTCCACGTAGACATATGGACTCATGCCATTTAGGAATTCAGGAAACTGGCACAATCTGTGATTCATTCATTTAAAATTCTCATCAATCTACATTTATACATCGCAAATCAACAATACTGGACTTCCAATTGATTCACTCTAAACCAAAACTGTAAAATCCCACATATGAAATCACATTATCATGTTAAAACATAAGATATTTTCAATCTTTTTAAATTGGCAAACTTCATCAAAAAGAAACCTGGTGATCCTACCATGCCAAATCCTTATGTAGGCACTTCCAGCAATATGGTGACAACAACTGTCCTCCAGTTGTGCTTCTGCGTTGTCACCCTGAGTGGTTTCCAGCTGATGCTGGAGTGAGTTCTTGTCTGCAGAATGTGGCTAATGCCGCGTACACACGATCACTTTTCTCGTTGGGAAAAATTAAATTTTTTCTCTTGGACGAGAAAAACGGCCGTGTGTGGGCTTTCCAGCATTTTTTCCCGACGAGAAAAACGACAAGAATCACGACGAGAAAAATTAGAACATGCTTTAATTTTACTCGTCGCGAATCACAGCATTTTTTCCCGCGGCAGTTTTCCCATAGGGAAACACTGCTAGGGAGCCTACACACGGCCGGTTTTCTTGACCAAGAGAAAATATGTCGTGAAAAACGGCCGTGTGTAGGGGACCAAGCCGGTCCTCGTTTTTCCCGTCGGGTTTCACAGCGGTGTTTTTACCACTGTGAAACTCGATCGTGTGTACACGGCATCAAAGAGGCAGAAGAGATCTGCAGCACTGAGATGCAACATTGGATAAAAAAAAGGTGAAAAGTATTTTATGGAAAAAAACATGGCAACTGTTAATCATACACAAGTGCTTTAGGAAATGAAATGCCATCCACCAAAGGTTTGAATCTACTTTTAATACCTAGTAAGTCCACCCAAAACTGGTATTTAGATGGCCGTCTCTAAGATAAGATCTTAAAGTGGTTGTAAACCCACTTTGACAACTTGCACCTACAGGTAAGCCTAGATTAAGGCTTACCTGTAGGTGCAAGAAATATCTCCTTAACCTACACAGTTAAGGAGATATTTGCTGAAAACACAGCACCGATGTCTACGGCGCATGCACGCCGTAGACAACGGCGCAGGCACACTAGCGGGCCAGCTTCATGAATGGGATCATGCCGGTTTTCTGAATGGAATCATGCCGACCCGCGCGCATGCGTGTGACGTCATCGCCGCTCCGGCCAATCACAGCGCTGGACCGGCGATAACAGGAAGAAGCTCAGAGGGGACATGGCGGCGGAGGAGAACGAGGAGGACTTCGGGGGCTTCGATTTCAGGTAAGTGCCACATAATGAGCTAGTATGCTATGCATACTAGCTCATTATGCCTTTCTCTTGCAGGGGTTTGTTTTGCAGAAAAAGTTTTAGAGGGTTTACTTCCTCTTTAAATTCTTCTGGGACTCAAATGTGGGAATCCTAAATTGCTGCCAGAATATTGAGTTCCACCCTTGGTGAATGCAAAGACAGATGATGGTGTTCCTCTGATGGATTCCTTGGGCTCGTACATATTTGTGCACTTTTATAGAAAATGTTTTCAACAAACTTTGGCTAGCTTCAAAGTAATGTGTTTAAGTATTTCAGCAAGAAAAAAGAAAATGGCCCCAATTCTTCAAATTGTATATGTGAATGATTGTACGGTGAATTTTTTTATACATTGAATACCACTATGAATAGAAACTCTTTGGCCTCGTACACACAACCGATTTTCTCAGCAAGAACCAGCAAGAAACTTGCTGGCAGAGAGGTCTTGCCGAGTAAATCGGTCGTGTGTACGCTGCTATCGGGTTTCTCGTCAAGAAAACCGACAAGTAACCTCGACGAGAAAATAGAGAACCTGCTCTCTATTTTCTCGTCGAGATTCTCCTTGGCATGTTTCTCGACGAGAAAAGTGAGTGTGTGTACACTTACCTGTCCGCCGGGAAGCCCGCGCATGTTCGAAATGAATTTGACGCATGCGCGGTAGCTTCCTAGGCATACGTAGGGTATACCAAGATGGCGGCGACGGCATCGAATGTGACGAGCGCATGCTCGTCGTAGTCGATGACGTCACCGCGTACGCTCCATTCAAAGAACCGCGGGTTCTTTGAAACGAGCGTCTGTACACTCGGCCGGGACAATTTTCTTGTCCAGGAATCTCGTCGAAAAAAACGACATGTTTTTTTCAACGAGAATCTCGGCCATGTGTACGAGGCCTCAGACATTTGCATATCTCCCAAGTCTAGGCCTTTGTAAAGTTATACAATATTTAAGTCCTAATAAAACACGTTGAGCGCTTCAGAGGTGAAGCCGCTAGCACAAAAGGTAACCAGCCCTATGATAAAAATAATAAGTGCAGCGCTACAGTACTTCAAACATAAAAGTGCCATGTAAAAGAAAAATTTGACATAAATCGAACATGTGACCATCTTACATCACATAAGTAATAAATAATCAAAATCCTAAAAGGCCATAAAGTGCAAACCATGTGTCAAAAAGTGCAAAAATCATCCAGTAACGGTATATTCCCAGGTTACCTGCTCTGTCAGCCATGATCCTCCTCTTCTCTGGTCCCCCGCCGGCCCCTCTCTCCTGCTAAGTACACCAGAGCAAACAGCTTGCTATGGGGGCACCCAAGCAGGCTCACTCCTGAGCTGCTGCTCTGCATATCTATTCACACACAGAGCCATGGCTCGGACCTGCCCCTCTCTCTCTCCTCATTGGCTTACTGGCTGTGATTGACAGCAGCAGGAGCCAATAGCTCCCACTGCTGTCTCAGCCAATGAGGGGCGAGAGTCCCCGGAGAACCAAGGTTCTCGTGCACAGCGCTGGAGGACTATCAGGCTCAGGTAAGTATTAGGGGAGCTGGGGGCTGCTGCACACAGAAGGTTTTTTACCTTCATGCATAGAATGCATGAAGGTAAAAAACCTTGAGCCTTTAGAGCCACTTTAACTTAACGAACAAATCCAAAACGAAACTAACTTTTTCATCATTCACATCTCTACTAGACAGCACCCCTCTCTTACCTCCCGATGCCCCACTGTGCCAGCGGTGGTTCTTCTCCATGCCCCTGCTGACACAAAATCACGTCATTCAGTTACAGGAATCTGTGAATGAAAAAAAACTACAAGTCCTATTCTCCACCGTAGATGAACTGATCAGCATGCCCATAGTTTATTCACTCAGGAGCTGTCTGCTTGTACATACAGTAACTTGAAAAAGTATTCATACCCCTTGAAATTTTCCAAATTTTTTCATGTGACAACCAAAAACTTAAATGTATTTTATTGTGATTTTATGTGATAGACCAACACAAGGTGGCACATAATTGTGAAGTGGAAGGAAAATACATGGTTTTCAACATTTTTTACAAATAAATATGTGAAAAGTGTGATGTACATTTGTATTCTGTCCCCTTTACTCTGAAACCCCTAACTAAAATCTAGAAGAAACAATTGCCTTCAGAAGTAATGTAATTGGCAAATAGAGTCCACCTGTGTAATTTAATCTTAGAATAAATACAGCTGTTCTGTGAAGCCCTCAGAGGTTTGTTAGAGAACCTTAGTGAACAAACAGCATCATGAAGGCCAAGGAACACACCAGACAGGTCAGGGATAAAGTTGTGGAGAAGTTTAAAGCCGGGTTAGGTTATAAAAAAAATATCTCAAGCTTTGAACATCTCACAGAGCTCTGATCAATCCATCATCCAAAAATGGAAAGAGTATGGACAACTGCAAACCTACCAAGACATGGCCGTCCACCTAAACTGACAGGCCGGGCAAGGAGAACATTCATCAGAGAAGCAGCCAAGAGGCCCATGGGAACTCTGGAGGAGCTGCAGAGATCCACAGCTCAGGTGGGAGAAACTGTCCACAGGACAACTATTAGTCGTGCTCTCCACAAATCTGGCCTTTATGGAAGAGTGGCAAGAAGAAAGTCGTTGATGAAAGAAAGCCATAAGAAGTCCCATTTTCAGTTTGTGAAAAGCCATGTGGGGGACACAGCGTTTTGCTTTTAGGCCAAAAAGTTACATTTTGGTCTCATCTGACCAGAGCACCTTCTTCCACATGGTTGCTGTGTGTGGCAGAAAACTAACACTGCACATCACCCTGAACACACCATCCCCACCGTGAAACATGGTGGTGGCAGCATCATGTTGTGGGGATGCTTTTCTTCAGCAGGGACAGGGAAGCTGGTCAGAGTTGATGGAAAGATGGATGGAGCCAAATACAGAGCAATCTTAGTAGAAAACCTGTTAAAGAGTCTTTAAAAAGACTTGAGACTGGGGTTGAGGTTCACCTTCCAGCAGGACAACCACCCTAAACATACAGCCAGAGCTACAATGGAATGGTTTAGATCCAAGCATATTCAGGTGTTAGAATGGCCCAGTCAAAGTCCAGACCTAAATCTAATTGAGAGTCTGTGAAAAGACTTGAAAATTGCTGTTCACAGACGCTCTCCATCCAATCTGACAGAGCTTGAGCTTTTTTGCAAAGAAAAAAAATGTCACTCTCTAGATGTGCAAAGCTGGTAGAGACATCCCCAAAAAGACTTGTAGCTGTAATTGCAGCGAAAGGGGGTTCTACAAAGTAGTGACTCAGGGGGACTGAATACAAATGTACGCCACACTTTTCACATTTTGTTTTGTAAAAATTTTTGAAACCCATTTATCATTTTCTTCAACTTCACAATTAGGTGCCACTTTGTGTTGGTCTATCACATAAAATCCCAATAAAATACATTTATGTTTTTGGTTGTAACATGACAAAATGTGGAAGATTTCAAGGGGGTATGAATACTTTTTCAAGGCACTGTACAGAGGTATGGACAGAGAGCCCTAGGCGGTGTATGCAGGAACCTGACAATCCACCCGCTATCCACTTAGGAGCCTGCTGAAAATGTCACCGGCAATAAGGAAAAAAATAAATAAATAAATGCACATATTTTTGCAGGTAATTATTTATTTTTTCTTCAAAAGTTGGTTTTTGTAAAATGTTTTTTTTTTTTTTTTAATTAAAGGCTAAATTCATCATTTACAGAACTAAAGATTATTAATAGAAGATCTAGCGCCTCTCATGCACTTACCTTGAATTATTTTTATTAGGACTGAGTCACATTGCTATGTATTCAAAATCCAAGCAGAATTTTAAAACTGAATTTTAATTTAAAATGCAGAACAATAATTAGAATCAGTGGATTGGGTCCCGTCACAAAATGAATATTGGATTGCGCATATGCATTTAAATGTAATTCATATTCAGTTTTCCCAAAAAATCTACGATGAATGAGGCCCGATGGTTAGCATTACATGTGATTGTGACAGCAGCCTGGATTACAATGATTTGTACACACATTCTGCACGGTGAGCCATGATGACCAATAGCCTGGCACAGGGTGAAGTGTGTGTATACAAAGTACACAGTTATTTATGAGTAATGAGAGCCTAGCACCAGGTAATCTTACAGGAGGTTATTACACGGTCATGAGACCCTCATGTCACATTCCTGGGATTCCAGGATGAAGAGGAGTGCAGGGGCTCCATCAGCACAGGTGTGTTGGCTCTGCCGAGTGTCTCCATGGAGTGAGTAAGTGGATGTCTCAAGTGCAAATCCATTTAAACGTGAAATCCTATCTAAGCCTCAAACATTCAAAGTAAACCTGACTAATCTGAGGTTACCTGCAGTTAAAAACCATATGTGAAAATGATCGTTTGATCCAGAGATATAAGCAAATAAAGTTATATGCAAATCTTGACTTTTCATTAAAAAGTCGAGCTTGCCACCTCCTCCTCTTCTGCCAATAATGTTTTTTGCCCTACTGTTGGGTGCCCTCATTGACCAAAGCGGGAGATGGGAGAAATGGGTTAACATCGAACTTATAGGTCTCTTTATGAAGGCTGGTAAAAACAGGCGGCTGAGCCACAGTTTTACTGCCCATTGGCCACCCACCTGAACTGTAAATTACAGCTGGACGGGGCTGTTCATATGTCGTGGCCAGGGCCGGCGCTATCACTAGGCATACTAGGCAGCTGTCTAGGGCGCACTACCACCAAGGGCGCAGCCACTGCCTCTGTCCCGGTGAAGCCCCAGAACTGTGAGCCCTGTTCACTGCCGAAACACATCCTCATCAGGGGATTGGCGGCACCTGCAGTGTCCCGCTGTCACATCTCCTGATCCCTACACTGACCTATCTGACCACTACACTGTGTGAGGAGAATAAGTCAGTGTATGTGTCAGGTGGGTCAATGTAATGGTCAGGGTAGTGGTCAGGTAGGTTAGTGTAGGGAGCAGGCAAATCAGTGTAATGGTCAGGTAGGTCAGTGTAATGGTTAGGTAGGTCAGTGTAATAGTCAGGTCGGTCAGTTTACGGCGCTGGATTTTTTTGGGGTTCCCTTTGTCAAAGGGGGCTTCCAGATTCCGATAACCCTCCCGCCCGCAGACCCCCACAACCACCGGGCAAGAGTTGTGGGGATGAGGCCCTTGTCCCCATCAACATGGGGACATCCTGCCCATGTTGAGGGCATGTGGCCTGGTACGGTTCAGGAGGGGGGGGCGCTCTCTCGTCCCCCCTCTTTTCCTGCGGCTTGCCAGGTTGCGTGCTCGGATAAGGGTCTGGTATGGATTTTTGGGGGAACCCCACGCCATTTTTTTTATTTTGGTGCGGGGTTCCCCTTAAAATCCATGCCAGACCTGAAGGGTCTGATATGAATTTTTGGGGGGAACCCCACGCCATTTAAAAAAAAAAATTGGCGCAGGGTTCCCCTTAATATCCATACCAGACCTGAAGGGCCTGATATGGAATTTGGGGGGAACCCCCACGCTGTTTTTTTTCAATGAGTTATCTGTATTGCCGGGACCCGACAATTCATTATAGCCGCGAGTAGTTTTAAATTACCGTACTTTTATTCCTTTAGAAATGTCATTTTGTGCAGGGACTTTTCTAAGCACGGGAAACGCTACTTTACAGGCATACTATACACCCCCCAGGTACAAAATTTGAAGGAATATTTCACTTTTATTGTTTCACTTTAAGCATTATTAAAATCACTGCTCCCGAAAAAACTTCAGTTTTTAAAACTTTTTTTGCACTGATACATGTTCCCTGGGGCAGGACCCGGGTCCCCAAACACTTTTTATGACAATAACTTGCATATTAACCTTTAAAATGAGCACTTTTGATTTTTCATGTTCGTGTCCCATAGACTTTAACGGTGTTCGCGTGTTCGAACAATTTTTTTGCCTGTTCGCATGTTCTGCTGCGAACCGAACCGGGGGGGTGTTCGGCTCATCCCTAGTCACTAATACAGAAGGTGTGTTACTGGCCAGATCACCAGGTGAAAACAGAGGGGGAAAAGCCAAAGAAAGGAAAACTGACGCAGCCCCCCACATCTAATGATTGGCAAGCTGCAATATATTACATTTTTATGGAACAGAGAATCTTTGGATCGGCAGCACACCCACACAGGGAGTAAAGTAGAAAGTCTTTATTGAAGCATAAATATGAAAAGCACTGGATGAGTACAGGCATGGGAAATGCAGGTAGGTTGACGTGTTTCACACTATGGAAGTGCTTTGTCAAAGGATTTGTTTTAGGGGAAATGCAGTGGCAGAGAATGCCCAGAGTCAAAATGGCCCCATCAGGTGCGCATATCATATTTACTGTATTGCAGCCTGTGTCAACTTTTTTACCTCATTAAACAAATTTGAGATTTTGATGGTACCGCCACTGCAACAGACTCTGTGGGAGTAGTGAATAGAATGCCCCCTTACATTGGTGGTTCTATTGAGAAGAATGGCCCTTTATAATGGTGGTCAGAATTCTACCCATTCAGTCAGCAAAAAAAATTATTGGTGTTGTGATGTTAGCTCTGCCAAGTGGCGTTGGCCCTAAAACTGTGCAGGCACTATCGGATGGGAAGTCAATGTCAGGGAAATAAACAGCTTCTATCTGTCCAGCGTGTCACATGACATCCTGGCTGCCTGACAGGAAGTAAACAACCTCAATCTGATTCAGTGTGTCACATGACATCCTGGCTGCCTATATAAGCTGAGCAAATCTCCAAGCAAATTGCTGTTTTGTCTTCAGCTTCCTGTGATTCTGAGTTCCTGTTTCCTGCCTGCCTGATTTACTGCTGTGACCCGGATTGCCTTTGGACTACTCTGGTCTCTCCTTACCTGACCCTTGGCTTTGCTTATTGGACTTCGCTGCGATCTTCTGTGTTTGACCCCCTGCTTGTGACCCGGACTTTGCTGCCAGCCTGCACCTGACCTTCCAACCTGTGACCCGGATTATCTTTCCTCCTTTTGGGTGTTTGACCCTCGGCCTGTCCTGGACTTTTTGCACCACCATACCAGCTGTTCTGTTCTCCACCAGTACATGCACCTGTCTTCTCTTCTGAGATCTTCTCGCAACTCCTGCTCAGCCTATCAGTAGCTGGTGCCTCTTTGTGCCATTCCACCCTCTGTCCCATCTCCAGGGGGTGGAGTGCGCTTAGTCGCAAAAGTGAGCCGCTCTCTGCATCTCGGCCTTGGTGAGTACCCTTTTCTGACAGTCAATCAGCCATTGCTCAAGAAACCCCTTGCAACCTCTAAAGGAACCCTTTTTGTGTCAATTCAGCTGTGAATATCCCATTCCTTTTTATGGCTTAGAAGTATTACACTATTTATAAGTGTAGCGGGTGTTTGAATTTGGGGGAAGCATCTGCGTGGTAGTGTAACCCAGATGCACTGATTGCTAGGGAATCTGGGACCCTTTTGTGGTTCTTGGAGGACTCTGGTGGTGTGAGGTTCCCTGCGGCCTGCAGGTGGCGTTGTTGCCCTGGGCCGGAGTTGAGCTCACATCGCGGGACTGTGCCTTTTTGTTCTCCCCTGGAGCTGGTGCAGCGGGGCGGGGAACCCGCTGTGGCGCGAAGGGAGTTGGGATAAAAGGGGCGGACGCCCTGACCACGGGGTTCAGAGTTGAAGTCGGAGGACGTGGCCGCACCCAGGCACCTTCAGCTTGGGTGCTGGCGTTCCGGTGCTCCGGGCCCAGGTGCCCTTGACCTGGCCGGAGCGGAGATGGAGTCCATCTCATGCACCTTTAGCCTGGGGTGAGGTACTATGGCGGATGCCTGGGGCTCAGTACCTTCGACTGAGTTCCGCGAGGGTGGAGGAATCCGAGGGGGCCGTAACTCCTTGGGTGCCCGTGTCTGAGGTCATGAGGTCTGGTGAGCAGAACTTCTCTGGAGAGTCCGGCGCAGCATCGCTGGTGACAGAGAGGCCTCCGGTATCTCCCTTGGACGGATATCCTTCCCCTGACAGGGGCCTTGCTAGCGAAGGTAATTCATGTTCTATTTCACATAGTCAGTGGCAGTGACTATTCGCCACTGGCGATACCACAGTGGTTGGCAAGAGAAGGGAAAGGATTGTGCCTCGACCTATTCCCATTAAGACTAAGTTGTTGCAAAAGAATCCAACTTAACCATGCTGTGTGTTTATTCGCTGAGAAGAATAAAACTGTGTTGGACCTATTCACTGTGTGGAACTCTGGTTACTAGGAGCAAAGGAGTCAGGGACGAAGTACAGGACTTGACTCTAAGACACCTACACAAGACCCAATCTTTCTGGCCTTCACCTCGTCACTATGGAGGACATGGGCCGTGGTGTATCTCAGCCCTCTCCCCAGCACTAACACCCCTAGACAAAGAAAGACAAGCCAAGAATAAGAAGGGGAGAGAGGGGTGAGGCCGCTACAAAAGGCTTAGCCATGAAGTCCCATTAACAAAGAGAGGCTAAATCAGATGGAAGCACAGATACTTCTATGGCTAACAATGGTAATTGCATGTCGTGGTGTCTGGCTTTAGGCAAGAATTTTACTTTTAAATGCTCAAAACGGAGTAGATGTGCACTTTAAGCTGTTAGTGGTGTTGCAGTGGTTAGAAGTAGTAAACCCTCCTCTGCACCTGGTCAGCAGCACCCAGACTGTTAATGGTCTGTTAAGACCACTTTATTGTTTATTGATCCTCTGGTGAATAGGGTGACAGTGTACACAGACACATTTTCACTATTTTAGGTGTAGCGCTACCCCCAGTTAAGAGAGCCGCTGATATTGATTTGGGCCCTGCAGTGCACCGTTGTCAACCCCCGGCAATCGGCTCTAACCTCCCGTGGCACAGCTGGTGATAGAGAGATAGGACCGCGTGATCGCAACTGTTGGTGACGCAGTCCTATAACAAACATACACAGAATATACTTTAAAACTCCTATTAAAGTAAGCGGAACTGACACCAAATGTACTTTACCCAGATATTTTACTGAGGCTAATGGGCAAGTAATAAACAACAGTATAACAAGTTGCAGATCCCTGCAATAAACAGTAATAAAGATAAACAGAGTAATCAGAATAATAAAGTATTGCTATGCAACTCTAGCGCTGCCCTTTTACAGCTACTTCCCCTCATGGGTAGACTAACACCCAGCAATGTCTACCTATGCAGTCAGGCCTAACTGATCTAAATGGAAGTTCAGTGAAACAATATTCGCTAGCAATCTCTCGGTGGTGCACTTGAAGAACAACTTTGTAATCCCAACGAATAGTAAAGATAAAGTATCTGTCTTTAAACAGCTCTCACCACCTGGACAAGTCCAAGTCCCTTTCCTCCATCGATTCGTCTAGGAACAGGAATCCACCGACATCCAAGTCTTCAATCCTTCTGGTGTACTGCAGCAAGGAGGATTAGATGTCTCTAAGGCTCTGCTAGGCTGGCAGAGGGCTCTTTGGAAAGGAGCACACGGCCCAGGCTTCAGGCCTTGTGCACACAGCAGTTCAGCACACACATCCTCTTGCTAGGAGAGGGGGGTCCAAAGAGGCCGACCAAAACTCCGCCTCCCCTTTATAAAGTCTGCCCCAGCAGTCTCTGTTCTGGAGCAATGCACCCTGGGTGCTGCAAGATGTACTGGGAGATGTAGTCTCTCTCTCCTCTGCTTTCACTTCCATAATGTCTCTTTACTTCCTCCCGACTCACCTCTCACCTGGAACTTCTTGTCTCTCTGCATTAAAGGGAAACACCCCGCTACACACTCCCCCCACTTGAACTCTTTGGTCCCCAAAGATAAACTTCAACAAATACTGTTTACCATTTTGGACAATGTCGAGCATGATGTTGGCATAGGGAATTCCCACCAAAACTTTGGGATGGAACTCTTGCCCACAGGTCACACTACCATGAGTGGCCTGCCTAACTGTGCCAGAGAGTGAGCTGGGGTTGCCCTCCACCAAATGGACGGTGGAAGGATCAGGTTGTTCAACACTTCTCCTAGCCGTTACAACAGAGTCCTCTGAGCTCATCCCCATTTGGGGGTAAGTTAGTTTCTTGGGAGGCCTGATGACTCTGCGAGCCCTCTGCTCTCTTGGTGCTTCTGACTCTGGCACCACAGGCTCTTCTTCAGGAGTAAGTTCAGGTAACATTGCTGGTTCTGGAACCTCTGATTCAGAAGTCGACTGACGTATGGAATCTCTAGAGTCCTCCTCTGCGCAAGTGTCAGGAACATCTTCCCAGTAATCAGCTGAGGGACTGAAGGGTATGAATTCAGTAGCCTCCGGATTCAGCGTTGCATCTGGGGTATCCCCTCCATTTGGGAGATCTATGGCGGACGTTCCCAGAGGCGAGGGAGGCCACAGCCAGTCCAGTTCTCCACCTTCTTCTGTACTCAATTGGGAGGCCTCCCCATCTTTGGCTCGAGAGGTCTGGGACCGAGTGTTCGGCCTAGAAATATCCAGGATAGAGGCCGGTTCAGGGGAGTCTCTCACGGGAGGTATTCTGACTGCCTCAGCAAGTGGGAGCAGGTGGTTCCGATGCCACGTCTTCAGTGGACCCACCTTTCCTTCTGGCTTTAGTTTGTAGACAGGCAAACCGGGCAACTTCCTACAGACAACATAGGGCTCAGATCTCCACCTGTCGGCAAGCTTGTGTTTTCCAGGGACCCCCAGATTGCGTAGCAGTACTCGGTCCCCGGGCTGCAGATCTTGCACTCGAACCTTCAGATCAAAATTTCTCTTGTTGCGGGCCCCCCTTTGATCCGAAGCCGCCTGGGCTTGTTCATAGGCCACCTGCAAGCTACGTCTAAGTCTGTCCACGTATCCCTTGTGGGATGTAGCTGAGGTATTGTCTATAGAAGTGCCAAAGGCCAGGTCCACAGGTAGCCTTGCTTCTCTCCCAAACATAAGTCGATAAGGGGAGTAGCCAGTGGCGTCACTTGTGGTACAGTTATAGGCATGTACTAGGGCTGATATGTGCTGACTCCAGTGTTGCTTCTTCTCTGTTTCTAAGGTTCCCAACATGTTGAGCAGGGTCCGGTTAAATCTCTCCGGCTGAGCATCTCCTTGTGGGTGGTAAGGCGTGGTTCTGGTCTTCTTTATTCCTTATGAATCCAAAAGTCTTCGGATCAACCGACTCTCAAAGTCCCTTCCTTGATCTGAGTGGAGTCTCTGTGGTAGTCCGTAATGGACAAAATACTTCTCCATAAGTATCTTGGCCACGGTGGATGCCTTCTGGTCTTTGGTTGGGAAAGCTTGAGCATAGCGGGTGAAATGGTCGGTTATTACCAGAACATTCCCCAATCCACTCAGGTCGGGTTCGAGGCAGAGAAAGTCAATGCATACCAGATCCATTGGGCCTTGACTCTGTAAGTGGCCCATTGGGGCAGCTTGATGGGGTAGGGTCTTTCTCTGAATGCATCGTGCACAGGAATGGCAATACTCCTCTACTTCTACCCTCATGCAGGGCCAATAGAACCGATTTCTGACAAGCTGGAAGGTCCTTTCTGCCCCTAGGTGACCATGATGGTCATGCAGGGCAATTAGTACAGTCTCTCGGTGCTTCTCTGGAAGAAATAACTGCCACTTATCTTCTGAGTCATCAGAGGGGCCCCTTCGGTAGACCACTCCCTGATGTACCTGTAGCCTGTCCAATTCCTTCCTCAACAGGCGAGCCTCCTTTGAGGGGTGATGTAGGAATTTGTTGGGATCCTGATTCTCCAGGGCTTCGAGGACCAATCTCCCCATGGGGTCTTCCAATTGGTCACACCTCAACTCCTTCTTGGACAGTCTCGGTAGGTTGTCTTCCTCCAGTTGAGTTACCCCACAATAGTGTTTGGGGACTCCTACCATGGTAACCCCTATTTCTTCTGCTCTGGAGCCTCCTCTGGCTTGGAATTCAGCCCCTTGACAAAGGGCCCGCACCCCGTCCGGTGCCACTTGGGTCCAAACTTCCCAGTCATTTGTCGTGGCATGAGACCTCCGGGACAGGGCATCTGCATCCCTATTTCCGGCTCCTGGTCTGTACTTCAGACTGAAGTTGAATCCAGACAATGCGGCCAACCACCTGTGTCCGGTGGCATCTAGTTTCGCGGTGGTGAAGAGGTAGGTCAGGGGCTTGTTGTCTGTCTTCACAGTAAACTCTGCCCCATACAAGTAGTCTTTTAGCTTGTCTACTACCGCCCATTTGAGGGCCAGGAATTCCAGCTTATGAGTGGGGTAATTCTTTTCTGAGGGGGTCAGGCTCCTGCTCACATAGGCCACTGGTCGCAGTTGTCCTTCATGTTCTTGGTAGAGTACACCACCTAGACCCTCATGGCTGGCATCCACATGTAATTCATAAGGTCTGGTAGGGTCGGCGTAGGCCAGGACTGGGGCAGTGGTTAAGCTCCTCTTCAGAGCATGAAAGGCCTCTTCACACCTTGGGTTCCACTGATCTTGAACTGACTCACCAGGCCTCCTGGGCCCTGAGTCATCCTCTTCCCCTTCTGCCTTTAGCAATTCATTCAACGGGCGGGCAATCCGAGCAAACCCCTCCACAAACCTCCTATAATAGGAGCAGAACCCCAGGAAGGATCTGAGCTCTGTTACTGTGGTGGGTCGTGGCCAGGAAGTGACTGCTTCCAACTTCTCAGGATCTGTGGCCACCCCTTCTTCAGACACTATGTGCCCCAGATAGTTCACAGAAGACTGGTAGAACCGACACTTCTCGGGGGAAAGCTTAAGTCCCTCTTCGCTGAGTCTTCTCAATACTTTCTCCAACCTGGCTTCATGTTCTTCCAAGGTTCTTCCAAAGACAATGACATCGTCCAAGTACACAAGGACTTCTATAAGATTCATGTCTCCAACAGTCTTCTCCATAAGGCGTTGAAAGGTAGCAGGAGCTCCAGACAGACCCTGAGGCATCCTATTGAATTCGAAGAATCCCACCGGGGTTATGAAGGCTGTCTTCTCCCTGTCTTCTGGGTGCATAGGGATTTGATAGTACCCACTCTTGAGGTCCATCACACTGAACCATTTGGCTCCAGACAAACTTTGTAGGGCATCTTCTATCCTTGGCGTGGTGTATTGGTCAGGGATGGTTCTCCTGTTGAGAGTCCTGTAATCGATACAAAGCCTCAACGACCCATTCTTCTTTCTGACCACCACGATTGGGGAGGCATAGGGACTTCTAGACTCCCGGATCACACCAGTCTTCTTTAGTTCTACAAGTTGTTCCCTCAGATCCTCCAGATCTGCCAGGGGGACCCGCCTGACCCTCTCTCGGAAGGGCTTATCTTCTTGGAGGCGGATCCGATGGGTGGCACTTCTTGCACACCCCACATCGAATTCATCTTCGGAAAAGATCTTCTCCCACCTGGTCAGCTGGGCCTTGGCTCTTTCTTTCCAAGCCCTGGGTAGGTTCGGGTTTTCCACGGACAGTTTCTCCCAAACATCTCCTCCGTCACCCGTCCCCTTGACTTCGGACCAAGTGACCGGGGCAGCAGGGCTCACCTGACCAAGTAACACTCTGGCAGGGATCTCCATGGGTCCTCCCGTAGTGTTCCTAACACTCACCGGAACTCTGCCATGGGCCTTCTTCAGGGCCTTGAACGGAATCACTTCTGGTATCACTTCCAGGCCTGAGGACTCTTCCCTTGGGTCTGATTCCAGCATGACAAAGGGGCCAGGTTGTTCCCACGAAAGCTTCACAGTGGCCCTAAGACAGGTTACTTCTCCGGGCTGTAGCACTACTCCTTCTCTGCCAAGTCTCCACACCTTCCCTATCCCCTCTCCCGGGGTCTTCTGCTCTAAGACCAGTCGTTGGTAGGCCGTCTTTAGCATGGGATGGATTTTGGTGGCTGAATGGTTTCTCTCTTTCACTAGAGGGGTCAGGAGTCTCCTGACTAGATCCGTGTTTGTCCCAATGATCAGGGAAATCTTGCTGGCTCCAGGCGGCCGGGGACACACAACTGCCAGGGTGTCAAACACTTCAGCCTTCCCAGCCACGGATGGGTCGAAAGTCATCTTTATGGGCAGGTACCCATCATAAGGGAAACTCTGGGTTCCAAGTCCCCATATCTCCAGCTCTTCTATCTTCTGGATAGGCAGATGACTCAAGTGCCTATCATAGAAGTCCCGGTGTAGTAAAGTCACCTGTGCTCCGGTGTCCAAAAGAGCTTTAGTATAGACTCCTTCCACTTGAATGGGCACAGTAGGAGACGGGCCCACCAGTTCCTTTGGGTATGGCCGGACTGGGGTCACCTCTTTTTTTTGGCTTTCGACCCTTGCCCTGCTCCTTTTGGACTTTAATTTTTCCTGAGCCTGGCATGCATTGACTTTCTCCCTCTCAATGGGGGCACAAACCCGCTGAGGGATGTTATTGTTCCTTTTAGGTGGATGTTCCTTCTTTGGGGTGCTGTACTTCCACTGAGGGGTCTTGCCCCCTCCCTCTGGGGTACATCTTGGTGGGGGTGTACTATACCTCCTCCTAGGAGTTTTGTCTCCTCCATTCTTGGCCTTTTTTTTTAGTTTGGAGCGCACTGAAGATGATGGGCACCCGGTTGACTCCTTCACCGGGGCCCTTTGGCGTTTCCCGCCGGCTTGCAATTATCTGTTCTCTTCTTCTTTGGGCTGGAGCATACGTTAGCAAAGTGGCCACTCCCTCCGCAGTTATAGCAAATCACCTCTTCTCGGTCCTGTAGGGAGGCCGGTGCTGAGGTGTTCGGGAACAACTCCTTTCTTGGGCTTGGTTTCTCTCGTCTTCTCTGATCTTTCTCCATCAAAGAGGTCAGCATCTCCAACACTTGGGCCATTTGCGATTTCAGAGTGTCAACCTCCGCATCTCTTTCTGGGCTCTTGACCGAATGGACCAACACTGGTACAGGTGTGACATTCGCCTTGGCCACCTGCTGATCTTCCTGCAGCGCCTCTTCGTCCCTAATAATTTTTATTAGATCAGAGTAGGTTAGTGACATTCCTCCTCCTGAGGTTTTCAGGTGCAGCCAGACCGGGTCTGAGCGCCGCGCTCCCCTCATGATCTGCTTCATGCGTGCTTCATCTGCATCTTTGGGCAGCATTCCCTTCTTCAGTACAATCTTGCATAACTGCCTGTTCAGCCTTCTAACATATTCTGACAGTTTCTCATTCGGCTGCTGGAGAGTGTGTTCAATTTGATAAATCATCTCTGACACCTTCTCCAGCTGACCAAACTCTTCCTGCAGCATGGCCAGGCAATCTTGAGCTGTACAGTTTCCATTTCCAAACCGGAAGCTCTTCACCGCTTCTGCCGCGGCACCTTTCAGACTTTCTAAGACTCGCTGTCTCTTCTGTGCCTCAGGCACCTCCCATGCTTCTACTGCCTGCAATGCCTGTTCCACCCAAGTGTCAAAATCTTCCTCCCCCGCAGGGACGGGGAGCTTCCCTGAGAAGGCGCTAAGCTTCCGGTAACCGGCCTCCACATGCACCGTACTGCTTTTCTGGCACTTAATTACAAGGTCTCCTAGAGCATTCAACAATTCAGGCCCTATAGCGGCCAGCGGTGATCCCGGGCTTAATAGTTCCTTAAGCTTTTCTGCTTTAGGGGATAGTGGTGGAGATAATTGTGGGAGTGATGGCTTTGGTGTCTGAAACCATTCTTCCTTCACTGGCAGCGTATGTATCAAGTGATAGATCTGATTATCTATGGCTTGTATACTCTGACTTTTAAAATGCTCTGGGATTTCGTTTTTCCATTCTACCAGTGCGTATGTAAACGAGATCACTGGATCTGGCCTAAAATCCATCACCCATGCTTTGTGGCTCGGAGACAGTAACAATACGAGCTGTTTTATCTCCTCTTCCTTCTATCTTTCCCCCGGGAGTACAATGACTACCGCCGCGGTTGGATCGGCGCCAATCGCTGCGCACCACTGTGACATTGCCAGCGGGTCCATGCTGGTACTTCTGACCGGCTTGATTGCAGCGTCCAACGTACAAGGATCCCGGACTCGAGCCCCCACGTGTAGCGCTACCCCCAGTTAAGAGAGCCGCTGATATTGATTTGGGCCCTGCAGTGCACCGTTGTCAACCCCCGGCAATCGGCTCTAACCTCCCGTGGCACAGCTGGTGATAGAGAGATAGGACCGCGTGATCGCAACTGTTGGTGACGCAGTCCTATAACAAACATACACAGAATATACTTTAAAACTCCTATTAAAGTAAGCGGAACTGACACCAAATGTACTTTACCCAGATATTTTACTGAGGCTAATGGGCAAGTAATAAACAACAGTATAACAAGTTGCAGATCCCTGCAATAAACAGTAATAAAGATAAACAGAGTAATCAGAATAATAAAGTATTGCTATGCAACTCTAGCGCTGCCCTTTTACAGCTACTTCCCCTCATGGGTAGACTAACACCCAGCAATGTCTACCTATGCAGTCAGGCCTGACTGATCTAAATGGAAGTTCAGTGAAACAATATTCGCTAGCAATCTCTCGGTGGTGCACTTGAAGGACAACTTTGTAATCCCAACGAATAGTAAAGATAAAGTATCTGTCTTTAAACAGCTCTCACCACCTGGACAAGTCCAAGTCCCTTTCCTCCATCGATTTGTCTAGGAACAGGAATCCACTGACATCCAAGTCTTCAATCCTTCTGGTGTACTGCAGCAAGGAGGATTAGATGTCTCTAAGGCTCTGCTAGGCTGGCAGAGGGCTCTTTGGAAAGGAGCACACGGCCCAGGCTTCAGGCCTTGTGCACACAGCAGTTCAGCACAGACATCCTCTTGCTAGGAGAGGGGGGTCCAAAGAGGCCGACCAAAACTCCGCCTCCCCTTTATAAAGTCTGCCCCAGCAGTCTCTGTTCTGGAGCAATGCACCCTGGGTGCTGCAAGATGTACTGGGAGATGTAGTCTCTCTCTCCTCTGCTTTCACTTCCATAATGTCTCTTTACTTCCTCCCGACTCACCTCTCACCTGGAACTTCTTGTCTCTCTGCATTAAAGGGGAACACCCCGCTACATAGGTTTATTCTAGAACTCTAGTTAGGACCGCAGTTGGCACAGTGATACTACAGTCTCCAGGTGCCGCTATGGGAGATTCCCAGGGAGTGCGGTGTATTATGAATTTACCCAAGCATGCTCCTTTGTCTGTGTTGCTCCACTTCAACAGAGTCTATACTAAGGATTAGTGAGTAATGATTCACAGCCTGTTCATCCAATACTATCTAAAGTTCTTTTTTTTTTTTTTCTCTGAATGCATTAGCCAGATCTCAGGTTACTGTCTGATTCCAGGATATTATCGTTATGCATCAATTATTTCACCATTTACGCTGCTTTGAACAATTGTGTCTAGGACTGATACAGGAATTTTAGTGAAGGAAAGTTACATTGTGACAGCAAATTTTTTTTTTTTTTTTCAATTTTACATCCACTTTAGAGTATAAGATTTCCTATCATTTGTGCCAGGTCTTGCCACAAAGAGTTAATACAGCTCTGAGCAATCCTCTTTTATTGTTCAGTGAGATAAAATGGACTAACAGAGAAAAACCTTTGTCCGTTCCGCCCCCTTGCTTTGAGTGACAGTTTATTTACATATCTCGTGCACTAGCTTTAGACAGGCATTATTTTTTAATTCCCACCCCCACCCTTTTCTGAAGTCATGTGGTTACTTTTCTGGATTTTGACTGGTTGTTAGTGATCATAGCAGAAGGAATACACAGGAGAAAATGCATGTTGACAAGGGGAGTGTAGAAGTGGGCGGGGAGTCTACTGACATCACGACTCCACCCACCGAGCTCCAGACAACAGATCCACCCACAGAATCTGCAGTTTTTCAGGTCTCATAACAGACAGAGGGGAGACATTTGACAGATAAGGATACATGCAGGAGGCATCTATATCCTTATAGATCAGCACTATGGTAGTAGTTTAGAAAGGATGAGAGTGGCTTTACATCCACTTTAAGGGAAGTTTAGTGGGTCATTGATTCATTTCAGAAAATTCTTTGTAAAACATGAAGGAGAACTCCAGCAAGAACTAATTATGTCTGAATTGTCTCCTTAAAATCTGAAATTGAAGAGAAACAACAACAAAGCTCTTAATGTTCAAAATATATTAACCACATATACCCCCTTCCTGCCCAGGCGAAATTTCAGCACTGTCACGCTTTGAATGACAATTGCACGCTCGTGCGACGTGGCTCCCAAACAAAATTGACTTCTTTTTTTTCCCCCCACAAATGGAGCTTTCTTTTGGTGGTATTTGATCATCTCTGCGTTTTTTTTTTTTTTGCGCTATAAACAAAAAAAGACCGTCAATTTTGAAAAAAAAAACACAATTTTTACTTTTTGCTATAATAAATATCCCAATTTTTATTTTATTCTCAGTTTAGGCCGACATGTATTCTTCTACATATTTTTGGTAAAAAAAAAAAAAAAATCGCAATAAGCGTATAGTGATTGGTTTGCGCAAAAGTTATAGAACCTACAAAATAGGGGATAGATTTATGACTTTTTTTTTTTTTTTTTTTATTAGTATAGCGCCCTCTCCTCCTTGTGTTTGGCTCCTCGCAGGTACAGTAGGTGCCGCCGACATTGTATATTCATCGCGATCCTATCACGGAGATTCTCGGCGACAGGGGTGCTGACATCTCGGCGACAGGGCGGCAACACATCTCGCGCTCGCTGCAATAGCGAGGAGACGCGGCACTGTATTGAACGGGATCCGATGTGGATTCCCGCCAATACCAGGCACTGTGTTTGGTATGAATCCTGAGCGGGAACTCCACGCCAATTTTTAAATAAAAAAACGGCATGGGTTCCCCCTCCAGGAACATACCAGGCCCTTCGGTCTGGTATGGATTTGAAGGGGACTCCCCTTAGCCGAAAAATCGGCGTGGGGTCCCCCTCAAAATCCAAACCAGACCCTTATCCGAGCACGCAACCTGGCAGGCCGCAGGGGAAGAGGGGGGACAGAGAGAGCGGCCCCCCTCCCTCCTGAACCGTACCAGGCCGCATGCCCTCAACATGGGGGGGTTTGGTGCTCTGGGGCAGGGGGGCGACCTGCGGCCCCCCACCCCAAAGCACCCTGTCCCCATGTTGATGGGGACAAGGGCCTCTTCCCGACAACCCTGGCCGTTGGTTGGCGGGGTCTGCGGGCGGGGGCTGATCGGAATCCGGGAGCCCCCCTTTAATAAGGGGGCCCCCAGATGCCGGCCCACCACCCTATGTGAATGAGTATGGGGTACATTGTACCCCTACCCATTCACCTGGTGGAAAAAAAATGGCAATAAAAAAAACACACACAGCTTTTTAAAGTAATTTATTACACAGCTCCGGGGGTCTTCTTCCGACTTCGGGGGTCTCCGGTGTCGTCGCCGCGCTCTCCGGTTCTTTCTGCCTTGCCACCGCTATCTTCTTCCAGCTCTTTTGCTAGCGGGGCCCGGTCTTCTCCATCGCCTTCTTCCCACTTCTCCTCTCCGGTTCTTTCTTTCTTCTGCCGGGCCTCCGCTATCTTCTTCCAGCTCTTTTGCTAGCGGAGGCCCGGTCTTCCCCGTCGTCTCGTCCGGCTCTCCGTTGTCCTTTTGCCGGCCCCTCCACTATCTTCTTCCAGCTCTTTTGCTAGTGGAGGGGCCGGTCTTCCCGTCGGCGTCTTCTTCTCTCTTCTCCTCCTCGATGTTGACTCGCCGCTTCCTCCCGCTGTAATGCTGGGTATGCGGTGCGCTCGGTTTATATAGGCTTCTCATGACGTCACAGTCACATGCCCTGGGTGGCCCCGAAGCATGTGACTGTGACGTCATGGGAACATGTGACTGTGACGTCATGAGAAGCCTATATATATATATATATATATATATATATATATATATATATATATGTATGTATGCACTGATTACTGTATAAATGTGACTGCCCCCTAGTGTTAACCCTTTCCCTGTCAATCAAGGGGTTAAATGTGTGTCCTGCTAGGTGATTCTTACTGTGGGGGGAGGGGACTGACTGGGGGAGGTGATCGATCTGTGTCCCTATGTAAAGGAACACACCATCGGTCTCCTCTCCCTGACAGGACGTGGATCTCTGTGTTTACACACAGAGATCCACGTCCCTGGCTCTGTAACTGCCGATCGCGGGCACCTGGCGGACATCGCGGCCGCCAGGCACGCGCATCGGCACCTAAGTGCGCCCCCTAGCAGCCGGGAGGCCCGACTACGTCATATGACGTCGTCCCTGCATTGTAGAGCCACCGTTATTTTACAATGACCCAGATCCCATGTGGTTAAAGCCTGCATCCTTTGCCACCCTTCCAACATGGTTGGACTGCGCTTCCCCCCCCCCCCCACCTAGATGGCACTAGGCATGTATAATGAGCAGGACCAAAAGTAGAAACTATGTCCTAGCGCCCTCACCCTTTTCCTCCCGTCTCTTTGGCTCACTCATGAGAGGAAAAGGCGCAAGGTGCCACCATGCCTGTACCCTCCTGGTTTGCAGAGGGGTTAAACACACTTGTTTCACCTACGGGTCTTGCAGCAAAGTTCTCCTCAAAGTTGGTTTCTGTCCTCAGTGTGCAAGGACAGAGTCTCTATACCCCAAGTAACTCCAAGGTCCACACAAGTATATCACTCCAACGTAGAGCTTTATTTTCTTTGCACAAAGAGAGAAAGGTGTTAGAAGCATAGACAGCATTCAGGCACTTCTGGCTTCGTCGCCACTCGGTCCCAAGTGGGTACAGCTCACCCGGATAGCCACCAATGGTGCTAGCAGCCGGCGTGCAGCTCGAACAGTCAATCTAGATCCCTAATAGATGCGTCTAGGAGATCCTCTACCACAGGATCTATAGTGTCCCAAACCTCCTGATGGTCCAGATTGTTAGGCCCCTGGGTTCCGGATGGATGACATCCCCCCCTGGAGAGTTACTGGGCCCCTTCCTTCACTGTGATGGCTCACCAGTCCTCCAGCTAAAAGGTGCTGGGCCCAGGGCTGAAGTTGCAGTCCCAGGACTAAAGGTGCCTGGGACTGAGGCGTGCGTGGCCCCATGACCTGGAGGGCCATGCACTCGAACCTGGACCGTAGATTCTCCCTCCGGGCATGGGCCCTGGGAAATGCTCTCTCTCCTATGGTGTCTGCCCCCTTTCTACCCCCTCCCAGCATACACAGCAGGTCCACCACACCCCCTGTACGGCTGCCGAGAGGAGACACTAAATCGCTACTCCAACACCTGTGGTTCAACCCCGAGTACAAGTGACAGCACCACCTATACTACTTAGGGGAACTGCAAGCCAGGTGAAGCATCAGCAAGGCAGAGTCCAGTAACTGAAAGACTTGAGCCAACTATCACTCAAGTCACCCCTAAATTTGGCATAACATAACCTCAATTTAGGACCCCTGCTACATATGTGTAGCGGGTATATATATTTTTTAATCTGGTGAAGACACCAGTGATGCATAGTTCCCTGCGGCCCAGCAGGTGGCGCTGTCACTTTGGGCCGGGGTTGAACCATAGCTGCAGTGCCGTACCCTTGGTGGCCTCTCGCAGCGGTTGTACGGCGGGGTGGGGAACCCGCCGTGCATCCTGGGAGAGGGTATAAAGGGGGCGGACATCTTCGCCACGAGGTTCGAGTCCCGGGCACCTTCAGCCTAAGGGCTGTGGTTGCGGTCGGTGTCCAGGCGGCCTAGGCCTGGACACTTGAAGTTCGTGTTCCATCCCAGACACCTTCAGTCTGGGGTGAGGTACTCAGCAGGAGGCCTGGGGCCCAGTACCTTCCGCTGGGTCCCGCGAGGGAGGGATCATCCTAGGGGGCCCCGGGAGTGGGGCACCCAAATCTAGAGGCGTAAGGGACCGGAGGAGGGACTCCCCCGAAGACCTGGTGCAGCAGATTGCCAGTGCCGGGTGTACCTCTGGAGACCGCCCGGAGGGATATCTTTCCCGAACAGGGGCCTAATTCTAAGAGGAAGTTCAATCCACGTTCAATGACCGGTGGCAGCGGTCCAACTATTTCAATCAGGTCAGTGGCAGAGACCTGCTATTAGGTCAGTGGCAGGGGCCTCAACAGTTCATCCGGTCTGTGGCAGAGACCAACCTCACGGTCGGTGGCAGAGACCGTGTGCCAGGCCTATTCGCTAAAAAGGAATAGGAGAGCTTAGTTGTGCCTGGGCCTACTCGTTCCCACACCCCATGTTCGTCTGTTCTTGAAAGTTCAACTGAGTGTGTTCACTGTACTGTATGAGAAATAAAGGAGTGTTGGACTTTCGATTGGTGTGGGGCTCTATTATTGGCAGACACGTTTCCATGGAACAATTGAGGCTTCGTATGCAGTGGACAGACCCGGGAGGTAATTCAAATAACTTTGCTCGACTCTCTTATACACATACGAGGGGAGAGCTTGACGTAGTGTCCCTGCACTCTCCTCTCCCAGGTATCCCTAAACGCAAGCCATTCACAAGAGGCAAGAGGGAGAGTGAGGGTCCGCTACATATGTAACAGAGATGTTGACATAACTCTCTGTTTGACTCCCCATTGTGGTCATTAGGCTTTCTAGCAGAATTTGTTTGCTTGTTCAGGATTTTAATCTTTGCAAGTACAAAAAAAAAATGTTTAAAATGAGCAGCACCAGTAGTAGAAACCTTGTGTAGCGCCAACCCCACTTTTCTGGGAGCCTGATGGTGACCAGTGTTTGTAACTAATTACTTTTTTAAAGTAAAATGACCGTTACAAATTACTTCTCCCAAAAAGTAATTGCGTTAGTAACTCAGTTACTACATTGAAAAAGTAATTCGTTACTCAGCAAAGTAACTGACTTTTTTTTTGAGGGCACATAGCACATCAGGGCATGGGGCACATAGCACATCAGGGCACATAGCACATCAGGGCATGGGGCACATGGCACATCAGGGCACATCAGGGCATGGGGCACAGGGCACATAGCACATGAGGGCACATCAGGGCATGGGGCACATAGCACATCAGGGCACATAGCACATAGCACATCAGGGCATGGGGCACATAGCACATCAGGGAGCATAGCACATGAGGGCACATCAGGACATGTGGCACCTAGCACATCAGGGCAGGGCACATAGCACATTGTTTACCAGCCATGCAGAGTAGCGCAGGAAGCATGTTTAATACGTTTTCTCTCATGTCACGGCACTGACGGCAGTCACGCTACTCCCCGGCGGCCCCTCCTCTCTTCTCGTCCATCCCAGATGATGTCACAAGCAAATGGGGATGGACGAGAAGAAAGGAGGGGCCTGCCGTCAGTGCTGTGACATGAGAGAGACCCGGTCATAGAAGAGAGGAGGAATTACACTACTGCCATCTAGTGGCGGTAGATATAATTAGGGTAACGCCGCCCAAGTAATGGTAACTGCGTTACCATGAGGGGAAGAGTAATCAGTTAGATTACTCGTTACCCTCTAAAGTAACTGCGTTACATAACTAATTTATTCTAACTCAGTTACTTACATCACTGATGGTGACTACCGGGGGTAGGGATGGCTGGCATACATTCTCAGGTGGCAGGTTTGTGTGTATGGTGGGTAGTGATGAGCCGAACACCCCCGGGTTCGGTTCGCACCAGAACCCGCGAACGGACCGAAAGTTCGCACGAACATTAGAACCCTATTAAATACAATGGATGCGAACGTTATAATTTGCACTTTAGAATTCGAACGACTATTATCCATGTTATTGTCCTAAACAGAGTTTGGGAACCCGGGTTCTGCACCAGGGGACATGTATCAATGCAAAAAAGTTTTAAAAACGGTCGTTTTTCGGGAGCAGTCATTTTAATGATGCATAAAGTGAAAAAAAAAAAAAGTCAAATATTCCTTTAAATATTGTACCTGGGGGGTGTCTAAAGTATGCCTGTGAAGTGCCACGTGTTTCCCGTGTTTAGAACTGTCCCTGCACAAAATTACATTTCTAAAGGAAAAAAAAGCCATTTAAAACTTCTTGCGGCTTTAATGTAATGTCTGGTCCCGGTAATATGGATGAAAATCTTTAAGAAAAATGGCATAGCTACCCCATAACCCTCCCCCCCCCTCCCTACCCCAGCCCATTACCAGCCCCTTTGGGTCTTGTATGGATATTAAGGGGAACCCCGCACACAAAATAAAAAAGGCCCTATATACTCTGAACAGCCGTATACAGGCGGTGCATACAAGACAGGGACTGTAGGTTTGTTCTTATGTAGAATCTGTTTGTAATTTTGAACAGGTACATTGTTTAAGTGTAGCTCCAGCCCAAAAATCTATTTTTAAACTTTTTGGAAAACATAGGGAAGGGTTATCACCCCTGTAACATTTGTTTTGCTGTCTGTGCCCCTGTTCAGAACATTTCACCTCACTTTCCGTCCCAATGACAACTGTTTTTGAAATGTGGTGTTTTTCTTGAAACAAGGATTGGTGATAAAGCATCAGTACAGAGGAGACACCTTTCTCCCATATTAATTCTTACAGGAGAGAATTTTCCTTCCTAGGGGTAGATTTCCTCTCACTTCCTGTTGTCTTCTTGCGTTTGCAAGTAGGAGTCGTTTGTAAGTTGGATGTTTGAAAGTAGGGACCTGCCGTATATACTCTGCAGAAATTGGCCCCTTAGGTGTTGGTACAACACTGTAAGCACTCACAGTTACTCTTGGTGGGTGCTGGAACGCCCTGCTGTCAACTATTATATCAGGAATTGTAATAACATATAATTGTTGAACAGTGGTAGTAAAAATTGGGCCTTTGATGGTGGTGCTGGTGCCACAACACTGTAAGGCCTGACAGTTACTCTTGGTGGGCGCAGCAATGGGCCCTGCTGTGAATTATTAGATCAATAATTATAATTGCATGCCCCTGTTGAACAGGGGCTGAAAAATTAGGCCTTAGCCACTGGTGGCGGCACCCATAAACCAAAATGATCTTCCAAGCTATCATCATTAATCGGATCATTGAGGAGGAGGAGGAGGAGGATAGCCAGTCAACATAACAGCACAGGCACTCAGCATCAGCATCAGTCTTGAAGGGATGTGACATTTTAAAATCAATTAGTCTGTTATATCAGCATCAGGTGTGTGGTAGCTGGTGGTGATCCAAGACTGGTTCATCTTGATGAAAGTCAGTCGATCAACCGAGTCGGTGGACAGGCGCACCCTGTGATCCGTGACAAATCCTCCAGCAGCACTGAATGTGCGTTTTGAAAGAACGCTGGATGCAGGACAGGCCAGTAGCTCAATTGCATACTGTGCAAGCTCTGGCCAGTGATCCATCCTCAAGACCCAGTAAGCCAGAGGATTTTCGGTGGGGAAGGTGTCCAAGTCTGACCTTGCCCCTAGGTATTCCTGCACCATGTATATCAGACGCTGGCGATGGTTGCTGGAACCGATCATACTTTGGGGTTGCGGACTAAAGAATTGTCTGAACGCATCGGTCAGACGGCCACCTTCCCCACCGCTCCTTCTTTGACTGCCCGAAGCCTCAACAACTCGTTGTCCAGGACCAGGAGTTTGTAACCTCCCAGTCTCTGGGAACGCGTTGCACAGACCTTTCTGCAAGGCCTCCCGGAGTTGTCTCATCCTCTGCTCCCTCTGCGACGGTAACATAAGGTCCGCAACCTTACCCTTGTACCGTGGATCAAGGAGAGTGGCCAGCCAGTAATGGTCCCTCTCCTTGATCCGAAGAATACGAGGATCCTTCCGCAGACTTTGCAGGATCAGGGAGGCCATGCAGCGTAGGTTAGCTGAGGCATTCAGTCCGGAGTCCTCTGGGTCACTAAGGACGACATGATCCGTAGCCACCTCCTCCCAGCCACGTACAAGTCCACTGGTTTCTTGGGACTGTAAATCATCCCTAAAAGACTGCTGCTGATGATGCTGAGTGCCAGCCTCCACCTCCATGCTGACACAATCCTCCTCCTCCTCCTCCTCCTCCTCCTCCTCCTCCTCCTCCTGTGCGATGGGTGGGACAGAAGGAACACTGTCTGGGTAAAGGGGGGCCTTGAGAGGCAAGGAAGTCCTCCTCTTCCTGCCTCTGTTCTGCCTCAAGTGCCCTGTCCATTATTCCACGCAGTGTGTGCTCCAACAGGTGGACAAGAGGTACAGTGTCACTGATGCATGCACTGTCACTGCTCACCATCCTCGTGGCCTCCTCAAATGGTGCCAGGACAGTGCATGCATCCCTGATCATGCCCCACTGGCGTGGTGAAAAAAACCTGAGCTCCCCTGACCCTGTCCTGGTGCCGTAGTCGCACAGGTACTCATTGATGGCCCTCTGCTGCGTGTGCAGCCGCTGCAGCATGGCCAACGTTGAGTTCCACCTGGTGGGCATGTCACATATAAGGCGGTTCTTGGGCAGGTTCAACTCCTTTTGCAGCTCAGCCAGGCGAGCACTGGCATTATAAGATCTGCGGAAATGCACACAGACTTTCCTGGCCTGCCTCAGGACATCCTGTAAGCCCAGGTACCTGCCCAAGAACCGCTGCACCACCAGGTTAAGGACGTGAGCCATACAGGGCACATGGGTCAGTTGTCCCTGTCGGAGGGCGGAGAGGAGGTTGGTGCCATTGTCGCAAACCACCATTCCTGGCTTAAGCTGGCGTGGCGTCAACCACCTCTCGGCCTGCCCCTGCAGAGCAGACATGACCTCTGCCCCAGTGTGGCTCCTGTCCCCCAAACACACCAGCGCAAGCACGGCATGGCATCTTTTTGCCTGCGTACTTGCGTAGCCCCTTGAACGCCTACGGAGCACCGCTGGTTCCGAGGACAAACCACAGGAAGAGGCCATGGAGGAAGAAGAAGAGGAGGGGGTGGAGGAGAGAGGTGTGTCACAACCAGTAGTAGCATTTTGGAGGCGTGGCGGAACAACCTCCAACACTACTGCACCTTGTATTGCATCCTTCCCAGCTGCCAAAAGAGTGACCCAATGGGCCGTGAAAGAAAGGTAACGTCCCTGTCCATGCCTGCTGGACCATGAGTCAGCGGTAATATGCACCTTACCGCTGACCGCCCTGTCCAGCGAGGCCAAGACATTGCCTTCCACATGCCTGTAGAGAGCCGGAATCGCCTTCCGTGAGAAAAAGTGGCGTTTGGGAACCTGCCACTGAGGAACCGCACATTGCACAAACTCACGGAAGGGGGCCGAGTCTACCAACTGAAAAGGCAGCAGTTGAAGCGCTAGCAATTTAGCCAAGCTAGCATTCAACCGCTGGGCATGTGGATGGCTGGGAGTGAACTTCTTTTGACGGTCCAGCAGCTGGGGCAGGGAAATTTGCCTGCTAGAATCGGACGTCGGTGTACTGCTAGCAGAGTGGCCGCAAGTACTTGGCTGTGACACACCTAATTCTACACCTTCATTCCTCTCAGTGCAGGTTTCAGAGAGGACTGAAGGTATAGTGGGGTTGGAGATCCCAGCTGATGCGGTGCAAGGAGAGGTCCGCTTTGTTCTTTGGTGTGGGTCTTTAAGGTAGGGTTGCCAACGAGCTGCATGGCAGGTCAACATATGTCTGATCAAGCATGTGGTGCCCAAGCGGCTGATGTTTTGGCCACGCGATATACGCTTGAGACATATGTTGCAAACAGCAGCTGTGCGATCTGATGCACTCGCCTCAAAAAAGGCCCACACCAAAGAACTTTTTGAATGACTGGTAGAGGCAGCGCCCTGCACAGGCGGAGCTCTGCGGTGTGATTCCGTCGGTGTGCTGCCCATACGCTGGCCACCCAAGGGCATCCTGCCTCGTTGGAGATGTGCCTCCTCCTCATCCTCCTCATCCTCCTCCTCCTCCTCTCTCCTATTAGGCACCCACGTGGAGTCAGTGATCTCATCATCCCCTCCCTCCTCATCACTGGAGCCAATCTGGCAGTATGCTGCAGCTGCTGGAGCATGACTGCCAGATTGGTGTCCTTCTTGAGCATCCCCTCTCTCTGCTCTCACGCTACTGCCTTCCTCTAGCTGGGTATCATCATCAGATCCTTCGAAACGCTGGGCATCCTCCTGGAGCATGTACCCAACACTGTGCTCAAACAGTTCGGGGGACTCCTTAGGAGGAGGACATGGTGGGTCTAGGGAAGGAGTGACTAATGATGACATTGATACCAGAGAAGAGGACGCTTTGGCAGCTGCTTTGCCAGTACCCTGAGCCTGGGTGAGAGAGGATGAGGAGGATGAGGTGGGCTTGGTCATCCACTCTACCAAGTCTTCGGCATGATGTGGCTCAACATGTCCAGCTGCCGAAAAGGACAAGCATGTCCCATGGCCATGTGCTGATGACAATGCACTGCGTCCACGACCAGCACTGTTGCCCCCAGACACAGAGCCTGCTTGCCCTCTTTTTTTGCCTCCTGACTGTCTGCCTCTCCTTGTTTGCCTTCCAGACATTTTAATGGATGGCCTGCAGGGAGATGGGAAAAACAGCAATAAGGGCTACCTTCAGGTGTATACTGTGCAGGAGGCTTAGCAACAAAGACACCGACACTGTCCCCTGCCTATCCTTCTCTGTCCCTAAACACAAGGATTTGCAATATGCTTCAGCAAGATTGGTTTAGCACAGAATAGCACACTGACAGTTTCCCTCACTGTCCTTCTCTGTCCCTACAAACAAGGTTTAGCACAGAATAGCACACTGATAGTTTCCCCGAGTGTCCTTCTCTGTCCCTAAACTCAAGGATTTCAAATATGGTTCAGCAAGATTGGTTTAGCACAGAATAGCACACTGACAGTTTCCCCGAGTGTCCTTCTCTGTCCCTAAACTCAAGGATTTCAAATATGGTTCAGCAAGATTGGTTTAGCACAGAATAGCACACTGATAGTTTCCCTCACTGTCCTTCTCTGTCCCTACAAACAAGGTTTAGCACAGAATAGCACACTGACACTTTCCCTCACTGTCCTTCTCTGTCCCTACAAACAAGGTTTAGCACAGAATAGCACACTGACACTTTCCCTCACTGTCCTTCTCTGTCCCTACAAACAAGGTTTAGCACAGAATGACACACTGACACTCTCCCTACCTATCCTTCTCTGTCCCTAAACACAAGGAATCCAGGATTAGTAAAGGAAAAAAATGACACTGTCCCTGCCTATGCTTCTCTTTCCCTGCTCCGGAACACACTACACAAGGCCGCCGCGCTGGCGGCCTTTTATAGTGTGGGGCGTGTACTAAACACCCTCAGCAATAATTGGCCACAGGCATCCTGCCTGTGGCCAATCATTGCTCTCCTCGCTGCCGCGCTGTGATTGGCCAAGCATGCGGGGTCACAGTGCATGCTTGGCCAATCACAGCGCCTGGATGACACTGCGATGGCGTACTGCATTGTGGGCCGTTCGCGTCACTCGAATTTGGCGCGAACGGCCCAAATCGTTCGATCTTCGTCGAACGATCGAACAGCCGATGTTCGAGTCGAACGTATGTTCGACTCGAACACGAAGCTCATCCCTAATAGTGGGTGATGAACAAAGAATATTGGGTGCCAGTCACTTTTATGCTTTAAACAAAAGTGACGTTTATTTCTTGAATAGGAAAAATGTGGGAGAGAGGGGATCGGGCACCCTTAATAGCGATCAGCAACACGCAGATTGGCAGACTCCTTAGACAAAAATAGGTGAGATAAGGTATACAGCAGTACAGGAAAAATGGCCTTTAAGCAGAACCAGCACATCTGTACTTTGTAGGACAGGCTGTCTCCTCTAGTAACTGAACTTTACTCACTGCTTCATGTCAGATTCCCATGGATGAGTTCTCTCTTGAAGTCCTCCCAGACACTTCATAGCCTCCAGCTCATGAAGAGTCCCCTCTGGTGCTTCCTTAGAACTCCATCCCTCTCAGAATCAATTCCGGAACTTTGGCAGGCTTTCCTCTGCATAAACTTGAACACCCCGGATAGGCCTTGGACATAAGGTGACCAGATTTTTCAAATGAAATCCGGGGACATTTTTTTTTATTGGCAAAGGGTAACCTTTTTTATACGCCAGATATTTAGCACTCCCTGAGGCCCTTTCCACTAGTACTGACCAACTTGATTTCTACACTGACATACCTGACCACTGTATTAACCTACCTGATTCCTACACTGACCACTACACTAACCTACCTGATTCCTACACTGACCTACCTGATTCCTATGCTGATCACTACACTGACCTACCCGAGTTCTATACTGGCCACTACACTGACCTACCTGTTTCCTGCACTACTCACACCCCCCTACATGAACAGTGTAGATCGGTTGATTTTGCTGGCCTCCATGATAATCCATCGGAGCAGGGCTCCCCAGCACCAGGTACTGTTCCCGATACCCAGCCGCTCCAAAGTATCACCCTATGCCACTGCAATCTGGGGACAAATCCGGAAACCGGGGATGTCTGGTCACCCTACTCGGACAGGCCTAGCAGCCGTAAGCCACCTGGATAGGCCTCAGGCTTCAGGCCTAGCAGCCAGGAACTGTACACACATCCACCCAGGCCGAAGCCCTGAGCGGGAAGACTGATCACCTGACTTCTTTCCCTTAAATATACTTTTTCCTGCTTTGCATGCTGGGAAAAGCTGTTTAACATTAGTATGATGAGCTACAGTAATATGCATGTTATGGATAAAGGCAACAGTGCTACCTACTGACATAATATTTCAGTGTGCACATGTCTAGTGGCTTCTCCCTTTTTTGTTTCAGAATTTCGTCCGAAAAATAAATTTATTTAGTTACTCCCGAAATTCGTTTTTATTTATTTTGTTTCGTTAAAAATTGCATTCGTCCGAAAATACAAATTAAGGTCAAATCTGTCATTGAAGGCTTATGGTGTCTGTCGAATGTTCTAAGAAGATTTGACGGAGCAGCTAAACTGTACGACGCCGTAATCGTACATTTCCGGTCGAATGTTTCGCCTACAAGCTATAGAATAATTCTAATGTTGTATGACACTAGTAATAATTATATTTATAAATTATTATTACTAGTCAACCAGCATTCAAATTCTTCTATAGCCTATGGGCCAAGCATTTGACCGGAAATGCGGCGTACAGTTTAGCTGCTTGTCGAATCTTCTTAGAACTTTCAACAGACACATAAGCCTTCAATGATAGATTTGACGTTTGTATGTTTTTCGCTGCTTCGTCTAATCTTCGTCGTTCATGTCGAATGGTCTACCCCAACACTGTCTCTAAAATGTCGAATCTTTCCTCTCTATGTAGAACAATCTTACGCACATTCGACCACAGGTTCGATAGACACAGATTGCCATTGTCAGCGTCATGTCGAATCTCCTATCTATATCGAACTGTTGTAGCAACGAAAACAAAGCATTTATGTCGGACGAAAATGCATTCGGGTGAAAATGAATGCACATGTCTAGAAGCCACACTGAATAGGATTTAGAACACTAAACACTACAAATTAGCCAGGCTGGCTACCACCCAGCCAGGGGCGGATCCAGAGTCTAATATTGGGAGGGGCACTGCCAAAAAATTGGCAGACCAATTTGTCCGGGCAATGCCTGGTTTTGGCGCTTCAATCATCACGGCACCATGGTTGTATGGTGTCAAGATGATTGAAGCGCATTATTTCTATTATTATATTGTAGTATAAAAGGAAATAGTTCAACTCACCATAATGCTGAATCAGTGGGAGCCCTGAGCGTGTCACTTGCCATCGTTGCCTGCCACCAGATGGGGATTGTCACTTGCTACACCGCCTGTTATCAGATGCAGTTTGGCAACTGTGGCAAGTGACAATCTGCATCTGGTGACTGGCAACTGTGGCAAGTGACAGTCACCAGATGCGGATTGTCACTTGCCAGTGGCCAGTGACAGTGTCCCTGTTGTCCCAGAGTGAGGGGGGAAGTGAGAGATGATGGTTATGCAGGGGGGCGGTGAGAGACATTGGCATCTCCAGCTTTCATATTTAGGGGGGCATATGGGGGACAGGGACAAAGGTAGGGGGGCAACTATAAAATCCAATTATATATGTAGCGCCCTCCCCAAAAGGTTGGGACGCTATTTAAAATATAGAGGGATGTCTGAGCCAGTAGTTGGGCTCAGGCGGTTGAATTACATTGAAATTCGCCTCTGTTCTAGTTGTGGTTTGCCTGATAGTAATTTCCCTTTTTGCCTGTAGGTGGCGTTACCACCTCAGGCACCTGTTGGAACACGGGCAAACCATGGTGCATTGAGTGGCCCTTCGTGGCAGTGGTACGGTGGGAGTAGTGAACCCGCTGTGCCTGCTGGGAGGGGATACTTAAGGGGCAGACACCATTGATTGGGGTTCGTTTCCGCCTCGCGGCCCTCCGGGCTCGAGGTGTGTGTGTGTGTGTGTGTGTGTGTGTTTCTGGTCTCGGGGCCACGTTGGCCTGGGGCTGCATCGCTGTCTAGTAGGCCCAGCTAGTCTGGCTGGAGCCTGCAAACTGAGAAGGGATCCCAAGCTGTCCATCCAAATGGGGAGGAAGCTGTCTTGGTGAAGGAGACCGGGGGAGGACCTGCTCTGGAGGAGACCGGCAAAGTGCTGACGTCTTGGGTGAGGCCCGGTAACTTTATTGAGGAGGGATCCACTATACCACAAGCCCTGCAGTTCGCCGGTTTGGGTTAAAGGCTCTTTAACTGTATGGCTGGACGTTTGGGACATTGAAATCCTGTGGCAGAGGATTTCTGGACTATCCATTTGTTCACTTTAACAGGTCTGTGGCAGAGACCCATTTCATCTTGGGCAGTCTGTGGCAGAGACTGCCCTGTCGCTGATTAGTGTGTCATCCCGGCTGCTAGGCCATGTGAGAGGGGACTATCCGAGTGACCAATACCCACTCTAACATTAAGGATGGTGAGTGACTTTAAACTGATACCTTTGTGATTTTTGAGTGCCTGAACCTTCTCCTGCTCTTCTATACCTTCTACTTTCTCAACGTTTACTGCATAAGAAAATAAAGCCGAACTGTTTAAGGTTTTACATCTGTGTGGACATTGCATTACTACAATGAAGAGGTGAAGAGCTTAAGAGGTAACCTGCAAAACCCAAAACTAACCAGCAGCTTCTACGGGGGTAGTGATATATATATGTAGCGGGGTCTTCAGATTTAGTGGGATACACCTGGGGGTAGTGTGACCCAGGTGTGTAATTATGTCAGGGTTTAGACCCCTTTTTGTTATTCATGGAGGATTGGGGGATGTAGTATTCTCCTTTGCCTGTGGGTGGCAGAGTACCTACAGGCTTCAGGTAGAATTATCACCATAGTGCTACCCTTTTGGTTCCTTCCTGGAGATGGTACGGCTGGGGCGGGGAACCCGCCGTGGTGTTGATGGGAGGAGATAAAAGGGGGAGACGCCCTCGACACGAGGTCTTCGGGGATCATCTCTTCACGCACCCAGGCACCTTCGGCCTGGGTGCGGGCGGTTCAAGGTTCCGGCCTAGGCGCCCTAGGCCTGGCCGGAATGAAGCTGGGATTCCATCCCAGGCACCTTCAGCCTGGGATGAGGTACTATTGAGGAGGCCTGGGACCCAGTGACTCCGACTGGGTCCCGCAAGGGTGAAGTGATTCCAGGGTGCTCCTTGCGAGGGGACCCGCATCTGAGGTGAGGAGGCTGGGGGGGGTCACCCTTCCGAAGAATCCGGTGCAGCGTCAACCCGGTGACGGATGGGCCTCCGGAAACTCTCTTGGAGGACATCTTCCCCTGATAGGGGCTGCAACGCAGCGGAGGTGTTCGAGTTAAGACTCCTGCAACCCTTGGTCATAGCACAGGGGGTGTAGGGACCCAGATCAGTATAGTGTCTCGACCTGCTCATCCCACCGTATCCTGCCATCGCATTGCCTGTATGTGGAGATTAGTGATGAGCCGAACACCCCCGGGTTCGGTTCGCACCAGAACCCGCGAACGGACCGAAAGTTCGAACGAACATTAGAACCCTATTAAATACAATGGATGCGAACGTTCAAATTCTAAAGTGCTAATTATAACAACTATTATGCATGTTATTGTCATAAATAGGGTTTGGGAACCCGGGTTGTGCACCAGGGGACATGTATCAATGCAAAAAGAAGTTTTAAAAACGGTCGTTTTTCGGGAGCAGTCATTTTAATGATGCATAAAGTGAAAAAAAAAAAGTCAAATATTCCTTTAAATATCGTACCTGGGGGGTGTCTAAAGTATGCCTGTGAAGTGCCACGTGTTTCCCGTGTTTAGAACTGTCCCTGCACAAAATGACACTTCTAAAGGAAAAAAAAACCATTTAAAACTGCTTGCGGCTTTAATGTAATGTCTGGTCCCGGTAATATGGATGAAATTCTTTAAGAAAAATGGCATAGCTACCCCATGACCCCCCCCCCTACCCCAGCCCATTACCAGCCCCTTTGGGTCTTGTATGGATATTAAGGGGAACCCCGCACATAAAATAAAAAAGGCCCTATATACTCTGAACAGCCGTATACAGGCGGTGCATACAAGACAGGGACTGTAGGTTTGTTCTTATGTAGAATCTGTTTGTAATTTTGAACAGGTACATTGTTGAAGTGTAGCTCCAGCCCAAAAATCTATTTTTAAACTTTTTGGGAAACATAGGTAAGGGTTATCACCCCTGTAACATTTGTTTTGCTGTCTGTGCCCCTGTTCCGAACATTTCACCTCACTTTCCGTCCCAATGACAACTGTTTTTGAAATGTGGTGTTTTTCTTGAAACAAGGATTGCTGATAAAGCATCAGTACAGATGAGACCCCTTTCTCCCATATTTATTCTTACAGGAGAGAATTTTCCTTTCTAGGGGTAGATTTCCTCTCACTTCCTGTTGTCTTCTTTCGTTTGCAAGTAGGAGTCGTTTGTAAGTTGGATGTTTGAAAGTAGGGACCTGCCGTATATACTCTGCAGAAATAGGCCCCTTAGTTGTTGGTGTTGGCACAACACTGTAAGCACTCAGTTACTCTTGGTTGGTGCTGGAACGCCCTGCTGTCAACTATTATATCAGGAATTTTAATTACATATAATTGTTGAACAGTGGTAGTAAAAATTGGGGCTTTGATGGTGGTGCTGGTGCCACAACACTGTAAGCCCTCACAGTTACTCTTGGTGGGTGCAGCAATGGGCCCTGCTGTGAATTATTAGATCAAGAATTGTAATTACATGCCCCTTTTGAACAGGGGCTGAAAAATTGGGCCTTTCGTGGTGGTGGTGGTGGTGGCGTTGCCACAAGACTGTAAGCCCTCAGAGTTACTCTTGGTGGGTGCAGCAATGGACCCTGCTGTGAATTATTAGATCAAGAATTGTAATTGCATGCCCCTGTTGAACAGGGGCTGAAAAATTGGGCCTTAGGCACTGGTGGCACAACACTACAACCCCTCACAGATACTGTACTTGGAGCACAGCAATGAGCCCTGTTGCAAAGTATTGCTTCAAAAATTGTAATGACACGCCCCTGTTAAACAGGGGCTGAAAAATTGGGCCTTAGGCACTGGTGCCACAACACTCCAACCCCTCACAGATACTGTACTTGGAGCACAGCAATGAGCCCTATGGCAAATTATTGCTAAAAAAATTGTAATTACACGCCCCTGTAAAACAGGGGCTGAAAAATTGGGCCTTAGCCACTGGTGGCGGCACCCATAAACAAAAATGATCTTCCAAGCTATCATCATCAATCGTATCATTGAGGACTCGGAGGAGGAGGATAGCCAGTCAACATAACAGCACAGGCACTCAGCATCAGCATCAGTCTTGAAGGGATGTGACATGTTAAAATCAATTAGTCTGTTATATCAGCATCAGGTGTGTGGTAGCTGGTGGTGATCCAAGACTGGTTCATCTTGATGAAAGTCAGTCGATCAACCGAGTCGGTGGACAGGCGCACCCTGTGATCCGTGACAAATCCTCCAGCAGCACTGAATGTGCGTTCCGAAAGAACGCTGGATGCAGGACAGGCCAGTAGCTCAATTGCATACTGTGCAAGCTCTGGCCAGTGATCCATCCTCAAGACCCAGTAAGCCAGAGGATTTTCGGTGGGGAAGGTGTCCAAGTCTGACCTTGCCCCTAGATATTCCTGCACCATGTTTATCAGACGCTGGCGATGGTTGCTGGAACCGATCATACTTTGGGGCTGCGGACTAAAGAATTGTCTGAACGCATCGGTCAGACGGCCACCTTCCCCACCGCTCCTTCTTTGACTGGCCGAAGCCTCAGCAACTCGTTGTCCAGGACCAGGAGTTTGTAACCTCCCAGTCTCTGGGAACGCGTTGCACAGACCTTTCTGCAAGGCCTCCCGGAGTTGTCTCATCCTCTGCTCCCTCTGCGACGGTAACATAAGGTCCGCAACCTTACCCTTGTACCGTGGATCAAGGAGAGTGGCCAGCCAGTAATGGTCCCTCTCCTTGATCCGAAGAATACGAGGATCCTTCCGCAGACTTTGCAGGATCAGGGAGGCCATGCAGCGTAGGTTTGCTGAGGCATTCGCTCCGGAGTCCTCTGGGTCACTAAGGACGACATGATCCGCAGCCACCTCCTCCCAGCCATGTACAAGTCCACTGGTTTCTTGGGACTGTAAATCATCCCTAAAAGACTGCTGCTGATGATGCTGAGTGCCAGCCTCCACCTCCATGCTGACACAATCCTCCTCCTCCTCCTCCTCCTCCTCCTCCTCCTCCTCCTCCTCCTCCTCCTCTTCCTGTGCGATGGGTGGGACAGAAGGAACACTGTCTGGGTAAAGGGGGCCTTGAGAGGCAAGGAAGTCCTCCTCTTCCTGCCTCTGTTCTGCCTCAAGTGCCCTGTCCATTATTCCACGCAGCGTGTGCTCCAACAGGTGGACAAGAGGTACAGTGTCACTGATGCATGCACTGTCACTGCTCACCATCCTCGTGGCCTCCTCAAATGGTGCCAGGACAGTGCATGCATCCCTGATCATGCCCCACTGGCGTGGAGAAAAAAAACCAAGCTCCCCTGACCCTGTCCTGGTGCCGTAGTCGCACAGGTACTCATTGATGGCCCTCTGCTGCGTGTGCAGCCGCTGCAGCATGGCCAACGTTGAGTTCCACCTGGTGGGCATGTCACATATAAGGCGGTTCTTGGGCAGGTTCAACTCCTTTTGCAGCTCAGCCAGGCGAGCACTGGCATTATAAGATCTGCGGAAATGCACACAGACTTTCCTGGCCTGCCTCAGGACATCCTGTAAGCCCGGGTACCTGCCCAAGAACCGCTGCACCACCAGGTTAAGGACGTGAGCCACACAGGGCACATGGGTCAGTTGTCCCTGTCGGAGGGCGGAGAGGAGGTTGGTGCCATTGTCGCAAACCACCATTCCTGGCTTAAGCTGGCGTGGCGTCAACCACCTCTCGGCCTGGCCCTGCAGAGCAGACAGGACCTCTGCCCCAGTGTGGCTTCTGTCCCCCAAACACACCAGCGCAAGCACGGCATGGCATCTTTTTGCCTGCGTACTTGCGTAGCCCCGTGAACGGCTACGGAGCACCGCTGGTTCATAGGACAAACCACAGGAAGAGGCCATGGAGGAAGAAGAAGAAGAGGAGGGGGTGGAGGAGAGAGGTGTGTCACAACCAGTAGTAGCATTTTGGAGGCGTGGCGGTGGAACAACCTCCAACACTACTGCACCTTGTCCTGCATCCTTCCCAGCTGCCAAAAGAGTGACCCAATGGGCCGTGAAAGAAAGGTAACGTCCCTGTCCATGCCTGCTGGACCATGAGTCAGCGGTAATATGCACCTTACCGCTGACCGCCCTGTCCAGCGAGGCCAAGACATTGCCTTCCACATGCCGGTAGAGAGCCGGAATAGCCTTCCGTGAGAAAAAGTGGCGTTTGGGAACCTGCCACTGAGGAACCGCACATTGCACAAACTCACGGAAGGGGGCCGAGTCTACCAACTGAAAAGGCAGCAGTTGAAGCGCTAGCAATTTAGCCAAGCTAGCATTCAACCGCTGGGCATGTGGATGGCTGGGAGTGAACTTCTTTCGACGGTCCAGCAGCTGGGGCAGGGAAATTTGCCTGCTAGAATCGGACGTTGGTGTACTGCTAGCAGAGTGGCCGCAAGTACTTGGCTGTGACACACCTAATTCTACACCTTCATTCCTCTCAGTGCATGTTTCAGAGAGGACTGAAGTTATAGTGGGGTTGGAGATCCCAGCTGATGCGGTGCAAGGAGAGGTCCGCTTTGTTCTTTGGTGTGGGTCTTTGAGGTAGGCTTGCCAACGAGCTGCATGGCAGGTCAACATATGTCTGGTCAGGCATGTGGTACCCAAGCGGCTGATGTTTTGGCCACGCGATATACGCTTGAGACATATGTTGCAAACAGCAGCTGTGCGATCTGATGCACTAGCCTCAAAAAAGGCCCACACCAAAGAACTTTTTGAATGACGGGCAGAGGCAGCGCCCTGCACAGGCGGAGCTCTGCGGTGTGATTCCGTCGGTGTACTGCCCTTACGCTGGCCACCAAAGGGCATCCTGCCTCGTTGGAGATGTGCCTCCTCCTCATCCTCCTCCTCCTCCTCTCTCCTATTAGGCACCCACGTGGAGTCAGTGACCTCATCATCACCTCCCTCCTCATCACTGGAGGCAATCTGGCAGTATGCTGCAGCTGCTGGAACATGACTGCCAGATTGGTGTCCTTCTTGAGCATCCCCTCTGTCTGCTCTCACGCTACTGCCTTCCTCTAGCTGGGTTTCATCATCAGACCCTTCGAAACGCTGGGCATCCTCCTGGAGCATGTACCCAACACTGTGCTGAAACAGTTCGGGGGACTCCTCAGGAGGAGGACATGGTGGGTCTAGGGAAGGAGTGACTGATGATGAGTCTGACATTGATACCAGGGAAGAGGACGCTTTGGCAGCTGCTTTTCCAGTACCCTGAGCCTGGGTGAGAGAGGATGAGGAGGAGGAGGAGGGCTTGGTCATCCACTCTACCAAGTCTTCGGCATGATGTGGCTCAACATGTCCAGCTGCCGAAAAGAAGGACAAGCGTGTCCCATGGCCATGTGCTGATGACAATGCACCGCGTCCACGACCAGCACTGTTGCCCCCAGACACAGAGCCTGCTTGCCCTCTTTTATTGCCTCCTGACTGTCTGCCTCTCCTTGTTTGCCTTCCAGACATTCTAATAGATGGCCTGCAGGGAGATGGGAAAAAAGCAATAAGGGCTACCTTCAGGTGTCCTTCTCTGTCCCTTGAAACAAGGACTTTGACAGTGAAAGAAACTGACACACTCTCCCTACCTACAGTTTTCTGTCCCTAGAAAAAATGTTTTTTTTAAGCACAATTTAGCACAAGGAGAATTACCTCACTGTCCTTCCAGGTCCCTGGAAACAAGGACTTTGACAGTGAAAGAAACTGACACACTCTCCCTACCTACAGTTTTCTGTCCCTAGAAAAAATGTTTTTTTTAAGCACAATTTAGCACAAGGAGAATTACCTCACTGTCCTTCCAGGTCCCTGGAAACAAGGACTTTGACAGTGAAAGAAACTGACACACTCTCCCTACCTACAGTTTTCTGTCCCTAGAAAAAATGTTTTTTTTAAGCACAATTTAGCACAAGGAGAATTACCTCACTGTCCTTCCAGGTCCCTGGAAACAAGGACTTTGACAGTGAAAGAAACTGACACACTCTCCCTACCTACAGTTTTCTGTTCCTAGAAAAAATGTTTTTTTTAAGCACAATTTAGCACAAGGAGAATTACCTCACTGTCCTTCCAGGTCCCTGGAAACAAGGACTTTGACAGTGAAAGAAACTGACACACTCTCCCTACCTACAGTTTTCTGTCCCTAGAAAAAATGTTTTTTTTAAGCACAATTTAGCACAAGGAGAATTACCTCACTGTCCTTCCAGGTCCCTGGAAACAAGGACTTTGACAGTGAAAGAAACTGACACACTCTCCCTACCTACAGTTTTCTGTCCCTAGAAAAAATGTTTTTTTTAAGCACAATTTAGCACAAGGAGAATTACCTCACTGTCCTTCCAGGTCCCTGGAAACAAGGACTTTGACAGTGAAAGAAACTGACACACTCTCCCTACCTACAGTTTTCTGTCCCTAGAAAAAATGTTTTTTTTTTAAGCACAATTTAGCACAAGGAGAATTACCTCACTGTCCTTCCAGGACCCTGGAAACAAGGACTTTGACAGTGAAATAAACTGACACACTCTCCCTACCTACAGTTTTCTGTCCCTAGAAAAAATGTTTTTTTTAAGCACAATTTAGCACAAGGAGAATTACCTCACTGTCCTTCCAGGTCCCTGGAAACAAGGGCTTTGACAGTGAAAGAAACTGACACACTCTCCCTACCTACAGTTTTCTGTCCCTAGAAAAAATGTTTTTTTAAGCACAATTTAGCACAAGGAGAATTACCTCACTGTCCTTCCAGGTCCCTGGAAACAAGGACTTTGACAGTGAAAGAAACTGACACACTCTCCCTACCTACAGTTTTCTGTCCCTAGAAAAAATGTTTTTTTTAAGCACAATTTAGCACAAGGAGAATTACCTCACTGTCCTTCCAGGTCCCTGGAAACAAGGACTTTGACAGTGAAAGAAACTGACACACTCTCCCTACCTACAGTTTTCTGTCCCTAGAAAAAATGTTTTTTTTAAGCACAATTTAGCACAAGGAGAATTACCTCACTGTCCTTCCAGGTCCCTGGAAACAAGGACTTTGACAGTGAAAGAAACTGACACACTCTCCCTACCTACAGTTTTCTGTCCCTAGAAAAAATGTTTTTTTTAAGCACAATTTAGCACAAGGAGAATTACCTCACTGTCCTTCCAGGTCCCTGGAAACAAGGACTTTGACAGTGAAAGAAACTGACACACTCTCCCTACCTACAGTTTTCTGTCCCTAGAAAAAATGTTTTTTTTAAGCACAATTTAGCACAAGGAGAATTACCTCACTGTCCTTCCAGGTCCCTGGAAACAAGGGCTTTGACAGTGAAAGAAACTGACACACTCTCCCTACCTACAGTTTTCTGTCCCTAGAAAAAATGTTTTTTTAAGCACAATTTAGCACAAGGAGAATTACCTCACTGTCCTTCCAGGTCCCTGGAAACAAGGACTTTGACAGTGAAAGAAACTGACACACTCTCCCTACCTACAGTTTTCTGTCCCTAGAAAAAATGTTTTTTTTAAGCACAATTTAGCACAAGGAGAATTACCTCACTGTCCTTCCAGGTCCCTGGAAACAAGGACTTTGACAGTGAAAGAAACTGACACACTCTCCCTACCTACAGTTTTCTGTCCCTAGAAAAAATGTTTTTTTTAAGCACAATTTAGCACAAGGAGAATTACCTCACTGTCCTTCCAGGTCCCTGGAAACAAGGACTTTGACAGTGAAAGAAACTGACACACTCTCCCTACCTACAGTTTTCTGTCCCTAGAAAAAATGTTTTTTTTTAAGCACAATTTAGCACAAGGAGAATTACCTCACTGTCCTTCCAGGTCCCTGGAAACAAGGACTTTGACAGTGAAAGAAACTGACACACTCTCCCTACCTACAGTTTTCTGTCCCTAGAAAAAATGTTTTTTTTAAGCACAATTTAGCACAAGGAGAATTACCTCACTGTCCTTCCAGGTCCCTGGAAACAAGGACTTTGACAGTGAAAGAAACTGACACACTCTCCCTACCTACAGTTTTCTGTCCCTAGAAAAAATGTTTTTTTTAAGCACAATTTAGCACAAGGAGAATTACCTCACTGTCCTTCCAGGTCCCTGGAAACAAGGACTTTGACAGTGAAAGAAACTGACACACTCTCCCTACCTACAGTTTTCTGTCCCTAGAAAAAATGTTTTTTTTAAGCACAATATAGCACAAGGAGAATTCACTCACTGTCCTTCCAGGTCCCTGGAAACAAGGACTTTGACAGTGAAAGAAACTGACACACTCTCCCTACCTACAGTTTTCTGTCCCTAGAAAAAATGTTTTTTTTAAGCACAATATAGCACAAGGAGAATTCACTCACTGTCCTTCCAGGTCCCTGGAAACAAGGACTTTGACAGTGAAAGAAACTGACACACTCTCCCTACCTACAGTTTTCTGTCCCTAGAAAAAATGTTTTTTTTAAGCACAATATAGCACAAGCACAAAACACACTGACACTCTCCCTACCTATCCTTCTCTTTCCCTAAACTAAAGGAATCCAGGTTAAGCAAGAAAGAAATAAAAGTCACTGTCCCTGCCTATGCTGCTCTATCCCTGCTCCGGAACACACTACACTAGGCCGCCGTGCTGGCGGCCTTTTATAGTGTGGGGCGTGTACTAAACCCCCTCAGCAATAATTGGCCACAGGCATCCTGCCTGTGGCCAATCATTGCTCTCCTCGCTGCCGGCGCTGTGATTGGCCAAGCATGCGGGGACACAGTGCATGCTTGGCCAATCACAGCGCCTGGATGACACTGCGATGGCGTAGTGCATTGTGGGCCGTTCGCGTCACTCGAATTTGGCGCGAACGGCCCAAATCGTTCGATCTTCGTCGAACGATCGAACAGCCGATGTTCGAGTCGAACGTATGTTCGACTCGAACACGAAGCTCATCCCTAGTGGAGATACAAAATAAAAACAACAGTTGGACTGTGATCGGTGTATGGACTATGTTAATGGGAGCAAAGGGTGGTTTGGTGGTTTTCTGCCCAACAGACTCGGTACATGCCCAAGACACACCGGCCCGAGGAAACATCAGATATTGGCCTTCACCTCACCCACCGTTATGGGGAGGACATGGGCCGTAGCGCACCTCACCCTGTCGCGTGACATGCCCCTAGCTAAAGAGGACGGGGTGAGGAGGCCGCTACACATATATATATATATATATATATATATATATATATATATATATATATATATATTGTGACAGCAGGAAGGTAAAGTCACCTGGTTGCATCCAGGGGGGTAGATATATTTCGCCCAGATTCAGGCTTTACGCTGACTTATACAACTAGGTGGAGAGTTGTATAGGCCCAGCTAAGGCTAGTGGGCTCATGGATGACTCATACCTCTAGGGAGAGTGTGGGGCGTCGTGCAGACAGAGATGAGGAGACCAGCTGAACCTTGTCAGCTCATTTAGGCCTCTATAAGAACTCCCAGATTCATTAGGTGTTAGCTCATGCCTGGAACCAGACCTGTGTGGACTGTCTAGGGAGAGTGAACCCCTGTGCGGTGAGGCAAAGCCTGTGTGGCTATTTGTTTGGACTTTTACTAAACCAGGGACTTAGGGACTAGGACAGCACTAGGCTGATCCCAGTTGTTAGTTAGGAAACCTGTATGTTTAGTCAGAGGTCAACTTGACCAGGATTTATTTTGGTTATGTTTCTTTTGCTTTGCTGTGTTTTGTCACTGTAAATAGAAAATAAACCGCACCTTTTTGATTTTGAAAACCACAACCTCCGTTTGCTGGGCCTGTTTTGTGTGGGGAGCCCATCCCGGGGGTCACACACACCCGCTGCCGAGCTAACCCCCTCACAGTTGGTGGAGAATGCAGGCAGTTTTTTTTTAAGCCAGCATGGAGGAGATACTGAAGCAGCTGGCTCTAGCAAATGCCAATCAACAGCAGACAAATGCAGGTTTGCAAAAGAGCCTTGCAGCTCAACAACAGAGCCTTGCAGCCCAGCAGCAGACAAACGCAACTTTGCAACAGAGTCTGGAGGCTCAGCAACGAGCCCAGCAGCAATCTGAGGCCCGCTTCATAGACCTGTTGCAGAAGCAAGAGCAGAGACTACAACAACAGATGGAAGCAGTAATGCAGCAACGTCCGCAGACCAGTGAGGAAAGCCGTCCCACTAATACCGCGTCCTTTGGGGTGAGTCGTTTATTGACAAAAATGACTGGAGAGGATGATCCAGAGGTATTTTTGACCACATTTGAAAGGACCGCTGAAAGAGAAAAGTGGCCTGAGGAGCAGTGGGCTGGACTGGTGGCTCCTCTGTTAACTGGTGAATCGCAGAAAGCTTACTATGACCTAGAGCCTAACCAAGCAAAAGACTATGTGATGCTAAAAGCTGAAATATTGGCAAGGCTGGGTGTCACCCAGGCTGTCCGGGCTCAGCGTGTGCATAACTGGACTTTCCAGCTTGGAAAACCCCCCAGGTCTCAAATGTATGATCTCATTCACCTGAGCAGAAAGTGGCTACAGCCAGAGACTTTGTCCGCACCAAAGATTGTGGAACGTGTTGTAATGGATCGGTTTTTGAGAGCTCTTCCTACTGCCATCCAAAAGTGGGTAAGCCATGGAGACCCAGAGACGGCCGATGGTCTTGTGGATCGTGTGGAGAAATACTTGGCTACAGAGAACCTGACGGCCTCTTCCAGAGACACTCGGACTTTCCACCCTAAGACCAGACCATCCCCAGGGGCGGATAAGAGGATTCCAAGGGGTGAGGGTGGAGAGAGTGAGAGGGTGGGAGCTCTACCCCAAGTTTGGCGAGAACAGCCTGGGAAATCAGCGGCTCAAGAGGCGGCAAGAAGGATCGTTTGCTACCGCTGCCGGCAAGCGGGACATATTGCAGCCAATTGCCCGGTTGTGGAGGAACCCATGCAGTGTGACTTTCTGACGGGCAGACGTCAGTCGCTGTGTGCGACAGTCGCATGCACTGCCATTCGAGGAACTGAGAAACATTTATGCAAAATGTGTGTTAATGGTAGAAATGTTGTGGTATTGCTGGATTCAGGTAGCCTTGTGACCCTGATAAAGGCTGAGTTAGTTAAAACAGAGGTCTCTGGGAATAGCAAGGTAGCTGTTATTTGTGTGCATGGGGACACCCGAGAGTATCCAGTGACTACAGTGTGTTTCGAGACCCCCAAAGGTACCCTCTCTCATCCAGTGGGCTTAGTATCTCAGTTACCGCATGACGCCATTGTGGGAAGGGATTTTCCGAAGTTCTGGGAACTGTGGGATGATCCTGAGCCCCTCACTGGTGCCCCTATGTACCAGGAATGTGATAGCCAGAACTCCCCTGAGAGTGGTGAGGACTCTCCGGAATTTCCCTTATCAGTATTGGCAGGGGAGACTCAAGAAACTGGAGAGGAGCCCACCTCCTCAGACGAAAACCTACCGTCTGTGGAGTTTTCTGATCTTGAGGTTCACAGGGAAAACTTTGCCACAGAACAGTTGAAAGACCCCGCCCTAATAAAGGCACGGGAAAACGTAGTGAAAATAGATGGCGAGTTAGTGAACCCAGATAATACCTGCACTTACCCATACTTCAGCGTAGAGAAGGACCTACTGTATCGGGTGGCAAAAAGGGCAGAAGAAACCGTTGAGCAGCTTGTGGTGCCCAAACCTTACAGGAAGTTGGTGTTGGAGTTGGCCCATGGGCACATTCTTGGAGGTCATCTGGGGACAGAGAAAACTCGAGAGAGGGTATTACAGAGATTCTATTGGCCGGGGGTGATGAAGGACGTAGAAAATTATTGTTCCTCCTGCCCTGTGTGTCAGAGGTTGGCCCCGATGCCACATTTCCGTAGCCCGCTGGTCCCTCTACCCATCATTGAGGTCCCGTTTGAGAGGATCGCCATGGATTTGGTAGGTCCTATAATCAAGTCCGCTAGGGGGCACCAGTACATATTAGTTATAATGGACTATGCCACCCGTTATCCAGAAGCGATCCCTCTCCGAAATACCTCGGCCAAAACCATAGCCAAAGAGCTATCTCTTGTTTTTAGCCGGGTGGGTATTTGTAAAGAACTGCTTACGGACCAAGGTACACCCTTTATGTCCCGGGTTATGAAAGAGCTGTGTAAATTGTTCAAAGTGACGCAATTGCGTACGTCTGTGTATCACCCCCAAACCGATGGGCTGGTTGAAAGATTCAACAAAACCCTAAAACAAATGTTGAAGAAAGTGGTGGATAGAGATGGAAAAGATTGGGACTGTTTACTTCCTTATTTGATGTTTGCTATTAGGGAGGTGCCCCAATCCTCTACGGGATTCTCCCCCTTTGAGTTACTGTATGGGAGACACCCAAGAGGGCTGTTGGATATTGCCAAGGAAACTTGGGAAAGTGAGAGTTCTCCCCACAGGAGTGTGATTGAGCATGTCGCCCTGATGCAAGATCGAATTGCACAGGTAATGCCCATCGTGAAGGAACATTTGGCCCAAGCGCAGTTGGCACAGCAGAGAGTGTACAACCGTGGAGCCAAGACCCGTACCTTTTCCCCGGGGGATAGGATATTGGTACTTGTCCCTACGGTTGAAAGTAAATTCCTTGCCAAATGGCAAGGCCCCTACGAGATAATGGAAAAAGTGAGCGAAGTGAATTACAAGGTCAGACAACCAGGAAGGCGAAAGCCCGAACAGATCTATCACGTTAATCTGTTGAAAGCCTGGAGGGATAGAGAGTCCCTAGTCGCAGACACTTGGTCCCCAGCTCAAACTGGTTGCGTGATTCCTGAGGTTGGAATAGCAGCCACCTTGTCACAACCCCAACAACAGGAGGTTAAGGAGTTTGTGCTTCGCAACAAGGAGGTATTCTCTGAGCTGCCGGGACAAACATCTGGGGTAGAGCATGACATCATTACCCCGCCCGGTGAAAGGGTGAAGTTAAAACCCTATCGGATCCCAGAGGCTCGACGGGAGGCAATACGGGAGGAAGTACAGAAAATGCTGAACTTAGGGGTGATAGAGGAGTCCCAAAGTGATTGGTCTAGTCCCATCGTGTTGGTGCCTAAACCGGATGGGAGCTGGCGATTTTGTAACGATTTTCGTCAGTTGAACAAAGTTACAAAATTTGACACCTACCCCATGCCACGTATAGATGAGTTGATCGACCGGCTGGGAACAGCCCGATACATGACGACTCTTGACCTCACAAAAGGGTATTGGCAAATCCCCCTGGCCAAGTCGGCCAAAGAGAAAACCGCATTTGTAACCCCAGACGGGGCGTTCCAATATAAAAGAATGCCGTTCGGGTTACAGAATGCGCCGGCCACATTCCAGCGGAAAATGGACCAGATGCTGAGGCCCCATCGGAAGTATGCTGCGGCTTACCTGGATGACGTAATTGTCCATAGCACAGATTGGGCCTCACATCTGCCAAAAGTGCAAGCAGTCCTGGACTCTGTTCGGGAAGCGGGGTTTACGGCTAACCCCAAGAAGTGTACCATTGGGCAGGAGGAGGCCAAATATCTTGGGTACACCATTGGGAGGGGAGTAATAAAACCCCAACTCAACAAAGTCGAGGCCATCCAGAGTTGGCCACGTCCCAACAGCAAGAAGCAGGTACGAGCCTTTCTGGGAATCGCTGGGTATTATCGGCGATTCATTCCCCACTTTGCTTCTAAGGCTGTGCCCCTAACCAACCTGACGAAGGGGAAAGGGTCGGTCATGATTAAATGGACCCCCGAGGCTGAGGCAGCATTCCAATTCTTGAAACAAGCCTTATGTAGCCAGCCAGTGTTGTACTCACCCGACTTCTCTAAAGACTTTGTCGTACAAAGTGATGCGTCAGATGTGGGGTTAGGAGCAGTATTGTCCCAGGTCTGGAACGGGGAAGAGCACCCAGTCATTTACCTCAGCAGGAAATTGAAGTCCCATGAGGTAAATTACGCCACCGTTGAAAAGGAGTGTTTAGCGGTGAAGTGGGCTCTAGATTCCCTTCGGTACTACCTGCTAGGTAGGCACTTTGACATGGTTACGGATCACGCTCCGTTAAAGTGGATGGCTCAAAACAAGGAAACAAATAGAAGAGTGAATAGGTGGTTCCTGGCCCTCCAGGAATTCAACTTCACAGTAAAGCATCGCCCTGGCGTTCAAATGGGGAATGTGGATGCTTTGTCTCGAGTACATGAATGCCTGATTGCTGGTGTTCCAACCCCGAGGTTAAAACAAGAGGGGGGGGTATGTGACAGCAGGAAGGTAAAGTCACCTGGTTGCATCCAGGGGGGTAGATATATTTCGCCCAGATTCAGGCTTTACGCTGACTTATACAACTAGGTGGAGAGTTGTATAGGCCCAGCTAAGGCTAGTGGGCTCATGGATGACTCATACCTCTAGGGAGAGTGTGGGGCGTCGTGCAGACAGAGATGAGGAGACCAGCTGAACCTTGTCAGCTCATTTAGGCCTCTATAAGAACTCCCAGATTCATTAGGTGTTAGCTCATGCCTGGAACCAGACCTGTGTGGACTGTCTAGGGAGAGTGAACCCCTGTGCGGTGAGGCAAAGCCTGTGTGGCTATTTGTTTGGACTTTTACTAAACCAGGGACTTAGGGACTAGGACAGCACTAGGCTGATCCCAGTTGTTAGTTAGGAAACCTGTATGTTTAGTCAGAGGTCAACTTGACCAGGATTTATTTTGGTTATGTTTCTTTTGCTTTGCTGTGTTTTGTCACTGTAAATAGAAAATAAACCGCACCTTTTTGATTTTGAAAACCACAACCTCCGTTTGCTGGGCCTGTTTTGTGTGGGGAGCCCATCCCGGGGGTCACACACACCCGCTGCCGAGCTAACCCCCTCACAATATATATATATATATATGTGTGTAGCGGGGTATTGCTTTAAATGAGTACAAAGACTACTATACCCAGTGTGCAGCGGGGAACCCACAGCGTCGGCAACACGTGACTGAATGAGAGACGCTCTCCACGCGGCACATGATCCGAGGATCCCGCCTTCACAAGCGGGGCACAGATACAGCTGAAGCAGACAGTGAGTGACGGTCGGAACTCTTTACTGAACCACAGGACGGGTAAGCCAGTGAGCTACTATATGGTTACCCACTATACTAAATCACACCGTATCACTCACTTGTAATAAACATAACCTCAGTCCTTAGGCATAAACTCTCCTCACCCAGGAAAACCCAGGACTAATTTTTAGTCCCCATGTAGAGATATTTCACAAAAGGACATACCCTACAGATATCTCTTTATACAATCCTCTGAATGTTCGTCTCCTATGTCAGTCTATTTAGACACAATAAGCCCACATATCGAGGATACTCGCATCCATACGCAGTGCTTTTCTGACATGCTATATATATATATATATATTGGCATTTTTGAGACCTTCTAGAACGCGCAGGATTATCCACAGTATTTCCAGCAACCATTTATGCGGACTATCTCTGAGTTTGATTTCCATGATGATTCAGGAACTGTCATGCTGACACCTCATCAAGGATTTTTCTAATATAAGTTCCGCATACATCTTTCTTGGTTCTCTTTTTTAATTTAGCAGGTTTTCCAGGTTCTGTCATAAATTTATGCCCGGGCATATGATGTTAACAGCTCTTAGAGAGCTTAGATAGGCAAAGTGGGGGGGTAATAGTCCTCTCTGCCATCTTTTTTAGATATTTGTTTTCATACAGTGCACGGTGTATATGTATTATGTAAAGTTTTAATATATTATTGTGTAGCCACGGGAGAAACTCCTTTCTCCTCTATGACCTAGGTCATTTAGACAGGATGAAATGTGTACTCTCTATTTTTGTAGCATCCAACCAATAAAGTCTTTTTTCATTATTACCCATTAGAATGGTAGCTGAATCTCCATTTAACCTTAGTTGGGAATTTTCCCAACATTCCCCTTCCCCCCCTAGCCCAGTCCCTTTTCCCCTTTTTCCCTATTCATATTTAACAGAATTTATGGTTAGGAGGATCCCGTTTTTATAAACGAATCATCTTTTGGTTATATCTAATATTGTTACCCTACAGTGAATTGGGCATTTACACCCCCCTTTTTTTGCACCCACAGTGCATTGCCCGAAGCAAGGTCTGCTGGGGAAGGAATATTGAAGGAGGGAGGAGCAACACACGGGTCTCTTCGGACACCGCCCTCCTAGCAAGTGGAGCCTACGTTGGGGCCTGTTGCTTTGGACTAGGCCGGAGAGCCTGGGCCTAGGGGATCCAGAGAGCTTGCTGATCATCACTGGAGAACCCAGAGTCGTCTCATCCATCAATCTTCCTCGGATGGTCGAGAGGATCAGAGACTACGGGCATCGTGAGACTGTGTTCCGGAGCACCAACTACTGAAGTCGGTTGTACGGACTGTTCCGGACGGATGAGAGAGCACTTGCTCAGTATACTTCGGCTACCTGTTAGGCCCAGTATCCTTTGGTCAGGGCCCACTATTACCGCTGTGTTACATTGCACCCCAGAGGAACAGTGTATTGTGCAGCCGGAGTTAAGTTGACTTATTGTGCTTGCTGAGTAACTAACAATTTAATACCTTTTGGATTACAAATGTAGCGCTACCCCCAGTTAAGAGAGCCGCTTTGTCTAGGGAATGTTTCCTTCATATAATTCTATACCTGGTTATACACAATCTCACAGCAGGATAGGCAGTTAATATGCAATGATAAACACTGAGTTAGGATTGGTAAACTATATCTGATTTACTTATGTTTAACCTATACCTTTATACCTAGCACATAGCATACATGCAGAGCCCTGCAGCAATAAACCTACTAATCAGTGATGGTGCAGAGTGATCACATGCCACGTGCAGCTATCTTCTCTATGTGCAATGTGGCGCACCAACAAAGTTTTAAACCCCTGGTCAGGCCTGACTCAGATAAAGCTCAGTCTCTGTGAGAACAACTCTTCGCATGCAGATGAACGGTGGTGCACATTCAGGAACAGTATTTGTAATCCATTAACGGTTAATAAAAGAGGAACACTTCACCAGAGACTACACAACTCAGTTCCGCCACTAGTCTCCGGCGGGATAATGACTACAGCACGATGGGCCAAGGCAGTCACTAGGCCTAATCAAAGTACAAGCTAAATAAGTGAGCAGGTGCTCGCTCATCCCTCCGGACGCGATCCCAGTCCAGGACTTCCACCACTGTGTTTCCACACACAGTGCCTGCAACGATCAGGTCTCTGGTCCAACTGATGTCAGCAACTCAAAGAAGTCAGGTGTCACCCAGGCTCAGCAGTGGGGTGGAAGGCTCTTTGGAAGGTATGCAAGGCTCGGGCCTTGCACTGCAACAGATCCGCCCAGGGAGTCCCCTTGATTGCAGCTCGGTGTCCAAAGAGGCCGAGCTTAGCCTCGCCCTTTCCTTTTATAGCCCCACCCATGAGTCTCTACGGTGGCCAAATGCACCCTGGGTGCCAAGCGGGGTTCTGGGTAACGCAGTCCATAGGGCCTTAAAGGAGACCCCGCTACACAAATAATCTACAAAGTGCACCACCATTGCTTGCGAAGATTCTTCTCAATGAATTAACTGTGTGTGAATTAGTCAGGCCTGACTGTTGTTCATATTGGCCACGAGGGGAAGGCTCGCGAGCGTAGTTTATTAAGAGACATTTAGTGCGCATAAGACTGTTAGAACATAATACTTATTTGCTTGACTTTTATTATTGCAGGGCCCTGCATAGATAAATGTACCATTGTCTAACCTTATATTTCTACTCAGTAAAAGTATTTGTGGTTAGGCAAACAAGTGTGTGGCGTACTGTTCATCCCAGCTGAAGCAGCCAGCTCAGGTAATTCAATATTAACTATTGTGTACGCTTTATTGCGGAGTGGTGATTCTTATAGCCTAGTGGGTTTCACACTTCCATTTGTGCTAGCTGTGCCAAGGGAGGTTATATATATATATTGTGACAGCAGGAAGGTAAAGTCACCTGGTTGCATCCAGGGGGGTAGATATATTTCGCCCAGATTCAGGCTTTACGCCGACTTATACAACTAGGTGGAGAGTTGTATAAGCCCAGCTGAGGCTAGTGGGCTCATGGATGACTCATACCTCTAGGGAGAGTGTGGGGCGTCGTGCAGACAGGGAGTTGATGAGACCAGCTGAAGCTTGTCAGCTCATTTAGGCCTCTATAAGAACTCCCAGATTCATTAGGTGTTTGCTCATGCCTGGACCCAGACCTGTGTGGACTGTCTAGGGAGAGTGAACCCCTGTGCTGTGAGACAAAGCCTGTGTGGCTATTTGCTTGGACATTTAAAACCAGGGACTTAGGGACTAGGACAGCACTAGGCTGATCCCAGTTGTTAGTTAGGAAACCTGTATGTTTACTCAGAGGTCAAGTTGACCAGGATTTATTTTATTTATGTTTCTTTGGCTTTGCTGTGTTTTGTCACTGTAAATAGAAAATAAACCGCACCTTTTTGATTTTGAAAACCACAACCTCCGTTTGCTGGGCCTGTTTTTGTGTGGGGAGCCCATCCCGGGGGTCACACACACCCGCTGCCGAGCTAACCCCCTCACAATATATATATATATATATATATATATATATATATATACAGGTCCTTCTCAAAAAATTAGCATATTGTGATAAAGTTCATTATTTTCTGTAATGTACTGATAAACATTAGACTTTCATATATTTTAGATTCATTACACACAACTGAAGTAGTTCAAGCCTTTTCTTGTTTTAATATTGATGATTTTGGCATACAGCTCATGACAACCCAAAATTCCTATCTCAAAAAATTAGCATATCATGAAAAGGTTCTCTAAACGAGCTATTAACCTAATCATCTGAATCAACTAATTAACTCTAAACACCTGCAAAAGATTCCTGAGGCTTTTAAAAACTCCCAGCCTGGTTCATTACTCAAAACCGCAATCATGGGTAAGACTGCCGACCTGACTGCTGTCCAGAAGGCCATCATTGACACCCTCAAGCAAGAGGGTAAGACACAGAAAGACATTTCTAAACGAATAGGCTGTTTCCAGAGTGCTGTATCAAGGCACCTCAGTGGGAAGTCTGTGGGAAGAAAAAAGTGTGGCAGAAAACGCTGCACAACGAGAAGAGGTGACCGGACCCTGAAGAAGATTGTGGAGAAGGACCGATTCCAGACCTTGGAGGACCTGCGGAAGCAGTGGACTGAGTCTGGAGTAGAAACATCCAGAGCCACCGTGAACAGGCGTGTGCAGGAAATGGGCTACAGGTGCCGCATTCCCCAGGTCAAGCCACTTTTGAACCAGAAACAGCGGCAGAAGCGCCTGACCTGGGCTACAGAGAAGCAGCACTGGACTGTTGCTCAGTGGTCCAAAGTACTTTTTTCGGATGAAAGCAAATTTTGCATGTCATTCGGAAATCAAGGTGCCAGAGTCTGGAGGAAGACTGGGGAGAGGGAAATGCCAAAATGCCTGAAGTCCAGTGTCAAGTACCCACAGTCAGTGATGGTCTGGGGTGCCATGTCAGCTGCTGGTTTTGGTCCACTGTGTTTTATCAAGGGCAGGGTCAATGCAGCTAGCTATCAGGAGATTTTGGAGCACTTCAGGCTTCCATCTGCTGAAAAGCTTTATGGAGATGAAGATTTCATTTTTCAGCACGACCTGGCACCTGCTCACAGTGCAAAAACCACTGGTAAATGGTTTACTGTGCTCAATTGGCCTGCCAACTCTCCTGACCTGAACCCCATAGAGAATCTGTGGGATATTGGGAAGAGAAAGTTGAGAGACGCAAGACCCAACACTCTGGATGAGCTTAAGGCCGCTATCGAAGCATCCTGGGCCTCCATAACACCTCAGCAGTGCCACAGGCTGGTTGCCTCCATGCCACGCCGCATTGAAGCGGTCATTTCTGCAAAAGGATTCCCGACCAAGTATTGAGTGTATAACTGAACATAATTATTTGAAGGTTGACTTTTTTTGTATTAAAAACACTTTTCTTTTATTGGTCGGATGAAATATGCTAATTTTTTGAGATAGGATTTTGGGGTTTTCATTAGCTGTATGCCAAAATCATCAATATTAAAACAAGAAAAGGCTTGAACTACTTCAGTTGTGTGTAATGAATCTAAAATATATGAAAGTCTAATGTTTATCAGTACATTACAGAAAATAATGAACTTTATCACAATATGCTAATTTTTTGAGAAGGACCTGTATATATATATTAGGGCTGTGGAAATAAAACAATTAATCGAGGAATTAATAGTTAGATAGATCAAAATTCTTTTGATCAGTACTCACCTCTCCCCCGGCTTCCGGGTCTTCAGGGAGATCCAGTAATGTCACAGACATTGGCGGGGCTTGCCGTGTCCATCTGAAGAGCTCCTTTGCTGTGCCTTCATATCTGCATGCCGGCGGGACCTTACTATCTGCCACACGCAAGGGCTGTTACACTTCCCTCTATCAACCTGGGATTCTACAACAATCCACTGGGAGTTGTGATAGTTCTCTTCACGGGACATCTACATGCCGACGGACTGATGTTAGCCCCTTCTCATCTGGATTCAGCAGTGGCATCGTTGTACACATTTTTATACCAGTATCATACTTAGCTACATGTTTTTATGACTGCTTTTGCTACCGTTTGGTATTACTCGCACCATTTTTACAGTTTATGTAGCTACATCGATTTTATCTCCAGTGCAATAATTATTTTGTTACCTACTTGAAGACTATAAAAGTTTTAATGCTATTCCCATCGAGCGCTGCCTTTTGTGTGTTTTTTGTATCCTGCTATCCATTTTTCCAGTGGTTGGTAGCTGCACTGGGAATCGGCCTGCAAGGAGATCAGCTAAAAGTAGTTGGATCTATGTGCGTTATAATTAATCGATTAAAAAAAATGTGATTAATCGAACACAAAAATTTTAATCAGTAACAGCCCTAATTATATATATATATATATATATATATATATATATATATATTGTGAGGGGGTTAACTCAGTAGCGGGTGTGTGTGACCCCCTGGTTGGGCTCCCCACACAAAAACAGGGCCAGCAGACGGAGGTTGTGGTTTTCAAAATCAAAAGGTGCGGTTTATTTCTCTATGTACAGTGACAAAAACACAGCAAAGCCAAAAAGAAACATAAACAAAATAAATCCTGGTCAGTTTGACCTCTGACTAAACATGCAGGTTTCCTAAACTAACAACTGGGATCAGCCTGGTACTGTCCTAGTCCCTAAGTCCCTGGTTTAGTAAAAGTCCAAACAAATAGCCACACAGGCTTTGCCTCACCGCACAGGGGTTCACTCTCCCTAGACAGTCCACACAGGTCTGGGTCCAGGCATGAGCTAACATCTAATGAAGCTAGGAGTTCTTATAGAGGCCTAAATGAGCTGACAAGCTTCAGCTGGCCTCATCAACTCCCTGTCTGTACGACGCCCCACACTCTCCCTAGAGGTATGAGTCATCCATGAGCCTACTAGCCTCAGCTGGGCTTATACAACTCTCCACCCTAGTTGTATAAGTCAGCATAAAGCCTGAATCTGGGAGAAATATATCTAACCCCCTGGATGCAACCAGGTGACTTTACCTTCCTGCTGTCACAATATATATATATAATGTGTAGCGGGGTGTTCCCCTTTAATGCAGAGAGACAAGAAGTTCCAGGTGAGAGGTGAGTCAGGAGGAAGTAAAGAGACATTATGGAAGTGAAAGCAGAGGAGAGAGAGACTACATCTCCCAGTACATCTTGCAGCACCCAGGGTGCATTGCTCCAGAACAGAGACTGCTGGGGGAGACTTTATAAAGGGGAGGCGGAGTTTTGGTCGGGCTCTTTGGACACCCCTCTCCTAGCAAGAGGATGTCTGTGCTGAACTGCTGTGTGCACAAGGCCTGAAGCCTGGGCCGTGTGCTCCTTTCCAAAGAGCCCTCTGCCAGCCTAGCAGAGCCTTAGAGACATCTAATCCTCCTTGCTGCAGTACACCAGAAGGATTGAAGACTTGGATGTCGGTGGATTCCTGTTCCTAGACGAATCGATGGAGGAAAGGGACTTGGACTTGTCCAGGTGGTGAGAGCTGTTTAAAGACAGATACTTTATCTTTACTATTCGTTGGGATTACAAAGTTGTTCTTCAAGTGCACCACCGAGAGATTGCTAGCAAATATTGTTTCACTGAACTTCCATTTAGATCAGTCAGGCCTGACTGCATAGGTAGACATTGCTGGGTGTTAGTCTACCCATGAGGGGAAGTAGCTGTAAAAGGGCAGCGCTAGAGTTGCATAGCAATACTTTATTATTCTGATTACTCTGTTTATCTTTATTACTGTTTATTGCAGGGATCTGCAACTTGTTATACTGTTGTTTATTACTTGCCCATTAGCCTCAGTAAAATATCTGGGTAAAGTACATTTGGTGTCAGTTCCGCTTACTTTAATAGGAGTTTTAAAGTATATTCTGTGTATGTTTGTTATAGGACTGCGTCACCAACAGTTGCGGTCACGCGGTCCTATCCCTCTATCACCAGCTGTGCCATGGGAGGTTAGAGCCGATTGCCAGGGGTTGACAGCAGTGCACTACAGGGCCCAAATCAATATCAGCGGCTCTCTTAACTGGGGGTAGCGCTACATATATATAAATTCGTTTTTTTGTTTTTAGGTGCAAGGAAGTCAGGTTTTTTTTTTTTTTTTTTTAACCATGCACCTCAAGCCCATTCCACTGTAGAGTTCGGCCACTTCCACTGTTTGCTGCAGCGTGCAGATCACGCCGAAGGGCTCTACCTTCCCTCAAACATCCATCATTTTCAAGTTCAAAAGTTGAGAGGTATGATCACCACTGTTTCACCAAAAAGGGCCTGGCACCTAAGTTGTCTGTAAAAACATACGTTTTGCCAAAAAGAAATTCTCATACTTATGGGAAAGATCTTTCAAAAGTCGGATCTTCTGTCCGCCATCTCTTGTCTCCAGACTTTGGACTTGCAAACATCTTCCAGCTGTCCTCGGCAGGGCCGGTGCTACCACTAGGCGGATAAGGCAGCCGCCTAGGGCGCAGCCATGGCCTGTCACCTCCTCATCCCCGCTGGATGTAATCTCTGGAGCCGATGTCCCTGTGCGGCGGGTCTGCAGGAGTGTGTATTGGAGGTCTGAAGGAGGAGAGGGAATGTCTGCTGCCGGGGATCGTGCAGGGGCGCGGGGAGGGAACTATCACATGCAGTACACTGACAGATCCCTCCCCCAGCTGCAGAGATGTTATGCATCAGAGCCCTGAGCCGCCGAAGAGCTGGCCGCCTCCTTCATGGTCACTGGTCGGGACTCATGAGGAGGTGTGGCCAGGCAAGGGCTAATCCCGTATGTCACTGGGGGGCGGAGCAGCTGGCATCAGGGAAGATCGTGTGGTCCTTCTGGGCAGAGCAACATGGAGGTAAAAAAAAAAAAAAATTTGTTTTGTCTTTTATGCAGCCACTGGACTGGGAGAAATTGGGTTGAAAACTTGCCCAGTAACTCACACTCAGGACAGTGCTACAGGAGATACCATCTTGATCTTTGTCATCTTTATTACTTCTATCTTTAGACTTTTACATAGAAGTAGAAAGTGCTGTCACCCAATTCTCTAAAAAAAAAAAAAAAAAAAAATGTTGGCAACTATGCTTGCTGTGCACAGCAGCTCAATGAGGGGGAAACAAACATCACAGGGGGGTATAGATAGGGATGGTGTTAGACTGTTTTGCGCTCTTTCTATACTGTATAGAGTTATAGAAATTAGATTTTATCGGTACAGAAGTTTTTTATTTTTTATGGGGGGGGGGGGCGCAAGTAGCTGATCTCGCCTAGGGCGCAAAATAGTCTAGCACCGGCCCTGGTCCTCGGGTTAAACACTCAACAGAGGCTATATAAACACGAATGTCACCATAAGCTAAGCATACATAATTGTGTCAATGGAAAGGGCAGGGAGGAAGGCATTGGGCAACTATATTTTTATGTCTATAGGTCAGTGTTTCTCAACTCCAGTCCTCAAGGCGCCCCAACAGGTCATGTTTTCAGGATTTCCCTTAGATGAAACAGCTGTGGTAATTACTAAGGCAGTGAAACTGATCAAATTCACCTGTTCAAAATAATGGAATGCCTAAAAACATGACCTGTTAGGGCGCCTTGAGGACTGGAATTAAGAAACACTGCTATAGGTGTCTTATTATAGTCCTATCTCATGCTTGTGCACAGTGTTGTAATAGACAAAGAAAACAAATTATAAGTAATACTAAGGTTAAATAATTTCACATATCTGTCTGAACTCATAAAACTAAATTAATAGAATGAAGCAGCTAACTCGCTTCAATAATATACTGGGAACACAGCCTGAAGGAAATCTTGAATGGGCTTGGCAGCTGAGAGGCATCATTCCTTCAAACACCTGATATGAAAAGCAGAGCCCTGGAGCAACAGAACTGCACCCATCATCTAAACAGTTTTGGGTGGGGAGTAATTCATTGTCTGGCAGAAAGTTGTATCCTCCAGACAATGCAGGTGTGGCCCTCCCACAGCCCAGACTAATTGCAATCCAATCTGCCATGGAGGATTTGCAATCTGTTTACCTTGCTGCTATATGATCTTTGCGCCTTGTTGATCTCAAATTCATGTTTATACCAATATAAGGCATACCTACCAACTTTTTGAGATGGGAACGAGGGACACTTTTTAGCAAAAGTATGTAGGCATAAGACACACCTCCCTTAAAGGAGAATTATATAAAAAAAATATATATATATATATAAGTTAAACCCACAAGTGCTTTTTTTTTTTTTAACCACTACTATTCCTTTATACTGGCTTTTGAGATATACAAATGTAGCCATGCCCCCGCAGGGGTTGCTGAATATTGTGGTTCAGCTGTCACCCTGCCCAGCCCGGCATCCATCTCTCAGACACAGAAAAGTCCATAAGCTTTGTTTTTTTTATTGAAAGGATTGAACTTGGATAGAAAAGGAAATTTATGGGATGCCCAGAACGATAGTATCAGTATAACTTGTTTGGGATAACTATATACACTCCTGTATATACACTCCAGTCCTCTCGCCAGCACAACTCTTGCTTAAGACCTCTTTTCCTTACTCCTCCAGCACTTTACTTGCTGCATATTCCCGAACCAGCTAACACCATATGGTTAGCCCTGACGCTAACCCAGCTACGCCCTATGATGTTGAAATGGTTCCGGTGCCAACTGTTCTTTAACACGGCTACTGATCCCAGTAAACCCTCTTCAGGCCCTGCCAGCACTCTTGGCTGCAGCTGCCTCTTTCCCCTGCCCTTCCCACAGTCCAGTCTTCTGCACCCATCTCAAACTCACAGTTCTCTCAGGCATGCCTCGCCAGTCCTCCTGACTGTGCTTCACTCACCAGCCCTCCTGGCTGTGACCAGTTTTCCTCCCTGGAGTCTCTTAGCAGTGCTCTCTCTCACTGTCCTCTCCTTGCTATCTCATGTGCCTCTCCTCCAGGATCTCTTCTCCTCCTGGCTGCACCCGAGCCCATGCCCAAAGTCACCCACCCCTCAGACTGGGGAGCTCCCTTTCGGCCCCCGACAGCCACCACACTCTCTCACTCCAGCTTTTCAACCCAACAACTCCTCCTAAGCTGAGCTGATCCTGAGTTTTTAAAGGGGTTGTAAACCCACGTGGTTTTTCCCCTTAAAGTGGAGGTCCACCCTAATTTTTTTTTTACATAAACAGGCTCCTGAAAATACATTAAAATCATTTGAAAAAAATTAAATAAAAATTTTACTTACCAGAAACGCCTGTTGCTAGGCATTCGTCCTAATCTGCCACTTCCTATACCGCGGCGCACTTCATTCTCGGTCTCCCCGAGTTGTCTTCTGGGACCCGTGTGAGCCGAGGAATTCGCTCGGTGGTGATGCGCTCTGCCCCTCTCCACAGGGTCCCGGCTCTTGATTGGATAGATTGATAGCAGCGCAGCCATTGGCTCCCGCTGCTGTCATTCAAATCCAATGACGCGGGCGCCAGAGGGGCCAAATCATACATTCGACATCTATGGACGGCAAATTAATGACTCAGGAGCACGCCCGCAAGGTAACCCCCTGGGAAAGCGCTTCTCCTAGGGGGTTATCTGATGTGGGGAGGATTTACGAGAGCTGACAAGGGAGACCAGAAGTCGGTGTTAGGGGGCCACTCTGTAAAAAACGAGCTGCACAGTGGAGGTAAGTATGACATTTAAAAAAAACATAACGATCCTTTAGTATCACTTTAAGGAGGCCTGCCCCCTGACAATCCAAGTTGGGGGATTGGTCAAGGCTCCTCAGAATACCCCAGGCAGCTCCACCTCTCCTCTCTTTCTAGCACTTCTAGAAAGAAGAGGGAGGTGACAGTGATGCTACCTGTGAGTCACCAGCCCTGCCCTGAGCCACTCCCAGCCCAGAGTAAATACAAACAGGCCTAGCCACCAGCTAGGCCCGCCTAAATGTTCCTACTCTATAGCAAAATCTAATCTCTAGCACCTACCTAACTAGAGGGTGCTACACAAATGTAATGTAGCACTACCCCCGAAGGAGCTGCTGATTCAATTTAGGTCAGTACTCTGCTTGCAACCCTCTTAACTGGCTCAGACCCTCCCTTGGCACAACTGGTGTAACTGGCAATTGGGAGACCCACTGAATGCTGGGAACACAATTTGGCATGTATACCACAATAACATGAATAAGTGTTGTTACCTTTCTTTGGTAGCAGACCCTCAGGAAACAAAGATACTTCAAACAGAATGTTTCAATTAACCAAGGGCAAACTTTACTTGGTGTGAGAAAAAAAGAACAGTAATACACACATGCATACAGTTGACTCGGCAGGGCCCTGAGAGAGTCGATATGAGTAAGGTAAAAAAGTCTTCAAACAAAGTTAAGTCTATTTGCTATTAAGAAAACAGTCTATGCTCACGAGCTCCCCCTAGTGGGCAATACCACCCCTTGTCCCGTAAGTGTTAGTTCCAGTCAGGCCTGACAAAGATCTATGTACGAGTTCCTCAATGATGGGAGTCTTCGCTGGCAAACGTTGGTGCACTTTATATTTGTAATCCAAGGGAAATTAAAGATGCAACTAAAATTCCGCAGATACAATGTTTGTGGAAGTGAACTCTGTTAGTATAATGCCAACTTAAACTGCGTAGTTATCACGCGCTGCACTATGTACTTGATGCATGTGAGATGCACTACTCTGGTGAGGGTGAGCCCTGAAAAGTCACAGGCCTAGAAACCGTTGTAGAACCTGGGCAGGTGCCCGCTCACCCGAACAGGCCTAGTCCACCTGAGTTTCCTCACTGCTGGCACCTCGATCCGTGGCCTCTCCGCAACGTGCAGTCTCCGGTCCCTCTCTTGGCAGCAGTAGATGTCAGCCGACGGACGACTCCAGTCTCTGGAAAGCGCGAGCTGGACACACAGAAAGAGATCACCCTCTTGGCTTGGTGATCCTCCGCGAGGTTGTAGGACCAGGCTCCAGGCCTAGTCCCTCTGGTCGCAGGCCTCACACACACACACACGTCTTGCAGGGAGGAGGTGAAGATCCCAAGAGAACGAACAAAGCCCCTCCCCTCCTTTAAGTAACCTCTCCCATAAAGCTGTGCGGGGATGCAATGCACTTTGGGAGGACAACTGCACTGTGTGTACCATAGTCTTATTATCTACTTATGTCAATGGAGTCCCGTTCTCCTGATACTGCAAGTTCCATAGTGCATTGCTTCACAAAGTTAATGACAGTCTTATATTACACCACAAACCGCCACCCCGCTACAGTAACATTTAATCTGAAAGGTTTAGCACTGGAAAACACTTTCTGAAAGATAAATAGTTTATTTTATACACAATACTATATACCAGACCAAAATGAGGGAAAAGCGAGAGGGAAAAGCGAGAAGGAAAGAGAAGGAAAGAGGGACTTTGTTCTCAATCAGGGACAGTTGGGAGCTATGATAAGGTGTGAGTTTCCCATTGTACAACATCACAAAGGTGTTCTTTTCCAGACTTGGTGATTGGCCTTTTGGTCCCAGACTTGGTGATTGGCCTTTTGGATCCAGACTTGGTGATTGACCTGACCATCTATGTGCCTCTAAAACAAGAAATTGGTCGCACACTGGAACTCCAAATTATCTTGATGACATCTTTATTGTCAACAGGGTCAGACAGATACAGGCAATGGTAGACGCGTTTCACAAACGATAGCTTGCTTGTTCACAACCAAATCTATGTACCTCTGCAGAAATCGAGATTCATCAGACCAAGCTATATTTTTGCAGTCTTCGGCTGTTCACATTTTGTGGGTCTGTGCCCTTCTTCCAGCCAAGAACAGATATCTGAGGCTGCGAAGTGGTCCTCTGCTGTTGTAGGTCATTTAGGATCAATACATTGTGCATTCTGAGATGCTTTTCTGCAGTGTGGTTATTTGAGTTACCATAGGCTATGTGCAAACATTGCTCTTCTACTGATGACAGCTTAAGCTATAGGTACTTGGCAAGTATTCACTTAGAGAAATTCAATGATATCTGTTAGTCATTACTTAAAGTGTTTGTTAACCCCAAAAAATAAATACAGATCCTGGTCTCCTAAAAGCAGATTAAGCCCTGGTTCACATTGATGCTACTTTGAAATCGCACTACTTCACTTGAAGTAGTGCGATTTCAAAGTAGCAAGGTCAGCGTGATTTCAGGTGCTACTTAATAGACATCTGTGTGGCTTCATACGCAGATGTCTATTGAAGTCGCACCTGAATTCGGCAAAAGTAGTTCATTAACTACTTTTGCAAATCGGAGCAGAACCGAAAAATTGGTGTTGCACCGATTGGAACAGTGCCATTGCCACCAATAGGCTGCGACTTGTCATGCGATTTGATCTCTCAAATCGCATGACAAATCGCTCCAATGTGAACCTAGGCTAAATAGCACAGTGCTTTGTAATCTGCCCCCCTCTAAACTGTAAAAAAACCTCCCTGTTCCTGCCACTTCCTGTATCCCCCTCTCTGCACTGACCACGATAACCAGGCCTGCTGAGCCCTGACCACCGTGGTCAGTTTACATCCTTCCGTCATCCGCAGCCCTGCTCTGCTCTCCTATTTCCCCCTCCTCCCTGCCTCTGTGTCTCTGCCCGCCAGACCGACGCTATTAGTATAGCACACTGTATTCGCTTTTTATAAAAACGAGGCTTATAAATACCTCTTTAGCGTGATCATCAGGCCGGTCACCCACCCCTCAGACTGACGGGATCAAAACAAGCCTGAGCTCATCCCTAGCATGTAACTCTTAAAATACCCAATTTTTTAATAGATATGGTGTGGAGAAGAAGTAGCTACACACAAGTTCTATCAACCATGGGGCTGGCACAGACATAGGACAGTAGCTTTCAAACTGATCCTGCTAGTTGCATAAAAATCCCACCAACTGATGCCTCCCTGCAAGAAGACACCACTTACCCTGCACTGCAGTCAAAGTCCCACTTCTCTTACTACTGCTGGGACTTTGTAGACGAAGGCCTCGTACACACGACTGAGTTTCTCGGCAAGAACCAGCAAGAAACTTGCTGGCAGAGATGTCTTGCCGAGAAATTTGTTCGTGTGTATGGTTTCTCGTCAAGAAAAGCGACAAGTAATCTTGACGAGAAAATAGAGAACCTGCTCTCTATTTTCTCGTCGAGATTCTCGTCAGCCTGTTTCTCGACGAGAAAAGTGAGTGTGTGTACACTTACCTGTCCTCCGGGAAGCCCGCGCATGTTCGAAATGAATTCGACGCATGCGCGGTAGCTTCCTAGCCATAGGTAGGGTATACCAAGATGGCGGCGACGGCATCGAATGTGACGAGCGCATGCTCGTCGTAGTCGATGACGTCACCGCGTTCGCTCCATTCAAAGAACCGCAGGTTCTTTGAATCGAGCGTCTGTACACTCGGCCAGGACAAGTTTCTTGTCCAAGAATCTCGTCGAAAAAAACGACGTGTTTTTTTCGACGAGAAACTCGGCCGTGTGTACGAGGCTTCACTCTAGAGCTGAGTGCTAGAAAAAGAGCTCAGGCACCTGTTTCAAGGCACAGCCTGTATCCACAAGAATGTGGGATTCTTAAAAATCCCGGAGCAGATTGATGGAGTTCATTGCAGAAAGGGGTGTGTGTGTGTGTCTGTGTCTCCATTGTGTAAATTCACCTCTCTGTTTGTCCTGATGGCCATTGTCAGAGACAGAAAGCGAGGGGAAATCCCAAAAAATGTTGTCGTCATGAAAGCAAGAGGTGAGGGAAAATAACTTCAGCTTTGTGTGAGTTTCAGTGCCAATTGCAGTATAAATAGAAATCATTGTCACAAATATAATTGTTTCCTTTAGTGTCTGGTACATTTCCACAAGAGCCAGTTTTGGTCATAAACACTTATCATTTTCAGTTGGAAGTTTTATCTTTCTTTTTTCAGTAAAGTTCAAATTGTGACAAAAACAACAGTATAGCGGCGCTATACCACCAGCGCATCCAGTGCTTCAGTGTGAAAGTAGCCTAATGCCGCGTACACACGATCGTTTTTAATGTCATTGAAAAAAACAGCATTTTTTCTCGACGTGATTTTTCGTGTTTCCTCTCAAGCCTGCCTTGCCTACACACTATCGTGGAAAAAAATGTTTGAGTAAAGCGTGGTGACGTACAACGGCACTATAAAGGGGAAGTTCTATTCGGATGGCGCCACCCTTCATGTTAGTAAAGTTTGTTGAGAGACGATTCGCGCTTTTCAGCCTCGTGCTTTTCAGTCCGTTACAGCGTGACGACAAATGTGCTATCTCCATTAAGAACGCTAGTTTTACCAGAACGAGCGCTCCCGTCTCATACTTGATTCTGAGCATGCGCATTTTTTTTCACGTCGTTAAAGCCTACACGCGGCCGTTTTTCATGACGAGAAAAACGACGATGTAAAAAACGACGTGAAAAATTAGAGCATGTTCCAATTTTTCTCGTCGTGATTCTCCGCGTTTTCTCGTCGGGGAAAAATGCTGGAAAGCCCACGCACGATCATTTTTAATGACCATTTAAAAAAATGAAATTTTTCTCGTCATTAAAAACGATCGTGTGTACGCGGCATAATAGTTGGCAATAATGTTCCTGAGCTCCTGACAACTAGGATATGACAATTCGCTCCCAGTATTTGATTTCCATGAATACTTGTACAGTATGTCACTTGTTTAAGTAAGACATCAGATTTAATGCGTCAGAAATAACAGTTTAAAGGGTCCAGTTCTTTTCATCTTGGTAGATTCTGAAAGGTTTAAAAGCCAGGACATTACTCACCTTATCCACCTGTAAAAATATCACTCTTGGGTGGACTGACTTTAAAGTAGATATTCAACACTTGGACCATATTCACATTGTTGGCTTGTGGTAACTTATTGCCATGTGTTATGGCAACCCATGTTATGGCACAACGTACACATTTGAATGATCTCTGCATTGAAAAAATTAAACTGGTGTGATGTGTTGACAAAGTTCATGGGCTGCCCTAAAATTGAAGGCTCAAATAAAAAAAAGCTAACAAACCAGGATAAGCATCTTTGGTTTAAAAAAAAAAAGTGGCCGTCGTTTTTAACTTTGCCTAATGAGACTTAAATAAAGATCCTTATGTTGACATTTTTTGATTTGAGAATAATGCATAAAATAAGCCATGTTGACGTGTATCTACCCTTAAGCCCCATACACACGGTCGGACTTCCATCGGACTTTTCCGTGGATTTTCGTCCAAACGGAGTTGGTCGGGAACACCCATAGCATACACACGCTCGGACTTTTCTGCAAACTTCCCCAAAACTTTTTGCAACATCACGTGGTTTTTCTGCTCTTTTCTGCTCTTTACCGCCACCCTTTGGTCAACTTCTGCTATTGTTGGTTGATTTTAACATTAGTTGTTTTGTCCAAAGGACAAAAGTCCGATGGTTTTCTGTACACACGGTAGGACTTTGCTCCATCTGACTTTTGTTGGGCAAAAGTTTGTCCGTTTGCAGACCCAACTTTTGTCCGATGAAAACAAAACCAAACGGAAAAAAGTTTGTCCGATGGAGCGTACACACGGTCAGATTGTTGGTCCAACTTGCTTAAAACGAAGTTTGTTGGGCAAAAGTCCGACCGTTTGTACGGGGCTTTAGTCACTGGACTGAATGTTTCAAATGTCAGCTCTAAAACATGTACAGGTTTTTTTTTTTTTTTTTTTACATTTCTGGGCAAGTATTGGGTCCTTTAATCCTTCATAAATTGCAATTCTGAAGTATATGTAAACCCTTTTGGTTTCAAAGCCGTTTGTGTTTGAAACGGCAATAAAAAGTAATTTAATAAAAAATAAAAATAAAATGTTTGGTTTGTTAAATGTACTTTTAAAAGTTCTTTTGGTATACAGTGATACCTCGGTTCACGAACGCTTCTGTTCACGAACAACTCGGTTCGCAAACAGAAGAGTTCACAAAAATGTACTTCAGTTCACGAACACGAGCCGCGGCCATCTTCCCTGCTCTGACACGTTCATATTGAGAAGAGCAGTGCAAGATAGTCTTAAGGCCCATACACACGATCTGACTTTTTGACAACAACGGTCCGACGGACATGTTTTAATCGGACAATCCGACCGTCTGTATGCTCCATCGGACAATTGTTTTCGGTTTTTCAACAGACCAATGTTCGCTGTGCATGCTCTTAAACTTTCCGGAAACAAATGTCCGATGGAGGATCATCCGATCGTGTGTAAACATGTCCATCGGACTAAAGTCCAAAGTACAAACACGCATGCTGAGAACCAATGCTAAACATCAGACAACAATAGCAGAAGTTACCCAAAGGGTGGCGGTAAAGAGCTGAAAAACCACTTGATTTGGTGAATATTGGCTGAAAAAGTTCTGCCGTGTGTATGCATACCAAGTTCACAGCCAACGCCCCTTCGGACCAAAATCTACGGAAAAGTCTGATGGAAGGCCGATCGTGTGTATGAGGCTTTAGGGAGAACATGTCCACTCAGATAGGGGTTTCTGCCCCCTGACTACCATGAGGGTGGGCTCACTTGATTGGGCATCATTAAAAAACAGTTCATATGAATTCTACAACTTTTCCATGCCCTCAGATGGTCTTTTCCTGGATGCACAGTGCTGTTTTCTGGCTCCTAGATTAGTCATTTAAATTGGGGTTTGGGATTGTTTCAAACAAGGATTAAAGGGGAGCTATAGTTATTTTCTTTTCTTTTTAGATGTACACATGAAAGAGGTCAGCTTAATGTAAAAGACCGTATGTAATATATGTTTAAAATCCTTATTTCAAAATTTTTACTGTGTATATGTATATATGTGTGTGTGTGTGTGTGTGTGTGTGTGTGTGTGTGTGTGTGTGTGTGTGTGTGTGTGTGTGTGGCGGGGTCCTCAATTTAGGGGTAGTGTTTGAGTGGTAGTTATGCTCAAACACCTAAATTGTTAGGACAAGGGTCGGTCGTCGGGAGTCCAACTCCCAGGGAGTGTGTGTTCCTGTCCTTTTGGCCCAGGGGCAGTGGTCGGTGAATCAGTCCCAGGCACCTTTAGCCCTGGGGCTGCAACTAAAGGCCTTGAGCCCAGCACCTTCGGCTGGGGTCCATCAAGGATCGAGGGGACCGCATCTTAGACGAGGAGGCCGGGGAAAGACCGGTCCGTGGGACTGGTGAGAAGTCACAGTGAAGGAAGGGGCCCGGTAACTCTCTGGAGGGATGTCTTCTCCTCCTTACATAGAGGCCAAGCTTTGAAAACCAAGTTCACCAGGTCTATGGCAGAGACCAAGTGCACCAGTTTGTGTAGTGATTGTGCGGTTAGTTCGAGTACCATTTTGGCTGCTAGTCCCTATCTAGGTAGACTATCCAAATGGGCTAAGTCTGCTTGAGAAGCCAAGCAGTGAAGTGTATTATGTTTGTGCCTGGACCTCTCCCACACCTTATGCTGTCCTGTTCTCTCTCCAACCTTTCCTATCAGAGACTGTTATCTAAGAGAAATAATCTCTACGTTGGAGTTACGGCTGATGTGGACCTTGGAGCAGTGGCGTCACTAGGGTTGGTGTCACCCGGTGCAAAAAAAAATGGTGTCACCCCCCAACAACTATAGTCCCCCCTCAGTACAGACCCCCCTCCACTAACTACAGACCCCCCTCCCACAGTATAGATCCCCTCCCTCAGTACAAACCCGCTCCACTAAGTACAGACTCCCTGCCATCAATATAGACCCGCCTCCCTCAGTATGAACCTCCCCCTCAGTACAGACACCCCCACCTCAGTGCAGACTGCTCCATAAGTACAGACACCCCCACCTCAGTGCAGACCGCTCCATCAGTACAGACACCCCCACCTCAGTGCAGACCCCCTCAGTTACAGACCCCCCTCGTACAGACACCCCCCTCAGTACAGACACCCCCCTCAGTACAGACACCCCCCTCAGTAACAGACCCCCCTCAGTAACAGACACCCCCTCAGTTACAGACCCCCCCTCAGTTACAGACCCCCCCTCAGTTACAGACCCCCCCTCAGTTACAGACCCCCCCTCAGTTACAGACCCCCCCTCAGTTACAGACACCCCCCTCAGTACAGACACCCCCCTCAGTACAGACACCCCCCTCAGTAACAGACCCCCCCTCAGTTACAGACACCCCCCTCAGTTACAGACACCCCCCTCAGTACAGACACCCCCCTCAGTACAGACACCCCCCTCAGTACAGACACCCCCCTCAGTACAGACACCCCCCTCAGTACAGACACCCCCCTCAGTACAGACACCCCCCTCAGTTACAGATCCCCCCTCAGTTACAGATCCCCCCTCAGTTACAGATCCCCCCTCAGTTACAGACCCCCCCTCAGTTACAGACCCCCCCTCAGTTACAGACCCCCCCTCAGTTACAGATCCCCCCCTCAGTTACAGATCCCCCCCTCAGTTACAGATCCCCCCCCTCAGTTACAGATCCCCCCCTCAGTACCAGACACCCCCCTCAGTACCAGACACCGCCCTCAGTACCAGACACCCCCCTCAGTACCAGACACCCCCCTCAGTTACAGATCCCCCCTCAGTTACAGATCCCCCCTCAGTACAGACCCCCCCTCAGTTACAGACTCCCCTCAGTTACAGATCCCCCCTCAGTTACAGACCCCCCTCCCACAGTATAGATCCCCTCCCTCAGTACAAACCCGCTCCACTAAGTACAGACTCCCTGCCATCAATATAGACCCGCCTCCCTCAGTATGAACCTCCCCCTCAGTACAGACACCCCCACCTCAGTGCAGACTGCTCCATAAGTACAGACACCCCCACCTCAGTGCAGACCGCTCCATCAGTACAGACACCCCCACCTCAGTGCAGACCCCCTCAGTTACAGACCCCCCTCGTACAGACACCCCCCTCAGTACAGACACCCCCCTCAGTAACAGACCCCCCTCAGTAACAGACACCCCCTCAGTTACAGACCCCCCTCAGTTACAGACCCCCCCTCAGTTACAGACCCCCCCTCAGTACAGACACCCCCCTCAGTACAGACACCCCCCTCAGTTACAGACACCCCCCTCAGTTACAGACACCCCCCTCAGTTACAGACACCCCCCTCAGTACAGACACCCCCCTCAGTACAGACACCCCCCTCAGTACAGACACCCCCCTCAGTTACAGATCCCCCCTCAGTTACAGATCCCCCCTCAGTTACAGATCCCCCCTCAGTTACAGACCCCCCCTCAGTTACAGACCCCCCTCAGTTACAGACCCCCCCTCAGTTACAGATCCCCCCCCTCAGTACAGACACCCCCCTCAGTACCAGACACCCCCCTCATTACCAGACACCCCCCTCAGTACCAGACACCCCCCTCAGTACCAGACCCCCCTCAGTTACAGACACCCCCCTCAGTACAGACACCCCCCTCAGTTACAGATCCCCCCTCAGTTACAGATCCCCCCTCAGTTACAGACCCCCCCTCAGTTACAGACCCCCCCTCAGTACAGACCCCCCCTCAGTTACAGACCCCCCTCAGTTACAGACCCCCCCTCAGTTACAGACCCCCCCTCAGTTACAGACCCCCCCTCAGTTACAGACCCCCCCTCAGTTACAGACCCCCCCTCAGTACAGACACCCCCCTCAGTACCAGACACCCCCCTCAGTACCAGACACCCCCCTCAGTACCAGACACCCCCCTCAGTACCAGACACCCCCCTCAGTACCAGACCCCCCCTCAGTACAGACACCCCCCTCAGTTACAGATCCCCCCTCAGTTACAGATCCCCCCTCAGTTACAGATCCCCCCTCAGTTACAGACCCCCCCTCAGTACAGACCCCCCCTCAGTTACAGACCCCCCTCAGTTACAGATCCCCCCTCAGTTACAGACCCCCCCTCAGTTACAGACCCCCCCTCAGTTACAGACCCCCCCCTCAGTACAGACCCCCCCCTCAGTACAGACCCCCCCCTCAGTACAGACCCCCCCCTCAGTACAGACACCCCCCTCAGTACAGACACCCCCCTCAGTACAGACACCCCCCTCAGTACAGACACCCCCCTCAGTAACAGACCCCCCCTCAGTAACAGACCCCCCCTCAGTTACAGACCCCCCCTCAGTTACAGACACCCCCCTCAGTTACAGACACCCCCCTCAGTTACAGACACCCCCCTCAGTTACAGACACCCCCCTCAGTACAGACACCCCCCTCAGTACCAGACCCCCCTCAGTACAGACACCCCCCTCAGTTACAGCCCCCCCCCCCTGGTGCAAACTCCCTCTTGTGCAGACCCCAGCAGTACAGACACCCCCTCCCCCCATCAGTAAAGATGCCCCCCTTACCTTTCAGACCTCAGAACAGAGCGGCAGATACACACAGCGGTGTGTCTCTCGAGCGCGGGCTCCTCCTCCTCCTCTGTGGATGTAAACATAGAGGAGGCAGAGGGGGCGGCGGCTTCCTTCTGCTCCGCTGAGGGCCGCAGCGTGAGCCTAAGGCACAGGGCAGCGGGCGGGCGATGTCAGTGTGGCCGCTGCGCTACCCACGGGTGTCACCCCTCTGGTGAGTGTCACCCGGGTGCGGCCCGCCCCCCCCGCACCTGGCTAGCAACGCTAGTGCCTTGGAGTCATTGGGGGAAATAGAGACTTGTCTTTATTGAGCAGAGAGATAAGAACCATTCTCTGGAGAATCTGGCTGTGGAGACCCATCACAACACCGCTCAACCTCTTTACACAGGAGGGTACGGGCATATAGAGCTGGGTTCCTACGTGGAGCCAAAGACAAGGAGGAGAGGGTGGTAAGCGCTATATATATATATATATATATATATATATATATGGGAAAAAAAAGTTCAGAACGGATTAACCTGATTTACATTGAACCCTATGGGAAAATTTGCCTCAACCAATTCGGTTCGCGACCACAGTCATTTCACAAATTAAGTTATTGAACATACAGTGGTACCTCGGTTCACGAAGTGCAAAGTCAATACCTGTTGGCCACCACAGAAATTTAGAGCTGTCCTGTGCACTCTGCTTGTGTTATCTCAAGAAGAGTATGAAGGAGTGGTTTACCTATAGCCAGAGAAGCCCATGGCTGCTACAGGGGCCTTTGGGTGGAAAGGAGGCCCATTAAGCAGACTGTAAGGAAAAATTAGACTGCAAAGTCTGAAATCCTAAAAGAGCTGGTAAAAAGTCATAGCCTATTTTCTGCAGATGAAAAAGTAGGTGGGTCTCAGTAAGTGGGCAGTGCTGACACCACTCAGTCCACAAAAACTTTGTGTGTTGTCATCCCACAACAGGAACGAGAGTATTTCTGACACCTCAGCAGGTATTTTTCTGCACTTGCAGGGTCTGTAAGAGAATAAAACATGGAAACTTGAGGTTTCATGGTTGAAGTACTATCCAGAGATTACAATATGGGAGAGGAATCCGATGATCCATCAGTTACAAGCCTTTTACAAGCAAATTCTCAGAGGTTGCCAAATAAAGCTCTCTCCACTCAAGGTTAGACCACCTGCTTATCTCATTGTTTGATTTGGCTCCATGCACACTTAGGCCCCTTTCACACTGGGGCGTTTTTCATGCGGTTTAGCGCTAATATTCGCGCTATTATACCGCATGAAAAATTTGTGCCTGTAGCCTTCAATGTGAAAGCCCGAAGGCTTTCACACTGAAGCGGTGCGCTAGCAGGACCGCTCCAAAAGTCCTGCTAGCCGCTTCATTACAGTGGTGAAGGAGCGGTGTGTTCACCGCTCCTTTACCGCGGCTGCCCATTGAAATCAATGGGACACTGCGGTAATACCGCCCGCAAACCTTTTTCGGCCGCTAGCGGGGGTTAAATTCACCCCCCTAGCGGCCGCATACCGCGGTAAGAACGACAGTATAGCAGCGCTGAAAATCGCGCTGCTATACCGCCACCGCACCTGCCCGCCCAAGTGTGAAAGGGGCCTTAAGCTTAAACACTAGAAAACCAGCTGGATGAAAAACGCTGATGTTTTTTTGCCAGCTTTAAGGAGCGTTAGGAATTTATTAGCATTTTTACAGTACTAAAAACTGCTCACAATAAAGCTGGGAAAACGCTCCTAAAAACTCTACAAAAACTATTTTTAATTTTTTTTTGCTCCTAGACACTGAAGCTCAAAAAAACACTAATAGCTTAAAGTAGTGTGCATGGACTCATAGGATAACACTATTTAGGTTCTAGGAGCAGAAAAAAAATGCAAAATAGCAGTTTCTAGGAGCTTAAAAAATGCAATTGTGCATGGAGCCTAAAGAGGAACTTCAGTGAATTCTGCACAAATTAAAAGCCAGCAGCTACAAAAACAGGTAAATATGATTACCGGATGTTGGCTGCCAGGTTCAAATCTCCAGCTGATTGGCGACAGAAATGATGGCTCTGTCGTTTCTGTTAGGCCCCTTTCACACTGGGGCGGGCATGTGCGGTGGCGGTATAGCAGCGCGATTTTCAGCGCTGCTATACCGTCGTTCTTACCGCGGTATGCGGGCGCTCGGGGGGTGAATTTAACCCCCGCTAGCGGCCGAAAAAGGGTTATTACCGCCCGCAAACCGCGGCTATTGCCACGGTTTGCGGGCGGTATTACCGCGCTGTCCCATTGATTTCAATGGGCAGCCGCGGTAAAGGAGCGGTGAACATACTGCTCCTTCACCGCTGTAAAGAAGCGGCTAGCAGGACTTTTGGAGCGGTCCTGCTAGCGCACCGCTTCAGTGTGAAAGCCTTCGGGCTTTCACATTGAAGGCTACAGGCAAGAATTTTTCATGCGGTATAATAGCGCCAATATTAGCGCTAAACCGCATGAAAAACGCCTCAGTGTGAAAGGGGCCTTAGGTAAAGCAGGGACTGTGGCAGCTGCTAAATTGAGGATTACTTTCTCTCCTGCTTCCAATTACAACCTAGTGTGGGGGGAAGAGTGCAGGGAGAGAGGCTGCCCACTCAGAACAGATCTTATTGAGGAGTGAAGGAGGCCTGCCCATCACCAGATATGTGCCACCACTATATGATCAGGAATGGGAAGAAGTGAAAGTTGCCTTTATTCTTTAGTCGGTGTAATGAAAAGGAGATAAGAAATGTAAATTCATGGATGGTAGGGAAACCTAGCAGATACAGAGGCTGAATCTTATGCCGCATACACACAAACTGATTTTTCGCCGGCAAAAACTTGGATGGCTTTTCCAACGGAATTCCGCTCAAGCTTGTCATTCATACACACGATCACACAAAAGTTCGCTTAACTTACAAGCGTTAAGAACGCAGTGACGTACAACACTTTGACGAGGCGAGAAAAAAGTTCAATGCTTCCGAGCATGCGTCGAATTGTTTCCGAGCATGCATGTTTTTTTTTCCCGTCGGAATTGCATACAGACTAACAGAATTTCCAATCGAATTTTTTTTGCGTCCGAAAAATAGAGAACCTGCTCTCTATCTAAGTCCGTCGGAAATTCCGACAAAAGTTGGATGGGGCATACACACGGTCGGAGTATCCGACGAAAAGCTCACATCAGGCTTTTTCTGTTGGAAATTCCGAGCATGTGTACACGGCATTAGTCCCCTACCTGCCTTTAGGGTCCTCCTAAGCCTCACACCTCCTTAAAGGAGAAAGTAAAGGTAAATGTTTTTCACCTTAATGCATCCTATGCATTAAGGTGAAAAAACATTTGACAATACCGCCCCCCCCCGAGCCCCCGTTTTACTTACCTGGCCCCTCGAAAGTCCCGCGCTTGCGTCATCCTCCGAGTTCCTGTGCCTGGCCATTGATTGGCTACTGTGGATGGATTGAAAGCAGCGCAGCCATTTGCTGGCGCTGCTGTCAATCACATCCAATGACGCGGCACATCGGGGGGCGGTGCCGAGTGATACAGTCAGCGGCTATGGCCGCCGCTGTATCACGGGAGCGCGCCTGCAGTAACTCCACACCATGCGAGCTCGCCCGCATTATGCTGTGGAGTCCTTGCGGGGAGGAGCCGAGACAGCCGCCGAGGGACCCCCAGAAGACCAGGATTGGGGCCACTGTGTGCAAAACGAGCTGCACAGTGGAGGTACAGTAAGTATAATATGTTTGTTATTTAAAAAAAAAAAAAACGGGAACCTGTAGTGTTCCTTTAAGAGCCTTTTTTCGCCTCCTCCCATTAGAAGCCTCCCCCAGCCTCTATTTATGCTACTGACACTGGGGCAATTTTTCCTCCGCTACTGTCCTATATTTTGGCTCAGAACACTATGTGCACCACTACTGAACCCTTCAATTTGATGTGGCACAATCATTGCACTCTAAGCACTCTGCATGTTTTGGTCTAACAAAAACACCACAAAAAGCTTGTACACGTGGTTTCCATTTTTAAATAAATAAATAAATATGATTTATCCTTATGATTTTCTTTCTGATGTTCTGTTCAAAAATATGTCAGTAGCTTGGTTCTTCTATACATATAGGTAGCTTTGAAGTCATACTAGTACCTATTAGGGGTGATGATGATGATAATAATGAGGATTTCAGCAGTCTGGCAAAAGGAGTTAGGGTGCCTTTACCGCGGGTGCCCATTCTCGGCCTTGGGGTCTGCTGGCCCGAGGCTCCACAACTGAGAGTATGCCCAGACGTTTCTGGGGCCTACTAGTCCAGGGATGGTCCTACACCGTCTTGCCTGCGGGAAGAATCTGAACAATTGGGGACTCAATTGAAGGACGCATCCTGGCCAATTTACCTCACGGTGCTGCCGACAGGCTGAAAGATTCTGGCACTGTGAGCTGTGTACTTTTTGAAGGAACTTTTGCAAAGTGTCAGTGTGGTTACACGATCTTGTGGCAGAAGATTGTGAAACGACTCGACGGCACTCCTCAAGTCTGTGGCAGAGACTTTGAACGAGCTTCGCGCCGGTTGCTGGGCCAGTGAGAGTAGGCCTATCTGGTGGTTGCTGAATCCAGTGTGGAACCGATTTGTCCTCTGGATCTAAGATTGTGCCTGATTCGCAAAGCTAAGTACCTGAACTTCCCCTATCCCTCTACCCCTCTGTTGGAACTGTTTTTAATAAAACTCTTGAAGAAAAAGAAACCAAGTGTTGGTGTGGACATTCATGAAAGCTCTTCAAGAGGGACCCCTAAGACGAGTTTGGTGAACAGAAAGGTAACGGCAGGCCCAAATCTTAAACCAGCTGCCCCTTCGGGGGTATTGCTACATAAAGCTTTACAAACATGTCATACTTGCCTCCACTGTGCAGCTCATTTTGCACATTTTGCACAGAGTGGCCCCGATCCTCGACTTATGGGGTCCCCCAGTGGTGCTGGTAGATCCTCCCCACATCCTATAACCCCCTAGAAGTGCTCTCCCGAGAGTTACCTTACGGGCGCGCTCCCGAGTCCAGCATTTGCGTCCATAGACACAAATGCCGGACTTGGCCCCGGCGCCCGCGTCGTTGGATTTGATTGACAGCAGCGGGAGCCAATGGCTGCGCTGCTATCAATCTATCCAATCAAGGGCCGGGACCCCGCACAGAGAGGGACAGCCTGTCTCCGCCGAGTGAATTCCAGGGCTCAGGTAAGTAAAACGGGGGGGGGGGGCTGGGGGGCCGGTGACTGCCAGAAGTTTTTAGGATGCATTAAGGTGACAAAACAACCCCTTTAATGTTTTAGGACAGCACGCTCTCAGGGATGAATGCCTGGAATGTAAGATGCCTGCATTTCAAGAATTCAGCCTCGGGCACATAAAGCCTTAAACGTTAGTATCACTTGGTGCATCATCCAGTGGCATACCTTTTTAGCCTCTGAGGCCACTTTCACACTTAGGCGCTTGAAAAACTGCCAGTAAAACACTGGGCGCTTTTGAAGCGCTTTCAATTCATTTCAATGGAGAGGGGCGTTTTTTCAGCGCACTGCCCCAGTGTGAAAGCATTCATTGATTTTAATGGAAATACGTTTTCAGGCGCTTTTTTTTGCGTGAAAGCGCCTCAGTGTGAAAGTGGTCTAATAGAGTTTTCCTGGCCGGTGAATCTTTGCCTTCCACCTGCAAATGCCGGCATCTCATGCATCAGGGGCTAAACACCCAGTGTGCATGAGGCTTTAGAATAATAAGTATTTATGGAGGTTACATTTTACATATTTATCATACATGAAAACAATATAATTCAAAATACTGACCACATCATACAAAGCCATCCACAACTCTGCCCTGAGCTACATGACACATCTTATCTCCAAATATCACCCAAGCTGTCCTCTTCCAAGACCTCCTGCTCTCTAGCTCCATTTCCTCCTCCTCCCATGCTCATCTCCAGGACTTCTCCAAAGACTCTCCCATCCTCTGCAACTCTCTACCACTCGGGCTGCCTTTAGGCGATCCCTGAAAATTCATCTCTTTAGGCCCGGTTCTCACAGGGGCGGCCACGACTTCTGGGGCGACTCGGCGGCGCGACCTTGAGACGCCCGCCTGAGGCGATTTGCATAATGACTTCTGTATAGAAGTCAATGCAAGTCGCCCTGAGTCGCCCCCAAAAGTAGTACAGGAACCTTTTTCTAAGTCGGAGCGACTCAGGTCGCTCCTTTTAGACCGGTTCCATAGCACAGACCGGGACGCGACTCCTCAGGCGACCGAGTCGCCTGAGGAGTCGCCCCTATGTGAACCGGGCCTAAGGGAAGCCTATCACTGTCTCTAACTAACTGAACTTTTATTACTTCAATCAGCTCATCCCTCACAGTTATTACCTTTTCTACCACTTGCCCCATCCTATTAGATCATAAGCTCTTATGAGCAGGGCCCTCTTGTATTTTATTGTATTGCAACTGTACTGTCTCCCTTTATATTGGAAAGTACTGCACAAACTGTTGACTCTATATAAATCCTGTATAATAGTAATTTGATTTCATGTCTTCTAGAGGGATATTGTGGAAGAAATGGTACATGAAGTTTTCCTTTATAGTAAAAAGAAGAATGCCCAGCAGATTTGTTGCAGGTAGATGCTATTAAAAAGGTGAACTTGAGTTGAATTAATCCAGCTGAGAAAGTTTAAGAAGTCTTGTTCTTGAGGTTGAGAAGATCAGTGTGAGAGTTCTGTAAAGCTTCATGGCACTGGTCCATATACCAAAACCTTTCATGTCGGCTGGGGAAATAAAACAGAGTACACAGGATGAAAAAGCCATTAAACGTTGATATAAAAAGAAGTGATATTTGCACTTCCCCATAACGTATGACCCAGCCCTCCTAATTACTTCAATAAGCCCCATCCTGTGGGATCTGCCATCAGCCGACCAGAGTGCAGCCTATGATCTGCCTGATGCTTTAATCTCCTCTTGGCAGCAGGAGGTGGCATGAGATACGCAATGAATTTCTCTGCATGCCGTACAGGTGGAGCTCTTAACTTATCGGAAAATTTGGATCAGCCAGAGATTACGTTTTATTTTATTCCCGCAAATCCTGACTCGCTTGTACTAACAAAGAGTCTTTAGAATAAAAGCCCGCAGCATGATCTTATCATTACAATTCAATACTATCATTCTTTAGTGACAAACAGACTGTAACTGAGTGCTTGCCCTGAGACAGATGAAAGAAGAACTCAAGAGAACATGTCACTATACCCATTCAGAAGATTGTCTGTGAGCTGTGCCATCTTGCATTGTGATGTATGGGAAGGCAATAACACAAATGCCAAATGAGCTTCAACCAAAAGTTCAAACCCATTACATACCAAATTGGTCTAAAAATCACAAAAATTAACCAGTGAAAATGTGTCGTTTTTTTTGGATGGAGTAAGATAACTAAAGCCTCGTACACACGGTCGGACTTCTAACAAACTTTTCTGTGGATTTTTGTCCGAAGGGAGTTGGCCGGGCACACCCATAGCATACACACCACAGGACTTTTCTGCAAACTTTCCCAAAACTTTTCCAACATCACATGTTTTTTTTTTTCTCTTTTCTGCTCTTTACCGCCACCCTTTGCTCAACTTCTGCTATTGTTGGTTGATTTTACCATTGGTTTTGGGCATGCGTATTTGTACTTCGCACAAAAGTCCGATGGATTTCTGTACACACGGTCGGACTTTGCTCCATCAGGCTTTTGTTGGCGAAAAGTTTGACAAAAAATCCGACCATGTGTACGCTCCATCGGACAAACTTTTTTGGTTTTCATCGGACAAAAGTTCGGTCTGCAAACAGACAAACTTGCTCATTTTGAAGTTTGCTGGCAAAAAAGTCAGACCGTGTGTACGAGACTTTAGTGTATTAACTCCTTCCCCTTCTTTCCTTAGGACTTCCAGGAAAGTTCAGAGTCATTCTGAATGGTCACATGCTGGAAGTTGACCACTTTGACCAATCCGAATTGATCTGATCCCTTCCAGAAGCCCCAAGGAAAGAACAGGAAGAAGAGTGGGGCTTTCAAATCCCCGGGCCGCTGCATTGGTTGCGTGGGCGGTGACAGCTCATCACCCACGGAGGTAAGTGCAGCGAGGACCAGAGGAGGAAAAGAGGGTATAGTGTGTTTGATCACCTTTTTATTTTTTTAAATGTAAAGGGTTACTGGAAGGGAATATGTTCATTAACCACGGCACTACCTACCTAGAGTTTGCATGTTCTCCCTATACCTGTGTGGGTTTCCTCCAGGTACTCCAGTTTCCTCCCACAATTTAACCAGTTGTCTACCGCCCACCGTCAAATGACGGCGGGCAGAAGACTCTCTTGTTCTGACAGGACGTCATATGACGTCCTGCCTTTAAAAGCAGCTAGGGGGCGCGCGCTGCTCGCGTCGCTGGGGACCCGCGATTACCCAGTAACCGAGCAGGACCGTGGATCTGTGTGTGTAAACACACAGATCCACGTCCTGTCAGGGAGAGGAGACCGATGGTGTGTCCCTTGTACATAGGGACAACCATCGGTCACCTCCCCCAGTCAGTCCCCTCCCCCCACAGTTAGAACACATCTAGGAAACACATTTAACCCCTTCCTCGCCCCCTAGTGTTAACCCCTTCCCTGCCAGTCACATTTATACAGTAATCAATGCATTTTCCCAAAAATGTGTCAAAAGTGTCCGATGTGTCCGCCGCAATATCACAGTCACAATAAAAATCGCAGATCGCCGCCATTATTAGTAAAAAAAAATGCTATAAATCTATCCCCTATTTTGTAGAAGCTATAACTTTTGCACAAGCCAATCAATATACGCTTATTGCGATTTTTTTTTTTTTTTTTTTTACCAAAAATATGTAGAAGAATACGTATCGGCCTAAACTGAGGAAAGTTTTTTTTAATTATGGATATTTATTATAGCAAAAAGTAAAAAAATTGTGTTTTTTTGTTTGTTTTTTTTAAACTTGACGCTCTTCTTTTGTTTATAGCGCAAAAAATTAAAACCGCAGAGGTGATCAAATACCACCAAAAGAAAGCTCTATTTGTGGGGAAAAAGGACGTAAATTTTGTTTAAGTGACAATTGCGTGGTCATGCAGCGTGGATCCCAAAGTGTGACAGCGCTGAATGCTGAAAAATGGCTTGGGCAGGAAGGGGGTTTTCGTGCCCGGTAGGCAGGTGGTTAAAGACGTGCTAGAAGGTTAATTGGCTCCTGTCTAAGTTGGCCCTAGTAGGTGTATGTATGAATATGAGCAGAGCTGGCGCTACCATAAAGCTGCTTAAGCAGCCGCCTTAGGGCGCCAGGATGTGCGGGGGGGGGGGGGTGCGGTAAAATCCAGCAACTTCCTGGGGATTCCGATTTTTACAGTGCTGCAGAAGTGTTTTTTTTTTTTTTACACACTTGGCTGCTATAGCGACCAGGAGTGTGTATACTTGAGTAAAGGCAGCTTTCATGTGGAAGTGATACAAGTGGCTGTGAAGAAAAAATAAATAAAAAATGTACACACCAGGGCACACACACCTAGTGCATTACCAAAGTTTATTGTGATATAAAATAAGCCAGATGTATACTCACAAGGATGAAAGATAAACATGCATTATAAAATCACGATCCAGTGGGGATAGCAAGTGGCCTGACTTGATGCACCAAAGTCTTGGCAAGCTGATGTGTTTCAGGGGACGCACCCCTTTCATCAGAGCTATAGCATATATCTATTGATGGTCCGCATACTATTGGGACTTTATGGCAGTTTTATGTGTTATTGTTCTTCAGCTCACTTAAAAGCTTAAAGGAGTAGTAAAGTTACATGTTTTTTCACCTTAATGCATCCTATGCATTAAGGTGAAAAAACATTCGACAATACCGCCCCCCCCCCCCGAGCCCCCGTTTTTCTTACCTGGCCCCTCGAAAGTCCCATGCTCGTCCCCGTCATCCTCTTCGTTTTTCAGCCAGGCCGACGATTGGCTACACTGGATGGATTGAAAGCAGCGCAGCCATTGGCTGGCGCTGCTGTCAATCACATCCAATGACGCGGCACGCGGGGGGCGGGGCCGAGTGATACAGTCGGCGGCTATGGCCGCCGCTGTATCACGGGAGCGCGCCCGCAATCACTCCACACCATGCGAGCTCACTCGCATTAAGGTGTGGAGTCCCTGCGGGGAGGAGCTGAAACAGCCGCCGAGGGACCCCAGAAGACCAGGATCGGGGCCACTGTGTGCAAAACGAGCTGCACAGTGGAGGTAAGTATAACATGTTTGTTATTTTTAAGCAAAAAAAAGGGAAGCTTTAGTGCTCCTTTAAAGGGATTGTAAAGGTTCGTTTTTTATTTTCTAAATAGGTTCCTTTAAGCTAGTGCATTGTTGGTTCACTTACCTTTTCCTTTTGATTTACCTTCTACATGTTTTTTTTCTTTGTCTGAATTTCTCACTTCCTGTTTCTCCTCAGTAAACTTCACACCATCATCCGAGTGGAGTTTAGTCAGCCAGAACAGCTTACTGAACAGCTTACTGATGAGGAACAGGAAGTGAGAAATTCAGACAAAGAAAACAAAGAAAAAAACATTTAGAAGGGAAATCTAAGGAAAAGGTAAGTGAACCAACAATGCACTAGCTTAAAGGAACCTATTTAGAAAATAAAAAACAAACCTTTACAACCCCTTTAAAGCATAACTCCATGTAGCGCCCTGCTACTTCACGTAGGCGCTATGTGTAAATTTAGGGGTTATCTGAGCTGTAAATGGCTCAGAGTTGATTATGTAAATTGTTGGTTCTTTTCCAGCTTTTACTGTTTGTACGCATTTCCCACTGTTGCCAATAGGTGTCACTGCTGTCACAGGCCAGTGTGAGAAATACAGCCAGCTGAAGTGTATTGGATATTCTTTCTTCCAGAAAACAGCCCAATCAGCAGCTTCTTTGTAGCTGGACATGCTGGGGGAAGGATATTTAAGGGGCAGTGCCCTGTGCTCCAGGGTGTTGCCTCATGGCCCTCTAGGCCGGAGGCTATGCAGATGTGTCTGCTGCAAGTAGGCCCAGAAGCCTGTCTGGGGCCTACTTAACGAAAGGTGATCCTGTGCTGTCTGTCCTGCGGGAGGAAGCCACTTAAGCAAAGAATATTCCAGGGGAGGACCTTGCTGGAGAGGACCGAGCTGATGGCTGGTATCTCAGGAATGGCCTGGTGACTTGTTTGGGGGATGCACCCAAGTAACCTACCTCACAGTACTGCCGGATGGCTTAAAGGTTCAGGTACTGTGCAGTTAACCTAACTACCTCACAGTACTGCCGGATGGCTTAAAGGTTCAGGTACTGTGCAGTTAACCTAACTAACTGACTACTGGCTAACAATCCTATGGCAGGGAATAATGCAGGAGTTTCCACTTTTCACTTAAAGTGGAGCTCCACCCTAAATAGCAAATTTTGCTATTTGGAACCCTCCCCCCCTCCGGTGTCACAATTGACACCTTTCAGGGGGGAGGGGGGTGAAGATACCTGTCTAAGACAGGTATTTTCACCCACATCCGGGAGTCCTCTCTCCGGGAATCTGCGGGAGTTACGTCACTTCCCACAGACTTCCCTTGGTGTTCTGGGAGACACTCGGCTCCCAGAACACAGGAGCACCAATCAGAACGGCGCAGCGCGACTCGCGCATGCGCCGTAGGGAATCGGGCATGAAGCCGCAGGGCTTCACTTCCTGGTTCCCTCAGCGAGGATGGCGGAGGGAGCAGCAGAGCGACGAGCGGTCGCTCGTCCTCTGCTGCGGACGTCGCTGGACTCCAGGACAGGTAAGTGTCCAAATATTAAAAGCCAGCAGCTGCTGTAGCTGCTGGCTTTTAATATTTTTTTCCGGCGGAACTCCGCTTTAAGTCTGTGGCAGAGACTTTGTCCGTGCTTCATACCGGCTGCTAGGTCGTTGTGAGAGGCCTATCCGGTGATCGCAAGAACCAGAAGCAGAAAGCGGTGTCATCTGGATTCAAGAATCGCACTAGTGATCTGAAAGAAACCAAGGTATCTGAACTTCCCCTAACCCTCCATCCCCTAACTGAAGTTGTGTAATAAAGCAATTGCCAATCACTTCAGTCTTTTTCTCAATCACTTTTTTCAAAACTACTAACATAGACTCTTAAGCTCTGGGATGGTGAAGTGTGGGGTAACGGCAGGACCCAAAATTAATCCAGCAGCTCCTTCGGGGGGTATCGCTACATCCACTTTTGTTGAGAAAAAATATTCCCCTCTGGGTGATCTATGTACATTGCAAAGATTATAACAACCTTGGTTGCAGATTCCTACTTTTTTTTTACTCTGAAAGAATCACTGTTAAGCACACACACGGTCTGACTTTTTGCCAACAAACTTCATTTTGAGCAAGTTTGCCAAAAAATCCGACCGCGTGTACGCTCCATCGGACAAACTTTTTTGGTTTTCATCGGACAAAAGTTGGGTCTGCAAACGGACAAACTTTTGGCCAACAAAAGTCCGATGGAGCAAAGTCCGATGGACAAAACAAATGTTAAAATCAACCAACAATAGCAGAAGTTGACCAAAGGGTGGCGGTAAAGAGCAGAAAAAACACGTGATGTTGGAAAAAGTTTTGGGAAAGTTTGCAGAAAAGTCCTGTGGTGTGTATGCTATGGGTGTGCCCGGCCAACTCCGTTCGGACAAAAATCCACAGAAAAGTCAGATGGAAGTCCGACCGTGTGTGCGAGGCTTTTGTTTGATAATTATGAAACCACTCCGATTAGACCTACTCAATACAGGGGAACAATCAGCTGTGCAACTGCAGAGCACTAATGAGGAAAGCTGCAGGGCCTGCATCCATTTAGACATGTTCCTATTGGAAATATCTCACCAAAAATTACATTTTTGTTGTAGGGGATGCCTGAAATCTGACTTGTATCTTTGGCTTACTGATTTTCCCAGAAGCCTGCCTATCACACAAGCAGAAAATTGCAGCCACTGTAATTTTCTGAAAATGCAGATTGAAAAGGAAAGGTCATTTTTTATAACATTCAATTACAATATGACTTGTGTCGCAAGTGTATAAGCTATATTATTTTTTCTTTATTTGCTATTTTTTTCCCCCACGAAAGTGGAGTTACCCTTTAAAGCTGAACTCCAGGCAAATATAAAAGCCACAAATGCAGCTCTTTATTCAGTATTACATCTGTAGCGCTACCCCTGTAGGAGCCTCTTACGCATATATGGTTCCGTACTCTGCCTCTCAACCACAAGAACAGTCCCAACCCCTCTGGCACACCTAATATGCAGTATTGGTTCAAAACCCAGCAGTAGAAAAGAAACACAACTGTGGTAAACCAGGAGGTATGTTTACTGATAAGATAAAAGCATTTAAAGGTGAGAAACACAATCTCTTACCGTTTAAAATTGTATCTCTTATAGGAACGTAATCAATAATCAAATGGCCATTACATATCAACTATTGGACATTTAGCAGTAAGAATTATAACCTTGGTACACAGCAAGGCACATACAATCATACCTCCCAACTGTCCCTGATATGGAGGGACTGTCCCTGATTTGGAGCAATGTCCCCCTGTCCCTCATTCCTCCTCATTTGTCCCTCATTTTGGTCTGATCTATCAAAAAGGGTTTCCCAATGGTAAACCTTTCATCTGATTTCTAAATTGCTGCATTTGTACATTCCAAAGCCAATATAAAGGAATAGTAGTGGTAAAAAAGCACTTGTGGGTTTACTTATTTTTTTGCAAAATTTCTCCTTTAAGGGGGCGTGACGAGGGGGGTGTGTCCTATGCCTGCATACTTTTGCTGATAGGTGTCCCTCATTCCCATCTCAGAAAGTTGGGAGGTATGCATACAATGCCTATGTGAACAGGTTACAGGAGGGCAGAGGAATGGCTGTTATGCGTCTCAGACCCCTCCCTACTGCTCCTACACACATAAATGGGAAAAACAGTATATAAATGTGATATTTGTGCTGGATCACTGTGACCCTTCACCCTTTTCTCCTGATGAATGCTGGGGGAGGGACTGTACCAGTGTCAGGGATCGGATGGGAGACTGAATTGACGAGGTCGGCCTCTCTTATATCTCCTGTCCTGGCTCCGCTGGAGGTGAGACAGAGGAAGCCGAAGGACAAGAGGGACACGAGTGCCTGGAGCAGGAGGTCCCGGGTGAACTGCTTGGCAGGGTTCAGCAGACTGGAGGAGGCTGTGATGTGCTGAGCAGGAACAGGTAACAGCCAGGCAGGTAGCCGGGGGTTAACAGCAACCAGGAACAAAGACAGGAGCAAGGTCTCAGGAATAGCCAGGTTCGTCAGCAGGCGGGCAGCGAGGTATAAGATCATAGACAGAGCCAGAGTCGAGAACGGAGCCGGGTCAGAGATGGACATCAGTACAGGAACAAGGTCAAGAGCAAGCCGCGTCAAAATACTAGGGAGACACACAGGATCAGAGCAGGATTCAGGAACACAGCTGAGATCAGTCAGCAAAGCACAAGAGCCCAGACTCCCTTTAAATAGGCTGTCTGGCACCAAAGGAGAATTAGGCTTGTGCGTGCGTGCGCGCGCATTCGCGCATGCGGGTTCTGGCACGCATGCGCGCGCCTGTTTGCCATTCTATTGGAAAGACTGTGTGCTTGTGCACGTCTGTGTGCAAAACGTCTCACAGGAATTCCCTGACAACCAGGAAGTAAGTTTGTGTGTGGGACTGGGAAGCAGCAGCATGATACACAGAAGGGATCACATCTGGTAATGACAGAAGCCTGTTGTATTAGGACTCTATGTAACACAGTCATCATGTTCTGAGTGAGTAATAAACCCTCTCCATGGTTAAGAAGTTCATCCGGCCTGTGTGTAACTTGCTGAGCAGATACTGGCAGCATTGCTAGCAACACCCTGAGAGCCCCCGTGTCTAAGGGACATAACAATAAACAAATACAACTTCAGCAAACAGGAACTGTAATACCATTCAACCTGCTCTTACAGAGAGTTCTTGATTAACTGCAGCTTTACAAGCTTCAGCAAAACAATTTCCTCAAGTAGGGAGGGAGGTGAAAGTAGTCCAGTGTTGCTGTGTGGCAATCCGGTTAATCTTCAGCTAGCTCTCAGTTGTTTAATTGCATGCAAAGAATATTGGGGTATAATAAGCAATTTTGCTTTACCATTCATCTACTGGATCAGCTGACAATATTCATGTGCAAGTTGAAACTATAACTGAATTCACAGTGATCACTGACTTAAAGATGTTAAATTCTGTGGAACTACAAGCAACAGCAGAACAATGGACAGCATAGATGTCTGTGTATAGTGTCTATGATATGCTGGAACAGATCCTTGAACTAAATATGGTAATGTGTGCAAGAAACAATGTCTATATACAGTGTCTATAAGACTGGGCTATCGCCCGCTCACCACACTGGAACAGAAGAGGATGATAATGATCTCTCAGGAATGTGGCTCAAGGGATGATCTCTGGTCTCCACCGCACTGCACCACGGCTGGATGGAACAGGAACGGCTTCCAGGCTGCCACCGAACAGTGGAGGGGAACGGTCTGCACGTGTCCTTCCAGATATCCGCTGGGTAACTCCACCAGAGCAGACCACCCTGTCACAGATTCCCTGCATGCAGATCCATGCTGGTCCCAAGAGAGCACGCTAGGCCTCAATCCATCCCTCTTATAGTCTCTTCCAGCAGTCTGTTCTGTTTCTGCCAGCCGGCTGGTAGATGTAGTTCCCCAGCAGCATACCTCCCAACTTTCTGAGATGGGAATGAGGGACACCTATCAGCAAAAGTATGCAGGCATAGGACACACCCTCGCCACGCCCCCTTAAAGGAGAAATTTTACAAAAAAATAAGATTGGTTAAACCCACAAGTGCTTTTTTTTACCACTACTATTCCTTTATATTGGCTTTTGGAATTTACAAATGCAGCAATTTAGAAATCAGATGAAAGGTTTAGCACTGGAAAACACTTTTTGATAGATAAAAAGTGCATTTTATATACAACTATATATAGATCAGACCAAAATGAGGGACGAATGAGGGACAGAGGGACATTGCTCCAAATCTGGGACAGTTCCTCGAAATCAGGGACAGTTGGGAGGTATGCAGCAGTTCAATAGAATGTGTCACTTGAGCCCTAGGACTACATTTCCCTGTATGCTTTGCTTCCTGGTGTTAAAGGGGAGTTCCACCCTTTTTTTATGTTTATTAAAAGTCAGCAGCTACAAAAAGTGTAGCTGCTGGCTTTTAATAAACATACACCTACCTGCTCCACTGTCCAGCGACGCGCCGCCTGGAGCTCCGCTCCTCTCCCCCTTCCTCCGCCGGCGCGTCCATTCACAGTATGGGCACCCGGCCGTGACAGCTTTCGGCTTCACAGCCGGGCACTCACTGCGCATGCGCGAACGGCGCAGCGCTCTGAGTGGACAGGCGATCGCCTGGGACCTGTCACGTCCCAGGTGATCGCCTACAGGGAGGAGCCGCCACAAGGCGATATGACGTATCGCCTAGGCGGCTCCAGGGCGGAAGTGGGACAGGAAGTCCCACTCCTACTGAAGCCCCCACTCCCCCCCAAAAAAAATTACATGCCAAATGTGGCATGTAAGGGGGTGAGGAGTGGAATAAAAAAAAGGAAAAAAATTGGGTGGAACTCCACTTTAATCACTCTGTTGGCAGGATGTGATGACACAGTCTTTGTAACATGCTGCAGTAACATTTTTTCCCTCTAGTGGCAGCAGAGTGTCTTCTGATTGCAGCAATATGTATACATCCCGCTCCCTGCTACTCATCATTAAATATGTTTTTCTGAATTCATACAGTGTAAGTACACAAATATAACCTGGTATCAAGCTCTTGCAGTCTTCTGTACAGTCTGCACAGCAAAGCTCAGAGAGGGGAATGCAGCGCAGCCAGGGAACATGTTGATAGGAGGAGAGAGCAGAGTGACAGATGAGCTCATCGGTCAGCTGCTTCTAAATTTAGTGTCCAGTCATGGAGTGAGGTAGGAAACTAACCTGTGAGTGAAAGTGAAACTGCAGCAGAGAAAGTTAATTTACCCTTTCCTGCTTGACATGATTATGCTGTGTGGAAGAGCTGTGTAAATTGCGATCAGAGGCCTCCTAGCCAAGGGAAAAGCCGGGACTGATTTGTAGACCTGTAAGGCTTTGTATGGCTCGTGCTGGGTGCTTCTCCTCCTGGCCGAACAGGAAGTAGGTCCTAAGGCTCCCTGGCCAATTGGGTCTCAGGACCCGTTTCCTGATTGGCCGAGAGGAGAATCAGGAAGACAGTAGCGAATATTAATTTGATATTGTCACACAACTGGGTGGGCTCAGGGCGCAGTGCTCTGCGCCCCGAGCCCACCATTTTTTGAAGCCAATTAGAGCCTCAGGCCTCGTACACACGACCGATTTTCTCGGCAAGAACCAGCAAGAAACTTGCTGGCAGAGAGGTCTTGCCGAGTAAATCGGTCGTGTGTACGCGGCTATCGGGTTTCTCGTCGAGAAAACCGACAAGTAACCTCGACGAGAAAATAGAGAACCTGCTCTCTATTTTCTCGTCGAGATTCTCGTCAGCCTGTTTCTCGATGAGAAAAGTGAGTGTGTGTACACTTACCTGTCCGCCGGGAAGCCCGCGCATGCTCGAAATGAATTAGACGCATGCGCGGTAGCTTCCTAGGCATACGTAGGGTATACGAAGATGGCGGCGACGGCATCGAATCTGACGAGCGCATGCTCGTCGTAGTCGATGACGTCACCGCGTACGCTCCATTCAAAGAACCGCGGGTTCTTTGAATCGAGCGTGTGTACACTCGGCCGGGACAAGTTTCTTGTCCAAGAATCTCGTCGAAAAAAAGACATGTTTTTTTCAACGAGAATCTCGGCCGTGTGTACGAGGCCTAAGGCTCTAGTCATGTGCTTCTTCAAAAAAAAAAAACAAACAATGGAATCCATGCGTCCAGTGCCCTGCATGGGGCTGGGCACATATATTAGGGAGGGTGGCGCCCCTATGGACTGGCAGCCACTATCCATGCGTCAGTACAACCAATTGGCTCTTTGTACTGATTTCTCTCTCTCGCTGTTTGATCTGGTGTCAGCCTTTTACAATCTATTGCATAGCAGAGATCAAATTCAGGTACTTACATTGCTTGCCTGTGTTAATACTTGTGCGGTGCCAGACACTGCACCGAATGTGATTCGCACAAGAATCGCACCACATTCCTGTGCACATCACATGCGATGTCCGTGCAGTGCGATTTGAGCCATGTTTTCGTATGTCTCAAATTGCATCGCATTCAGTGCAGGACCCTTTTTTTCAGCACCTGAATCACATCAGATGGGTGTTCATATTTTGGCAATCGCACTGTGTGTTGCGATCTGTTTCGGGGTGTCATTAATCTAACATTGATAATTGCAGCAAATCGCATGGATGCTGTGCGATTGCAATGCGGTGCGGGAAACACAATACGGTAACGCAGCGAATCCTGTGCATCAGTGTGAACCAATTTAAAAAAAAAGTACTGTTTCTAACATAAAATACTCCAATGAATGCAACTCTGTATTCATTAATATATCTGCTTGGAATTCAGAGCATTTTCACAAAAAGTACACTTATCTTTTAAGTGATGCCTAGCTCCCTTGACCCAATGTAAGCTACCCTCCTCTGCATGCCATGGTCACAGCTTCAACAGAGTCAACAGCCTGCAAATCTTCTATTAACTGGCCACAACTGGACGGTGTATTGCCGTCAATTCCTATGGGGTCATCTCTCTTAAAGCCCTTGGCTCCTGCTGCTGTCAATCAAATTTTGCACAGAGCAGGTTAGTATAACATATTTTATTTTTCAATTAAAATAATAAACCTCTTTAGAAACCCTTTAAAGCCCTGTACACTAAGGTGACCAGATTTTTAAAATGAAATCCGGGGACATATTTTTTTTTTTACTAGTAATGCCGGCAATCAGCGACTCTCTGCCCGTCGCCGCCTCACAGCCTTTCAAGTCTTACTCTCCGGGCCCCCCGGCTACTACTGGGTGGAGAGAGGAGGAAGATCAATCCGCCAGGGAAGGCAAGGAGATAGGCAGGCAGGCGGCTGGCCGGGACTTGAGCCAAGGCAGAAGAATATGTGAGCGGAGCTGAATGGGCACCCGAAACTGAAGAAATATTCCCTCCGCTCCGACCAGCACATGATCATCAGAAAGGGGCACAGATAATGGAAAAAAATACACCCCCCTAAGCATGGGCGTCCGCTGAACTTTTTTCAGGGGGGGGGGCATCATTTTAAGGTCATCCATGCTCGTTCCTGTTTGACAATGTCATGAAGGGGAGGGGCTTAGTCATTATCACATAAAGTGCAGGCATGAAAAGGTATGAGAGACCAGTAAATTCATTCATCAGGGACCGTGACCTGTGCAGGACATTGATACATGAGTTACTATGACCAGTGCAGGACATTTACCCCCCCTCCCCCCCGCCGCCATGCTGCATATTATCATCTATTGGCTGGCGCCGGCAAACAGGGGCGGGAGCCGAGCGTGATAGTAAATGCAACACACTGACAGACATGACAGTGACAATCTGCGGAGTCGGCGGCCCTGGCCCACCGATGTGCGGGAGGTGGCCGCGGCTGAATGGTGTCTTACTCTTTAACACATCAACACTCTTTTACGATTCCAGGGGGGGGGCAAACGCCCCCCCTTGCCCTATGGAGCGGACGCCCATGCCACTAAGCTAGTAGGTGCGGCGGAGTGGGGGGGGGGGTGTAATTCAGATTTTTTTTTATATCATTCTGCACTGACTGTCTTTGAAATTGCCCCAGCCCCTGTTCAAATCCAATCCGGGGACAAAACTGGGGACAGACTTGGTCCGGGGACAGCTTCCTCAATCCGGGGACTGTCCCCTGAAACCAGGGACGTCTGGTCACCCTACTGTACACACGATCGGATTTCCTATGGATTCTAATCCGATGGATTTTTCCATCGGAAATCCGATGAAGCTGACTTCCATCAGTCTTGCCTACACACCATCAGTCCAAAATCCGACCGTCCCAAACGCCGTGGCGTAAAACACTCCGACAAGCCGAGAAAAATTTAGTTCAATGCTTCTGAGCATGTGTCGACTTGATTCTGAGCATGCGTGGGTTTTTTCTCCGATGGAGTTCCACACAGACGATCGGAATTTGCTATCGTTTTTTTTCCCATTGGATAAATTTAAAACTTGTTCTATTTTTTTTTTCTCACCGATGGAAAAAAGACAGATGGGGCCCAAACACGATCGGTTTGTCCGATGAGAAAAGTCCATCGGACTGTTTTCATTGGTAAAACCGATCGTGTGTACAGGGCATAAGAAGATTCTGTCAGCACCACATATGGATTTATTTAGTGTTGGATAGAGCAGTGAAAGTATAGGACCTCCCTTATCTTTTTTTTTTTTTTTGCTGTTGGTGTTGCCTTTGGGGAGCTTCCTCTTATGCCCCGTACACGCGGTTGGACTTTTACCCAGCCAAACTCACATCGGAATTCCGACGGAATTCCATCGGAGTAAAGGAGAACATGTTCTCTATCTAAACTCCGACGGAATTCCTCAGAATTAAGTCCAATGGGGCACACACACGGTTGGAATATCCGATGAAAAAATTCCGTCTGACTTTTTTCATCAGAAATGTTGACTGTGTGTACAAGGCATTACTGTGTAATCACCAGAACAAGAAGTGAGAGAAAACCAGTGTTAATTTCGTCGACTAAAACGTTTTAGTCGACTAATTGAATACTATTTTAGTCGACTAAAAGACGACTAAAACTAAAACAATTGAGATGACTAAAACTAAAATGGCATTTTAGTCAAAAGACTAAAATGGGACTAAAACTAAAATGCCATTTTATAGTCAAAAGACTAATGCCGCGTACACACGACCATTTTTCTCGTCGGGAAAAATTTCATTTTTTCTCTTTGACGAGAAAAACGCCCGTGTGTGGGCTTTTCTGCATTTTTCCCGACGAGAAAAACGGCAAGAATCACAACGAGAAAAATTAAAACATGCTCTAATTTTTCTCGTCGTGATTCACAGCATTTTTTTCCGCTGCAGTTTTCCCATAGGGAAACACTGCCAGGGAGCCTACACACGGTCGTTTTTCACGACCAAAAGAAAAAATTTAATGAAAACCGGCCGTGTGTAGGGGAACAAGCCGTTCCTCGTTTTTCATGTCGATTTTCTCGGTGGTGTTTTCACCGTAGAGAAAATCGATCGTGTGTACACGGCATTAGACTAAAACTAAATTGAAATTTGGCTTTAAAATTAACACGAGTCTGTAGTGCATGTTCATACCTCAATACCATAAATAATAACATATTCGATTCTTCACTCCAGCAGTATATAATGAGTTAGTTAACATTTCTCTACAATGTCCAAATGCATTACAATTTAATTACACCCCCCATTAGATTTTAGGCGACTAAAATTAGTTTTAGTCGACTAAAATCTACTGGAGATTTAGTCGACTAAATATGACTAAAACAATTGCAGAAGACTAAAATGGGACTAAAGCTAAAATGCCATTTTAGTCCTAAAACAAACTAAATCGAAATTTGCTGCCAAAATTAACACTGGAGGAAACACCCCAAGCGTGGATACTAACAACAATAAAACCTAGCAAAGGCTTTTATCCTTCCTCACTCTATATCCCCCCCCCCCCCCCCAAAAAAAAAAAAAAAAGCTTTGTCTTGAGTTCTGCTTTAAAATAATGAGTTGTCAACCTTGTTTTGCTCCTCACAGTGTTCATGTAGCATACACCTCTTCATATATACACAATATCAATGCCTATCTTATCAGGTATGAAGACATTCCAGATTGTGCGAGAATGCCTCAGGGCAGTACTTTTTCATTGTGTTCCTTTCAGGTCATTTTGCAAAGAACTGGCAGATTAAGGAGTGCTTCCTCTTGTATATTCAGCCAGTGAAGCTTGACATGGAGGCTTGGAAACGAAGATATGTTGTGTCTTGCCTAGGTTTCCCCCCCTATCCCGCTCCCTCCCCAGCACATCTGTCACATCCCAGATATCAACTTTCTACTATCGCCTCTGATAGAAGAAGGGGATTTTTCCTCCACGTCTCAGAGTATAAACACCCACCATCTGCTGGGCCCCATGAGTGGGATTAGACCCTCTCCTCATATTCCTCCTCATTGGATTTACCAGAAACATCTCATTTCTTACATTGTTATACAGTAAAAATTGCTATGTCTGTAATGTTGTCCACAGCAGCCGATCAAGTCACACTTCTCCTCCAGTGTTTTCCAAGTTCCATAAACTTGAGCAATAGTTTTCAACTCCACAGTATAATCTTTGTGTTGAGTTTTAGGGGTCAGATCTTTTAGAGCAGGGGTGCCCAACCTTTTGAGGAGCGAGGGCCACTTAAGCGACTTGGTAACTGGTCACGGGCCACAATGAGCGTAGCGGGCAGATGGCAGGTCTGTGTCCACTCTGCATATGTAGAGCAGACACAGATGCAGCCCGCTCTACCCTAAGGGCCCTCCGATTTGCCCAGACAGAAGGGGACAAATCCCCTTCCGATTTTTTAAGCAGATCAGATTGCAGATAGGCGGATGTAAGCAGACACGAGTCTGTTTACATCTGTTTCTCTATAGAGGTGAATGTAGGGTCCGATTGGGTCCACCTGAAAAACAGACAGGCAGACCCGATGGGACCGATCCTGTGAAAGGGGCCTAAGGCTGCTTTCACACTGATGCATAGCGTAGCGCTTTACCTGCACCTCAACTGACCTTGATCTTCACTTCTTCCTCAGGATTCCTGCAGCTGGCTGCTGCTGTCCCCCAGGTGGTTATAACTGGTGGCTGCTGCTGGCTGTCCTCCAGGGCTGATACTGCTGTTGGGCATACCTCCCAACATTTAAAAATCCCACTGCGGGACATTCCACTGCCTGTCACTATAGTTGTTGAGCGGGAGGGGTGGGGGGGGGGGTGCCGCGGGGCAGTCACTTAATTTTTCCCTGACATCTCATCATGTAAGTTGTTGAACGGGGGGGGGGTGTCGCCGCGGGCTTATTTTCCACAGTTAGTTGGGGGGGGTGCTGTCGACGGGAGAGAGGGGGACGGAGCGACAAAGCTTCACTACAAGAACATCAGGTCTTGCCTCCTCCTCCTCCTCCTCCTCCTTCCTCTGCCTCCTGGTCTCCTCTGCTGTGCGGGAATACACTGGGTAACGCGGGACCGCGGGAAAAACCAGCAAAATCAATGCGGGTTGGGAGGTATGTGTTGGGTACTGCCTGCTGGCGGGTACTGGTACTGCTGGTGTGTACTGGTACTGCTGGTGTGTACTGGTACTGCTGGCAGGTACTGGTACTGCTGGTGGGTACTCCTGGTTGGTACAGCTGGTGGGTACTGGTACTGCTGGCTGGTACTACTGGCTGGTACTGCTGGTGGGTACTGGTACTGCTGGCGGGTACTGCTGGTTGGTACTGGTACTGCTGGCTGATACTGGTACTGCTGGTATATACTGATACTGCTAGTGGGTACTGGTACTGTTGGCTGGCACTGCTGGCGGGTACTGGTACTGTTAGCTGGCACTGCTGGCGGGTACTGGTACTGCTGGCTCTGGCACTGCTGGCTGCTGTCCGAGATCACCCCCCCTGGGGAGTATGAGAGGGCTGTGCAGTGTATAACAGTGTGTCCATCTTCCCAAATCCTGACCTCTGACCCTGCCAGTGATTGACTTTCTCCATGGCATCAGCTCTGCAGTAGAGAGCAGAGACGATGCTACCTTGTCACAGGCGGAGTACATTTGGTATCACTCCGCCTGTGAAGGAGCCGGCACTATACAGGAAGCATCGGCTCTGCTTCCTTTAGCGGCGGCTCCGTGATGCTCGGAGATGGCGGGTCGGGAACCCGCCATCTGGGCTTGCCGACCCACCATCTCAGAGCAAGACGTTGTGGGCCACATCGGAGGGCCAGTGGTTGGGCACCCCTGTTTTAGAGCATTACATTTTGACACACAATTGTTCTTTATAACATTGATGATGACACATCATTTTTACAGTGTTGGTTAACACTAGCGCCATAGTTATTAGGATAGAGCAGGACTTCTCAACCAGGGTTCCTTCAGAGATTTCTAGGGGTTTCTTGAGCAATGACCAATTTCTGCTTCTCACTGACACCATTGATCTTTTTCACTATCTTTAAGCAGATAATTCCTCCCAATGACCACAAGTGTAAAGAACATTCTTCCTACTGACCATCACACTAATGTGTCATGATGCAGATATAGTCATTTTTAGCAGGGTTTCCTGAGACTGGAAAGTTATTTCAAGGGTTCCTCTGTGTTGAAAAGGTTGAGAAAGGCTGGGCTAGGAGCCATTTGAATAAAAAGGTGGAGGGCTATCTATAGCCACATTAAAATTAAAAAGAAAATTGCTTACCCCCAAACCATTCCACCACCACCATCCTCATGGGGAATCTAGTAATTATGCATACAGTAAATGTGCCAGCCCTTGCATAAAGTAACAATAGTCAAATCGTATTTTTGAGGATTAATCTGATTATTGAACAACTACAGTGCTCTTGGGCAATCTAAAGTGTTAAATATTCAGGTTTGAGATTTATTAAGAAAGTAAAATTGAGGTTTTGGCTTTCTTAGGAGAATATCTGAGTGCAGTTATTGGGCAACTATTAGTGTGTGCAGAATCATTATGCAACTAAAATGGAAAAATTTCCCATCTCACGTTTATTTTCATCTGTTAAAGTGAGAATAATAACCAAACAACTAAAAATTTACAAATAAACATTTCTAACATTTTAAAAAAAATTGTTTTTGAATAACAGTCATAAGCCTTCCATTCATGGAGTCTGTCAGTTTGACGATCAACTTTTTGTGCAGCAGCAACCACAGCCTTCCAGACACTGTTCAGAGAGGTGCAGAGGCGTACTAAGTGGGGGGGGGCGAGCCGCCCCGGGTACCACACACTGGGGCGTTGTCAGGCCGGCACCCCCCTCCGCAAATTGAAATGGTCGCAGCGCCGCGGGTTTAGGCAACGCCGGAGCGGCACAGTTTCAGGCACAGGCAGAGAGAGGCGAGCGGCAAATCGGCGAGGGGGTGTGCATGGGGGGGGTGCAGGGGGACACCGCTGCACCTACAATCCCCTCCTCTCTGCGGCCGCCGACTGTCTGTCTGTACGATCCCGGATGTCATACAGGCACAGCCGAGCAGCGGTGAAGCCGCCTCCCCCTCCTCTCTGTTTATGTGTAAACAGGGGGAGGGGACCTGCTGTGCATGTGCCGGTCACATTTCAGCACCAGAGAGCAGAGGACCACCGGCTGTCACGGAGCCCTGGAGTAAGGTAAGTATTATTATGTTAGCTCGTCAAAGACAATTTTGTTTCTTTTCAACGTGGCCAGAATTAGAATTGGCCCGGAGCTGAAGTGGTCAAAGCCTAAGACTTCTCACATATATGTAAAAATCTAATTATTATTTTTTTTTGCTTGTAAAACTACTTAGCACCCCAAACATTATATATACATTTTTTAGCAGAGGCCCTATAGAATGTAATGATGGGTGTAGCAATTTTGTTATGTCATACGGTAATTGCGCAGCAGTTTTTTGGGGAAAAAATAAAATTTTATGAATTATAGTGTACACAAACACTATATATTACACAGTTTTTTGTAAAATATAAAAAAGATGAGGTTATGCCTAAGTAAATAGATACCATAGTTAGGCGGTGTTTTACAGGCATACAAAGTTTTAAGGCATGACATATTTGGTGTCTAACAGTCTCCCTAGGCAACGCACTGGTAGCCTTAAGAGGTTACCAATTTAGAGTTACACCAGAGGTCTGGAGCTAGAAATATTGCTCTCATCCTGACGTTTGTGACGATACCTCACATGTGTGCTGTGATCGCCGTTTACATTTGCAAGTACGGGGGGGGGGGGGGGTGATATGAAGGCACTTGTAAAAAAAAAATTAAACATTTGGTTTTTACACACTTTAATTCTTCATTTACATTTTATTATTTCTTTTACCATCTCCTGTGATAGCATGGGCCCTAACAGGTCCTCTTTATGGAGAGATTTGGGGTCCAGATCTCTCTTCTGACCTCCAAAGCATCTGATCAAGCCAAGATGGGGATGCTTGTACAAGCCGGTAACTGTTTGGAAGCAACAAACTGAAACTGGAAGTAATGAAATCCCTATTGCTTTTGGTTTATGACCTCACCCAGTGGAAGGAACAACATTAGCTCCTTTCATTGTGTCTAAAGAAATGGATCCCAACAGTTGCATCTGTACCAGGCTTACCGATTGCTCAGAAAAGCCCAGTAAAGGCGGGGTCCCCCTTTCACCACCTGTAAAAGTAATCTAGTAGCTCTTTTACTTTGTTCAGTTTGACCGGCTCTAAAAAATTATATCTTGGTCACGGCTGCAGCGATACCCAAAATATTACCCTTGCCACCAGGCTCAGGCTGAAAATTCTCCACCGAATAGCATCTGCATCCAATCAGATGCAGACATTGTTCAGATATTCTGACGACCACAGGTGCTGGCTGTCAGACTACAGTAGCAGGCACTGTGCATCCATTCACGCTTTTTAGTGTGGGTGGGGGAATTAAGTGATTGCTCTTGTTCAGCCCACAGTGTAAGTCGTCACCTTACAGCCTGTTTTACCCTGTAAATGCTGCACTACTAAGTCATAAGCTGCATGACACGCTGTTGCAGAGCAGCTGTGGCGCTGCTCTGTTCACTTGAGTGGGTCGTGTTCACTAGTGGTACTGCCCACTGAATGCAACAGGGAAATAACTGGGTGCATGTGCAGCTTAAGGGGGCAGTAAAAACTGCCCCCCAACCCCTGATGGCTCATTTATACTGAGCTTGGCAGGACTCGACTGCAAGGTCCCCCCTTTCAGCCAACTCCAATGATGTGCTCAATGAGTCAGGTGCACAAACCCCCAGCCAAGTGCTGCCTGAACTAAACCACTCATCTCAGTGCACAGATTAGTGTGTGGAATGTTGAGGATCAGCAGCACACACTAGCCTGTTGTTTTCTACTTTTCATAGCCCCTGTTGATGTCGCGTATGACGAAATGCGTAGGGTGGAGCTAAGATGTAAGATGCACCACGTATGTACGATACACTTGTGGCCATCTTGGAAACTTGCGATCAGAGTTTAATTAGTGGTCATATACTTCCGGGAAGCCTCCAACTGCTACATATGGGTGGCATGTCCTTTCTCTTGGGTTTCTGGATGGTCTTGAATCCTTTCTGCTGACACAACTCCTGCACTGAGTTTTATAAGGACTCCTTGTTTGGCATTTTGATTCTTCTCAAACTGACATTCACTTCACCTTGCTCTGGGGACTTTATGCCTATAAAATACCTATGACTGTTCAAATTTAGCTAATCCCTACATTTTGGAGTTTTGCTTCAGTTTATGCATTGTGTTTTATTTGTATTTTTGGTTTGCTGCACATCATTTTATGTTTCTATATGAGGTATAGCACAAGTTAAGTCATGTTTAATTCCTTTTTTTGGAGCTCTGCACGTTTTTGTTTTCATATTTTCTATTTTTAACTGCAAAAGTGGTGAATTTGTGGGCAGAAATCTGCACTGAAATCTTTTTTTGCATCCACCACAGTGTTAAAATATCCCAACACTGCAGATGTCATGTAAAATAATAGATGCTCTACTTTAGTAGGGGAAAAATCCCTTATAATGCTTGGAAAATTGCATTACAGGCTACAGCACTGTAATAAAATTCTCCTTAAGGCGCAGTTATATTAAAGTTTAATGACAAAAATTCATATTCTGGTGTCTTTATTGTCAGATCCCATTCATTCTAATAAAGGCAAACAGAGGGAAGGACTGTATCTCCAACGTTCATGCAGTATGATAGTATCTTGTTTTGCAATCTTCACAAAAGAGTTCAACTTTTTCTCAGTTTTATAGTTGAAAGAAAACTTTCATGGAGGCCATGATTGACTAAACTACTGAAGCTAGCCATACACTTGTAAACGTTTTGTACGAACATTCATACGAAAATTCTCACCGTATATTCGATGACATGACTGAAGTTATTCAAAAATACCTAAAATAAATAAATAAAAAAAAGCTTTAAACGTTTAAATTTGTGGACTTATGAAGGCATTGTTCGGGAACACCATTCACTCCAAAATCAAAGATAAGAAAAGTGTGTGTGCGCACTAAACCTAGAAACCTGGAATTCTCCAGTAAATCTTTTCTCAAACTTTTCAACACAGAGGAAACCTGGAAAAACTATAAAGAAAAGAAAAACACACATATAGGAGAGATGAAGGTGCTGTGAACCCCGGTAAACAAAAAGGAAGAAGGGACAGTTTCCCCAATGGGGCTTTGGACAGCGATATAGAACTATCATAAAACTGTACAATGGATGCCAGAAAACACAGTACATTTATTGAGAATCACACAATGGTAGTAAAATAATTATAATGCAGCATAGAAGCATGGATCATACATGAGTAAAATTGTATAAAAAGAAAACTGGCACAATGGTACAGTCTACATTCCACAACAGAGCGTGTATTCAAATAGTACAAAGATTGGAGCATATAGTTGCATGTCGAGATGCTAAGGTGCAGAATCCCCGACGCGCTTCGACCTGTATATGGTCATCATCAGGGGGACAATTAGCTCTAGAAGACATATTGCATATCATCAGACTTATAAAACATATCATCACATTCATGAATCCCAATTAGGTTCTAAATGCTGACATATTTACCGCTAAAAAAGTGGAAGGAGTGATCCCAGGGCCAGGAGAGATGCGGGCAGTGGAGCAGTTAAGGGGCCCACCCCGCGGGGTAACCATCCCTGCCTATCCTGGAGGGGACGGGTCCGATCCAAAGGGATTGCAAGGAGCCGCAAAAATGACGCACTCCAGGGGACGGAAGGGTTGGCACCTGCAAGAAACACCCAATCAGTGACCATATGGAAAATGCAGGAATTGTGGATAAATTATCTCTTAACACACTAGCAAGAGTGTAAGTAATAATGTATATGTATGTGTGGTATAGGAATATGGGCTTATTACAGACAGGTATGTTTGTCACGGTGTACCTAGCAGTAACTTAGATTTTGTAGTTTTTTAGTTCCATATATATAATAATATTAACCCCACACATGAGTGTGGAATTGAAATAAAAGAAAAATGGTTATTTACAAGAATTAATTAAATTAATTGATTAAATTAAATAATTGGGCAAGTTGAGTAGTGGTGTGTGTGTGGGTGATATTGGTGATAATTATACAAGTGGTAAGCACAGCCCGTGGAGCAGTGAAATAATAAAGGTACCAATTAAATGGGAGGTTAAAACGATAAAGTAAAAGTGGTCACAGCTGACTGAGTGCATGAATGTGATGATATGTTTTATAAGTCTGATGATATGCAATATGTCTTCTAGAGCTAATTGTCCCCCTGATGATGACCATATACAGGTCGAAACTGGCACAATGGTCGTCGGGGATTCTGCACCTTAGCATCTCGACATGCAACTATATGCTCCAATTTTTGTACTATTTGAATACACGCTCTGTTGTGGAATGTAGACTGTACCATTGTGCCAGTTTTCTTTTTATACAATTTTACTCATGTATGATCCATGCTTCTATGCTGCATTATAATTATTATACTACCATTGTGTGATTCTCAATAAATGCACTGTATTTTCTGGCATCCATTGTACAGTTTTATGATAGTTCTATATCGCTGTCCAAAGCCCCATTGGGGAAACTGTCCCTTCTACCTGGAAAAACTCCAGTCTCAGGGAACCCCTATATTTACAACTCAAGATTCATTAGTGTTATGGTCAGTGGGAAGAATGCTACTAATACCTTGTACACACGACCGGTTTTTCCGTCGGAATAAACTCCGGCGGGTTTTTTTCCAAAGGAATTCCGCTCAAGCTGTCTTGCATACACATGGTCACACTAAAATCTGACCGTCAAGAACGCAGTGACGTAAAACACTACGACGAGCCGAGAAAATTAAGTTCCATGCTTTTGAGCATGCGTCAAATTGTTTCCGAGCATGCGTAGTTTTTAGTCCGTCAAAATTGCATCCAGACGAACGGAAATTCCGACGGAATTAGATAGAGAACGTGTTCTCAATTTTTCAGATGAAAAAAATTTCTGTCGGAATTTCAGACAGAAAAAGTCAGATTGGGCATACACACGGACGGAATATCCAATGAAAAAATTCCGTCTGACTTTTTCCATCGGAAATTTTGAGCGTGTGTATGCGGCATTACACTTGTGGTCATTGGAAAGAATTACCTCCCTTTATAGATAGTTAAAAAGAAAAAAAAATTAACTGGTGTCAGTAAGGTCTTATAGGAGAGGCAGAAATTTCTCATTGCTCAAGGAACCGCGTGCAACCTCTAGAGAAAGCTTTGGGTTCCATGGAACCCTGGATGAGAACCCTTGCTCCAGCACATTCAAGCAAGTCACGTTCTGTCCTGCCTGTGCTTACTTTTTTTTTCTCACGTGAATCTTTAAAATTTTATTGTGAAAAACTCACCTGCCTTGTTTGTGTCTGCAAAGTTCAGACTACTCTACCTGGATACGTTACAAAACAAAGAGGAAGGCATCTCTTAAGTGCAGAACACAAGGACTTTTTAACCCTTTTGGCTAATAAACACTTACTAAAAAGTAGTGGTTAAAAGGCTCATCATGTGGAAGAGTCCAGCATGTGGAGGAGTCTTATGCCTCGTACACACGACCGTTTTTTCCCTTGGAATAAACTCCGACGGGATTCCGCTCAAGCTGTCTTGCATACACACACTCACACCAAATTCCGACCATCAAGAACGCGGTAACGTACAACACTACGACGAGCCGAGAAAAATGAAGTTCAATGCTTCCGAGCATGCGTCGACTTGATTCTGAGCATGCGTGGTTGTTAGTCCGTTGGAATTGCATCCAGACGAACGGAAATTCCGATAGAAAAAGAACATGTTCTCTTTTTTTCCGATGAAAATTTTTTCGTAGTCCGTCGGAATTTCCGACGGAAAAAGTCAGATGGGGCATACACACGGTCTGAATATACGATGGAAAAATTCCGTCTGACTTTTTCCATCGGAAATTCTGAGCGTGTGTACGCGGCATTAAGGTGTTCTGCACTTGGTGGTGCCTTCCTCTTTGTTTGCGCAGGACTAACCTTAGGTTCCACAGTGAGTATAACAAGCATGCTTTACTGATTTTACTGTTGTGGGTTTAGTAACACTTTAACATCCTTGTTAGGGTGAATTATACAGTGGATATTTGGGAGAGCCTGTGATTGGGCATTCCCACAGGGAAATTACAAGCTGCTGTAAAGATGCACATTGCACAGGCATATTCCAATGTTGCCACCATTCAGATAGGCCTGGAGCGAGTGGATTGGAAAGGAGCTAGCAGAGGGCCGGCATGACAGAAGTGATAAGGGACAGCAGGGGTTAAGGAAGTTAGTTTGGAAAGTGGTGTGGTATTAAGGGATTGGAGAAAAAGTTGTGGAGAAGAGGGGTTTTGTTTAAGGGACAGGAGGGGTGACACTGGCAACACAACAGGGGAATCAGTTGGAGGAGAGGTTTTGTGCTGGTGACTGCAGCAATGGCCAACGTTGATCTCCTGCTGGCCCAGCTCAGGGCGGCTGCTGCTACCAAGGGCCCCGAATGGCTCCACAGCCAGATCGCTCCCCTTATCAGGGATCAAGGGTCCGGATCGGTTGCAGGGGGGCAGGAGCTCCCACGCTCTCGTAGGTCTCTGCCTTTGGAGCGTTATTCCCCGGGAACCTCCCCCAGAGCAAACTCGCCAAGGTAGGAGCCCCCCTCAATGGGACCCGTCGCGCCCCCCAGCGAAACGACACCTGGTTTCTGCCGCGGGGGGACCCGGTCGGAATCCTCTGCACCAGTGGATCTCCGTGGGCGGCGCCTTGGCGCTTCCCCCCCCCCGCCCGCATGGCATGGTCAATGGGACCCTACGGACGCCCCCTCTTCTCAGGCCGCAGCGAGAGGGGTGTCTTAGCGCGGGAGGAGATCCGGCACGGCCGCCGGACCTTTACCATCCTCGTCTGGTGGCTTTTCAGCGCAGCGGAGTGCCCCTGCAAGTCGGAGGGGGCAGACATGCGGTCCGGTGGTCAGAGGCCCTAGCAATATGGCGGAGATGTCTGGGGGTGGGGCCCGGGATGAGAGGCGTGGCCAGCGCGAGCAAGTGATGGCGGTGTCCGGGCCCTCTTCCCCGGGCTGGATGTCACGGAGCCCCTGCAGTCTCCAGAGGACCGTTCGGAAGGGGAGCTATCGGAGATGGACGAGCGGCAGGTGCATCCGGCGCCGGTGGAGTCCAGAGAAGCGGCGGCGGGGACCCCCCCCTGGTCGGCCCGGTAAGTCTTGTTGTGCGTCTGTGTCACTTACTACTGCTTTGCAGGGATTATTGGGGGTGGCTGTTGTGGGGGGGTCAGGGGCCGCAGGTGGGGGATCACATTCCCCAGTGGCCGCAGCATGGGACCCACGGGCGATGGGCGCTATGCCTGGGGGGTCCGAGGGGCAACTGCAGGCGTTATTGGGGGGTTTGCAGGAACTGGTTCAGAAGTTTGCTAAGGGGATGGACGGCGGACTCCGAGTGCTGGGGCTGGGGTGTCGCCGAGCGCAGAGGCGCCCGTAGTCGGGGGGATGCCGCGTTACCCCCCGCTGGTTGCTGTTCCCGTGTCGGTGCCGCCCACGAGTGGGGCGGCTCTGCCAGGGGTTTTCCCTTCCCCCGCTGGGTCTGTGGTGTCTGGGGGAAAAAGCTGTTCTGGCACAGGAGGGGGTGGGAGGACAGATGTGGTTCGCATTGCGGATGCAGCGAAATGCGAAGTGTATGTCTGCTTTGAGGGTCCGCTAGGGGCACACGTGAAGCCGGAGGTCAGGGATCGTGAAGAGTGAGTATGTGGAAATTTTTTCGCTGTTACCCCTGGAAAAGTTTAACCTAGATAGGGTTAAGCCGGACGATGGCAAAAAAGAGGATGAGGAAAAGCGGCGCTATAGGCTAATTCCACGCACGTTTGCTAATTGGCTGCAAGCATTCGCCATTATGGCTAGTGTGATAGGGGAGAAGAATATATGGATGCCATAGGTGAGGCCTATAGAGTGTACAGGGGTGTGGCATGGCTCAGGTATGACGAGCAGTTCCGGCAACGTCGGGCTGTGCGTCCTTCTTTGCGCTGCGATCATAAAGATATCAGCCTTCGGATGAAGCTTATGTCTTCAGCGCGGGCCCCGAGCCAGTTTTTTCCGGGGGGGGGGGGGGGGGGCGGCGGTTCAACTTCCCCCGGACAGTCGGCCGCCAAAAAAGTGGGAGTCTGCTGGCAATATAATGAGGTAACCTGTAAATTTGGGGGGGCATGTCGTTTCAAACATGAGTGCTCCGGTTGCGGTGGATCTCATCCCGGGTCCCGCTGTTTAAACGGGGAAAGGGCCGCCCCGGTGAGTTTGGCAATAAAAGGAATGACACCAGTGAGGGGGGAAGGATACAGCCTTTCCTAAATAGGTACCCAGACCGGGCGGCCGCCCAGCTCTTGGAGGAGGGCTTCTCAAGGGGTTTTAGGACTCCTTGCTCCTTGTCCACCCCGCTGATTGCAAGTATGCCCCCAGCCTGGCTTATCTCTTCATGGCCAGGTGGGAGGAGGATGTCATCTATGCCAACAACATACCACAATTGACCCTTTGGGCCAGGTATATTGATGACATCCTTTTCCTATGGGATGGTCAACATCAAGACCTTGTTGAATTCATGGAGTCTCTCAACGTCAACCAGAGAGGGATACATCTCAAGTATGAAGCCAGTCAGTCTGAAATTCATTATCTAGATCTTAAGATAGAAATCAAGGATAATGTGTTTGTTACCTGTACTTTCTTTAGGGGGACTGATAGGAATTCGTTCATCCCGGTTGACAGCTGTCACCATGCCCCTTGGCTCAGGGCAGTTCCCAAGAGCCAGTACCTTAGACTCCGGAGGAACTGCTCGGACCCCTGTGAGTTCTCAGTACAGGCTGAGGTCCTGACCAATAGGTTCCTTGAGAAGGGCTATCAGCGTGAGTCTCTAGTTGAGACCTTGGATGTGGTTAAGGCCACCAGTAGGGAGTCACTACTGGTGGAAAGGGAACCCCGTGATAGAGATTTGGGCTCCTTTGGTGTTCCTTTCATCACCTCTTTTAATACTCTTATGTTGTAAGGAATAAAACTGATTGGTAATACATCCTTCAGAATGGCATCATTGGTGGCAATATGCCAATGTTTGTCAGAGAGATCGAAAGTGTTTTTTTGTGGGGTTCCATCTCTGCGACACCAGGTTGCCCCAAATGTTCTGAACCCACCGGTTAGTAGTATTGTTTTTTTTAACCAACTAACCAGGTTCTACAAGTGTGGGAGATGCAGGGTTTGTTCCCTGAATTCCTGCACTCGTAGACGGACTACCACCTTTATGTCAACTGCCACTCAGAGAGAGTTCACGATTAAGCCCTGTGTTACATGTGCCACCACAGGGGTAGTTTATATGCTGCAGTGCCCTTGTGGCCTGCAGTATGTGGGCAGGACCAAACGTTCTCTACAGGTCCGCCTGAATGAGCATGTTACAAACATATTGGTAGGGTTTAAGAACCATTCAGTGTCCAAGCACTATCGTTTGCATCACAATAGAGATCCATCTGGAACCCTATTTCTGGGCATTGATAGATTCAAACCCCACTAGAGGGGGAGTCTGTTGGTAAGGGAGATCTCCAAAATGGAGATGGCCTGGATTCATAGACTGAAGACCTATGCCCCCTATGGGTTGAATATAGAAACAGATGTTAATGCCTTTATTAACAATTCATAATGAACCGTGGTGTGAACTCTGTGTGAGATGCCAGGATGTGTAAAGTAGATTAGTATATTTTCTCTAACACTATTTACACTATTTATTCATGATTTCACTTAATTTAGTTGCACAGAATCAATTTAGGAATTGATTATTAAGGTTAGTTTTTTACTGACTAATTATTATATTTAATTTCAATATATTGAATATTTTAAATTAATTGCACTTTTTGATCGTTCAGATAAAATTATTAGACCCCCACAGAATTTCAATCAGTTGAGGTAGGTGAGTGTATATCACATAATAATATATGCACATTTTTATAGATTTATTAATGTAATTTTTCACAATGTGTTTGTTTATTATTAATTTAATAAGTTAATTTTTATGACTTATTTCTGGATCATGGTGGTAGATGTAGCATCACGGCTCATCTGTGACCGTTATCCAGTTTCTGATATGGTGAGGCTACTTACCGTGACTGAGGATACTTGTATAGGGAACCAAGAATTAATATAAAAATCGTTTTTTGGTTCATTTTTTAGTTCATAAGTATGGTCGTAAGGTTGCCCGGGTTTATATATAGATTCAAAACACTGGACACAAAATTTCCATCTGCCGTAATGAGTTTTCCAGCTATTACTGGCATCTATGCCCATAGCCAATATGGCGCTTTCCATTCCGATCCTCGTATCTCGCAATGAGGTTTGGTTCTATTTAACTGTGGTGAGTCAGTGCGTGGCTTATCCCCATTGAGAACGTCAGATGTGACGAAACGCGTCTGGGAGCCCGCAGTGACGTCACCACATCGCACACGAGGAAGGGCCTCTGTACTCTGCCGGCCGGCACTATTTATATGCGTATTTTAAGCTTCATATTGTAAGTACATTACTTTTTATGAATAAACTGTTTTAACCCTATTGGTCCTTTCTTCTCCTTCCCATGTGATCCTCCACTGGAGTGGAGAGGTTAAGCCAGGGAGTGAATGTATGCTGAATACACCTATGCCTGATCTGTGTCCTGGTATCTATCTACCTGCAAGCTAAAGGCCGCGGCTGGGTCACAGCCGACTGCACATCTTTGCTTGCTTTCTGGTAAGCAGCCATTTGTTTTGGGGTGGTGGGCACTCTTATTGTCAAGCACGGTGGTGTCATCATACCAAGTACTGTTGATGATAATACAAGCCTTTGGACTGTTTTTACCTTGGACCAATTCTATTTGTGGACAGTTTTTACTGGTTTGCTGCTGTATGGGTTATTCCGTGTGACCTGCCGATATTAGTAGTCACTATATTATGTCGTTTTGAGGACTGATATGATAACATTGAACAAACTTCCCCCCTCCCCCCCCTCATTGGCGCTCTTTTCCAAAATCTTTAATGTGTGTATCTCATTAGAGTTGCTGCCTTTACCCTTTTATCATAGCGCAGTTTTTTGGTTTATATATTATATGTATAGGGAATGTTTATTGTTTGGTGTCCTGTTCGGGTGCACAGTGGGAGTTTTTGTTGTTTTGGTGCTGTGGTTATTCTGTGGTTCTTTTTTCATTTCTTTCAGGTGGAATCCTGGTGTGCCTCGTCTGGATATTGGGCCACTCTTAGGTCTAATGTCCGTCGTTTTTGCCCCCCAAAAAACATAATGGCAGGCAGTTGGGGATTTCAAGGGAGGAGGCATGTATACGCTGGTTGGGGAGACCGGGTATGCGGTGGGCAAGGGTTTTGCCGGAAGTGCAGCATTTTGTAAGGTTGGACAGACCACCGGATGTCTTGGTGCTGCATGTTGGTGGCAATGACCTTGGTGGTCGTTCCATCGGCAAGCTCATAAAGGATGTCAAGCTTGATTTTTTTAGGCCTTAGGACCTCCTTCCCTGATATGCTGATTGTTTGGTCGGATATTGTGGCTAGGAAGACCTGGAGGTTGGCTAGGTCTGTAGACCGTTTAAACAAGGCACGGATCAAGGTTAACCACATGGTGGGTCTATTTGTGGTCCGTAATGGGGGTTTGGTGGTACGCCATAAGGAAATGGAGAAAGACATTGGGCTATATCTCCGCAGGGATGGGGTTCACCTGTCCGAGGTTGGGATGGACTTTGGATCCCATCCCGTAGGCCCATACACCAAAAGAGCACTGAGGGTGTGGCGGGGCTCCCAAGGGTGAGGGGGTCACCCTTGTTAGCTGTGGCAGTGGTGGTCTTTGATGGTGGTAACTATCCTATGAGGTGGAAGTGTGGGGGACTCATCCATGGTATGGGCCCCCTGGTGTGTGCAGTTAACAAGGGTTAGCTGAAGATGGTAATGGTGGCACTGCAGGTAACAGGTTGTCTCCGAGCTGGTGTTATATCGGCTGGAGGCCTAGGACGGTAAAAGGCCCGCAGTGAAGAAGTGAAAATGATTATGTCGGGAAGTGCCGTCAAAGACCACCGGGGGGAGCATCTGATAGCTGAGTTTTGTTATGGTTAAATTATGGTTAAATTATGGTTAAAATATGTGTGTATGTGTATGTATATGTGTATATGTATATATATATATATATATATATATATATATATATATATATATATATATTGTGACAGCAGGAAGGTAAAGTCACCTGGTTGCATCCAGGGGGGTAGATATATTTCTCCCAGATTCAGGCTTTATGCTGACTTGTACAACTAGGGTGGAGAGTTGTATAAGCCCAGCTGAGGCTAGTAGGCTCATGGATGACTCATACCTCTAGGGAGAGGGCTGGGCGTCGTGCAGGCAGGGAGTTGATGAGACCAGCTGAAGCCTGTCAGTTCGTTTAAGGCCTCTATAAAAACTCCCAGATTCATTAGATGTTAGCTCATGCCTGGAACAAGACCTGTGTGGACTGTCTAGGGAGAGTGAACCCCTGTGCGGTGAGGCAAAGCCTGTGTGGCTATTTGTTTGGACTTTTACTAAACCAGGGACTTAGGGACTAGGACAGCACCAGGCTGATCCCAGTTGTTAGTTTAGGAAACCTGCATGTTTAGTCAGAGGTCAAACTGACCAGGATTTATTTTGTTTATGTTTCTTTTTGGCTTTGCTGTGTTTTTGTCACTGTACATAGAGAAATAAACCGCACCTTTTGATTTTGAAAACCACAACCTCAGTCTGCTGGCCCTGTTTTTGTGTGGGGAGCCCAACCAGGGGGTCACACACACCCGCTACCGAGTTAACCCCCTCACAGTTGGTGGAGAACCAGTGGCAGTTTTTTTTAAGCCAGCATGGAGGAGATACTGAAACAGCTGGCTCTAGCAAATGCCAATCAACAGCAGACAAATGCAGGTTTGCAAAGGAGCCTTGCAGCCCAGCAGCAAGCTCATCAACAAGCCCAGCAGCAATCTGAGGCCCGCTTCATAGACCTGTTACAGAAGCAAGAGCAGAGACTACAACAAATGGAAGCAGTAATGCAGCAACGTCCGCAGACCAGTGAGGAAAGCCGTCCCACTAATACCGCGTCCTTTGGGGTGAGTCGTTTATTGACAAAAATGACTGGAGAGGATGATCCAGAGGTATTTTTGACCACATTTGAAAGGACTGCTGAAAGAGAAAAGTGGCCTGAGGAGCAGTGGGCTGGACTGGTGGCTCCTCTGTTAACTGGTGAATCGCAGAAGGCTTACTATGACCTAGAGCCTAACCAAGCAAAAGACTATGTGATGCTAAAAGCTGAAATTTTGGCAAGGCTGGGTGTCACCCAGGCTGTCCGGGCTCAGCGTGTGCATAACTGGACTTTCCAGCTTGGAAAACCCCCCAGGTCTCAAATGTATGATCTCATTCACCTGAGCAGGAAGTGGCTACAGCCAGAGACTTTGTCCGCACCAGAGATTGTGGAACGTGTTGTAATGGATCGGTTTTTGAGAGCTCTTCCTACTGCCATCCAAAAGTGGGTAAGCCATGGAGACCCAGAGACGGCCAGTGGTCTTGTGGATCGTGTAGAGAAATACTTGGCTACAGAGAACCTGACAGCCTCTTCCAGAGACTCTCGGACTTTCCACCCTAAGACCAGACCATCCCCAGGGGCGGATAAGAGGATTCCAAGGGGTGAGGGTGGAGAGAGTGAGAGGGTGGGAGCTCTACCCAAAGTTTGGCGAGAACAGCCTGGGAAGTCAGGGGCTCAAGAGGCAGCCAAAAGGATTGTTTGCTACCGCTGCCGGCAAGCGGGACATATTGCAGCAAATTGCCCGGTTGTGGAGGAACCCATGCAATGTGACTTTCTGACGGACAGACGTCAGTCGCTGTGTGCGACAGTCGCATGCACTGCCATTCGGGGAACTGAGAAACATTTATGCAAAATGTGTATTAATGGTAGAAATGTTGTGGTATTACTGGATTCAGGTAGCCTTGTGACCCTGATAAAGGCTGAATTAGTTAAAACAGAGGTCTCTGGGAATAGCAAGGTAGCTGTTATTTGTGTGCATGGGGACACCCGAGAGTATCCAGTGACTACAGTGTGTTTCGAGACCCCCAAAGGTACCCTCTCTCATCCAGTGGGGTTAGTATCTCAATTACGGCATGATGCCATTGTGGGAAGAGATTTTCCGAAGTTCTGGGAACTGTGGGATGATCCTGAGCCCCCCACTGGTGCCCCTATGTACCAGGAATGTGATAGCCAGAACTCCTCTGAGAGTGGTGAGGACTCTCCAGAATTTCCCTTGTCAGTATTGGCAGGGGAGACTCAAGAAACTGGAGAGGAGCCCACCTCCTCAGACGAAAACCTACCGTCTGTGGAGTTTTCTGATCTGGAGGTTCACAGGGAAAATTTTGCCACAGAACAGTTAAAAGACCCCGCCCTAATAAAGGCACGGGAAAACGTAGTGGAAATAGATGGCGAGTTAGTGAACCCAGATAATACCTGCACTTACCCATACTTCAGCGTAGAGAAGGACCTACTGTATCGGGTGGCAAAAAGGGCAGAAGAAACCGTTGAGCAGCTTGTGGTGCCCAAACCTTACAGGAAGTTGGTGTTGGAGTTGGCCCATGGGCACATTCTTGGAGGTCATCTGGGGACAGAGAAAACCCGAGAGAGGGTATTACAGAGATTCTATTGGCCTGGGGTGATGAAGGACATAGAAAATTATTGTTCCTGCTGCCCTGTGTGTCAGAGGTCGGCCCCGATGCCACATTTCCGTAGCCCGCTGGTCCCTCTACCCATCATTGAGGTCCCGTTTGAGAGAATCGCAATGGATTTGGTAGGTCCTATAATCAAGTCCGCTAGGGGGCACCAGTACATATTGGTTATAATGGACTATGCCACCCGTTATCCAGAAGCGATCCCTCTCAGAAATACCTCGGCCAAAACCATAGCCAAAGAGCTATCTCTTGTTTTTAGCCGGGTGGGTATTTGTAAAGAACTGCTTACGGACCAAGGTACACCCTTTATGTCCCGGGTTATGAAAGAGCTGTGTAAATTGTTCAAAGTGACGCAATTGCGTACGTCTGTGTATCACCCCCAAACCGATGGGCTGGTTGAAAGATTCAACAAAACCCTAAAACAAATGTTGAAGAAAGTGGTGGATAGAGATGGAAAGGATTGGGACTGTCTACTTCCTTATTTGATGTTTGCTATTAGGGAGGTGCCCCAATCCTCTACGGGATTCTCCCCCTTTGAGTTACTGTATGGGAGACACCCAAGAGGGCTGTTGGATATTGCCAAGGAAACTTGGGAAAGTGAGAGTTCTCCCCACAGGAGTGTGATTGAGCATGTCGCCCTGATGCAAGATCGAATTGCACAGGTAATGCCCATCGTGAAGGAACATTTGGCCCAAGCGCAGTTGGCACAGCAGAGAGTGTACAACCGTGGAGCAAAGACCCGTACCTTTTCCCCGGGGGATAGGATATTGGTACTTGTCCCTACGGTTGAAAGTAAATTCCTTGCCAAATGGCAAGGCCCCTACGAGATAATGGAAAAAGTGAGCGAAGTGAATTACAAGGTCAGACAACCAGGAAGGCGAAAGCCCGAACAGATATATCACGTTAATCTGTTGAAAGCCTGGAGGGATAGAGAGTCCCTAGTCGCAGAAACTTGGTCACCAGCTCAAACTGGTTGCGTGATTCCGGAGGTTGGAATAGCAGCCACCTTGTCACAACCCCAACAACAGGAGGTTAAGGAGTTTGTGCTTCGCAACAAGGAGGTGTTCTCTGAGCTGCCGGGACAAACATCTGGGGTAGAGCATGATATTATTACCCCGCCCGGTGAAAGGGTGAAGTTAAAACCCTATCGGATCCCAGAGGCCCGACGGGAGGCAATACGGGAGGAAGTACAGAAAATGCTGAACTTAGGGGTGATAGAGGAGTCCCAAAGTGATTGGTCTAGTCCCATTGTGTTGGTGCCTAAACCGGATGGGAGCTGGCGATTTTGTAACGATTTTCGTCAGTTGAACAAAGTTACAAAATTTGACACCTACCCCATGCCACGTATAGATGAGTTGATCGACCGGCTGGGAACAGCCCGATACATGACGACTCTTGACCTCACAAAAGGGTATTGGCAAATTCCCCTGGCCAAGTCGGCCAAAGAGAAAACCGCATTTGTAACCCCAGACGGGGCGTTCCAATATAAGAGAATGCCGTTCGGGTTACAGAATGCGCCGGCCACATTCCAGCGGAAAATGGACCAGATACTGAGGCCCCATCGGAAGTATGCTGCGGCTTACCTGGATGACGTAATTGTCCATAGCACAGATTGGGCCTCACATCTGCCAAAAGTGCAAGCAGTCCTAGACTCTATCCGGGAAGCGGGGTTTACGGCTAACCCCAAGAAGTGTACCATTGGGCAGGAGGAGGCCAAATATCTTGGGTACACCATTGGCAGGGGAGTGATAAAACCCCAACTCAACAAAGTCGAGGCCATCCAGAGTTGGCCACGTCCCAACAGCAAGAAGCAGGTACGGGCCTTTCTGGGAATCGCGGGTTATTATCGGCGCTTCATTCCCCACTTTGCTTCTAAGGCTGTGCCCCTAACCAACCTGACGAAAGGGAAAGGGTCGGTCATGATTAAATGGACCCCCGGGGCTGAGGCAGCATTCCAATTCTTGAAACAAGCCTTATGTAGCCAGCCAGTGTTGTACTCACCCGACTTCTCTAAAGACTTTGTCGTACAAAGTGATGCGTCAGATGTGGGGTTAGGAGCAGTATTGTCCCAGGTCTGGAACGGGGAAGAGCACCCAGTCATTTACCTCAGCAGGAAGTTGAAGTCCCATGAGGTAAATTACGCCACGGTTGAAAAGGAGTGTTTAGCGGTGAAGTGGGCTCTAGATTCCCTTCGGTACTATCTGCTAGGTAGGCACTTTGACATGGTTACGGATCACGCTCCGTTAAAGTGGATGGCTCAAAACAAGGAGACAAATAGAAGAGTGAATAGGTGGTTCCTGGCCCTACAGGAATTCAACTTCACAGTAAAGCATCGCCCTGGCGTTCAAATGGGGAATGTGGATGCTTTGTCTCGAGTACATGAATGCCTGATTGCTGGTGTTCCAACCCCAAGGTTAAAACAAGAGGGGGGGGTATGTGACAGCAGGAAGGTAAAGTCACCTGGTTGCATCCAGGGGGGTAGATATATTTCTCCCAGATTCAGGCTTTATGCTGACTTGTACAACTAGGGTGGAGAGTTGTATAAGCCCAGCTGAGGCTAGTAGGCTCATGGATGACTCATACCTCTAGGGAGAGGGCTGGGCGTCGTGCAGGCAGGGAGTTGATGAGACCAGCTGAAGCCTGTCAGTTCGTTTAAGGCCTCTATAAAAACTCCCAGATTCATTAGATGTTAGCTCATGCCTGGAACAAGACCTGTGTGGACTGTCTAGGGAGAGTGAACCCCTGTGCGGTGAGGCAAAGCCTGTGTGGCTATTTGTTTGGACTTTTACTAAACCAGGGACTTAGGGACTAGGACAGCACCAGGCTGATCCCAGTTGTTAGTTTAGGAAACCTGCATGTTTAGTCAGAGGTCAAACTGACCAGGATTTATTTTGTTTATGTTTCTTTTTGGCTTTGCTGTGTTTTTGTCACTGTACATAGAGAAATAAACCGCACCTTTTGATTTTGAAAACCACAACCTCAGTCTGCTGGCCCTGTTTTTGTGTGGGGAGCCCAACCAGGGGGTCACACACACCCGCTACCGAGTTAACCCCCTCACAATATATATATATATATTAATATATTCATATTTATGAATAAAAAAGGCTGCCGTTGGCCAGTTTTACTCCAGCTCAAGTGTGGTCTCGTTATTATAGGTAAGGTCAAGTGTGGTCTCGTTATTATAGGTAAGGTTAAGTGTGGTTAAGGTTGGAGTAAGTAAATATGGTGGCAGTCAAGCTATGGGATGTACATCTTGGCTACCCTGGTCATGAATAGTTCCCTGTGAAGACTACATCCAGCTTCCTTTTTTTTTAGGAAATATGCCCTGTGAAAAAGACAAATGCAGCCTGTTATCACAGTAGTGCATGAAGACAGGATTATGCAGGTAAAGAGGCTGCAGGTCATCAGCAGCAAAAAGATGTATTAATGGATGAAAAAAAGGTTAACAAAATTTCTCTCACCCCAGCCCCCAATTCTGTATATAGCCAGCATTTAGCAACTACATGATGTTCAGGGTAAAAGATACTTTAACAGACCTGCCAGTGCCTACAAGCCCTACACTAATCATTTCCTATGCAGTTTGTCAGCAGCACTCCTATGATTTACCTAGCACAGATGGAGCACATTGTCAAATGGCTGATGTGACCTCATTATTTTATAATAAGGCGCTTATCCAAGTTAAAACCAGGCAATGCACTAGTTACTAATTCACTGTGGCGAGTTTCTGCATAAATTCATCAGGAACACAAATTTCGGACCCATGGGATTTTCTGCAAACCCAAACCTTATCCTTAACCATAATAAAGAATGATTATGCAGAAACTCCCTTGTGAATTCCCTTATCTTTCTGACAATAAAAATGACCTTCACTGCCCGGTGTATGACTTTTATGCTCTTGAGAAAAGTAAAACTACCATCTAATTGTTAGTTAATAAACATTACACACACCCTCCATTATATGGGTACATTTAATCCAGGATGTAATCCATGCAAGTTAAATATATTTCAGTGGAGCGTCTCCTCCCCTGCAAGCTGCAATAATCAAGGCATTGGCTTCTTAGCCTTTCCCTAATGTGATCCTGGGAAACACAAGCCTCACAGGCATTCAATGGTCCCACTGCCACCAAAAGGTTGTGTTAATTGAATAGCCCTGGAGGCGAACATCTGAAAGGAGAGCTCTGCATAGAATTCTGACCTGGAGGAGAAACCACAAGGTACATAGAATAAAAGTCTTGAAGGGCTAGAACACATTACCTTATGCAAAAAAGCTCACACTGACTTTTATATAATCTACTGTAAACATTTACCAAGTATGCAAAAAAAAACATGCATTTCATATTTATTTTGTAGCGTAAGGAGAGGTAAGGGCACTTCTGCAAGGATTAATACCTGGTCCCAGGTAATGGAGGCAGATGACACTTTGAAGAAATGGGAAAGAAACAAAAGGTGCCTCAGGGCAGCACTCAAAAGAGGAGAAGCGACTCAAAGTGCAGCATTAAACAATTTATTTGAGTAAAAAGGTTAAAAATACTTACAGAGGACAACGCGGACTTACGAGGATTGGTTCAGTGACATGTCCCATGTTTATGGAATCTCTTGTATCAGTATGGGGGGAGAGAGCCGACCAGCAGCTGTCAGGGAGCCAGGAGAACACCGGAGAGTGAAGGAGCGAGGAGGCAGAGATGCAGCCGGGCTTCCAGAACCATGCTGGAGCACACGCCGGCGGTGGTGACGTCAGTCGGTGTTGGTGGGTGGTAACACGTTTTGGAGCATGTGCGGCTCCTTCATCAGACCTCTTTGCTGTTTGCTTTACTGTCTGCTGTTTTCATCTAACTGCAGGCAGATGGATGGACGGAGGATGATGAGGATGGATGTATGAATGATGAAAATGAGGAGTATGACAGGCAGAGGGTGTGGCTGAGCTCGCATTCTGAGCATTGCGTGGTCTGCCTGATGAAGGAGCATGCATGCTCCAAACGTGAGCGCAGCCACGCCCTCTGTTTGTCACAGCCGATGCACGAATGATGTCTCACCACCCACCCAGCTGATCATCTCCAGCCCCAGAGCCTCAGATGCCATCGGAGTAACTGAGACTAGCAATCACCAGCGCCTGCCTGCACGAACAGTAGAGACCCACATGGACCCTGTGTACTATATGCCTATATTATCTCTACTCTATGTGAGTTCATTGCCACATATTAAACTTGGTTTCATTCCATGCTGCATTTAGATCAGCGGTGCTCTCTTCTTTTCCTTACAAGGAGAACATGCAAACTCCAGGCAGGTAGTGCCGTAGTTGGGATTCGAACAAACTACCCTAGTGCTGCTAGGCGGAAGTGCACTGTGCTGCCTACCACCTTAATAAAAAATGTATGTGTAGCACTCACCCACCCTACTAATTCTCTCTTCCACGAAACAGTAGGGCACACCTGCTACTTGCCCGGTATTCCTCCCCAAGTGTAGAGAGGCGAGCGGTGTTAGCCGCAAGGCCCAAAGAAAAATAAAACTAATACCTCTCCATAGTGGATCCTCACGCTCCGTTGTCTAGACAATCTTGAATAAAGTCAATGTCCACACAGGATTGAAACTTGAACGACAAGGTTTATTCTTTTTTCTCTTGTATAACTTGAAAGCAGGTTTAGAGATGAAGAAAGGGAGAAGAGGGGTTGGTTCAGGCACGCAACACCTACGATACAATCATCGCCACTCAAGCCTGAGTGGATTTTGCTCACCTGGATAGTCCCCTTAAGAGCAGTCCTAGCAGCTGGTGTGGAGCACGGAACAGATACTTGTAGTTTCCCTAGGATACGATCAGGAGATCCTCTGCCACAGAATCTTTAAGTCCCAAACTTCCCGGCCTAGCAACAACTAGAACTTAGGTGCCAATGGGGCACGTTGCAGGGCTTTTGGCGGATTGGAATCCTTCCCTCTGACAGGTAACCACGCCTCTCCCGAGACAGTGACTTCTTCACTAATCCCCTTGGGACTGATCCTCCCCTGGCTTCCTCTCCTTCAGAGTGGGTCACCCTCCCTTGGGTAGCCCGGGACTCCTTTTTCGGATGTAGGCCTCACCTACAGCGATGCAGCCTCGGGCTAAATGTGCCTGGGACCGAAACTCACGCACACACCCCTGGCCATGAGGGCCACCGGTGGTGGGGTACGTGCCAAACAGGACCAAGGGGTCCCCCGGATCTCCTCCCGCCTAACGGCGTATGCCCCTTATGTACCCCCTCCCAGCATGAACAGTGGGCAGACCACGCCCACTGCACGGCCGCGGAGAGAGGACACCCAATGGGGATGCAATACCTCCTGTGGTTCTACCTGGGCCGGAGGTGACAGTGTCACCCACAGGCAACAGGGAACTGTACTACCAGGGAGCATCACACCCAGAGCAGAAGCAACTTAATTAAATGTAATTAATCTGAGCCCAACTACAGGCTCAGACTGCCCTTAAATTTGAACATAGCGCTACCTAAATTGGGGAGGACGCTACATATGGAACTATATAAGGCTCAGAAGGCAGAGTTGAGACTCTAAAGAGGATCTGTAGTCTTAGCTGAAGACTGAGAGTTCCGTTTTCTAACACTGATGGAACCAGTTAAAGTGGAGTTCCACCCAAAAGTGGAACTTCCGTTTTAAGGACTCCTAACCCCCTGACATGCCACATTTGGCATGTCATACTTTGTGGGGGGGGGGGGTGTTGGTACCTAGTTTTGACATGTACCCAGCTCCCACTTCAGCTTGCGCCATCTAGGCGACTCCTCCTCTCCATGTCCCTCCCTGCAATCTTCTGGGACACGTCACAGATCCCAGAAGATTGCTTGACCATTCAGGATACGCACTGCGACTCATGCATGTGCAGTGTGCCCCCGGCTGGGAAGCCGCAAACTGCGACAGCCGGGTGCACACACTAGTGATGCTGGTGTTGGGGAGAGGCAGAGGAGAGAACCAAGGCTACATCGCTGGATCGTTTGTAGCTGCTGACTTTTAATCAACAGAAAAACGAGTGGAGTTCTGATTTAAGGTTGGTCCACCAATAAGGTGGCAGTTACGAAGGTACGATGGGGGCGGCACACCAGACACTTACCAGTCCTCAGTGCAGTTCTGTAATGCTGAGCCTGATAAAATCACAGGCTCAGCATTACTGAGCTCCCTCCCCAACACACAGGCAGGCACATTGGCTAAGCAACTTCGGTAATGTGGAGTTTAACAGTGCAGGATCAGCGTCTGTCTCTGTGCACAACACATTGGTCAGGCAGAGGTACAGGCTCAGTGTCACTGAGTAAATGTATTTACCAGGCTCCACATAACTAAGCTGACTTGCCTGTATGTGTCTTTGCTGTGGAGGTCTAGTGCCTTGGTGGCCAAAATGGCCCATCAGTATGACCCTGGAACCAATGACTATAGAAGTAGGTAGTGGTCATTATAACTTCTTAAAAAGAGAAGCCCGGAGTAAGACGCATGCTAGGCGAGGGCTGGCATGACAAGGCACCAGGGCAGGAAGCCAGCATGATAGGGGTTAAAGCCAGGGGAGAAGTGCAGGTCAGAAGAAGGGGTGGCGTGTTTGACCACCGGACCCAAGCCCCTCCTACCCCCAGGAACTGACCAGTCTCTAGTCTCCAGACTAAGGAACAGCTCCCACCCTCCCTCCCTATTTTAGTTGTATAAATGTATTGTGCAATTTGGGGTTGGGGTAGCGGTTGGGATTCTTCAGAGGCAGTACAAATTAAGATCATTATGGCTTATGTGGGGAACCATCACGGTATGGGATGCTCGGTGGGTGCCGTTAACCAAGGTTTAACTGGCATTGGGAGATGGGTATCAGTGTTGGAAGGTAGTCCTTGAGTCGGCGTGCTGCGACTGTGGACCTTGTGTGGCCACGCTGATACGATAGAGTTAAGGTTGAGTATCATCGAAGGTGCTGACCAAAATTAGTAGTGACTAGGGATAAGCTTCGTGTTCGAGTCGAACATACGTTCGACTCGAACATCGGCTGTTCGATCGTTCGACGAAGATCGAACGATTTGGGCCGTTCGCGCCAAATTCGAGTGACGCGAACGGCCCACAATGCACTACGCCATCGCAGTGTCATCCAGGCGCTGTGATTGGCCAAGCATGCACTGTGACCCCGCATGCTTGGCCAATCACAGCGCCGGCAGCGAGGAGAGCAATGATTGGCCACAGGCAGGATGCCTGTGGCCAATTATTGCTAAGGGTGTTTAGTACACGCCCCACACTATAAAAGGCCGCCAGCACGGCGGCCTAGTGTAGTGTGTTCCGGAGCAGGGATAGAGCAGCATAGGCAGGGACAGTGACTGTTATTTCTTTCTTGCTTAACCTGGATTCCTTTAGTTTAGGGAAAGAGAAGGATAGGTAGGGAGAGTGTCAGTGTGTTTTGTGCTTGTGCTATAGTGTGCTTAAAAAAAACATTTATTCTAGGGACAGAAAACTGTAGGTAGGGAGAGTGTCAGTTTATTTCACTCTGCAAGTCCTTGTTTCCAGGGACCTGTAAGGACAGTGAGTGAATTGTCCTTGTGCTATATTGTGATTAAAAAAAACATTTTTTCTAGGGACAGAAAACTGTAGGTAGGGAGAGTGTTTTTTTTCTTTCACTCTGCAAGTCCTTGTTTCCAGGGACCTGGAAGGACAGTGAGTGAATTCTCCTTGTGCTATATTGTGCTTAAAAAAAACATTAATTCTAGGGACAGAAAACTGTAGGTAGGGAGAGTGTTTATTTTCTTTCACTCTGCAAGTCCTTGTTTCCAGGGACCTGTAAGGACAGTGAGTGAATTGTCCTTGTGCTATATTGTGATTAAAAAAAACATTTATTCTAGGGACAGAAAACTGTAGGTAGGGAGAGTGTCAGTTTATTTCACTCTGCAAGTCCTTGTTTCCAGGGACCTGTAAGGACAGTGAGTGAATTGTCCTTGTGCTATATTGTGATTAAAAAAAACATTTTTTCTAGGGACAGAAAACTGTAGGTAGGGAGAGTGTTTTTTTTCTTTCACTCTGCAAGTCCTTGTTTCCAGGGACCTGGAAGGACAGTGAGTGAATTGTCCTTGTGCTATATTGTGCTTAAAAAAAACATTTATTCTAGGGACAGAAAACTGTAGGTAGGGAGAGTGTCAGTTTATTTCACTCTGCAAGTCCTTGTTTCCAGGGACCTGTAAGGACAGTGAGTGAATTGTCCTTGTGCTATATTGTGATTAAAAAAAACATTTTTTCTAGGGACAGAAAACTGTAGGTAGGGAGAGTGTTTTTTTTCTTTCACTCTGCAAGTCCTTGTTTCCAGGGACCTGTAAGGACAGTGAGTGAATTGTCCTTGTGCTATATTGTGATTAAAAAAAACATTTTTTCTAGGGACAGAAAACTGTAGGTAGGGAGAGTGTTTTTTTTCTTTCACTCTGCAAGTCCTTGTTTCCAGGGACCTGGAAGGACAGTGAGTGAATTGTCCTTGTGCTATATTGTGCTTAAAAAAAACATTTATTCTAGGGACAGAAAACTGTAGGTAGGGAGAGTGTCAGTTTATTTCACTCTGCAAGTCCTTGTTTCCAGGGACCTGTAAGGACAGTGAGTGAATTGTCCTTGTGCTATATTGTGATTAAAAAAAACATTTTTTCTAGGGACAGAAAACTGTAGGTAGGGAGAGTGTTTTTTTTCTTTCACTCTGCAAGTCCTTGTTTCCAGGGACCTGGAAGGACAGTGAGTGAATTGTCCTTGTGCTATATTGTGCTTAAAAAAAACATTTATTCTAGGGACAGAAAATTGTAGGTAGGGAGAGTGTCAGTTTATTTCACTCTGCAAGTCCTTGTTTCCAGGGACCTGTAAGGACAGTGAGTGAATTGTCCTTGTGCTATATTGTGATTAAAAAAAACATTTTTTCTAGGGACAGAAAACTGTAGGTAGGGAGAGTGTTTTTTTTCTTTCACTCTGCAAGTCCTTGTTTCCAGGGACCTGGAAGGACAGTGAGTGAATTGTCCTTGTGCTATATTGTGCTTAAAAAAAACATTAATTCTAGGGACAGAAAACTGTAGGTAGGGAGAGTGTCAGTTTTTTTCACTCTGCAAGTCCTTGTTTCCAGGGACCTGTAAGGACAGTGAGTGAATTGTCCTTGTGCTATATTGTGCTTAAAAAAAACATTTATTCTAGGGACAGAAAACTGTAGGTAGGGAGAGTGTTTATTTTCTTTCACTCTGCAAGTCCTTGTTTCCAGGGACCTGTAAGGACAGTGAGTGAATTGTCCTTGTGCTATATTGTGATTAAAAAAAACATTTATTCTAGGGACAGAAAACTGTAGGTAGGGAGAGTGTCAGTTTATTTCACTCTGCAAGTCCTTGTTTCCAGGGACCTGTAAGGACAGTGAGTGAATTGTCCTTGTGCTATATTGTGATTAAAAAAAACATTTTTTCTAGGGACAGAAAACTGTAGGTAGGGAGAGTGTTTTTTTTCTTTCACTCTGCAAGTCCTTGTTTCCAGGGACCTGTAAGGACAGTGAGTGAATTGTCCTTGTGCTATATTGTGCTTAAAAAAAACATTTATTCTAGGGACAGAAAACTGTAGGTAGGGAGAGTGTCAGTTTATTTCACTCTGCAAGTCCTTGTTTCCAGGGACCTGTAAGGACAGTGAGTGAATTGTTCTTGTGCTATATTGTGATTAAAAAAAACATTTTTTCTAGGGACAGAAAACTGTAGGTAGGGAGAGTGTTTTTTTTCTTTCACTCTGCAAGTCCTTGTTTCCAGGGACCTGGAAGGACAGTGAGTGAATTGTCCTTGTGCTATATTGTGCTTAAAAAAAACATTTATTCTAGGGACAGAAAACTGTAGGTAGGGAGAGTGTCAGTTTATTTCACTCTGCAAGTCCTTGTTTCCAGGGACCTGTAAGGACAGTGAGTGAATTGTTCTTGTGCTATATTGTGATTAAAAAAAACATTTTTTCTAGGGACAGAAAACTGTAGGTAGGGAGAGTGTTTTTTTTCTTTCACTCTGCAAGTCCTTGTTTCCAGTCGTTTTTGCCCCCCAAAAAACATAATGGCAGGCAGTTGGGGATTTCAAGGGAGGAGGCATGTATACGCTGGTTGGGGAGACCGGGTATGCGGTGGGCAAGGGTTTTGCCGGAAGTGCAGCATTTTGTAAGGTTGGACAGACCACCGGATGTCTTGGTGCTGCATGTTGGTGGCAATGACCTTGGTGGTCGTTCCATCGGCAAGCTCATAAAGGATGTCAAGCTTGATTTTTTAGGCCTTAGGACCTCCTTCCCTGATATGCTGATTGTTTGGTCGGATATTGTGGCTAGGAAGACCTGGAGGTTGGCTAGGTCTGTAGACCGTTTAAACAAGGCACGGATCAAGGTTAACCACATGGTGGGTCTATTTGTGGTCCGTAATGGGGGTTTGGTGGTACGCCATAAGGAAATGGAGAAAGACATTGGGCTATATCTCCGCAGGGATGGGGTTCACCTGTCCGAGGTTGGGATGGACTTTGGATCCCATCCCGTAGGCCCATACACCAAAAGAGCACTGAGGGTGTGGCGGGGCTCCCAAGGGTGAGGGGGTCACCCTTGTTAGCTGTGGCAGTGGTGGTCTTTGATGGTGGTAACTATCCTATGAGGTGGAAGTGTGGGGGACTCATCCATGGTATGGGCCCCCTGGTGTGTGCAGTTAACAAGGGTTAGCTGAAGATGGTAATGGTGGCACTGCAGGTAACAGGTTGTCTCCGAGCTGGTGTTATATCGGCTGGAGGCCTAGGACGGTAAAAGGCCCGCAGTGAAGAAGTGAAAATGATTATGTCGGGAAGTGCCGTCAAAGACCACCGGGGGGAGCATCTGATAGCTGAGTTTTGTTATGGTTAAATTATGGTTAAATTATGGTTAAAATATGTGTGTATGTGTATGTATATGTGTATATGTATATATATATATATATATATATATAGTATATATATATATATATTGTGACAGCAGGAAGGTAAAGTCACCTGGTTGCATCCAGGGGGGTAGATATATTTCTCCCAGATTCAGGCTTTATGCTGACTTGTACAACTAGGGTGGAGAGTTGTATAAGCCCAGCTGAGGCTAGTAGGCTCATGGATGACTCATACCTCTAGGGAGAGGGCTGGGCGTCGTGCAGGCAGGGAGTTGATGAGACCAGCTGAAGCCTGTCAGTTCGTTTAAGGCCTCTATAAAAACTCCCAGATTCATTAGATGTTAGCTCATGCCTGGAACAAGACCTGTGTGGACTGTCTAGGGAGAGTGAACCCCTGTGCGGTGAGGCAAAGCCTGTGTGGCTATTTGTTTGGACTTTTACTAAACCAGGGACTTAGGGACTAGGACAGCACCAGGCTGATCCCAGTTGTTAGTTTAGGAAACCTGCATGTTTAGTCAGAGGTCAAACTGACCAGGATTTATTTTGTTTATGTTTCTTTTTGGCTTTGCTGTGTTTTTGTCACTGTACATAGAGAAATAAACCGCACCTTTTGATTTTGAAAACCACAACCTCAGTCTGCTGGCCCTGTTTTTGTGTGGGGAGCCCAACCAGGGGGTCACACACACCCGCTACCGAGTTAACCCCCTCACAGTTGGTGGAGAACCAGTGGCAGTTTTTTTTAAGCCAGCATGGAGGAGATACTGAAACAGCTGGCTCTAGCAAATGCCAATCAACAGCAGACAAATGCAGGTTTGCAAAGGAGCCTTGCAGCCCAGCAGCAAGCTCATCAACAAGCCCAGCAGCAATCTGAGGCCCGCTTCATAGACCTGTTACAGAAGCAAGAGCAGAGACTACAACAAATGGAAGCAGTAATGCAGCAACGTCCGCAGACCAGTGAGGAAAGCCGTCCCACTAATACCGCGTCCTTTGGGGTGAGTCGTTTATTGACAAAAATGACTGGAGAGGATGATCCAGAGGTATTTTTGACCACATTTGAAAGGACTGCTGAAAGAGAAAAGTGGCCTGAGGAGCAGTGGGCTGGACTGGTGGCTCCTCTGTTAACTGGTGAATCGCAGAAGGCTTACTATGACCTAGAGCCTAACCAAGCAAAAGACTATGTGATGCTAAAAGCTGAAATTTTGGCAAGGCTGGGTGTCACCCAGGCTGTCCGGGCTCAGCGTGTGCATAACTGGACTTTCCAGCTTGGAAAACCCCCCAGGTCTCAAATGTATGATCTCATTCACCTGAGCAGGAAGTGGCTACAGCCAGAGACTTTGTCCGCACCAGAGATTGTGGAACGTGTTGTAATGGATCGGTTTTTGAGAGCTCTTCCTACTGCCATCCAAAAGTGGGTAAGCCATGGAGACCCAGAGACGGCCAGTGGTCTTGTGGATCGTGTAGAGAAATACTTGGCTACAGAGAACCTGACAGCCTCTTCCAGAGACTCTCGGACTTTCCACCCTAAGACCAGACCATCCCCAGGGGCGGATAAGAGGATTCCAAGGGGTGAGGGTGGAGAGAGTGAGAGGGTGGGAGCTCTACCCAAAGTTTGGCGAGAACAGCCTGGGAAGTCAGGGGCTCAAGAGGCAGCCAAAAGGATTGTTTGCTACCGCTGCCGGCAAGCGGGACATATTGCAGCAAATTGCCCGGTTGTGGAGGAACCCATGCAATGTGACTTTCTGACGGACAGACGTCAGTCGCTGTGTGCGACAGTCGCATGCACTGCCATTCGGGGAACTGAGAAACATTTATGCAAAATGTGTATTAATGGTAGAAATGTTGTGGTATTACTGGATTCAGGTAGCCTTGTGACCCTGATAAAGGCTGAATTAGTTAAAACAGAGGTCTCTGGGAATAGCAAGGTAGCTGTTATTTGTGTGCATGGGGACACCCGAGAGTATCCAGTGACTACAGTGTGTTTCGAGACCCCCAAAGGTACCCTCTCTCATCCAGTGGGGTTAGTATCTCAATTACGGCATGATGCCATTGTGGGAAGAGATTTTCCGAAGTTCTGGGAACTGTGGGATGATCCTGAGCCCCCCACTGGTGCCCCTATGTACCAGGAATGTGATAGCCAGAACTCCTCTGAGAGTGGTGAGGACTCTCCAGAATTTCCCTTGTCAGTATTGGCAGGGGAGACTCAAGAAACTGGAGAGGAGCCCACCTCCTCAGACGAAAACCTACCGTCTGTGGAGTTTTCTGATCTGGAGGTTCACAGGGAAAATTTTGCCACAGAACAGTTAAAAGACCCCGCCCTAATAAAGGCACGGGAAAACGTAGTGGAAATAGATGGCGAGTTAGTGAACCCAGATAATACCTGCACTTACCCATACTTCAGCGTAGAGAAGGACCTACTGTATCGGGTGGCAAAAAGGGCAGAAGAAACCGTTGAGCAGCTTGTGGTGCCCAAACCTTACAGGAAGTTGGTGTTGGAGTTGGCCCATGGGCACATTCTTGGAGGTCATCTGGGGACAGAGAAAACCCGAGAGAGGGTATTACAGAGATTCTATTGGCCTGGGGTGATGAAGGACATAGAAAATTATTGTTCCTGCTGCCCTGTGTGTCAGAGGTCGGCCCCGATGCCACATTTCCGTAGCCCGCTGGTCCCTCTACCCATCATTGAGGTCCCGTTTGAGAGAATCGCAATGGATTTGGTAGGTCCTATAATCAAGTCCGCTAGGGGGCACCAGTACATATTGGTTATAATGGACTATGCCACCCGTTATCCAGAAGCGATCCCTCTCAGAAATACCTCGGCCAAAACCATAGCCAAAGAGCTATCTCTTGTTTTTAGCCGGGTGGGTATTTGTAAAGAACTGCTTACGGACCAAGGTACACCCTTTATGTCCCGGGTTATGAAAGAGCTGTGTAAATTGTTCAAAGTGACGCAATTGCGTACGTCTGTGTATCACCCCCAAACCGATGGGCTGGTTGAAAGATTCAACAAAACCCTAAAACAAATGTTGAAGAAAGTGGTGGATAGAGATGGAAAGGATTGGGACTGTCTACTTCCTTATTTGATGTTTGCTATTAGGGAGGTGCCCCAATCCTCTACGGGATTCTCCCCCTTTGAGTTACTGTATGGGAGACACCCAAGAGGGCTGTTGGATATTGCCAAGGAAACTTGGGAAAGTGAGAGTTCTCCCCACAGGAGTGTGATTGAGCATGTCGCCCTGATGCAAGATCGAATTGCACAGGTAATGCCCATCGTGAAGGAACATTTGGCCCAAGCGCAGTTGGCACAGCAGAGAGTGTACAACCGTGGAGCAAAGACCCGTACCTTTTCCCCGGGGGATAGGATATTGGTACTTGTCCCTACGGTTGAAAGTAAATTCCTTGCCAAATGGCAAGGCCCCTACGAGATAATGGAAAAAGTGAGCGAAGTGAATTACAAGGTCAGACAACCAGGAAGGCGAAAGCCCGAACAGATATATCACGTTAATCTGTTGAAAGCCTGGAGGGATAGAGAGTCCCTAGTCGCAGAAACTTGGTCACCAGCTCAAACTGGTTGCGTGATTCCGGAGGTTGGAATAGCAGCCACCTTGTCACAACCCCAACAACAGGAGGTTAAGGAGTTTGTGCTTCGCAACAAGGAGGTGTTCTCTGAGCTGCCGGGACAAACATCTGGGGTAGAGCATGATATTATTACCCCGCCCGGTGAAAGGGTGAAGTTAAAACCCTATCGGATCCCAGAGGCCCGACGGGAGGCAATACGGGAGGAAGTACAGAAAATGCTGAACTTAGGGGTGATAGAGGAGTCCCAAAGTGATTGGTCTAGTCCCATTGTGTTGGTGCCTAAACCGGATGGGAGCTGGCGATTTTGTAACGATTTTCGTCAGTTGAACAAAGTTACAAAATTTGACACCTACCCCATGCCACGTATAGATGAGTTGATCGACCGGCTGGGAACAGCCCGATACATGACGACTCTTGACCTCACAAAAGGGTATTGGCAAATTCCCCTGGCCAAGTCGGCCAAAGAGAAAACCGCATTTGTAACCCCAGACGGGGCGTTCCAATATAAGAGAATGCCGTTCGGGTTACAGAATGCGCCGGCCACATTCCAGCGGAAAATGGACCAGATACTGAGGCCCCATCGGAAGTATGCTGCGGCTTACCTGGATGACGTAATTGTCCATAGCACAGATTGGGCCTCACATCTGCCAAAAGTGCAAGCAGTCCTAGACTCTATCCGGGAAGCGGGGTTTACGGCTAACCCCAAGAAGTGTACCATTGGGCAGGAGGAGGCCAAATATCTTGGGTACACCATTGGCAGGGGAGTGATAAAACCCCAACTCAACAAAGTCGAGGCCATCCAGAGTTGGCCACGTCCCAACAGCAAGAAGCAGGTACGGGCCTTTCTGGGAATCGCGGGTTATTATCGGCGCTTCATTCCCCACTTTGCTTCTAAGGCTGTGCCCCTAACCAACCTGACGAAAGGGAAAGGGTCGGTCATGATTAAATGGACCCCCGGGGCTGAGGCAGCATTCCAATTCTTGAAACAAGCCTTATGTAGCCAGCCAGTGTTGTACTCACCCGACTTCTCTAAAGACTTTGTCGTACAAAGTGATGCGTCAGATGTGGGGTTAGGAGCAGTATTGTCCCAGGTCTGGAACGGGGAAGAGCACCCAGTCATTTACCTCAGCAGGAAGTTGAAGTCCCATGAGGTAAATTACGCCACGGTTGAAAAGGAGTGTTTAGCGGTGAAGTGGGCTCTAGATTCCCTTCGGTACTATCTGCTAGGTAGGCACTTTGACATGGTTACGGATCACGCTCCGTTAAAGTGGATGGCTCAAAACAAGGAGACAAATAGAAGAGTGAATAGGTGGTTCCTGGCCCTACAGGAATTCAACTTCACAGTAAAGCATCGCCCTGGCGTTCAAATGGGGAATGTGGATGCTTTGTCTCGAGTACATGAATGCCTGATTGCTGGTGTTCCAACCCCAAGGTTAAAACAAGAGGGGGGGGTATGTGACAGCAGGAAGGTAAAGTCACCTGGTTGCATCCAGGGGGGTAGATATATTTCTCCCAGATTCAGGCTTTATGCTGACTTGTACAACTAGGGTGGAGAGTTGTATAAGCCCAGCTGAGGCTAGTAGGCTCATGGATGACTCATACCTCTAGGGAGAGGGCTGGGCGTCGTGCAGGCAGGGAGTTGATGAGACCAGCTGAAGCCTGTCAGTTCGTTTAAGGCCTCTATAAAAACTCCCAGATTCATTAGATGTTAGCTCATGCCTGGAACAAGACCTGTGTGGACTGTCTAGGGAGAGTGAACCCCTGTGCGGTGAGGCAAAGCCTGTGTGGCTATTTGTTTGGACTTTTACTAAACCAGGGACTTAGGGACTAGGACAGCACCAGGCTGATCCCAGTTGTTAGTTTAGGAAACCTGCATGTTTAGTCAGAGGTCAAACTGACCAGGATTTATTTTGTTTATGTTTCTTTTTGGCTTTGCTGTGTTTTTGTCACTGTACATAGAGAAATAAACCGCACCTTTTGATTTTGAAAACCACAACCTCAGTCTGCTGGCCCTGTTTTTGTGTGGGGAGCCCAACCAGGGGGTCACACACACCCGCTACCGAGTTAACCCCCTCACAATATATATATATATATTAATATATTCATATTTATGAATAAAAAAGGCTGCCGTTGGCCAGTTTTACTCCAGCTCAAGTGTGGTCTCGTTATTATAGGTAAGGTCAAGTGTGGTCTCGTTATTATAGGTAAGGTTAAGTGTGGTTAAGGTTGGAGTAAGTAAATATGGTGGCAGTCAAGCTATGGGATGTACATCTTGGCTACCCTGGTCATGAATAGTTCCCTGTGAAGACTACATCCAGCTTCCTTTTTTTTTAGGAAATATGCCCTGTGAAAAAGACAAATGCAGCCTGTTATCACAGTAGTGCATGAAGACAGGATTATGCAGGTAAAGAGGCTGCAGGTCATCAGCAGCAAAAAGATGTATTAATGGATGAAAAAAAGGTTAACAAAATTTCTCTCACCCCAGCCCCCAATTCTGTATATAGCCAGCATTTAGCAACTACATGATGTTCAGGGTAAAAGATACTTTAACAGACCTGCCAGTGCCTACAAGCCCTACACTAATCATTTCCTATGCAGTTTGTCAGCAGCACTCCTATGATTTACCTAGCACAGATGGAGCACATTGTCAAATGGCTGATGTGACCTCATTATTTTATAATAAGGCGCTTATCCAAGTTAAAACCAGGCAATGCACTAGTTACTAATTCACTGTGGCGAGTTTCTGCATAAATTCATCAGGAACACAAATTTCGGACCCATGGGATTTTCTGCAAACCCAAACCTTATCCTTAACCATAATAAAGAATGATTATGCAGAAACTCCCTTGTGAATTCCCTTATCTTTCTGACAATAAAAATGACCTTCACTGCCCGGTGTATGACTTTTATGCTCTTGAGAAAAGTAAAACTACCATCTAATTGTTAGTTAATAAACATTACACACACCCTCCATTATATGGGTACATTTAATCCAGGATGTAATCCATGCAAGTTAAATATATTTCAGTGGAGCGTCTCCTCCCCTGCAAGCTGCAATAATCAAGGCATTGGCTTCTTAGCCTTTCCCTAATGTGATCCTGGGAAACACAAGCCTCACAGGCATTCAATGGTCCCACTGCCACCAAAAGGTTGTGTTAATTGAATAGCCCTGGAGGCGAACATCTGAAAGGAGAGCTCTGCATAGAATTCTGACCTGGAGGAGAAACCACAAGGTACATAGAATAAAAGTCTTGAAGGGCTAGAACACATTACCTTATGCAAAAAAGCTCACACTGACTTTTATATAATCTACTGTAAACATTTACCAAGTATGCAAAAAAAAACATGCATTTCATATTTATTTTGTAGCGTAAGGAGAGGTAAGGGCACTTCTGCAAGGATTAATACCTGGTCCCAGGTAATGGAGGCAGATGACACTTTGAAGAAATGGGAAAGAAACAAAAGGTGCCTCAGGGCAGCACTCAAAAGAGGAGAAGCGACTCAAAGTGCAGCATTAAACAATTTATTTGAGTAAAAAGGTTAAAAATACTTACAGAGGACAACGCGGACTTACGAGGATTGGTTCAGTGACATGTCCCATGTTTATGGAATCTCTTGTATCAGTATGGGGGGAGAGAGCCGACCAGCAGCTGTCAGGGAGCCAGGAGAACACCGGAGAGTGAAGGAGCGAGGAGGCAGAGATGCAGCCGGGCTTCCAGAACCATGCTGGAGCACACGCCGGCGGTGGTGACGTCAGTCGGTGTTGGTGGGTGGTAACACGTTTTGGAGCATGTGCGGCTCCTTCATCAGACCTCTTTGCTGTTTGCTTTACTGTCTGCTGTTTTCATCTAACTGCAGGCAGATGGATGGACGGAGGATGATGAGGATGGATGTATGAATGATGAAAATGAGGAGTATGACAGGCAGAGGGTGTGGCTGAGCTCGCATTCTGAGCATTGCGTGGTCTGCCTGATGAAGGAGCATGCATGCTCCAAACGTGAGCGCAGCCACGCCCTCTGTTTGTCACAGCCGATGCACGAATGATGTCTCACCACCCACCCAGCTGATCATCTCCAGCCCCAGAGCCTCAGATGCCATCGGAGTAACTGAGACTAGCAATCACCAGCGCCTGCCTGCACGAACAGTAGAGACCCACATGGACCCTGTGTACTATATGCCTATATTATCTCTACTCTATGTGAGTTCATTGCCACATATTAAACTTGGTTTCATTCCATGCTGCATTTAGATCAGCGGTGCTCTCTTCTTTTCCTTACAAGGAGAACATGCAAACTCCAGGCAGGTAGTGCCGTAGTTGGGATTCGAACAAACTACCCTAGTGCTGCTAGGCGGAAGTGCACTGTGCTGCCTACCACCTTAATAAAAAATGTATGTGTAGCACTCACCCACCCTACTAATTCTCTCTTCCACGAAACAGTAGGGCACACCTGCTACTTGCCCGGTATTCCTCCCCAAGTGTAGAGAGGCGAGCGGTGTTAGCCGCAAGGCCCAAAGAAAAATAAAACTAATACCTCTCCATAGTGGATCCTCACGCTCCGTTGTCTAGACAATCTTGAATAAAGTCAATGTCCACACAGGATTGAAACTTGAACGACAAGGTTTATTCTTTTTTCTCTTGTATAACTTGAAAGCAGGTTTAGAGATGAAGAAAGGGAGAAGAGGGGTTGGTTCAGGCACGCAACACCTACGATACAATCATCGCCACTCAAGCCTGAGTGGATTTTGCTCACCTGGATAGTCCCCTTAAGAGCAGTCCTAGCAGCTGGTGTGGAGCACGGAACAGATACTTGTAGTTTCCCTAGGATACGATCAGGAGATCCTCTGCCACAGAATCTTTAAGTCCCAAACTTCCCGGCCTAGCAACAACTAGAACTTAGGTGCCAATGGGGCACGTTGCAGGGCTTTTGGCGGATTGGAATCCTTCCCTCTGACAGGTAACCACGCCTCTCCCGAGACAGTGACTTCTTCACTAATCCCCTTGGGACTGATCCTCCCCTGGCTTCCTCTCCTTCAGAGTGGGTCACCCTCCCTTGGGTAGCCCGGGACTCCTTTTTCGGATGTAGGCCTCACCTACAGCGATGCAGCCTCGGGCTAAATGTGCCTGGGACCGAAACTCACGCACACACCCCTGGCCATGAGGGCCACCGGTGGTGGGGTACGTGCCAAACAGGACCAAGGGGTCCCCCGGATCTCCTCCCGCCTAACGGCGTATGCCCCTTATGTACCCCCTCCCAGCATGAACAGTGGGCAGACCACGCCCACTGCACGGCCGCGGAGAGAGGACACCCAATGGGGATGCAATACCTCCTGTGGTTCTACCTGGGCCGGAGGTGACAGTGTCACCCACAGGCAACAGGGAACTGTACTACCAGGGAGCATCACACCCAGAGCAGAAGCAACTTAATTAAATGTAATTAATCTGAGCCCAACTACAGGCTCAGACTGCCCTTAAATTTGAACATAGCGCTACCTAAATTGGGGAGGACGCTACATATGGAACTATATAAGGCTCAGAAGGCAGAGTTGAGACTCTAAAGAGGATCTGTAGTCTTAGCTGAAGACTGAGAGTTCCGTTTTCTAACACTGATGGAACCAGTTAAAGTGGAGTTCCACCCAAAAGTGGAACTTCCGTTTTAAGGACTCCTAACCCCCTGACATGCCACATTTGGCATGTCATACTTTGTGGGGGGGGGGGGTGTTGGTACCTAGTTTTGACATGTACCCAGCTCCCACTTCAGCTTGCGCCATCTAGGCGACTCCTCCTCTCCATGTCCCTCCCTGCAATCTTCTGGGACACGTCACAGATCCCAGAAGATTGCTTGACCATTCAGGATACGCACTGCGACTCATGCATGTGCAGTGTGCCCCCGGCTGGGAAGCCGCAAACTGCGACAGCCGGGTGCACACACTAGTGATGCTGGTGTTGGGGAGAGGCAGAGGAGAGAACCAAGGCTACATCGCTGGATCGTTTGTAGCTGCTGACTTTTAATCAACAGAAAAACGAGTGGAGTTCTGATTTAAGGTTGGTCCACCAATAAGGTGGCAGTTACGAAGGTACGATGGGGGCGGCACACCAGACACTTACCAGTCCTCAGTGCAGTTCTGTAATGCTGAGCCTGATAAAATCACAGGCTCAGCATTACTGAGCTCCCTCCCCAACACACAGGCAGGCACATTGGCTAAGCAACTTCGGTAATGTGGAGTTTAACAGTGCAGGATCAGCGTCTGTCTCTGTGCACAACACATTGGTCAGGCAGAGGTACAGGCTCAGTGTCACTGAGTAAATGTATTTACCAGGCTCCACATAACTAAGCTGACTTGCCTGTATGTGTCTTTGCTGTGGAGGTCTAGTGCCTTGGTGGCCAAAATGGCCCATCAGTATGACCCTGGAACCAATGACTATAGAAGTAGGTAGTGGTCATTATAACTTCTTAAAAAGAGAAGCCCGGAGTAAGACGCATGCTAGGCGAGGGCTGGCATGACAAGGCACCAGGGCAGGAAGCCAGCATGATAGGGGTTAAAGCCAGGGGAGAAGTGCAGGTCAGAAGAAGGGGTGGCGTGTTTGACCACCGGACCCAAGCCCCTCCTACCCCCAGGAACTGACCAGTCTCTAGTCTCCAGACTAAGGAACAGCTCCCACCCTCCCTCCCTATTTTAGTTGTATAAATGTATTGTGCAATTTGGGGTTGGGGTAGCGGTTGGGATTCTTCAGAGGCAGTACAAATTAAGATCATTATGGCTTATGTGGGGAACCATCACGGTATGGGATGCTCGGTGGGTGCCGTTAACCAAGGTTTAACTGGCATTGGGAGATGGGTATCAGTGTTGGAAGGTAGTCCTTGAGTCGGCGTGCTGCGACTGTGGACCTTGTGTGGCCACGCTGATACGATAGAGTTAAGGTTGAGTATCATCGAAGGTGCTGACCAAAATTAGTAGTGACTAGGGATGAGCTTCGTGTTCGAGTCGAACATACGTTCGACTCGAACATCGGCTGTTCGATCGTTCGACGAAGATCGAACGATTTGGGCCGTTCGCGCCAAATTCGAGTGACGCGAACGGCCCACAATGCACTACGCCATCGCAGTGTCATCCAGGCGCTGTGATTGGCCAAGCATGCACTGTGACCCCGCATGCTTGGCCAATCACAGCGCCGGCAGCGAGGAGAGCAATGATTGGCCACAGGCAGGATGCCTGTGGCCAATTATTGCTAAGGGTGTTTAGTACACGCCCCACACTATAAAAGGCCGCCAGCACGGCGGCCTAGTGTAGTGTGTTCCGGAGCAGGGATAGAGCAGCATAGGCAGGGACAGTGACTGTTATTTCTTTCTTGCTTAACCTGGATTCCTTTAGTTTAGGGAAAGAGAAGGATAGGTAGGGAGAGTGTCAGTGTGTTTTGTGCTTGTGCTATAGTGTGCTTAAAAAAAACATTTATTCTAGGGACAGAAAACTGTAGGTAGGGAGAGTGTCAGTTTATTTCACTCTGCAAGTCCTTGTTTCCAGGGACCTGTAAGGACAGTGAGTGAATTGTCCTTGTGCTATATTGTGATTAAAAAAAACATTTTTTCTAGGGACAGAAAACTGTAGGTAGGGAGAGTGTTTTTTTTCTTTCACTCTGCAAGTCCTTGTTTCCAGGGACCTGGAAGGACAGTGAGTGAATTCTCCTTGTGCTATATTGTGCTTAAAAAAAACATTAATTCTAGGGACAGAAAACTGTAGGTAGGGAGAGTGTTTATTTTCTTTCACTCTGCAAGTCCTTGTTTCCAGGGACCTGTAAGGACAGTGAGTGAATTGTCCTTGTGCTATATTGTGATTAAAAAAAACATTTATTCTAGGGACAGAAAACTGTAGGTAGGGAGAGTGTCAGTTTATTTCACTCTGCAAGTCCTTGTTTCCAGGGACCTGTAAGGACAGTGAGTGAATTGTCCTTGTGCTATATTGTGATTAAAAAAAACATTTTTTCTAGGGACAGAAAACTGTAGGTAGGGAGAGTGTTTTTTTTCTTTCACTCTGCAAGTCCTTGTTTCCAGGGACCTGGAAGGACAGTGAGTGAATTGTCCTTGTGCTATATTGTGCTTAAAAAAAACATTTATTCTAGGGACAGAAAACTGTAGGTAGGGAGAGTGTCAGTTTATTTCACTCTGCAAGTCCTTGTTTCCAGGGACCTGTAAGGACAGTGAGTGAATTGTCCTTGTGCTATATTGTGATTAAAAAAAACATTTTTTCTAGGGACAGAAAACTGTAGGTAGGGAGAGTGTTTTTTTTCTTTCACTCTGCAAGTCCTTGTTTCCAGGGACCTGTAAGGACAGTGAGTGAATTGTCCTTGTGCTATATTGTGATTAAAAAAAACATTTTTTCTAGGGACAGAAAACTGTAGGTAGGGAGAGTGTTTTTTTTCTTTCACTCTGCAAGTCCTTGTTTCCAGGGACCTGGAAGGACAGTGAGTGAATTGTCCTTGTGCTATATTGTGCTTAAAAAAAACATTTATTCTAGGGACAGAAAACTGTAGGTAGGGAGAGTGTCAGTTTATTTCACTCTGCAAGTCCTTGTTTCCAGGGACCTGTAAGGACAGTGAGTGAATTGTCCTTGTGCTATATTGTGATTAAAAAAAACATTTTTTCTAGGGACAGAAAACTGTAGGTAGGGAGAGTGTTTTTTTTCTTTCACTCTGCAAGTCCTTGTTTCCAGGGACCTGGAAGGACAGTGAGTGAATTGTCCTTGTGCTATATTGTGCTTAAAAAAAACATTTATTCTAGGGACAGAAAATTGTAGGTAGGGAGAGTGTCAGTTTATTTCACTCTGCAAGTCCTTGTTTCCAGGGACCTGTAAGGACAGTGAGTGAATTGTCCTTGTGCTATATTGTGATTAAAAAAAACATTTTTTCTAGGGACAGAAAACTGTAGGTAGGGAGAGTGTTTTTTTTCTTTCACTCTGCAAGTCCTTGTTTCCAGGGACCTGGAAGGACAGTGAGTGAATTCTCCTTGTGCTATATTGTGCTTAAAAAAAACATTAATTCTAGGGACAGAAAACTGTAGGTAGGGAGAGTGTCAGTTTTTTTCACTCTGCAAGTCCTTGTTTCCAGGGACCTGTAAGGACAGTGAGTGAATTGTCCTTGTGCTATATTGTGCTTAAAAAAAACATTTATTCTAGGGACAGAAAACTGTAGGTAGGGAGAGTGTTTATTTTCTTTCACTCTGCAAGTCCTTGTTTCCAGGGACCTGTAAGGACAGTGAGTGAATTGTCCTTGTGCTATATTGTGATTAAAAAAAACATTTATTCTAGGGACAGAAAACTGTAGGTAGGGAGAGTGTCAGTTTATTTCACTCTGCAAGTCCTTGTTTCCAGGGACCTGTAAGGACAGTGAGTGAATTGTCCTTGTGCTATATTGTGATTAAAAAAAACATTTTTTCTAGGGACAGAAAACTGTAGGTAGGGAGAGTGTTTTTTTTCTTTCACTCTGCAAGTCCTTGTTTCCAGGGACCTGTAAGGACAGTGAGTGAATTGTCCTTGTGCTATATTGTGCTTAAAAAAAACATTTATTCTAGGGACAGAAAACTGTAGGTAGGGAGAGTGTCAGTTTATTTCACTCTGCAAGTCCTTGTTTCCAGGGACCTGTAAGGACAGTGAGTGAATTGTTCTTGTGCTATATTGTGATTAAAAAAAACATTTTTTCTAGGGACAGAAAACTGTAGGTAGGGAGAGTGTTTTTTTTCTTTCACTCTGCAAGTCCTTGTTTCCAGGGACCTGGAAGGACAGTGAGTGAATTGTCCTTGTGCTATATTGTGCTTAAAAAAAACATTTATTCTAGGGACAGAAAACTGTAGGTAGGGAGAGTGTCAGTTTATTTCACTCTGCAAGTCCTTGTTTCCAGGGACCTGTAAGGACAGTGAGTGAATTGTTCTTGTGCTATATTGTGATTAAAAAAAACATTTTTTCTAGGGACAGAAAACTGTAGGTAGGGAGAGTGTTTTTTTTCTTTCACTCTGCAAGTCCTTGTTTCCAGGGACCTGGAAGGACAGTGAGTGAATTGTCCTTGTGCTATATTGTGATTAAAAAAAACATTTTTTCTAGGGACAGAAAACTGTAGGTAGGGAGAGTGTCAGTTTATTTCACTCTGCAAGTCCTTGTTTCCAGGGACCTGTAAGGACAGTGAGTGAATTGTCCTTGTGCTATATTGTGATTAAAAAAAACATTTTTTCTAGGGACAGAAAACTGTAGGTAGGGAGAGTGTTTTTTTTCTTTCACTCTGCAAGTCCTTGTTTCCAGGGACCTGGAAGGACAGTGAGTGAATTGTCCTTGTGCTATATTGTGCTTAAAAAAAACATTTATTCTAGGGACAGAAAACTGTAGGTAGGGAGAGTGTCAGTTTATTTCACTCTGCAAGTCCTTGTTTCCAGGGACCTGTAAGGACAGTGAGTGAATTGTCCTTGTGCTATATTGTGATTAAAAAAAACATTTTTTCTAGGGACAGAAAACTGTAGGTAGGGAGAGTGTTTTTTTTTCTTTCACTCTGCAAGTCCTTGTTTCCAGGGACCTGTAAGGACAGTGAGTGAATTGTCCTTGTGCTATATTGTGCTTAAAAAAAACATTTATTCTAGGGACAGAAAACTGTAGGTAGGGAGAGTGTCAGTTTCTTTCACTCTGCAAGTCCTTGTTTCCAGGGACCTGGAAGGACAGTGAGTGAATTGTCCTTGTGCTATATTGTGCTTAAAAAAAACATTTATTCTAGGGACAGAAAACTGTAGGTAGGGAGAGTGTCAGTTTATTTCACTCTGCAAGTCCTTGTTTCCAGGGACCTGTAAGGACAGTGAGTGAATTGTCCTTGTGCTATATTGTGATTAAAAAAAACATTTTTTCTAGGGACAGAAAACTGTAGGTAGGGAGAGTGTTTTTTTTTCTTTCACTCTGCAAGTCCTTGTTTCCAGGGACCTGTAAGGACAGTGAGTGAATTGTCCTTGTGCAATATTGTGATTAAAAAAAACATTTTTTCTAGGGACAGAAAACTGTAGGTAGGGAGAGTGTTTGTTTTTTTTCTTTCACTCTGCAAGTCCTTGTTTCCAGGGACCTGTAAGGACAGTGAGTGAATTGTCCTTGTGCTATATTGTGCTTAAAAAAAACATTTATTCTAGGGACAGAAAACTGTAGGTAGGGAGAGTGTCAGTTTCTTTCACTGTGAAAGTCCTTGTTTCAAGGGACAGAGAAGGACACCTGAAGGTAGCCCTTATTGCTTTTTTCCCATCTCCCTGCAGGCCATCTATTAGAATGTCTGGAAGGCAAACAAGGAGAGGCAGACAGTCAGGAGGCAATAAAAGAGGGCAAGCAGGCTCTGTGTCTGGGGGCAACAGTGCTGGTCGTGGACGCGGTGCATTGTCATCAGCACATGGCCATGGGACACGCTTGTCCTTCTTTTCGGCAGCTGGACATGTTGAGCCACATCATGCCGAAGACTTGGTAGAGTGGATGACCAAGCCCTCCTCCTCCTCCTCATCCTCTCTCACCCAGGCTCAGGGTACTGGAAAAGCAGCTGCCAAAGCGTCGTCTTCCCTGGTATCAATGTCAGACAAATCATCAGTCACTCCTTCCCTAGACCCACCATGTCCTCCTCCTGAGGAGTCCCCCGAACTGTTTCAGCACAGTGTTGGGTACATGCTCCAGGAGGATGCCCAGCGTTTCGAAGGGTCTGATGATGAAACCCAGCTAGAGGAAGGCAGTAGCGTGAGAGCAGACAGAGGGGATGCTCAAGAAGGACACCAATCTGGCAGTCATGTTCCAGCAGCTGCAGCATACTGCCAGATTGGCTCCAGTGATGAGGAGGGAGGGGATGATGAGGTCACTGACTCCACGTGGGTGCCTAATAGGAGAGAGGAGGAGGAGGAGGAGGAGGAGGATGAGGAGGAGGCACATCTCCAACGAGGCAGGATGCCCTTTGGTGGCCAGCGTAAGGGCAGTACACCGACGGAATCACACCGCAGAGCTCCGCCTGTGCAGGGCGCTGCCTCTGCCCGTCATTCAAAAAGTTCTTTGGTGTGGGCCTTTTTTGAGGCTAGTGCATCAGATCGCACAGCTGCTGTTTGCAACATATGTCTCAAGCGTATATCGCGTGGCCAAAACATCAGCCGCTTGGGTACCACATGCCTGACCAGACATATGTTGACCTGCCATGCAGCTCGTTGGCAAGCCTACCTCAAAGACCCACACCAAAGAACAAAGCGGACCTCTCCTTGCACCGCATCAGCTGGGATCTCCAACCCCACTATAACTTCAGTCCTCTCTGAAACATGCACTGAGAGGAATGAAGGTGTAGAATTAGGTGTGTCACAGCCAAGTACTTGCGGCCACTCTGCTAGCAGTACACCGACGTCCGATTCTAGCAGGCAAATTTCCCTGCCCCAGCTGCTGGACCGTCGAAAGAAGTTCACTCCCAGCCATCCACATGCCCAGCGGTTGAATGCTAGCTTGGCTAAATTGCTAGCGCTTCAACTGCTGCCTTTTCAGTTGGTAGACTCGGCCCCCTTCCGTGAGTTTGTGCAATGTGCGGTTCCTCAGTGGCAGGTTCCCAAACGCCACTTTTTCTCACGGAAGGCTATTCCGGCTCTCTACCGGCATGTGGAAGGCAATGTCTTGGCCTCGCTGGACAGGGCGGTCAGCGGTAAGGTGCATATTACCGCTGACTCATGGTCCAGCAGGCATGGACAGGGACGTTACCTTTCTTTCACGGCCCATTGGGTCACTCTTTTGGCAGCTGGGAAGGATGCAGGACAAGGTGCAGTAGTGTTGGAGGTTGTCCCACCGCCACGCCTCCAAAATGCTACTACTGGTTGTGACACACCTCTCTCCTCCACCCCCTCCTCTTCTTCTTCCTCCATGGCCTCTTCCTGTGGTTTGTCCTATGAACCAGCGGTGCTCCGTAGCCGTTCACGGGGCTACGCAAGTACGCAGGCAAAAAGATGCCATGCCGTGCTTGCGCTGGTGTGTTTGGGGGACAGAAGCCACACTGGGGCAGAGGTCCTGTCTGCTCTGCAGGGCCAGGCCGAGAGGTGGTTGACGCCACGCCAGCTTAAGCCAGGAATGGTGGTTTGCGACAATGGCACCAACCTCCTCTCCGCCCTCCGACAGGGACAACTGACCCATGTGCCCTGTGTGGCTCACGTCCTTAACCTGGTGGTGCAGCGGTTCTTGGGTAGGTACCCGGGCTTACAGGATGTCCTGAGGCAGGCCAGGAAAGTCTGTGTGCATTTCCGCAGATCTTATAATGCCAGTGCTCGCCTGGCTGAGCTGCAAAAGGAGTTGAACCTGCCCAAGAACCGCCTTATATGTGACATGCCCACCAGGTGGAACTCAACGTTGGCCATGCTGCAGCGGCTGCACACGCAGCAGAGGGCCATCAATGAGTACCTGTGCGACTACGGCACCAGGACAGGGTCAGGGGAGCTTGGTTTTTTTTCTCCACGCCAGTGGGGCATGATCAGGGATGCATGCACTGTCCTGGCACCATTTGAGGAGGCCACGAGGATGGTGAGCAGTGACAGTGCATGCATCAGTGACACTGTACCTCTTGTCCACCTGTTGGAGCACACGCTGCGTGGAATAATGGACAGGGCACTTGAGGCAGAACAGAGGCAGGAAGAGGAGGACTTCCTTGCCTCTCAAGGCCCCCTTTACCCAGACAGTGTTCCTTCTGTCCCACCCATCGCACAGGAAGAGGAGGAGGAGGAGGAGGAGGAGGAGGAGGATTGTGTCAGCATGGAGGTGGAGGCTGGCACTCAGCATCATCAGCAGCAGTCTTTTAGGGATGATTTACAGTCCCAAGAAACCAGTGGACTTGTACGTGGCTGGGATGAGGTGGCTGCGGATCATGTCGTCCTTAGTGACCCAGAGGACTCCGGAGCGAATGCCTCAGCAAACCTACGCTGCATGGCCTCCCTGATCCTGCAAAGTCTGCGGAAGGATCCTCGTATTCTTCGGATCAAGGAGAGGGACCATTACTGGCTGGCCACTCTCCTTGATCCACGGTACAAGGGTAAGGTTGCGGACCTTATGTTACCGTCGCAGAGGGAGCAGAGGATGAGACAACTCCGGGAGGCCTTGCAGAAAGGTCTGTGCAACGCGTTCCCAGAGACTGGGAGGTTACAAACTCCTGGTCCTGGACAACGAGTTGCTGAGGCTTCGGCCAGTCAAAGAAGGAGCGGTGGGGAAGGTGGCCGTCTGACCGATGCGTTCAGACAATTCTTTAGTCCGCAGCCCCAAAGTATGATCGGTTCCAGCAACCATCGCCAGCGTCTGATAAACATGGTGCAGGAATATCTAGGGGCAAGGTCAGACTTGGACACCTTTCCCACCGAAAATCCTCTGGCTTACTGGGTCTTGAGGATGGATCACTGGCCAGAGCTTGCACAGTATGCAATTGAGCTACTGGCCTGTCCTGCATCCAGCGTTCTTTCGGAACGCACATTCAGTGCTGCTGGAGGATTTGTCACGGATCACAGGGTGCGCCTGTCCACCGACTCGGTTGATCGACTGACTTTCATCAAGATGAACCAGTCTTGGATCACCACCAGCTACCACACACCTGATGCTGATATAACAGACTAATTGATTTTAACATGTCACATCCCTTCAAGACTGATGCTGATGCTGAGTGCCTGTGCTGTTATGTTGACTGGCTATCCTCCTCCTCCGAGTCCTCAATGATACGATTGATGATGATAGCTTGGAAGATCATTTTTGTTTATGGGTGCCGCCACCAGTGGCTAAGGCCCAATTTTTCAGCCCCTGTTTTACAGGGGCGTGTAATTACAATTATTTTAGCAATAATTTGCCATAGGGCTCATTGCTGTGCTCCAAGTACAGTATCTGTGAGGGGTTGGAGTGTTGTGGCACCAGTGCCTAAGGCCCAATTTTTCAGCCCCTGTTCAACAGGGGCATGCAATTACAATTCTTGATCTAATAATTCACAGCAGGGTCCATTGCTGCACCCACCAAGAGTAACTCTGAGGGCTTACAGTCTTGTGGCAACGCCACCACCACCACCACCACCACGAAAGGCCCAATTTTTCAGCCCCTGTTCAAAAGGGGCATGTAATTACAATTCTTGATCTAATAATTCACAGCAGGGCCCATTGCTGCACCCACCAAGAGTAACTGTCAGGGCTTACAGTGTTGTGGCACCAGCACCACCATCAAAGCCCCAATTTTTACTACCACTGTTCAACAATTATATGTAATTAAAATTCCTGATATAATAGTTGACAGCAGGGCGTTCCAGCACCAACCAAGAGTAACTGAGTGCTTACAGTGTTGTGCCAACACCAACAACTAAGGGGCCTATTTCTGCAGAGTATATACGGCAGGTCCCTACTTTCAAACATCCAACTTACAAACGACTCCTACTTGCAAACGAAAGAAGACAACAGGAAGTGAGAGGAAATCTACCCCTAGAAAGGAAAATTCTCTCCTGTAAGAATAAATATGGGAGAAAGGGGTCTCATCTGTACTGATGCTTTATCAGCAATCCTTGTTTCAAGAAAAACACCACATTTCAAAAACAGTTGTCATTGGGACGGAAAGTGAGGTGAAATGTTCTGAACAGGGGCACAGACAGCAAAACAAATGTTACAGGGGTGATAACCCTTACCTATGTTTCCCAAAAAGTTTAAAAATAGATTTTTGGGCTGGAGCTACACTTCAACAATGTACCTGTTCAAAATTACAAACACATTCTACATAAGAACAAACCTACAGTCCCTGTCTTGTATGCACCACCTGTATACGGCTGTTCAGAGTATATAGGGCCTTTTTTATTTTATGTGCGGGGTTCCCCTTAATATCCATACAAGACCCAAAGGGGCTGGTAATGGGCTGGGGTAGGGGGGGGGGTCATGGGGTAGCTATGCCATTTTTCTTAAAGAATTTCATCCATATTACCGGGACCAGACATTACATTAAAGCCGCAAGCAGTTTTAAATGGCTTTTTTTTCCTTTAGAAGTGTCATTTTGTGCAGGGACAGTTCTAAACACGGGAAACACGTGGCACTTCACAGGCATACTTTAGACACCCCCCAGGTACGATATTTAAAGGAATATTTGACTTTTTTTTTTTCACTTTATGCATCATTAAAATGACTGCTCCCGAAAAACGACCGTTTTTAAAACTTCTTTTTGCATTGATACATGTCCCCTGGTGCACAACCCGGGTTCCCAAACCCTATTTATGACAATAACATGCATAATAGTTGTTATAATTAGCACTTTAGAATTCGAACGTTCGCATCCATTGTATTTAATAGGGTTCTAATGTTCGTTCGAACTTTCGGTCCGTTCGCGGGTTCTGGTGTGAACCGAACCCGGGGGTGTTCGGCTCATCACTAGTAGTGACGTATATGGGTTGATATTTGTGTTTATGCAGGGTTATAGTATTTGTGTCAAGCTGTTGGCATCTGTGTGCCACAGTTTTGATATTTTTTTTCTGACCGACCACGCTCATTATCCCTTCCGCTTTCACTGTCCAGGTATTTTCAGCCTAAGTACTGCCAAGGAATGAGCAGTTTTATAAACAAAGATATAATAACCTATTTGAAGTATTCAGAGCTGATACAATTACAAGACATATGGGGTTGAGCACAGAGAATGAAAAGATGTATTATATTATACGGTGGTGAAGGAGAGAAGGAGTTAACGCCACTCATCAGGTCCGGGAGGGAGTGTTTGGAAGCCTTTAGTGAAAGAGAGGAATTTCTTTGAAGTTTATCTGAAGCGGAGACCATGTTTGAAAGAACAAGAACAGTCCTCCATCATTAGCACGCACCCAAACAAAACCCACAACTTATACTCACACTTTATATTTGAATAAGTTACACCTAGTCCACTTTCATTTCAAACAACTAACCCCAATCTTCTTTTTTTTTTTTTAAGTTACATAGTTAAATGGTTAGTCATATGGAAAACCAAACGACATCACATTCATCCAAAAGAATAATAATTTTAAAAAAAAACTTTTGCGCACTAAGAACTCTATAGCAGAGCTAGAGGAAGTAGGAAAGATAAAACTCATGTGGCTAAGTTCACACTTTGCCAAATTGCAGTTTTCAATGAGACTAAAGCCCCATACACACGGTCGGACTTCCATCTGACTTTTCCGTGGATTTTTGTCCGAACGGAGTTGGCCGGGCACACCCATAGCATACACACCACAGGACTTTTTTGCAAACTTTCCCAAAACTTTTTGCAACATCACATGGTTTTTCTGCTCTTTTCTGCTCTTTACCGCCACCCTTTGGTCAACTTCTGCTATTGTTGGTTGATTTTAACATTAGTTGTTTTGTCCATCGGACAAAAGTCCTATGGTTTTCTGTACACACGGTAGGACTTTGCTCCATCTGACTTTTGTTGGGCAAAAGTTTGTCTGTTTGCAGACCCAACTTTTGTCCGATGAAAACAAAACCAAACGAAAAAAAGTTTGTCCGATGGAGCGTACACACAGTCGGATTGTTGGTCCAACTTGCTTAAAACGAAGTTTGTTGGGCAAAAGTCCGACCGTGTGTACGGGGCTTTATGCGCCACAAGCGTGAGCCAAGAGCTCCCTTTGACTTGAATGGCCAAGTTTGATAGGCGGTGGCGCCTGTCAACTTGACAGGCTGCCTTTCCTTAAAGTGGAAGTAAACCCTCCTATCATTTTCAGGCAAGGAAGCTGCCATTTTGGCCTCTGTTTAATCTTCAACTGCCATGATGCTGCACATGTGATCAGTTATGACACCAGCCATTGGATGGTTTGACAGTTTGGTTGAGAGCACAACCAATGTGAAAGTTGGCATTCCCGGCATGCCGGGAATGTAACTGCTTTTTGAAACTGTTAAATCGATGGGTTTTCTTCCGCTTTAAGCATGGCCGTGGTGCAAGGCATTGCAGCCACAGCATTGGAACAACTTTCTCTGGCTCTGTTGTAGGCTTTAGGAGGCAGTCTTGGGACAGTAAAACAGCTCCCTATGTGAAAGAGGCTTTATAAAGGGTGGTTTAATATGCTTTAGTGTAATGCCCCCCTACACAGGCTGCTAGGTAAATTTAGTTTGGGCTTCTGCTGTAGCTACAGAAGCTGGAATTGTTTAGTTTGGTCTGCTCAAGGCTCCACAGGCTGGAAGTTTGATTATCTCCACCTGACTCTATGAGAACCTTCTGGAGATTAGGGCGGGAAGATTCAAATACCTGGCCTGAATATTTAGTAAGGTCTATCCAATTCCTAGTGTAGCGGCCTTACCCCCTTCTCTGTGTCTAGGGGTATGTTGTAGGTGAGGGTGAGATGCGCTACGACCCATGTCCTCCCCATTGTAGCAGGTGAGGTGAAGGCCAGTACCAAGTATTCTTCTCGGGCCTATGTGTTTCTATTCACAACCAAGTCCTGCTGTGCTGACACTCCCCTTCACTCCCATCAACCAGAGTTCCACACACCGATAAGGATCCAACACTTCTTTTATTGTAACACACACAATAAACAGTTCTTTGTTCGCCAATTAGTTGAGATCCATAAACAGTTCAATACGGTGGGGTGAGCAGGTCGAGGCACTGTCGTAATGATAAACGAAACCACTGTGGTTTCACCAGCGGTTACTATAGCCATTGGCTAGAGAGAGGAACTTGAAACGTATGAGTCTCTACCAGCGACTCGGAAGAACATAAATGGAGTACCTTCGCTGCGTTGCGGCCCCTGTCAGGGGGAAGATGTCCCTTCAAGGAAGTTACCAGAGGCCCCTCCGTCACCGGGTTGATGCTGCTCCGGACTCTTCAGACGGGTAACCTCTCTGGCCTCCTCACCTCAGACATGGGCCCCATCCACCTCAGGGTCCCTCGGACTCATCCACCCTTGCGGAGCCTAGTCGAAGTCACTGGACCCCAGGCCTCCGGTGTAGTACCTCACCCCAGGTCTAAGGTGCCTGAGATGGACGCCAACACTGCTCCGACCAGGCCATGGGCGCCTGGGCTGGAACTCCGGACCGACCGCACCCAGGCCTTAAGGTGCCTGGGCGCCGGATGTAGAAGACCTCGTGGCGAGGGCATCTCTCCCCTTTATCTCCTCCCGTGACACCACAGCAGGTTCTCCCACCCCGCTGTACCACCGCTGGAACGGGACAAAAAGGACAGCACTGCGGTAGTGATTCTATCTCGACCTGTGGGAACACCGCCACCCCAGACCAAGGAGAATAGTACACCACCAAAGTCCTCCATGACTGAAAGTGGTCCAAATCCTCTATGATTTATACACACACCTGGGTCATACTACCCCCTCAGGTGTATCCCCCTAAATTCAGACCCCCGCTACACTAGTGAGGTGTTCCCAGATGGTGGATGGGTGTTGTGTTTTTTTTGTTTTCCTCTTTCTCCACTTTGGGCAAGAGGGATGGGAACAAGTGGCGATGGGGAGGCATTTCCACCTTTTATATGGTTTATGTGAGAATTTGAATTGTAATATATGTTTGTTTATTATATGTAAAGAAAATTTCTAATAAAATCTGAATTATAAAAAAAAAAAAAAAAAAAACCTGAAGTACATGACAGGTGATATCATTTGCTGCTGAGTGATTGCATCTCCCCAAGGTAATACATAAAACCTGGCCTGTTAGTGGGCCCTGAGGACAGGGTTGATGACCACTGTATTAGAGCCTCTGGAATCCATGTGTCTGGCGCCCTGCATGAATTAGGGGGCGGTGCCCCTGCGCCTCGTTTGGATGGGCCGCCATTGGTTATCACTTTTAACAGCAATGTTATGTTTTTGATCATTTAGAAACCTAGTCAATTGCTTCATAAAACAGTCTGAATGTAACTATCTCGTGTGGAAGACTTTTTTTTTCTTTTACGGTGAGAGCTGTGAAAATGTGCCGTCAAGCTGCTGGAGGGCCACAGGTTGAGCACCCATGATCCTATACAATCCAGCGGCTCTTCCAGGGGTAACACTATAATACTTTTATATTCTGCCCCAGGACAAAACATTACTAATCCCCCATGTTAAATATGCAGCTCAGTTTTGGACACCAATTTACATAAAAGATGTTGCAGATCGGAAGATCTGCAACAGCTGGAGGGCCACAGGTTGAGCACCCATGGTTTAGGCCCTCTTGCCCTGCTCCTTGAGACCTAAAGTGCCACCAACACACCTAAAATTATTTAAATTGGGTTTATATTCAGGAAAAGCCCTGTAGGGGAAAATTTCCATAGCTGTACTGAAGATTTATGATTCTTATTCTACTAACATAAGCTACCGAAACAGCAGGAGACCTGTCCATGCGTTCTTCTTGTTTTCAGTGAATTATGTTTGCTATTTCTATTTGAATGAATTGATTTATTTTCTCTGATTCTCTTTGCCTCATTTATTTCCAAGCAAAATGGAGCAAAGGCCATGAACCCTTGACACCTCTTCTGAGTGGCCCCAGAGATCATACATAAAGAAAAAAAGAGAAAAGAAGAATTTACAAAAAAAGAAACAAGTGTCTTTAGAAGATTTACAGCGGACCGAAACCCATCGATTTAATGGTTTCCAAAAACAGTTACATTCAAGGTATGCTGTGAATGATAATGAGCATATATACACCGTGCTTAAATATCAGTGTCTAATAAATAGTTCCATAGGGGTTGATTTACTAAAACTGGAGAGTGCACAATCTGGGGCCCCTCTGCATAGAAACCAATCAGCTTCCTGTTTTTTTTGTCAAAGCTTAAAGGATACGTTCACTTTTTAGAAACAAAATAATAAATGCTAATTTTTGCAGGAAAATAAATGAGCATTTATTATTATTATATATATATATATATATATATATATATATATATATTATTTTTTTTTGAGCCTGCAAAGCATTGCACCAGCGATTAGCGAGTGAGGGGGCCAGGTTTGTTTGCCCCCCCCCCCAAAATATTGAGTAAGAGCCGCCACTGCAGTGCAATCTTATCTTCCTTATTTGTGAAAAATCTTACACTCTCAGGCCCCTTTCACACTGAGGAGTTTTTCAGGCGTTTTGCGCTAAAAATTGCGCATAAATAACGCCTGAAAAACTCCTGCCCCAGTATGCTCAATGTGAAAGCCTGAGGGCGGTATTAACCCCTTTTCGGGCGCTAGCGGGGGTTAAAACCGCACCGCTAGTGGCCGAATACCTCCGCAATTCCGACGGTAAAAATAGCGGCGCTATACCGCCACCGCCCCAGTGTGAAACCAGCCTTATAGAATCGTGCAACCCTTAGTAAATATATGGGTCAAATTAAGCTTGATGAGAAACTCCAAGTTAGTTCTTCCTCCCAAATCTCTGTCCTAACAACTTATTCCACCTTTAATTCCTTCAAAATGTGTATATATATATAAAAAAAAAAGAATAAAAGATACAGTATCTCACAAAATTGAGTACACTCCTCACATTTTTTGAAAATATTTTATATCTTTTTATGTGACAACACTGAAGAAATGACACTTTGTTACAATGTAAAGTAGTGATTGTACAGCTTGTATAACAGTGTAAATTAGCTGTCCCCTCAAAATAACTCAATACACAGCCATTAATGTCTAAACTGCTGGCAACAAAAGTGAGTCCACCCCAAAGGGAAAATGTCCAAATTTGGCCCAATTGAAAATTTTGTGACCCATTAGTATTACAAGGTCTCAGGTGTGAATGGGGAGCAGGTGTGTTAAATTTGGTGTTATCGCTCTCACTCTCTCATACTGGTCACTGGAAGTTCAACATGGCACCTCATGGCAAAGAACTCTCTGAGGATCTGAAGAAAAGAATTGTTGCTCTACATAAAGATGCCATAGGCTATAAAAAGATTGTCAAGACCCTGAAACTGAGCTGCAGCATGGTGGCCAAGACCATACAGCGGTTTAACAGGACAGGTTCCACTCGAAACAGGTCTCGCCGCGGTCGACCAAAGAAGTTGAGTGCACGTGCTCAGCGTCATATCCAAAGGTTGTCTTTGGGAAATAGACGTATGAGTGCTGCCAAAATTGCTGCAGAGGTTGAAGGGGGGGGGGGGGGGTCAGCCTGTCACGCTGTACACTGCGGGCTTTCTTGTGCATCATCTTTAAAAGAGGCTTCATTCTGGGACGACAGCCATGCAGACCAATTTGATGCAAACAGTTTGCTGAAGACAAGCAGACTAAGGACATGGATTACTGGAACCATGTCCTGTGGTCTGATGAGACCAAGATAAACTTATTTGGTTCAGATGGTGTCAAGTGTGTGTGGCGGCAACCAGGTGAGGAGTACAAAGACAAGTGTGTCTTGCCTACAGTCAAGCATGGTAGTGGGAGTGTCATGGTCTGGGGCTGCATGAGTGCTGTGCCGGCACTGGGGAGCTACAGTTCATTGAGGGAACCATGAATGCCAACATGTACTGTGACATACTGAAGCAGAGCATGATCCCCTCTCTTCAGAGACTGGGCCGCAGGGCAGTATTCCAACATAACAACCCCAAACACACCTCCAAGATGACCACTGCCTTGCTAAAGAAGATGAGGGTAAAGGTGATGGATTGGCCAAGCATGTCTCCAGACCTAAACCCTATTGAGCATCTGTGGGGCATCCTCAAATGGAAGGTGGAGGAGTGCAAAGTCTCTCACTCCTCCAAGATGACATCAAGGAGCTGGTGGATGTTAAAGAGGGCTCCAGTGGCAACCTGTGAAGCTCTGCTGAACTCCATGCCCAAGAGGGTTAAATCAGTGCTGGAAAATAATGGTGGCCAAAATATTGACACTTTGGGCCCAATTTGGACATTTTCACTTAGGGGTGTACTCACTTTTGTTGCCAGCGGTTTAGACATTAATGGCTGTGTGTTGAGTTATTTTGAGGGGACAGCAAATTTACACTGTTATACAAGCTGTACACTCACTACTTTACATTGTAGCAATGTGTAATTTCTTCAGTGTTGTCACATGAAAAGATAGAATAAAATATTTACAAAAATGTGAGGGGTGTACTCAGTTTTATGAAATACTATATATAGTGTAGTTTGGTATAAACCAAACTACATATAGCTACTTGCATGTAATTGTGCTCACATATAATTGTGACCAAGTGTTCACCGTGAACCCTCTCCCCCATGTGCCATATCCTTTACAAAATACCATGATTATCCTCCAACAGATCTTTTGAGAGAACAAAAAAATGTTTTGTATAAAAGTATATACAATTAATTAGTGTGGATTTTATGATATTGTAAAAAAGATACATGAAGAGAAAACATTTATAATAGTATATTTGCCATTTTTTTTTTAAAATAAACTCAAAGTGGTACTCCCAGAACTATTTTTCACTGAACAACCTTACAGTTCTTGATTGACAACCTATTCCATAGTCTGAGAAAGCCAACGCGTTTTGGATCTTTACATTTCAACTATCTTCATCAGAGATAAAATCCCACTCTGTAATAGAAATATATATCTTCAATTTTGTTTTCAATTTTCCAAAGTTTACTCAATTGTTTTTTTTAAATATGTGGAGTAAGTGTTGTATTAGAAAAATAACTAACGTCCTTTCAAACTACAACACAAAGGCTGACCATTGAGAAGGATAAGTCTTAGACACACAGAGACTGCACAGGTCCACCGGAAGAGCTGTCATAAAGCACAAAAATAAGTACATCCGGGATCCACTATGCAGATCCCCCACAATATTTCCCCCATAATATCTCTGCGTACCTGCATAGACTTATCCCTCTGTATGGTAGGCCAATGTGCTGTGGTATGAAAATACATTTAGTTTTACTGTATATCAAGGATGTTATTTGAAATATGTGCAGTAAGTGTTGTATCAGAAGACTAATGCCGCGTACACACGATCGGACATTCCGACAACAAAACCGTGGATTTTTTTCCGACGGATGTTGGCTCAAACTTGTCTTGCATACACACGGTCACACAAATGTTGTCGGAAATTGCAAACGTCAAAAACGGGGGCACGTACAGCACGTACGACTGCACTATAAAAGGGAAGTTCAATACCAAGTGCGCCACCCTTTGGGCTCCTTCTAATCTCGTGTTGGTAGAAGTTTGGTGAGAGATGATTCGCGCTTTTCAGCCTCGTGCTTTCCAGTCCATTACTGCTCTTTGCAGCATGACGAATGTGCTATCTCCATCACGAACACTAGTTTTACCAGACCGAGTGCTTCCGTGGAATTTTGTGCGTCGGAACTGTCTACACACACTCGGAATTTCCGAGAACGGATTTTGTTGTCGGAAAATTTGAGAACCAGCTCTCAATTTCCGACCAAAAGCTCCCATCGAACATTTGTTGTCGGAAATTCCGAGCGTGTGTACGCGGCATAACTATTGAGGTGGTATTTTGTATGCAGTAGAATAGGGATGGTGACAACCTGTCACCCATTACTGGGTTGACTTTATATTGGCATGTGGGATATGGCACATGGTCAAAATTACTCTTACCAAGACCTATTGCTCTCGCATCCCAAGTCCAGATATTGCATGCTTTGAAACTCTTTCTCCTCCAGACTCTTCCTTCAAATAAGGCAATCTCCAATTTCAAAGTAGCATACAACATCCCAATATGTAAGAGATAAACAAAGACCATAGTGCAGCAGATTTATAAATATACAATGTATTATATTTAAAATGTGGTCACATGCATTGAGAACCTATAAAACACATCCATACAGAATCAAAGATGGCGTACTGGGTATTTCCGGTTCCAGACATGCATCTAGTCTACTGACGCATTTAGTCACTTGACTTCTCCTTTAACCCCCTTCCGGCCCAGCAGTAGCTTCTCTTTAAGTGATTGGTGGTCACATGATAGAGAGCCTGTCATGCTAGCTCTCAATCGTTACTAAAGACTAGGGATGAGCTTCGAGTTTGAGACAAACTCATGTTCGACTCGAACATTGCCTGTTCACACGTTTGCCGAACAGCGAACAATTTGGGGTGTTCGTGGCAAATTCGAAAAGCTGCGGAACACCCTGTAAAAGTCTATGGGAGAAATCTAAAGTGCTAATTTTAAAAGCTTATATGCAAGTTATTGTCATAAAAATTGACGTGCGGGCGACCCCGCCCCCCTCTGATGCAACAGAAACCTGCATTACATCAGAGGGGGGCGGGGTCACCCGCACGTCACTGGGGAAGCCTGGATTTCCCCTTTGTGTCAGAGGGGTACGGGGTCACGTGACTGGTGGCCATGTCCTCAGCTATATAAGAGACCTGTCAGGCTGCCGGGATTCCCGGGGTGTCTCCGGTGGAGACAGGATGCTTGCTGTTCCTCGCTGCGCTGGACATCATCGTTGGAGCCTGGACCTGGAGAGGAGAGATCATCCATCGCTGGACCCCGGAGAGGAAATCACCCATGGCAGGATACCCACAGCGTTGGAGTGGAGACCGAGAGTGGATTACCACCTCTGGAATCATTTTTTACATTTTTTAATTTTTAATAAAGGACTTATCCCAACGGTGTCTGTGTGTTTTTTTTTATTTTTTTACACTTTCTTTGTTAAAGGATTCTTCCAGATTCCGATAAGCCCCCCGCTTGCAGACCCCCACAGCCACCGGGCAAGGGTTGTGGGGATGAGGCCCTTGTTTCCATCAACATGGGGACATGGTGCTTTGAGGGGTCACAGACCCCCAAAGCATCCTCCCCATGTTGAGGGCATGTGGCCTGGTACGGTTCAGGAGGGGGGGCACTCTCTCGCCCCCCCCCTCTTTTCCCGTGGCCTGCCAGGTTGTGTGCTCGGATAAAGGGTCTGGTATGGATTTTGGGGGGTAACTCCACGCCATTTTTTTTTCAATTTGGCGTGGAGTTCCCCTTAAAATCCATACCAGACCTGAAGGGTCTGGTATGGATATTTGGGGGGAACCCCATGTCATTTTTTTTTAAAATTTGAAGCAGGTTTCCCCTTAATATCCATACCAGACCTAAAGGGCCTGGTAATTGAATTTGGGGGGACCCCCACGCATTTTTTTTTTATTTTTTTTTTTATTTATTTTTTATCAATGACTTTCAATGACTTTTCTCTGTATTGCCGGGAGCCGACAATTCATTATAGCCACGAGTGCTTTTAAATTACTTTTTTTAAAGCGCTACTTTACAGGCATACTATACACACACCCTAGGTACGAAATTTTTAAGGAATATTTCATGTTTATTGTCTCACTTTAAGCATCATTAAAATCACTGCTCCCAAAAAAATGGCAATTTTTAAAACTTTTTTTTGCATTGATACATGTCCCCTGGGGCAGGACCCGGGTCCCCAAACACTTTTTAGGACAATAACTTGCATATTAGCATTTAAAATTAGCACTTTAGATTTTTCATGTTCGAGTCCCATAGACTTTAATGGTGTTCGGATGTTCGAACAAATTTATTGCCTGTTCCCATGTTCTGATGTGAACCGAACTGGGGGGTGTTCGGCTCATCCCTACTAAAGACCAGGAGTTGTCAATGATTGGTCACTGTGCTGGGAGTGCGTGTTGAGCATGCTCCCAACACAGAAACCTTGACTGTTTATGGATACATATGTTAATTGTTAAAGCCACTTTCTTTGCCGCTGACTATGTGTTATGTGGGCGGGAAGAGGTTAAGGGAGATTAACAGCATTTCCTTCAGGATCCTCTAACACTTGCAACCTTTTTTAATTGCACTCATGTGCTTTGTTTCAATTTATGTAAGGTACATATGCTAGCTATGTAAAAACATTTATTGTATTATTCTACATCTGTCTGGGGTTTAGAGTTAAAACTAATGAATCTTTTATAGCGTTATTCTTCCAATTATTTGAAGAGCTCTAAGAATAAAACATGTATATCTTCTACAATGATAGAAGTCAGTACAACAGCCAGAGACCCTAATTTCCATAAAAAGATGTATGTTGGTGAGACCTCTGACCTATCTAAATATTCATAAGGAGATTAGAGCAACCACAGGGGAGCACGATGTAATCACTTTTTGTCCAACGCTTGAGACATCCGACTCCATAATCACCTATTTAACAACCTCAACAAGGACCTATTTCCCCAGGTACCATCAGTCAATAACATTTAGACATATCCATTAAAAGAGATGTCCACCCAGATGTATTTTTTAATGAGCGGTTACCTGAAAAGACAACATTATACAAAATTACACAAATTGTCTTCTGGACGAGAACGCTAAACCTACCGAAAATTTAAGACCAGATATGACGGGCGGGTCGTTTTTACTACAAGGTCATTAATTTCATAAGTCTGGGCAACAGTAGCAAAACACATATGAAGCCAGCCTTATCACCCAAAGGGTTTGTAATTCTGCACATCTGCTTTTATGATTTTCAACTCCAGTTCCAGAAAGCATAGTCACTTTTTCTGTTATGCCCTGTACACACGATCGGTTTTACCAATAAAAACAGTCCGATGGACTTTTTTCATCGGACAAACCGATTGTGTATGGGCCCCATCGTTTTTTTTTCCATCGGTGAGAAAAAATAGAACATGTTTTAAATTTATCCGATGGAAAAAAAACAATAGCAAATTCCGATCGTCTTTGTGGAACTCCATCGGAGAAAAAAACCCACGCATGCTCAGAATCAAGTCGACGCATGCTCAGAAGTATTGAACATAATTTTTCTCGGCTCGTCTGAGTGTTTTACGTCACGGCGTTTGGGACGGTCGGATTTTTGACTGATGGTGTGTAGGCAAGACTTATGGAAGTCAGCTTCATCGGAATTCCGATGGAAATATCCATCGGATTTGAATCCATAGGAAATCCGATCGTGTGAACAGGGCTTTACAGTTAAACTTCCGCTTTTTGGAATCCTCCCCCCCTTCAGTATCACATTTGGCACCTTTCAGGAGGGAGGAGGGGGCAGATACCTGTTTAATACAGGTATTTGCTCCCACTTCCGGGCATAGATAACTGCGGTGACCTACGCCACATCCGGCGCCTACTCCGTCCCCCCCCCGCTGTCTTCTGAGAGACACACAGGTCCCAGAAGACAGCAGGGACCAGTGAGGACGTGCACCCGACTCGCGCATGTGCAGTAGGGAATCCGCAAGGCTTCACTTTCTGATTTCCTTACAGAAGAGCCCACCCAAGAGCCGAGGGACAAATCGGCTTCGGGACCCGACATCGCGGGCGCCCTGGACAGGTAAGTGTCCATATATTAAAAGTCAGCAGCTGCAGTATTTGTAGCTGCTGACTAGTGATGAGCCGAACACCCCCGGGTTCGGTTCGCACCAGAACCCGCGAACGGACCGAAAGTTCGTACGAACATTAGAACCCTATTAAATACAATGGATGCGAACGTTCGAATTCTAAAGTGCTAATTATAACAACTATTATGCATGTTATTGTCCTAAAAAGGGTTTGGGAACCCGGGTTGTGCACCAGGGGACATGTATCAATGCAAAAATAAGTTTTAAAAACGGTCGTTTTTCGGGAGCAGTCATTTTAATGATGCATAAAGTGAAAAAAAAAAAGTCAAATATTCCTTTAAATATCGTACCTGGGGGGTGTCTAAAGTATGCCTGTGAAGTGCCACGTGTTTCCCGTGTTTAGAACTGTCCCTGCACAAAATGACACTTCTAAAGGAAAAAAAAGCCATTTAAAACTGCTTGCGGCTTTAATGTAATGTCTGGTCCCGGTAATATGGATGAAAATCTTTAAGAAAAATGGCATAGCTACCCCATGACCCCCCCCCCCCCACCCCAGCCCATTACCAGCCCCTTTGGGTCTTGTATGGATATTAAGGGGAACCCCGCACATTAAATAAAAAAGGCCCTATATACTCTGAACAGCCGTATACAGGCGGTGCATACAAGACAGGGACTGTAGGTTTGTTCTTATGTAGAATCTGTTTGTAATTTTGAACAGGTACATTGTTGAAGTGTAGCTCCAGCCCAAAAATCTATTTTTAAACTTTTTGGAAAACATAGGTAAGGGTTATCACCCCTGTAACATTTGTTTTGCTGTCTGTGCCCCTGTTCAGAACATTTCACCTCACTTTCCGTCCCAATGACAACTGTTTTTGAAATGTGGTGTTTTTCTTGAAACAAGGATTGCTGATAAAGCATCAGTACAGAGGAGACACCTTTCTCCCATATTTATTCTTACAGGAGAGAATTTTCCTTCCTAGTGGTAGATTTCCTCTCACTTCCTGTTGTCTTCTTGCGTTTGCAAGTAGGAGTCGTTTGTAAGTTGGATGTTTGAAAGTAGGGACCTGCCGTATATACTCTGCAGAAATAGGCCCCTTAGTTGTTGGTGTTGGCACAACACTGTAAGCACTCACAGTTACTCTTGGTTGGTGCTGGAACGCCCTGCTGTCAACTATTATATCAGGAATTTTAATTACATATAATTGTTGAACAGTGGTAGTAAAAATTGGGCCTTTGATGGTGGTGCTGGTGCCACAACACTGTAAGCCCTGACAGTTACTCTTGGTGGGTGCAGCAATGGGCCCTGCTGTGAATTATTAGATCAAGAATTGTAATGACATGCCCCTTTTGAACAGGGGCTGAAAAATTGGGCCTTTCGTGGTGGTGGTGGTGGTGGTGGCGTTGCCACAACACTGTAAGCCCTCAGAGTTACTCTTGGTGGGTGCAGGAATGGGCCCTGCTGTGAATTATTAGATCAAGAATTGTAATTGCATGCCCCTGTTGAACAGGGGCTGAAAAATTGGGCCTTTCGTGGTGGTGGTGGTGGTGGTGGTGTTGCCACAACACTGTAAGCCCTCAGAGTTACTCTTGGTGGGTGCAGCAATGGGCCCTGCTGTGAATTATTAGATCAAGAATTGTAATTACATGCCCCTTTTGAACAGGGGCTGAAAAATTGGGCCTTTCGTGGTGGTGGTGGTGGTGGCGTTGCCACAACACTGTAAGCCCTCAGAGTTACTCTTGGTGGGTGCAGCAATGGGCCCTGCTGTGAATTATTAGATCAAGAATTGTAATTGCATGCCCCTGTTGAACAGGGGCTGAAAAATTGGGCCTTTCGTGGTGGTGGTGGTGGTGTTGCCACAACACTGTAAGCCCTCAGAGTTACTCTTGGTGGGTGCAGCAATGGGCCCTGCTGTGAATTATTAGATCAAGAATTGTAATTACATGCCCCTTTTGAACAGGGGCTGAAAAATTGGGCCTTTCGTGGTGGTGGTGGTGGTGGCGTTGCCACAACACTGTAAGCCCTCAGAGTTACTCTTGGTGGGTGCAGCAATGGGCCCTGCTGTGAATTATTAGATCAATAATTGTAATTGCATGCCCCTGTTGAACAGGGGCTGAAAAATTGGGCCTTAGGCACTGGTGGCACAACACTACAACCCCTCACAGATACTGTACTTGGAGCACAGCAATGAGCCCTGTTGCAAAGTATTGCTTCAAAAATTGTAATGACACGCCCCTGTTAAACAGGGGCTGAAAAATTGGGCCTTAGGCACTGGTGCCACAACACTCCAACCCCTCACAGATACTGTACTTGGAGCACAGCAATGAGCCCTATGGCAAATTATTGCTAAAAAAATTGTAATTACACGCCCCTGTAAAACAGGGGCTGAAAAATTGTGCCTTAGCCACTGGTGGCGGCACCCATAAACAAAAATGATCTTCCAAGCTATCATCATAAATCGTATCATTGAGGACTCGGAGGAGGAGGATAGCCAGTCAACATAACAGCACAGGCACTCAGCATCAGCATCAGTCTTGAAGGGATGTGACATGTTAAAATCAATTAGTCTGTTATATCAGCATCAGGTGTGTGGTAGCTGGTGGTGATCCAAGACTGGTTCATCTTGATGAAAGTCAGTCGATCAACCGAGTCGGTGGACAGGCGCACCCTGTGATCCGTGACAAATCCTCCAGCAGCACTGAATGTGCGTTCCGAAAGAACGCTGGATGCAGGACAGGCCAGTAGCTCAATTGCATACTGTGCAAGCTCTGGCCAGTGATCCATCCTCAAGACCCAGTAAGCCAGAGGATTTTCGGTGGGGAAGGTGTCCAAGTCTGACCTTGCCCCTAGATATTCCTGCACCATGTTTATCAGACGCTGGCGATGGTTGCTGGAACCGATCATACTTTGGGGCTGCGGACTAAAGAATTGTCTGAACGCATCGGTCAGACGGCCACCTTCCCCACCGCTCCTTCTTTGACTGGCCGAAGCCTCAGCAACTCGTTGTCCAGGACCAGGAGTTTGTAACCTCCCAGTCTCTGGGAACGCGTTGCACAGACCTTTCTGCAAGGCCTCCCGGAGTTGTCTCATCCTCTGCTCCCTCTGCGACGGTAACATAAGGTCCGCAACCTTACCCTTGTACCGTGGATCAAGGAGAGTGGCCAGCCAGTAATGGTCCCTCTCCTTGATCCGAAGAATACGAGGATCCTTCCGCAGACTTTGCAGGATCAGGGAGGCCATGCAGCGTAGGTTTGCTGAGGCATTCGGTCCGGAGTCCTCTGGGTCACTAAGGACGACATGATCCGCAGCCACCTCCTCCCAGCCACGTACAAGTCCACTGGTTTCTTGGGACTGTAAATCATCCCTAAAAGACTGCTGCTGATGATGCTGAGTGCCAGCCTCCACCTCCATGCTGACACAATCCTCCTCCTCCTCCTCCTCCTCCTCCTCTTCCTGTGCGATGGGTGGGACAGAAGGAACACTGTCTGGATAAAGGGGGCCTTGAGAGGCAAGGAAGTCCTCCTCTTCCTGCCTCTGTTCTGCCTCAAGTGCCCTGTCCATTATTCCATGCAGCGTGTGCTCCAACAGGTGGACAAGAGGTACAGTGTCACTGATGCATGCACTGTCACTGCTCACCATCCTCGTGGCCTCCTCAAATGGTGCCAGGACAGTGCATGCAACCCTGATCATGCCCCACTGGCGTGGAGAAAAAAAAACAAGCTCCCCTGACCCTGTCCTGGTGCCGTAGTCGCACAGGTACTCATTGATGGCCCTCTGCTGCGTGTGCAGCCGCTGCAGCATGGCCAACGTTGAGTTCCACCTGGTGGGCATGTCACATATAAGGCGGTTCTTGGGCAGGTTCAACTCCTTTTGCAGCTCAGCCAGGCGAGCACTGGCATTATAAGATCTGCGGAAATGCACACAGACTTTCCTGGCCTGCCTCAGGACATCCTGTAAGCCCGGGTACCTGCCCAAGAACCGCTGCACCACCAGGTTAAGGACGTGAGCCACACAGGGCACATGGGTCAGTTGTCCCTGTCGGAGGGCGGAGAGGAGGTTGGTGCCATTGTCGCAAACCACCATTCCTGGCTTAAGCTGGCGTGGCGTCAACCACCTCTCGGCCTGGCCCTGCAGAGCAGACAGGACCTCTGCCCCAGTGTGGCTTCTGTCCCCCAAACACACCAGCGCAAGCACGGCATGGCATCTTTTTGCCTGCGTACTTGCGTAGCCCCTTGAACGCCTACGGAGCACCGCTGGTTCCGAGGACAAACCACAGGAAGAGGCCATGGAGGAAGAAGAAGAGGAGGGGGTGGAGGAGAGAGGTGTGTCACAACCAGTAGTAGCATTTTGGAGGCGTGGCGGTGGAACAACCTCCAACACTACTGCACCTTGTCCTGCATCCTTCCCAGCTGCCAAAAGAGTGACCCAATGGGCCGTGAAAGAAAGGTAACGTCCCTGTCCATGCCTGCTGGACCATGAGTCAGCGGTAATATGCACCTTACCGCTGACCGCCCTGTCCAGCGAGGCCAAGACATTGCCTTCCACATGCCGGTAGAGAGCCGGAATAGCCTTCCGTGAGAAAAAGTGGCGTTTGGGAACCTGCCACTGAGGAACCGCACATTGCACAAACTCACGGAAGGGGGCCGAGTCTACCAACTGAAAAGGCAGCAGTTGAAGCGCTAGCAATTTAGCCAAGCTAGCATTCAACCGCTGGGCATGTGGATGGCTGGGAGTGAACTTCTTTCGACGGTCCAGCAGCTGGGGCAGGGAAATTTGCCTGCTAGAATCGGACGTCGGTGTACTGCTAGCAGAGTGGCCGCAAGTACTTGGCTGTGACACACCTAATTCTACACCTTCATTCCTCTCAGTGCATGTTTCAGAGAGGACTGAAGTTATATATGAGTAAGCGTCAATTCGTGACGTGAAACGCGTTAGCCACCCTTCCCTGCATGCACACCATCTGCATTTGTTGTTTTGGATTTATGGATTTATTTTGAATTTGGATTTTTTACCTGAAATTTTGGAATAAATAACTGTCTATACAGAGTGCGGCAGTCCAGGGTTTCTTTTTTTCCCATGAAGTTATAGTGGGGTTGGAGATCCCAGCTGATGCGGTGCAAGGAGAGGTCCGCTTTGTTCTTTGGTGTGGGTCTTTGAGGTAGGCTTGCCAACGAGCTGCATGGCAGGTCAACATATGTCTGGTCAGGCATGTGGTACCCAAGCGGCTGATGTTTTGGCCACGCGATATACGCTTGAGACATATGTTGCAAACAGCAGCTGTGCGATCTGATGCACTAGCCTCAAAAAAGGCCCACACCAAAGAACTTTTTGAATGACGGGCAGAGGCAGCGCCCTGCACAGGCGGAGCTCTGCGGTGTGATTCCGTCGGTGTACTGCCCTTACGCTGGCCACCAAAGGGCATCCTGCCTCGTTGGAGATGTGCCTCCTCCTCATCCTCCTCCTCCTCCTCTCTCCTATTAGGCACCCACGTAGAGTCAGTGACCTCATCATCCCCTCCCTTCTCATCACTGGAGCCAATCTGGCAGTATGCTGCAGCTGCTGGAACATGACTGCCAGATTGGTGTCCTTCTTGAGCATCCCCTCTGTCTGCTCTCACGCTACTGCCTTCCTGTAGCTGGGTTTCATCATCAGACCCTTCGAAACGCTGGGCATCCTCCTGGAGCATGTACCCAACACTGTGCTCAAACAGTTCGGGGGACTCCTCAGGAGGAGGACATGGTGGGTCTAGGGAAGGAGTGACTGATGATGAGTCTGACATTGATACCAGGGAAGAGGACGCTTTGGCAGCTGCTTTTCCAGTACCCTGAGCCTGGGTGAGAGAGGATGAGGAGGAGGAGGAGGGCTTGGTCATCCACTCTACCAAGTCTTCGGCATGATGTGGCTCAACATGTCCAGCTGCCGAAAAGAAGGACAAGCGTGTCCCATGGCCATGTGCTGATGACAATGCACCGCGTCCACGACCAGCACTGTTGCCCCCAGACACAGAGCCTGCTTGCCCTCTTTTATTGCCTCCTGACTGTCTGCCTCTCCTTGTTTGCCTTCCAGACATTCTAATAGATGGCCTGCAGGGAGATGGGGAAAAAGCAATAAGGGCTACCTTCAGGTGTCCTTCTCTGTCCCTTTACTTAAGGATTTCTAAATATGGTTGAGGATGATTGCTTTTGCACAGAATAGCACAACGACAATTTCCCTGACTGTCCAAAAAAACAAGGATTTCAAAGATGGTTGATGAGGAATGCTTTAGCACACTATAGCACAAGGAGAATTTCCCTCACTGTCCTTCCCTGTCCCTAGAAACAAGGATTATCACAGTGAAAGAAACTGACACTCTTCCTACCTATAGTTTTCTGTCCCTAGAAAAAATGTTTTTTTAAAGCACACTATAGCACAAGGAGAATTTCCCTCACTTTCCTTCTTTGTCCCTAGAAACAAGGATTATCACAGTGAAAGAAACTGACACTCTTCCTACCTATAGTTTTCTGTCCCTAGAAAAAATGTTTTTTTAAAGCACACTATAGCACAAGGAGAATTCCCTCACTGTCCTTCCGTTTCCCTAGAAACAAGGATTCGCACAGTAAAACACACTGACACTCTCCCTACCTATAGTTTTCTGTCCCTAGAAAAAATGTTTTTTTTAAAGCACACTATAGCACAAGGAGAATTCCCTCACTGTCCTTCCCTGTCCCTAGAAACAAGGATTCGCACAGTAAAACACACTGACACTCTCCCTACCTATAGTTTTCTGTCCCTAGAAAAAAATGTTTTTTTAAAGCACACTATAGCACAAGGAGAATTCCCTCACTGTCCTTCCCTGTCCCAAGAAACAAGGATTCGCACAGTAAAACACACTGACACTCTCCCTACCTATCCTTCTCTTTCCTTAAACTAAAGGAATCCAGGTTAAGCAAGAAAAAAATAAATGTCACTGCCTATGCTTCTCTTTCCCTGCTCCGGAACACACTACACTAGGCCGCCGTGCTGGCGGCCTTTTATAGTGTGGGGCGTGTACTAAACACCCTCAGCAATAATTGGCCACAGGCATCCTGCCTGTGGCCAATCATTGCTCTCCTCGCTGCCGGCGCTGTGATTGGCCAAGCATGCGGGGTCACAGTGCATGCTTGGCCAATCACAGCGCCTGGATGACACTGCGATGGCGTAGTGCATTGTGGGCCGTTCGCGTCACTCGAATTTGGCGCGAACGGTCCAAATCGTTCGATCTTCGTCGAACGATCGAACAGCCGATGTTCGAGTCGAACGTATGTTCGACTCGAACACGAAGCTCATCCCTACTGCTGACTTTTAATATTTATTTTTTTCGATGGAACTCCGCTTTAATACCTACTTTGAGCAGCTGATTTACGGTAATCACTTACTGACTACGCAACTTCTTTATCTTTTAATCCTTGCCTATGAACCAGTTTTAGTTGGTGTCATGACCGCTGCCCCAGATTTCCTGTTTAGGGTGGCTTCTTTTCTCTTGCAGCATCCTATGGAGTCATCCTTGCATGGTCTTGAGTTGTGTCTCCATTGTAGGAAAAGGAACACACAGAACCATAGCCTAGGAAGGCAATGCACTTTCCTACTCTTCCTCCTACAAGGTAAATTACTGTAACTGCACTGTCCTCTGTTAACTCTTTCCAATAAAGACTGTCAGTTCAGGGAAGCAGCACTGACAACAGCATCCATCTGTATTCAAAGTTATAAACTTCAACTGCATGGGTGCATTAGGATTGCAAATATCAGCAGAGTGTAAGCAGGTAGGGATCTTCTTTACGGGTTGCTCCTCCTAGTGGTCCTTATATAAGGTGGGAGGAGCCGGAGCTTAGGGGCTTCTGGGTCAGTGGTCTGCTAAGGAGAGGTCCTGTAGAGGCTTTCGCTTGTGCTCTCCCCTCTTGGGGAGGGGCAGTGGCATTCTCTATCTAGTACATACCTGGTGAAGACCTAGCGAGAGGGATATTTTGGGATTCGGGTACCACAATGCTCCTTCTATGCTCACTAAACTATGCTGATACATATGTTGAAGAACCATTAGTGAAACATGATTTAAAGAATCTGTATCCAGAATTTGGCCTGTTTTGTTGTACTCTGTTCTGTTTTTTGGAACCAAGTAAAGATGTTGAATGCAACAAAGAGCCACTGTGTGATGACCTAATAGAGTAAAGTGTTAAGTACAGCCAATGCCTGGGGGCGAAAAGTTGTGTGCTTTACTGATACAAGCCTGGTCAGCTCTGGAGCCGTTGGTGATGAAAGAAAAGGAGAGAGAACCCCTCTAGGAAATGCTTCAGGTGGCCCAGGCCCCTATATCCCCTGGTATCCAGGTGAACAATTGGGCTTCTGGAGCTTTTATCTGGACCATGTGTCAAACATAGGCCTACAGTGCATTCCTAAAGTATTTAGACATCCTTCACTTTTTTTCAATTTTGTTATGTTGCAGTCTGATACTACAGTTGTTCAAATTCATTTATTTTTTTTCATTAATCTACACTCAGTACCGCATAATGACAAAGTAAAAACAGAAATTGTCTATGAAGGAAAAACTGAAATGTCACATTGGCATTCAGACCCTTTGCAACAACACTTGAAATTTAGCTCAGGTTAAACAACTGTATTATCAGGCTGCAACATAACAAAATTGAAAAAATTAAGGGGATCTGAATACTTTATGAATGCACTATGTCTGTGAGAACTTCAGGTGGAAAGGGGTTAAAGGTGAAGTGAACATGAGGTCTAGGACCAACATCCGCGCACGTGACAGTATGTGGTTTAGACTGAGCACACCCGATGAAAAATATTATGTTGTACTTTTTCTACCAAAGATAGTGGGACCTGTCTAGGAATTACCAATGCCATATTAGGCAATGTACACACAATCACTACATAAAAAGACATGGTCATCATGTGATTTAAATTTTCATCTTTCTTTGTTAATATCCAAGTGGACAATGATCAAGTAGGGGGTCACTTGCTCCCCATACATTGGCTTACTAAAGGCAAATAGGCTGTTCACTTTGGAAGAAAAGTTTCCCTTAAGTTAGCAAACATGATAAAAATCCACTTAGCAAAAATATATTTTTTTCTTTTCAAGCACATTGGATTGGACGATGAAAGTCAACAAAGCTTCAACTAATTTACTAAGCCGGTGTTTCTCAACCTTTTTTTCAGGTACTATGTGTAGCGCACACACTCCCTCTTTCACCTGCCTTTGGCTCCTCGCAGGAAGAGAGGGCACACCACACTATATGCCCGTTCCCTCCTGTGTAAAGAGGTTGAGCGGTGTTATGAAACAGGTCTCCGCAGCCAGGTTCTCCTGAGAATGGTTCCCGTCTCTATGCTCAATAAAGACAAGTCTCTATTTCCCCCAATAACTCCAAGGTCCACACCAGCTGTAACTCCAACGTAGAGTTTATTTCTCTTAAAGCACAGTCTCTAGACAGAAAGGTTGGAGGGAGAACAGGACAGCATAAGGTGTGGGAGAGGTCCAGGCACAAACGTAATACACTTCACTGCTTGGCTTCTCAAGCAGACTCAGCCCATTTGGATAGTCTCACTAGAGAGGGGACTAGCAGCCAAAATAGCACTCTAACTAGATATACAGTCTCTGCACAAACTGATGAACTTGGTCTCTGCCACAGACCTGGTGAACTTGGTCGCTAATCTTGACCTCTTTTAAGGAGATGACATCCCTCCAGAGAGTTACCGGGCCCCTTCCTTCATCGTGACTTCTCACTAGTCCCTCGGAACGGTCCTCCCCCGGCCTCCTCATCTAAGATACGGGTCCCCTCGCAAGGCGGCACCCTGGGATTCCTCGATCCTTGGTAGGCCCCAGCCAAAGGCGCTGGGCCCAAGGCTTTTCTGTTGCAGCCCCAGGGCTAAAGGTGCCTGGGACTGATTCACCGACCACCACCCCTTGGCTAAAGGTGCTCAGGGCGGACAGAGAGCGCCCACTCCCCCCCCCTCGGGAGTAGAACTCCCGGGAAGTGAACTGGAACCCCAATCCTGGGGTGGAAAAACGAACCCCCTACAGGCAGCGTCTGCCCCTTTTATATCCTCTCCTGGCATGCACAGCAGGCTAACCACTCCCACCGTACGGTCGCCGAGAGGGGACACACAAGGCACAGCACTGTACCAGCGGTTAAACCCTGGCCCACTATGGCAGCGCCACCCGCAGGCCACAGGGAACTGTACACTGATATCCACCATTTTGTCCGCAGGTGGAGTAAGTCCTAACAATTAAGGTATTTGAGCATAAATACCACTCAAACACTACCCCTAGATTTAGGACCCCGCTACAGATGCAAAAATCCACAGGCACCCTGGTCTAAAAAGGTAAAAAACATACATTTCACTATCAATGGGAACATGAGCCTGGGACAATGCACAGAACCGCCTTAATGAAATTAAATTCACATCAGAGGTCCCCCATCACACATCAGAGGTCCCCTCATCATATCAGAGGCCCCCCCATCATAGCAGAGGTTCACCCATCTCACATGAGAGGCCCCCCATCATATCAGAGGTTCATCCATCTCACATCAGAGGTCCCCTCATCACACCAAAGGCTGACCTTTACATCGTCTTCTCATATCACATCAGAGACCCCCCATTACATCAAAGTCACCCCTTTACATCACAGGCCCTATCAAATCAAAACTCCCACATACATCAGATGTCCTTTATACATGAGACCCCCCTGATCTTGGGCAAATTGGGTCCCATGCTTAGAACCCAGGCAGAACCCTGGATGAAAAATACTGCCCTAAGCTAAATCTACCCCATTAGGTCATTATAAATATTGTCATATGTGTATTGAGCTCTCCTTTGGCTTTTTAATGAGATTTATCATATAGTAAATTTTGATTGGTTGACTTGGCCAACTGATGTTATCTCTCTCCTGTTTTCTTCTCCAATCTTTGTAGTCTGTAGTGGTGGGTTTATTCACAGTTTATCTGCAATAGCTCAGTAAAGGTTTGAATGAGAAATCTATCTCTACTCTAGGGAAGAAGGAGGACTCCATGCAATCTCTTGAGGTTGGAATACCCTCTCTTGCAGCGATCCCTATTCATACTTTTGGAGCTCAGGATGAAATGGATTCACTACTACATTAGTCTGTTCATCTAACATTGGCCTAACACAAGCAAATCACCACAGTAATGAATAAATATTGCTATAAACACAAGAACAGCTGAAGGTTATTGGAGCGTAGGAGGTCATCCATGACACTTGGCTGTAGTCCTAAACGCTGTACATCCACCCCATGGATTCCACTGGATCTTTGTTTAAGTTATGTGATGATTTGAAACTTTCAAAGAGACTTCAAGTATTTGCTTTTGGTTGTGGCTGAACTGAGACAGCCAGAGGTTACTTGGCCACTGTAGTAGATCTTCAGTAGTCTACAAATAGAAGAAGATATTGACACCCTACAGTGCTATGCAGCTTCGATATCCAACAAAGCAGGTTCAAACTGTATGACAAACTAGATTTAAAGTAAACTCCTATTAGGAGAATTATGGGGCTCCCATTGCTAACCTTCTTTTTATTTTATTTCTCAGAAAATGCCAGTCGTCTGGCATTTACGCTGGCCTTTTGGCCAGCGTATTCCTAAATCACTTGGAACTCAGCAGGCATATCGGGTAGGTCAGAATAAAATCAGAAATCTTTAGATTTGTTCTAGGTATTGAAAGTATTGACTGCAAGTGGAATAGGTGCAGCATTGTGCAGTGAGCAGAAAACACACAGGGTTTGATTTTGGCAGTAACAGTATATTGTAGTATTATATTGTTCAGCAGGAGCAACAGTCCCAGCTGGGTGCACACCCAACCAGAGGCACTTACAACTGAGACAATAGTGGACCCACAAGGTGCAAAATGGAAGATGCTGACAACATCTGCCACGGAGGAGCCAAATGCAGTCTGGCCAGTCCACACTCAAAAAGGAAGACTTCCTGGAAGGTAGATGTAATCCCTGCACTGAACCTACTCCTCTGGAAACTTTCCCTATCTCTAGTACTGTCACTGACTGACTCCCTGGCTTGGCGTGTTTTTTGCTAGCATAGGGAAAGGAACTTTTGTCTGAGTCCTAAATAGATGCTGCGTGACCCAAGATGGCCACCAGAGTCACATGGGGCATAAACATCTAATCAGATAGCTGCCTCCCTGTAATTAAGGAAATCATAGAGGAACCAAGTTCTTCTCAACTTCCCCCTCCACCTACATCGCTGCTGTGATCAAGTGCCACCTCACAGTGGAGAATAGAGAGTTCACCTGCCTACATGCAGGACAGCTAGCACTTTCAGTCGCTACGGTTCTTTTAAAGGGTATATAAACCCTGGAACAAAAATGTAATATATTGCAGCTTAGCAGATCTTAGATGTGGTGGTTGGATGTTTTCTTTTCTTTTTTTGTGACAGCATGCAGGTAAAATCACCAGGTTGCATCCAGGATGGGAGATGTATATGTCCTAGATTCAGGCTTTATGTCAATTTATACCACTAGGGGGAGTGCTGGGAGTCTTGCAGGGGAAGAGTTAATGAGCCCAGCTGAAGCAAGTGGGCTCATTAGGGCCTCTACAAGAACTCCCAGCATGCTAAGGGAGATGCTCCATCCTGGAACCAGTTCTGTGTTGTGTAGACTGGGGAGTCTGCTTTCTGTCCTGTGCGGTGAGACAAAGCCTGTGTGGCTAAAACTTCTAAAACAGGGAGATAGGGGCTGGGGCAGCACAAGGCTGCACCTAGTTGTTAGATAGGGAAACTACGTGTGTAGTAAGCGGTCAAGCTGACCAGGATTTCTTTTCATGTTTCTTTTTGTTTTGCTGTTATATTTTACACTGTATATAATTTAAATAAACCGCACCTTTTTGTTTTTCACCTACAACTCAGTCTGCTGTGCCTGTTTTTGTGTGGTGAACCCATCCAGGGGGTCACACACACCCGCTGCTGAGCTAACCCCCTCAGCAAAAAAAAAAAAAATGGGCATACTAGCCCATTATGCTTTTCATTTGCAGGCTTTGCAGCGAGGTTTACTTCCTCTTTAACCACTTAACGACCGCTCACTGTATATATACGTCGGCAGAATGGCACCGACAGGCACAATCACGTAGAGTGTACGTGATTGCCTTTGTACAGTTGGGGGGTCCAATCGGACCCCCCTCCTATACAGTGAGCGGTGGCTAAGTGTCCGGGAGCGTTCCGGGATGAGGGGGCAGCCATTCGTTTCTGGCCACCCCCTCGCGATCGCTCCCGGCGAATGGAAATGCCCCCTCTGTCTGTGTCAGACAGAGGGAGCAGGAGGAAGTGATGTCATCTCTGGTGCGGCGCTCACATATACCGAGCGCCGTACAAGAGAAGATATCAGGTCAGTGCACACAACACTACACTGACACCAGGACACATAGGGACATAAATCGCCCCCCCAGGCCCCCCCAGACACCCCAGATCACCCCCCAGCCCCCAGTCACAGTGTCACTGATTGCAGTGACCATTTATTTAGTGATCACTGCAATCAGTGACATTTGTGACTGTAAAAGTGTCACCAAAGTTTAGTCTTAGGTCCAGTGTAGCCCCCTAACCCCCCCTAATAAAGGTTTAACCCCCTGATCACCCCCCAGATAACCCTTTCACCCCCTATCACCACTGTCGCAAAGCGATCATTTTTCTGATCGCTGTCTTAGCGTCAGTGATGCCGATCGGCAGCCAGTAATTTTTTTTAGGTTCGCCGCAGGTTTTTATAGCGTCAGGTACCCCAATATATTATCTAATAAAGGTTTAACCCCCTTGATCGCCCCCCAGGTAACCCTTTCACCCCCTATCACCACTGTCACTAAGCGATCGTTTTTCTAAACGCTGTCTTAGTGTCTGTGATGCAGATCGGTAGCCGGTAATTTTTTTTAGGTTCGCCGCAGGTTTTTATAGCGTCAGGTACCCCAATATATTATCTAATAAAGGTTTAACCCCCTTGATCGCCCCCCAGGTAACCCTTTCACCCCCTATCACCACTGTCGCTAAGCAATTGTTTTTCTAAACGCTGTCTTAGTGTCGGTGATGCAGATTGTAGCCAGTATTTTTTTTTAGGTTCGCCGCAGGTTTTTATAGCGTCAGGTACCCCAATATATTATCTAATAAAGGTTTAACCCCCTTGATCGCCCCCCCAGGTAACCCTTTCACCCCCATCACCACTGTCGCTAAGCAATCGTTTTTCTAAACGCTGTCTTAGTGTCGGTGATGCAGATCGGTAGCTGGTAATTTTTTTTAGGTTCGCCGCAGGTTTTTATAGCGTCAGGTACCCCCATATATTATCTAATAAAGGTTTTAACCCCCTGATTGCCCCTAGTTAACCATTTCACCAGTGATCATCATATAAGTGTTACGGGTGACGCTGGTTAGTAAGTTTGCTTTTTATAGTGTCAGGGCACCCGCCGTGTATATAACCCAATAAAGGTTTAACCCCCTGATCGCCCGGCGGGTGATATCAATGAGGTTTTAGCGTCAGAGAGGGTCTGAGTCACACCCCAGGCAGCGTCAGGTTAGTGCCAGTAACGCTAACACCCACACGTGAAGCATACACCCCCCTTAGTGGTATAGTATCTGAACAGATCAATATCTGATCTGATCAGATCTATACTAGCGTCCCCAGCAGTTTAGGGTTCCCAAAAACGCAGTGTTAGCGGGATCAGCCCAGATACCTGCTGGCACCTGCGTTTTGCCCCTCCGTCCAGCCCAGGCCACCCAAGTGCAGTATCGATCGATCACTGTCACTTACAAAACACAACACACATAACTGCAGCGTTCACAGAGACAGGCCTGATCCCTGCAACTCCAGTGCTGTAGGAGGTGATTTCACCACCACAGTTAAAAAAAAAAAGCATATATGCTGAAGCATTGGGGCAGCAGGAGCGGAGGAGCGATTTTGCTCCTAATGCCGCGTACATACGGTCGAAATTCCGACGGAGGCTTGCCCGTGGAAAAGTCCGACCATGTGTGTGCAGCATAACTTTTTTGCGGGAGGATGCCCCCATGCTTCGGCATATATAAATGGTGCGTGTATGCCCATCATTGGAAGTGGGTGGATGAAGGGCGGTATTCTAATGGTGGGCATACCCACCGATCAATCTCTTTTTTCGTTCAGCCAACTGGCTGCATGAAATAAAAAGATTACAATACATGTCCAACAAGGACCAGCAACGTACTGGTATGTTGCTGGACTTTGAATGTTTATACCAGAATGATGCCTGCGGGTTTAGGTATCATCTTGGTATCATTCTTTTCAGCCTGCGGCCGGCTTTCATGTAAAAGCAATCCTAGCGGCTAATTAGCCTCTGGACTGCTTTTACAAGCAGTGGGAGGGAATGCCCCCCCCCGGATATAAAAAGCGCCATTGGGAAATTGGGAAAGCATTTTATCACACCGATCTTGGTGTGGTCAGATGCTTTGAGGGCAGAGGAAAGATCTAGGGTCTAGAAGACCCCAGTTTTTTCAAAAAAAAGAGTACCTGTCACTACCTATTGCTATCATAGGGGATATTTACATTCCCTGAGATAACAATAAAAATGATAAAAAAAAAAAAATACTTGGAAGGAACAATTTAAAAATAAAATAAAAAAGCAAAATTAATAATAAAAAAAAAAAAAAAGCACCCCTGTCCTGCCCTGCTCTTGCCCAATGGCGAACGCAAGCGTCGGTCTGGCGTCATATGTAAACAGCAATTGCACCATGCATGTGAGGTATCACCGCGAAGGTCAGATCGAGGGCAATCATTTTAGCAGTAGACCTCCTCTGTAAATCTACTGGGGTAACCTGTAAAGGCTTTTAAAGGCTTTTAAAAATGTATGTAGTTTGTCGCCAATGCGCGTTTGTGCGAAATTTTAAAGCATGTCGTGTTTGGTATCTATGTACTCGGCCTAAGATCATCTTTTTTATTTCATCAAACATTTGGGCAATATAGTGTGTTTTAGTGCATTAAAATTAAAAAAAGTGTATTTTTTAACCCAAAAAATGCGTTTGAAAAATCGCTGCGCAAATACTGTGTAGAAAAAAAAAATGCAACACCCACCATTTTAATCTGTAGGGCCTTTGCTTTAAAAATATATATATAATGTTTGGGGGTTCAACATAATTTTCTTGCAAAAAAAAAAAAATGTTTTCATGTAAACAAAAAGTGTCAAAAAGGGCTTTGTCTTCAAGTGGTTAGAAGAGTGGATGTAAGCTTCCTAATGTTGTGTATAAAATGCCAGAACAGTTCAAAACCCCCCCCAAATGACCCCATTTTGGAAAGTAGACACCCCAAGCTATATACTGAGAGGCATGTCGAGTCCATGGAATATTTTATATGTTGACACAAGTTGCGGAAAAACGACAATTTTTTTTTTTTTTTTGCACAAAGTTGTCACTAAATGATATATTGCTCACACATGCCATGGGCATATGTGGAATTACACCCCAAAATACATTCTGTTGCTTCTCCTGAGTACGGGGATACCACATGTGTGAGACTTTTTGGGAGCCTAGCCACGTACAGGACCCCAAAATCCAAGCACCGCCTTCAGGCTTTCTAAGGGTGTAAATTTTTGATTTCACTCCTCACTGCCTATCACAGTTTCGGAGGCCATGGAATGCCCAGATGGCACAAAACCCCCCAAATGACCCCATTTTGGAAAGTAGACACCCCAAGCTATTTGCTGAGAGGTATTGTGAGTATTTTGCAGATCTCGCTTTTTGTCACAAAGTTTTGAAAATTGAAAAAAAAAATATATATATATATATATATATATATATTTTCTTTCTTCAATTTCAAAAACAAATGAGAGCTGTAAAATACTCACCATACCTCTCAGCAAATAGCTTGGGGTGTCTATATTCCAAAATGGGGTCATTTGGGGGGGTTTTGTGCTATTTTGGCATTTTATGGCCTTCGAAACTGTGATAGGTAGTGAGGAGTGAAATCAAAAATTTGTGCCTAGAAATCCTGAAGGCGGTGCTTGGTTTTTGGGGTCCCGTACGCGGCTAGGCTCCTAAAAAGTCCCACACATGTGGTATCCCCGTACTCAGGAGAAGCAGAAAAATGTATTTTGGGGTGTAATTCCACATATAACCATGGCATGTGTGAGCAATATATCATTTAGTGACAACTTTTTGTAATTTTTTTTTTTTTTTTTTTTAGTCATTATTCAATCACTTGGGACAAAAAATAAAAAATTCAATGGGCTCAACATGCCTCTCAGCAATTTCCTTGGGGTGTCTACTTTCCAAAATGGGGTCATTTGGGGGGGTTTTGTACTGCCCTGTCATTTTAGCACCTCAAGAAATGAGATAGGCAGTCATAAATTTAAAGCTGTGTAAATTTCAGAAAATGTACCCTAGTTTGTAAACTCTATAACTTTTGCCAAACCAATAAATATACGCTTATTGACATTTTTTTTACTAAAAACATGTGGCTGAATACATTTTGGCCTAAATGTATGACTAAAATGGAGTTTATTCGATTTTTCTTATAACAAAAAGTAGAAAATATCATTTTTTTTCAAAATTTTCGGTCTTTTTCCGTTTATATCGCAAAAAATAAAAATCGCAGAGGCAATCAAATACCATTAAAAGAAAGCTCCATTTGTGGGAAGAAAAGGACGCAAATTTCGTTTGGGTACAACATTGCATGTCCGCACAATTTACAGTTAAATCAGCGCAGTGCAAAATTCTGAATTCACCTCTGGTCCTCTAGCTACCAAATGGTCCGGGGCTTAAGTGGTTAAGGACCAGCCACCGCAGTTATACTGAAGCAATGTGGCTCGCTCCCGCAAATCGCCGTAGGTGTACGTCGGCTCATACAGGGCGATTTGTGGCTGCGCACGCTCACATTGGCCAGCAGTGGAGCCAATCAGCGGGTCCGGCGGACTCAATATCTGCCAGCGACCTGCAATTATTCGCCGCATCTGCCTGTGTAAACAAGACAAATCTCCGTTCTGACAGGGGAGATCACACAGATCCTGTCTTTCTGCTGAGCAGGAAGATGGATCTGTGTGATTCCCCAGACACACAGTCCCCCATACAGTTAGAACACACAGTGAGGGAACACATTTAACCCTTTGATTGCCCCTGTTAACCCCTTCCCTGCCAGTGTCATTAGTAGAATAACAGTGCATATTTTTAGCACTGATTACTGTAATAATGTCTCTGGTTCCCAAAAAAGTGTCAAAAATGTCAGTTGGGTGTCCGATCTGTCCGCCGCAATCTCGCAGTCCCGCTTAAAATCATAGATCGCTGCCTTTACTTGTAAAAAAAAATAAAGAATAAAAATGCCATAAATATATCCCCTATTTTTTAGACGCTATAACTTTTGTGCAAACCAATCAATATACGCTTATTGCGATTTTTTTTTTTTCTTTTACCAAAAATATGTAGTAAAATACATATTGGCCTAAACTGATGAATAAATTTATATATTTTTTTTTTATGTCTTATTGCAGAAAGTACTTTTTATTTTTTTTTTTAAATTGTTGCTCAATTTTTTTTATTTATAGCGCAAAAAATAACCGCAGAGGTGATCAAAAACCACCAAATAAAAACTCTATTTGTGGGAAAAGAAGGACATCAATTTTGTTTGGGTACAGCGTTGCACGACCATGCAATTGTCAGTTAACACGACGCAGTGCCGCATCGCAAAAAATGGCCTGGTCATTAACCACTTCCCTACTGGGCACTTAAATCCCCTTCCTGCCTAAGCCATTTTTCAGCTTTCAGCACTGTCACACTTTGGGTACAGCGGCGCACGACCACGCAATTGTCATTCAAACGAAACTTGCGTCCTTTTTTTTCCCACAAATAGAGCTTTCTTTTGGTAGTACTTGATCACCTCTGCGGTTTTTATTTTTTGAGCTATAAACAAAAGAAGAGGGACAAGTTTGAAAAAAAACACAATATTTTTTACTTTTTGCTATAATAAATATCAATTTTTTTATTTATTTTTTAATTTTCCTCAGGTTTAGGCCGATATGTATTCTTCTACATATTTTTGGTAAAAAAAAAAAGCGCAATAAGCATATATTGATTGGTTTGTGCAAAAGTTATAGCGTCTATAAAATAGGGGATAGATTTATAGCATTTTTTTTTTACTAGTAATGGCGGCGATCAGCGACTTTTATCATGACTGCAATGTTGCGGCAGACACATCGGACACTTTTGACACATTTTTGGGACCATTCACATTTATACAGCGATCTGTGCTATAAAAATGCATTGATTACTGTATAAACATGGCTGTCAGGGAAGGGGTTAACACTAGGGGGCGAGGAAGGGGTTAAATGTGTTCCCTATTAGTGATTCTTACTGTGGGGGGGGAGGGGACTGACTGGGGGAGGTGACCGATGGTTGTCCCTATGTACAAGGGACACACCATCGGTCTCCTCTCCCTGACAGGACGTGGATCTCTGTGTTTACACACACAGATCCACGGTCCTGCTCGGTTACTGGGTAATCGCGGGTCCCCGGCGGGCACGCGCATCGGGTCCCCAGTGAAGCGAGCGCCCCCTAGTGGATTTTAAAGGCATGACGTCCGCCAAGAATAACAGTGTCTTCCTGCCGCTGTCATTTGACGGTGGCCGGTTGACAACTGGTTAAGGGGGAAAATCCTTCCGGGGCTGAAGTGGTTAAACATTCTATTGAAAGTATTTTGATATATCTGTTTAACAGAACAAAAGGGAGGAAATCAGATAAGTTCATTGTTGATCTCATTCACTCAACTACAAACATTGTGCCTCCAATGCCCTCCATATGTGCAGCAATGCTGGGCTTTGCTGTTGGAAAGCCCAGTATTCTTTGTTAAGCGACTGCCATGCATGCATTCTATGTTTATTTGTAAGTTTATAAATTTGAAAATCTTAAAAAAAAACAACCCCTAAAGTTGACCAAAAATGTTGTCATTAAAAGCTGTTTTTTTTTTAATACAATAAATATATTAGCATACAAGATGTTCCCTTTTAAATTTCTCTAATTTATTTACCAACTCCTTATGAGGAATTTAAGATTTAAAAGGCTGAGCGGAAGAATCTTAGGAAAAATAGAAAATAAACCTTGACGTTGTACAGCAGTAACATAAACCAAATCTGCTGATAGCCTATTGATGGAAAGTCTGGAGCCTCGGCGCCTGAGGTTTATGTGCGATAGTCCCTGCATGCTGGTAACCAACATGACTTTATTTGCTGATACCAAAATTATGAAAATCGATGGAGACCCTTAAAATGTGATTTTTACACCAAGCTTTTACGTTGTAAATAATGTACTTGTTTGGCAGATTAAATTGTTTTTTCAGGTAAACATCTGCAGATGAGGGCAAGTTTACTGAAATTTTACTTTGCATTGCAGGGAAAGATTATTGTATATTATAACATATTTTTTAGTTTCCTGGTGTTGGTGGGTCACTTATTAAAAAGTTTAAAATTAACTTCAGGCAGATATAAAAAATAAAAATAAAAATGACCTGGCATTTATCTGGTTATACAGTATAATATTAAATATACACTAAACTGTAAGCTCTAACGAGCAGGGCGCTCTGATTCCTCCTGTATGGAATTGTATTGAAACTGTACTGTTTTCCCTCGTGTTGTAAAGTGCAGCGCAAACTGTTGGCACTACATAAACCCTGCAAAAATATAATACTACACTCTATTGTCAAAAGTATTGGGACACCTGCCTTTACATGCACATGAACTTTAATGGCATCAGTATTGAGTTGGCCCACCCTTTGCAGCTATAACAGCTTCAACTCTTCTGGGAAGGCTGTCCACAAGGTTTAGGAGTGTGTCTATGGGAATATTTGACCATTCTTCCAGAAGCGCATTTGTGAGGTCAAGCACTGATGTTAGAGCGGAGACTGCGTGCCAGGCCTCATTGTCCAATTCATCCAAAAGGTGTTCTATCGGGTTGAGGTCAGGGCTTTGAAGGCCAGTCAAGTTCCTCCACCCCAAACTCGCTCATCCATGTCTTTATGGACCTTGGTTTGTGCACTGGTGCGCAGTCATGTTGGAACAGGAAAGGGCCACCCCCAAACTGTTTCCCTAGAGTTGGGAGCATGAAATTGTCCAAAATTTCTTGGCATGCTGAGGCCTTAAGAGTTCCCTTAACTGGAACTAAGGAGTCAAGCCCAACACCTAAAAAAACAACCCCACATCATAATCCCAACTCCACCAAATGATTTACACCAGTGCACAAAGCACACACTGGAAATTACACTAGCACTGGGAACGGCACTGCACTTGCAGTTCCTGTGCGAGCTGCGATTTCTAAAATGTTGCAGGAACCTTTTTCCTGTGTTTTAGGAGGCACTTAATTCATTTGATCAATTGGCTGCTAGAGCCGCATCAATCTAAACATAGCCTTAAAACTAACAACAATGGAAGCCAAAACATGTACAGAACAACAGACACAAAATGTACCAGTAAACAACTCATATTTTACTTACTAACCTCAAAAGCCTGTATAAAACACCAATGTTCTGAAAGCCACAGCAGGTGCACAGCCCTTCCTTCCCTTCATCCCTTATAACAAAATAACTCCAATTAATTTATTCACATAAATAAAAATAATGGTAAAACCATCACGATCAACGGCTATGAAGCGTGTATATTGTAATTTGTAGACTATAGCATGAAGAAGTCTAGATTGTAGTATAATGGAATGCCATGGACATCTCAGAGCACAATCTGCTCCTTCTTGGAAATCTCACCCACAGTGCCCTCCATTATCCACTACAAACATTTGTGCTCTGTACATGTGTTGCCGTACTCTATAATGTCACTCGACAGCGGCCGCAGTGAGGACAAGCAGAAGGCATGTTGCATTGAGGACACATGTTGCATTGTTCCAGCTAACAGATGCCTGAAGTATGGAGCAAGCTGGGTGACAGATGCTTGGATGGGGAGGGAGAGGGCTCGGCCACTTGTGCCAGGAAAAGGGTCCACACTGTTTTCTACTATGCAAAGATTGCCAGTTCAAAAGCTTACATGGGGCAGAAATAGGACTAGGAAAATAAGAGAGACAACGTGCAAACATTAGCTTAGAAAATAAATCACAGCTGTCAAGTCATTATCAAACTATAGTCTTCATCTTAAAAGAAATAAACTTCTTGCAGTGTAGACTAAACTTCATGCGGGCCCTGATTGGCAGAAAGGCAACATAGAACAATGCCCCGAGCACACACACACGTTAACATTTGCATTTTTTTTTGCTAGAAAATTACAAACAATGATATATTTCCTGAAAGCAGAGGCCCTGTAGAATAAAATGGTGGCAGTTGCAATTTTTTTTATATTTGCGCAAATGTTTGTAGCGGGTGGTCATATTTAGGGGAAGCATCTGAGTGGTAACAGGCTCAGATGAAATAATTATTAGGATTCATGGACCAATTTATGCCAGTGGGGAATATCAATGGTATCCAGTTCCTCGGGGTCTATAGGTGGCACTGTCACCATAGGCCGGGGTTGAACCACCATTGGAGAGCTGTGCCCTTTGTGTCCTCTCGCGGCAATAGTACAGTGGGGCGGGGAACCTGCTGTGCCTGTTGTGGGAGGGTATAAAGGGGGCAGACGTCTTCCGCTTGGGGTCCACGCCCAGGCACCTTCAGCCTGGGTGTGAGTGATGGTGGTCTCCGAAGCTCCGTCTCCGGGCCTAGGGCACCCGGTCTCACCCCAGACACCTTCGGTCTGGGGTGAGGTACTTTCTGGAGGCCTGGGGCCCAGTACCTTCGACTGGGTTCCGCGAGGGATCGAGGGCTCCTAGGGTGTCCCCCGGTGTGGACACCCGAATCTAGGATGGGCAGGCCAGGGAGGTAACCCTATCCGAAGACCCGGTGCAGTATTCGCTGGTGACGATGGGGCCTCTGGTGACTGTCCGGATGGATGTCCCTTTCTCTGACAGGGGCCATCGCTTCTAGAAGGTAGTTCAAGTTCTCACGGTCGGTGGCAGCGACTGTGTGTCAAGCCTGTTGGTGTTATACAGAACAGGAGAAAACCAAGTTCAAGTTTGTGCCTGGATCTTCCTTCCCCACCTTGTCTGAACTGTATGTGTTACAACCTGTCTGCTCCCACAGAGACTGTTTATTGCTACGAATAAATAAGTGTTGGACTTTCAGTGGTGTGGACAGTAACTTTCTGTGAGCTAAGGGTCCTACCTCCACCTGCATGGACGGTGGGAATCATTCTCAAGAGAAGGTTTGGCTCTGGATGGAAACACAGACCCGAAGGTATGGTTTGATTAGCTCCATCTTTGCATACAGTATGGTGTGATCTGGTGGTGCGCCACACTCTCCGCCCTGGTCCCCTAGACGAGAGCCAAGTGTCAGAAGGGAGTAAAGGGTGAGGTCGCTACATGTTTATCAAATCTACATCTTCAGAAAAAAATATATATATATTTTTTGGAACACAATATAATAGTCAATTTGAGTAAAATATAAAAGATGGTATTACATTGGGTAGATACCAAACATACTTCTGCATTAACGTGTATTACCACTTTTGAGGTCAAATTTGAAAAACGCTGGTATATGTTTGTTATGTGATCCCATTCACAAAGCATTCTAAAAATGTTTCAAACAATTATTCTTACCTTCTATGGGTTTCTCAGGACAAGGTGTCATGGCTGACCTCAAAGTTAAGTCTGTTCTAAGCCTGTCCTTATTAACATACAATGCAGGAAGCCCAGTTTCTACACCTTTTAACCCTTTGTACTGTGCAGGCAGATCTTCATTATCAACTCTCATAACAGACAGAAATAATTATAGCAAAACAGCTTCCCAGTCCCCTCACAAGCCAAGGGATTTTTTTTTCTTGTTGGAGAGTCCAGAATAGCATCTAAAAAAGGTTAGCTGCAATTTGAAAGTATAACAAAAAGGCAGAACTTTTTTTCCGTTTTGGATAGAGTGGAGAGGGATTAGAACACCTGCCAGGTTTTATTGTGTTTTTTGTGACAAATAGAGAAGGCAAATCTATGTTTATCATTATCATTGAAAGTAAAAATTTTGGGTTGTCCCCAGAAAAGTAATAGAGGGGAAATCTTCTAATGGGGACACTATTTCTGATGACCTGGGAGGTCTCCAAGGAATTCCCTTAATTTGCAGGGATTTCCTCTCACTTCCTGTTTGTTTTTCGCTATCTGTGTCCCATAGACAATCTGACAGAGGTTAAAACCCCCTTACTCAATGCAAAATGAAAAAAAAAGTTTTGCCTATAGTTTTACCTTATTTATTAAATGTCTCCATTCACACAGAGGTTAAAGTGTATTTCCTCTTTTGCAGCCAAATTTGGATAACACCTACTTTAAAAAATGTTTTAAGTTACTCTAAGTGCCAACCGCACGCAAATATACAGCCTCTCCGTAGCCGGGCCTTGGCGCCAAGGGGCCCCATATTTGCGTGCATTAGCACCGATAGAGCTGTGCCTAGAGTGCGTGCCCTGCATGCTCCCGGCACAGGGACCGGTGGCTCCCCATCGCTTCTTACGATCTGGAGTTTTCCGATCACGTGACAGCCAATCATGGGGGTCACATGGTCACAAGCCCCGCCCCGCCTCTCAGAATGCCAAACCCCTTAAAGGGTGGGCGGGAGCCAGCGCCAAGGGGTTAAAAGGTACCATAAATTTGCATGCGCCTGTGAAATAGGGTGGGGGATGCTTTAAAAGTAATTACAGGTTATCAGTTTATAGTTAGGAATAATTCTAGCATCATCATTCATGGCTATCATGCTGATGTGATGATGTAGATGATGTAATGATGTCACCGTATTTTACATCATTACACAGTGAGTGCATGGCCCTGTCACAAATATCACATTTACCCCATAGCAGCCCCCTTTCCCTTAAGGCAAGCAGGCCTACCGGTACTTGGTTGTCCCCAGGACCGTATACACAATGCTATAGTGCCTGGCCACCATGCCTGGGCAGATGTGAACTGAGCGAAGCAAACAGGTACTTGCAGTTTAGCAGATAGCGTGGTTCAAAGACAGTTCAGGTAAAGGCAGGCTGAGTTCAGGGGATAATCCAGTCCAATCTGGGTCATACAAAGGGGATCCAACAGCAAGCAAGGCAGACTAACAGGAGGCTTGATTCTAGAACAATGCAGGTAGTCTGTCTCTATCACAAGCAAGGGATAGAGTGTTTGGTTTGCTTTTATCAGGTGACTGAGCAGATCAATCACCTAACAGGTGAACACAGACAGGGAGGAAAAGCAACAGCCAACACCCGGCTGCTGGAAAGAGGAACAGGGGCACTAAGTGATCATGACATTACCCCCCCTCTAAGGAGGTGCCCCCGGACCCTCAAAGACCAGTTGGACATCCAGCACAAGACCATCAGACTGGGCAGAGGTCCGTGGACCCACGAGGTCAGGCTGGTTAGCAGGGAACGTTTCACAGGGGTCAAGCTGGGCAGCTGAAACACGAGCGGGGTGCAGAGAGCCCTGAAAAAAGGATTGAAAGCCCCACCTGATCGAATGAGGCAGTTTATCCAAAGGGTGGATTGAACCTCTAAGACCGGTTAGAGAAGTAGGATGAGGCCAGGTTATAGAAAGTCCCGAATAAGAAAAATCAGGAAGTTCAATGAGCATGGACTGGACTGGCATAACTGATGCAGTGGCCGACTGGGCCGCATCGCCATGTTAGCGACTGTCTGAATCGTATCACCAGGCAAAGCGACCGTCGGTTCGCTTATATCAGGTGACTGAGCAGATCAATCACCTAACAGGTGAACACAGACAGGGAGGAAAAGCAACAGCCAACACCCGGCTGCTGGAAAGAGGAACAGGGGCACTAAGTGATCATGACAGGCCCTATGTTGAAGACCCATCAGAGGGTAAGCCCGTAAAAAAATCTGCACTCACACTATGTCCTCAGTCCTCTGGACTGAACAATGCTAGGTGTCATTCAACCCTGCAGGCTGAAGAAATTTAATTGGGATGCATTTACACCTGTGGGTACACTCTGAAATGAAAGCAATGGGAGGCTGCTGATTTCCGAAAATAATCGTGACCATGCACATACAAGTGATAGGTTCTGGACGTAAAAATAATTCACTATAAATCCTTGGTGCCAAATCTGCTGCCCTTTGGCACTTATTGTATGGCCCTTGGCACACTAATCTGTGTTTCCCTATTACCCTAATAGCAGTGATTTCTTGCAATCTCAGTCATTGGCTGCCAACATATTACATGTTTCCTGAAGCATGTTCCCAGTCTCCAACAACTCTCATAGCATGTTTACAGTCTCTGACAGTGTCCTGCAGCATTTCTGCAATCTCTGACCATTTCTTGTGTCAATCTACAGTCTCTCATCATCTCTTGTATCATGTCTGTAGTCTCAGACCATCTCTTGAATTATATCCATAATCTTTTACCCTCTCTTGTAATATGTCCACAGTCTCTGACCATCTTTTGTATCCTGCCTACAGTCTTTGTCTGTCTCTGGCTTTGAACATTCACAAAATTTTATGTGCGGCCCTTTGGTAATGTCGAGGACCACACTTGAAGCCCCCCCATATCAAGAAAGTTGACCACCACTGCTATGAATAATAGACTTTGCATTTAAATCATAATATATATTTCAAACTCTGTATCGGGTACTTACCACCGCACTGTACCAAAGTTATATAAACAGTGATAAGAAAGCAGAGCTTGATATGTGTATACATTATATTTCTACACACATACCTTTAATGGGCCTACAGATAAGCTGAGCTGTACATTAACCCAAGCCATACATATAAGGAGAGCCAGGAGAGGTGAAGCTGGTGTGTGAGTTTGTTTGGCATAGTCTGCCCCCCACCCCTCCACACTCATTGCTGGCACTCCCTCCCTCCCACCTTCCATATTCTTTCCCTCTACTCATTCTTCTTGCTCCTTAGGAATGCAGAGAATGTGATAAGAGATGCAGAAATCTACAGCAACAAAATCCTCTTTACCACAGGAGAGAGAGCGAAAGAGAATAAACCATCAACGGCCACTCTGCACCAGACCTAACATTCTGTACCGGCAGCACAGGTGGCACCAATTTGTGACATTCTTTTGGGTATTTACCTATATAAGTGGGGTGTTGGAATAAATTATATATTAGAATTACACTAATTCTTTTTTTTTTTTTTTCACAAGAAATATAGATTTGGGGATGATGCCTTCTATAGTGTAAAACTATATGTTTAACCAAAACCAATAGGACTTTTAATTTTGCCTCCAATAGCTAAAATAAACCATTAAAATACATTCACCAGCCACTTTATTAGGTACACCTTGCTAGTACTGGGTTGGACCCCCTTTTGCCTTCAGAACTGCCTTAATTCTTCATAGCATGTGTAGCGGACCCCCAAAATTGGGGTCGCTGTGCCTTAAATTTAGGGGCGGCCTGGGCAATAGTTTGGCTCAGGTTTTCTGATTCTCTAGATTGGACTCTGCTCTGCTGTGGTGTTGCCTGGGTGTATAGTTCCCCTTGACCTGCGGGTGGCACTGTTGCCCAGGTCTTGGTTCGAACCACAGGCGGCATTGTAGCATGATTGAGAGAGGACACCCACAGTGGGCGTGGTCTACCTGCCGTGCATGCCGGGAGAGGGTACATAAGGGGCAGACGCCATTAGGCAGGGAGATTGGCTGGGGGATTCCAAGGGGGACCCCTGTTGGCGAGAGTCGCGCCCTGCTGGCCAGGGGTGCGTGAATTGGTCGAGAAGTCTCTGGCACCTTCAGCCCGAGGCTATAGTGTTCCAGGTAGGCCCAGTACCTTCAACTGGGTCTACAACCAAACCATCGGAGTCCCAGGGTACCCGAGGGAGGGTGGCCAACTCTGAAGGAGAGGAAACCAGGGGAGGACCTGTCCGGAGGATCGGTGAAGGAAGTCACTGTCTCAGGAGAGGCCTGGTTGCCTATCAGAGGGAAGGATTCCTTGAGTTGCACAATAGCTCCTGTGATGTGCCCCACTGGCACTTATGGTTTCTAAAAGTTGCGGGCGCTAGAGAGTTCTAGATTTGGGAACTAAAGGATTCTGTGGCAGATGATCTCCTGAACTTGTCTTTGAAGGGGACAAAAATCTAAAGTATGTGTTCGTGCTTCACTCCGGCTGCTAGAACTGTGAGAGGGATCTATCCGGGTGAGCAATACCCACTCAGGCCTGAGTGGAGAATAGGGTAAATCGGTGCCACGTGCCTGAACCTACCTCCCTACCCAACTCTATCTTCAACCCTTTTTCCCACTAAGTTCCAAGCAAGAAAAATAAACTCGTCTGTTGGAGTTTAAAACAGTCTGGACATTGGCCTTCTTTTAGGAAAGAGAATAGACTTTTCCCTACACTCTAGGGACGAGAACCAATGGAGGGAGGTAACTTGCTGCAGGACCCAAAAATAGTATGAACACCGCTCAACCTCTTATACCAGGAGGATACGGGCATGTGGCGTGGTGTGCCCTACTCTGCAAGTGGAGGTAAGCAGGAGAAAAAGGGGCTGTGTGCTACACATAGATTCAACAAGGTGTTGGAAACATTCCTCAGAGATTTTGGTCCATATTGACATGATCTGCAGCAACTGCATGATGCTATTTGTTGGTTGCACATCCATGATGCGAATCTGACAGTGACCGTTCCCCTGGCCCCCCCGTTTTACTCACCGGAGCCCTGTAATTCCCACGGCGGAGACGCTCTCCGCCCGGGGTTCTCGTCTCTTGATTGGATAGATTGATAGCAGTGCAGCCATTGGCTCCCACTGCTGTAAATAAAATCCAATGACGCGGGGGGCGGGGCCGAGTCCTACATTCTGTGTCTATGGACGCAAATGCTGGACTCAGGAGTAGAGTTGAGCGGACACCTGGATGTTCGGGTTCGACGGGTTCAGCCGAACTTCGGAAAAAAGTTCGCGTTCGGGACCGAACTTTAACCCGAACCCGAACCCCATTGAAGTCAATGGGGACCCGGACTTCTAAGGACTAAAAAGGCTCTAAAAAAGCAATGGAAAGGGCTAGAGGGCTGCAAATGGCAGCAAAATGTTGTTGAGAGCATGGCAAGTGCTCTGCAAACAAATGAGGATAGGGAAATAACTTAAACAATTTCTATATAGTTTTCTCCTACTGTGCTATACTATTTTATTTCACACACCTCCACATATGTATAACACACTGCAAAATATTTTTTGTGGCCCTAAATGGCGTTTTTTGGAAGACCACAACACACCCACAGTACGTAACCGCTGAATCGCACAGCTACAGAACTGCAGAAAATGCTATTCAAAAAAAATGTTGTTTTTTTAGTATAGCACAGTAGGAGAAAACTATAGAAATTGTTTATTTCACACACCTCCACATATGTATAACACACTGCAAAATATTTTTTGTGGCCCTAAATGGCGTTTTTTGGAAGACCACAACACACCCACAGTACGTAACTGCTGAATCGCACAGCTACAGAACTGCAGAAAATGCTATTCAAAAAAAATGTTGTTTTTTTAGTATAGCACAGTAGGAGAAAACTATATAGAAATTGTTTATTTCACACGCCTCCACATATGTATAACACACTGCAAAATATTTTTTGTGGCCCTAAATGGCTCTTTTTGCAAGTGTACATTAAAGTGCAAATTTTTTTATTTTTTTTGCCCTTAATGGGTCTTTTGGAAAAGAGCACAATAAAGTGCCTTTTTTTTCCCCCTAAATGGGTCTTTTTCCAAGAGCAGAATACACCCACAGTATGGAAACGGTGTATCTCTCAACGTAATATATGCAGTGCTGGTGCACTGAGCTTGCAGATAAAAGGTAGATTTTCTCTGACACTGGGCTCATGGCAGTGTAAAAAGACTGCACTACAACACAAACAGGTAAACCTATGCAGATTGCTGATTTTAATCTCTGAATCTGGACTCCTATTCCTATATAATATTCTCTCTCCCTGAAAGCACCAACAGGAACCTGGCCCTACACTACACTGTCTCTCTATCTTTTCCCTCAGATTCCAGAATCAGGACTACCTCATCTATCTTTCTATCTCTCCCTAAAAGCAGCAGCAGCAGACAAGATCCTCTCCCTATCTATTCTGAAGCAGAGTGACGTGTGTGCTGTGTGCCTCTAGCTTATATAGAAGCTGGGTCACATGTTGCACTGACCAATCACAGCCATGCCATTAGTAGGCATGGCTATGATGGCTTCTAAGGGCACACCAGCTAATCAAAAGGTGATTGGCTGGCCCCTGAAGCATTTCTAACTGCGTAATTAGATTGCCAAACCCGAACCCGGACTTTTGCGCAAAGTCCGGGTTCGGGAAAAAGCTAAAGTTCGGTACGGACCCGAACTTTACAGTTCGGGTTCGCTCAACACTACTCAGGAGTGCGTCCGCAAGGTAACCCCCCCGGGAGAGCTCTTCTAGGGGATTATATGATGCAGGGAGGAGCTGATAGCGCCCCCAAGAGACCGCAGAAGAGGATGATCAGGGCCACTCTGTGCAAAACTAACTGGCATTGTAAAGCTTTGATTGTTTTTTAAATAACAAACAAAAACACTTTAACCACTTGCCGGCAAAGCAACGTACCCGTACTTTGATTTAAATTTCCTGCCGTGCAGGTGCGAGCTGCAGAACAGGGGGATGCCTGTGTAAACAAGGCATTTCCCTGTTCTGCCTTGTGACAGGACACTGATCTACTGCTCCCTGTCATCGGGAGCAGTGATCAATGTCGTGTCACTTGTTTCCCAGCCCCCCCCCCCCCCACAGTTAGAATCACTCCCTAGGACACACGTAACCCCTTCCTCAGGCCCTAGTGGTTAACCCCTTCCCTGCCAGTGTCATTTACACAGTAATCAGTGCATTTTTATAGCACTGATCGCTGTATAAATGACAATGGTCCCAAAATAGCATCAAAAGTGTCTGATCTGTCCGCCATAATCTCGCAGTCACGATATAAAATTGCTGATCGCCGCCATTACTAGTAAAAAAAAAGTTATTAATAAAAATGCCATAAAACCATCCCCTATTTTGTAGACGCTATAACTTTTGTGCAAACCAATCAATAAACACTTATTACGTTTTTTTTTTACCAAAAATATGTAGAACAATACATATCGGCTTAAACTGAGAAAGAAATTAGTTTTTTTATATATTTTTTTGGGTGATATTTATTATAGCAAAAAGTAAAAAATATTTCTTTTTTTTCAAAATTGTCGCAATTTTTTTGTTAATAGCGCAAAAAATAAAAACCGCAGAGATGATCGAATACCACCAAAAGAAAGCTCTATTTGTAGGAAAAAAAGGACGTCAATTTTGTTTGGGTACCATGTCGCACGACCGCGCAATTGTCAGTTAAAGCGTCGCAGGTTCGAATCGCAAAAAATGGTCTGGGCATTCAGCAGCCAATTCTTCTGGGGCTGAAGTGGTTACGTGGCTATACCTTGTCCCAGTGATGACTAACGTGACTGAGCATCAACAGGAAAGTGAGCAAACAAAGTATGTGCGGGGAACATGCCTCGGGGGAAGGACAGCACTTACTCCTGTACCACTAAGAGCAAGTGAAGCTCTGTTGACTTCCATCATCCAATCATATCCAAGCAAAAATACAACTTTTTAAAATTTTTCCTTGCACATCATTGGGTATTCTTTGCAAAGCAAATTTTCACAACATTCACTAAGCCAAGAAAAAATATCCTTTCACAGCGTCCTTAGTCAATCAACCTTTTAATATACTAGTCGAATGTGTTCTGCTGTTTTGCAGACTTTACATCTACCGTATTTTCCGGCGTATAAGACGACTTTTTAACCCCTAAAAATCCTCTCAAAAGTCAGGGGTCGTCTTATACGCCGGTACCTGACATGTACTGTAGAATCTCAGACCGCGGCCGTCCATTTTTCAAAAGCCGCGCCTCCTCCTCGTGCTGTTCCGTGATAGGCGGAACACTAAACAGTGTCTGCTGGGAAGCTGATTGTTCCGCCTATCACAGAACAGCACGAGGAGGAGGCACGGCTTTTGAAAAATGGACGGCAGCGGTCTGACTGAGATTCTACATGTCAGGGATAAGGTATGGGATCGTCGAGGGGCACAGTGAGGCATGCAATGGAACAGTGAGGTATGCAATGGAACAGTGAGGTATGCAGGGGCACAGTGAGGTATGCAGGGGCACAGAGAGGCATGCAATGGAACAGTGAGGTATGCAATGGAACAGTGAGGTATGCAGGGGCACAGTGAGGTATGCAGGGGCACAGAGAGGCATGCAATGGACAGTGGGGCATGCAGGGGCACAGTGAGGCATGCAATGGAACAGTGAGGCATGCAGGGGCACAGTGAGGCATGCAGGGGCACAGTGAGGCATGCAGGGGCACAGTGAGGTATGCAATGGCACAGTGAGGTATGCAATGGCACAGTGAGGTATGCAATGGCACAGTGAGGTATGGTGAGGCATGGATAGTCGGAAGAGGGTCGTCTTATACGGCGAGTATATCCTAAAACCCAAATTTTATCTGGAAAATTAGGGGGTCGTCTTATACGCCCAATCGCCTTATACGCCGGCAAATACGGTATTTTATATATATTTACAGTACTTTAAAATAGCTATAAAACTTTTAAAATGTAAAAAATATTCATTTTTTTATATTCACAATATTTTACTATTAAAATGGAATAAATATTTCAACTAACTAAGCCTAATGTAATTCAACCCCTTTATTAACAATTACAACATCAAGAATCAGCCAGTCATTAGCACTGTTTTATAAAAGAAAAAAAGACAATATATTTGTTATCATAAGCGGCTTTATTAAATAAACCGTAAAATGTTTTTTCACAAATGAAGCGGTTTAACAAATTTGTCTTCACGCCTTGTCACTAGACCTTACTATAGACCCAGCCGGGAAATGTGTCTGCTTAAAATTCACCAGCCAAGTCAATTACCATAATTAAAGCTGGCTAATCAGGATCTTCTTCTTGCAGAAAATAAAATATTAATGTAACAAGTCTTTTAAAGATTTCATTTTCTCATTCTGAAGCTTTGGCTGTCCATAAATGCCTCAAGAAATGCAATACTCCTGATTTTGAGTATTGCTTGAGATTATTGGGCTTTTCTCCATAAAGTGAACCTGTCCTTCACTCTATCAGAAGCTAAAAGATCAGATGCCCCATAAAGTGACCAATAACAGCACTCCAAAGTGTGGCTCCCATTCCTCCCACTGATGCCAATAGGGCACCATTCCTCCCACTGATGCCAACAATGGGGCACCATTCCTCCCACTGATGCCAACAATGGGGCACCATTCATCCCACTGATACCAACAATGGAGCACCTTTCCTCCCACTAAAACTAATGACGGGGCTCCCACTGACACTGGAGCATTTTTTATTATCACTGACCAAAGTCCGGCCCCCCTAATGTCTGAAGGACAGTAAACTGTCCCTTTGTTTAGAAAGTGCTCTAAAGAATAAATGATAAATAAAAAGGATAAAGGATAAATTGGTAAATGGGAGGGGGTTGTGGCTATCCATGGGTGGGATTTAGGCTCACATTCTCTGCTATAGAGCTTTGACTTTGAGCCTAAATTAAAGGAAAAACAGTCAGAGCACTTAAGAGACTGGACAAGTACGGTCATAGCAGGCACTCTATAATCTTTTGCTTCTGATAAAGTTAGGGCCAGATTTATCATTAGGCATTATGCCTCTGCCCATAGGCAGCAGAGACAAGGGTGCACTTTTCCCTGTATCATCTGTATGACTTTATTTCTACCAGCAATAGGATCTGTGTGTGTTACTATTTTATATGTCTCTGTGTATATGATGATTTACCTTTACCTAGGAGCGCCAATGCTAGATACACTGCAGCCACCAATTTTTTGTCTGTAGCTCCCTCAGCCAATGCTAGATACACTGCAGCCACCAATTACCTAGGAGCGACAATGCTAGATACACTGCAGCCACCAATTTTTTGTCTGTAGCTCCCTCAGCCAATGCTAGATACACTGCAGCCACCAATTACCTAGGAGCGACAATGCTAGATACACTGCAGTCACCAATTTTTTGTCTGTAGCTCCCTCAGCCAATGCTAGATACACTGCAGCCACCAATTACCTAGGAGCGACAATGCTAGATACACTGCAGTCACCAATTTTTTGTCTGTAGCTCCCTCAGCCAATGCTAGATACACTGCAGCCACCAATTACCTAGGAGCGACAATGCTAGATACACTGCAGCCACCAATTTTTTGTCTGTAGCTCCCTCAGCCAATGCTAGATACACTGCAGCCACCAATTACCTAGGAGCGACAATGCTAGATACACTGCAGCCACCAATTTTTTGTCTGTAGCTCCCTCAGCCAATGCTAGATACACTGCAGCCACCAATTACCTAGGAGCGACAATGCTAGATACACTGCAGCCACCAATTTTTTGTCTGTAGCTCCCTCAGCCAATGCTAGATACACTGCAGCCACCAATTACCTAGGAGCGACAATGCTAGATACACTGCAGTCACCAATTTTTTGTCTGTAGCTCCCTCAGCCAATGCTAGATACACTGCAGCCACCAATTACCTAGGAGCGACAATGCTAGATACACTGCAGTCACCAATTTTTTGTCTGTAGCTCCCTCAGCCAATGCTAGATACACTGCAGCCACCAATTACCTAGGAGCGACAATGCTAGATACACTGCAGCCACCAATTTTTTGTCTGTAGCTCCCTCAGCCAATGCTAGATACACTGCAGCCACCAATTACCTAGGAGCGACAATGCTAGATACACTGCAGCCACCAATTTTTTGTCTGTAGCTCCCTCAGCCAATGCTAGATACACTGCAGCCACCAATTACCTAGGAGCGACAATGCTAGATACACTGCAGTCACCAATTTTTTGTCTGTAGCTCCCTCAGCCAATGCTAGATACACTGCAGCCACCAATTACCTAGGAGCGACAATGCTAGATACACTGCAGCCACCAATTTTTTGTCTGTAGCTCCCTCAGCCAATGCTAGATACACTGCAGCCACCAATTACCTAGGAGCGACAATGCTAGATACACTGCAGTCACCAATTTTTTGTCTGTAGCTCCCTCAGCCAATGCTAGATACACTGCAGCCACCAATTACCTAGGAGCGACAATGCTAGATACACTGCAGTCACCAATTTTTTGTCTGTAGCTCCCTCAGCCAATGCTAGATACACTGCAGCCACCAATTACCTAGGAGCGACAATGCTAGATACACTGCAGCCACCAATTTTTTGTCTGTAGCTCCCTCAGCCAATGCTAGATACACTGCAGCCACCAATTACCTAGGAGCGACAATGCTAGATACACTGCAGCCACCAATTTTTTGTCTGTAGCTCCCTCAGCCAATGCTAGATACACTGCAGCCACCAATTACCTAGGAGCGACAATGCTAGATACACTGCAGTCACCAATTTTTTGTCTGTAGCTCCCTCAGCCAATGCTAGATACACTGCAGCCACCAATTACCTAGGAGCGACAATGCTAGATACACTGCAGTCACCAATTTTTTGTCTGTAGCTCCCTCAGCCAATGCTAGATACACTGCAGCCACCAATTACCTAGGAGCGACAATGCTAGATACACTGCAGTCACCAATTTTTTGTCTGTAGCTCCCTCAGCCAATGCTAGATACACTGCAGCCACCAATTACCTAGGAGCGACAATGCTAGATACACTGCAGCCACCAATTTTTTGTCTGTAGCTCCCTCAGCCAATGCTAGATACACTGCAGCCACCAATTACCTAGGAGCGACAATGCTAGATACACTGCAGCCACCAATTTTTTGTCTGTAGCTCCCTCAGCCAATGCTAGATACACTGCAGCCACCAATTACCTAGGAGCGACAATGCTAGATACACTGCAGTCACCAATTTTTTGTCTGTAGCTCCCTCAGCCAATGCTAGATACACTGCAGCCACCAATTACCTAGGAGCGACAATGCTAGATACACTGCAGCCACCAATTTTTTGTCTGTAGCTCCCTCAGCCAATGCTAGATACACTGCAGCCACCAATTACCTAGGAGCGACAATGCTAGATACACTGCAGTCACCAATTTTTTGTCTGTAGCTCCCTCAGCCAATGCTAGATACACTGCAGCCACCAATTACCTAGGAGCGACAATGCTAGATACACTGCAGTCACCAATTTTTTGTCTGTAGCTCCCTCAGCCAATGCTAGATACACTGCAGCCACCAATTACCTAGGAGCGACAATGCTAGATACACTGCAGCCACCAATTTTTTGTCTGTAGCTCCCTCAGCCAATGCTAGATACACTGCAGCCACCAATTACCTAGGAGCGACAATGCTAGATACACTGCAGCCACCAATTTTTTGTCTGTAGCTCCCTCAGCCAATGCTAGATACACTGCAGCCACCAATTACCTAGGAGCGACAATGCTAGATACACTGCAGCCACCAATTTTTTGTCTGTAGCTCCCTCAGCCAATGCTTGGCAACTTTTTTGCTTCCCCGGCTGGAGCACCCCTGTACTTCTGACAATGCCCACTTCCCCATTGACTGTTGGAACCACTACTCTTGCATTTTTATTTCTCATACTTGGCAGCAGGTCAGCTCTGTCTGCCTAGTCCTCTTCTCTCCATTCGTTGGTGGCACTTTACTTAAACATCACAAGCTCTAGGATTTAGGCTTGTGAAAGCATTCTGCTTGATGACTCCTTATACCCATGCCTTGCCTTGGGCTGATGCTGTTGCTTGACCCCTCGTCTGACCCTTGCCTATATAACAGATATGCTACTGCTTGCCCCCTGCCCTGACCCTTGCCTGAATAATGGATATGCTACTGGGTGCCATCTGCAGTGAGCCCTTGCCTGGATAACAGATACGCTACTAATTGTCAGCTGCTCTAACCCTTGCTTGGATAAGGGACCCTGCCTCTGCCTGCTACTAGCCAGTCCTGATCACACTGAGTATCCTGCCTGTCATTACTTCTGTTCACTCCTGCATGCCATACCTGCCTGCTTTTGACAGAATACTTGCACCCTTGGAGGGTCCCAGTCTTGCGAATATAGCATTGCGCCCCATGTTCTGGGGGCATCCAAGTACCTGTACTTATACTAGCCTTTCGGATAAGGCACCTGATATTGGTAAAACTGAGCATAAGACTCACTATTTTTGCAAAACAAGACACGAACCAGCAAATCAGGGCAGTTCTCATTTCATGGTCCCCCAGCATTTTTTCTCATGGTTCTTACATTAGGCAAAATAAGCACAGATTATCAAAATTTGCCTCTAAATGTATTTACGAAGCATTTCTGAAGAATCTGCAACACAATGCTTGAATTGGATCTGATGGGGCAGTGTACATTTACAAAGATTTCTGCTTTTGCATGGAATTGTGTTACGTTGAGATCCATTCGCTGGTTAAAAAAAGACAAACCCTCCCCAAATATCAAACAAAAGCCATTTCCCAGACTTGCTGCACACAAAGCCTAAAATAGCATAAAAGCATGAACTATGTAAATGCAGCACACCCCCGTAGGAGCTGCTGGTTTTATTTCGGGCCTTTCACGTTACCTCAGTATTCGTTGTCTAGGGGAAGAAAGTCTGTAGAAACTCCAATGTCCACACAAGCTGTAAAACCCTCTGCAGTTATGTTTTATTTTACTTTTGCATAAACAGATGAACAATGGTAGAAGGATGAAGGGAAGGGGTAGGTTCAGGCACACGGTGCAGATCACTGGGAAAACTCCTCAACTATTCAGTCATTCACCACTCTTCCTGGAGTAAGTTGCTCACCCGGATAGGCCCCTCTCACCTGACCTAGCAGCCGGTATGATGCACTTACTATAATCAGGACCAGTCTCTGCCACAGACCGGTTGTAGACAAATTGGATACTCCGGGATCCTCTGCCACAGGATTTAACGCCTGGACTTCCAGCCGCACAGTCCAGAGCCTTTAAGCCAACCCAGCAGACTGTAAGGTGAACTTTACCTGCGGTGCATCCTCCAATAGAATTACCAGGCCCTCCTCAAGACACCAGCCTTCTGCTTGGTCTTTTCCAGGACAGGTCCTCCCCTTGTTTCCTCCATTGAGTGGCTTCCTCCCTCAGGACAGACAGCACAGGATCACCTTCAAGGTGTAGACCCAGTCAGCATAACTGGGCCTACTTGTTGGAGTTGCAGCCTCGGACCAGCATGGTTCCGAGGCCAAAAAGCACACAATACACCCCTCACGCCAGGAGGGCCGCGAGGGGACGAAGGACCCCACAAGATGGCGTCTGCCCCTTAAGTACCCTTCCCCAGCATGCTCAGCGGGTAGACCACGCCCACTGAACTGTTCCCGGGGGAAGGCACCCAATACACTCTGGCTTGTCAGTCTTCCACATTGGCCTGAGGTGGTAACACCACCTAAAGGGGAACAGTCTGCCCAACACAGCCATAGCCGGAACAGAGGCTAATTTAGCATCAATTATTTACATCTGAGCCCAACTATTGGCTCAGATACCCTCTAAATTGAAACATAGCGCCCAGTCATTGGGAGCAGGGTGCTACATAAATATATATTTAAGACTCTTAATTCTGCAATAATTTAGTTTAATATGTAATAAAATCTGATTTGGTATCAGCCTTTTGTAGTTCCTGTACAGCAGATCTCAGACTGGGGGAGGAAGCAGTGGTGGCACAAGCAATCGATTAGTCAATTAGGAAAAAGAAAAATGCTGATATAAGGAGAGGGCATAGTGATAGAGAGATGATCCTATCAGTCTCCAGTTTCTATTTTCAGAACAAGGGGTAAAACCAAAAGTGTTACTAAACTATAAATATATTGTAAAAGAAAACCAAAGAAAATTCCCAGCTCAACTCACCAGCCAGTCTGTAACCAACCAAATTATCCCGTCTAACAGAATGCGTTAAAAACAGGAGCTTAGTTTGCACACATTTGCAAAGACATATGTAAGCTACTGAGCCACTCCAAGGCACCCCAGTCCCAGTCTGCAGTCCTAACTCTTTTTGAGAGCCTCTATAGTAGAAGCACATGCATTCTAATGGATAGATAGAATGCAGGTGAACCTGGAGGGAGCCCACCCCTCCTTAAAAAATAATGCCTGTCTCAGGCTTAGTGCATGAGATATGTAAATAACCTAATTCCCACCTCCACTCCTTTTCCAAAGTCATGTGGTTACTTTTCTGGATTTTGACTGGATGTTAGTGATCATAGCAGAAGGAATACACAGGAGAAAATGTATGTTGACAAGGGGAGTGTAGAGGTGGGCGGGGAGTCTACTGACATCACGACTCCACCCACCGAGCTCCAAACAACAGATCCACCCACAGAATCTGCAGTTTTTCAGTTCTTATAACAGACAGAGGGGAGACATTTGACAGATAAGGATACATGCAGGAGGCCTCTATATCCTTATAGATCAGCACTATGGCAGTAGTTTAGAAAGGATGAGAGTGGCTTTACATCCACTTTAACCTCCCTGGCAGTATTCCCGAGTCTGGCTCGGGGTGGAATTTCAGTACCATAAACGGTAACCCCGAGCCAGACTCGGGCTGCATCGCAGGATACAGGGAGAGTTACTTACCTTGTTCCCTGGATCCTGCGATGTCTCCTCGCAGTGTGTGCGAGTCGTGTCTCGCTCGATTCACACACAGTGCCGTCGAGCTCTGTTCCCTGCGACATTGCGGCGCACAGGGGCAGAAATCGGCTCCAAATTCAAAAAAGTAAAAAACACAATATACATACAGTATACTGTAATCTTACAGATTACAGTACTGTATAAAAAAATTACACATCCCCTTTGTCCCTAGTGGTCTGTCCAGTGTCCTGCATGCACTTTTATATTATAAAAACTGTTCTTTCTGCCTGGAATTTGGAGATTGTCCATAGCAACCAAAAAGTGTCCCTTTATGTCAAAAGTGGTTTTAGACCAGCTAGAAAACAGCGATAATAAATTAGAATCACTTGCAGAATTGAGGGATAGCGATTTGTGGGGAAATTCGTCACCAAACACTAAATCTAATGACAGCGACAATTCTGCAACTGACCAAATTTCAGTGTTTTTGATTTGATTACATTATTGAATAATTTTTATTATTTTTATATTATTATTTGTTATAATTATTTATAGTTATTTATTATAATATAATTTATGATTTTGTGTTTCAAACTTTATCATACCCGGGATGTCTACTAGACTCTGGTTTGGACAGATTTAAGTGAGTTATTCCTAAGAATTGTAGGCCTACAATATAAAACGCCAAATTTCCATGCAAAATAATTGTACCGCATTCAGCACCTAAAATCAGACAGAATCATACCGCCAGGGAGGTTAAAGGCACTTGGGCACACTGGGCACCCAGCATATAGCACAGTGGCAGCAAAAGAGTCCAGTGTGTCCCCTCACCAATAATACATCAATAACAAACAACTGCCCACTGCCCCCACCTAAAACTAAACACGTGTTTTTAATGCAAACTGTTAGACAGGATAATTTGGTTGGTTGCAGACTGGCTGGTGAGTTGAGCTGGGAATTTTCTCTGGTTTTATTTTATATGTGTTGCCCTTCCATGCGCTCCTTGCTTTGAAGGCCAGTTAAAGGTGGGGGTAGTGGCCAGTTGTTTTTGACTGATATAAATATGCTGTACATACAGTGTGTGTGTATATATATATATATATATATATATATATATTGTGACAGCAGGAAGGTAAAGTCACCTGGTTGCATCCAGGGGGGTAGATATATTTCGCCCAGATTCAGGCTTTACGCCGATTTATACAGCTAGGTGGAGAGTTGTATAAGCCCAGCTGAGACTAGTGGGCTCATTGATGACTCATACCTCTAGGGAGAGGGCTGGGCGTCGTGCAGACAGGGAGTTGATGAGGCCAGCTGAAGCTTGTCAGCTCATTTAGGCCTCTATAAAAAACTCCCAGATTCATTAGATGTTAGCTCATGCCTGGAAGCAGACCTGTGTGGACTGTCTAGGGAGAGTGAACCCCTGTGCGGTGAGAGAAAGCCTGTGTGGCTATATTTTGCTTGGACATTTAAAACCAGGGACTAGGACAGCACTAGGCTGATCCCAGTTGTTAGTTAGGAAACCTGTATGTTTAGTCAGAGGTCAAGTTGACCAGGATTTATTTTGTTTGTTTCTTTTGCTTTGCTGTGTTTTTGTCACTGTAAATAGAAAATAAACGGCACCTTTTTGATTTTGAAAACCACAACCTCCGTCTGCTGGGCCTGTTTTTGTGTGGGGAGCCCATCCCGGGGGTCACACACACCCGCTGCCGAGCTAACCCCCTCACAGTTGGTGGAGAACCAGTGGCAGTTTTTTTTTAAGCCAGCATGGAGGAGATACTGAAACAGCTGGCTCTAGCAAATGCCAATCAACAGCAGACAAATGCAGGTTTGCAAAAGAGCCTTGCAGCTCAACAACAGAACTTCGCAGCCCAGCAGCAAGCTCATCAACAGAGCCTTGCAGCCCAGCAGCAAGCTCACCAACAGAGTCTGGAAGCTCAGCAACAAGCCCAGCAACGATCTGAGGCCCGCTTCATAGACCTATTACAGAAGCAAGAGCAGAGACTACAACAAATGGAAGCAGTAATGCAGCAACGTCCGCAGACCAGTGAGGAAAGCCGTCCCACTAATACCGCGTCCTTTGGGGTGAGTCGTTTATTGACAAAAATGACTGGAGAGGATGATCCAGAGGTATTTTTGACCACGTTTGAAAGGACTGCTGAAAGAGAAAAGTGGCCTGAGGAGCAGTGGGCTGGACTGGTGGCTCCTCTGTTAACGGGTGAATCGCAGAAAGCTTACTATGACCTAGAGCCTGACCAAGCAAAAGACTATGTGATGCTAAAAGCTGAAATATTGGCAAGGCTGGGTGTCACCCTGGCTGTCCGGGCTCAGCGTGTGCATAACTGGACTTTCCAGCTTGGAAAACCCCCCAGGTCTCAAATGTATGATCTCATTCACCTGAGCAGAAAGTGGCTACAGCCAGAGACTTTGTCCGCACCAAAGATTGTGGAACGTGTTGTAATGGATCGGTTTTTGAGAGCTCTTCCTACTGCCATCCAAAAGTGGGTAAGCCATGGAGACCCAGAGACGGCCGATGGTCTTGTGGATCGTGTGGAGAAATACTTGGCTACAGAGAACCTGACGGCCTCTTCCAGAGACACTCGGACTTTCCACCCTAAGACCAGACCATCCCCAGGGGCGGATAAGATGATTCCAAGGGGTAAGGGTGGAGAGAGTGAGAGGGTGGGAGCTCTACCCCAAGTTTGGCGAGAACAGCCTGGGAAATCAGCGGCTCAAGAGGCGGCAAGAAGGATCATTTGCTACCGCTGCCGGCAAGCGGGACATATTGCAGCAAATTGCCCGGTTTTGGAGGAACCCATGCAGTGTGACTTTCTGACGGGCAGACGTCAGTCGCTGTGTGCGACAGTCGCATGCACTGCCATTCGGGGAACTGAGAAACATTTATGCAAAATGTGTATTAATGGTAGAAATGTTGTGGTATTGCTGGATTCAGGTAGCCTTGTGACCCTGATAAAGGCTGAATTAGTTAAAACAGAGGTCTCTGGGAATAGCAAGGTAGCTGTTATTTGTGTGCATGGGGACACCCGAGAGTATCCAGTGACTACAGTGTGTTTCGAGACCCCCAAAGGTACCCTTTCTCATCCAGTGGGCTTAGTGTCTCAGTTACCGCATGACGCCATTGTGGGAAGGGATTTTCCGAAGTTCTGGGAACTGTGGGATGATCCTGAGCCCCCCACTGGTGCCCCTATGTACCAGGAATATGATAGCCAGAACTCCTCTGAGAGTGGTGAGGACTCTCCCGAATTTCCCTTGTCAGTATTGGCAGGGGAGACTCAAGAAACTGGAGAGGAGCCCACCTCCTCAGACGAAAACCTACCGTCTGTGGAGTTTTCTGATCTTGAGGTTCACAGGGAAAACTTTGCCACAGAACAGTTGAAAGACCCCGCCCTAATAAAGGCACGGGAAAACGTAGTGAAAATAGATGGCGAGTTAGTGAACCCAGATAATACCTGCACTTACCCATACTTCAGCGTAGAGAAGGACCTACTGTATCGGGTGGCAAAAAGGGCAGAAGAAACCGTTGAGCAGCTTGTGGTGCCCAAACCTTACAGGAAGTTGGTGTTGGAGTTGGCCCATGGGCACATTCTTGGAGGTCATCTGGGGACAGAGAAAACCCGAGAGAGGGTATTACAGAGATTCTATTGGCCTGGGGTGATGAAGGACATAGAAAATTATTGTTCCTCCTGCCCTGTGTGTCAGAGGTCGGCCCCGATGCCACACTTCCGTAGCCCGCTGGTCCCTCTACCCATCATTGAGGTCCCGTTTGAGAGAATCGCAATGGATTTGGTAGGTCCTATAATCAAGTCCGCTAGGGGGCACCAGTACATATTGGTTATAATGGACTATGCCACCCGTTATCCAGAAGCGATCCCTCTCAGAAATACCTCGGCCAAAACCATAGCCAAAGAGCTATCTCTTGTTTTTAGCCGGGTGGGTATTTGTAAAGAACTGCTTACGGACCAAGGTACACCCTTTATGTCCCGGGTTATGAAGGAGCTGTGTAAATTGTTCAAAGTGACGCAATTACGTACATCTGTGTATCACCCCCAAACCGATGGGCTGGTTGAAAGATTCAACAAAACCCTAAAACAAATGTTGAAGAAAGTGGTGGATAGGGATGGAAAGGATTGGGACTGTCTACTTCCTTATTTGATGTTTGCTATTAGGGAGGTGCCCCAATCCTCTACGGGATTCTCCCCCTTTGAGTTACTGTATGGGAGACACCCAAGAGGGCTGTTGGATATTGCCAAGGAAACTTGGGAAAGTGAGAGTTCTCCCCACAGGAGTGTGATTGAGCATGTCGCCCTGATGCAAGATCGAATTGCACAGGTAATGCCCATCGTGAAGGAACATTTGGCCCAAGCGCAGTTGGCACAGCAGAGAGTGTACAACCGTGGAGCCAAGACCCGTACCTTTTCCCCGGGGGATAGGATATTGGTACTTGTCCCTACGGTTGAAAGTAAATTCCTTGCCAAATGGCAAGGCCCCTACGAGATAATGGAAAAAGTGAGCGAAGTGAATTACAAGGTCAGACAACCAGGAAGGCGAAAGCCCGAACAGATCTATCACGTTAATCTGTTGAAAGCCTGGAGGGATAGAGAGTCCCTAGTCGCAGACACTTGGTCACCAGCTCAAACTGGTTGCGTGATTCCTGAGGTTGGAATCGCAGCCACCTTGTCACAACCCCAACAACAGGAGGTTAAGGAGTTTGTGCTTCGCAACAAGGAGGTATTCTCTGAGCTGCCGGGACAAACATCTGGGGTAGAGCATGACATTATTACCCCGCCCGGTGAAAGGGTGAAGTTAAAACCCTATCGGATCCCAGAGGCCCGACGGGAGGCAATACGGGAGGAAGTACAGAAAATGCTGAACTTAGGGGTGATAGAGGAGTCCCAAAGTGATTGGTCTAGTCCCATTGTGTTGGTGCCTAAACCGGATGGGAGCTGGCGATTTTGTAACGATTTTCGTCAGTTGAACAAAGTTACAAAATTTGACACCTACCCCATGCCACGTATAGATGAGTTGATCGACCGGCTGGGAACAGCCCGATACATGACGACTCTTGACCTCACAAAAGGGTATTGGCAAATCCCCCTGGCCAAGTCAGCCAAAGAGAAAACCGCATTTGTAACCCCAGACGGGGCGTTCCAATATAAAAGAATGCCGTTCGGGTTACAGAATGCGCCGGCCACATTCCAGCGGAAAATGGACCAGATGCTGAGGCCCCATCGGAAGTATGCTGCGGCTTACCTGGATGACGTAATTGTCCATAGCACAGATTGGGCCTCACATCTGCCAAAAGTGCAAGCAGTCCTGGACTCTGTTCGGGAAGCAGGGTTTACGGCTAACCCCAAGAAGTGTACCATTGGGCAGGAGGAGGCCAAATATCTTGGGTACACCATTGGGAGGGGAGTAATAAAACCCCAACTCAACAAAGTCGAGGCCATCCAGAGTTGGCCACGTCCCAACAGCAAGAAGCAGGTACGAGCCTTTCTGGGAATCGCTGGGTATTATCGGCGATTCATTCCCCACTTTGCTTCTAAGGCTGTGCCCCTAACCAACCTGACGAAGGGGAAAGGGTCGGTCATGATTAAATGGACCCCCGAGGCTGAGGCAGCATTCCAATTCTTGAAACAAGCCTTATGTAGCCAGCCAGTGTTGTACTCACCCGACTTCTCTAGAGACTTTGTCGTACAAAGTGATGCGTCAGATGTGGGGTTAGGAGCAGTATTGTCCCAGGTCTGGAACGGGGAAGAGCACCCAGTCATTTACCTCAGCAGGAAGTTGAAGTCCCATGAGGTAAATTACGCCACCGTTGAAAAGGAGTGTTTAGCGGTGAAGTGGGCTCTAGATTCCCTTCGGTACTACCTGCTAGGTAGGCACTTTGACATGGTTACGGATCACGCTCCGTTAAAGTGGATGGCTCAAAACAAGGAAACAAATAGAAGAGTGAATAGGTGGTTCCTGGCCCTCCAGGAATTCAACTTCACAGTAAAGCATCGCCCTGGCGTTCAAATGGGGAATGTGGATGCTTTGTCTCGAGTACATGAATGCCTGATTGCTGGTGTTCCAACCCCGAGGTTAAAACAAGAGGGGGGGGTATGTGACAGCAGGAAGGTAAAGTCACCTGGTTGCATCCAGGGGGGTAGATATATTTCGCCCAGATTCAGGCTTTACGCCGATTTATACAGCTAGGTGGAGAGTTGTATAAGCCCAGCTGAGACTAGTGGGCTCATTGATGACTCATACCTCTAGGGAGAGGGCTGGGCGTCGTGCAGACAGGGAGTTGATGAGGCCAGCTGAAGCTTGTCAGCACATTTAGGCCTCTATAAAAAACTCCCAGATTCATTAGATGTTAGCTCATGCCTGGAAGCAGACCTGTGTGGACTGTCTAGGGAGAGTGAACCCCTGTGCGGTGAGAGAAAGCCTGTGTGGCTATATTTTGCTTGGACATTTAAAACCAGGGACTAGGACAGCACTAGGCTGATCCCAGTTGTTAGTTAGGAAACCTGTATGTTTAGTCAGAGGTCAAGTTGACCAGGATTTATTTTGTTTGTTTCTTTTGCTTTGCTGTGTTTTTGTCACTGTAAATAGAAAATAAACGGCACCTTTTTGATTTTGAAAACCACAACCTCCGTCTGCTGGGCCTGTTTTTGTGTGGGGAGCCCATCCCGGGGGTCACACACACCCGCTGCCGAGCTAACCCCCTCACAATATATATATATATATATATTATTTATTTTTTATTACGTTGCACTACTTCTGCATGTATGCCATCAGGCTTCAGTTCAAAGCAAAGTGAAATACTGAGCACAATGTCTTGGCCTCCACACTCTTCCCCAAAATTAGAGATGCCTATGAATAAAAAATAAACATCAAGGGCTGGTTCACGTGCACGTTCTGGTGTTGAAAGACCATTCAAATGAAAGCACAGAAATGTGCAAAAAAAGTAGTGAAAGCCCTACTATTACAAATCACGTTGCACCAAATTGCATAGTACTACGGTAAATGCTGTTTGGTGGCAATTAACAATCAACAGGAGACCACATCACATTTGTGTGTGGTGTGGAAAACACGCATGAAACACGTCTTTTACTTTTTACATGTCACTTCCAAGTTTTTATTATGTAGGGGATATCAATAAACAGATGTTTGCTAGTCTCCCTCCCCTATACCTGGCAACACCCACTGTGCTAGAAAAGCTGATAGTGATTTGTGAGACCATCCACTTACTGCCGCTGGCGTATGTGATACTTTGGAGACAGTACAAGGGGTAAAGCGTATCTGCAAGGTGAAGGAAATCCTGAAAACATCACCTGCTGGGGGGACTTGAGGACGGAGGTTGGGAACCACTGTTCTATACTATCACAGATTGTCTTTGGACAGCAGAGAAAGTCACCGTAGCGACAGACAAACCTGATAAACCCTAAATCCTCCCCATTTCCAGACTAATTTTCAAACTCAAGTGATATTAAAGGCTTTCTTTTAAACAATAACATAACATGTTAAACTCACCTGCTCTGTGCAGTGGTTTTGCTCAGAGCAGCCCAGATCCTCCTCTTCTCTGGCCCCCATCGCCGACACTTCTGGCCCTTCCCTCCTGCCGAGTGCCCCCAGATCAAGCAGCTTGCAATGGGAGCATCCAAGCAGGCTTGTTCCCGAGCCGTGACTCTGCGTGTCCATTCACACACAGAACCGTGGTTCGGCCCCGCCCCCTCTTCCTCCTCATTGGCTCACTGGCTGTGATTGTGAATCTCAGCTAATGAGGAGGGAGAGTCTCCGGAGAGCCGAGGCTCTTGTGCACAACGCTGGATCGAGATGGGGCTCAGGTAAATATGAGGGGGGGCTGGATGAGCTGCTGCACACAGAAGGTTTTTTACCTTTGTTCATAGAATGCATGAAGGTTAAAAAAACATGAGCCTTTGGAACCACTTTAAGAAAATAGTATGGGGTCACCTAGGACTTATACAGGGCTTAAAAGTTTCCAAAGTAGACAATAACCGAACCGATATTGTTGGAAAATGTACAATGTCAAAATGAAAGAATGCAAACAGTTGATTCAGGTTTTCCAGTAACTGATTTTGAGTTACCTGTAGATGTCAAACTTGATAAAATAATAATGAAGAATTTATTTCCATGTCAAACTCTTCCTATCTAATAAATGGTTACCTTTGTTCACCTTTGGAAAATGTGCCAAAAAGATAAAAATCTAATTTACTGGCAACAAAAACAAGATTACATCAATGATTTGGCATTTTTGCACAGTGATGAAAACAGGTTTATGACTGAGTAATACATTAAGAATTTGTATAAACACAGGGTAAGTTGTACGTTCTATAAAACCGAGATCCCTTCTTTTTATTACAATGAATTGTCAAATGATTTACTAGTTTGCCTTTTCTTCTACACTTTGCTGTACAGGGTCACCAAGTAAATAATATGTTACTGGTCTGGTCTGATCTGCACCGGGACTCACCCCTTCCCGATAGTAGCACAGCTTTGTTAACCGGTAGACTTGGGTTAATTGCACCTGAACCCAAGGTATCAGTTTTACTATAGGAGTATTTGCACGAGTACAAAGTATAGGCATCAATACCGGTATTGGTATCAGTGTAACGCTAATCTAAAGCCAAAACTTTTTTTCTTTATTGGATATCATAGAAGAGGGTTAATTTTAAAAGCCCCCCTTTCAACTGTTGCCATTTGTGCCAATAAAATTGCCTGAATATTTTCCTTTTTTTTTCCTTTTTGAAACTGATTTCACCTAATTTGCTCCGCTCAATAATTCGTAATGTCCTATAAGAACCATATCATTTCACTGGTGATTCTAAAACAGTATAACCAGTCAGGTCTTGGCGAAGAAGACAACAAAATGAACCACTAAAACATAAATTCATCAAGCTGCAATAACACTTTAGTCATGCTATAATTAGATACTACTTAGGGTCACTTTAGCATGTGTTAAAGTGAACCTGTTTTTTGCCCTGGTAAGCAACCCCAGCAGCGTATTGGAGCAGAGTGACCATCTGCTAGAACCAACTGGCCCCTTTAATTCCTTTTCCCCCAACCCCCTGGATTCCTATACAGCTCAGAGGCAGAGGAAGCTAGGCAAGTGATCTGCAGCAGGCGAGAGGCCCACCACTGTCAGAACTGGCATGCAGGCAGCCAGGCCAGAGCCCAGTAATTGGCACCTTCTCCAAAAGACCCAGCTAACGTGGGGTGCACTCTAGTTCCAGAATTTGTACCATGCCCAATCCCTCCAGTTTTTGACCTATGTCACCAGACCTACCCTGGTCTTCACTGAAATGAATGATGTTCATGAGAATAATCAAAAGTAGCTGTTTGTGTTCTGAACTATTTTTCAGCTAGTTTCTCTGTTGTTATAGAGAGTCTATAGAGACTATGTTATGCACCCACATGTTACTCTAATTGAGCCCCAGGATATTAATATCCTCACCTTTGCCTCTTTATCCATCAAGACATAAAATAATCTATTTTGTGAAAGGATATCCTTTCACGAAAGTTGCTTTTTGAGGGTGGAGATCGTGCTTGACTGACTCGATCAATCACTGTAAGTAGGTGAATATATGGACGGGTAGGAAGAATTCCCTTTCAAAGATTAGTGCCCGGCTTAAAAGGAGGTGCTGGTGGGCTCTATTGGGTCCTGGGCTTCTGCCTCGGGGTACGGCCTTATGGTCGATTTTGCATGTGATCTAGGAAAGTGGATGTAAAGGAGAGCCCGATATCCAGTAAATGTGGGTTTGCAAAAATGTTTTATTCAGGGTAGCAACAACAAAAAATCAAGCCAACACATTTCTAGGGAACAGAGACTTCCCCTTCTTCAGGGCTGTTGTTGCATTCTAATGGAGAAGAATTCTAATCAGGTCTGCCTGTGATACAAGGATCAGACAGATTGGTATCCGAGTGCCGGCTGTGACTGCAGAGGCAGAATCCTTTCACAAAATGGATTATATTCTATATCCATCAAGACACAGTGTGCAATATTTTACTTCAAGTCGTGTTGGTGCCGGACTTTTACTTTGCACATGTGAACTTACAATATCCAACTGATCCTTATCCAGCAGATAGCGTTTAAGGGTTATTAGCACAGATCAAATTTCTTTCTTCAAAACCCTCTGTTTGCTCCAAGGGCATAGAGAAGAGGGTCCAAACCCTCCCCCCAGACAGGGTTGCCAACCTTCCTTCCATATTTTTACTTAAAGTTTGTTAGGCTGGTTTCACACTGGGGCGGTGGGTGCGGTGGCGGTATAGCGCCGCTATTTTTAGCGGCGCTATACCGTCGGAATTGCGGAGGTATTCGGCCACTAGTGGTGCGGTTTTAACCCCCGCTAGCGGACGAAAAAGGGTTAATACCGCCGGCAATGCACCCAACACACCGCTCCTCTCACCGCTCCAAAGATGCGGCTAGCAGGACTTTTTTTCACGTCCTGTTAGCGCACCGCTCCAGTGTGAAAGCCCTCGGGGCTTTCACATTGGAGAAACAGCAGCCGCTGTTTAGGGTCGGTTTGCAGGCGCTATTTTTAGCACAATAGCGCCTGCAAACCGCCCCAGTGTGAAAGGGGCCTTAAAAAGCCTCTTTTCTCCCAAATAACAGATCTCGCCCTGCCACCCTTGCGTGAGTGTCTTTTTCTGGGTACAGCTTCCAAGCTACATGTTCTCTTTACTTTCCTAGAAGTATCTATTTTAATTTTTTTGTGAATCTTTTTTTTTCAAACAGTAAAAGTTCTCTCTAGCAAAAATGAAAAAAATAAAAACACATATACATACAAGCCCACCTCCTTTTTTCCCCATTTTATTCTTCTTCAGTTGAGTGAATCACTTTTACTTATACTTATAGTATCTCACAAAAGTGAGTACACTCCTCACATTTTTGTCAATATTTTATTATATCTTTTCATGTGACAACACTGAAGAAATTACACTTTGCTACAATGTAAAGTAGTGAGTGTACAGCTTGTATAACAGTGTAAATTTTCTGTCCCCTCAACACACAGCCATTCATGTCTAAACCGCTGGCAACAAAAGTGAGTACACCCCTTAGTAAAAATTTCCAAATTGGGCCCAATTATCCATTTTCCCTCCCTGGTGTCATGTGACTCGTTAGTGTTACAATGTCTCAGGTGTGAATGGGGAGTAGGTGTGTTAAATTTGGTGTTATCGCTCTCACTCTCTCATACTGGTCACTGGAAGTTCAACATGGCACCTCATGGCAAAGAACTCTCTGAGGATCTAAAAAAAATAATTGTTGCTCTACATAAAGAAGGCCTAGGCTATAAGAAGATTGCTAAGACCCTTAAACTGAGCTGCAGCATGGTGGCCAAGACCATAAAGCAGTTTAACAGGACAGGTTCCACTCAGAACAGGCCTTGCCGTGGTCGACCAAAGAAGTTGAGTGCACGTGCTCAGCGTCATTTTCAGAGGTTGCCTTTGGGAAATAGACATATGAGTGCTGCCAGCATTGCTACAGAGGTTGAAGGGGTCGGGGGTCAGCCTGTCAGTGCTTAGACCATACGCCGCACACTGCATCAAATTGGTCTGCATGGCTGTTGTCCCAGAAGGAAGCCTCTTTTAAAGATGATGCACAAGAAAGCCCGCAAACAGTTTGCGGAAAACAAGCAGACTAAGGACATGGATTACCGGAACCAGGTCCTGTGGTCTGATGAGACCAAGATAAACTTATTTGGTTCAGATGGTGTCAAGCGTGTGTGGCGGCAACCAGGTGAGGAGTACAAAGACAAGTGTGTCTTGCCTACAGTCAGTCATGGTGGTGGGAGTGTCATGGTCTGGGGCTGCATGAGTGCTGCCGGCACTGGGGAGCTACAGTTCATTGAGGGAACCATGAATGCCAACATGTACTGTGACATACTGAAGCAGAGCATGATCCCCTCTCTTCAGAGACTGGGCCGCAGGGCAGTATTCCAACATGATAACGACCCCAAACACGCCTCCAAGACCACCACTGCCTTGCTAAAGAAGCTGAGGGTAAAGGTGATGGACTTGCCAAGCATGTCTCCAGACCTAAACCCCATTGAACATCTGTGGGCCATCCTCAAAACGGAAGGTGGAGGAGCGCAAGGTCTCTAACATCCACCAGCTCCGTGATGTCGTCATGGAGGAGTGGAAGAGGACTCCAGTGGCAACCTGTGAAGCTCTGGTGAACTCCACACCCAAGAGGGTTAACCTTACATTGTTATACAAGCTGTACACTCACTACTTTACATTGTAGCAAAGTGTCATTTCTTCAGTGTTGTCACATGAAAAGATATAATAAAATATTTACAAAAATCTGAGGGGTGTACTCACTTTTGTGAGATACTGTAGTTGTTTATTGAAGGTGTTAATCGCAAACTCTGCTACTATTCTTTATTTTACTTTTGGGACCACTACACAGAAGAAGTGTGATGTTACATATAAAATGGCCATTCATTGTGGATTGACTGTCTAAACTATCAACAAAATTCCAACTCCAGGCAACATAGAAGAGTGTGGTGAATACCAATTAAAGTTGCTGCTGAATGATGGACAACTTCATGTACTCAAGGCGAATATGGCAGGTGTGATACCAGTGGCAATCCTAAATGGCCCCTTAGATAGATAGATAGATAGATAGATAGATAGATAGATAGATAGATAGATAGATAGATAAAGATTGTGTGCCGCGTGAGATTTGCTGGTGTGCCGTGGAAGTTTAGAAAAACATTTAAAATTTCTAGCGTTTTCAAACCTTGAACATAGCGAAAACTTTTACGGTAAATCAATGTTGCAAAAGTTAAAAAAGTAACAGATATAAAAAAGCAATCTTTGTCAGTCTGCCATTCATTGGTTCTTTTCGTAAAGCAAGACTTGAGCGAGATCTCGGGAGAACTCGATCGCTCCAATTATATTATAATAATAGAGATCGTTCCATTCCAACTTTGATGCTTATAAATAAAGTTTGTTCATTGTTTAGCGATGGAGAAATACTTAATCAAGTCTGGAACTCTGAAATGAAAAGCAAGGAAGCAAGTACAAGAAGATTTACAATCCCTTCAATCTGATTTGCTTTTGAAAGCAGGCACATCCTTCACAATAAATTAAAAATTAAACATATATATGTAAAAATAAATAAGTTCTTCACCACCAAATTTGTTAAATCTTTTCAGGTGTGCCGTGAAAATTTTTTGACCTTTTTGGTGCGCCGCAAAACAAAAAAGTTTGAGAGACATTGGGTTAGATAATTGATGCCATTGTGATACTCTAAACTCTCTAATGCAAACTTTTTCCCATTGACCTTGAAATAATTTCCAGGTCTTGTGAACCCCTACTAAAAACCAAATTCATTTAGGAGTTCCTATGGTTTTAAAAAGGTTGAAAACTTTCCTTACGTTGGTGGCCAGTGGGAAGAATGCTTCCTTTATAGTGGTGGGCAGAATACCATCTTTACAGACAGCTAAAAAGGTCACTGGTGTTTTGCCGCTGGCTTTGCCAAATGGCTTTGGCGCCAAAACTATGCAGGTAGCCTTAAATGGAAGGTCTATCAGCCACAGCTCAAGGAACCCCTACCAATCTCTGGAGGAACAATAGGGTTTCTTGAAAACTGGTTGAGAATGGCTACTCTAATGCCCTGTACACACGATCAGAATTTCTGATGGGATAAAATCCGGTGGAATTTTCTGTCGGAATTCCGTTCAAGCTGTCTTCCATCAGTCTTGCATACACACAGTCAGACAAAATTCCGACCGTCAAGAACGCGTTGATGTACAACACCACCACGAGCCGAGAAAAATTAAGTTCAATGCCTCCGAGCATGCATAGATTCTGAGCATGCGTGGATTTTTTCTCCGATGGAGTTCCACACAGACGATCGGAATTTCCTATCGGATTTTTTTCCATCGTTAAAAAAAAGAAAACATGTTCTATTTCTAAACTCCGATGGAAAAAAGTCAGATGGGGCCCACACATGATCGGAATTTCCGATGAAAAAATTCCATCAGACTTTTTTCATCGGAATTTCCGATCGTGATTGTGGTTGATAATATGCAATACAGGTCAGAAAGGGAACACCTTCCTAACTTCCAGTACAAATGGTCCAAAGTAGAAATGTGAGAAGCATTCCACAAATCTCAGGAATGATCAGGAAGAAAGTGAAGTAGGTACTCAAATATCACAAAGCAGCATGATCAGACTCTGGGCACCATACATAATGTCTTTTGCTTTTCAGTGAGCAGTGTCCCGATGTGGCAGCAGGAGGGGTCCCGGTGCCCTCCCAATCTCCATCTAGTATAAATATGCCTCCAAGTCCCAGAGGATCCATGCGCAGCTGCACAGTCAGTACACATGGTATGTTGCCTCCATGTGCAACTGTTTTACAAGATTTGGTTATTAACTGTTTTTCCTTCAGACACTTTAAAAAAATGACTTAAATTTGAAAGTTGTGAAGTGTCATAAAATTACACTTGTAGGGCAAAACAAACTGCTAGTCTTACATCATTGCACCAGTTGTATAAAGCAGAATTTAGTTTTAAACATGGAGTCGTGGGTCTGGCTTGCGTCCAGAGGTCCCATTTGCTTTGTTCGCAGCTTCCCCTTGTTGATGATGATATCTTTTCCACACACATCCATGCCTTCATTACCATAGTTACTGCTGCTCATGACACAGTTTGTCTAGATCTTCATCAATATAGTTCCTGGACTTTGTGTTCCTGCGGTCTCATCTTTTTGTGACAGCCAAAATGCTTGGTAGATAACCCACCACACCAATTTTATCATCTCTAATGTGGCATTCTAAACTAAAAGAATATAATAATTTATATATTTTACTCATGTGCAGTCATTTATTTCCTTAGGCGTTTACATTTTCATTATTTATCAGCTTTTTATTTTTTAGTGATTAGCCTAAAGAACATCTGCAACTGATAAGTTCAAATCTAAACATCAATGTAAAATAAAAGTAAAAATGTTAATGCAAAATAGGAATGCAGCAGGTGGAGAGCGAAGTTACTTTTACTATAGTTACTAGGCTAATTGTAACTGCTCTGCTGAAAACACCCTGTGGGTTAAAGAACTAAAATTACTGAAGTTTAAATTATCCATACAGCTGAATGAATTGGAGGAGTGACTATTTTCAGTTCTTGAGGAACCTGCTGAAACAAATTTATCTGGGGTCAGTGGGGAAAAGCACCTTACATTGGGGGCTAGTGGAAAAAATGTCCCCCCTTACAGAAGTGATCGGAATCCCACTCAGTAAAAAAATAATAAAAATCACTGGTTACATGCAGCTGGCCTTGGACTCAGAATCATGCAGGCACTATTAGATGTGAGGTCAATCAACAACAGCACAAGGGAACCCCTACAACCTCTGGAGGAACCCCAATGTTGCATGGAAACCTGGTTCAGAATGACTGCTATATTGAGCTTCAATTTGAGAGAAACCGTCCCAAAGGAAGAAGGCACTAATGTACTCTTTAGAAAATCCAGCAAAACTAATGTAATATGTGCACAATTAAGGCTGTTTTCACACTGAGGTGATTTGCAGGCGCTATTGCGCTAAAAATAGCGCCTGCAATGCGCCCTGAAAGAGCCGCTCTTTTGTATCCACTGTGAAAGCCCGAGGGCTTTCACACTGGAGCGGTGCGCTGTCAGGAGGGTAAAAAAACTCCTGCAAGCCACATCTTTGAGGCGCGGTAGGAGCGGTAAAAATAGGATTTTTATAACAGCTTACCTGTAAAATCCTTTTCTTGGAGTACATCACGGGACACAGAGCGACATAGTCATTACTAATGGGTTATATAGTTACCGTCAGGTGCTGGCACTGGCAACTTCCAAAACCGGAAGTACCCTCCCCTATATAAGCCCCTCCCATCCGGGAGCACCTCAGTTTTGTAGCAAAGCAATAAGTGTCCCCAAAGAGGGGCGGGAGCTCTGTGTCCCGTGATGTACTCCAAGAAAAGGATTTTACAGGTAAGCTGTTATAAAAATCCTATTTTCTTTCTCGTACATCACGGGACACAGAGCGACATAGTCATTACTAATGGGATGTCCTAAAGCAATGCCAAATGAGGGGGGGGGGGATACACCATATATAAGCTGAGCGCTATCAGACATGAGGATCTTTTGCGGCCTGCAACACACTGCGCCCAAAGGCGACATCCTCCTGACTTCTAACGTCCACCTGGTAGAACCTAGTAAACGTGTGTACCGAAGACCATGTTGCGGCCTTACAGATTTGAGCCAGGGAGGCCTGGTGATGCACTGCCCATGAAGTTCCAACTGCTCTCGTGGAGTGCGCCCTAACTTTGAACGGAGGCGGTCTACTTCTCAAGCTATAGGCTTGTATTATGACCTGTCGAATCCACTTGGCTAAAGTAGATTTTGACGCTGCCTGACCCTTTCTGGGGCCTTCCAGCAGAATAAACAAAGTATCCGTTCTGCGAATCTGAGCAGTGGCTTTTAGATAAGCTTTAACTGCTCTTACTACATCCAAAGAATGCAATAACTTTTCCTCTACCGAAGTAGGCTTGGGGAAAAAAGAAGGAAGAACCACATCTTGGTTCAAATGAAAACTCGATACCACCTTAGGAAGAAAGGCTGGATGAGGACGTAACACTACTCTGTCCTTATGGATAACCAGATATGGCTCCTTACAGGACATAGCTGCTAATTCCAATACTCTTTTAGCCGAACAAATGGCTACTAGAAAAATCAATTTCCTGGTGAGAAGCACTAAGGAAATATGCTGTAATGGTTCAAATGGTTGTTTCTGTAGAACCGACAGAACCAAGTTTAGATCCCATGGACATATGGGAATATTAACCGGAGGACTAATACGCATCACTCCTTGTATAAAGGCTTTGACTAGTGAATGCGAAGCCAAGGGCCTTTGAAAAAATATTGACAAGGCCGAAATCTGACCCTTGATAGTACTCAAGGCAAGCTTCCTATCTACAGCCCATTGTAGGAAGTCCAGAATCCTACCTATTACGTATTTACGTGGATGCCATTTCTTGGCTTCACACCAGGCGATGTACGCCTTCCAGATTCTATAGTAGATCTGCCTGGATACCGGCTTCCTGGCATTGATCATGGTAGATACCACAGCATTAGAGAGCCCTCTCTTTTTTAGAATGTGGGCTTCAATAGCCAGGCCGTCAAACCTAGGGCTGGTAAGGAAGGGTGGTATATCGGTCCCTGCGAAAGCAGGTCCGGACGATGTGGGAGGGTCCAAGGACTCCCCACAGACATTTTTACAATCTCCGCGTACCATGCTCTTCGGGGCCACGCTGGAGCCACCAGAATCACTGGTTTCTTTTCTACCCTGATTCTGCGGAGTAATCGAGGTAACAATTGTGGCGGTGGGAATGCATATATCAGCTTGAACTGATCCCAAGGGAACACTAGGGCATCCGAGCCGCACGCTAGGGGATCCCTTGCCCAAGAGACAAACCTGTCCACTTTTGTGTTGAATCTGGATGCTAGCAGATCTACATCCGGTGTTCCCCACCGCTGACATATTGTCCGGAAAACCTCGGGATGAAGGGACCATTCCCCTGGGCATAATTGTTGGCGACTTAGAAAGTCCGCCTTCCAATTCTCCACCCCTGGAATGAATACCGCAGATATGGCTGGGACATATCTTTCTGCCCATCTCAGGATGTAATTTACTTCCCTTTGGGCTGCACGACTCCTGGTGCCCCCCTGACGATTGATATATGCCACTGCTGTGGCTTTGTCTGACTGAACTCTGACAGGGGACCCTTGGAGTTTGGATGTCCATGCTACTAGGGCATACCGGGCTGCTCGTATCTCTAAGAGATTGATGGGCAGGGCCTTTTCCGCATCCGACCATCTGCCCTGGAGAGACCATTGCTCCAGTACTGCTCCCCAGCCTATAAGGCTGGCATCTGTAGTGACCACCTTCCAGGAAATCGGACTGAAGGATTTCCCTCTTTCCAGATTCTGGGGAACCAACCACCAGCGGAGGCTCCTGCGAACGGAAGGGGACAAGGACATTGGTAAGTCCAGAGCCTGAACTTTTTTGTTCCAGGCTGACAGTATGGCCCTTTGCAACTTCCTTGAATGGAATTGACCGTAGGGTACTGCTTCGAATGATGCCACCATTTTTCCCAGCAGCCTCATGCACAGGCGTATGGATGGCTGTCTTTTTGAACCCACTAAGTGGATCAAATCTCTCAAAGACGACCCCTTTTCTTGAGGCAAGAAAATCTTTCTCTGGTCTGAATCCAGCCTTAGCCCCAAGTATTCCAGACTTTTGACTGGTTTTAGGGCTGACTTGTCTCGGTTGATAATCCAACCGTGATATTCCAGATACTTGATTGTCTCGTGAACAACCACTTCTAGTTTTTCCACTGAGTGGTCTATCAGCAACAAGTCGTCTAGATATGCCATTATCGTTACACCTCGTGTTCTTAGATTGGCCAATAATGGGGCCAGAATTTTTGTGAACACTCTTGGTGCTGTGGCCAGACCGAAGGGTAAGGCTCTGAACTGAAAATGGCGCCCTTCTACCGCAAAGCGTAGAAATTTTTGGTGGGCTGGAAAGATGGGGATGTGCAAATAAGCATCTTTGATGTCGATCGAGGCTAACCATTCCTCCCCTTGTAGGGCAGAGGCTACCGATCGGATCGACTCCATCCGGAAAGTCCTGATATGTAGGAATTTGTTTAGCCCTTTTAGATTTAATATGGGCCTCACGTCTCCGTTTGGCTTCGGGACTGTAAAGAGGTTTGAGTAAAACCCGAACCCCCATTCTTCCAGGGGAACCTCTATAATTACTGCTTGAAGCAATAATTGTTCCAGTGCCAACAGGAGGGATCCTCTCTTCTGGGGATCCCTTGGCACGTTTGACCTTATAAAGCGGGAAGGAGGGGAGTTTTTTAACTCCAATTTGTATCCCAGATTTACTGCGGAGAGCACCCATCTGTCTCGGATCGTGTCCCGCCAGGTTTCTGTGAACAACTGAAGTCTTCCCCCCACCCGATTGGGTGGGGGCAACCCTTCATGCATTTGACTTTGGGGGAGGTTTTTTACCTCTCCTGCTCCAGGGCTTCTTGTTACCCTGCAACTGTCCCTGATTTTTACCTCCGGGATTTGACCGGGGAGGCCGTCGGAACTGTTTCACAGCCGATGTCCTAGGGACTGGAGAAGCCGGCCTCTTAAAGGAGGGACCTCTAACTCTATTTTTAACCGGCAAAAGTGTACTTTTACCGCTGGAAATTCTCTGGATATACTTGTCCAGGTCTTCCCCGAATAAGCGCTCCCCATGAAATGGGAAGCTGACCAGCAATTTTTTACAGGGAGCTTCAGCAGACCAGTTTTTGAGCCATAGAAGCCTGCGCATATGTACTACAGACAGCGTAAGGCGGGAGGCCTGATGGATTGAATCCTTTATAGCGTCCACCGCAAAGCATAAGGCTCTAGGTAGATCAGCTAGGGCAAGAGCCTGCTGATCCGGCAAGTCTCTTAAGACCTGTTTCAACTGATCCTTCACTGCTTGGCAGACCCCTATAGCTGCCACTGCTGGTTGTGTCACCAATCCTGCTGTAGAAAAAGCAGATTTCAATAATGACTCCAATTTTTTATCTATTGGGTCCTTGAACATTTGGACATTTTCCACCGGACATGTCAGTGATTTATTCACACAAGAGATGGCTGCGTCCACTGTAGGGACCTTCCATTTTCTGATGAACCTATCCTCCATGGGATAGACCACCGGAAATCTCTTGGGGGGAGTAAATATTTTGTCAGGATGCTCCCAATCCTGGTAAATGAGCCCCTCCAGTAAAGGATGGATCGGAAAGGAACAAACAGTCTGGGGAGCTTTTAGCGACCCCAACGAGGAGACAGAAGTGGAGGATGGCTCCGCAAGTGGCATTTTAAATGCTGATCGGACCATATTAGTCAGGGACTGAACCCATAACCTCTCAGCATGTGATGCTGAGAACGGCTCTTCCACTGTTGATTCCTCTACAACCGAATCAACCTCATCCTGATCCCCCTCAGGTAGGTCGACCTCTGTATGGGACTGTTGCTCTGTTAACAGGCACTCTGAGGGAGGAGACGGAGATCGAGCGCTTTTCTCCTGTGACAGGGAAGCAGCGATTAATGCTGACAATCTCTCTTCCAGTCCTCCCAGAGCTGAGGAAAAAACCTCCTCTGTTACATAGACAGGAGCAGGTGAACTGAGGACAGCCACAGTACCAGGTACTCCTGGGGGTGCCCTACGGTCACTAACCTCTGATTCTTCAGGGGAGACTGGTGCAGCCAAAGCATGCCCAAGATCCTCAGAGCCCGATGGAGACCCCCTATTCCTCCTGGAATTTCTAGTCCCGGAGTTTTTAGACGGCATATTCCTAAGCCACAAAGCTGAGGTATTCCAGCCGAAATACACCAGTTACTGATAATAGTCTAGCATAAATGCTGCTATAATAAACAGTTGGTGTCTACTAATGTGCCTTTCTAGGGGATGCCTGTATCAACCGCTTGCTGTATGCCTTTAAATGTTGCCAGCTCTGTCTCTGTACTTCATAGCCAGCTTACTACAATATTGTGGCTTTTTAAAACCTGCTGGGACGCCCGCACATGCGCAGAAGCGCTGCGGCGCGCACAGAGCGTCATCCCCCAGGCTCCGCCCCCTTTCCCGGCTCACCTCTATATATAGAGGCGCGTGCACGCGCACGCGCGCGGCCACGTGCGCCCTCGGCGCTAATTTCAAACATGGAAACCAGGGACAGGAGCCAGGGCCCCTCTTTGCCGCAGGCCGGGGGATGGACGAGCACTGCAACATGGCAGAGGAAGCAGTTTCCTATAGGAGAACTCACCAACTGCCTGGACTTTGCTCTCTGAGAAGAGACTAGTCCACATGACAAGAAAACATTCCACAGCGGCCTCTAGTGGACAAACACAGGTACCGCAGTCTAATATACTAAATATATATAAAAAAAACATTTTTTTTTTTTTTTTTTTTCTTGACCACCATTAAAAATTATTACATTTTTTTAGTAGTTACAGGCATGCACAGAATCTTGCGGGAATACCATTAGGTAACAGACAGAAAGACAAATTAGGCTTGGGGGTCCCCCAATAGAACCAAGTTCCTGGGGGCCCCCACTTACCTGTTCCTCGCCGCAGGACTTTGTTTGGTCCACAAAAGCCCAAACTTCACCTATCACGGCAGGCATTGTAATCAAACCTTCAGGGACCGGGTTCCCAAGGATTCCACTCCCCTGGACCTGTATAGCACCCTGCACAGAAAACATCTTGGTCGTGGGTATGACCAGAGCTCTGGATCCCAGGGTCCAGCTCTCCTAAGAGAAGCATTACAGGCAGAACCTTGCTCTTCTCTTTGCAAGGCCCGGGTACCGACCGTTTAGCTATGAAGCTTTTTTGGTCGGATCCGGAATAGCTTACTGAGGCCCAAAAAGAACCTGTACGCAAGCTCAGTGAAAAACACATGTTTCTTCTTGGCCAACACCTTAGACACTGGCAAAAAACTGAGGTGCTCCCGGATGGGAGGGGCTTATATAGGGGAGGGTACTTCCGGTTTTGGAAGTTGCCAGCACCTGACGGTAACTATATAACCCATTAGTAATGACTATGTCGCTCTGTGTCCCGTGATGTACGAGAAAGAAAATACCGCTCCTATAGCGCCCCTGCCCATTGAAATCAATGGGGTAGTGCCTCCAAAACGCCACAAAGCAGTGTTTTTGTGGGCGGGTTTAACCCTTTTTCGGCTGCTAGCGGGGGTTAAAATCACCCCGCTAGCACCCGCAAATCGTGGCAAATGTGATGGTAAACCGCCGCTAAAAATAGCGGCATTTTACCGCCAGCTCACCCAGCGCTTCAGTGTGAAAGTAGCCTTATTCAATTTGGTCTCACTTTGACATTCTCTACATATACAAACATTGCACACCCTTTATATACATCTTCAGAGCCATAACTGGGAGTTTCTGGGCTGCACAATTGGCTAGTGCCCCAGGCTACATCCTGCAGGACTTAGTTGGCTCTCTGAATGGGAGTATGTGAGACTCAGGCCCAACTTCTGATGACATGGACCACTCTTCACCACTGGTCACATTGCCCATCACAGGAGGCATCTTCCTTCTTTCTCTAAGAATTCACTCTATTCTGACTCCTCACCAGACCTAAGAAGAATACTGTAATCTCACAGTGTAGGCACTTCTTTATGGCTGCTGCACACCTTGCTTTTGGTCCAACATCCTTCCCTCAATTGGCATATTTCTTCACTTCCCAAAGCACAGATTCTTTCAAAGCACCGCTAGAGATAAGGGATACAAACACTTCACTTCATGTTGAGAAATTTTTACTGACAACAGTAGAACATAAATTATAACATCATCTAAATCAACAGATCAGTTACTAACTTGAACAGCACCAACAATTACTTCAGCTGATGCATTTTATTCTACACAGCAATTCTTTTTCTCTAGCATTTTCTTATTGTCCAGTTTTAGCATCCCTCTGTGTTCCCCCAAAGAGAGAGGGACTCCAATGCGCGATCACATGGCAGGCCTAGGTGTCTCATCACTCAGAGACCTTGGAGTTTCTCCAATGACTGCTTCTGCAAAATGATCTAATAATTTAAAAAAACTCTTAGATGGGCATCTCAGCGAGTGCAATATACAGGGATATGGGAAATGGTATTGACATAAACACACACAGGTTGAACTGGATGGACTGATGTCTTTATTCAACCTTCCCTACTATGTGACCTTTGCCACCCAGCAATCTGTGCCTTTTCTTCTGACTATAGGAATGGGGTCAAATCCCTTACATTTTACTGGTCTATAGCTTGCAGTCTGTCTTATATGTATTCATTTAGATTCTATTGTGATTGGCCAGCAGTGCTTCCCTCTATGGTGAATTTTTTGTCCGTTTCCAAAATGAGGTTTGGACATACTGTATATGTGGTTCTGGTTTGGCCCTGTTTGCCTGCTATATTTAATGCATGATGGCATATTTAATATTTTTTAAGGAGCGCAGTACTGTTGTCTATTTTTTTTATTTACCAATTGATATCTATTTGGTGTGCTAGCAGCCATAAGATTATGTGTACCTCTGAGATGACATTGATCAGGTCTAGCAGAAAAATGTTAGGCCGGAGCACTGTCACATGACCGAGAGATTGAAGTCACCACTCCTCTGGCACCTCTTTTTTCAGTGCCGGTGTCTTGTCAAGCTGGTTCCCCTATCGATATGGTTCCCTCCTTGACTGCGCAGGCGCTGCCGAACAGCTGTTAAAGCTAGGAGATTTCCGTCGGCTCGGCTTGCGCCTGCGCAGCCAAGAGGGAACCAGATCGATAGGAGGAACCATAGGCTCGGCAGCTGTGGACACGCTCTGCGCTCGCCCCCGATGCTTCATTACACACGCCGCTTTTTTCTTCATGTCGCTCTATACAGCAAGGGGCGGATCAGATGTGATATTGAGCAGTGTGATTTGTTTGTTTATACACAACGCTCTATACAGCCCCTTGCTGTATAGAGCGGCGTGTATAAACTAACAAATCGCACTGCTCAATATTATCACATCTTATCCGCCCTTTGCCGCCCCTTGCTGTATACAGACAGCGGTATGAAGAAGAAACCGGCGTGTGTAACTAAGCAACGGGAGCGAGTGCGTCTGCAGCTGCCAAACAGCTGTTAAACCTCAGAGATTTCCGTCGCCTCGGATTGTGCCTGCGCAGTTAAGGGGGGAACCAAATCGATAGGAGGAACCAGCTTGTCAGAACACCAGCCTTGATGGCGAAAGGGAACATAGGCAAGGTGAGTATAGGAGGGTTAGGAAAGACCCTCTGCATAGACCAGTGGTTCTCAACCTTCTAGCGCCGTGACCCCTTGATAAAATTTCCCAAGTTGTGGAGACCCCTAACAATAAAATTATTTTCGTAGCGTGGGTTGTCAGCACCCAAGGCAAGACAAGTAATTTGCGCCCCTAATCCACGGACATTTAGCGCTCCCCGAGTCCCTTCCACTCGTACGGTAATAAAACCCCTTATGGTACATTTAAAATGTACCACACTCTCTTTGTTCTCCTTTCTTTCCATTTTATCTCTCTATCCTAATTTTTTTTTTCCCCATCCCTCTCCCTAGCCGTCTTTCTTGTTCTTTCTCCTATTCTCTCTCCCTTTTTCTTTATTCCTCCCACTCTTTTAGGTATTCTCTATTTTTATTCCTTCTCTTACTCCTTGGTGGGGGAGGTGGGGGGAATGGGATGAGTGGCAATGCTGGGGGGAGTTCTGATCAGCCAACTTAGATGCTCTTGATCAAGGTCATCTGCTGATCTAAGAACTGTAGTGGGGACTTTTAATGGCAACTATAATCACTACTACTGTGTATCCGGCTTCACTGCATCTCTGACTTTGTGGTGTCTCGTAGCAGTGACACCTATGCTGAAATCAAGAGATAGGGTCTCCTCCAGCCCCTCCCACATCACATTCCTCACCAGTCAGTGGGTGAGTGGGCGGCCGTGGGCTCCAGGAACAGCCCTGCTGGGCGGCTGCAAAAAGGCTGGGAGAGTGGTGCGGGCTTCAGGAACAGTCCAGGATTTGGTGACCCCTGGCAAATCATCATTCGACCTCCGAGGGGGTCCCGACCCCCAGGTTGAGAACCACTGGCATAGATGAAGGGGGAGGTTTACTAAACCTGGAACACTCTAAACACAGCTGCTCCAGATTTTGCACTCTCCAGTTTTAGTAAATAAACGTACACGTGCCAGCATTTAATTTGGTATTAGTCTCCCATAATCCCACTCACACCAGCACTCTGGGAGAGGAAGGGGCAGCACCAGGCACCAATCAGTGCTCTGCTGTCCATGCATGTGCTGTCAAGAAATATGCTCACAGTAGGAGGGAATAAAGTGATCATCAGTGTGTTTATTTATTTATTTCAGGTACTTATATAGCGCCGTCAATTTACGCAGCGCTTTACATATACATTGTACATTCTCATCAGTCCCTACTCCTCAAGGAGCTTACAAGCTAAGGTTCCTAACACACATTCATACATATACTAGGGCCAGGGCCGGCCCAAGACATTGTGCTGCCTGGGCCCAAGAATGAAATGCTGCCCCCCCCCCCCCCAAAAAAAATAATAATAATCACGCCCACCAAAATCTATTCTCTATACCAATCACGTTTTTTCGCGTTTTTTTTTTTTTTTTTAACCAAGAATATGAAGCAGAATACATATTGGCCTAAACTGATGAAGACAGTTTTTTGGAGGATATTTATTATAGCAAAAAGTAAAAAATACTGTTTTTTTTTTCAAAATTTTCGTATTTTTCTTGTTTATAGCACAAAAAAATAAAAAATGCAGAGTGGGGCAGTGGACGCGTCAGTAGAGCAGTGGACAGCGTCAGTGTTTTTTTTTTTTACCATATTTTGTTTTTATTAGCCATGTTAGGGGGGCTTTGGTTTTAGGTCTCTGAACAGTGGCGGTGCGTCCATAGAGGGCGCCGGAGCGCCGCCCCCTCTCGCTCCCGCACCGCCACTGAAAGACAATACACAGATTCATGCATTGCATGAATCTATGTATTGTCACCGCTGCCGCGCTGCCCACTATTCATATGGCCGGCCTCCTGGTGAGCGCCGGCCATATGAATTAGAGCGGCGGCCGGCGGTGGGTGTAACTTGGAAGTGCCTATCAGAGCCAGCTCTCACGCTGTATTTGGCTTCCAAAAACTCCTCCCAGGTACGCACGGGGGTGCGTTCCTGGGAGAAGACTGTGTGGAGGTTTCAGCCAATCAGGTTCACCGGATCTGGTTACCGGTAACCTGATTGGCTGAAGCGACATCGAGGGCGGGAGAACAAATCGAGGACGGCGCGGACCGAGGAAGGTAAGTGCAGGGCTGGGGGGGGACAGGCTGCATTTGGGGGACAAACTGGCTGAATATGGGGGACAAACTGGCTGAATATGGGGGACAAACTGGCTGAATATGGGGCACAAACTGGCTGCATTTGGGGGGAACTGGCTGTATATGGGGGACAAACTGGCTGAATATGGGGGGAACTGGCTGAATATGGGGGACAAACTGGCTGAATATGGGGGACAAACTGGCTGAATATGGGGGACAAACTGGCTGAATATGGGGGGAACTGGCTGAATATGGGGGACAAACTGGCTGAATATGGGGGGAACTGGCTGTATATGGGGGACAAACTGGCTGAATATGGGGGACAAACTGGCTGAATATGGGGGGAACTGGCTGTATATGGGGGAACTGGCTGTATATGGGGGACAAACTGGCTGCATTTGGGGGGAACTGGCTGTATATGGGGGACACGCTGGCTGCATTTGGGGGGAACTGGCTGTATATGGGGGCACACTGGCTATATATATGGGGACAAACTGGCTGTATATGGGGGCACACTGGCTATATATATATGGGGGCACACTGGCTGTATATGGGGGCACACTGGCTGTATATGGGGGCACACTGGCTGTATATATGGGGGCACACTGGTTATATATATATGGGGGCACACTGGCTGTATATGGAAACAAACTGGCTGTATTTGAGGGGGCAAACTGGTGGCGTTTGGCCACAGTGGCTGCGTTTAATGGGCACAGTGGCGGCAATTGATTTTTTTTTTTCAGTTTGTTTGCGCCCCCCCAAAAATTTTGAGCACCAGCAGCCACTGTCTCTGAATGAACACAGGGGTCCCCCTACTGCCTGTACACTACAAGACCCAGCATGTCCAGGACTCACCCCTCCCCCATGCTGGCTCCTGTCACAACCCCAAATATAGGATGTTCCCAGTACAGGGGGAGTCAGGAGCAGTTTCAGTTTCCCTCAGTGTGTAGAAGACCAACCAGCCCTGTGTCCTGCACTGCAGAATGTTCGTAAATTCCCACATCCGCCCTCCCCCGCTCCACTCTTATCAAGTCACACTTCTTTGGCTCCAGCTAGAGAGCATGTTTATCCCCCAGCGGGCCCCGGCATGACTGAGGACAGTTGGTGGGAGAGGAGGTTGTAAGCGAAGAGGGAGGTGAAAAGACACAAGCAGCATCTGACTCAAATGGAGAGGTGAGGGGAGGATACAGGGAAGGAGACAGGGGAGGAGGAGGTGGGACCAACCTGTTTCTGAGCCAGAGGCGCAGAAACAGGGAGGACACTGAGTTCAGAGGCAGTGCAGAGAAGGCGGGTCTGTGCACCAGGCAGAACGTTCAGGAGATCTGTTGTTGCAGTACTGCCTGTCATTCCACGCAGTACATGACCCGCCTCCTCCACTCAGCAGCCCCATCTCACCTGTGTGAAGGGGAGGGGAGTGGTCTGCCTGTCACATACTGGTATCCGAGATGCATTGACATCGAATTCAGTGTGAGAGGGAGCCCGCACCACCCTCCCTGAAGCAGGGGCCGGGTTGCTATGGCAACTCCGCAGCTGTATCCCTTCACGCTGCCCACTTGTCACTGCTGGCTGCCGCCCCTCTGTAAATGCCGCCTGGGACCATGGGCCCATTGGGTCCCATGGTAGGGCCGGCCCTGACTAGGGCCAGTATTTTTAGACAGGATACGATTAACCTACCAGCATGTCTTTAGAGTGTCGGAGGAAACCGGAGTACCCGGAGGAAACCCACGCAGGCACAGGAAGAAAATGCCAACTCTAGACAGGTAGTGTCGTGGCTGGGATTTGAACCAGTGACGCTTTTTGCTGCTAGGTGCTAACCACTACACCACTGTGCTGATGCTCTTTCATTGTCCAATCAGAAGTTGGTAGAAGAGAGGTGACCAAGATGTACTGCAGTGCTCAGTGGTTTTCCTGCTGACCTCTAGATCACTACTTTGCTCCTGCCAACCTTCCGGTCACTACAGGACAATCACTGAATGCTGCAAGGGACATAGGAGACCTCAAATTTAAATTCCTCTTGATTGAAGTGGTGTTTGGCCATGCAGGTAGTGAGAGAGGAATACTTACATTCTTCTTTTGTGCAGATTTGATTTTTTTACGTGACAGGCTCACTTTAAAAATAAAAAAAAAGACCATGTGTGCCTTTTATATGTGCTTGAAAGTTGAAGTGTAACTCCATTTTTGCTTATAAAAAAAGAAAAATTATTCTGTCCAAGTGAAAAATATATTCTTCACTATCAACTCTACACAGTCTCATTGTTGTAATACGATAAAGAGCAATATCTACAACCCTTAAGCCCCTTTCACACTGGGGCGGGCAGGTGCGACGGTGGTATAGCGGCGCGATTTTCAGCGCCGCTATACAATCGTATTTACCACGATATTCGGCCGCTAGCAGTGTGGTTTTAACCCCCGCTAGTGGCCGAAAAAGGGTTAATATACAGCCGCGGTTTACGGGCGGTATTACCGCGGTGTCCCATTTGATTTCAATGGAAAGGAGCGGTATACACACACCGCTCTTTTCACCGCTCCAAAGATGCGGCTTGCAGGAGATTTTTTTTCCTCCCGCCAGCGCATCGCCTCAGTGTGAAAGCCCTCGGGTTTTCACATTAAGAATACTGGGGCAGGAGTATTTCAGGCGTTATTTATGCGCTATTTTTAGCGCTAAACCGCTTGAAATACGCCTCAGTGTGAAATGGGCCTTAAAGTCTAGCCAAAAAAATGAATAACTACTGCAGGGCATGCTTGTAACTTGACTTCAAGTTCTGTGCAGGCTATTGAGAAGGTTTTTTGTTTCTTTTTAGTGGCTGCCAGGGCGATAATTCAGAGATATTGTAAATCCCAGCACACTCCGTTCAATAATAGAATGGATAACTGAACTAAACAAGTTTGTGAGAATAAAAGAAGAATTATCGTCACAGTTGCACGACCAATATTCCCATTTTCAAGAGGTATGGCTCCCCTGGATATCCTTTATGAAAAACCCTGACTTTGCAACCTTTCTATCCTTAAATTTCCCTTATTGACACTAAAACCCATATTTCTTAACATATTATTGGACATCCTGTCGATAGGCCCATGTCGTCTTCTATCCTATACTCGATTGTGGTCATTAATGTTGAATCTTTAATGTACACTTGCAAATTAATTCTAATGTCTTTCATGGCAATCCATGTTGGTTTTCATGGGTACATTACTTAGGGCATATATAGGCTTCACTGTACATTTCTATGTTGCTAACTGTGTTTCCCTTTTTTTCCTTTTGGAAATTTCTTTACATTTTTATGTTATATATTTATATATATATTGAAATTTTCAAGATAAAAAAAATTTAAAAGAAAAAAAAAAAACAGGCTATTGAGAAAATCAGAGAGACAATTACACAAGCAGGGAAGAAGGTATAGAAGTAAGATACGGTACACAAAATGGTGCCAGGTGTTTCCATATTACAATTAAATGGTTTTGCAGGTTTAGAAAAAAAAAAGTAGAGACTACAAGTTGAAGCAAAAAGCACATTTTATTACATTGATTTACAAAATGGCTTTTGTAGCAATGATATATGTCATATCATTTTCTTAGTGATAGTGGAGTTTTCCTTTAATTGTCATTCGCCATCCTGAAGCATCATTGTAAGGGAACACAAGTTCTTCTATAGCCCAAACTCGTCACAACAGACATTTGTGAAATAAGATATTTTTTGACAGTGGGAGGAGGGTAAGCAGACACAAGTGGGTATGCATTAAATTGGAATGGGGAGCTTAATATGACTCTTCCAAGAGACCCTAAAACCTTCATACAAATAAACAAAAAACAAAGCCAACACTTATCTTGCTCACATACTTCCCTTTCAGCTATTAAAATCTGAACCTGTCAGAGGTACCCCTTTGGGTACACATACCACTGGTTAAGAACCTCTAATCAATAGGGTACAATCAGGCTTATACAGTTTCAGTCTTTTCTTTGCCACCAGTGGGGACAAGCCCTTACTTTGCCTGGCAAACAGGGGGGATTCTGGGAGTTCTTTTTGCCCCTGAAATGCCCCCAAACCACCTCATACAACTGACACAATGCAATTCATAGGCAGAGTACGTACAGGAGAGGCAGCATTACAGTGTCTTGTAGTGAACAAACAAAACTGGGAAGTGTGGCATTGAAGAGCAGCAGCGCAGGCAACCCTCCAACTTCGTAACCAAAGGGTGGTCACACAAGTTCAAAAAGAGCTTGCAAATGCTTTAAAAGAGGTGCAAATAGCTAATGTCAGTGGAGACAACCCCTAAAAACGTAGCTTAACTCCCCCCACTCAGTAGCACATGGTTTATTTTCCTTTGTTTTCGCACCACTCCAATTATCTGCACCACTCCAATTAGCCAAGGGGAGTGCAGTGAAATATGGACACTTCCAAGCATAGGTGAGCATGCAACTCACTGCCCTTCTCTTACGATATAGCATTGGTGGCTTGTGATTGGCCCAGCACTGTCATATGGTGGTAGGAAAGGAGCCCATAGCCTTGAAAATGCTCTGTTGAGTCAGTTTGAATCATACACATAGGGCTTGAATTACCAAAACCGGAGAGTGCAAAATCTGGTGCAGCTGTGCATGGTAGCCAATCAGCTTCTAACTTCAGCTTGTTCAATTAAGCTTTGGCAAAAAAAAACTGGAAGCTGATTGGTTACAGTGCAGAACTGCAACAGATCTTGCACTCTCCAGCTTCAGTAAATCAACCCCATGGCATCTTTTCTCTGTCCTGGCAGCCTAGTAGATTGGAGGGAAAGCATGGAAAGGTGAGTATATGCTGCTGAGATGGTGAAGAATTTTGTGACTCACCTACTTTGCTTGCCTTGCATGACTTCAGTTCTCAATTACCCCCAAGCGATCATGTTTTCAGGATTTCCTTCATCTTGCAATGGTCAATGTCAATGGCTTTGCTATTTTATGTAGGAAAAATTCCAAAAACATGGTCTGTTGAGGGTACTTAAGGAATGAGATTGGGAAAAACTGACATATAGCAACCAAGTTGTTAATAATGCCGTGTACATACGATTGGAAATTCCGACAAGAAAACCGTGTTTTTTTTCCAATGGAATGTTGGCTCAAACTTGTGTTGCATAAACACGGTCACACAAACCTTGCCGGAAATTCCGTCCGCCAAGAACGAGGTGACGTACAACACGTACGACAAGCCGAGATCAATAAAGTTCAATAAGCAGTTCGGCTCTTCTGCTTGATTCTGAGCATGCGTGTTTTTTCTTGCTTGTCGGAATTCCGTCGGAATTGCATACAGACGATCAGAATTTCCAATAGGAACTTTTTCCGTCTGAAAAATAGAGAACCTGCTCTCAATCATTTGTTTGCGGAAATGCCGACAGAAAAAGTCAGATGGAGCATACACACGGTCGGAATTTCCGACCAAAAGCTCAGATCGGACATTTCTTGTCGGAATTTCTGATCGTGTGTACGCGGCATTAGAGTTGTTAATAAGTCAAATAGCTGAAAGAATTCCCAAGCCAATAGGACGACCACAGCCTTGGGTTCATGAGTTGGAATTAGGCCTGATCTGCCACTTTCCACCCTGTGATCTAATAGATCATTATTCCTGTGCTTGTTAAAACCTTAATCAACTTGTGCATAACAGGCAACTACTGTACATACTTTTATTAACACTACAATCCTTTATTAATGCTACAATCTATACTTAGCAGAACTGAGTAATCAGTGAGCTGTTTCGGCTGCCAAAATATAAGTACTCTGCTTAGCCAATCTTGTGATTCACGTGCCCTGCGATATTGCACCCTCAGGATGGGAACACCTCTGTTTCTTGCTAAAACTTTGCAGATTCCTGTGCCATGGTCCTACTCATTGGACTACATTAGAGCATCAAACTGCTGAGGCCTTTCTTATCCAGGGCTGCCAGGTCTTATTTTTAAAAACAGCTCAAGATGTTCAAAGCTGGCCAGATTCCTCTTACAGTAACTCAAGGATGTTTTTAATTATTAAAAAATACAAATCAAGCAAATACGGTAACTATTAAAATAGCCCAATTTGGCTAAAAAACAGCTAACCTGGCAACCCTTTACCCGTTTCCTTTTCTCCCTATAAGCTGCCTAAGCCCCTCCCCCAAAGCTCCCAGTACCTGAAAACAAATTAGGCTCACAGCACTCTGTACTGAAACCAAAAAGTTTCATGGAGAAGTATGCCCCACTCTTTGATATCTCCCGTGCAGAGTATTGTGGGAAGATAATAAAAAATGTGATTTTGGACGGCTTTACTAGCAGTATTTAAATACATTAAAATGTTTTTTTTATTTTTTTGGAGCTATAATTTGACACGCTTTGTGCTTTTTTTTTTTATAACTACTATTTTACTTTTTTTGTGCATTAATTACATTAATACATAAGGGACAACCCATTTAGATATAAGGGCTTCCAAAGCAACAGAAGAGACCAAAAAAATTGGAAAACCCAGATATGCATCATTTGATCCAATGAAGCGCACCACAAAGCACGGTATTGCGTTATTGTGTGTTGTGGTGCACTAAAAAACATGTGCGTTGGAGGTGTGTTGACTTCTGAATCAATGTTTATAATGAATGGCACCACAGCATGTTAATGTGCCACTGCAAAGGTCTGAATAGGTCTTAAGAACAGTGTAAATGTGTGCAGTGCAGTAACCTAGTGTTCCTCTAGTCATATTTTTTTCTAGCTCTTGGGAAGGTTAGAACCTCTGCCAACTTTTATCATTGTATTGGCCCTTACTTGGAAGATTCTCTGTCCTAGTGACCAACTTCACTGGTACAGAAGGTGGTGGGATTTCCAAAATTGTACTGGTGTCGCCATAGCAAATGCTGGGGGAAGTCTTCCATTGAGAACACATGTTTAAGGTGAGAACTGTCTAAGGCGGGGTCTCAAAACATTCAGTGGGGGTAAACAACTCCTCAGGCTTAATGGTAAATGAGAGTAAAACAATTACTTAGAGCCTGAGGTCAGTATTCAGAGGAATAGTGCCCCATCATTGGTAATAATGGGAGGAATAGAAACCCAATGTTGGTGTCAGTGGAAGGAATGGTCCCTCATCATTGGTGTCAGTGGGAGGAATAGTGCCCTATCATTGATGTCAGTAGAAGGAATGGTACCTCATATCAGGGTGAATAATAGTCCCCCCAAGGCTAGATAAATGCAAGAGAATGGCATTTGACCCACAGGCCACAGTTTGGAGACTGCTTGTCACCACTGGCAGCACACAGTGCGTTTTTTTCTGCTTTTTTCTTCTTCTGAAACATCAAAAAAAACAACTACAACCAAGACAATTCAATTAATAGGCATAGTGCCCATGGAAGCGGCCATGTTGTTGTGTATAAAAAGTGCTGTGTTTAAAAGCAGCAGCACTGGGTCAACCTTCCAACTTCTGAACCCAACGGTAGGTACACTACTCCAAAAATCACTCACAGCTGCTTAAAAAAAATACATGGTATATCAGTGGAGAAAAGTCCTAAGAGGGAATTTCCACCAACTCTAGAGATTTCCTTTCACTTCCTGTTGTGTCGGGAACACCTTCATCTCAAGGCAACAGAGATCAATCTGGATATTATTATGTAACACAATATACAAGAAATAAAAATAAAAATAAAAGACAGACAGAATAGGAGGGTCTGACCAGTGTAATGACCATACAGAAATACATTATATACATACAGGCCAGACAGAAGCAGGCCAAGACCAGTGTAACATTTTTAATCCCACTGCGAACCACCACCCCAAGGCATGCTGGGAGAGCAGATTCAAACAGCAGAACAGTGGAAATCATATAGACACATTTGGAGCAATAAAAAAGATTCTGGTAAAAAAAAAAAAAGGAAATCAAAGAAAAAAAACAACAAACAAACAAGAAAAACATAATCATATAAAAAAACACAAATCTGGCAACAAATAAGGTTAACTGGCGGAGGTCCGTGGTGGGTAATGTGGCAACAGCGACCTCCATTTAAGGCAACACCAGGCTGGGTGGGTGTGGCCAACAGACCATAGTAAGCAAACCCTGTAGTGTCAGAAATCTAAGGACCCCCCCCCCCGAAGAGCACGGGATCCGACAACCATATTGGGTTTCCAAAGGGATCTTTTGTAAATATTTATTGAGTCTTTGCATTCTTTTGTCTTTTGCAACTCGGATTCAAGAGCAAGGAGTTGTGAAAATCCACAGGCTGAAGATGTCAGCTGACAGACTGGATGCGCTAACGTGGTGCCATCCATAAAACAGGAGAGCCCAACGACATTGCACGTTAACACTGTGAGGAGAAAAGGAGAAAAATAAATTAAGAGGTATGTACACCCCGACAATGACCTTCTCTTATTTCCTGCCTTTTGGTCTTTTGGGCTAAATATACCACTGAAAGTGTTTTGTTATACAGCATTTGTCCCAATAGATGGGTAGAATTTCAAGCGGAAATTCTTAGAAAAAGAATATTCCAAGAAAGTTTGTTTTTCTACTCATTAGTGTGTCAAACTGATGTTTGTTTTCAACCCCATTGATGAGAAAAGTTGAAGGAGCAGGATGGAAAATCTTTCTTGAATAAGCAAATTTCCAACAGTGTATGTGGTTTTAAAGTGGAAGTAAACCCTCTTATCATTTTCAGGCAAGGAAGCTGCCATCTTGGCCTCTGTTTAATCTTCAACTGCCATGATGCTGCACATGTGATCAGTTATGACACCAGCCATTGGATGGTTTGACAGTTTGGTTGAGAGCACAACCAATGTGACAGTTAGCATTCCCGGCATGCCGGGAATGTAACTGCTTTTTGAAACTGTTAAATTGATGGGTTTACTTCCGCTTTAAGTCCGGGAAGTCTGATCATTTTAAAATCCAATGTTAAATGCAAACAAAATCTTTTGAACAACAAACCAATGTTCTGAGAATTTTTGTATGATTTTTCCTAAGACTAAAAATTGTCATTCAAAATTCTATCCATCTATGGGCAACTTAAAGCGGAAGTAAACCCATCAATTTAACAATTTCAAAAAACAGTTACATTCCCGGCATGCCGGAAATGCTGACATATTGGTTGTGCTCTCAACCAAACTGTCAAACCATCCAATGGCTGGTGCCATAACTGATCACATGTGCAGATTAAACAGAGGCCAAGATGGCAGCTTCCTTGGCTGAAAACAATAGGAGGGTTTACTTCCACTTTAAGTACAAAGAATACCTGCTGATTTTACCAGAAATGTTAGCTGATAGTTTCCTTGTCCTGTCTGCCTGTGCTCTTATCAGCTATTGATGTCAGACATCTCTGAGGACTACAGAACTGTGGCCATCTATGTTATACACCAGGGGTCTCCAAATGTTTCAGTACCAGGGCCACAATGTATATTTTACAAATATTTGCAGGATATGAAAATACCCCCATCGGGGGGTCCCCCTGACTTTGGGAGCCCCATAAAAGTCCCCACTTAGATCAAAGTCCTGCTTTCATCACGATCCCCATCAGAATCTCCCCTTCCATCAGGCTGCACATCAGAGTCGTCCCTTATATCAGGATCCCCATAAGAGTTCCCCCTTACATCAGGATCCCAATCAGAATCTGTCCTTACATCAGGGTGCCCACCAGAGTTCCCCCTTGCATCACAGTCCCCATAAGAGTCTCCCCTAAGATCAAAGCCCACGCTTACATCATGGTCCACCTTTTTATCAGGATCCACATCAGAGGCCCCTCTTACATAAGGGTGCCCATCAGACGTCCCCCCTTACATAAGGATCCCCCTTTATCATTGTAAACTGGAGACCAAAGGCAGCCTCTGCCTACCTTAATCCTCAATCAGGGCACATTGAAGATACACCACTGACCCTAACTGTGGCCCTAGATGTGGTTTCCATAGTTTGGTGACCTCGGTTATAGACAAAAGCAGAGGGAGGAGCCCTGTAGTAATTTTTAGTCCTAGTCCGACAACTGAAAAGGTGTTACTGGCAGAATCACCAGGTGAAAATAAAGGAAACACAGCTTGGAAAAAAAACAAATGCATCCATCACATCTAAGCACTTTTGAGCTGATATATATCATAGGCGTGCACAGGGGGTGTTTCAGGTGTGCCTGGGCACACCCTAATCACTGTGTGCAGTGCCGATTCCCTGTGTTGCCCCCCCCCCGCCTTGCAGTGCTGCTGGCTTCCCTCCTCTCCTCTCCCCCAGCTGCTGTGGGGGATATTTCAGGATGGAGAGTGGGGCAATAGGCTAGCAAATATGTCATTTACTAGGGCCTTCCTTTTCTAAATGAACACACTCACTCACTGTATTCATGCATACTTGAAGCATAGTAAACTGTGTTTACTATGCTTCAGTTTGTGAATGAACAGGAATCCGCTCAGCACAGAGCACTTCCCATTCATTTACTGTCCCGTGCAGCTGAGGCTGCAGAGAAAGGCACGTGTGTTTAAGCTTTAGGGTGCACACCCTAATACAATAGGCTGCGCACATCTATGCTAGATATATATTGGGGGGTTTAGATGTGCTTTATATTTTCACTATATTAATCATGCAATATGGGGAGGAGCTTCAATTAAAAGGTGACATTGTTCAAATTTGCCCTTGACAGCTTAATGTTTAAATATATGTACAATACACAATGCATATTAATACTCAAAGTTTTTTTTTTTTTTTAACAAGACAAAAAAAAAGACCCACAGTAAAAAATAAAATAAAAATTGGTCTAACCTCTGCAGCTGTCCCGCCTCCTCCTCCACCCAGCAGTCCGCGTTGGTCATTCCGTTTTTCTGACTTTAACTCTACGGCGAGCTCAGCTGAAGCGGGATCCTGGGCTCTGTAATGGAAATCATGGTTAATAAATAGTACAGGGAGACGCTAGACACAAAGCATGCCACAAGCTAAGAGGTTCAGATAAGAAATGGAAAGTGGTGGGAGAGCGCCGCTCATCAAAGGTGATGAATGTCTAGTCATGAATGACAAAAGACCTGCTAAAGATAGCGATGACCACCATTCACCCGAGGAAGATAACAAAGCAATACATAATGTAGACCAGACCTCATTCTTATGCCCCTTTAAGTGCTGCATACTGTCCAATATTCAAGAATTATAAAATATAATACAGAACTCCAGGCAAATGTCCCCACCTTCTGTATGCATACTGGAGACTGGTTACAGCAAAAATTTGGGATATTCCATTACTTTCTATCCATGAAAACAAACAGGAATTAAGGAAAGCCATACACGGGTCGAATGTCGAAAGAATTTTCTTTCGAAAAACGTATCTACGAATTTTCGTTCGTATTTCGCACCATTAGTGGGCTGCAGCAGCAGCTGATTTTTGTGCAGTCATTGAATTTTAATAATCGGGCATGTTGGAAATGTTTTGAAAAACAAACGATTTTCTAATCAATGATGGTAGAATCGTGCGAGAAATGTAATCGAAAAAGAAATGCGCATGTGCAAGAAAAGAAAATTCCCGGAAAGAAAAAGAAGATTTCCAGACACGAAAATCCTTTTCTGTAGGAACAGGAGGTGAAATTGAAGGCTTGGTCGGTCGAATTTCGAAATCAATGGTGGCACCATCGGATCACAAAGCGCACAAATTTTCTGATTTTCAAAAGAAAATTCTTTCGAAATTCGACCTAAGGGGAAATCTTTTTATTTATTTTTTTTTTTTTAATTAATTTTCAACAGTATAATAAACATTTACAAATTGTACCATAGCATTAAAGGGGGGAAATCTTTCAATGAGGACACCTGTGATGGCTGCTTAGGAAGGCATTTTCCCTTTGGTGGGATTTCCTCTCGTTTCCTGTTGTGTCTCTGAGACAGGAAGTGAAGGGGAATTTCATTGAAGGGACAAAAATAGCAAAAAAACAAAAAAACAGACAAAAAGAAAAAAAATTTTTTTTCTTCAATTGAACACATATATAAAGTACATCAATGCAGCGCCAAAGTTTACATTTGTATTTATTTATAAAAATAAACATATTGATGTTAATTTAATAAAAAATGACTTGTTTTATACTTCTGTGTATCTCAAATTGTTATGGTACCATTAAAGTCCATTAGCCTCAACCACAAATTTCTCTACATTAATGCAGCTTTTATAAATCCATTAATAAATCATTATAATAAATATTTTTTTTAATGCATCAAGTGTAAGCACCTGAATATGATTTGGTTTCAGCCTGCTGAAATCCCCTATAAATTCAGACTGGGAGAGGGGAGGGGCATCACTGGGGGCTAATCAGCTATGTTGCATGCAAATGTGCTGACAAGCAACATGATAATAGGAGGGATCAGAATCAGAATACTTTATTAATCCCAAAGGGGAAGGAGGAGATATCAGAGTGAGCAGAGGGATGACCTCATCACTCTGTCACTGCTCCTTCAGTGTCCAATCATAGGCTGGGAGTGGAGAGATGACATCACTATTTTTCAACTGAGTTAAAGCGGAACTTCACTCTCTAAATCAACATTGACTATTTTTTGTTGGAGATACAACAAACTTTCAGCTTAGCTTACTGTATTTGACTGCAGTTTAGAAAAAGGACACAAGATGTCGCTAATGCTCAGTGATATGCTATGCTATGTATTTCTCTATGATGTGTTGTATTTCCTGTATACTGTGATGTACTTGTTGGTTCTTTTTCCTGTCTGTGTTTCTTCTTACAATGTGAAGTGACATCTTTGCTAGTGTGGTTATGTTCCAATAAAGAAGCCAGTTCCTGTTACTACACAATGTCTGATCTGAACTGACTCCGCTGCACCTATCAATCGTACTTTGCAACATTTTTAATCCTTATGCTGCTAGGAAAGTATATGATATTTGCTAGTTTTAGACTTTTTTTACACTTCAGTTACTTTCTGGTTTCCATGCCTAGGCAAATGATGTCGTACATCCCAGGAGTCTTTAGTAGGGGAAGAGGGGAGGAAAGGCTTTCTCAGCTAAGCACACCTTCTCCTGCTTGCATGGTTGAGCTAAGGGCAGATGGATTCCAGGAAGTAAATGCTACATAAAACACATGCCCTTACTCAAGATGGCCACGGCCAGAAATGCTAGGGGGTGTTTTTCAATTTCTCAACATGGGAGAGTTTAGATGGGAGAGTTTACTTTAAATATTCAAAATGAATGAAATAAAAATTTTGGCTTTAAGATTGTCAGACAGCAGAGCCAGGCAGATAAGACCATCAAGTGTCCTATATGAACATGTGCCAAGAAGAATAATGCGGACAGGGGGAGAGAGTAGAGAGATGACCACTAGGGATGAGCTCGGTGTTCGAGTCGAACATACGTTCGACTCGAACATCGGCTGTTCGATCGTTCGACGAAGATCGAACGATTTGGGCCGTTCGCGCCTAATTCGAGTGACGCGAACGGCCCACAATGCACTACGCCATCGCAGTGTCATCCAGGCGCTGTGATTGGCCAAGCATGCACTGTGACCCCGCATGCTTGGCCAATCACAGCGCCGGCAGCGAGGAGAGCAATGATTGGCCACAGGCAGGATGCCTGTGGCCAATTATTGCTGAGGGTGTTTAGTACACGCCCCACACTATAAAAGGCCGCCAGCACGGCGGCCTAGTGTAGTGTGTTCCGGAGCAGGGAAAGAGAAGCATAGGCAGGGACAGTGACATTTTTTTTTTCTTGCTTAACCTGGATTCCTTTAGTTTAGGGAAAGAGAAGGATAGGTAGGGAGAGTGTCAGTGTGTTTTACTGTGCGAATCCTTGTTTCTAGGGACAGGGAAGGACAGTGAGGGAAATTCTCCTTGTGCTATAGTGTGCTATAGTGTGCTAAAGCATTGATCATCAACCATCTTTAAAAAACATTTTTTCTAGGGACAGAAAACTATAGGTAGGGAGAGTGTCAGTGTGTTTTACTGTGATAATCCTTGTTTCTAGGGACAGGGAAGGACAGTGAGGGAAATTCTCCTTGTGCTATAGTGTGCTAAAGCATTGATCATCAATCAGCTTTAAAAAAACATTTTTTCTAGGGACAGAAAACTATAGGTAGGAAGAGTGTCAGTTTCTTTCACTGTGATAATCCTTGTTTCTAGGGACAGGGAAGGACAGTGAGGGAAATTCTCCTTGTGCTATAGTGTGCTAAAGCATTGATCATCAACCATCTTTAAAAAAACATTTTTTCTAGGGACAGAAAACTATAGGTAGGAAGAGTGTCAGTTTCTTTCACTGTGATAATCCTTGTTTCTAGGGACAGGGAAGGACAGTGAGGGAAATTCTACTTGTGCTATAGTGTGCTAAAGCATTGATCATCAATCAGCTTTAAAAAAACATTTTTTCTAGGGACAGAAAACTATAGGTAGGAAGAGTGTCAGTTTCTTTCACTGTGATAATCCTTGTTTCTAGGGACAGGGAAGGACAGTGAGGGAAATTCTCCTTGTGCTATAGTGTGCTAAAGCATTGATCATCAACCATCTTTAAAAAAAACATTTTTTCTAGGGACAGAAAACTATAGGTAGGAAGAGTGTCAGTTTCTTTCACTGTGATAATCCTTGTTTCTAGGGACAGGGAAGGACAGTGAGGGAAATTCTACTTGTGCTATAGTGTGCTAAAGCATTGATCATCAATCAGCTTTAAAAAAACATTTTTTCTAGGGACAGAAAACTATAGGTAGGAAGAGTGTCAGTTTCTTTCACTGTGATAATCCTTGTTTCTAGGGACAGGGAAGGACAGTGAGGGAAATTCTACTTGTGCTATAGTGTGCTAAAGCATTGATCATCAATCAGCTTTAAAAAAACATTTTTTCTAGGGACAGAAAACTATAGGTAGGAAGAGTGTCAGTTTCTTTCACTGTGATAATCCTTGTTTCTAGGGACAGGGAAGGACAGTGAGGGAAATTCTCCTTGTGCTATACTGTGCTAAAGCATTCCTCATCAACCATCTTTGAAATCCTTGTTTTTTGGACAGTCAGGGAAATTGTCGTTGTGCTATTCTGTGCGAAAGCAATCATCCTCAACCATATTTAGAAATCCTTAAGTAAAGGGACAGAGAAGGACACCTGAAGGTAGCCCTTATTGCTTTTTTCCCATCTCCCTGCAGGCCATCTATTAGAATGTCTGGAAGGCAAACAAGGAGAGGCAGACAGTCAGGAGGCAATAAAAGAGGGCAAGCAGGCTCTGTGTCTGGGGGCAACAGTGCTGGTCGTGGACGCGGTGCATTGTCATCAGCACATGGCCATGGGACACGCTTGTCCTTCTTTTCGGCAGCTGGACATGTTGAGCCACATCATGCCGAAGACTTGGTAGAGTGGATGACCAAGCCCTCCTCCTCCTCCTCTCTCACCCAGGCTCAGGGTACTGGCAAAGCAGCTGCCAAAGCGTCCTCTTCCCTGGTATCAATGTCAGACTCATCATCAGTCACTCCTTCCCTAGACCCACCATGTCCTCCTCCTGAGGAGTCCCCCGAACTGTTTGAGCACAGTGTTGGGTACATGCTCCAGGAGGATGCCCAGCGTTTCGAAGGGTCTGATGATGAAACCCAGCTACAGGAAGGCAGTAGCGTGAGAGCAGACAGAGGGGATGCTCAAGAAGGACACCAATCTGGCAGTCATGTTCCAGCAGCTGCAGCATACTGCCAGATTGGCTCCAGTGATGAGGAGGGAGGGGATGATGAGGTCACTGACTCCACGTGGGTGCCTAATAGGAGAGAGGAGGAGGAGGAGGATGAGGAGGAGGCACATCTCCAACGAGGCAGGATGCCCTTTGGTGGCCAGCGTAAGGGCAGTACACCGACGGAATCACACCGCAGAGCTCCGCCTGTGCAGGGCGCTGCCTCTGCCCGTCATTCAAAAAGTTCTTTGGTGTGGGCCTTTTTTGAGGCTAGTGCATCAGATCGCACAGCTGCTGTTTGCAACATATGTCTCAAGCGTATATCGCGTGGCCAAAACATCAGCCGCTTGGGTACCACATGCCTGACCAGACATATGTTGACCTGCCATGCAGCTCGTTGGTAAGCCTACCTCAAAGACCCACACCAAAGAACAAAGCGGACCTCTCCTTGCACCGCATCAGCTGGGATCTCCAACCCCACTATAACTTCAGTCCTGTCTGAAACATGCACTGAGAGGAATGAAGGTGTAGAATTAGGTGTGTCACAGCCAAGTAGTATCGGCCACTCTGCTAGCAGTACACCGACGTCCGATTCTAGCAGGCAAATTTCCCTGCCCCAGCTGCTGGACCGTCGAAAGAAGTTCACTCCCAGCCATCCACATGCCCAGCGGTTGAATGCTAGCTTGGCTAAATTGCTAGCGCTTCAACTGCTGCCTTTTCAGTTGGTAGACTCGGCCCCCTTCCGTGAGTTTGTGCAATGTGCAGTTCCTCAGTGGCAGGTTCCCAAACGCCACTTTTTCTCACGGAAGGCTATTCCGGCTCTCTACCGGCATGTGGAAGGCAATGTCTTGGCCTCGCTGGACAGGGCGGTCAGCGGTAAGGTGCATATTACCGCTGACTCATGGTCCAGCAGGCATGGACAGCGACGTTACCTTTCTTTCACGGCCCATTGGGTCACTCTTTTGGCAGCTGGGAAGGATGCAGGACAAGGTGCAGTAGTGTTGGAGGTTGTTCCACCGCCACGCCTCCAAAATGCTACTACTGGTTGTGACACACCTCTCTCCTCCGCCCCCTCCTCTTCTTCTTCCTCCATGGCCTCTTCCTGTGGTTTGTCCTCTGAACCAGCGGTGCTCCGTAGCCGTTCAAGGGGCTACGCAAGTACGCAGGCAAAAAGATGCCATGCCGTGCTTGCGCTGGTGTGTTTGGGGGACAGAAGCCACACTGGGGCAGAGGTCCTGTCTGCTCTGCAGGGCCAGGCCGAGAGGTGGTTGACGCCACGCCAGCTTAAGCCAGGAATGGTGGTTTGCGACAATGGCACCAACCTCCTCTCCGCCCTCCGACAGGGACAACTGACCCATGTGCCCTGTGTGGCTCACGTCCTTAACCTGGTGGTGCAGCGGTTCTTGGGCAGGTACCCGGGCTTACAGGATGTCCTGAGGCAGGCCAGGAAAGTCTGTGTGCATTTCCGCAGATCTTATAATGCCAGTGCTCGCCTGGCTGAGCTGCAAAAGGAGTTGAACCTGCCCAAGAACCGCCTTATATGTGACATGCTCACCAGGTGGAACTCAACGTTGGCCAATGGCCATGCTGCAGCGGCTGCACACGCAGCAGAGGGCCATCAATGAGTACCTGTGCGACTACGGCACCAGGACAGGGTCAGGGGAGCTTGGTTTTTTTTCTCCATGCCAGTGGGGCATGATCAGGGATGCATGCACTGTCCTGGCACCATTTGAGGAGGCCACGAGGATGGTGAGCAGTGACAGTGCATGCATCAGTGACACTGTACCTCTTGTCCACCTGTTGGAGCACACGCTGCGTGGAATAATGGACAGGGCACTTGAGGCAGAACAGAGGCAGGAAGAGGAGGACTTCCTTGCCTCTCAAGGCCCCCTTTACCCAGACAGTGTTCCTTCTGTCCCACCCATCGCACAGGAAGAAGAGGAGGAGGAGGAGGAGGAGGATTGTGTCAGCATGGAGGTGGAGGCTGGCACTCAGCATCATCAGCAGCAGTCTTTTAGGGATGATTTACAGTCCCAAGAAACCAGTGGACTTGTACGTGGCTGGGAGGAGGTGGCTGCGGATCATGTCGTCCTTAGTGACCCAGAGGACTCCGGACCGAATGCCTCAGCAAACCTACGCTGCATGGCCTCCCTGATCCTGCAAAGTCTGCGGAAGGATCCTCGTATTCTTCGGATCAAGGAGAGGGACCATTACTGGCTGGCCACTCTCCTTGATCCACGGTACAAGGGTAAGGTTGCGGACCTTATGTTACCGTCGCAGAGGGAGCAGAGGATGAGACAACTCCGGGAGGCCTTGCAGAAAGGTCTGTGCAACGCGTTCCCAGAGACTGGGAGGTTACAAACTCCTGGTCCTGGACAACGAGTTGCTGAGGCTTCGGCCAGTCAAAGAAGGAGCGGTGGGGAAGGTGGCCGTCTGACCGATGCGTTCAGACAATTCTTTAGTCCGCAGCCCCAAAGTATGATCGGTTCCAGCAACCATCGCCAGCGTCTGATAAACATGGTGCAGGAATATCTAGGGGCAAGGTCAGACTTGGACACCTTCCCCACCGAAAATCCTCTGGCTTACTGGGTCTTGAGGATGGATCACTGGCCAGAGCTTGCACAGTATGCAATTGAGCTACTGGCCTGTCCTGCATCCAGCGTTCTTTCGGAACGCACATTCAGTGCTGCTGGAGGATTTGTCACGGATCACAGGGTGCGCCTGTCCACCGACTCGGTTGATCGACTGACTTTCATCAAGATGAACCAATCTTGGATCACCACCAGCTACCACACACCTGATGCTGATATAACAGACTAATTGATTTTAACATGTCACATCCCTTCAAGACTGATGCTGATGCTGAGTGCCTGTGCTGTTATGTTGACTGGCTATCCTCCTCCTCCGAGTCCTCAATGATACGATTGATGATGATAGCTTGGAAGATCATTTTTGTTTATGGGTGCCGCCACCAGTGGCTAAGGCCCAATTTTTCAGCCCCTGTTTTACAGGGGCGTGTAATTATAATTTTTTTAGCAATAATTTGCCATAGGGCTCATTGCTGTGCTCCAAGTACAGTATCTGTGAGGGGTTGGAGTGTTGTGCCACCAGTGCCTAAGGCCAAATTTTTCAGCCCCTGTTCAACAGGGGCATGTAATTACAATTCTTGATCTAATAATTCACAGCAGGGCCCATTGCTGCACCCACCAAGAGTAACTCTGAGGGCTTACAGTGTTGTGGCAACGCCACCACCACCACCACCACGAAAGGCCCAATTTTTCAGCCCCTGTTCAAAAGGGGCATGTAATTACTATTCTTGATCTAATAATTCGCAGCAGGGCCCATTCCTGCACCCACCAAGAGTAACTCTGAGGGCTTACAGTGTTGTGGCAACACCACCACCACCACCACCACCACGAAAGGCCCAATTTTTCAGCCCCTGTTCAACAGGGGCATGCAATTACAATTCTTGATCTAATAATTCACAGCAGGGCCCATTGCTGCACCCACCAAGAGTAACTGTCAGGGCTTACAGTGTTGTGGCACCAGCACCACCATCAAAGGCCCAATTTTTACTACCACTGTTCAACAATTATATGTAATTAAAATTCCTGATATAATAGTTGACAGCAGGGCGTTCCAGCACCAACCAAGAGTAACTGTGAGTGCTTACAGTGTTGTGCCAACACCAACAACTAAGGGGCCTATTTCTGCAGAGTATATACGGCAGGTCCCTACTTTCAAACATCCAACTTACAAACGACTCCTACTTGCAAACGCAAGAAGACAACAGGAAGTGAGAGGAAATCTACCCCTTGGAAGGAAAATTCTCTCCTGTAAGAATTAATATGGGAGAAAGTTGTCTCCTCTGTACTGATGCTTTATCAGCAATCCTTGTTTCAAGAAAAACACCACATTTCAAAAACAGTTGTCATTGGGACGGAAAGTGAGGTGAAATGTTCTGAACAGGGGCACAGACAGCAAAACAAATGTTACAGGGGTGATAACCCTTACCTATGTTTTCCAAAAAGTTTAAAAATAGATTTTTGGGCTGGAAATACACTTAAACAATGTACCTGTTCAAAATTACAAACAGATTCTACATAAGAACAAACCTACAGTCCCTGTCTTGTATGCACCGCCTGTATACGGCTGTTCAGAGTATATAGGGCCTTTTTTATTTTATGTGCGGGGTTCCCCTTAATATCCATACAAGACCCAAAGGGGCTGGTAATGGGCTGGGGTAGGGGGGGGGGGGGGTCATGGGGTAGCTATGCCATTTTTCTTAAAGATTTTCATCCATATTACCGGGACCAGACATTACATTAAAGCCGCAAGCAGTTTTAAATGGCTTTTTTTTCCTTTAGAAGTGTCATTTTGTGCAGGGACAGTTCTAAACACGGGAAACACGTGGCACTTCACAGGCATACTTTAGACACCCCCCAGGTACGATATTTAAAGGAATATTTGACTTTTTTTTTTTCACTTTATGCATCATTAAAATGACTGCTCCCGAAAAACGACCGTTTTTAAAACTTCTTTTTGCATTGATACATGTCCCCTGGTGCACAACCCGGGTTCCCAAACCCTTTTTAGGACAATAACATGCATAATAGTCGTTATAATTAGCACTTTAGAATTCGAACGTTCGCATCCATTGTATTTAATAGGGTTCTAATGTTCGTACGAACTTTCGGTCCGTTCGCGGGTTCTGGTGCGAACCGAACCCGGGGGTGTTCGGCTCATCACTAATGACCACATTAGCAACAATCGGTCCAGTACCAGGATGGATGAAGGGAGGTGATCATCTATGTTATTTACAGTATAAGATGCAGATAAAAGTCAAGCCACCAGCTTAGCTATGAAACCAGTGTAAGTATCACAAACAAATAGACCTATGCAGTATACAGGTGGGTAATGTATTTCATCTATTTGCCTGTGTCCCTGGACCCTGGATCTTTAACTATTCCATACAAAACTAGAACATTTTTAAGAAGTTCATCCCCACTCCCCCATCTCAAATCCCACAAAGACAACCGATCCCATACTTTGGATGCGCTACTTTGATTCCAGCAGCTTCCAACCCTTTGGGAAGATCAAAAAATGTTCTGCATCCTTTAAACAGCTGGGAGGTATGGCGTTGCCAGCTGGCAAGAAAACATACAAATATCCTTTTCGGTCATGTCCATAACTGTAACCTGTAAATGATTTGTTGTAAACTATCTATTCTGTTTATTTGAATATTTTTATTAGGTCTAAATTTGGAGTTTTATTAATAGCGGTGGCTAAAAAGGTCACTTTCTTTAGGAATTTCAGATTCCATACAGATCCAGAACTTTGCTCAAAAGTCAGTAGAGTTACCCTATATGGCCAAAGCTAGTAGGAGAATGTTGGACCTCCCATACCGGTATTATGGACTTTAACATGGAGGTGCTCCTCCTCTGTGGCTATAAGACTCTCTTACTATTCTTGTGACACTTTACACAAGATATACAGGTGCATCTCAAAAATTTTATATAACATGACTTTCACTTTTTGAATTAAATTACTGAAATAAATTGATTACACACAGAGTGATATATTTCAAACATTTTTCTTTTAACTTTGATTATGGCTTACAGCCAGTGAAAACCCAAATTTCAGTATCTCAGAAAATTTGAATATTGTGAAAAAGTTCAATATATTGTAGACTCATGGGGGGTTATTTACTAAAGGCAAATCCACTTTGCACTACAAGTGCACTTGGAAGTGCATTAGCTGTAGATCTGAGGGGGACATTCAAGGAAAATAAAAAACAGCATTTTTACTTGCACATGATTGGATGATGAAATCAGCAGAGCTTCCCCTCATTTCAGAACTTCCCCTCAGATCTATAGCAATCTACAGCGACTGCACTTCCAAGTGCACTTGTAGCAAAGTGGAGTTGTCTTTAGTAAATCAATCCCTTGGTGTCACACTCTAATCAGCGAATTAACACAAAACACCTGTAAATGTCTCCTGAGCCTTTAATGGTCTCTTGGTTTGGTTCTGTAGGTTACACAATTATGTGGAAGACTGCTGACTTGACAGTTGTCCAGAAGACAGTCATTGACACCCTCTATAAGGAGGGTAAGTCACAAAAGGTCATTGCTAAAGAAGCTGGCTGTTCACAGAGTGCTGTATCCAAGCATATTAATGGAAAGTTGAGTGGAAGGATAAAGTGTGGTAGAAAAAGGTGCACAAGCAACAGGGCTAACCGCAGCCTTGAGGGGATTGTGAAGCAAAAGCCATTCAAGAATTTGTGGGAGATTCACAAGGAGTGGACTACGGCTGGTGTCAGGGCTTCAAAAGCCACCACACACAGATGTATCCAGGACATGGGCTACAACTGTCACATTCCCTGAGTCAAGCCACTTCTGATCCAGAGACAACATCAGAAGCGTCCTACCAGGGCTGAGGAGAAAAAGGACTGGACTGTTTCTCAGTGGTCCTCTAAAAGTAAATTTTGCATTTGGAAATCAATGCCTCATGAGGTCCATTGTGGAGTTTCCTCAGTCAGTGATGATTTGGGGAGTCATGTCATCTACTGGTGTTGGTCCACTGTGGTTTAATCAAGTCCAAAGTCAGCGCAGCCCGCTACTAGAAAATTCTAGAGCACTTCATGCTTCCCTCTGCTGATCAGCTTTATGGAGATGCTGATTTCATTTTTCAGCAGGACGTGGCACCTGCCCACAATGACAAAAGTACCAATACCTGGTTTAATGATCATGGTATCACTGTGCTTGATTGGTCAGCAAACTCTCCTGACCTAAACGTCATAGAGAAGCTATGGGGTATTATCAAGAAAAAGATGAGAGGCACCAGACCCAACAATGCAGATGAGCTGAAGGCCGCTATCAAAGAAACCTGGGTTTCCATAACACCTTAACAGTGCCACAGGCTGATCACCTCCATGCCACGATGCGTTAATGAAGTACTGTACTGTATATACTCGAGTATAAGCCGAGTTTTTCAGCACATTTTTTTGTGCTGAAAGTGCCCCCCTCGGCTTATACTCGAGTCACCCTTTTGCGCCTGATCTCCCGGACTTTGGGGACCCGGTACTGGCTGGCCGTAGGTCCCCTGGACCCCAAACATGGCACACAAAATGAAAAATACCGTATATACTCGAGTACAACCCGAGTTTTTCAACACATTTGTTTGTGCTGAAAATGCCCCCCTCGGCTTTTACTCGAGTCTGTGTCCATCTTAAAATCTGTGCGCCTGATACTTGGTACACATGTAGCCCCCCTCTTCTTCTACATGTGTGCAAAGGTTGTTGTCCGGGGGATCTAAGGCCAGGGAGCACCGATTTTTCAAAGCCGGGCACCCCTTCCATAGACTCCCATGTTAAACGGTAATTTCTCTGGTAACTTTGGGGACCCGGTACTGGCCGGTCGTAGGTTCCCTGGACCCGAAACTTAGCACACATATAGCCCCATTTTTCCTCTACAAGTGTGCAAAGTTTGTTGTCTAGGCGACCTACGGCCAGGGAGCACCCATTTTTCAAAGCCGGGCACACGTTCCATAGACTTCCATGTTAAATGTCAGTCTAGTCAGGGACACAGTGAGGCATGGGCACAGTGAGGCATGGGCACAGTGAGGCATGGGCACAGTGAGGCATGGACACAGTGAGGCATGGGCACAGTGAGGCAAAGTGAGGCACAGTGAGGCATGCAGATAGACACCCTTGGCTTATACTGGAGTCAATAAGTTTTCCCAGTTTTTTGTGGTAAAATTAGGTGCCTCGGCTTATATTTGAGTCGGCTTATACTCAAGTATATACGGTAATTTATGAAAAAAGACCCCGACCAAGTATTGAGTGCATACTATACTGTACATGGACATACTTTTCAGTAAGCCAACATTTCTGTATTAAAAAATCATTTTTTTTCATTGGTCTTATGTAATATTCTAATTTTCGGAGATACTGAATTTTGGGTTTTCACTAGCTGTAAGCCATAATCATCAAAATGAAAAGAAATAAATGCTTAAAATATATCACTTTGTGTGTAATGAATCTATATAATATGTGAGTTTCACTTTTTGAATTGAATTACTGAAATAAATTAACTTTTGATGATATTCAAATTTTTTTGAGATGCACCTGTATAATAGATAAAACCATTGTTTAACCGTGTACTTCAAAAAAAAGAAAAAAGAAAATCTAGTTTCTCACACTGTAGGGTCAGTTAACCACGTCTTTGCACTTGAGAGATAATATATTGCCAAAACTCTGATGTAGTTGAGCGTAATGGCAAGGCACTGGATCACAGTGAAAAGGCCCAACTAGTTTCCTGAAAGGATGTTTAAAAGGTCCCGGCAAACAATATCTGAACTCTTCGAGGAAGCGGTGGACATAACAAGATTGCGGCTTAACTAATTATACAATGGTGACCATGTGCTAATCTGTGATTAGTCATCTGCTGGAAACTATGAAAAAGCCAACAGCAAAATAAACATGTTCATAAAATAATAGACTTTCTAAATATTACGGGGCTTTTTTAGTCTGCAGCTGCGCTAACATATTGGATCTTTAAAAAAAAAAAAAGAAAAAGAAAGGAGAAGAATGTTTTACGTATCATTTTTGGCATTCTTGTATGTTTTTCACCAAAGGCTCCGAGAGATGTTTTTATATGCTGCCCTTAGATAACATATAAAATGTATTTGTGTATACAGCTATATACCGGCAACACCAACATCCTGACACATCTGATCAGTTTTATCTGTTAGGGCTGCAAAATAGGCAACCAGCCAGGAGAGTGCACTTAAAGTGGATGTAAAGCCACTCTCATCCTTTCTAAACTACTGCCATAGTGCTGATCTATAAGGATATAGATGCCTCCTGCATGTATCCTTATCTGTCAAATGTCTCCCCTCTGTCTGTTATAAGAACTGAAAAACTGCAGATTCTGTGGGTGGGTCTGTTGTCTGGAGCTCGGTGGGTGGAGTCGTGATGTCAGTAGACTCCCCGCCCACCTCTACACTCCCCTTGTCAACATGCATTTTCTCCTGTGTATTCCTTCTGCTATGATCACTAACATCCAGTCAAAATCCAGAAAAGTAACCACATGACTTCAGAAAAGGAGTGGGGGTGGGAATTAAAAAATAATGACCGTCTATAGCTAGTGCACGAGATATGTAAAATAACCTGTCACTCAAAGCAAGGGGGCGGAACGGACAAAGGTTTTCATCTGTTTGTCCGTTTTATCTCACTGAACAATAAAAGAGGATTGCTCAGAGCTGATTAACTCTTTGTGGCAAGACCTGGCACAAATGATAGGAAATCTTATACTCTACATTGAGACAGCAATATATATATATATATATATATATATATATAAATTTCCCCTCCATATGTAATTACTATGCTCACATTTAAAATAACATTTAATTTGTGTATTTTCTATCTGTAAGCCTTAATTGTAGCTCTGTGTCTTTACCATATGCATTCTTTTAAAACGCAACCAATGTAATTACTTCCATTTGACATAGTACCAGTCTCTACACCAGCTGAGTGAGTAAGGATCCAGGTGTGCGTGCAAATATGTGTAGCGGGGTCCTCAATTTAGCGGGGTACACTTGGGGAGTAGTGTGACCCAAGTGTGTAATTATGTTAGGGTTCAGACCCCTTTTTCTTATTCGTGGAGGATTGGGTGGTGTAATATTCTCTTCGACCAGTAGGTGTCAGTGTACCTACTGGCTCGGGGTAGAATCACTACCGCAGTGCTACCCTTCTTTGGTCTCTTCCTGGAGATGGTACGGCCGGGGCGGGGAACCCGCCGTGGTGTCGATGGGAGGAGATAAAAGGGGGAGACGCCCTCGCCACGAGGTCTTCGGGGGATCATCTCTTCACGCACCCAGGCACCTTCAGCCTGGGTGCGGGCGGTTCAAGGTTCCGGCCTAGGCGCCCTAGGCCTGGCCGGGATGAAGATGGAATCCATCCCAGGCACCTTCAGCCTGGGATGAGGTACTATTGAGGAGGCCTGGGACCCGGTGACTCCGACTGGGTCCCGCGAGGGTGGAGTTGCTCCAGGGCGTCCCTCGCGAGGGGACCCGCATCTGAGGTGAGGAGGCTGGGGAGGTCACTCGTTCGAAGACCCGGTGTAGTGTCAACCCGGTGACGGATGGGCCTGCAGTAACTCCCTCGGAGGACATCTTCCCCTGATAGAGGGCCGCAGCGCAACGGAGGTATTTCATGTCGAGACCCCTACAGCCCTTGGTCATAGCATAGGGGGTGTAGGGACCCAGATCAGTATAGTGCCTCGACCTTCTCATTCCACCGTATCATGCCATCGCATTGCCTTGTAACTGAAGATACGAAATAAATCTAACCGTTGGACTGTGATTGGTGTATGGACTCTGTTAATGGGAGCAAAGGGAGGTTTCTGCACGACAGACTCGGTACATGTTCAGGACACCGGCCCGAGGAAACATTAGGTATTGGCCTTCACCTCGCCTGCAAGTAGTGGGGAGGACATGGGCCGTAGCGCACCCTCACCTCTGTCGCGTGACATACCCCTAGGCTAAAGAGGACGGGGTGAGGGGGTGGCCGCTATATATGCTAACAAGGAACATGCTGAAAGGAGGAGACAGCAGAGTGAGCACAGGGAAGATCTCATCAGTCTGTTGCTGCTCCATCACTCTCCAATCAGAAGGCTGTAGGTGGAGCAAGGACACCAATGTATCCCTCACTGCAGTCTACAACTGTACAGACATGAAGAACAGGCATTGGCTTCATGTTAATACAGCTTTCCATATGCTTTGCAAAGCAAGTGCCTGTTCTTTACATGAATAGCAAAAGAAATAGAACAGACAGCACATTAATGTGACCTTTAATTCATTGTGACCATTCATGTGCCAAATAATGCACCAATCTAAATAGGCCATAATCCACATAAATAAAATATTTCCTTTATTAGTACTTGTGTATAATAAATAGTAATATAAAATAATATATAATATAAAAAGGCTGCACAAAAATATTAATAATTCATCAAAAAAGTCTCTTTACAGACATATGTGTTTTCATCTTTTAGTGTTGTGACAGCAGGAAGGTAAAGTCACCTGGTTGCATCCAGGGGGGTAGATATATTTCGCCCAGATTCAGGCTTTACGCTGACTTATACAGCTAGGTGGAGAGTTGTATAAGCCCAGCTGAGACTAGTGGGCTCATTGATGACTCATACCTCTAGGGAGAGTGTGGGGCGTCGTACAGACAGGGAGTTGATGAGGCCAGCTGAAGCTTGTCAGCTCATTTAGGCCTCTATAAGAACTCCCAGCTTCATTAGATGTTAGCTCATGCCTGGAAGCAGACCTGTGTGGACTGTCTAGGGAGAGTGAACCCCTGTGCGGTGAGAGAAAGCCTGTGTGGCTATATTTTGCTTGGACATTTAAAACCAGGGACTAGGACAGCACTAGGCTGATCCCAGTCGTTAGTTAGGAAACCTGTAAGTTTAGTCAGAGGTCAAGTTGACCAGGATTTATTTTGTTTATGTTTTTTTTGCCTTGCTGTGTTTTTGTCACTGTAAATAGAAAATAAACCGCACCTTTTTGATTTTGAAAACCACAACCTCCGTCTGCTGGGCCTGTTTTGGGTGGGGAGCCCATCCCGGGGGTCACACATACCCGCTGCCGAGCTAGCCCCCTCACAGTGTGAATACTATTTTTTGGGGGTGCGCTGCTTTTGTTCTCTGACCAGGGGAAGCTCATTCATTGTGGCCATTCATGTGCCAATCTGAATAAGCTGTAATGCACATAAATCGAAGATGTCCCTTCTTAGCACTCATGTAAGTAATAATAATAAAAATAAAATTTGGTGCGAAAATTCTAATAATTAGTAAATAATAATCAAAAAAGTCTCTCGATTGGAGATAAATACCATACCAAGCTTCCATTTTTGGTGCATATACCATTTATTATTTTCTTGCTTGGTGCACTGCTTTTGCTCTCTGACTAGGGGAAGCACGGGCTTATTAACTGCTTTCCGCCCAGCAACTGTACATGACCTCATACATCCTCCCAGAACTGTGCCTTGGGCATGCCCTCGGGGGTACGCATCGGTAAGACCCGTTGTCCACCGGGCAGAGCGGATCACTGATTTGAATCCTGACGGGTGGTGCTCCTCCATGGTACCATGTAATCGCTGTGACCAATCACAGCGATCACATGTCCACTATTAAACATGACATTCATGCAGCCATTGAGAACTACTTTGATCGGTCACAGTGATCACATGGTACAAGGCCAAGCACTGCCTCACTGTAGCATATGATAGCTGTAGCCAATCACAGCTGTCACAGTAGTTCCCAATGGCTGTATGAAAGCAGTCGAGAACTGTCAGAAATAATTGCTTAAACAGCCATCATAGTGCAAAAAAAAAAAAAAAAATCCCCAACCCTAGAAGGTGTTTTTACCAAAGAAATGCAACAGAATACATTTTGGCCTAAATTTATGAAGAAAGATTATTTGCAAACTTTTATAACAGAAATCAAGAATTCAAAAATAGATTTTTTTCACTTTTTACAGCAAAAAAAAAAAAAAAAACTGTGGTGATTAAATACCTCCAAAAGAAAACTCTGTCTCCAAAAAAAATTATAAAAATGTAATTTGGTTACAGTGTTGCATGACTGAGTAATTGTCCTCCAAAGTGTGACAAAGTGTCTGGTTTTGAAGTGGTTCATTTATATGTTATTAGTGTACATCACAGTTTGACCCAACGCCTGTAACTGTCACTTTAGCTTGGTTTGCATGCAAATGTGAAGAAAAATATAAATAAAGGTTTGCAAAAGAAATAAAATTTATAGGCTAAATACTGTAATTACAATAATTAACCACATACAGTCACTAGAATACCATATTTTTCACGACAATACTACAATTCCACCACTGAAAACTAAAAATAACAATTTACAACAATCAACTGTTGGGTCTGATTTTGGCTGTACTGTAGCAGAAGCTTGTTTTTTTAGGTTCAGTAGTCTTGTAAATATTTAGCTGGTTCTTTTTAGATTTCTTTGGCTTGGGATTCCTCCAGGGTGGAAGTGATGGAAAAAAATATTCTCTAAGGGGTGTAAAGCCTTTGTGGATGAAAATTGTTCTGAATGTATTTAGACTTCCTGAGTTATTCTGAACTTTCCAGAGTCAAAGAAACTCTTTCATCGCTAGTTCAAGATTTGTCAGAAGCATTGGATGTTATTTTGGATATTATTCTTGTATTAAAGTCAAACTTAAAGTGATATTAAAGTCATGTTTTTTTTTTTAAATAACAGTTATACGTACCTGCTGCGTGCAGTGGATTTGCACAGAGCAGCCACGATCCTCCTCCTCTCAGGTCCCTCGCCAACGCTCCTGGCCCCTCCCTCCTGCTGAGTGCCCCCACAGCAAGCAATTTGCTATGGGGGCACCCAAGCTGAGCTGCTGCTTTGTGTGTCCATTCAGACATGGAGCCACAGTTCGGCTCCGCCCCCTCTCTCTCCTCATTGGCTCACTGAATTTTATTGACAGCAGTGGCTGGTGTGTCTCAACCAATCAGGAGGGAGAGTCCCAGACAGCCGAGTCTTTTGTGCAACATCGCTGGATCGAGATGACGCTCAGGTAAGTATTAGGGGAGCTGCTGCACACAAGTTTTTTTTATCCTAATGCATAGAATGCATTAAAGCGGAACTCCATCCAAAAGTGGAACTTCCCGCTTCTGTATCTTCTCCCCCCCCCCTCTGGTGCCACATTTGGCACCTTTCGGGGAGGGGGGGAGAGGGTACCACTGGATTCCAGGACAGGTAAGTGTCCTAATATTAAAAGTCAGCAGCTGCAGTATGTGTAGCTGCTGATTTTTAATCTTTGGAGGGGGAGGCCGGAAGACCGCTTTAATGCCGCGTACACACGACCGTTTTTAATGACGAGAAAAATGAAATTTTTTTAAATGGTCATTAAAAATGATTGAGTGTGGGCTTCAGAGCATTTTTCACGACGTGAAAAACGGCCCTGAAAAAATTGGAACATGCTCTAATTTTTCACGTCGTTTTTTACATTGTCGTTTTTCTCGTCATGAAAAACGGCCCTGTGTGGGCTTTAACGACGTGAAAAAAAATGCGCATGCTCAGAATCAAGTGATGAGACGGGAGCGCTCGTTCTGGTAAAACTAGCGTTCATAATGGAGATAGCACATTCGTCACGCTGTAACGGACTGAAAAGCACAAGGCTGAAAAGCGCGAATCGTCTCTCACCGAACTTTACTAACATGAAGGGTGGCGCCATCCGAATGGAACTTCCCCTTTATAGTGCCGTCGTACATTTCGTACGTCACCGCGCTTTGCTCGAGCATTTTTTTTTTAACGATAGTGTGTAGGCAAGGCAGGCTTGAGAAGAATCAAGTCGAGAAAAACAACGTTTTTTTCAATGACATTAAAAACGGTCGTGTGTACGCGGCATGAGATAAAATAATCGTCTGCCTTTAGAACCACTTTACGTCAAAAAATGGGTATGAAAGATCTGAAGTACCCTTCTGTTTTTGGATAGACTGGGGAAGTGTGAGAATTTTTTTCTACTTTTGAATAGTATGGGGTTGATTTACTAAAACTGAAGAAAATCTGGTGCGGCTCTGCATAGAAACCAATGAGCTTCCAGTTTTCTTTTTTCTCAAAGCTTAATTGAACAAGCTGAAGTTAGAAGCTGATTGTAGCCACACTCCAGTTTTAGTAAATCAACACGTGTGTATTAGAGTATAGAAGAGTTAAAATCCCGGTCACATTATTTTTTCCAGTCTTTTTCTTGAGGAGTATTACTTGATGAGGAGTATGTCCTCCCCTTTGATGCATTTACTATAATAAAAGGATTAATTAAAATAAAAATTCCAACAAGAAGAGTGGAACCCCATTGTTCGAGGCTGCAGAAATTGCAAAGAACTTGGAACTTCAAGGTAGAAATATCTCAATAACAAGTTGGTATAATTGGCTTACTACTTTTCTTAGCAGTTTTCCTTATTACAACACATGGCCTAATTATATAATTATAGGAGCTAGACCTTCCCACACAGGGGAGGGCTGGGCCAGGGGGCAGGGTGGCAATTGCCTCCCAGGCCACACTAACTTATGTTCAAAATGGCCAGCAGCCGCTGCCCGCTACCTTTTTCTTTTTTATTCTGATCTAGGATGTCGGGCAGGGGGCATGGCCATGGCGGCCGACCACTAGCTGTTGCATTCCAGGAGTTGTAGTCCGCACTCAAGCTTCTTGTGGGTGGGAAACACAGCAGCGCAGATGAAACTACAACTCCCTGGGACCGGATTCTTGGAAGCAGGCAGAGGCAGGGCGTGCCAGGGAGTCGGGACGCAGGGCTGGGCGCTGGCTGCAACTTGACCCCAGGATCAGGAGCGTTACCCCCCCCCGGGAAACCGTGGCGTGCAAGGACCCGCTGAGCTGAGATCACTGAGGTGAGAGACCCTGACACCCCTAGCTGACCCCCCCATCTCCCCCCCATACACCCCATGTAACCTGCCCCAGTCATCAGGCTGCATTGATGGGCACTGGAGTTGGCTGCACTGATGAGGCTGCATTGAAAAAACAGGTGGGCCATGGATGGTGAGCTGATTTGGCAGTTCAATGGGCCACTTGACTGGACTTTCTCCCAGGCCTAAGGCCGCCAGCCCTCCCCTGTTCCCACACCTCGTTATTTTTTAATATAGTACTACATTTCTTGCAATGTATATAATTCACCTAGAATGGATTTTGTCTTCCAAAAAAAATTGGATTTTTCACTAAAATAACGGGGATTGGTTCTTTAAGTAAGTGAGTGGAGCTCTCCAGCTGTCTAGAAATATAATAATTATAGTTTGTAAAATCTCATTAATTACAGATGTTCTTGAAATCTGTGAAAATATATAAAAAAAAAAGAGTTAACATCAAAATCCAAATTATATTTATAATACTGAATGTCCAGGAAAACTATAGGTTACCAGAGTATTCATTCTTCACGTTTACAAAATGGCTCTATGGAATGATAAAAAGCCATGTAACTGTAACGAAGGTCATTGTTTTGGGCTGTATGTAATCAATAAAAGTTTTTTTTTTTTTTTAGGATAAAAAAAAACTATAACAAAGGTCAGCACAGGATTGGAAGAATTATGTTATTAGTGTTTGGAAATGGGCCAGTCTTAGCTGAAGGAGCTTTGTGCAGTGAGAAAAATTAATTCTTACAAAATTATATAAATCAAAAGTGATGAAATAACTTTTTCTTGGCAAGGCAATTAATTACATTCAATTTGATTAGACTTTGGCTACACCATCCTACTGCATAATACAGACAGCCAGGGGAAAAGGGACCATTTGTACATAAACTGGCCAAGATTAATTCTGGTAACGTTTAAAAATTACAATCCTTTCTATGAAAAAAACTATTTATCGTATGTTCATATGTGCCAGAATGATCTACGTACATTTAAATAATAGCTTCTGGGTGTAACCATTTATATATTCCTCACCAGAGGTTAAAGTAGAGTATGGGCAAAAATTACCGGATATACTCGAGTATAAGCCGACCCGAATATAAGCGGAGGCACCTAATTTTACCACAAAAAAATAGGAAAATGTATGGGCTCGAGTATAAGCCTAGGGTGTCCATCTGCATGCCTCACTGTACCTCACTTTGTCCATGTGCATGCCTCACTGTGCCCATGCCTCACTGTGCCTTACTGTGCCCATGCCTCACTGTGCCTTACTGTGCCCATGCCTCACTGTGCCCAATCTCCCTACCTGATCTCCGGCGCTGTGTGACTAGACTGACGTTTAACATGGAAGTCTATGGAAGGGGTGCCCGGCTTTGAAAAATCGGTGCTCCCCGGCCGTAGGTCCCCCGGACAACAAACTTTGCACACTTGTAGAGGAAGAGTGGCGCTACATGTGTGCCAAGTATCAGGCGCACAAATTTGAGGATGGACACAGACCCGAGTATAAGCCGAGGGGGGCATTTTCAGCACAAAAAAATGTGCTGAAAAACTCGGGTTATACTCGAGTAGATACGGTATTTTTCATTTTGGATAGAGTAAGGGAGGGTCATAACCCCTGTCAGTTTATTTTTTTGCCATAAGTGTCCAATTGGGGAGATTTCCAATCCTCACATGAAGAGGTGAGGGGAAATCCCTCCAAATTAAGGGAATCCTTTGGGGACCCCAGGTCACCAGAACTAGTGTCCCCATTGGAAGATTTCCTCTTTGTTACTATCTGAGTCACTGTCATAGAACAAGTATACGCATATGAATACACTGGTTACTTGTGTAGGGACCCTGCCATAAGCTGTAATGTCCCCGTCTAAATATAGTTTTTGCAGCTGGGCTATATCCACCCTGAGCTCTGATTGTTACTGTTATCTGGGCTTGTTCGGTTTCTCCTAAGCCCAGGACAATATTTGCTTCTGCCTGCTTCGGAGGAGTGCTTTCCAGAAAGTGAGAAGATACAATGTTACGAGGTATGAATATTCTGCCTGAGATGTTTTTTTCCACTAATGCATGCTGAGTAAGGGAATATTTGGGTTGACTTTCTAGAAGGGTCTTTGCTTCTAGACTTCTGCCAGGTGAGGATGCCATAGTGAGAGGCTCTTCTTTAATAGGCCTTGTCCCAACGGGGGTCTTAAGGGACTTTAGCTGCCCGGATTGAGGGTACAACCTGAGGGACCACAGCAGGAAGATGGCTGCCTGTATATGGATCAACTTAGAAAGAGGCTTCTGTGCTGAGTAGGGATGAGCTTCGTGTTCGAGTCGAACATACGTTCGACTCGAACATTGGCTGTTCGATCGTTCGACGAAGATCGAACGATTTGGGCCGTTCGCGCCAAATTCGAGTGACGCGAACGGCCCACAATGCACTACGCCATCGCAGTGTCATCCAGGCGCTGTGATTGGCCAAGCATGCACTGTGACCCCGCATGCTTGGCCAATCACAGCGCCGGCAGCGAGGAGAGCAATGATTGGCCACAGGCAGGATGCCTGTGGCCAATTATTGCTGAGGGTGTTTAGTACACGCCCCACACTATAAAAGGCCGCCAGCACGGCGGCCTAGTGTAGTGTGTTCCGGAGCAGGGAAAGACAAGCATAGGCAGGGACAGTGACTGTTATTTCTTTCTTGCTTAACCTGGATTCCTTTAGTTTAGGGAAAGAGAAGGATAGGTAGGGAGAGTGTCAGTGTGTTTTGTGCTTCTGCTATAGTGTGCTTAAAAAAAAACATTTATTCTAGGGACAGAAAACTCTAGGTAGGGACAGTGTCAGTTTCTTTCACTCTGCAAGTCCTTGTTTCCAGGGACCTGGAAGGACAGTGAGTGAATTGTCCTTTTGCTATATTGTGATTAAAAAAAACATTTATTCTAGGGACAGAAAACTCTAGGTAGGGACAGTGTCAGTTTCTTTCACTCTGCAAGTCCTTGTTTCCAGGGACCTGGAAGGACAGTGAGTGAATTGTCCTTTTGCTATATTGTGATTAAAAAAAACATTTATTCTAGGGACAGAAAACTCTAGGTAGGGACAGTGTCAGTTTCTTTCACTCTGCAAGTCCTTGTTTCCAGGGACCTGGAAGGACAGTGAGTGAATTGTCCTTTTGCTATATTGTGATTAAAAAAAACATTTATTCTAGGGACAGAAAACTCTAGGTAGGGACAGTGTCAGTTTCTTTCACTCTGCAAGTCCTTGTTTCCAGGGACCTGGAAGGACAGTGAGTGAATTGTCCTTTTGCTATATTGTGATTAAAAAAAACATTTTTTTCTAGGGACAGAAAACTGTAGGTAGGGAGAGTATTTTTTTTCTTTCACTCTGCAAGTCCTTGTTTCCAGGGACCTGTAAGGACAGTGAGTTAATTGTCCTTGTGCTATATTGTGCTGAAAAAAACATTTATTCCAGGGACAGAAAACTCTAGGTAGGGACAGTGTCAGTTTCTTTCACTCTGCAAGTCCTTGTTTCCAGGGACCTGGAAGGACAGTGAGTGAATTGTCCTTTTGCTATATTGTGATTAAAAAAAACATTTTTTTCTAGGGACAGAAAACTGTAGGTAGGGAGAGTGTTTTTTTTCTTTCACTCTGCAAGTCCTTGTTTCCAGGGACCTGTAAGGACAGTGAGTTAATTTTCCTTGTGCTATATTGTGATTAAAAAAAACATTTATTCTAGGGACAGAAAACTCTAGGTAGGGACAGTGTCAGTTTCTTTCACTCTGCAAGTCCTTGTTTCCAGGGACCTGGAAGGACAGTGAGTGAATTGTCCTTTTGCTATATTGTGATTAAAAAAAACATTTATTCTAGGGACAGAAAACTCTAGGTAGGGACAGTGTCAGTTTCTTTCACTCTGCAAGTCCTTGTTTCCAGGGACCTGGAAGGACAGTGAGTGAATTGTCCTTTTGCTATATTGTGATTAAAAAAAACATTTTTTTCTAGGGACAGAAAACTGTAGGTAGGGAGAGTATTTTTTTTCTTTCACTCTGCAAGTCCTTGTTTCCAGGGACCTGTAAGGACAGTGAGTTAATTGTCCTTGTGCTATATTGTGCTGAAAAAAACATTTATTCCAGGGACAGAAAACTCTAGGTAGGGACAGTGTCAGTTTCTTTCACTCTGCAAGTCCTTGTTTCCAGGGACCTGGAAGGACAGTGAGTGAATTGTCCTTTTGCTATATTGTGATAAAAAAAAACATTTTTTTCTAGGGACAGAAAACTGTAGGTAGGGAGAGTGTTTTTTTTCTTTCACTCTGCAAGTCCTTGTTTCCAGGGACCTGTAAGGACAGTGAGTTAATTTTCCTTGTGCTATATTGTGATTAAAAAAAACATTTATTCTAGGGACAGAAAACTCTAGGTAGGGACAGTGTCAGTTTCTTTCACTCTGCAAGTCCTTGTTTCCAGGGACCTGGAAGGACAGTGAGTGAATTGTCCTTTTGCTATATTGTGATTAAAAAAAACATTTTTTTCTAGGGACAGAAAACTGTAGGTAGGGAGAGTGTTTTTTTTCTTTCACTCTGCAAGTCCTTGTTTCCAGGGACCTGTAAGGACAGTGAGTTAATTTTCCTTGTGCTATATTGTGATTAAAAAAAACATTTATTCTAGGGACAGAAAACTCTAGGTAGGGACAGTGTCAGTTTCTTTCACTCTGCAAGTCCTTGTTTCCAGGGACCTGGAAGGACAGTGAGTGAATTGTCCTTTTGCTATATTGTGATTAAAAAAAAACATTTATTCTAGGGACAGAAAACTCTAGGTAGGGACAGTGTCAGTTTCTTTCACTCTGCAAGTCCTTGTTTCCAGGGACCTGGAAGGACAGTGAGTGAATTGTCCTTTTGCTATATTGTGATTAAAAAAAACATTTTTTTCTAGGGACAGAAAACTGTAGGTAGGGAGAGTATTTTTTTTCTTTCACTCTGCAAGTCCTTGTTTCCAGGGACCTGTAAGGACAGTGAGTTAATTGTCCTTGTGCTATATTGTGCTGAAAAAAACATTTATTCCAGGGACAGAAAACTCTAGGTAGGGACAGTGTCAGTTTCTTTCACTCTGCAAGTCCTTGTTTCCAGGGACCTGGAAGGACAGTGAGTGAATTGTCCTTTTGCTATATTGTGATTAAAAAAAACATTTTTTTCTAGGGACAGAAAACTGTAGGTAGGGAGAGTATTTTTTTTCTTTCACTCTGCAAGTCCTTGTTTCCAGGGACCTGTAAGGACAGTGAGTTAATTTTCCTTGTGCTATATTGTGATTAAAAAAAACATTTATTCTAGGGACAGAAAACTCTAGGTAGGGACAGTGTCAGTTTCTTTCACTCTGCAAGTCCTTGTTTCCAGGGACCTGGAAGGACAGTGAGTGAATTGTCCTTTTGCTATATTGTGATTAAAAAAAACATTTTTTTCTAGGGACAGAAAACTGTAGGTAGGGAGAGTATTTTTTTTCTTTCACTCTGCAAGTCCTTGTTTCCAGGGACCTGTAAGGACAGTGAGTTAATTGTCCTTGTGCTATATTGTGCTGAAAAAAACATTTATTCCAGGGACAGAAAACTCTAGGTAGGGACAGTGTCAGTTTCTTTCACTCTGCAAGTCCTTGTTTCCAGGGACCTGGAAGGACAGTGAGTGAATTGTCCTTTTGCTATATTGTGATTAAAAAAAACATTTTTTTCTAGGGACAGAAAACTGTAGGTAGGGAGAGTATTTTTTTTCTTTCACTCTGCAAGTCCTTGTTTCCAGGGACCTGTAAGGACAGTGAGTTAATTGTCCTTGTGCTATATTGTGCTGAAAAAAACATTTATTCCAGGGACAGAAAACTCTAGGTAGGGACAGTGTCAGTTTCTTTCACTCTGCAAGTCCTTGTTTCCAGGGACCTGGAAGGACAGTGAGTGAATTGTCCTTTTGCTATATTGTGATTAAAAAAAACATTTTTTTCTAGGGACAGAAAACTGTAGGTAGGGAGAGTATTTTTTTTCTTTCACTCTGCAAGTCCTTGTTTCCAGGGACCTGTAAGGACAGTGAGTTAATTGTCCTTGTGCTATATTGTGCTGAAAAAAACATTTATTCCAGGGACAGAAAACTCTAGGTAGGGACAGTGTCAGTTTCTTTCACTCTGCAAGTCCTTGTTTCCAGGGACCTGGAAGGACAGTGAGTGAATTGTCCTTTTGCTATATTGTGATTAAAAAAAACATTTTTTTCTAGGGACAGAAAACTGTAGGTAGGGAGAGTATTTTTTTTCTTTCACTCTGCAAGTCCTTGTTTCCAGGGACCTGTAAGGACAGTGAGTTAATTGTCCTTGTGCTATATTGTGCTGAAAAAAACATTTATTCCAGGGACAGAAAACTCTAGGTAGGGACAGTGTCAGTTTCTTTCACTCTGCAAGTCCTTGTTTCCAGGGACCTGGAAGGACAGTGAGTGAATTGTCCTTTTGCTATATTGTGATTAAAAAAAACATTTTTTTCTAGGGACAGAAAACTGTAGGTAGGGAGAGTGTTTTTTTTCTTTCACTCTGCAAGTCCTTGTTTCCAGGGACCTGTAAGGACAGTGAGTTAATTTTCCTTGTGCTATATTGTGATTAAAAAAAACATTTATTCTAGGGACAGAAAACTCTAGGTAGGGACAGTGTCAGTTTCTTTCACTCTGCAAGTCCTTGTTTCCAGGGACCTGGAAGGACAGTGAGTGAATTGTCCTTTTGCTATATTGTGATTAAAAAAAACATTTTTTTCTAGGGACAGAAAACTGTAGGTAGGGAGAGTATTTTTTTTCTTTCACTCTGCAAGTCCTTGTTTCCAGGGACCTGTAAGGACAGTGAGTTAATTGTCCTTGTGCTATATTGTGCTGAAAAAAACATTTATTCCAGGGACAGAAAACTCTAGGTAGGGACAGTGTCAGTTTCTTTCACTCTGCAAGTCCTTGTTTCCAGGGACCTGGAAGGACAGTGAGTGAATTGTCCTTTTGCTATATTGTGATTAAAAAAAAACATTTTTTTCTAGGGACAGAAAACTGTAGGTAGGGAGAGTGTTTTTTTTCTTTCACTCTGCAAGTCCTTGTTTCCAGGGACCTGTAAGGACAGTGAGTTAATTTTCCTTGTGCTATATTGTGATTAAAAAAAACATTTTTTCTAGGGACAGAAAACTGTAGGTAGGGAGAGTGTTTTTTTTCTTTCACTCTGCAAGTCCTTGTTTCCAGGGACAGAGAAGGACACCTGAAGGTAGCCCTTATTGCTTTTTTCCCATCTCCCTGCAGGCCATCTATTAGAATGTCTGGAAGGCAAACAAGGAGAGGCAGACAGTCAGGAGGCAATAAAAGAGGGCAAGCAGGCTCTGTGTCTGGGGGCAACAGTGCTGGTCGTGGACGCGGTGCATTGTCATCAGCACATGGCCATGGGACACGCTTGTCCTTCTTTTCGGCAGCTGGACATGTTGAGCCACATCATGCCGAAGACTTGGTAGAGTGGATGACCAAGCCCTCCTCCTCCTCCTCATCCTCTCTCACCCAGGCTCAGGGTACTGGAAAAGCAGCTGCCAAAGCGTCGTCTTCCCTGGTATCAATGTCAGACAAATCATCAGTCACTCCTTCCCTAGACCCACCATGTCCTCCTCCTGAGGAGTCCCCCGAACTGTTTCAGCACAGTGTTGGGTACATGCTCCAGGAGGATGCCCAGCGTTTCGAAGGGTCTGATGATGAAACCCAGCTAGAGGAAGGCAGTAGCGTGAGAGCAGACAGAGGGGATGCTCAAGAAGGACACCAATCTGGCAGTCATGTTCCAGCAGCTGCAGCATACTGCCAGATTGGCTCCAGTGATGAGGAGGGAGGGGATGATGAGGTCAATGACTCCACGTGGGTGCCTAATAGGAGAGAGGAGGAGGAGGAGGATGAGGAGGAGGCACATCTCCAACGAGGCAGGATGCCCTTTGGTGGCCAGCGTAAGGGCAGTACACCGACGGAATCACACCGCAGAGCTCCGCCTGTGCAGGGCGCTGCCTCTGCCCGTCATTCAAAAAGTTCTTTGGTGTGGGCCTTTTTTGAGGCTAGTGCATCAGATCGCACAGCTGCTGTTTGCAACATATGTCTCAAGCGTATATCGCGTGGCCAAAACATCAGCCGCTTGGGTACCACATGCCTGACCAGACATATGTTGACCTGCCATGCAGCTCGTTGGCAAGCCTACCTCAAAGACCCACACCAAAGAACAAAGCGGACCTCTCCTTGCACCGCATCAGCTGGGATCTCCAACCCCACTATAACTTCAGTCCTCTCTGAAACATGCACTGAGAGGAATGAAGGTGTAGAATTAGGTGTGTCACAGCCAAGTACTTGCGCCCACTCTGCTAGCAGTACACCGACGTCCGATTCTAGCAGGCAAATTTCCCTGCCCCAGCTGCTGGACCGTCGAAAGAAGTTCACTCCCAGCCATCCACATGCCCAGCGGTTGAATGCTAGCTTGGCTAAATTGCTAGCGCTTCAACTGCTGCCTTTTCAGTTGGTAGACTCGGCCCCCTTCCGTGAGTTTGTGCAATGTGCGGTTCCTCAGTGGCAGGTTCCCAAACGCCACTTTTTCTCACGGAAGGCTATTCCGGCTCTCTACCGGCATGTGGAAGGCAATGTCTTGGCCTCGCTGGACAGGGCGGTCAGCGGTAAGGTGCATATTACCGCTGACTCATGGTCCAGCAGGCATGGACAGGGACGTTACCTTTCTTTCACGGCCCATTGGGTCACTCTTTTGGCAGCTGGGAAGGATTCAGGACAAGGTGCAGTAGTGTTGGAGGTTGTCCCACCGCCACGCCTCCAAAATGCTACTACTGGTTGTGACACACCTCTCTCCTCCACCCCCTCCTCTTCTTCTTCCTCCATGGCCTCTTCCTGTGGTTTGTCCTATGAACCAGCGGTGCTCCGTAGCCGTTCACGGGGCTACGCAAGTACGCAGGCAAAAAGATGCCATGCCGTGCTTGCGCTGGTGTGTTTGGGGGACAGAAGCCACACTGGGGCAGAGGTCCTGTCTGCTCTGCAGGGCCAGGCCGAGAGGTGGTTGACGCCACGCCAGCTTAAGCCAGGAATGGTGGTTTGCGACAATGGCACCAACCTCCTCTCCGCCCTCCGACAGGGACAACTGACCCATGTGCCCTGTGTGGCTCACGTCCTTAACCTGGTGGTGCAGCGGTTCTTGGGCAGGTACCCGGGCTTACAGGATGTCCTGAGGCAGGCCAGGAAAGTCTGTGTGCATTTCCGCAGATCTTATAATGCCAGTGCTCGCCTGGCTGAGCTGCAAAAGGAGTTGAACCTGCCCAAGAACCGCCTTATATGTGACATGCCCACCAGGTGGAACTCAACGTTGGCCATGCTGCAGCGGCTGCACACGCAGCAGAGGGCCATCAATGAGTACCTGTGCGACTACGGCACCAGGACAGGGTCAGGGGAGCTTGGTTTTTTTTCTCCACGCCAGTGGGGCATGATCAGGGATGCATGCACTGTCCTGGCACCATTTGAGGAGGCCACGAGGATGGTGAGCAGTGACAGTGCATGCATCAGTGACACTGTACCTCTTGTCCACCTGTTGGAGCACACGCTGCGTGGAATAATGGACAGGGCACTTGAGGCAGAACAGAGGCAGGAAGAGGAGGACTTCCTTGCCTCTCAAGGCCCCCTTTACCCAGACAGTGTTCCTTCTGTCCCACCCATCGCACAGGAAGAGGAGGAGGAGGAGGAGGAGGAGGAGGATTGTGTCAGCATGGAGGTGGAGGCTGGCACTCAGCATCATCAGCAGCAGTCTTTTAGGGATGATTTACAGTCCCAAGAAACCAGTGGACTTGTACGTGGCTGGGAGGAGGTGGCTGCGGATCATGTCGTCCTTAGTGACCCAGAGGACTCCGGAGCGAATGCCTCAGCAAACCTACGCTGCATGGCCTCCCTGATCCTGCAAAGTCTGCGGAAGGATCCTCGTATTCTTCGGATCAAGGAGAGGGACCATTACTGGCTGGCCACTCTCCTTGATCCACGGTACAAGGGTAAGGTTGCGGACCTTATGTTACCGTCGCAGAGGGAGCAGAGGATGAGACAACTCCGGGAGGCCTTGCAGAAAGGTCTGTGCAACGCGTTCCCAGAGACTGGGAGGTTGCAAACTCCTGGTCCTGGACAACGAGTTGCTGAGGCTTCGGCCAGTCAAAGAAGGAGCGGTGGGGAAGGTGGCCGTCTGACCGATGCGTTCAGACAATTCTTTAGTCCGCAGCCCCAAAGTATGATTGGTTCCAGCAACCATCGCCAGCGTCTGATAAACATGGTGCAGGAATATCTAGGGGCAAGGTCAGACTTGGACACCTTCCCCACCGAAAATCCTCTGGCTTACTGGGTCTTGAGGATGGATCACTGGCCAGAGCTTGCACAGTATGCAATTGAGCTACTGGCCTGTCCTGCATCCAGCGTTCTTTCGGAACGCACATTCAGTGCTGCTGGAGGATTTGTCACGGATCACAGGGTGCGCCTGTCCACCGACTCGGTTGATCGACTGACTTTCATCAAGATGAACCAGTCTTGGATCACCACCAGCTACCACACACCTGATGCTGATATAACAGACTAATTGATTTTAAAATGTCACATCCCTTCAAGACTGATGCTGATGCTGAGTGCCTGTGCTGTTATGTTGACTGGCTATCCTCCTCCTCCGAGTCCTCAATGATACGATTGATGATGATAGCTTGGAAGATCATTTTTGTTTATGGGTGCCGCCACCAGTGCCTAACGCCCAATTTTTCAGCCCCTGTTTAACAGGGGCGTGTAATTACAATTTTTGAAGCAATACTTTGCAACAGGGCTCATTGCTGTGCTCCAAGTACAGTATCTGTGAGGAGTTGCAGTGTTGTGCCACCAGTGCCTAAGGCCCAATTTTTCAGCCCCTGTTTAACAGGGGCGTGTCATTACAATTTTTGAAGCAATACTTTGCAACAGGGCTCATTGCTGTGCTCCAAGTACAGTATCTGTGAGGGGTTGCAGTGTTGTGCCACCAGTGCCTAAGGCCCAATTTTTCAGCCCCTGTTCAACAGGGGCATGTAATTACAATTCTTGATCTAATAATTCACAGCAGGGCCCATTGCTGCACCCACCAAGAGTAACTGTCAGGGCTTACAGTGTTGTGGCACCAGCACCACCATCAAAGGCCCAATTTTTACTACCACTGTTCAACAATTATATGTAATTAAAATTCCTGATATAATAGTTGACAGCAGGGCGTTCCAGCACCAACCAAGAGTAACTGTGAGTGCTTACAGTGTTGTGCCAACACCAACAACTAAGGGGCCTATTTCTGCAGAGTATATACGGCAGGTCCCTACTTTCAAACATCCAACTTACAAACGACTCCTACTTGCAAACGCAAGAAGACAACAGGAAGTGAGAGGAAATCTACCACTAGGAAGGAAAATTCTCTCCTGTAAGAATAAATATGGGAGAAAGGTGTCTCCTCTGTACTGATGCTTTATCAGCAATCCTTGTTTCAAGAAAAACACCACATTTCAAAAACAGTTGTCATTGGGACGGAAAGTGAGGTGAAATGTTCTGAACAGGGGCACAGACAGCAAAACAAATGTTACAGGGGTGATAACCCTTACCTATGTTTTCCAAAAAGTTTAAAAATAGATTTTTGGGCTGGAGCTACACTTCAACAATGTACCTGTTCAAAATTACAAACAGATTCTACATAAGAACAAACCTACAGTCCCTGTCTTGTATGCACCGCCTGTATACGGCTGTTCAGAGTATATAGGGCCTTTTTTATTTTATGTGCGGGGTTCCCCTTAATATCCATACAAGACCCAAAGGGGCTGGTAATGGGCTGGGGTAGGGGGGGGGGGGGTCATGGGGTAGCTATGCCATTTTTCTTAAAGAATTTCATCCATATTACCGGGACCAGACATTACATTAAAGCCGCAAGCAGTTTTAAATGGCTTTTTTTTCCTTTAGAAGTGTCATTTTGTGCAGGGACAGTTCTAAACACGGGAAACACGTGGCACTTCACAGGCATACTTTAGACACCCCCCAGGTACGATATTTAAAGGAATATTTGACTTTTTTTTTTTCACTTTATGCATCATTAAAATGACTGCTCCCGAAAAACGACCGTTTTTAAAACTTCTTTTTGCATTGATACATGTCCCCTGGTGCAGAACCCGGGTTCCCAAACCCTTTTTAGGACAATAACATGCATAATAGTTGTTATAATTAGCACTTTAGAATTCGAACGTTCGCATCCATTGTATTTAATAGGGTTCTAATGTTCGTTCGAACTTCCGGTCCGTTCGCGGGTTCTGGTGCGAACCGAACCCGGGGGTGTTCGGCTCATCACTAGTGCTGAGGAGTGTCCTGGAGAACTGAGCAGAAGCTGCTGCCCTTGCACATTAGAAGAACTTCTCATAGCTCATCAACTAAGGTACCTGTGACTGCTCGAAACAGTCAAGGACATGCAGATGATTTAGAGTAAGAGGAATAACTAAAATGACCTTTAACTACAGACCTTGGATATGTTTTCATAATCTTTCCTCTGCTTGAATGCTTTAAAAGGGCCAACTACAATAATTGCTATTAGAGGTCCAGCCTTTTTTCCTAATTTTGGGTATCCTGTACCCTAACCCTTTCTCCAGATTGTGTTGAATAAAACAAACCTTTAAAACATACTAAAGTGACTGGTGCCCAACTGTTTTTGTACCATACAATTAGTCAAGGATTCCATCCCGAGAAGTTAAATGCTAGCCTGCCTCACCATCTAGGGCAGTCATTTTCAACCAGGGTTTCGTGGAACCCTAGGGTTCTTCATAGTTACGGGTTCCTTGAGCTGTTGCTGAGTGCCCCATAAAATTTTGGAGTCAATGCCACTTGGCAGAGCCAACCGCATTATATCACTGTTCTTTTTAACCATAAGGAGATGTTCTGATCACCGCTGCAAAGTGAAATATTTTTTCCCACGACCTCCATTCACAAAGCGGTATCTTACTGCATCCCCTACCCCAAATCACCCCCCCCCCACCCTATGTTGAGGGCATGTGGGCTGGTAAGGTTCAGGAGGGGGGGGGGACTTGCTTGCCCCCCCCTTTCCTGACCTGCTGGGCTGCATGCTTGGATAAGGGTCTAGTATTGATTTTGGGGGAACCCTACACCATTTTTTTTAAATGTTGCCGTGGGGGTGCACTTCAAAAACCATACCAGACTAGATTTTTACATTTAGTTGTCAGCAGGAGCAAGTTGCTTAACTATCACATGCCTGGACCACTATTTATTTACCACATGCATTTATTTATTTCCTTTTGTAAATTGACTCGAACTCCTGTTTTAAGCAGTATTTACCAAGCGTTTTGCTTTATAGGGTAAATACCACATTAAAGGGACACTAAAGCTTCCCTTTTTCTTCTTTTAAAATAACAAACATATTATACTTCCCTCTTCTGTGCAGTTGGTTTTGTACAGAGTGGCCCTGGTCCTCCTCTTCTGGCCTCCCTCCGTCGCGCTCCTGGCTCCTCCCCGCATCGAGTGAACCGTCGGTGAAGTGCTCTCCATCGGGGCACCTGTGCGAGCGCACTCCCGTGCCCTGCTGCTGCGTCCATAGACACAGACTGCAGGACCCGGCGCCCGCATCATTGGATTTGATTAACAGCAGTGGAAGCCAATGGCTGCGCTGCCATCAATCTATCCAATCAAGAGCCGACACATCGGCCAGAGAGGGTGTGTGTGTCTCCGGCGTGGAAACGAATGGGCTCAGGTGAGTAAAACGGGGGGGGGGGGAGGGGCACTACAATAGGTTTTTCACCTCAATGCGTAGAATGCATTGAGGTGAAAAACCGGGAGGGTTCACAACCCCTTTAAGCAATACTGAATTGACATTTTCAGGAAAGCACCTAAATACCACATGCAATCTGCTTTTGTGAATGGAGCCCATTCTTCCCAATGACTCCTGATGAATTGGTTTTAGCGGGGGTTCCCTGAGATCTGAAAATGAATTCAAGTTTTCCCATGGAGTAAAAAGTTTGAGAAAGGCTTATCTAGAGAAGGGGTCACCAAACTTTCTAAACAAAGGGCCAGTTCATTGACCTTCAGACTTTAGGAGGGCCGGACCATCAGTGGGAGGAAAAAAATTACATAGTGCCTATATGGTCATTAGGAGGAATGGTTACCCATCATTGGTATTAGTGGGGGGAATAGTATCCCACAGTTTTTTTTCAGTGGAAGAAATAGTGCCCAATTGTTTATCTTGGTGGGAGGAAAAGTGCCCCATTAGTGGTGTCAGTGAAAGATGTCTCATTGTTGATGTCAATGGAAGGAATAATGCTCCATTGCTGGTGGCAGTGGGAGTAGTACTACCCCACTGTTGGTGTCAGTGGAAAAAAAAGTGCACAATCGTTTATATCAGTGGGGGGAATAATACCCCATCATTGGATTGGTGACAGTGGAAGGAATAGTGCCCCATAATTGGTGTCAGTGGAAGGAATTAATGATCCATCATTGGTGTCAGTGGAAGGAATAATACTATATTTCAGAGAAAGGAATGGTTCATTATCGTTGGTGTCCATGAGAGGAATAGTGCCTCATTTCAGTGGGCCAGAAAAAAAGCAAGCAGCCGCGGGACTCAGTTTGGAGACCACTGATCTAGAGGGTCAACCTCAACCTTCTAGATGGGAAGAGTGCTACACTCCTGAATTCAGCACTTTGAGTCACTCAAACAGAACAGAAGGGTCAGAAACAGTGCCTACATACTGTATTTCTCTTACTATAGATTTCTAGTTATTGGTTGTAGTCATAGGTATAAGCCAGCCCTCAATACACCTAGTTTAATTGGAGCTCTTCTTTAATGTGACACTCGTGTCTGACTTACAGCTCAGGGACCTTGACCATATCAGGTGGCTTGTCACGTGCTTTCCTCTGCAGAAATCTGCACTCTATCAACAGCTGAGTATTGAATGATATGCCCACTGTGCTTTAGAAGTTATAAACAGATTATTTTCTCCTGTTCTGACATCAGCGAGGAAACATGCTTTTTTGATTAACTAATCAAACTCAATACATAAAGCCAGAGTTATTTTGGGACTTCCTTTATGTACTTACAGAAAAGTTCATGTCCTTGTTTTATGGTAGCCAGAGAACAGAACCCTATCATCTTAGTTTGAGAAGACAAGGTCGCTAAGTCACCCCTAACTGCTTACATTTCACAATTGATTACACATTTTAGAATCATACAATTTGCTGCAATTTTTTTTACTGGATTCCAATTACACGCTACATTATGGGTCTGTGAAATTTTTGGATATTCCAGTTTATGGTGAAAGCGCTTCTATAATGTAGAGCTGAAAAAGCAAATGGAGAAAGCAGCCGTTAGCTGTGGATAGTACGGCGTTGCCTCACACTACAGAACGTCTTTAGTATCCCGGCGCTCTTTCGTATCCCTGAGCATGTGCAGCTGCTTCAAAGCCAACAGCAGACGGCTCATAGGAACCCTGTGTCCATATATGGAATTAACTCTTAAAGCCTCGTACACACGGCCGAGAATCTCGTCAGGAAAAAACCCGTAATTTTTCCTGACGAGATTCTTGAACAAGAATCTTGTCCCGGCCGAGTGTACACACGTACAATTCAAAAGAACCGCCATTCTTTTGAATGGCACGAACGCGGTGACGTCATCGACTACGACGAGCGTGCGCTCGTCACATTCAATGCCGCCGTCGCCGTCATCTTGCTACACCCAACCTATGCCTAGGAAGCTACCGCGCATGCGTCAAAGTCATTTCGAGCATGCACGGGTTTCCACGGCGACAGGTAAGTGTACACACTCTCGGGTTTCTCGTCGAGAAACAGGCCGACGAGAAAATAGAGAGCAGGTTCTCTATTTTTCTTGTCGAGATTCTGGCCAGTTTTCCTGACGAGAAACCTGAAAGCCTCGTACACACGGCCGGTTTTCTCGAGACGGGAGCGCTCGTTCTGGTAAAACTAGCATTCGTAATGGAGATTGCACATTCGTCACGCTGTAACGGACTGAAGAGCACGAGGCTGAAAAGTGTGAATCGTCTCTCACCAAACTTTACTAACACGAGGATCAACAAAAGCAGCCCAAAGGGTGGCGCCATCCAAATGGAACTTCCCCTTTATAGTGCCGTCGTACATTTCGTACGTCGCCGCGCTTTGCTCGAGCATTTTTTTTCATGATAGTGTGTAGGCAAGGCAGGCTTGAGAAAAATCACGTTGAGAAAAACGTCGTTTTTTTCAATGACATTAAAAATGGTCATGTGTACGCGGCATTAGGCAGCTCATCTGAATCCATGGACTGCCATTAAATAACCAACAATAACACACATGCGCTGAGGCACCAAAAATATATAAATGGGCCTTTAAAATCATAACAATTTTTTCTTTCGAGCCCATGGTGCAGTGTGCCAATGAAAAACACTAGTGTACCATAAAAGTGCACTAGGGTTTGTCATATGGTTCCCTCCCAAAGAGGTGGGAATCTTCCCTGACCCAGCAAGGTGCAAGACTCCTGACGGAGGCAAGGCACACTAACGTCCACCTAGCCAAAAAGCGGACACTTCTCCTCATGGTCAGCCAAAGCCGACCAACAAATACTAGATGAGGGGCTCTCCCGAAGAGGGTTGCCCCTCAAGACAGCGGAGGAAGGAACCTAAGGGCCACACATTCTCCAACTAGAGACACTACAATCCTTAAAGGGGCGTTCCAGCCTTTTTTTAGATTTATTAAAAGTCAGCAGCTACAAAAAGTGTAGCTGCTGACTTTTAATAAACAGACACTTACCTGCTCCACGGTCCAGCAGCGGCGCCGCCCTGAGCGCTGCTCCTCTGCCCCCCCCCTCTTCGCCGGCGCCTCTATTCATTCTGTGGGCACCCAGCTGTGACAGCTTTTGGACTCACGGCCGGGCGCGAGCGGTGCTGCACTACCTGAGTGGACAGGAGATCTCCTGGGACCTGTCACGTGTCCCAGGATATCGCCTAGAGGGAGGGGCCAGCTAAGACGAGAGGAGGAGTCGCCAAAGTGGTCCCTGGGCAGAAGCAGGAAGTGGGACAGGAAGTCCCACTCCTACCGAAGCCCCCACTCCCCCCCCAAAAAAAATGACATGCCAACTGTGGCATGTAAGGGGGTGAGGAGTGCTTAAAGCGGAAGTTCCACTTTTGGGTGGAACTCCGCTTTAAGTGAAATAAACATACATATAAGTGCAAGGTGCCATACATGTGAAGAAAATAAATAAGAAATAAAAAAGGGGTACAAGGGCAGTGGCTGGGCCAGGGTTTCCCAACTAGGGCTCCTCCAGAGGTTACTAGGGGTTCCTTGAGAAATTTCTGCCTCTCAGATAAGTTCCCACTGACACCATTGATCTTTTTAGCGATCTGTAAGGGGGTAAAAGGTAAAGAGATGGCAACTCATCCTTCCGAAAAAGTCACTTTATTGCATTGAGTGGAGTGTACAAAGTACAAGGGCTGCAAGGAGGTAATTCCTCCCAATGAGCACAAGTGTAAAGAGCATTCTTCCCACTGATCATCACACGAATGTATCATGAGTTGTAAATATAGTAATTTTAAGCAGGGCTTCCCTGAGACCAGAAAGTTATTTCAAGGGTTCCTCTGTGTTGAAAATGGTTGAGAAAGGCTGGCCTGGTATGAAAAAAGTCCTAGCCCTTAAAAAAAAAAAATGGGGTGTTGTGACCTAGTGATCTTTATATTTAATGCAAAGCTAGAAGCTTAACATACTGCTATGCTAACAGCCTTGCTGGAATGAATAAACAACGGATAACAGGAGAACTAATCTACTTAGGTGCTTAGGTGGACCTTTACCCCCTTTCACTAAAATTCACATCAGCATGCAGCTGAGTTTTGCTGTTAGTTACCTTTAATATAATCCCATATAAAGCTGGATCTTATGGTCCTGGTGATATATAGACAGGACCTCACAGATGCCCCCTGGGAGGGCTATGTCACCAATGCCTTCCAGGAAGATCTCATTCCCAAACAGCAAGATCTTGGATCTTTTTTGTATTGTTGTATTGGGCATGTATGAAATGAACATCTCCTCCTTTCACGTAGTATGGCAGGATTTGCTATGACTTCCTCAAAAACTGGCCAGCTATAGGCAGCTCAGGTTTGATTGGTACCCCCATCCCCTCCACATTACCTGTACAGCAAAGCTTAGACTGCCAGTGAAAGAAGCACCACAAGGAGTCAGTTGTGCTGCAGTTCTTATAGGAGGAGAAGGAGAAAGCAGAGTGACAGAGATGAGCGCATCAGCCTTCTGCTTCTCCTTTCACTGTCAAGTCACAGCCTGGAGCACAGACAAGACCCATACAGTGAACTATACTGTGTGGCAGAGCTGTGCAAATCTCAGAAAAGGATGGAAGTTTGTTTATATCTATCTGCTCTTTTAGTTGTATGCCTGAATTCCAGCTTTAAACAGAAAGTTTCTTTTATCCAATAGAAAACCACCGGAGTTGTGGCGGTTTTCAGCACTGGAGCCAAGGAATGGCAGCTTTAGGAGGAGATATGCCACATCATAAGGATTTTGTGGTTTTAGGAGTAAATTAGTTAAACAGTTAATTATAGTTTTTTTCTCTGGGAAAGCTAAACTCTTCATAGATTTTTTTTTTCACAGTAAAATAATCACGTTAGTGGTTCATGAAATGACAAAGTTGTGTTTCCGCATAGTTCTAACACGTGAGTATATTCAGAAATGTCAGACCCACTCAATAAAGGCAAGGCAATGAGAAATACACCAAGCAAAGGGCAGCAGCCCATAGCAATACATTGTATGAGGTTTGGCTGGTTACAATCAAAAATAGACTTTCCATGAATGTCATAGAGAAAGGCCACTGATGTATCTGGAAGATGCAATTAAAGGTGAACTCTGTGTGCAAAAAATTAAATTCAAATATATTCCTCAATAGTCACAAAGAATCTAAATCCACTTTGTGGGCACCAAATACATTTCCAAACCCAGATATTACCATGGAAAAGTAGCAGTAACATCATCACTGTGCTGTACATAGCCTGTGCAGAGAACAGAACTGTGGGAGGGGCCCAGCAGGCTCCACCTACTACAGGAGAGGGTGGAGACAAGAACAGTCACCCTGCACAAGGGGAGATGTGTTGATATGCATTTTGATGCATATTCACATTTGGTACCAATGTGTATTGATTTTCGAATTTGGATAGCCATTGACCAAGGTTTGTTAATAGCTGTTTTCATCGCGTTTTGACGCGCCGCCATTGACTTCTATTGGCCTCCCAACACAGTGAAACACAATTTTTAAAAAAGTTGAATTTTTTTCAAAACGTGGAGCATTGAGATAGGTACAGACACCATCTTTGCTATGAGGAGCGGCGATAGCTTTTACAATGCTGGAACACGTGGGTTAAAATGTGACCAATGGACCCTTAAATCAGAACTTTACTCATAACGCCTTGATAAAAAATAATGTTCTTCAGCAAGGAACATACATTCCACAATAACAATCATGCTACCAAAATTAGGGTGTGCTGTAAATTGCCTCCAGCAATGCTCCTGTTTCTTTTCTGCTGGAGGCTGCCATTTTGCCGAAGCTCAGAGCCCCCGAGCAGCAGTAAATCTTTAGGCTGTCAGCAGATTGGCCTCTGCAAATTCGTCACCGTGCCTAAAAATAGTGAGCAACTGAGCATGTGCAGAGCAGAGTGACAAAGTGCATTACTGCATTTTAAACAGTATAGGCACTTATTTTTTATGTTTTCTGATTAAAAAGGTCCACATTTTTTCCCTTCTTTACAATTGGAAAAAAACCAATTCAGTCCCAGGGAGTGTATGAGGACACGGGGCCACACGTTGAGACTGGAGGAAAAGCGGTTTAACCTTAGACTGCGCAGGGGGTTCTTCACTGTCAGGGCAATAAGGATGTGGAACTCTCTCCCACAATTGGTGGTGACTGCGGGGAATATGGATATTTTTAAAAGACTCTTGGATGTACATCTTAAAAAACACAACGTACAGGGATATGGGAAATCATTATAGACACTGACACACGTACACCTACACAGCTTGAACTGGATGGACTATTGTCTTTTTTTTCAGCCTTACCTACTATGTACCTATGAAATAAAAAAAAGCCAAAAAATATAAAAACTCTGGATGAATAAAAAGGTTGCAAAGGGAATCCTTATAGGGTCTCATTCACACAAGCGCTGAGGCCGATTTACTGTGAATTGGCTATTATGGGGGCTGGAGCCACCAGGCGCTGCCCATGTAAGTCTATGGGAAAGCCTGTGGCCCCAAAAAATGCAGCACTTTTTGCAGATGCATGGGGTGCCATTAAAAACTAATAGCACCACTGTGCATCTCTGCAAAATGGCAAGGCATTTCTCTTTGTGTAGGGAAAGTGCACAATTGTACATGCGTTCCTGAACACAGTAGTGTGAACCTAGCTTCAGAGAAAACTTTAATGCCGTGTACACACGATAGATTTTTTCGACGGTGAAAACACCGTCGAGAAAATCGACGAGAAAAACGAGGAACAGCTTGTTCCCCTACACACGGCCGTTTTAAATGACAGTCGTTTTTTTCGACCAAGAAAAAAAATGTGTGTAGGCTCCCCGGCAGTGTTTCCCTATGGCGAGAATCACGACGAGAAAAATTAGAGCATGTTCTAATTTTTCTCGTCGTGATTAATGCAGTTTTTCCCGTCGGGAAAAATGACAAAAAGCCCACACACGGTCGTTTTTCTCGTCCAAAAGAAAAAATTTCATTTTTCCCGACGGGAAAAATGATCGTGTGTACGCGGCATCAGTCTCTATTAATGATTGGCAATGGACACCGGGCCCTGAAATGTTCTACCCCGGCAAATCTAAAGTTGCATATATTGGGCAGGAGTGTGCGTGCTTAAATGCGCAAACACTTCTTACCTCCCCCCTGTAGTGGTGTACATCCTGCTGAGCATTGGTACCCCCCATCTCCAGCCAGCTCTTATTTCCCAGGACCCCCAACCCCTCTGTATCTGCATATAAAATACCAGTCCATTGACTTGCATGTCCCCCCTAGTCGCCGCAGGGGACCCTTTGGTGACGCCCTGTGTCCTGTGCTTGCCAGGGTTAACGGTATCCTCCTGACGAAGCAGCATTAGACCGCAAAACTAGTTGAGATGTTATCCGTGACGAACTATCCCACTTTGATCCTCCCCGTTTGGGGACCATTTTATTAGTGATACACATGGATTGTCACCATGCTTTTATTCTGTAATTGGTTATTTGTCATGTTTTATTGATTATTAATAAATCTTTATATATTTTTCTATATCATTGTTCATACAATTGAATCTTTTTGAGTTTAATCTGTACCGATATAGTCCAATTGCCCTTGTCCTCTAAGGTGGCTTGGTTGGGGACCAAGCTCCCGATTTCCATATTTCAATGATTGGGAGCTGATGGGACTAGTCCTCGGCCATGTGATCATTGCAAAAATCAGTCGCAGTGGTCATGTGAACAGCTGATCTTTCCCATAGCCCAGGCCTAAAGACCCTGTTTAAAGGGGTGCTGGGGCCAGGCAGGAAGGGGTTAAAAAAAAGTGCGCCGCCGACCGGGATACTCTTTTCTTGGTGACAAATTCTCTTTAGCGCCTGTTATTCAAAAAAAGCCCAGCGTGACCCAATACATACCGGCCAAGTCTTATACGGCTTCTCTATGCAAAGCAGAAGAGCTCTGTTCCCGGGATGTTCGGCTCATGAATATGTATGTGCAACATATATGATGCAGTTGCCATGGAAACCACATCCCCAGCTCGCCCTAGGAGTCCTGCTTGGATTCTCAGGAGATACAGTGACTTCTAACCCGAGGCAGCCTGGTGCCACAGAGCAGATTAAGACGGAAGAATAGGTTGGCGGGCGTCCATAGTTAATGAAAGCACAATATGATTCTGCTGAGATAACAGAGCAGAGGAAGTGGCAGAACAGAGGCTGACGTGTAGAACAAAACAACTGGGACGAGGAGACCCGGAGAGAAACAACGCACGTCTATAGTTTTTCCTGAGGTTTATGGTCTTGTGCATGCAGCCACATGGGGTCCATATAGCATAAGCAACCTAAACCTCTTAAAACTTCCCCGGAACCCACAGCTGCTACGTACAGCACATTCAGTGACAGCAACCACAAAATGAGCTGTATGCGGGTATGCACCGCTCTTTGTATAAAGTACACAGACAAGTGAACATATGCCCTGAACACGGGCAGTCTGCATTTGTGGCATACGTCCATGTCCATGCTTAACACAAGTACCGGTGCCTACCCACACACAATGCATCTTGTAGTTGCTGTCAACAACGCAACTGTTGTAAGTCCTGGGGAAGTTTTTATGTACACTACAGCTCCTAAACTTGAGTTTAGAAGCTTTTGGCTTTTTTTTTTTGACAAAGAGAGGCCCGGAGTAACGCCGCAGGCATCAACAGAGGAGCTGTCATGACAGGGGTTAACAGGGCGGACCTTAGGGGGACGCAGGGTTAGCGTGGGGTTGGCAGATACAGGGGTGAGGAGGAGGCTCAGACAGGTTAGGAGGAAAAGGAAGGGGAAGGGCCAGTTCGCCACGAGGAGCAGAGGGTAAGGAGCTTCCCACCCACCCGCCCTGTGTTTTAAGTATAACTCGGCTTATTGACTTACAGTGGCTGTTTCTCTGACCGTCCACAGGCCAACTTTCCTTTCTTCTGTAGGAAATAGAAGAGGGCAACGACTAGAAGCAGGAGGAGGACACACACGACAACTGCGATTATGGCCGTGCTGCTGCCACCAGTCTGTTCTGCAAGAGTCAATACAATGCAATTAGTCTCAAAGGCAACATGTGAGTTGTAGAGATAAATGACAGCAATAGAAAGGAAAACTTTTCATGGTGAGGGTTACATTGTTTATTTTACAAAAGTTTGCAGGCCAACAAATCAGCCTTCCCTTTGGCATCAGAAGTTTCCCCTTTAATATCTGAAGGCCCTAGCATCAGAGATCCCCCTTCCACATCAGAAGCCCCCATCACATCAGAACAACCCTTTTTTATTACAGTCCCCCTTTCACACCAAAAGCCCCTATCACATTAGAATCCCCCCTTTTTCACACGAGAAGCCCCCATAACATCAGAGCACTCTCTTCCATCAGAGTCCCTTTTTCACATCAGAAACCTCCCTTAAATCAGAGCACCCCCTCATTACAGTCCCCATTTCACATTAGATCTCACTTTCAGATCAGAAGCCCCATCACATCAGAAAAGAGCTTGTATGGGTTTGAAACGCGTAGCCACACCCCCTTTTCCCCCAGCAAGGTCACTTCCGGGCTGCACTTCACCAAGATCCCTGGTTTCCTGGTTTCTTCTGCCTGGCCAGTGGTAGTGGGGCTGTTTTCTGGAATGGAGTGATCTGCCATCCATCCACATGGGATCTGTACCAGGATGGGCTTTTGACAGGCGCCATATTTTTCTACCTTTGTGAATTATTTATTGTCTTTTTATCATTAAAGGTAGCAAAATATGGTGCCTGTCAAAAGCACATACCGGTACAGACCCCATGTGGATGGACAGCATATCACTCCACTCCAAAAACAGCCCCACCACCGCTGGCCAGGCAGAAGAAACCAGGGATCTGCAGGCCGGAAGTGATGTTGCTGGAGGGCAAAAGGGGTGCGGCTACGCGTTTCAGATCCACACAAGCTCCTTTCTGATAGTGAGATCTAATGTGAAAGGGGGACTCTAATGAAAAAGGGTGCTCTGATGTGAAAGAAGAAATCTGATGTGATGGGGCTTCTGATGTGAAAGGGGGAACACCAATCACATCAGAGCACCCCCTTTCATTACAGTTTTTAAAATCAGAAGCCCCCATCATATCACAGTACCACCTTTCATTACAGTCCCCCATTCACATCAGATCTCCCGTTCAAATCAGAAGCCCCTAGCACATCAGAAACCCCCATTAAATCAGAGCACCCCTTTCAAATCAAAAGCCCTCATCACATAAGAGTCCCCCTTCACATTAGATCCCCCATTTTACATCAAAAGCCCCCCATCAGTTTCTGTAGGCAGGGTAAAATCTTGTAATGGGCTGGATGTGGCCCTAAAGCCCTGTACACATGATAGGTTTTACTGATGAAAACAGTCCGATGGACTTTTTTCATCGGACAAACCGATCGTGTATGGACCCCATCGGTCTTTTTTTCATCAGTGTTTAAAAATAGAACATGTTTTAAATTTATCCGATGGAAAAAAAAACGATAGCAAATTACTATTGTCTGTGGGGAACTCCATCAAATAAAAAACCCATGCATGCTCAGAATCAAGTCGACGCATGCTCAGAAGCATGGAACTTCATTTTTCTCGGCTCATCGGAGTGTTTTACGTCACCGCATGTGGAACGGTCGGATTTTTGACTGATGGTGTGTAGGCAAGACTGATGAAAGTCAGCTTCATCGGTTTTCCGATGGAAAAATCCATCGGTTAAAAAACCATAGGAAATCCGATCATATGTACAGGGCTTTAGGCCATAGTTCTGAGACCCCTGGTAATATAGTTTGGAGCTGGGAAAGACGCATTAGGCACTGGCTCACAATTCATAAAAGCAGCGAGCCCCATGTGTACCAACACTGGCGGGTAGGAGAGACTAGAAAACCTGCTACTGCTTTATGTTTCCCAATTGGAGATTTCTCATTGTCCCTGCTGTTGCAGCCTTCTGGGATATATGACGGGATAGTCTCAGAAGACTGAGCATGGTGGCGAGGACAGACAAAAATGTTTTTTAAAGTAAGCAACAAATTACATTGCAAGGGGAGAGGGAATCAAGAGAGCTAAAGTGACTCTGGAGGGTAAATTAGTTATATTAAATATTTCAAACTTTCATTTAAAGCTGAACAAATGCCATATGGACCATCTCTGGCTGCTACAGCGTTATGCAAATCTTTCATTCCGCCTGCAGTCTCTGATTGGCATAAAATATCCGACTAAGATTTCCAGTTCTGGCTGTAGTATGCTGATCACAGTGGGGTGCTCGACGTACCCCATCCTCCATGCAGAAAAGGCTTTGTATTCCTGCAATGCCTTCTGTGATTAGAGGAAGTGCAAATGAATGGCACGATCTCCCATCCTCCATTTACAAAATGCCTTGCAAGAATACAAGGCCCTTTTCTGCATGGAGGATGGGGAACATCTAGCGCTTTGCTGTTATACGTGTACTTCATCATAAACTGGATATCTCAGCACCAGATGTTCGGCGCCAACAGAAGCCTGCGAGCTGAATGAAAGGAACGAATGCCGCAGCAATCGGAGATGGGGCACATTTTATGAGTGACACTTTCTTTTTTGTGAAAATATATAAAAATAGTTATTGTCTGGAGTTCAGCTTTAATGATTAACGAAAAAAACACATAACTGGCCTGGAGTTGCGCACTAAACTTCCCAACGTATTAAAAAATGACATTCTCAACCCAACACTACTTTTAAAAAAAAGCATCAGCACTGCTAGCGGATCTAGAGAGAAGATGATATTCATTTTTCGATAAAATATGATGCTAATTACCTTGAGCTGGTGACAAACTTGGAGGCACATCTGCGGGGCAAAGGGAAGAAATATTATCGTAATTAATTTAGGCACAATAAAAAAAAATTGAAGTTAAAAACTAATAATAGACATCTATATATGTCACGGCGTTATGTTGTAGCTTACATACTAAAAAAAACATGCAAATGCAACATAGTGCAGAATTAAAGCTGTTTTAGAAAAGTTGGAGAAAAGGAATTGTATCTGAAATCTAAATGCCTGTCAAGGGTTGCAGAGATCATTTTCCTGCCTCCATGCTTCCCTTTGAGACCTCTGCCAACTTTTTAATTTTTCTTTAATTTTATTTCCCCTGCTGGAGAAAATTTGATTTTTTTTTGCTTTCCTCTGGATCAAAAGTGGATGTAGGGTTCTGTATCTGGAGGTTTTATTTTCTGACCCTACCTATATTTATTTTTTTATTAGTTGAACTAGATGGAAGTGTGTCTTTTTTTTGTTTTGTTTAAGACCCCATACACACTATTAGATTTTCTGCAGATTTTTGTCTTCAGATTTACCAAAACCATGTGGTGCAAGGGCCTGTCTGATTGCATACAAATTGAAACTCTAATGCCGCGTACACACGACCGTTTTTAATGTCATGGAAAAAAACGCCTTTTTTCTCGACGTGATTCTTCTCAAGCCTGCCTTGCCTACACACTATCGTTAAAAAAAATGCTTGAGTAAAGCGCGGTGACGTACAACACGTACGACGGCACTATAAAGGGGAAGTTCCATTTGGATGGCACCACCCTTTGGGCTGCTTTTGCTGATTTCGTGTTACCGCATGTTAGTAAAAGTTTGGTGAGAGACGATTCGCGCTTTTCAGCCTTGCGCTTTTCAGTCCGTTACAGCGTGACGAATGTGCTATCTCCATTACGAACGCTAGTTTTACCAGAACGAGCGCTCCCGTCTCATCACTTGACCTCATATTATATTTTGGTAAATCTGAAGACAAAAATCTGCAGAAAATCTATTAGTGTGTATGGGAACTTACAATGTATCTTTTGACCAGAAAGAAGTAAGGTTTTGACTACAGTAGGTGGGGCTTAATTTACTCAGGGGTGGGGTTGTTAATTTTGGGGGTGGGCTATAACTTAAGTGACAGCCTTCAGGCTGAATAAACCGCACACACTGATGTTGGATTGTGATATGCACACACAATACTGCAATTTACGGGGTACAAGTCATATAATGAGTGAATAACTATTACTTCTCAGCAGCGTTGGGTCACATGACCAGTAGGCACTACATTGTTGGGGTGCAGTAGACGGCCACAGTTAGTTATCCTTTTAAGAGAGATTTTAAAATCAAGGTTTAAATGTCCCCCTCTCTTTCCCTGGTTTAACCAGGTTCTACATACTCCAGAGGTCTGATAACAGAGGTTTTAACATACAGGAAGGAACAAGGGGTATGTACCCCAAGGTATTGTTTTTTTGTTAAAACAATTTAGTAGCTGAAAAGAAATACAGATGACGGGTCAAATACATCTCAGCAAAAACAAAACTAAAAGCAATTGCTTGTCATAGAACATCCAAGTTCCTCACATGTCCTGACCTCAGGAGGACGTCTAAGGTCAGCCAACCGTGCATTCAGCATTTTGTTTCATACATCCTCCCATTGAAGTAACACCCTTTCCGAAGTCAGACTTACACATGCTCAGTGTGAAGTTCTTTTTTATCATTCCATGGGGGTTTTTTGCAATGCAGGAAATGCTGTTCATTGTCTTGGAATTGAACTTGAAGGAGACATTACTTCGTACTTCCAGGTCAGTGGAGAACTCAGACACCTAAGAGAAAAACACGGGAATATGACTGCCGACCGGCTGGACAATCTGAGAACTCAGACAAGAAGCTTTGTGTAGAAACTGAAAGTGTGTATATTGCCCGTGGAGCCAATCTTCTCCAGAATCCACTGACTATTATTAGTGATGTTTTGCAGTATGACGTTTCCGTTCCAGTTTTCACCACTGCATAGAGTTGGTATGTTGTATGATGGCGCTTGTTTGAGTTTTCTACATTCTTGCAGCCCTGTGGTCATGGGTTTAATTCATTTCAAAAGGACTATCTGTACCCTCTCAGTGCTTCACTTTCTGGCCAAAACATACCACAGTTGGAGCATTTTAGGTAATTTATCAGTATAAGGGCCAGTACACACCACATGCAGTCCAGTGCATTTTTTTCTGCATCAAAAACACATGGATAGTAGGTTATATGATCTTCAATGGCATAGTTCACACTAGTGTAGTCAGTTTCAGAAAAAAAAAAAGGAGACCATGCTGAATTTTTTCTGCACTGGAACGCAGTAAAACACACCAAAAACACACTGGAACTCATCAAAAACATGTCAAAAGTGTGCATGCAGAAAAGCATCCGGAACTTCTATGGTGTGAACTGGCCCTAAATGAGGTATGGACAATAAACTGTAAGCTCCATTGAATCTTACTTAAAGTGCTAAGAGACAAAAAGAGAGCTCACTGGCCTTGTGCAAGGGAGGACTTTTACTTTTCTCCAAGTTGGGCTTTATGGGATACAAATTGCCAATAGGGATGAGCTTCGTGTTCGAGTCGAACATACGTTCGACTCGAACATCGGCTGTTCGATGAAGATCGAACGATTTGGGCCATTCGCGCCAAATTCGAGTGACGCGAACGGCCCACAATGCACTACGCCATCGCAGTGTCATCCAGGCGCTGTGATTGGCCAAGCATGCACTGTGACCCCGCATGCTTGGCCAATCACAGCGCCGGCAGCGAGGAGAGCAATGATTGGCCACAGGCAGGATGCCTGTGGCCAATTATTGCTGAGGGGGTTTAGTGCACGCCCCACACTATAAAAGGCCGCCAGCGCGGCGGCCTTGTGTAGTGTGTTCCGGAGTAGGGAAAGAGAAGCATAGGCAGGGACAGTGTCATTATTTTTCCTTTACATAATCCTGGATTCCTTGTGTTTAGGGACAGATAAGGATAGGTAGGGAGAGTGTCAGTGACAGTGTGCTATTCTGTGCTAATCCTTGTTTGTAGGGACAGAGAGGTACAGTGAGGGAAAGTGTCAGTGTGCTATTCTGTTCTAAACCAATCTTGCTGAACCATATTTTCAATCCTTGAGTTTAGGGACAGAGAGGTACAGTGAGGGAAAGTGTCATTGTGCTATTTTGTGCTAAATCTTGTTTGTAGGGACAGAGTAGGACAGTGAGTGAAACTGACAGTGTGCTATTCTGTTCTAAACCAATTTTGCTGTTCCATATTTCAAATCCTTGAGTTTAGGGACAGAGAGGTACAGTGAGTGAAACTGACAGTGTGCTATTCTGTTCTAAACCAATTTTGCTGTTCCATATTTCAAATCCTTGAGTTTAGGGACAGAGAGGTACAGTGAGTGAAACTGACAGTGTGCTATTCTGTTCTAAACCAATTTTGCTGTTCCATATTTCAAATCCTTGAGTTTAGGGACAGAGAGGTATAGTGAGTGAAACTGACAGTGTGCTATTCTGTTCTAAACCAATTTTGCTGTTCCATATTTCAAATCCTTGAGTTTAGGGACAGAGAAGGACACTCGTGCAAATTATCAGTGTGCTATTCTGTGCTAAAACTTGTTTGTAGGGAGGGACAGAGTAGGACAGTGAGGGAAAGTGTCAGTGTGCTATTCTGTTCTAAACCAATTTTGCTGTTCCATATTTTCAATCCTTGAGTTTAGGGACAGAGAAGGACACTCGTGGCAATTTTCAGTCTGCTATTCTGTGCTACATCTTGTTTGTAGGGAGGGACAGAGTAGGACAGTGAGGGAAAGTGTCAGTGTGCTATTCTGTTCTAAACCAATTTTGCTGTTCCATATTTTCAATCCTTGAGTTTAGGGACAGAGAAGGACACTCGTGGCAATTTTCAGTCTGCTATTCTGTGCTAAATCTTGTTTGTAGGGAGGGACAGAGTAGGACAGTGAGGGAAAGTGTCAGTGTGCTATTCTGTTCTAAACCAATCTTGCTGAACCATATTTTCAATCCTTGAGTTTAGGGACAGAGAGGTACAGTGAGGGAAAGTGTCAGTGTGCTATTTTGTGCTAAATCTTGTTTGTAGGGACAGAGTAGGACAGTGAATGAAACTGACAGTGTGCTATTCTGTTCTAAACCAATTTTGCTGTTCCATATTTCAAATCCTTGAGTTTAGGGACAGAGAGGTACAGTGAGTGAAACTGACAGTGTGCTATTCTGTTCTAAACCAATTTTGCTGTTCCATATTTCAAATCCTTGAGTTTAGGGACAGAGAGGTACAGTGAGTGAAACTGACAGTGTGCTATTCTGTTCTAAACCAATTTTGCTGTTCCATATTTCAAATCCTTGAGTTTAGGGACAGAGAAGGACACTCGTGCAAATTATCAGTGTGCTATTCTGTGCTAAAACTTGTTTGTAGGGAGGGACAGAGTAGGACAGTGAAGGAAAGTGTCAGTGTGCTATTCTGTTCTAAACCAATTTTGCTGTTCCATATTTTCAATCCTTGTGTTTAGGGACAGAGAAGGATAGGCAGGGGACAGTGTCAGTGTCATTGTTGCTAAGCCTCCTGCACAGTATACACCTGAAGGTAGCCCTTATTGCTCTTTTTCCCATCTCCCTGCAGGCCATCCATTAAAATGTCTGGAAGGCAAACAAGGAGAGGCAGACAGTCAGGAGGCAAAAAAAGAGGGCAAGCAGGCTCTGTGTCTGGGGGCAACAGTGCTGGTCGTGGACGCGGTGCATTGTCATCAGCACATGGCCATGGGACACGCTTGTCCTTGTTTTCGGCAGCTGGACATGTTGAGCCACATCATGCCGAAGACTTGGTAGAGTGGATGACCAAGCCCTCCTCCTCCTCCTCATCCTCTCTCACCCAGGCTCAGGGTACTGGCAAAGCAGCTGCCAAAGCGTCCTCTTCTCTGGTATCATTATCTTCATTAGTCAATCCTTCCCTAGACCCACCATGTCCTCCTCCTGAGGAGTCCCCCGAACTGTTTGAGCACAGTGTTGGGTACATGCTCCAGGAGGATGCCCAGCGTTTGGAAGGATCTGATGATGATACCCAGCTAGAGGAAGGCAGCAGCGTGAGAGCAGAGAGAGGGGATGCTCAAGAAGGACACCAATCTGGCAGTCATGCTCCAGCAGCTGCAGCATACTGCCAGATTGGCTCCAGTGATGAGGAGGGAGGGGATGATGAGGTCACTGACTCCACGTGGGTGCCTAATAGGAGAGAGGAGGAGGAGGATGAGGAGGAGGCACATCTCCAACGAGGCAGGATGCCCTTGAGTGGCCAGCGTATGGGCAGCACACCGACGGAATCACACCGCAGAGCTCTGCCTGTGCAGGGCGCTGCCTCTGCCCGTCATTCAAAAAGTTCTTTGGTGTGGGCCTTTTTTGAGGCGAGTGCATCAGATCGCACAGCTGCTGTTTGCAACATATGTCTCAAGCGTATATCGCGTGGCCAAAACATCAGCCGCTTGGGCACCACATGCTTGATCAGACATATGTTGACCTGCCATGCAGCTCGTTGGCAAGCCTACCTTAAAGACCCACACCAAAGAACAAAGCTGACCTCTTCTTGCACCGCATCAGCTGGGATCTCCAACCCCACTATACCTTCACTCCTCTCTAAAACCTGCTCTGAGAGGAATGAAGGTGTAGAATTAGGTGTGTCACAGGCAAGTACTTGCAGGCACTCTGCTAGCAGTACACCAACGTCCGATTCTAGCAGGCAAATTTCCCTGCCCCAGCTGCTGGACCGTCGAAAGAAGTTCACTCCCAGCCATCCACATGCCCAGCGGTTGAATGCTAGCTTGGCTAAATTGCTAGCACTTCAACTGCTGCCTTTTCAGTTGGTAGACTCGGCCCCCTTCCGTGAGTTTGTGCAATGTGCGGTTCCTCAGTGGCAGGTTCCCAAACGCCACTTTTTCACACGGAAGGCGATTCCGGCTCTCTACAGGCATGTGGAAGGCAATGTCTTGGCCTCGCTGGACAGGGCGGTCAGCGGTAAGGTGCATATTACCGCTGACTCATGGTCCAGCAGGCATGGACAGGGACGTTACCTTCCTTTCACGGCCCATTGGGTCACTCTTTTGGCAGCTGGGAAGGATGCAGGACAAGGTGCAGTAGTGTTGGAGGTTGTTCCACCGCCACGCCTCCAAAATGCTACTACTGGTTGTGACACACCTCTCTCCTCCACCCCCTCCTCTTCTTCTTCCTCCATGGCCTCTTCCTGTGGTTTGTCCTCGGAACCAGCGGTGCTCCGTAGGCGTTCAAGGGGCTACGCAAGTACGCAGGCAAAAAGATGCCATGCCATGCTTGCGCTGGTGTGTTTGGGGGACAGAAGCCACACTGGGGCAGAGGTCCTGTCTGCTCTGCAGGGGCAGGCCGAGAGGTGGTTGACGCCACGCCAGCTTAAGCCAGGAATGGTGGTTTGCGACAATGGCACCAACCTCCTCTCCGCCCTCCGACAGGGACAACTGACCCATGTGCCCTGTATGGCTCACGTCCTTAACCTGGTGGTGCAGCGGTTCTTGGGCAGGTACCCGGGCTTACAGGATGTCCTGAGGCAGGCCAGGAAAGTCTGTGTGCATTTCCGCAGATCTTATAATGCCAGTGCTCGCCTGGCTGAGCTGCAAAAGGAGTTGAACCTGCCCAAGAACCGCCTTATATGTGACATGCCCACCAGGTGGAACTCAACGTTGGCCATGCTGCAGCGGCTGCACACGCAGCAGAGGGCCATCAATGAGTACCTGTGCGACTACGGCACCAGGACAGGGTCAGGGGAGCTCGGGTTTTTTTCACCACGCCAGTGGGGCATGATCAGGGATGCATGCACTGTCCTGGCACCATTTGAGGAGGCCACGAGGATGGTGAGCAGTGACAGTGCATGCATCAGTGACACTGTACCTCTTGTCCACCTGTTGGAGCACACGCTGCGTGGAATAATGGACAGGGCACTTGAGGCAGAACAGAGGCAGGAAGAGGAGGACTTCCTTGCCTCTCAAGGCCCCCTTTACCGAGACAGGGTTCCTTCTGTCCCACCCATCGCACAGGAAGAGGAGGAGGAGGAGGAGGAGGAGGAGGATTGTGTCAGCATGGAGGTGGAGGCTGGCACTCAGCATCATCAGCAGCAGTCTTTTAGGGATGATTTACAGTCCCAAGAAACCAGTGGACTTGTACGTGGCTGGGAGGAGGTGGCTGCGGATCATGTCGTCCTTAGTGACCCAGAGGACTCCGGACTGAATGCCTCAGCTAACCTACGCTGCATGGCCTCCCTGATCCTGCAAAGTCTGCGGAAGGATCCTCGTATTCTTCGGATCAAGGAGAGGGACCATTACTGGCTGGCCACTCTCCTTGATCCACGGTACAAGGGTAAGGTTGCGGACCTTATCTTACCGTCGCAGAGGGAGCAGAGGTTGAGACAACTCCGGGAGGCCTTGCAGAAAGGTCTGTGCAACGCGTTCCCAGAGACTGGGAGGTTACAAACTCCTGGTCCTGGACAACGAGTTGTTGAGGCTTCGGGCAGTCAAAGAAGGAGCGGTGGGGAAGGTGGCCGTCTGACCGATGCGTTCAGACAATTCTTTAGTCCGCAGCCCCAAAGTATGATCGGTTCCAGCAACCATCGCCAGCGTCTGATATACATGGTCCAGGAATACCTAGGGGCAAGGTCAGACTTGGACACCTTCCCCACCGAAAATCCTCTGGCTTACTGGGTCTTGAGGATGGATCACTGGCCAGAGCTTGCACAGTATGCAATTGAGCTACTGGCCTGTCCTGCATCCAGCGTTCTTTCAGAACGCACATTCAGTGCTGCTGGAGGATTTGTCACAGATCACAGGGTGCGCCTGTCCACCGACTCGGTTGATCGACTGACTTTCATCAAGATGAACCAGTCTTGGATCACCACCAGCTACCACACACCTGATGCTGATATAACAGACTAATTGATTTTAAAATGTCACATCCCTTCAAGACTGATGCTGATGCTGAGTGCCTGTGCTGTTATGTTGACTGGCTATCCGCCTCCTCCTCCTCAATGATACGATTAATGATGATAGCTTGGAAGATCATTTTGGTTTATGGGTGACGCCACCAGTGGCTAAGGCCCAATTTTTCAGCCCCTGTTTAAAAGGGGCGTGTAATTAAAATGTTTTATGCAATACTTTGCAACAGGCCTCATTGCTGTGCTCCAAGTACAGTATCTGTGAGGGGTTGCAGTGTTGTGCCACCAGTGCCTAAGGCCCAATTTTTCAGCCCCTGTTCAACAGGGGCATGCAATTATAATTATTGATCTAATAATTCACAGCAGGGCCCATTGCTGCGCCCACCAAGAGTAACTGTCAGGCCTTACAGTGTTGTGGCACCAGCACCACCATCACCACCACCACCAAAGGCCCAATTTTTCAGCCCCTGTTCAACAGGGGCATGCAATTATAATTATTGATCGAATAATTCACAGCAGGGCCCATTGCTGCGCCCACCAAGAGTAACTGTCAAGCCTTACAGTGTTCTGGCACCAGCACCACCATCAAAGGCCCAATTTTTACTACCACTGATCAACAATTATATGTTATTACAATTCCTGATATAATAGTTGACAGCAGGGCGTTCCAGCACCCACCAAGAGTAACTGTGAGGGCTTACAGTGTTGTGCCAACACCAACACCTAAGGGGCCAATTTCTGCAGAGTATATACGGCAGGTCCCTACTTTCAAACATCCAACTTACAAACTACTACTACTTGCAAACGGAAGAAGACAACAGGAAGTGAGAGGAAATCTACCCCTTGGAAGGAAAATTCTCTCCTGTAAGAATTAATATGGGAGAAAGGTGTCTCCTCTCTACTGATGCTTTATCACCAATCCTTGTTTCAATAAAAACACCACATTTCAAAAACAGTTGTCATTGGGACGCAAAGTGAGGTGAAATGTTCTGAACAGGGGCACAGACAGCAAAAAAAATGTGACAGGGGTGATAACCGTTCCCTATGTTTTACAAAAAGCTAAAAAAAAGGAATTTGGCATGGAGCTACACTTAAACAATGCAGCTGTTCAAAATTATAAACAGATTCTACATAAGAACAAACCTACAGTCCCTGTCTTGTATGCACCGCCTGTATACGGCTGTTCAGAGTATATAGGTCCTTTTTTATTTTGGGTGCGGGGTTCCCCTTAATATCCATACAAGACCCAAAGGGGCTGGTAATGGGCTGGGGTAGGGGGGGGGGGGTTGATGGGGTAGCTATGCCATTTTTCCTAAAGATTTTCATCCATATTACCGGGACCAGACATTGCATTAAAGCCGCAAGCAGTTTTAAATGACTTTTTTCCCTTTAGAAATGTAATTTTGTGCAGGGACAGTTCTAAACACGGGAAACACGTGGCACTTCACAGGCATACTTTAGACACCCCCCAGGTACAATATTTAAAGGAATATTTGACTTTTTTTTTTTTCACTTTATGCATCATTAAAATGACTGCTCCCGGAAAACGTCCGTTTTTAAAACTTCTTTTTGCATTGATACATGTCCCCTGGTGCAGAACCCGGGTTCCCAAACTCTGTTTCGGACAATAACATGGATAATAGTCGTTATAATTAGCAATTTAGAATCCGAACGTTCGCATCCATTGTATTTAATAGGGTTCTAATGTTCATGCGAACTTTCGGTCCGTTCGCGGGTTCTGGTGCGAACCGAACCCGGGGGTGTTCGGCTCATCACTAATTGCTAATAGAAAACGATGTTCAAGGCCATGCAGTTATCCTTAAGCCCCGTACACACGGTCGGACTTTTGCCCAACAAACTTCGTTTTAAGCAAGTTGGACCAACAATCCGACCGTGTGTACGCTCCATCACAAACTTTTTTTCGTTTGGTTTTGTTTTCATCGGACAAAAGTTGGGTCTGCAAACGGACAAACTTTTGCCCAACAAAGTCCGATGGAGCAAAGTCCTACCGTGTGTACAGAAAACCATAGGACTTTTGTCCGATGGACAAAACAACTAATGTTAAAATCAACCAACAATAGCAGAAGTTGACCAAAGGGTGGCGGTAAAGAGCAGAAAAGAGCAGAAAAACCATGTGATGTTGCAAAAACTTTTGGGAAAGTTTGCAGAAAAGTCCTGTAGTGTGTATGCTATGGGTGTTCCCGACCAACTCCGTTCGGACAAAAATCCACGGAAAAGTCCGATGGAAGTCCGACCGTGTGTACGAGGCTTTAGACTGGGGAATCTCCAAACACTGAGGGGGAGATTTACTAAAACTGGAACACTCAGAATCTGGAGCAGCTGTGCATGGTAACCAATCAGCTTCCAACTTCAGCTTGTTCAATTAAGGTTTTGACAAAAAAAAACTGAAAGCTCATTGGTTTCTATGCAGAGCTGCATCAGATTTTGCACTCTCCAGATTTAGTAAATCTTCCCCTAAGGGCTCTTTCACACGGACGGTCCGTTCAGGTCCGCCTGTCAGTTTTTTAGGCGGACCTGAACGGATGCTCCATGTACCCCTATGGAGCCACGGATGTCAGCGGTGACATGTCCGCTGACATCTGACCCGCTCCGATCCGCCAGTCATCCGCCGGCTCAGCGGGGATCAATGGAGCGATCCCCGCTGAGCAAGCGGAGGTTCACGGGGCAGATCATTACTGATCCGTCCCATGTGAAAGGGGCATAAAAGACAAAATAATAGAGCACACCGGCCTCAAACTCTTCTAAAGATTAATAAATACTGCAAGGGTGGACTTTTACTTTTCCCGGAGTTGAGCTTTAAAAGAGAAGTATGGGATTCTTTTTTTTTTTTTAATCATACTTACCTAGGTCGATGCAGCATCGCTACAATGCTGCATCTGTCCCCCGGCACCTCTAACAATAAGAACTGAGCAATCAACAGTGTTTTCACAGCTCTGTGAGCAGAGAGCTTGTGACTGTCAGTTTCTCCCCCCCTCCTCGCACACTGGAGCGCTGGGCTGTGGAGGGGGCAGGAGCAGCGGCTCAGGATCTCAGCGGCTTGCTGAGAGGCTGAGCCGGGTCCCGGTCCAGGGATCTCCATGGTCGTGATGACGCCTGAGCCTGGACGACTCAGCAGAAAGTGTACTTCAGCCCGCTTTCTGCTGAAAACGGGTCACAGGATTGCAGAACGAACTGCAACCTTGTGATCAGGAGAAGTACAGCCAAACGAGCTTTGGCTATACTTCTCCTTTAAGGTATACTGGTGGACAATTGTCCAGATTTTACTCAAATAATCCAATTAGACTGCAGATAGACAATTATGTTTAGGCCATGCAGCTCTCTCCAGATTGGGAAACTTCCAAACAACACTATCAGACAAAAAGGGAGCGCACCAGCTACGTGCAAAACCTTGAATAAAACTATATTAATAACGCTCCAGCAGTGGACTGTCCCTTGGCATCCTCACGTACAATACAGGGCTTTAATGTCTTGATGACGTCAAGGGGCATCCGACCACCAGAGTGCAGGCTTCTGGGATTGGTCTAGCAGCGCAGAGCTGCTTGTGAGACCTTACAACTTGGGTCAGCAACCTGTAGATCATGATCTACCAGTAGATCTCAGACAGGTGACTGATAGATCGCTGTCTGGGCTTGCTGACCCACCGTCTCAGAGCATCAACCAGAGTGCAATGCAGAAGGACTACTTGTAAAGTTGGAGCTGTAGTAGGGAGTAAGAGCCACATAAGCCGATGCCTCCTCTGTAGTGCTGGCTCCTGTCCCATGCGGAGTGGCCCCATTTACTTGAATGGGTCGCAATTGGCAGGCGGTGGCATGCACCAAAAGCAACAGGGGACTTAATTCCTGCTGCAGCATGCGTACACCTTTGGCTGCTGCCACAGCAGCTAAAGGGGGTAGGGATTGGGGTAGTAAAACCACAACTCAACCGCAGGGCTTTACTTGTGAACGAGCCCTAATGCCGCGTACACACGACCGTTATTCATGTCATGGAAAAAAACAACGTTTTTTTCGACGTGATTCTTCGTGTTTCCTCTCAAGCCTGCCTTGCATACACGCGTTCATGAAAAAAAAACGCTCGAGCAAAGTGCGGTGACGTACAACACGTACGACGGCACTATAAAGGGGAAGTTCCATTCGAATGGCGCCACCCTTTGGGACGCTTTTGCTGATCCTTGTGTTAATAAAGTTTGGTAAGAGACGATTCGCGCTTTTCAGTCTTCGTGCTTTTCAGTCCGTTACACCGTGACGCATGTGCTATCTCCATTACGAACGCTAGTTTTACCAGAACGAGCGCTCCCGTCTCATACTTGATTCTGAGCATGCGTGTTTTTTTCCCCCTTGTGAAAGCATACACACGACTGTTTTTCACAACGTTTAAAAGAATGACGATAAAAAATAGAGCAGGCTCTAATTTTTTTCTGGCATTTTTCTCATCGGGAAAAATGCTCTGGAGCATACACACGACCGTTTTTCACGACCATTTTTAAAAATGGCATTTTTCTCATCATGAAAAACGGTTGTGTGTACGCGGCATAAGAGTGCCACTGCCAAATGCAACTAAGGGCTCATTCACAAGTGCAGTAAGTACTGCTGCTCCTCTAAAAAGCGATCGGAGTGTGTTTGACAGGTGGAGAGCAGGGGATATGTTGCCTCAACACTTGATTTAAGCCCATGATTGCTGTGCAATGCACACGATTGCAACACAGTAGTACGGCAATTACAGGTTTAAAACTGGTGTGAGGAGGCAACACTGTGTCCGGTGATCTTTGGCTTCTCCCGTGTTGTTCAGGTAGATCTCCACCTCTTTAAGGTTACCTACCCCAGGCTTACAATCTACCCTCCCAACAGGCAAATGCCATTTTGTTCAAAAGCTGATAACCTACCGGCATGCTTTTGGATCGTGTGACAAGATTCAGAGGAATCCACAGAAACATGGGAAGAACATACAAATTCCATACAGATAGTGTACCTGTTGGGAGCTAAACCCTGGACTTTAGCAATGGAACAAGAGAACTGACAAAAAGATAAGAGCACTAAAAATATCTGAAAAACTTTTCCAAATTACAGTATGATCTATAAACCACAGTGATTTGGTGGAATTAGTCAACTAACCACACAGAACAAAGTTTTAGAGTCGTCCTTGGCTTCAAGTGTGCACAAAGACAGAAATAAACCCATGACACATAGCCGGTAGAATGTCAGCTGATATGACAATAGGGACACGGATCAAAGAGCCTATTGACCTCAAGCATGAAAATGACTGATACTTTCATTCTGGTCATCATGGTGTGGAGTGACACAAAGCAACATATGATGTGGATTAACTACCACAGTGACTCAAATGAGATTTCATGAAAGGGTAGTGCCACACCATAGGGATACTAGTGCGGGCAACGTTCAGCCATTTACCTTCAGGTCTGGTTGGTTCCAGGTTATTGTAGGTGCTGGGTTTCCTTTTGCTTTGCAGGATAACATCACAGGGTGTCCTTCTGATTCTACTTCAACCTGATGGTTTTCCGTGTCTAGTTCTGGTGGGCCTAATATATACCAAATAAACAACATTTTTAAGTTATATCTTTAAAGTGGAACTACACTGCATCTGAGCATCGCAAACAAAAAAGCGCTATTTGATTCATTTTTTATATTCAAAGGAAACTCCCCCATCCATGTCTCCATGTTTTATTTGACTGAGAAATCACTTTGAAAAACACCCCCCTAGCGTTTCTGGCTGTGGCCATCTTGAGTAAGGGCAGTTGTTTCATGCATCATTTACTTCCTGGAATCCATCTGCCCTTAGCTCAGGCATACAGGCAGGAGGGTGTGCTTGGCTGAGAAAACCCCTCCTCCCTTCCTGAAGACTCCTAGGATGTATGGCCTAGACATGGGAACCAGGAAGTAACTAAAGAAATGTAAAAAAAAAAAAAGCAAAACACAAGTAAATATGATGTACTTTCCGATCTACTTATTAATTCTAGCAGCATAAGGAATACAAATAGTCAATGTTGATTGAGAGGGTGAGGTTCTGCTTTAAGTCTTCTGTGAGTCATGTGTAAGTCATGTGTAAGTTTAATCAGCTATGAGTAAACACTGAACAAGTGTGAAACGCGTCAGCTGTCCTGGTTTATGCTGGTTTTTGTAGTGCCTGTCTTTCTTCAATAAACATACGTTGGATTGGAGTGCGGCTGTCCTCACCATTTTTGTTTTCATTGCTATGTGCATTGCCGGCACCCTTGGTCTCTGAGAGAGAAACATCTTTCCAAAAGTTAATCTGCCTGGAGCGGCAATTTCTGGTCTAAGTTTAATTATTCTTTACTTTTAAATCAGCTAAATGCATTTAAAATGCATCAACACAAATGGTGTGCAATGTCCTAAAGTTCAATTTCTTTTCATAACCCAAGTAGACAAGGACCTCCTGTAGAGAAGGGGCCTTGCCCTGTGTATGAAACACTGGTCTCTCTGATAAGAACCAACACATCCCTTCTGAGCCAGACCTATAGCTCTGTAATCAGCAAAGCTTAAGCTGGCCATACACCTATAGATTATCAGCAGATTTTCTATGGGTAGATGGAAAAAGTGCAACAGATTTCTCCATGTATACTAAACTATGTGGATGGAGGAATCTCCCACTGGGCCAAGCTTTAGTATCTTGCTAGTCGGCCCCGCTGGCTCTCAACCTAAACAATGCCTGCACCCAATCAGAATGTTCAGGTATTGTCAGAGCCAGCGGGGCAGACTAGCAAGATATGGAAGCTTGGGCCAGTGGGAGATTCTTCCATCCACACAGTTCAGCGTAGATGGAGGAATCTGTTCCACTTTTTCCATCTGACCATAAAAATCTGCAGATAATCTATAGTGTATGGCTAGTCTTATGCTCCCTGCTGATTAAATAGCTTCATCTGTGACTCATCAGGGGGTATGTTGGACCTCTGCAGAAAAAACACTTCTTCCACAATGACAGCAAGGGCCCTTTTCTGCAGCATGCTAATGTTTTAGATATCGGCTGCTCAGGCTCAAAGCACTGTGAAGCTGGTGGCTGGGCAGTGGCGGCTGGTGCTCAAATTTTTTAGGGGGGCGCAAACAAACTGAAAAAAAAAATAACATCAATTGCCGCCACTGTGTCCAAACGCCACCAGTTTGCCCCCTCAAATGCAGCCAGTTTGTCCCCATATACAGTCAGTTTGTCCCCAAATGCAGCCAGTTTGTCCCCAGCCCGGCACTTACCTTCCTCGGGTCAGCGCCGTCCTCCTCCACGCTCCCTCATGTCTTCTTCCGTCCTCGATGTCTTCTCTCGCCCTCGATGTCACTTCAGCCAATCAGGTTACCGGTAACCAGACCGGTGAACCTGATTGGCTGAGACGCGTGTCGGTGTTAACCAGAAAACGCACAGCCCGTGCGTCCTCTGGTTAACTATTTGGAAGCTGATTACAGCCCACAGGCTGTAATCGGGAAGCCTATCAGAGCTGCTGGCTCTGATAGACACTTCCAAAAACCAACCAACTGCTGTTATTCAAATGGCCGGCACTCGCCAGGGGGCCGGCCATCTGAATAGTGGGCGGCAGCGGCACCGGCGACAATACATACATTCATACAATGCATGAATGTATGTATTGTTGACTTGAGTGAGGGTACAGGGGAGAGAGGGGGCGGCACTCCTGCGCCCACTATGGACGCACCGCCACTGTGGCTGGGCAAGACATGACTGCACTCCTCATACTTAAAGCGTGGAAGCTCTGCTTATCTACTTCCTCCCAACTTCTGGTGCCACATTTGGCACCTTTCAAGAGGATAGGGGGAAGGGGGAACGGGTACCTGTTTTTGACAGGTACTCATCCCCACTTCTGAGATACTGCCCTGCGGCAATGTCCCTTGGAAGTTCTGCCCACCTCCTCATTCCTCCGCCACTGGGCCAGTTAGAAAGCGCAGCGTGCTTCATGTATGCGCAGTAGGCAACCGGCTGTGAAGCCAAAAGGCTTCACGGCCAGTTTCCCTTACCACGAATGGCAACGGCAGCACCCGAGAGCCTATCCGAAAATCTGCTGGGGTGCCGATATTGCAGGATCCCTGGACAGGTAAGTTTCCTAATATTAAGTCAGCAGCTACAGTATGTGTAGCTGCTGACTTTAAAAAAAAATTGTGGGGGGCTAGAGCTCCGCTTTAAGAAGTAGGGAATAATAGATGATTTAGAAGTAACCTTATGGTACCTACAATAAAGCTTTGTCTCTAGTTTATTGACTTCGAGGCCAGTACAAAGTCGCTTTACCTGGAAGCAATAGAGTTTTGCGGGTGGGTGGGGAAACCATTTAATGGCATCACTTATTGTTTATATGCATACAACCCCACGGAGTCTCACCTTCCACTACGATAGTGATACTCTGCTCTTTGCGTAGTCCCGGCACTGAGGGAACATTAGCTTCACATGTATAAACCCCCGAGTCAGAATACGACAATTCCTTCAATCTATATCTGCTAGCTTTGGAGAGAACAACATCACCCTGCAGTACAAGAGAGAACAAGTAGAATTCAGGACATGAAAAGTGAGACATCAAACAAGGCTTATATGAGCGCTGATGGAAGTATTTGAATTTCCAACACAAAGTCAGCAAGACTCCAAGTAAATGTGTTTCACACGTTTACTCTGAAAACATACTGTATATTGCCGACATTTTGGGGCTACACAGGGTGTCTTCCTCAAGGCAACATAGTGATGTTTAGGTTTGGGGTCACTTTGCTGCCTTGGAAAAGGGACCATGCGTGGCCCAGAAATATCATTATTCTTTGCCATACTGTACATATTGCTGTCTTCAAAATAAATGTATGAAACACACTTACTCAAAGCATTGGTGACCTTGTTCCTTCTTGTCTGGTTCTGGCATGGCATATCCCTTGCAATCACTTCAAGCACCCAACTCGTATTTAAAGATCAAATACTTGAGGGGTGCAACTTCGAAATGTGTATTTCAAACATCGCTAATGGCTTGTTGGTCAAATTACACCTGAACATTGATTGATCGGGGTGGCACATGGGGGCTCTTTTCCTTCAGAGCAGATTATTACATTCAGCATGGGACAGAAGGTAGGTTAGGTTGGTTAAAGGTCAAGGGTGGCTGGGGGGTTATTTTAGGGGTTAAACATCGTGAGAGAGGTTAAGGTGTTAAAGTGAATCAGATCCATCCTAAAGGACAGCGGTGGGTAGTATACAGTGTCTAAGGTTTTGCCCATGTCAAGATTAAGTGCCACTTCTTCCTTGAACCTACTTTTTGTCATTCAAATAACAGAGCCTCTGTTGTCCATTGAACATCAGCAATGAAATGAGTGAAAGTGGTTGGACTTAGGGCTAAATCCTACCTCTTCTCAGCACCAACATTAGGATTAGCCCTAACATCCAAGGGACTTTAGAGGGCCACAGTTGCTAAAAATGAATACAAGTAGCTGCAGACACACCCCATGATCCCTGAACCTTGGTCAAGATTTACTTTAAGTTGAACCTGAACACCTAAAGCTTAGAGTGTAAGCAAAGGAGTTGGTTATAAAATAAGCCACTAAAGGTTCGATTTAGCTTAGGGCTTACATGTTATGGGTGGAGATTCAGGTTAAGTACTTATTTTAGTGGTTTAAAGGTTAGGGATTTAGGCACTGGGAGGGTTGGAGAAAATGTCTTTAAAGTAGATTAAGGCACTGAAGGCCCCATGTTGAAAACCAATGCACCAAAACAGAACATGCCACTATAGAGACAGCTCTACCTGGCTCCCTACTCTGTTGCCACGTACACACGGTTGGAATTTCAGACAGAAAAAGTCAGATGGGAGCTTTTGATCGGATATTCCGACCGTGTGTATGCCCCATTGGACTTTTTCTGTCGGAATTTCCGACGGACTTATAGAGAGAGAGTAAGTTCTCTATTTTTCTTAAGGAAATTCCAACTGAGGTTTTCCCGTTGGCAAGTCCGACCGTGTGTACGTGGCATTAGACTAAGTCTTACTACTGTCACCTAGTCACACTTCTAGTACAAATGTGGCAAATGTTCTTGTACTGTAAATGCTGCAGTCATACAGATCCTGTGTCTAGAAGCTTCCCCAGAGACAATGCTTATCTAGTGACTTCACCTTCTTCCAAAGGAGATCAGGATTTTCTGAACCATCACAGGAGCAGAACAATTGGACATCTTGCTTAAGTAAACGTTTAACTTCATTTTCTGATGGGATGACAGTCACAGGGTTTAGATCTGTGAAGAAGAGATGAAATAGAATGAATGGCATGCCTAGATTGGCAATCTGACAGCAATGGCAACTTCCACAAAGGCTGATGACTCTTTGAACTAGTGGAAAACCACTGCTTTATAAGTGCTGAGACTTCTATACGGGTGGAAAAGGTTGAAGTTGTAAAGCAGCCTGGTGTTACGGATACTAAAATACTAAATACAATTCAAACCCTATGCAGATAAATCTCCAACAACCTAATCTCCCAGGACCACAGTAAAAGGCAACAAGAGCAGACGGACACAAAACAAGTAGGCCTTAAACAGGACACTTCCAAAACACGCTAATGCCACCATCTCCTACCCATAGGTGTGCGCAGCCTATTGCATTAGGGTGTGCACCCCAAAGCCCAAAGTGTACATATATACGGATATATATATAGCAGTAGGGCAGTGAACAGTGTCAGTAGGGCAGAGATTGGTGTCAGTCGTGTATTTTTAATATTTTTATTTTTTTACAATTTATTTTCGGAGCCTCATTGGGGGGGGGGTCTAGGTGAAATATCAGGGGTCTAAACAGATCCCTGATGTCTCACCTAGGACTGAGGGCAGAGATTCCCCAGTCGCTTTCTCTGCAGCCAGTCAGCAAGGATAATCTGCGCATGACATGGTGATTAGGGTGTGCCCAGGCACATCCGGCACACCCTGTGCGCACGCCTATGCTCCTACCTCATTTACCCTCATCCTTCTAAACATATAGACCAAAATGGTGTTATTTCTATCAACAACCTATCAGATTTCACTCTCTCATGGTGTATTTGCAAGATACTGACTGTCAGGGAGTTGGTTTATGCATAGAATATTTGGTAGGTAATGCCACAACTCTTCAATGCGCTGTACAAGGTGCATACCATACATCACTTTTTTCAACATCTTCCAGCTTAGAGCAGAGTTTCATCCAAAATAATAACTATATCCGATCACATTCCTGACCCTACCAACATGTTCAATAGCCACATGTTGTATTTACCGTAGTACAGCTGTCTGCATTGCGACTTCCGGGTTTTCACTCCCGCGGGAGTAGGCGTTTCTACTCTTTTCCCCGGCGCCTCAATGTAATCTGGGAGTTCTCCGCAATGTCTCCTGGGAGCACAGTGTCATGCTTCCCAAGAGACATTGCTCTACCCCATCCAGCGAAATACCATCAGGAAGTTTACAGCGCTACTCGCCGTAAACAGTGCGCATGCGCGAGAAAGAGCGGTGAATGCTGGGAGATGAGCATTCACCGTTTCCAGGAAATCATTGCTTGTGGGCTTCACAATGCCCACAAGCAAAATGGAAACTGCCAGGAATGGATTTTAAAAGTTCTTCTTTGCCACGGAAACGGACAGGGGATATAAACAGACACCAAACAAGTGAGTATAAGTTTGTATTGTGAAACCCCATTGAATGCACAAAAAAAACAAAAAACGATTGGCTGCAGAACCTCCGCTTTAAGTACAAATTTTCTAAACCCAGAAACAAATTAGAAAATGGAAGCAGATAATAAAGCATTAGGGTCTCTTCACACTGATGAGTTTTTGATGCACTTTTGGTGTTCAAAAAATAGAACCAAAATACATGAAAAATGTATCCCTTTAAATTCTATGGAACTTATCACACCAATGCACTGGGATGTGGTGCGTTTTCAAAAGTACTGCGTGCTGCATTTTGTGGCGCATGTTCAAAAAGTCCACCTCCTCAATTACATGTAGCGGCTGCTCCTCACACTCCCCTCTTGGTCTCGTCTTTCTCTTGTCTAGGGGTATCTTAGAGGGGAGGGAGCGGGGACACCACGCCTGGCTTCCACCACAGATGTTAGTGCGGTATAAGCAACAGTTCTGTATTACCTTCGGGTCAGTGCTGTGCACCTGGATCCTCCCTCCAAGACTCACCGTGAACCATGTCCGTTAGAAAATGAGCTCCACACCATTAAAGTTCAACACTCCTTTATTCTCCTTGTCTCAACACAAACAGTTGAACTCCCTTGATAGAACAGAACAGAAAAGGAAGTGTTGATACGAACAGGCCCAGACACAATGTAAGCTGCCACTTCCCTTCCTAGAAGTGTATCCCGGTCTCCGCACGAGGGTAGATTTCTTTCAGGCCGTCTCCGACAAGAGACTCACTTGTCACCGGCAATATGCTGCACCGGGTCTTCAAATGAGGAGCTCCCCCCGGTCCATTGCGCCTTCCGGATTCGGGTACCCAATCCCTGGGCACCCTAGGATCTCCTTCCCTCGCGGAACTCAGTGTTGGGCACTGAGCTCCGGACCTCCATCCAAGTACCTCACCCCAGGCCAAAAGGTGCCTGGGATGGAACTCGACCTCCGCTGTCCTCTAGGCCTAAGCCACCCAGAGGAGCGACACGACCCACTGTCCGCAAGCTGAAGGTGCCTGGGACGTCCACCCCGTGACAAAGATGGCCGGCCCCCTTTATACCCTCTCCCAGCAAGCACGGCGGGTTCCCTGCCCCACCATACGGCTGCCGAGGGAGGACAAAAAGGAGGACGGCACACAGCAATGATTCAACCCCAGCCCAGGGCGACAGCGCCACCCACTGGGCTGCAGGGAATTACACATCACTGATGTCTCGGCCAAATTCAAAATTACACCCAGGAAAGTACATACCCGCTACATACATAAATAGAAAATGCACCAAATACGCATACAAAACGCACTGTGGTTGCATTTTTTAGTGCACTTTAGAAGTCACATGTCCATGTTTCACAGATGCATGATTGGAGTCAGGCAACCAGAAAACAGACCACAAATGCATCACAAAAAGGCACCAAAAAATCATATGCGTTTTTTTTTTAATGGAGCAGTGTGAAAGGACCCTTAGGGTGTCTACTTACAGTGCACAAACAGTTCTATGTTTCTGAACAGCTCAACATCAACAGGGCTATCAAAATCCAGTGCTTCGCAGCGATAAGTCCCAGAGTCACTTCGAGATACATTCTGAATCACGTAAACTCCATCGGAACTAGACTTTAATTCCTCCTCTACGTTATCCTAAAAGAGAGACAATGGTGCATTAAACACAGAAGTGTCTTAAAATGTTGTATGGGTCCTATGCCTACTTTTTGGGTTCAGTATTTTTATAGTCGCTGACTCAGATCAAACATCTTGCAATCAGATTGAACATTTGATTTTCAAAGTGCATGTTGGAAAAAAAATTAGTCTTTGCATTGGTTGTTGTGGGCTATAACCTTTTTTTCTTGGCTTGTTCTTTTTTTTTTTTATAAATCCTATGACACCACATACATATACAAGATTTTTTCAAAATACCTTCACTTCCTGCATAAGGTAGGTAGGAGGGGGATTGCCATCACCTTCGCAGCGTAGGGTTACTGTGTCGCCCTCCTTAATGGGACCCGCTGGTGACACCGTAAAAGTTACATCTTCAGTGTAATCTGATTAAAAAATAAACATTAGGATGCGAACTAATGACAGCATCTGTCTCATAACCACAGCGAATACAGCAAATGCGATGAATGGGGTATGACAAGGATGACATTTCTTCAAGTTTAAAGATAAAGTTCTTCAACCCATTAGGGAGGCCAAGTGCATGTAGCACTTGGTCCTGTTCGGATCTGTCCAGCCGTTGCTAAGTAAAGTTGTCGGATAGCATGCCCTTCATCTCCCAATCACTGTCTGACAATGCTGCTAGAAAGGAGACAGATTTCTGAGTGACAGTACTGGTCTCTGGCAGCAGGGGCCGCTCTGGAGACTAGCCTGCGGGGCTGTGTGCTTATCTGCAGCTGCTTGTAAGTACACAGCCCTGGCAGATGGATCACACAGTGCCGCTGAGTTTAGGGATCTTTCAGTTATATGAATGAACAGGCAGCAGCACTGTGGGGTTTCATACATGGTACATTGCTAATAGTTCATTCATAAAAGCAAAAGATCACTCAGCGTTTTCTTTACCTAATGTTACTGGTTAATAATGCAGTCTTCTCAAACCATTCCTTGGGAAATAATAATTGGTTTATTTAGTGATGTAGGTAAAAATATAGGTGTCCCAGCCCAAAGTTTAGAGCGCACTCCTGCCAACCCTGTATTGTACACCCTCCTCTACTGCCCCCCCCCCTTTCTTGTACAGTGCTCCTATTTCTTTACTGTGTACCCTTCCCTTTCCTGCACAATCCTTCTTTAATTCTAAGGCTGGGTTCACACTGGTCCGACAAACGCTCCGACATTGGGAGCTCATGTCGCATGACGTGTGAAAATCAATGTTTCCCTATGAGTCTTAACTGGTCCGACACAAGTCGGTCCGACTTTGAAAATGCTCCCTGTACTACTTTGGTCCGACTTTGATCTTACTTCAGCCCCTTGAATATTATTGAAGTCGGATCAAAGTAGGATCCTTGTCCTAACCATCCGACTTTTGACATCCGACATGGTGATTACAGCAGCAGTAAAAGGAATTTATCTCACCCTGGGATTGTTTTGATTGGTCAAAGGACAAGTCAGACTAGCACAAAGTTGGATCAAAGTAGTATCCTGTTCATGAAAGTCGGATGGATGTCAGACCAATGTAGGATCAATGTAGGACTGATGTCGCAGAGCAAAGTAGGATGAAAGTTGTATGACTGTCGTGTCGTACCAGTGTGAACCCAGCCTTACCGCAATCCTCCTTCCAGTCCTCTAGTGTACCCTCTTCTCTGCTAGGTTCTTCTATAGGCCTCATGCATACTGAGCATCAAAATGCCACTTTTAAGGGCATTTGACAATTAATTTTTTTGCCTCTAAATACCCCCCATGATGGCCATTGTGGTTGATTTACTAAAACTGGAGAGTGCAAAATCTGGTGCAGCTGTGCTTGGTAGCCAATCATATTCTAACTTGTTCAGTTAAAGTATAACAAAAGGCAAAACTTTTTTTAAAGTTTTGGATAAAGTGGAGAGGGATTAGAACCAGGGCAGGGCGCCGGACTGCGCGTTTGTATGAGTTTTATTTATTTTTAACCTGAGGTTCTAATTGGCTTGACACTAGTGAATTCTTTTTCGCTTTTGTATTCCGGCTTCTCCTCAGGACAGGAGGCGGATCGGGTTGGCTGGGAGGATAAGCCGAGGAAGCCGTGGAGAGGCTGAGTGCGGAGGGGACCGTCACTGTGGAGGGGCTGAGAGCGGAGGGGACCGTCGCCATGGAGGGGCTGAGTGTGGAGGGGACCGTCGCCATGGAGGGACTGAGTGCGGGGGAACGTCACCGCGGAGGGACTGAGTGCGGGGGAACGTTACCGTGGAGGGACTGAGTGTGGGGGATCGTCACCGTGGAGGGACTGAGTGCGGGGGACCGTCACTGTGGAGGGACTGAGTGTGGGGACCGTCACCGTGGATGGACTGAGTGCGGGGGACCGTCACCGTGGAGAGGTGAGTGCGGGGGACCGTCACCATGGAAGGGTGAGTGCAGGGGACCGTCACCATGGAAGGGTGAGTGCGGGGGACCATCACCATGGAGAGACTGAGTGTGGAGGGGACCGCCACTGTGGAGAGGTGAGTGCGGGGGACCATGCCTGTGGAGGGGCTGAGTGTAGAGGGGACCGCCACCGTGGAGAGGCAAGTGCGGGGTACCGTCATTGTGGAAGGGTGAGTGCGGGGGGGGCATGCTTGTGGAGGGGCTGAGTGTGGAGGGGACAGCCACCGTGGAGAGGCGAGTGCGGGGAACCGTCATTGTGAAAGGGTGAGTGCGGGGGACCATCACCGTGGAGAGGCTGAGTGTGGAGGGGATCGTCATCGTGGAGAGGTGAGTGTGGGGGACCGTCATCGTGGATAGGTGAGTGTGGGGGACCGTCATCGTGGAGAGGTGAGTGCGGGGGACCGCCGCCGTGGAGATAGGGAGGGCGGGGGACCTTCATCATGGAGAGGCAGAGTGTGTGGGGACCGCCACCGTGGGGCAGATCTGGGGGGGGGGATTTGTTTGCCGCCGCCCCCCCCCACCACTGATTAGAACACTTGTCAGTTTGCACTGCTGTCTATGCCCCCATTAGGGAGATTCACCCTCTCTATTTGTCCTGTTTACCATTATCATTAAAAGTAAAAGTTTAAGAAAATCCCAAATTTTGGGTTGTCCGCAGAAAAGTAATAGGGGGAAAATCTTCCAATGGGGACACTAGTTCTAGTGACCTGGGGGGCCCCAAGGGATTCCCTTTATTTGCAGGGATTTCCTCTCACTTCCCGTTTTGGCGTATGGGACAGAAAATGGAGTTAAATCTCTATAATAGAATACACATGGCAGAAAAAAAATCTGACAAGGGTTATAACCCTCCCTTACTCTATCTAAAATGAAAAAATAAATAAATTGCCTACGCTTCTACTTTAAGCTTTACCAAAAGTAAAAATAAATAAATGGAAGCCGATTGGTTTCTCTTCAGAGCTGCACCCGATTTTGCACTGTTCAGTTTTAGTAAATCAGCCCCTAGGTGTCCTTGCACCCATAGGCACTTTCAGACACTTAGAGGCAGAAAAGAACCCCATCACATTCAAGAGAGGTATATTTCAGCAGGAAAAAAATGTGAAACATGCCTAAAAGTGTGTAAACGCGTGCAAATAGTCTGGCCTATGAAATGAATGACCGCTCAAACACTTGATGTGCCTAAATGTGTTTGCAAAATGCAGCTTTAGGCCTGTTTTTAATGCTGCTTTCTCACCTATTACTGCCTATGCATATCTTTTGAAGCTATTTATAGTTTTGATGTGTTCTCTGAAGAAGGAAAGTGATCTACAGCAGGAAACCTGCAGGGTCAGAGGAAAGCAGAGGGGTCTTTCCTGAGGCTGCCCTTATACTCATGCATGAGACAGGAGAGATTAAATTACTGTGTACATGGGAATTATGGTGAAGCATGCTTGTGCTGGCCTTGCCATTTCCCTATGCCGCTCAGCTGTGGATCATCTTCAGATAGAATTTCTCCAATCACAGCTGGTGTACCCAACATGTTATTTTATTTCAAGGTAGTAAAAGGGGTGAAGGGCATAAGCCTGGCCTGAACCCAAGGCAAAATTTATACTTCCTGCCACACTAAGCCACTGTCTGTTGGCTAGCCTTACTATCAACGTAACTAGATTCCACATCATAGACATATCAAGTCTGAGGGCAAATAAGTGCATACTATACTATTCCAGCTAGGCAAGGATAATACAATGGCACCATACATTAGGTTGTATTGTCCATGGTGGAGCAGAGGCCAGGATCTAGGCCACTTGGGTTGGCTATACGTTATAAACTTTTCTTGTACAATTATCCTTTAGATTTACCAAAACCATACAATATGAGGTCAAACCTACATATTTTCTGTTTGTATGCAATCAGGCAGGCCCTTGCACTACATAGTTGAAATTAAATCTAAAGGAAACCAAATATGAAAATTGTTTAATATAGGGCCAGCTTTAAATCTTCCAGATTGGAAAAAACATAATCCCTTGGCTATCCGACTGATAGATCGAGTGATGTATTACCAACTTCATGATGACTACATTAGAAGAAATATCAAGTCCTCAGTTACTCACAGTGTAAATTCAGTTTAAACTCCTTTGATTCCATCTGACTGGTTCCACCACCTGGTAATGGAAACACAACTTTGCAGGAAAACATAGCATCAGCGTCTTCTTTTTGGGGTTTCAGAAAGAGCGTACTGGACACGGTGTACAAGCCAGAAGATTCAGTCGTTGTGCGGGCAGTAGCATATAATCCTGCAAGTGGAAGTAAATTGTTTTAATAATATTTCTTTCAATTTCCCAAACCCTCTAATAGAGCACACTGTACCAATTTGGTGTGAGTAGGGATGAGCAGATTTGCCTGGGATTGGTGTACCAAAGGTTGCACGAACATTGCTCAAAGTTTTAGCTTTGCAAACTTTGGATCCAACCCAACTGAAGTCTATGGGGGAAGGACTCGTTATTGAATTCTGGCCATTTGTAAGGCTAATAAGCAAGCTACTATCAAAGGACATGGAGGCCTGACATTATTATAGCAGACATACACCAATGCCAATATTAGGGGGAAAAAATGTTTTTTGCCTTTATAGAACTGTAATGCCGCGTACACACGATCGATTTTTTTGACGGTGAAAACACAGTCGAGAAAATCGACGTTAAAAACGAGGAACAGCTTGTTCCCCCCACACACGGCCGTTTTAAATGTCATTTTTTTTTTGGTCGAAAAAAACGACCGTGTGTGGGCTCCGCGGCAGTGTTTCCCTATGGGAAACACTGCCGCGGAAAACATGTCGAAAAAAACGACGAGAAAAATTAGAACATGTTCTAATTTTTCTCGTCGTTTTTAATGCCGTTTTTCTCGTCGAAAAAAATGACAGAAAGCCCACAGACGATTGTTTTTCTCGTCGAATGGGAAAAATTTTGTTTTTCTCGACGAGAAAAACGGCCGTGTGTACGCGGCATTATGCCGCGTACACACGACCATTTTTCATGACGAGAAAAATGCAATTTTTTAAATTGGTCATTAAAAACGATCGTGTGTGGGCTCCAGAGCATTTTTCTCGACGTAAAAAATGGCCATTAAGAATTTAGAACATGCTCTATTTTTTCTCGTTGTTTTTCACGTTGTCATTTTTCTCGTTGTGAAAAACGGCCGTGTGTAGGCTTTAATGATGGGAAAAAAACAAGCATGCTCAGAAGCAAGTTATGAGACGGGAGCGCTCGTTCTGGTAAAACTAGCATTCGTAATGGAGATAGCACATTCGTCATGCTGTAACGGACTGAAAAGCGCGAATCAGCTAACACCAAACTTTTACTAACACGCGGTAACACAAAATCAGAAAAAGCAGCCCAAAGGGTGGCCAGCCATCCGAATGGAACTTCCCCTTTGTAGTGTTGTCACGTGTTGTACGTCACCGCGGTTTGCTCTAGCATTTTTTTTCATGATAGTGTATATGCAAGGCAGGCTTGAGAAGAATCACGTCGAGAAAAACTTTGTTTTTTTCCATGACATTAAAAACGGTCGTGTGTACACAGCATTAGATTTCTGTAACATTGCCAATACACACTGACAATATGGATTCTGCTGTGAGCCCACCCTTTTGTAAAAGAAGCAAAAGGCTATGCACTGCATTATGAGTGCTCCTCAATTCTGACTGTGAACCTGGAAAGTTTTTCGGCCAAAAGTTCTCGATTTGCAAACTTCACAAACATGGGGATTTGCAGTGAACCCATAGTAGAGGCAACCCTGAACTTTAGCCCTACTTATGAGCATTTGAAGCAGTAGTTTTTCCAAAATGTAAAGTGGAAATTTAGGTTAATGTTTTTGATTGTGTGTTATAATTTGTTCTAGCCTATGAGATTGTAATTTTACAGTGTGGATAGTTTGGCCTACAGGTAAATATGGAGAAAATAATTATTCAGGCATGTGATAAAAAGAAGGAATTTGTATAAGGAATGCCATCATTCCATCTTTTAGTTGCATTAATATATTTTTGTACAACAGTAGTCTTTTAAAAAAAAAACGTTTCTTACAATCAGTTTTAACGTTTAGTTACGGTGCTTATATTTAATGAGAAGTGTTTCTTGTGCTGGTGGCTGCTGTCTTAAGCCTCGTACACACAATCGGATTTTCCGGTGGGAATTGTGCGTTGACAGCCTGTTGGCGGAAAATCTGACCGTTTGTACGCTCCATCGGACAACTGTTGTCGGATTTTCCATGGACAAATGTTGGATGGCAGGCTTTAAAATATACCGTGGACAACGGTCCGTTAGACAAAAGTCCAAAGTACAAACACGCATTCTCAGTATCAATGCTCACCAAACACGACATTAGCAGAAGGTGCCCAAAGGGTGGCACTCAAGAGCTGAAAAACCACGTAGTACGTCTAGTACGTCACTACGTTCATGTTTGTTGGCCGACAATTGTGTGCCGTTTGTATCCAAGACAAAATCCAGGCACACGCCCTTCGGACAAAAGTCAGACGCTTTGTCTGCGGAAAATCCGATCGTGTGTACAAGGCTTTGGTTAAAATCTCCAGCCCTCTGCCCTCCCATAACCCCACAGTGGTAATCTTTTGGTGCTGTGGGAGTTAATTCAACTGGTTGACCTGTCACAGGCACTTGACAGGAGTGCAAAATATGCCTCCCCCAATTCATAAAAGCTTTCATCAATGATAAGTACTCTATGAATGGAGACGGTAGACCTTTCATTCATCCGCCCTTCCTCTATTTATAGAGAACCTTTCATGGTACTTAAAACTAGTGATTCTGGTGGTCTATTATAAACACTGTTTTTGTCGCCCATGTAAATGATTAGGATTCCATCCTTAGGTCTTCTAGTGTAGTATAGAAGAATGAAAAGTAGAACCAAATTGCTTGCTATGGGTAGCAAGAACATTTTTTTCTTTGAGATACATTCAGCCATGTGAATCGAAGGATTAACATTTATGAAGCCTCCTGACACCAAGGATGAGATCCTGTAACTAGAAAATCTTATCCTGTCCTTACACAATCAACATTTGCCATTCCACTGTAATTAGTTAAGATGTTGGTGCTACCTGTTTGTATATAAATGATGGGGGATTTGAAGAAGTGGGCAATCTATGAAACATCTTTAACATTACAGAACAGGCCCAGTTGAATGTGACTATGTCTAACTACTACCAGCTATACCATAACGTGGTGAACCTTCACAGACACTTCAAATACATTTGAATCCAGACTAGATGGAATATCAATACTATAAAATCATATTTTTTCCCCCAAATATAGGTCTCCACCGGGTTCATACCTGATCCCTTTTCAGTTCCTGGATTCAGAGGAACCTGTTTTCTGTACCACTCAATGGTTGGAGTTGGATAGGAGTTCCGGCTGATGCAGGTTGCAACCTTAAAAAAAAAAAAAAAAATAGCGCATACGGGTAAATTATACTAAGCTGGTGACCACACATCACTTGAGAAAAAACACAATTTATAGACAGGTTTTCAGTTTATTGCTAAAGTCTTGTATGTATGAGCTTCAGCTTGTGTAAGAGCAGTTTAGGCAGGAAATTTTTGTAAAGAAAAAAATTATTAAAGGACTCGTTTACTGCTTTGATCTCTGACGAGCGATCTGAATTCCACATTCGCGGGTGGTGAGGAGGCGTTGTACCCACTTGAATAGGTCATGTTCAGCATGCGCGATGGGATTACAATTCTTTTTGTGGCCATGAAGCAAAGCCCCCCAGCTCCAGCATGTGTACACCATCTGCCACCTAACCCCCCTCAAATGCTAGTGTGAACGAGCCCTAAAGCAGTCTTCATTTCCAGTTCAGGGATGTGCACTCCAAAATACAATCTGTGTTTATGTAGCGGCCTCCCCAAAAGGTTGGGACGCTATCTCAAATTTAGAGGGATGTCTGAACCAGTAGTTGGGCTCAGACTGTTGAATTATATTGATATTTTCCTCTGTTCTAGTTGTGGTTTGCCTGGTAGTAATTTACCTTATTGCCTGTAGGTGGCGTTATCACCTCAGGCACCTGTTGGAACACGGGCAAACCATGGTGCATTGAGTGACCCTTCTCGGCAGCGGTACAGTGGGAGTGGTCGCCCTGCTGTGCCTGATGGTAGGGGATACTTAAGGGGCAGGCGCCATTGCTGAGGGTTCGTTTTCGCCTCGTGGCCCTCCGGGCGCGAGGTATGTTGTGTGATTTTGGTCTCGGGGCCACATTTGGCCCGAGGCTGCATTGCTATCTAGTAGGCCCAGTTAGTCTGGCTGGGGCCTGCATACTGAGAGGGGATACCAAGCTGTCCATCCAAACAGGGAGGAAGCTGTCTTAATGAAGGAAACCAGGGGAGGACCTGCCCTGGAGGAGACCGGTAAAGTGCTGACGTCTTGGGTGCGGCCTGGTAACTTTATTGAGGAGGGATTCACTATACCACAAGTCCTGCAGTTCACCGGATTGGCTTAGAGGCCCTTTTCACTGCACGGCTGGAAGTTTGGGACTTTGAAATCCTGTGGCAGAGGATTCCTGGACTATCCATTTGCTTAACTTTAAAGGTCTGTGGCAGAGACCCATTTCACCTAAGGCAGTCTGTGGCAGAGACCTATTTCATCTTGGGCAGTCTGTGGCAGAGACTGCCCTGTTGCTGTTTCGTGTGTCATTCCGGCTGCTAGGCCATATGAGAGGGGACTATCCGGGTGACCAATACCCACTCTAACATTGAGAGTGGTGAATGACTTTGAATTGATCCTTTGCATTTTTGTGGCAAGTGCCTGAACCTTCCCCCGCTCTTCTCTACCTCCTACTTTTTCTCGAAGTCCACTGCATAAGAAAATAAAGCCTGAAGCCTCGTACACACGACCGAGTTTCTCGTCCAAAAACGACAAGAAAACTGCCGAGAGAGCTTTCTTGTCGAGAAAACCGTTCGTGTGTATGGTTTTTCGTCGAGAAAACTGCCGTGAATCTCGATGAGAAAAAAATAGAACCTGCTCTCTTTTTTCTCGTCCGGATTCTCGATTTTCTCGTCGTGTTTCTCGTCGGCCTGTTTTGCGACGAGAAAAACGTTTGTGTGTATGCTTTTACGAGTCTTCCAAAAGCGCGCATGCTCAGAATCAAGTGTAGCGGCCTCACCCCGAACTCTTTAGCTAGGGGTATGTCGAGCGACAGAGTGAGGTGCGCCACGGCCCATGTCCTCCCCATGGCTGTGGGTGAGGTGAAGGCCAGTATTAATCTTTTTCCTCGGGCCAAATGTGCGCTGGTTATGAGGGTCAGTCCTTCCGTGCCGGAATCTCCCTTTGTTCCCATCAACAGAGTCCATACACCCATCAAAGTCCAAACTCAGGTTTATTGCGTATCTCCACATACAGTCAAATGCAACGGCATGATACGATGGGGAAGCAGGTCGAGGCACTGTACAGGTTCCTAGTCCCTACACTCCCTGTGCTATGACCAGGGGTTGCAGGAATCTTGATGAAAGCTCCTCCGCTGCGCTGTAGCCCATATCAGGGGAAGATGTCCTCCGAGGGAGTTACCGAAGGCCCATCCGTCACCGGGTTGACACTGCACCGGGTCTTCGGACGGGTGACCTCCCCAGCCTCCTCACCTCAGATGCGGGTCCCCTCGCAAGGGGCGCCCTGGAGCAACTCCACCCTCGCGGGACCCAGCCGGAGTCACCGGGTCCCAGGCCTCCTTAATAGTACCTCACCCCAGGCTGAAGGTGCCCGGGATGGACTCCATCTTCGTTCCGGCCAGGCCTTGGGCGCCTAGGCCGGAACCTTGAACCGCCCGCACCCAGGCCTAAGGTGCCTGGGTGCGTGAAGACACGATCTCCCTCCGGACAGCCCCCGTGGCGAGGGCGTCTCCCCCTTTTATATCCTCCCATCGACACCACGGCGGGTTCCCCGCCCCGGCCGTACCATCTCCAGGAAGGGACAAAGAAGGGTAGCCCTCTGGTAGTGATTCTACCTCGAGCCAGTAGGTATACTGACACCCACTGGTCAAAGAGAATATTACACCACCCAATCCTCCACGAATAAGAAAAGGGGTCTGAACCCTGACATAATTACACACCTGGGTCTCTCTACCCCCAGGTTTATCCCACTAACTTTGAAGACCCCGCTACACACTCCCCCTGGTGATTTGACGCTGGTCCCCAGCGTCAGGTGCACACCCATGTCTCCCAAGGAGTGGTGACATGAAGTGGGCCCCAGAGGCTATCCCTCAAATTTTGGATACTGTATGTGCCAAGACCTGCTCAACAGACAGGGAAACTATAGAACATTAAAACTTTTGTATAAAACATCTGTCATGTACACATATACAATCCCTCCCGTCACTGTCTAAGAACCACCCCATACTCAGTAGTCTTGACCGACGAATCTCCTGCAGAAGGGAAACAAACAAAAAAACACATCCTAACACTCTGTGTTAACTTGGCATGAGTGGGTCCGTCAGCCGAGAGACCCACTCACTCCAATAAGTACGTAATGCATGTGTAACATTTTCAAACATTCGTTGCACAACACTGCCACCTGGTGACAGCGCTGCGGTAATGACACTTGGTGAGATCTTCATTCTTCCTGCTCTCCTACTCTAACTCTACCCCAAAAGTCTCTGCCTTTGGCACATGAAGAAAAGGGAGAAAAAAAAACAACAGCTCCCAAATCTCCAGTGAGTAAAAGAAAAGCCCAAATCAAAACAAAAGTAGGGCACAGTTCTAGGCGTCTGGGAATGTCTCTTCCAGAAAGTTTCAACAGCAACAAGATAGGAGCTCACTTCTCCTATAAATAGAACCTTGGATCCGGCAGAAACAGGGGCTTCAGGTGCCCGTCAAACACTTCCACCGAATACTCGACATCCTCTCCTTCTTCCCGGCAGATGAGCACCTTATCGGCATGAATATGGCGCCCAAGTCTCCAATCAGCTCTGCAGTCCTTGAACTTTTTAGACACAGGCGGCGAACATGACAGGTATCGCCTGGCATGGGGTACTTTAAGTTTTTCCCATACAAACTCATCATACCACCTTGGTCGCAGGACCTCGACTTCATACAATAAGTCCCGAGGCAAGTAGGGGTACTCCCACCCATATTCACGGGCGACTCTCTGGGAGAAATGTCTCTGCAACCTGGCTAGAGGTGGCATCACATCTCGCTCACCTTCTCCTGGCTGTACGATGGCCTCCGGGTGCCGAGGTACCTTCACCATCTCGGGTTTCTTTGTCTTTGGTGCCCGCAACGAAGCACGCTGCATCCCCAACATCAGAGCGGGTGATGTAGTTGAATGCGGGAAGTTGGTCGGAGGACTAGATTTCCTCGAGAACTCCGGGGCCTTCACCCGGAGCGTACTGTCTTCTATGGACATGGGGGAATCCTGCGGTTTACTCAGCACAGGTAGTGGGCGTCTGTCCCAGCCCTTCCGGTGAAACAGTTCGTCTATCTCTCCGTCATCCCCACAGTCTGACAATGACTCTAAGTCGGAGTTGTCATACATCTCGGCGGGAAGGTAGTCTCTAGTAGACGGAAGGCTACCCTCCCTTGCGGGCTCCACCGACTGTGGACCCCCGACACCTCCAACCAACACCACAGTCCCAGCCCCTGGCTCACCTGGACCTTCTGAAGAACTGGGATGTCCGGGACTCTCTTCTCTACCGGCGCCATCCAGGCCAGGCAAGCGGCGGGGTGAAGCTCGACCACGACCATAGGATGCCTGCACCAGGCCTATCTTCCTCTTCGGGGGTGGCAGCAGGGAGTCTGTAGTGACCGAAGCAGTGTCCTCGGATTTTTCTCTCTCAGTCTCTGGTTGGGCAGTCACTTCGCCCTGGTCAGCGCGCACGGGAAACTCCGCAAAGGCTTTGATCTCTCCCTCCGGAGTGGCGGTTCCTGTGATGCAGTTGAGGCGTAGGGCCCGGGGCCTTTCCGTGTGTGGTTCAACCTCAAAAAGAAACTCCTTGCATGCTTCGCATCGCCCGAATGGCTTTAGTTGGACCACCAGTCCCGAGCATCCGGGACAGATCACACCGAGGGCCTCCATGTCTCTGCATGAATACAGAGCCAACTGTCCTCAGGGCCTGAGCCTTATCCCCGTGTCTGTAATGGGTGCAGCAAATGCAGTCATCTTGAAAGGATAAGGTACCGGCATCCACGGGGAGCCTGAGTTCGCTCCGACCACTTGCTGCTCCATCACGCGCTGACCTCGCGCCGGAGTCTCCACGTGTCTCTCCACACGTGGCCAGACTCCTCCCACGACTTGCACGTTTTTCGCGGGCTTCCTTCAGTCTCCTCCCACGAATTGCGCAGTCATGGGGTGCCTCGTGGCGCAGTGCAGCAAAAGTCCCCACAAGTTCGTCACATGGCTGGACTCTTCCCGCTCTTTCTGCATGGGCCTCTCCCGGTTTTTCAGGGAAATTTCCACGACTTCGAGCACAGGGATGCACTTTGGCCAATCACATGGCCGACCTGCTCGGACCTCCTCCGGGCAGCAAAGTCCAAACACAGCCGTTCCAAACCTCAGGGTCAACACACATTTCATCCCGGACTCACGAGCCCCCACGTGTAGCGGCCTCACCCCGACCTCTTTAGCTAGGGGTATGTCGAGCGACAGAGTGAGGTGCGCCACGGCCCATGTCCTCCCCATGGCTGTGGGTGAGGTGAAGGCCAGTATTAATCTTTTTCCTCGGGCCAAATGTGCGCTGGTTATGAGGGTCAGTCCTTCCGTGCCGGAATCTCCCTTTGTTCCCATCAACAGAGTCCATACACCCATCAAAGTCCAAACTCAGGTTTATTGCGTATCTCCACATACAGTCAAATGCAACGGCATGATACGATGGGGAAGCAGGTCGAGGCACTGTACAGGTTCCTAGTCCCTACACTCCCTGTGCTATGACCAGGGGTTGCAGGAATCTTGATGAAAGCTCCTCCGCTGCGCTGTAGCCCATATCAGGGGAAGATGTCCTCCGAGGGAGTTACCGAAGGCCCATCCGTCACCGGGTTGACACTGCACCGGGTCTTCGGACGGGTGACCTCCCCAGCCTCCTCACCTCAGATGCCGGTCCCCTCGCAAGGGGCGCCCTGGAGCAACTCCACCCTCGCGGGACCCAGCCGGAGTCACCGGGTCCCAGGCCTCCTTAATAGTACCTCACCCCAGGCTGAAGGTGCCCGGGATGGACTCCATCTTCGTTCCGGCCAGGCCTTGGGCGCCTAGGCCGGAACCTTGAACCGCCTGCACCCAGGCCTAAGGTGCCTGGGTGCGTGAAGACACGATCTCCCTCCGGACAGCCCCCGTGGCGAGGGCGTCTCCCCCTTTTATATCCTCCCATCGACACCACGGCGGGTTCCCCGCCCCGGCCGTACCATCTCCAGGAAGGGACAAAGAAGGGTAGCCCTCTGGTAGTGATTCTACCTCGAGCCAGTAGGTATACTGACACCCACTGGTCAAAGAGAATATTACACCACCCAATCCTCCACGAATAAGAAAAGGGGTCTGAACCCTGACATAATTACACACCTGGGTCTCTCTACCCCCAGGTGTATCCCACTAACTTTGAAGACCCCGCTACACAAGTATGAGACGGGAGCGCTTCTTCTGGTAAAACAAGCCTTCGTAATGGAGATAGCACATTCGTCACGCTGTAACGAACTGAAAAGCACGAAGACTGAAAAGCGCGAATCGTCTCTTCCCAAACTTTTACTTCACACGCGTAAACACGAGATCAGCAAAAGCAGCCCAAGGGGTGGCGCCATTGAAATCGATCTTCCCCTTTATACTGCCGTCGTACGTGCTGGACGTGACCGCTCAGAACAACGAGGAGATTTGGAATTGACTGTGTGTATTCAAGGAAAGCTTGACAAGAATCTCATCGAGAAAAACAACGTGTTTTTAACGACGAGAAACTCGGTCGTGTGTACGAGGCTTGACTTTTGAAGGTTTTACATTGGTGTGGACATTGCATTACTACAGACTTTCTCTACCCGGACAACGCAGCTGAAGAGGTAACGTACAAAACCCAAAACTAACCAGAGGCTCCTACGGGGGTAGTGCTACATTTATCTTCCCCAAAATGAAACAAACGTTTAATTTATAAGCTTCAAGAAAGCAATTCCTTAAAGCTTTACAAATGCTTTGTAAAAAGCTTACAGTGCGCAATGCTCCTTTATAAGCTGAAGCCCTAGCAAAGGTCTTTTAGTACAAAAAGAAACAATTATGTTGCACAACTAAATGCATCACAGCTCTGAAATGTAATGTCTATAAATGTGTGACATCTACGAAGCCAGAAGAAGTCCAAAACTGAGCAGAAAGAACGATAGATAATGAAAATTCTAACAAATACCTCTGACTCCTCAATCTCTGTGATGGATAATAGTTGTGAATTTACTATAAGCTCTGGTGATGCCGGGGACACTGGGAAGAGAAAATAAATAATTATATTAGTAAAAATGGCTTATATCACAAAGGGGTTATGCACAGGATTGTTTTTTGGCATACAATGTAAATTGCAGGTATATTTCTGCGTCTGTGCTACATAGCTGCTGCAAAAAGCCAACCATAGTAATGAAGGCTACATGCGGCTGTATGCAGGTTTTTGCCACTACAGCGAGGCTGGGTTCACACTTGTGCCAGCTCTGTTATCTCTGCAAAAAGATAAGAGAACTGTTCAGCAGATCATCTCTGTTTTTAGCTGCGAATTTGGTGATCTGGGAGAGGGGAGGGGGAGGGGGGAAGTGTAGTGAGGTGAAGGAGAGAAATCCTGTTGAGAACTGAACACATCTGCGAATCAGATGCGTGCCCATAGAAGATAATGGGTCTGAATTCGCAACTGAGCCGCACGGCAATGCCTAGAAAATGCACACTTTTTTGGGCAATGCGCAGTGCGAATGATTTGCACATATGTGAACCAGCCTCATTAAAATCAATGTATTTTATAATGTTATGCAAATTGGATGCGGTGTAAGCTGCAACCAATTCGCATAGGTGTGAACGGGCCTAAAACCTTGCATTGCGAGCATAATTCGTTCCTGGAAACATGCTTGTAATCCAAAGCACTTGTATATAAAAGAGGAAGTAAACCCTCGTCCAAAAATCCCCCCCCCCCAAAAAAAACCCCTGCAAGACAAAGGCATAATGAGCTAGTATGCATAGCATACTAGCTCATTATGTATTACTTACCTTAGATCGAAGCCCCCGCATCTGTCCACGTCTCCCACTCCGGCCGCCGACATGTCGTCCCGGAGTTACTTCCAGGTATCTCGGCTCCAGAGCTGTGATTGGCCGGAGCCACGATGACGTCACTCCCGCGCATGCGCGTGGGAGCTGTTGGTAACGGCACGAAGACTGAAGCAATGACACATAGGTGCCATTAAAAAGATAGTATAAACATAAAACAGTGAATCTGTGTCAGAAATATACTAGAAACAGCGCTGATGTTGGTGTGATTCAGGTGGCCAACTCCACCTCCAAAGTATTAAACACTTTATGGCAGATGAAACAAGAATGCAGAGTGTCCAATAATGTTCATTGGTGGTCCTAGATACAAACAGCATGCACCTTCACCGTAAAATCTGATCCACCCAGTGGGAACACACTCCCCCTCAGGGGTTTAAACTCACCAGAGCAAAGCTCAAACAATGCCTTGAACAGGGGAGTAAATCGGAACCTTTTCAGCATTCAGCATCAGCCAAGGAGATGTTTGATCAGTGGGGACGAGAGCCGGGCACATCACCGATCACTGGGATCCACCATCACTGATCACTGGGATCCACCATCACCGATCACTGCACTACAATCATGATTGTAGTGCAGTGATCGGTGATGGTGGATCCCAGTGATCAGTGATGGTGGATCCCAGTGATCGGTGATGTGCCCGGCTCTCGTCCCCACTGATCAAACATCTCCTTGGCTGATGCTGAAAAGGTTCCAATTTACTCCCCTGTTCAAGGCATTGTTTGAGCTTTGCTCTGGTGAGTTTAAACCCCTGAGGGGGAGTGTGTTCCCACTGGGTGGATCAGATTTTACGGTGAAGGTGCATGCTGTTTGTATCTAGGACCACCAATGAACATTATTGGACACTCTGCATTCTTGTTTCATCTGCCATAAACTGTTTAATACTTTGGAGGTGGAGTTGGCCACCTGAATCACACCAACATCAGCGCTGTTTCTAGTATATTTCTGACACAGATTCACTGTTTTATGTTTATACTATCTTTTTAATATCTTAAATTTTTAAACGGCTGCTCCCTTTAGAAATTCTTTGAGTTATCAGAGAAATTCGTGTATGGTATCACTTTTACTATCTGTGTGTTATCCATTTCTAGTGTTGGTTACCTACTACAAGATTTTTTTGCAATTTTGCGAGTCCGAGGCGCTGAGCGGTGTATTGAAGGCCTTTATTATACACCTCATCCTACATAGGTGCCATTGCTTCAGTTTACCCAGTGCACATGTGCCGATGACTTTGGCACATGCAGACACAGGGGGATATCTCCTAAACCGTGCAGGTTTAGGAGATATCCTGGGTAGCTACAGGTAAGCCTTAATATAGGTTTACCTGTAGCATAAAGTTGTTAAAAAGGGTTTACAACCACTTTAAAAAGGAATTTCCCCATAAGAAATAATGGAAACTCAGATGATTCGTTCCACAACCATTTATTCATAAATCCTTCAGTTTATAGTCCATATAAAAAGAAGATAATAGCAATGTGATAGGTTGTGTAACCATAAAATGTCCATCCACAAATGGAAGCCTCCACAAGGGAATTAGAAGCAAAATCCAGCAGGAGCTACAGAGTATAAAGAGAAGAGAGGAGCCTCTAAGTGTAGTAATATGGTTACATTTAATGAAGGTACAACATTTAGCAACTCACATGATGATGTTGATAATTAAAAGAGGCACATCTAAGTTGCAGGCATCCGGGGTAAAGCTGTCCACATAGACCATCCCCCGCACCGCCGGCTCTCACCGCTGTCAGTCTGCAATCAAGACCGGGAAGAATACCCTGCAGTAGAGCGATTTGAAAGCGAGGCTTGAAGCGCAGCGTGGAAGGGATGACGTTAATGGCGTGGCAGAGGATGGTCTATGTGGACAGCTTTATCCCGGATGCCTGAATAATTAGATGTGCCTCTTAACCACTTGCTTACTGGGCACTTAAACCCCCCTCCTGCCCAGACCAAGTTTCAGCGCTGATGCACTTTGAATGACAATTGCGCGGTCATGCAACACTGTAACCCAATGAAAATTTTATCATTTTTTTTCCCACAAAAAGAGCTTTCTTTTGGTGGTATTTGATCACCTCTGCGGTTTCTATTTTTTGTTAAAAAAAATTAAAAAGACAGATTTAAAAAATATATATATATATATATATATATATATATATATATATATATATATATATATCTTTTTATATAATTTTGCAAACAGGTAATTTTTCTACTTCATTGATGTACGCTGATGAGGCTGCACTGATGGGCTGCACTGATGGGCACCGATGGGCTGCATTGATGGGCACCGATAAGGTGGCACTGGTGGGCACTGATAGGCGGCACTGAAGGGCATTGATAAGTGGCACTGGTGGGCACTGAAAAGTGGCACTAATAGGTGGCATTGATAGGTGGCACTGATAGCTGGCAGTGATGGGCACTGATAGGTGACAGTGATGGGCACTGATGGGTGGCAATAATGGGCACTGATCAGCACTGGTAGGTTACACTGATAGGCAGCATTCTTAGGTGGCACTTGTGGGCATTGATAGGTGGCACACGTGGACATTGATAGGTGGCACTGTGGGCACTGGCAGGGGGTACGTATTGCACAGAGATGAGGCAAAATTGCCTCTTCCTCTTCGGGACCGATGTTCCTTGCACACAAGCCGGTGATTGGCTTTTTTTTCTCCTCATGCTGTCAGCGTGAGGAGAAAAAAAAAAAGATTACCGGGCCTTTGTATACATCACGTCATCAGCTGTCATTGGCTGACAGCTGATCACGTGGTAAGGGACTTACCAGTGATCAGTGACTCGGTGATCACAGCGCGCGCCCTGCAGGAGGAGCGCGCAAAGGGGAGAACGTCTATTGACGGCCTCCCGGCAATTGGGGTCTACGCTGTGGCCGTCATTCGGCTATAGCGCGGACGCAAAGTGGTTAATCATAAACCATGTGAGTTGCTAAATGTTGTACCTTCATTAAATGTAACCATATTGCTACACTTAGAGGCTCCTCTCTTCTCTTTTATACTCTGTAGCTCCTGCTGGATTTTGCTTCTAATCCCCTTGTGGAGGCTTCCATTTGTGGATGGACATTTTATGATTACAGTACACAACCTATCACATTGCTATAATCTTTTTATACATGATGCTACTCTTGATACACAGGTGATGTCTTGATATACCGTAAGTCAAAATGTATTTAAAAACTTTGCTTGTTTTGCAAAACGCTCTTAAACCAAGTTACTCTCAAACCAAGGTTTTACTGTACTGGAATACACCCATGCATGCATAAAGATATACATCCCTATAAGCGAACTTTCTGCATTCAGGGTTATACTCCCATATGCTTGCACAGGTTTACACAAGTAGCGGCACAAAGCCACATATGGCCATTCATTATTATGGTCGGCTGTACAGGGCAGCTGTGTATCCCAAATGTGGATATACACCCACAATTTACGCTATATGGCCTAAATAGGAAACTTAAGCGTGAGATCAAGGTGGAAAAGCCTGCAAACTCCCAAAAAACTGGTATTCTCTGCATCTGGAGGTATAACGGTAATGAAGAAAGGCTGCTATTGTTAAATTCCCCATTTGAAAATACTGGTTGAAAACTAGTACTAGAATTACAAACCCTTTGACAGGTAACACAAATTTCATATATATTTTTCACTTTTGTGATTGGAGGTAAACCTTAAAGTGTATGCATGGGCTGAAAAAATATCTTGAACGTTCTCTCCAATACAAGAACATTTCTAAAAAAAAAAGATTGCCTAGCCAGAATGGTTAGCAGGTAAATGCATCCTCATTTTGATTCCTCCAGGCCACGCCTCCAACATGTTTTGCCCTGGGGCTTCATTATGGAGGAACATCCATGATTAGGCAGCCAGACTATCTCTTCCTATTTATGCAGTGTGCTTTGGGTCTGGACGAACCTTTCCCCAGCCTGCAGCCTCACTAGCCATTGGACCGTATCAGCCTGAGCGGGGGGCCCCCCAAGCATTTATCATGGATAACATTTCTAAAAGGTTTATAGCTGTAATAACATTGCATGCATAACCAAATAGCTGAAACCCAGGGTGCTCCTTACTTCCTGTTTGGACTGACAACACAGCGGCTCTGCTGCACTGGAATCCCAAGCAGCGCTGTCAGCCCTGCCTGCTGGACTACAAAAATCTGCCTACCCCCCCCCCCCCCACTGATTTTTTCAGGGGGTGAATTTGGGTATTGCCCGGGCATACACTTAAGGTCCTTTTTTTTTCATTGTAATGGAATTTTGTGGTGATTATAGAAATATTTAAGATGGATACTCATACACAGGGCCGTCGGAACAGGACAGGCAAACCAAGCAACTGCTTGGGGCCCCCAGCTGGCCTGGGGCCCCAGCAGAGCTGCCTCCCCTTCCGCGATTGGCGGCCCCCCAGCCGCGATTGGCGGCCCCCCTCCCGCGATTGGCGGCCCCCCCTCCCGCAATTTGGTGCCCCCCTCCACCCGCAATTGGCGGCCCCCTCCTCCCGCGATTGGCGGCCCCCTCCACCCGCAATTTGGCGGCCCCCCTCCTGCGATATTGGCGGCCCCCTCCCGCGATTGGCAACCCCCCCCCCACGATTGCCCCCCCCACGATTGGCGCCCCCCTCCCACGATTGGCGGCCCCCCTCTCGCGATCGGCGTCGATGTCCCGCGTTACCACCCCCCCTTCTGAATTTAAAAAAAAATAAAAAAATTGTGTAGCTCCCCCCCCTTCTCCAAAAAAAATCAGTAGCACCCCCCCCGCTTGGGGCCCCCAAATTCTCAATCTGCTTGGGGCCCCCAAATTCCTCCAAACGGCCTTGCTCATACAGCCCTTATTTTTCAAAGCTTAGAAGATTTATCCTGATTATTCAAAGTACTTAAACAGAAACAGGCAACCACCTGATAGCAGCAGTAAAAAAAGAAAAAGTCCAAAAAATGTACAGGCAGTAGTAACATATGTCCATACTCACCATAGACTTTCAGCTCAGTGCTGCCCTCACCATTCCCCTCACCGACAGAGGTCACCTTGCAGAAGAATGTGCTCTCATCTCTGACACGGCTATCTTTGATCACCAGGCTGTTGTCACTTTTAACTGCGACTCTGTCAGTAAAGTCTGTTCCCTGTTCCACCGATGTGCGTCCATCATTATAGGTAGCGATACGGACTCGAGTCCCTTCCTGATTTATCTGTGTATGTCCAGAAGAAAAAAAACAATATAGGAGACAGTCTAACACAGACACATGAAAATAATTTATCAGGGATCCACACAGGGGAGAGTTTGTAGTATTTACAGTTCCTTAAAGTGGATGTAAACCCGAAATTATTTTATTTATTTTTTTGCTGTCACAATGTAGTGTATAAGATTTCCTATCATTTGTGCCAGGTCTTGCCACAAAGAGTTAATCCAGCTCTGAGCAATCCTCTTTTATTGTTCAGTGAGATAAAACGGACAAACAGAGAAAAACCTTTGTCCGTTCCGCCCCCTTGCTGTGAATGACAGGTTATTTACATATCTCGTGCACTAGCTTTAGACAGGCATTATTTTTTAATTCCCACCCCCACTCCTTTTCTGAAGTCATGTGGTTACTTTTCTGGATTTTGACTGGATGTTAGTGATCATAGCAGAAGGAATACACAGGAGAAAATGTATGTTGACAAGGGGAGTGTAGAGGTGGGCGGGGAGTCTACTGACATCACGACTCCACCCACCGAGCTCCAGACAACAGATCCACCCACAGAATCTGCAGTTTTTCAGTTCTTATAACAGACAGAGGGGAGACATTTGACAGATAAGGATACATGCAGGAGGCATCTATATCCTTATAGATCAGCACTATGGCAGTAGTTTAGAAAGGATGAGAGTGGCTTTACATCCACTTTAATGTTATATTTTTTAGGCTTAGGCTGACCGTACATGGTTCAAATGTTGGCCGGTTCACCATGAACCAGCCGAGATTCGAACCGTTAATGTAGGGTGACCAGACATGCCCAGTTTCCGGGGACAGTCCCCGGATTGAGGACACTGTCCCTGGACCAAGTCTGTCCCCGGTTTTGTCCCCGGATTGGATTTGAACAGGGGCTGGGGCAATTTCAAAGACAGTTAGTGCAGAATAAAAAAAAAAAAATCTGAATTACACACCCCCGCTCCACTCTACTAGGTTAGGGGGGTGTATTTTTTCCATTATCTGTGCCCCTTTCTGATGATCATGTGCTGGTCGGAGCCGAGGGAATATTTCTTCAGTTTCGGGTGAATGCCCATTCAGCTCCACTCACATGTTCTTCTGCCTTGGCTCAAGTCTCGGCCAGCCGCCTACCTGCTTATCTTCTTGACTTCCCTGGTGGAGTGATCTTCCTCCGCTCCCCACCCAGTAGCAGCCGGGGCCCGGAGAGTAAGACTTGACAGGCTGTGAGGCGGGCGGGTGGGCGGGGGCGGCGGCGGGCAGAAAGTCGCTGATTGCCACCATTACTAGTAAAAAAAAAAAAAAAAAAATCTGGTCACCTTGCGTTAATAGGCAGGCTAAATGTACCAAGTTGATCGATCGATCAACTTTGGCACAACCGGCCTTCCAGATGCTCTTACGATTATTGGTAACAATGCAAAAATGGGAAGAAATTTTGGACAGCCGCACTCCAAAAAAGTTTTTGCCTTTTTTATTCAAAAATGGACATCAAAAATACATGCCACAGCAGAACAGAACGGGCAGAAGACTGACGCGTTTCACACTAACAAACAGTGCATCAAAAATACATGCCACAGCAGAACAGAACGGACAGAAGAGCTGACGCGTTTCACACTAACAGTGCTTAGTCATAGCTATGACTAAGCACTGTTTGTTAGTGTGAAACGTGTCAGCTCTTCTGTCCGTTCTGTTCTGCTGTGGCATGTAATTTTGATGTCCATTTTTGAATAAAAGGCAAAAAGTTTTTTGGAGTGTGGCTGTCCAGAATTTCTTCACATTTTTGCATTGTTACATACATTCGCACCTGAGGCTTCCAATCTGGAGGAAAGGCTTTTACATTTGCTTGAACTTCCTGGAGCAGTGATATCCCTTTCTCTATGATTATTGGCAGCGGCTGCTATGGCCACTAGCGATAATTAATGTCGGAATGTTTCCTCCAGCCCTGGCAGACAATAGCTCAGCAGGAGGGATTCCACTGTCAGCACTGTCTGTGGTTGCAGGAAAGACATTTGCACTGTGTATGGCCTGCCTAACACATACTGTTTCATATTGTAATGATAAAGTTTCATATACAAATTTGTGGGTGTGCAAATTTACAGAGCATAGCACCAATAATTAGGTTGTAACACTGTGCAGGGGCACCCTTAAAGAGGAAGTAAACCCCGATGGGTTTTACTTCCTCTGTTGTTCCGTTTGTATGCTCCATCGGACAATTGTTGTCAGATTTTCCGTAGACAAATGTGGGATAGCATGTTTTAAAATTGTCCGCCAACAAATGTGTGTTGTCGGAATATCCGATCGTGTGTACACAAGTCCGTCGGACACAACTCCAAAGTACAAACACGCATGCTCAGAAGCAATGCTTACCATAACACAACATTAGCAGAAGTTGCCCAAAGTGTGTCGCTAAAGACCTGAAAAAACACGTAGTTTCGTGTTTGTTGGCTGACAATTCTTTGCCGTGTGTATGCAATACAAGTTCCTGGCCAACGCCCTTTGGACAAAAGCCCTATGCTTTGTCCGCAGAAAATCCGATCGTGTGTATGAGGCTTTACTCAGGAACGCAAGCACAGGTATCTCACTAAGAATTTTAAAAAGCTGTTTGGTAGATGCTGGAGAAGGAAACCACCTAACACTGAAATATTAGTGTAGCGCCCTGCTCCTGGTGACTAGGCACTATGTTTAAATTTAGTGGGTGTCTGAGCTGGTAGTTAGCTCAGACTTTGATTACTAAGGCTAAATCAGCCTCTGTTCCGGCTATGGCTGTGCTTGGAGGGATTTCCCATTGTTTGCCTGTAGGTGGCGTTACCACCCCAGGCCAATGTTGGAACACAAGCAGGCTAGAGCACATTGGGTATTTTTCCCCGGCAACAGCCCAGTGGGAGTGGTCTCCCCGCTGGGCATGCTGGGGAAGGGTACTTAAGGGGCAGACGTAAATTTTTTGGGGCGCTCTTTGCCTCGTGGCCCTCCTGGCTCGAGGTATGTGTTACTGGAATTTCAGCTGCGGAGCCACATTGGCCTGAGGCTGCATCCCTGCCAGGTAGGCCCAGTTGTCCTGACTGGGGCCTGCCCTCTGAAGGTGATCCTGTGCTGTCTGTTCTGCGATAGGAAGCCACTCAATGGAGGAAACAAGGGGAGGACCTGTCCTGGAGAGGACCAAGCGGAAGGCTGGTGTCTTGGGGAAGGCCTGGTGACCTTATTGGAGGATGCACCGTAGCTAATGTTACCTTACAGTCTGCCGGGTCGGCTTAAAGGTTCTAAAACTGGATATCCGGGTACTAGAACCCTGTGGCAGAGGATTATTGAACAAGTTCAACTTTATCGCCCTAAAGTCTGTGGCAGAGACTGTTGTTTCTTTACTTGGTTCGTGCATCATCCCGGCTGCTAGGCCAAGTGAGAGGGGCCTATCCGGGTGAGCAATACCGACTTGAAGGAGAGTGGTGAGTGTGACTTTTGAAGCTGAAAAGTTTCCCCAGTGATCTGCTGTGTGTGCCTGAACCTTCCCCTAACCCTCCATCTCTCTACCTGTGCAAGTTGTGTGAAATAAAACCTAATGGAAAAGGATTTATAACTTGTGTGGACATTGAACTTTCTATAGACTCTCATCCCCTAGACCAGTGGTCTGCAAACTATGGCCCGGGGGCCAGATGCGGCCCATTACTTGCCTTTATGCGGCCCTTGGGGCATTTTCCTCCCCCCTGATACAAGACACTATTCCTCCCACTAACACCAGCAATGGAGCATAATTATTCCCACCGATACCAATGATGGAGCTCTATTTCTCCTACTGACACCAACAATGGGGCACTATTCCTACCACTAACACCAACGATGGGGCACTATTCCTACCACTGACAATCACAATGGGGCACTATTCCTCCCACTGACACCAGTGATGGGGCACTTTTTCTCCTACTGACACCAACGATGGAGCACTTTCTTGTTCATACATCACGGGACACAGAGCAGCATAGTCATTACTATGTGGGTTATATAGAATTACCTTCAGGTGCTGGCACTGGCAACTTCCAAAACAGGAAGTACCCTCCCCTATATAAGCCCCTCCCATCCGGGAGTACCTCAGTTTTTTGCCAGTGTCTAAGGTGTTGGCCAAGGTTAACATGTATTCATCTGGGCTTGTGTACAGGTTCTCTGGGCCTTAGCAAGCTATTCCGGATCCGACCAAAAAAGCTTCATAGCTAAACGGTCGGTACCCGGGCCTTGCAGAGAAGAGCAGGGTTTTGCCTGTAATGCCTCTCTTAGGAGGGCTGGACCCTGGGATCCAGAGCTCTGGTCATACCCAAAACCAAGAGGCTATCTGTGCAGGGTGCTATACAGGTCCAGGGGAGTGGAATCCTTGGGAACCCGGTCCCTGAAGGTCTAGTACAATGCCTGCCGTGAGAGGTGAAGTTTGGGCTTCTGTGGACCAAACAAAGTCCTGCGGCGGGGAAAAGGTAAGTGGGGGCCCCTCAGGAACTTGGTTCTATTGAGGGGACCCCCAAGCCTAATATGTCTTTCTGCCTGTTACCTAAAGGGTATTCCCGCTAATAGCTGTATATGCCTAAGAAATCCTAGAAATGTTTTTTCATAAGGGAAGTTTTAAAAAACTGTAAACCTGGAAATGTTTTTCATAAAGGAGGTTTTAAAAAAAAAAAAAAAAAAAGACAAAAGTGCGGTACCTGTGTTTGTCCACTAGAGGCCGCTGTGGAACGTCTTTTTTCTTGGGACTATTCCTTCCATGGTGAAAGTCCAGGCAGATGAGTGAGCTCTCTATCAGGGAAGCTGCATTCCTCTGTCATGCTGCCAAGTAGTTTCCTTCCATCCCCGAGTCCTGGTAAAACAGGGACCCTGGCTCCTCTCCCTACATGGCGCCAAGAGCGCACACGTGCACGCGCGCGCGCACACATGCTTTCTTTTTATAAGGTTTAGCTTCAAAAAAGGGGGCGGAGCCTGGCGGATGACGCGCTCTGTGCGCCCAGCGCTTCTGCGCATGTGCGGGCGTCCCAGCAAGATAAAAGGACTCAGTCCACGCTGCTTGCTATGGACACAGAGCATGAAAAGGAGCTGGTAGCATGGTATAGGGGCTTACAGCGGGCGGTTGATACAGGCATCCCCAGAAAGACGCATTAGTAGACACCCACTGATGTACATAGCAGCAAATTGCATTAGACTATTTCAGTAAGGGGTGTATTGCGGCTGGAATACCTCAGCTTTGAACTAAGGAATATGCCGCCTAAAAAACTCCGAGATATACCTCTCAGGAAGTGTAGGGGGTCTCCATCGGGCTCTGAGGATCTGGAGCAGTCATCTGCACCCTCCTCCCCTGAGAAATCAGAGGTTAATACCCATAAGGAACCCCCGGGAGTGCCAGGTACTGCGGCTGTCCTCAGTCCACCTGCTCCTGCATATATAACAGAGGAGGTTTTTTCCTCAACTCTGGAGGGATTGGAGCAGAGATTGGCTGCATTGATCGCTTCTTCTCTACAGGAAAGAAAGCGCGCCAGATCTCCATCACCTCCATTAGAGTGCCTGTTGGCAGAGCAACAGTCCCAGGAAGGGACCGACCTACCTGAAGGGGATCAGGAGGAGGTTAGCTCTGTTTTTGAGGAATCGACAGTAGATGAACCATTTTCAGCATCACAGACTGAAAGATTGTGGGTCCAGACCCTAACTGACATGGTTCGATCTGCATTTAAAATGCCTCTTGTTGAACCATCAACTACTGCTGTCTCCTCATTGGGGTCGCTAAAAGCTCCCCAGGTTAATTGCTCCTTTCCAATACATCCATTATTGGAAGGACTTATATACCAGGACTGGGAACATCCTGATAAACTATTTGTTCCGCCTAAAAGGTTTCCGGTGATCTATCCCATGGAGGAAAAGTTCACCCAGAGATGGAATATTCCTACGGTGGATGCAGCCATCTCTTCTGTGAACAAATCACTGACATGTCCAGTAGATAATGTTCAAATGTTCAAAGATCCAGTGGATAAAAAATTGGAATCTTTATTAAAATCTGCTTTTTCCACAGCAGGGGCTGTTACACAGCCAGCAGTGGCAGCTATTGGGGTCTGCCAAGCTTTAAAGGATCAAATGAAAATGGTCCTGAGGGATTTGCCAGACCAACAGGCCCAGGCTCTGGCTGATCTGCCTAGAGCATTATGCTTTGCGGTTGACGCCATCAAGGATTCTATCCATCAGGCCTCCCGCCTCACGCTGTCTTTGGTACATATGCGTAGGCTTCTGTGGCTTAAAAACTGGTCTGCTGAAGCTCCCTGTAAGAAGCTCTTAGTTAGCTTCCCATTTCATGGGGAACGCCTTTTTGGCGAAGACCTGGATAAGTATATCCAGAAGATTTCCAGTGGTAAAAGTACTCTCTTACCGAGTAAGAAGAGGTCTAGGGGTCCATCTTTTAAGAGGACTACCTCTCCTATCCCTGCGACGTCTGCTACTAAGCAGTTCCGACGGCCTCCTTAGTCAAACTCAGGAGGTAAAAATCAGGGACAGCCACAGGGTAATAAAAAGCCCTGGATCCGAAGAGGTACTAAACCAGCCTCCAAGTCAAGCCTATGAAGGGCTGCCCCCACTCAAACGGGTGGGGGGAAGACTTCAGTTGTTCGCAGAGACCTGGCGGGAGACGATCAAAGACAGATGGGTGCTCTCCGCGGTAACTCTGGGATACAAGTTGGAGTTAAAAGAGTCTCCTCCGTCCCATTTTATGTGGTCAGGCATGCCAAGAGACCCTCTGAAAAGACGGTCTCTCCTATTGGCGTTAGAACAACTATTGCTCCAAGGAGTAATTATGGAGGTTCCTATGGAAGAGTGGGGGTTGGGTTTCTACTCAAACCTTTTCACAGTCCCGAAGCCAAACGGGGACATAAGACCCATATTGGACCTAAAGAGTCTAAACAAATTTCTAAACGTCCGGTCTTTCCGGATGGAGTCGATCTGATCGGTCACCGCTGCCCTACAAGGGGAGGAATGGTTAGCCTCGATCGACATCAAAGATGCTTACTTGCATGTTCCCATCTTTCCAGGTCATCAAAAATTCCTACGCTTTGCAGTAGAAGGGCGCCATTTTCAGTTCAGAGCCTTACCATTCGGTCTGGCCACAGCACCACGAGTGTTCACAAAAATTCTGGCCCCACTGTTGGCCGATCTAAGAACACGGGGTGTAACGATAATGGCATACCTAGACGACCTGTTGTTGATGGACCACTCAGTTGCCAAGCTAGAAGTGGTAATTATCGATACAATCAAGTATCTAGAATCTCACGGTTGGGTCATCAACCTGGACAAGTCAGCCCTACAGCCAGTGAAAAACCTGGTATATCTAGGGCTACGGCTGGATTCAGACCAGAGGAAGATTTTCTTACCTCTAGACAAGGTATCCTCTTTGAGGGGCTTGGTCCGTCTGCTTTGTGCAAAAAGACAGCCGTCCATACGCCTGTGCATGAGGCTGCTAGGAAAGATGGTAGCATCATTCGAAGCTGTGCCATACGCCCAATTCCACTCAAGGAATTTACAAAGGGCCATATTGTCAGCCTGGAACGGAAAAGTTCAGGCTCTAGACTTCCCGATGGCTTTGTCCCCTTCCGTTCGGAAGAGTCTCTGCTGGTGGTTGATCCCCCAGAATCTCCAGAAGGGAAAACCCTTCAGCCCGATATCTTGGAAGGTGGTCACTACAGATGCCAGCCTTACAGGCTGGGGGGCAGTACTGGAGCAATGGTCTCTCCAGGGCAGATGGTCAAATGTAGTAAAAACCCTGCCCATCAATCTCTTAGAGATACGAGCAGCCCGGTACGCCCTAGTAGCCTGGACATCCAGACTCCAAGGGTCCCCTGTCAGAATTCAATCAGACAATGCCACAGCAGTGGCATATATCAATCATCAGGGAGGCACCAGGAGTCGTGCAGCCCAGAGGGAAGTAAGTCACATCCTGGAATGGGCAGAAAAGCATGTCCCATGTATATCAGCTGTCTTCATTCCAGGGGTGGAGAATTGGAAGGCGGACTTTCTGAGTCGCCAACAGTTATGCCCAGGGGAATGGTCCCTTCATCCCGAGGTCTTCCGAGCAATATGTCAGCGGTGGGGAACACCGGATGTAGATCTGCTAGCATCCAGATTCAACGCAAAGGTGGACAGGTTTGTCTCCCGGACAAGGGATCCCCTCGCTTGCGGCTCGGATGCTCTGGTGTTCCCTTGGGATCAGTTCAGACTGATATATGCATTCCCTCCGCTACAATTGTTGCCTCGACTCCTTCGCAGAGTCAGGTTGGAGAAGAAGCCGGTGATCCTGGTGGCTCCAGCGTGGCCCCGAAGGGCCTGGTACGCGGAGATCATCAAAATGTCTGTGGGGAGTCCTTGGACCCTTCCACGTCGTCCGGACCTGCTTTCGCAAGGACCGATATACCACCCTTCCTTACTAACTCTAAGTTTAACGGCCTGGCTATTGAGTCCCACATCCTAAAGAAGAGAGGTCTCTCTAACTCTGTGGTATCAACTATAATCAATGCCAGGAACCCTGTATCCAGGCAGATCTACTATAGAGTTTGGAAGGCGTACATCACTTGGTGCGAGGCCAGAAAATGGCATCCACGTAAGTACGTTATAGGCAGAATTCTGGACTTCCTGCAGTGGGCTGTAGACAGGAAGTTTGCCTTAAGTACTATCAAGGGCCAGGTTTCGGGCTTGTCAATACTATTTCAAAGGCCCCTGGCTATGCATTCACTTGTCAAATCCTTTATGCAAGGGGTGACTCGTATTATTCCACCGATTAAAGCTCCCATATGCCCATAGGATCTAAATTTGGTTCTGTCGGTTCTGCAGAAGCAGCCATTTGAACCTTTGCGGCACATTTCCTTGGTTCTACTCACCAGGAAATTGATATTTTTAGTAGCCATATGCTCGGCTAGAAGAGTGTCGGAATTAGCCGCCATGTCCTGTAAAGAGCCATATCTGGTTATCCATAAGGACAGAGTAGTATTACGTCCTCACCCAGCCTTTCTTCCTAAGGTGGTATCGAGGTTTCACTTGAACCAGGATGTGGTTCTTCCTTCTTTTTTCCCCAAACCAAGCTCGGTAGAGGAAAAGTTATTGCATTCTTTGGATGTAGTAAGAGCAGTTAAAGCTTATCTAAAAGCCACTGCTCAGATTCGTAGAACGGATTCTCTGTTTGTTCTGCCGGAAGGCCCCAGAAAGGGTCAGGCAGCATCAAAATCTACTTTAGCCAAGTGGATTCGACAGGTCATAATACAAGCCTATGGCTTGAAAAGTAGACCGCCTCCGTTCAAAGTTAGGGCGCACTCCACGAGAGCAGTTGGAACTTCATGGGCAGTGCATCACCAGGCCTCCCTGGCGCAAATTTGTAAGGCCGCAACATGGTCTTCAGTACACACGTTTACTAGGTTCTACCAGGTGGACGTGAGAAGTCAGGAGGATGTCGCCTTTGGGCGCAGTGTGTTGCAGGCCGCAAAAGATCCTCATGCCTGATGGCGCCCAGCTTATGTATGGTGTATCCCCCCCCTCATGTGGCATTGCTTTGGGACGTCCCACATAGTAATGACTATGCTGCTCTGTGTCCCGTGATGTATGAACAAGAAAGTAGGATTTTTAAAACAGCTTACCTGTAAAATCCTTTTCTTGGAGTACATCACGGGATACAGAGCTCCCACCCCTCTTTTGGGGACACGTATTGCTTTGCTACAAAACTGAGGTACTCCCGGATGGGAGGGGCTTATATAGGGGAGGGTACTTCCTGTTTTGGAAGTTGCCAGTGCCAGCACCTGAAGGTAATTCTATATAACCCACATAGTAATGACTATGCTGCTCTGTGTCCCGTGATGTACTCCAAGAAAAGGATTTTACAGGTAAGCTGTTTTAAAAATCCTACTTTTCTTCCCACTGACACCAACAATGGTGTTCTATTCCTCCTACTGACACCAACAATGGGGCATTATTTCTCTTACTGATACAAACAACAGGGCACCATTTCTTCTACTGACACCAATGATGAGCTACTATTTCTCCTATTGATACCAACAACGGGGCACTATTTCTCATACTGATACCAACAACGGGGCACTATTCCTCCTACTGAAACCAATGATGATGCACTATGTCTCCTACTGATACCAACAATGGGGCACTATTTCTACTACTGATACCAACGATGGGGCACTGTTTCTCACCCTAATACCAAAGATGCATTGTTTACGCCCACTGACCAGGGTTGCCAACTTTCAATAAATTTACGAACAGTTTATAAAATCTGTATTTTTTGCATCTGTCCTTGAATGTCCATTGCGGACATGTAGGCTTCATGCCCATAACTGACATTCATGGACAGATGCAACAATTATGGATTTTACAAACTGTTTGTAAATTTACTGAAAGTTGGCAACCCTGCCACTGACGCCAGGACATTTTCTACTCCCCATGGCCACAGTGCGGCCCCCATAAAGTCTGAAGGCCAGTAAATTGGCCCTTTGCTCAGAAAGTTTGGAGACCCCTGCCCTAGACAACGAATGGTGAGGTAACGTGCAAGGCCCAAATCTAAACCAGCAGCCACTACGGGGGTGTGCTACATTCGTTTTGGGCAGACGACCCTTTTAATGTTTGTCACACCAGTGACTTTGAGCAGTTTAGTACACAATGTGCACCAGAAAATCTCTTCTGAACTGACAAGTAAATTGCTAAAGCTATTATGCCAGGAAGACTCAGAATGTACTATTGTCAAATCTTCATCTCTTGTGCGATGGGGGAGAGAGAGAGAGAGTCTTCCTCCCCCAGTTTACTTCCACTTGTCAGAGCAAAGGCTGTTGACAGTTATTGCAGATTACTGCATTCCTAATGAGAAAATCAATTTGGTTGTCAGTCACCTTACAAAAGTACAACCACAATTTCCCCTTAGCCTATTAGAAATGACTTATAAAACCTGTTGTTAAAGCAAGTTTCTGTGTTGTCCTTATCCAACAATAAGATCCCAACTTTTTTTTTTTCCCATTAAAATTATTTGTCTCCTTTCCCTTATGCCGCATACACACGATCGATCGATTTTCTCGACGGTGAAAACACCGTCGAGAAAATCGATGGGAAAAACGAGGAACGGCTTGTTCCCCTACACACGGCCGTTTTACCCGTCATTTTTTCTCTTGGTCGAGAAAAACGACCGTGTGTAGGCTCCCTGGCAGTGTTTCCCTATGGGAAAACTGCAGCGGAAAAAAATGGCGTGAATCACGACGAGAAAAATTAGAGCATGTTCTAATTTTTCTCGTCGTAATTAATGCCGTTTTTCTCGTTGGGAAAAATGACGAAAAGCCCACACACGGTCGTTTTTATCGTCAAAAGAGAAAAAAATTAATTTTTCCCCGACGAGAAAAATAGTCGTGTGTATGCGGCATTACACAAAGAAGGGAGGGGTGCATTCAATGATCTGTGCCTTCACTGCACTAAACCATCCCCCAATAGAAAGACCTTTTAGCACTTGTCTTGCATTTTGCGATGTATTCAAGTGCAAAGAAAATGCATAAATAAGCGTCAGTCCATTGTTTTTTAATAGGACCTGTTCACACCAATGCATTGCACTGCAGTGTTTTGGAAAATCCTGAAATCTGCATTATGGGTGTATAAACCGGTCACTGTCACAGAAAATCAATGCGATTCAAAAATGCAATGCATCACAACACACCCAAGAATACATCATATCAAGGCACACTGACACAAACCATATTAACACATATGCTATTGTGAGAATGATCCTTCAAATCCTAACTCCATACAAGGCTTTTATGCCCAGGTACTTTAATTAGGGAACATTGGAAGAAAGCAAAAAATTAAGAATCTTGAAATCTACACCAAGTGCCTTTAACAATGTACATATAATGCTGAGTATATAGATGCTGCTCCAGTTTTAACTATCATTTTCTTGTTCCAACTACCGTATATACTCGAGTATAAGCCGAGTTTTTCAGCACATTTTTTTGTGCTGAAAATGCCCCCCTCGGCTAATGCCGCGTACACACGACCGTTTTTAATGTCATTGAAAAAAAACAGCGTTTTTCTCGACGTGATTCTTCTCAAGCCTGCCTTGCCTACACACTATCATGAAAAAAAATGCTCGAGCAAAGCGCAGTGACGTACGAAATGTACGACGGCACTATAAAGGGGAAGTTTCATTCGGATGGCGCCACCCTTTGGGCTGCTTTTGCTGATCCTCGTGTTAGTAAAAGTTTGGTGAGAGACGATTCGCGCTTTTCAGCCTCGTGCTCTTCAGTCCGTTACAGCGTGACGAATGTGCTATCTCCATTATGAATGCTAGTTTTACCAGAACGAGCGCTCCCGTCTCATCACTTGCTTCTGAGCATGCGCGTTTTTTTCACATCGTTAAAGCCTACACACAGCCGTTTTTCACGACAAGAAAAACGACGAGAAAAAATAGAGCATGTTCCAAATTTTTATTGCCCATTTTTAACGTCGCGAAAAATGCTCTGGAGCCCACACACGATCGTTTTTAATGACCAAATGAAAAAATTGCATTTTTCTCGTCATGAAAAACAGTCGTGTGTACGCAGCATTATACTCACCCACCTTTTTGCGCCTGATCTCCCGGATTTGGGGACACGGTACCGACCGACCGTAGGTCCCCTGGACCCCAAACTTGACACATACGTAGCCCCACTCTTCTTCTATAAGTGTGCAAAGTTTCTTGTCTGGGGGCCCTACAGCCGGGGAGCACCGATTTTTCAAAGTCGGGCACCCCTTACATAGACTCCCATGTTAAACGGTCATTTATCTGGTGATTTTGGGGACCCGGTACAGGCTGGTTGTAGGTCCCCTGGACCCGAAACCTGGCACACATGTATCCCTTTCTCTCCTCTATATGTATGCAACGTTTTTTGTCTGGGGGGCCTACGGCCGGGGAGCACCGATTTTTCAAACCCGGGCACCCCTTACATAGACTCCCATGTTAAACGTCAGTCTAGTCATGGACACAGTAAGGCATGCAGCTGGACACCCTCGGCTTATACTCGAGTCAATACGTTTTTTTGTGGTAAATTTAGGTGCCTCGGCTTATATTTGAGTCGGCTTATACTCGAGTATATACGGTATCTTTTTTTTTTTGAGCATATACATTTTTTATATTGTTTTTGGTATAACTTAAGCACAGCAAGTAGACATTGGCATGCATACTTTCACACTAAATATTTGACCCGCTTACAATGCTGTAATGAATGGGTCAACCCACAAGCCTCCCACCGAGTAAGAAACAGGGAGGAAATCCTTTATTAAGCTCATATGTCATTAAATACAAACATACTGTATTAAAGAAAAAAAAAAGTAGCAATTTAATATTGCAGTTCCTCTTATGAGAGTTAATTTCCTAAAGGAAACTTGGATGTTCACTTTGGAAGGGAATGTGGCGAACTGCATGGCTTTTTTGGAAATCAACTCCATTGCCTCCTCCAGTCCAACCTCAACAGAAAACATAATATTTTTGCACCCCAACCAGCAATCTCCACTGTCAAATGTCAACTTATGAGCAAAAGATGTGTCTAACTTTTTGTGTGTGGAATTCCCATTGTGGGATCCATATTACTGACCTATTAAACAGGACAACCTACCCAGTGTATAGTTTTTTTTAGCACACCTCTAACTTTCTAATCAGGGTGGCTAAAAGTCAATGTTTTGTTTTTTTAAATACATTTATTTTTTTATTTTTTTTGCAAATTAATTTTAATAAAATGATTTTGGAGTAAAAATCGACCTAAAGACAGTTTTTCTATTTAAGATACATTAATAATTTAGTTTATTCAGTATGAAATGGAGATAAGTTATTACATATTCTGCAATATTTACATTTTTGGTAAACTCGTTCAATGAATCCAAGCTCTGCAAGCTGAGATAACATGTACTGCATTGATGCATTTACACAATTTCACAGTAACCATGAGATAAAACAATAGGATAAAGGATTATTCCTGAACTTTGCTTTGCAAATCTGCATATATTACAAACTGTATGACTGAATCGGTTCTGATATCGCTGTTTTACTAACCTGACAGCTTATTATTCTAAATAGTAAACCTTCATTTTGTTTGCAAATACTAAAGATTTTAACTACCAGGAAGAATAAGTCCTTACATTTAAAGAGCACCTGTCATTTCAGATCAATTATGGCAGCGCCTGTTAGCGGGCATCCATTCACCTGCTGCCTCCACTTCCCTCACCTTGTTGTGTCACTGCCCCATCACCAGCCGTCCCATTAAAGTGAATAGGACTGTCTGTGAGTCAACAGCGAGGAAGAGCCGCTGTGGAACTGAGATGCTCTTTAAAAATTCTGATTTAAGTCAAGACTTTTTACTAGGGATTTAAATCATGATTTAACTCGACTTGATTTAAATCAAATCCACCCTGTTTCCAATTGGGCCTGTTTTGCGTTTTTACCTGGCATGCCATCAACTATCATGAAGCAAAATTAATAAATAGAATAATACATAGATAACTCCAATTTAATTTATATACATTGGGGTTGATTTACTAAAACTGGACAGTCAGGTGCAGCTGTGCATGGTAGCCAATCAGCTTGTTTAAATAAGCTTTGACAAAAAAAAAAAAAATATGGAAGCTGATTGGTTTCTATGCAGAGCTGCACCAGACTTTGCGCTCTCCAATTTTAGTAAATTAAATGTGGCCTTAGATGAATTTACAACTTAGTCATTCTTTCATAACACATAGATAACAACAATGGGTCGGCAACTGTGTTCCTTTAGTTGAACCTAGAATCATTAAATGCTTCTAACCACTAACTATATATCATGAATTTTAAGGACAGATTAATCCATCAACTGAGACAGAATATTGATTGTAACACTACTCCACCACTGGCTGGTGATTAGTTTTCCTACAGATCCCAGAGTCTGATAAGCAATGAGTGGGTGGATTCTCTACTCATTATGTTCTTGAAACTCTGGGCAATGTAAACAGGCATCAGCAATGCGTTTCCACCTCTTTAACCATTTTGCTTGTTCTTCAGCCCTGACATTCAAAGGACTGATCTTATCTGTGGGCAACAGTATGGAAAGATGAAAAGAAATAGTATAAAAGTCAATGAAAAGAAAAAAAATCTGCCTGGGGGATTTTTCAGGTGAATGATTGGTCTTGGGCCATAGGGGGAAATGTGAGCTATAGCCCTTCCACCATTAGAACATGCCTTAGGTACATGGTTATCATTGCTGTTGGCACAGGTTCTCCAATGTTTGATGGTTTCATGTATAGTACTAATGCCTTGTAGTGTTGGGGCTCTGGATTATATTCTCACCACCTTGGGTTCCTACATCAATCCTATTAGGCTCTTGTCAGCACTGACCCTTGTGAGAATGACATAGGACTGTAGACTTCTCTTTAAAGTTTGGGAATTGGACCATGCTACATACTATAGTAAGTTTCCAAATTAGTCCTATTGTTCATTCGAAACAATAACATGGAGATTCATACTTACAAAAGACCAATCTACACTGTACTTCGGCGAGCCACTGAACTTCGGTGTACACTTCAAGACTGCCTCTTGTCCAATTTCAATTTCAACTTTTGGGGGGACGGATACCATTACTGCACAGAGACAGCCTGCAAGAAGGGGAAAACATAGCCATTATCATCCAAAGCACTTCAGTGTATGGACAAATCCACAGAAAGCTTTAAGTGCATCTCTAGGCAAAACTATTTTTTATTTTGTTTTGGGGGTAGAATGAAAAAAGGGTTAGACACTCAGACATCGATAAAAACTTGACTGTTTCGCCATGTTCCCCTATTTGTAATGGTGATCCTTGTCACCAGGAAAGCAAGTTTGGGAAAAGCCAAAGTTTTAGAGCTGTCTCCAGAATAAGAAGTAGGGGGAAATCGTCTAATGGGGGCACCTGTTCTGGAGACAACTGGCTAAAGCCTCGTACACACGACCGGTTTTCTCGGCATGAAATCTGCTGGGAGAGCTTTTTGCCGAGAAAACCGTTCGTGTGTATGGTTTCAGCAGGAAAACTCCTGGGAATCTTGACCAGAAAAATAGAGAACCTGCTCTCTATTTTTCTCGTCGGGATTCTCGGCAGAGTGTTTCCTGCCGAGAAAACCGTTTGTGAGTATGCTTACCTGTCCCAGGTAAGCCCGCGCATGCTCGATGAGACTTTGACGCATGCGCGGTAGCATACAAGGGTAGTGTAGGGTGTAGCAAGATGGCGGCGGCTCATCATAGTAGATGACGTCACAGTGTTCTTGCCATTCAAAAGAATGGCGGTTCTTTTGAATGGCCATCTGTACACTCGGCGTACAAGGCAAGCTTGCCAGGAATCCCGTCAAAAAAACCAACGTTTTTATTTTAGACGGGATTCCCGCCCGTGTGTACAGGGCTTAAGAGTGGAATTTCCCCAACATTGGGAGATTTCCTCCTACTAATTATACATACATTTTTAATCACAAAGCATTTTGAGTCATTACTCAAGACACCATGAGTTACTATGAAGTATTAACATTAATATTTTTGGCAGTGGTTTTGGCAAAGGCACAGTAGAAATGGACACATTCAACAGTGCCCATCATCAAAGAACACATGTAATAATCTTGATTGCCACTGAATTTTTATAGTGCTGCCTTATCTCTTTGGCCGGTTTCACACTGGGGCGGTGGGTGCGGTGGCGGTATAGCGCTGCTATTTTTAGCGGTGCTATACCGTCGGGATTGCTGAGGTATTCGGCCACTAGCGGTGCGGTTTTAACCCCCGCTAGCGGCCGAAAAAGGGTTAATACCACCCGCAAACCGCGGCTACAGCCGCGGTTTGCGGGCGGTATTACCGCGGTGTCCCATTCATTTCAATGGGAAGGAGCGGTGGAGGAGCGGTAAACACACCGCTCCTCTCACCGCTCCAAAGTTGCGGCTAGCAGGACTTTTTTTCACGTCCTGCTAGCGCACCGCTGCAGTGTGAAAGCCCTCGGGGCTTTCACATTGGAGAGACAGCAGCCGCTGTTTAGAATCAGTTTGCAGGCGCTATTTTTAGCAAACCGCCCCAGTGTGAAAGGGGCCTTAGGGGGGGTTACTTGAATTTTGTATTGTTTACTGTATTCTGTTCTAATGCTAGCCATACATGGTTCGAATTTCTTCATACTCCTGTTAAATCCGCCAAATTTCAAGCTGTGGGGTGTTGTCACCACCCATCTCAACAAACTTTGATTGAAAAATCGATGAAGCCAGAAAGAAAATTACTGTCCGAACAGTATCTGATGCAGTCCTATAAGATGCAGCCACTGTTCAGGTATTCTGACAGCTATGGGTGTCAACAACTGTCATAACATAATAGCCAGCAGGGGAGATGTAGTATAGATTGAGGAAAGCTAATGATTTGAGAAAATTTGCCTTATGCCCCATACACACGATCATTTTTAATGTCATTTTTAAAACTGACGTTTTTCTCGTCATTTTTTTTCTTGTTTCCTCTCAAGCCTGTATTGCGTACACACCATCATTTTAAAAAATGTTCAAGAAAAGCGCAGTGACGTACACCACGTACGACGGCACTATAAAGGGGAAGTTCCGTTCGAATGGCGCCACCCTTCATGTTAGTAAAGTTTGTTGAGAGACGATTCGCTCTTTTCAGTCTAGTGCTTTTCAGTCCGTTACAGCATGACGAATGTGCTATCTCCATTACGAACGCTAGTTTTACCAGAACGAGCGCTCCCGTCTCATACTTGATTCTGAGCATGCGCATTTTTTTTCACGTCGTTAAAGCATACACACTATCGTTTTTCACGTCGTTAAAAAAAACGACATGAAAAACGACGTGAAAAAAGAGAGCATGTTCGAAATTTTTAATGCCCGTTTTTCACGTCTTTAAAAATGCTCTGGAGCATACACACGATCATTTTTAATGGCCATTTTTTTTAATGGCATTTTTAACGGCATGAAAAATGATCGTGTGTATGGGGCATAACTCTTGCCTGAGCAAAGTGTTAATAACAATCAGACAACTGTCATATAACAATGGCACTGTCAGAATTACAGGAAAGAACGCGAAAGGCTTTGATAAGCAGTTTTTGCCTCTTTCGGCAACCCAGTGTCAGTTACCAGTAGTGAGCCTAAGCAGAAGACAAATCAGCCTTTATGGGAAGCCTTAAAGCTTAACATTTTGACAAATGCCCGTTCCTGGCTTGTTCTCTTTAATTCCCAAACATAATGTATTGTTTCAGAAACTGTTATGACATGCTTGGAAAATGTGTTATAAGAGAAGAAAAGGGGCGTTTTCATATGATTCATTTTTAATTCTCAGAGACTTCGAACTGGGGAAAAAATTTAATTTGCTCCACATTTCAAATGAGAAATAGCTTTTTTAAAGGTTGTATTAAGAAGAATGCAATCTAAATCTACCCATACATATCTACAAGTTTTCAAAAATTATAAGCCCACCATGCATGTGAACAGCTTAGCACAGCCTTTCTCAACCTTTGTTCCCCAAAGAAACCCTTAAAATAATACAGGTATTACGGAACCCCAGCTAAAACAAATTTGGTAAAATGCCCACATTGATGGTCAGTGATAGCAATGCCTTACTTACAGTGGCGGTCACAGTGGTCACCCTTACACACAGCTAAAAAGATCATTGACATTATGTCACTGGCTCTGCCAAGTGGCATTGACTCCGAAACTATGCATTTGCCATCCCGTTGGAGGTCAGTCAACCATGGCTCAAGGAACCCTTAGCAACCTCTGGAGCTTCACAAAACCTTGGTTGAGAATGGGCGGCTTCAGCATAATTAAAACCTACAACACAGACATTATCATAACACAGTTCTCCTCGTTATCTAATATAGATACACCAAGCTCGTAGAGCCATATAAACGGTGCAGTGCCTGGGTTACCCAGGTCTATCCCATTTACTTAAATGCAAAGGACAAGTGCACACCAGACCAAGGTTACACCAGGAGAGATACTGCTTGTGTGGAATGATAAATAACACATGGAAAGGTCATAATTTGCTGTGTGACGCTAACGGTATGCAGCATGAAGAGCATGAAGAAATGTGAGTACTCACAGGAAGGAACAGCAAGGACTAGATAGCATGGTCTAAGTGCATACTGATTCATAAATACAAATGTATGAGGGAAACATGAGGTTTTTAAATTGGCCAAAGCAAATTCACCAATCAGAATTTTCCTTTCAAAGGATTCAATTGCTGTGAAAAGAACAATAGTCATCCAATTAAAAATGTACCTTTTATTGAAATGCATTTAATTAAATTAAATCTGGTTGGTTTCTGTTTTATACATTATCATTAATATTATTATAATACAGGATTTGTAGCGCCAAGTGTGCTTTACAATATGAGGAGACGGTAAGTACATTTACAATACAATTCAAGACAAGGTTAGGAGAGCGCTGCTCACAAGAGCTTACAATCTAATAGGAAGGGGCACGTGGTACAAAAGAAAGTAAATGTTGATGGAAAAAACTAAAAGCTTAGTTTTTAGGTGACTTTTACATTAGTTTACGTAAGGTAAACATTTTTTTTTTTTATGCAAAAATTGTATTTTTCAGGTCAGATTAAGACACTTTGACTACAATCCGGAGACTGCAAAGCCCTTAATGATTAGTCACTATCTGAAACCCTTCCTTCTCAGCTCCCAGACCTTGAATGGATAATGAGTAACTTGCCAATGAATAGCAAAGCCTCTAAAGCACACATATTAATTCCCCAGAGTCTTGAGACAAGATTTTTTTAAAAGACTAATAACTCGAACATACAAGCACTTCCAGCTGTAGGTTAAATGGATCTTTGAAAAAAAGCTGCCACTCCTTTTTGGTGGCCTTGAACATCTCCAGATATCATAATTGAAAAAAAAAAAGAAAGAAATGCAATTACTAATACGAGAATCTGTGTCACAGTAATGCCGCGTACAAACGGTCGGAATGGAAAAAGTCAGATGGGAGCTTTTCATCGGATATTCCGACCGTGTGTATGCTCCATCTGACTTTTTTCATCGGAATTTCTGACGGAGTTCTCTTTTTCTCCGTCAGAATTCCGACAAAGTTTTGACCGGAAAAAAGTCCGGACGTGTGTACGCGGAATTAGCTTAACTAAGGCCCCATGCACACGAGACGCAGGTGCAAACTCTGCTTTTTAAACGCTGAAACCGGCGTTTTTCTTTTTAAACGCTGAAACCGGCGTTTATAAACGCGCGTTTTGCCGCGTTTGCGTTTATAAGCGTTTCATCATAGACCCTCCCTAAGCTCAAAAAACAGTAAATTTTAACCATTTCAGCCAGTTTGTGAGACCAGAGTGAGTAGCAGCAGCTGAGAGAGCAGCAGTGTACTTGTATTTAGCGTATCACTTGCCACATCATCTGCCACAAGTTGTGGATTGTCCACTTGCCACGTCACCTGCCACGTCACCTGGCCACATCACCTGGCCACGTCACCTGCCACAAGTTGTGGATTGTCCACTTGCCACATTACCTGGCCAAGTCACCTGGCCATGTTACCTGCCACGTCACCTGGCCACGTTACCTGCCACGTCAGCTGGCCACGTCACCTGCCACAAGTTGTGGATTGTCCACTTGCCACGTCACCTGCCACGTCACCTGGCCACATCACCTGCCACAAGTTGTGGATTGTCCACTTGCCACGTTACCTGGCCACGTCACCTGGCCATGTTACCTGCCACGTCACCTGGCCACGTTACCTGCCACGTCAGCTGGCCACGTCACCTGCCACAAGTTGTGGATTGTCCACTTGCCACGTCACCTGGCCACGTCACCTGCCACAAGTTGTGGATTGTCCACTTGCCACGTCACCTGGCCACGTCACCTAGCCATGTTACCTGCCCACATTACCTGCCACGTCATCTAGCCACGTCACCTGCCACAAGTTGTGGATTGTCCACTTGCCACGTCACCTGGCCACGTCACCTGGCCACGTTACCTGCCACGTCACCTGGCCACGTCACCTGCCACAAGCTGTGGATTGTCCACTTGCCACGTCACCTTGCCACATCACGTGCCACGTCACCTGCCACAAGTTGTGGATTGTCCACTTGCCACGTTACCTGGCCACGTCACCTGGCCATGTTACCTGCCACGTCACCTGGCCACGTTACCTGCCACGTCAGCTGGCCACGTCACCTGCCACAAGTTGTGGATTGTCCACTTGCCACGTCACCTGCCACGTCACCTGCCACAAGTTGTGGATTGTCCACTTGCCACGTCACCTGGCCACGTCACCTGGCCACGTTACCTGCCACGTCACCTGGCCACGTCACCTGCCACAAGCTGTGGATTGTCCACTTGCCACGTCACCTTGCCACATCACGTGCCACGTCACCTGCCACAAGTTGTGGATTGTCCACTTGCCACGTTACCTGGCCACGTCACCTGGCCATGTTACCTGCCACGTCACCTGGCCACGTTACCTGCCACGTCAGCTGGCCACGTCACCTGCCACAAGTTGTGGATTGTCCACTTGCCACGTCACCTGCCACGTCACCTGCCACAAGTTGTGGATTGTCCACTTGCCACGTCACCTTGCCACATCACGTGCCACGTCACCTGCCACAAGTTGTGGATTGTCCACTTGCCACGTCACCTTGCCACATCACGTGCCACGTCACCTGCCACAAGTTGTGGATTGTCCACTTGCCACGTTACCTGGCCACGTCACCTAGCCATGTTACCTGCCAACATTACATGCCACGTCATCTAGCCACGTCACCTGCCACAAGTTGTGGATTGTCCACTTGCCACGTCACCTGGCCACGTCACCTGGCCACGTTACCTGCCACGTCACCTGGCCACGTCACCTGCCACAAGCTGTGGATTGTCCACTTGCCACGTCACCTGGCCACGTCACCTGGCCACATCACCTGACACAAGTTGTTGATTGTCCACTTGCCACTTTACCTGGCACAAGTTGTGGATTGTCCACAATGCGATGCAAGCAATTACAGTTTTCTTTTATATTTTTTAATAGTTTTTCATCATTTGCCATCATTTTTGAGATTTCTAATGTTAAAAAATAGGTCACCTTTAAAAACGCTTATAAACGCAAACGCGGCAAAACGCCGGTACCGCGTTTAGCCGCGTTTAGCCGCGTTTAGCGTCTGAAACGTGAAAACTTTTGCGTCTGAACCCATTTTTTTGCTTCTGGAAAAACGAGGTTAAACGCAACTGCTTGTAAACGCCAAAAAACGAGAGTGTGTGCATGGACACATAGGATAACATTGAATGGGTTCAGGAGCAGTTGAAAAAAGCATCCAACTGCCTCTGAACGCGCGTTCAACAGCAAATAACAGCGTCTCGTGTGCATGGGGCCTAAAGGTTGCCATACACCAGTTGAATTTTGGCCAATTCCAGGCAAAATTTGAGCCGAGGATGGAACTATCAGGGCTCCTCCGCTCAACATTTTTCAAAGGAGCCTTTCTGAAAATTTTCAGATGAATAATGTCTGATTCCAATCATATGCAAACACTGCCCAATACAATATTGAGGGGGCCGTAGCTCTTTAACAGAGCAGATCAAAGGAATGGGTGAAGAGGCATGTGATTATAAAGCCTCCAGGTCCTGCTCAAGGCCCCTTTCACACGGGCGCCTATGCTTTGCGGAATCCGCTTGCTCAGTGGGTATTCGTGCCGCTGATCCCCACTGAGCAGGAGGATGACAGGTCCGTCTCTACTTACTGTGCAGAGTGGACACGGACAAAGTCCTGCTCTCCTCTATGATGAAATCAGGTGGAAAAAATCCGCCAGTCCGTTTTCAGCTAATCCGCCGACAGATGGAAAATAGGACCACCATCCGTCTGGATATTGCAGGCAGGATCGGATAGTGACATCCGCCGCTTCATAGGGGAGACTGGGGGTCCGATCAGGTCCCCCTGAAAAGCTGGCAGAGATTATATCAAACTTTTTTCCCAACAGGTTCACTTTAATTCCCCAACAGCATATAATCATGTATTCTTCCCTATCTTGCCTCTTTGAGAGCAGAAGGAGCCACCTTTTGAAAGCTAAGGGGGAGAGTTACTAAAACTGGAGAGTGCAAAATGTGGTACAGCTGTGCATGGTAGCCAACCAGCTTCTAACTTCAGTTTGTTCAATTTAGGCTTTGGCAATAAAACCTGGAAGCTGATTAGTTTCTATGCAGAGCTGCACCGGATTTTGCACTCTCCAGTTTTAGTAAATCAACCCCTAAGAGTTACTCAAGTTGTAGATGACTCAAAAAGAAGAAGCACCACTCCCAACTCCGTTCTCAGTCACTGATACAGCCTCAGGAGCATAGTCGGCATGTGAGTACTCACAGGAGCATTGATCGGCATGTGGTGTAACTATGAGAAACTGAAGGTAGTACGCTGGTAATGATCTCTACGGCTAAGTCCATTGGGGTGAAACAGGTAAGAGATTGTGTGGTTCTCAGGAGAGGACTCGCAATTTGGCCAAATACAGTTTTACCAAGGAAGTGAGGTCACTGGGTTGAGGCCTTCAGTTTTTTCAAACAGGTTCACTTTAATTCCCCTTTCCTTAGCAGCATAAAATCATGTATTTTTCACTGTCCTGCCTTTCTGGCAGCAGAAGGAGCCACCTTTTGAAAGATAAGAGTCACTCAAGTTGTAGAAGACTTAATGAGAAGCAGCACCACTCCAAACTCCCTCCTCAGCCACTGATGCACCGCATGCTGGTCAAGGGACCCATCTATACTCCTGAAACTGTAACTATGAAAAACTGAAGGCCGCAATCTGGTGATGATCTCTATGGCTAAGCCAGTTGAGGTGAAACGTGAGAGATGGGGTGGTTCTCAGGCGTGGATGTATGTTTTCTTTGGCTTAATAAAGTTTTTACAATGAAACCAGGTCATTGGAGTGTTGGCTTCAGTTTTTCATAGTCCCTCAAGTCATAGGTCACACAGGTGTCAGTAAAATGGCCCATCACTGTCACAGGTGTTGATTTACTAAAGCTGGAGAGTGCAAAATCTGGTGTAGCCCTGCATAGAAACCAATCAGTTTCTAAGTTTTAGACCAGCTTCACACTGGGGCAGTTTTCAGACGCTTTAGTGCTGGAAATAGCCTCTGCTATGGGCCTGAAAACCACCTCCCATTCATTCCAGTGTGTCTTTTCACACTGGGGTGGTGCGCTTGCGGGACATTCCGAAAAGTCCTGCAAGCAGCATCTTTGGGTTGGGTTGGGAACGCTGTATTTAGCGCTCCCAAAATGCCCTGCAAATTGGAATGAATGGACTTTTAACCCTTTTTATGAGTAAAAAGTACCCCGCTAGCAGCTGAAAAGCTAAAGCGCCACTAAAACGAGCGGTGCTTTAGCGCTAGCGGCTGGCGCTTTTTACTGTGAAAGCAGCCTTATTGTCAAAGCTAAATTGAACAAGCTGAAGTTAAAAGCCGATTGCTACTGGTGCAGTTGTGCTTGGTAATCACTCTTTAGTTTTAATAAATCAACCCCATAGAGTCACATGGAATAAGTCATATGTTCTTCTGTATCCACAGGTTATTTTGCTTACCCCTGGAAGCTAAGTGGAGTACACAGGAAATGTATGTGTTACTGGGAATATATGTGCGGGTAAATAAAGCAAACCTGTTGCTTTCTCCTGCACCCATTCACACAGGGGCGACTCGTCAGGCGTCTCAGCCGCCTGACAAGTCGCGTCCCATTCTGTACATTGGAGCCGTTCTAATCTGAAGTCACTCCGACTTAGAAAAAGGTTCCTGTACTACTTCAAGACGACTTCAGGGCGACTTCCATTGACTTCAATACAGAAGTAATTTTTGAAGTCACCTTTGAAGTCGTCTTGAAGACGCCCAGCACAGTCGCGGGACAAGTCGTGCCGCCCCTGTGTGAATGGGCTCGCAAGGGCAGATGTTAGCTTTATTGTATGAAAAGTTTCCAAGGAAAAAGTTTTCTGATGCATGCTGGAAGATGAAAAGAAATAATCTGACTGCATACTACAGGCAAGAGTACACTTTCATACAGGAAGACCGAAACTTGTATTTCACAGGACAATAATTAAGAACAGAGTATGCTGTATGTTTGAATGACAGGTTAAAGTAATCAGAGGAAAACTGTCTCACGGTCCTAACCCAGTTCAGCTATTTCTATCTGCAAATATTTTTTCTATTTCTGGTGATGTGGGAAACTGAACAGCAAGCCAGACACACAAACGAGTCCTATATATATGTATATTTGATATAATAATTTTATATCTCTTTTTGCTATTTCAGTCCCAACTTTGGCAGATCTAATTTAGGAAAAAGTGTATGTGCTTTCCTTTTTTGTTTCACATTAACCATGAGTGGAAAGAGAGAAAATCACTAGATTCACCCCTCAACACAGTCAGCGTTGAAGGGGGAATCCCTCCCACAGCACTATTATGTTTTGCCAGTAGGGGAGGGGGAGCACAGGGAGCGTTCCCGCCTGGCAGAACACAATGATTATTGCTAGCGGCTATAGCCACTAGCAGTAACCGCATGCAAAAAATCTGACAAGCTGGTTGTACCCAAGTCGACCAATGGAACAACCTGGGTACAATCAGCTTAACCTACTGGCCATCGATCCATGTAAGGCCGACTCGACACAAGTATGTGTAAGAAAACAGTGATTTCAGCATCTTCTAATGACCTACGTATGGATATCCTGAACACGGACTTCAGCAAAAGATGGGTACAGATGGAAGGATCTGTTGAGGGTTTTATAGAACTGGGGTACAGCCTATTTTCTCATAAAAACTAAATTAGCAGAATGTTAAAAATTGTTCTAAAATCTAAAACACGGAAATATCATTTATGTGCTTTCTGAAAAGACCTTCATCCAAAACAGTTAATTCAGTTGGGGTAATTATTTCCTGCAAGAAATAAGAAGTCTGCCATTGCTAACATTACCTTTTGAAAATGCTAAGTGCCTTCGGTATTTTCTAAGTTACGGATGGGGAATGAATATGCAGACCAAGAGCTCTGACTTTGGGCCTGTTTTGTGATCCATTGGGGTGCATTACGTTGCATTAGGCTACCCATTCATTATGAATGGGCTTCCAAAAATATCACAAAAAACTCAAAAGACCCTTATTTAGCAACACAGAGCATCACAAATCAAGATATGTGTGTTGTGGTGCCCTGCACTCTACTTTTCAACTGTTCAATGCCTTAAGGTGCAATTAACAATGGGCAGAACCACAAAACATCCTGCATAGAGCTAATGCATTGCTATGCACCGTGGATTGCCACGCATTGCCATGGGCATAAATGTCAATAGGCACTATAAATTCACTGATAGCATCCTTATTTCAGATCAGTAGCTCAGAAAGTATTGAGACCAGAGACAGCCAAGAAAATATTCATTTCAAAAAGAGGTCACCAAAGGTAGTCTACATATTTAACTTTATACTGGTTTCCTTTAACAACACTGGTATATGGAACAACTGTCCCACGATTATTGGTCCATTTCTTCACCCAGTCCATTGGTAATGACAGCGTAGAAACTGGACTGTGGAAATCTACCACTATTTCATGGTTCAGGACCCCACTACAGTAATCCCCAAGAGAGGACTATTCAGTCATAGAAGCTATGCTGTAAATACCGTGGAAGCAAATGTTCACACCAAAAGGTTTTCTCCAGAAGACAAGACCAGGCACTGGAAAGGAAACCTGCACAACACTTGGATTACTTTCATTAACTTTATTTTAATAAATTGAGAAATTGAGATTGAGATTAAGTGAAGGTTTGAATGATAAATATTGATTCTCAATATGAGAGATCATTTCTCTTTATATTGAATAACGTTACACGAAAATGGGTGTCAATGTATTTTGTACACTTTATGAACCTATGGTGATGGATGTGGATGGCAGGACATTATTATGGTGGTTTTGTTTGGTCTAGTCAGTCAGTTAGGTTCTATAATAGTTAGTACACCCCAAAAATGTAATGTTTTGGTGGTTACTGGAGGGTTAAAGCACCTGAAAATCTCTCAGAACCCTATGGGGCTGTAAAGTCTCCACATCTACTATGACCATTATGGGAGGTTATTATTTATTTATTTTTTGTAAAGATGAACAGATGGATAATTCCAAATAGTGCAGTTCTCACTGATAGAGTATCCAAGACATATAAAACCCCCCAGATTAAATCAGATCACCAGGCTCCGTCTATAATTAAATTATCACTTTTGGTGGCCTGGCCTGTAATGACCTATTTTCATAAAAAGCAATCTTATTACACTTATGGAGTACAATTTTTGCACCCTGAAGACTGATGTGCCGAATATTCATTTAAAAAGTTAAGGGCAGGTAATCAAGCACCTATTTAGCCAACTGTACCAGATTAGGCCACCAGGTATACTAAACAAAAATTGTTTATAAATCTCCTAAATCTGTCCTTATAATGTTCAGATTTAGTGACTAATTCTAATCTTAGTCACCAATAGGCTCCCACCCAAACGGAGCCATCTCTTCTGCTGCTTGCTTGTTTGAACAGATGTGTGACAACCTACCTACAGCACACTAGCAGTTGGAAAATGCACACTTCAGCCAGCAATTCACTTTAGCCGATAGAAGAATGTGCTCAATACCAATGTCACCATCAAGTGGTGGCCACTGCACTAATACATAAGGACCCTTTGCCTGGGGAAATAACCTCTATTAATTGTCGAGAAAAATTAGGCAGGTACATTGGCAGGACAAATAGGCATGTAAGACACAAGCTACTATCTCCTACCAGATCACACTTCCAACTTTTGGTGCCAATTGCCAAAATTTTGCTAAAACCTGCATCTAGAAAATCGGTACAATCTTGGTTAAATCTGTTTTCATGCTGCTCAGTTTGCTCATCTCTAGTCATGACTTCACATTCACGTGCGCATACCAAACTCTCCCTGCTGCCATGCCGTGCTCACCAAACCATGCTCTATTAGTACGAACCCTATTGTTGCTAGCAGTGGTTGAATAATTAAGTGGCGATTAATTAGCAGTTTTGAGGCTAGGCTGCCCTTTAATACAGGATGCATGCAGATGTATGATCCGGGATGAAGAACAAACAGGGTCAGACTGTTGTGTGCAAACCTGAGATGTGAATCTGGGTAGTAGGGCAGGAATTAAAATTGCGCTTTGATTAAAAGTAAAATTTAAGTCTTTCAATTAATTCACTAGGCAAAGAGAGATTTCTCAGTCCTCTTTTCTATCCAGGGACAGCAACACTGCACTACACTACTTATAACTGCCATGTTCCAGAAAATTGGGAGCACCTCAGCCTGCAAACATACATGTAACCGGAGGCCACAGTCCACACCAAGATCATGCTGGAACCTGGCTACAGAAGATTATGTGAAAATCAGATTAAGGTATATGCGGTTGACTTTCTGAAATTGGCACTGTTGCCATCTCTGCCAGTGTAGAATGGAATTGATCTTTAACCCCTTCCACTTGCAATCTGTTTATCAGTGTTCCTCAACATAATGCCCCATGGTTTGAAAGCCAACACTTTTTGTAGCTTCTGGCTTTCAATCTTGGCTGACAGTTGGGGTTCCCCCCAAACAATGACATAATGATCACATACACGTTAGAGGCTTAATTGACAAAATAAGACTTCAGCCTGCAGGTGAACACTGTCACGTTCATGCTTTAGAGGGATCTGCACTGCCACATACTCCATAGTGTAACTTTTAGTAAATAGCTGCAATATAAAATATAACAAATTGTTTTAAAACTTATAAAAAAAATAATAATCTTTTAACATCTTTTGTGCATTTAGCAGCCTATATTAAAAATAGGATTTTTATAACAGCTTACCTGTAAAATCCTTTTCTTGGAGTACATCACGGGACACAGAGCGACATAGTCATTACTAATGGGTTATATAGTTACCGTCAGGTGCTGGCACTGGCAACTTCCAAAACCGGAAGTACCCTCCCCTATATAAGCCCCTCCCATCCGGGAGCACCTCAGTTTTGTAGCAAAGCAATAAGTGTCCCCAAAGAGGGGCGGGAGCTCTGTGTCCCGTGATGTACTCCAAGAAAAGGATTTTACAGGTAAGCTGTTATAAAAATCCTATTTTCTTTCTCGTACATCACGGGACACAGAGCGACATAGTCATTACTAATGGGATGTCCTAAAGCAATGCCAAATGAGGGGGGGGATACACCATATATAAGCTGAGCGCTATCAGACATGAGGATCTTTTGCGGCCTGCAACACACTGCGCCCAAAGGCGACATCCTCCTGACTTCTAACGTCCACCTGGTAGAACCTAGTAAACGTGTGTACGGAAGACCATGTTGCGGCCTTACAGACTTGAGCCAGGGAGGCCTGGTGATGCACTGCCCATGAAGTTCCAACTGCTCTCGTGGAGTGCGCCCTAACTTTGAACGGAGGCGGTCTACTTCTCAAGCTATAGGCTTGTATTATGACCTGTCGAATCCACTTGGCTAAAGTAGATTTTGACGCTGCCTGACCCTTTCTGGGGCCTTCCGGCAGAATAAACAAAGTATCCGTTCTGCGAATCTGAGCAGTGGCTTTTAGATAAGCTTTAACTGCTCTTACTACATCCAAAGAATGCAATAACTTTTCCTCTACCGAAGTAGGCTTGGGGAAAAAAGAAGGAAGAACCACATCTTGGTTCAAATGAAAACTCGATACCACCTTAGGAAGAAAGGCTGGATGAGGACGTAACACTACTCTGTCCTTATGGATAACCAGATATGGCTCCTTACAGGACATAGCTGCTAATTCCGATACTCTTTTAGCCGAACAAATGGCTACTAGAAAAATCAATTTCCTGGTGAGAAGCACTAAGGAAATATGCTGTAATGGTTCAAATGGTTGTTTCTGTAGAACCGACAGAACCAAGTTTAGATCCCATGGACATATGGGAATATTAACCGGAGGACTAATACGCATCACTCCTTGTATAAAGGCTTTGACTAGTGAATGCGAAGCCAAGGGCCTTTGAAAAAATATTGACAAGGCCGAAATCTGACCTTTGATAGTACTCAAGGCAAGCTTCCTATCTACAGCCCATTGTAGGAAGTCCAGAATTCTACCTATTACGTATTTACGTGGATGCCATTTCCTGGCCTCACACCAGGCGATGTACGCCTTCCAGATTCTATAGTAGATCTGCCTGGATACCGGTTTCCTGGCATTGATCATGGTAGACACCACAGCATTAGAGAGCCCTCTCCTTTTTAGAATGTGGGCTTCAATAGCCAGGCCGTCAAACCTAGGGCTGGTAAGGAAGGGTGGTATATCGGTCCCTGCGAAAGCAGGTCCGGACGATGTGGGAGGGTCCAAGGACTCCCCACAGACATTTTTACAATCTCCGCGTACCATGCTCTTCGGGGCCACGCTGGAGCCACCAGAATCACTGGTTTCTTTTCTACCCTGATTCTGCGGAGTAATCGAGGTAACAATTGTGGCGGTGGGAATGCATATATCAGCTTGAACTGATCCCAAGGGAACACTAGGGCATCCGAGCCGCACGCTAGGGGATCCCTTGTCCAAGAGACAAACCTGTCCACTTTCGTGTTGAACCTGGATGCTAGCAGATCTACATCCGGTGTTCCCCACCGCTGACATATTGTCCGGAAAACCTCGGGATGAAGGGACCATTCCCCTGGGCATAATTGTTGGCGACTTAGAAAGTCCGCCTTCCAATTCTCCACCCCTGGAATGAATACCGCAGATATGGCTGGGACATATCTTTCTGCCCATCTCAGGATGTAATTTACTTCCCTTTGGGCTGCACGACTCCTGGTGCCCCCCTGACGATTGATATATGCCACTGCTGTGGCATTGTCTGACTGAACTCTGACAGGGGACCCTTGGAGTTTGGATGTCCATGCTACTAGGGCATACCGGGCTGCTCGTATCTCTAAGAGATTGATGGGCAGGGCCTTTTCCGCATCCGACCATCTGCCCTGGAGAGACCATTGCTCCAGTACTGCTCCCCAGCCTAAAAGGCTGGCATCTGTAGTGACCACCTTCCAAGAAATCGGACTGAAGGATTTCCCTTTTTCCAGATTCCGGGGAACCAACCACCAACGGAGGCTTCTGCGAACGGAAGGGGACAAGGACATTGGTAAGTCCAGAGCCTGAACTTTTTTGTTCCAGGCTGACAGTATGGCCCTTTGCAACTTCCTTGAATGGAATTGACCGTAGGGTACTGCTTCGAATGATGCCACCATTTTTCCCAGCAGCCTCATGCACAGGCGTATGGATGGCTGTCTTTTTGAACCCACTAAGTGGATCAAATCTCTCAAAGACGACCCCTTTTCTCGAGGGAAGAAAATTTTTCTCTGGTCTGAATCCAGCCTTAGCCCCAAGTATTCCAGACTTTTGACTGGTTTTAGGGCTGACTTGTCTCGGTTGATAATCCAACCGTGATATTCCAGATACTTGATTGTCTCGTGAACAACCACTTCTAGTTTTTCCACTGAGTGGTCTATCAGCAACAAGTCGTCTAGATATGCCATTATCGTTACACCTCGTGTTCTTAGATTGGCCAATAATGGGGCCAGAATTTTTGTGAACACTCTTGGTGCTGTGGCCAGACCGAAGGGTAAGGCTCTGAACTGAAAATGGCGCCCTTCTATCGCAAAGCGTAGAAATTTTTGGTGGGCTGGAAAGATGGGGATGTGCAAATACGCATCTTTGATGTCGATCGAGGCTAACCATTCCTCCCCTTGTAGGGCAGTGGCTACCGATCGGATCGACTCCATCCGGAAAGTCCTGATATGTAGGAATTTGTTTAGCCCTTTTAGATTTAATATGGGCCACACGTCCCCGTTTGGCTTCGGAACTGTAAAGAGGTTTGAGTAAAACCCAAACCCCCATTCTTCCAGGGGGACCTCTATAATTACTGCTTGAAGCAATAATTGTTCCAGTGCCAACAGGAGGGATCCTCTCTTCTGGGGATCCCTTGGCACGTTCGACCTTATAAAGCGGGAAGGAGGGGAGTTTTTTAACTCCAATTTGTATCCCAGATTTACTGCGGAGAGCACCCATCTGTCTCGGATCGTGTCCCGCCAGGTTTCTGTGAACAACTGAAGTCTTCCCCCCACCCGATTGGGTGGGGGCAACCCTTCATGCATTTGACTTTGGGGGAGGTTTTGTACCTCTCCTGCTCCAGGGCTTCTTGTTACCCTGCAACTGTCCCTGATTTTTACCTCCGGGATTTGACCGGGGAGGCCGTCGGAACTGTTTCACAGCCGATGTCCTAGGGACTGGAGAGGCCGGCCTCTTAAAAGAGGGACCTCTAACTCTATTTTTGACCGGCAAGAGTGTACTTTTACCGCTGGAAATTCTCTGGATATACTTGTCCAGGTCTTCCCCGAATAAGCGCTCCCCATGAAATGGGAAGCTGACCAGCAATTTTTTACAGGGAGCTTCAGCAGACCAGTTTTTGAGCCATAGAAGCCTACGCATATGTACTACAGACAGCGTAAGGCGGGAGGCCTGATGGATTGAATCCTTTATAGCGTCCACCGCAAAGCATAAGGCTCTAGGTAGATCAGCTAGAGCAAGAGCCTGCTGATCTGGCACGTCCCTTAAGACCTGTTTCAACTGATCCTTCACTGCTTGGCAGACCCCTATAGCTGCCACTGCTGGTTGTGTCACCAATCCTGCTGTAGAAAAAGCAGATTTCAATAAGGACTCCAATTTTTTATCTATTGGGTCCTTGAACATTTGGACATTTTCCACCGGACATGTCAGTGATTTATTCACACAAGAGATGGCTGCGTCCACTGTAGGGACCTTCCATTTTCTGACGAACTTATCCTCCATAGGATAGACCACCGGAAATCTCTTGGGGGGAGTAAATATTTTGTCAGGATGCTCCCAATCCTGGTAAATGAGCCCCTCCAGTAAAGGATGGATCGGAAAAGAACAAACAGTCTGGGGAGCTTTTAGCGACCCCAACGAGGAGACAGAAGAGGAGGATGGCTCCGCAAGTGGCATTTTAAATGCTGATCGGACCATATTAGTCAGGGACTGCACCCATAACCTCTCAGCATGTGATGCTGAGAACGGCTCCTCCACTGTTGATTCCTCTACAACTGAATCAACCTCATCCTGTTTTATCCCCCTCAGGTAGGTCGTTCTCTGTATGGGACTGTTGCTCTGTTAACAGGCACTCTGAGGGAGGAGACGGAGATCGAGCGCTTTTCTCCTGTGACAGGGAAGCAGCAATTAGTGCTGACAATCTCTCTTCCAGCCCTCCCAGAGCTGAGGAAAAAACCTCCTCTGTTACATACACAGGAGCAGGTGAACTGGGGACAGCCACAGTACCAGGTACTCCTGGGGGTGCCCTACGGTCACTAACCTCTGATTCTTCAGGGGAGACTGGTGCAGCCAAAGCATGCCCAAAATCCTCAGAGCCCGATGGAGACCCCCTATTCCTCCTGGAATTTCTAGTCCCGGAGTTTTTAGACGGCATATTCCTAAGCCACAAAGCTGAGGTATTCCAGCCGAAAATACACCAGTTACTGATAATAGTCTAGCATAAATGCTGCTATAATAAACAGTTGGTGTCTACTAATGTGCCTTTCTAGGGGATGCCTGTATCAACCGCTTGCTGTATGCCTTTAAATGTTGCCAGCTCTGTCTCTGTACTTCATAGCCAGCTTACTGCAATAATGTGGCTTTTTTTAAAAACCTGCTGGGACGCCCGCACATGCGCAGAAGCGCTGCGGCGCGCACAGAGCGTCATCCCCCAGGCCCCGCCCCTTTTTCCGGCCACCTCTATATATAGAGGCGCGTGCACGCGCACGCGCGCGGCCACGTGCGCCTCGGCGCTAATTTTCAAACATGGAAACCAGGGACAGGAGCCAGGGCCCCCTTTGCCGCAGGCCGGGGGATAGACGAACACTGCAACATGGCAGAGGAAACAGTTTCCTGTAGGAGAACTCACCAGCTGCCTGGACTTTGCTCTCTGAGAAGAAACTAGTCCATATGACAAGAAAAACATTCCACAGCGGCCTCTAGTGGACAAACACAGGTACCGCAGTTTAATATACTAAACATATATAAAAAAACATTCTTTTTTTTTTTTTTTTTTTTCTTGACCACCATTAAAAATTATTACATTTTTTTTTAGTAGTTACAGGCATGCACAGATATTAGCGGGAATACCGTTAGGTAACAGACAGAAAGACAAATTAGGCTTGGGGGTCCCCCAATAGAACCAAGTTCCTGGGGGCCCCCACTTACCTGTTCCCCGCCGCAGGACTTTGTTTGGTCCACAAAAGCCCAAACTTCACCTATCACGGCAGGCATTGTAATCAAACCTTCAGGGACCGGGTTCCCAAGGATTCCACTCCCCTGGACCTGTATAGCACCCTGCACAGAAAACATCTTGGTCGTGGGTATGACCAGAGCTCTGGATCCCAGGGTCCAGCTCTCCTAAGAGAAGCATTACAGGCAGAACCTTGCTCTTCTCTGCAAGGCCCGGGTACCGACCGTTTAGCTATGAAGCTTTTTTGGTCGGATCCAGAATAGCTTACTGAGGCCCAAAAGAACCTGTACGCAAGCTCAGTGAAAAACACATGTTTCTTCTTGGCCAACACCTTAGACACTGGCAAAAAACTGAGGTGCTCCCGGATGGGAGGGGCTTATATAGGGGAGGGTACTTCCGGTTTTGGAAGTTGCCAGTGCCAGCACCTGACGGTAACTATATAACCCATTAGTAATGACTATGTCGCTCTGTGTCCCGTGATGTACGAGAAAGAAAGATAGATTTTTTTTTATTATTGAAAACATAGAACCATATACAAAGCCAGTCATTTATGTCCTTTAAAAATATAAAAAATATATATAATTATGCAAATTAGTCATACAGTTATTAAGTTAACTGAATCATGTTGAATTAATTTGGCTCCAGCATCTTGTCATTAGTGACCTTTGATCGCAAAAAAAAGAAGCTGCTGTGCGAGGCTGTGTGAGTTTTTTTCTGCTCATCTGTGCCCCAGAAGTGCCCCATCTGTGCCCCATCAGTGCTCTACAGTGCCCCATCTGTGCCCCATAAGTGCTTTACAATGCCCCATCAGTGTACATCTGTGCCCCATTAGTGCCACGTCAGTGCTCTACAGTGCCCTATCAGTGCCACTAAAGTGCCCATCAGTGCGTGCTCATCAGTGCCGCCCTATCAGTGGATCCTCATCAGCGCCCGTTAGTGCCGTAAAAAATGCGTAGAAAATGCGTTTATTTTCTTTCCACATTTTTCATTTTTGCTAATATGGAAATTTTTTAAGAAAATCTTAAATTTGCAAGGAATTGTGGGTAAAATTACAACTTCAAAAAACTCACCATGCCTCTTACTAAATACCTTGGACTGTCTACTTTCCAAAAAGGGGCCATTTAGGGGTTATTTGTACTGTCCTGGCTTGTTAGTGTCTTAAGAAATGAGATACAGTACATCGGATGTGATCAATTTTCAATGATTGGCACCATTAGCTTGTAGACTCTATAACTTTCACAAAAACCAGAAAAATATACACGGATTTTGGTTAATTTTACCAAATATATGTAGCGATATAAATTTTGGCCAAAAATTTTTGAAGAAAGATTACTAATCTGCCAAATTTTATAACAGAAACGCAGAGAATTTTTTAATTTTTTTTACAGAATTTTTGGTCTTTTTTTATTTATAGCACAAAAAATTAAAACCCAGGAGGTGATTAAATACCAAGAGAAAACTATTTGTGTGAAAAAAAGGACAACAATTTTATATGGGTACAGTGTTGCATGACCGAGTAATTGTCATTCAAAATGTGAGAGCACCGAAAGCTGAAAATTGGCCTTGTTAGGAAGGGGATTTAAGTGCCCAGTGGGCGAGGGGTTTAAAGGACAGCTCCAAACACAGTCAATTTAGTCTACCAGGCACACATAGGAAGATTCTTGCTACATTTCCAGTCTGAGCTTTTGATTTACATAATTTTTCCAGATCAATAACTCAAAAATGTTAAACAATTAGATCAGCATTACAGCCAGGCAAGTAGCATTCCCATAAGGTTTCCTTTACATGACAATGACTCCCTCGGGGGAATTATCTTTTATTTACTGGTGGTTGGACTGGGTTCCAAGCACTCAGACAACTGCAGGTTTTCATCTTGCTTTGTTTTATTAGGGGACTGTGGAAATAGAGACTCCCCTATATAGCTACATACAACGCCCCCAATCAAATGGAATCAAAAATCCCTTTTAGTCTGCTAAACTGCCTTGGAACAATAAAAGCTGCAGCCTGTTGGTTCTTAACTTCCCCATTCTCCAACAAAAGAACTAGAGAGGATATATTTGTTCTCTACATAATATAATCATGGCCTTTGCAAACGAGGATCCATTAGTGGCATAACGCTGCGAGAAGCCGCATTCGTGATGAGATTGCCATTTTACAAATTGCTGAGCTCGTTTAGCCGGTAGCCCTCTTTCTAAAATATCGCCACCCACTGTGCTGTAAATTCTAACACTATCAGGGGAAATTATAGAGAAATAATTTAGACGGGCTCTCAGCAGCCCTTTACTGTGAAATAGAAAGAGCCATATGTAAATGAGCAAGGTCGAGGCGCAGAATAGTGTACTGCATCAATATACAAAACTAATCTATAATGGTTCTGAATGCAATTGATTTAAATTGTGCTTTAGGTTTATGCATTTTAAACAGATGTTTTATATCTGCATTTCCAATCTTTATTTACCAAATAACAACAAGACATGACACAGGAATCAGGGAGCACAATGGGTTTTCTAAACAGAAAGTTAGAGCAAAAGCCGTTTGCTTTCAGACTCTCTAATTTTTTAGGTTTCTACTCACCCTAGGGCCAATGTCACAAAAGCAATCCTGTCACTAGCACCATTGACAAGATCACTATGCGGAACACAGCAGGTAATAGAAACACTCACTTGCTTGTATGTGCCAGTCCCATGCCAGCTGAAAGAGCTAAGATTTGCTCTCTCACTGGCAACCTACATTCTGCAAGGGAAAGACATTTCACTTACCCAGCTAGTATATGAACGACACATACAAAAGTAATGATTGACACCATGCACATTTTAGCCATCCTTGCAAGGGTGAATTCTCCCCAGTGACAGGGTTGCTAGGGCTAGGAAAGTAATGTGGAAGGGTAGCGCTGGAACCTTATGGTGATCCTAATGTTATAAGGGGTATAGAGTTATTAAACTGAGAAGTCTGGATTCTTGTGGCCAGCAGCTTTTCCATTCCAAAGGACCTCCACTGTCTCTTTAGTTTGTAATTGTGAAAATATGAGATTGAAAGGCCAGGCCAAAATCTTATCATCCAGATATATATTGTTGAAGAGCAACGTCTGTCAGCAGCTGGTTCAGAGTCTGCTCTTTACAAATTCAAGTTTTTTTTTTTTTTTAAACCAAATTGTTAATCAGTCCAGTATCCAATACCTCTCATTTCAAAGGCTGATGAGGGTGATATTCACTGACTTGCAAAATGCGTCAGTATGCGATGAAGTATTTTCTCTTACCTTGGAATAAATCTATATCTGGACAATCGGATTTTAGTGTAGCGCTTCAATCCCAGATTTTCCCAGGATTGCTAATGTGGCATCTGCTAACCTCTTGGTAGTTCTTAATAAATAAATCCAAATAGTACAATCTGAATTCCATAGATTACCCTATCCCCATTGCAAAATGACTGAAAGGATGAACTACTTATGATATTATTTTAGTAATAGTTTTTGATGTTACAGGTAAACTGGAGAAAGTTAAAAAGCATGTGCAGAGTTTTACTGCACTGCAGAACTCGGAATTGGTGATCATTTTCTAAAGTTTATGTCAAGCCAAAACCCTTTTTAATTTTGGATAGAGTAGCGAGGAGTTAAATCACCTATCATGTTATTGTCTACGTCATTAGCGCTTCCAATCTAGAAGGGAGGGTCAAGTGGAACAAAAAAGGTAATAGCTGCTGGGGATGATCAGATGGAGAAAATTAAAATACAGTTGTTAGGTGTCGGTAGGATAGGCTTCTCTAAAGAGGAGGGCCAATAGAGTAGGAGATAATCGGACAGATTGGGGTAAGGAGTTCCATAGGATTGGAGAGGCTCTGGAAAAGTCCTGGAGGTGAGCATGGGAGGAGGTGATGAAGGAGTTAGACAGCATGAGGTCTTGAGAAGAACGAAGAGAATAATTAGGTTGGTATTTTGAGACTAGGTCAGTGATGTAGTTGGGGGCAGAGTTGTGGATGGCTTTGTAAGTACTGTATTTATTGGCGTATAACACTCACTTTTTTACCCTGAAAATAGAGGGTAAACTGTGCCTGCGTGTTATACGCAGGGGGCTGTGGAAAGTTTTTTTCCTGAAACTTCCCTCTTAAAGTTAGGGTGCGTGTTATACGCCGATAAATACGGGTAGTTGTTAGCATTTTTAATTTAATTTGTTGGGTGAGCGGAAGCCAGTGGAGAGATTGACAGAGAGGAGTAGCAGACACAGAGCGATTGGTAAGGTGGATGAGTCTGGCAGCAGCATTCATGATGGATTGAAGGTGGGATAGACTATGTCGAGGTAAGCCAATGAGGAGGGAGATGCAGTAGTCGATGTATGTGTGGACAGTTAGCTCTAGAATAGACTTTCTTTACCATTTCACCCCAGAGGAACCCTTCAAATAATTATTAGTCCTGTTAAAACCAATTCATTGGGGGTGGTCAGTAAAGAGAATGCCCTCCTTATGGTGGTGATCAGAATACCACACTTTCAGCCAGCTAAAATTATCATTAGTGCCCTGCAGCATAGAACTCTGGTTGAGAATGGCTGCTCTAGAACAGTGCCCTCCAAACTATGACCCTTTGCCTGTCTTTATGTGGGCCTTGGGGCACTATTCCACTACCACTAATGATGGGTCTCCATTCCTCTTACTAATAGTAACGATGGGGCACTATTCCTCCCACTGACACCAACAATGGGGGCACTATTTCTGCTACTAAAACCAATGATGGGTCACCGTTTACTCCCACTGGCCACAGCCCAGCCCTCCTTAAAGCCTGAAGAACTGTAAACTGCCCCTTTGTTAAGAAAATTTGGAGACCCCTGCTCTAGAAAGCAAAAAATTAATAAGGTTTTTTTTTGATGACCAATCATATTTAAAGGTTATGTTCACCTTCGGGAACATGCTATGGGTTCCACCTGTTATTAGGGTGGAACATGTAAGACCCCTTTCACACCGAGCGGACGGCGGCAGCGGATCTGCCCGCTCAGCAGGGGATCTCTCCACTGATGGATATGGACATAGTAAGTAGGCTGTTCTCTATGGGGCAGTCAGATGGAAACGTACCACCTGTCCATTTCCATCCGACTGTCATCTGTGATCTACCGCTCCATAGAGAAGAATATAGGTTCCGATCGGATCTGCCTGCAAAACCGACAAGCGGACCCAATTCAGAACATCCATGTGAAAGGGGCCTAACATGTTGCTAATCCTGCAGCCGCTCCCCAAATCCCACACTCCCTGTGACAGCAGGCTGGTGATCTTCTTCCCATATCTGCTGCCACTTTTTGAAAAGAGAACAGATCCCTGTGAATCAATAAACTACAAGTACCAACAGCCTTTTCAGCTGCGAGTCTTCCTGTCTTTGTAAAACTGCCTTCCCCTACGATGTACCGGCAGACAGTTTACACTGATAATCTGTAGGACTCCTGCATGGCAGATCATGGATGGGTGCAATGCTTTCCAGGCTCCTACAAAAAATTAAATAATAATAATAATAAATGCATATTTTTCTACCTGCAAAAAAAAAAATGTGCATTTATAAAAATAAAAAAAAATTAAACAGTGAACTTATATTATAAGAGAAGGAAATGGGAGGATCTGATTGTTTGCTATGAGCATACGGACACGTGAGCATGGTGTCCACTGTGTTAATGATTACAGAAAACCTGTCACTAGTCTTTTATATTTGCTCATCACATAGACAGTGTTATGTAACAAAGATACACAATGAGCCAAGTGGAAGGTTATTTTTTTATCACGTTAGTGCACCATCTGCCCATCTAATTAGTGAATACTGACATTTAAAAAAAAATATACCGGCGTCAAATTGTCACTTTGTATGGTTCATTGCTCCTAAACCATCCCTGTATGAAATGCTGGCATGCTGTAAAAGACATTTCCTATACAGTTGCTCTTCTTATTAAAACACAGATTGCGGAATGTCTCCTTCCATGACATGTAGAGAGCTATCTAACTGACATGTCAGCTTGGAATAAAAATAAAAAAAGAGGTGAAGATTTCAGAAAAGACCTAAACCATTCACTTAAAATGCAGCTCCGGCCAAACCAATAAAACAATAAAAAGATCCAAACACCTTTATAAGAATGGCTTAACCAGACTTAGTAAGCTCATCTAAGTAGCTCTCCCTCCCACCTTTAAGCCTCTTACACACGGTACGATTGTTGGCCAACCGAGCGTCTGATTTTTGTCAAAGGGGCGTGTGCCAGGATCTTGTCTTGCATACTAACGGTACACAATTGCTCGGTCGACAACACGAACGTAGTAAGGTACTACGATAAATTTCAGCTCTTGAGTGCCACCCTTTGGGCCCCGTTTGCTAATTTTGTGTTTCATGAGCATTGATTCCGAGCATGCGTGTTTGTACTTTCGACTTTTGTGTGAAGGATTTGTGTACTGACCATACAAAAATCTGACGTCAAACCGTTGTCCGCTGAAAATTTACTAGCCTGTCGTCCAACTTTCCTCCAACAAATGTTGGATAATTGTCAAAAGGAGCATACTAACGATAAGATTTTAGGACAACAGTCTGTCATCAGACAATCCCCTGCCAACAATCAGATCGTGTGTACGAGGCTTTACAGACAGTAGCAGGCATTTGCACTTCAAACCTCACATGACTGTTCAGTCGGCATGATATGGAAATGCAAAGACAGATTTAAATAATATGTCAACCCAACATCTCTTATTCCTGATATGTGGCTGCTGTACCATGTACTTGTATGAAAGTCTCCTGTTTTCTTTGTATTGCTTCCTTTATGTGAAATCTCTGGTGTTCCTGCCTGCCAGTCCCTCTGCTGTCCTGTTAAAAACGGACCACATTAGGCATGACAGCCCAGCATGGTCAGTTCTCTAGATGTGCTGAGAACTCAGCCTGCTCTCCTCCAATGATCAGACTTGTATGGTCACGCCTCCCCTGCACAGACCAGTGTACTGCTGTTTCTCCTCCCCAAGCTCTCTGAGCTGAGAACAGAGGGGATGTGATCACTTATAAAAAAGAGAAAAAGGGTATTTATAATGTTTTTTTAGATGTATAGCCTTTTGTTTCTATTTTAAACTGAATGTTTTACAAGGTGAGGGCTTTCATAAACTTTATAAAAGTCACATTAAACTTTATCCTTATTCTCCAAAAAAACATCCACGCACATCCACTACCTAATGGCCCTGTAATCTATTTTTCATTAAATCATTTCATACTGTGTTTTTCTGCCTCCTTGTAACATCCTCTGTGAGCTCCCGTACCTCTCATTTTCCCCATTCAGTTGGAATGAGCAGTGCACCTAAAGCCGTGTACAGACGATCGGTTTTACCGATGAAAACAGTCCGATGGACTGTTTTCATCGGACAAACCGAACGTGTATGGGCCCCATCGGTCTTTTTTCCATCGTTGTAAAAAAATAGAACATGTTTTAAATGTATCCGATGGAAAAACACGATAGCAAATTACTATCGTCTGTGGGGAACTCCATCGGATAAAAAAACCCATGCATGCTCAGAATCAAGTTGACGCATGCTCAGAAGCATTGAACTTCATTTTTCTTGGCTCGTCAGAATGTTTTATGTCTCGGTGTTTGGGACAATCGTTTTTTTGACTGATGGTGTGTAGGCAAGACTGATGGAAAAATCCATCGGTTTAAAATCCATAGGAAATCCGATCGTGTGTACAGGGCTTAAGTTGCAGCCATGTGCTCTGCTCTACACATCCCATAGACTATAATCCATTTCAGGAGTGAGAAAGAGGTGGTGGTTACCTTCCTATCTACAGTGGGACCATGGAAAAAGGATGTAGCCACCCTCTAACAGTAAGCTGTATCACTGCAGCAAATAAAAAGGGCATTCAGAGTTTTGAAGGAAGCTGAGAGCATGAGAAGGGTCTTTTTGTAATTAAAGTGTTACTAAACCCAAAACAGTAAAATCAGTCTGTATATGCAGTAAAGCATGCTTGTTATACTCAGTGTGGAACCTAAGGGGTTAATCCTCTGAATTGTGAAAAAAGCTGTTAGATTGGGGACAGTAAAAGAAGAGGAGGATTAGAGAAGACATGATCAATCTGCTGATAGAACAGAGCCTTGGGGGTACTCTGCACACGCTCAGTTTGGTGTGTATTGCTAGAGAGTACTTGTGATCATCACAGGGCCAATCTGCACTGTCCAGACAGAGGGCCGGGGGGTCCTGCAGCCACATAGGATAATCAGAGAAGAATGAAAACTCTTCCTACAGCTTTAACAAGACACTGACAGAAGTCACAAGACTGCTATATACTGCTGATGAGAAAAGGTATTTAGCAGTTTATATTTACTACGGTAATTGAATTTCCATGTTCTGTGAACTGGGAGAGATCAGATATAGTGAATGCAGGGTCCTGGGCTTAGTAACACTTTAAGAATACATACTTGAATATATATTTTAGACCAGAATTGCATGTCACTTTAACTTGCATTAGGCGACAGTCAGCACAAGTCTAAAGCCTCGTACACATGACCGAGAATCTCGTCTGGAAAAAACACGTTGTTTTTCTTGACAAGATTCTTGACAAGAATCTTGTCCTGGCCGAGGGTACACGCGCTCGATTCAAAAGAACCGCCATTCTTTTGAATGGAACGAACGCGGTGATGTCATCGACTACGACGAGCATGTGCTCGTCAAATTTGATGCCGCCGCCGCCATCTTGCTACACCCTACCTATGCCTAGGAAGCTACCGCGCATGCGTCAAAGTCATTTCGAGCATGCGCGGGTTTCCACGGCAACAAGTAAGCGTACACACTCTCGGGTTTCTTGTCGGGAAACAGGCCGACGAGAAAATAGAGAGCAGGTTCTTTATTTTTCTCGTCGAGGTTCTGCCCAGTTTTCTTGACGAGAAACCTGAAAGCCTCGTACACACGGCCGGTTTTCCCAGCAAGAAAGATCTCCCAGCAGTTTGTACGAGGCTTATGGCCACCCTAGAGACGGGTAGGAAGATCTCTATGTGGCTTACTTGTTAGGAGTTGCATGTTGGAAAATCTACCTGTACATCAATAAGCTCCTACAAGCTCCGAAGACAGTCATTAGCTATTACTGTCTCCTAGTAAATCTGTAATGGTCTGATTATTGCATGCAATTCTACAAAATGGAAACATTGATTGCTACTATTAAGCTATAACCAGCCTTAGACCACTGATGTGGAATATAAAGCTGGACATCAGGAAAACAGCTAAATATACAGTTGAAATACATATATGAGAGCTTTTTTTAACCTGTCAAAGGATCTGGATTTCTGTCCATTAAGTCCTGAGATTTACACAGTCCTAAATCACCGTACAGCCAGCTTGGGGAGCCGACTTCTCTCTACTAGATCACCTCCCATCCTCCAGCCTGCAACTGATATATAGCATACTAAACAAGTGGCAAACAACTATCTTAGGAGTACAAATGAGTTTATTATATACACAGATGGTAAAAAGATGGCCAATGTGTTTTGGAGGCCAGAGAATCTTCTTTCATCAGGGCTTTAAAAATGTATCAAAGTGTCTAATGCAATGGTCTCCAAACTGCAGTCCTTTTCTTGCAATTATCCGGCCCTTGAAGCGCCATTCCTTACACTGGTATGAAGCACTGTTCCTCCTACTGACATCATCAATGATGCACCATTCCTCCCACTGACATCATCAATGATGCACCATTCCTCCCACTGACATCATCAATGATGCACCATTCCTCCCGCTGACATCATCAATGATGCACCATTCCTCCCGCTGACATCATCAATGATGCACCATTCCTCCCGCTGACATCATCAATGATGCACCATTCCTCCCGCTGACATCATCAATGATGCACCATTCCTCCCGCTGACATCATCAATGATGCACCATTCCTCCCGCTGACATCATCAATGATGCACCATTCCTCCCACTGACATCAAAAATGAGGCACTATTCCTCCCGCTGACATCATCAATGATGCACCATTCCTCCCGCTGACATCATCAATGATGCACCATTCCTCCCGCTGACATCATCAATGATGCACCATTCCTCCCGCTGACATCATCAATGATGCACCATTCCTCCCGCTGACATCATCAATGATGCACCATTCCTCCCGCTGACATCATCAATGATGCACCATTCCTCCCACTGACATCAAAAATGAGGCACTATTCCTCCCGCTGACATCATCAATGATGCACCATTCCTCCCGCTGACATCATCAATGATGCACCATTCCTCCCGCTGACATCATCAATGATGCACCATTCCTCCCACTGACATCATCAATGATGCACCATTCCTCCCGCTGACATCATCAATGATGCACCATTCCTCCCGCTGACATCATCAATGATGCACCATTCCTCCCGCTGACATCATCAATGATGCACCATTCCTCCCGCTGACATCATCAATGATGCACCATTCCTCCCACTGACATCATCAATGATGCACCATTCCTCCCGCTGACATCATCAATGATGCACCATTCCTCCCGCTGACATCATCAATGATGCACCATTCCTCCCGCTGACATCATCAATGATGCACCATTCCTCCCACTGACATCAAAAATGAGGCACTATTCCTCCCGCTGACATCATCAATGATGCACCATTCCTCCCGCTGACATCATCAATGATGCACCATTCCTCCCGCTGACATCATCAATGATGCACCATTCCTCCCGCTGACATCATCAATGATGCACCATTCCTCCCGCTGACATCATCAAAAATGAGGCACCATTCCTCCCGCTGACATCAAAGATGAGGCACCATTCCTCCCGCTGACATCATCAAAAATGAGGCACCATTCCTCCCGCTGACATCAAAGATGAGGCACATTCCCCCGCTGACATCAAAGATGAGGCACAATTCCTCCCGCTGACATCAAAAATGAGGCACCATTCCTCCCGCTGACATCATCAATGATGCACCATTCCTCCCGCTGACATCATCAATGATGCACCATTCCTCCCGCTGACATCATCAATGATGCACCATTCCTCCCGCTGACATCATCAATGATGCACCATTCCTCCCGCTGACATCATCAATGATGCACCATTCCTCCCGCTGACATCATCAATGATGCACCATTCCTCCCGCTGACATCATCAATGATGCACCATTCCTCCCGCTGACATCATCAAAAATGAGGCACCATTCCTCCCGCTGACATCAAAGATGAGGCACATTCCCCCGCTGACATCAAAGATGAGGCACAATTCCTCCCGCTGACATCAAAAATGAGGCACCATTCCTCCCGCTGACATCAACAATTCCTACCACTGAAACCTGTGACGGGGCACTATTTCTACCACTGAAACCAAAGATGGGGTAAAATTTAGCCCACTGACACCATTAGTGGGGCAATATTAATATATACTTCTTTTTACTCCCACTGACCACAAAACCTGAGGCATTGTTTATTTGTAAACAATGCCTTTTGTAAGACTTTAGCTGACACTCTGGCCCCTTTCACACTGGGGCGTTTTTCATGCGGTTTAGCGCTAATAATAGCGCTGTTATACCGCATGAAAAAATCCTGCCCTGTGCCTTCAATGTGAAAGCCCGAAGGCTTTCACACTGAAGCGGTGCGCTAGCAGGACCGCTCCAAAAGTCCTGCTAGCCGCTTCTTTACAGCGGTAAAGGAGCGGTGTGTTCACCGCTCCTTTACCGCGGTCTCCCATTGAAATCAATGGGACAGCGCGGTAATACCGCCCGCAAACCATGGCAATAGCCGCGGTTTGCGGGCGGTATTAACCCTTTTTCGGCCGCTAGCGGGGGTTAAATTAACCCCCCTAGCGACCGCATACCGTAGTAATAACGACGGTATAGCAGCGCTGAAAATCGCGCTGCTATACCGCCACCGCACCTGCCCGCCCCAGTGTGAAAGGGGCCTCTAGGATTCTTCTTCACCTCATAAAGCAGTCTGCGCTGTGCTCTTGCAGTCATCTTTACAGGACGCCCACTCCTAGGGAGAGTAGCAGCAGTGCTGAACTTTCTCCATTTATAGACAATTTGTCTTACCGTGGACTGATGAACAGCAAGGCTTTTGGAGATTTTTATAACCCTTTCCAGCTTTATGCAAGTCAACAATTCTTAATCAGAGGTCTTCTGAGAGCTCTTTTGTGCGAGGCATCATTCACATCAGGCAATGCTTCTTGTGAAAAGCAAACCCAGAACTGGTGTTTTTTATAGGGCAGGGCAGCTGTAACAAACACCTCCAATCTCATCTCATCGATTGGACTCCAGTTGGCTGACACCTCACTCCAATTAGCTCTTGGAGATCTCATTAGTCTAGGGGTTCACATACTTTTTCCACCTGCACTGTGAATGTTTACATGGTATGTTCAATAAAAACATGGTAACATTTAATTCTTTGTGTGTTATTCATTTAAGCAGACTGTGATTGTCTATTGTTGTGACTTAGATGAAGATCAGATCACATTTTATGACCAATTTGTGCAGAAATACATATCATTCCAAAAGGGTTCACATACTTTTTTTTGCAACTGTATATAGCAGATTCCAAGTGGCTGATATCAAATCTAATTCAGGTATTTATTCTAGATTTTGTTGTTTAATGAATACACATTGCATTATTTTTTTATAAAAAAAAAAACATAGCGCTATATTATTATATTAAATGATAAAAACTATATTAAATGTAAATTAATGTAAACCTTCACCTTGTAAAACAATCCATTCAGTTTAAAATAGAAATTAAATCCAAAACATTTGTGTATAGATATTATAAAAAAAGGGGGGAAAGGCTATTTATAATATGTATAAGTGATCACATAATATGTATAAATGATCACATTCCCTCCGCTCTCAGCTGCAGAAGAGCTAGGGGAAGAGAAACAGTGGCACACTGATCTTCCCAGTTAATGGCTGTGCAGGAGGGGAACGTGAGAACCAGTCTGATCATTGGAGGCCTTCCCTAAACAGCCAAAAAGCCAATCACGCTGTGTTCTCCTGTGTAGCGTGGTCAGTTTTTAAAAGAAAAGCAGAGGGACTGGCAGGAACACCAGGGATTTCATACAAAGGAATAAATACAAAGAGAACAGGAGACTTTCTCATACAAGTACATGGTACCGCAGGCACATATCAGGAATATGAAATGTTGGGTCTTTAAAGCGGAGCTCCACCCTAAAGTGGAACTTCCGCTCATCGGATTCCTCCCCCCCTCCGGTGCCACAATTGGCACCTTTCAGGGGAGAGGGGGGTGCAGACACCTGTATAATACAGGTATTTGCACCCACATCCGGGCATAGATAGCCGCAGAATCTGCGGCTATTACGCCCCTTCCTGTCCCCCCCCCCCCCGTTGTGTTCTGGGAAACACACAGTTTCCAGAACACAGCGGGGAACCAGTGAAAGACGCGCATGCGCAGTAGGGAACCAGGCAGTGAAGCCTTCGCTTCCTGATTCCCTCACCGAGGATGGCGGCAGGGGCAGCCGAGAGACGAGCGATTGCTTATCTTCTGCTGCCGACGTCGCTGGACTCCAGGACAGGTAAGTGTCTATTATATATATATATATATATATATATATATTGTGACAGCAGGAAGGTAAAGTCACCTGGTTGCATCCAGGGGGGTAGATATATTTCTCCCAGATTCAGGCTTTATGCCGACTTATACAACTAGGGAGTTGATGAAGCCCAGCTGAGGCTAGTGGGCTCATGAATGACTCATACCTCTAGGGAGAGTGTGGGGCGTCGTGCAGACAGAGATGAGGAGACCAGCTGAACCTTGTCAGCTCATTTAGGCCTCTATAAGAACTCCCAGCTTCATTAGATGTTAGCTCATGCCTGGAACCAGACCTGTGTGGACTGTCTAGGGAGAGTGAACCCCTGTGCGGTGAGGCAAAGCCTGTGTGGCTATTTGTTTGGACTTTTACTAAACCAGGGACTTAGGGACTAGGACAGCACCAGGCTGATCCCAGTTGTTAGTTTAGGAAACCTGCATGTTTAGTCAGAGGTCAAACTGACCAGGGTTTATTTTGTTTGTTTCTTTTTGGCTTTGCTGTGTTTTTGTCACTGTACATAGAGAAATAAACCGCACCTTTTGATTTTGAAAACCACAACCTCCGTCTGCTGGCCCTGTTTTTGTGTGGGGAGCCCAACCAGGGGGTCACACACACCCGCTACCGAGTTAACCCCCTCACAGTTGGTGGAGAACCAGTGGCAGTTTTTTTTAAGCCAGCATGGAGGAGATACTGAAACAGCTGGCTCTAGCAAATGCCAATCAACAGCAGACAAATGCAGGTTTGCAAAGGAGCCTTGCAGCCCAGCAGCAAGCTCATCAACAAGCCCAGCAGCAATCTGAGGCCCGCTTCATAGACCTGTTACAGAAGCAAGAGCAGAGACTACAACAAATGGAAGCAGTAATGCAGCAACGTCCGCAGACCAGTGAGGAAAGCCGTCCCACTAATACCGCGTCCTTTGGGGTGAGTCGTTTATTGACAAAAATGACTGGAGAGGATGATCCAGAGGTATTTTTGACCACATTTGAAAGGACTGCTGAAAGAGAAAAGTGGCCTGAGGAGCAGTGGGCTGGACTGGTGGCTCCTCTGTTAACTGGTGAATCGCAGAAGGCTTACTATGACCTAGAGCCTGACCAAGCAAAAGACTATGTGATGCTAAAAGCTGAAATATTGGCAAGGCTGGGTGTCACCCTGGCTGTCCGGGCTCAGCGTGTGCATAACTGGACTTTCCAGCTTGGAAAACCCCCCAGGTCTCAAATGTATGATCTCATTCACCTGAGCAGGAAGTGGCTACAGCCAGAGACTTTGTCCGCACCAGAGATTGTGGAACGTGTTGTAATGGATCGGTTTTTGAGAGCTCTTCCTACTGCCATCCAAAAGTGGGTAAGCCATGGAGACCCAGAGACGGCCGGTGGTCTTGTGGATCGTGTAGAGAAATACTTGGCTACAGAGAACCTGACGGCCTCTTCCAGAGACACTCTGACTTTCCACCCTAAGACCAGACCATCCCCAGGGGCGGATAAGAGGATTCCAAGGGGTGAGGGTGGAGAGAGTGAGAGGGTGGGAGCTCTACCCCAAGTTTGGCGAGAACAGCCTGGGAAATCAGCGGCTCAAGAGGCCGCAAGAAGGATCGTTTGCTACCGCTGCCAGCAAGCGGGACATATTGCAGCCAATTGCCCGGTTGTGGAGGAACCCATGCAGTGTGACTTTCTGACGGGCAGACGTCAGTCGCTGTGTGCGACAGTCGCATGCACTGCCATTCGAGGAACTGAGAAACATTTATGCAAAATGTGTATTAATGGTAGAAATGTTGTGGTATTACTGGATTCAGGTAGCCTTGTGACCCTGATAAAGGCTGAATTAGTTAAAACAGAGGTCTCTGGGAATAGCAAGGTAGCTGTTATTTGTGTGCATGGGGACACCCGAGAGTATCCAGTGACTACAGTGTGTTTCGAGACCCCCAAAGGTACCCTCTCTCATCCAGTGGGCTTAGTATCTCAGTTACCGCATGACGCCATTGTGGGAAGGGATTTTCCGAAGTTCTGGGAACTGTGGGATGATCCTGAGCCCCCCACTGGTGCCCCTATGTACCAGGAATGTGATAGCCAGAACTCCTCTGAGAGTGGTGAGGACTCTCCAGAATTTCCCTTGTCAGTATTTGCAGGGGAGACTCAAGAAACTGGAGAGGAGCCCACCTCCTCAGACGAAAACCTACCGTCTGTGGAGTTTTCTGATCTGGAGGTTCACAGGGAAAATTTTGCCACAGAACAGTTAAAAGACCCCGCCCTAATAAAGGCACGGGAAAACGTAGTGGAAATAGATGGCGAGTTAGTGAACCCAGATAATACCTGCACTTACCCATACTTCAGCGTAGAGAAGGACCTACTGTATCGGGTGGCAAAAAGGGCAGAAGAAACCGTTGAGCAGCTGGTGGTGCCCAAACCTTACAGGAAGTTGGTGTTGGAGTTGGCCCATGGGCACATTCTTGGAGGTCATCTGGGGACAGAGAAAACCCGAGAGAGGGTATTACAGAGATTCTATTGGCCTGGGGTGATGAAGGACATAGAAAATTATTGTTCCTCCTGCCCTGTGTGTCAGAGGTCGGCCCCGATGCCACATTTCCGTAGCCCGCTGGTCCCTCTACCCATCATTGAGGTCCCGTTTGAGAGAATCGCAATGGATTTGGTAGGTCCTATAATCAAGTCCGCTAGGGGGCACCAGTACATATTGGTTATAATGGACTATGCCACCCGTTATCCAGAAGCGATCCCTCTCAGAAATACCTCGGCCAAAACCATAGCCAAAGAGCTATCTCTTGTTTTTAGCCGGGTGGGTATTTGTAAAGAACTGCTTACGGACCAAGGTACACCCTTTATGTCCCGGGTTATGAAAGAGCTGTGTAAATTGCTCAAAGTGACGCAATTGCGTACATCTGTGTATCACCCCCAAACCGATGGGCTGGTTGAAAGATTCAACAAAACCCTAAAACAAATGTTGAAGAAAGTGGTGGATAGAGATGGAAAGGATTGGGACTGTCTACTTCCTTATTTGATGTTTGCTATTAGGGAGGTGCCCCAATCCTCTACGGGATTCTCCCCCTTTGAGTTACTGTATGGGAGACACCCAAGAGGGCTGTTGGATATTGCCAAGGAAACTTGGGAAAGTGAGAGTTCTCCCCACAGGAGTGTGATTGAGCATGTCGCCCTGATGCAAGATCGAATTGCACAGGTAATGCCCATCGTGAAGGAACATTTGGCCCAAGCGCAGTTGGCACAGCAGAGAGTGTACAACCGTGGAGCAAAGACCCGTACCTTTTCCCCGGGGGATAGGATATTGGTACTTGTCCCTACGGTTGAAAGTAAATTCCTTGCCAAATGGCAAGGCCCCTACGAGATAATGGAAAAAGTGAGCGAAGTGAATTACAAGGTCAGACAACCAGGAAGGCGAAAGCCCGAACAGATATATCACGTTAATCTGTTGAAAGCCTGGAGGGATAGAGAGTCCCTAGTCGCAGAAACTTGGTCACCAGCTCAAACTGGTTGCATGATTCCGGAGGTTGGAATAGCAGCCACCTTGTCACAACCCCAACAACAGGAGGTTAAGGAGTTTGTGCTTCGCAACAAGGAGGTGTTCTCTGAGCTGCCGGGACAAACATCTGGGGTAGAGCATGATATTATTACCCCGCCCGGTGAAAGGGTGAAGTTAAAACCCTATCGGATCCCAGAGGCCCGACGGGAGGCAATACGGGAGGAAGTACAGAAAATGCTGAACTTAGGGGTGATAGAGGAGTCCCAAAGTGATTGGTCTAGTCCCATTGTGTTGGTGCCTAAACCGGATGGGAGCTGGCGATTTTGTAACGATTTTCGTCAGTTGAACAAAGTTACAAAATTTGACACCTACCCCATGCCACGTATAGATGAGTTGATCGACCGGCTGGGAACAGCCCGATACATGACGACTCTTGACCTCACAAAAGGGTATTGGCAAATTCCCCTGGCCAAGTCGGCCAAAGAGAAAACCGCATTTGTAACCCCAGACGGGGCGTTCCAATATAAGAGAATGCCGTTCGGGTTACAGAATGCGCCGGCCACATTCCAGCGGAAAATGGACCAGATACTGAGGCCCCATCGGAAGTATGCTGCGGCTTACCTGGATGACGTAATTGTCCATAGCACAGATTGGGCCTCACATCTGCCAAAAGTGCAAGCAGTCCTAGACTCTATCCGGGAAGCGGGGTTTACGGCTAACCCCAAGAAGTGTACCATTGGGCAGGAGGAGGCCAAATATCTTGGGTACACCATTGGCAGGGGAGTAATAAAACCCCAACTCAACAAAGTCGAGGCCATCCAGAGTTGGCCACGTCCCAACAGCAAGAAGCAGGTACGAGCCTTTCTGGGAATCGCGAGTTATTATCGGCGCTTCATTCCCCACTTTGCTTCTAAGGCTGTGCCCCTAACCAACCTGACGAAAGGGAAAGGGTCGGTCATGATTAAATGGACCCCCGAGGCTGAGGCAGCATTCCAATTCTTGAAACAAGCCTTATGTAGCCAGCCAGTGTTGTACTCACCCGACTTCTCTAAAGACTTTGTCGTACAAAGTGATGCGTCAGATGTGGGGTTAGGAGCAGTATTGTCCCAGGTCTGGAACGGGGAAGAGCACCCAGTCATTTACCTCAGCAGGAAGTTGAAGTCCCATGAGGTAAATTACGCCACGGTTGAAAAGGAGTGTTTAGCGGTGAAGTGGGCTCTAGATTCCCTTCGGTACTATCTGCTAGGTAGGCACTTTGACATGGTTACGGATCACGCTCCGTTAAAGTGGATGGCTCAAAACAAGGAGACAAATAGAAGAGTGAATAGGTGGTTCCTGGCCCTACAGGAATTCAACTTCACAGTAAAGCATCGCCCTGGCGTTCAAATGGGGAATGTGGATGCTTTGTCTCGAGTACATGAATGCCTGATTGCTGGTGTTCCAACCCCGAGGTTAAAACAAGAGGGGGGGTATGTGACAGCAGGAAGGTAAAGTCACCTGGTTGCATCCAGGGGGGTAGATATATTTCTCCCAGATTCAGGCTTTATGCCGACTTATACAACTAGGGAGTTGATGAAGCCCAGCTGAGGCTAGTGGGCTCATGAATGACTCATACCTCTAGGGAGAGTGTGGGGCGTCGTGCAGACAGAGATGAGGAGACCAGCTGAACCTTGTCAGCTCATTTAGGCCTCTATAAGAACTCCCAGCTTCATTAGATGTTAGCTCATGCCTGGAACCAGACCTGTGTGGACTGTCTAGGGAGAGTGAACCCCTGTGCGGTGAGGCAAAGCCTGTGTGGCTATTTGTTTGGACTTTTACTAAACCAGGGACTTAGGGACTAGGACAGCACCAGGCTGATCCCAGTTGTTAGTTTAGGAAACCTGCATGTTTAGTCAGAGGTCAAACTGACCAGGATTTATTTTGTTTGTTTCTTTTTGGCTTTGCTGTGTTTTTGTCACTGTACATAGAGAAATAAACCGCACCTTTTGATTTTGAAAACCACAACCTCCGTCTGCTGGCCCTGTTTTTGTGTGGGGAGCCCAACCAGGGGGTCACACACACCCGCTACCGAGTTAACCCCCTCACAATATATATATATATATATATATATATATAATACTGCAGCTGCTGACTTTTAATAAATAAATACTGTATTAATGAAACGTTGCATTATTATATATTTTTATATTACATGATACATATTGCAGACCTCAAATTTTCCACTCGCCTAGTGGAAAATGAGGTCTGGCAAGGAGCTGGGCTGCTTGGGGTGGGGTGGCCCAAGCACCGCGGTGGGCGGGGTTGATCGGGAGCTGTTCTCCCAGCGATCGCCCCGATGGCAGAGAGCACGGAGGAAAAGGAGAGCCGCGGGATCGCAGAGCGGTATAGCCCACTGTTACAACTTACATTGAAATTTCCTCCGCTCTGCTAGCTCACACAGCCCCGCCTCCTCATGACCCCACGCCTGTAATAAACAGAATGCGGGTCCAATGCTGAGATGTGTTTATCACAGGCGCGGGGTCAGGAGGAGGCGGGGCTGTGTAAGCGAACAGAGCAGAGGAAGTTTCAAAAAGTTGTAACAGTGGGCTATACCGCTCTGCGATTCCGGCGGCTCTCCTCTTCCTCCTGTCATGATCTGGTCCCCAATGGGAGCACAGTAAGTCTGCAATGTGGGGGGCACAGTGAATCTGCAATGTGGGGGGCACAGTGAATCTGCAATGTGGGGAGCACAGTGAATCTGCAATGTGGGGAGCACGGTGAATCTGCAATGTCGGCGGCGCGGTTAGTCCACAGTGGGGGGCACGGTGAATCTGCAATGTATGGGGCACGGTGAGTCCGCATTGATGGGCACAGGTGAGGCTGTGCTGAGGGGAACGGATAAAGTTGTTAATATTTATTTTTGTAACTTAATTCTGCATAAAACATTTCACGAGATAATTTATGAGGGCGTGATAGCGGCAGAATTAGGGGCGGAGCAGGGTAGGGCAACTGGTGGCGAGTAACCCTTGAGGCCTGGCTAGTGGTTCAAGACTTGAAATCTTGAGCCCTGCATATTGTATTCATTGGTAGGCTGCCTGGAGTTGAGCTGTAACATTCAAACATGAAACAAAAGAAACAGGTAAGATTGGTCTGTTTTATCCAAGTATATAAAGTAGCTATTCCTTGCCCATTTCTCGGTTTGGTCCCCTGATTGAACGCAGGCCAATAATAGACTGTACGCAGCACTAAAATGGACTGCTTACTTATAATAAAAGAGGGATTGTGGATTTCTAAGAAGGTATTAAATTCTTTCAGGAGCTGCAGGATTTATGAACTGTTTTATCAGCAAGGATTTCTTTAAGGTGGACGGAGAATAGACTGGTGCAGACACAACCCAGCAGCAGTGGAGCTGGCCTGAAACCAAAGATGAATCTAGAGGAATCATTGCCAACAGTTCCTTAAACACTTCTGGGATTTGGAGATCTGCCTTTGGAAATGTCCTTCAGCTTTTTGATTTGTAGTAACATCACAATACTGTATACAGACCAGATTCTCTTCTTCTCATCTCTTGATGTTCTGAGGGGTTTTTGGAGCGAAAAGGCAATTCCAGCTGCATTTGTCAATATAAAAGAGAAGACCACCTTTCTGACCATGTTTCATCTTAGACCCATATTTGGGGTCTAACATGAAACTTGATTAGGGTCTGCGACCCTCAATTTTCCAAGAATTTTATTACATTTTACAAGGGATTAAAACAATACAGGGTTACAATTTGTTATTTTTTTTCATGGGACAGGGAAGCCGTCAGCTGTGTCTGTGTCTCTCCCTGCAGCAGCTTAAAGTCGGCGGGAGGGAGAGAAACCGGTTTCCAGCTGCTGCAGAGAGTCACTTAGGGTATGCTGTAATTGCCCCTCCATCCGACCGCACTGATTCCCTCTGCTGTTTGGGCCCCCCTGTGAGCCCAGGCCCCCTATAAGAGGACTGGTGGTCCCCCCCTATCAGCAGCCCTGCCTCAGGGCCCCCTAACAGGCCAGGTTTGCAAGATAACTGAAATACATCAGGTGATATAATTTGCTGCTCAGTGATTGCAATTTTCTAGTCTGCATCTCCCCAAGGTAATACATAAAACCTGGCCTGTTAGTGGGCCCTGAGGACAGGGTTGATGACCACTGGCCTAGGCGACTCGAGCGGTTTTCCTCTCCTCCTCGCTCCCTGCAATCTTCTGGGACACACCACAGGTCTCAGAAGATTGCCCGGCCATTGAAAAGGCACAGTGCGACTTGCGCTTTCGCAGTGCGCACCCAGAAGTGAAGTCGCAAGCTGTCAATGCCGGTGCTAGGGAGAACCGAGGGTTCAGGCGGCCGCACTGCTGAATTGAGGGACAGGTGAGTGTGTTTATTAAAAGTCAGCAGCTACACTTTTTGCAGCTGCTGAATTTTATTAAACACAAAACCGAGTGGAACTCCGCTTTAAAGTGGTTCAGAAAATAAAATTATTAGAAAATTTACAAATAAATGCCAGTGTAGCGGGTATACACTTTTCTGTGTATTTAAAACTGGCAGAGACACCAGTGATGTGCAGTTCCCTGCAGCCCAGCGGGTGGCGCTGTCGCCTTGGGCTGGGGTTGAACCATTGCTGTGTGCCGGGCTCCCTTTTTGTCCTCCCTCGGCAGCGGTATGGTGGGGCCGGGAACCCGCCGTGCTTGCTGGGAGAGGGTATAAAGAGGCCGGCCATCTTTGTCACGGGGTCGAGTCCCGGGCACCTTCAGCCTGTGGTTTGTGTCGGTCCTCTAGGCGGCCTAGGCCTAGAGGACGTCCAGAGGTCGTGTTCCATCCCAGGCACCTTTAACCTGGGGTGAGGTACTTGGGCACTGAGCTCCAGACCTCCATCCAACACTGAGTTCCGCGAGGGAAGGAGATCCTAGGGGGCCCCGGGAGTGGGTACCTAAATCCGGAGGGCGTAATGGACCGGTGGGAGATACTTGCTTGAAGACCCAGTGCAGCATATTGCCAGTGACAGGTGAGCCTTCCATCAGGGACCGCCTGGAAAGAAATTCCCCCTTCGCTTGGAGACCGCAACCCACTTTCAGGAAGGAAAGTGGAGAGTTCATTGTGTCTGGGCCTACTCGCATCCACACCCCCCCCCCCTGTCTGTTCTGTTCGTTGAGGGAGTCCAACTGTCTGTGCATTACTCTGTTATCGGAAGAATAAAGGGGTGTTGGATTTTAGTGGTGTGGGGCTCATTTACTGGCAGACACTGTTCGAGAAAACCAGGAGGAGGTCTCCGGATGCAGAACACCGACCCGAAGGTAAAAGAGGATTGTCTCTCACTGCACATACGTCTACAGGGGGACTTGGCGTGGTGACCCCGCACTCTCTCCTCCACAGAGTACCCCTAGACGAGCGCCAGAGTAGAGAGGAGAGGGTGGAGGCCGCTACACCAGTAATACACAATCTCACCCTGCTCTGCACATACTCAGTTGCCTTTTATTTTTGGCACTGTGCCAAAAATGTAGGATGCTGATCTGTTGAGATTTACTGCTGCTCAGGGGCTCTGGGCTTCAGCAAAATGGCAGCCTCCAGCAAGAAGAAACAGGAGCAATGTTGGAAGAAATTTACAACACAAACGAATTGTGGTAGCATAATTATTAATGTGGAATGTAGCTTGATTCTCTGGATGGATGTTGGGGGACTCTTTGTTGGTGGACCCCCGGGAGAGTTAGAGAGATTGTTTTTGTGGAGCATCGTGATCATTATTAATGTGCTTACCTCATCTCTGCCCTATTAGTTATATACAATCCTAAAAAGGTTTACTGGTGAAATCCAAATATCTCCTCTACATGGTGGCAGCGATCCTTCAATTCTTGTGAACAAGTTCCATGTAATGCTGTCAACAGCTGAGATTTATGCATGTTCTCACTGAGGAAGCAGGCTTTTGTCTTGCGACAGCTCAGAGATGAAGAATCTTATGCGAGATCTTCTGTGTGATTAACTGGGACCTCAGACAATACACTGGCATGATCTGCAATTCGTATTGCGTTTTGAAACAATACCAGGATGTTTAAAAGTGAAAGATGGAAATATGAATGTCAATCTTTTGTATAATGAAGTATACCGGTATGTATATTTTTATCTTTATTCTGGCGTGGTACCTAAAAAGTCCTAGTAGCTTATCAAGCTGTTATGGGCATAGCGATACCCCCAGTTAAGAGGGCTGCCTTGATTGTTTTGGGCCCTGTAGTGCACTGCTGTCAACCCCTGGCAATCGGCTCTAACCTCTCGTGGCACAGTTAGTAAAGGGGATGATAGAATTGCAATCACTCTAATATTCTCTATGACACAATCCCACAGTAGGACACACAGTAATGGTATAGAACAGTAAATGACACTGACAACCAATATACTTAACTCTAATATTTTCCTGTTGGTAAAGGTTAGAATGATAAACAGTATACAATGTCACATGCAAAGTCCTGCAATATGGATATACTTATTAAAACACCAAACGTTCAGCAATAGGATAGACAGTTTAACAGACCCCGCTGCAGCTATCCTCCCTCGTGGACAAAATGGCGCCCAGCAATGTCCTATACTACCCAGTCAGGCCTGACTATGATTTGGGTATAGTTCTGTGGAAGAAATCTTCGCTAGCAAAACACGGTGGTGCACTTTAAGAACAATTGTAATCCAACAAAGTAACGATGATCAGTAACTTTATAATGCCAGGGAGACTACTAACTCAGTTCTGTAGATAGTCTCCCTAGAGTATAACTGCAATCACTGTGATGGCCCTGAATAAAGTTACTGGGCCTAGAGATACTGTGGTGTAGTTCTGAGCAGATGCTCTCTCACCCAACCGGACTAGTCCTTGTCCGTTACTTCCGTTGCTGTGACTCTATTCACAGTGTCCATGACACCCGGGTCTTCGGTCCTCCTGATGACAGCACTCAGCAACAGGATCAGACGGTCCGCAGGCTCCTCGGTGGAGTGGAAGGCTCTTTGGAGAAGCACAAGGCCCAGGCTTTAGGCCTTGTGCTCACAGCAGATCAGCACAGGGATCCTCTTGCTGGGAGGACGGTGTCCAAAGAGAAAGAACTGGGGCCTGCCTCCCTCTTATAAAGTCCACCCCAGCAGTCTTTGCACGGGGCAATGCACCCTGGGTGCCTCAAGGTGTACTGGGTACTGTAGTCTCTGGGGAATTAAAGGGCAATACCCCGCTACACGGGTAAAGTGGAGGAGACAGAGCAATGCACTCGCAAGCATCTGATATTTGATGCAATGCTTTGCAAGCTCCTTTAAAAAAAAATAACAGATGCACATTTTTTTTATTCTTCATTATGGGTATTTTTAAAAACATTTTTTTGCAAAGGTTGGACTCAGGGCCGGCGCTCCCACTAGGCAAACTAGGCAGCCGCCTAGGGCGCACTGCCACCTAGGGGCGCAGCCACAGCCGCTGGGTCCCCTCGAAGAGAACTGGTTCCCCCCTGGCGGGTGGTGGCTGGTGCGGTGCAGTGCGGAGTGTAGCGCGAGGCGGCTCCATCTGGCTGGCTGCAGAGTCACTTGGCGGGGAGAAGGAGCAGGCAGATCCCCCCCCCTCCCCCAAAGCCAGGGGCGACCATACCAATGTCCAGCAGCCGTGGGTATCAGCTCTCTGCCCGCCCCGCCTCCCTCCCTGGGTGATGTGCAGCCATTGGAGGAGCAGGGCGAGCGGCATTGTGCACAGAGACAGCAGGATGGACTGGCCATGGGACACACGCTGGGCCGAGGCAGCCGGGCCACTTCTCAAAGCAAAGCTGCTCCTTCAGCCCGCCCTGCTTACCCAGCATCTCCACGGTTGTCCGCCGGAGCCCGGGGGTGGAACCAAACGGTCAGCTGATCTGATTGGATGGGGGTCGAGCTGGAGGAGGTCTCCCGTGTGTGAGCTGTGACTCACAGTCTGTAGGAGACCTGATCTTCTAATCCTGGGACTTGTGACACCGACTTCTGCCCGCTGCCATGTGGAGGGAGCTGGAAACAAGTGCCCCAAGGTAAGAACTTGTCAGGTGGTGCCCAGGATTAAGGCTTCCAGTCAGACCTTTTCACTGGTGTGTGACTCCCTCCACCTGGCTACGCTCCCTCCTATCTATCCGCCTGGCTCCATCCCTCCACCTGGCTACATCCCCCTTCTATCTATCCGCCTGGCTCTATCCCTCCACCTGGCTACACCCCCCTCCTATGTATCCACCTGGCTACATCCCCCTTCTATCTATCCGCCTGGCTCCATCCCTCCACCTGGCTACACCCCCCTCCTATGTATCCACCTGGCTACATCCCCCTTCTATCTATCCGCCTGGCTCCATCCCTCCACCTGGCTACACCCCCCTCCTATGTATCCACCTGGCTCCATCCTCCCCCCACCTGGCTGCACCCCCCTCCTGTCCACCTGGCTCCATACCTCCACCTGGCTCCATACCTCCACCTGGCTCCATCCTCCCTCCACCTGACTGCCCCCTTCTCCTGTCCACCTGGCTATAGCCTCCTTCCACCTGGCTGCACCTCTTCTCCTGTCCACCTGGCTGCATCCCCTCTCTTGTCCACCTGGCTGCATCCCCTCTCTTGTCCACCTGGCTGCACCCCCCTCCTGTCCACCTGGCTCCATCCTCCCCCCACCTGGCTGCACCATCCCCTCTCCCGTACACCTGGCTCCATCCCCTTACCTGGCTGCACCCCCTCTCTTGTCCACCTGGCTGCACCCCCCTCCTGTCCACCTGGCTCCATCCTCCCCCTCTCCCGTACACCTGGCTCCATCCCCTTACCTGGCTGACCCCCCTCTCCTGTCCACCTGGCTCCATCCTCCCTCCACCTGGCTGCACCACCCTCCTGTCCACCTGGCTCCACCCTCCCCCCATCTGGCTGCACCCCCTCCTGTCCACCTGGCTGCACCCCCCGTCTCCCGTCCACCTGGCTCCCACCTGGGGGGGCGCAAGTAGCTGGTCTCGCCTAGGGTGCATAATAGTCTTGCACCGGCCCTGGTTGGACTTAATCTTTAAACGTTATCTGATAACCATTTCAACTGTGCTAAAATCAGAAAATTTACCTTAATTCTGAGTACTGTGTAAACTCTTGCAAAACAAGCATTCACTTCTTTACAGGATCAGAAGGAGGGGGGCAGGACAATTGTACTAAATGAAGCATGTGCAGTGTATCTTCCTTTTTCTCTGTTTCACTAATAAAATTTGAATGTCCAACTCAGGTTTGAATCGGGCTAGTGGCGGTGATAATACACCATTTTTTAACATCTGTGTTTCTGCGTATGGGAGGCAGCATGGGGGGTATGCCAGCATCCCCAGCAGGTATGTTTCAGAATCACCAGGTTACAGACAAAATGAAGTCTAGGGGAAACAATGAAGTGAAGTAAAGCAATGTCTGGATTGAAGACAGAACTACTCAGCAGAGAGGATATCTTCCTTGTATCTTTCATAAAGTTAAAGTGCACCTTCAGCCTCTCCACCCATTTTTGGGTATTCTACTCCTATCCTCGGCCTCCCTAGAATCTTTTTAATTACCTTTTTTTTTCATGGAAGACATCCAAACACTTCCTGATTTCTCACCTAGGCCTATTAATTGCCCACAAGCACCATGGACTCTGAGACCTCCTGGAATTTGTGATGTAATTATCAAAGGAGGCTTTGGGGTACTAAAAAGGGAGCATGCACCATGGTGCATCATTAGGGGGCTGACTTTGGTTCTTGCAGCTGGCCCCCAAATGACATTTGGCAAGTTGGCAACCAATGAGGTCAGACAAGAAGATGGTGGCGTTCTTGCAGCTGGCCCCCAAATGACATTCGGCTACCAATGACGTCAGACAAGAAGATGGTGGCACAAGACCGAGTGAACACCAGCAGAGAAATTAATCCCTACATTAAGCCAACCATAGACGTTTCGAACCACATATGGGCAGGCTGAATGTACCTAAGTTGATCGGTCAATCAACCATTAATCACTGGTTCCCCCCGCCAGGGGGAACACACTGGCTCTGCGGGAGGGATTCCCCAATCAATGCTGACTGTGTTGATGGGGAAATCAAGCTATTTTCTCTGTCTACGGCCAGCTTAAAATCGCTAGATTCACTAGACATGTAGGTGTGCTTTCCGTGGATAAAGCTGGCCATGGATGGGTATAACTTTGGAATAAAAAAAGGGAAGGGAAAGATTGTTCTAAGAAAGTTCTTTTGTTTTTGTAATCATTAGTGGGGTCAATGTTTTTAGCCACAGTAAGAGGCAAATTCAAAAGAGCAGGATAGAAAATGTTTCTCAAATGAAAATTTTCTGGATCTCCTCAGCATGTCCCCATTAGATCGACAGCCCTTCCTTCTCCAGCCCTTTGTCGATTTTTGCAGCCTGTGGTTTTCGTTTAGTCAAGTCCAGGGCTTTTTTTCCCTCAAACAATGGGTGCTGGAACTCAACCACAACCCCCCCAAAACCCCTCCCCCTAATCACATCAAATAGTGGCGTAGTCAAATTTTGCGAACAGTAGGAGGGTCTTAAAGTTACACCCAAAAATGGAACTTCCGCTTTAACCACTCCTCACCCCCTTACATGCTACATTTGGCATGTCATTTTTTTTGGGGGGGGGGTGTGGAGGCTTCGGTAGGAGTGGGTCTTCCTGTCCCACTTCCTCTTTCTGCCCAGGTGACTCCTCCTCTCGCCTTAGGGGGCTCCTCCCTCTAGGTCGATCTCCTGGGACACGTAACAGGTCCCAGGAGATCGCCTGTCCACTCCAGGAGCGCAGCGTGACTCGCGCATGCGCCATGCGTGCCTGACCGTGAAGCCGAAAGCTGTCACGGCCAGGTGCCCATAGTGGCAATGAAGGCGCCGGCCGCATCGCTGGACAGTAGAACAGGTAAGTGCATGTTTATTAAAAGTCAGCAGCTACACTTTTTGTAGCTGCTGACTTTTAATAAACATAAAGAGCGGCTGGAACTCCGCTTTAACGTGCAGAGCTGCCTAGCATTAACACGTGTTTTTTCAGCCCAAACGCTCCTCTTCAGAATGCACAAGTGATGTTTTTCATGTCCCACTTCCTCCTTCCGCCCAGGGACCACTTAGGCGACTCGTCATATCGCCCGCCTAAGGTGGCCCCTCCCTGTAGGCGATCACCTGGGACACGTGACAGGTCCCAGGCGATCGCCTGTCCACTCCTAGGGCGCAGCGCAACTCGCGCATGCGCAGTGAGTGCCCGGCCGTGAAGCCGAAAGATGTTACGGCCGGGTGCCCACAGTTTGAATGGAGGCGCCGGCGGAGAGGGGGGGAGAGGAGCGAAGCTCCGGGCGGCCGCGTCGCTGGACAGTGGAGCAGGTAAGTGTCTGTTTATTAAAAGCCAGCAGCTACACTTTTTGTAGCTGCTGACTTTTAATAAACATAAAAAAGGCTGGAACTCCCCTTTAAAGGGGCATTAAAAACCAGGATTGCATTACATACAGTGTGCAGGGTTCAGGGGGGTTACACACAGAGTGCAGCGCTGTCACTTGTAAACACAGAAGTCTGGTTTCTGTGTTTACAAGTGATTGTAGTGAGCAGGCACCAAAGGGTCTGAGCCAGAGGTGGCGGAACTGAGTTCCACCAAGTTCCACCTGAAAAAAAGCCCTGGTAAAGTCCATTCATTACAAAATAAAAAGGTAAAGGCATACAAAATCTTTTGAACAACACTCCAATATTCTGAGAATTTTCAAAATAAATTTTCCTAAGACTTTTCCTACGAATTTTCAAAATTCTCTCCATCTATGGTCAGATTTACCCAGAAAAAAATATAGGAAGCCAAAATATTAAGGGGGGGGGGGGGGGCGGTAGTGGAGAAAACTTTTTAGTTTTACTGAAAGCTTTAGTTTTTACTGGAATTTACCTTAATTATTTTTCCAAGAAACAGTATCTCACAAACAGTATTTCACATGAATCATCAAGTATTTTCATATACTAAATTAGAGGGGTCATGGGGCTTATGTCTTAGAGACGGCTTTACAAGCTTGCTCGAGATTTATAAAATACCTAACAAAGTGTCCCTCGAAATTATTTTGACAGCCATATAGGTCTGAGTAGTTTGTATACAGCAGGAAAGGTACCATTGGGAACAAGCAAAGTCATTGTCGGCAGGGGAAGGTGGTCACTCTATGTCTTTGTTCCTGCAGAAAAGACTGTGGGAATCTCTGAATATCAAGGGGGAGGGGAGCGTGTACAAGCTGAAAGCAAAAACATGGTGTCGTCGAAAAAAAAAAAAAGGGGTGCACACCATGGGTACTATGCGTGCAAAAGAGGGGACAGCCGGAATTCTTGGCAGAGAGGACCCTGAAAACATGTGAGGCCTCTCCCTTCATGGAGGAAGGGAAGAGAAATGATGAGGATTAAAGATTAACAGGTGCAGAGAGATCAGGCTGCAAAAATCGACAGAGGGCTGGAGAAGGAGGGGCTGTCAATCTAATGGGGACATGCTGAGGAGATCCAGAAAATTGACAGGGAAGTGCAGTGGAGCAGAGGCTTTGCAGATAATGAGGCCGGTGCTGGAAGGGGCACCGTACGGAGATCAGGGCAATGAGATGGAGGGGGAGGGAAATCTGGGAAGGATAATCGTTAGGGATCATCAAACTTTCCCAAATCTGCTCAGAGTATAATCAGCACCGGATATTCAATCCAGGTTTGTTTTCCTTATCAGTAGCGGTAAAAGCCAGCAAATTCGACTTGAGAGTGCATGAACATTTAGGCTGAGCCGGTATCTCTAGATCACTGATCAGTGACCACGCCAACAACACAGTCTCAATGTGTTTTTATTCTTTATATAAAGTGCATAATGTACCTGGGTCTAAAAGGCCCCTTTCACATTGGGACGAGGAGGTGCGCTGGCGGTATAGCGGCGCTATTTTTAGCATCACTATCCCGTTGTTTTTGCCATGATATTCGGCTGCTAGCGGTGCGGTTATTTTGGTTGAAGGAGATTATAGACAAAAAACATTCACCATATAAAAAATAAAAAAAAGGACTTTCAAATAGATACAATATAAGCCCCAACAGCCATTCTCAACCAAGGTTCTGTGAAACCCTAGGGTTCCTCCAGAGGTTGATAGGGGTTACTTGACCTGTGGTTAGGGTTTGCCGCCTCATCCCTTTAAAACTGAACACATATCAATTACACAGGTTGTGTGGCTGGTTAAGGTGGTGATTAAACTCACTTGGTGCCTCACCTGCATTAAATTAGCCTCAGAACCTGTGTAATTCATATGTGTTTGGGTTTGAGGCTACCAAGGGATGAGGTGGCAACCCTACCTGTGGTTCATTGACCTCTTATTTGATGATGTCTTCATAGTTCCTGGGCCAAAACCATTTGGCAGAGCCAGTAGTAAGGCACCAATATTTTTTTTGCTGATTGTAAGGGCGGGGTGGCATTCTAAATACCACTAGTTTTATTCCTACTGACCACCAATATAAGGGGCATTTTCCAAATGACCCCCAATGAACTAATCTTAGCAGGGGTACCCTGACACCTGAAACATATTTCAATGGTTCCTCTGGTGTAGAAAGTTGAGAAAGGCTGCCCTAAGTGAATGTCAGGCAGAGCGCCACTACCAGGAGAACATTTTCCAGCAGCTTGGGCTTCAAGCCTTGATGATGGGCGTCCAATAGAATCTTGAAACGCTTTGACCCACCAATGTTTATATTAAGAAATAAACTCATCCTAGTCTCTCAACATTTAGGGCCAGTTCACACCTGAGTTGCACAGGAACACGGCCTGCATTTCTGTGCGATTCCCAGCCTATTTGAATGAATGGGCTGAAATCCTACTGGATCACACCATTGGGTACACTACATTTCAAAAACACACTGCACCGAATCAAATGTTATAGCTGATGCAGCGCAGGCAAGTGATCTGCGTTTGGGTTGTAAGGATTATATTGACACCCCCAGCCGATCACACACCCAATACGTTTTGAACACGGTGTTGGAAACGCACACAGAACGCTGGTGTGAACCAGCCCTTAAAGCGGAGCTCCACCCTAAAGTGGAACTTCCGCTCATCAGAACCCTCCCCCCCTCCGGTGTCATATTTGGCACCTTTCAGGGGGGAGGGGGGTGCAGATACCTGTCTAAGACAGGTATTTGCATCCACTTCCGGGAGTCCTCTCTGCGGGTAGCACGTCATTTCCCGCAGAATACCCGTTGTGTTCTGGGAGACACTCGGCTCCCAAAACACAACAGGGACCAGTGAGAACGGCGCAGCGCGACTCGCGCATGCACCGTAGGGAACCGGGCAGTGAAGCCGCAAGGCTTCACTGCCTGGTTCCCTCACCGAGGATGGCGGTGGGGGCAGCAGAGTGATGAGCAATCGCTCGTCTTCTGCTGACGACGTCGCTGGACTCCAGGACAAGTAAGTGTCCTAATATTAAAAGTCAGCAGCTGCAGTATTTGTAGCTGCTGGCTTTTAATATTTTTTTTTTCAGGGGAGCTCCGCTTTAAGTAGGCCATTAATTATGCGTCGTTGCAGGAAAGAAAATCGCTCAATTCACCCATCAACACCATCAGTGTTGAGGGGAGAATGCCTCCTAATGTGTCCTCCTGGCGGGGGGGGCGCAGGAAGTTGTCCCGGTCAGGAAAAAACAGTGATTGCTGCTAGTGGCTATAGCTAAAAATCTGACATGCTGGTTGTACCCAAGTTGATCGATGAATTGACTTGGGTACAATCAGCTTTTCCATAGATGGATCGAATCTCGGCCAGTCCCTGCTGAACCAGCTCAGATATGATCCATCTATGGCCGGCTTTAGTCTGGCACACCTCTACTTTCTGTATTTCTCAAACATGAACAATACGCAGGGTGATGATGATTTGCAAGATGTATTACTACACAGCAAGCCATCAGATTTTAGCCTCCAGCAATGATTTCCCAGAATGTTGGATTTTTATTTTTTTTACAAGGCTTGTTTCTGACAATGCTTATTATCAATTTAAGAGATCACACACAGGCCGGGCAGACAGAATTTTGTAACCACTTGCATGGAAAGACTTTGATATCAATAAAGGTATATGTCTTTATCTGAAAACATATGAGTCACACAAAATAATCAGAACATGAATAATGTAATCAGTTGCTCGTCTAATGATAATTATGATACCAAGCAGACATTGAATCATCAGCCTGATTACAGCCACTCATACAGCTGTCAAGATATGAAAGATGAGCTTTGCATGGCTTCTACGGCTTACTGAACTGAATGCTATTTGTCCTAGTAAAGTAAACCTGTCACAAGAGTAGGTGCAAAAAATTATCTTAATGCTTCGCTAAATAGCCAGTCTTATGGTCAAGTACTTCTGTCACACTGCATAACCAGATCCACAGCTTCATCAATTAAACCCGTCCCAGCTAGATGATTTGACTATGAAAGTGTAGTAGCATGCTGATGAAGTCATCTAACTGCACACTCTCCTCTCTCCTCCAGTGAGCATGGTTACTAAAAGCACATATGCAATGCAATAAAAGATATATTAAAAAAATGTATCTGCGCTTGGACCAAATAGGTTGAAAACCAATATGAAATATATTACATAATCAGTAGTAGCAGCCAGCAAAAAAGTCCATTTGATCATGGACCTAAATAACAATAAAAAATCTGCAGTACTAGAAAATTATGCCAAAAAGTCCATATACCTTTTAATTTGTACACACAATAACACCGGCTTCAATTGTGATGGAAGACAGCACTCGGCACCAAGGTGATTAATCCAAGCCGCTTACCAAATATCAAGGACCCTCAAATTATAAAGTGATCACAAAAGCTCAAGGTTATGCAGATCTCCCCATCACTCAACCGGCACTGATGTTCCAAGTAGGGAAGAGACACTGCTGGAAGTGGCAGCAGAGGAGGATATGTCTGTAGCGGGGTCCTCAATTTAAGGGAAGTGTTTGGGAGATAGTATGCCCAAACACCTTGATTTGTCAGGGTTTACAACCATTTTTATCTGCAGGGAGAGTATTGGTGTACAGTTCCCTGGGGCCTACGGGTGGCGCTGCCATAGTAGGCTAGGGTTGAACCACTAGTACAGGGCTGTGCTTTTTGTGTCCCCTCTCGGCAAACGTACGGTAGGCAGGGTTAACCTGCCGTGCATGCTGGGAGAGGAGACAAAAGGGGCAGACGCTGCCTGTTCAGTTAGTCGGTGGGGTCCTACCCCTGGTTCTGGTTCCAGTCCGCCCTGGGCACCCTAGGCCCAGGGATGGATGTTCTCTGTTCCTGTTCCATCCTGGGCACCTTTAGTCCCAGGGTGAGGTACTGCTCTGCTGTTCCTGTCCGTCCTGGGTGTGTGGACTCGGGAATTGCAGCAAAGGCCTGAGCCCAGCACCTTTGGCTGGAGCCCATCGGGGATCGAGGAATCTCAGGGTGCCGCCTTGTGAGGGGACCCGAGTAGAGAAGGCCGGGGGAGGAACCGTTCCGAAGGACTGATGCAGTAGTCACGGTGAAGGAAAGGGTCCCGGTAACTCTCCGGAGGGATGTCTTCTCCCTAGGCCAAGGCCAAGTTCATCAGGTCTGTGATAGAGGCCTTGAGCGAAGCGGGAGTGTCATTTGGCTGCTAGTCTTGTCCTAAGTAGACTATCCATTTAAGGCTGAGTCTGTTCAAGAAGCTGAACAGTGAGGTGACTGAGATTGTGCCTGGACCTTTCCCCACATCTTGTGCTATCCTTTTCTTGCTCCAACCTTTGTTTCTATCGAGAGACTGTTATTTGCTAAAAGAAGAAATAAACTCTCTGTTGGAGTTATAGCAAGTGTGGACATTCTATTCACTGGGGGAAACAAGTACTCAAATCTGTTATCCACAGAGGTGAGAACACCGCTCAACCTCTTAATTCAGGAGGGTACGGGCTTGTGGCATGGTGTGCCCCTTCTTCCTGCGAAGAGCCGAAGAACAAGGCAGGTAAAAGGGGGTCTGTGTGCTACATGTCCATATGCCTTGGATCTGTGCTGGCAATTAAGTGACTATTTAACCAGTGGGCCCCCCCCCCAGTTGGTCAACACTTACCCTGGGCTTCCCTTCCGGGGACGACAGATGGGCGCGGCGGGCTAGCATCCCCTGCGTCTCCTCCTCCTGGTGGCCAGCACAGCTTCTCCTTGCGGCCAATCAGGAAACGGGTCTGCTTGGCCGGGAGGAGAATAGTGCCAACAGTTAGGCTAAGTTAATTCACAGAAGCGTGAAGACTGCTTTCTATAGATAGTAACTGCTTTTTTATTCATACTCTTTCTATATATTGGGACAAGTCATGAATTTATTCATGCAGACTTGTATATTGAAGTGGACCTTAAAATATTTATAAGTCTTGACTTTATTACTGTAGAGTCAGAGTGTTGTACCCCCAAGCTAAGCGCACCTCTCTATTGCCTAGAGCACCCTTTCTGATCCTTTTTAACATGGTGTAATGTTTAGGTCTCAGGGAACCCCTGTTAGTAGTTACTACTTATACAGCTCATAAAAATTAATTAAAACAATAAAAATGTGGCATACTTAGGCTGGTTTCACACTGGGGCGGTGGGTACAGTGGCGGTATAGCGCTGCTATACCGTCGGAATTGCGGCGGTATTTGGCAGCTAGCGGTGTGGTTTTAACCCCCGCTAGCGGCCTAACAAGGGTTAATACCGCCGTCAATGCGCCTCTGCAGAGGCGCATTGCCGGCGGTATTACCGAGGTTTCCCATTGCTTGGGAAGGAGCGGTAAACACACCGCTCCAAAGATGCGGCTAGCAGGACTTTTTTTCACGTCCTGCTAGCGCACCGCTTTCACACTGGAGAAACAGCAGCCGCTGTTTAGGGTCGGTTTGCAGGCGCTATTTTTAGCGCAATAGCGCCTGCAAACCGCCCCAGTGTGAAAGGGGTCTTAGCGTATTTGACACCCAGGACTGTTTTATATAACAAAATCATTTTCAGTAATAATTTTGAAATTCAACAAATGATATTACTGGCAGAAAAAGAAATTCAGACAGTGGAAACTATACTGTTCCTTTACATTGGTGGTCAGTTGAGAAGTGTCCCTTTAAATGCATGGTCAGATGAGATGTGCCCCCCTTAAAATGGTGATCAGTTAAAATGTGTCATATTAAATGTATGGTCAGTTGAGATGTACCTACTTATATTGGTGGTCAGTTGAGATGTACCTACTTATATTGGTGGTCAGTTGAGATGTACCTACTTATATTGGTGGTCAGTTGAGATGTGTCATCTTACATTGGAGAAGGGCCCCTTTACACTAGTGGTCAGAGGATGTTCCTTACATTCATGCGCAATGGGAAGAAAGCTCCATTTGTGGTCAGCGGAAGGGAGGGATGCCCCCTTACAGATAGCCAATAAGACTACTGCTTGCCCCCGGGGTGCTCTTAGTAACAGTAGCTTAGTAGTGTTTGGGAAACACCAGGGTGTGAAAAGACACATGGCCATGTCACTAGGTTTTGCTGCACTGTGCCTCAAAGGCCTTTTAGCTTAGCCAGGGGCAATTTTTATTTTGAGCCCTCAGGGCTTAGCCAGTGCACCAGCACCGGCACTATTTATTTAATATATTTTACTTATTTCATTTTGTCACTTTGCACTTTTATCTGTGTTTAATTTCTCACTAGGATGGAGGGTGTGGGTTCTCGGGCCTGCCCTGAAGTCTAGGAGGAGGACTTGTGCCCATCTGGTTCCTTTCTCCCCTGAACAGGGAGGCCTCTCTTCTTTTTCCTAGTACTCATTGGTCAGCTTTGGCCGACCACGAGAAGGGTCCACCAGGCCTTTTTGGCTAGGTGGACCAAGTTGAGCCTTGCACCCCGGGGAGTCAGGGTTAGGTTCTACTCTTTGGGGGGTAGACAAGAGACATACCATTAAGTGCCCATGTTTTTGTGTGTGTTGCTCACAGGGACTTTTTTGTACACTTACGTGTTTTGTTTGTGCGCACTACCGCGGTTTAAAAATCTATATATCTCACTGGTGTCAGGGGTTACTTATCTAAAAGACTGAAATCGTCCATTGATCAAGGAACCCCTAGAAAACTCTGGAGGAACATGTGGGGTTTATGAAACCCTATTTGAAGTATGCAGAGGTAGAGGAGCCATGACAAAATGTTCTGGAAGTGTCCATTGCATGTTGAGCTGTGGAATATAAAAAAGCACCTGCAGGGCACGTCTTGCCTGCTTTCAATCCTTAAAGCGGAGGTCCACCCAAACAACAAGACTTATCCTATCCACATCATTGCACAACATAGAGATACAATTGCCCTAGGAATTTTTTTTCCCTCTTTTAAATACCTTAATATTGCAGACTTCCGGGTTTTCCCTCCCACGAGAGTAGGCGTCTCCCCGGCGCCGCAGTGTTCTCTGGGAGCTCTCTGCAATGTATACTGGGAGCACAGTGTCGTGCTTCCCAAGATACAATGCGGAACGCCATCCTTCGAAATCCCGCAAGATTTTCTTGCAAGAAGTGACGCTGCGTTGCTTCTATTGCTGTGAATGGCATCACAACGGGGTGTGAACTTTCAATGACGCCGCCCGTTGTGATGGCAACCAGAAAGTTTACGGCGCTGGTCGTCGTAAATACTGCTCATGCGTGGGAAAGAGCGGTGAATGCCGGGAGATGAGCATTCACCACTTCCAGGAAGTCAGTGCTTGTGGGCTTCACAATGCCCACAAGCAAAATGGAAACTCCCTATATCGATTTTTATAAGTTAATCTTTTCAACGAAAACGGACAGGGGAGGTTTGAAGTCACCCAAAAAGTGAGTGTAGCGGGTATATGCTTTCTATTTTTTGAATCTGGTGGGGAAACTGTGATGTATGGTTCCCTGGGGCCCACCAGGTGGCACTGTCGCTTTGGGCCCGGGGTTGAGTCATCGTTGCGGTGGCGTACCTCTTTTGGTCTCTCTCAGCGGTTGTATGGTGGGGCGGGGAACCCGCCGTGCTTGCTGGGAGGGGGTATAAAGGGGGCGGCCATTTTTGGTGGCGGGAGTTGAGTCCCGGGCACCTTCAGCCTGAGGGCGGTGGTTCGTGTCGGTCCCCTAGGCGGGTCTAGGCCCAGAGGACGTTCGGAGGTTGTGTTCCATCCCAGGTACCTTTAGCCTGGGGTGAGGTACTCGGATGGAGGTCTGGAGCTCAGTGCCCACCACTGAGTTTCGCGAGGGAAGGAGGTTCTAGGGAACCCCGGGTGTGGGTACCCGAATCCGGAAGGCGTAATGGACCGGTGGGAGATACTTACTTGAAGACCCGGTGCAGCAGATTGCCAGTGACAGGTGAGCCTCCCATCGGAGACCGCCTGGAAGGAAATCCCCCCTCGCTCGGAGACCTAAGCCCACTTTCAGGAAGGAAAGTGGAGAGTTCATTGTGTCTGGGCCTATTCGCATCCACACCTCCTTTTCTGTTCTGTTCTACAAGGGAGTCTAACTGATTGTGTTCATTCAGGAAGAATAAAGGAGTGTTGGACTTTAATGGTGTGGGGCTCATTTTCTGGCAGACATTGTTCAAGGTGACTCTCAGTGGAGGCTCCAGGTGCAGAACACTGACCCGAAGGTAAAACAAGAACTTTGCTTCCACCACACAAACATCTGCGGTGAGGGCTTGGCGTGGTGACCCCGCTCTCTTTCCTCTAAGGTACCCCTAGACAAGAGACAGACGAGCTGATAGAAGAGAGGGGAGAGAGGAGGCCGCTACATGAGTATTTCGTTATGATGTAAAAAACCATTGCATGCACCCAAAAAAAACAAAAAACGATCGGCCACGGAACCCCCGCTTTAATATCAGTCCTTCGTGAAAGGTTTTCTTAAAGTATTTATGATATATGCATGGATGAAGAGGAAGCGGATAGAAAGATACAAAAGTTGGGCAGACAACAATAGTGCCGAATAAATGTCAGAAAACATAATGCGAGGAAGGCAGCGGAGATGGTATCACTGGGTCCACTGTTATAAAGGAGGGGAAGGGGGTTTAAAAGGAAAAGTCCCAGAGGGCACTATAAACTGAGAAAGGTCACATACGAAAGGGTAAAGAAGAGAGAACAGTGCAGGAGGAGGGGGCGAGAGAGACTGTGCAGGAGAACCACAGGGCATACACAGGGTTACATAGGGAGGGCACAGAATTGGAAAGAGAAAATGCACAAAGAAGGGGGGGTGGGGGCAGGATCCTGAGAATTGCTTCACAATAAGAGTGTCTCAGAGGCAGTCACATGGTCTATTGTTGAATTCTAAACACTTCACCAAAGCCTGAGAGGAGGGTGAGGGGAAATGAGAAAGAAAGAGAAGATAGATTGCTTGGAAAAGTGGCGAAGGAGGAGGAAAAACACGGAAAAAAAAAAATTCGATCTATCTATCTCTATATATATATATATATATATATATATATATATATATAGTATGAAAGAAATTAAGTGTGAAAAAAATGCATTATTTAAAAAAATTCATGTAATAACAAGAAAAATAAACAAATGTTACCAATGCAATTCATTTAAAATCTATAAAATTGTTCATGTTCTCATTTTCATCAGACGCTTTATTCTTTGTTGTTTTTTGTAATGCTCGAAAAAAAAAAAAAAAGAAGAAAATCCCAATAAATATACAATTATGAAAAAAAAAAGAATATAGAAAATTATTACTTTTTTTTGTTTCATTCTTTTTACGTTTTTAAACCATTTTGTGATAGAAACTGCATTAACATTTTTAAAAAATTTTTTATATTTCTTGTTATATTATCACGCACATAATTTTTTTTTTTAAACAATGCATTTTTTCCTTTAACGTCACAAGAAAATCCTACAAATTTGACATGAAGCATGATGCCTGTCAAAAATTTGTTTTAAAACCTAATAAAACTGCTTAATTTTATGTTGTTTTTTTATTTATTTTTAATATTATAATTTAAAACATTTCTTTTACAAAGCATTAAAAAAATGACTTGGTCCCTGCCACAAAAACGGCTAAATGGCCTTACAACAAAAGTGTTTATTTTTATGTAGAGGGGCAAATGACATTTGTTTTGCTCTGGGCTGGGCTAAAAGATTTCTTTGTGTGGTGACATTTCCAGCACGCTCTTGAGGATGTTACTGGCACAATTATGTGCCAGTGCCGTTATCCCAAATGAACGCGACCTAGTTTCTCAAAATGAGCAAAAAAAATAATTAAGTTGGGAAAAAAAATAAAAAAATCTTACAGAATATCTGTTGGAAATTAGACCATGACAGTCTGCAGCCTTTGAAACGATTGTGTTAATCCCATTTTCAGTAAGTTCACGCTTTTTGTTCCATCAAAGAGCAGTTTTGGCGTCTTCTATTTAAATTTCTGGCTGCATTACAGAAGTCAAAATTGCAGCACACATACTGCGCCTGATTTACTAAAGAAAATGCGTGGACATGTCGTCAATGCACCTGCAAACCCTGCTGAACAGCCACATCATACTGTGGATGTACATCACTATAAAATTGCACTACTTGTACAATATATCAAAGACTAATGTGGTTTGTGTTAAGCAGCACCCATTTCATCCTTGGAACATACACCACCTAAGTGGTGGAGTACCTAAAATAAAAAAAAATCGAATCTAATGTTTAATTTTTTATATTTTTTTATTTCCCTTTACTACCAGAACAATACAACACAAAGAGCATATCAATGTAAAAAAAAAAAAAAAAAAAAAGGGAAATTTAAAAATCCATAGCGCGTGCTTTGTCGGGATATCATCGCATATATAATCGCATTCTGGTAACAGTAAGCATGCATACACAACGCTGCCGAATGTGAACACATGTTGTAATGATAGATACCTACACTTAAGATGTCCATCCAATAAGTATTTTGTTCTGAAAATTTTGTCTAAAGAAAGTTTTTCAATTTTGTAGTTGCTAGTGAGGTCAAATTGATGTTCATTTTCGACAGCGGTGAGAAAATTCAAATGCTCAGGATGGAAGATGTTTCTTGAACAAGCAAATTTCTAACGGTGTATTTCCTTCAATAATGTAAATTTGTTGTAAAATTGAACGTCAAAAGCTAATTAAATTTTGAAGTACTTTTAAATGATACCGGTATATGTCAAGTCATCGAAGGGGAATAAAATTTACATATGGATGTTCGTACAAACGTTAAAGGGGTTGTAAAGCTTTGTGTTTTTTCATCCTATGCATTAAGGTGAAAAAACACCTTGCACTGTCCGGCCCCCCCCCAAGCCCCCATTTTACTTACCTGAGCCCTGAACTTCCGTGGGCGCAATCCCGCAACGTTCTCCCTACGGCTTCTCGGCTCTCTATTGCATAGATTGAGAGCAGCGGGAGCCAATGGCTGCGCTGCTATCAATCAAATCCAATGACGCGGACGCCAGGGGGCGGGGCCGAGTCATACACTTGGCGGCTATGTACGCAGAGTGTATGACACAGGAGCGCCCCCCGCAAGAGGTAACCCCCTCGGGAGAGAGCTTCCCAGAGGGGGTTATCTATTGCGGGGAGGAGCCGCGAGAGCCGCCGTGGGACCCGAGAAGAGGATGATTGGGGCCACTCTGTTCAAAACTAACTGCACAGTGGAGGTAAGTATGACGTTTGTTATTTTTTTTTAAAACGTGAACCTATAGTATCACTTTAAGTTGGCCATAGACAGTGTAATTCCCCCATCAACACTAGCCTCCCGTGGAGCTATTGTGTTCTCCAGGTAGGGAGGGCGCAGGAAGCCTTTCCGGCGTGGGGGGCGCAGGAAGTCCTCATGACCAGGAGAACACACAGCAATTATTGCATAGCGGCTATAGTTCGCTGGCAATAATTGCATGTAAAATCCAACATGATATTGTACCCACGTTGATCAATCGATCAATTTGGGTACAATCAGCCTGCCCATACATGGTTTGAATCCCAGCTGGTCCCTGCTGAACCGGCTGAGATTCGAACTGTCTATAGCTGGCTTAAGTTGGAGCAAATAAGGCAGTGAAAAGCTGACCATACACTATAGATGTTCAAAGTACCTTAGATTGTAAGCTCCTTGAGGGCAGAGACTGATGTGAAAGCACAATATACTGCATATGTAAATTGACAGCACTATTTAGCAAATAACAAATAAAAATAGGTAAAAAAGCACAGTGTACATGTTTCTTCTTTCGTTTGGCTTTTCATATATTATTTGAGCTTCTCACCATGTCTGTGGACACCTGGCCATCACATCTACCTAATAAGGCCAAAAGGATGGGGGACACCTACAAATTCAGGTGTTTCCAGTGATGGGTACTGGTAAACAATCTAGAGCCAAAACTTTTTTTCATATATTTGTCTCTGAGATGCAAGGACCACTTGAAAGCTACAGCATACAAAAGACATTTTAGCCAATTGTGTACTTTCCAACATGTGGCAACATTTGGGGAAGGCCCTTTTTTATTCCAGCTTGACTGTGCTACTGCGCACAAAGGCAGCTCCATAAAGCCATGGTGTGACAAGTCTGGTGTGGAAGAACTCTGGTGGCCTGGACAAAGCCCTGACCAACCCTACTGAACCCTTTTGGGGTGAATTGGAATGCTGAGTACAGGTCTTCCTGTCCAACATCAGTACCTGACTTCACCAATGCTCTTTTGCCTGAATTGTGAGAACATTTCCACAGACAGACATACTCCAAAATCTTGAGAAAAGTCTTCTGAGAACACTGGAGACTGTTATGCCGTGTACACACGATCGGTTTTACCGATGAAAACAGTCCGATGGACTTTTCTCATCGGACAAACCGATCGTGTATGGGCCCCATCGGTCTTTTTTCCATCGGTGAGAAAAAATAGAACATGTTTTAAATTTATCCGATGGGAAAAAAAACGATAGCAAATTCCGATCGTCTGTGTGGAACTCCATCGGACAAAAAAAACACGCATGCTCAGAATCAAGTCGACGCATGCTCAGAAGCATTGAACTTAATTTTTCTCGGCTTGTCGGAGTGTTTTACGTCACGGCGTTTGGGACGGTCGGATTTTTGACTGATGGTGTGTAGGCAAGACTGATGGAAGTCAGCTTCAAAAGTGCTTCTCATTGGTCAATGCAGTCACATGATCATGCTGATCAATGAACGCTTGTCATTGCAAGCATTATGATAGATATTCGCTCCGAGGCTGTGTATTAGAGCATACAAACTGCTAAACTGGCAGCATGGGGCATCATGACCACTATGTGTTGCGGGGTCCGGAGACATGGCCAGGATATTTGGAATAATGCCCCATACACGCGATCAGACCTTTGTCCGACCTAACTCACAACGGAATTCCATCGGAGAAAAATAGAACATGTTCTATATTAAAACGGAATTTCTCCGATGGGGCACACACACGGTAGGAATTTCCGATGGAAAAAGTCCGTCTGACTTTTTCCATCGGAAATTCCTATCGTGTATACAAGGCATTAGTTCACCTTTTCATTTTTTGTGAATAGGTGAACGTACCTCTTAAGTCTACTAACCTAAATGTAGCATGAAAGGGTTACTCAACCCAAAGGAACATTTTAGCCTTAGTAAAGTCAAGTGAGCTGAGTCATCTGGTGACTTATACATCTAAGTAAGGTGCTTAGCAATGACATCCTCCTACCACAGTTCCTAGCTCCATTCATATCCACCCTACAGTTTTGGATGTACCCACCCATCCTGTAATGTTCCCACTACTCCTGTTGAATTCTCCATAATAAATTAAAAAAAAATTAAAAAGCGTGCATGAGAACCCTCGTAATAATAGTGTGCTGAGATCTGGGAATTCAGATGCAGGGACATCACCACCATAATCAAGTAATATAAGAAGTCATTAGGCTCCAGTATATGGCAAAAATCACAATACCATGAGTTATACATGGAAATACAAGCACTTTTGGTCAGTTTCAATTGATATTAAAGGATCGGGTCTCCCAAATGTGTGATTTTAGTCACAGGTGGTACCTACCAGGCTGAATCAGACCCTGGATGTTTATATATCTTGAATAAACCAACACTGAGATACCCATGCCATAAATGCCAAATCTTTTACTGGAAGTATTGGCCTTCCTTTTGTGTATTTCAGCTCCTTCTGTTGAATTCACCCTAATAGGAAATTCATTAAAAATCATGCAGGGAGAGTTGGAGCCACTGAAGGAATGCAGACCCGGGAACTCAGCACAGAGAACTCACCGTTAGGGTCTTCGGGAGATATTGGAAACTGTCAGTTGACTTAAAGCCCAAACTATGGGAAACTTGAAAATTCCCCCTTGCAGTGGGGCGGTGTTTGAACTGTAAGGGGTAACTGCTTGTCTAGGTTTAGGGGGCAAAGAAGAGAAGATTTACTAACCTGATCCTCCGTATTGCAAGAAAGGACACTGTAGTGTTTTCTCCCCCATGCTCCAGTGGTCTAAGGCAGGGGTCTCCAAACCTTCCAAGCAAAAGGACCAGTTTACTGTCCTTTACTAGCATCAGTGGGCATAAACAATACACCATCATTGGTTTTGATGGGAAGAAGTGCCATTGATGGTGTCAGCGGGAGGAATGGTATCCCAATGGGGTCAGTTGATGGAATAGTGGCCCAAGGCCCAGATAAAGGCAAGCAAAGGGCCGTAGTATGGAAACCAATGGTCTAAGGCAGGGGTCTCTGGACAAAGGGCCAGTTTACTGTCCTTCAGACTTTGGGGGAATGGATTGTGTGGGTAGAAAATGCCCTGGTATCAATGGGAGTAAAAAATGCCCCATCATTGGTATTAGTGGGAGGAATATTGCCCCATGATTGGTGTTAGGTGAAGAAATTTTGTCCCATCGTTGGTGTCACTGGAAAGAATAGTGCCCCATCATTGGTATCAGGGGAAGGAATAGTGCCCCATCATTGCTATTAGTGGGAGGAATAGTGCCCTATAACTGGTGTCAGTGGGAGGAATAGTGCCGCATTGTTGATTTCAGGGCAAAGAATAGGGCCCCATCACTGGTGTCAGTGAGAAGAATGGGGTCCTGTAGTTGGAGCCAGTGGAAAGAATAGTGACCCATTGTTGGGGTTAGTGGTATCAACAATAGGGCACTATTTCTATCAGTGACAGGAGTTATGCCCCATTGTTGATGAAGAAGAAATAGTGCCATGTACCATTGGGAGAACTAGTATCCCAAGGGCCTGATAAAGTCCAGCAAAGGGCCACATCTGGACCCCGGGCCGCAGTTTGGAGACCACTGGTCTAAGGTCTTGAAGACAAGGTTTGTATCTTTGCACTGCATATGGGGACACCAAAAGACAGTCCACTGCTACGGCATGGAGGAGCGCCTTCTGCTCATGAAGGGGAAGATCAGATAGAGTGTTTTTAATGCCGTGTACACACGATCGGTTTCACCGATGAAAACAGTCCGATGGACTTTTCTCATCTGACAAACCGATCGTGTTTGGGCCCCATCGGTCTTTTTTCCAACGGTGAGAAAAAATAGAACATGTTTTAAATTTATCCGATGGGAAAAAAAATGATAGCAAATACCGATCTTCTGTGTGGAACTCCATCAGACAAAAAACCCACGCATGTTCAGAATCAAGTCGACGCATGCTCAGAAGCATTGAACTTAATTTTTCTCGACTCGTTGGAGTGTTTTACGTCACGGCGTTTGGGACGGTCGGATTTTTGACTGATGGTGTGTAGGCAAGACTGATGGAAGTCAGCTTCATCGGATTTCCGATGGAAAAATCCATCGGATTAGAATCCATAGGAAATCGTGTGTACAGGGCTATACTCTTCCCCAGACTAAATGAGCAGTTAACCTGTGCAGTGCAGCTCCAGCCCTTCTGCAAGGGAGAATTTTTTAATCATCCACCCAACAATGAAACATCAGTTATTAGTGACCTGACCCTTTAAATTAAAGTGAGAATAATACACATATATTAAAGTACATAAACACCACAAAAATATAAAAACACATTTTGTGCTACTTCTTTGAACATCCTTCTTCATATTGGAAAACTGCTCATAAAAATAAATCTGGACAAAGTCGGTAATAACCTTTTATCTAATTGGAAACTTCTGCAAGTCATGATGCTCTTATTCGAGGCCAGATCCAGCTTTTTTATTCCAAAAGAGGCAAAAGGAACTTTCCGAACAAAAATCCTACATTCCAAAAATATTCTACTTTGCTACATATTTTATTTTTATATGGTATTGAAATTTCACCGCTATGTAGAGATTGTATATTGTTTATCAAAACGGAGGAATGAAAAATGTCAGCATTGCCTACAGCTCCATATCACAGCTCTGGTTGTCTGATGGCCGGAGAAAAACAAAACCTAGGACCTGTTTGTTGGCTTCTATAGGCGAGACAGACATTGATCACATTGGGAGAATACAGAGGGCTGGAGGTCAGGAGACCTTTAGAGGAGCATTGTTGTTAAGTGATATGGAAAAGTCAGTTAGAGATTCAGTTTAATGTTGGCCAGACACCAGAAGAATTTCTTCTGAAAATGTTTTTTTTGGAACATTTGATTTTCTAATGGTTAGTGGGGTCAAACAGCATTTTGTTCGTTCAAGAAGAATTTTCCATCTTCCTCCTTTCAATTGAGTATCTAACAGTGAAAGTCGTTATGTGGTTCTCCCGGTAGGGACAGCTCCTCGTGGTGGCTTGCGGGTGATTTGTGTTGAGAGGGAAGAGGACTTGTGTTAGAATGGGGGATTTTGGGGGTTTGTGGTAGGAGGGGAAATTTTTTGGAGAGGAGGATTTGTGCTAGGAGGGGAAATTTGAGGGGTAAAGGATTTGTGCTAGGAGGGGAAATTTGAGGGGTAAAGGATTTGTGCTAGGAAGGGGCAATTTGAGGGGTAAAGGATTTGTGCTAGGAAGGGGGATTTTTGGGGGGGGGATTGTGCTGGAAACCTATGTGGAATGAGAGGATTTGAGCTAAGCATGCAGATTAGAGCTTGATTTTTAGGGGTAGGGGATTTTTGCTGACACATAATGTTCACACTTCGATCGTGTGTACGCGGCATTAGATTTTCTCGACGGTGAAAACACAGTCGAGAAAATAGACGGGAAAAACGAGGAATGGCTTGGTCCCCTACACACGGCCGGTTTTCCTGAAATTTTTTCTCCTGAAAAACGACCGTGTGTAGGCTCCCCGGCAGTGTTTCCCTATGGGAAAACTGCAGCGGAAAAAAATGCAGTGAATCACGACGAGAAAAATTAGAACATGTTCTAATTTTTCTCGTCGTGATTCATGCCGTTTTTCTCGTCGGGAAAAATGATGAAAAGCCCACACACGGTCGTTTTTCTCGTCAAAGAGAAAAAATGTCATTTTTCCAGACGAGAAAAATGGTCGTGTGTACGCGGCATTAGGGTGGGGGGCACAATTTGGCATGTTCGCCCTGGGTTCTCGGTGAACTTGTCCCAGCACTGCCTGCAACCATGGGTTACAGAAAAGAAAATAGCTTGATTTTGCTATCAACACTATGTATGGGCAGGCTGGTTGTACCCAAGTTGATCCGTCAATCAACATGGGTACAACCAGCCTGTCAGATTTTTCATGCGATTATTGACAGCAGCGCTAGCTGCTAGCAATAACAACAATGTTCTCTCGGTAGGGACACAGTTATTGCTAGCGGCTATCGCTGTTTGCAATAATCGCATGACAAATCCAACAAGCTAGTCGTACCCAAGTTTGATGGATCAACTTGGACACATTCAGCCTGACCATACATGGTTCAAATCTCGGCCGGTCCTCGCTGAACCGACTGAGATCCGAGCCGTCTATAGCCGGCTTTAGTTAATTCAAGGATGGCAGGAAAGAATGTTTTTCTATGTTCAAACGGAAATCTAACCTTGTATGGACAGCTTATTAGAAGATACCCATATGAGTGAAATGTCAGTATTACGTGGACTTAGGAAGGGAAAGCTATGATTCAGCCCTCGGTTTTTAGTTGCAAGACATGCTTTACCCGTGATCAGATACGGACTGTGCGAAGTCTATGGATGCTAGACGTTTACTGCAATGTGCACAGTGTCATTGCTATCAGTCTGACAGTCTGGGGCCCCACTTACAGCCTGAGAGATGTTTCAATCAGTCTAGCACATCATCACCAGGGTCCCGAGTGAGAACAGAGAGCCACAAGGTCTAAAAACGGACAGACAGATTATCCCAAAGTGGTAATGACATAAAACGTGTCATACTACTAGTCGATGCAACACAAACCTAGGCTGATTTTACCATTGCTGAACGGTCATTTGAACAGTTTCAGAATACAAATGTCTCCTTTGGGAAGGTATGAACTATAAAGCCATATGCACACTGCATTCTTTTAGACGCCTTTTCTCCTTACAAGAAAATAGCAGCAGAAAAAGTGCAGTAAAAGTTGAGTTTTTGCATGCGCATTTATGCCTGTTTGCCGTTAATGCATTCTTCTGGCTAGAATATTCATTTATTCTGCCCATTTGAATGTATTAAAGCGGAGTTCCACCCAAAAGTGGAACTTCCGCTTTAAGCACTCCTCGCCCCCTTACATGCCGCTTTAAGCACTCCTCACCCCCCTTACATGCCGCTTTAAGCACTCCTCACCCCCCTTACATGCCGCTTTAAGCACTCCTCGCCCCCCTTACATGCCGCTTTAAGCACTCCTCACCCCCCTTACATGCCGCTTTAAGCACTCCTCGCCCCCCTTACATGCCGCTTTAAGCACTCCTCGCCCCCCTTACATGCCGCTTTAAGCACTCCTCGCCCCCCTTACATGCCGCTTTAAGCACTCCTCACCCCCCTTACATGCCGCTTTAAGCACTCCTCACCCCCCTTACATGCTGCTTTAAGCACTCCTCACCCCCCTTACATGCCGCTTTAAGCACTCCTCACCCCCTTACATGCCGCTTTAAGCACTCCTCACCCCCCTTACATGCCGCTTTAAGCACTCCTCACCCCCCCTTACATGCCGCTTTAAGCACTCCTCACCCCCCTTACATGTCGCTTTAAGCACTCCTCGTCCCCCTTACATGTCGCTTTAAGCACTCCTCACCCCCCTTACATGCCGCTTTAAGCACTCCTCGCCCCCTTACATGCCGCTTTAAGCACTCCTCACCCCCCTTACATGTCGCTTTAAGCACTCCTCACCCCCCTTACATGTCGCTTTAAGCACTCCTCACCCCTCTTACATGTCGCTTTAAGCACTCCTCACCCCCCTTACATGCCGCTTTAAGCACTCCTCACCCCCTTGACATGCCACATTTGGCATGTCATTTTTTTGGGGGGGGAGGGGGGGGGAGTGGGGGCTTCGTTAGGAGTGGGACTTTGTCTCACTTCCTCCTTCCGCCCAGGTGACTCCTCCTCTCGCCTTAGGCGGCCCCTCCCTCTAGGCGATCTCCTGGGACACGTGACAGGTCCCAGGAGATCGCCTGTCCACTCCAGGAGCGCAGCGCGGCTCACGCATGCACCAGCCATGAAGCCGAAAGCTGTCACGGCTGGGTGCCCAGAGTGGCAATGGAGGCGCCGGCGGAGAGGGGGGGAGAGGAGCGCCGCTCTGTTCGGCCGCATCGCTGGACCGTGAACCAGGCAAGTGTCTGTTTATTAAAAGTCAGCAGCTACACTTTTTGTAGCTGCTGACTTTTAATAAACATAAAAAGCCTGGAACTCCCCTTTAACGTGCAAAGCTGCCTAGCATTAACGCGTGTTTTTTCAGACCAAACGCTCCTCTTCAGAATGCGCAAGTGATATTTTTTTTTTCTATTTCTAAACTCCTGTAAGTGCCTGTGTGTGCATAGAGACATTAGGGATTGATTTACTGAAGGCAAATAGACTGTGCACACTGCAAGAGAAGTTGCTCCAGATCTTGGAAGTCAGCAGAGCTTCTGCTCATATACTATCATGATTATGTGCAAGCAAAAATGCGGTTTCTTTTTTATGTTCCTTGCATGGGATTGGATATTCTTTGAAAAGTGAAGCTTCGCCTCATTTACTAAGCTCTGGTGCAATTGCATTTGCTGAGTGCACAGTTTTTGTTGCCTTTAGTAAATCAACCCCATAGTTTAACCACTTGCTTACTGGGCACTTTCACCCCCTTCCTGCCCAGGCCAATTTTCAACTTTCAGCGCTGTCACACTTTAAAGGACAATTGCGCAGTCATACAACACTGTACCCACATGACATTTATATATATTTTTTCACACAAATAGAGCTTTCTTTTGGTGGTATTTAATCACTTCTGTTTTTTTTTCTCTTTTGCATTTTTTTTTTAGAAAAATTTTGGAAGATAAAATCATTGATGTGCGCTGATGGGGCAGCACTGGTGGGCACTGATAGGTGGCACTGATGGGCATTGCTTGGCAGGACTGATAGGTGGCACTGGTGGGCACTGCTTAGCAGTACTTATGGGCACTGGTATGTGGCACTGATGAGGTGGCAGTGGCTCACCATGTGCGGGACTGATGTCCCATTTATAGAAGCCGATAATCAGCTTCTTTTTTCTCCTTACGCAGGGGAAAAAAAACATTACTTGCTTCTGTTTACATCACGTGATCTGCTGTCATTGGGTGACCACTGATCACATGGTAAGGGGCGGGGATCGGCCCCTTACTCCAATCTGTGATCAGCCGAGTCTCATTGACTCGCTGTTCGCAGGGCACGCTCAGGTAGCTCATGCACAGGAGGATGTACATGGACGCCCTCCCGGCATTTTAGTCCCGCGCTGTACATGGACGCCCTCCCGGCAGTTTAGTCCCACGCTGTACATGGACGCCCTCTCGGCAGTTTAGTCCCGCGCTGTACATAGACGCCCTCCCGGCAGTTTAGTCCCGCGCTGTACATGGACGCCCTCCCGGCAGTTTAGTCCCACGCTGTACATGGACGCCCTCCTGGCAGTTTAGTCCCACGCTGTACATGGACGCCCTCCTGGCGATTTAGGCTTCACTTAGGATTTAAATTCCCTCCCAGCAATTTAGGCCTGTGCCTATCTTTCGGCTATAGCGCCGGCAGGAAGAGGTTAACATGGAGGGGCGATTAGAGGCAGGAAAAAAAAATGTCAACAGGCCTCATGCACGCTTGAGCTTAAAAACGCCTAATGCCCCATACACACGGTCGGACTATTGTCCGGCCAAAAGCACAACGGAATTCCATCGGAGTAAAAGAGAACATGTTCTCTATATAAACTCTGATGGAATTCCTCGGAAATAAGTCCGATGGGGCACATACACGGTTGGAATTTCCGATGAAAGAATTCCGTCTGACTTTTTTCATCACAAATTCTGACCGTGTGTACAAGGCATAATGGTTTTGGTCATATCAATCAATTTTTTTAGGTTAATAAATACACACACATAATATATACAGCATTTAATTTATATATATTGTGAGGGGGTTAGCTCGGCAGCGGGTGTGTGTGACCCCCGGGATGGGCTCCCCACACAAAACAGGCCCAGCAAACAGAGGTTGTGGTTTTCAAAATCAAAAAGGTGCGGTTTATTTTCTATTTACAGTGACAAAACACAGCAAAGCAAAAGAAACATAAATAAAATAAATCCTGGTCAACTTGACCTCTGAGTAAACATACAGGTTTCCTAACTAACAACTGGGATCAGCCTAGTGCTGTCCTAGTCCCTAAGTCCCTGGTTTTAAATGTCCAAGCAAATAGCCACACAGGCTTTGTCTCACCGCACAGGGGTTCACTCTCCCTAGACAGTCCACACAGGTCTGGGTCCAGGCATGAGCAAACACCTAATGAATCTGGGAGTTCTTATAGAGGCCTAAATGAGCTGACAAGCTTCAGCTGGTCTCATCAACTCCCTGTCTGCACGACGCCCCACACTCTCCCTAGAGGTATGAGTCATCCATGAGCCCACTAGCCTCAGCTGGGCTTATACAACTCTCCACCTAGTTGTATAAGTCGGCGTAAAGCCTGAATCTGGGCGAAATATATCTACCCCCCTGGATGCAACCAGGTGACCCCACCTTCCTGCTGTCACATACCCCCCCTCTTGTTTTAACCTCGGGGTTGGAACACCAGCAATCAGGCATTCATGTACTCGAGACAAAGCATCCACATTCCCCATTTGAACGCCAGGGCGATGCTTTACTGTGAAGTTGAATTCCTGGAGGGCCAGGAACCACCTATTCACTCTTCTATTTGTTTCCTTGTTTTGAGCCATCCACTTTAACGGAGCGTGATCCGTAACCATGTCAAAGTGCCTACCTAGCAGGTAGTACCGAAGGGAATCTAGAGCCCACTTCACCGCTAAACACTCCTTTTCAACGGTGGCGTAATTTACCTCATGGGACTTCAACTTCCTGCTGAGGTAAATGACTGGGTGCTCTTACCCGTTCCAGACCTGGGACAATACTGCTCCTAACCCCACATCTGATGCATCACTTTGTACGACAAAGTCTTTAGAGAAGTCGGGTGAGTACAACACTGGCTGGCTACATAAGGCTTGTTTCAAGAATTGGAATGCTGCCTCAGCCTCGGGGGTCCATTTAATCATGACCGACCCTTTCCCCTTCGTCAGGTTGGTTAGGGGCACAGCCTTAGAAGCAAAGTGGGGAATGAATCGCCGATAATACCCAGCGATTCCCAGAAAGGCTCGTACCTGCTTCTTGCTGTTGGGACGTGGCCAACTCTGGATGGCCTCGACTTTGTTGAGTTGGGGTTTTATTACTCCCCTCCCAATGGTGTACCCAAGATATTTGGCCTCCTCCTGCCCAATGGTACACTTCTTGGGGTTAGCCGTAAACCCCGCTTCCCGAACAGAGTCCAGGACTGCTTGCACTTTTGGCAGATGTGAGGCCCAATCTGTGCTATGGACAATTACGTCATCCAGGTAAGCCGCAGCATACTTCCGATGGGGCCTCAGCATCTGGTCCATTTTCCGCTGGAATGTGGCCGGCGCATTCTGTAACCCGAACGGCATTCTTTTATATTGGAACGCCCCGTCTGGGGTTACAAATGCGGTTTTCTCTTTGGCCGACTTGGCCAGGGGGATTTGCCAATACCCTTTTGTGAGGTCAAGAGTCGTCATGTATCGGGCTGTTCCCAGCCGGTCGATCAACTCATCTATACGTGGCATGGGGTAGGTGTCAAATTTTGTAACTTTGTTCAACTGACGAAAATCGTTACAAAATCGCCAGCTCCCATCCGGTTTAGGCACCAACACAATGGGACTAGACCAATCACTTTGGGACTCCTCTATCACCCCTAAGTTCAGCATTTTCTGTACTTCCTCCCGTATTGCCTCCCGTCGGGCCTCTGGGATCCGATAGGGTTTTAACTTCACCCTTTCACCGGGCGGGGTAATGATGTCATGCTCTACCCCAGATGTTTGTCCCGGCAGCTCAGAGAATACCTCCTTGTTGCGAAGCACAAACTCCTTAACCTCCTGTTGTTGGGGTTGTGACAAGGTGGCTGCTATTCCAACCTCAGGAATCACGCAACCAGTTTGAGCTGGTGACCAAGTGTCTGCGACTAGGGACTCTCTATCCCTCCAGGCTTTCAACAGATTAACGTGATAGATCTGTTCGGGCTTTCGCCTTCCTGGTTGTCTGACCTTGTAATTCACTTCGCTCACTTTTTCCATTATCTCATAGGGGCCTTGCCATTTGGCAAGGAATTTACTTTCAACCGTAGGGACAAGTACCAGTATCCTATCCCCCGGGGAAAAGGTACGGGTCTTGGCTCCACGGTTGTACACTCTCTGCTGTGCTAACTGCGCTTGGGCCAAATGTTCCTTCACGATGGGCATTACCTGTGCAATTCGGTCTTGCATCAGGGCGACATGCTCAATCACACTCCTGTGGGGAGAACTCTCACTTTCCCAAGTTTCCTTGGCAATATCCAACAGCCCTCTTGGGTGTCTCCCATACAGTAACTCAAAGGGGGAGAATCCCGTAGAGGATTGGGGCACCTCCCTAATAGCAAACATCAAATAAGGAAGTAGACAGTCCCAATCCTTTCCATCTCTATCCACCACTTTCTTCAACATTTGTTTTAGGGTTTTGTTGAATCTTTCAACCAGCCCATCGGTTTGGGGGTGATACACAGATGTACGCAATTGCGTCACTTTGAACAATTTACACAGCTCTTTCATAACCCGGGACATAAAGGGTGTACCTTGGTCCGTAAGCAGTTCTTTACAAATACCCACCCGGCTAAAAACAAGAGATAGCTCTTTGGCTATGGTTTTGGCCGAGGTATTTCTGAGAGGGATCGCTTCTGGATAACGGGTGGCATAGTCCATTATAACCAATATGTACTGGTGCCCCCTAGCGGACTTGATTATAGGACCTACCAAATCCATTGCGATTCTCTCAAACGGGACCTCAATGATGGGTAGAGGGACCAGCGGGCTACGGAAATGTGGCATCGGGGCCGACCTCTGACACACAGGGCAGGAGGAACAATAATTTTCTATGTCCTTCATCACCCCAGGCCAATAGAATCTCTGTAATACCCTCTCTCGGGTTTTCTCTGTCCCCAGATGACCTCCAAGAATGTGCCCATGGGCCAACTCCAACACCAACTTCCTGTAAGGTTTGGGCACCACAAGCTGCTCAACGGTTTCTTCTGCCCTTTTTGCCACCCGATACAGTAGGTCCTTCTCTACACTGAAGTATGGGTAAGTGCAGGTATTATCTGGGTTCACTAACTCGCCATCTATTTCCACTACGTTTTCCCGTGCCTTTATTAGGGCGGGGTCTTTTAACTGTTCTGTGGCAAAATTTTCCCTGTGAACCTCCAGATCAGAAAACTCCACAGACGGTAGGTTTTCGTCTGAGGAGGTGGGCTCCTCTCCAGTTTCTTGAGTCTCCCCTGCCAATACTGACAAGGGAAATTCTGGAGAGTCCTCACCACTCTCAGAGGAGTTCTGGCTATCACATTCCTGGTACATAGGGGCACCAGTGGGGGGCTCAGGATCATCCCACAGTTCCCAGAACTTCGGAAAATCCCTTCCCACAATGGCATCATGCGGTAATTGAGATACTAACCCCACTGGATGAGAGAGGGTACCTTTGGGGGTCTCGAAACACACTGTAGTCACTGGATACTCTCGGGTGTCCCCATGCACACAAATAACAGCTACCTTGCTATTCCCAGAGACCTCTGTTTTAACTAATTCAGCCTTTATCAGGGTCACAAGGCTACCTGAATCCAGCAATACCACAACATTTCTACCATTAACACACATTTTGCATAAATGTTTCTCAGTTCCTCGAATGGCAGTGCATGCGACTGTCGCACACAGCGACTGACGTCTGCCCGTCAGAAAGTCACACTGCATGGGTTCCTCCACAACCGGGCAATTGGCTGCAATATGTCCCGCTTGCCGGCAGCGGTAGCAAACGATCCTTCTTGCCGCCTCTTGAGCCGCTGATTTCCCAGGCTGTTCTCGCCAAACTTGGGGTAGAGCTCCCACCCTCTCACTCTCTCCACCCTCACCCCTTGGAATCCTCTTATCCGCCCCTGGGGATGGTCTGGTCTTAGGGTGGAAAGTCCGAGTGTCTCTGGAAGAGGCCGTCAGGTTCTCTGTAGCCAAGTATTTCTCCACACGATCCACAAGACCATCGGCCGTCTCTGGGTCTCCATGGCTTACCCACTTTTGGATGGCAGTAGGAAGAGCTCTCAAAAACCGATCCATTACAACACGTTCCACAATCTTTGGTGCGGACAAAGTCTCTGGCTGTAGCCACTTTCTGCTCAGGTGAATGAGATCATACATTTGAGACCTGGGGGGTTTTCCAAGCTGGAAAGTCCAGTTATGCACACGCTGAGCCCGGACAGCCTGGGTGATACCCAGCCTTGCCAAAATTTCAGCTTTTAGCATCACATAGTCTTTTGCTTGGTTAGGCTCTAGGTCATAGTAAGCTTTCTGCGATTCACCAGTTAACAGAGGAGCCACCAGTCCAGCCCACTGCTCCTCAGGCCACTTTTCTCTTTCAGCGGTCCTTTCAAATGTGGTCAAAAATACCTCTGGATCATCCTCTCCAGTCATTTTTGTCAATAAACGACTCACCCCAAAGGACGCGGTATTAGTGGGACGGCTTTCCTCACTGGTCTGCGGACGTTGCTGCATTACTGCTTCCATTTGTTGTAGTCTCTGCTCTTGCTTCTGTAACAGGTCTATGAAGCGGGCCTCAGATTGCTGCTGGGCTTGTTGCTGAGCTTCCAGACTCTGTTGGTGAGCTTGCTGCTGGGCTGCAAGGCTCTGTTGATGAGCTTGCTGCTGGGCTGCAAGGCTCCTTTGCAAACCTGCATTTGTCTGCTGTTGATTGGCATTTGCTAGAGCCAGCTGTTTCAGTATCTCCTCCATGCTGGCTTAAAAAAAAACTGCCACTGGTTCTCCACCAACTGTGAGGGGGTTAGCTCGGCAGCGGGTGTGTGTGACCCCCGGGATGGGCTCCCCACACAAAACAGGCCCAGCAAACGGAGGTTGTGGTTTTCAAAATCAAAAAGGTGCGGTTTATTTTCTATTTACAGTGACAAAACACAGCAAAGCAAAAGAAACATAAATAAAATAAATCCTGGTCAACTTGACCTCTGAGTAAACATACAGGTTTCCTAACTAACAACTGGGATCAGCCTAGTGCTGTCCTAGTCCCTAAGTCCCTGGTTTTAAATGTCCAAGCAAATAGCCACACAGGCTTTGTCTCACCGCACAGGGGTTCACTCTCCCTAGACAGTCCACACAGGTCTGGTTCCAGGCATGAGCAAACACCTAATGAATCTGGGAGTTCTTATAGAGGCCTAAATGAGCTGACAAGCTTCAGCTGGTCTCATCAACTCCCTGTCTGCACGACGCCCCACACTCTCCCTAGAGGTATGAGTCATCCATGAGCCCACTAGCCTCAGCTGGGCTTATACAACTCTCCACCTAGTTGTATAAGTCGGCGTAAAGCCTGAATCTGGGCGAAATATATCTACCCCCCTGGATGCAACCAGGTGACTTTACCTTCCTGCTGTCACAATATATATATATATATATATATATATATATATATATATATATGACAAGAGTTTCCCAGAGCACTGATTAAAGACTAATGAATAGTACAGAAGATGCTTACTTCCTCTGCTTTGCCCTATATGACTAAACTTCAGATAGTGCCATCCAATAGATAGGTATGGGTAACTCATCAGGTAAACATCAGGTTTTTGTCATAGGAGCTAAAGCTGGCCCAATTTCACCTACTTCTTACATCTGTGCTGCTGATCTCCTGCAACCTATTTTTAGCCACTTCTAGTCTACATGCATGACATTTGTCAGGGCGAATTTCCTTATAGTGACATCAGAGGACCATTCCTGCTTAACCCCCTCCAGATGGCCGTACGCATCTGAGGCAGGAGAGGGGTGAGCCTTACTCCATACTGCCACATGTATGCATTTGCTGCTTGGAGTGTGATCAGTCTCGTGCCCCCAACACTGCGACTGTGCTGTCCCCGACAGGTCCCACTCACACAGTGACAATTGGGAGCTGGTAGAATGGGCTTCCAATCATGTGATCGCTGTGACAGTCTTGGGAAGTCCATGAAAATATAGAAATATATAGAAATATCAGGTATACTAAAGTAGAATTACCAGGAATTATTTTAATAGAAGCTGCAAATTTAAAAAATATCAAAAACTTTCAAAAACAACATTAATATATCAAATATTATGAGATTGTTGTGTTTTAAAGTAGTTTTAAACCTCAGACATGAAAAATTAACAAAGCATATCCTTCTATAGCAGGGATATGCAATTAGCAGATCTCCAGCTGTTGCAAAACTACAAGTCCCATCATGCCTCTGCCTCTGGGTGTCATGCTTGTGGCTGTCAGAGTCTCGCTATGCCTCATGGGACTTGTAGTTCTGCAACAGCTGGAGGTCCGCTAATTGCATATCCCTGTTCTATAGTTTGTAGTCAATCCAAAGCACTAAGTGTCATTCTGTTTGCTGCTTCTTCCACTGCTATCAGTATGAGCCACTTCTGACAAATGTTTGCTGACACCAATAGAAAAAAGATGACTGGGGTGGGAGCTGCAGCACACAGCGTGTGATTGATAACCTTAGCGCTGTTCCTGTGTGCTCTGTGAAGGTGTGTGTGCCCCTTCCCTCCAATCAGCTCTCAGAACTCTCCTCACTGAGCTTTGCAGTAACTTCAGCTCCCTGCCTCCTGTTTTCTGACAGCTCAGACAAGCTTTATAAATGCTGGACTTTGAAGATGTAGAGGAGAGAAGACCGCAGATAAACAAGTACAACTTCTGCAGGCGGATTTCTTTTATCTCTATGTATCCCCGGAGGCCAGTCACTTCACTGGATTTATATGAGGGTTTACAACCACTTTAAAATTACATCTTTTTACAAAAATTCACATTTCTTGTTTATTCCCCAGCTTTCCTTGCTTCTAAAGACGTTCCGCCACCCCATCCCCAATCTTTTCCCTTTCATTCATTTTAAAAGGAAATAGCGCTTAGCAAGGTCTTTCTTTTACCTAGGCAAGTCCTCACAAGTAAGTTAAAGTATATGTAAATATCACAATGAACCTTTGCTCCAATTTGGTCTGTTAACCACTTAAGCCCCGGACCATTATGCAGCTTAAAGACCTGGCCACTTTTTGCGATTCGGCACTGCGTCGCTTTAACTGACAATTGACGTCCTTTTTTTCCCACAAATAGAGCTTTCTTTTGGTGGTATTTGATCACCTCTGCGGTTTTTATTTTTTGCGCAATAAACAAAAATAGAGCGACAATTAAGAAAAAATTGCAATATTTTTTACTTTTTGCTATAATAAATAACCCCAAAAATATCTAAAAAAACATTTTTTTCCTCAGTTTAGACCGATACATATTTCTTCTACATATTTTTTGTAAAAAAAAAAAAAAAAAAAATCGCAATAAGTGTTTATTGATTGGTTTGCGCAAAAGTTATAGTGTCTACAAAATAGTTTTATGGCATTTTTATAAAAAAAAATTTTTTTTTACTAGTAATGGTTTTTCGTGACTGCGACATTATGGTGGACACAGTGGACACTTTTGACACTATTTTGGGACTATTGTCATTTTTACAGCGATCAGTGCTATAAAAATGCACTGGTTACTGTAAAAATGACACTGGCAGTGAAGGGGTTAACCAGGAGGGGGAGCTGTAGGGGTTAAGTGTGCCCTGATTTGTGTTTCTTACTGTGGGGGGGGGGGGCGTGGCTTAGCGTGTGACGTCACTGATCGTTGTTACCTATGACAGGGAACAGACGATCAGTGACAGGCTCACTAGGAAGCATGGGGAGAGGTTTGTTTACACTTACCTCTCCCCGTTCTTCCTCTCTGTGACACGATTGCGGAACACCAGCGGCGATCGGGTCCGCTGTTTCCGCGGGGATGGTCACGGAGAAGAGGACCGGGTCGCGAGCGTGCCGCCGGCTGCGCGCTCGCGACCCACGGCTGGGCTCTTAAAGGGGACGTACCTGTACGCCAATGTGCCCAGCCGTGCCATTTTGCCGACGTACATGGGCGTGCGGCGGTCCTCAAGTGGTTAAATATACCATTAAAAGGATTTTGTTAATTAAGTAAAAAAAAACAATGGTTGATCCTGCCTGAATTCCAGTGAGCGACTAACTTCCTGTGTTCTTGTGAATTGGGAACGTGATTTTGCCCGCAACCCCAAATTGCAACAGAAGGACCGACGCACTTTTAGGTGCCATTATTCTTTAAGGCTCCCCAAACACAATGTTATTCTGCTGCGACTGTCGTGCAATGCGATCGTGGCAAAATGTGAATTTTTAACAACTTGCTACACAGCTTCTTTTTGAATGGCAAACACGCATATGTGTGAAATTGCGAGTTGCATTAAGGGGAAAAACCTTCTTTGCTGCAGCGCCTCCCTTCCCCCCCCCAGATCCCCCCTTTTTCTTACCTGAGCCCATTCGTTCCAGCGCTATGCACGAGCCCAGCAGCTCCAGCCGCTGGCTCTCATCTCATTGGACAGATTGATTAGTACAGGAGCCATTGGCTCCCGCTGCTGTCAATCAAATACAGTGACACGGAGGGGGGCGGGCCAAGTCCTGCTGTCTGTGTCAATTAATGCAGCAGCAGGACTTGGGAGCGGGCCTGTATGGGTCCCCCCATGAAAGCGGCTCTCCATGGGGGCACCCGATGAAGGGGAGGAGCCAGGAGTGCTGACGGGGCACCCCAGAAGAGGAGGATCGGGCCGCTCTTGCACAGAGCAGGTAAGTGAGTATAACATGTTTGTTATTTTTATTTAAAGAAATCTGAACTTTTACAACCCATTTAATATTAGCCCAGCCCATTTCTGCTGTTGGACTACAGATTACCACCCCCTATTTGTGGACTACAGCAGACCTCCCCCCATCTGTGGGCTGCAGAACACCTCCCTCTTATATTATGGAGATGAGCAGAAGGAAAGGTGTCTTGTAGTCTTATCCCACTTCCTATCAACAATTAATAATTCTACTTCTCCATACAAACAGTACAGTGAGGGAGGCTTCGTAGGCAGAATTGATGCGATTCTGTCTGCTATTCCAAATCATCATCCTGATTGGCACCCGAAACGTGGTGCAATTTTGCCATAATTGTTGAGTGACAACATGCACATGGCTCAGGGATAAAATTTTGCTCCTGAGCTTCTTTGGCGCAACAAATGCGCACAGTGCAGCCCATTCAAGTGAATAGGCTGCTTTATGTGCGGTAAACACCTGTGAATCGCGCTTCTCAAAGGCTAACGGGAAGCTGCGTTCCCGCTAAAGTGGTATGTGAATGTTGCCTAAGGACTAATAATCTGCAAAATCTAAAACTTTTGTTCTTGAGTTTAACTTTAGATACACTTTAATTTGTGTTTTATAAACATTCAATGAAATGTATTATTAGAGTTTACAAACATTCAATACAATGTATCATTAGGAACAGATACAATTGCTCAGTTTTAACACGTCCAACACTGCTTTTCTCATCTGCAGGATGAGACTTCTCAAATATACTGGTTGATTTATTGTCAGGCAAATCTAATACCCAAATGTGTACAATGCCTCTAAGCCTTTGGTTACACAGACCCTAAAATATGCTTCTCTAAGATCAGAGGTCAACATGGCCAACCGAGGGGCAGCCTCAGAGAGAGTAGAAGAGCTTGGAGCAATCATCTATCACCATAATACATCTTTGATGTGCCACGGGGGCTTAAATCACCTTGAAATATTATCATCGATCTCATCGGATCTCATATAGGGAAGTCTAAAGTAAATTTTTCTTGATAACGCTATACAGGCTTCAGCCAACTAACTTGGGCTCCGTTCACACCGGTGGCCAAGAGGCGCAACTCGTGCATTTTTACCACCCCAGACTGCCCAGATACAAGCAAACAAGGTGCCAATTGGATGATTACACACTGCTTTGGCCGTGACGCTTAGCAGAATGGTGCGCTAATTCAAACGCTACATCCCGAGTTTTACAGGTGGCACCTCCTGTCAAATGTTCCCATGCAACTAAATAGGGCCACACCGCAAATGCAAGGTTTGCAGTTGTAGCACAGTCCCACATTGCAAAATTGCCAAGAACCCCCCCCCCCCGAAAAAAAAACAGAACACACAAACCTCCTTTCTGCATCCTCTCTATAGTGATCCACCATGGATCACTTTTTCAAGGGGGGTGCCCAACCTTTTGTAGAGCGAGGGCCATTTAAGCGACTTGGTAACCGGTCGTGGGCCACAATGAGCGGAGCGGGCAGATGACAGATCCGTGTCCACTCTGCATATGCAGAGAAGACACCGACACAGCCCGCTCTACTCTATTGGCCCTCCAATACGATCTTCCCAGATGGAAGGGGACGGATCCCTCCCCCTTCTGTTTTTTTTTTGTGGCTCGAATTAGAGGTAGGTGTGTGTAAACGGCCACAAGTCTGTTTACATCTGTGGGTCAATAGAGGTGAATGGAGGGTCCAATTGGGTCAGACTGATCGTGTCAAAGGGGCCTAAGGCTGCTTTCACACTGATGCGCTGCGGTATACCCACACCGAGGGTGCAGCTCAGTGCACCTGTGGCTTTCCTGCGGGTTAGCTGCACTTTGCCATAGACTTCTATTATATCCTGCAGGTGTGGTGCACTTTCTGAAGTGCACCAACCCACAGGTAATAACAGAAGTCTATGGCTCAGTGCAGGTAACCCACAGGTGTTCTGCGCTGCACCTGCGAATCAGTTTGAAAGCAGCCCAATAACCACTGCAGAACAGATATGCCCATATATACACTGTGATTTTAGTATTAAACGTACCTTTAAATAACAGTCTTCCATTCAAGTATCGCCAGCTGTTGCTGTCCCAGGCAGAGTGCATTTGGTATCATGCCACCTGTGACAGTAGTTGGCACTATACATGAAGCATCGGCTTATGCCAACCCACTATTCCAGAGCAGGAGGTCGCGGGCCACATCAGAGGTCTCCGCGGCCACATGTGGCCCCCGGGCCACGGGTTGGGCACCCCTGATGTAGACCTTAATTTTCAAAGTTTGGAACTAGATTGTATTATTCCATACTGGCTACTTTATTAATGTGGAAGTTGAATCGCTTTTAAATACCTGGCAATTCAGCCAGCACCCACTAGTACATTGTGTCTCCTGGCCACTCTAGGCACAGAAGCAGATCCATACTAACATGGTCAGTTTGTTCTCCTTGCTTCCACTGGTGATACAAAGAGAGTGTCAGTGGAGCTCCGGACTCAACGTGTAATCAAAGGTGTGGTTTCCAGGTCTAAGAAACAGCTCTCTGCACCACTTTGGGGATTTATAGGGAGACCCAATATGGTAAAGATGATGCCAAGAATGAGAGCACCACACAGTTATAGAAGGTCAAGTATAAATTTATCAGTCTTTATAAAAAGTCAAAAAACATAGTCAATGTGTTTCGAGGGATCACAACTTCATCAGGGCTTACATGTTGGCAGCAAACAGTAAAAAAACAACAAAAAAAACCTCAAGGGTTTAGCCACGATACATGCAAAGACTGACAATACCCTAAGGCCGGGTTCACACATATGTGAATTGGATGCATTTTTAACCGCATCCAATTCGTATAGCATACGAGTGCCCGGGGCGGCCGTGGTGCCGTTTCAAAAAGGGTCCTGTGCATTTTTGGGTCAGGTTCAGGTGAAAATTTAGGTAAAAATTGAACTGGTATACAGAAATGCACAAGACTGCCACACTGAAACCGCGACCGCATATATGTGAACCCGGCCTAAAAGAAGCAAGTCACTAAATACACCAGAATTTGGTAACCTTGAGTAAACCACCTCTTGCCAGCCAACTTCGACTATACCTTACTTGAATTTTAACATAGGTCCTACAGCCTCCCCTGTTTTCCTAGGACCTCTGGTCAACCCTTCTCTACCCCACTTTTTCTTCTCATGCCCCATCCCCCTCTGTACCCTCCGCTCCCCTTTTTCTCACTCTCACAAGTCCCTCTTCTTCTCACAAGCTGCTAATACCCAAACCTACTAGTATCATCGGCTTGTAAACTTGAATCGCCATGTTAGGGATGGCTGCACGGCTCACATGTACGCCAGTCTTGCTCCACAAGCCTTCAACCATATCTGCTTTTGTAATTGTATATTTCTTTATACATGAAAGTGGAGCTCCACCCAAAAGTGGAAGCTCCACTTATCTGCCTCCCCTAACCCCCCCCCCCCGTGCCACATTTGGCACCTTTTGGGGGGTACCTGGTTTTAAAAGGTGCCGCTCCCACTCCTGGGTGATCCCATCACAGCGAGATCACAAGGAAGTTCAGCCCCCTTCCTTCTTCCCCCACTGCCAGGCAATTCTCAAATCGCAGTACGTTTCGCAGAGTAGGGAACCGACTGTGAAGCCGCAAAGCTTCACTGCCGGTTTCCCTGACAAGCAATGGCGGTGGCGGCAGCACCCGAGAGACAATGGAAAAATCAGCTGGGGTGAAGACACAGCTGGATTCCTGGACAGGCAAGTGTCCTAATATTAAAAGTCAGCAACTACAGCAATTGTAGCTGCTGACTTTTCATTTTTTCTGAAGGAGCCTGGACCTCCTCTTTAATGGCTTTTGTACCAGCTGTTAAACTTGCAAACTCCAATAAAATCATTTGAGCAAGAAAAAAAGAAGAAAAGGAAGATCAAGGGTTCATATAAAAAGGCAGCAGGGGTGCCAATTTAGCAGCTTCCACTAATGAGAGTCACTGGACGCCATGTATTCCTGTAATCAGCTTGTACCACCATAGGTTGGAATGCCCTCTATCCAGCCTGAAAGACAGCAACCATTTTAATTTTAGAGTCTCAAAAGTGGTACAAAAGCGATTTTGGAGGGTTTTCAAATAGTTTTGTTTGCAGGGCATAAATAAAGAAGCTTTCAGCCCCGTCATTATGGCTTCATACACTACCGTCTTTACATCTACTTTAAACTTGACACTATTAATGTCGTATAAATTATTCAGCTTCCTTAATACCAAATCCACTGAAAAGTTTGAAAGGGATGCATGGCATCTGAGGTCAAGCTATTAAAAAAAAAAAAAAAGTTACGTCCAGCCAATTTTTTGTTTGAAGGTTTAGTTTTGGATAGGGTGGGGAATGATTAGAATCCTTGTTGGATTTTCCAGCATTTCCCATCCTGGTGTCAATGGTTTCACCAGACTGGAAGTGAGGGCAAATCTCCAACAGCAACACAATAGGTGCCCCTCTCTGATTTAGAATGATATTATGTAATAAGTGCACTAATCCTTTAACCCTTATTCCACAACGCTAACCTTATCCATAACATTTAAACTAAACTAATCCCTAGCACAAAATGAATGCCTATAGCAGAGAAATGACCTTATTCTGCATTCAGATGCCGCCACCAAGACCCGCTGATGCACACAAAGAGTTCTTGCGTACAATACATACAATATCTAGGGTGACACTTCCCAGGTCTATACATCTTGGAATCCAGCATAATGACTAAATAGGAGGTCATGTTTCGTCCAGACAGAAGATAATTTAATGCAAAGGCAAAAGGCACTGAAGACATTTAGCCATATCAGACCTGTTTGGATCTCTGAGAACAAATAAGCAAGCCATTGAAGGTCTTTAGCAGGTAGTAATTTTTCACTTGTTTCTTTTCTCTTTGCCTTTCTTTGTTTTGTCCAAGTGTTTGATATGTAATACCACCGCTGGTTAGTTTATTCTTCTTAATCCTTTTTAACATTTCAACATAGGAACAAGAAATAATGATGTGAAATTACTGAGGTTCACAACAGTCTTCTGTCTTTTCTGTCCATGTTACTGGTATTTATACTCCTAGAATCTGAAGGCTAGCAAACTAGAAAATCCATGACGTGGCCTTTTACAAAAATTTGCAGATTCTGACATCAGTTTTCAAAGTTGAACGTTAAACCCACAAATTCTAACAGAACCGATGAATCTATCAACAGCTTAGGAAGTAATTAGGAAGGTACTCAATAATAACTCGTTCACACTATTTTATTTGTAGAAAGCTCTTCTTTTTTTTTTTTTATTCTATACCAGCCAATCTCAATCAGGTTTTGGTAGAACCCTACGGTTCCTCCAGAGGTTGCTAGGGGTTTCTTGACCAGTGGCTAATTGACTTCCCATTTGATGGTGTCTGCATAGTTCTTGGGCCAAAACTAGCCAGCTGCGAAACACCAATCATCCATTTTGTGGTCCGTTAGGTCCCTTTCACACTAGGGCGTTTTTCAGGCGTTTTGGCGCTAAAAATAGCGCCAGAAAAACGCCTGAAACAATCCTGCCCTGCAGTCTTCAATGTGAAAGCCTGAAGGCTTTCACAATGAAGCGGTGCGCTAGCAGAACCGCTCCAAAAGTCCTGCTAGCCGCATCTTTGGAGCGGTGAAGGAGCAGTGTGTTTACCGCTCCTTTACCGCTGCTGCCCATTAAAATCAATAGGACAGCGCGGCTATACCGACCGCAATGCGCTGCTTCAGCAGCGCATTGGGGGCGGGTTTAACCCTTTCTCGGCTGCTAGCGGGGGTTAAAACCGCACCGCTAGCGGCAGAATATTGCGGCAAAAACAACGGTATAGCAGCACTAAAAATAGCGCCGCTATGCCACCAGCACACCTCCCGTGCCCAGTGTGAAAGGGGCCTTAGGGTGACATTCAGGCCACTACTGAAACCGGGACATTCTTTCCTCTGGCCAAGATTCAGTAGTACCCTAGGGTTCCTCCAGAGATTGCTTGGTGTTTCTTGACCAGTGGCTGATTGACCTGCCGTTTTATAGTGTGGCTGCATTGTTCTCGGCCCAACACCACTTGGCAAAGCCAGTTGTAAGACACCAATTATCTATATAGTGGTCTTTTAAAATTAGCCTACAGGAAGACATGTATACCCCTATTTTGGAAGCAGCGGTCCCCACCTACCGTTGCACAATGGTTGAGGAAAGTGGAGGACGTAAGACAGATGAAGGACTTAATTCTCACTGCACAACACAGACGGGAAACTTATACAAAAACCTGGACTATATGGAATATCTTTATTTACTCTGACGAGGGGCAGCGCCTCTTGGGATCCTAGTCTTCCCCAAATTTTAGGCTCCTAGTCTACCTGCCTATCACCGAAATGTCTCCCCCTCCTTCCGTCCGTACCCCTTTCCCCATTTTTTCTCTTCCTTTCTCTCTAGCTGTAAACCCTCCTTTTTTATTTTTTCCGCTATAAATTCCACACTGTTGCTGAAGTTCTCTAGAAAAGGTAAAAAATAAATAAGGGTGAGCCCCATGCCTCTTGACGCCACCACAGAATTTGCTATTTGTGAAAGTACACCATGTATCTTATGAGCGCGACCATGTAAAATGGAGATATGTCTTTATTTTTATTCTGTTCCTGGACTTTGCACATTGTAGAACTGTTCACAATTCTTTTGTACTGTTGGGGCCTTGCCCTTTTTTGGTGTTTAATAAAAAAAATTATATTTGAAACAAAAAAAAATTAGCTCAAAAGAGATGCGCCTGGTGAACCCAACTGCTAGACAACCATGTCAGATTTGGGCGTACAAGTCAATATAAGTACAAGTGGTCAAAGGCATTTCAATTTTGGATAGGCAACTGATTCTCTATCTCCTTAAATCTCTCAGTGACCATGGTAGTGAGACTTCCTGCCAAGGTATTCTACAAGGCTATGATGACCACAACTGCTACAGTAGTTCAGCCAAAATTGGAATTCAGGTGGCTAACATAGCCCAGTCAGAAGGTATCATACAAGTGGCCAAATCCATTTCAGTTTTGGGAACTGATTCACTTTCCAATGCCTCAAGTCTCTCGTTGACCCCAATGATCATGTAGTGAGACTTCCTGTAAAAGTGTGTGTCTCTGCTCCTCCCACAGGTCTATAAAGACCACAACTGCCATAGTAGTTTGACTAAAAATGGGAACTCTAGGGGGCATTTTTCTCGGTTGGTGGTACAACAGGGCGATATAACTAGCAAAGCGTTGTATTCTTTTCAGCAGGCATGTAAAACTTAAATATCAGATATGAGCAGAGTTGACCTTTAAATGTTAACCTCTACTCTAAAATGTTATAAAACAATCTTTAATTACCACATTTTCCAAGGTAAAGCAAGGGCTTTTCCACTTCGCCTAACCCTACAAAGCCCTGGTCCTTGCTAAGTCTTTAATCATTGCCTTTTAGGCTGCAGATGGGTAGCAATCCCAAATTGCCACTACCACAGACATTTTTGGGGGAAGGGAAAGTCACAAATGGTCTAGAGGGGTGTACAGTGAAACAAAAGTAGTGTTTCTGCACTTTGTGGTGCACCTTGTTTCTTCACACCTAAAAAAAAAAATCTGAATTGAAGGTTTCTCCATGCTCTACTCGCAGGGGTGTCAAACTGGTGGCCCTCCAGCTGTTGCGCAACTACAAGTCCCATCATGCTTCTGCCTGTCAGAGTCATGCTTGTAATGCCTTGTACACACGATCGGATTTTCAGTCGGGATAAACTCCGACGGATTTTTCTGACGGAATTCCGTTCAAGCTGTCTTGCATACATACTGTCACACCAAATTCCGACCGTCAAGAATGCGGTGACGTACAACACTACGACGAGCCGAGAAAAATGAATGCGTCAACTTGATTCTGAGCATGCATGGTTTTTTCTTTGTCGGAGTTCCATACAGACGGACGGAATTTCCGATAGGAATTTTTTCCATCGGAAAAAAAGAGAACATGTTCTCTTTCTAAATTCCGACAGAAAAAAAGTCCGATGGGGCACACACACGGTCGGAATATCCCATGAAAAAATTCCGTCTTTTTTCATCGGAAATTCCGACCGTATGTACAAGGCATTACTGTCAGCCTTGCAATGCCTCATGAGATTTGTAGTTCCGCAACAGCTAGAGGGTCGCCAGTTTAACACCTGTGCTCCACTGCCTTATCTCTTTGCACTGGTGTATGACAAACCTCCCTTCCTTCCAGGCTAAACATCCAGCAGAACCTCCCATAGTCCTTACCCTACGATCCCTAAGAGCCCATTCACACAGGGGCGTCTTTGGATCCGACTCCAAATCGCCCCAGGTCGCCCCTAGTCGCCTCAGGTCGCGCTGGCTGAAGAAATCAATGAAGTTAATGGAGCCGTCCTTATGCACACTACTGCAGTCGCTCCGACTTCAAAAAAGGTCCCTGTACTACTTCAATCCGACTCCTAGGCGACCTGTAACCATTCATTTCAATGGGAGTCGCCTCTCACTGTCTTAATAGGAGCAACTCTCCAGGAAGAAAACATACATTTCTCCTGCAAACCCCTCCCTCCCCCCTCCCTCCCACAGAGCTGATTCTTGTTTGATTGGCCACTGGAATGTCTCCTGTCCGGCAGGCAACTTGGAGTTGCCTTGTAAATAGCTCCAGGTCGTGCTGTGATTCATACTCAGGTCGTGTCTGAGTTGCCTCATAAAATCGTGCTGGAAGTCGTGTTGCCCCTGTGTGAATGGGCTCTAATGAGCCACTAATTTGTAAACACAATTCAGAAAGTTGTTGTTAGAGCCCATTCACACAGGGGCGTCTTTGGATCCGACTCCAAATCGCCCCAGGTCGCCCCTAGTCGCCTCAGGTCCCGCTGGCTGAAGAAATCAATGTAAGTTAATGGAGCCGTCCTTATGCACACTACTGCAGTCGCTCCGACTTCAAAAAAGGTCCCTGTACTACTTCAATCCGACTCCTAGGCGACCTGTACCCATTCATTTCAATGGGAGTCGCCTATCACTGTCTTAATAGGAGCGACTCTCCAGGAAGATAACATACATTTATCAGGCAAAGCTCTCCCTCCCCCCTCCCTCCCACAGAGCTGATTCTTGTTTGATTGGCCACTGGAATGTCTCCTGTCCTGCAGGCAACTTGGAGTTGCCTTGTAAATAGCTCCAGGTCACGCTGAGTTGCCTCATAAAATCGTGTCTGAGTTGCCTCATAAAATCGCGCTGGAAGTCGTGTTGCCCCTGTGTGAATGGGCTTATTGTCGTCACTTGCTTATATTGTATCAAATTCAGGAGTCCAGCACCTTCCACACAACCCAACAACACCGCACCTTATGGTGTCCTTTTTCTTCAAACATTATTGTTATACAATGCATCCTGTAGGTGGCATACTTTGGGACCCAATAGCAAACTTTTGATGGGACTCCAACCGATTTCTCTCTGTAGCAGTGTCCGCAATGACAGTATACATAACTGATCTTAAAGTGATACTATCTAAACACACATTGCTTAATTTACATTGTCCCTTCTATTTCTGTATGGGGGATGATGGCACTGTAATTACTTTATAAAAAAAAATAAAAAATCTAAGTACCTTTTTCTTTTTCCTAATTGAAATACAGCTGTCACATGACCCAGATCTTTCCCAGCCTGTCTGCAGAGAAACATAAGCAGGAGGAGCGTCTAGTCCTCTGCTGCTGGTCACATGTTCAAAATAAAAAAACTGCCTTTGGAATACAGAGTAAAATAAATAATAACAATAAACTGTTTTAAATTGGCATTCATATATATATTTGAAATAAAATCTTTATTATTTTGTGGAAATAACATGGTGTGGGTGGATTTCTGCCAATCACAGGCTGTGTCACTCCCCTCCAGCCTGTGTTTTAGAATAAGAGGGAGGTGAAGCCTCCATTAATCTACATGTAGTATCCCATCCCCATTGTGTTTAGCTGGTTAGTTGGCATAGAGGAGGAGGGCTGTCATTTTCCACTGTGTATACACCCACATGTGTGATGCTAAAGCCACATGGGCAGCTCAGATGTGATAGGGAGGACATGCTTAGCATAGAAACTCACTGAAAACTGAGCATGTGTAGAGCTGCCAACACTGCTCTGTAAAATCCTTAGCTGAATTGGGGACATGAACAGAAGGTGGAGATAGAGAGCAGTGGGATCAACCAGGTTTTTTTGCAGAATCTCATAGTGACTGAGTATGAAGAGCATGTAATACACCATTTATTGAGAGTTTTTATGATGTGGGTTTAGTGACACTTTAACAGACAATTATCTCCAGTGTGCTAATCAAAATCTAAAGCTGCTTTAGGTGTGATGCAGACAGATACAGACAGGTGCATTAGGGGCATACAACATAAAATTCTGGCTTTTTTCTGCACCGAGAAATCCCAGGTGCTGAATACAGCCATCCATAAATATAAATACCTGTGCCCATCTGTATGTGTGTATATGCGTACACCCACGTAATCCGAACAGATGTATTACACAAGGGCACAAAGTTGTCATTTGGAGATTTAAACTACATACCGTATATACTTGAGTATAAGCCGACCCGAGTATAAGCCGAGGACCTAATTTTACCACAAAAAATAGGAAAACTTATTGACTCGAGTATAAGCCTATGGTGAGAATGCAGCAGCTACTGTAAGCGGAAAAGAGGGTCAACAGTGCCCATTTGCAACCTCACTGTGCCCATTGCAGTCTCACTGTGCCATACCTCACTGTGCCCATTGCAGTCTCGCTGTGCCCATTTCAACCTCACTGTGCCCATTGCAGTCTCACTGTGCCATACCTCACTGTGCCCATTGCAGTCTCACTGTGCCATACCTCACTGTGCCCATTGCAACCTCACTGTGCCCATTGCAACCTCACTGTGCCCATTGCAACCTCACTGTGCCCATTGCAGTCTCACTGTGCCCGAGTACCTGAATTCTTGACAGGCGTCCATTTTTTTAAAGTCGCGGCTTCCTCCTGGCGTTCCTGTACTTTTAGGAAACTCTAATCATTTAGTTACAAGTTTCATCTACATTAATAAGCAATAGGTCCCATGTACATGAATTCATTAGGGACATACAACGTAAAACGTTTTTTTTCCGCACCAGGGAAGCTTTGTTTCTGCATACAGCCGCCCATAGAAATGAATGGCTGTGCACGAGTACACAACACTACTCTTATACACCTGTGTAAAGAATACCGTATATACTCGAGTATAAGCCAAGTTTTTCAGCCTTTTTTTAGGGCTGAAAATACCCCCCTCGGCTTATACTCGAGTCAGTGTACCTGAATTCTTGATAGGCGTCCATTTTTTTTAAAAGTCGCGGCTTCCTCCTGGCGTTCCGTTCCGTGATAGGAATTTGACACTGTGTTCCACCTATCACGGAGGTCCTCTCATCCTCTGACTCAGTTTCCCAGCAGACACTGTGTTCAGTGTTCTGCCAATCACGGACATTCTTTCATCTTCGGACAAGAGGACGTCCGTGATTGGCGGAACACTGAACACAGTGTCTGCTGAGAAACTGAGTCAGAGGATGAGAGGACCTCCGTGATAGGTGGAACACAGTGTCAAATGCCTATCACGGAACGGAACGCCAGGAGGAAGCCGCGACTTTTAAAAAAAATGGACGCCTATCAAGAATTCAGGTACACTGACTCGAGTATAAGCCGAGGGGGGTATTTTCAGCCCTAAAAAAAGGCTGAAAAACTTGGCTTATACTCGAGTATATACGGTATTCTTTACACAGGTGTATAAGAGTAGTGTTGTGTACTCGTGCACAGCCATTCATTTCTATGGGCGGCTGTATGCAGAAACAAAGCTTCCCTGGTGCGGAAAAAAAACGTTTTACGTTGTATGTCCCTAATGAATTCATGTACATGGGACCTATTGCTTATTAATGTAGATGAAACTTGTAACTAAATGACTAGAGTTTTCTAAAAGCACTGTTTGTGTTTTTGTTTTTTTTTTAAAACACAACAAGATAGTAAATCAACCCTATAGTGATTTTTTTTTTAAACTGGAGAGTGCAAAATCTGGTGCAGCTGTGCATTGTAGCCAATCAGCTTGTTTAATAAGCTTTGAAAAAAAACCAACAACAACAACCTGGAAGCTGATTGGTTTCTATGCAGAGTTGCACCAGATTTAGCGCTCTCTAGTTTCAGGCCTGGTTCACACCTATGTGTTTTTTGGTGCTTTTCGCAGAAATGCACTACAGTCCATTTAACATGGTTTCCTATGGAAGTCGCTGAATTTTAGGAAAGGGTCAGGGACTTTTTTTATATGCAAAACGCTGCTTTTTTTTGGGGTTCCATAGACTTCAATAGAGAAGCTGCAGAAAAGCATGTAGTGGGCAAAAAAAATAAAAAACAAAAACGAATTACAGTAAAATTGCGTGTGCAATAACGCAAAACACACAGCAAAATGCACTGTAGAATGCACCAATCGCAAACTGCATAGATGTGAACCGAGCCTTACCCTATGTTCACATCTCTGCATGTGGCTGCGGGCGCGGCGATACCTGCACCTGCAGTGAAAACACACTGGGCACCCCCACACATGTAAAATCACAGTGCGTGTGGGAACCGAAGGGGAAATCGCATGGTCAAAAAGACCATGTGTTTTCCCTGCTGCTGCGTTTTTGAAAAGGTGCATGCACTTAAAGAGGAACTGCAGTCTCCTCACATAATTTGTAATAAAAACATCTTTGCCATTCTGAAGCTTTCCTCCAACCACTCTGCATATTATTTTATATATATACTGCGATTCTGTACTTGCCAAATTTGCTGCAGAAATCTCCCTCCACTAAGTCTGGCTGCAGCCATTTTCACTGTGGGCAGCTGAAGCTGCTACCTGTTCATTTCCTGTATTTACACAAAGGCACATCTCCAGCTCTCATTGGCCCTCTTGTGACTCATCCCCCTTCCCTTCCTGGCAAACTCTCACAAGAGTGACAGAGAGAGAAAGCTGTGCATGATGTCATAAGCCTAGGCTTTTTACCAGACAAGAAACAGGAAGCGGGCTATTTACTGGCAGAAAAAATATGTTTTATTATCCAAAATCAAAACAACAAGGGCAGAAGGCTTAAGCCCTGGTTCACACTGGTGCTTTTGGCATGCGATTTGACATGTCAAATCGGCAGCATTTGCCGGCAATGGCACCGTCCTAATTGGTGCGACGTCGCATCTGCGGCGCTGCATGATTTTAAAAAGTAGTTTCTGTACTACTTTTTGCAATTTCGGCCGCGATTTACATTGACATCTGTGCAGAAACTGCACAGATTTCTCTGTAATTGCGGCCGAAATCGGGACTGACAAGCGGGAGTGAAATCGTGCGAGTTCAGCTGAACTTGCACGGCTTCATTCCTGCAGCCCCAGTGTGAACCTGGGCTTATAGATGGAAAGATTGAGGCTGGGTTCACACATTTGCGGTGCGAATTGAAGCTCTGGTTTCCCTGCGAAGAGATAAATCAGTTGTTCAGCGGGTCCTCTCTGTTGTAGCTGCGGATCAGCTGAGCAGGGAGAGGGGGAGGTGTAGTGAGCAGGGGGGAGAATGCCTGTTCACAACGGAATGCATCTGCGAATCAGATGCGTTCCCATAGAAGATAATGGGCCTGAATTCGCACCTGAGTCGGACCGCACTGCCTAAAAAACGCACACTTTTTTTGGGCAATGCGGAGTGCGAATGCCACGCAGATATGTGAACTAGCCTCATTCAAATAAATGTATTTAAAAATGTCCCGCGAATTGGATGCGGTGTAAGCCGCATCCAATTCACATAGGTGTGAACCCAGCCTAAATAAATGACTGAAGTTCCGCTTTAACCTATGGTTAGTAAGTCAACCCCTGTGCGTCAGAAACATTTATTTTTTTAAATAAAATGCCTTTTGTTGCATCCCATTGCTGTTGGTCTCCTGCAGCTTCTTTACAACCAATTCCTGCCTACATGCACTCAAACATGTATGCATGGCATTTCTAATGTGGCTTCCCTGGCGGTGACAACAGTGGACCAGCCTGGGTAAAGTGTGTTGAAATGGTCACTTGGGAAGCCAGTATGTTGGGGTGACAACACAGGAGTATCACTAGGAGACAGGGACAGAGCGTTGTCACCATAGGTGTTCACAGCCTATTGCATTAGGGTATGCACCTCAAAGCTCAAACACACATGTGGGCGGCACGCACATGTGTGTGTATATATATATATATATATATATATATATATATATATATTCAGTGGCGGCTGGTGCTCAAAATTTTTGGGGGGCGCAAACAAACTGAAAAAAAAATAATCATCAATTGCCCCCACTGTGCCCATTAAACGCAGCCACTGTGCCCAAACGCCACCAATCTGCCCCCTCAAATGCAGCCAGTTTCCCCCCAAATACAGCCAGTGTGTCCCCAAATGCAGCCAGTGTGTCCCCAAATGCAGCCAGTTTGTCCCCAGATGCAGCCAGTTTGTCCCCAAATACAGCTAGTTTCCCCCAAGCCCTGGACTTACCTTCCTCAGGTCAGCGCCGTCCTTCTTCCGTCCTCGATGTCTTCTCCCGCCCTAGATGTCGCTTCAGCCAATCAGGTTACCGGTAACCAGACCCGGTGAACCTGTCAGTGTTAACCAAGGAACGCACCCACCGTGCGTCCCCTGGTTAACTATTTGGAAGCCGATTACAGCCCTCAGGCTGTAATCGCTGGCTCTGATAGGCACTTCCAAAAACCAACAAGCCGCTGTTATTCAGATGGCTCACCAGGGGGCCGGCCATCTGAATAGTGGGCCGCAGCGGCGGCGACAATACATAGGTTCATGCAATGCATGAACCTATGTATTGTTGTTGTGAGTGACGGGCGCAGGAGAGAGAGGGGGCGGCGCTCCTGCGCCCACTATGGACGCACCGCCACTGTATATATGTGTGACTGTGTGTATATATATATATATATCACACACATACACACATATACACACACACACACACCCACCCACTTATGACAGAGCTGGTCAGTTGGAGACCTTTTCCATCTCCCTGCTGGGAAACAAAGCGATAATGCTAATGTGCACGGAGTGCTTAGGGTGTGCCCAGGCACAACCGGCACACCGCCTGCGTACACCTATGGTTGTATAACAAGAAGTGTCTGAGGTATTATTTTAATGAAAGGTGCAGAAAATGACTTTTGCACTGACATTAACAAGTTAAACCTTATGTAAGATTTCAGTGATCGGGTTTACATCTACATTAAGTAGCACTTGTGCGATGCGGACCTCCCATTGCGGCAAAGTGGCTTAAGTGACTGCATCTTAACATTCCTGATGAAAGCGGGGGGGAATGAACGGACATTGGGCGGATAATTCCTGGGAACAATGCCTCGGCGCTGCTGCCATGCCGCGTTCTATAGACTCAGCGAAGATTCCAAACTCCAGTGTGAGAGTGATTCACACCTGGCGGCATGAAGGCGGGGGCCCTGCCTCTCTTTGTTGTTGCAGAGGGGGGGTTCTGTGTGCTGGGGAAGGGTGATGTTTTGCCATGTCTGGAATTTGGGAATTTGCTGTGAAATGACAGAGTACACAAAGCTTGTTCTAACCTGTTCATTGTGCACCCACCAGCCAAGCACAGGGACACCATTCTGTACAATAACCATCATTTCCAGGCTTAGGCGAAATAAAAGACGACTCAAGGAATGTGCGAGTTTGTGTCCATCGGTGGTTTATTGCTTACACATTTTTAAGCTAAGGAATCCACCCAACAGGCAGACATCTCCAAGCAAACCCATTTCTGGGATTATTATTATTTCAGGTACTTGTATAGCGCCGTCAATCTACACAGCGCTTTACATATACCTTTGTACATTGTAAGCTCCTTGAGGGTAGGGACCGATGTCAATCTAAGATCCTAACTCACATTCATATACTGGGGCCAATTTAGACAGAAGCCAATTAACCTACCAGCATGTCTTTGGTTAATTATCATAGGATATGCATAAAGAGCCTTCATCAACAGAAGAAAGTTCAATCCAATCGCACGCAGGTGCGTTTCCCGTACCAGGAAACTTCATTAATTGGTGTTGCCCATGTACAGGTTATATAGGTTCATCTGTAGAAAGTCGTCATAGTAGTGTTTCTCAATTCCCGTCCTCAAGGCACATCAACAGGTCATGTTTTCAGGATTTCCCTCAGATGAAACGGCTGTCGCCGGGTTCACACTGGTACGACAAACGCTCGGACTTTGGGAGATCATGTCGCATGACGTGTGTAAATCAATGATTCCCTATGACAGACATCCTAACTGGTCCGATACAAGCCGGTCCAACTTTGAAAAAGGTTCCTGCATTACTTTGATATGACTTTGGTCCTACTTCAGCCCATTGAATATCATTGAAGTCGGATCCTTGTCCTAACCATCCGACATGGTGATTACAGCAGCAGTAAAAGGAAATGATCTCACACTGGGATTGTTTTGATTGGTCAAAGGACAAGTCAGACGATCTCAAAGTCATAGCAAAATCTTATCTTGTTCATTCAAGTTGGATGGAAGTAGAACCGAAAAAGGACTGATGTAGGATCCATGTCACAGGGGAAAGTAATGCTGGCCATACACTATACGGAAAAAGAGCCCAAACCCATTTTCGAAAAACGAACATTCGGCCGTGAGCGCAAACAATAGTGCCATTATGTAATGACCGATAAATCGTTCAGTGGACATAAATGAATGTATTTTTTGTTCGTTTTTTTACATATACCTAGTGCAAACAGTTCGGACAAAAAACACATTAACCTTTCAATTTATCGTTTGTTCGGCAGAAAACTTCCAAATTTGTCCTTCATATTTCGGCTCAAAAACGTCCCAACGATTATCGATTTTGTGGCCATTAACTGGCCGAAAAACGAACCAACTGTCTAAATGATCGAATTTCAGCCGATTTTTCTTTCTTATGCCGCGTACACACGACCGCTTTTCTCGACGAGAAAAACAGCATTTTTTTTTTCGCCGAGAAAAACGATCGTCTGTGGGCTTTATGTCGTTTTTCTCGTCTAGAAAAACGGCATAAAAAACAACGAGAAAATTTAGAACATGTTCTAAATTTTCTCATCGTTTTTTCCATCATTTTTTTCCGCGGCAGTTTTCCCATAGGGAGACACTGCCGCGGAGCCCACAGACGGTCGTTTTTCTCGCCAAGAGAAAAAATGACGGGAAAAACGACCGTGTGTAGGGAACCCTTGGAACCGAAGCGGTTCCCTCGTTTTTCCTGTCATTATTCACGGCGGTTTTTTAACCGCCGTGAATAATGATCGTGTGTACGCGGCATTAGTGTATGGCCAGCATAAGATGACAGTCGAACAACAGTCGTGTAGTACCAGTGTGAACCCGGCCTAAGGCAGTGAAACTGATCAAATCACCTGTGCAAAATAATGGAGAGTCTGAAAACATGACCTGTTGGTGCGCCTTGAGGCCGGGTTCACACTGGGGCGACAAATGCTCCGACATTGGGAGCTCATGTCGCATGACGTGTGAAAATCAATGTTTCCCTATGGGAGCCGTCTTAACTGGTCCGACACATGTCGGTCCGACTTTGAGAATGCTCCCTGTACTACTTTGGTCCGACTTTGATCCGACTTCAGCCCATTGACTATCATTGAAGTCGGATCAAAGTCGGACCGCAGTCTTGCATGATCCGACTTTGGCATGCGACTTGTGCTCTTGAGGGGGAACTCCACGCCAAATTTTAAATAAAAAACCGGCATGGGTTCCCCCTCCAGGAGCATACCAGGCCCTTCGGTCTGGTCTGGATTTGAAGGGGAACCCCCAAAATCCAAACCAGACCCTTATCCGAGCACGCAACCTGGCAGGCCGCAGGGGAAGAGGGGGGGACGAGAGAGCGGCCCCCCTCCCTCCTGAACCATACCAGGCTGCATGCCCTCAACATGGGGGGTTTGGTGCTCTGGGGCAGGGGGGCGACCTGCGGCCCCCCCACCCCAGAGCACCCTGCCCCCATGTTGATGAGGACAGGGCCTCTTCCCGACAACCCTGGCCGTTGGTTGTCGGGGTCTGCGGGCGGGGGGCTTGTTGGAATCCGGGAGCCCCCCCTTGATAAGGGGGCCCCCAGATCCCGGCCCCCCCACCCTATGTGAATGGGTAGGGGTATGATGTACCCCATACTCATTCACCTGGTGGGAAAAAAATGTCAAGAAAAAACACAACACAGCTTTTTAAATTAATTTATTGCACAGCTTCGGGGGTCTTCTTCCGACTTCGGGGGTCTCCGCGCTCTCCAGGTCTTTCTTCTGCCGGGCCTCCGCCATCTTCTTCCAGCTCTTTTGCTAGCGGAGGCCCGGTCTTCCCGTCGTCTCGTCCGGCTCTCCGTTGTTCTTCTGCCGGCCCCTCCACTATCTTCTTGCAGTTCTTTTGCTAGTGGAGGGGCCGGTCTTCTCTGTCGCCGTCTTTTTCTCTCTTCTCCTCCTCGATGTTGACGCGTCGCTTCCTCCCGCTGTAATACTGGCTGTTCGCTCCGCTCCGCATTAATATAGGCTTCTCATGACGTCACAGTCACATGCTCCCATGACGTCACAGTCACATGCTCCGGGGCCGGAGCATGTGACTGTGACGTCATGAGAAGCCTATATTAATTCGGAGCGGAGCGAACAGCCAGCATTACAGCGGGAGGAAGCGACGCGTCAACATCGAGGAGGAGAAGAGAGAAGAAGACGCCGACGACGGGAAGACCGGCCCCTCCACTAGCAAAAGAGCTGCAAGAAGATAGTGGAGGGGCCGGCAGAAGGACAACGGAGAGCCGGACGAGACGACGGGAAGACCGGGCCTCCGCTAGCAAAAGAGCTGGAAGAAGATAGCGGAGGCCCGGCAGAAGAAAGAACCGGAGAGCGAGAGAAGAACCGGAGAGCGGGAGAAGAAGAAGGCAACGGAGAAGACTGGGCCCCGCTAGCAAAAGAGCTGGAAGAAGATAGCGGAGGCCTGGCAGAAGAAAGAACCGGAGAGCGAGGAGACCCCCGAAGTCGGAAGAAGACCCCCGGAGCTGTGCAATAAATTAATTTAAAAAGCTGTGTTGTGTTTTTTCCTTGACATTTTTTTCCCACCAGGTGAATGGGTAGGGGTACGATGTACCCCATACTCATTCACATAGGGTGGGGGGCCGGGATCTGCGGGCCCCCTTATCAAGGGGGGGGCTCCCGGATTCCGATAAGCCCCCCGCCCGCAGACCCCGACAACCAACGGCCAGGTTTGTGGGGAAGAGGCCCTGGTGCTCCCCCCCCTGCCCCAGAGCACCAACCCCCCCATGTTGAGGGCATGCGGCCTGGTACGGTTCAGGAGGGAGGGGGGGCTGCTGTCTCGTCCCCCTCCTTTCCTGCGGCCTGCCAGGTTGCGTGCTCGGATAAGGGTCTGGTTTGGATTTTGGGGGGGACCCTCACGCCGTTTTTTCGGCGTAGGGGTTTCCCTTCAAATCCAGACCAGACCCAAGGGCCTGGTATGCTTCTAGAGGGGGAACCCATGCTGGTTTTTTATTTAAAATTTGGCGTGGAGTTCCTGCTCAAGATTCATACCAAACACAGTGCCTGCTATTGGCGGGGATCCAAGTCGGATCCCCGTTCATTGAAAGTCGGACATATGTCGGCTTCATGTCGCAGGGCAAAGTCGGATCCAAAGTAGGACAGATGTCGTGTCGCACTGGTGTGAACCCAGCCTGAGGACTGGAATTGAGAAACACTGTCATAGTATCTACAGCAGCCTTTATCAATCTTTTCAACAAAGAGGAACCCTTGAAATAACTTTCTGGTCCCAGGGAACCCCTGCTAAAAATGACTATATCCACAACTTTTGATACATTAGTGTGATGGTCAGTGGAAAGAATGTTCCTTACACTTGTGGTAATTGGGAGAAATTACCCCCTTACAGATAGCTAAATAGATCAATGGTGTCAGTGGGAATGTATCTCAGAGGAGAAATCCCTCCCTGCCCAAGGAACCCAGAGGAAGCCTAAAATTCCATGGAACCCTGGTTAAGAAACCCTGCCCCAGAGGAACCCTTGAAATAATTTTCTGGTCTCAGGGAACCCCTGGTAAGATTAGTCCACTGGGGTAATTAATAGAGTCTGAAAAGTCTTACACAGTGCAGAATGCAGCAATGTTAAATAAGGAATGTACAGTCAGTAGAGCAGTGGACGGTGTCAGTAGAGCAAAGGACAGTGTCAGTAGAGCAGAAGACGGTGTCAGTAGGGCAGTGGATGGTGTTGAACGGTGTCAGTAGAGCAGTGGGCAGTGTCAGTAGAGCAGAGGACAGTGTCAGTAGAGCAGAGGACAGTGTCAGTAGAGCAGAGGACAGTGCCAGTAGAGCAGAGGACAGTGTCAGTAGAGCAGTGGACAGTGTCAGTAGAGCAGTGGACAGTGTCAGTAGAGCAGAGGACAGTGTCAGTAGAGCAGAGGACAGTGTCAGTAGAGCAGAGGACGGTGTCAGTAGAGCAGAGGACAGTGTCAGTAGAGCAGTGGAAAGTGTCAGTAGAGCAGAGGACAGTGTCAGTAGAGCAGAGGACAGTGTCAGTAGAGCAGAGGACGGTGTCAGTAAAGCAGAGGACGGTGTCAGTAGAGCAGAGGACAGTGTCAGTAGAGCATTGGACGGCGTCAGTAAGCAGTGGACGGCGTCAGTAGAGCATTGGACGGCGTCAGTAGAGCAGTGGACGGCGTCAGTAGAGCAGAGGACGGTGTCAGTAGAGCAGAGGACGGTGTCAGTAGAGCAGAGGACGGTGTCAGTAGAGCAGGGGACGGTGTCAGTAGAGCAGAGGACGGTGTCATTAGAGCAGAGGACGGTGTCAGTAGAGCAGAGGACGGTGTCAGTAGAGCAGAGGACGGTGTCAGTAGAGCAGAGGACGGTGTCAGTAGAGCAGAGGACGGTGTCAGTAGAGCAGGGGACGGTGTCAGTAGAGCAGGGGATGGTGTCAGTAGAGCAGAGGATGGTGTCATTAGAGCAGAGGACGGTGTCAGTAGAGCAGAAGACGGTGTCAGTAGAGCAGAGGACGGTGTCAGTAGAGCAGAGGACGGTGTCAGTAGAGCAGAGGACAGTGTCAGTAGAGCATTGGACGGCGTCAGTAGAGCAGTGGACGGCGTCAGTAGAGCAGTGGACGGCATCAGTAGAGCAGTGGACGGCGTCAGTATAGCAGAGGACAGTGTCAGTAGAGCAGTGGACAGCGTCAGTAGAGCAGAGGACGGTGTCAGTAGAGCAGTGGACGGCGTCAGTAGAGCAGAGGACGGTGTCAGTAGAGCAGAGGACGGTGTCAGTAGAGCAGAGGACGGTGTCAGTAGAGCAGAGGACAGTGTCAGTAGAGCAGTGGACGGCGTCAGTAGAGCAGTGGACGGCATCAGTAGAGCAGTGGACGGCGTCAGAGCAGTGGACGGCGTCAGAGCAGTGGACGGTGTCAGTAGAGCAGAGGACAGTGCTTTTTTGTTTTGTTTTTAATGTTGTCTTTTACAATTAATTTTTTTTTTATATATTATTATTTTTTTTTGTAATATATATACAGGTCCTTCTCAAAAAATTAGCATATTGTGATAAAGTTCATTATTTTCTGTAATGTACTGATAAACATTAGACTTTCATATATTTTAGATTCATTACACACAACTGAAGTAGTTCAAGCCTTTTCTTGTTTTAATATTGATGATTTTGGCATACAGCTCATGACAACTCAAAATTCCTATCTCAAAAAATTAGCATATCATGAAAAGGTTCTCTAAACGAGCTGAATCAACTAATTAACTCTAAATACCTGCAAAAGATTCCTGAGGCTTTTAAAAACTCCCAGCCTGGTTCATTACTCAAAACCGCAATCATGGGTAAGACTGCCGACCTGACTGCTGTCCAGAAGGCCATCATTGACACCCTCAAGCAAGAGGGTAAGACACAGAAAGAAATTTCTGAACGAATAGGCTGTTCCCAGAGTTCTGTATCAAGGCACCTCAGTGGGAAGTCTGTGGGAAGGAAAAAGTGTGGCAGAAAACGCTGCACAACGGGAAGAGGTGACCGGACCCTGAAGAAGATTGTGGAGAAGGACCGATTCCAGACCTTGGAGGACCTGCGGAAGCAGTGGACTGAGTCTGGAGTAGAAACATCCAGAGCCACCGTGAACAGGCGTGTGCAGGAAATGGGCTACAGGTGCCGCATTCCCCAGGTCAAGCCACTTTTGAACCAGAAACAGCGGCAGAAGCGCCTGACCTGGGCTACAGAGAAGCAGCACTGGACTGTTGCTCAGTGGTCCAAAGTACTTTTTTCGGATGAAAGCAAATTTTGCATGTCATTCGGAAATCAAGGTGCCAGAGTCTGGAGGAAGACTGGGGAGAGGGAAATGCCAAAATGCCTGAAGTCCAGTGTCAAGTACCCACAGTCAGTGATGGTCTGGGGTGCCATGTCAGCTGCTGGTTTTGGTCCACTGTGTTTTATCAAGGGCAGGGTCAATGCAGCTAGCTATCAGGAGATTTTGGAGCACTTCATGCTTCCATCTGCTGAAAAGCTTTATGGAGATGAAGATTTCATTTTTCAGCACGACCTGGCACCTGCTCACAGTGCCAAAACCACTGGTAAATGGTTTACTGACCATGGTATTACTGTGCTCAATTGGCCTGCCAACTCTCCTGACCTGAACCCCATAGAGAATCTGTGGGATATTGGGAAGAGAAAGTTGAGAGACGCAAGACCCAACACTCTGGATGAGCTTAAGGCCGCCATCGAAGCATCCTGGGCCTCCATAACACCTCAGCAGTGCCACAGGCTGGTTGCCTCCATGCCACGCCGCATTGAAGCAGTCATTTCTGCAAAAGGATTCCCGACCAAGTATTGAGTGCATAACTGAACATAATTATTTGAAGGTTGACTTTTTTTGTATTAAAAACACTTTTCTTTTATTGGTCGGATGAAATATGCTAATTTTTTGAGATAGGATTTTTGGGTTTTCATGAGCTGTATGCCAAAATCATCAATATTAAAACAAGAAAAGGCTTGAACTACTTCAGTTGTGTGTAATGAATCTAAAATATATGAAAGTCTAATGTTTATCAGTACATTACAGAAAATAATGAACTTTATCACAATATGCTAATTTTTTGAGAAGGACCTGTATATATATATATATATACAAATATATATACAATTTGTTAGGAGCCCCATTGAAGGGCTTTGTGACAGGAACTGAGGACAGAGATTCCCCAGTCCCTTTTTCTGTAGCCTCAGCTGCCTCGAGGGTAGGGGCGTTAGGCAGTGGGAATCTGCGCAAGCCCATGGACATGCTTCGGTCTGAAAAATTTAGATCAAAGGAGCCACTGTTTGGGTATTCTGACAGCTGCAGGTGTCAGCTGTCAGAATATCATAGCCAGGAGGGTAGATTTCTCTACATGAGGTATGGCCTGCCTTGTTCAACAAGACAAAGAGCTGCATGCAAACGGAGAAACAAATCAGTCAATCAGAAATCATTCACATACAGTGCATTGCAAAAGTATTCACCCCCTTTGGCTTTTTACCTATTTTGTTACATTACAGCCTTTGTTTCAATCTTTTTTTTAATCTGAATTATATGGGATGGATCAGAACACAATAGTCTAAGGCTACTTTCACACTGAGGCGCTGGATGCGCTGGCGGTATAGCGGCGCTATTTTTACCCCCGCTAGCGGCCGAAAAAGGGTTAAAAACGCCCGCAATAACGCCTCTTTGAGGTGTTTTGCGGGCGTATTAGAGGCGCTACCCCATTGATTTCAATGGGCAGGGGCGCTATAGGAGCGCTATTTTTAGCGCTCCTATTGCGCCTCAAAGATGCGGCTTGCAGGAGTTTTTTGAGCCTCCTGCAAGCGCAACGCTCCAGTGTGAAAGCCCTCGGGCTTTCACATTGGATAGTATTGAGAGGCTTTTTGGGGGTGCATTGCAGGCGCTATTTAGAGCGCAATAGCGCCTGCAAAGCGCCTCAGTGTGAAAGGGGCCTAAGTTTTTCAGAAATAAAAAAATGATAATTGGCATGTGCGTATGTATTCATCCCCTTTGTTATGAAGCCCAAAAAAAACTTTGGTGCAACCAATTACCTTCAGAAGTCACATAATTAGTGAAATTATGTCACCTGTGTACAATCTAAGTGTCACATGATCTGTCATTACATATACACACCTTTTTGAAAGGCCCCAGAGGCTGCAACACCTAAGCGAGAGGCACCACTAACCAAACACTGCCATGAAGAGCAAGGAACTCTCCAAACAAGTAAGGGACAATGACAAAAGGTGGCTCTACAAAGTATTGACTTTAGGGGGGTGAATAGTTAGGACAAAATAACAGAATAAGTCAATGTGCATATTTGTTGTTGGCTTCACAATAAAAAAAAAAAAAAAACATCTTCAAAGTTGTGGGCATGTTCTGTAAATTAAATGATGCAAATCCTCTTACAATCCATGTGAATTCCAGGTTGTGAGGCAACAAAACACGAAAAATGCCAGGGGGGGGGGTGAAAACTTTTGCAAAGCACTGTATCTGATATAAGGCAGTAGATTTGCTGTTCTGCTAATAAAAAGTATATGGTGCTGAATAAAACCACAATTCAGGAAATGAGCAATTATTCATATAAAAGATCACTCTGGAAATCTGTACATTCACATCAGAAAAACACACCTATGCTCATAGGAAAGGGGGGAGGTGGAGGGGGACTGAATAGATGTCTTCCCTGGAGGCATGCAGGCATCCGAGATAACACAATGGGACAGAAATCCAACATATTCAAATCAGTTCAGCTAGAGCACTTCTGGAAAGGGATGTTGTTGTATACAGCCCTAAAATATTTTCCTGACCCTAACTGTCTACATCATGTGAATTTGATCCGAAGACTCTAGGCTCCCTAAATACAAAAAGACATACCTGTAAAAAGAGTAGGCACTGAACTTATCTTTCTGGCAGCCCATGTCTTCAAATGCTTACATGATGCTGGTCCATGTTGCTTCAAGTATTCAAATTGTCAAATACCAGTTTCCCCCACCACACGCAGTGGTTCCTTCCATTGGCTCATACATCCTGTAGTGATGTTCAAGTCAGTCAGAGGAACCACAGCCTACAGCAGGGGAGCAGTTATTATACAGGATTTATATAGCGCCAGCAGTTTGCGAAGTGCTTTACAACGTTGGGGCAGACAGTACAATACAATTCAATACAGGAGGAATCAGAGGGTCAAATGATACAAAAGGTAGTAACTGTAAGGGGGGGGGGGGGGGTATTTACACCCAGGTGGTGCTAGATACCTGCACTGGCAGGAGAAAATAAAAGTGGTTGTTAAGGCAGAATGTTTTTTACCTTACTGCATTCTATACCTCCTCCTGCTGCCCCGTAAAATACATACCTGAGCCCGATCTTGATCCAGCAATGTGAATGAGAGCCAAAGCTCTCTCCCTCCTCGTTGGCTCAGATACAGCAGTGGAAGGCATTAGCTCCCGCTGAGGTCAATCACAGCCAGTGACAAGGGAGCAAGAGTTTCTTATGGACACATAAAGTGGGGCTCGGGAGCAAGCACGCCGCACGAGTGTCCCCATAGCAAGCTGCTTGTTATGGGGGCACACCAAGGGAAAAAGATATAAATTTACAAAAATGCTGCGTTATTTTTTTATTGTTATTTCCATGTTTGTGTGAACGGGGTTGGGGGGGAAGTGGCCTACCTCCATTCATTTCTAATACAAAATTGGTCAAAATTCAAACTTCAGGCACCACCCGGCTCAAAAATGTTGACTTAAAAATCAACTGGTGGAAAATTGCCAAACAGTAAGGGCATCTGATTGGATAATGTCATTGAATTCACCAGTGCCACGGCCGCCCGATTACAATAGAGATTCCTTCATCCACACTGCTAGCGTGGATGGGGGAATTAAAGCGGGATTCCACCCGCGATTTTATTTTTATTTTTTAAAGTCAGCAGCTACAAACACTGTAGCTGCTGACTTTTAATAAGGACACTTACCTGTCCTAGGCGCCCACGATATCGGTCCCCCGACGCTGATCCCTCGATCCTGGAAGGTCCCGGCACCGCCATCCTCAATAAGGGAAACAGGCAGTGGAGCCTTGCGGCTTCACTGCCCGTTTCCTACTGCGCATGCGCGAGTCGCGCAGCACTTTTTGAATGGGCGGCTGCTCTCTGGGATACACACAGGTCCTAGAAGGCAGCGCGCCCCATTCACCAGAAGACACCGCGATTAGGAAGAGGAAGAAGACCTGCCGAGGACTAGGAAGAGGCAGATTAGGAACATCCGCATGGTAACCGCAATTTCTGGTAAGTAAATTTTTTTATATTTTTTTTGCAGGATTTTGGTGTCTTTTTTTTTTTTTAGGGTGGAACTCCACTTTAAGCGATTTTCTTTTATGAGCTGAACAACCAAAATTTAAGTCGTCTATGCCCAGCCTTAGGAAAAGTATTGTCTTTAAAATCACCTCTACTTTATTATTATTATTATTATTATACAGGATTTATATAGCGCCAACAGTTTGTGCAGCACTTTACAACATCAGGAAAGACAGTACAGTCACAATACAATTTAATACAGGAGGGATCAGAGGGCCCTGGTCGTTAGAGCTTACAGTCTAGAAGAGAGGGTCACGTGAAACAAAGGGTAGTAGCTGTGGGGGATGATCAGGTGGACAGAATGAAAATACAGTTGTTAGGTGTGGGTAGGATAGGCTTCTCTGAAGAGAAGGGTTTTTATGGATCCTCTAAAAGCTAATAGAGAAGGAGATAGACAGACAGATTGGGGTAAGGAGTTCCATAGGCTCGGAGAGGCTCTGGAAAAGTCCTGGAGGCGAGCATGGCAGGAGGTGATGAGCGAGCTAGAGAGCAGGAGGTCTTGAGAGGAACAAAGAGAACGATTAGGTTGGTATTTAGAGACTAGGTCAGTGATGTAGCTGGGGGAAAAGTTGTGGAAGGCTTTGTAGGTAGTTGTTAGTATTTTGAATTTAATTCGTTGGGTGAGCGGAAGCCAGTGGAGGGATTGGCAGAGAGGAGACGCAGAGACAGAGCGGTTGGTAAGGTGGATTAGTCAGGCAGCAGCATTCATGATGGACTGAAGGGGAGATACATTTTTCAGAGGTAAGCCAATGAGGAGGGAGTTGCAGTAATCGAGGTGAGAGATGACCAGGGAGTGAATTAGGAGCTTTGTTGTGTCATTGCTTAGAAAGGGGCGTATTTTGGAGATGTTGTGGAGGTTGAGGCGGCAAGATTTGGACAGTGATTGGACGTGAGGCTTAAAGGAGATTTCAGAGTCCAGAACTACACCTACTTTAGTGAACTCACTCATGGTACCTAAAAGGCAAAAGTATAGGACTGCCAAATACAGCTCAAATTTCGTCTGATTCCTGCTGAATTGACTGAAGTTAGAGCCACGGGTGCCGCTGTCAGCCCCACCTGGCTTGACGAAAGTCGATTGTTCAATGGACTTTTGTTAAAAGCAGCTTGGTGGAAAATTATTGGCCGAACAGTGACTGCATCCAACCAGATGTGGCCACTGTTCGGGTAGCCTGACTGCCACAGGTGCTGGTTATTAGAATATAAATGCCAGCAGGGGGGCATTTGTCCATCTATGCTGTTTAGTGTGGATGGAGAAATGTATGCTGTATGGCCAACCTAAACCCTGTATAAGATCAATATGGTGACCTCAATTTCCAAACTCGTTCTGAAAATGCTACCTTCCTGGCTGTTATTCTGACCCATTGTTACGCAGTCTTTCCTGAAGGCCTCGATGCGCAAACAACCTACCAGCATGTCTTTTTTTGGGGTGTTGGAGGAAGCCGGAGTACCCGGAGGAAACCCACGCAGGCACAGGGAGAACATGCAAACTCCAAGCAGATGGTGTCATGGTCAGGATTCGAACCAGCGACCCCTTTTGCTAGCTGAAAGAGCTAACCACTACACCACTGTGCTGTTGAAGCTAGGGGGTCAGCATGAAAGCCCGTCAACCAGCACTTTCGGGAGATCAATAAGGACAGCTCCCATTTTAATGACAGGTTCCCTTCAACAATTTATCTGCAATCTCACTATTTTAATGCAGGAGATGCTGTTAAAAAAATAAATAAAGACAGCTAAATCCAAGAATAATGGAAATGACTGTGGCCCCCGGGGACCTGTCTAATTTGCCTGCACTGTAAATCCCCCAGGCTTGAATCTTTAGCAGGCAGCAAATACTGAGTAATTGGCAATATAAGTACTAGTGGGGGAAGAAACCTGTACTTTAGTCTTCAGACACCCAGGAGCCCGGAGGGAGGATTCAGGGCACGTTCATGGTGATCATCATGCGATCTTTGGAGCTTGGTGCAGAAAATGTGTACCGAGCCGGAGGGCCCAATATAAATAAGTGCTTGGTGCAGCATTTACCTTGCGCTTTAAATGCAGGCTGGTGTCAGTGCATGCTGACTCTGCAATCCTTGTCCATGTCAACTGCTCTCCCCAGTGGGGCCCTATGATAGTGTTAGTGTCACACTAGGGGAGGCAATATGAGCACTAAGGAACTAGAAGATCCAGCATACCCTGCTGGCCAAATCTAAAGCCTCATACACACGATTAGATTTTCTGCGCACAAAGCGTAGGACTTTTGTCCGAAGGGCGTTGGACAGGAACTTGTCTTGCATACAAACGGCAAAGAATTGTCGGCCAACAAACACAAAACTAGATGTTTTTTAAGCTCTTTAGCGCCACCCTTTGGGCAACTTCTGCTAATGTTGTGTTATGGTTAGCATTGCTTCTGAGCATGCGTGTTTGTACTTTGGAGTTTTGACCGATGAACTTGTGTACACACGATCGAAAAATCTGACAACACACAATTGTTGGCGGACAATTTTAAAGCATGCTATCCCACATTTGTCCGCGGAAAATCCGACAACAATTGTCCGAAGGGAGCATACAAACGGTCGGATTTTCCGACAACTGCCTGTCATCATACAATTCCTGTCGGATAATCCGATCGTGTGTACGAGGCTTAAAGGTCCATTTGTATTTGTGTGGTGCAACGGTATCACGTGTTAATGTGCATTGCATTAAGGAAACCCACTGAAAACAATAGGCTGCAATGCACTCAACACAACTCACCACTACAACCTACCAGGTGGCCGTGTTTCAGTGGGACAAAGTATTGCTTGATTTCAGACCTCAGCCCGATAGAACACCTTTGGGATGAAGCAGAGAGGAGACTGCGAGCCAGGCCTTCTCATCCAACATCAGTGCCTGACCTCACAAATGTGCTTCTGGAAGAATGGTAAAACATTCCCATAGACACTCCTAAACCTTGTGGACGGCCTTCCCAGAAGAGTTGAAGGTGTTATAGCTGCCAAGGGTGGGCCCACTCAATATTAAACCCTACGGACTAAGACTGGGTTGCCATTAAAGTTCATGTGTGTGTAAAGGCAGGCGTCCCAATACTTTTGACAATATAGTGTATATTAGGGCCAGTTTAGACAGAAGCCAATTACCCTACCAACATGTCTTTGGAACCCTACGGACTAGAGCCTCGTACACACGGCCGAGAATCTCGTCAGGAAATAAACCCGTAGTTTTTCCTGACGAGATTCTTGACAAGAAGCTTGTCCCGGCCGAGTGTACACACGCTCGATTCAAAAGAACCGCCGTTCTTTTGAATGAAACGAACGCGGTGACATCATCGACTACGACGAGCGTGCGCTCATCACATTCGATGCCGCCGCTGTCATCTTGCTACACCCTATCTATGCCTAGGAAGCTACCGCACATGCGTCAAAGTCATTTCAAGCATGCGCAGGTTTCCACGGCGACAGGTAAGCGTACACACGCTCGGGTTTCTCGTCGGGAAACAGGCCGACGAGAATCTCGACGAGAAAATAGAGAGCAGGTTCTCTATTTTTCTTGTCGAGATTCTGGGCAGTTTACTTGGCGAGAAACCTGAAAGCCGCGTACACACGGCCGGTTTTCTCGGCAAGAAAGCTCTCCCGGCAGTTATCTTGTTGTTTCTTGACAAGAAAACCGGCCGTGTGTACGAGGCTTTAGACTAGGGTATCATTAATGTGCGTGTGTAAAGGCAGGCGCCCCAATACTTTTGGTAATTTAGTGTGTGTATATATAAATAAATGTGAGTTAGGGATCTTAGACTGTAAGCTCCTTGAGGGCAGGGACTGATGTGAATGTAATTATAGATATATAAATATATATATATATATATATACACACACACAGTATATAGCACTGCATAAATTGTCAGCACTTTATACATGCCTGTAATAATAAATAATCTCAGTCCACTGAATTCAGATCTTTCTGCACTTTAACAATATTATGCAATGATTACATTGATAAACAAGCACCACGCTCCTTAATTATATCTGGTAAAAGCAAACGGCGCCACTTTACAACGCGGAGTCCAATTCTCAAGAGTTTCGCTAAAATGAAGCGTGGAGATGGTTACTTAGAAGACGTGAATCACACAGCAGGGAAGATTAAAGGAATTGAAGATTTACTGCGTGGATGAGAGAGCAAAACGGATATTTACAACTTTCACAAGCATGTTCAGGCAAAGACATACTACTCCCTTAGGAGTGGAGGGACTACAAATCCCAGCATGGCCTGCCATAATATGCCTGAATTGGCGGTTGTCAACTGGAACACTTCAAGTCCAACCATGATGGGTAGACTATTTAACTTTTGGTAAAGGCTGGCAGTTTGTATTTTTAAGGGATACCGGTGATGAGAGCATGAGTTTAATGCCGCGTACACACGATCGTGATTCACGGCGGTGAAAACACAGCCGTGAATCACGACAGGAAAAACAAGGGAACGGCTTGTTCCCCCACACACGGCCGTTTTTCCCGTCATTTTTTCTCTTGACGAGAAAAACGACCGTGTGTGGGCTCTCCAGCAGTGTTTCCCTATGGGGAAGACTGCCGCGGAAAAAAATTACAGGAATCACGACGAGAAAAATTAGAGCATGTTCTAATTTTTTTCGTCGTGATTAATGCCCTTTTTCCCATCGGGGAAAAACGTTAAAAAGCCCAGAGACAATCGTTTTTCTCGTCCAAAGGACGGGAAAAATGATCGTGTGTACGCGGCATAAGGGTCCACCCAACCTACAGTTATGGTAATGAGTCTCTCCTTCCCAACTGGATTTTTACATTTATTTTATTTATGATGATTAACGCAGCAGAAGGGTTGAGACTTTGAGATGTTGGAAGCAGATTCAATAACTACAGAAGGGAGAATTTTCATCTACTAAAAAAACCTGATATGAATGAAGGAAAAGTGGGACTTTTAAGGTGCACTTGAACACATGATTGATAAAAAATATAATATTTTATTTGATAGAAAAATTCCATTCACATATGATAAAAATCATTTCAATTACAGTAGGAAACAATGGAGTTTATATACAGACAGATAATCTCAACGTTTCGCCAATAAAACTGGCTTCTTCAGTAATACATGACAATAATTAATACTCCTGAAGTAGCCAGTTTTATTGGCGAAACGTCGAGATTATCTATCAAATCTCACGCCTGGCAGGAGATTTTGGTCATCTAACCTTGTGAAAAACAGAATTCAGGAAGGGGTGATTAAAGTCAGTGACGGCTCCAAAGTCACCCGCCGATCAGTTGACGGATTGATCGATTCCTCCATCCAAGTTAAACAGCATAGACAGAGGAAAGCCCACTACCGGCTATTGTATTCTGATTGGATGCAGGCACCAATTGGCCAAACATTTTTCTACTGGCTCCCTCAACAAAAGTGAATATAGTGGAGTTCCACCCAAAAATGGAACTTCTACTTTTCGGAACCCTCCCCCCACACATGTCCCAGAAGATAGCAGGGACCAGTGAGGACTCGCACATGAGCAGTAGGGAACCAGGTTGTGAAGCCGCAAGGCTTTACTTCCTGATTCCCTCACCGAGGATGGCGGCGGAAGCAGCCGAGAGCCGAACAACTAATTGGCTTTGGCTACCGACATCACGGGCACCCTGGACAGATAAGTGTCCATATATTAAAAGTCAGCAGCTGCTGGCTTTTAATATTTTTTTTTTAGGTGGACCTTCGCTTTAAGGTTGACTATTGGGTGGTGCCGAAAGGGCCAATCAAAGCTCTAATTTCAGCCAATTCAGCAAGAATCAGCCAAAATTTGAACTGCGTATGCCATCCAATAAAAAACACTATATTGTCAAAAGTATTGGGACGCCTGCCTTTACACACACACACACATGAACTTTAATGGCATTCCAGTCTTAGTCTGTAGGGTTCAATATTGAGTTGGCCCACCCTTTGCAGCTATACCAGAGTCAACTCTTCTAGGAAGGCTGTTCACAAGATTTAGGAATGTGTCTAAGGGAACGCTTGACCATTCTTCCAGAAGTGCATTTGTGAGGTCAGGCACTGATGTTGGATGAGAAGGCCTGGCTTGCAGTCTGCGCTCTAATTCTTTCCAAAGGTGTTCTATCGGGTTGAGGTCAGGACTCTGTGCAGGCCAGTCAAGTTCTTCCACCCCAAACTTACTTATCCATGTCTTTATGGACCTTGCTTTGTGCACTGTTGGAACAGGAAAGGGACATCCCCAAATTGTTCCCACAAAGTTGAGAGCATGAAATTGTTCAAAATGTCTTGGTACGCTGATGTCATTAAGAGTCCCCTTCACTGGAACTAAGGGGTCAAGCTCAACCCCTGAAAAACAATCCTACACCATAATCCCCCCTCCACCAAATGATTTGGACAAGTGCACAAATCAGGGTCTATAAGGACACAGATGAGCGAGTTTGTGCAGGCCAGTCAAGTTCCTCCACCCCAGGAGTCCTGACCTCAACCTGATAGAACACCTTTGGGAATTAGAGCGCAGACTGTGAGCCAGGACTTCTCCTCCAACATCAGTGCCTGACCTCACAATTACACTTCTGGAAGAATGGTCAAACATTCCCATAGACACACTCCTAAACCTTGTGGACAGCCTTCCCAGAAGAGCTGAAGCTGTTGTAGCTGCAAAGGGCGGGGCCAACTCAATATTGAACCCTACGGACTAAGACTCGGATGCCACTAAAGTTGTGTTGTAAAGGCAGGTGTCCCAATACTTTTGACATTCTAGTGGGTACCATCACCCACCCAATCACAACCAGGTTTCACTAAAAGTGTCGGTTGGGGGGTATGGGTTACCATGCTTTGCACCTCATTAATACTGCTGGTACTACCCTACTGATATAATCTATTAATGTGGATGGAGGGGTGTTGGGTTATTAGAACAACCTAAATGATCTTTCTGGTGTCTGACATCAAGTGTCGGTGACCATATCTCACATAGAACCGTAATAGGAATTTTATTAGAGCAACCTGCCAACACAGCTGGTACACGTTATTCCAGGAGGAGAAGCCAGAGGACCATCACAACAGACAAGGTAATCAATAATGAATGGAAAGGAATGCGGTGATTAATATGGGTCCCATGAGGCTGGAATATCAAGGCTGCCGGTGCGGAAAGTGGTAATTGTACTCAGAGTGGTAGCGCTGGCATCTGGGCACCGTGACGAAGCATTCCGCTGGAAATGTATTCACAGAATGTGACACAACTGTACCAGGACACATGGCAGCTATAGATAACTCTACTATCAGCCTTGGAAAAAATAGATCTTAAATGTGGTAAGACCACACCCCTTGGCACACATCCACAGCAGATGAGATGAAAAAAAGATTATATATATTTATACACACATTGGTATCTATCATCATATTATGCACCAACAACTGCACTGCCCATATACAATCCAATACTATGCAAGTCAATAATCAGCTCAATAACATTCCAGCCCTCTGAAGATCTACAGTGAAGACAACATGTCACTCTTCTAAATAGACTTCTATGGCAGAAACACCACCAGATGTGGAAGGAAATCCCCTTCCATTCACCCGATATACCAGAATAATACATAGGGGACTGACTGCCGGGTAGTTAGACTTTATTCCATTTAGATGGGATGGATATGTTGGTAGACTGGATGGGTGGATTTATGGAGGATCGATGGAAAGACAAATGGATTGAATGGATGGATCGATTATGGTTAGATGGATGGATGGATGGATGGATGGACGGATGGGTATTTAGATGTTATTCTACTTTGATTACATGGATGGATAGATGGACAGACTGGTGGATGGATGGATGGACAGACTGGTGGATGGATAGATGGACAGACTGGTGGATGGATGGATGGATGGACAGACTGGTGGATGGATAGATGGACAGACTGGTGGATGGATGGACTGGTGGATGGATGGACTGGTGGATGGATGGATGGACGGACTGGTGGATGGATGGATGGACGGACTGGTGGATGGACAGACTGGTGGATGGATGGACAGACTGGTGGATGGACAGACTGGTGGATGGATGGATGGACTGGTGGATGGGTGATCAGACTGATGGATGGATGGACGGATGGGTGGAACGGATGGATGGATGGACAGACTGGTGGATGGATCGATGGATGGACGGATGGGTGGAACGGATGGATGGATGGACAGACTGGTGGATGGATGGATGGACAGACTGGTGGATGGATGGATGGACAGATTGGTGGATGGATGGACAGACTGGTGGATGGATCGATGGATGGATCGATGGATGGACAGACTGGTGGGTGGATGGATGGACAGACTGGTGGATGGATCGATGGATGGACAGACTGGTGGATGGATCGATGGATGGACAGACTGGTGGATGGATCGATGGATGGACAGACTGGTGGATGGATCGGTGGATGGACAGACTGGTGGATGGATGGGTATTTGTATGTTATTCCACTTAGATGAGATGGATAAGTATTCAGATGTTATTCTGGATGGATGGATGGATGGATATTGAGATGTCATTCCACTTTGATGAAATGGAGGGATGGATGGACGCATTGGTGGACAGACAGACAGACTGATGGGTATAGATGTCATTCCACTTTGGATGGACGGACGGACGGATGGATGGGTAGGCACTTAAACAACATTCCACTTCGATAATGGACGGACAGATGGATGGATGAGTACTTGAATGTGAGTCCACTCTGATGAAATGTATAGACGGACTAATGGATGGATATTTAGATGTTATTCTACTTTGATGAAATGGATGGATGGATGGATGAGGGGGGGCAGAAAAATGGGGAATGGATGAACAGCTGTGCAATTAGAGAAGATATATAAACAGTCTGGAAAGAAGAGAAGTGAAGAGATCTGGAATGGGGGATATACATCCAGCAGATGGAGTAAAGATGATAGAAAGATACAGAGACTAATAAAGTGAGACCAATCAGAGAGGATGGATAGATAGATAGATTCCCATTATAATGATAAGAGTCCCGGCCATTATAATATTCCTGCCCCCCCCCCCCCCCCCCATACACACAGCTGGGTGTCCCTGTGACACAGACAGGACAATTGCTATCAGACATTGTCACTCACCAGGCAGCAGGGCTGCGATGAGAAGCAGAACCTCCATGGCGATCTCCTCCGGTCCTGGTGTCGGGGGGAAGGTGCGATCTGCGGGGTGTCGGGAGGGGGGGGGGAGTGTCCGGGTTGGGAGGGAGTCCTTGGGGGGTGATCTGGGGGACCAGCAGGTGTCCCGGGTCCGGCTTGTCTTATTGTCCCCCCAGCTGTCCCGGGTGTTGTCCTGGGCTCGGTCCCCTGTCCCGGCTGTGCTGGTGCAGAGATGACTGGAGATCTCCGCTGCAGTCCCGGCTAGAGAATAAAAGGGACAGAGAGGGGAGAGTCCTTCACGGGATGAGGGACCGCCCACTAATACATAATAGACCACTCCCTGCAATAGAGACCACACCCCTCTACTGAATATTAATCACACGTCCCGCCCACTCCGACACCACTGCACTGTGCATGATTGTATTATTATATTCTTTTTATTTACTGTCATTGTTTATATCGTTTTATTGCAACAAACAAATACCGCTCCCCTTCACTAATGATTCGATTAGAATTATATAATATTTATAAATTGTGATTGGTAGTATTTTATTTATTGTAACAAAAAAAAAATACTGCTACCATCTACACCAGTGCTCTGTGTGTGATTGTATCATTATCATTTATTTTTATTATTAATAATCATTTATATATTTTCATTGTTTGTTTACGTCTTTTATTTAATGTAACAAAAAATGCTGCCTCAACTTCCTGACACCAGTACACTTTTTATATGATTTATTATTATTACTATTATTTTCATATTTTACATATATATTATGAATTGTTATATAGGAAGTGGACTGATGTCAGAGAGTGTATTGTATTTATAACAATTTATATATTTTCATAGTTTACATATATATTATAAACATAATAATCTAAAAAGTGTACTGGTGTCAGGAAGTTAAAGCAGAATTTTTTGTTACATTAAATAAAAAGATGTACACAATGAAAATATATAAATAAAATAATAATAAAATAAAAAAAACATATAGGAAGTGTACTGGTGTCAGAGAGTGTATTGTATTTATGTTTTATTATTATTATTATTATTATTATTTTCATTGTGTACATCTTTTTATTTAATGTAACAAAAAAATGCTGCTTCAACTTCCTGACACCAGAACACTTTTTATATTATCATGTATTTATTATCAAAATATATAATCACAATAATAGTAATAATAAATACATGATAATACAAAAAGTGTACTGGTGTCAGGAAGTTGAAGCAGCATTTTTTGTTACAATAAATAAAAAGATGTGCACAATGAAAATATAATAATAATAATAATAAATAAATACAATACACTCTCTGACACCAGTACACTTCCTATATGTTTTTTTTTTTTTAATTATTATTATTTTATTTATATATTTTCATTGTGTACATCTTTTTATTTAATGTAACAAAAAATGCTGCTTTAACTTCCTGACACCAGTACACTTTTCAGGTACTTATATAGCACCAATTTACGCAGCGCTTTACATATACATTGTACATTCACATCAGTCCCTACCCTCAGGGATCTTATATATATATAATGAATCATAATAAATAAAATACCCTCTCTGACACTAGTAAACTTCCTATATGTTTTATTATTATTTTATTATATAATTTCAAATTTTTACATGATTTTATGTATTGTAAGAAATAAATACCACTCCCACCAATGCACTTTTTATATGATATTATTATTTTATTTATTTGATGTGTTTTATTTACATATTCATTTACATATTTTCACAGTTTCATTATTGTATTTAACAATGTAGAACATTTATATGTAATTTATAGACTAATATATCATTTAGCAAAAAAAAACATGCCGCTACCATGGGAACACAAATCAAGAATTGCAAAGCAAGTCAAGGACTGTCATTCAAGCTACACCATTCTTTCTCAACCTTATTAACATCTCCTAGATTGAAAGCTCTAACGAGCAGGGCCCTCTGATTTATGCTGGCTGCTGGGAGATCTATTGTTGCTGTGGTGAATGTATTGTTGCTGGTGGGGGATCTATTGTTGCTGAGGGGGGTGTATTTTTGTACCTGGTGATGGGAGGCTATTGTTGCTCAGGGGAACCTATTGATGTGGGCTGCATGGAATTTTTTTTTTTTTGCCTTTATCATTAAAGCAGTGGTAAACTCTGCTTGATCACTTTAACCTACAGGTAACCTTATAATAAAGCTGAATATCTCCTAAATGTGCACAGTTTATGAGATAATTACATATTCTGCAGCCTGTGACATCACCAGCGCATGCGCACTGTTCTCTGAATTGAGGGTACGCTGAATGTGCTGTCAGTGCAGCGAGTTGTGCCACGATCGCAACTCCAGCGCGCATTCACGGGAGTGACGTCATCACATTTTTGGCTATTCAAAAGTGTGGAGCCTGCAAACCAGGGTGAAGATGGAAGCCCTGCCAGTGGTCACAGCGCTCTGCTGGAGGGATGTATTTTACAGGTAAGTCTGTCATAATGTGCTAGTATGTTTTAAGTATCTTTTAAGACTTAAAAGAGGTTGTAAACCTCCATGGGGGAAGTTGTGCCTATAGGTAAGCCTAGAATGAGCCTATAGGTACTGTAAATATCTCTTAAACGTGTGCCGTTCAGGAGATATTTACTGTTTACTGCACCGATTATGTCATCGGCGCATGCACTCTGAAGGAACGGCTGCCGTGCTGTTTTTTCAGGTGAGTGTGCCGTGACCGGCGGCTCCCGCGCACATGCACGGGAGTGAAGTGACGTCACACGGCTCCGGCCAGTCACAGAGCTGGAGTCCGTGGCCCCGGGAAGGAAGACGGGCGAAGATAAATGCAGTCTACAGCAGGGACGACACAGGCTTCATTTGCAGGTAAGTGTCACATAATGTGCTTGTATGCGATGCATACTAGCACATTATGCCTTTACTTTGCAGGGAAGAAGAAAGGAAGAAAAACCCACTAGGGTTTACTACCTCTTAAATTCCGCTTTAACAAATAAAGCATGTACTGGGAGGAGGGTAGGGGGAAAAGACAAGGGATGCTGCTTTGAGGTAGGTAGGGGGCAGAGACAAGGGGTGGTGCTCTGATGAAGGTAGTGGCAGAGACAAGGGATCACTCAGGGAGGAGTACCTACACCTATTCTCTCAGAAAAAAAAAGCCTTGGGTATCAGTGGTTCCATATCTAGAAGGCAGAACATGTTTATTGCTTAAAGCGGAGGTTCTGCGGCGATTTTTTTTTTTTTTTTTTGGTGCATTCTATTGGGTTTCACAATACAAGGTTAAACTCACTTGTTTGGTGTCTTCAAATATCCCCTGTCCGTTTTCATGGCAAATAAGAACTTTTAAAATCGGTTCCTGACAATTTCCATTTTGCTTGTGGGCATTGTGAAGCCCACAAGCAATCATTTCCTGGAAGCGCCTGCAGTGTTTACGGCGAGTAGCTGTATCGATAGAACACCGCCCCTATTAGAAAAGCATTGGCTGTATAGAACGAGCGAGCGGCGTGTATAACCAATGAGCGACGAGCAGCATCCCCAGCTGACGAACTGTTCAGACTCGGGGATTTCCGTCGGATTCAATTGCGCCTGCGCAGACCATCCCGGAACCTATCCGATAGCAGAACCGGCACGATAGAACAGCAGAGTTCCGTATTGTCTCCTGGGAAACATGACTCTGTGCTCCCAGGAGACATTGCGGCGCCGAGGAAAGGAGTAGGAACGCCTACTCCCGCGGGAGGGAAAGCCCGGAAGTGGCAGCTAAAAACTAAAATCTAAGGTATTTACACTATAATTTTTTTTTTTTGATGTGGCTATTTAATTTGGTGATAGTGTTCTGCTTGTCCTGGGATGTAGTTGTTTTTCTGGGTGGAACTCCACTTTAAGGAAAGCAACCTCTGGAGGGTTCCATGGAAACCTGGTGGAGAAAGACTAGACTACACTATTGAACCAAATGGTAATATGTTGACCTCCATTTAATGTCAAACACAGGAAGACCACCATCCTCTACACAAGACATAAGGGAGCTGGCACATACAACATTTTTGGTTGCGCACTGGAACATGTATTCATATCAGGAGTTCTCACTTTACTTTAACCACTTGAGATCCGCGCTATAGCCGAATGATGGCTACAGCGTGGACCTGAATTTCCCGGGAGGCCGTCAATAGATGTCCTCCCCTTCACACGCTCCCCTGCAGGGTGCGCGCTGTGATCACTGAGTCACTGAGACTCGGGAGATCACAGATCTGAGTAAGGGCCCGATCCTGGCCCCTTACCACGTGATCAGCTGTCAGCCAATGACAGCTGATCACGTGATGTAAACAAAAGCTCGGTAATTTTTTTTTCTCCTCGCGCTGATCACCCGCTTATGTGCAAGGGACATCGGTCCCAAAGAGGAAGAGGCAATTCTGCCTCATCTGTGCCAATCAGTACCCCCCTGCCCACGAGTACCACCTATCAATGCCCACAAGTGCCACCTATCAATGCCCACCAGTGGTGCCAATCAGTGCCTCATCAGTGCCACCTAGCAGGGCTGCCTATCAATGTAACCTACCAGTGCCGATCAGTGCCCATTATTGCCACCCATCAGTGCCTATCAGTGCCCATCACTGCCAGCTATCAGTGCCACCTATTAGTGCCACTTCTCAGTGCCCACCAGTGCCACCTATCATTGCCCACCAGTGGTGCCAATCAGTGTCACCTAGCAGTGCTGCCTATCAGTGTAACCTACCAGTGCCGGTAAGTGCCCATCAGTGCCTATCAGTTCCACCTATTAGTGTCACTTCTCAGTGCCCACCAGTGCCACCTATCAATGCCCTTCAGTGCCACCCATCAGTGCCCATCAGTGCCCATCAGTGCCACCCATCAGTGCCCACCAGTGCCGCCCACCAGTGCCGCGCCCATCAGTGCCCACCAGTGCTGCCCATCAGTGCAGCCTCATCAGCGTACATCAATGAAGGAGAAAAATTACCTGTTTGCAAAATTTTACAACAAAATATTAAAAAATATTAAAACATTTTTAGAAAATTTGGTCTTTTTATTATTTTTTAACAAAAAATAAAAACCGCAGAGGTGATCAAATACCACCAAAAGAAAGCTCTATTTGTGGGAAAAAAATTCTAAAAATTTCAATTTGGGTACAGTGTTGTATGATTGCGCAATTGTCATTCAAAGTGCATCAGCGCTGAAAGCTGAAAATTGGACTGGGCAGGAGGGGGGTTTAAGTGCCCAGTAAGCAAGTGGTTAAAATTACATTCACTTGCAGCATGCTTATTCCAGGTCAGCAACTCAGAAAGTCAAGACAGCCAAGAAACTAGTATTTTAGAAGGAACTTAGCAATAGCAACCAACATATTTCTCTCACTACAGACCTTCTTTATTAACGGCCCACATCGTTTTTTTTTTTTTTTAATGTAGCAATGACCATTTATTGGTTGCCTTATTGAAGGTGATTGTATGTACACATACCATGGTACACATGGGTGGAGGGTGCTTCAAGTGCGCATGCCACTTCCTGGTGATGTAAACATTTCCATTGGCTGATAGAAGAGTCCCTCGAAGATTTCAGGATGCTGTGAGGACCTCTTTGAGTGTCATGAAGGCGAGGGGCGGCGATCAGACCTTTAGAGCAAGCGGATCATTGGACTCCACTACCGGAAGAGGCACCGCAGCGGGTCACATGGACTGTGATTCAGAAATGTTTAAATGGGTCTTAGAAGTTATCTTCTATTTCTATTCATTGTGAATGTGTAGCTTCAAGGCCGTCATCTTTGTCTTGCTTCTTTGCTTAGAAAATCATTAACCGAGAACAAGAAAGCGCAAATCTGTTGTCTTGACACTTGTCATCTGCATGCTGATTCCAAGCCATGGACTCATCAGATAGTGAGGGAAGGATTAAGATGACAGCCCTGGATCAAAGACCATTGAAAACAAGTCAGCAATGACCTCCCCCATATTCCTGTCATGAAGGTGACAAGCTAGAGCAAAATCTGAGTTTATTTCTGCAGTGATAGAGAATGACTGAGCAGAGATGTGGAATGGGCATCTGCATCTAATTACTCATCCATTATATTACATTAGGGATTTTCAGACATTGTGCATTTGTAAACCCGATTCCTGCCAGGAAGGAGTCATTGTTTCTCATTTAGATGCTTAATACTACAAGAATTTTTTTATACAATGTAACAATAACCAATGAAGTGCAATGACCTAATGGCTACAAGTATTTATATAAAGCCAACAATTTACTTCATGCTTCCTTGCCCTCTAGGAACTTACAATCTAAGATCTCTATCTCACATGCATATAGGGTTTACACATACTAGGGCCAGTTTAGGGTGGAGCTCCGCTTTAACTAGCTCCTGTCTAAAGTGGAACTTCCGCTAATCGCATTCCTCCCCCCTTCCGGTGCCACAATTGGCAACTTTCGGGGGAAGGGGGGACAGGATACCTGTCTTAGACAGGTATCCTTTCCCACTTCCGGGAGTCCGGCCGTGGCCGTGACGTTACCACGGGATCCCTCCTCCTCCTCCCCGGCTGCCGGGCTAATAGGAGAGAGGAGCGGGCCTCGCGCATTCGCAGTAGGGTTCCCGGCGTGAAGCCGAAAGGCTACACTGCCGGGTTCCCTTACCCGCAATGGCGGCGGCAGCACCCGACAGCTGATGGAAACATCAGCTGTGGTGCCGACATTGAGGTTCTGCAGGACAGGTAAGTGTCCATTTATTAAAAGCCAGCAGCTGCAGTATTTTTTTTTTTCCCGGAACACCACTTTAATCCAAAGTCCCATTCACACCTAGCGTAGCAGAAGCATGTGTTTTTGCCTGTGACACAAATAAGACAACACATTGATCTTGTTTGTTTAAGATACTTACTGTATATAGCACCAATGGCCACCATTTTTTTTTTAAGCCAGAGGCGTGTGAATTACACCCAAAAACTCCACCTGGTGCCAAAAAAAGTGCACACACATAAAGAGTGAACACAAAACGTGCAACGGGTGTGCAATGGTCCTACAAAAGAAGGACCTTACCCTGATGCCTCGAGGCATTAGGTTCCAGACAGGGACTGAGGTACTCACTATGGCCCGTCTGGCCAAAACCAGACGGACCCCGTTCTCTGGAGGGTCTGCCGAAACAGACCCACCCAAGTACTAAGTGGGGCTCCCCCGAAGGGAGACCCTATGAGAGAGGGTGAACCAAGCCAGAAGGCCATGTCCACCCCCTCCCAAGTCTTTCTGGGCAGGCCCGAGGACTCACACCCTACCAGTCACACAGTGACAAACGTGTACACATAACACAAAAAAAAAAAGTGACAAACACGGGTCAATAAATAAAAGAAGTGAGTGAGTGAGTGAGTGAAAAACTTGTATAGCGCTAACAAATGCGAACTAAATCGCCTCAAGGCGCTTTGCATCCAGTAGCTTCCTGATCCATCAGAAGAGGTGGGTCTTAAGTTTTTTCCTAAAGGCCCGATGGTTTTCTTCCATACGGATATCCGTGGGTAGTGCGTTCCATAGCCGTGGTCCTTGGACTGCAAATCTTCGCTCTCCCTTTGATTTGTAACGAAATTTGGGGATGTGAAGGAGGTTTTGGTTTGTTGATCGGAGACTGCGTTTGGGGTTGTAATGCTTTATCTTCTCGCATAAATATTGCGGAGCGATTCCTTGTGTGCACTTGTGGGTGAGGCAGAGGGTCTTGAATGTGACCCGATCTTTTACGGCTAACCAATGAAGGGTCCTCAGTGCAGGGGTGATGGATTCCCAGGGTTTTTTTCCTGTTATCAGTCTGGCTGCCGTGTTCTGGACGACTTGTAGGCGTGACATTTGGTATTTGGGTAGTCCGAGGTAGAGGGAGTTTGCGTAGTCGAGTCGGGAGTTGATAATTGATCCAACTACTACTGCTGTGTCCTCTTCTGGGATGAAGGGAATGAGTCTACGCAGCAGGCGGAGGAGATAATGAGATCCGCTGATTACTGATCCTATTTGAGCGTCCATCGACATCTCCGAGTCAAAGATGACTCCGAGACTTTTGACTTTGGTGCTCGGGGTGATGGTCTGTCCGAGAATGGTGGGTGGTGTCCAAGAGGTTTTAGTTTTTGTCTTTCGGTTAGCGTGGAGGAGAAGCAGTTCTGTTTTGGATCCGTTGAGTTTGAGGGAACTCTCAGTCATCCAATCATCGATCAATGTGAGGCACTTTTCCAATCCGTGATATTGGTCTTTTTTTCCAGTGATACGAAAGTAGAGTTGGGTGTCGTCCGCGTATGAGTGGTAGCATAAGTCCTGTTTGCTAATGATTTTTAGGAGTGGGCGGAGGTAGATGTTAAAGAGAAGGGGTGACAGTGGTGATCCTTGAGGGACTCCGCAAGAAAGTGGGGAAGAAGGAAGTGGGAGGTAAGTGAAAGTGACCATTGTGCTAGACAATGGCCGGCCCTTCGGTTAGGAATCAAAAATTTCTCTGGTCCTAGCCAAAAGGCTCGGCCCTAGAGGCAGGTGTGAAAAAGTGTGTATGGTGCAGAGACCAAGATGCCAATAAAACTCGTAGTGCCCCTCAACACAGTGAGAATTATGGCACCCCTGGACTTCTACTCCAGGGGCACATACACCACGGGCCTTCTCCAACCCCGGCCCACAGCCAGGCCGGTGCAGCCCCCGACCTTACCAGGAAGGCCTGGAACTCTGAGAGCTTAGGGAGAGTCCCGGATGCTAGGGCTCCACCAACACACCCATCACTCCTACCTAATTACATTTGGGAAATACTAACCGCCCCCCCAGAGGGAAAGGAGGCCAGTGTTCTTTCCCGAAAAAACTGATGGGAGCAAGGACCGCACCAATCTAGGCCAGAAGGCCAGTAACCCAACCCTTGGACCAGACCCAGTGTTTCTCCATCCATATCAGGAGGTTAAGCAGCCAGGTTTCGGTCCTCCCTGATACTAACCGTCCAGATTACCATTACAACAAGTGGATTTGCATAGCCACCCCCACCCCTAACCCACCACTGTGGATCAGGGACAGTAACACAGCGCCACCACCTGGTAACTGATAAGAACAGAGACTAAACTTGATCTTAGCCAAGCGCCAAAGGCCACCATTTGACAGCCCATACATAGTATGATTTTTCCGAAGATTCAAGATTGAACAAAAAGCATACAATGCTCTCCTGGTTAGCTCAGAGGGGATCGGGAAGGGAAGAAGGAAAGTGGCAGTAGATGCTTCTAGCTTTACTTACAACAGGGATCCAAAAATAATCAGGAGAGGTACCCATTATCAATATGGACCGTCTCAAGGCACCCCATTCTAAAACGTAAAAAAATATTCTAATAGTTTTACATAATGCGGGAGCATCGACACATGTAGGACACCATTAGAGGTGATTTACTCTTCCAAAGAAAATACACTTTTGTACTCCATTACCGACTAGTATTCCAGTATTCCAGCGTTTCCCCTCTCCCTCAGTTTATCTCCATCACTCAGCTAATGTGACCCCAGTATTGATGGAGAGGAGCAGGGGAGGGTCAAAGAAGGAAGAAGGATGCTGTGCAGGCGATTAACACCCTTCTTATCAACACTGATGACATCACTGGTTGTTAGGACACTGGTGGCTAGAAGGTTGAAATGATGCACAATAAAAAACCTGTGGCTTTGTGTAACTAAAAGGCAGACAGGAATAAACCTAAGGCTAGGGTTGGGACTTTAAATGAGGTAATGACTACGTACACCTCCATCCCCGATATCATGTTAATAATGAAGAAGCTAAATGGTGGGACTTTATATGAAGCACACTACTGAATTATATGAGCCAATTACATTGAACATAGTTTATTCATTACAAAAGGGCATGGCATACACATAAAAGATGGTAAACTAATATTGATAAGTAGCAATAATTGGAGTCTAGATATTACATGATTGTTGCATAGTGTTCCAACCTAACATACATGGTAATGCATGATAATCACTAGTCTCAGTAATACAATTCTAGACGAACCAAAAATAAGATAAAACATAATTCTCTCAAGGTAACATAACAGTATAAAACTATTAACTAAAAGGCAGGCTTGATTGACCTACTGGCTTTTATATACATTTTTGGGCACTTTTTAGGCATTTTGCCAAAGCCCTAGTGGAGAAACCTCAAGGCACCCGGGGGGGCTGGACATCCTGGTTAAAAAAGGCTGCTCTAACCTGTATGACTAATTGTCACCCTTGGGAGTGATCAGCCAGTGGTTGTATAGGACCCATAGACGTGCAGTCATTGCTCAGTCCAGCCACATGCCATGCACATATACGTCGGCAGAATGGCACGGCTGCGCGAGCTCCGTGACCGTGTCCACAGGACCCGCGGACTCAATGACCGCCGGTGTCCCACGATCGGGTCACAGAGCTGCAGAACGGGGAGAGGCCAATGTAAACAAGGCATCTCCCTGTTCTGCCTAGTGACAGGACACTGATCGTCTGCTCCCTCTCATCGGGAGCAGTGATCACTGTTGTGTCACAGTAAGCTGCCGCCCCCACACAGTTAGAATCACTCCCTAGGACACACTTAACCCCTTCCTAGCCCCCCTAGTGGTAACCCCTTCCCTGCCAGTCACATTTCTACAGAAATAAGTGCATTTTTATAGCACTGATTGCTGTATAAATGTGAATGGTCCCATAGATGGTTTGAATCTTGGCCCGATCCCTCGCTTTACTGCCCGAGATTCTATCAATGAATCTATCAATTCTATCAATAGCCGGCTTTAGCGCAACCATTTGAAGATGGATGATGATTCCCAATTGGATAGTGGCTTAGTAATTAGCAAAACCACCTAAAGATGGCCAATGATTCTGAATTGGACAGTGGCTTAGTGGTTAGCAATTCTGCCTTGCAGCACTACAGTCATCAGTAGTTCAGTACGCTATCTACATATCGTTTCCCTGTTCTTCCTGAGCTTGCACATGTTTCCTCCTACACTTCAAGGACATGCTGTTATGCCAGCCATAAGTGGACCGAAATTTGGCTGGTTCAGCAAGGACCGGCCAAGCTTTGATCTAACCACGGGCAGGCTGATTGGACCCAAGTCAATCCATCGATCAACTTGGGTACAACCAGCCTGTTGGATTGTTTACATTCATATACTGCTGTTGGCTATCGCCGCTAGCAGTAGTAATCATTGTGTTCTTTTGGTGGCAAAAGCTCCCCGCGCCCCTTCGCCGGGCAGAACACAATAGCGCTGTGGGAAGCATTACCACTAAATGTGTTGTTGGGGGAATCAAGCGATTTTCTTTTCCTCCATCTGTGGTTGAAGGGATGAAAATCAAGTAATCTATGGGCTGCTTTAGGCTCCATTCACATTGACGTGTTCCAAAAATATGTTTCCAAAAATGTGCAGAGCTCAAAAACATTGCAAAACATGAAGTAAAAAATGTGCAATCTTGAATCCCAACCATGGCACTACTTGCCTGTGCCGGTATTCACCGTATATTCACGGTATATTCCGGTTTCCGCTCACACTCCTAAGACATGCCAGTGAATTGGCTCCTGACTAAATTGGCCTTAGTATATGTATGTATGAATGCGAGTTCGGGACCTTAGATTGTAAGTTCTTTGAAGGCAGGGATAATATGTATCTGTAAAGCTCTGTGTAAATTGATTGTGCGATTTACTCTGAGTGTATGGTCCCCATTGCTGTGTGACTGTGTTATTTGATAGGTCGCAGTGTGCCGATACAACTGGAATTCCTGAACGAACAAGAAATCCTTTTCACATTGCAAACTGCTGATTTGCATAAACACGCCTCTCAGTATTTGGAACAAGCCTACCAGTGTTTGATTGACACCTCCCTCCATCTCTGAGACCCCCCCCCCCCCCACTATATGCAAGACCCAGTCCTGAAATCTGAGCCCCTCTATAGCAGATAGTTTGCTCCAGCTGTGAGGGGGTCTAGTGTTCCAGCCACTCCACCTGCTCGGGTATTTCTTTCAGCTTCTTTCTTCTCCCCCTCTCGTTTTTTTCTCCTTTAATTGATAATATTGATGAAGTCTGAAAACTGATTAACTTAAAGGACAAGAGCAAATTATACCTAAATATAAGAGTCTTATGTATTCTTCTTTGTATATTTCTTCCAGATCCAGTGTGAGATTTTCTTCCTGTAATAAAGACCAGTCACTGCTGCCATCTATCCTTGTGCAGGGTGACTGGTCTTGTCTCCGCCCCCTCCTGTAGTTTTCAGCAAACAGTCTGTAGTGGGTGGAGCCTGCTGCGTCCCTCCCAAAGCTCTGCTCTTTGTACAGCCTATAAACCAGTTGCGGCTGTTTTTTTTTTTTTGGGGGGGGGGGGTGGGCAGAAAATTATCCACCTGCCAAAACCCCCCCGGGTCAGCCAGGTCATGGACGGCACCCAGACACTCCCCCCCCCCCCCTAGGTCGGTACCTCAGTAGGCCGGGCAGCACTCCGGCATTGGCTTCTCTTCCGGGCTGTTCTCTCGGGTGGTTCCCTCCCTCCTCCTCCTGGTGGCCAATTTGATCGGCTTTCCTTTCGGTCAATCGGGTGACGGGTCTCACGACCTGCTTCCTGATTGGCTGGGAGGAGAATCAGTCTTTTACGACAGCGAATATTCATTTATTTATTGTCACACAACTGGGTGGGCTTTGGGCGCAAACGAGCCCACCATTTTTTAAAGCCTATTAGAGCCAGAGGCTCTAATCACGTGCTTTAAAAAAACAACACCTCCCCCCCCCATTGAAATCCATGCATCCGGCGCCCTGCATGTAGATCAGCGGGCCAGACACATGGATGGGGGGGGGGGGGCGGCACCCGCACGCCCCTAATGGATGGGCTGCCGCTGCTATATACAGTGTTGATGTTGCTGCTACTTTTAAAAGGTAATATCTGGGTTTGCCAGGGTGTTCGGTGCACACAGAGATTTATATCCTTTGTGGCTATTGAGGAATCAATGTTTTTGTGCCTGGAGTTCAGCTTTAGGTACTGTTTACCGCATAGGTGTGCGCAATCTATTGCATTAGGGTGTGCACACCAAAGCTCAAACACACACTACCGATCACTCACCATGTTCATTCAGAAAGGGAAGGGTCTGATAAATACATATTTAACACTCCCTTGCCTCACTCATCCTAAAACATCCCCGCAGCAACAGCCGTCAGGAGAGGAAAGGAGGGAAGCCGGTAGTGCTGCAGAGGGAAGGAGGGGGGAGCCAGGGCAGTAGGGGGAATCTGTGCTGCACAGGGTGATTAGGGTGTGCCTGGGCACACCCCCGGCACACCCTGTGCAAACACACCTATGGTTTACTGGCAAACATATCATATCCTCACAGTAGTTACTATACGTCCACAAGCTACATACTCTTAAATTGACTCTAATTGGGAGTCTATTAAAAAAAGATAAAATCGCTGTACAAATGTGAAAAACATTTGCACCACCGCAAATAAACAAAAATTGCTGTCTTTTTTTCTAATATGGTTATTTCCTGTGATCTTTAGAGCCATCTAGTGGCCACAATTAAGTATTTTTCCTGAAATGCCTCAATCATGCAAAATTCCACATTATGGTCTCTAGATGGTACTGATGATCATAGGAAATATTCATAATACAAAGTGTTGATTTTGTTTTACTTTGGCAGCCTTGTTTAATCAAATTACTCTGCTTTGATAGAAAAAAATAAAAAATAATTTAGGATGTATTATTGATTAGAGGGCTGCATTAATTTATGTCTTTTATATCTGCTTGGAGTTTAGCTTTAGCGGAGGAAAGCAGCCAAAACTATTTGCAGCGTCTGTGATATACCAGCCTGGCCAAGAATTAGGAGGAGAGCAGACAACACAGAGGAGGAGGAGGAGGAGGAGGAGGAGGAGGAGGAGGAGGGTTACTCTGGATCAAGGTCACGGTGTATGAAGAATAGTAGTCTGGTGATTTATCCCACCATTACCATGCTTAAGGTCTTCAGATCGCAGAGAATATTCCAGGGGAGTCTTTATCTGGGACATTCCACAGTCCTGGCATTCTCACTCCTTGCCAAGGATAATAGACAGATGTGCTGTACACTGCATACAGCCCCTATCTGCAAAACCTCTCTAATAATAGAATGGACATGTAAGGACTGCAGGTTGGAATAAAGATATAGGTGAGATTTTCCACCATGCATCATGTTACCAGTATCAGGCCATCTGTGCGTGAGCTTTTTATGCATTTTTGGTGCGTTTTTTTTTTTTTTTGCAGCTAATTTTTAGTGCGTTTTTTGATGCATTTTCATGCTACGTGAATTATTATTTTTTTTGTAGGAGGAGACTTGTTTTTTAGGGTTGGTTAACACGAGATATAAAAAAAAAAAAAAAAAAAAAATTGCGCTACTATCCCAAAATACACTATATTGTCAAAAGTATTGGGACACATGTCTTTTCACGCGCATGGACTTTAGTGGCATCCCAGTCTAAAGCCTGGTACACACGATCAGATTGTTGGCCAACCGAGCGTCTGGATCTTGTCTTGCATACTAACGGTACACAATTGTCGGCCAACAAACACAAACGTAGTGACGTACTACAAGGAATTTCAGCTCTTGATCGTCGCCCTTTGGGCCCCTTCTGCTAGTTTGGTGCGCATTGATTCCGCGAATGCGTGTTTGTACTTTCAACTTTTGTGTGACGGACTTGCGCACTGACCATCAGAAAATCTGACAACAGACTGTTGTCTGCCGAAAAAATTACTAGCATGTCATCCAACATTTGTTGGCAGAAAGTTGGTCAACAATTGACCTAAAATCTGACCGTTAGTACGCTCCTTCAGACAACAGTTTGTCAATAGACAATCCCCTGCCAACAATCTGATCGTGTGTTCGAGGCTTTAGTCTGTAGGGTTCAATATTGAGTTTGATCACCCTTTGCAGCTATAACAGCTTTAAGTCTTCTGGGAAGGCTGTCCACAAGGTTTAGGAGTGTCTATGGGAATGTTGACAATTCTTCCAGAGGCGCATTTGTGAGGTCACGCACTGATGTGGACGAGAAGGCCTGGCTTGCAGTTTCCACTCTAATTCATCTCAAAGGTGCTCTATATGGTTCAGGTCAGGACTCTATGCAGGCTAGGGTGACCACGTGTCCCGGATTGCCCGGGACAGCCCCGCATTTTGCAGGTCTGTCCCGGGCACATTCATTCCAGGACAATACAGTGTCCCGGAATGAAACTGACACAGCCACCCCCCGGGCCAATCTGATGGCCCCAAAAAAGGGCGTCACATCACCGCTTTACTTACTGACAGTACTTGTCCTGGCCGGGAAAGCCTGGAGGAGCACAATCCCCGCCCCCTGCTTCCGCCTCTTGTGTCCAATCACTGTGCTGTGATTCGTTACAGCACAAGCTGATTTTTGGGAAGGGGGGGTGTCCCTGAATGGCAGTTTGGAAATGTGGTCACCCTAATGCAGGCCAGTCAAGTCCCTCCACCCCAAACTCACTTATCCCTGTCTTTATGGACCTTACTTTGTTCACTGGTTTGGGATCTCACTCTACTAATCTAATCTCTCTAGTCTATCCAAAACTGAACTGATCATTTTTCCTCCTCCATGTGCCCCCTCCTCCGATCTCTCTGTCAAAATTGATGGCACAACTATCAGACCATCCCCACATGCCAAGGTCCTAGGAGTAGTTCTGGACTCTGAAATCTCCTTTAAGCTTCACATCCAATCACTGTCCAAATCTTGCCGCCTCAACCTCCGCAACATCTCCAAAATACGCCCCTTTCTAAGCAATGACACAACAAAGCTCCTTATTCACTCCCTGGTCATTTCTCGCCTCAAATACTGCAACTCCCTCCTCATTGGCTTACCTCTGAAAAATGTATCTCCCCTTCAGTCCATCATGAATGCTGCTGCCTGACTCATCCACCTTACCAACCGCTCTGTCTCTGCGTCTCCTCTCTGCCAATCCCTCCACTGGCTTCCGCTCACCCAACGAATTCAATTCAAAATACTAACAACTACCTACAAAGCCTTCCACAACTTTTCCCCCAGCTACATCACTGACCTAGTCTCTAAATACCAACCTAATCGTTCTCTTTGTTCTTCTCAAGACCTCCTGCTCTCTCATCACCTCCTGCCATGCTCGTCTCCAGGACTTTTCCAGAGCCTCTCCAAGCCTATGGAACTCCTTACCCCAATCTGTCCGTCTATCTCCTTCTCTATTAGCTTTTAGAGGATCCCTAAAAACCCTTCTCTTCAGAGAAGCCTATCCTACCCACACCTAACAACTGTATTTTCATTTTGTCCACCTGATCATCCCCCACAGCTACTACCCTTTGTTTCACTTGACCCTCTCTTCTAGACTGTAAGCTCTAACGAGCAGGGCCCACAGATCCCTCTGTATTAAATTGTATTGTGATTGCACTGTCTTCCCTGATGTTGTAAAGCGCTGCGCAAACCAGGGGCGGATCTAGAGTCTTTTCTCGGGAGGGGCACTGCCAAAAAATATGTTTTTTTTGTGGGAAATTTATCGGGAAATGGCTGGTGTCGGCGCTTCAATCATCCCGGCACCATGGTTGTTATGGTGTCAGGATGATTGAAGCACATTATTTCTATTATTTCATTGTATACAAATTAAATCGTTCAATGCAGAATCAGTGGGAGTCCCCAGTGTGTCACTTGCCACCGTCGCCTGCAATTAGTGGGAGCCCTGAGCGTGTCACTTGCCACACGTTGCGGATTGTCACTTGCCACGTCACCTGCCACATCTTGTGGATTGTCACTTGCCATGTCACCTGCCACATTTTGTGGATTGTCACTTGCCACACCTTGTGGATTGTCACTTGCCACGTCACCTGCCACACCTTGCGGATTGTCACTTGCCACGTCACCTGCCACACCTTGCTGATTGTCACTTGCCACGTCACCTGCCACACCTTGCTGATTGTCACTTGCCACGTCACCTGCCACACCTTGCTGATTGTCACTTGCCACGTCACCTGCCACACCTTGCTGATTGTCACTTGCGACGTCACCTGCCACACCTTGCTGATTGTCACTTGCCACGTCACCTGCCACACCTTGCTGATTGTCACTTGCCTGCCACCAGATGCAGATTGTCATTTGCCACGTCACCTGACACAATTTGCGGATTGTCATTTGCCACGTCGCCTGCCACACCTTGCGGATTGTCACTAACTTGCCTGCTAAGGTGTAGTTTTGGTTGTCTCTTGCTGTGTCCCAGACTCCCAGAGTCAGGCAGCAGAGAGATAATGTAATCTCTCTGCTGCCTGCACAGTGAGGGTGGAAGTCACTGCAGGAATGCAGGGCAGGCACGGGCGGATAGAGATGATCTCATCTCTCTGCTCCCCCGCTCCCGGCTAGCTGATTGGCCAGCTGCCACACTGAGCCTGCTCTCTCACTCTCACCTGCGCTGCCAACACACTGAGCAGCACGGTCTGCCCACGAACCGCGCCACCCGCCCACAAACCGCACCGCAAGCGGAGCCGCCCGCTTTCTTACCCGTCTGTGGAGCCGCACGCTATCGCACCTGCCCACAGAGCGGCCCGACGTGACTCACTGACGTCACTCGTTGCTAGACACCAAGCGGCCCAGGCGTTAGCAACGAGTGCAGGGTAGAGGCTCCACCCACCTCCTCCTCCGCTCCTGGTATCGTGTCAGTGCGCCGCGTAACTACATTAGATGAGTCTCTCTCTCGGCGCCGCTGATCGGCTGATGTGAGAAACTGAGAGAGAGACTCAGAGAGGCAGCGGCAGCCGCAGAACAAGTACTGTATCTACTTGAGTATAAGCCGACCCAAATATAAGCCGAGGCACCTAATTTTACCCCCAAAAAATGGGAAAACTTATTGACTCGAGTATAAGCCTAGGGTGTCCATCTGCATGCCTCACTGTGCCTCACTGTGCCCATGACTAGACTGATGTTTAACATGGGAGTCTATGGTAGGAGTGCCCGGTTTGAAAAATCGGTTCTCCCCGGCCGTAGGTCTCCCAGACACCAAGCTTTTCACACTTGTAGAGGAGACATGGCTACATGTGTGCCAAGTTTGGGGTCCAGGAGACCTACGACTGGCCAGTACCGGGTCCGCAAAGTCACCGGAGAAATGACCGTTTAACATTGGAGTCTACGAAAGGGGTGCCCGGCTTTAAAAAAATCAGTGCTCCCTGGCCGTAGGTCCCCCAGACACCAAACTGTGCCACGTTCGGGGTCCAGGGGACCTACGGCCGGCCAGTACTGGGTCCCCAAATCCAGGAGATCAGGCGCAAAAAAAACCAAACAGAGCAAGCAAGTGAGTGTGACAGATGGTTTCGGAGGGGGGGGGGCAATTTCCCTGTTGCCCCCCCCTGGATCCGCCCCTGGTGCAAACTGTTGGCGCTATATAAATCCTGTATAATAATAATAATAATACTGGCGGCCACAAGAGTTCTCAAATTTCTGGGTCTACGAAAAATGACATCTAGTCATTGAGGAATGGTGCCAGCTAACAAAAGGTCTTAAACAAGAACGCCCCAATATTTATGGACGACTCTTGAAATCAAACGCTTTCTGATTGTACTTGATGCAGAAGACTAATCCATGGTGGCCCATTGGGCAACCTATTTCTCCTTCTACCAGCTTTCACTACCTTCTCTGCTAGGGCTTGGTCCTCAAAGAAGTATTCTTTCCTACATTTCTTGAAGGCTACATCGATGACCTCAGACGCGTAACCTTTGCCCAGAAACTTCCTTCTGAGAATAAGGCTTTGTGTGTCATAAAATCTTCAACCCTAGTGCAAGTCCTCCCGACTCTACAATATTGACCCAAAGGGACATTTTTTATTCACCCGATGATGACTGCCAGCGTGGAGGTATGAATTACCTGCGGAGGGTTTAAAATGAGTTTTCATCACGATACAAAAGTCTGAGTTGAGCCAAAGCTCAAGGTCCAGAAACATCAATAGTTGAACTCTACACCAAACGGATTAGATTGACAATCTCTTTTGGTCAATGTTGTAGACTCAGGAGGACTTGCGCTAGGGTTGAAGATTATGACACACAGCCTAAAGCCTCATACACACGATCGGACTTTCATCTGACTTTTCCGTAGATTTATGTCCGAAGTTCGTTGTCCGTGAACTTGGTATGCTTACACACGGCAGGACTTTTTCAGCCAACAAACACGAACGTAGTGACGTAATAGACGTACTTCGTCTTTTTTCTGCTCTTTACCACCACCCTTTGGGCAAGTTCTGCTATTGTTGTCTGATCTTTAGCATTGGTTCTGAGCATGCGTGTTTGTACTTTGGACTTTAGTCCGATGGACTTGTGTACACGCGATCAGTTTAGCAGACGTAGGCCATTTGTTGCCGGAAAGTTTGTCTGTTCTCACAGCGAACATTTGTCCGATGAAAAAGTGAAAAAGTTTGTCCGATCAAACAGGTCCCTCGGAGGTTTGTTGTCAAAAAGTCAGATCGTGTGTACCTTTATTCTCAGAAGGAAGTTCCTCCCCTCCCTCCTCTTTCTCCAAAGTCAGTCACAGAAATGTTGCCAAGACTACATTTCCCACAGCCGCTCAGGCCAGGGTAGCAGGAAGGGTATCCTATGAGCCGCACATCGCTGTGAAGAAGTGTGTGGCAGCCTCAGTCTGGGCTCTGACCAGGCCATGCCCCCAACATGAAAAAAAAAATGGAACCCTGCGCCAAATAATAAATTAATAAATAGATTAAATAATTACTAGTGCAGCTCCAAAATTTGTGAGTACTAATACATAATGAAGAAAACGATATAAGGGCGCAACAAGTAAATAATGTCCATAAACACCAAATATATGAAAAATAATCAAAAAAATATTAACAGAAATAGGCTAATAAAGTGGTAATCAGAGTGAAAATGCATTTTCCTGATGACGCAAATCTTGCGAAATGCATAGAATTTTGACAGCCTGCCCTACACTGTATGTATGGTATGACGTTTAAATTTCATTTACAGCTTTGATGCTAGCTCAGGTCCCCATGAGTTTTTAGTAAACAGCCTGGCCATTGCTTCCCTACACAGCTGTTAGTATACTTGGTTGTATACTTTTTACCTTTGTATACTTTAAAATAAAAACGGTATTACACTATTATCCGTTTTTTTTGTGTGGCTCTTTGCGGTGGAGCTTTTAACCCATTCTAGAGTGGAAGATTGATGTTCACCTTGTTTATAAAGAAGTTACTTTGATTGATCCACTGGAGATTGGAGCGATTGGGAATCAAGAGTACCTGTTACATGCCTGATGGCCATTTATGGCCGAATATGTCTGGTGAGCACATTTGAGTGTCACATCGGGTGAAGCACTTATTCAGTATACTGCACCCTTATTTGTTATATGCCTGATGGTCATTTATGGCCGAATATGTCTGGTGAGCACATTTGAGTGTCACGTCGGGTGAAGCACTTATCCAATATACATGCCCCCAACATGTTTCGCTCTGCCCCCAAATCATGAGGAGACCAGGGCCAACATTATCAAAACTGGAAAGAAATCAGGGGCACTTTCTTTTAACTGGGGACGTGTTTTTTTTTATGGGGATGGTCCTCGGAATCTGGGGACATCTGGTCACCCTATCTCATGAGCCTTCAGGCCTGATGCAAGCAATGGGATGGCACTTGGGAGGAGTTATGTAAATATCAAAACAACTTTATGGGCAGGCGTCTGTCTGTAAAGATGGGCATTCCTAGGCAACCAAATGATGCTGTGTCCATAATTGAAAAAACTGAAATCCAATAAATGAAAGGGGTGGACCAGGGGCAGCCAGCTTGGAACGGAAAGAGCTAGATGATGCGGGATGTCCTTCAGGCAGGAAATAAGGTGGGGTCTCTCTGACTTCATGTACAATGCTCACAGTGTGCAGTGAAATCAGAGTAAGTAATATCATTACAGGAGAGGAGCCGCTACAACTGTGCACTGAAGGGAAGGCTGGCATTCAGCTTAAATGTTTATCTAATTTTTTTTTACATCACTTTCACTTCTCTTTAAATGCTTGATGTTCCGTATTTCAGATTCTAGAAACAATTTCTCTCTCTTTAATTAAGGTGTGGCTTTAGTTCAACTTTAAAGCGGGATTAAACCTAAAAAAAAACATAAAAACTGCTGACAGGTGGAATTCTATGACCCTATTGGTCTCCCCTGTCATAAGCCCTTCTCACTGCCTGTCATCATTTCTGTACAGTGAGCTGCGCAACTCGGCGCGCATTTATGGTGCAGTTTGGACATGTCATCGCGGACCAACCAGCCAATGGATCAGTGGCGTCACTAGGGTTGGTGTCACCTGGTGCGGCAAAACATGGTGTCACCCCCCCTCCTGTCTATCCTGCCCAGCGCCCTCCAGGCAGCGCACAGTCACGAGGCGCACCCCCAAATGACCCCTGTAAATTAAAGTATAGGGTGGTATTGGGCTGGCTGGAGCGATATAGGCAGGGCCGGCCCTACCATGGGACCCGATGGTACCTTGGTCCCAGGCGGCACTTTAAAGGGGGCGGCAAATTGCCGCCCGCCTGCCAGCTAGCCCATTCCGCTGCTTATCTGATTACGAGCAGGGCCAGTGTTCTGCCGAGAAAGGTCCCAGCATTTTTTAAATTCATGCCTTATGTGGCTGTGAAGACATCCCGGACGCCAGACGGACCACTCTATCCCCAGCCTGCAGTGCCGCCCTACCAGCTGCAGTGAAAAGTTAGGGGGAGAGAGCCGGGATGAGGAGCAGCTGGCCGGAAATGCTGCATGATCAGTGGAACCGGCTGGGGTAGATGATATGGAAGCCCTGCATCATGTAACTACGGGCTTGCCGCGATATTCCGCCCCCCCCCTCCCCTCCTCCTGGGCACTCTGGGATCTGTTGCGGGAGGACAGGCAGGCAGCAAGCCACCACCTTCACTGGCTCAGGTATAGTGGAAGCTCAGTGCTGCAGCCTGCACCCATTCACAAGAAACAAAAAATGTACTCTGCTGTCAGTTTATAGTGCATTGCACTATGTACAGAGGGGGAACTGATATGTGTGTGGGGGGAGGGGGAACAGATATGTGGGGGAGCAGACGTTCGGTTGGGGTACAGATATGTGTGTGGGGAGGGACAGATGTGCAGGGGGTACAGATATGTGTGGGGGGGGCAGGTGTGCAGGGGGGTACAGAGGGGGAACAGATATGTGGGGGGGGCAGGTGTGCAGGGGGTACAGATATGTGTGTGGGGGGGTGGGACAGGTGCGCAGGGGGTACACATGTGTGTGTGTGGGGGGTGCAGTGGGGTACAGAGGGGGAACAGATATGTGTGTGTGGGGGGGCAGGTGTGCAGGGGGTACAGATATGTGTATGTGTGGGGGGGGACATGACAGGTGTGCAGAGGGTACAAATATGTGTGTGTGGGGGGAAAGGTGTGCAGGGGGTACAGATATGTGTGTGTGTGGGGGGGGGGACAGGTGTGCAGGGGGTACAGATGTGTGTGGGGGGGGGGGGTGGGACAGGTGTGCAGGGGGTACACATGTGTGTGTGTGGGGGGTGCAGTGGGGTACAGAGGGGGAACAGATATGTGTGTGTGGGGGGGGCAGGTGTGCAGGGGGTACAGATATGTGTATGTGTGGGGGGGGGACATGACAGGTGTGCAGAGGGTACAAATATGTGTGTGTGGGGGGAAAGGTGTGCAGGGGGTACAGATATGTGTGTGTGTGTGGGGGGGGGTGTGCAGGGGGTACAGATATGTGTGTGTGTGTGTGTGTGGGGGGGCAGGTGTGCAGGGGGGTACAGAGGGGGAACAGATATGTGTGTGTGTGGGGGGGGGGGCGCAGGGGGTACAGATATGTGTGTGGGGGGGCAGGTGTGCAGGGGGGTACAGAGGGGGAACAGATATGTGTGTGTGTGGGGAGGGGGGGAAACGGATGTTCAGGGGGGTACAGAGGGGGAACAGATATATGTGTGTGTGTGTGGGGGGGGGGACAGGTGTGCAGGGGGGTACAGAGAGGAACTGATGTGTGTGGGGGAGTTTGAGGAGAACAGAGGTGCAGAGGGGAACAGGCATTCAGGGTGATACAGTGATGGGGTGATCTGAGGTGGGAAGGTGAAAGAATTGTGGTGATCTGAGACCTGAAAATACAGGAATTGGGGCGATTTGAGGTGTGAAGGTTCAAGTCCACCTTTGTAAAAAAATAAAATAAATGCAGATCTTTTTGCAGGTACAAAAATGTGCATTTATTATTATTTTTAGTAACAACCTGTAAAGCATCGTACAGACAGGCAGTTACACAGTTAGCCTCTCTGTATACTGCCCTAGCCTGTGGACCACGGCTGGCGTGAGGAAGCGAGCCAGTGCCATACACTATTTGTCTTTGGGCCGGGTCCAGAGGAATAGGTGCAAACCTGTGGACCACAGCTGCACTTCAATAAAAAAAAATTGCGATACGGCACTGCATCGATTTAACTGACAATTGCGCGGTCATGTGACGTTGTACCCAAACAAAATTTACGTCCTTTTTTCCCCACAAATAGAACTTTCTATTGGTGGTATTTTTTCATCAGTTTAGGCCAATATGTATTCTTCTACATATGTTTGGTAAAAAAAAAAAACACAATAAGGCCTCATGCCCACTGGCGTTTTTACAGCTGCGTTTTTTGCAGCTTAAAAACGCCTGTCCATGTTATTGTAAATAATTTTTTTTTTTTTTTTTTTTAAAAACAAAAAAAAAAAACGTCGGAGCTAAAAACGCGACCGCGCGTTAGTGCGCGTTTTTTGCGCGTTAGTGCGCGTTAGTGCGCGTTTTTTGACGCTCGCGTTTTTTTCTGCCTAATTCTGACGCTGAGGAACGCACTGGCCCTGGGTTTTTTTTACAGCTTACAAACGCCTATGCTCTTTACAGCTCAAAAACGCCTAGGTGGACATGAAGCTATAGACTAACATGGACAGGCGTTTTTAAGCTGTAAAAAACGCTCAAAAACGCGGCTGAAAAAACGCCCGTGGGCATGAGGCCTAAGTGTATATTGATTCGTTTGCGCAAAAGTTATAGCGTCTACAAAATAGGGGATAGATTTTATGGTATTTTTATTATTATTTTTTTTTTTTACTAGTAATGGCAGTGATCTGCAATTTTCAGCGAGACTGTGACATTGCGGTGGACAGATTGGACCCTTTTGACACATTTTTGGGCCCAGTGACATTTATACAGCAATCTGTGCTATAATACTACTGTGTAAATGTCACTGGCAGGGAAGGGGTTAAATGTGTTCCCTGGGAGGTGTTTCTAACTGGGGGATGGGACTCACTGAAGGAGGAGAGAGATCTCTGTTCCTAATTACTAGGAACAACAGATCTGTCTCTCCTCCCCTGTCAGAATGGGGATCTGTCTGTTTAAATTGACAGATCCCCATTCTGGCTCTCTGTGGAGTGATTGTGGGTCCTTTTATTCTCCTATATACATGTATAGAGCCATGACAGGTCCTCTTAATTGATCATGATATAAAATTATGAATGTGGGGGCCTTTTGGTGGGCATGATTTTTTTTTTTTTTTGGGGGGGGGGGGGGGGCAGCATTTCATTCTTGGTACCAGGCAGCACAATGTCTTGGACCAGCACTGGATATAGGGCAGGTTGGGGTAATATAGGGCAGGTTGCAGTGGTATAGTGCAGTCTGGGGTGGCATAGGGCAGGTTGGGGTTGTATAGGGAAGGCTGGGGTGGTATAGAGCAGGTTGGGGTGGTATATGGCAGGCTGGGTGGCATTGGGCAGGTTGGGGTTATATAGGGCAGGGTGTGATGGCATAGAGCAGGTTGCAGTGGCATAGGGCAGGTTGGGGTGGTATAGAGCAGGTTGGGGTGGTATAGAGCAGGTTGGGGTGGTATATGGCAGGCTGGGTGGCATTGGGCAGGTTGGGGTTATATAGGGCAGGGTGTGATGGCATAGAGCAGGTTGTGGTGGCATAGGGCAGGTTGGGGTGGTATAGGGAAAGCTGGGGTGGCATAGGGCAGGGTGCGGTGGTATAGAGAAGGCTGGGGTGGCATAGGGCAGGGTGCGGTGGCATAGGGCAGGGTGGGGTGGTATAGAGCAGTTTGCGTGGCATACAACAGGTTGCAGTGGCATAGGGCAGGCTGGGGTGACATAGGGCAGGTTGCGGTGGTATAGGGAAGGTTGGGGTGGCATAGGGCAGGGTGCGGTGGTATAGGGCAGGCTGGGGTGGCATAGGGCAGGCTGGGGTGGCATAGGGCAGGCTGGGGTGGTATAGGGTAGGCTGGGGTGGCATAGGGCAGGTTGCAGTGGCATAGGGCAGGTTTCGGTGTCATAAGGCAGGTTGCGGTGGCATAAGGCAGGCTGGGGTGGTATGGTGCCAGGTTAGGACACCATCATGGGGTGCAAGGTGGTCTGCTGCTGCTAGACAAAGCTATAGATTATATATAGATATTATGTAATATAGCTGGTCCATGCGCCCCTCCCCCCACCAGTCCAGCTAACTCAACTACTGTGCCTATTATATGTAATATAATATATCTGTGTCCAGCATCACCCCCCCCCCCATTATCATCATCAGACCAGCTCAGGGTGGGGGTGTCTCAGTCAGCTAATATAAATTATATAGTCAGTGTTGTCTGTCTGATAATGGGCGGGGGGGGGGGGTGATGCTGGATATAGATATATTATATTACATATAATAGGCACAGTAGTTGAGTTAGCTGGACTGGTGGGGGGAGGGGCGGATGGACCAGCTATATTACATAATATCTATATATAATCTATAGCTGTGTCGCAGCAGGCCACCTTGCACCCCCCCCTTCATTATCATACAATACAGGTCAGGGCGCCAGACAGACTGAGTCCTCCTCCCACACTAGCTAGTAGCTCTGCCTCTTACAATGGCAACCGCCCCCCCGCTCCCCACACACACACACACACCTACCTCATCTTGTGCTTGTGCTCGGGAGTCGGGCCGGCGGTGGAGACCCCCCCCACCTGTTCTGGAGTCTTGACTGGAGAGGAGGAGGGCTGGGCAGCGACCCTCACAGCGTGCAGCCGGAGAAAGTTGTGTGTGACGTCACATCATCACAGTGCAGTGTGATGATGTGACAGGCTGACGCTCTGTAGGGTAGGGAGGGAGGAGGAAGAAGAATAAGGAACCGGAGGACACACACACACCAGGCGCGGCGGCGCTGGAAGTGTTGTTCCAGCCCAGCGGGGTGAAGTTGCTGAATTAAAGTGTCAGCTGTAAAAAAAAAAAAAAAAAAGTAAAAAAAAAAAAAAAGTAAAAAAAAAAATATTTTTTTTTTTCTCACCGTCGGAAGGGTGTCACCCCTCTAGCGGGTGTCACCCAGGTGCGGACCGCACCCCCCGCACCCCCCTAGCAACGCCTCTGCAATGGATCAGAACCTGGAAGGAAAACCCGGGGAAGATGGCAGTGCCCCTGACCAATGGAAGTGCTGGAGGGGGATCACTAGCCTGGTAAGTCTACCATAATGTGCCAATATTCTGTACAAGTAGATTATGGCTTACAGCTCCTGAGGGACAATTAACCACTTGTGGACTGCCCACCCGCAATGTACTGAAATCTGGAAGAGGGTGCACAGGAGAGCCAAAGGGGCGTCCGGGAGGATTGGGCCGGGTTGCAATTGTGACCCCCTTTAGTTACGCCCCTGATGAGAAACTTAGAGATCTATTAATAAAATCAGCACACTTTACACATTATAGTTAGGCACACATTTAACCCCTTGATCACGCTAGATATTAACCCTTTCCAAGCCAGTGTCATTGGTATAGTGACATTGTATATTATCACTGATCACTGTTTTAATGTCACTGGTGATGTCAGTCTCCAATGAAAAAAAAAACATTCAAAGAGATGCTGGGACTTTGATATGAGTTTAAACAAGGTAGCGAGAGGGCAAGAAACATTTGAAGAGCCTACTGGCTTAGGTTAGGCTGCTCACAATTAGGGATGATCCGAACACCCCCCGGTTCGGTTCGCATCCGGAAAATGCGAACGGACTGAAAGTTTGCGCGAACTTTCGAACACCGTTAAAGTCTATGGGACTCAAACGTGAGACATCAAAAGTGCGAATTTTAAAGGCTAATATGCAAGTTATTGTCCTAAAAAGGGTTTGGGGACCCGGGTCCTGCCCCAGGGGACATGTATCAATGCAAAAAAAAGTTTTAAAAACAGACGTTTTTTCGGGAGCAGTGATTTTAATAATGCTTAAAATGAAAAAATAAAAGTGAAATAATCCTTTAAATATCGTACCTGGGGGGTGTCTATAGTATAGTATGCCTGTGAAGTGGCACGTGTTTCACATGTTTAGAACAGTCCTTGCAAAAAAATGAAATTTCTAAAGGAATAAAAGTAATTTAAAAAACTGCTTGCGGCTGTAATGTAATGTTGTGCTGCTGTGAAATATTAGATCAAAAACTGTGCACAGGATACAGTACTGAATATACTGCAGCTAACTGAATCAACTGCCTGCCTGTAGTATATTAGGAAGAGAACAACAGGAACGCCCTGCAGTGAGATCTATCTAAACTGTATACAGTATATATATATATATATATATATATATATATATATATATATATATACACACACACATACACACACACACACGTAGCGGGGTCTCTGTTGAGGCCCCATGGACTACGTTACCCAGAACCCCGTTTGGCACCCAGGGTGCATTGGGCTGCCACAGAGACTCATGGGTGGGGTATAAAAGGGGAGGGCGAGGCTAAGCCCGGCCTCTTTGGACACCGCGCGGCTGGCAAGAGGACTTCCTGTGCGGACCTGCTGCAAGTGCAAGGCCCGAGGCCTGGGCCTTGCGCACTTCCAGAGAGCCTTCCACCTTGCTGCGGAGCCTGTGCGGCATCTGACATCTACCTGCTTCGCGGACGTCAGTAGGACCAGAGATCCGGCTGTGGCAGATCCTGTGTGCGGAGACACAGCGGTGGGAGTCCCGGACTGGGATTGAGCCTGGAGGGGTGAGATAGCACCTGCTCACAGCTATAACCGAGTACTTTGTTAGGCCTATTGACTGCCTTGGCCCATCGGGTTATACTTACTTTTCCTGACAGGAGACTAGTTGCAGAACTGAGTTATATAGTCTCCGGGGAGTTGCTTCTATTGCCATAGACCACTGTTGGATTACAAAATTATTGTTCCTGTATGTGCACCACCGATCATCTTGCATGCAAAGATTCCTCACTTAAAGACTGAGCTTTAATTGAGTCAGGCCTGACTGGGGGTTTATAGCATTGCTGAGCGCCATATTGCTCACAGGGAAAAAAAGGGATTTTTATAACAGCTTACCTGTAAAATCCTTTTCTTGGAGTACATCACGGGACACAGAGCGACTTAGTCATTACTAATGGGTTATATAGATTACCTTCAGGTGTTGGCACTGGCCAATTCCAAACCGGAAGTACCCTCCCCTATATAAGCCCCTCCCATCCGGGAGCACCTCAGTTTTGTAGCCAAGCAATAAGAGTCCCAAAAAGAGGGGTGGGAGCTCTGTGTCCCGTGATGTACTCCAAGAAAAGGATTTTACAGATAAGCTGTTATAAAAATCCCTTTTTCTTTTTCGTACATCACGGGACACAGAGCGACTTAGTCATTACTAATGGGACGTCCCAAAGCAATGCCAAATGAGGGGAGGGATACATAAGCTGGGCGCCATCAGGCATGAGGATCTTTTGCGGCCTGCAACACACTGCGCCCAAAGGGGACATCCTCCTGACTTCTAACGTCTACCTGGTAGAATCTAGTAAACGTGTGTACCGAAGACCATGTTGCGGCCTTACATACTTGAGCCAGGGAGGCCTGGTGATGCACTGCCCATGAAGTTCCAACTGCTCTTGTGGAGTGCGCCCTAACTTTGAACGGAGGCGGTCTCTTTTTCAAGCCATAGGCTTGTATTATGACCTGTCGAATCCACTTGGCTAAAGTGGATTTTGATGCTGCCTGACCCTTTTTAGGGCCTTCCGGCAGAATAAACAAAGTATCCGTTCTGCGAATCTGAGCAGTGGCTTTTAGATAAGCTTTAACTGCTCTTACTACATCCAAGGAATGTAATAATTTTTCCTCTACCGAGCTAGGTTTGGGGAAAAAAGAAGGAAGAACCACATCTTGGTTCAAATGAAACCTCGATACCACCTTAGGAAGAAAGGCTGGATGAGGACGTAATACTACTCTGTCCTTATGGACAACCAGATATGGCTCCTTACAGGACAAGGCGGCTAATTCCGATACTCTTTTAACCGAACAAACGGCTACTAAGAAAATCAATTTCCTGGTGAGAAGAACCAAGGAAATGTGTTGCAATGGTTCAAACGGTTGTTTCTGTAAAACTGACAGAACCAGGTTTAAGTCCCAAGGACATATGGGAATACTAACCGGAGGGCTAATACGCATCACTCCTTGTATGAAAGCTTTGACTAGTGAATGCGAAGCCAAGGGCCTTTGAAAAAATATTGACAAGGCCGAAATCTGACCCTTGATAGTACTCAAGGCCAGCTTCCTATCTACAGCCCACTGTAGGAAGTCCAAAATCCTCCCTATCACGTACTTACGTGGATGCCATTTCTTGGCCTCACACCACGTAATGTACGCTTTCCAGATCCTATAATAGATCTGCCTGGATACCAGCTTCCTGGCATTGATCATGGTAGATACCACAGAATTAGAGAGCCCTCTCTTTTTCAGAATGTGGGCTTCAATAGCCAGGCCGTCAAACCTAGGGCTGGTAAGGAAGGGTGGTATATCGGTCCCTGCGACAGCAGGTCCGGACGATGTGGGAGGGTCCAAGGACTCCTCACTGACATTTTTACAATCTCCGCGTACCATGCCCTTCGGGGCCACGCTGGAGCCACCAGAATCACTGGTTTCTTTTCTACCCTGATTCTGCGGAGTAATCGCGGTAACAATTGTGGCGGTGGGAATGCATATATCAGCTTGAACTGATCCCAAGGGAACACTAGGGCATCCGAGCCGCAAGCTAGAGGATCCCTTGTGCGAGACACAAATCTGTCCACCTTTGCGTTGAATCTGGATGCTAGCAGATCTACATCCGGTGTTCCCCACCGCTGGCATATTGCCTGGAAAACCTCGGGGTGAAGAGACCATTCCCCCGGGCATAATTGTTGGCGACTTAAAAAGTCCGCTCTCCAATTTTCCACTCCTGGGATGAAAACCGCGGATATGGCTGGGACATATTTTTCTGCCCACTCCAGGATGCAATTTGCTTCCCTCTGGGCTGCACGACTCCTGGTGCCACCCTGGTGATTGATATATGCCACTGCTGTGGCATTGTCTGATTGAATTCTGACAGGGGACCCTTGGAGTTTGGATGTCCATGCTACTAGGGCATACCGGGCTGCTCGTATCTCTAAGAGATTGATGGGCAGGGCCTTTTCTGCTTCTGACCACTTGCCCTGGAGAGACCATTGCTCCAGTACTGCCCCCCAGCCTATGAGGCTGGCATCTGTAGTGACTACCTTCCAAGAAACCGGACTGAAGGGTTTCCCTTTTTCCAGATTCTGGGGCACCAACCACCAATGGAGGCTCTTGCGAACGGAAGGGGACAGGGACATTGGTAAGTCTAAAACCTGAACTTTTTTGTTCCAGGCTGACAGTATGGCCCTTTGCAAATTCCTTGAATGGAATTGACCGTAGGGTACCGCTTCGAATGAAGCCACCATTTTTCCCAGCAGCCTCATGCAGAGGCGTATGGATGGTTTTCTTTTTGTACCCACTAAGTGGGTCAAATCTTTTAAAGACGACACCTTCTCTGGAGGTAAGAAAATCTTTCTCTGATTTGAATCCAGCCTTAGCCCTAAGTATTCCAGACTTTTGACTGGTCTTAGAGCTGACTTGTCCCGGTTGATAATCCAACCGTGATATTCCAGATACTTGATTGTCTTGTGAATAGCTACTTCCAGCTTTTCCACTGAGTGGTCTATTAGTAGCAGGTCGTCTAGATATGCCATTATCGTTACACCCTGTGTTCTTAGATTGGCCAATAATGGGGCCAGAATTTTTGTGAACACTCGTGGTGCTGTGGCCAGACCGAAAGGTAAGGCTCTGAACTGAAAATGGCGCCCTTCTACTGCAAAGCGTAGAAATTTCTGGTGGGCCGGAAAGATGGGAATATGCAGATAAGCATCCTTTATGTCGATCGAGGCTAACCATTCCTGCCCTTGTAGGGCGGTGGCCACCGATCGGATCGACTCCATCCGAAAAGTCCTGATATTTAGGAACTTGTTTAGCCCTTTTAGATTTAATATGGGCCTCACATCCCCATTTGGTTTGGGGACTGTGAAAAGGTTCGAGTAAAACCCGAATCCGCTTTCTTCCAGGGGAACCTTCATGATTACACCTTGGAGCAATAGTTGTTCTAGTGCCAGAAGGAGGGATCCTCTCTTCTGGGGATCTCTTGGCACGTTTGACCTCATAAATTGGGCAGGAGGAGTGCCTTTTAACTCCAGCTTGTATCCCAGACTTACTGCGGAGAGCACCCATCTGTCTCTGATGGTGTCCCGCCAGGTCTTTGTGAACAACTGAAGTCTTCCCCCCACCCGATTGAGTGGGGGCAACGCTTCATGCCTTGGGGGGAGGTTTTGTACCTCTCTTGATCCAGGGCTTCCTGTTACCCTGTGATTGTCCCTGATTTCTGCCCCCTGAATTTGACCGCGGAGGCCGTCGGAACTGCTTCACAGCCGATGTGCCCGGGACTGGAGAAGTAGGCCTCTTAAAAGAAGGACTTCTACTCTTGTTCTTAACCGGTAAGAGTGAACTTTTACCGGCAGAAATTTTCTGGATATATTTGTCCAGATCTTCTCCAAATAAGCGTTCTCCATGAAATGGGAAGCTAACCAGCAGTTTTTTACAGGGAGCTTCAGCAGACCAGTTTTTGAGCCACAGAAGCCTACGCATATGTACTATAGACAGCGTAAAGCGGGAGGCCTGTTGGATTGTATCCTTTATGGCGTCCACCGCAAAACACAAGGCTCCAGGCAGGTCAGCTAGGGCAAGAGCCTGCTGATCTGGTAAGTCCCTTAAGACTTGTTTCAACTGATCTTTCACTGCTTGGCAGACTCCAATCGCTGCTACCGCAGGTTGTGTCACCATGCTTGCTGTAGAGAAAGCAGATTTTAGTAAAGACTCCAATTTTTTATCTATTGGGTCTTTGAACATTGGAACATTATCTACTGGACATGTCAGTGATTTGTTAACAGAAGAGATGGCTGCGTCCACTGTAGGGACCCTCCATTTTTTTATGAACTTATCCTCCATGGGATAGATCACCGGAAATCTCTTGGGGGGAGCAAATATTTTATCAGGATGCTCCCAATCCTGGTAAATAAGCCCTTCTAATAAAGGGTGGATTGGGAAGGAACAGACAGCCTGGGGAGCTTTTAGCGACCCCAGCGAGGAAACCGTAGTGGATGGTGGTTCCGCCAGAGGCATTTTAAATGCTGATCGGACCATGTTAGTCAGAGACTGAACCCATAATCTTTCAGCCTGAGATGCTGAGAAAGGTTCTTCCACTGTTGATTCCTCCATAACTGAATCAACCTCATCCTGATCCCCTTCAGGTAGGTCGATCTCTGTGTGGGGCTGTTCCTCCACTAACAGGCACTCTGAAGGAGGAGACGGAGATCGGACGCGCTTTTCCTGTGACAGGAAAGCAGCGATCAATGCTGTTAATCTCTCTTCCAATCCTCCCAGAGTTGAGGATAAAACCTCCTCTGTTATATATACAGGAGCAGGTGGACTGGGGACAGCCGCAGCACCAGGCATTCCTGCGGGGTTTCTACGGCTACTGACCTCTGAATTCTCAGGGGAGATTGGTGCAGTACAAGCATGCCCAATATCCTCAGAGCCCGATGGAGACCCCTTTGGCTTCCTGGAAGACCTATTTCCGGAGCGTCTGGACGACATATCCTTTAAGCACAAAGCTGAGGTATTCCCGTCGTCATACACCAATTTTTGCTGGTAATAGTCTAACACAGTTGCTGCTATATACCAGCTGGTGTCCACTAAAGTGCCTTTCTATGGGGATGCCTGCATCAACCGCCTCTGTGTGCCACTGTTTGTTGCTAGCTCTGTTTGCATCCAGCTGACACTTGTACTGTGTCTTTTAACCATGCTGGGATGCCTGCACATGCGCAGAAGCGGCGCGGCGCGCATCGAGCGTCATCCACCCGCCCCGCCCCTTTTTTTTCATAGGAGGCGCGTGCACGCGCCCGCGCACGCGCCCGTGCGCCATTGGCGCCCTTTTCGAAATCAAACAGGGACTAGGAGCCAGGGCCCTTTTTGCCGGAGGGCCTGTGCGGTGGATGAGCGCAGCAACAGGGCAGAGGAAGTGGATTCCCACAAAGAAACTTACCAACTGCCTGGATCTTTTGACTTGAGAAAAACCAAAGATCCACATGACAAGAAAAATGGACTACAGCGGCCTCTAGTGGTTTAACACAGGTACCGTGGTCCCCCTTTTTTTTTTTTTCTTGACTACTATTAAAATTTTACATTTTCAGTAGTTACAGGCAAACACAGATATTTAGCGGGAATACCGTTAGGTAACAGACAGAAAGACAAATTAGGCTTGGGGGTCCCCCAATAGAACCAAGTTCCTGGGGGCCCCCACTTACCTGATCCCCGCCGCAGGACTTTGTTTGGTCCACAGAAGTCCAAACTTCACCTATCACGGCAGGCATTGTAATTAAACCTTCAGGGACCGGGTTCCCAAGGATTCCACTCCCCTGGACCTGTATAGCACCCTGCACAGACAACATCTTGGTCGTGGGTATGACCAGAGCTCTGGATCCCAGGGTCCAGCCCTCCTAAGAGAGGCATTACAGGCAAAACCTTGCTCTTCTGCTGCAAGGCCCGGGTACCGACCGTTTAGCTATGAAGCTTTTTTGGTGGGATCCGGAACAGCTTACTAAGGCCCAAAAGAACCTGTACGCAAGCCCAGTGAAAACACATGTTACTCTTTGGCCAACACCTTAGACACTGGCAAAAAACTGAGGTGCTCCCGGATGGGAGGGGCTTATATAGGGGAGGGTACTTCTGGTTTGGAATTGGCCAGTGCCAACACCTGAAGGTAATCTATATAACCCATTAGTAATGACTAAGTCGCTCTGTGTCCCGTGATGTACGAAAAAGAAATAGTTATATATCAGTGTGTGATAGAACTATATGTGCCCTATAGTTGACTAGTGTTATTATTACTGCAGGGCTCTGCATGCATGTGTTATATGGTATTGATAGTTAACCTTTATATACAAGTAAATCTATTACAGTTAATCATTCTGGTATTGGCGTCCATTACTATATTTCACAACTGTTTGGATTATTGTGGGATTGTTCATGAACAGGTATAGAGCCATACATATATACCACCCCTAGACTAGCTGTGCCAGAGAAGGGTCGAGTAGATTGCCGGGGGTTGGCTGTGCTGTGTACAGGGCCCAAAACAAAACCAGCGGCTCTCTTAGTTTGAGGGTATCACTACTCGTGGGGGCTTGTCCGGGATCCTGTATATGGCAAGCAAACACGCCAAAAGTACCGGCATGGACCCGCTAGAAGTGAAAGCGTGGTGCGAAGCAGCCAAAACAAACCCAGACATGTCAGTGGTCATCAGTCTCCCAGGAGAAGAGTGGTCAATAGGTGCGGCGGAGCGACTCGTGGTGTCGTTATCCCCAAATAATACACCATGGGTGATGGACATGAAATCAGACCCAGACACCTCGTTTCAGTATGTACTGATAGAGTGGTGGGATGGAGTACCGGGGAACTTTAAAGGCCGAAGTGTGCAGACGCCAGATAACAAAACTTATGGTTTGGCGCACGCAATGACCGTGAAGACGGAGTCACCTCCGCCATCCCCAACGGGATCACCGCCAGGGATACCCCATGCAACACAGAAGCAGAAAGGTATGACACCTCCGGTGACATCCATTACTACCATAGGGCCAGAGCTGTTAAATGCCTTAGGGAATCTGCTCACGAAGTGTCAGAAAACTAACACGGTACACATAGAGGCCAGCTACCGGAAGCTGAGAACATTTTCGGGGAGGCTGCCCGTCCCTGTGGGGGAGGAAGACTTCGATACCTGGATCGAACAGGCTTTGTCAGCGGTAGAGGTATGGGAGGTGCCTGAAGCACAGAAAAAGCAGCGCGTGATGGAAAAAATCTCCAGTTTGGAAATGCTGCCTGCACGGCTTATGACTGCTTAGCCATGCTACAAGAAGAGTTCGGTCAGTTAGAGAAAGTAATGGAACTGGTGTATCAGTTCAAACACACCTTTTAACTGCCAGGAGAAAAGCTGTCGGAGTATGTCAGAAGACTGAACAAGATGCTTTGTCAAATCGTGCTAAAAAAAGGGATGGTGCCCCAAGCCATAGATGCGGCAAGGATGAAGTAGATCTTAAAGGGAGGAGGTATGTCGCTGAATTATCCTGATCTAGTAAAGATCATTAGAGATGAAGAGGCTCTACAGAAGGATCAGCAAGCGATCAAGACGCATACCTCTTCTACACCAGTAATGGTCAGATCAACCATGACCCCTGAAAGAGACTCAGAAGTAGATACCCTGAAGTCACAGAGGTCTCAGGTGTTGGAGATGCTGACCTCTTTGATGGCAAAGGATCCAAGGGTCGTAGAAAATGAGGGACCGAAGAAGGAGTTTTTCCCGGGTACCCCAGCACCCATTCCCCTACAAGAGTGGGGGGATGCGATTTGTTTTAACTGCGGAGGAATTGGCCATATTGCGAAAGTATGTTCCAGCCCCAAGAAAAAGAAGATAAATAATCGCAAGCCGGCGGAAAACTCCAGAGGGCCCCGGTGAAGGAGTCAACCAGGTGCCCATCATCTCCGGTGAGCTCCATTGGACCCAAATTGAATGAGAAGCCCAGAAGGAAAGGGGGTAAACCCCCTCGGAAGAAGAACAGTGTTCCTCAGCGGGAATATACACCTAAAAAGAGAAATAATGTCCCTCAGAGGGAGCATACACCTAAAAAGAGGGGGGAGATCAATGCATACTGAGCCCAAGAGGGACTAAAGTCAACAGCCAAACACAAGAAGGAAAATTCCAAGGGAAAGTGTGGGGATCAACAGAGAGAGACCCCTATAAAGTCATATCCAGAAAAATTGGTTGGCCCCTCCCCCGTAGTGCCTATTCAGGTGGAGGGAGTCTACACAAGAGCCATCTTGGATACTGGGGCGCAAGTGACCTTATTATACCGGGACTTCTATGATAAGCATCTGAGTCATCTACCCATCCAGAGGATTGAAGATTTAGAGATATGGGGAATCGGAACACAGAGTTTCCCTTACGATGGTTACTTGCCCATAAAACTGACCTTTGACCCCTCAGTAGCCGGGAAGGCTGAAGTGTTCGATACCCTGGCAGTGGTGTGCCCCCGACCGCCTGGAGCCAACAAGAGCTCTCTAATAATAGGGACCAACACAGACCTGGTGAGAAGGCTCTTGGCCCCTCTAGTGCAAGGGAAGAATGTCAACAGAATCCACCCAATGTTGAAGACAGCCTACCAGCGACTAGTCTTGGAACAGCAGGCCCCGGAGGAGGGGGTGGGAAAAGTCTGGAGACTGGCAAAGAAAGGGATAGTATTGCAGCCCAGTGAAGTAACCTGTCTCAGGGCCACTGTGAAGCTTACTTGGGAGCAACCGGGCCCCTTTGTCATGTTGGAACCGGACCCCAGGGAAGAATACTCACGCTTAGAGGTGATCCCAGAAATGGTTCCAGTAAGAGCTCTGAAGAAGGCACACTGTAAGGTGCCGGTGAGCGTCAGGAATACCACGGGTACCCCCATGGAGATCTCCGCCAGGATGTTGTTGGGCCAGGTGAGCCCTGCTGCCCCAATTGTCTTATCAGATGTGGAAAAGACAGAGGGAGAAAGGACTAGCTGGGAGAAGCTCTGTATGGAGAATCCGAATCTGCCAAGGGCCTGGAAAGAGAGAGCAAAGGCTCAGTTGACCAAGTGGAGGAAGATGAGTTCGATGTAGGGTGTGCGAAGAGTGCCACCCATCGAATCCGCCTCCAGGAAGACAAGCCTTTCAGGGAGAGAGTCAGGCGAGTTCCTCTAGCCGACCTTGAAAACCTGAGAGAACAGCTCGCCGTGCTCAAGCGAACCGGTGTTATCCGGGAATCTAGAAGCCCCTATGCCTCCCCAATAGTGGTGGTCAGGAAGAAGAATGGGTCGTTGAGGTTGTGTATAGACTACAGGACTCTCAACAGGAGAACGATACCCGACCAGTATACCACTCCGAGGATAGAGGATGCCCTACAGAGTTTGTCTGGAGCCAGGTGGTTCAGTGTCATGGACCTAAAGAGTGGATACTACCAGATCCCTATGCATCCGGAAGATAAGGAGAAGACAGCCTTCATAACCCCTGTGGGGTTCTTTGAATTTGACCGGATGCCCCAAGGTCTGTCTGGAGCCCCTGCCACCTTTCAACGCCTCATGGAGAAAACCGTAGGAGACATGAACCTCATCGAAGTTCTCGTGTACTTGGATGACATCATCGTCTTTGGCAAGACTCTGGAGGAACATGAGGAGAGACTGGAAAAAGTCTTGAAGGCTCAGTGAAGAGGGACTCAAGCTTTCGCCAGAGAAATGCCAGTTCTACCAGTCATCAGTCAACTATCTGGGGCACATAGTGTCCGAAGAAGGGGTAGCCACAGACCCCGGGAAGCTGGAGGCAGTTACCTCCTGGCCACGGCCCACCACTGTGACAGAACTCAGGTCCTTTTTGGGGTTCTGCTCCTACTATAGGAGGTCCGTAGAGGGGTTCGCACGGATTGCCAGACCCCTGAATGAACTGTTAAAGACAGAGGGAGAAGAGGATGACTCGGATCCCAGGAAGCCGGGAGAGTCAGTCGAAGACCAGTGGAATGGGAAGTGCGAAGAGGCCTTCCAAATGCTGAAGAAGAGCTTAACCACTGCCCCTGTCTTGGCCTATGCAGACCCAAAGAAACCCTATGAACTCCATGTAGATGCCAGTCATGATGGTCTGGGAGGAGTGCTCTACCAGGAGCATGAAGGGCAACTGCGACCCGTCGCATATGTGAGCAGAAGTTTGACCCCTTCTGAAAAAAACTACCCCACTCATAAGTTGGAGTTCCTGGCCCTCAAGTGGGCTGTAGTTGATAAACTTAAAGACTATCTGTATGGGAAGAATTCACTGTGAAAACTGACAACAACCCCCTTACTTATCTTTTCACCACAGCAAAGCTGGATGCCACAGGCCATCGATGGCTGGCTGCACTGTCTGGATTCAACTTCAGCCTGAAATACAGACCTGGGGCTGGCAATCGAGATGCGGATGCCCTGTCCAGAAGGTCTCATGCTCCAACTAGCAGAACTAAAGACTGGACCCAAGTGGCACCGGACGGGGTGCGGGCCCTCTGTCAAGGGGCTGAACTCCAGGGCAGTGGGGGGTCCAGAGCGGAAGAGATAGGGGTCACAGTAGTGGGGGTTCCCAAGCAATACTGTGGAGTAACTCAGATAGAGGAAGATGACTTACCAAAGCTGTCCAAAAAGGAATTGAGATGTGACCAATTGGAAGACCCTTTGGGGAAATTGGTCCTAGAGGCCCAGGAAAATCAGGATCCAGATAGACTCTTGCATCACCCTTCAAAGGAAGCTCGCCTGTTGCCGAAGGAGTGGGACAGCTTGCAGGTGCATCAAGGGGTGGTCTACCGAAGGGGCCCCTCTGGTGACCTGGAAGACATATGGCAACTGTTTCTACCCGAGAAACACAGAGAGACTGTCTTGGTCGCCTTACACGACCACCATGGTCATTTAGGAGCTGAAAGGACCTTCCAACTCGTCAGAAGTCGGTTCTATTGGCCCTGCATGAGGGCTGAAGTAGAGGAATACTGCCATTCGGAAAACTCTACCCCATCAAGCTGCCCCAATGGGCCACCTGCAAAGTCAAGGCCCATTGGATTTGGTGTGCATTGATTTCCTCTGCCTCGAACCCGACTTGAGTGGACTAGGAAATGTTCTGGTAATAACCGACCATTTCACCCGGTATGCCCAGGCCTTCCCAACCAAAGACCAGAAGGCTTCCACAGTGGCCAAAGTACTCATGGAAAAATACTTTGTGCACTATGGGCTACCACAGCGTTTTCACTCAGATCAAGGGAGGGACTTTGAAAGTCGGCTGATCAGGAAACTCTTGGACTCCTTAGGGATCAAGAAGACCCGAACGACTCCCTACCACCCACAAGGGGATGCACAGGGGATTTCCATCCTGTATGTGCACCACCGATCATCTTGCATGCGAAGATTCCTCACTTAAAGACTGAGCTTTAATTGAGTCAGGCCTGACTGGGAGTTTATAGCATTGCTGAGCGCCATATTGCTCACAGGGAAAATAGTTATATGTCAGTGTGTGATAGAACTATATGTGCACTATAGTTGACTAGTGTTATTATTACTGCAGGGCTCTGCATGCATGTGTTATATGGTATTGATCGTTAACCTTTATATACAAGTAAATCTATTACAATTAATCATTCTGGTATTGGCGTCCATTACTATATTTCACAACTGTTTGGATTATTGTGGGATTGTTTATGAACAGGTATAGAGCCATACATATATACCACCCCTAGACTAGCTGTGCCAGAGAAGGGTCGAGTAGATTGCCAGGGGTTGGCTGTTCTCTGTACAGGGCCCAAAACAAAACCAGCGGCTCTCTTAGTTTGATGGTATCGCTACATACACAAAGTCTGGAATGTGTGTATATATATATATATATATATATATATATATATATATATACTGGAGCTAACTGAATCAACTGCCTGCTCAATCTATCTAAATGAAATTAAATGACACTCTCTCTCTCTCTCTCTCTCTCCCTCTATCTCCGCCGGAACACACTACAGAAGGCCGACGTGCAGGCGGCATTGTTTACTATAGTGTGGGGCATGTACTTAATTCCCTGAGCCATTATTGGCCAAAGGCACCCTGCCTTTGCCCAATTATTGCTTTCTGTGCTGACGGCGCTGTGATTGCATGCAGGTCATAGTGCATGCTTGGCCAATCATCAGCCAGCAATGCACTGCGATGACACAGTGCATTATGGGCCGTGATGTGCCACTCGAATTTGGCACAAACGGCCCATGTTCGACTCGAACTCGAAGCTCACCCCTACTCAAAACAGACAAGGCTACCCCACTGTGGGTACTCCAGCAGGTTACCAGGAAAAGACGTGCATATATGGAAGGAGCGCCAGACCAAAAAAGACCAAAAGAGTCCAAATTAATTAATTGATGTTGTGTTAAAAGACAGCAAACTCGTTTCAGGGGTCAAGGGAACTCCCCCGAATCTGTGCAGGGAAGCCGATTGCTGGATTAGGATTCCTGGCCAGCAGTATCTGCAGTTAAATTTACTGGTGATGTCAGCATCAGTTAGTGTCTGATTGCTCACTGCACTATCACAGTACCACTATAAGTCCCCGACCACCACCATTAGTATTTAAACACACACCATAGTTAGAGGCGCTATACTTTCCCATAAACACACCTATTGGGACTTTATCTTATCGAAGACATGTAGCAGAATACATTTTGGCCAAAATTTAAGAAATTCTATTTTTTACAATTTTTTTTATTATATATGTTTTATAACAGAAAGTAAAAACCATTTGTTTTTTTCAACATTTTCAGGCTTTTTTCGTTTATATTGCAAAAAATAAAAAACCCAGCGGTGATCAAATATCACCAAAAGAAAGCTCTATTTGTTTGAAAAAAATGACATTAATGTTGTTTGGGTACAACGTTGCGTGACCGCGCAATTACCAGTTAAAGTAGCGCAGTGCTAAATAGCAAAAAATGGCCTGGTCATGAAGGGGGTTAAATATTCTGGAGCTGAAGTGCTTCGAACATTTTTTTTTTTTTGTGGGGGTTTAATTCTGCTTTAACTTATACAACCAGATTGCAAAACATGTGGCCAGCTTTTATGAGTATTGAGGTAATTTAGTATAGCCACTTCCTGCCGGGAGGGCGTACATGGACGACCTCCCGTTGCAGTGGTTATACCGGGATGATGCCGCACCTACAGGCATCAACCCGTTATTCTCTTCAGCCGGCGATTCCCTTCACTGTAAGAACAATCATAGCGGCAGTTCAGCCGATTGATCGTTCTTACAGGCGGCGGGAGGGGACGTCCCCCTCCCGCCACCCTCCGGCGATTCTCTCCTGTGATCGGCGAGTCGGAGAAGAAATCCGCCGGCGGCAGAAGTTGACCATAGAGATTTCCGGGGAACAGGTGGTCCCCAGTCATCTCTATGATTCTCGGAGGTCCGGACGCAATGTTATGACATCACGCCTGGCCTGGAAGTTGTAAATACTGCCATATACTCAGATGGAAAGCCGAGATCGGCTTTTTTTTTTTTATCTCAGGCTTTCCAGCCTGGAAGAGAGATCTGAAGTCTTATTGACCCCATCTCACATCTCTCCATAAAGAGGACCTGTCACGCACTATTCCTATTACAAGGGATGTTTACATTCCTTGTAATAGGAAGAAAAGTGCTAAAAAAAAAAAAAAAATTAAAGGCAGAGCGTAAAAATTGGAAAAAGAAAATGAAATAATAAAATAAATTCTATTTTAAAGTGCCCCCCTTTCCGTGAGCTTGCATGTAGAAGCGAATGCATACCTACGTCGCGCTCACATATGTAAGCGTCGTGCGGCGGTCGTCAAGTGGTTAATAACATTTTATATATGTGGACAAACACATTTTTGTCACGCTCACATATGTAAACAGCATTCAAATCACACATGTGAGGTATCGCTGCGAACGTTAGAGCGAGAGCAATAATTATATACCAAGACCTCCTCTGTAAATCCAAATAGGTAAACTGTAAAAAAAAAAATTAAGCGTTGCCTATAGTGATTTTTGAGTACCAAAGTGCCATTCCACGAGCGGGCGCAATTTTCAAGCATGACATGTTAAAGTGGTTGTATACCCAAAATTTGTACAAGCATCTACAGGTAAGCCTACATTAAGGCTTACCTGTAGGTGCTTGCAATATCTCCGAGACTTACACAGTCTCAGAGATATTTGCAAAAAAGACTGTACCGCTATCTACGGCGCATGCGCGCCGTAGATAACGGCGCAGGCGCACTGAGCGCGGCGGCTCTTGAATGGGAGCCTGCCAGACACTGCTGGAAATTCGCGCATGCGCGGGGATCGTGCCGTTCCCCGCGCATGTGCGGGAGTGACGTCATCGCCGCTCCGGCCAATCACAGCGCCGGAGCGGCGATACCCGGAAGTCAGTCCGGGTATCATGGATGCGACGGAGGACGTGTCCGAGGACCGCTGCGGGGGCTTTGATCTAAGGTAAGTGATTGATAATGAGCTAGTATGCTAGTCATACTAGCTCATTATACCTTTGCCTTGCAGGTTGACAAAAAAAAAAAAAAAGTTTTGCGGTATACAACCGCTTTAAGTATCTATTTACTTAGCGTAACATCATCTTTCACATTATTCAAAAACATTGGGCTAACTTTTGGCTAACTTAGTGTTTTGTTTTTTTAAATTCATCCAATTTTTCAACAAAAAAAAAATGTGTTTGTCCACATATATAAAATTTTATTAACCACTTGACGACCGCCGCACGACGATATACGTTGACAGAATGGCACGGCTGGGCATAAGGGCGTACAGGTACGTCCCCTTTAAGATTCCAGCCATGGGTTGTGCTCGCGACCCGGTCAGGAGCTCCGTGACCGCGCCCGTGAGACCCGCAGACCCGATCTCCGCCGATGTCCCGCAATCGGGTCACAGAGCTGAAGAACGGGGAGAGGTAAGTGTAAACAAACATCTCCCCGTTCTTACTATTGGCACTGTCAGTGATCGTCTGTTCCCTGTCATCGGGAACAGCGATCAGTGATGTGTCATGCCAAGCCACGCCCCCTAACAGTTACAAGCCCTCCCTAGGACACACTTGCCCCCCACAGGTTACCCCTTCACTGTCAGTGTCATTTTTACAGTAATCAGTGGATTTTTTTAGCACTGATAGCTGTAAAAAATGACAATAATCCCAAAATGGTGTCAAAAGTGTCTGATGTGTCCGCCATAATGTCGCAATCATGATAAAAATCTCTAATCGCTGCCATTACTAGTAAAAAAAATAAAAATTATTAATAAAAATGCCATAAAACTACCCCCTATTTTGTAGACGCTATAACTTTTGCGCAAACCAATCAATAGACGCTTTTTGCGATTTTTTTTTACCAAAAATATGTAGAAGAATACGTATCGGCCTGAACTGAGGAAAAGATCATTTGTTTTATATATTTTTTGGGGGATATTTATTATAGCAAAAAGTAAAAAATATAGAATTTTTTTCAAAATCGTCGCTCTATTTTTGTTTATAGCGCAAAAAATAAAAACCGCAGAGGTGATCAAATACCACCAAAAGAAAGCTCTATTTGTGGGAAAAAAAGGACATCAATTTTGTTTGGGAGCCACGCCGCACGACCGCGCAATTGTCAGTTAAAGCGACTCGGTGCTGAATCGCAAAAAGCGGCCTGGTCTTTAAAGCGGAGCTCCGCCGGAAAAAAAAAATATTAAAAGCCAGCAGCTACAGCTACAGCAGCTGCTGGCTTTTAATATTTGGACACTTACCTGTCCTGGAGTCCAGCGACGTCCGCAGCAGAGGACGAGCGACCGCTCATCGCTCTGCTGCTCCCTCCGCCATCCTCGCTGAGGGAACCAGGAAGTGAAGCCCTGCGGCTTCATGCCCGGTTCCCTATGGCGCATGCGCGAGTCGCGCTGCGCCGTTCTGATTGGTGCTCCTGTGTTCTGGGAGCTGAGTGTCTCCCAGAACACCAAGGGAAGTCTGCGGGAAGTGACGTAACTCCCGCAGATTTCCCGGAGAGAGGACTCCCGGATGTGGGTGAAAATACCTGTCTTAGACAGGTATCTTCACCCCCCTCCCCCCTGAAAGGTGTCAATTGTGACACCGGAGGGGGGGGGGGGGGGAGGGTTCCAAATAGCAAAAGTTGCTATTTAGGGTGGAGCTCCACTTTAAGCAGTGAAATGGTCCGGGGCTTAAGTGGTTAATATTTCAAAGTAGTATTGCTATAATAAATCATCAAGTGTAATGATAGCCAAATAATTACAGTATTTATTGGCGTATAACACTCACTTTTTTACCCTGAAAATAGAGGGTAAACTGTGCCTGCGTGTTATACGCAGGGGGCTGTGGGAAGTTTTTTTTCCTGAAACTTCCCTCTTAAAGTTAGGGTGCGTGTTATACGCCGATAAATACGGTAATTCAACAATGGTGTTTGAAATATTGCTGCACAAATGCCATGTGACATAAAAAGTTGCAACTGCCATTTTATTCTTTAGGGTCTCTGCTAAAAAAAAATATATATATATATATATAATATTTAGGGGTTCTGAGTAATTTTCTACCAAAAAAAAAATGATTTTCACATGTAGGAGCGAAGTGCCAGAATTGGCCCAGATGGGAAGTAGATAGGCAAACCTGATATATTAGTACTCATTTTAGTAAGCTGATGGGCTAGCACACGTTTAAACTTTAACCACTTCACCAGGGTAGGACGTGGCCAATGGTTACAGTGTTCACCAACATAGTTACTGTAAGAGGTACAGTAAGTACTCACATCTTATGTTAATATTCACAAGGAGTAACATTCACTTTTGTATTTGTATTGCTGCAAAATGTATCTACACATTGTTAGTGCACCCCCCTGTGGCCATTTGGATATCAAGCAGGCCTACTCTGGTTTATAAAAAAAAAAAAAAAAAAAAATCGATGTATTCTTAATGTATTGTAATTATTAATGTAATAATTGTAATGGGTTGTAAAAAAGTTTAACTACCTCAGCTCTGGAAGATGTTACCCTCTTCATGACCAGGCCATTTTTTGTTATTTAGCACTGCGCTAATTTATCTGGTAATTTAGCCGTCATACATTTTGTTTGTGTACAGTGTTACATATCATTTTTTTCACACAAATAGAGTTTTCTTTTTCTGGTATTTGATCACCACTGTGTGTTTTTTTTTTTAAATATTATTATATTAATGAAAAGAGACACAATATTTTGAAAAAAAAAACAATATTTTTTACTTTCTGCTATAAAAAATATCTATTAAAATATAAATAAAAAAATAAAAAAGTAAAAAAAATCAAATTTCTTCATTCATTTCGGCCAAAATGTCTTTGGTAAAAAAAATACCAATAAGTGTATATTGATTGTAAACGCTATAACTTTCACAAAACCAAACAATGGATATATACTGAAATTTTTATTTATTTTGTTTATACTAGTAACAGCAGTGATATACAGTGGGAGTGTGCAGCAGACAATCTGACACTAACTGACACGTTGTAGGAACTGATTGACATCACCAGTCACACCAATACAGTAATCAGTGCTAATAACTGTCACTGTACTAATGACACTTGCTGGGAAGGGGTTAACATTCAGGGGCAATCAAATGGTTAACTGTGTGCCTAATAATGTTTACTGTGTGTAGTATGTGCTGCTTTACTGAGCAATGTACCTGTTTTTACTCCCTGCTTTGCTGGGAGAAAAACAATGGGAACATCACTACTGTCTGATTGGTTGACCAGATGACAGAAGAGAGCCTGGTAAACAACACAGGGCTCTCTACAGTCGGTTCCGGCCACAAATCATTGGCTGGGACCTGCTGATCGGCTTGTGCTGTAGCGAATGACAGCACAGCTGGGGCAGCAGCGCTCATGCATGCCCCCTACCCGGATGTACATTCCACAATGTAAATGCGGTAGGCGGTCCTGAAGAGGTAAAATAGAAAATAAAGGTAAAAAACATTTGAAACCAGCAGGGCTCTCTGATTCCTGTTGTATTGAATTATATTGCAACTGTGCTGTCTGCCCTCACATTGTAAAGCGCTGCACAAACTGTTGGCGCTATATAAATCCTGTATAATAATATGTAGCGACCTCACCCCATCTCTTTCGTCTAGGGGTATCACACACGACAGGGTGAGATGCGCTACGGCCCATGTCCTCCCCATAGCTGTGGGTGAGGTGAAGGCCAGTACCAGATATTTCCTCGGGCCCATGTGCTTTTGTCTAGAATCAAGTCCCGCTGTGTCAACACTTCCCTCTGCTCCCATTAACCAGAGTTCCACACACCGATCACAGTCCAACTCTTGTTTTATTGCATATCTCACAATAAACAGTGCTTCAGTAGCCAACTGGTTGCGACTTGTTAACATTTTGATACAGGGGAATGAGCAGGTCGAGGCACTATCCTAATTCTCAGCTAAACCACTGCGATCTCGCCAGTGGTTACTATAGCCATATCTTGAAAGGACTTAGAACTTGAGAGTCTCTACCAGCGACTCAAGAGAACATAGATAGGAGTACCTTCGCTGCGTTGCGGCCCCTGTCAGGGGAAGATGTCCCTCCAAGAGAGTTACCAGAGGCCCATCCGTCACTGGGTTGATGCTGCTCCAGACTCTCCGAATGGGTAACCTCCCCGGCCTCCTCACCTCAGACATGGGCCCCATCCACTTCAGGGACCCTCGGACTTCTCCACCCTCGCGGGATCCAGTCGAAGTCACTGGGCCCCAGGCCTCCTGCTTTAGTACCTCACCCCAGGCTGAAGGTGCCTGGGATGGACTCCAACTCCATTCCGGTCAGGCCTAGGGCACCTGAGCCGGAATTTAGAACCACCCGCACCCAGGCCTAAGGTGCCTGAGTGCGTGATGAAAAACCTCCAGAAGAGCAAGACCTCGTGACCAGGGCGTCTCCCCCTTTTATCCCCTCCAATGACGCCACGGCAGGTTCCCCGCCCTCGCCGTACCATCTACGAGAAGGGACAAAAAGGACAGCACTATCGCAGTGAATCTACCTTGAGCCTGCGGGCACCTGTCACCCACAGGCCAAAGAGATTATTACACCGCCCAATCCTCCACGAATACAAATAGTCATTACTCCCATACCTACACACCTGAACTTCCACCCAGGTGTACCCCACCTGAATTTAAAGACCCCGCTACAAATAATAGAATGTTTTTTATATGTATACACAAATTAAGTACCTTTTTTCCCTTTTAACCACTTGCCGACCGCTCACGGTATATATTGTGAGGGGGTTAGCTCGGCAGCGGGTGTGTGTGACCCCCGGGATGGGCTCCCCACACAAAAACAGGCCCAGCAGACGGAGCTTGTGGTTTTCAAAATCAAAAAGGTGCGGTTTATTTTCTATTTACAGTGACAAAACACAGCAAAGCAAAAGAAACATAAACAAAATAAATCCTGGTCAACTTGACCTCTGACTAAACATACAGGTTTCCTAACTAACAACTGGGATCAGCCTAGTGCTGTCCTAGTCCCTAAGTCCCTGGGTTTAAATGTCCAAGCAAATAGCCACACAGGCTTTGTCTCACCGCACAAGGGTTCACTCTCTCCAGGAAGTCCACACAGGTCTGCTTCCAGGCATGAGCAAACACCTAATGAATCTGGGAGTTCTTATAGAGGCCTAAATGAGCTGACAAGCTTCAGCTGGTCTCATCAACTCCCTGTCTGCACGACGCCCCACACTCTCCCTAGAGGTATGAGTCATCCATGAGCCCACTAGCCTCAGCTGGGCTTATACAACTCTCCACCTAGTTGTATAAGTCGGCGTAAAGCCTGAATCTGGGCAAAATATATCTACCCCCCTGGATGCAACCAGGTGACTTTACCTTCCTGCTGTCACATACCCCCCCTCTTGTTTTAACCTTGGGGTTGGAACACCAGCAATCAGGCATTCATGTACTCGAGACAAAGCATCCACATTCCCCATTTGAACGCCAGGGCGATGCTTTACTGTGAAGTTGAATTCTTGTAGGGCCAGGAACCACCTATTTACTCTTCTATTTGTCTCCTTGTTTTGAGCCATCCACTTTAACGGAGCGTGATCCGTAACCATGTCAAAGTGCCTACCTAGCAGGTAGTACCGAAGGGAATCTAGAGCCCACTTCACCGCTAAACACTCCTTTTCAACGGTGGCGTAATTTACCTCATGGGACTTCAACTTCCTGCTGAGGTAAATGACTGGGTGCTCTTCCCCGTTCCAGACCTGGGACAATACTGCTCCTAACCCCACATCTGACGCATCACTTTGTACGACAAAGTCTTTAGAGAAGTCGGGTGAGTACAACACTGGCTGGCTACATAAGGCTTGTTTCAAGAATTGGAATGCTGCCTCAGCCTCGGGGGTCCATTTAATCATGACCGACCCTTTCCCCTTCGTCAGGTTGGTTAGGGGCACAGCCTTAGAAGCAAAGTGGGGAATGAATCGCCGATAATACCCAGCGATTCCCAGAAAGGCTCGTACCTGCTTCTTGCTGTTGGGACGTGGCCAACTCTGGATGGCCTCGACTTTGTTGAGTTGGGGTTTTATTACTCCCCTCCCAATGGTGTACCCAAGATATTTGGCCTCCTCCTGCCCAATGGTACACTTCTTGGGGTTAGCCGTAAACCCCGCTTCCCGAACAGAGTCCAGGACTGCTTGCACTTTTGGCAGATGTGAGGCCCAATCTGTGCTATGGACAATTACGTCATCCAGGTAAGCCGCAGCATACTTCCGATGGGGCCTCAGCATCTGGTCCATTTTCCGCTGGAATGTGGCCGGCGCATTCTGTAACCCGAACGGCATTCTTTTATATTGGAACGCCCCATCTGGGGTTACAAATGCGGTTTTCTCTTTGGCCGACTTGGCCAGGGGGATTTGCCAATACCCTTTTGTGAGGTCAAGAGTCGTCATGTATCGGGCTGTTCCCAGCCGGTCGATCAACTCATCTATACGTGGCATGGGGTAGGTGTCAAATTTTGTAACTTTGTTCAACTGACGAAAATCGTTACAAAATCGCCAGCTCCCATCCGGTTTAGGCACCAACACAATGGGACTAGACCAATCACTTTGGGACTCCTCTATCACCCCTAAGTTCAGCATTTTCTGTACTTCCTCCCGTATTGCCTCCCGTCGGGCCTCTGGGATCCGATAGGGTTTTAACTTCACCCTTTCACCGGGCGGGGTAATGATGTCATGCTCTACCCCAGATGTTTGTCCCGGCAGCTCAGAGAATACCTCCTTGTTGCGAAGCACAAACTCCTTAACCTCCTGTTGTTGGGGTTGTGACAAGGTGGCTGCTATTCCAACCTCAGGAATCACGCAACCAGTTTGAGCTGGTGACCAAGTGTCTGCGACTAGGGACTCTCTATCCCTCCAGGCTTTCAACAGATTAACGTGATAGATCTGTTCGGGCTTTCGCCTTCCTGGTTGTCTGACCTTGTAATTCACTTCGCTCACTTTTTCCATTATCTCATAGGGGCCTTGCCATTTGGCAAGGAATTTACTTTCAACCGTAGGGACAAATACCAGTATCCTATCCCCCGGGGAAAAGGTACGGGTCTTGGCTCCACGGTTGTACACTCTCTGCTGTGCTAACTGGGCTTGGGCCAAATGTTCCTTCACGATGGGCATTACCTGTGCAATTCGGTCTTGCATCAGGGCGACATGCTCAATCACACTCCTGTGGGGAGAACTCTCACTTTCCCAAGTTTCCTTGGCCATATCCAACAGCCCTCTTGGGTGTCTCCCATACAGTAACTCAAAGGGGGAGAATCCCGTAGAGGATTGGGGCACCTCCCTAATAGCAAACATCAGATAAGGAAGTAGACAGTCCCAATCCTTTCCATCTCTATCCACCACTTTCTTCAACATTTGTTTTAGGGTTTTGTTGAATCTTTCAACCAGCCCATCGGTTTGGGGGTGATACACAGATGTACGTAATTGCGTCACTTTGAACAATTTACACAGCTCCTTCATAACCCGGGACATAAAGGGTGTACCTTGGTCCGTAAGCAGTTCTTTACAAATACCCACCCGGCTAAACACAAGAGATAGCTCTTTGGCTATGGTTTTGGCCGAGGTATTTCGGAGAGGGATCGCTTCTGGATAACGGGTGGCATAGTCCATTATAACTAATATGTACTGGTGCCCCCTAGCGGACTTGATTATAGGACCTACCAAATCCATGGCGATCCTCTCAAACGGGACCTCAATGATGGGTAGAGGGACCAGCGGGCTACGGAAATGTGGCATCGGGGCCGACCTCTGACACACAGGGCAGGAGGAACAATAATTTTCTATGTCCTTCATCACCCCCGGCCAATAGAATCTCTGTAATACCCTCTCTCGGGTTTTCTCTGTCCCCAGATGACCTCCAAGAATGTGCCCATGGGCCAACTCCAACACCAACTTCCTGTAAGGTTTGGGCACCACAAGCTGCTCAACGGTTTCTTCTGCCCTTTTTGCCACCCGATACAGTAGGTCCTTCTCTACGCTGAAGTATGGGTAAGTGCAGGTATTATCTGGGTTCACTAACTCGCCATCTATTTTCACTACGTTTTCCCGTGCCTTTATTAGGGCGGGGTCTTTCAACTGTTCTGTGGCAAAGTTTTCCCTGTGAACCTCAAGATCAGAAAACTCCACAGACGGTAGGTTTTCGTCTGAGGAGGTGGGCTCCTCTCCAGTTTCTTGAGTCTCCCCTGCCAATACTGATAAGGGAAATTCCGGAGAGTCCTCACCACTCTCAGGGGAGTTCTGGCTATCACATTCCTGGTACATAGGGGCACCAGTGAGGGGCTCAGGATCATCCCACAGTTCCCAGAACTTCGGAAAATCCCTTCCCACAATGGCGTCATGCGGTAACTGAGATACTAAGCCCACTGGATGAGAGAGGGTACCTTTGGGGGTCTCGAAACACACTGTAGTCACTGGATACTCTCGGGTGTCCCCATGCACACAAATAACAGCTACCTTGCTATTCCCAGAGACCTCTGTTTTAACTAACTCAGTCTTTATCAGGGTCACAAGGCTACCTGAATCCAGCAATACCACAACATTTCTACCATTAACACACATTTTGCATAAATGTTTCTCAGTTCCTCGAATGGCAGTGCATGCGACTGTCGCACACAGCGACTGACGTCTGCCCGTCAGAAAGTCACACTGCATGGGTTCCTCCACAACCGGGCAATTGGCTGCAATATGTCCCGCTTGCCGGCAGCGGTAGCAAACGATCCTTCTTGCCGCCTCTTGAGCCGCTGATTTCCCAGGCTGTTCTCGCCAAACTTGGGGTAGAGCTCCCACCCTCTCACTCTCTCCACCCTCACCCCTTGGAATCCTCTTATCCGCCCCTGGGGATGGTCTGGTCTTAGGGTGGAAAGTCCGAGTGTCTCTGGAAGAGGCCGTCAGGTTCTCTGTAGCCAAGTATTTCGCCACACGATCCACAAGACCATCGGCCGTCTCTGGGTCTCCATGGCTTACCCACTTTTGGATGGCAGTAGGAAGAGCTCTCAAAAACCGATCCATTACAACACGTTCCACAATCTTTGGTGCGGACAAAGTCTCTGGCTGTAGCCACTTTCTGCTCAGGTGAATGAGATCATACATTTGAGACCTGGGGGGTTTTCCAAGCTGGAAAGTCCAGTTATGCACACGCTGAGCCCGGACAGCCTGGGTGACACCCAGCCTTGCCAATATTTCAGCTTTTAGCATCACATAGTCTTTTGCTTGGTTAGGCTCTAGGTCATAGTAAGCTTTCTGCGATTCACCAGTTAACAGAGGAGCCACCAGTCCAGCCCACTGCTCCTCAGGCCACTTTTCTCTTTCAGCGGTCCTTTCAAATGTGGTCAAAAATACCTCTGGATCATCCTTTCCAGTCATTTTTGTCAATAAACGACTCACCCCAAAGGACGCGGTATTAGTGGGACGGCTTTCCTCACTGGTCTGCGGACGTTGCTGCATTACTGCTTCCATCTGTGTAGTCTCTGCTCTTGCTTCTGCAACAGGTCTATGAAGCGGGCCTCAGATTGCTGCTGGGCTCGTTGCTGAGCCTCCAGACTCTGTTGCAAAGTTGCGTTTGTCTGCTGCTGGGCTGCAAGGCTCTGTTGATGAGCTTGCTGCTGGGCTGCGAAGTTCTGTTGTTGAGCTGCAAGGCTCTGTTGATGAGCTGCAAGGCTCTTTTGCAAACCTGCATTTGTCTGCTGTTGATTGGCATTTGCTAGAGCCAGCTGCTTCAGTATCTCCTCCATGCTGGCTTAAAAAAAAACTGCCCGCATTCTCCACCAACTGTGAGGGGGTTAGCTCGGCAGCGGGTGTGTGTGACCCCCGGGATGGGCTCCCCACACAAAAACAGGCCCAGCAGACGGAGCTTGTGGTTTTCAAAATCAAAAAGGTGCGGTTTATTTTCTATTTACAGTGACAAAACACAGCAAAGCAAAAGAAACATAAACAAAATAAATCCTGGTCAACTTGACCTCTGACTAAACATACAGGTTTCCTAACAACTGGGATCAGCCTAGTGCTGTCCTAGTCCCTAAGTCCCTGGGTTTAAATGTCCAAGCAAATAGCCACACAGGCTTTGTCTCACCGCACAAGGGTTCACTCTCTCCAGGAAGTCCACACAGGTCTGCTTCCAGGCATGAGCAAACACCTAATGAATCTGGGAGTTCTTATAGAGGCCTAAATGAGCTGACAAGCTTCAGCTGGTCTCATCAACTCCCTGTCTGCACGACGCCCCACACTCTCCCTAGAGGTATGAGTCATCCATGAGCCCACTAGCCTCAGCTGGGCTTATACAACTCTCCACCTAGTTGTATAAGTCGGCGTAAAGCCTGAATCTGGGCGAAATATATCTACCCCCCTGGATGCAACCAGGTGACTTTACCTTCCTGCTGTCACAATATACGTCGGCAGAATGGCTCGTACAGGCATAATCACGTACCTGTACGTGGCCCTTTAACTGCCGACGTCGGGGTCGCGCACGCGCGCCGCCGGCGGCCCGCTCGCGACCCCCCTGCCTTCCCCGTGAGTGGGACCGCGGGTCCCGCGGACTCGATCGCCGCGGGGATCCCCGCGATCGTCTCACGGAGACTCGGAGCGGGGAGTTGTCAGTGTAAACACATCATCTCCCCGCTCCTCTACTGACAATGTCAGCGATCTCCGCTCTGTGTAATCAGAGCGGAGATCGGTGACGTGTCAGTCGTAGCCACGCCCCCACACAGTAGTAAACACTCCCCTAGGCACACTTAACCCCTCCAGCGCCCCTAGTGGTTAACCCCTTCACTGCCAGTGTCATTTTTACAGTAACCGGTGCATTTTTATAGCACTGATCGCTGTGAAAATGACAATGGTCCCAAAAATGTGTCAAAAGTGTCCGATGTGTCCGCCATAATGTCGCAGTCAAAAAAAAAAAAAATCGCTGATCGCCGCCATTACTAGTAAAAAAATAATAATTATAAAAATGCCTTAAAACTATACCCTATTTTGTAAACGCTATAATTTTTGCGCAAACCAATCAATAAACGCCGATTGCAATTTTTTTTACCAAAAATATGTAAAAGAATACGTATCGGCCTAAACTGAGGAAAAAAAATGTTTTTTTATATATTTTTTGGGGATATTTATTATAGCAAAAAGTAAAAAATATGTAATTTTTTTCAAATTTTTCGCTCTATTTTTGTTTATAGCGCAAAAAATAAAAACCGCAGAGGTGATCAAATACCACCAAAAGAAAGAAAGGACGCCAATTTTGTTTGGGAGCCACTTCACACGACCGCGCAATTGTCAGTTAAAGCGACGCAGTGCCGAATCGCAAAAAGGGGCCTGGTCATAATGGCCCGTATTGGTCCGGGGCTTAAGTGGTTAAATAAGTGATCACATACCCTCTGTTCTCAGCTTCATAAGATCTGGGGGAGGAGAAAGCAGCAGCAGCAGCAGCACACTGATCCTTCCAGTGAATGGCTGTGCGGGGGCATTTCAGCACAAGGCCGATCATTGGATTAGGTCCCAGCACAGCAAGAAAACTGACCATGCTGAGCTTGCATGCCTAGTGTGGGCAGTTTTTCAAAGGAAAGCAGAGGGACTAGCGGGAAAATCAGGGATTTCACAAGGAAGCAATACAAAGAGAAAGGATACTTTTTTCATACAAGTAAATGAAACAGTGGGCACATATCAGGAATATAAATGTTGGGAACATGCGCACAAACGGCATCCATCTGGACGCACAAGCATGTCCAATACAGATTCTGGCCGCTAGTGGACTATTTAAACCTGAAGCCTGCATGGGATTATTCCATTGTTATCTGTGTTCCTGACCTGGCTACATCTGACTCCTCTCTGGATTACCCTAGCCTGGTTATGTCTGCTGCTCATCCATGCTACCAACCTCAGCCTGGACTTTTGACCAAGTTTCTGCCTTTCGAATCTGTACTGCACTGCCAGCATGCTGCCAACCCTTGCCTGTCTCTGATCTGAACTCTGTTTGTAATTTGGTACCTCTCCACCCAGCTGCTACTGAATTCGGCTAGTGACCTGACTCCAGGCTTCCGCTCATCGACATCAGTACTTTCCAGCTCAAGTTCCAACTTTCTGGCACCTGAGCCCTTCTGCTGAGGTCACCCTTGTAATTTTGAGCTCTTCATAAAAGGTACATGACTAGTGATGAGCCGAACACCCCCGGGTTCGGTTTGCACCAGAACCCGCGAACGGACCGAAAGTTCGTACGAACATTAGAACCCTATTAAATACAATGGATGCGAACGTTCGAATTCTAAAGTGCTAATTATAACGACTATTATGCATGTTATTGTCCTAAAAAGGGTTTGGGAACCCGGGTTGTGCACCAGGGGACATGTATCAATGCAAAAAGAAGTTTTAAAAACGGTCGCTTTTCAGGAGCAGTCATTTTAATGATGCATAAAGTGAAAAAAAAAAAGTCAAATATTCCTTTAAATATCGTACCTGGGGGGTGTCTAAAGTATGTCTGTGAAGTGCCACGTGTTTCCCGTGTTTAGAACTGTCCCTGCACAAAATGACACTTCTAAAGGAAAAAAAAGCCATTTAAAACTGCTTGCGGCTTTAATGTAATGTCTGGTCCCGGTAATATGGATGAAAATCTTTAAGAAAAATGGCATAGCTACCCCATGACCCCCCCCCCCTACCCCAGCCCATTACCAGCCCCTTTGGGTCTTGTATGGATATTAAGGGGAACCCCGCACATAAAATAAAAAAGGCCCTATATACTCTGAACAGCCGTATACAGGCGGTGCATACAAGACAGGGACTGTAGGTTTGTTCTTATGTAGAATCTGTTTGTAATTTTGAACAGGTACATTGTTTAAGTGTAGCTCCAGCCCAAAAATCCATTTTTAAACTTTTTGGAAAACATAGGTAAGGGTTATCACCCCTGTAACATTTGTTTTGCTGTCTGTGCCCCTGTTCAGAACATTTCACCTCACTTTCCGTCCCAATGACAACTGTTTTTGAAATGTGGTGTTTTTCTTGAAACAAGGATTGGTGATAAAGCATCAGTACAGAGGAGACACCTTTCTCCTATATGAATTCTTACAGGAGAGAATTTTCCTTCCAAGGGGTAGATTCCCTCTCACTTCCTGTTGTCTTCTTGCGTTTGCAAGTAGGAGTCGTTTGTAAGTTGGATGTTTGAAAGTAGGGACCTGCCGTATATACTCTGCAGAAATAGGCCCCTTAGTTGTTGGTGTTGGCACAACACTGTAAGCACTCACAGTTACTCTTGGTTGGTGATGGAACGCCCTGCTGTCAACTATTATATCAGGAATTTTAATTACATATAATTGTTGAACAGTGGTAGTAAAAATTGGGCCTTTGATGGTGGTGCTGGTGCCACAACACTGTAAGCCCTGACAATTACTCTTGGTGGGTGCAGCAATGGGCCCTGCTGTGAATTATTAGATCAAGAATTGTAATTGCATGCCCCTGTTGAACAGGGCCTGAAAAATTGGGCCTTTCGTGGTGGTGGTGGTGGTGGTGTTGCCACAACACTGTAAGCCCTCAGAGTTACTCTTGGTGGGTGCAGGAATGGGCCCTGCTGTGAATTATTAGATCAAGAATTGTAATTACATGCCCCTTTTGAACAGGGGCTGAAAAATTGGGCCTTTCGTGGTGGTGGTGGTGGTGGCGTTGCCACAACACTGTAAGCCCTCAGAGTTACTCTTGGTGGGTGCAGCAATGGGCCCTGCTGTGAATTATTAGATCAAGAATTGTAATTACATGCCCCTGTTGAACAGGGGCTGAAAAATTGGGCCTTAGGCACTGGTGGCACAACACTACAACCCCTCACAGATACTGTACTTGGAGCACAGCAATGAGCCCTGTTGCAAAGTATTGCTTCAAAAATTGTAATGACACGCCCCTGTTAAACAGGGGCTGAAAAATTGGGCCTTAGGCACTGGTGGCACAACACTCCAACCCCTCACAGATACTGTACTTGGAGCACAGCAATGAGCCCTGTTGCAAAGTATTGCTTCAAAAATTGTAATGACACGCCCCTGTTAAACAGGGGCTGAAAAATTGGGCCTTAGGCACTGGTGCCACAACACTCCAACCCCTCACAGATACTGTACTTGGAGCACAGCAATGAGCCCTATGGCAAATTATTGCTTCAAAAATTGTAATTACACGCCCCTGTTAAACAGGGGCTGAAAAATTGGGCCTTAGCCACTGGTGGCGGCACCCATAAACAAAAATGATCTTCCAAGCTATCATCATCAATCGTATCATTGAGGACTCGGAGGAGGAGGATAGCCAGTCAACATAACAGCACAGGCACTCAGCATCAGCATCAGTCTTGAAGGGATGTGACATGTTAAAATCAATTAGTCTGTTATATCAGCATCAGGTGTGTGGTAGCTGGTGGTGATCCAAGACTGGTTCATCTTGATGAAAGTCAGTCGATCAACCGAGTCGGTGGACAGGCGCACCCTGTGATCCGTGACAAATCCTCCAGCAGCACTGAATGTGCGTTCTGAAAGAATGCTGGATGCAGGACAGGCCAGTAGCTCAATTGCATACTGTGCAAGCTCTGGCCAGTGATCCATCCTCAAGACCCAGTAAGCCAGAGGATTTTCGGTGGGGAAGGTGTCCAAGTCTGACCTTGCCCCTAGATATTCCTGCACCATGTTTATCAGACGCTGGCGATGGTTGCTGGAACCGATCATACTTTGGGGCTGCGGACTAAAGAATTGTCTGAACGCATCGGTCAGACGGCCACCTTCCCCACCGCTCCTTCTTTGACTGGCCGAAGCCTCAGCAACTCGTTGTCCAGGACCAGGAGTTTGTAACCTCCCAGTCTCTGGGAACGCGTTGCACAGACCTTTCTGCAAGGCCTCCCGGAGTTGTCTCATCCTCTGCTCCCTCTGCGACGGTAACATAAGGTCCGCAACCTTACCCTTGTACCGTGGATCAAGGAGAGTGGCCAGCCAGTAATGGTCCCTCTCCTTGATCCGAAGAATACGAGGATCCTTCCGCAGACTTTGCAGGATCAGGGAGGCCATGCAGCGTAGGTTTGCTGAGGCATTCGTTCCGGAGTCCTCTGGGTCACTAAGGACGACATGATCCGCAGCCACCTCCTCCCAGCCACGTACAAGTCCACTGGTTTCTTGGGACTGTAAATCATCCCTAAAAGACTGCTGCTGATGATGCTGAGTGCCAGCCTCCACCTCCATGCTGACACAATCCTCCTCCTCCTCCTCCTCCTCCTCTTCCTGTGCGATGGGTGGGACAGAAGGAACACTGTCTGGGTAAAGGGGGCCTTGAGAGGCAAGGAAGTCCTCCTCTTCCTGCCTCTGTTCTGCCTCAAGTGCCCTGTCCATTATTCCACGCAGTGTGTGCTCCAACAGGTGGACAAGAGGTACAGTGTCACTGATGCATGCACTGTCACTGCTCACCATCCTCGTGGCCTCCTCAAATGGTGCCAGGACAGTGCATGCATCCCTGATTATGCCCCACTGGCGTGGAGAAAAAAAACCAAGCTCCCCTGACCCTGTCCTGGTGCCGTAGTCGCACAGATACTCATTGATGGCCCTCTGCTGCGTGTGCAGCCGCTGCAGCATGGCCAACATTGAGTTCCACCTGGTGGGCATGTCACATATAAGGCGGTTCTTGGGCAGGTTCAACTCCTTTTGCAGCTCAGCCAGGCGAGCACTGGCATTATAAGATCTGCGGAAATGCACACAGACTTTCCTGGCCTGCCTCAGGACATCCTGTAAGCCCGGGTACCTGCCCAAGAACCGCTGCACCACCAGGTTAAGGACGTGAGCCACACAGGGCACATGGGTCAGTTGTCCCTGTCGGAGGGCGGAGAGGAGGTTGGTGCCATTGTCGCAAACCACCATTCCTGGCTTAAGCTGGCGTGGCGTCAACCACCTCTCGGCCTGGCCCTGCAGAGCAGACAGGACCTCTGCCCCAGTGTGGCTTCTGTCCCCCAAACACACCAGCGCAAGCACGGCATGGCATCTTTTTGCCTGCGTACTTGCGTAGCCCCTTGAACGGCTACGGAGCACCGCTGGTTCAGAGGACAAAGCACAGGAAGAGGCCATGGAGGAAGAAGAAGAGGAGGGGGTGGAGGAGAGAGGTGTGTCACAACCAGTAGTAGCATTTTGGAGGCGTGGCGGTGGAACAACCTCCAACACTACTGCACCTTGTCCTGCATCCTTCCCAGCTGCCAAAAGAGTGACCCAATGGGCCGTGAAAGAAAGGTAACGTCCCTGTCCATGCCTGCTGGACCATGAGTCAGCGGTAATATGCACCTTACCGCTGACCGCCCTGTCCAGCGAGGCCAAGACATTGCCTTCCACATGCCGGTAGAGAGCCGGAATAGCCTGCCCTTACGCTGGCCACCAAAGGGCATCCTGCTTCGTTGGAGATGTGCCTCCTCCTCATCCTCCTCCTCCTCCTCTCTCCTATTAGGCACCCACGTGGAGTCAGTGACCTCATCATCCCCTCCCTCCTCATCACTGGAGCCAATCTGGCAGTATGCTGCAGCTGCTGGAACATGACTGCCAGATTGGTGTCCTTCTTGAGCATCCCCTCTGTCTGCTCTCACGCTACTGCCTTCCTGTAGCTGGGTTTCATCATCAGACCCTTCGAAACGCTGGGCATCCTCCTGGAGCATGTACCCAACACTGTGCTCAAACAGTTCGGGGGACTCCTCAGGAGGAGGACATGGTGGGTCTAGGGAAGGAGTGACTGATGATGAGTCTGACATTGATACCAGGGAAGAGGACGCTTTGGCAGCTGCTTTGCCAGTACCCTGAGCCTGGGTGAGAGAGGATGAGGAGGAGGAGGAGGGCTTGGTCATCCACTCTACCAAGTCTTCGGCATGATGTGGCTCAACATGTCCAGCTGCCGAAAAGAAGGACAAGCGTGTCCCATGGCCATGTGCTGATGACAATGCACCGCGTCCACGACCAGCACTGTTGCCCCCAGACACAGAGCCTGCTTGCCCTCTTTTATTGCCTCCTGACTGTCTGCCTCTCCTTGTTTGCCTTCCAGACATTCTAATAGATGGCCTGCAGGGAGATGGGAAAAAAGCAATAAGGGCTACCTTCAGGTGTCCTTCTCTGTCCCTTTACTTAAGGATTTCTAAATATGGTTGAGGATGATTGCTTTCGCACAGAATAGCACAACGACAATTTCCCTGACTGTCCAAAAAACAAGGATTTCAAAGATGGTTGATGAGGAATGCTTTAGCACAGTATAGCACAAGGAGAATTTCCCTCACTGTCCTTCCCTGTCCCTAGAAACAAGGATTATCACAGTGAAAGAAACTGACACTCTCCCTACCTATAGTTTTCTGTCCCTAGAAAAAATGTTTTTTTAAAGATGGTTGATGATCAATGCTTTAGCACACTATAGCACAAGGAGAATTTCCCTCACTGTCCTTCCCTGTCCCTAGAAACAAGGATTATCACAGTGAAAGAAACTGACACTCTCCCTACCTATAGCTTTCTGTCCCTAGAAAAAATGTTTTTTTAAAGATGGTTGATGATCAATGCTTTAGCACAGTATAGCACAAGGAGAATTTCCCTCACTGTCCTTCCCTGTCCCTAGAAACAAGGATTATCACAGTGAAAGAAACTGACACTCTCCCTACCTATAGTTTTCTGTCCCTAGAAAAAATGATTTTTTAAAGATGGTTGATGATCAATGCTTTAGCACACTATAGCACAAGGAGAATTTCCCTCACTGTCCTTCCCTGTCCCTAGAAACAAGGATTCGCACAGTAAAACACACTGACACTCTCCCTACCTATCCTTCTCTTTCCCTAAACTAAAGGAATCCGGGTTAAGCAAGAAAAAAAATGTCACTGTCCCTGCCTATGCTTCTCTTTCCCTGCTCCGGAACACACTACACTAGGCCGCCGTGCTGGCGGCCTTTTATAGTGTGGGGCGTGTACTAAACACCCTCAGCAATAATTGGCCACAGGCATCCTGCCTGTGGCCAATCATTGCTCTCCTCGCTGCCGGCGCTGTGATTGGCCAAGCATGCGGGGTCACAGTGCATGCTTGGCCAATCACAGCGCCTGGATGACACTGCGATGGCGTAGTGCATTGTGGGCCGTTCGCGTCACTCGAATTAGGCGCGAACGGCCCAAATCGTTCGATCTTCGTCGAACGATCGAACAGCCGATGTTCGAGTCGAACGTATGTTCGACTCGAACACCGAGCTCATCCCTATACATGACACTCTTTCATTGGAGGTCACTGAGAGAAGGGCTACTGATGGTCAGTGGGAGATGGTTTCATTACACTGATGGTAAGAGAGATGAATTCTCCCCCCTATAGATACGTACAAAGATAATTGGTGTTGGTGATTACTTATCTGAGAGGCAGAAATTGATTATTGCCCAAGGAAACCCTAGCAACCTCTGGAGGAACCCTGGTTGAAAAGAGATGCTCAACCATGCTTTTTTTTAAAGGTGATGAAAGGTGGTGGCCTGCCATGTTGTCTAAATCCCAACTGGTAGAAATCTATTGCCCATCATTTAAATGTAGCCATCCCTCAGCAACTCCCATCCGTCTGACACTTGCCTGCCCTCTCTTATGCAGGTAGGTGCTAGAGTAGGATTTTTGCAAGGAAAACTGTCAGCGCAGGTAAATTTAGGCAGGCCTATGCTTCAGGCTAGGCCTGCTTTTTTTGATCTGGGGGCTGTGCTCTAGTTCTGGGGCACCTCCCTTGCTTCAAGGGAGAATGATCTAGAAGAGGGGCAGGGCACAGGACTGGAGTTACAGGGAGCTCATGTGAGTAGCCCTGACCAATCCCCACTTGGAATTGGCAGGGGGCAGGCCTTCCATATAAGCTCAGGTCCCAGCCCACTGGAGTAGAGTTGACGGCTGGGAGACGTGGAGAATGGAGCATTAGGCAGCAGCAGGGGCTCCACCCCCATCTGAGGGGGTACGGGGCCTAGCGGAGGAGCCCGGGGGAGCTGGGAGGGAGCTACATCCTTACACGGTCATGGATGGAGTGTCCTGGAACAGAGGGGCTGGAGAAGCTGTCGGAACATATATCCAGATAAAGTTCTTCATCATGGATTCGGGGCAGGAGAAGGTCGGTGAGTGGACCACAGTGGATTACTGGATGAGGCATGCCAGGGGAGCTGGGTGCGAGGCCAGAGGAGAGACTGTGGGGAAAGTGTCAAATCGATGCGGCCTGAGGGTGCAGGATTTGCGGGCCGGACTTGCTGGGAACAGTATTCCGCCAAGCTACATGTGCTACTAAATTACTAGGCCGCCGGGCAGAGGTACTGCAGACCTCTGGCCTAGTAACAGCATCTATAGCAGCCAGCATTTGAGAGTGTTCAGAGCAGCCTCATTCGCTCATAGAAGAGGATGTGACAGGGAGGATAATGATCTACAGTAAAGTTTGTGCAGGAGGAGATAATTCCTGGGAGCAACAGTCTGCAGGAGAGGTGCAGTGGTGGAGAAATAGTCTGCATGGTGATGCAGGGGAAGTGACTGTAGATATTATATGTGCATCAGTACTTCAAGGCTCAACTAAATCTCAAGTTCTTTTATTATGATGGCAAAGCAACATGTTCTATGGGCATCCCATATCCCCCTTTCCCCCAACCAAGTTATATCCCCCAATAAACAGAGACAATGAACAGTCATTTGCATTGTTTTGTTTTTGAGGTGACAGATGGAGGTCTGGCAGCAGGGTGATATGGTGGATGTTAGTTACTAGTAGCAACCAAGCGCTATACAACTTTAATGGGAACCTCACAGCCTGAAAGTCTATCAGCCTAGAGCTGCAAAATAATTTTCATTTACTCCATGCAAAGGTTTTCTACCTTTGGCATGCCTGGAAGAAGCAGAGTCCAGCTTGTAAACTGTTTGAAGAGACTGTTTGGTGTCCAGCAGTGATGATTTTGGAAGATCGGGTACAGGCAAATTTTTATTTTATTTTTTAAATAACAAACATGTTATACTTACCTTCACTCTGCAGCTTGTTTTGCACAGAGTGGCCCCGAACCTGGTCTTCTGGGGTCCCTCGGCGGCTGTATCTGCTCCTCCTTGCAAAAACTTTCCACCTTCATGCAAGCTCTCTTGCATTGGGGGAAAGTTCTTTCGGGCGCGCTCCCGTGATACAGCCGGCGGCCATAGCCGCTCACTGTATCACTCGACCCCGCCCCCGGCGCGCTGCATCATTGGATGTGATTGACAGCAGTGAGAGCCAATGGCTGCGCTGCTTTCAATCAACCAATGAATGAGCTGAGAAGCCGACCGAGAAGCCAGCGCGTTCGCGGCGCGGGACTTTCGAGAGGTCAGGTAAGTAAACGGGGGCTCGGGGGAGGGGCGCTAATTGTCGGATGATTTTTCACCTTAATGCATAGGATGCATTAAGGTGAAAAAACGTTTGCCTTTAGGCCCCATGCACACGAGACGCAGGTGCAAACTCTGCTGAACACACGTTTTTAAACGCTGAAACCGGCGTTTATAAACGCGCGTTTTGCCGCGTTTGCGGCCGCGTTTAGCGGCGTTTAACCGCGTTTGCGTTTATAAGTGTTTCATCATAGACCCTCCCTAAGCTCAAAAAACTGTAAATTTTAACCATTTCAGCCAGTTTGTGAGACCAGAGTGAGTAGCAGCAGCTGAGAGAGCAGCAGTGTACTTGTATTTAGCGTATCACTTGCCACATCACCTGCCACAAGTTGTGGATTGTCCACTTGCCACGTCACCTGCCACGTCACCTGGCCACATCACCTGGCCACGTCACCTGGCCACGTCACCTGCCACAAGTTGTGGATTGTCCACTTGCCACGTCACCTGGCCACGTCACCTGGCCATGTTACCTGCCACGTCACCTGGCCACGTTACCTGCCACGTCAGCTGGCCACGTCACCTGCCACAAGTTGTGGATTGTCCACTTGCCACGTCACCTGCCACGTCACCTGGCCACGTCACCTGCCACAAGTTGTGGATTGTCCACTTGCCATGTCACCTGGCCACATCACGTGCCACGTCACCTGGCCACTTCACCTGCCACAAGTTGTGAATTGTCCACTTGCCACGTCACCTGCCACGTCACCTGGCCACGTCACCTGCCACAAGTTGTGGATTGTCCACTTGCCACGTCACCTGGCCACGTCACCTGCCACAAGTTGTGGATTGTCCACTTGCCACGTCACCTGGCCACGTCACCTAGCCATGTTACCTGCCCACATTACCTGCCACGTCATCTAGCCACGTCACCTGCCACAAGTTGTGGATTGTCCACTTTCCACGTCACCTGGCCACATCACGTGCCACATCACCTGCCACAAGTTGTGAATTGTCCACTTGCCACGTCACCTGCCACGTCACCTGGCCACGTCACCTGCCACAAGTTGTGGGTTGTCCACTTGCCACGTCACCTGGCCACGTCACCTGGCCACGTTACCTGCCACGTCACCTGGCCACGTCACCTGCCACAAGTTGTGGATTGTCCACTTGCCACGTCACCTTGCCACATCACGTGCCACGTCACCTGCCACAAGTTGTGGATTGTCCACTTGCCACGTTACCTGGCCACGTCACCTGGCCATGTTACCTGCCACGTCACCTGGCCACGTTACCTGCCACGTCAGCTGGCCACGTCACCTGCCACAAGTTGTGGATTGTCCACTTGCCACATCACCTGCCACGTCACCTGGCCACGTCACCTGCCACAAGTTGTGGATTGTCCACTTGCCATGTCACCTGGCCACATCACGTGCCACGTCACCTGGCCACTTCACCTGCCACAAGTTGTGAATTGTCCACTTGCCACGTCACCTGCCACGTCACCTGGCCACGTCACCTGCCACAAGTTGTGGATTGTCCACTTGCCACGTCACCTGGCCACGTCACCTGCCACAAGTTGTGGATTGTCCACTTGCCATGTCACCTGGCCACGTCACCTGGCCACGTTACCTGCCACGTCACCTGGCCACGTCACCTGCCACGTCACCTGCCACGTCACCTGGCCACGTCACATGCCACAAGCTGTGGATTGTCCACTTGCCACGTCACCTGGCCACATCACCTGACACAAGTTGTTGATTGTCCACTTGCCACTTTACCTGCCACAAGTTGTGGATTGTCCACAATGCGATGCAAGCAATTAGTTTTCTTTTATATTTTTTAATAGTTTTTCATCATTTGCCATCATTTTTGAGATTTCTAATGTTAAAAAATAGGTCACCTTTAAAAACGCTTATAAACGCAAACGCGGCAAAACGCCGGTACCGCGTTTAGCCGCGTTTAGCCGCGTTTAGCGTCTGAAACGTGAAAACTTTTGCGTCTGAACCCATTTTTTTGCTTCTGGAAAAACGAGGTTAAACGCAACTGCTTGTAAACGCCAAAAAACGAGAGTGTGTGCATGGACACATAGGATAACATTGAATGGGTTCAGGAGCAGTTGAAAAAAGCGTCCAACTGCCTCTGAACGCGCGTTCAACAGCAAATAACAGCGTCTCGTGTGCATGGGGCCTTAAGTATTACTTTGTTGTACATTGTAACATTAATCTGGAGCTGAACAAATCAGGCTACTCAAAACAGATGTTCCATGTTGAAGAGTTAAACCACCTAACAGCCCCATATACTATATCTCTTGGGAACTCAATTGGTGAGATCTTGGCACTTAAGTTCCCAGGACAGCACATCTGCTCCAGCCATTATGAAGGAATCTCACTTTTTTTCTACTGATTTCTACTTTATTTCACAGTTTTAAAAGCACTTTCAAAAAATTAAATTGGACTTTATTGGTGCTATATACCTTTTAGGGCCCAGAATAAGGGAAAAAGCATTTAAGAAACTCACAAATGTGGTGCTAAGAAGAATTGCAGCACCCCCCCCCCCCCCATTTATACCATAGACCTCTTAAGACAAAATGGCCATAGGCCAATGCACTTACCCCCAACAAAAATTCCAGTGAGGAGTATATCACTATGCAGCAAAGGACAGCATTGGAGCAGAGACCCCCAAGTTCCAGTGTGGGAGATAAGGGAAGGAGAAGTGATGGTTTCCTCCTCTTATTTCCCACCAACTCTTATATGTGCTATACATGTACATAATGTAAGCATGCAAGAAATGTGACCTCAGGGCACATTATATGGGGTAAGTGTGCATGTGGGGCAGGTTAGGGTGACAGGGTGGTTGTCATGTCCTCCATTTTTCACTCCTCGTTGGACACCAAGTAAGGGTCACATAAAAGGCCTACCCCAGGGTGAGTTCTTCTGGCTACGCTAGGCACTTAATACAGGGTCACTGTTAAACACATGGGGTACCTTTTACTCATGAGCCATTTTCATCAATGCGCTGGAACAAAGCTGAGGCCACAGTGGGGGAATACTTGACCTTAAAGTGGGTCTCTACTCTTAGAGATGAACGTACACTGTGTACAATTGCACCGTAACTATTCACCAGTTAACTCTTGGGTTACCGTGACAATGCACATGTTTTCTATCATTTGCATTTAGGAGGGACACACTAAACCTTGTCCACATCCACCTGTCCAGCGTTTTCCACTACCATTCCCAGTAGCAGGGTGGGCCCAGCTGTACACCTTATGTAGGCTCCACATGTGCACCTAACTTGGCCCTTGAACGTCCGTACCGCTGTACAGGATGGAAACCTCTGTGGTGCGAATCTGCTCCCGAAGCTATTCGAGACAAACCGCTGATGGAAGAAGGAGTGCCGACAACATCCAATCCACCTATAGCAACAGGTACACACTACCAACAAGCTGCTTGATGAATTCCTCTACATTACCTATAGCTACAGAGGACAGGGGCTTGTTTTAATGTAATTTTACTTCCTGTTAAGAATATGTAAATACTTAAAAAGTCAGGGAGCACTAATGCCTAGTACACACTGCTGGGATTTTGACCGTGAAAAAGTCAGTCGGAAGTCCGACGGATAGATTGAGAACATGTTCTCTATCTAAGTCCGTCGGAATGTAAAAAGTCCGATGGGGCATACACACGGTCGGAATATCCGATAAAAAGAGCCCGTCTGACTTTTTCCATCGGAAAATCCGGCCGTGTGTACAAGGCATAAGGTCATAAGGGGTCACAGATTGCCCAGGATGAACTGGAGTCACAGAGGTGCACCGGAGACACGAAAGCGCACAGAGGGGCCCTGGAGACAAAGTGGTGCATGGGGACACAGAGGCACTCAGAGGTGAGCTGGAGACATGTAAGCACACAGAGGAGTGCTGGAGGCACAGGGGCGCACCAGAAACACAGAGGAAGCCAAGAGGCAAAGCTGGAGGCACAAGGGTTCTCTGGACATGGAGGCGTTCTGGAGGTACTAGGGTACAGCTGTAGTACAGGGAAGAGGCGCTGAAGAGGATGCTGAAGACACAGAGGGGTGGAAATTCAGGGTTTAGATACAGTACGTCTCTGAATACAACAGGACACCTAGGTTAGGTTTAACAATGTTTGAAGGTTTTCCTAAACACCATTAATGTCTCATTTCGTGGGATGAAAATGAAAGCCCTTTGGAATCTCTAAAATAGAGATATGGGTACCCCTTATGGTGGCTTCACCATCATGGGCGTCCGCTGAAATTTTTTCAGGGGGGGGGTGCTTCGGCAGCGGCAATACACAGTCGCATTTAACCCTTACTTCGACCGCTAGCGGGGGTTAAAAGCGCCCCCCACGTCAAAATGTAAAAACACCCCACTGTGCCCCCTGCATCTTTCAATATCTCTTTGTCACTACTGTGTACCCCCTCTCCACAACTGCACCTCTCGACCCCTTTACATTACACAGCACCCCACAGCTCTGGACCCCTTTACATTACACAGCACCCTGCACCTATGGACCCCTTTACATTACACAGCACCCTGAATCACTGGACCCTTTTACATTACACAGCACCCTGCATCTCTGGACCTCTTTACATTACACAGCACCCTGCGTCACTGGACCCCTTTACATTACACAGCACCCTGCACCATTGGACCCCTTTACATTACTTAGCGCCCTGCATCACTGGAACCCTTTACATTACACAGCACCCTGCATCACTGGATGGAGGGGGGTGGTGCTGCGCTGTTTCTAATATTACATATAATTATAATGATAAAATAATAGTGCACAATGGCTAATAAATATTAATAAATAAACAGGTTGTGGAATATGAATAATAAATACAACTGATCAATTATAGTGATGTATAAATACTAGAACCATAAAATCAGTAGTAAGAATATAAATATATATAAACTGTAAAAGTAAATAAATATATATAAATCAACCTGTGAATAAATACCAAGGTGAACGTTGCTGTGCAAATATGCTGTGACAATGTGTGAATGAAAAAGACGCCTGCAAATTGCAGTATAATAATAAGTGCACAAATGTGACTGCTAATAGGCAAAGTGCAGTACAGTGCTAAAGTGAAGCAGTAAAATAAAGAAAGGTAAAAATTGTCCAATAAGCAAAGGAACACAAATTGAACTCCAAAAGTTCATAGGAGAAGAACAATGGTAAGTGGTGCCCGTGCTGATCAATTTCTTATAGGTGACAATCCTGCAACTTCATATATGTAAGTGGTGCTGTGGTGATGGGGTGTGTGGATCAGGGGATGAAGTCCCCTGATGAAGTCACGTGACCGTGACGCCACGCGTAGGGACGGAGAGGCAGTCAGACAGACGGAGGCACACGAGCTCGCCGCTCGTCTAGGATAAGTTTTTTTTCTTAAAATTGTTTTATGTGAGTTCATGTAAGCAACATATGTATTACCTATGCAACAATAAAATACACACCTTTTTAAACGTACTTCACGATCGAGACCCCATTTTCTCTTTCTAACCCTGCCATCATTGGGAGATGTAAGCAACCCCTAAAGATCCAGTATAGGTTATTCCATATGTGAGGAACAGCAGCATTCTGTTACAAAGGTTTACCTATTGGACGCCAGGATCGCGATAAAGGATTTACTGACCCCCATTATACAAAAGCGGTTACCTCATTACCGCAAGGTAAGAGGCCACCCATTACCTTAGCGTGTGACACCGGAAGTGAAGATCCACACACCCCATCACCACAGCACCACTTACATATATGAAGTTGAAGGATTGTCACCTATAAGAAATTGATCACACGGGCACCACTTACCATTGTTCTTCTCCTATGAACTTTTGGAGTTCAATTTGTGTTCCTTTGCTTATTGGACAATTTTTACCTTTCTTTATTTTACTGCTTCACTTTAGCACTGTACTGCACTTTGCCTATTAGCAGTCACATTTGTGCACTTATTATTATACTGCAATTTGCAGGCGTCTTTTTCATTCACACATTGTCACAGCATATTTGCACAGCAACGTTCACCTTGGTATTTATTCACAGGTTGATTTATATATATTTATTTACTTTTACAGTTTATATATATTTATATTCTTACTACTGATTTTATGGTTCTAGTATTTATACATCACTATAATTGATCAGTTGTATTTATTATTCATATTCCACAACCTGTTTATTTATTAATATTTATTAGCCATTGTGCACTATTATTTTATCATTATAATTATATGTAATATTAGAAACAGCGCAGCACCACCCCCCTCCATCTAGATCTTTTACTTTATCAGGTTAGGATTAACCTGCTAGGTGCTTGCGATAGTTTCATTCACCCCTACACTCCTCCAGATTGGTAGCGCAGGAATACCCACTCCATAGACCCTGCATCACTGGACCCCTTTACATTACACAGCACCCTGCATCACTGGAACCCTTTACATTACACAGCACCTGCACCCCTTTACATTACACAGCACCCTGCATCACTGGACCCCTTTACATTACACAGCACCCTGCATCTCTGGACCCCTTTACATTACACAGCACCCTGCATCACTGGACCCCTTTACATTACACAGCACCCTGCACTGTGCAGGACATTAATACATGAGTTACTATGACCAGTACAGGACATTTACCCCCCTCCCCCCCGCCACCATGCTGCATATTAAAAAAAATCACAGTCATCACATTCACATAATCACATTTAATTTTAGTTTAGTGCTTATTTGCAGTGACACTGACTGACTGATGCTGCTGTAGCACAGCGTCTGTCGTCTGATTGAAATAGTAATGAAGATGAACTATAACTTGTTGCTGGCCTGGTTGGTTCCTCCTCTGTGGCGCTGGCTCCTCTAGCAGGCAGCTCTCTACGCTCCTCCCATCAGCCCACCTCCCGCCGTGAGTGACGTCACGCTGCCAGGACGGGCGCCGGGCGGGGCTGTAAACTAAGGGGAGCAGCGGCAGCGCGATAATATTGTCTGGCGCCGGCAAACAGGGGCGGGCCGCAGGAGCGGAGTAAATGTATGCATTGCAACACACTGACAGACATGAATGATGGCAGTGACAATCGGCGGCGCAGGCGGCCCTGGCCCACCGATGTGCGGGAGGCGGCATGTCATTGTAAACACTCTTTTACGATTCCAGGGGGGATCAAACGCCCCCCTTACCCTATGGAGCGGACGCCCATGTTCACCATATCTAATATTTCATTATTTTATACCAATAAATGTGTTCTTTAACTGAGTATATCTGAATGATGGCATAAATTATTTGGATATGAATGTAGATTTGGAATTTCAAGTACTGACTTCTAATAACTCTGACCACATTTTATGAATTCTATGAAATCTGCATTCAACATCTCCAGAAGTGTCACATACCTGCAGAGTTTGGAGATCTGCAACATGGTGGAGTTTTGGGACACAAACCACCAGAAAGTTAAGTATACATCTGACTTTAGTTTGAGTTGGACATCATAATGACAAGGATGCTCTGGGAGATATGATAGGCTAAGAAGACACTCGGTGCAATAAATTTTACCTTTAGAGCCAGTTCACACCATAGAAACACAGTCTGGATGCATTTTTGATGCAGTCCAGTGCATCCCCCCCCCCCCTTATATTCTTAACCTTAAATAAGGATGTGTGTTCCAGTGCATTTTTGATGCCTTTTACAGCGTTCCAGTACAGTCCAGTGCAGGAAAAATGCAGCATGTTCTACTTTTCTTTCTGGAACTTGAAACGCACTGAAACTGCAAGCACTGGTGTGAACGATACCATTGAAAAACCATATAACCTACTCTCCATGTGTTGGATTGCATGTGGTGTGAACTGGCCCTAAATATTTTCTGGTGAAAATATGTGTGAACTGCTGTGAGTCCAAGTGTTTTTTTTCTTGGTGACACATTGACTTTAATTTTGTGGTTTCTGTGAACATTCTAACTACAGGCGGGTGAACAAGAAATTATACCGGGTGGCAAACGCTCATTTTCTACCTGTCACCTCTATATCATTTTTGTAGTTCATTAGATTATTCTTTTGAATTGGGTTTAAAGATTAATCCTTTTATAGTTTCTATTTTGTATAACAGAGTCTTTTTTTCAATCAGCATGGCTACCTATAGAGGGTCGGCATTTGATGGCCTTATGACTAAAATCCATCTAGCCCAAGGGTCTACATTTGGTGGGATTACCCTTGAACGCTTTTTCAATAGCCTTCAACGTTTATTGGAAAAGAAAGCACGTATTTTTTGGAATCGCAGGTATTTCTTGAAATATTTAGAGGATAAAATTGTACCGTGGGGATTACGTATACAGATTTTTCCTAATATATTTAAAGTGGAGACAGAATTCAAATTAGACTGGGAATCAAATTTACAGTCATGTTCATTTAAGATGATGGAGGCTCTTTGCCAAAACTATGCTAAAGATTTAGAGATAGTCAATAACGACATAGAAAAATTGTATGTTGAAAATTCCAACTTGACTACGGAGGAAACCTTCTCTAATAGAGAGGCTCTCTTAGAAAAACATTTGGAGTCTTTTGTCTCCAATATCCTTAAAACTAAGGATAAAAAATACTATAGGGATCGTCTGGCATATGAATCAAACACAGCCTATCGGTGGACTACTGAAAACCAATGGAGGAAATCCAAATCCTCAGCTCGTAAGCAAACAAATAAAAATCAGGAAGCCACTGATTCCGATGAATCATCTTTATCTTCCTCGTCCCTACCAGGTAATGCCTCAAACATGTCAGCTAGTTCTAATAAAAGAAAGACTGATCGAGCACCTTCGATGTCAGCGCTTTCTAAACGTACTCAACAGGACATGAATCGTCAGGGTTTACGTTCACAGTCCAAAAATGTACCCCCTCCCACTCATCCCACAGGTGATGGTCACCTTAATTTATCCACACCCAGTTTTTCTAATATTCTTAATGCACCGAAGTTAAATCAATCAATAGTTACCCCTTCGGGGGACTTTCAAATCCCCAATATAGGGGATCTTCGCACTGCGCCAATCTTTTCACCACCCCCAATTGTGGACAACAAAAAGACACCCATTCCTTCACAGGCACTCAAAGCAACTTCCAAAGTAATTTCCAAGTAATTAATTTGTCTTCACATTTACTTACACCGGATCAGACGGAGGTTTTGGGCCTTGGCCTGACTTTTTGTCCTGATCAGGAGGTTGATGCCTTTGAAATTATAAAGGACGTCAACCTCTTTGCGAGAAAACTTACTTTTAAGATTATGTTTGACAGGGATTATCAACGTTCTCCCATGGATTCCATGGGGGAAGATCTTTGGCAAAATAAAACAATTAAGGAGATTCAGGCAATAAATGAATTAATACAATTATGGGAAGAAGGTAATCCACTAGATGACCCCCTTGAGGAACCCCAGTCTGGCCTCGTAGACGAGATTTCCACGGAGAGAATTTTTCCTCCACCTAATCTATATAAACCAAAATCCAGGACCTTTCCTACTCTCCAAGGAAACCCCAACATTTGGGCATTCACCCAACAAGTTACAAAGGAACTACAGAGTACCAATTGGAAAAGGTTTAGAAGAAATACCAACCTTAAGCCATCCCAACAAAAAGCCGTGTTATCTTTAAAACAGAACGAACAATTAGTGATAAAACCCTCGGATAAAGGAGGTAACATAGTGGTAATGGATTTAAACAAATATAAGCAGATGGTCATGAACCTCCTTTCAAATAAAAGTTGGTATCGCTCTATTCCTTTTGCACAGGTAAAATATGCGGAGACAAAATACCGTATTCTCATTAATCGGGCATTTTGTGATAACCTTATAGACAAAAAGACGTGTGAATTCTTGGTTATTGATAAGCCGAGACTTCCCACGTTTTATGCTCTGCCAAAGGTGCACAAAAATTTGGAAAATCCCCCTGGCCGTCCGATTGTGTCAGGGATTGGTTGCCTTACAGAACCAGCTAGTAAGCTGGTAGACGACTATTTGAGGCCCCATGTAGGTTCTTTAAGTTCCTACATTCAAGACACCGCCGATCTACTGAGATCTTTGGATGGTCTATGTGTACCACCGGGGTCATGGCTAGTAGCTATAGACGTTGAAGCCCTCTATAACTCTATCCCCCACACTAGGGGTATTAGAGTTATGGACGGCTTCCTCTCTGAGAGAGGACCTGGAGCCAGGCCCTACAACAATTTCATTTTGGAATTGTTGCTGTTCATACTTACCAACAATATTTTTGTTTTCGACCGTTCCCACTACCTCCAGGTGCAGGGTGTTGCGATGGGGACCAAGTGTGCCCCGTCGTACGCCAACCTGTACCTGGGGGGGTGGGAACGGGAGATTTTTTCTTTAGAATCATTTGAAATGTTTTTTGATAAAGTCTTGATATGGCGACGCTTTATCGATGACATTTTTGTTGTGTGGACTGGCTCCTTAGAGGAATTGACATCTTTTATGTCTTCATTAGCTGTAAATTCCTTTAATCTCAAATTTACGATGATTTGTGACCAGAATGTGATAAATTTTCTGGATATTTCTATTTACTTAAACTCTGATGGCACCTTGGGCTCTTCATTATATAGAAAGCCCTCTTCAGGCAATACCATCCTGCATGCCACAAGTTCTCATCCCAGGACTCTGGTACAAAGTATCCCATACAGTCAGTATTTACGAATTCGAAGAAATTGTAGTAAGGAAGTAGATTTCGAGACGGAGGCCTCTGCCCTCCAATCTCGACTAATTGCTAGAGGGTATAGTCGTTCAACCCTCAAAAAAGCTTATAAACGAGCAAAAAATAAAAACAGGAAAGATCTAATACATCCTAAGAAACCTCAAACTACTGACCAAACGGTACGATTAATTACCAGGTTCTCTGGTGAACATCAGAAAGTAAGAAAAATTATTGAAAAATTCTGGCCTTTGCTAGCAACAGATGAGATTATCTCCAAATATATTAAGCCATTTCCCCAAATTACCTATAGAAAATCTAGGTCTTTAAAAGATCAACTAGTTCATAGCCATCTCCAAATCAAGAGGGTTGAGAGTAGAAAGGGTTCGGCCCCATGTGGTCATTGTGAATTTTGCAGGTTTATAGATGATTCTACTGAAATAGTTCTCCCTAATGGAGTTACGTATAGACCAAATTTCTTTAGCAATTGCCAGTCAATTGGCGTAATTTATTTGATGATCTGTGATTGTAAGGCCTTCTATGTTGGTAAAACGAAGAGGCCTTTCTTTCACAGAATGAGAGACCATGTATCTCTCATTCAAAAGAAAAAAATGGAGACTCCTATTAGTAGACATAGTGGTCTTTTCCACTCCTTCGATCTGTCAAAGATTAAATTCTTTGCTTTAGAATACATACCTCTTAATGAAAGAGGTGGGGATGTGGACAAAAATCTCCTACAACGAGAAACCAGATGGATACATACCTTGAGAGCCACTATGTATCCCGGGTTAAATGAGTCCATCAGTTTCAAACCCTTTTTGTAGGAAAAAATCGTTATGCTGTATATGTAGACTCTGTTTAAAACAAATTAAATTTTGTTTTGTTATTTTTATTTTTGTTTATTAAATTTGTCTTTATGTACAGGTGACTGAATGTACCATTTCTATATTCCATAGGGGCTCTCTTTAATCATTGATAAATCTACATTATATGTAATTGATTTCAATTGAGTTTACCACATTTTTTAGGGTGGCGTTTCCCTTTTCTTTTTTGGGGGGGATTTGGTGATCATATGGGCGCCCAGGGCATTTCTCTTTGTTCTCCTTTGGGAGACAATCTGAGCGCCATCTGACTAAGCCCACCGGATATCCTGGCCCCTTTTTTAACATCCAATGTGCCCTTTCTGCCGTGATTTTAAAAGGAAGTCTGCCCTTTTCTATACTGTAGGCATTTTTTTCCCCTTCCGGATCCGTCGTATGGTGCGTCCAGCTCGTCAGGATGTTTTCTCCTGATGAGCGGGGTGGTGCTTCCGGCGGACGTCTCCGGTTTTTCAGTGGTGGAATTGTCACTTCCGGGTCGGATCTGACGATGGGCGGATGTCGGAACTGACGTGCCCGCTCCGCCCATTGATTTGGCGCCATTGTGCGTCCAATGGGAAGGGGGAGGGGGGTATATAGTCCGGATCGCAGCCTTGTAAATCAGTAGCATGACCAACACTCTGGGGAGAAGACGTTCTTAGATATCAGTCAAAGGTAAATTACTTAGGCACTAGATCTCTTTGTGGGCAACATTGGTTTTTATCCTGTTGTCTGGTTTACTTTGGTCTTTAATCCCAAATGGTTTTTATATTTTATATTTTTTCAGTAAACTGATTGATCGGTTTTGTAAAACAAGTTTTTCGGCAGAGATGCCCTAATGTGGACACACTTTATCCAATTGGATTAACCAGGTATATATCAGCTAGCAAGTATATGGCTAAAAATTAAAATTCTGATTACCAACTAGAGGGGATTATTATATATATTTATAGTAATTTCCACTATTTCTGTTTCCTTTAGAGTGGACACTGATTGGGGTACTTTGGAGATACTGCCCCCTTTTTTGCCTATTCTAATTTATATTTTTTACTATCAACAGCCATAAACAGGTAAATACTGATGGGGTATGTGCCGTATAACTAGATTAGACGCCTTTACTCTTATACATAGATTGTTATTTGACTTCATTCGAATTTTCTTTGTAATTTCCCCCAGATGGCCCTCTGTTCCTGTGCTAGTAATATCCGGGTGGTTATTTGTGCCAGTATTTCTCCCCCTCTATGAGACACCATATGATCCCCTCCTTACGGGCGCCCCCGTGTGGGATAGCTCATTGGCTATCTGGTCATTCTTCATTTTAGATTGTACCATCAAAATTTACAGGTAATGTACTTACAACTGATACTAATAAGGTCATATACCTTGAATAAATAGATCTAATTTTGAGATGAACTTTTGAGCAACCATTGGGCTGGTTATGGTTTTCAGTTATCCTTTTTTTCTTATTAATATTCTGTTTTGTAATTTTGAGTTTGAAATTTGAGTAATTAATATTATGTATTTATTATTTTTCTTTTTTTGTTTCCAGTATTTGCATGACAAACTCCTGAGGAAGCCTACAAAATGGCGAAACATGTAGAGAATTTTGTCTGTATGCACTTTGGAAACTCTATTATGTTTATTTTGATGGTTCATGTATATTTGTACATATGAATTTTCATATATTTTTTTGTAATAAAATTATATTTTTTATATTGAATATTGTGTAGTTGTTGCACCTTAAAAGTCCCAATACCTTCATATTCCTATAGAACAAGAAATTATAAAGCCAATGGAATCCTAAAGTAAATATTTCACAAGACAGAATTTCACAGAAGGAAAGGTCACCTCAAACAAATTCCACTGATAGAGTACAACTTTGTTATTAGACGTGCAGACAGGATAGAGATAGAGACACTTTCAGGCCCCGTTCACACCTATGCGAATTGGTTGCGGCTTAAACCGCATCCAATTCGCATAACATTATAAAATACATTGATTTTAATGACGCTGGTTCACATATGTGCGATGCATTCGCACTGTGCTTTGCCCAAAAAACGTGTGCAATTTCTAGGCATTGCGGTGCGGCTCAGGTGCGAATTCAGGGCCATTATCTTCTATGGGCATGCATCTGATTCGCAGATTTGTTCAGTTCTCATCAGGATTTCTCTCCTTCTCCCCACTACACTTCCCCCCTCCCCTCTCCCAGGTCACCAAATTCGCAGCTAAAACTGAGATGATCTGCTGAACAGTTCTCTTATCTTTTTGCAGAGATAACAGAGCTGGAATTCGCACCGCACAAGTGTGAACCCAGCCTTATTATGTTTTTTAGCACAACATATGATACAACAAAGGACTCTTGAAAAGTGGCTTATTATACAAGGTAAGATTTAACCTTTATAAACAGTTCGGTGGCAGAACACTTTAATATAGGGTGACCAGACATCCCCGGTTTCCACTGTCCCCGGCCCAAGTCTTTCCCCGGTTTTGTCCCCGGATTGGATTTGAACAGGGGCTCGGGCAATTTCAAAGACAGTCAGTGCAGAATTGAAAAAAAAAATTCTGAATTCAACCTCCCCGCTATAGCTTGGGGGGTGTATTTTTTTCATTATCTGTGCCCCTTTCCGATGATCATGTGCTGATCGGAGCGGAGGGAATATTTCTTCAGTTTCGGGTGCATGCCCATTCAGCTCCACTTGCATGTTCTTCTGCCTTGCCTCAAGTCCCGGCCAGCCGCCTGCTTATCTCCTTGCCTTCCCTGGTGGAGTGATCTTCCTCCTCTCCCCACCCAGTAGTAGCCGGGGCCGGAGAGTAAGACTTGATGGGCTGTGAGGCGGGTGGCGGCGGCGACAGGCAGAGAGTCACTGATTGCTGCCATTACTAGTAAAAAAAAAATATGTCCCCGGATTTCATTTTAAAAATCTGATCACCTTAGGACATGAACTCTGGAAGCATTGCACTGAAAAGTTAAGCAGAGGACAAAGAACAAGTCACCATTAGTGATGAGCGAACTGACCAAACTTAAAGTGGAGTTCCACCCTAAAAAAAAAAAAAAAACACCAAAAACCTGCAAAAAAATAGAAAAACACATTTTTTTTACTCATCAGAAATACCGGTTGCTATGCGGAAGTCCCTAATCAGCCTCTTCCTTATCCGCGGCTGGTCTTCTTCCGCATCCTCCTTGCGTTGTCTTCTAGTGAATGGGGCGCGCTGCCTTCTGGGAACTGTGTGTATCCCAGAGAGCAAGCCGCCCATTCAGAAAACAATGCGAAACTCGCGCATGCGCAGTAGGAAACGGGCAGTGAAGCCACACGGCTTCACTGCTTGTTTCCCTTACTGAGGATGGCGGCGCCGGGAGCTGCCAGGATCGAGGGATCGGCCTCAGGGGGGCTGACATCGCGGGCGAGTAGGACAGGTAAGTGACAATAAAAGTCAGCAGCTACAGTGTTTGTAGCTGCTGACTTTAAAAAATAAAAATAAAATCGCGGGTGGGACCCCTCTTCAAGTTTGCTGGATGTTTGCCAAAAACCCTCAACATAGCACTCAAACCCCACTGATGACTATAGGAGCAATTTTTTCTGCCCTTTTTAAAGGCCAATTTGCAAGCTTTTTGTAAAAAGTTTCAGAAGGTGATGAAGGTCAAACATCTTTACAGATCCTCCCTTATGCCACGTACACACGACGGTTTTTAATGTCATTGAATAAAACGGCATTTTTCTCGACGTGATTCTTCTCAAGCCTGCCTTGCCTACACACTATCGTTGAAAAAAATGCTCGAGTAAAGCGCGGTGACGTACAACACGTACAACGACACTATAAAGGGGAAGTTCCATTCGGATGGCGCCACACTTCATGTTAGTAAAGTTTGTTGAGAGACGATTCGCGCTTTTCAGCCTCGTGCTTTTCAGTCCGTTACAGCGTGATGAATGTGCTATCTCCATTACGAACGCGAGTTTTACCAGAACAAGCGCTCCCGTCTCATACTTGATTCTGAGCATGCGCATTTTTTTTCACGTCGTTAAAGCCTACACACGGCCGTTTTTCACGACGAGGTGAAAAACAACGAGAAAAATTAGAGCATGTTACAATTTTTTCATGGCCATTTTTCACGTTGTGAAAAATGCTCTGAAGCCCACACACGATCATTTTTAATGACTATTTTAAAAAATTGCATTTTTCTCGTCATTAAAAACGATCGTGTGTACGCGGCATTAGGTGTAATTTGCCACTGCTGGAAAAATAGGTCAAGAGGTGGTGTATACCTTTTAGGCCCACTGACTATATAGAAAAATGGGGAAAAATGGTTAAGAAGCCCAGATATGTGATGCTAAGAGGGCTTCCCCCTAATTTAGGCCAATACACTTACCCCAAGAAAGTTCCTGAGAGAGGTTTACCGCTATGCAGCAAAGGGCAGCATTGGAGCAGAGACCCTCAAGTTCCAGGGAGGGAGAAAGAGAAAGGAGAAGTAACGGCTTTCTTCTTTTATTTCCCGCCAACAATTATACGATATGCCCTGTGCATCTAATTAATGAACGTATGCAACAAACGTGACCTCACACTATGTGAGGAAAGTACGCAGGGGATGGTCTGTTGTATTCCAGCCTGTAAAGCAGAAAACAGTTTCCAACAGCAGATACAACATCCCAATCAGCAAGGAAAAGGAATCTGCATGCATTTGGTAAAAAAGCTATTAGTAGTGATCTAACCCATCGGGGTTACAGTGTGTTTGCCCCATTGCCATTAGGAAAAGATATAGGACACTCAAAACACACACTAACCATTCGAAGTAGAGGTTTTTTTTTTCCTGTAGGGCTATATGGTCCATAAACCCAGAATTTTTTACTTTAAATTTTTTTTATTTTGCTGTATTTAAGAACAGATATGTGGCCACGTGTAAGGAGTATGTATGAATGGTTATGTTGAGAATTTTTTTTTCTTTTCAGCCCCGGACCATTTTGGCTGGTTAAAGACCAGGCCCCTTTTTGCGATTCGGCACTGCGTCGCTTTAACTGACAATTGACCAAATTGATAACTGACAAAAATATATAAAAAACAATTTTTTTCCTCAGTTTAGGCCGATACGTATTCTTCTACATATTTTTGGTTAAAAAAAAAAAATCGCAATAAGCGTTTATTGATTGGTTTGTGCAAAAGTTATAGTGTCTACAAAATAGGGGGTAGTTTTATGGCATTTTTATTATAATTTTTTTTTTTACTTGTGTAGCAAGGTGTCACTTTTGTACGTAGCTTATGGACTACAGTTTGTGCTTAATGAGAACTTAATTCCTGTTGTTGTCCGTTTGTATCATATTGCTGCAATTTTTTTGGTTCAGCTATGATAAGAACAATGCATGACGGACCTTGTGGTGCGGAGAGACAGAGACTCTATTGCTATGGGTCAGAAATAGACTACAAGGCCCACAACGGCACTGGGCTGCCAGGGTGCATGGCGCCACACACAGCCTGCTGGGAGAGCTTATTTAAGACAAGGCAGGGCTTGTGTTCCGTCTCTTGGCATTGTGCTGTTTCAGTGAGCTGGGTTGGGCTTGGTGGAGAGGTATCCCACTGCGGATATCATTACAGTGGGAGATTCCTCCACCGTGCACTTCCTCAGGTCAGACCCTAGGTTGAGCAAATTTGGGTCTCTATGTTTACAGGTGAAACCCAGGAACTGTTGTGTATATGTATGTCAGTTGACTCTCACAGGGACCGGTTTGAGTCGAATATTATATGTGTAATCTCTATTTCTTTACCAAGTAAACATATTACCTCTTGGTTTAACTACTTCTTGTGTGGGACTCTGTCTTTTGCAGCTGTGTGGCAGGCAAACCACAACAAGGTAACAATATTTAATTACATTTATTGTTGTGTGAGATCATATAGTCTTTAGGGGCCCACAATCACATTATTGTTATTACTGTTCAGTTGTGCCAAGGGGGAATTGAGCCAAATTACAGGGGTTGATAGGCAGAGTACAGGCCCAAAACTTAAACCAGCAGCTCCTACGGGGGTGGTGCTACACTAATAATGGCGGCGATCAGCGATTTTTATCATGACTGCGACCAGTGTTGCCAACCGTCCATATTTTTACGGACAGTCCGTAAAAATGTGCACTTTTCCCCTCCGTACGTAAATGTCCGTAGTTGCGGGAATGTGCCAGTAAAAATTGCCAAGATAGGTTCGGCTTAGAACTGCGCATGCGCAGTTCCGGAGGTTGCCGAGCCGAGCATATGCTGTATTCGGCCGGTGGATTTCACAGAGGCTGTGCCGCACTGGTCGGCGAGTGATGTATTAGGACATCCCGCCAGGCGCGCGCGCACCAGAATTTTAAATCTGTAACTAACCAGGAGTACGGAGGAGCACAGCACTGGAGCAGGAGTCAGGGCTCGGAGGCTGTGCAGCATGTGGCGGCGGCGGAATGGAGGAGCCTGCTGCATCCAGGCAATACAAAGTTCACAGGGGAGTCGGGGATGGACAGAGTGACAGACAGCCCAGCCGACAGTAACATCAGGTGATGGTGGCAGAGGGGGATCCGATGGAGGCAGGGGGTGATGGTGGCACCGCAAAGGGGGACGATGGTGGCAGGGGGTTAAATGGAGGCAGGTGGAGATTGGAGGCAGGGGGAGATGGTGGCACCGCAGAGGGGGATGGAGGCAGGGGGCAATGGAGGCAGGGGGAGATTGGAGGCAGGGGGTCCTGGGGAGATTGGAGGCAGGGGGAGATGGTGGCACCGCAGAGGGGGATGGAGGCAGGGGGCAATGGAGGCAGGGGGAGATTGGAGGCAGGGGGTCCTGGGGAGATTGGAGGCAGGGGGAGATTGTGGCACCGCAGAGGGGGGGTGAAGGCAGGGGGTGTTGGTGGCAGAGGGGGATGGAGGCTGGGGGTGATGTGACTAAATAATTTGCCCTTATTATATCGAAAATAACAAAAATATGTTTTTTTGTACCTTAATATCTACCTTAAATCACATTGCTATTTGCCTAGCGTACTTGTTTGTAGCCTAAATACTGAAATTTGCACCTAAAAATGTAATTTAGTAATTTTTGTGAAATGTCAGTAAAAACGTGGCTGTGCCAGTAAATTCCGGGTGTCATGCCAGTAAATTTCAATCTGGTAGGTTGGCAACACTGACTGCGACATTATGGCGGACACATCGGATACTTTTGACACATTTTTGGGACCATTGTCATTTTTACAGCGATCAGTGCTATAAAAATGCACCGCTTACTGTGAAAATGACACTGGCATTGACGGGTTTAACCTCTAGGTGGTGCTGTAGGGGTTAAGTGTGACCTAATGAGTAATTATTAATGTAGGGGGGCGTGGCTTGGTGTGTGATGTCACTGATCATCGTTCCCTATGACGGGGAACAGACGATCACTGACATGCCACTAGGAAGAACGGGGAAAGGTTTGTTTACACTTACCTCTCCCCGTTCTTCAGCTCTGTGACCCGATCGCAGGACACCGGCGGCGATCGGGTCCGCGGGTCTCACGGGCGCGGTCATGGAGCTTTGGACCGGGTCGTGCGACCCACGGACAGGTTCTTAAAGGGGACGTACCTGTACGCCCTTGTGCCAGTCCGTGCCATTCTGTCGTCGTACATCGTCGTGCGGCGGTCCTTAAGTAGTTAATTGCTGTTGTAAATAGTACCTTGATACATTTTCGTTGTATGTGTAGCGCCTGCCCCTCTTCTCTCTCTGTGCGGCCCACACTGTCTCTTGTCTAGGGGTATCTGGTAGAGTGGAGAGAGAAAGAGCGGGTGGGCTACGCCTAGCCTCCACCACATGGGAATGCCCGTAGTATCAGCAATGTCCTGTTTACCTTCGGGTCTGTGCCGTGCACCCGGATCCTCCCTCCAAGAGTCACCGTGAACTTCGTCTGCCAGGAAGTGAGCCTCACACCATTAAAGTCCAACACTCCTTTATTAGAACACACCATACAGGGACTTCCTTGATAGTTAGGACAGAAAAGGAGGCGTGAGTGTGAATAGGCCCAGACACAAATTCGCTCCTCCACTCTCCTCCTGGAGAGTGGGATATGGTCTCCGTACGAGAGGAAGGGGATCCTTCTGGACGGTCTCTGACAAGAGACTCACCAGTCACCGGCAGTCTGCTGCACCGGGTCTTCGAGTGAGGAGCTCTCCCCGGTCCATTGCGTCTTACTCAGATTCAGGCCTCCATCCCCGAAGTGCCTTAGGACCCTTCCCTCGCGGAACTCAGTGTTGGGCACTGAGCTCCGGACCTTCTTGCAAGTACCTCACCCCAGGGCTGAAGGTGCCTGGGGTGGAACACGATCTCCGTTGGTCCTCTAGGCCGAGGCCTCCTAGAGGATGAGCACGAACCCATGTCCGCAAGCTGAAGGTGCCTGGGACGAAGACCCCGTGACTCAGATGGCCGGCCCCTTTTATCCCCTCTCCCAGCAAGCATGGCGGGTTCCCCGCCCCACCATACCGCTACCGAAAGAGGACAAAAAGAAGACTCGACACACAGTGACATTCGTCCCTCCGGCCACGGCGGCAGCGCCACCTCCTGGACCCAGGGAACATAGCACTGATGTCACAGCTAGATTCAAAAAATGCACCCGGGAAAGTAAGTACCCGCTACACATTCCCCCCTGTCTTTTGACACTGGACCCCAGTGTCTGGAGTGAATCACGCCCTCAACGGCTGACATAATCCAATCCAGAAACCAACTAACCATTTAAAAAACAAAACATTTTTCTTTTTTTTTTTTAGGAAGCTATCCTAATGAAGAAGTTGTGTCTGAGCCCCTGCAACAAAAGAAAAGTGAAAGACAACATTTAAAACATATACTTTTCCCTCCCATCCTAACTAAGAACCACCCCAGGTTCCATAATCTTGACGGGACGCTCTCCTGCAGAGGGAAGAGAAAAGAAACAATAAACCCTAACACATGTGTACGTGTGAGAGGAAAAGAAACTCCTCCGAAGAGAAATATCTTTTCCTCCAGTGTGATCGTGTACAATGTGTAACGTTGCACAAGACTGCCACCTGGTGACAGCCTCGCGGTAACTGCACCCGTTGAACCATCTTTCTTTTCTTGCTGCTCAATTCCGGGCCCTATCTACCCCAAAGTCTGCAACTTCTCACCAGAGAGGAAATAACAACAACTGGAACAGTTCTTCCTTGGAATGACACAAGCACCCCTCTTGCGGGGTAAAAGCACTGATGAAGGCACCAACAAGAAAGTCAGACAGCAAAGTTTAGGCGTGCAAAGTCCTTTCAAAAAGCAACAATTGGAGTCCTTCTGTTTTTTTGTTTTTTTTTAGAGGTAGAAGCGGGGATGTGGCAGAACGATAGGTTTTAGATGCCGATCCATGGTCTCCAAATGGTACTCCACATCCTCGCCTTCTTTGCGTCGGACCAACACTTTATCCGCATGGATGTGTCTTCCCCTCATCCACTCTGCCTTGCAGTCCTTGAACCGCTGAGATGTCTTTGGAGAGCATGTCAAATACCTGCGGGCGTGTGGAACCTTAAGGTGGGTCCACACAAAGTCATTATACCAGCGCTCTCGGTACACCTCCACTTCGTAGAGTAACTCCTTGGGAAGGTACGGATATTCCCACCCGTAATCAGCAGCAACCTTCTGGTTGAAGAGTCTCTGAAGCCTTGACAGCGGAGGCATTGTGGCTTTGTCCCCTTCGCCGGGTAGAACTATAGAGTCCGGATGGCGAGGGGCCTTAACCACTTCTGGTTGGGGCATGGGTGCCCGTAGTATCAACTTCTGCTCCCCAGTACCTGATGCAGGCGGCACCAGAGATGTAGAGGTGGGCTGGGGACAGGACCCCTGTCCAGGCGCTGGTGCCTCCACCCGGGGTGTACTCTCCCCCGTGGACATGGGTGAATCTCGAGGCCTTCGGAACGAAGCTAGCGGCACTTTGTCCCAGCCCTTTTCTGCAAACAGTTTGTCAATGGCTGTGTCATTTCCCACATCAGAGAGCGACTCCAGATCCGAAGTATCACACTCCTCCGCGGGTATGTAGCCCATTGTAGAGACAGAGCTAACACCTCCCTCGAACATACTGGGCCATGCCTTCCCGGCATCTCCGCCCTTACACCAAGTCTCTTTGCCCGGCTTACCTCGGCCTTTACTTGAAGCAGGACGTCCGGAACACTCGTCGACAGATCCGTCTAGGCCTGGCGTAAGCTGGCGAGATGGTCTGCCACCACCACTGGTCGGGGCCACCATGCTGGTTCTCTTCTTCAGTGGCGGACGCTGTGAGACAGTGGTGACCGAGTCAGCATCCTCGGATTTCTCCCGTTGAGTTTTAACGACCTCCTCCTCGGTCGCTGCAGTGTGCGCTGGGATGGCTTTTACAACAGTAATTCTTCCTCTGCGAGTAGTGTTACCTGAAGCCCGACCTGGGTAGATGGTTCTCGGCCTTTCAACTACCGGATCCACCTCGAACAGGAACTCCCCACAGGCCTCACATTGTCCGAAGGGCTTCAGATGGCACACCAGTCCCGAGCACCCGGGACAAATTACACCCAGGGCCTCTACGTCCATGCACGAATACAGGGCGAATCGACCCCTTGGCTTCAGCCGGATCCCGGTATCCGTTATCGGAGCAGCAGCAGTCATTGTGGTAGTAGCAGGGTGAACTGGAATCCATGAAGTATGTCCAAGCATGGTGACTTGTTGCTGGTCCATCGCACACTGCAGAGTTTTCGCGCCAATGTCCCACGTGTAGCCCTCTCACGTATTGGACTCCTCCCCTTTGCTCCAGTTCGCAGGCTTTTTCACTTTCTTTGGATGAGCCACGCCCTCGAACCAAGCGGCGGGGGGTTGTGTCTGTTGGTGCAGTGCAATTAGAAGCCCCCACGTGTAGTACCTCACACGGCTGGGCCTCCCCCCCGTTCACTGCTCTTCCTGCGCGGGCCTTTCCCTGGTCTAGGGTCAATTCCACGACTTCGAGCAGGGCTGCACTTTGGCCTATTCAGTTAACTCATCCAGCAGTAGTGATGAGCCGAACACCCCCGGGTTCGGTTCGCACCAGAACCCGGGAACGGACCGAAAGTTCGCACGAACATTAGAACCCTATTAAATACAATGGATGCGAACGTTCGGATTCTAAAGTGCTAATTATAACGACTATTATCCATGTTATTGTCCGAAACAGAGTTTGGGAACCCGGGTTCTGCACCAGGGGACATGTATCAATGCAAAAAGAAGTTTTAAAAACGGACGTTTTCCGGGAGCAGTCATTTTAATGATGCATAAAGTGAAAAAAAAAAGTCAAATATTCCTTTAAATATTGTACCTGGGGGGTGTCTAAAGTATGCCTGTGAAGTGCCACGTGTTTCCCGTGTTTAGAACTGTCCCTGCACAAAATAACATTTCTAAAGGAAAAAAAGCCATTTAAAACTGCTTGCGGCTTTAATGCAATGTCTGGTCCCGGTAATATGGATGAAAATCTTTAGGAAAAATGGCATAGCTACCCCATCAACCCCCCCCCCCCCCCACCCCAGCCCATTACCAGCCCCTTTGGGTCTTGTATGGATATTAAGGGGAACCCCGCACACAAAATAAAAAAGGACCTATATACTCTGAACAGCCGTATACAGGCGGTGCATACAAGACAGGGACTGTAGGTTTGTTCTTATGTAGAATCTGTTTGTAATTTTGAACAGCTGCATTGTTTAAGTGTAGCTCCATGCCAAATTCCTTTTTTTTAGCTTTTTGGAAAACATAGGGAACGGTTATCACCCCTGTCACATTTTTTTTGCTGTCTGTGCCCCTGTTCAGAACATTTCACCTCACTTTGCGTCCCAATGACAACTGTTTTTGAAATGTGGTGTTTTTATTGAAACAAGGATTGGTGATAAAGCATCAGTAGAGAGGAGACACCTTTCTCCCATATTAATTCTTACAGGAGAGAATTTTCCTTCCAAGGGGTAGATTTCCTCTCACTTCCTGTTGTCTTCTTCCGTTTGCAAGTAGTAGTCGTTTGTAAGTTGGATGTTTGAAAGTAGGGACCTGCCGTATATACTCTGCAGAAATTGGCCCCTTAGGTGTTGGTGTTGGCACAACACTGAAAGCATTCACAGTTATTCTTGGTGGGTGCTGGAACGCCCTGCTGTCAACTATTATATCAGGAATTGTAATAACATATAATTGTTGATCAGTGGTAGTAAAAATTGGGCCTTTGATGGTGGTGCTGGTGCCACAACACTGTAAGGCCTGACAGTTACTCTTGGTGGGCGCAGCAATGGGCCCTGCTGTGAATTATTAGATCAATAATTATAAATGCATGCCCCTGTTGAATAGGGGCTGAAAAATTGGGCCTTTGGTGGTGGTGGTGGTGGTGGTGATGGTGGTGCTGGTGCCACAACACTGTAAGGCCTGACAGTTACTCTTGGTGGGCGCAGCAATGGGCCCTGCTGTGAATTATTAGATCAATAATTATAATTGCATGCCCCTGTTGAACAGGGGCTGAAAAATTGGGCCTTAGGCACTGGTGGCACAACACTGCAACCCCTCACAGATACTGTACTTGGAGCACAGCAATGAGGCCTGTTGCAAAGTATTGCATCAAAAATTTTAATTACACGCCCCTGTTAAACAGGGGCTGAAAAATTGGGCCTTAGCCACTGGTGGCGTCACCCATAAACCAAAATGATCTTCCAAGCTATCATCATTAATCGTATCATTGAGGAGGAGGAGGAGGATAGCCAGTCAACATAACAGCACAGGCACTCAGCATCAGCATCAGTCTTGAAGGGATGTGACATTTTAAAATCAATTAGTCTGTTATATCAGCATCAGGTGTGTGGTAGCTGGTGGTGATCCAAGACTGGTTCATCTTGATGAAAGTCAGTCGATCAACCGAGTCGGTGGACAGGCGCACCCTGTGATCCGTGACAAATCCTCCAGCAGCACTGAGTGTGCGTTCTGAAAGAACGCTGGATGCAGGACAGGCCAGTAGCTCAATTGCATACTGTGCAAGCTCTGGCCAGTGATCCATCCTCAAGACCCAGTAAGCCAGAGGATTTTCGGTGGGGAAGGTGTCCAAGTCTGACCTTGCCCCTAGGTATTCCTGGACCATGTATATCAGACGCTGGCGATGGTTGCTGGAACCGATCATACTTTGGGGCTGCGGACTAAAGAATTGTCTGAACGCATCGGTCAGACGGCCACCTTCCCCACCGCTCCTTCTTTGACTGACCAAAGCCTCAGCAACTCGTTGTCCAGGACCAGGAGTTTGTAACCTTCCAGTCTCTGGGAACACGTTGCACAGACCTTTCTGCAAGGCCTCCCAGAGATGTCTCATCCTCTGCTCCCTCAGCGACGGTAAGAAAAGGTCCGCAACCTTACCCTTCTACCGTGGATCAAGGAGAGTGGCCAGCCAGTAATGGTCCCTCTCCTTGATCCGAAGAATAAGAGGATCCTTCCGCAGACTTTGCAGGATCAGGGAGGCCATGCAGCGTAGGTTAGCTGAGGCATTCAGTCCGGAGTCCTCTGGGTCACTAAGGACGACATGATCCGCAGCCACCTCCTCCCAGCCACGTACAAGTCCACTGGTTTCTTGGGACTGTAAATCATCCCTAAAAGACTGCTGCTGATGATGCTGAGTGCCAGCTCCACCTCCATGCTGACACAATCCTCCTCCTCCTCCTCTTCCTGTGCGATGGGTGGGACAGAAGGAACACTGTCTGGGTAAAGGGGGCCTTGAGAGGTAAGGAAGTCCTCCTCTTCCTGCCTCTGTTCTGCCTCAAGTGCCCTGTCCATTATTCCACGCAGCGTGTGCTCCAACAGGTGGACAAGAGGTACAGTGTCACTGATGCATGCACTGTCACTGCTCACCATCCTCGTGGCCTCCTCAAATGGTGCCAGGACAGTGCATGCATCCCTGATCATGCCCCACTGGCGTGGTGAAAAAAACCCGAGCTCCCCTGACCCTGTCCTGGTGCCGTAGTCGCACAGGTACTCATTGATGGCCCTCTGCTGCGTGTGCAGCCGCTGCAGCATGGCCAACGTTGAGTTCCACCTGGTGGGCATGTCACATATAAGGCGGTTCTTGGGCAGGTTCAACTCCTTTTGCAGCTCAGCCAGGCGAGCACTGGCATTATAAGATCTGCGGAAATGCACACAGACTTTCCTGGCCTGCCTCAGGACATCCTGTAAGCCCGGGTACCTGCCCAAGAACCGCTGCACCACCAGGTTAAGGACGTGAGCCATACAGGGCACATGGGTCAGTTGTCCCTGTCGGAGGGCGGAGAGGAGGTTGGTGCCATTGTCGCAAACCACCATTCCTGGCTTAAGCTGGCGTGGCGTCAACCACCTCTCGGCCTGCCCCTGCAGAGCAGACAGGACCTCTGCCCCAGTGTGGCTCCTGTCCCCCAAACACACCAGCGCAAGCACGGCATGGCATCTTTTTGCCTGCGTACTTGCGTAGCCCCTTGAACGCCTACGGAGCACCGCTGGTTCCGAGGACAAACCACAGGAAGAGGCCATGGAGGAAGAAGAAGAGGAGGGGGTGGAGGAGAGAGGTGTGTCACAACCAGTAGTAGCATTTTGGAGGCGTGGCGGTGGAACAACCTCCAACACTACTGCACCTTGTCCTGCATCCTTCCCAGCTGCCAAAAGAGTGACCCAATGGGCCGTGAAAGAAAGGTAACGTCCCTGTCCATGCCTGCTGGACCATGAGTCAGCGGTAATATGCACCTTACCGCTGACCGCCCTGTCCAGCGAGGCCAAGACATTGCCTTCCACATGCCTGTAGAGAGCCGGAATCGCATTCCGTGAGAAAAAGTGGCGTTTGGGAACCTGCCACTGAGGAACCGCACATTGCACAAACTCACGGAAGGGGGCCGAGTCTACCAACTGAAAAGGCAGCAGTTGAAGCGCTAGCAATTTAGCCAAGCTAGCATTCAACCGCTGGGCATGTGGATGGCTGGGAGTGAACTTCTTTCGACGGTCCAGCAGCTGGGGCAGGGAAATTTTCCTGCTAGAATCGGACGTTGGTGTACTGCTAGCAGAGTGCCCGCAAGTATTTGGCTGTGACACACCTAATTCTACACCTTCATTCCTCTCAGAGCAGGTTTCAGAGAGGAGTGAAGGTATAGTGGGGTTGGAGATCCCAGCTGATGCGGTGCAAGAAGAGGTCAGCTTTGTTCTTTGGTGTGGGTCTTTAAGGTAGGCTTGCCAACGAGCTGCATGGCAGGTCAACATATGTCTGATCAAGCATGTGGTGCCCAAGCGGCTGATGTTTTGGCCACGCGATATACGCTTGAGACATATGTTGCAAACAGCAGCTGTGCGATCTGATGCACTCGCCTCAAAAAAGGCCCACACCAAAGAACTTTTTGAATGACGGGCAGAGGCAGCGCCCTGCACAGGCGGAGCTCTGCGGTGTGATTCCGTCGGTGTGCTGCCCATACGCTGGCCACTCAAGGGCATCCTGCCTCGTTGGAGATGCGCCTCCCCCTCCTCCTCTCTCCTATTAGGCACCCACGTGGAGTCAGTGACCTCATCATCCCCTCCCTCCTCATCACTGGAGCCAATCTGGCAGTATGCTGCAGCTGCTGGAGCATGACTGCCAGATTGGTGTCCTTCTTGAGCATCCCCTCTCTCTGCTCTCACGCTACTGCCTTCCTCTAGCTGGGTATCATCATCAGATCCTTCGAAACGCTGGGCATCCTCCTGGAGCATGTAGCCAACACTGTGCTCAAACAGTTCGGGGGACTCCTCAGGAGGAGGACATGGTGGGTCTAGGGAAGGATTGACTAATGAAGATAATGATACCAGAGAAGAGGACGCTTTGGCAGCTGCTTTGCCAGTACCCTGAGCCTGGGTGAGAGAGGATGAGGAGGATGAGGTGGGCTTGGTCATCCACTCTACCAAGTCTTCGGCATGATGTGGCTCAACATGTCCAGCTGCCGAAAAGAAGGACAAGCGTGTCCCATGGCCATGTGCTGATGACAATGCACCGCGTCCACGACCAGCACTGTTGCCCCCAGACACAGAGCCTGCTTGCCCTCTTTTTTTGCCTCCTGACTGTCTGCCTCTCCTTGTTTGCCTTCCAGACATTTTAATGGATGGCCTGCAGGGAGATGGGAAAAAGAGCAATAAGGGCTACCTTCAGGTGTATACTGTGCAGGAGGCTTAGCAACAATGACACTGACACTGTCCCCTGCCTATCCTTCTCTGTCCCTAAACTCAAGGATTTCAAATATGGTTCAGCAAAATTGGTTTAGAACAGAATACCACACTGTCAGTTTCACTCACTGTACCTCTCTGTCCCTAAACTCAAGGATTTCAAATATGGAACAGCAAAATTGGTTTAGAACAGAATAGCACACTGACACTTTCCCTCACTGTCCTACTCTGTCCCTCCCTACAAACAAGATTTAGCACAGAATAGCACACTGAAAGTTTCCACGAGTGTCCTTCTCTGTCCCTAAACTCAAGGATTGAAAATATGGAACAGCAAAATTGGTTTAGAACAGAATAGCACACTGTCAGTTTCACTCACTGTCCTACTCTGTCCCTAAACTCAAGGATTTCAAATATGGAACAGCAAAATTGGTTTAGAACAGAATAGCACACTGACACTTTCCCTCACTGTCCTACTCTGTCCCTCCCTACAAACAAGATTTAGCACAGAATAGCACACTGTCACTTTCCCTCACTGTACCTCTCTGTCCCTAAACTCAAGGATTTCAAATATGGTTCAGCAAGATTGGTTTAGAACAGAATAGCACACTGACACTTTCCCTCACTGTACCTCTCTGTCCCTACAAACAAGGATTAGCACAGAATAGCACACTGACACTTTCCCTCACTGTACCTCTCTGTCCCTACAAACAAGGTTTAGCACAGAATAACACACTGACACTCTCCCTACCTATCCTTATTTGTCCCTAAACACAAGGAATCCAGGATTAGTAAAGGAAAAAAAAATGACACTGTCCCTGCCTATGCTTCTCTTTCCCTGCTCCGGAACACACTACACAAGGCCACCGCGCTGGCGGCCTTTTATAGTGTGGGGCGTGTACTAAACCCCCTCAGCAATAATTGGCCACAGGCATCCTGCCTGTGGCCAATCATTGCTCTCCTCGCTGCCGGCGCTGTGATTGGCCAATCATGCGGGGTCACAGTGCATGCTTGGCCAATCACAGCGCCTGGATGACACTGCGATGGCGTAGTGCATTGTGGGCCGTTCGCGTCACTCGAATTTGGCGCGAACGGCCCAAATCGTTCGATCTTTGTCGAACGATCGAACAGCCGATGTTCGAGTCGAACGTATGTTCGACTCGAACACGAAGCTCATCCCTATCCAGCAGACTTGTTCAATACTGTGATGCACAACACAATCCCGGACGAGCCCCCACGTGTAGCGCCTGCCCCTCTTCTCTCTCTGTGCGGCCCGCACTGTCTCTTGTCTAGGGGTATCTGGTAGAGTGGAGAGAGAAAGAGCGGGTGGGCTACGCCTAGCCTCCACCACATGGGAATGCCCGTAGTATCAGAAATGTCCTGTTTACCTTCGGGTCTGTGCCGTGCACCCGGATCCTCCCTCCAAGAGTCACCGTGAACTTCGTCCGCCAGGAAGTGAGCCTCACACCATTAAAGTCCAACACTCCTTTATTCGAACACACCATACAGGGACTTCCTTGATAGTTAGGACAGAAAAGGAGGTGTGAGTGTGAATAGGCCCAGACACAAATTCGCTCCTCCACTCTCCTCCTGGAGAGTGGGATATGGTCTCCGTACGAGAGGAAGGGGATCCTTCTGGACGGTCTCCGACAAGAGACTCACCCGTCACCGGCAGTCTGCTGCACCGGGTCTTCGAGTGAGGAGCTCTCCCCGGTCCATTGCGTCTTACTCAGATTCAGGCCTCCATCCCCGAAGTGCCTTAGGACCCTTCCCTCGCGGAACTCAGTGTTGGGCACTGAGCTCCGGACCTTCTTGCAAGTACCTCACCCCAGGGCTGAAGGTGCCTGGGGTGGAACACGATCTCCGTTGGTCCTCTAGGCCGAGGCCTCCTAGAGGACAAGCACGAACCCACGTCCGCAAGCTGAAGGTGCCTGGGACGAAGACCCCGTGACTCAGATGGCCGGCCCCTTTTATCACCTCTCCCAGCAAGCATGGCGGGTTCCCCGCCCCACCATACCGCTACCGAAAGAGGACAAAAAGAAGACTCGACACACAGTGACATTCGTCCCTCCGGCCACGGCGGCAGCGCCACCTCCTGGACCCAGGGAACATAGCACTGATGTCACAGCTAGATTCAAAAAATGCACCCGGGAAAGTAAGTACCCGCTACATATGTATGTGTAGCGCCCACTACCTTTTTGATAGGTGCTTAAATAGGGTTTTGTGTCTCAGGTTCTAGTATAGGCAAATTTAGGCAGGCCTGTGCATTAAGCTAGGCCTGCTTGTTTTGATCTGGGACTGGGAGTGTTCAGTATAGCAGTGGGTGTGGCCACCTGTGCTCTAGTGCTGAGGCGCCTCCCCTGTCTCTGGGGAGAATGTACAGAGAAGGAGGCAGGGCCTGAGATTGGAGTGACAGGCAGCTTGTGTAGGAGCTCTGACCAACCCCTAACTAGAATTGGCAGGGGGCGGGCCTCATATATAGGCTGAGGTAACATGTCACTGGGGGGGGGGGAGTTTTGAGGGGAAAGAGGATGGAGCAGTAGTGTGTTGTGTGGAGGCCCCCTTATGGGGCCTACCCAGTGCTGAGGAGAAAGTCCTGGTGAGGACCATCCCTCTTTAGCACTGCAGAGGAGGAAGGAGTAATGGAACTGCTACTGCTGGACTGTGCCACTGAACCGCGTTTCTTCCGTGGACCAAGGAACATGGAGAAGGTCAGTGGTATCACAACAGCAAATGGTGGAACAGGAGGAGAGTCAGGAAGCTTGTGAAAATCTGCTGTTGCCCCTAGTAACGGAATGCAACAAGGGGGTGTCTTAACGGGATATTGCACGGTCAGTCCCACACAGTAGGATGTTACAAGGAGAGACTTTGAGCATAGCGTGGATGGCTGTGGCCGGGAAACAGCCTCCGCCATCTTTGGACTATCTGGGCCTAGTAGTCCACCAGTTGCCATATGCTGTTAAGGTACTGGGTCGCCGGGGGGAGGTGTGTGGCTACACTTCTGACTCAGTGGCAGCATTTGAGTAACTGACCCTGTGCTGAAGAGTTATTCAGAGTGACTCTTCACAGGAAAGCAGGAAATTTAGGAACAGTTTGCAGCAAAGGCCTTACTAAAGAATATTAAAGTGATACTCTGCAAACGTCAATGTAGCATCAAAGGAGCAATAGTCTGTAGTGACGCAGTTGTGCCTTATTTCTCAAATGGAATTCATAAATGTGCTAAAATGCTATGGGCATCCCATGTCATTCTATCCTTCCCAACTTTACCCAATTAAATCCTGCAATAAAAATACCGCAAGGTAAAGCAAGTGACTTTTCATTGTGTCTCAAAGAGGATGAATGGATGGTCAGACAACAGGGTGATGTGTGGATCTTTTGAATTCGTGCCAGTGCACTGCTACATATACAATGACAATAAAAGTACTATCTTATCTCATCTCATCTAAAAAGGCATGGTAGCTGGACCTGCGCCATCCACAATAAAGGACATCTAGCTGCAGCAGCTGGGGGTTCAGGCAGGCAGGGGAATTGGCCGAATCTGGCCATTTACAGTAATTCACTTTTCGGGGAAATTGTGAACAGTTCGGGTTTGGGTTGAATTCATGGTTGACCCAAACTCAAAGCTTATCCCTTGTCACCATCATTGCCTGTGGTCTTCCTAGAGCTAATCCTTAACCAGCCGTGCCGCTATGGGGGTGCAGACCATACATGGTGACACCTGCCAGAGGTGTAACACCAGGGTTGCCAACCATCCGTAAAAAATATGGTTGCGGGGCGACTTTGCCAACTGGGCTTTGACATACTCGGCTATTTTCAGCTGGGTGAGCACATGCGCAGTGAGTCAGTGACATCATGGCGCTGCCTGGTGCCATGTTTGAATAAATGTCAGCACAGCAGCATGGCAGTGGGCACCCCTCTCGAGTCCCAACCCGGAGACCAGATCCTGGCCCGCCATCCCACCATCATGCTACTTTGAGCAGCATGAACATGGAGTCCTGGAGATTGGACTCCTGCCCTGCACCATCTATCCATGGCTGCTGGAGACTCCCACACCACTCCGAGTATGCTTATGGCCACAACCTCTGACCATCTCTTGTATTCTCTCTGCAATCTTTGACAATCTCTATCATGTCCACGGGGGCTGAGCAGGAAGTAGAAAAAAAGGTGAAGAAAACACGCATCAACAAAATTAATGAAGCAGTACCAAGAAGCTTGAGGAACAGGAGGAACAAGGAGCAACACAGTGGTGACATCAAAGTCTCCTGAGACTAGCAGCCATAGGCAGCAGTGATGTTGAAGGAACAATAAGCACACTGCTATTTTTTGGAGAGGAATGCAAGACGAGAGATTTTTCATGGTACTGCTTATGCAAGCAGCGATTTTAGATATCTACTATAACATCCTTTCACAACCTTTTTAGCATGGAGGATCCCTTGAAATAACTCTCTGGTCTCAGGGAACACCTGCTATACCTTACTCTATCTACAAATCATGATATATTAGTGTTGTGGTCAGTGGGAAGGAAATTCCTTACACTTGTGGTCATTGGGAAGAATTAGCCCCTTACAGATAGCTAAAACGATCAATGGTGTCAGTGGGAACTTATCTGATAGGCAGAATCTAGGCATTGCTCAAGGAACCTGTAGCAACCTCTGAAGGAACCCTAGTTGAGAGACCCTGCCCTATCAGCCAAATCCCAAATACCTGTCCTGTATTCCGCATGTTTTGCATGGGACAGGCTAGAGTACAACCAACAGAGATCTGATCACAGTTTGCTTAAAAGAGGACCCCAGCTTAAAAGGAGTTGTATAGGCAAAAGGAGTTGTATAGGCAAAAGGCCCCCCAGCAACCCAGAATATTTACCCTGAGCCGCTTCTCTGACAGCCGAGGGAGCCAATGGACATTGCTGGATAAAGTCAGTTAGCCAATCTTGGGAAAGGGGGGGGGTGGGGCTCCATGTCTGAATGGATACACAGGGCTCTGACTCGGCTCGGGTGCCCCAATAGCAAGCTGCTGGTCTATGGGGGCACTCGTCAATAGGAAGGGGCCAGCCCATCCAGGTTTCTCTGTGCAAAACCACTGCACAGAGGAGGTATGTTATAACATGTATGTTATTTTATTTATTTTTTAAAGCGAGCCTTTACAATCACTTTAAGGTCTCATAGATCTGGCATGTTCTGTGCAGGTACTGCATGTGTGCTTTTTTTCACATGGAGTATTTTTTCCTTTTGGTTTTCTGGGCTGTTAGCTTGGTCCATGGAATTCCAAATGTTTATCCTTCAGGCTCTATTCATTTGTACTACTGTGCTGACATATCCCAGTGAAATACTTAGTCACTTCTGTGTACACTCTTCTACTGTGTCACTCTTTTACAAACCATCTAATGTATATTTAGATTCTGAGTTGAATTTTCAGAGCTACTCTAATTGCCTAAAGGCCAGAATAGCGAGCTACATGTTCTACTAGTGTGAATTTGATTGTTCTGGGTATATATAATCTGGCTTCCATCCAGACTGTTTAATATACAACTTTTCCGGAGTTCTGTCCTACGTCAACGTGTGTCTCCGCTGGTGTCCAAAATACAAATCAGCAAGACCAGACTGAGATGACACATTTGTTACTTCTATTTTTATGTTATAGGGAACCAAAGTACTCATTGGGAAGGGCGGACATATTTACCTATTATATATAGCCAACAATTTAGGTAGATCTTTTACATACTGTACATTCACATCAGTCCCTGCCCTCAAAGAGCTTACAATCTAAGGCCCCTATCTCACATATATTTATTCACACACTGGGCCATTTTGGACAGGAGCCAATTAACCTACCAGCAAGTGTTTGGAGTGTGGAAAGAAACTTATGCAAGCATGGATAGAACATGCAAACTCCAAGCAGAAAGTCCTGACCAGCAATCAAACCGGGGACCCCCGTGCTGCAAGGCAGAAGGCCTAATTCTCTATGCCACTATGCTGGACATTTTCCACAATGCGCAAGTATAAACAACATACTTACACATTATGGCAAACATTCCTCCCTAAGTACCCCAGCCACAAATGCAATATCTGTTATATGTGTAGCGGACCCCCCCAAAAGTGGGGTCGCTATGCTTTAAATTTAGGGGCAGCCTGAGCAATAGTTTGGCTCAGGTTATCAAATTCCATAGTTTGGAGTCTGCTCTGGTGTTGCCTGGAGTGTAGTTCCCCTTGACCTGTGGGTGTCGCTGTCGCTCTGGTCTCGGGTTGAACCACAGGTGGCATTGTGGTGTGATTGGGTGTCCTCTCTCGGCTACCGTGCAGTGGGCGGGTTTTGCCTGCTGTGCATGCCGGGAGAGGGTACATAAAGGGCAGACGCCATGATCTGGTGTGGTGTGCCGGGGGGATTCCAAGAGGACCCCTGGTGGCGAAGTCGCGTCCCTTTGGCCCTGCTGGCCGGGGGGTGCGTGAACTGGTCGAGGAGTCTCGGGCACCTTTAGCCCGAGGCTACAGAGTTCCAGGTAGGCCCAGTACCTTCAACTGGGTCTACAACCAACCACTGGAGTCCCAGGGAGCCCAGGTGAGGGTGGCCCACTCTGAAAAAGAGGAAACCGGGGGAGGACCTGTCCGATGGATCGGTGAAGGAAGTCACGGTCTTGGAGAGGCCTGGTTGCCTTTTAGAGGGAAGGATTCGTGAGTTGCAAGATAGCTCTTGTAGTGTGCCCCATTGGCACCTATGGTCTCTAATAATCTACAGGGGTTTCAAAGTTCTAATTCAGGAATTAAAGGATTCTGTGGCAAAGGATCTCTTGAACTTGTCCGTGAAGGGGACGAAATTAAAGTAACTGTTCGTGCTTCATTCCGGCTGCTAGAACCGTGAGAGGGGACTATCCGGCTGAGCAAAGCCCACTTAGGCTTGAGTGGCAAAGTGTAATGATAGGTGTTGTGTGCCTGAATCTACCTCCCTATCCAACTTCTTTCTCTCTTCAACTTCCCCTGTTATTATCAAGCAAAAGGAAAAAATAAACTCTTTGTTGGAGTTGACACTGTCTGGACATTGGCCTTTCTAAAACAGGAAAGATAGACCTTTCCCTACACTCTGGGGATGAGAACCAGTGGAAGGGGGTAACTCGCCGCAGGACCCAAAAATTACAAGAACACCGCTCAACCTCTTATACCAGGAGGATACGGGCATGTGGCATGGTGTGCCTTAAACCTGCGAGTGAAGGTAAGCAGGAAAAAAGGGTCTGTGTGCTACATATGCCTACTTGGTCCATGGCTAGCACTATCATCTTTGCCCTGGTCTTCTTTTGGGGTTTGGAATGTGCACAGAGTTAAAGCTGAACTGCAGAAAACTGGAAAACTCTCTAGTGCAGTAAAGCAGCTGTAGGCTGGTTCAGTCTGTACTGCACCCTGTAGGTGGCGCTATATTTTAGCAGCAATACAGAAGGGGAGGAACCACGTAACTCTCCACTTTAGGAAGCCTCTGAGTTGGGTCGGACCAACCAGGCTGCATTCCAGCTCCTTGTTGCAGAAGCTGTCAGCATCACTTTAAGCTTAACTCCTTGTAACGGCACCCCAAGTATGAAAGGGGTTAACGTCGTTTAGGAAATTCCCTCTCCGAACACACATCCCGCTACCGACACTGCACAGTCAGGCGACCGAGACCCATAGGAATAATTCTTCCAGAAATACGAGACAAACGCTCTGTATGAGGTTTCCAACTGGTCTGACAATCTTTATTGAAAAACTACAAGTTTTATACACCAAGAGAGGAGGTTCTTACATTCTCCTCATTTTCCTCTGACAATACACCTTTGACCAGACCTAATTTACATGAGCTAATTAACTACAGCTGATGACTCAGACACATGACCTTTAGGCTAGCCTTACTGTCTCCTAAACTACAGTACACATTATCAAAAGGACTTCTTCACACAATACAGGGTCAATTATCACAATGAAAGATCCTCAGAAGCCATCCTAGATTCATTTACATCACAACAGGCAGGTGGGCTGGAGTTGGTAACATTAGCATCTAATGCCGCGTACACACGATCATTATTCACGGCGGTTAAAAAACCGCCGTGAATAATGACATTAAAAACGAGGGAACGGCTTGTTCCCCACACACGGTCGTTTTTCACGTCATTTTTTCTCTTGTCGAGAAAAACGACCGCCTGTGGGCTCCGCGGCAGTGTTTCCCTATGGGAAAACTGCCGCGGAAAAAAATGTCGAGAAAAACGACGAGAAAACTTAGAGCATGTTCTAATTTTTCTCAAAAATGACAAAATGCCCACAGACGATCGTTTTTCTTGTCAAAAGGAAAAAATTTAATTTTTCTCGACAAGAAAAACAGTCGTGTGTACACGGCATAACAGTATGTGTCCCAATATTATGAAGGAGTCACTTTTTCAGTTAACCTGTTGAGTTCATAATCAAACAGTAAATAGTTCTTTACAGATATCCTGGGGAATATTGTGGAAAATATCACTGTCCCATTTTAAAGCAATCCAAGACATATTCTTAATTTCTTGCTCACCCTGTGCCCAAAGTGACCCCTGTCACACTCCTGTTGTACAGGTTTCATAAATGGCTCTGGGTGGTCGTGCACCCTGCTGGACCTGGTTGCACACTTGCTGAATCTTCTGCAATACACAGTTCATGTTACCCTGCCTCTGTGTGAATATTTCTGCCGCACCACCCTACACCCTGCGCACCCGGTGCCTGCACTGCAAGGGTGAACTGCTCATTTAGGTCTAGAGGGGATAGAAAAGTAGATTTACTTACCCAATCCTTCACACTGTTAGACTGGTCCATGCTCCAGCGGTCTAAGCTTCTGTCATCATCAAGACTGATGAGGGTCTAGAACCTTGTGTTGCACCCTCTAGTGTGCTAGAAGGATACTGCATGTTTTTGTGAGAGTAGGTCAATTTCCAGGCTTGGCTGGCAGCCAAGCCTGGGTATGTTTTGATCTGGGTTGGGAGTGACTCAGAGTAGAGCTGGGTGACTCAGAGGCAGCATCACCAAGACCTCCCACTTTTTTCCAGAATGTTCTGGTGTTTTCTGGAAAGACAGGTGGAGAGGGGAGGTGGAGTTGCTTGAGGTGTTCTGAGGAGTCCTTACCAATCCCCAATGTGAATTGGCAGGGGTGCAGGCCTCCTTAAATACCCAGGGTCAGTCCAGCTGGGGAGGAGTTGTTCGGTGGAAGCTGGAGATGGTGTGTTAGGCTGTCGGGGCCTTTGAGGGGGCTCCCCAGTCTGGGGGGGGGTGACCTTAGGCCTGGGGCTCTGGTGTGGACAGGACCCTCCTCACGACACACTGAGGTGTCCTGGACAGGTGGCATAGGAGCAAGAGAGGACAGTGGGAGAGCACTGCCAGGCAAAGTCTTCAGGAGAAAAACAACAGGTTGCAGCCGAGAGAGCTGGGGAGGCACGCCTGAGAGGACTGGAAGATTGCAGTCTGGGATGGGTGCAGAGCCAGTGGAGTGGACTGTGGTGGCACGGGCAGTTGACTGAGAGGCAGCTGCAGCCAGGAGCACTAGCAGGGCCTGAAGAGTTGGTACTGGGAGCAGTAGCCACATGGACAGCTAGCACTGGGACTACCTACCATTTTGCTACACTAGAGGGGCCCGCAGTCGATGCCTGCATTCACCCTAGGCCTGGCTGTGCCAGTCTCAGGCCTGCAAATCAGTGCTAGCTGGTCCGGGAAGTGCAAGCAAGTGATGTGCTGGAGGTGTTGAGGAGAGATAGTCTGCAAGCAAGTGATGTGCTGGAGTTGAAGATTGGAGTTGTATCTATACCGGAGGTGTATATAGTCGGTCCCATATATATTTTTCTGCAATCAGTTTGGGCATCTCATGAATATCCCATCCCCATCCAAGTTTATTCCCCTCAATTAAAATACAAAGTTCAAGGACTGGTTTTCTGCCTGAGTGTGAATGAGATCTGTGTGCCTGGCTGGGCTGGGTGACAGACGGACCACAACACTTAGCAGCCCCTACGGGGGTAGCAATACAATTGCATTGGATGTGAGGACACTGAGGGACAGTCCACCACCAGAGCATGGGAGAGTGCCAACTGTCGGGGAGCAGAGGATCAGGTACGTACCCTCCCCTAGTCTTAATGAGCAGCTAACCCTTGCAGTGGGGCTGTATACATTTTCAAAGTTGGGTTTAAATTCATCCAAGCACTCAAGAAATGCATTGCAGATGCAACCAACAGTTCCACACTAAAAAATACCAGCCTATCTTGTGAAGACAACTCCAGACTGAGGAAAACTGACAAAATTGTTGAAGCAAACAGGAAGTTTACAACAGCTCAAAATATCACTCTTCATTGCAGTGCAACAAAGTAGGCATCTCTGAATACTAACATGCCAAACCATGAAGACCATTAGCTATAGTAGTGTAGCGGGTGCTGCAGCCTGAGACTTACATTAAAGTGTTTGTAAACCCACTTATAACAACTTGCACCAACAGGTATGCCTAGATTAAGGCTTACCTGTAGGTGTTTGCAATATCTCCTAAACCTACAAGGTTTAGGAGATATTTTCCAAAAAAGAATGCACCGTAGACAACGGCGCTGCCGCACTGTCAACGCCGATTTTATCAATGGATAATGCCGGCTTTGACGGCTCCTGCGTGCATGCGCGGTGACGTCATCACCGCTCCGGCCAATCAGAGAGCCGGAGCGGCGATACCCGGAAGTAACCTTCCGGAGCGATGTCTACGGCCGGAGGGGGAGACGAGGACGGCTTCGGGGGCTTCAATCTAAGGTAAGTAATGCATAATGAGCTAGTATGCTAGTCATACTAGCTCATTATGGCTTTCTCTTGCGGGTTATTATTTAAAAAAATAAAAAATAATTGGGTTTACAACCACTTTAACAGAGGCAAGCTGACAGGGCCAAGTTCAGAGTGTCTGCAGCTGTGAGGAATTTCCCCCTCCCTTTTTCTTCTCACTGTGGATGAGTCAGAGGCATTCGCAGGGAGGGCAACCCACTCTGCTCTTTCTCCTGTTTTTTCATTAGCAGAGGGAAGTGGCCAATCAAGTGAAGACTGGAGGAGCAGCAAGGAACTCTGGTACATGGAGTTCTTAGTACAAGCTATCTCAATAAAATAACTGCGCTTGTTCAAAATGAGGGGGAGTGGAAAAGGGGAGAAGAGCAACTATAAATGTTATACAAACACTGAACAAATGGAAAAGAAAAAAAAAAAAAAGTACAAGCTGCCTCACTGAAATCCATATAGAGAGAAATTACACATCCCAGCAAGCCTGGCGAGATAGGAGGATTTTTGACCCCAGAGGCTCCCTGGGAGAAGAAAGAGCTACCATGTGGTGTGAGGAAGAATGGACACTGGAGAAGAGTGCTGCAGGCCTGGGTCTGTTTACCAAGCCTCTTTGGATGTACAGTGGAACCTCGGATTACGAGCATAATCCGTTCCAGGAGAATGCTCGTAATGCCAAGTACTTGCATATCAAAGCGAGTTTCCCCATTGAAGTCAATGGAAACGAAAATAATTAGTTCCGCATTGACTTCAATGGCATGCAATACTGCATGCAGCCAGAGGTGGGGGGGGGGCGCCGGAGAGCCTCGGAAACAGCCGGAAAGGCCCGAGGACAGCTCGGCTGACCTCGGAAAGGCTCGGGAACGTAGTATTTCCAAGTCTTTCCGAGCATTCCCGAACGGCTCAGATTGGCTCAGCTCCGGCGCCCCCCCCCACCTCAGGCCAAACACGGTACTGCACAATGCTTTGGCCTGAATCCTGCTCGTTTTTTGAGACAACACTCGCAAGCCGAGTTAGGATTTTTAGAAATACAGTGCTTGTATTGCGAAACGCTCGTTAACCGCGTTACTCACAATCCGAGGATCCACTGTACTTGGTTTCACTCCACTAAAGAAAGTCAACAAGTGCACCACCTTAAAGACATCCAAAGTCTTAAGATCTCTATCTATACTCAGGACTCTAGTCACTTTACTAGTGGATTCGGGTGGTGGGTTAATTCAGTGCACTCGGTGAGGTATTGTGTTTGAATGGGACTGTTGGGACTATGGTGCTGGGGTGAAGAAGGGAGAGAACTGACATAGAGAACAAGGTCATTCCTCTGCCCTCCTTCTGCCTGGACTCATATAGCCCAATATACATAAAGTTGGCAGTTAATTTGCTGAAGTAGTATATAGACTCTTATTTGTTATTCTTGTGTTCTTTTTTCTGCTCTGGGGGTTACTCACTAAAACGAGTCCCCCGACAGCAGTTGGATTTGATCCTTGAGGGTTCCTCCAATAACCTTTTATGCTCTGTCTCATCTGTATGTAGCACTACCCCCATAGGAGCTGCTGGTTTTATCTTTGGGTCTACGCTCTACCTATCAACCCCAGAAGTTGGTTTGAACCCTCCCTTGGCATAACTGGACTATACAATAGTTGTGGAACCCACTGGTGATTGAGAATCACAAGTATATTAAACAATAATGAAATTCACAGTTAAGTATTGTTACCTTAGACTGGCCTCCTGCCCAAAAGGGTAACAGATAGCACTCACACAAATTGATGCTTGACCAAGAGGTAATGATTTACTTGCTAATAAAAAGATAACAAGGTTAAACAAATGCAGTTGGTGGCTTACAGGGCCCTGTAAGAGTCAATATTAGAATGAGAAACAAAAATAAGCAAGAATATAAAACACACCTTACAATTCTATTGTATATTTATGTAAATCTGCAAATATATGCTCTCTGGCTCCCTCTAGCGGGCACTTCTATTCAAGTGTCCTATCACTCTTTAGTTCAAAACGGCAAACTGAATCCTGTAAGGGTCCTTTCACACGGGGCGGATCCGTGCAGATCCGCCCCGTGAAGCTCCGCTTGCTCAGCGGGGATCGCTCCGTTGATCCCCGCTGAGCCGACGGATGACTGGGCGGTCCCCGCACACTGTGCAGGGACCGCCCTGTCAGAGCGCCGCTCTCCCCTATGGGGAATCGGATGACGACGGACCGTAGAGTCCGTTGTCATCCGATCCGCTCCGCCGACGGAAGGAAAAATAGGGTTTTCCTCGGTCACACTTTGGCGGAGCGGAGCGGATGTCAGCGGACATGTCTCCGCTGACATCCGTGCCTCCATAGGGGTACATGGAGGATCCGTTTCAGGTCCGCCTAAAAAACTGACAGGCGGACCTGAACGGACCTCCGTGTGAAAGGGGCCTAAGAGTTTCTTCCTGTAACAAGAGTCTTCGCTAGCATTAGTTGATGCACATTAACTATTTGTAATCCAACTGGCAAGAAGAAGACAGGAAACAAACATCCAAAGTGTTTATAAGCGTGTTATGACTTGCTGGCGGCACAGGCGCCAATACCTGAAATACACTGTCACGCGGGATGCAATGTGTCCTTGCAAGTGGCGTGTCTGACTTCCAAACAATGACGGCGAGTCTATAAGGATCACCTTCCTACGATATAGTTAGTTATACTTGGGCAGGTGCTCCCTCACCAAACAAGGCCTCGCCTCTCCGGTACGCTCCAACTGTAGAGTCTCGGTTCTCGGCCTCTCCGCAACTCATGGTTTCTGGTCCTCCGCACAGCCGTTTTAGGTGTCGATCGATGGGCGACTCTGGTTTCTGTTGAGTGTAGGCAAACACCCCGGATGAGGATCCCTCTCCAACTGGGCGACCCGCTTTGGCGACGGTGAGCCCAGGCTTCTTGGGCCTAGACACGCTGAGGCCGCCCAATCGCAGGCATTCCGGCTTGTTAGCAAGTGATGTCCCAAGAGACCGAAAGTAGCTCCTCCCCTCCTTTAAATAACCTCTTCCAGCGGGCTGTGCAATGATGCAGAGCACTCTGGTAGCACAGCTGCACTGTGGGTAATGTAGTCTGTTTAGTACCCAAGGCAATGGAGTCTTTTTCTCTTTGTACTGTAAGATCCACAATGCATTGCTTTAATATATATTGAACAGAACAAGTTGCTGCAGTATAACAATTGAACACCGGAGGGAGCCAAGTTCCTTCTTAATTACCAGACTGTAGTCTATTCAGTGTTTCCATTATTTTGCACAGGTGATTTGATCAGTTTCACTGCCTTAGAAATCACCACAGCCGTTTCAACTGAGGGAAATCCTGAAAACATGGCCTGTTGGTGCGCCTTGAGGACTGGAGTTGAGAAACACTGGTCTATATCTACACTGCAAGTGGAACCTTTGATACTATTGCCGTTGTCATTTTTATTTTCTCTATTATAAGCAAGTTCACAGTAAAGATCATTTCTGTGTTCACTATAACCTGTGTCCATTTACTGTGGTATTACATTACCTCTTTTCCCCACTGGCACACCTGGCAGCAGAGTGAGGAACCAACAATATACAAGCGGCTCCTGCGGGGGGGGGGGGGGGGGTAGCGCTACAGTAGCAAAAGACCATCACCATTGTCAGCTGGGCACAGGAAATAGAGGCTACAAAGGGCGTAAAATCCCCAACCCATGACAGCTGAATGATAGAAATACATTACCTGACCTGATGCTTTCCTATTTTTGCTGCCACATACAGATGATTGGGTCAGAATTTGTGGTACATGCTCCCTCTATTCTCCCATAAGCAGATTTATGGCACTCTAAAATGGCTACAATAACAATAAACTCACTGTTTTTCTGTTTGTTTTCGTTTTTTTTTTATTATTTATTGATTAATTGATTGTTGAGGAAACTCTGGCTAACAAAATGTATTTACAGGGAATGAAAACCAGATAATTGACTTAAAAGCTTCATATAAATAAATAAAACAATTTAATGACATATTGCTCTTCAACACACTCCATTAGGTTTGCTTTTACATGAATTAAATATTTAACACTATTTAAATCTTTGTCTATACTCCTCAGTACCTAACACAATTATTCAATTGGTTTGACACTAAAGAAACAATGAATCACACGACTAGCATTGAGCTTCTTCCATTTTTGACAATCAAAACTTCTCAAGCACTAAAACAAATAAGTTACTTATATCTGTGCTATTCAAACTTTTTCCTCAGTCATGGCTCCCTTTGAAAGTATGCAAAATCTCAAGGCACCCCAGTCTAAAATGGAGTGTCTCGTCACATCAGAATCTCCCCTTTCACATCAGGGTCCTCAGTCTCCCCCCGTTGCTTTTTCTTAAGGGTCCTCAGTTTCCCCTTCCCTTTAAAGTGGTTGTAAACCCTTGTAAAAAAAAAAACCTGCAAGACAAAGGCATAATGAGCTAGTATGCATAGCATACTAGCTCATTATGAATTACTTACCTTAGATTGAAGCCCCCACAGCGGTCCTCGTACCCCCCTCTGGCCAGCGACATCTACTTCCGGGTATCACGGCTCCGGCGCTGTAATTAGCCGGAGCCGCGATGACTTCACTCCCGCGCATGCGGTAACGGCACACGGACTAAAGCAACGGCACATAGGTGCTGTTGCTTCAGTTTGCTTTAGTGCGCATGTGCCAATGACATCAGCACATGCAGGGGACATCTCCTAAAACGTGCAGGTTTAGGAGATATCCTGGGTAGCTACAGGTAAGCCTTATTATAGGCTTAACTGTAGCATAAAGTGGTTGTAAAGGGTTTACAACCACTTTAACATTAGAGTCCTTAGTTCACCCCCTCTCTCATCTCTTTATTTCTCCTTGTCCTGCTTATCAGCCATTTAAGTAGTTACAGGGGTCTAATAATGCTAAGTTATATACAGTATCTCACAAAAGTGGAGTACACTCCTCACATTTTTGTAAATATTTTATTATATCTTTTCATGTGACAACACTGAAGAAATGACACTTTGCTACAATGTAAAGTAGTGAATATAGATGAGCTTCGAGTCAAATGCATGTTCGACTCGAACATCGCTGTTGGGCTAATGGGCGAACAGGTAAACAATTTGGGGTGTTTGCGGCACATTTGAAAAGCCGCGGAACACCCTGTAAAAGTCTATGGGAGAAATCTAAAGTGCTAATTTTAAAGGCTTACATGCAAGTTATTGTCATAAAAAGTGTTTGGGGACCCGGGTCCTGCCCCAGGGGACATGTATCAATGCAAAAAAAAGTTTTAAAAACGTCAGTTTTTTCAGGAGCAGTGATTTTAATAATGCTTAAAGTGAAACAATAAAAGTGAAATATTCCTTTAAATTTCGTACCTGGGGTGTGTGTATAGTATGCCTGTAAAGTAGTGCATGTTTCACGTGCTTAGAACTGTCCCTGCACAAAGTGTCATTTCTGAAGGAAAAAGAGTAATTTAAAAGCACTCGCGGCTATATTGAATTGACGGCTCCCGGCAATACAGAGAACAGTCATTGAAAGTCATTGCTTAAAAAAAAAAAAAAAAAAAGAAAATGCGTGGGGGTCCCCCCAAATTCAATTACCAGGCCCTTCAGGTCTGGTAAGGATATTAAGGGGAACCCTGCGTCAAATAAAAAAAAAATGACGTGGGGTTCCCCTCAAATATCCATACCAGACCCTTCAGGTCTGGTATGGATTTTAAGGGGAACTCCACACCAAATAAAAAAAATGGCGTGGAGTTCCCCCCAAAAATCCATACCAGACCCTTTATCCGAGCACGCAACCTGGCAGGCCGCAGGAAAAGAGGGGGGGACGAGAGAGCGCCCGCCCCCCTGAACCGTACCAGGCCACATGCCCTCAACATGGGGAGGATGCTTTGGGGTCTGGACCCCAAAGCACCATGTCCCCATGTTGATGGGGACAAGGGCCTCATCCCCACAACCCTTGCCCGGTGGTTGTGGGGGTCTGCGGGCGGGGGGCTTATCGGAATCTGGAAGTCCCCTTTAACAAAGGGGACCCCCAGATTCCGGCCCCCACATGTGAATTGGTAAGGGGTACATTGTACCCCTACCATTTCACAAAGAAAGTGCAAAAAATTTAAAAAAAACACACAGACACAATTGGGAAAGTCCTTTATTAAAAAAAAAACAAAAAAACATTCCAGCGATGTAATCCAGTATGTCCCGCGGTGATCCGATGTCCAGCGCTGCAGTCTCCTCTCCACACGAAACCCCCATGATGTACGAGGGGGCGGGGTCAACCATCACATCATAGGGTAAGCCTCAGCTTTCCCCGCTTGCCGGGGAAAAGCCAATGTTGTAGTGAAGGTGACCCGCCCCCCTATGTCATTGGCTGAGCAGATCTGATGGGGAACGTGAGAAGGGGCAGGGTCTATTCATTTATTACACTGCAGAGGAATCAAATCACGTTCCCCATCAGGTCCGCTCAGCCAATGACTTAGGCAGGGTCTAACGTACGTGGGGGCGGGGTCACCCGTCAGATCATAGGGGTAAGCCCGGCTTTCCCTGCTTGCGGGGAATAGCCAATGACGTAGGCGGGATACCGCCTACGTCATTGGCTATTCCCCGGCAAGTGGGGAAAGCTGTGGCTTACCCTATGATGTAACATAAACGTATCTGTCCATGTGAAAAAATCAATATATGTAGAGGCAGATGCAAAAATTATGAGACACCCGGCAGGATGTGCGGCGGCGTTTTATGGACGGCGGTAATGAGAAACAGCTGTATATCCTTCATGCTGTCCTATCATAGGTAAGCGTGACCTGTCACTTCCTGTATATATATGAGCGTGCTTACATAATTGGCCACGCCTCTGATGATATCCATTTGATATCCATTTGGATGAAACATGTCAGGCTGACCAATGTAAGCACGCTGAGAGCCGCGGATTTGTATTTTTTGCCTTGATGATCCTTTTATCCTGTAAGTAGAATTTTAATAAACCTTTTAATTTGACCTTACGGGCTTCACTATGCTATCTTTTTTCTCTACATTGGGTAATACTTCCTTTTGAGGACTGCATAGCATTTCAACTGTATTTTGAGTCCTGGAGGTCCCTCTGATGCTGGTGGTGTTGGATATTCCTGCTATCATTCCATCAAGTTTGGAGAGCTGTATTCATCTTTAACCCTCTACATTTGCTACAACGCTTGAAATGTTCACTTTCTGGTAAGCAGATTGTGAGCACGATTGGTGTGGTGTGTTGTCTTTTCACACTGAAGTTTCTGGTGGTGGTGTCTCATCATTTTTGCATCTTTTTTCACATGGACAGATACGTTTATATGTTACACTGAAGCGCTGCATTTCAATTTTTTGTGTTTGTTTTATCAACTCGACTGTGCACGCTGCTTTATTCACTTATTTTTTCACTGTTTCGTGTGGAGTGGAGACTGGAGGAGACTGCAGCGCTGGACATCGGATCATCGCGGGACATAGAGAACAACGCTGGACAGACTGGATTACATCGCTGGAATGGATTTTTTTTTTTTTTTTAATAAAGGACTTTCCCAAATGTGTCTGTGTGCTTTTTTGAATTTTTTTTACACTTTCTTTGTGAAATGGTAGGGGTACAATGTAACCCTTACCAATTCCCATAGGGGGGGCCGGGATATGGGGGTCCCCTTTGTTAAAGGGGTCTTCCAGATTCCGATAAGCCCCCCGACTGCAGACCCTCAAAACCACCGGGCAAGGGTTGTGGGGATGAGGCCCTTGTCCCCATCAACATGGGGACATGGTGCTTTGAGGGGTCACAGACCCCCAAAGCATCTTCCCTATGTTGAGGGCATGTGGCCTGGTACAGTTCAGGAGGGAGGGCGCTCTCTCGTCCCCCCTCTTTTCCTGCGGTTGCATGCTCAGATAAAGGGTCTGGTATGGACTTTTGGGGGGAACTCCACGCCATTTTTTTTTTATTTGGTGTGGAGTTCCCCTTAAAATCCATACCAGACCTGAAGGGTCTGGTATGGATATTTGGGGGGAACCCCACTTCATTTTTTTTTAAATTTGATGCAGGGTTCCCCTTAATATCCATACAATACCTGAAGGGCCTGGTAATTGAATTTGGGGGGACCCCCACGCATTTTTTTTTTCAATTATTTTTCTCTGTATTGCGGGGAGCCGACAATTCATTATAGCCGCGAGTGCTTTTAAACCTTGTTGTTTATATTGTGCATACCCATACTTATGTGTGTGTAACTCTAGGGAATCGCATCAACCAGAATGTTTTTCCTTCTATGTGATTTCTGTTTGAAGATGTACATGTGTTTTATTTTGAATAAACATGTACCTTTTTTACCTACACCATGTCTACAGTCTCACTCAAAGTCCCAAACTTCCATTTATATTTTTCTGGAAGTTAAACATGGCACCTCATGGCAAACAACTCTCTGAGGATCTGAAAAAAAAATTGTTGCTCTACATAAACATGGCATAGGCTATAAAAAATATTGCCAAGACCCATAAACTGAGCTGCAGCATGGTGGCCAAGACCATACAGTGGTTTAACAGGACAGGTTCGACTCAGAACAGGCCTCGCCATGGTCGACCAAAGAAGTTTAGTGCACGCGCTCAGCGTCATATCCAGAAGTTGTCTTTGGGAAATAGATGCATGAGTGCTGCCAGCATTGCTGCAGAGGTTGAAAGGGTCAGCCTGTCAGTTCTCAGAGCATATGCCGCACACTGCATCAAATTGGTCTGCATGGCTGTCGTCCCACAAGGAAGCCTCTGCGGGCATTCTTGTGCATCATCTTTAGAAAACAGTTTGCTGAAGACAAACAGACAGACAAAGGCCATGAATTACTGGAACCATGTCCTGTGGTCGATGAGACCAAGATAAACTTATTTGGTTCAGATGGTGTCAAGCGTATGTGGCGGCAAACAGGTGAGGATTACAAAGACAAGTGTGTCTTGCCTACAGTCAAGCATGGTAGTGGGAGTGTCATGGACTGGGGCTGCATGAGTGCTGCCAGCACTGGGGAGCTACAGTTCATTGCGGGAACCATGTATGCCAACATGTACTGTGACATACCGAAGCAGAGCATGATCTCCTCTCTTTCGGAGACTGGGCCGCAAGCCGTATTCCAACATGATAGCGATCCCAAACACACCTCCAAGATGACCACTGCCTTGCTAAAGAAGCTGAGGATAAAGCTGAATGACTGGCCAAGCATGTCTCCAGACCTAACCCCTATTGAGCATCTGTGGAGCATCCTCAAATGGAAGGTGGAGGAGCGCAAGGTCTCCAACATCCACCAGCTCTGTGATGTCGTCATGGAGGAGGGGAAGAGGACTCCAGTGGCAACGTGTGAAGCTCTGGTGAACTCCATGCCCAAGAGGGTTAAGGCAGTGCTGGAAAATAATGGTGGCCACACAAAATATTGACACTTTGGACCCAATTTGAACATTTTCATTTAGGGGTGTACTCACTTTTGTTGCCAGCGATTTAGACATTAATGGCTGTGTGTTGAGTTATTTTGAGGGGACAGCAAACTGAAGATAACTGGAACTAAAGGAACATTTCTTATTTCCTCTCTGATGTGCACAACTTCCTTATATTCCTTTGCATATTGCATTAAACTACTACTACAGGGAACCACCCTATAGAATATTATTCAAGTTACATTGTGGTTGATTTATATATATTTATTACAGTTTGTCGGTCTGTGTGTTGGGGACACAGAGGGAAAGAATCCAGTACGTGATACAGTATTGGGTATTTGTTTCCCTGTCTACCTGTCCACATAGGTCTTGTGGATTTATGTAAAGTATTCTTGTGCAGTATATATGAGGCCTGTTCACTGTTAAATTAAGCGGTTTTTACTTATAGCACTCTTTGTGTTTATTTCATCCCAGTAAACATATCTGAGTTGTTCAGTGTTAGACCACTTTCACACTGAGGCGCTTTTTAGGCGCTTTCACGCTAAAAAAAAGCGTCTGAAAAGCTTCCGAAAACGTATTTTCATTAAAATCAATAAATGCTTTCACACTGGGGCAGTGCGCTGACAGAGCGGTGAAAAAACACCCCTCTACATTGAAATGAATTGAAAGCTCTTTAAAAGCGCCTGAAAAGCTCTTCAAAAGCGCTCAGTGTTTTACTGGCAGTTTTTCAAGCGCCTCAGTTCGAAAGAGGACTGTGTGAGTCTCTAATTACTATTACAGCTGTGACAGGATGGAACCCAGGGTATCAGAGGTAGGGCTCTATTCACACTAATGCGTTTTTTGATGCATTTTGCATTTTGCAGAAATGCAGGGAAATATTTTAACATGTTCACATCAATGCATTTTTGTGCCTCTGTGTTTTTGGAAATGGTCGGGGACTTTTTTTCCCGCAAAATGCAGAATTTTGCATGTAATATAATTCAATGGATCGCATCCAAAATGCAAGTACAGCGTTTTTCCCGCGATTTGCATTTTGTGTTTTATTTTTATTTCTTTTGATGGGGACAAGGGCCTCTTCCCGACAACCCTTGCCCGGTGGTTGTCGGGGTCTGCGGACGGGGGGGCTTATCGGAATCTGGATGCCCCCTTTAACAAGGGGGCCCGCAGATCCTGGCCCCCTCCCTATGTGAATGAGTATGGGGTACATTGTACCCCTACCCATTCACAAAAAAAAAAAGTAGTGTAGTGTTAAAAATACAGTAGACAGTTTTTGACAACTCTTATTAAAAATCTTCTTCTTCTCCGCTTCTTCCTCTGGTCTTTCTCCATCTTCTCCTGCATCTTCATCCTCCGGTCTTCTCCTTCTCCCCCTGCTTCTTCTTCCGCTCTTCTTCCTCTGCTGCCGACGACCCTCCTCCGATGCTGCATCCCGCTGATCTGTCGGCGCCGATGTCCTGAATTTCTTAAATAATGACAGGGGTGTGGCAATCAGATAACGCCATCTGGAGGCTACGCCCCCTTGTGACATCACCGCCCAGGGCATGATGGGTCCGCGACGTCACAAGGGGGCGTGGCCTCCGGATGACGTAATCCGATTGCCATGCCCCCGTCGTCATTTAAGAAATGCAGGACATCAGTGCCGACAGATCAGCGGGACGCAGCATCGGAGGAGGGTCATCGGCGGGAGCGGCGGCAGAGGAAGAAGAACATCGGACAAAGAAGACAGAAGAAGAGTGGAAGAAGAAGCAGGGGGAGAAGGAGAAGACCAGAGGATGAAGATGCGGGAGAAGATGGAGGAAGAAGCAGAGAAGAAGAAGATTTTTAATAAAAGACTTGTCAAAAACTGTCTACTGTATTTTTTAACACTACACTACTTTTTTTTTTGTGAATGGGTAGGGGTACAATGTACCCCATACTCATTCACATGGGGGGGCGGGATCTGGGGGCCCTCTTGTTAAAGGGGGCTTCCAGATTCGGATAAGCCCCCCGCCCACAGACCCTGTCAACCACCGGACAAGGGTTGTTGGGAAGAGGCCCTTGTCTCATCAACATGGGGGCAAGGTGCTTTGGGGTGGGGGGCGCAGAGCCCCCCTGCCCCAAAGCACCCATCTCCCCATGTAGAGGGCATGGTATGGTTCAGGAGGGGGGGCGCTCGCTCGTCCCCTCCCTTTCCTGACCTGCCAGTCTGCATACTCGGATAAGGGTATGGATTTTGGGGGGACCCCTACACCATTTTTTTTATTTTGGTGTGGGGGGTCCCCTCTGAATTCATTCTAGACCCAAGGGCCTGGTATGGACCTGGGGGGGGACCCCACGCTGTTTTTTTTCCTCGATTTCTTTTTAGCCGGCAATTATTATTTTTTACATTCAGCGGGAACCCCGCTGACAACTGATGACTCATCGGTTGTTAAGGACGTGGTGGCCGGCTTCTCGGCCCCTTCCTTAGCAAGCAGCTATATACAGTGTAAAAAAAAAAACACAAATCGCGTGTCGAAAAACGTGGCATGCACCGCAAAAAGCACTGCAGAAAAAACGCTCAAAAGCAACATGCATAGATGTGAATCGAGCCTACGAGAGGATTTTCAGAGTCAAGGTAACCAGTGGGGTATAGAGTCTACTAGCAGCCCTCACGGGTGTACCACTACATTTATATAAAACCTGTCACTTTAAGAGCTTATATCGGCACTTCTGTTTTTCCTTTACACAAGAAACAAAACTTCTGAGCCTGTGACAACATGCATTGCTGACATAGGCGTGCGCACAGGGTGTGCCGGATGTGCCTGGGCACACCCTAATCACCCCATGTGCATTATCCATGGGTGGCACCAGATGGGTGGTTGTTGGTGCCAGTGGCCAGTGTAAATGCCCCCATTATAATAAAGGCTAGGTTAAAATTTAGGAACCCATTATGCCCATATTTAAGGTGTAATGTAATATGCTTCCAATCAACTGTCTTCTACCATCAGAGCCTCCTCCCTGTAACAGCAGGTGGTGTTCATGTGTGTTTGAGATTTGGAGTGCACATCCTAATGCAATAGGCTGCACACACCTATGATTGCTGATAAAACTTCAAGAATAAACTTTATCAAACCAGTTTGAGCCAGCAACTGTCATGGCGACTAGTTTTACTTTCTGTCGGTCACACGATGTTAACACCAATTATACTGTTCGCTTACTATTAGGAAATGGACTCTGATTGGACTATAAATTGTTTAACTTGATGCTTGTAAGACAGAGATACTTCCTCTTTCACTTGGCTCACTGGAGCTGGGTCTCAGTGTGTTGTATCTTTTCACTGCAGTGTTAGAAATAAATGCACCTTTCTTTCATCAATTTGGACTCACTATCTCATATCAAAAAGGTCTTGTTTGAAGACTCCCTAACCAGATTTAACAGCAGGGCTGCTGATAAGGAGATAGCACCTATCCTCTGGTACGGGGCCCAGGCCCCAAATGTTTAACGGGGGGGCGCAGTTAATGGAAAAAAAAACCCTGTGGCCCCTGCTGTGTTTATAAATGCTTTGGTTTATGAATGAACAGGGAGCCTCTATATAGAACGCTTCCTGATCATTCACTCTGCAGCTAGCGCTGCAGGGAAAGGATTGAGGAATCTGTGTCCTCAATCTTTTTCTCTATCTCAAAATTAGTCGTTGGGTGTCTGTTTATCCCCCTGATATTTCACCAACCTCCACAGGGCTGGTAAATTTTATTTATTTTTTTGAAGGTTCTCACAGATATTATGGTTGCATGAATGAGTGGTTTGTGCATGCGGCTGGAGCTGCCTAATAGCCTTGGTTCACTGTTCCTGTCAGCTAGGCTGTATGGGGCTCCATGGTTTCTAACAGCAACCCTGCATTTAGGTACACCACATGTATGAGGAAACACATGATCCTGCACAACAGAACTCGATGGGAGCAGCACATAGAATAGACCACATCAAGTGGGGAAGAAGGTCATGGTCCATGCTGAGTGAAGGCTTAAACCTCTGCAGAAATTTCCTATATCCTCCCTGCCAACTTCAGCAGTATCATTCCCAAGCCAAGAGTTTCATTCATAGCCACGAAAGCAGAAGAAAAAAAATCCCCTTATCACCCCCATGCCCAGTGTCCTAATGCCAGCTTAGCAAAACTGCTGGCTTTGCAAGCTGCTCCCCTTCCAGCTTGTGGAATCACCTCTTTATGCCAGTTTATAGCTAGGGATGAGCTGAACACCCCCCCCCCCTCCCGGTTCGGTTCGCACCAGAACCTGCGAATGGCCCGAAAGTTTGCGTGAACTTTAGTACCCTATTAAATACAATGGACTCGAACGTTCAAAATCAAAAGTGCTAATTATAAAGGCTAATATGCAAGTTATTGTCCTAAAAAGGGTTTGGGGACCCGGGCAGTGTTGCCAACCCCCTGAAGTGAAATTTACTGGCAAGGATGCCAAAATTTCTGAACGGCACCAATTTTTTACTGGCAAAAATCATGAAAATTGCTGGCAGAGCCGCATTTTTTACTGACGCTGCAAAAAAGTACCTACAATCACTGTTTTTAGTGCTAAACAGTAGACTTGTGCACAACGCAAAAATTCGTTTAGTTTCGGTTCGTTTCTTTTCGGTCCTGTTGATTCGTAATTGTTCGTAATTTTGCTAGACGGGAATTTTCGTGTTCGGACTAATTCGTATTTTTGCAAGCGACATTTTTCGTAGATTTATAATTCGTACTTTCGGTAGGGTACATTGTTTTTCATTGATTCTGGACACAACTACTTTCGTAACTTTTTTTGGGTTCATTGATTCGTAATTTTCCGTGTCTCTCTCACAACGACGCTGCCTATTATGCCTAATGTGCGTCAAATGGATTTGTACTTTTCTAAATACATAGCGGTTATTTGTAACAATTCGAAATCTCGTATTTTACTTTCGTTTTTTACATGCGGCTATAACCTCCGCCCCTGTACACCATTTTGAGAGGGTTCAGCACGGTGAGGGAGAAGCAGAGAGCAGAGCAGAGTGAGTGTTATTGTGCTTTGTATGGATTCGTACATTCATAACTTTTTTCATAACGAATTATGCCGAAGACATTCGGGCATTCGCTATTTGCGGTATAATTTATTTCGGATTCGGTTTTATTCGTAATTGCTTTGTTCGGAAATTCGACTGCTTCCGAATGTCCGAAAATTGCTAAATTCGGACGAATTTCGATTCGTTACGAAACGAATTTCAAAAGCCTACTAAACAGTGCAAATATCAATATTTTAACTATAAACACATAGCTAATGCTATTTATCAATGTGTTTAAGTTAAACAAAAGTAAAAAAACATTTTTCTCAATTTACATGAAGGTTAGGTTACTATAACCCAGCCAGCACAGAGTTCCCTCTTACATCAGAGTCTGCAGGATGCCCCTTACAGTGCAAGGGAACTCTTATGTAAAGGGGAACGCTGCAGATCATGATGTAAGGGGGAATTCTGATGTGGAGGGGGGCTCTGGTGAATAGAGACCACCTTCCACAGAGTGAATACACTAAGTTAAGGGGGGGGTACAAATATAGGGGGGAAACCTTTATATCAGTGACCCCTTACATTATTGTATTCACTCACATCCTTACATCAGTGGCTGCGGACATACTACAGGAGAAGGACAGAGGCTGCGGACATACTACAGGAGGGGGACAGAGGCTGCGGACATACTACAGGAGGGGGAAAGAGGCTGCGGATATACTACAGGAGGGGGACAGAGGCTGCGGACATACTACAGGAGAAGGACAGAGGCTGCGGACATACTACAGGAGGGGGACAGAGGCTGCGGACATACTACAGGAGGGGGAAAGAGGCTGCGGATATACTACAGGAGGGGGACAGAGGCTGCGGACATACTACAGGAGAAGGACAGAGGCTGCGGACATACTACAGGAGGGGGACAGAGGCTGCGGACATACTACAGGAGGGGGACAGAGGCTGCGGACATACTACAGGAGGTGGACAGAGGCTGCGGACATACTACAGGAGGTGGACAGAGGCTGCGGACATACTACAGGAGGTGGACAGAGGCTGCGGACATACTACAGGAGGTGGACAGAGGCTTCGGACATACTACAGGGAGGTGGACAGAGGCTGCGGACATACTACAGGGAGGTGGACAGAGGCTGCGGACATACTACAGGGAGGTGGACAGAGGCTGCGGACATACTACAGGGAGGTGGACAGAGGCTGCGGACATACTACAGGGAGGTGGACAGAGGCTGCGGACATACTACAGGGAGGTGGACAGAGGCTGCGGACATACTACAGGGAGGTGGACAGAGGCTGCGGACATACTACAGGGAGGTGGACAGAGGCTGCGGACATACTACAGGGAGGTGGACAGAGGCTGCGGACATACTACAGGGAGGTGGACAGAGGCTGCGGACATACTACAGGGAGGTGGACAGAGGCTGCGGACATACTACAGGGAGGTGGACAGAGGCTGCGGACATACTACAGGGAGGTGGACAGAGGCTGCGGACATACTACAGGGAGGTGGACAGAGGCTGCGGACATACTACAGGGAGGTGGACAGAGGCTGCGGACATACTACAGGGAGGTGGACAGAGGCTGCGGACATACTACAGGGAGGTGGACAGAGGCTGCGGACATACTACAGGAGGTGGACAGAGGCTGCGGACATACTACAGGAGGTGGACAGAGGCTGCGGACATACTACAGGAGGTGGACAGAGGCTGCGGACATACTACAGGAGGTGGACAGAGGCTGCGGACATACTACAGGAGGTGGACAGAGGCTGCGGACATACTACAGGAGGGGGACAGAGGCTGCGGACATACTATAGGAGGTGCCGGTGGAGACAGGCTGTGGACATGATGGTGCCCTCCTCACCCCCTCACAGTAGCCTCCTCCTCTGTCCACCACCATATTACTTCTCCACATCATCAGTGTGCTGTGTCCTCCTCCTGTGCCCCTTTCACCACTTCGCAGGTCAGGGCAGCACTGTGCTGCCCTGACCTGTGGATAGGTGAAAGGGGCACAAGAACCAGAGGAGGACACAGCACACTGATGATTTTGAGAAGTTATATGGTGGACAGAGCACATCAGTCTCTCCCCTGCATCATGGCACGGCTTCAGGCTCCCAGTAATGTCCAGGACGCCAGGCTCTCACTCGCTGTCCCCTTGCCTTGTATCCCCCCCAGTTTCACTGACCTCGAGACTCGAGTCCGTCCTCCTCACCCCTGGGCCCTGTCAGTGCTCCGCTCGCTCCGAGTCCTCCACATATGATGAGTGCATGGCATGCACTCACTACAGGTGTCGCTCCAGCCGCTGTGGCCTTTTCAAAAATGGCGCCAGCGGCGCCATCACGTTACCGCGCGTGCGCCGCCCGGCCGATCGTGAACAAGTTTCCCTGAGCTCGGCCGGCTTCGGAACGGCGCATGCGCAGTTGTATGGCCGGCTCGCGGCCATCTTTTTTATGGGCGCCGGTGCCCATAACGGACTTTAACGTACACCCCGAAAAAGGGGTTAAATTTTGCGGGCTGTACGTAGATATACGTACGGTTGGCAACACTGCAGATACCTGTATAATACAGGCATTTGCACCCACTTCCGGGCATAGACCCCCGCATTATCTGCGGGGGGGTCTATGTCACGTCTCGTCCCCACCCCGTTGTCTTCTGGGAAACACACAGGGGGCCAGTTAGGACGCGCAGCGCGACTTGCGCATGCGCAGTAGGGAACCGGGAAGTGAAGCCGTAATGCTTCACTTCCTGATTCCCTCACCGAGGATGGCGGCGGGGGCACCCGAGAGCCGATCGATTGATCAGCTTCGGCTGCCGACATCACGGGCACCTAGGACAGGTAAGTGTCCATTTATTAAAAGTCAGCAGCTGCAGTATTTTTAATTTTTTTTTTTTAGGCGGACCTCTGCTTTAATAACCGTCTGATGTGCTGTAATTAGCCCAAACTAAAACAGACAAAAAAAAAAAAGAAGACCGATATTGATCAGGATTTTTGGGTGTGCATACAAGCGGGGTATACAAGAATGCGTATCCCAACACTGCAATTCAAACAACCCAAGCATAGTTAAAGTAGATGTAAACCCAACCACTAAAATCTCACCAAGAAAAAAAAAACTTTATTGTAATCACTAGACTAGCGTTCATGAAAATAATGACTTGTTAGTAAACTGCTTTCTAGAGCTGATCACGACAATTCATGTAAAACTATCTGATGGGACAAGCATGGAAATTTCTCTCGTACCATTTTTGTTTATTCAGTACAGTTTTAGTCCAAAAATACAATACAAATACATCACTTCTGATTTTCTATTCTGTTATGAGAATTTCGTAAACCTCTTTATTGTCGATATGATACTAGTGTAGCGGGTATTTGAATTATGTGAGGACTCTGGTGGTGTGAGGTTCCTTGGGGCCCCTGGGTGGCGCTGTTGCCTGGGGCCGGAGTTGAGCTCACACAGCGAACCGTGCCTTTTTGTCCTCCCCTGGAGCTGGTACAGCAAGGCGGGGAACCCGCTGGGACGCAAAGGGAGAGGTCATAAAAGGGGCGGACGCCCTGTTTTGGGGAGAGTCGGAGGATGCGGCCGCACCCAGGCACCTTTAGCTTGGGTGCTGGCGTTCCGGTGTTCCAGGCCTAGGCACCCTTGGCCTAGCTGGAGCAGGGATGGAGTCCATCTCAGGCACCTTTAGCCTGGGGTGAGGTACTACGGCGGATGCCTGGGGCTCAGTACCTTCGACTGAGTTCCGCGAGGGTGGAGGAATCCGAGGGGGCCCTAACTCCTTGGGTGCCCGTGTCTGAGTTTGTGAGGACTGGCGCGCAGTAACTTCTCTGTAGAGCCCGGCGCAGCATCGCTGGTGACAGAGAGGCCTCCATTTTTCCCTTGGACGTATTTCTTCCTCTGACAGGGGCAAAGTGAGCGAAGGTAAATTCACGTTCTATATTACCTAGTCAGTGGCAGTGACTATTCACCACTGGTGACAGCACAGTGGGCAGCAGCAAGAAGGGAAAGGATTGTGCCTCGATCTGTCCCCTCATTTTCCAAAGGAGAAAGATAGTTTTATTCTTCTGCCAAGCAATAAAACAGAGTTGTACCTATTCACTGTGTGGAACTTGGGTTACTCAAGCAAAGGAGTCAGGGACAAAGGACTGGACTTGACTCTAGGACACCTACACAAAAGCCCAATCTCTGGCCTTCACCTCCCAGTTACGGAGGACATGGGCCGTGGTGTGTTTCTCTCTCTCTCCCAGGTACCCCTAGACAACAGCCATATAACCACCAAAGAAAGAGAGAGAGGTGAGGCCGCTACACGTGGGGGCTCGTCCGGGATATGTGTATGGTGTCTGAAATTGAACTTTGCTGCCCAGAAGAGTTCCGAGTAGGTCGGCTATATTGGCCAACGCACCACGAGGCAACCTATAACTGTGTAGTTCGTAGGTGGGGCAAGGGAAAAGCCCGTGAGCAAGGGAAAAGCCTGCGAACAAGTGCAGAAGGTGGGAGGAGTCTGGCCACGTGGAGGTACGCACGTGGAGATTCCGGCGCAGGTGGGTAAGTGCGCAATGGAGCAGCAAAGAGAGAGGATGGCTTCAAGTGCTCCGTGGATTTCTGTTCCTTCCTTCGCGGATCTGTCTTCTCTGGCTGCTCCGGTCATGGATACGGGGATAAGACTAAGGCCCCGGGGGCGATTGGCTCTCTTTACCTGTAGAGACATGGAAGCCCTCGGTGTGATCTGTCCCGGCTGTTCGGGACTGGTGGTCTAGCTTAAGCCGGCGTTTGGGCGCTGTGAAGTCTGCAAAGAATTCCTCTTCTAGTTGGAACCATCCACAGAAAAGCCTCGGGCTTTCCACCTCAACTACCTCACAGGGACTGCCACTCCAGAGGGAGAGATCGATGCTGGTGCGTTCCCCGTGCACACTGATCTGGGCGAAGGGACTGCCCAAGCGGAAGTGAAAAGAGAAAAATCAGAGAATGCTGCCTCGGTCACCAGCAGCTCCCTGCTCCGGCCACCGAAGAGAAAAGTCGGCCTGGTGATGGCCTTGTGTGGCCGTGGAAGAGCTTCGCCCCACAGCTTGCCTGACCTGGATGGATTCGGTAGACAGCATCCTGGACATCCCTGCTCGTTTAAAGGTCCAGGTGAGCCAGGGGTTGAGACTGTCTGTGTGGTAGAAAGTGGCGGTAGTCCACAGTCGGTAGAGGCCATCAAGGGGGATAGTTCCGTGACTGGGAATTATCTGCCCGCTGAGTGCTACGACACCTCTGACCTGGATTCATTGTCTGACAATGGCGATGATGGGGAGATAGATGAAATCTTCCAACAGAAGGGATGGGACAAGATGAAGCTACCCTTGGCCCATGTCACGAGGGACCTACCCATGTCTACTGGAGAAAGTACACCCCGGGTAGAGAGCCCGGCGCCAGGGGAAGAAGCTGGTCCTCTGTCTGAAGTTCCCCTTCGGGATTCAACATCCATTTCACCTGCTCCTGTTGCAGGAGTGCAACGTCAATCACTGCGGGCTCCTAGGCCCAGGTCCACCGAGGTGGTGAACGCACCTCGCCACCCAGAAGCGATTGTTCCACCTGGAGAAGGAGACCAAGCTACTATGCCACCTTTGTCAGGGCTGCAGCGTCTCTTTGGCCAGAAGGTTGCTCAGGAATATGGGTGGGAATACCCGTATCTGCCTCGGGAACTGCTCTATGAGGTGGAGGTCTTTCGGCAAAGGTGGTATGATACCTTTGTATGGGACAAATTAAAAATACAGCAAGCACGGCGGTACCTTTCTTGTTCACCAACAGTCACCAAGAAGTTTCAGGACTGTAAAGCTAAATGGATGCTGGGGAGACACATTCATGCGGACAAAGTGGTGATCTGCCGCAAAGAAGGAAAAAAGTATTGAGTACCATGTGGAGGCTTTTGATGATCGTCTGAAGCCTATATCATTGCCTCATCCAAGGTTTTACCTGTAAGGGAGAAAGAAAAAAAAAAGACTTCTGTGTGCTTTTCTTTTAATTCCTGGCTGAACTTTCCGGAGTGCCTTCTCTTGAACACAGGGACTGTGCCCTATTTTTTTTTGTATTTGGGCAGTTCTACTCGTTGGAGATATGGGAGCTGTTTTGTTTGTTCTCCCTCTTTCTCCTTGCGCTCAGAAGAAATCAGTGACTTTGGGTTTTAGATAGTGTAGGATCACAGAGAAAATGTTCAAGAGGGAAGTTCATCTGGAAGTGATGAGTGTCTTGACCGTGGCACTGTCACCAGGTGGCAGTGTTGCGCAACGATTTTTTTTTTTTTTTTTTACATTATGCAGCACTTATTGGAGTGAATGGGTTTCTCCTAGGATAGACTCATTCATTGCAAGCAAACACACATGTTGGTAGGATGTATGTTTCTTTTCTTTCCCTCTGCAGGAGACTCGTCTGTCAAGACTACTGAGAGTGGGTGGTTCTTAGATAGTCAGAGGGAGGAATGTAAATGTGTGGGATATTTAAAGTGTTTTATTGAAAAGTTTTATAGTTGTATTGTTTTAAGTTTCCCCTTCCCATTCAGGTCTTGGCACAATTCAGGGGCTAAATTGTGTAGTTGGTTTCTGGGCTGAACTCATGATACCACTCTTTGTGGGATGTGAGTTTGTACCAGACACTGGGGACCAGTGTCAAATCACCAGGGGGAGAGTGTAGCGGGTATTTGAATTATGTGAGGACTCTGGTGGTGTGAGGTTCCTTGGGGCCCCTGGGTGGCGCTGTTGCCTGGGGCCGGAGTTGAGCTCCCACCGCAAACCGTGCCTTTTTGTCCTCCCCTGGAGCTGGTACAGCGGGGCGGGGAACCCGCTGGGACGCAAAGGGAGAGGTCATAAAAGGGGCGGACGCCCTATTTTGGGGAGAGTCGGAGGACACGGCCGCACCCAGGCACCTTTAGCTTGGGTGCTGGCGTTCCGGTGTTCCAGGCCTAGGCGCCCTTGGCCTAGCTGGAGCAGGGATGGAGTCCATCTCAGGCACCTTTAGCCTGGGGTGAGGTACTATGGCGGATGCCTGGGGCTCAGTACCTTCGACTGAGTTCCGCGAGGGTGGAGGAATCCGAGGGGGCCCTAACTCCTTGGGTGCCCGTGTCTGAGTTCGTGAGGACTGGTGCGCAGTAACTTCTCTGAAGAGCCCGGCGCAGCATCGCTGGTGACAAAGAGGCCTCCATTTCTCCCTTGGACGGATTTCTTCCTCTGACAGGGGCAAAGTGAGCGAAGGTAAATTCACGTTCTATATTACCTAGTCAGCGGCAGTGACTATTCACCACTGGTGACAGCACAGTGGGCAGCAGCAAGAAGGGAAAGGATTGTGCCTCGATTTGTCCCCTCATTTTCCAAAGGAGAAAGAGTGTTTTATTGCTTGGCAAGAAAAATAAAACTGAGTTGTACCTATTCACTGTGTGGAACTTGGGTTACTCAAGCAAAGAAGTCAGGGACGAAGGACTGGACTTGACTCTAGGACACCTACACAAAAGCCCAATCTCTGGCCTTCACCTCCCAGTTACGGAGGACATGGGCCGTGGTGTGTTTCTCTCTCTCTCCCAGGTACCCCTAGACAACAGCCATATAAGCACCAAAGAAAGAGAGAGGTGAGGCCGCTACACTAACATGCAAAAAAAAAAAAAAGGAGAAGACAATCATTCGTCCAATAATCTCATTGTGTGTACCATGGATTAAATTGCAGCAATCAGAATTTGGTGGAGCTGTGCACAGTAGCCAATCCGCTTCTAACAGCTTGTTCAGTTTGGCAATAAAACCTGAAAGCTGATTGGTTTCTATGCACAACTGCACCAGATTATGCACTCTCCAGTTTTAGTAAATCTCCTCCCTAAACTTCTTTGCGGATGCACATTTTTAGGAATTTTCCACGAATATATTAAAAAGAAGACCTGCCATGGCTGTAAAAAACTTAACTTTAACTTACCCAGAAGGCAGCAGTGTAGTACATCATCCTCACCTGCTGGAAATATTGGAAGCTGGGCCAAGGTTTTTTTTTTTTTTTTTTCATGACAAGTTATTTTTAAATTGCTTTTTTGACAGATAGGGGCTTCCAAAAAACAAAAAAGGCCCATGATAAAAATAAATCTCTGCATCTAGCAGCAGTCCATATGCAGCCTATTAACACTATAGTGGATGCAGACAGTGAGAGATCATAAACGGGCTGGAGGACATTGGCAGCACTGAGTGACAAAGTATGAAAAAATAAAGAAAGAAAAGAGCCCTCCCCTCTACCACCACCCAATTGTCTAAGACCCCCTTTCACACTGGGGCAGTTTGCAGGCGCTAAAAATAGCGCCTGCAAACTGACCCTAAACAGCGCCTGCTGTTTCTCCAGTGTGAAAGCCTGAGGGCTTTCACACTGGAGCGATGCGCTAGCAGGACCGCTCCAAAAGTCCTGCTAGCCGCATCTTTGGAGCGGTGTCCGCTCCTGCCCATTGAAATCAATGGGACACCGCGGCTATACCGCCGGCAGAGGCGCTTTGCGGTGGTTTTTAACCCTTTTTCGGTCGCTAGCGGGGGTCAAAACCGCACCACTAGCGGCCGAATACCGCCGCAATTCCGACGGTAAAGCGCCACCGCACCTCCCGCCCCAGTGTGAAAGGGGCCTTAGGTACACAGCATTTTACTGTGAAAAGCAATTTAAAAATAAATAAATAATAACACCTCACAAGAATTCACACTCATTTGACATTAATGCTTTGTATTGGCCAGAATATTTTGCACGATGCCCCCATAAATTTTTTGGGTTCCTGCCCAAATGCGCCACTCTGAACACACAAGTAATTTTTTTTTCCTGCCTCTAAACACCTATGTGTGCATGGACACATACTCTAGCATAGATAGAATTTAGAGGCAAAAAATAAAAAATACATATGTCAAAACACCTGTAAAACAGCAGTGTGCATGAGCCCTAAGGCCCAGGTAACACCTGAGCGATTTTCTGCTTGAAACTCTAAAATGCTCAACAAGCCAAATCCCATTAGTTTCAATGGCCCCTGTTCCCATATGAGCGTTCTGTCACCTGAAGCAAAACGCCTGTTACTCCAAAAAATACACAAGCTTCTTTTTGGCAGATTAGAAGTAGTTTTGGGCCCCATAGACTTCAATAGAAACACCTGAACACGCGTGACTTAAGCATTTTATGAGGGTTTTGTCTCCCACTTTCTGTGCAAACAGCAGTTCTCCATCCCTAATGCTTTCTATTGGCTATACAAAAACCACTGAAGCTGTAAAAAGCTTGTTATACACTTCCAAGGGTAATGGTTTCCATCTATGTTAACAGACCTACCAGTGCCTACAAGCTCTACAACAGTGGTCCCCAGACTGTGGCCCACTTGCTTGCATTTTTCTGGCCCTTGGAGCATTATTTTACTATCTGACCCCAAAGATGGGACATCATTCCCCCTACTTCCACCATCAACAGGGCACTATTCCTCCCATTATAACTAATGATGGAGCTAGGGTTGCCACCTCGTCCCTTTAAACCTGAACACATATTAATTACACAGGTTCTGTGGCTGATTAAGGTGGTAATTAAACTCACTTGGTGCCTTATCTGCCTTTAATTAGCCTCAGAACCTGTGTAATTCATATGTGTTCGGGTTTAAAGGGATGAGGTGGCAACTCTAGATGGAGCACTTATGTTGGGGCATTTTCTACTCCCACTGGCCAGTCTGGCCCCCGCTAAAGCCTGAAGGATAGTAAACTGGCCCTTTGCTTAGAAGGTTTGGAGACTAGGGATGAGCTCGGTGTTCGAGTCGAACATACGTTCGACTCGAACATCGGCTGTTCGATCGTTCGACGAAGATCGAACGATTTGGGCCGTTCGCGCCTAATTCGAGTGACGCGAATGGCCCACAATGCACTACGCCATCGCAGTGTCATCCAGGCGCTGTGATTGGCCAAGCATGCACTGTGACCCCGCATGCTTGGCCAATCACAGCGCCGGCAGCGAGGAGAGCAATGATTGGCCACAGGCAGGATGCCTGTGGCCAATTATTGCTGAGGGTGTTTAGTACACGCCCCACACTATAAAAGGCCGCCAGCACGGCGGCCTAGTGTAGTGTGTTCCGGAGCAGGGAAAGAGAAGCATAGGCAGGGACAGTGACATTTATTTTTTCTTGCTTAACCTGGATTCCTTTAGTTTAGGGAAAGAGAAGGATAGGTAGGGAGAGTGTCAGTGTGTTTTACTGTGCGAATCCTTGTTTCTAGGGACAGGGAAGGACAGTGAGGGAATTCTCCTTGTGCTATAGTGTGCTAAAGCATTGATCATCAATCAGCTTTAAAAAAACATTTTTTCTAGGGACAGAAAACTATAGGTAGGAAGAGTGTCAGTTTCTTTCACTGTGATAATCCTTGTTTCTAGGGACAGGGAAGGACAGTGAGGGAAATTCTCCTTGTGCTATAGTGTGCTAAAGCATTGATCATCAATCAGCTTTAAAAAAACATTTTTTCTAGGGACAGAAAACTATAGGTAGGAAGAGTGTCAGTTTCTTTCACTGTGATAATCCTTGTTTCTAGGGACAGGGAAGGACAGTGAGGGAAATTCTCCTTGTGCTATAGTGTGCTAAAGCATTGATCATCAATCAGCTTTAAAAAAACATTTTTTCTAGGGACAGAAAACTATAGGTAGGAAGAGTGTCAGTTTCTTTCACTGTGATAATCCTTGTTTCTAGGGACAGGGAAGGACAGTGAGGGAAATTCTCCTTTTGCTATAGTGTGCTAAAGCATTGATCATCAATCAGCTTTAAAAAAACATTTTTTCTAGGGACAGAAAACTATAGGTAGGAAGAGTGTCAGTTTCTTTCACTGTGATAATCCTTGTTTCTAGGGACAGGGAAGGACAGTGAGGGAAATTCTCCTTGTGCTATAGTGTGCTAAAGCATTGATCATCAATCAGCTTTAAAAAAACATTTTTTCTAGGGACAGAAAACTATAGGTAGGAAGAGTGTCAGTTTCTTTCACTGTGATAATCCTTGTTTCTAGGGACAGGGAAGGACAGTGAGGGAAATTCTCCTTGTGCTATAGTGTGCTAAAGCATTCCTCATCAACCATCTTTGAAATCCTTGTTTTTTGGACAGTCAGGGAAATTGTCGTTGTGCTATTCTGTGCAAAAGCAATCATCCTCAACCATATTTAGAAATCCTTAAGTAAAGGGACAGAGAAGGACACCTGAAGGTAGCCCTTATTGCTTTTTTCCCATCTCCCTGCAGGCCATCTATTAGAATGTCTGGAAGGCAAACAAGGAGAGGCAGACAGTCAGGAGGCAATAAAAGAGGGCAAGCAGGCTCTGTGTCTGGGGGCAACAGTGCTAGTCGTGGACGCGGTGCATTGTCATCAGCACATGGCCATGGGACACGCTTGTCCTTCTTTTCGGCAGCTGGACATGTTGAGCCACATCATGCCGAAGACTTGGTAGAGTGGATGACCAAGCCCTCCTCCTCCTCCTCATCCTCTCTCACCCAGGCTCAGGGTACTGGCAAAGCAGCTGCCAAAGCGTCCTCTTCCCTGGTATCAATGTCAGACTCATCATCAGTCACTCCTTCCCTAGACCCACCATGTCCTCCTCCTGAGGAGTCCCCCGAACTGTTTGAGCACAGTGTTGGGTACATGCTCCAGGAGGATGCCCAGCGTTTCGAAGGGTCTGATGATGAAACCCAGCTACAGGAAGGCAGTAGCGTGAGAGCAGACAGAGGGGATGCTCAAGAAGGACACCAATCTGGCAGTCATGTTCCAGCAGCTGCAGCATACTGCCAGATTGGCTCCAGTGATGAGGAGGGAGGGGATGATGAGGTCACTGACTCCACGTGGGTGCCTAATAGGAGAGAGGAGGAGGAGGAGGATGAGGAGGAGGCACATCTCCAACGAGGCAGGATGCCCTTTGGTGGCCAGCGTAAGGGCAGTACACCGACGGAATCACACCGCAGAGCTCCGCCTGTGCAGGGCGCTGCCTCTGCCCGTCATTCAAAAAGTTCTTTGGTGTGGGCCTTTTTTGAGGCTAGTGCATCAGATCGCACAGCTGCTGTTTGCAACATATGTCTCAAGCGTATATCGCGTGGCCAAAACATCAGCCGCTTGGGTACCACATGCCTGACCAGACATATGTTGACCTGCCATGCAGCTCGTTGGCAAGCCTACCTCAAAGACCCACACCAAAGAACAAAGCGGACCTCTCCTTGCACCGCATCAGCTGGGATCTCCAACCCCACTATAACTTCAGTCCTCTCTGAAACATGCACTGAGAGGAATGAAGGTGTAGAATTAGGTGTGTCACAGCCAAGTACTTGCGGCCACTCTGCTAGCAGTACACCGACGTCCGATTCTAGCAGGCAAATTTCCCTGCCCCAGCTGCTGGACCGTCGAAAGAAGTTCACTCCCAGCCATCCACATGCCCAGCGGTTGAATGCTAGCTTGGCTAAATTGCTAGCGCTTCAACTGCTGCCTTTTCAGTTGGTAGACTCGGCCCCCTTCCGTGAGTTTGTGCAATGTGCGGTTCCTCAGTGGCAGGTTCCCAAACGCCACTTTTTCTCACGGAAGGCTATTCCGGCTCTCTACCGGCATGTGGAAGGCAATGTCTTGGCCAGTGTCGGCCCAAGACATTGTGCTGCCTGGTACCAAAAATGAAATGCTGCCCCCCACCCCAAAAAAAAATCACGCCCACCAAAATGCCCCCACATCCATTATTTTATATTATGATAACTAAAGTGGACCTGTCATGGCTCTATACATGTATATAAGAGTATAAAGTGGACCTGTCATGGCTCTATACATGTATATAAGAGTATAAAGAGGACCTGTTATGGCTCTATACATGTATAGGAGTGTAAAAAGGACCAGTCATGGCATTATACGTGTATATAGAAGTATAATAAGGACCTTACATGGCTCTATACATGTATGTAGGAGTATAAAGAGGACCTGTTATGGCTCTATACATGTATGTAGGAGTATAAAGAGGACCTGTCATGGCTCTATACAGGTATATAGAAGTATAAAGAGGACCTGTCATGGCTCTATACATGTATGTAGGAGTATAAAGAGGACCTGTCATGGCTCTATACATGTATGTAGGAGTATAAAGAGGACCTGTCATGGCTCTATACAGGTATATAGAAGTATAAAGAGGACCTGTCATGGCTCTATACATGTATATTGGAGTATAAAAGGACCTGTGCTTGGCCGGCAGCCGCGATGCCACCCACGATCGCTCCACAGAGAGCCAGAACGGGGATCTGTCAATGTAAACAGACAGATCCCCATTCTGACAGGGGAGGAGAGACAGATCTGCTGTTCCTAGTGATTAGGAACAGAGATCTCTCTCCTCCTCCAGTCAGTCCCATCCCCCCCAGTTAGAAACACCTCCCCATTTAACCCCTTTCCAGACAGTGACATTTACACAGTAATCAGTGCAGTTTTATAGCACAGATCGCTGTATAGATGTCAATGATCCCAAATATGTGTCAAAAGTGTCCGAACCTGTCCACCGCAATGTCGTAGATCACTGCCATTACTAGTAAAAAAGTTAATAATAAAAATGCTTGAAGTGCAGCGGGGAGTGGAGCGGGCAATTTGCCTCACAGTGCAGGGGGCAGTGCCGGGACAAAGTCAACTAGAACCCAGGGCGAACATGCCAAGCTGCGCCCCCCCATGACCAATTATCTTACACACACACACACACACACACACACAAATAAATTATATATATATATATATATATATATATATATATATATATATATATATATACACACACATATATAGTGCAGAGGTCAGAATTGGATAGATTACAAAGTACAAGGATCAGGAGCAGTGTGTACAGTGTTCAGAGGTAGAGTATGTACAGTAATATACAATGTGCAGAAGTCAAGAGCGGTAAACTGCAGAGTACAGAGACCAGGAGTATATACACCCTAGTGCATAGCAGTAGCCCCTATAAATTATATCAAATTTAGTGTATGTGTCATTATCAAATCTGACCAAGTGAAATATATAGCACATGAATATGGAACCAAAATACCAGTGCTGCAAACAAAATTATGAGGGGGCGAATCCCAAAACATATAATGCGAACAACTCATAAATATTCAATTACATATCACATGTGGGACCAAAATCCCTGTGCTGCAAAAACATTTTGTGAGGGAACTGTAAATAAAAAATGTAAAATACTATAACATATAATGTGAATAACTCCCAAATATTCAAATAACTCTAGTCAAATTCTTATGGTTCATTTGTACACAATTTGGTTTTGGAGTTACTACCAAACTCCCAGTGCTGCAAATCAAACACACAGTGCAAAGTAATATTAAAGTGCACTATAAAAAAAACAGTCCACTAGAGCAATGGTCTCCAAACTGCGGCCCTGGGGCCGGATGTGGCCCTTTGCTTGCCTTTATCTGGCCCTTGAGGCATTATTCCTGCCAATGACACCAATGATGGGGCATAATTCCTTCTACTGACAAAAAAAAGGGGCACTATTCCTCCCAACGACACCAGATCGCACATTGTTAACTCCCACTGGGCACAGTTCGGCCCCCCTGAAGTCTGAAAGACAGTAAACTGGCCCTTTAGAGAGTTTGGAGACCCCTGCACTAGAGAGCAAGTGCTCTTGTGCACATTGCTGGATCGAGATGGGGCTCAAGCAAGTGGCTGACAGATTCCTCCATCCACACAAGTTGGATGGATGTGGGAATTGTATTCTGACAGCAGGGACTCTCCCCTATCAAAATACACTGATCAGCACTGCTTCCGTTTGGCTGCAAACAGCTAATTGAACAAGGATTTCCAGCAGAAGTGGATATAACAATCGGTTTCTGTCTAACAGAGAGGGTTACACATCGATCAAAAATTCAGACCCTGCTGAACCCAATGAATTCTTTGCTGTGTATTCAGTTTTACCTTGTACTTTGCTTCAGCGGGCTCTCTGCAGTTCTGTTACTGGTCCCCCGCAGCTCCTGTGTCAGTTAGGAGTGACAGTGGTCACACTCCAGCCTCCAATTTAGACCATACAGGGTTAATCTTCCTCTATATGTGATAGGGAGGAGGAGGAGAGCACTGGAGCTGGCTGAAGCATAGAATCAAGTAAAAAAAGACTATACAGTATCCTCCTTCTCCCCCCTCCCCCACACTGCAAGAGTGGACTTTCTTGAAGTTGGGCTGGGATAAGAAATCACATCCTTTGCTGTGTAATGTTATATTCTTGAACAGGTTAGGGATTAGTGTGACATTTCAGGTGCTACATATATGTAAACCACATACACATTATATCTTATTAAAAAATCATTCTTTTTAGAAGATATAATGTGTATGTGGATTACATATAATGTAGCACCTGAAATGTCACACTAATTCCTAACCTGTTCAAGAATTTTACTTTCAATAAACCTGCAGTGAAAAGTGCAGGGCACGTTTATAATCACAGTATATGGAATGCAGAGCAGTCGGGACTCACAGTAGAAGAGGATCCAGCCTGTCATCCGTGATTTACACATCTTCACTCTGCTCTGGAGGAGGAGCGCTTTGCTGTGTGCTGGGCGGGAACCAAAGATCGATGCTGCAGTGTAAGGTTCTCTTCCTGCTCCGCCCACATGCACTTTCGCTGGGACTGTACCACCTCCGATCCAGGGGGGGGGGGGGAGACTCCAAGGGAACTCAAGAAGGGAGCCTAGAAAGGGGTGCATCTGCTGCCGCAGAGCATTGAGCAGGAGCGCATAATCCTTAAATTAGGCAGGCAACAGGGGCATACAAGTTTTACAGCTACATTTTGTGGATAGATTTTTCTGCTCACAGCTTTGCCGCCCCCCTAAAAGTGCCGCCTGGTACAATGGTACCATCTGGTCCCATGGTAGGGCCGGCCCTGGTCTTGGCCTCGCTGGACAGGACGGTCAGCGGTAAGGTGCATATTACCGCTGACTCATGGTCCAGCAGGCATGGACAGGGACGTTACCTTTCTTTCACGGCCCATTGGGTCACTCTTTTGGCAGCTGGGAAGGATGCAGGACAAGGTGCAGTAGTGTTGGAGGTTGTTCCACCGCCACGCCTCCAAAATGCTACTACTGGTTGTGACACACCTCTCTCCTTCACCCCCTCCTCTTCTTCTTCCTCCATGGCCTCTTCCTGTGCTTTGTCCTCTGAACCAGCGGTGCTCCGTAGCCGTTCAAGGGGCTACGCAAGTACGCAGGCAAAAAGATGCCATGCCGTGCTTGCGCTGGTGTGTTTGGGGACAGAAGCCACACTGGGGCAGAGGTCCTGTCTGCTCTGCAGGGCCAGGCCGAGAGGTGGTTGACGCCACGCCAAGTTAAGCCAGGAATGGTGGTTTGCGACAATGGCACCAACCTCCTCTCCGCCCTCCGACAGGGACAACTGACCCATGTGCCCTGTGTGGCTCACGTCCTTAACCTGGTGGTGCAGCGGTTCTTGGGCATGTACCCGGGCTTACAGGATGTCCTGAGGCAGGCCAGGAAAGTCTGTGTGCATTTCCGCAGATCTTATAATGCCAGTGCTCGCCTGGCTGAGCTGCAAAAGGAGTTGAACCTGCCCAAGAACCGCCTTATATGTGACATGCCCACCAGGTGGAACTCAACGTTGGCCATGCTGCAGCGGCTGCACACGCAGCAGAGGGCCATCAATGAGTACCTGTGCGACTACGGCACCAGGACAGGGTCAGGGGAGCTTGGTTTTTTTTCTCCACGCCAGTGGGGCATGATCAGGGATGCATGCACTGTCCTGGCACCATTTGAGGAGGCCACGAGGATGGTGAGCAGTGACAGTGCATGCATCAGTGACACTGTACCTCTTGTCCACCTGTTGGAGCACACGCTGCGTGGAATAATGGACAGGGCACTTGAGGCAGAACAGAGGCAGGAAGAGGAGGACTTCCTTGCCTCTCAAGGCCCCCTTTACCCAGACAGTGTTCCTTCTGTCCCACCCATCGCACAGGAAGAGGAGGAGGAGGAGGAGGAGGAGGAGGATTGTGTCAGCATGGAGGTGGAGGCTGGCACTCAGCATCATCAGCAGCAGTCTTTTAGGGATGATTTACAGTCCCAAGAAACCAGTGGACTTGTACGTGGCTGGGAGGAGGTGGCTGCGGATCATGTCGTCCTTAGTGACCCAGAGGACTCCGGAGCGAATGCCTCAGCAAACCTACGCTGCATGGCCTCCCTGATCCTGCAAAGTCTGCGGAAGGATCCTCGTATTCTTCGGATCAAGGAGAGGGACCATTACTGGCTGGCCACTCTCCTTGATCCACGGTACAAGGGTAAGGTTGCGGACCTTATGTTACCGTCGCAGAGGGAGCAGAGGATGAGACAACTCCGGGAGGCCTTGCAGAAAGGTCTGTGCAACGCGTTCCCAGAGACTGGGAGGTTACAAACTCCTGGTCCTGGACAACGAGTTGCTGAGGCTTCGGCCAGTCAAAGAAGGAGCGGTGGGGAAGGTGGCCGTCTGACCGATGCGTTCAGACAATTCTTTAGTCCGCAGCCCCAAAGTATGATCGGTTCCAGCAACCATCGCCAGCGTCTGATAAACATGGTGCAGGAATATCTAGGGGCAAGGTCAGACTTGGACACCTTCCCCACCGAAAATCCTCTGGCTTACTGGGTCTTGAGGATGGATCACTGGCCAGAGCTTGCACAGTATGCAATTGAGCTACTGGCCTGTCCTGCATCCAGCGTTCTTTCGGAACGCACATTCAGTGCTGCTGGAGGATTTGTCACGGATCACAGGGTGCGCCTGTCCACCGACTCGGTTGATCGACTGACTTTCATCAAGATGAACCAGTCTTGGATCACCACCAGCTACCACACACCTGATGCTGATATAACAGACTAATTGATTGTAACATGTCACATCCCTTCAAGACTGATGCTGATGCTGAGTGCCTGTGCTGTTATGTTGACTGGCTATCCTCCTCCTCCGAGTCCTCAATGATACGATTGATGATGATAGCTTGGAAGATCATTTTTGTTTATGGGTGCCGCCACCAGTGGCTAAGGCCCAATTTTTCAGCCCCTGTTTTACAGGGGCGTGTAATTACAATTTTTTTAGCAATAATTTGCCATAGGGCTCATTGCTGTGCTCCAAGTACAGTATCTGTGAGGGGTTGGAGTGTTGTGGCACCAGTGCCTAAGGCCCAATTTTTCAGCCCCTGTTTAACAGGGGCGTGTCATTACAATTTTTGAAGCAATACTTTGCAACAGGGCTCATTGCTGTGCTCCAAGTACAGTATCTGTGAGGGGTTGTAGTGTTGTGCCACCAGTGCCTAAGGCCCAATTTTTCAGCCCCTGTTCAACAGGGGCATGCAATTACAATTCTTGATCTAATAATTCACAGCAGGGCCCATTGCTGCACCCACCAAGAGTAACTCTGAGGGCTTACAGTGTTGTGGCAACACCACCACCACCACCACGAAAGGCCCAATTTTTCAGCCCCTGTTCAACAGGGGCATGCAATTACAATTCTTGATCTAATAATTCACAGCAGGGCCCATTGCTGCACCCACCAAGAGTAACTGTCAGGGCTTACAGTGTTGTGGCACCAGCACCACTATCAAAGGCCCAATTTTTACTACCACTGTTCAACAATTATATGTAATTAAAATTCCTGATATAATAGTTGACAGCAGGGCGTTCCAGCACCAACCAAGAGTAACTGTGAGTGCTTACAGTGTTGTGCCAACACCAACAACTAAGGGGCTTATTTCTGCAGAGTATATACGGCAGGTCCCTACTTTCAAACATCCAACTTACAAACGACTCCTACTTGCAAACGCAAGAAGACAACAGGAAGTGAGAGGAAATCTACCCCTTGGAAGGAAAATTCTCTCCTGTAAGAATTAATATGGGAGAAAGGTGTCTCCTCTGTACTGATGCTTTATCAGCAATCCTTGTTTCAAGAAAAACACCACATTTCAAAAACAGTTGTCATTGGGACGGAAAGTGAGGTGAAATGTTCTGAACAGGGGCACAGACAGCAAAACAAATGTTACAGGGGTGATAACCCTTACCTATGTTTTCCAAAAAGTTTAAAAATAGATTTTTGGGCTGGAGCTACACTTAAACAATGTACCTGTTCAAAATTACAAACAGATTCTACATAAGAACAAACCTACAGTCCCTGTCTTGTATGCACCGCCTGTATACGGCTGTTCAGAGTATATAGGGCCTTTTTTATTTTATGTGCGGGGTTCCCCTTAATATCCATACAAGACCCAAAGGGGCTGGTAATGGGCTGGGGTGGGGGGGGGGGTGATGGGGTAGCTATGCCATTTTTCTTAAAGATTTTCATCCATATTACCGGGACCAGACATTACATTAAAGCCGCAAGCAGTTTTAAATGGCTTTTTTTTCCTTTAGAAGTGTCATTTTGTGCAGGGACAGTTCTAAACACGGGAACCACGTGGCACTTCACAGGCATACTTTAGACACCCCCCAGGTACGATATTTAAAGGAATATTTGACTTTTTTTTTTTCACTTTATGCATCATTAAAATGACTGCTCCCGAAAAACGGCCGTTTTTAAAACTTCTTTTTGCATTGATACATGTCCCCTGGTGCAGAACCCGGGTTCCCAAACCCTTTTTAGGACAATAACATGCATAATAGTTGTTATAATTAGCACTTTAGAATTCGAACGTTCGCATCCATTGTATTTAATAGGGTTCTAATGTTCGTACGAACTTTCGGTCCGTTCGCGGGTTCTGGTGCGAACCGAACCCGGGGGTGTTCGGCTCATCACTATTGGAGACCCCTACTCTATGCTAATCTCTCCCTATGCAGTCTGACAGCAACACTCCCTATACTTTCCCTATCACAGATAAAGCACATTGTCAGTATGGCTGCTGTGACCTCACCCTTTTATAATGAGTGGGCCGACGTAGCCCAAAGCCTCCTTATTGGACCTACCGAGCCACCTGATCTAAAAGTTTAAAAACCAGGCAGTGCATTGTTGTTACCATAGTGAATTCTTTAATTATCCACCTGGTCCAAAAAAACTGGAACATGTAGGATTCGCCGTAAACCCATAGTAGTGGTGTACCTGAACCTCATCCCTAGAGTGTAACTACTTATTAGAAAATTTACATGAATTAAAAGACACATAATATAAATTATACCTAAAAGACATATAAAATAAAAGAAGTGTATTTGCTTCAAGTTGGTGAATGTGAATTTAAATGAATGGAGCGCCCTCTGGTGGGGCAACAATGAGACGAGGATAGAGGTATACACAGGTGATCAATAATGAAAACATCTGTATTCAATGATTATTATTAAAGAAAAAGGGGAAAGAAAATGGGTAAGGAATGCAGCTTTTTTAAATTAAAGTTTTATGTTTGTTGATGTTGCTTGACCAATGCTGTTGCTGACATTGAACACCATAATATAATATTCACCAATCAGTTCTATAATAATTAAACACATTATTAAATGCAGAGTCACAGGAGAGAGACCTGTACAGAAGTATGCAATTTGATATTTCTGGCTGTTCCTGCTCGGAATGCCTGCTGTGCTGAAACACTGACTCAGGCACGCGTATATACTTATGCATAAAATAAATAAAATATATATTAAAATCTAGCAGAAAGTTGCTGTCCTGAGTTGCCCCAAAATAGAAGATTTTCGTGCCACAATTATTTCCTTGTTTATAATTGTATATAAATGTGTAGCGGGGTCCTCAAATTGATGGGATACACCTGAGGAATAGTGTGACCCAGGTGTATAATTGTGTTAGGGTTCAGACCCCTTTTTGTTTCGTGGAGGATTGGAGGATGTAGTATTCTCCTTTGCCTGTGGGTGGCGGGGTACCCACAGGCTTCAGGTAGAATCATCTCCTGCAGTGCTCCCTGTTTTGTCCCTTCCCGGAGATGGTATGGCTGGGGCGGGGAACCCGCCGGGCCGTTGATGGGAGGAGATAAAAGGGGGAGACGCCCTTACCACGAGGTCTTGCGGAGAAGGAGGTCCTCGGAGGAGGAGGGTTGCGGTCCGCACCCAGGGCCCTCGGGCCTGGGTGCTGGAGATCCAGGAGTCTGGTCCGGGTGCCCATGGCCTGGTCCGGAGTCATGTTGGCGTCCATCCCAGGCACCTTTAGCCTGGGGTGAGGTACTATCAAGGAGGCCTGGGGCCCAGTACCTTCGACTGGGTCCCGCTAGGGTGGACTGTCCGAGGGTCCCTGAGCGGTGGGACTCGTATCTGAGGTGAGGAGGCCAGAGAGGTTACCTACTGGAGACCCGGAGCAGCACCAACCCGGTGACAGTGGGCCTCTGGGAACTCTCTTGGGAGGGCACATCCCCCTGATAGGGGCCACAGCGTATCGAAGAGGGCTCCATTGCTGTTCATAGGGGTTGCTGGAAGAGACCCCATCTTTCCTGTTCTGTAACAGCCGGATCGGCTTAGGCGCCGCTGGTCATAGTACAGTGGCATAGAACTTAAGCTTTAGGAAGTGCCTCAATCTGCTCGCCTCACCGTTGGCAAGGTTATAGGTCCCAACCAGTTTGCTGCAAAAGAACTGTTTATTGTGCTTTGCTTATTGGAGTGTCGAATAAACAAGTGTTGGACCTTTCTCCGGTGTGTGAACTCCAGTTACTGGAAGCAAAGGGGAGGCTGGTGAGCTTGCAATTACAGACTCAGTGCATTCACAGAACACACCGGCCCGAGGAAACATCAGTAAGTGGCCTTCACCTCCCTACTACAATGGGGAGGACATGGGCCGTGGCGCATCTCACTCTCACAAAGCAGGAACCCCTAGACATGAGTTGGTGTGCAACCGCTGAAGATGGAGAGAGAGTGAGGCCGCTACACATATATATATATATATATATATATTATATTATATATATATATATATATATATATAAATATATATGAATTAGGGCTGTGGAAATTAACTATTAATTCCTCGATTAATCGACTAATTGTTTTGATCGATCAAAATTCTTTGGGCTTGCCGTGTCCATCTGAAGGGCTCCTTTGCTGTGCCTTCATATCTGCATGCTGGCGGAACCTTACTATCTGCCACACGCAAGGGCTGTTAAACTTCCCTCTATCACTTCCCTCTATCAACCTGGGATTCTACAGCCATCCACAGACGCTTCCTGATGACGTGCAACACGAAACAGCTGTCGAGGCGACGCTAGGCTACGCTCCTGACGATACTTCCGGTCCCGTTGGTTCTGTCCTCGAGGAAGGTGGAACGCATGCCGGATCGGATCTTTTGACCGTTCCTCAGGATCGTTTCTCCCGATCGGATCCCTACGCCCCGCTTGTACCAAGCTATCCAGCCTCAGTGCCGGGTCTGTGGCACTGTAACAAGTAAGGGGGCATTTGTCTGTCCACTTTTTATTTTTTATCCATTAAAACGGTATTACACTATTGCCGGTTTCTCTCTTATATGTTCCGCACATCCACGCCTGAGTCAATAGGAGGCAGGAATTCTCAGTTATACCATTGACATCTCTATCCATTTAGCACTTGCAACAAGCGTTATTGACTCCTTTTTAATTAAATGAGTGAACATTATCTGGTAAGCGGCCAATCTCCTTATAGCACTATTGGGTGTTACACATTAAGATTTGGTGAAGGCTGTCACTACAAGATACTGTTTGGTCTGGATCAAGTTTATCACAGATTTTGCATCATTGAATAATATGAATATTTGGAATCAATATTGTATATTCATATGGACATTGAATGAGGACATTTTATGAACATTGTCACAATTATTATTATTTTTTGACACGCATCAGTGGGTGTGTTAATCATTTAGGTGTTTTCATGTTAAACTGAGCTCTAGCAGTAGAGCCGCAGTGAGTAGAATCTGATTGCAATTTATTTTGTGTTGATATTATACTATTGTTTTTTTGTATATGTAGGTATTTTTATTATATATTCACAGGTGTTATTTAATTTCAACACAGTGGTCAGTGCCCCCTCTACACATGCACTGGGTGCATGCACAATTTTATCAATTGGTCTGAGCCCGACTACTGGCTCAGACTTCCCCCTAAATTTCCACATAGCGCCCCCAAATATTGGGGGGGCGGGGCGCTACACACACATATTATATATATATATATATATATATATATATATATATATATTGTGGTAGTGTGGTACCCCACCAGTGGATGAATACAGGATTCTCAACCAGGCAGGTTGAGGAGCTCCAGGGTATTTGCTTGTTTTGGAGGAAACTGGCTTTTCAGTTTCCTCATGATTTACTAAAGTCCACTTTGGGACCTGAAGCCTGGGGATTTCTTAGAGATCCGGGTGGGATGAAATCCCCAGTCCTGGATCAGGGTTTTGAGACTCACCGGCACACTTTTTGTTCAGGTGTGTGTGGGCCTGATAGTAGAGTCAGGACCAGCATTCTGGGCTCTCCACCCTCCCAACGAGTGCAGGTGTGCACTGGGGAAGCCATAGAGTGCAAGTGTGCACTGGAGAAGCCAGAGAGTGGTTGTTTGCACACTGGAAGTCAGAGAACCAGGTCTGAGGGTCAAAGCAGTGGACCCAAGTCTGAGGCTCAGAGCAGCGAGGGGTTGCTATCTAAATGAACGGTGTTGCCAATGGAATAGTCTGTAGGAGACAGACAAGAGCCTGAAGTGGAAGGCCTGAGCAACACTGCTGTATGTATAAGCCAGGAGGCTGAATGTCATGTTATTTGATGAAAAGGAGTGTTGAAACCCCTGCGAGGGAAACCTTTGATTTTGTTTGAACTTCTTTTAATAAAAATGGGCAAATAAAGCCCTAAAAAGAAGACCCAGCGAGTGGCGGTGTCCTTCAAGCTCTACACTTGATGCTAGTCCTTCACAATACACACACACACACACTGCATCTAGTGTAGCCTATATCTGACTGCAGGCCATTCCTGGTGTAGTTTTTCTAATATACTTCTGGTGGTGTACACAGTACACAATACAGTGCAGCTGTAGTTGCTATTACACTTCTGGTGGTGTACACAATACAGTGCACCCCTAGTGCAGTTGCTACTACTTTTCTGGTGGTGTACACAATACAGTGCAGCCGTAGTTGCTATTACACGTCTGGTTGTGTACACAATACAGTGCACCCCTAGTGCAGTTACTACTACTTTTCCGGTGGTGTACACAGTACACAATACAGTGTAGTGTGGTGTTGCAAAAAAAAATTTACAGCATGTCCGGAAGGCCACCAAGGAGAGGCAGATGCTCACAGGCCACTAAAAGAGGGCAAGCAGGCTCTGTGTCTACAGTCAACAGTGCTGGTCATGGACACGGTGCATCCTCTGCACGTGGCCGTGGGGCACGCTTGTCCTTTTTTTCTGCTGCTGGCCATGTTATTGAGCCACAACATGCAGAAGAGTTGGTGGAGTGGATAACAAAGCAATCCTCATCCTCTGTCACCCAGGCTCAGAGTAGTTTGCCTGCCAATGCAGCTGCCAAAGCGTCCTCTTCCATTGGCTCCTTGTCAACAGTCACTCCTTCCCTAGCCCCACCATCATGCACAGAGGAGTCCCCCCAAACTATTCGACCACAGTGTCGGATACATTCTGCTGGAGGATGCGCAGCGATTTGAAGGCTCCGATGATGGTACCCAGGTTGAGAAAGGGAGTAACGTGAGCCTAGAGAGAGGGGGTGACCAAGAAGGACAAGAAACTGGCAGTACTGTTCCCCCAGCTGCAGCATACTGCCAAGTTTGCTCCAGTGACGAGCAGGGAGGGGATGATGAGGTCACTGACTCTACTT